>OY998251.1:12578212-15550712 GCA_963922045.1 Persicaria maculosa | reverse complement strand
TTCGTCGGTTTGGAATAACCCCCAAAGACTCATCTACAAACCACCATCTCTTCAATTGGCTTCAGTAATCTCCTCTCCTCCCTCTTTTACACCTCCCACCTTACCAATTTCAGCTTTAGAAAGCTCTAGAGAAAACCCCTCTTTTCTAGGGTTCCTGGAACTGGAAAACGTTTCGAAAGATTATTGAGCGGGACTCAAAACACCAAATTGGTGACACCTTTCTTCTCCAATACCGATCATCACCCCCCCCCCCCCACCTTACCAATTTCATCAACGGAGTTGCCTAGGAAAATCCCCTCTTTTCTAGGGTTTGGGCGAACTCTGAAAAAACTGAAAGCGCCCAAAGGCTTGCAATATCGGAGATTGCTTGTCAGACTTCACAATTATGAGTAAAGAGCAACCTCCAGGCACGAGGAGGAGATTAATTAGAGAATCGGAGGTATCCAAAGTAAGAGCAACATGTCTCACACCAACTCCGATAGCAGCAGCGACGGATGGATCATCCCCTTCGAAGATGACGGTCCTAGGCTTTCTCCCAAAGAACAAGTCCCCTTCAAGATCTAATTCAGCTACCCCAGAAAGAAAGGGTGATGCGCATGCTCCAGGTTCGTCCCCAACTACCATTTTCTCGCCTTATCAGACACCCGAGGTAAGCTCCTCCTCCTCCCTTCCCCCGGAGCTGGCCGGGTCCTCTAGATTAGGGCTTGAGATGCAAAAGATCCCAATGGAGGGACAATGCTGTGATTCTGTGGTAATGAAGATCCCAATGGAGGGACAATTGCTTGCTTCTTCAGTTTGCCTTTCTCATGCTAATGTTCTTGATCAAAATGTGCAAAAGATCCCAAAGGAGGGACAATCCATGCTTGAAACTAATGTGTCTAACCCTGATTTGCATAACAAAATAACAGACTTTGAATAAAAAAACTTAAACTCTCACCCTCCACCTTCCACTAGTTCAGTAGCCTTAGATCCAAACCAAAATCTCACTTAGGTCTTGGACAATATTGAGGTTGTTGTTGAGATTACTGGAAATGAAATGAACAGGGCTAAGGTTGTGAGCTCTGATGATCAAAATAAGAACCTGGCCCCAACTGCTTGTCTGACTCCTCCACCATCTACTACTGCTACCACCTTCAACCCCCCCCCCCCTGAACACATCTGCACCCATCCCCAACTCAGAGCAACATTGTGTGGAACCAACCCCAGCAGAAGCATACAGACCTGTTAATGCTACCTCTGCTACCTCTGCACCTATACTTCCCAACCCCACCATGGCCAGTACTTCTAACAACATTACTCCTCCCACAAACCTCAACTCCCCAACCAACTTGCAAGGGGCATGGGCTCTTAACCATAACCTTACTGGCTCTCACAAGAAAGCAAGGGGATACAAACTTGAGTATAAAGCCTCTGGGACAGGAGATACCATCAAGGCCTCCAAGAGTGACTACTTATCATTAGAAGAAGCTTGGGGATTTTCACTGGTTGGATATGTGGTGGGGCGTTTCCCTGGTCTCCAAACAATAGGAAAAATCAAAGATAATTGGCCAAAGCATATTTTCAATAACCAAGGAGGATGGCTCATGTTCAAATTCTTCAATGAAGAGGATAGAGATTTAGTATTGATGAAAGGTCCAGTCACGGGCCCTGGCTACACCCTACTCCTCAAATGTGTTCCAGAAAGATTTACCTTCGACAAAGCCCTCTTCTCAAAGCTTCCCATATGGATTAGAATTCATAAACTCCCAACTGAGTTCTGGACAGCCACAATGTTACAAAGAATTGCTTCAAAAATAGGGGACCCCTTGATGACAGATTCCTATACTAGGCAAAGGTCTAAACAGCTTTATGCTAGAGTACTTGTGGAGATGGATTGTTCTAAGGAACTCAAGAGAGCTGTGCATATAGAGTTCAATGATGCCCCTGACCATACATGTTTCATTGAATATGAAAATCTACCTCCTAGATGCAACAATTGTCACACCTATGGACATGAAACTATAAAGTGCCCTGCAGCAAAGGATACTACACAAACTAGGCAAAGAATGGTGTACAGAGAAAAAGGTCTCCCTGGGAGCTACACTCAAGTCTCACAGCCCAGTACCTCTACTGGCCCTCATTTGCCCTCTACCCCCCTAACCTCCACCACCCCTAGCTCCTCCCAGGCTGAACCTCATTTCCCCTCCAGTCTAGCTCAGACTGAGCAAGACAACCATACTGCTGTTCACCTCCCAGCTGATGAGGAGACAACCGCTGGCACAAGCTCTGCCCCTCCCCCACCTCCTCCTCACCCTGTAGGGCAGAATGTGCAATCAACCTCTCTCCCACAAAGTAACCTCCCCCCCTCCTTCCAACACCAACAGAAGGCTTACCTCCTGTTATTCACCTTCCCCCCTCTACTCAAACCTCCTTTCTCCCCTCCCAGCCCTCTAGAAAATCCACCCCCCCCCCCCCCCCCTCCTATTTCCCAAACCACAAAATCCACTGTTAAATCCTCACTCTTCTCCTCTATAGATAGGATAAACAGAGCCTACCAAAAGAAAAAAGCCTCCTCCCCACCCCCAGCAAAGGCTGTAGACTTGAAGTATGCCCAGGAAGTTTATAAGCACTCAGAAATGAGAATGGAGCAAGAGATGAGAAGGATAGAAATAGAAAAAAGGAAGAGCTCAAAGAAAAAGGTAAGTTTTGCAGATCAAAATTCTTTCCAAATCTTGGAAGATTTGGAACAACCTCAAGATCCCCAAGAGAACTTGCTTACCATTACAGAAGCTGTAAATAATTATGACTCTACCTCTGACTTAACTGCAAACAGAGATCCACAAGGAAATATTTCACAAGGGCAGCTACAGATTACATGGAACCAAGAGGATAGAGTGGAGAAAGTTAGAAGGAGTTGTAGACTAAAAAAGCAAATCCCTCAAATATCTCAGTTTGAAAAGACAGATCTTGATTCAGAAGAGAGTGATGAGGAAATGGATGAAAACTCCCAAGAACATGTAGACAGAGAGGTTGTGCTAGGTCTCAAATATTGGCCTACACATGGACTGGAAAAAGGGAATAGTGTTACAGAAGGGCCTAGCACCCTTGACAAGGCAGTTAAATGATTATCGCAACTTGGAATGTCAGGGGTTTTGGCAGCTCCACAAAACAAAAGGTTGTCAGTGCTTTTACTAGAGAAAATAATATAACCTTTATGGGTGTTTTAGAAACTAAGTTAGATGAGAATAAGCTTCAAGCTATGATGAGGAAAAGTTTTGGTCAATGGAATTACCTACATAATTTTCAACAAAGCCCTGCAGGCAAAAATTTTATTCTCTGGGATGCTCAGAGAGTGGAATTTGAGGTCTATAAGATAACAGATCAGGTGATAAGTGGAAAGCTTACATGCAAAGCCACAGGAAAATTCTTCTATATAGCTCAGGTATATGGCCTGCACACCATTGTTAAGAGGAGAGGCCTGTGGAATGATCTAAGAAGTGAAATTACTACAAGACCTGGAGCTTGGATAGTGCAAGGTGATTTTAATGCAATAATGCGTTCTTGTGAAAGAAGAAATGGTACAACAGTCACAGCCTATGAAATTGCTGATCTTTGGGAGGTATGTACAGAACTAGATTTACATGATGCAATGAGCTATGGCTTAGACCACACATGGTTCAAAGGTCACAAATCTACAAAGATTGATAGGGTGATGATAAATGGCACATGGGATTTACAAGGACTGCACTGTAAGGCTCACTTTCTACTCCCAAAGCCTTCTTTTGATCATGTACAAGTCCTAGTTGAAGTGATAGAGCAACAACCTCACAAGCAAAGGCCTTTCAAATATTTTAATATGTGGGGTAAATTTGAAAATTTCCAAGACCTCATAAAAGAAAACTGGAACTTTCATGGAAATGGGTCTGAACAATTCAGATTATTTAAACTGCTACAAGTTTTAAAAAGGCCACTGAAGATGCTCAACCAATCTCAATTTTCCCATATTAAAGAAAGAGCCCTTACTGCAGAAAAGGAATATGTGTTTGCTTTCCTTGCAGTAAGAAATAACCCCAACTCAGATGAATCACTTGCTGCTCTGAAAGGATGTAAAAAGAAAGCTATAAGGCTTAAAGAAGCTGAGCTAAATTTCTATTCCCAGTTAGCCAAGACAAAACACAGTTTTGAAGGGGATAAGTGCTCTGCATATTTTCATGGTCTAATGAAAAAGAATATGAAAAGGAATCATGTCAGTTCCTTGATAAAGGAAGATGGAAGTCAGACCCTATGCCTAGAGGATGTTGCCATCCAATTCGAAAACTATTATAAACAACTGCTAGGTACATAGGCTGACACACAGAATGTTATAGGAAGATACATTCAAGATGGAGGGAATTTGCTCAGTAATGATAGACACATGGAGTTAGTGAAACCTATCACACAATATAAGATCAAAGCCTCATTATGGAGCATTGGAGATGACAAGTCTCCTGGACCAGATGGATACACCTCCAAGTTTTTTAAGGACACATGGGAGACCACTGGGCAACAACTAACAAGGGTTGTATTGGAGTTCTTCAACTCAGGCAGCCTACTAAAGCAGACCAATCACACTTCTATTGCCCTAATTGCAAAGATAAATAACCCCGGATATGTGACTAACTTTCGTCCTATTTCTTGCTGTAATGTCTATTACAAGGTCATAACTAAAATACTTGCTAGCAGATTAGGACCTGTGCTCAAACATATTATCTCTCCTTCTCAAATTGGTTTCATTGAAGATAGGGCAATGTGTGAAAATATAATACTCCTACAGGAACTCATTAGGAAATACACTAGAAAGAGAATTAGCCCAAGGTGCATACTTAACTTGGACATTAAAAAGGCTTATGATACAATTTCTTGGAAGTTCATAAAACAAATGCTCATACACTTAAACTTCCCTAATGTTTTCATTGCCTGGATCCTCGAATGTATATGCTCTCCCTCCTTCTCTGTCAATATAAATGGTAGTCTACATGGTTTCTTTGCTGGCAAGAGAGGCCTAAGACAAGGTGATCCAATATCACCTTTGATTTTTGTCCTTGCTGTAGACTATCTATCCAGAATTTTGAGATGCAAAACAAGATCACCTGATTTTAAATTTCATCCTAAATGTGATCACCTGCAACTATCTCACTTGGCATATGCTGATGATATTATTTTGCTATCTAGAGGTGACAAAGAGTCTATGAGTGTTCTTATGGATTCTTTGGATCACTTCTCTGCAGTATCTGGTTTGCAGCTAAGTCCTACAAAATCTTCATATTATTTAGCTGGAGCCAAAGAAGCTGATAGAATTTATCTTGAGAACAGATCTGGATTTGCAAAGGGTGTTTTCCCCTTTAGATACTTAGGAATACCAATTTCTTCAGGAAAACTTACTGTCTCTCAGTTCTCACCACTTCTAGATTAAATTCTAACCAATTTCAGTTACTGGAATGCTAAGACTTTATCCTATGCAGGAAGGGTGGAGCTCATAAGATCTGTCATACAAGGCATTCAAGCCTTCTGGTTCTCAATTGTTCCCTCCCCCTCTACACTCATTGATAATATAAATAGGATTTGTGCTAAATTCTTATGGAAGTCTCACAGGATAAAATGGAAAGATGTATGTCTTCCCAAAGAAGAAGGAGGTCTAGGCTTAAAAGATCTTAAAACATGGAATGATGCTTTTCTCTCAAGACTTTTATGGGACATAATTAGAAAAAAGGACAGCTTATGGATAAGGTGGATACACCACCAGTATCTACATCAAGGAAGTTTCTGGGAATGGCAAGTGCATAAGAAAAATGATTCCCCTCTTATTAAAAGAATCTTGGCTATTAGGGATATGTTACTAACCTCCACAGGCTCTGTAGAAGAAGCTACAACTACACTCCAAAGCTGGATCCATGGTGGCAACTTCAGAATAGAGGATGCTTACAATCATTTTAGAAGGAAAGTGGCCAAACCTCCCTAGACATCAGTAGTTTGGGATAGAAGCATTCTCCCAAAACATTCATTTATACTCTGGCTTGCTACTAGGAGAAGACTTGCTACAAATGACCTCATAAAATCTAGGGAAGTGTCTCTTAACTGCCACCTGTGTAATCTTCACATTGAATCTCATGAGCATCTGTTTTTTGCATGTGATTTTTCTTCCTCTATATGGTCGCAGGTAAAGTGTTGGCTTGGAATCTGGCGTGGAATGAATACCATAAACAGTGGGCTCAAATGGTTGAAGAAAGAAGCAAGAGGAAGAGGATGGTACTCCAAAGCTAAAAGAACAGCCTATGCAGCCACAATATACCAAATATGGAAGGCTAGAAATGAAAAAGCATTTGAAAATAAATGCAATAGCACATCAGAAATTACACACCTTATCAAGATGCATGTGTACAAGGTGATGCAGCATGATTTCTCTTTACATTTCAACAGCTCAGCCACGTTACAAGAAGGAGCAGTGCACCCACGTGGATCACAAAACAGAAACTGAAGCACTTCTAGAAGATAGCTTGAAGGGACATGGTTCACAGGTTACCCGAGATCAACTTAAAGGATGTTCAGAGGATACACCTTTTTGCTTCCCCTCTGATTGTGTATTGTTTGTAACCTGAATATGACTAGCTCTCTCCTGTAATAGCTTGTAATAGGAGAATTTTGGGTACTATGGTGTGCTAAGGTTGTGTGTTTGTAATTCTCTTGATGGCCGAACCGAAGGGAGAATTATGAATACACAACCTTAGGGTGCGGGTCCGAATTCTGATAGCTTTGGCTTGAAGTAAAAGGAGTTGCACCGAACCTTTAGGTTCAAAACACCTCTTAAATGGTTTGCAACTCTATGTAGTTAACCATAATTTTGGTCCTTAGCCTCATGAGCCCACGGGCAAGGCTTCACTAGACTCTTGTACATATTTCTATATTTCTTTAATACAATTAACCTTTAAAATAAAAAAAATCGAATGAGCTCTCAGTCTCTCAATTCTCCCCATAGCTAGTTAGCAGGCTGAGGTCTCGTTCGTTAACGGAATTAACCAGACAAATCGCTCCACCAACTAAGAACGGCCATGCACCACCACCCATAGAATTCCCCTTTAGATACCTTGGCATTCCCATCTCTTCTGGCAAACTCACAGTCTCTCAATTCTCCCCCCTCCTGTACAAAATTCTTACTAATTTTAGTTATTGGAATTCAAAGACTTTGTCCTATGCAGGGAAGGTAGAATTAATTAGATCTGTTATACAAGGAATCCAAGCATTTTGGTTCTCCATGGTTCCTTCTCCTTCTACTCTTATTGATAATATTAATAGACTTTGTGCAAAATTTTTGTGGAAGTCCCACAGGATAAAATGGAGAGATGTATGCCTTCCCAAAGAAGAAGGTGGATTGGGGTTAAAGGATTTAAAAACCTGGAATGATGCCTTCTTATCAAGACTCTTGTGGGACATAATCAGGAAGAAAGATAGCCTATGGATAAGGTGGATCCATCATCAATATTTACACCAAGGAAGTCTGTGGAATTGGCAAGTGCACAGTAAGAATGACTCACCTCTTGTAAAAAAAATCCTATCTATCAGAGATGCTATACTGTTTTCCACAGGTTCCATTGGTGAAGCTACTAACACCATCCAAAGTTGGGTTCATGGAGAGCATTTCAACATTGAAGATGCTTATAATTTTTTCAGAAGGAAAGCTCCCAAACCCCCCTGGTTTTCTGTTGTATGGGATAGGAAAATACTTCCCAAGCATTCATTCATTCTGTGGCTGGCAACTAAGAGGAGGCTGGCAACCAATGATCTCATCAAATCAAGGGAAGTTCCTCCAAACTGTCACCTTTGTAATCAAGCAGCTGAATCCCATGAACACATTTTCTTTGCTTGTGATTTCTCTTCCAATATTTGGTCACAGATTAAAGGTTGGCTTGGAATCTGGCGTGGGATGAACACCATCAGCAGTGGACTCAAGTGGCTAAAGAAAGAGGCAAGAGGGAAAGGATGGTACTCCAAAGCAAAGAGAACAGCTTTTGCAGCAACAGTGTACCAGATTTGGAAGGCAAGAAATGAGAAGCTATTCGAAAACAAATGCAAGAGCATTGCTGAGATCACTCACTTAATAAAGATACATGTATACAAGGTGCTCCAGCATGACTTCTCCATGCACTTCTCCACCTCAACTACACTTCAAGAGGATGCAATACATCTGAATGGAATCACAACAGTGGCTGAAGCATCTACCGAGCACCTACCGAGGCTAACTTAGAAGGAGTTGAAACTTAGTCTATAGGTTTTTAAACTCCTTATGAAATCAGAGGATACCCCTTTTTGCTTACCTCTGAATCTGTAATTGGGTTGTAATTAGATGAACTTCGGCCTACTCCTTTACTAGCTTCAAAAATGAGTATTTTTGGGTACTTGGTGTGCTAAGGTTGTGTGTTTGTAATTCTCTTGATGGCCGAGCCGAAGGGAGAATTATGAATGCACAATCTTAGGGTGCGGGTCCGAATTCTGATAGCTTTGCCTTGAAGTAAAAGGAGTTGCACCGAACCGTAGGTTCATCACACCCTTTTAGATGGTTGCAACTCTATGTTGGCAACCATAATTTTGGTCCATAGCCTCATGAGCCCACGGGCAACGCTTCACTAGACTCTTGTATATAATTCTATTTTTCTTTAATACAAATTAACCTTTAAAATCAAAAAAATCGAAAGAGCTCTCAGTCTGTCAATCCTTACTATGTCTGGACCTGGTAAGTTTCCCCGTGTTGAGTCAAATTAAGCCGCAGGCTCAACTCTTGGTGGTGCCCTTCCGTCAATTCCTTTAAGTTTCAGCCTTGCGACCATACTCCCCCCGGAACCCAAAAACTTTGATTTCTCATAAGGTGCCGGCGGTGTCCTTGTAGCAACATCCGCCGATCCCTGGTCGGCATCGTTTATGGTTGAGACTAGGACGGTATCTGATCGTCTTCGAGCCCCCAACTTTCGTTCTTGATTAATGAAAACATCCTTGGCAAATGCTTTCGCAGTTGTTCGTCTTTCATAAATCCAAGAATTTCACCTCTGACTATGAAATACGAATGCCCCCGACTGTCCCTGTTAATCATTACTCCGATCCCGAAGGCCAACAGAATAGGACCGGAATCCTATGATGTTATCCCATGCTAATGTATACAGAGCTTAGGCCTGCTTTGAGCATTCTAGCTTAAATGTTGACATATAGCCGTTGATGTGCAAAAGCTTTATCTTTTACCATTTCTTTTATTAGATGATTATAGAAGTTTGATATTCTCATCTCATTTAATATGATATCAATTTTGGGAATTATCTTATTTGTAAACTTTATCTTTTATTAAATGTTGACATTTAGGCGTTGATATGCAAAAGTTTTATCTTTTACCATTTCTTTTATTAGATGATTATAGAAGTTTGATATTCTTATCTCATGTAATATGATATCAATTTTGGGAATAATCTTTTTTTGCAAACATTATCTTTTATTATATGTTGACATTTAGCTTAAATGTTGACATTTAGCCGTTGATGTGCAAAAGCTTTATCTTTTGCCATTTCTTTTATTAGATAATTATAGAAGTTTGATATATTCATCTCATATAATATGATATCAATTTTGGGAATGACCTTATTTGCAAACTTTATCTTTTATTATATGTTGACATTTAGCTTAAATGTTGACATTTAGCCATTGATGTGCAAAAGCTTTATCTTTTACCATTTCTTTTATTAGAGAATTGTAGAAGTTTGAGCTTATCATCTCATGTAATATGATATCAATTTTGAGAATGATCTTATTTGTAAACTTTATCTTTTATTATATGTTGACATTTAGCTTAAATGTTGAGATTTGGCTTAAATGTGCAAAAGTTTTATCCTTTACCATTTCTATTATTAGAGGATTGTAGAAGTTTGATATTCTCATCTCATGTAATATGATATCAATTTTAAGAATGATCTTATTTGTAAACTTTAACTTTTATTAAATGTTGACATTTAGCTTAAATGTTGACATTTACCCGTTGATATGCAAAAGCTTTATCTTTTACCATTTCTTTTATTAGATGCTTATAAAAGTTTGATATTCTCATCTCATGTAATGTGATATCAATGTTGTGAATAATTTTTTTTGTAAACTTTATCTTTTATTATATGTTGACATTTAGCTTAAATGTTGACATTTAGCCGTTGATGTGCAAAAGTTTTATCTTTTGCCATTTCTTTTATTAGATAATTATAGAAGTTTGATATATTCATCTCATATAATATGATATCAATTTTGGGAATGACCTTATTTGCAAACTTTATCTTTTATTATATGTTGACATTTAGCTTAAATGTTGACATTTAGCTATTGATTTGCAAAAGCTTTATCTTTTACCATTTCTTTTATTAGAGGATTGTAGAAGTTTGAGCTTATCATCTCATGTAACATTATATCAATTTTGAGAACGATCTTATTTGTAAACTTTATCTTTTATTATATGTTGACATTTAGCTTAAATGTTGACATTTGACTTAAATGTTGACATTTGGCTTAAATGTGCAAAAGTTTTATCCTTTACCATTTCTATTATTAGAGGATTGTAGAAGTTTGGTATTCTCATCTCATGTAATATGATATCAATTTTAAGAATAATCTTATTTGTAAACTTTAACTTTTATTAAATGTTGACATTTAGCTTAAATGTTGACATTTAGCTTAAATGTTGACATTTACCCGTTGATATGCAAAAGCTTTATCTTTTACCATTTCTTTTATTAGATGCTTATAGAAGTTTGATATTCTCATCTCATGTAATGTTATATCAATGTTGGGAATAATCTTTTTTGTAAACTTTATCTTTTATTATATGTTGACATTTAACTTAAATGTTGACATTTAACTTAAATGTTGACATTTACCCGTTGATGTGCAAAAGCTTTATCTTTTACCATTTTTTTTAATTAGATGATAATAGAAGTTTGATATTCTCATCTCATCTAATATGATATCAATTTTGGGAATGACCTTATTTGCAAACTTTATCTTTTATTATATGTTGACATTTAGTTTAAATGTTGACATTTACCCGTTAATATGCAAAAGCTTTCTCTTTTACCATTTCTTTTATTAGATGATTATAGAAGTTTGATATTCTCATCTCATGTAACGTGACATCAATGTTGGGAATAATTTTTTTTGTAAACTTTATCTTTTATTATATATTGACATTTAGCTTAAATGTTGACATTTACCCGTTGATGTGGAAAAGCTTTATCTTTTACCATTTTTTTATTAGATGATTACAAGCTACTAACACAACATCTCACTGCATTTTACATTAGAAACCATTCAACCAACACCTTATATTGAGCTCAACTAATACCTGTCAGCAGCATCCGAGGTTTGCATAGGTAGTACATAATAGTAGCACAACTGTTCTTTCTTTTATACTAATCACTATTGATTTCTTTTTAGTTTTAATACAAAGAGTAGTAACTTTATAAATTTCAATCTAATTTTTTGTCGAAGACACAAATTTTACTTCATTATATCAAACGTCAGCACTGTAATAGATTTTTACAGTAAATCAATTAATTCTAAAATCAAAATAAGATTTTGGTTATGCATAATCATTACAAGCTACTAAAACAACATCTCACTGCATTTTAGCATTAGAAGCCATTCAACCACCACCTTAGATTGAGCTAAACTAATACTTGTCAGCAGCATCCGAGGTTTGCATAGGTACTATATAATAGTAGCACAACTGTTCTTTCTTTTATACTGATCACTATTAATTTCTCTTTAGTTTCAATACAAAGAGTAGTAACTTCATAAATTTTAATCTAAATTTGTGCAAAAGGGCTAAATTTTACTTCATTACATCAAATGTCAGCACTATAACAGATTTTTACATTAATTCAATTCATTCTAAAATTAAAAATCAGATTTTGGTTGTGCATAATAATTACAAGCTAATAACAAAATATCTCACTGTATTTTAGCATTAGAAGCCATTCAACCAACACATTAGATCGAGCTCAACTATCACTTGTCAACAACACCAGATTTTTGCATAAGTATTAATTAGTAGTAGCACAACTATTCTTTCTTTTAGACTTATCACTACTAATTTATGTTTAGTTTCAATACAAAGAGTAGTAACTTCATAAATTTCAATCTAAATTTGTGCCGAAGGCACAAATTTTACTTTATTATATCAAACTTCAGCAGTGTAACAGATTTTTACAGTAATTCAATTCTTTCTGACATTAAAATCAGATTTTGGTTGTGCATAATCATTACAAGCTAGTAACATAATATCTCACTACATGTTAGCATTAGAAGCTATTCAACCAACACATTAGACCGAGCTTAACTATCACTTGTCAACAGCACTAGATTTTTGCATAAGTATTAATTAGTAGTAGCACAACTATTCTTTCTTTTAGACTTATCACTACTAATTTATTTTTAGTTTCAATACAAAGAGTAGTAACTTCATAAATTTCAATCTAAATTTGTGCCGAAGGCACAAATTTTACTTCATTATATCAATCGTCAGAAGTGTAACAGATTTTTACAGTAATTCAATTCGTTCTGACATCAAAATAAGATTTTGGTTGTGCATAATCATTACAAGCTACTAACACAACATCTCACTGCATTTTAGCATTAGAAGTCATTCAACCAACACCTTATATTGAGCTCAACTAATACTTGTCAGCAGCATCCGAGTTTTGCATAGGTACTACATAATAGTAGCATAACTGTTCTTTCTTTTTTACTGATCACTATTAATTTCTTTTTAGTTTTAATACAAAGAGTAGTAACTTCATAAATTTCAATCTAAATTTGTGTCGAATGCACAAATTTTACTTCATTATATCAAACGTTAGCATTTTAACAGATTTTTACAGTAAATCAATTTATCTCTAAAATCAAAATAAGATTTTGATTGTGCATAATCATTACAAGCTACTAAAACAACATCTCACTGCATTTTAGCATTAGAAGCCATTCAAGCACCACCTTAGATTGAGCTCAACTAATACTTGTCAACAGCATCCGAGGTTTGCATGGGTACTATATAATAGTAGCACAACTGTTCTTTCTTTTATACTGATCACTATTAATTTCTCTTTAGTTTCAATACAAATAGTAGTAACTTCATAAATTTTAATCTAAATTTGTGCAAAAGGGCTAAATTTTACTTCATTACATCAAATGTCAGCACTATAACAGATTTTTACATTAATTTAATTCATTCTAAAATCAAAAATCAGATTTTGGTTGTGCATAATCATTACAAGCTAATAACAAAATATCTCACTGTATTTTAGCATTAGAAGCCATTCAACCAACACATTAGATCGAGCTCAACTATCACTTGTCAACAACACCAGATTTTTGCATAAGTATTAATTAGTAGTAGCACAACTATTCTTTCTTTTAGACTTATCACTACTAATTTATTTTTAGTTTCAATACAAAGAGTAGTAACTTCATAAATTTCATTCTAAATTTGTGCCGAGGGCACAAATTTTACTTCATTATATCTAACATCAGCAGTGTAACAGATTTTTACAGTAATTCAATTCGTTCTGACATCAAAATCAGATTTAGGTTGTGCATAATCATTACAAGCTAGTAACATAATATCTCACTGCATGTTAGCATTAGAAGCCATTCAACCAACACATTAGACCGAGCTCAACTATCACTTGTCAATAGGACCAGATTTTTGCATAAGTATTAATTAGTAGTAGCACAACTATTCTTTCTTTTAGACCTATCACTACTAATTTATTTATAGTTTCAATACAAAGAGTTGTAACTTCATAAATTTTAATCTAAATTTGTGCCTACAAGCTAGTAACACAATATCTCACTGCATTTTAGCATTAGAAGCTATTCAACCAATACATTAGACCGAGCTCAACTATCACTTGTCAACAACATCAGATTTTTGCATAAGTATTAATTAGTAGTAGCACAACTATTCTTTCTTTTAGACTTATCACTACTAATTTATTTTTATTTTCAATACAAAGAGTATTAACTTCATAAATTTCAATTTAAATTGGTGCCGAAGGCACAAATTTTACTTCATTATATCAAACGTCAGCACTGTAACAAATTTTTACAGTAATTCAATTAATTCTAAAATCAAAATCAGATTTTGGTTGTGCATAATCATTACAAGCTACTAACACAACTTTTCACTGCATTTTAGCATTAGAACCCATTCAACCAACACCTTAGATTGAGCTCAACTAATACTTGTCAGCAGCATCCGAGGTTTGCATATGTACTACATAATAGTAACACAACTGGTATTTCTTTTATACTGATCACTATTAATTTCTCTTTAGTTTCAATACAAAGAATAGTAAATTCATAAATTTCAATCTAAATTTGTGCCGAAGGCACAAATTTTTACTTCATTATATCAAACGTCAGCAGTGTAACAGATTTTTACAGTAATTCAATTCGTTCTGACATCAAAATCAGATTTTGGTTGTGCATAATCATTACAAGCTAGTAACATAATATCTCACTGCCTGTTAGCATTAGAAGCCATTCAACCAACACATTAGACCGAGCTCAACTATCACTTGTCAACAGCACCAGATTTTTGCATAAGTATTAATTAGTAGTAGCACAACTATTCTTTCTTTTAGACTTATCACTACTAATTTATTTTTAGTTTCAATACAAAGAGTAGTAACTTGATAAATTTCAATCTAAATTTGTGCCGAAGGCGCAAATTTTACTTCATTATATCAAACGTCAACAGTGTAACAGATTTTTACAGTAATTCAATTAATTCTAAAATCAAAATCAGATTTTGGTTGTGCATAATCATTACAAGCTAGTAACACAATATCTCACTGCATGTTAGCATTAGAAGTCATTCAACCAACACATTAGACCGAGCTCAACTATCACTTGTCAACAGCACCAGATTTATGCATAAGTATTAATTAGTAGTAGAACAACTATTCTTTCTTTTAGACTTATCACTACTAATTTATTTTTAGTTTCAACAAAAAGAGTAGTAACTTCATAAATTTCAATCTAAATTTGTGCCGGCGGCACAAATTTTACTTCATTATATCAAACGTCAGCAATGTAACAGATTTTTACAGTAATTCAATTCGTTCTGACATCAAAATCAGATTTTGGTTGTGCATAATCATTACAAGCTACTAACATAATATCTCACTGCATTTTAGCATTAGAAGCCATTCAACCAACACATTAGACCGAGCTCAACTATCATTTGTCAACAACACCAGATTTTTGCATAAGTATTAATTAGTAGTAGCACAACTATTCTTTCTTTTAGACTTATCACTTCTAATTTATTTTTAGTTTCAATACAAAGAGTAGTAACTTCATAAATTTCAATCTAAATTTGTGCCGAAGGCACAAATTTTACTTCATTATATCAAACGTCAACACTGTAACAAATTTTTACAGTAATTCAATTAATTTTAAAATCAAAATCAGATTTTGGTTGTGCATAATCATTACAAGCTACTAACACAACATCTCACTGCATTTTAGCATTTGAAGCCATTCAACCAACACCTTAGATTGAGCTCAACTAATACTTGTCAGCAGCATCCGAGGTTCGCATAGGTATTATATAATAGTAGCACAACTGTTCTTTCTTTTATACTGATCACTATTAATTTCTCTTTAGTTTCAATACAAAGAGTAATAAATTCATAAATTTCAATCTAAATTTGTGCCGAAGGCACAAATTTTACTTCATTATATCCTACGTCAGCAGTGTAACAGATTTTTACAGTAATTCAACTCGTTCTGACATCAAAATCATATTTTGGTTGTGCATAATCATTACAAGCTAGTAACATAATATCTCACTGCCTGTTAGCATTAGAAGCCATTCAACCAACACATTAGACCGAGCTCAACTATCACTTGTCAACAGCACCAGATTTTTGCATAAGTATTAATTAGTAGTAGCACAACTATTCTTTCTTTTAGACTTATCACTACTAATTTATTTTTAGTTTCAATACAAAGAGTAGTAACTTGACAAATTTCAATCTAAATTTGTGCCGAAGGCGCAAATTTTACTTCATTATATCAAACGTCAACAGTGTAACAAATTTTTACAGTAATTCAATTAATTCTAAAATCAAAATCAGATTTTGGTTGTGCATAATCATTACAAGCTAGTAACACAATATCTCACTGCATGTTAGCATTAGAAGTCATTCAACCAACACATTAGACCGAGCTCAACTATCACTTGTCAACAACACCAGATTTTTGCATAAGTATTAATTAGTAGTAGCACAACTATTCTTTCTTTTAGACTTATCACTACTAATTTATTTTTAGTTTCAATAAAAAGAGTAGTAACTTCATAAATTTCAATCTAAATTTGTGCCGACGGCACAAATTTTACTTCATTATAACAAACGTCAACAATGTAACAGATTTTTATAGTAATTCAATTCGTTCTGACATCAAAATCAGATTTTGGTTGTGCATAATCATTACAAGCTACTAACATAATATCTCACTGCATTTTAGCATTAGAAGCCATTCAACCAACACATTAGACCGAGCTCAACTATCATTTGTCAACAACACCAGATTTTTGCATAAGTATTAATTAGTAGTAGCACAACTATTCTTTCTTTTAGACTTATCACTTCTAATTTATTTTAAGTTTCAATACAAAGAGTAGTAACTTCATAAATTTCAATCTAAATTTGTGCCGAAGGCACAAATTTTACTTCATTATATCAAACGTCAACACTGTAACAAATTTTTACAGTAATTCAATTAATTCTAAAATCAAAATCAGATTTTGGTTGTGCATAATCATTACATGCTACTAACACAACATCTCACTTCATTTTAGCATTAGAAGCCATTCAACCAACACCTTAGATTGACCTCAACTAATACTTGTCAGCAGCATCCGAGGTTCGCATAGGTATTATATAATAGTAGCACAACTGTTCTTTCTTTTATACTGATCACTATTAATTTCTCTTTAGTTTCAATACAAAGAGTAGTAAATTCATAAATTTCAATCTAAATTTGTGCCGAAGGCACAAATTTTACTTCATTATATCCTACGTCAGCAGTGTAACAGATTTTTACAGTAATTCAATTCGTTCTGACATCAAAATCAGATTTTGGTTGTGCATAATCATTACAAGCTAGTAACATAATATCTCACTGCCTGTTAGCATTAGAAGTCATTCAACCAACACATTAGACCGAGCTCAACTATCACTTGTCAACAGCACCAGATTTTTGCATAAGTATTAATTACTAGTAGCACACCTATTCTTTCTTTTAGACTTATCACTACTAATTTATTTTTAGTTTCAATAGAAAGAGTAGTAACTTGATAAATTTCAATCTAAATTAGTGCCGAAGGCGCAAATTTTACTTCATTATATCAAACGTCAACAGTGTAACAGATTTTACAGTAATTCAATTAATTCTAAAATCAAAATCAGATTTTGGTTGTGCATAATCATTACAAGCTACTAACACAACATCTCACTGCATTTTAGCATTAGAAGCCATTCAACCAACCCCTTAGATTGAGCTCAACTAATACTTATCAGCAGCTTCCGAGGTTTGCATATGTATTATATAATAGTAGCACAACTGTTCTTTCTTTTATATTGATCACAATTAATTTCTATGTAGTTTCAATACAAAGAGTAGTAACTTCATAAATTTCAATCTAAATTTGTGCCGAAGGCACAAATTTTACTTCATTATATCCTACGTCAACAGTGTAACAGATTTTTACAGTAATTCAATTCGTTCTGACATCAAAATCAGATTTTGGTTGTGCATAATCATTACAAGCTAGTAACATAATATCTCACTGCATGTTAGCATTAGAAGCCATTCAACCAACACATTAGACCGAGCTTAACTATCACTTGTCAACAGCACCAGATTTTTGCATAAGTATTAATTAGTAGTAGCACAACTATTCTTTCTTTTAGACTTATCACTACTAATTTATTTTTAGTTTCAATACAAAGAGTAGTAACTTCATAAATTTCAATCTAAATTTGTGCCGAAGGCACAAATTTTACTTCATTATATCAATCGTCAGAAGTGTAACAGATTTTTACAGTAATTCAATTCGTTCTGACATCAAAATCAGATTTTGGTTGTGCATAATCATTACAAGCTACTAACACAACATCTCACTACATTTTACATTAGAAGTCATTCAACCAACACCTTAGATTGAACTCAACTAATACTTGTCAGCAGCATCCGAGGTTTGCATAGGTACTACATAATAGTAGCACAACTGTTCTTTCTTTTATACTGATCAGTATTAATGTCAGCAGCGTCAGCATCTCCGATGTCGGCGTCAGCCGACATCAGCGTCAGCGCTGACACGGAAAATGTTAGAGGTGTTCGTAATGTTAATGGTTACAGTTTCAGCAGTGTCAACATTATTAGTGCTTACACGAAAAAAAAAAGCGTTGACACAAAAAAAAAACATCTTCGACGTCGGCGTCAATAGTGTTCGCAACATCGATGTCGTCGTCAGCCGACATCTCCGATGTCAGTGTCAGCAGCGTCAACATCTCCGATGTCAGCGTCAGCCGACATTAACGTCAACGCTAATACGAAAAATGTTGGTGGTGTTCGCAATGTTAGTGGTGACAGTGTAAGCAGTGCCAGCAATGTCAACAATGTCAGTGTCAAGGGTGTCAGGAATGTCGGTGTCAGCAACATCGGGTTTGACATTAATGCAATTTTAAAGCCTCTTATGTCAATAAATGGTAGAGCGATGTGCTTATGTGCAAATAAGATATATTAATGCAATTTTAAAATAAAAATGCATTTGTATATTCTTCCCATAAGGTTTTTTAAGCTTGCATAACATAATATTATATTTGCATATCATAATATTATATTTGCATAACATCGGGTTATAGTTGCATATCTGAAAGTGCTGACATGTAAAAAATTTTTAAAAAAAAAAATATCTGGGCGCGCGAGGCGGGGCCTAGGGGGCACCGAGGAGGGGCAGGGGGTGTTGTTGCAGGAGGATGGTCAAGTATGAAATAAATATAGAATAAAGATCAGACTGACTTCCCTGTCTTAGCAAATAAATACAAGACTTCCTCCCGTTGTAGTAAGAGAAAGTCAGGATCGAATCCTCGAGGAAGCACGTCAGCAGTTCTTAGGTAGCTGTAAATTCTCACAGACAAGCAGTAGAAAGACAGAAAAAGCAGAAAAGACAAAGCAAAACAGAAACAAAAGCAAAGACAGAAAATAGCAAACGAAAGTAAAGAACAAAGCAAGACAAGGGCACTCGATATCGACTAAGCCTACTCGAGATCGACAACAACAGCAAGTCGACAACAACAGCAGAAAACTCAACTCGACCTAGACAAACCGTACTCGAGATCGACTACAACCTACTCGATCTCGACAAGCTCTACTCTATGTCGACTGGAAGACAGAAAATTTAAATTGCAAATTTCGAACCAAAAACTCAGATTTCCGACGAAATAAATCCAATATATAAAAGACTTCCAAGGCGAGGGTATCAACACCACAACGATAACCATGCAAAGTAACACATAAAGGCATAAGAGATCATGCTTTTCATCAAACAACTTTCGTTATTAACAAATAGGCATATAGAGGCTTTCGCATAAACCCTAATTGTTACTAACCCTTTTTCACATAATTAATCCAAGTTGCATTAAGATCACTTTCGCTTCAATAACACAAACAATGATCACCTTCAACTCTCGCAAAAGAATCATGCTCATAGGGATAGAAGACGAATTGCATAACAAGATCCGACCTTTACCGCATCACCTCACATGGCCACCGTCGGGCTCACCCTAGCCCCAGAAGTGGGTGGACTACTCTCTCTTCATCATCAAGAAAGACATTAAATAACAAAAGGAACTAAATTGCATTAAATTTAAATAAAGAAAGCTTACAATCGACAAGACAAATCCGCTTTCGCCTTTCCACCTTGCTTGCTACAAACTCTCTCTCTATCCTACTTACTTGAATTGAATTGATTGTGAATTGGAATCGGAATGAAAAACCAGCCCCTAGGGCTTATTTATAGCCTTCTATTCCTTGCTAATCAAGGATAGAATCTCCTATCTATATCTAAAATTATATCTTAAATGCTTAATGATAAATAAATTGCTTAAGGGAAATAAATCTTTAAAGGAAAAGATAAATCTAAACTAGGTAATATGTCTTCATGTTGATAGATCTCCCTTCCATAGATAGACTTGATCAAATTTGGATAGAATCCTCGGCCAACTCGACTTCCTTCGTGCCCAAGTAACTCCAAGTCTACTCGGACAGCTCACGTCGACGCGTTTCTGGAATCTGGTCTACTCGATCTCGACAAGGGCTTGTCGATCTCGACTAGGATTCATCGTCGACCGGACTTCTCGGGTGACTCTGCTCGACAGGCTCGGATCTGGGCTCCTGGCGCTCATCGATCTCGACTAGGTCTCCTCGAGATCGACTAGAGTGGTGGTCGATGATGGCTCTCTGGTGATGTCGACTAGGGCTCCTCGGCATGGACTCGGACAGGCGCTCTGGGCTACTCGACTTCGACAAGAGCTCGTCGAGATCGAGTAGAGTTGCTCGGCATCTTCGTCCTCGGCTTGGCACAGCTTCGTCGACTCCGGGTGTGGTGCTGAGGTGTAGTCGATCTCGACTAGTGGTACTCGAGATCGAGTAGGCTCCCGGAGTCGGGTTGGTCTGGCTCTCGACTTTGCTCCTAGTCGACAAGGCCTGTGCTTGGACATGTTCGTCGAGATAGAGTAAGGTCTACTCGAGATCGAGTAGCCTTGGCTCTTAGCTTGATTCGACCGGTTCCGTTGCTTCTTTGACCTTGGACTTCTGTAGTGGATTTCCGAGCTTTTCTGACCTTCCTTAGAATTGCTGTAAAATGCCTCGAATTCTGCGAATTGAAACAGAAACTGGTGTAGATTCCATAATTTGGCAAATAAACATATACTACACAGATTCTGTACTATCTTAGCCCAAATGAATGAAATGTATGCAGAAATTGATATAAACTTAAGTGTAAAACATGGCAGATTCAGCTCACAACAAACACCCCATACTTAAGCTTGCTTGTCCTCAAGCAATACTTTTAATTGTCATTCAGGGGAAGAAATCAAACTCTCAACATCTTAGATTCATTCCCATATGACCCTGCACTCAATTACCATCCTCGAAAAGGTACTAGTGTCACAGATCCATGCATGTGCAATTATACAAAAGCAACGTCTACTCACAAAGGGATGGTTATGCACAACATTCATTCGCGACAAAGCATTAATAATCAAGAGGACTTTAATTTAAGCTCAAATAAGGAGTCGATTGGTAAAAGGCTAAAAGGTGGGCAAATTTTGGCAATGTGGTGCTTATGATCCGGGGAAATGGAATATTTCCAAACTGTATTTCCACATTTCTTCTCTATAAGATTCATCACCTTTCATACTGCTTTTATCAATAATAATGATTTTACCTCTCTAACCTCAGCACTGCCTTCTCGCGAGTCGCAAACATGGGTGTCATGAATGGCCCCGGATACTTAGTGCTTTGGACTCCTCACCTGGTGTCCCATCTCTCCAAACTATTATCTCAGAGAGCAGGGTCGATCTTCGATCGGATTTTCTTTCACTCATTAAATTTTCCATATGTTTCAAATAATTTCCTTCCAAACTCCAATAATGATAAACACAACAACCATATAACATCTCCATAATGTAACATCATTCTCAACATAACCCCCGGATAGGAAATAAGGTAAAGAATGGGCAATATTTAGATCATGTGGAGCATAATTGAAATAAGGCATAATATGGCTTTTGTGTAATGCATAAGCATAGGTAAGGCTAGGATTTCAAAACATGAGCATTATATGGAAATATAAAGTCCTCCATCATCTTATCATGCAACATGTCAAAAGCAACTTCAAATTTTACCTCCTTTCATGGTTTTCATCAAAATATGCACTTCATTGTGACTTCCCTTTACTAGGCAATTTCATGCTATATCTCTAATGAATCCAATTTTGCATCGTCGAGTTCAATATAAGCTTCCATGACATTATTTCAAAAAATTTTCAATGGGGGTCATTTTTCTCAAATTTTGGAAAACATGCATATAAGCACACAAATCAATAATGCATTCCAAAGTAGCCATGTAGCAATTCAAAGAAATAATGCACATATATGTCAAATATGATCAAATATGCATGAAGTAAGCCCTTCCCCCACCCCATACTTAAACATTACAGTGTCCTCACTGTATAAAAACAAGGGTAAAGAAAGAAACTCACAAGACAAGTGTGCAGGGCCTCTAAATATCGAATGGAAGCACCTCCTGGGCTGAGTCTGAATCTTGCTTGCTTCTATCCATGGACCTGAAAAATGTAGAAGACATATACCCACAAAAGGGAAAACAAAAACCAAAAGTGTTCAAAACCAAAAACAAAAGCAACAAAGTCTCAAAAGTCCTAAAAAGTCTATGTACAAGCTCTAGATTTTATAGTCGCTAGGCCGACTTTCCTTTTATGCTCAAGGTGGCATTTGCAGGGTCCATGTAGCTTGGGCTTCAAATAAGACTCCATTCTTGTCCATCAGCTGCAATCCTCCAGAATGGATCTTGTTCACCACGAACGGCCCCATCCGCTTCTTGTTGAATTTATTAGGGAACCAATGATCCTTTGATTTAGAGACATAGAGCTTGTCTCCAACTTCATACTCCTTAGGCTCATCATTGGATATCCTACATAAGCGCACATACCAAGGCAAACCTCTCCCATGTATAGATAGATCTTTAATGGAAATAGGAGAAGAAAGATCCATACCTTCGCTTACCTTCGCAGAGACGGAATCGGGAACCACGGTGTTTGGTCGATCTCGACTAGGGCTAGTCGATCTCGACGAGGTTTCAGATTCTGGTGGTGAGCTGCTCGAGGATGCAGAAGCTGGTGGAGGGGAGGTCTTGTCGACCTCGACAAGGCTACTCGATCTCGAGTAGCTTTCTGCTCCTAGTGGCTTCAGTGTCGAGGAAACAGGGACTGGTGGAGCTGGGTGGTGGTCGATCTCGACAAGCCTAGTCGAGATCGAGGAGCTTGGTTCGTCTGGTGGAGTCAGCGTCGAAGGAAGCGAAGTCGAGTTAGACGAGTGGTGGTCGATCTCGACAAGGGTACTCGAGATCGAGTAGGGCTCTGCTTCTGTCCGGCTGCTCGACGAGGCTGGTGCTGGTGGAGACTCCTTGGTTTGGTCGAGATCGACTAGGGTCCTCGATGTCGAGGAGCCTTGGTCGATCTTGACCCCATACTTGGTTCCTGTCAAGGCATCCGAAAAATAATTAATCCATAACGACGTACCTTGGTCTGTATCGATTGGATTTTCCGTGTTCTCCTTTAGGATTGCCATGATCTCCTCCACCTGGGCCTCCATGTCCCTCTTTTCCAGTTCCTTAGGGGTCATATTCCTGACATTGGGTTCCCCGCAGGTGATGTAGCCAGCTGAGATAGATTTCACCTCTTCCATTGGACCTGTATGCCTTTCAGTTTTATTAAAGGAATACTCAATTACCTCATCGCTGATGTTGAAGGTGAGCACTCCTTTCCTTACGCTTATGTTGGCATCCACCGTCGCCAAGAAGGGTCTCCCTAGAATAATTGGACAAGCAGGATCTTCTTGCATATCAACAACTAGGAAATCAGCAGGGACAAAGAATTTACCTACTTGTACTGGCACATTGTCCACCATGCCTGTTGGGATGACCACAGTATTGTTGGCCATGTAAAGTTTGGCATCCACAGGCTCTAGGGCACCTATCTTAATCTTGGACCAAATTGTTAAAGGCATTATACTCACACTAGCTCCAAGATCACATAAGGCATTTATTTTGTATGGACCAAATCCAATGGTTATAGCAAACTTACCTGGATCCGGCCTCTTCTCCAGTATGTCCAAATGGCTGCACTCCTCTGTGATTTCAGCCATTGATCGCTTTTTGCTCAGAATCTCCTTCAGGAACTTGACAGAGGATGGCATTTCATTGAGAGCTTCTGTGAAGGGTATGGTGACGTTGAGTTTCTGAAGCATCTTGATGAAGCGCTGAAATTTCTTTTCTGCCGGGTCCTTTGGAGATTTTGTGGGGAAAGGCAGCTTCTTTTTCTGATTTGGAGCCAAAACAGATGTCGGAGGTGCTGCAGGCTGCTCTATGTCGACTAGGGCTCCTCGACATCGACTAGGTCCTTGTCGATCTCGACTAGATTGGGTGCAGTCGAGTTGCTGTTCAGTGTAGACGAAGGTTTCTGAAGTTTCTCCTCGAGATCGACGAGGCCCTTCTCGAGATCGACTACAGTGTTATCTATGTCGACTTGCTGTTCTTCGTTGTTCTGCTGCTTTCCGACCTCTGGCTCTTGCAGTTGATGGCCGCTTCTGAGTTTTATAGCAGCGATGTGTCCAGTCTTTCCCTTAGGATTTGGTTCTGAAGATCCAGGGAGCGCACCTGACTGTCTGGGGATTCCTGCTGCTAGCTGACCAATCTGTGTATCAACTGATTTTCGCCATATATCAATTTCCCCAAGCCTAGAGTTGACACCTTGCATCTGAGTATAGACGGAGTTGAAGGACTGCCTAGTTTCTGAGTGGTTCCTCCGTATTTCCCCCAAGACTGTCTTTATATCATCCTTTTTGTGGTCCCTTTCCGGATGTCCTGGAGCTCTGTAGGGCGGGGGGTTCCTAGGGACACCTTGGTTCCATTGTGGTTGGTGAAACCTTTGGTCCCCCATGTAGCGATTGGGACCCCCTGCGTAAGCTACCTCCTCATGGTGCTCTGCCATCCTGACTTGCTCTGTGTGTGGGCACTCAGGAGTGGTGTGCCGTTGCGATCCGCATTCTATGCAAGGCTGGTTGACAGAGAGATACTTTACTTGCTTAAGGAGCTTCTTATTCTGGTCTCTGTAGTACTGCTCCCTAACATCTGGATCGATCTCCTTGGAGGCCTCATATAGGGGCATGGATGGTGCTGGCCTGGCGTATGGGTTCTCTTCATAAGTTGCAGTAGACCCATACTTGTTGTCATAGGTGGTGAGCTTCTCTAGCACACCCCACGCGTCACTTGGCGGCATTGTCAGATACTCATAGCGAGTATAATGGTTGATTCTGTCCTTAGTGACTTGATCAAGAGAGTTGAAGAAGATCTCCTGAATGACGTAGGGTGGCTGTCCATGAGTAGGGCAAGATCGCAGAGGTTCCTTGTAGCGCTCCCATGCTTTTGCCAGCGGTTCCCCTTGCTTCTATTTGAAGGCGGTGATTTTCTGGCGGAGATGTGCTGTTTTGGCGGGTGGGAAGAATTTGTTCAGAAACTCTTGCTCTACTTGGGCCCATGTTGTTAGAGATCTTGGTTTCAGCCCTTCAAGCCACTTCAGTGCAGGTCCAGCGAGAGACCAGCGAAAAGATTTCATCTTGACATATTCCAGGGTTGTACCTTCAGCAAGAGTACGACACATGTCAGAAAAGTTTGTAATATGTTCAAGAGGACACTCATTAAATCTACCAAAAAAGGCATTATTTTTAAGCTCTATAAGAAATTGAGTGCGAATTTCAAAAGAGTTTTCAGGGATAAGAATCGCCGATTCAGGCACGACGAGAGTTGGGTGCATATAGTCCTCTGCCATGGTTGGGTATTGGGCAAGCTCAGCCTGTGCTTGTTCCCTTGCTGCTTTCTCAGTGGCGATAGCAGCATCTTTAGCGGCCAATTCCCTTGTAAGCCTTGCGATCAGCTGTTCCTGTGTCTCCACAGCTGCCATGGCTCTTTGCAGTTTAGCCCTGATGTGTAGAAGGCGCTCTGGTTCGTCTAAGCCGTCAAACTCAGGTGGTTGACCAGAACGGCGCATACACCTGTAAATTAACTCAAAGAAAAAGTGAGAACTGACTACCTAAGGCGCGATTGATAGCTTCCCCGGCAACGGCGCCAATTTTGTTGTTGCAGGAGGATGGTCAAGTATGAAATAAATATAGAATAAAGATCAGACTGACTTCCCTGTCTCAGCAAATAAATACAAGACTTCCTCCCGTTGTAGTAAGAGAAAGTCAGGATCGAATCCTCGAGGAAGCACGTCAGCAGTTCTTAGGTAGCAGTAAATTCTCACAGACAAGCAGCAGAAAGACAGAAAAAGCAGAAAAGACAAAGCAAAACAGAAACAAAAGCAAAGACAGAAAATAGCAAACGAAAGTAAAGAACAAAGCAAGACAGGGGCACTCGATCTCGACTAAGCCTACTCGAGATCGACAACAACAGCAAGTCGACAACAACAGCAGAAAACTCAACTCGACCTAGACAAACCGTACTCGAGATCGACTACAGCCTACTCGATCTCGACAAGCTCTACTCTATGTCGACTGGAAGACAGAAAATTTAAATTGCAAATTTCGAACCAAAAACTCAGATTTCCGACGAAATAAATTCAATATATAAAAGACTTCCAAGGCCAGGGTATCAACACCACAACGATAACCATGCAAAGTAACACATAAAGGCATAAGAGATCATGCTTTTCATCAAACAACTTTCGTTATTAACAAATAGGCATATAGAGGCTTTCGCGTAAACCCTAATTGTTACTAACCCTTTTTCACATAATTAATCCAAGTTGCATTAAGATCACTTTCGCTTCAATAACACAAACAAGGATCACCTTCAACTCTCGCAAAAGAATCATGCTCATAGGGATAGAAGACGAATTGCATAACAAGATCTGACCTTTACCGCATCACCTCACATGGCCACCGTCGGGCTCACCCCAGCCCTAGAAGTGGGTGGACTACTCGCTCTTCATCTTCAAGAAAGACATTAAATAACAAAAGGAACTAAATTGCATTAAATTTAAATAAAGAAAGCTTACAACCGACAAGACAAATCCGTTTTCGCCTTTCCACCTTGCTTGCTACAAACTCTCTATCTCTATCCTACTTACTTGAATTGAATTGATTGTGAATTGGAATCGGAATGAAAAACCAGCACCTAGGGCTTTATTTATAGCCTTCTATTCCTTGCTAATCAAGGATAGAATCTCCTATCTATATCTAAAATTATATCTTAAATGCTTAATGATAAATAAATTGCTTAAGGGAAATAAATCTTTAAAGGAAAAGATAAATCTAAACTAGGTAATATGTCTTCATGTTGATAGATCTCCCTTCCATAGATAGACTTGATCAAATTTGGATAGAATCCTCGGCCAACTCGACTTCCTTCGTGCCCAAGTAACTCCAAGTCTACTCGGACAGCTCACGTCGACGCGTTTCTGGAATCTGGTCTACTCGATCTCGACAAGGGCTTGTCGATCTCGACTAGGATTCATCGTCGACCGGACTTCTCGGGTGACTCTGCTCGACAGGCTCGGATCTGGGCTCCTGGCGCTCGTCGATCTCGACTAGGTCTCCTCGAGATCGACTAGAGTGGTGGTCGAGGATGGCTCTCTGGTGATGTCGACTAGGGCTCCTCGGCATGGACTCGGACAGGCGCTCTGGGCTACTCGACTTCGACAAGAGCTCGTCGAGATCGAGTAGAGTTGCTCGGCATCTTCGTCCTCGGCTTGGCACAGCTTCGTCGACTCCGGGTGTGGTGCTGAGGTGTAGTCGATCTCGACTAGTGGTACTCGAGATCGAGTAGGCTCCCGGAGTCGGGTTGGTCTGGCTCTCGACTTTGCTCCTAGTCGACAAGGCCTGTGCTCGGACATGTTCGTCGAGATAGAGTAAGGTCTACTCGAGATCGAGTAGCCTTGGCTCTCAGCTTGATTCGACCGGTTCCGCTGCTTCTTTGACCTTGGACTTCTGTAGTGGATTTTCGAGCTTTTCTGACCTTCCTTAGAATTGCTGTAAAATGCCTCGAATTCTGCGAATTGAAACAGAAACTGGTGTAGATTCCATAATTTGGCAAATAAACATATACTACACAGATTCTGTACTATCTTGGCCCAAATGAATGAAATGTATGCAGAAATTGATATAAACTTAAGTGTAAAACATGGCAGATTCAGCTCACAACAGGGGGCAAGGGGGATGGACACTTTTGCAAAATATACACTTTTATTTTATTTGAACATTAATCCAATTTAGGAATTCACCAATAAACACACAAATGAGTTTGCCAAATATACACTTTTTCTAACTATAGAGAGTCCCTAATTACTTGCCTTTGAATCTCTACCATTAAATCATCAAATCCCCTTAAGACCCGTTCTTCCTTTCCTCCTAAATAGTGTCATGTTTGTTCTTCTTCTCCTATAAAATCCCCTTGCACTCATCCCTCATACACTCGCCCCCGATTTCGTAAGCTTTTTGCTGTAGCTAGTTTCACCATCTCCATCTCCGTTTTTGCATAACCGAGCGCCCTCCTTCCATTGTCAATATGTCACCGGTATCATCTCTTAGATCTTACGCCATCTCCGCTAGCCCATGTCACCCAGCCTGTTGTTGAACTTGCAGTTTCAATGTATGTCTTAACATTGGGATTAATGTGACATGATAATGCAGGAAGCAGGAAGCGCTCGGCCATTGCCCAAGTTCGGAGAATGGGATGTGAACAACCCAGCATCAGCGGAATCCTTCACGGTCATCTTCAACAAGGCCAGAGATCAGAAGAAGACCAATGGCTTAGCGGCGGGCAATAACGGGGAGGATGAACAAAAGAATCACAAATCCAACAAAGACCATAAACCAAGCCACCACCACCCGGTACACATCCAATTCCAATCCAATCTACTGCAACAAATTCTTAAATCTGACCATTGCTTTTTTTCACTCTTCTGGAAATGCAGAAAAAGATGTTCTTGTGTTTCTATGGAGCTTGAAGAGCAAAACCCAAAAGGAGTAATGGAGTTTAGTCATGGTAGGGTTTTGTGTTTTTGACAAGTCTCCCTTTTTTTCCTACCATGTTCATGGTCTGTGTGCATCCTCCACACTAAAAGAAAAAATTAAATAAAAATTTCTGGTGATTTTGAAATAGAAGCAAAAGCTCAATATTATATGTTTTTTCATCTTACATTTTTTTTTTCCAAGCAACAACCATCCATGCTTCATTCAAATCAAAACCAACTCCGACGAGGCGAAAACTTACCAGAACCTCAAAATTGACCACAATAAGAGTTTCTGAAATATGAAGTGTGCAGTGCAGAAGAGATGAATCAGTACAACAACCCAAGCCCACTACTGTCCATGAATTTACGAATCTACGCTTTCTAATGTACAGTTTTCGGATGCCTGATTGAATACTGTGTTCTAGATTTAAGGGTAAATATAGACAATTGCTGGTACTAGATTCAGATAAGAAGCAAAATGGGCAACAGTATAATGAAAGAGCTGCTACATTACATATGTGACATACCTAGTTACCGAACCCATAACCATGGATACAAACCTGTCACTGTATTTCAACATCCCTTTCGGCTTGATGACCATTGGATCCTCTTTCGGATTCACTGTTACTTGTCTTGCGTTTAAAAGACTTGCTGCTCAGAACCCGGATGATGCTACTTGATGACCGCGAAGGCAGCTTTCTGATGCCATTCTTTTTAGCCAGCTCCTCCAATATCGTCTTCTTGAGGCTCTCGTATCGCCTCCTGTAGGTTGGGTATCTGGAAATAGACTTTGTGATCCCGCGCAACCTTTGAACACAAACAAAGGAAGATTAGGGATATCAAATGATGCAGCTAAAGTTGACAAGGTTTACTTGATTTTTACCTCCGGGACAAAGCTTCAAGTTCGGCTCTCTTTACTTCGGGTGCAGGAGGATTGCCAGGGCGCATTTCCTTGAACCTATCAGAATTTCCATTCGACAAAACTAACTTGCAGAGATACTCTTCATCACCCTCTGAAAGGTTTTCTGCTTTAATTTGGTCCTTGATGATCAGAAGCGGATTCAAAAACATGTCGTAGAACTTATCTTTTGGCCTGTTCGTACTGGTCATTTCAGTAAGATTATCACCTACATGTATCATGAATATAGTTTAAAGCAGGAGAGGGAAGGGGAAGGGAAGAAAAAAGCTCGTAGATGTAAAGATTAGTGAGAGGGAACTGAGACAGAAGCTATTAAGACGTACTGAACAATATGCCTGAAGAATTGGCTTTTGCAGAGCGTAAAAGTGCCCGTAAGATGCAATAAGCTGGTAAACCGATGTCTATGACACCGTTTCCACCTTGGCTGGATGTAGCATCCTCAACATCTTTTAACGTAATCAGTCCATCGGATACCAGGCTTGCTCCGACGCACTGGAACTCCTTAAGGAAGGTTTCCAATAGCTGTATGTATGAACTTGGATTAGCAAATACAAGAGACATCTTATAACCAACAAATCAGATGTGCATACAGATTCGTCAGAAGTATATGAAGTTATGAACAATCATGGATCTAGTGAAAAAAAGGCAGAATTATGGGAGTGCTAAAAAAGACTAGAGGTAAGCTCCAATTGCTCAGTTTCTAAAAGGATTTGCTCTAATCCAACAAACTGCTCTATGTGTATCCTAAAATAACCATTTAGGCTCAAGATTAGTTGGATATGCAAACAATAACTCCTCTATGGATTCGAGAATGCGAGAATTATTAATCTCTTTCAAAATTATCAAAATCTTTTTCAATCTCAATCTTGATATTTAACATAAAATTATAAAATGTCTCAAGCATCATCCAAAAAAGCTTTATGGGAAGCATACCTCCAGAGGGCTTAAATCCATAGTGTTGGATGAAGTAGTTTGGATTGACAGATTCGAGTCTGCATTTCCCCTCAAAGAAGGTTCTTGTGATTCATCCAGCTTCCCATACTTTGGCCTGTTAGAACGAACAGATTCAGATTACTTCCATTCTGTTTGGAAAATCACCACTTACTATAGGCATGCCCGGTAAATAAACCTGGGAAAGCATGATCCTTTGCGCACGTCGATGTCGAGAACGTCATTGCTGTACTCATCATAAATAGCCAAGGAAGCGAGGATGTAACGGAGCCCCATCCACAGGGATGACTCCTGCAATCAGTATACACCAAGTTTTCTTTAATCATTTTTTTCTAGCAAAGAGGTAATAGGCTTTGTTATAGTAAGTATTAGCATTTTATACAGGTTACAGTGCTAACTATTAAGTGGAACATTGAATAAATCAATATGATCCATTTCAATATCTTAGAAGCACTTTAACAGCTTTTGGGGAACAATCACAAAATGCAAAATAGTAGTTTTAAACAAACCGGCAATCCCAAGTTACAACCTTCCACTGAAGTCTTGTGGATAAGGTAAATTACAGGATATGCAATGACAGAGCTAGGGTTTGAATCTACGAGCACTTGGTCAGAAGGTGCTTGTCTTTCACCAATTGTATTATTACATGAAAAAGATATCAACCAATTTCCAATGTATGATACAACCGAGGGCAGTTGAGTATTTTTTTATGTGGGAGGAAATCTAATGTTAGAAAACATTTTCTAGAGGAGGCAATGAATAGCACAGCAATGTAAGAACACAAGCATCTCACGAGATGAACAAGGGAATCTGCCTATTAGATTGCAGAAAACTGACCGTATAAGCAACCGCTGCTGCATAGGCACCCAAGAAGAAACTTGAAACAAATGAACCCAATAAAGCCCCAACTACAGCCAAGGGCCATAGAAGTATTGCAAGGCCTGCAAAAGGTACACAAATTGTCTCCAAGAAAGGCCCTTCCCGGCCAATAAGGTCATGAAGCAAACGTTTCCATCCCTTCAAAAGCATGTAAGGGCTTTTGAATAATGCAACAACCGAGATCACAGGAACATCAACCAAAACACCAAGAACAGCAGCTATAAATGCAGCGGGTAGACTGAGCACTCTGCAGAATACTTGAAGACATTAACTCAAGTATATAAAGACTGCTAAAATCCACATCAAAAGATATAGTGATATGCCATAGATTTAAAGTTTCCCCTACTAAATACCATGATTTTGTAACAAACATTATGCACCTGATTTCATAACGTTTTTCACTGGTTGACCATTTCTGTTGTAGATCACCCATAAACGAGAAGTATGAGTGGTAGCAGACATCTTTAAAATCTCTAACAACAGTCATGCACCCCTTAACACTGCTCCAAGTTCCATCCTTCAAGTACAGTAAGACACCATTTCTAAGCGATATGAACAATGTGGAAATAAGGAGCATAGATTCCCCTATCTCAATCTTTCCCTCTCCAAGACACACTCCAAAGATAAAGAGGAAATGATCACAGACGAAGAAATTTACTACGTACATAGACGACATGGAAGAATGCATTGCTCTTCCCTCCTCCAACGGCATCAAAAGTGGCAAAGAGTGGAGAAAGAAAGCCATAGAGTACACCTCCTAATATGCTTGCAGCGATACCGACCACTGGCCAGATTACGAGGGCAATCAATATGCAGCAACAGATAACAAACTTCAAGAGTGGACCTAATGCTTTTGCACTGCCATTGGAGAAACCGAGAAGTTAAGAAACAACAAAGAACCACTCACGAACCCGATCATGCAATACGATAGCTGATTTGCTGGAAAAATACCTCAATATATAGTAATATGTCCAGTAAAGATGCACTGGCCAAAGACCCAAGATGACTGCTGTGTTCCCAAGGGCCATAATTATAAATATGAACGGACAAAATATGATACCTGCAATGAAAGTTTTAAAATTACATGAGCTTTCATTCATCAAACTGCATATGAACGAATCAATTATTTCTACTAATGGACCATCAAGCCAAATCTTTAACCTTCGTTTCCATCCTATTCCTGATTTGAGCAAAGATTTTTACAGGTTCACAAATGGACTGCAAATTTAAGGCACTGGGATAACAATTAATGCAGGACTCCTGAAATGTAGAACCCAATTTATTTTGGGTTGTGGAAACACAAATGCAAATCAATTAGTGCCTTATATGCCCATTTTGATGTTTCTCATATTTAGGTCTGATTTGGAAAAATCAAACATCTCAAACTCAGAACAAGTAAATTGGTTAATCAAACTAAATGATCAATCAATTCTATAATAAATGGGGTAAAAGAAAGAGATGATCCTGAAATGTAGAACCCAATTTATTTTGGGTTGTGGAAACTCAAATGCAATTCAATTAGTGCCTTATATAACCATCATTTTGACGTTTCTCGTATTTAGGTCTGATTTGGAAAAATCAAACATCCCAAACTCAGAACAAGTAAATTGGTTAATCAAACTAAACGATCAATCAATTCTATAATAAATGGGGCAAAAGTAAGAGATGATTCCACAAATGAAATGGGCATATATAGTACACAGAAAACATCACAAATCAACAAAGCCACTAACCTTTGATGGTACCCAGAAGAAGAAGACCGATAAAGAAAGGCAAGAAGCGCAAGAACTGCCACAAAGAATACCAAAACCCTCCAGCAACCTCCATCTCTCTCCACAACCTCCACTAACACCAACAGATCAGAGATCCCCCACCCAATTCCACTACACACCCATCTCAGTAAACAATCCAATTTCCCCAAATCCAACTTCAAACCCACGAGAGAACAACCCTATTTTGGATTTACAGTGCAAAATCTCTGTTACCCAGATGACCAGATTCGACCATTTCACTATTCAAACAGTTTTTGTTTTTTAAGAATTTAAAAGAGGGTATTTGCAATTGGAGTCCTCGCTCGCAGGGATTATAAAATTCGGACGGGCAGAGGAAAACTGCTTGCAAGTTGCAACCGTTCAACGAGCCTCGAAAAGATTTTTTTTTTTCTTTTTTTTTGGGGGGGGTGGGTGGTTAGGGAGTTTGATTTGTTATGGAGATTGGAGAGAATCAAATGGGTGAATACGCAAAGAATAATACAACGTATTGCTGTGAATGTGATAATACTTGCAACTTTTTGGGGTCCGAAAACAAAGCAATGACAGGAAGACACTAGTGGAAGTGGATACCTGCCAAGTTGTCTCTTGCCACTTCGCGGTTTCTTTATTCAGTACAGTACTGCTTTAATTATCCCTCGATAGGTAAGAAGTAGATCGACAAGCGATTTTGAAGCCAATAAAAGATGGCTTGGAAAATCCTACCAGGGGTGGATTCTTTAAAGGACCGAGGGAGGCAGTCGCCCCCTAATCAAAAATGAAATTTAGTAAATTCATCTCGTTGGTAGCTTCGATTTGATGTATTATAAGCTCAAATCCGATAACTGAGTAAAAAGTTATAAACGTTTTAAGACTGAAGCGATATAAATTATTTTTCACATCATTTACCAAATTAATACACTTCTATCATACTCATCATTTGTTAAACTTCATAACTTAATACTATAATAAACCCGAAAACTTCAAATATTGATGATTTTTTCGGAAAAAAAATTAGACATTAATTTTTCGCCCCCTCAACTAAACGCTTCAGGATCCGTCACTGGACCCTACGTAGAAGGTCGTCAGTCAAAAGAAAAAAAACAAAAAAAAACTAAGATTACGGATTCAGACGAATACATAAACTTATAATTAAAGCAGTTAAAAATTATAGTTCTTGCAACTTGAGATCTGGTTCGATGATCTGGTTCGGCGAGTCCGAGATTAGATAGCTTGCTACTGATGAAGTTGTTGATTTTGACCAGGATCAGAGGTGGTAACAGGAGGCGGTGGGAGTTGGTTGTTGCTTGGTAGACGTTGGGCTACTGGATTTATAAAACCTTTTTTCATGCAATGAATCAGACCTGAAAAGTAACCGATTGAGAGGCATAAAAATAATTAGATCTAAAATTTTGGGAGAAAGATTTGTGTGTGAAGGGTTGGGTTTAGATTTTGTAAAGGATGGGTGAAAGTTGAAAGAATGATCGAGGAAAAGAACTAAGAGGTCAAGATGGGATTAAGTTTAGAGGAGGTTTTCCACACTGCAGTATGAGAGAAGTGGCGCTTGGGAGGATGGGTCGGCGAAGCCGTTGGCCAGTCCATCGGAATTATCCCTCCATTTTGTTTTAATTTACTCCCTCCCATTTTTAATATAAAGCGTTTACATTTTGTTCACGTAGTTTAAACAGCTAAAAACTATATAAAATATTAATTTTTTAATTAATTTTTTTTACATTATAATACTTATCAAAAAATTAATTAAAAAAATCAATATTTTATATAGTTTTTAGTTTTTTAAACTACGTGCATAAAAGTCAAACACCTTATATTTCCAATAGAAGGAAGTATTATTTATATTTTTTTAATAATGATAAAAATCGTGTATGAAATTTTAAAAAAATTATTTCATAATTATTAATATAAAAAAATGGCCACAATATGATTTTCTTATTTTATTTATAAATATACTAGCATTTCTTCCTTTTGTTATTGCCTTGGGAAAAATTGTCAATAAAATTTGAGATGGAAGACTCTATGGACACATTTAAAAAAATCTTAACCATTAATTTGCTTTAATTAAAATAAGTTTAAAATCTCATTTTAGGAAAGTGTTTTGAAAGTAAATTAATATCTATTCTATAACTACTATTGATTCATAAGAGTTTATGATGATATGTCGATATCATCCTTTTAAATATTTCGATTAAATTTTTTTTTATTTCATCTGCCAATTAAAATAGAAGCATTTTTCAAGAGATGCTATCACCAAAGTAATTGTAGGCTTTCAAAAAAATAAATTATAATATGTTTATTTTTTTCCTTAATATTTTATATATTTTTTAATGAATGGATTCAATTCAAAACACTAAATTAATATATAATTTATTTCTCAAAAAATACATTTCATAATCAATAGGTTCAATTCAAATCATTAAATCAATGAATTTCCAACCAAGCAAATTATAATAGGTTTTTTTTATTTCCTTAACAAATGATGTTTTTAATCAATTAGCTTAATTCAAAATATAAAACTAATGGGGGTACATGGGGATGAGTTTATAACCCACCTGAAATTCAAAAATTAGATTTTATTTTAAATTATAAAAGTTAATGCGATTGTATTTTTCTCGGGAAGACAAATAAACCCATAAATACAGATCCAATATCTATATATCTATATCTACATCTAATTGTTAAATAAGAAACATTTTTCCTAGGTGTCACAACCATCTTTATTTTAGGTCTCCGGCCTTCACCGAGCATGTGAACCCCTCTTCGGAGGACGTTAACGCCTCTTCGGAGGCATATAACCCCTCTTCGGAGGCCAATAATGATGTGAACCGGAATCTATCTAAGGAGCTCCAATCATACATCACACATCATGAAGATGGTCCTATCACGAGGGCTAAGGATAAGAAGATGTCGAGTGCACTCTACTCCATCCTAAGGCATATTACCACCTATGCTACCTCACCTTGGATGTCGACACAAAAGTTAGAGGCGAGAGATCTCGGATTAGTAACCTTACTAGCCCACGAGGACTCGAGCCATCTTGCATTTCCAGCAGACAAGTGCGCGGGCGTGTGACTGACGAACAATGGAGTGTCCAACACCACGCAAGTGCGCGGGCGTGCACCCCCTGCGCGGCCGTGCACAATGGTTATTTTCAGCACGAATTTCAGATTTCATACGTTGCGTTTTATGCTATTATTTTTAGGGTTTCATTTCTTTATTTAGCGTTTATTCTCAGCAAAAATACTTTGTTTAAATAGTTATTTAATCATCAATGAAAGGACGCTCAATTATTATTTCCCCCAAACAAGTTTCTTGAGAAACCCTAGCTTACGTAAGAAGCGTTCATCTTCTTCGTAAGATTCAAAGAAACTAAGGACCGTGAGAAGCGGCGCTGAGAGATCGATTTGCTTGTGAGATTCAATTAGATTGAGATCTCATCGATCTAAAGGAGGATTCGTGAGATTCGAGTTCTTTCGTAGATCCAATTCGACTACCTATTTGAAGCGATCGGGCACCCTTAGGTGTGAGATTCGCCATCAAGTGGTATCACGAGTCAGTACTTCGATCAAGGTAGTTGTCTATATCCGTTTTATTCGTTGATTTTGTTCAAGTTATGCAATTCTTCCATCAAACAAACACAAAATCCCCCCCCCCCCCAAAAAAAACAAACAAACAAAGTTTACCCTAATTCGCATTCACCATCATCGCCCTCTTCCGCTCCACCATCCCCGACCACCACCAGCCCTGCACCAGCCCTCCACCACCATCCCGCCACCCGTTGTCTACCCACCCTTCTCATCCTTGCCGTCGGCCAAACCCTAACCCTAAATTTTCTTGTGCTTTGTTATTTTGCCTTCAAACCCTACGTTTCCTTTCCCTATTTTTAGCAAGTTGCTTTTGATCTTATTTTGTTGATTTTTTTGTTGCGTTTACTTCCCCTTTCCAAAAAAAAAATCATTCGAGTTGAAAAGCCAAAATAAGGTAATACTCTCGATTTCTTTGCTCACCTATTCATTGTTAGGTGCTGTTTGTTCTTCTTCTTACAAAAAAAAATCAAAATCAAAGCCAAACGAGTGGAAGAGCCAAAATAAGGTAACCCTCTCGTTCATTAGCATTTGTGTTGCATTGCTCTATACAACCGCAACGATTATATCTCATCTAGGGGTGGGCGCGGGACGGGACGGGACGGGATGGGGGTCGTCCCCCGTAATTTTTGCGGGACGGGACCGGGACGGGATTCACTACTTTTTTTTCAATCCCGCGCGGGCCTTATCCCTCACGGGACGGGACGGGACGGGCCTTGTCCCTCCAATAAAAAACATTATAAAAAAAAATCTAAAATTGTATATTTTTTACAGTTTTCAAAGGCATAACATATATAGATTTATAATATTTTTATATTTTACGATTTTTCTTGTATATGCACTAGACATATTATACATATAATTACACAATATAAAAAATATATGCAAAATATACCTAAACACACTGTAAACACAATGTGCATGTATATACACCGTATGTAATTGTGCATGTGAGTGTATACTGTGTATATACAAAATACAAAGTATACAAAGTGTATATATACATGCACTGTATTTATATATATTTACAATGCAGTATATAATAATAATAATAACAATAACAATAATAATAATAATAATAATAATAATAATAATAATAATAATAATAATAATAATAATAATAATATGCGGGACGGGACGGGATTTGCGGGATACGAAATCCTCGTCCCGCGTCTCGTCCCGCATAATTTTTGCGGGACGGGACCGGGACGGGATTCACTAATTTTTTTTCAAATCCCACCGGGATCGGGACGGGCCCGGGACGGGTCCGGGATTTGCGGGATTTGTGCCCACCCCTAATCTCATCAACGAGTGGCAAAGCCAAAATAAGGTAACCGGCCCCCTTGTTCCCTTTATAGTGCAGCTTGTGCCGACTTCATTGTGCTTGTGTGTTTGCAAAGTTAGGAGGTCGACGATAAGAAAGAGAGCAACTTGCATTCTTGTGCCTTTGTTTTCTACCTTAGTCACCCTTCCTATTATCTTGCCTGCCTTTGATATTTGTGTTTTGAATATTGGGATTGTGGAAGTTGGTAAATTGTCACGTTTATCTCGGTTTAGCACTCCTTGTCGTTGTGTTGTCTTTTGGGTCTCCCTAACCATGTCCCAGGACAAAGGAAAACGTCATGCTGATGAGGGGTCATCGGATGTTAATCCTAATGAGATTGCGGCCACTGTGGCCGAACTGACGCGAGCGGTTTCCGTATTGCAACATCAGTCCACTCGCAACAAACCACCCTTTGTGGACTTCGCAGAGACCGAAGATGACCACAACCCTTTTGCTCACGACACCTCTCATCGGCCTGCCGAGAGCTCTAGTGGTCTGCGCGGGTGTTGTGCGCCTAATTTGCCATGTTTTATATTGACTTTTATATCGATTTCTGTATGCATTTCATACATTTGGGTTAGAATAGTACATAATCTGTGTAGTTTATGCTTATTTGCCAAATTATGGAGTCTACACAAGTTTCTGTTTAATTTCACATAAATCGGACGCACTTTGGAGCATAAAGGAAAGTCATGAAGAGCATAGGATGGTGCAGCTGGAGAAATCGCCACTTTTCACCATTCATTATTTCCTTAGAGATTTGTTTCCCTTATTTATCAAGTTTTATCCTAAGCTTTAGATAGATAGAATTAGATATAAATAGAGTATTCTTTCATTGGATAGCGAGGATTGACTATTATAAATAAGGTCTTAGGGGGATGATTTTTATTTCATTCCAATTTACACCACACAATAGTTAGAGAGTAGGAGAGAGATAGAGAGCTAGGCCGAGAGGAGTTGTATTTGGCGAGAGCGGAATTGGCTTCGATCGGTTATAAGCTTTATTTTATTTCATTAATGCAATTTAGTTCCCTTTTATTATTGATGAGTTTTCCTATGACGAAGAGCGAGTTGTCCACCTACTTCTAGGGTCGGGGTGAGCTCGGCGATAGCCAAGCATGTTTGAGGTAAAGATTCGACTTTTATCATGTTTTGATCATCTACTATCCCTATTATGTTTATTGCCTAATTAATAGAGATTCAGGTTAACAACTTGGATTATAAACATAAAATTGATAGATACAATTAGGGTTTCTTGAAAGAGTTGTCTAATTGTTAGAAAAGGCGAAAGATTGATCCTTGATGTGATTGCATGATTATCTCTATTTATCTTGCCTTATGCATGTTTGGTTATCGTTGTTGCAAACCCCGGTCTTGGAAGTTTTCTTTCATATATTGTTTACAATCCGAATTCTGCAATCTGATTATTTTCTGTTCACGCTTTGTTTCCATCCCCAAATTCTTCGGCCACTCTCGCCGACGCAAACAACTACTCTGCAAAACTACTCGACGTCGACTAGACTGGTCGACGTCGACTACTAACATTCGAAATCGAGTACTTTCTCGAGACCGATTGCTCGTTTTTGTTTCTGCAGGTACTATAGAAGGACAATACTACTCGACGTCGAGTACTCCCAGTGCCTGGATTTGCTGTTTCTGCTCGAAATCGATTGTACGAGGCCCCTGTCGACTACTACCTAGTCGAGGTCGAGTACTCTGAGTTGGTTTTTGGACGTGATTCGCCTGCTATCTAAGAATCGCTGACTAGCTTCCTCGAGGATCGAACCTGACTTCCTTTTACTACAACGGGAGGGAGTCTTGTAATTATTTGCTCGAAACGGAATCGATTTGCTTTTATTTATTTATATTTTAATTGCAAGTCTCGATTTCCTCCTACAACAGCGGGCCCCGTCGTGGAATCCCACGTAATTTCCTTACCGACGATTGCTTTCATATGAATGAGCAGCCGTCTCCTCGCCATGCCACGGTTTTCGACATCAAGAGGAGGAGCAATCCCAACGCCGAGTCGTTCGAGGTATGAAGCTTAAAATTGCTGATTTTGCAGGTACCTCCGACCCTGAAGCGTATCTCGAATGGGAACAACAAACGGAGGTTTTCCTAAGGTACTATCGATACCCAAAGCAGGAGAAAGTTGAGATAGCCACCATTCACTTCACTGGCATAGCTCAATCTTGGTGGCTCCAAGATGTGTCAGACCGCGAGTATGAGATGCGAGACCCCATCACCGCATGGAGGATTTGAAGGAGATCATGCGAGCCCACTTTGTTCCGTTCGATTATGAGCAATGAATGCAATTCCGCCTAGACCGTCTCCGACAAGGCTCTCTTTCCCCGGAGGAACTCTATGCTGAAATGCGTCGTTTGATGCAACGAACGGGCATTCGTTACCCGGAGAAGATTATCTTGTCAAAATTCATCTCTAGCCTTAATAGAGACATTGGTGAACAAGTTGAGCGACAAAGGTACTCTTCAATTAATGATTCACTTCATTTTGCTACTATATTATATGAACAACGTCGTGTAGGATCCGCATTTTCATCTAGCTCTAGTCGTAGGTGGTCTCCCCAGCCCCTAGGACCACCACCCACATCGGCACCGCAACGACCGTCATTGCCGAGCTCCACACGTCCCGAACGTACCACAACCAGCCGCCCCGGGAACCCGCGTGGATCCCAGCAGCCACTTATTAGACCTAAGGAGGCCCCATCTAATGCCCCTCGGTAGGACATTCGGTGCTACAAGTGCCAAGGGTGAGGCCACTTTGCTCGAGAGTGTGGCAACACCCAAACGGTGCTAATGACTGCTTTTGGTAATTACATGGTCCACGAGGATGATGAGCTCATTGACTATGATGCGGTGCAACCGATATATGATGAAGAACCACAACCGGAGGACCAAGATCCGGAGGAGATTGAGTGTAAGCCTGTTTTTGGAGAAGCTTGTATGGTAATTAAACAGGTTTTGACTACAGATTAGGTACCCCACTGTTCTCAATGGGAAACTATCTTTTACTCATGTTGTTTTATTCAAAATAAGGTTTGTAGTCTAGTCATTGATGGTGGTTCTTGCTGCAACATTATTGATACTCAAGTCATTGAGCGCTTTAAGTTGCCTACTATTGATCATCCTATCCCTTATCAACTGAGTTGGCTAACTTCCGCAGGTAACCTCATGGTTAAAAAGCAAGCTAAAATCGCCTTTTCTATAGATGAATACAATGATGTGATAATTGCGCTGTATTTCCTCTAGAGGTTTGCCATTTGTTGTTAGGAAGACCTTGGCAATTCGATCGCAAGGCCATTCATGATGGGTTTACTAACACTTATTCCTTCAACCCGCAAGGTCATCGTGTTACTTTGTTTCCACTAACCCCATAGGAATGTTTACAAGATCATGTTGAGCGGGAGCAACGACGACAGGCCCGTCTCCAGGAGAAGTCGGCTCCCTTGCATCTCGGCCCTACCGTGCATCCTAAGAAGAAGGCGGCATCCCCGTCGCAGCCACTGAAACACCTCCTGCTGGCCCGTGCTAGTGAGGTCAACAACTCTATTAAGGGAAGTAATCCTTGCTTTCTACTCTTTTCAAAGAGTCTTACTTGGTTTTGGAGTCGTTGCATGATTTACCCCCTTCTATTTCTCCACTCTTACAGGAATTCAAGGATATCTTTCCCAATGACATCCCACTAGGCCTACCGCCGTTGAGAGGCATCGAGCATCAAATTGACTTTGTTCCGGGTGCTACAATACCCAACAAAGCGGCGTATAGAACCAACCCGAAGGAAACTAAGGAGCAACGTCAAGTCGAGGAGTTGCTCAACAAGGGCTATGTTCGTGAGTCCTTGAGCCCTTGTTCCGTTCCGGTCATCCTGGTGCCGAAGAAGGACGGTTCGTGGCGAATGTGCGTCGATTGTAGAGTTGTAAACAACATTACAGTTAAGTATCGCCACCCTATCCCTCGTTTAGACGACATGCTAGATGAATTGTATAGTTCCACTCTTTTTACTAAAATTGATCTTCGAAGTGGTTACCATCAAATTCGAATGAAAGAGAGAGATGAATGGAAAACAACATTTAAAACTAAATATGGTTTATATGAATGGTTGGTTATGCCATTTGGACTCACTAATGCACCTTCTACTTCCACGAGGCTAATGAACCATGTTTTGAGACCTTATTTAGGGAAATTTGTTGTTGTTTGTGTTGATGACATTTCGATCTATAGCAAAACTGAAACTGAGCATTTAGACCATCTCCGTCAAGTTTTCACAATTCTTAGAAAGGAACAACTTTATGCTAACCTTAGAAATGTCATTTTTGTATGGAGTCTACTATTTTTCTTGGTTTTGTTGTAGGGAGAGATAGCTTAAGAGTTGATGAGAGCAAGGTGACCGCCATTAGAGATTGGTCGCAGCCCACGACAATGACCCATGTCCGAAGCTTTCTTGGTCTTGCGGGCTTTTATAGGCGCTTTGTGAGGGATTTCAGCAGCATTGTTCATCCCTTGACCGAGATCACACGCAAGGATTCTGTCTTTCAATGGGGTCCAACCCAAGAACGTGCATTTCAGCTCTTGAAGGACAAGCTGACCAATGCCCCACTGTTGGCCCTTCCGGATTTCAGCCGTACCTTTAAGATCGAATGCGACGCCTCCGGCATCAGTATAGGCGGTGTCCTCATCCAAGGAAATCGCCCCATTGCCTACTTCAGTAAGAAGCTCAGCGGCCCAGAGCTCATTTATTCCACATATGATAAGGAGCTCTATGCCTTGGTCCGGGTTCTTCTTTCTTCCTTAGATGCTCGTTTGCTTGGGTTCTCTTTGATTTGTGATCTTTATGCTACATGTGAAGATTTCAAACAGATATATGTTGAATGTGTGTCTAAAGGAAGTGTGAACCATTACTTTATCGAAAAGGGTTATTTGCTCAAATCTGCGAAACTATGCATTCCTAGGAGCTCTATTCGGTTGCTTTTGGTCCAGGAGTCTCGTTATGGAGGTCTTATGGGACATTTTGGGATTGATAAGACTTTGACTATGCTTAAGGAACACTTTTATTGGCCTAAAATGAAAAAGAATGTATGCAAGTTTTGTGCTGCTTGTATCCAGTGTAGGAAAGCCAAGTCTAGATTGAACTCCCATGGTCTTTACACTCCCTTACCTATTCCTACACCCCCTTGGGATGACATTAGCATGGATTTCATTGTAGGATTGCCAAGAACTAAGAAAGGGAGGGACTCTATCTTTGTGGTTGTCGAAAGGTTTAGTAAAATGGCTCATTTTATTGTTTGTCACAAAACTGATGATGCATCTCATGTGCTGATTTGTTCTTTGTTCATATTGTGAGATTGCATGGTATTCCTTGTACAATTGTTTCAGATAGATATTCTAAGTTCCTAAGTTATTTTTGGAAGACACTTTGGGTTAAATCAGGGACTAAGCTCTTATTCTCTACTAGTTGTCACCCGCAAACTGATGGCCAAACTGAGGTTGTGAATCGGACATTAGGAACACTTCTTCGTGCTATTTTGCAAACTAACCTTAAACGTTGGGAAGATTGTTTGCCTTTTGTCGAGTTTGCTTACAACAAGTCCATCCATTCGGCGACTAGAATGAGTCCGTTTGAGGTTGTTTATGGCCACAATCCACACACACCCTTGGACCTTACTCCATAGCTCCTCAAGGATAGGGAGAACTTTAATGACCGTGACCGTGCTGAGTTTGTGAGGAAGCTACATCAGCGGACGTCCGAACAACTTCTGCGACGTGTCGAGTAATATATCCGGCAACACAACAAAAGGACGTCGTGAGCTCGTATTCCAGCCGGGTGATCTTGTGTGGGTTCACCTACGGAAAGAGCACTTTCCTACCCGCCGCAAGTCTAAGCTGGATCCTCGAGGTGATGGTCCGTTTCGAGTGCTTTGACGGATCAACAACAACGCTTATGAGATCGATCTCCCCGTTGATTATGGTGTGCACGCTATTTTCAATGTTGCTGATTTTTATCTCTATGTTGATGATGATTTCGAGCCTCCATTCCATGATTTGGGGACAAATCAAGACGAAAAAAGGGAGAATGATGTGAACCGGAATCTATCTAAGGAGCTTCAATCCGACATCACGCTTCATGGAGATGGTCCTATCACGAGGGCTAAGGCTAGGAAGATGTCGAGTGCACTCTACTCCATCCTAAGGCATATTAACACCTATGCTACCTCACCTTGGATGTCGACACAAGAGTTAGAAAGAGTTAGAGGCGAGAGTTCTCGGATTAGTAACCTTACTAGCCCACGGGGACTCGAGCCATTTTGCATTTCCAGGAGACAAGTGCGCGGGCGTGTGACATGAGCGCGCGGGCGTGCAAGTGACGAACAATGGAGTGTCCAACAGCACGCAAGTGCGCGGGCGTGCACCCAAGGCGCGCGGGCGTGCACACCCTGCACGGCCGTGCACAATGGTGATTTTCAGCACGAATTTCAGATTTTATACGTTGCGTTTTATGCTATTATTTTTATGGTTTTATTTCTTTGTTTAGCGTTTATTCTCAGCAAAAATACTTTGTTTAAATAGTTATTCAATCATCAATGAAAGGACACTCAATTATTATTTCCCCCAAACAAGTTTCTTGAAAAACCCTAGCGGACGTGAGAAGCGTTCATCTTCTTCGTGAGATTCGAAGAAACTAAGGACCGTGAGAAGCGGCGTTGAGAGATCGATTTGCTTGTGAGATTCAAGTAGATTGAGATCTCATCGATCTAAAGGAGGATTCGTGAGATTCGAGTTCTTTCGCGGATCCAATTCGACTACCTATTCGAAGCGATCGGGCACCCTTAGTCGTGAGATTCACCATCAAATAATACCTCTTCGGAGGCCAATAATACCTCTACGGAAGCCTATAACTCCTCTTCGGAGGCCGGATTTTCTTGCTCGACTTAGGAACTCTTCGGCTGAGGTACTCAATCTTCTCTTCGGAGGTCAGCTTCCAGCCTCGCCGGTCTTTGGCCGGTAAGCCAATCATCTCATTTCGCCTCCTTCCTCCCTCATTCGGGTTTGGTACGTATAGATCACCCGCTCGTTTGCTGTGCTGGGATGCATCCCCTTTGCGTTTGCTCTTCCTCGATGCGGATCTTTACCAATTTCTTGTCGGGGTTTTGAGGGCTACTGGGGATTTCCATCCTTTCAGTCTTTCTCTTCCCTTTCTTTATCTAATTGGGTTCGTCTGAACCTAATCTCCTCAATTTTGGAATCGGCAGTGCGGGCGGTCCTTGGGTCTCTCCACACTCTCTCTTTCAGTTGCCGTGGCTCAGTCCTTAGACTGTGTCTGTCATCCTCGCCGGCTGCGTTGGGTGGTGGTGCACCGGATTTTATTGCCCCAGCCTGGTGCCTGTTGTTGCTGCCCCCAATTGTCACCCTTCCGTTGCTTCCTCTCGATCGCCGGATGCCCTCAAATCGATCCTTGGCGTCTCGCGCCTCTTGTTCCTATTGCTTTTCCATGGCTCCATCGCCTGGTGTCACCCTGTCTCTGGCGGCGTCGATCTGTCGTTGCCTGTCAGGCGCCGATGTCATCGTCGTCTGCCTGGGCGATTGTGCTTCACTGTTTTGCCTGTAAACCTATCCGGCCATCCCTGTGTTTCCCTCTTTCTCTATGGACTGGTGGGATACCTTGGGTCCTTGTTTGGCCCGTTCTCAGTTCTTTGGGCCCAAGGCTCCTCCTTGGGCCGAAAGCTAGCCCGAACTGTTAATAATATTTAATGGTTAATCTTTTTAATCATAATAAAACTATTAATAAATATTTCCAGGTCGGGTGAGCTTTTCCCCGCTTGGTCTCTGGTGCGTTCGATTCAGGCGATGTGGGGCTCTGCGTTTGGCGTGATTGGACTTTCCTTTTCGGGTGATGGGGTTCTGCCAGTTTGGAGTCGGGACAGGCAGGGGTCGTGGTAGTGTGTATCGAAGCGTCTCCTTTCACCGGAAGACTGTTTTCTTGGAGGTTCGTCTCCACTGCCCACAGGTATCTCCTGATGTGTCGTTGGCCTGCGATACTACTTCCGTTTAGTGCTTGGCTTCGTCCGTCGTCTACGTCCTCATCTCGTGTGGTCGGGTTGTGTGTAGTTTCACGTTTGTAGAGTGTTGTTGCTTATATCTTCACCATCTTTGTATTTTGTGTTTTTTTCGACGGTTTCCGTCTGTCGACTTATCGGCCATCGAGGTTCAGATTTGTCTGACCTCGAATTTTTACTTTATAAAAAAAAAAACCATCTTAATTTCAGGCTTTTAAGCTAATTAACTTAAGTAAATTGTTAACTAATGAATTTTTACAATTTTTTTAACCATCTATCTATAATCTATAACATATCTATCTTTTTTTTAGTGTAATATAACATATCTATCTATAATTTATAACTATCTATTAAATTAGAAATTAAACATTTTGGCTTAGGTGTCATAACAACCTTATTTTTATCATTTTTATGCATTTTTTAGTTTAACAGCTATACATTTCTTATTTTGTGCTAAATTTTATTTAATTTTATAATAACAATTTGTTAGCATATTATTGAGATTTTATTTTTGAAAAAACCGCACCATATATAGCGCGAGAATGTACTAGTAGTTAATCATATTAGCAAATGCTTTCTAACAATTTTATGTAAGCAGTGGTGAAGCCAGGGGCATAGGAGAGCGCTTGCCCCATCCCTCATCTTGCGAACTATCTATGTTATTCTCCTCGTCGATAGCTTCGTTTTGATTTATAATATGCACTAGTCTGACATCTGAGTAAAAAGTTATAGATGTTTGAAAATTGAAGATATAAATTAATCACTTTAATTTTATTTCAATAAACTATAATGCTTTTATCTTTTAATTAGATTGATACCCATACACACACACACTATAATTCATCTGGGAAACTTCAAAATGAGAGGTTTTATTATTCATTTCGATAATTAGGTAAGAATTTAAGCAAGTTTAAATTTTTTAAAACGGATAATATGTTATTTACATATTAAAAATACAAAAGCTTATATATTGAATCAATATTTATTATTCCATATACTGTGTTTATTATCCTTTTTTTTTTTAAGATGATATAACAATTAACAAATATTGAAAGGAATTAATTAGCAAAATAACAAATTTATTTAAAGTCTTGTCAACTGTAGTTACAAGAATACTCATGTTACAGGAATTCGATGATTAACCAGGGATAATGAATGATTAAGAAGGGTCGATCGATATTGACTATATATTACAAGAATGTGGCTACAAATTAGTTACATGAGTTTGGTTGCTAAGAATTAGTTACATGAATAGTTGTATAACGAAGAAATGAAATTGTCTAGCAATAATGAAACACAATATTTACATGATATTTTATTCATTGTTTTAGAAGAAATTATAAATTACATACAATAATGATATTTTAGTGTATTACAATAATTTTATTGTATTACAAGAATGATATTGTGTTTCATGAATGTACGTTATTGTATTACAAGAATCTTAACTTATTGTATTATAAACTGGATTATAATAGTATAACTAGTACAGTTCCCGCTTCGTTGCGAGGTTTATTTTTTAAATCATAATAATATGACAAATTAATATTGTAAAATTTTACTAAAAGCTAGTATAATTTTATTGGTTGAAAAAACTATAATTAATGTAAGAGGAAAATGTACAAAGTAACCTAAAAAACCGGAAGTATTGCAAGGTTAACCTAACCCGGTTTTAAATTGGGTGAAACCGGATATTGGGGGAACTCTTGCAACCGGTAGCAGGTAAGAGAGTGGGGTGCAACCTTCCACTGTGCGACACCTCGCAGAATCAGAGTGAGAGAGAGAGAGAGAGAGAGAGAGAGGGGGAGCAAGTCCCATCTGCAGAGGGGAGAGAGAGAGAGAGAGAGAGAGAGAGAGAGAGAGAGCAATTGAGAGAGGACATGAGAGAGAGAAAGAGGAGTGAAAAAAGAAAAGTAAAGTTGCAGAGGAGAGAGAGATCAGTGAGGATAGGAAAGAGAGAGATGGAACAGTCCTCTCTCCTCTACAACTTTATTGTTGTTGTTTCACTTCGAAGAAGAAGCAATTGGGAGAAGATTTATTTGCAGGATGACGTGTAAGCAGTTAGCTTTAATTGAACACCCAAAGTAAAACGACATGACACATATTGGAATCGACTGGACAAGATTTATCGGAGAAACAGATTCTCCATCGACTTCGGAAAGAAAATGGGCAAGTTTGATTTCGATAAAGGTTATGCGAGAGGTATCTCCCTCAAATCTGAAGCAAATTTACCCATTTTCCATTTGAAGTCGATGGTGAATCTGTTTCTCAAATAACTCATGTCCAGTCGATTCCAATATGTGTCATGTCGTTTTGCTTTGGGTGTCCAATTAAAACTAACTGCTTACATGTCAACCTGTAAATAAACCCCCACCCAATTGCTCCTTCTTCGAAGTGAAGCAGCAACAGTAAATTTGCAGAGGAGAGATGACTCTTCCATCTCTCTATGCCCTATCCTCACTTATTTCTCTCTCTCTCTCCTCTGCAACTTTACTTTACTTTTTCACACACACACTCTCTCTCATCTGCAGGCTTTCTCTCTCTACTGCAGACTTTCTTTTACTTTTCTCTCTCTCTGTCATATCCTCACTAATCTCTCTCTCTCTCTCCTCTACAACTTTTCTTTCCTTTTTCACTCCTCTCTCTCTCTCTCTCTCTCTCTCTCTCTCTCTCTCTCTCCTCTACAGACTTTCTCTTGCTCTCTCTCTCTGATTTTTTTTATCGAAAGCAAACTTACTTATTTTCTATCCGAAGTCAATGGTGAATCTGTTTCTCCGATAACTCTTGTCCAGTTGTTTCCAATAGGTGGCATGTCGTTTGGCTTTCGGTGTCCAGTTAAAACTAACTGCTTACACGTCAAACTTCAAATAAACCCCAACTCGATCACTTGCTTCTCCTTCGATGGTTTTTCTCTGAAACTTAAGATTTAATTCAAATTATTTTAATGGTTCAATGGTTTTTCTCTGAAACTTAAGATTTAATTCAAATTATATTAATTCCCCCTTACCGTCACTCTTCCCCCCTCTATCTCTGTCTCTGTCTTATCCCCTCTGTCCTCTCTCTTTTTACCGCCTGGGTTTAGGGGGGAGGGCGACACTAGAACCAGGAAAATATTAAACAACACGCAAGACAGGAAATAACCATAGGGTGTCCAGTAGGAAATCATTGGGTGTCCAGTAGAGTATCAAAGGGTGTCCAGTGATAAACCATAGAGTGGAAAGTTGATATATTGTTCATTCATCAATAAAAAAAAACCAAAGCGGTTCACAAAGCCTCTGCGAGGGCTCCTCCACTTCGATTTCACTTCCTCTACTCCAAATCCGGCCACCAATCGCCTCGAATTGACATGGAAGCCATCACAATGAAGGTGAAGGATGAAGACAACAAAGCGGTGCTCCGGGGATGATTCACACCAGTGGCGCAGGCCGAATTCGAGCTCCCATGGAGATCCCGTCACCCTTGAAGGTAGAGAGATAGAAGACAGAAATCAAAGAATAAAAAAAGCTCTTCAATGGAGAAAGGTGAAGAGAGGCATAGAGAGAAAGAGTTTTAGATGGGTGATAGTGATGGGCAATAAATGTCATGTTGCTTTTCTCTCTCTCTCCACTTGTTGCAGCAGGTGAGGAAACCGGAGATTTTGAGGGGGGAGGGTTAGTTTTTGCAATTTTTTTGGATAGTGGATAGGGGGTGCAAATAGGTCCGGGTTTTTGAGTTAGTTTTGCAAGTGTCCCTTAATGTATACCATTTCGGGTTGGTTCATCTGGAAACTAGAGGGTTTACCTAGCTGTTAACTTCAGGGCCCATGGGATCAGTCGAGTGTTGGTAGCCCCAGATACCCATATAAATTCAAAAAACTACAATTAAATGTAAATTATGTAATGATAACATCTCATTAAAAATGATTCTCACTTAAAGAAGTGTATAAATATAGATACTTTAAAATAATCTTATTAGAAAGAAAAAAAATTACTATCACTATAATATTATATAAAAGATTTAACTAAAGATAATTTTACGAAAATCTCTTAGATGAAAGAGAGAATTGATAAAATATGACCTCGTGCTTTTAATTTAATAGTATATAAAGAATTACATATAGGTATCGATTATTTATTAATTCGATATTTTGAACTAAACCCCTTGGTTAGAAAATATAGAATATATTAACGAAAAAACTATAATTAAGGTGATGATGTCACCTCTTCAAACTTACTTTTTATTAAAATTATCTATTATCTATTAACATTAATATTAATATTAATTCACTATTTTGCATTGTACCACTGATGAGAAAATGGAGTATATAATGAATTGAAAAAAATGACCAATCGCATAAGGAGAAGACATGTGGTAGTAGGATAGATAGAAAATTCAATTTGTAGAAATAAATAAATATTTTGATGTATATAAACCAAAGTTTTGAATTTTTTTATCTGTATATAGGTAAATTAATAAAATTTAATGTGTATACGTATATATGTATATGTATATATATGTCTAAAATGAAATAGAATAACCTATAATAAATTATAGATATGTATGGAAATATTGAGATAGATGGATAAATAATAATTTTTTTTTTGATAACAGATGGATAAATAATAAATAGGTTAATTGATTGAAGTAATCTGGTCGGCCTTTGGACCAATTACTAAATGTCCTAAAGGCTTTTATTTGCTAGTAAAGGGCCAAAATACTTTCATAATACCAACACTACCCCTGATTTAATTTAACTCCTTCCTTCCCACATTTCCCCTCCCTCGCGCGATCATCTCTGCCAGTTTCTCTGCAACGTCTCTCTCTCTCTCTCTCCCAGGCGATTTCGGTTTTTCGACGGTTCTTCTCTGATCGGTGTTGTTCTCTACGCCGTTCTCGCCAACTTGCTATCGGACTTCCTCCTCTGATCGGTGTCGTTCTCTTATCGACGTTTCCGCAGTCCCTCCTCTGTTCATCTGTTGCTAATGGCTTCATCGGGTACATTCTTCGACTCTTCTGCTTCAATGTTGTCGACAGCAACCTCTTATCTTGTTTCCTTTTAGTTGTCGAGATCTAGTATCCATTTTTACATGCAATTTCTCCTGTTCGTTTGTTTAATTTAGCCCTTTCCTCCCGTATTAGGGTTTGTTTGTTGCTTCAGTTGTTGTCTACTGGCTATCAGTTTGTGCTATGGTTAATGTCTCTTCTTCTGATTTTGTTTCCATTATTGCATTTGTGGCATTTGTTGTTTCTCTTTGTTTTCTGATAATTGGTTACAGTCTGGTGTTAGGGTTACAGTTTATGGACTGTTTTATAAAAGGGTTGCATGTTATTACTTGTTTTAATGGTTGGTTACAGTCTTGTGACAGGGTTATACAGTTCATTACTTGTTTTTATGGGTGGTTACAGTCAGGTGACAGTGTTACATTTGATTCATTATTACAGTTTGTTGATTTGTTGGTGATAGGGTTACAGTTTATGGATTGTTTTATAAAATGGTTGCATGTTATTACTTGTTTTAATGGTTGGTTACAGTCTTGTGACAGGGTTATACAGTTCATTACTTGTTTTTATGGGTGGTTACAGTGTGGTGACAATGTTACAAATGATTCTTTGTTATAGTTTGTTGATTTGTTGGTGATAGGGTTACAGTTTATGACTTGTTTGGTGATAGGGTTGCATTTTATTACTGGTTTTAATGGTTGGTTACAGTCTTGTGACAGGGTTACAGTTTTTACACTATTTTGGTTACATTGATACAATTCATTACTTGTTTTTAATGTTGGTTACAGTCTGGTGACAGTGTTACAATTGATTCATTGGTTCAGTTTATGACATGGTTACAGTTTGTTGATTTGTTGGTGATAGGGTTACAGTTTATGACTTGTTTGGTGATAGGCTTGCATATTATTACTGGTTTTAATGGTTGGTTATAGTCTCTTGCCTGGGTTACAATATATTAATTGTTTGGTGACAGAGTTATAGTTCTTTACCTGTTTTAAGTATGGTTACAGTCTGGTGACAGGGTTACAATTGATTTATGTTTACAGTTTGTTACTTGTGTTGTTGATAGGGTTCCATATGACATTCTGATTGTTGTGTGTTTGCAGTTTTTGGTGTGGTTACAGTGTTAGTTTATGTGGTTTTTCAATTTGTTGTTTGCTGGTTTTTGGTGACAGTATCTTATTTGTTGTGAAACCTAATCTTTACACTACATTTATGCTATTTAGGTAAAGAAATTGTTGTCCATACAGAAGTTCCTACTGTGGTTCCACCATCTGCTATTCAACCTGCTTCCTTCAAGTTTCTTGTTCCCAAAGAACAACGTTTTCATGGGCACATTAATGTGTATTCAAAGCCTGAATTGATTACAACTCTTAAGAATGGTCTGTCTCATGATGACTGGGTGTCTCTTATAGATGGTTGTTTAGGTTCAATTGTACGGGCTAGGGATTCTCTATATTTTTATCAGCAACTAGTGCATCAGATGCTCTTACATGAAGTTGAAACTTCTAAACTTAATGAGATGTGGTTTCAAGTTGGGCAACATTTGTTTAGGTTTTCTCTAGCTGAATTCTGTTGTGTAACTGGTTTGAGTTGGAAAGAACCTGGTGATGACATGCCTCCTTCTCCTCATGTGGATATTGAGGAGTTTTTGGGTGTATCTGAATGTACATTTATGGGTCTTGTTCAACTTTTCCTCAAGGAGCCAACTCAGTCTCCAAAGAAGCTTTCCATGGCGTACTTGTTAGTGATTGAGGGTGTGTTGCTCCCTCAGCGTTCTAAAGCTCTTGTTCGTCAATGTTATGTTGACCTTGTCTGTGATTTGGATCGTTTAAACCTTTATCCCTTTGGTCGGGTTGTATTTCTGGAAACAATTGGTTATTTGAAGAAATGTATGAGGTCTGAGCCACCAAAAAAGGGTTCAAGGTTTGGTTATAATCTGCTTGGATATCCCATAGCATTCTTGGTATTTCCCTTTCCTTTCCTTTTATGTTTCCATGCTTTTTCCTTTTTATTTATTATTCTTTACTTCTATTTCTGTTGATACGGGGTTAGCCGTAGGGTGGCCCAATCTTCGACAATCAAGACTCAAAGACAAGAACGGAAGCAAACGACTCAAGAAACTCAAACGACGACTCGATATCGACACGAAAGAAACAAAACGCAGCAACTTAGACTCAACAAAATAATGAATTAAAGACCGATAGATGGGTGATTCGAACTAAAATAGAACGAGGCAAAGACCCCAGGCCTCCTAAGAGGGTAGGAACCAAATACCAACGACTATAAAGCCCGCCTCTACAACCTTACACAACCAAGCGGACAACTTGGAGGCACAAGGAGGGGACTTGTGATTACCTGGATCACCAAGCTCTCGCGAGGTTGACGAACTCAAAGCAAACCAAGTTAGATCTATAACCAATTATTGCAATCGACGAGCCACGCTTCGAGTCGATTGACTTTCTCTCAATTGTGTTTCACACAAACTGAAATTTTCATAAAAGAGACGTCTAATGTTTACAAGAAGATCAGCCGTCAATATATAACCTAGGGCTGATTTAGATGGAAAATAATAATTAAAAGAATAATTAAAAATAACCCCTAAATTACCTAAAATAACTTAAGCAAATAAGGTCTCTAAAAATGGCAATAAAAAGAGTTCCAACACTTAAGTAATTCCCGTCTAAAACAGTGACAGCATCAAAGAATGTGATTTTCGGCCACGCTCTAGGTCGAATCTGGAAAAATCTTCAACAGCAAAGTTGTAGATCTCTTCGTCCTCGTTCCGACAAGGTATGGCACGATCCAATCCGATTAATATTGAATCCGTACGACTCATTTTACTGAGACGTCGAAAAGCTGTCAAATGTTGAACGAACCCCAAAAACGTCAAGCTTCCACCTTTGCACCTTCTCCCATGGTGGAGCCTTCTTCTTCCTCTTGAGAATGACTTCATTCTCGTGAGCTCGAATCATAGGTCCATCCCCAAGTATAGGTGTGTCCGGAGGTGTCTTGGATGGTCCTGCATCATTCCCCCTTTCTTGAAAAGGATTCGACCTCGAATCCAAGGGCGCATAAGATTCCGCAAATGCATCCACACGAGCTCCTGGATCGAATACCTCATGCCAATGGAAACTCCTCTCGAGGCCGATTGTTGCAGGAGTTGACCACTTCTGGATGGATTTGATTTTGGTTTCGCCATCTTGTAGACCATTAGAGCGTTCTACAAAATCAAGAAAAGAAACTTTATAAGTGCATAATTCAGATTCCATATCAATGTTATGATGTTCTAACTTAATATGCACCTTAACTTGGTCATTGATCTCTAAGTTACCATCCAATACTAGCAAGTTTTCATCCTTTTTCAAGGCTGGATTTTCAATTAATTCAAGGCTAGCAATAGTAGAAGAATTTTCACCATCAATGATCATATTACTAACTATGCCTTTTTCTATGCATTTAGTATGACACAACTCTTCACTTTGATTATCATCACAAGACTTAGGTTGAACACTTAAAACCTTACTATCAATCAAAGAATCATCTTGCTCAGATTCAATGCAATCGGTATGATCATAGGCAAGTAAATTAACATCTTGATCATTATTATCAACATGCTCATCATGTTTATCACTAGATTTTTCAGATTCATTTTCTCCTAGGTGATTAATCATGAGAGGCTTCTGATTTGGACAATCCTTCATAACATGTCCTCTACCTTGGCATATAAAGCAAGGAATGTACATAGGTTTAAGAGTAGAAGAGTTAGGATTACTCCCTTCAGGGCCAGTAGATGCCCCAGACGAATCACGTCCGTTCCAAGGCGCTTTGCCTTTGTCGATGGGCTCCTGAGGCATTCGGTCTTCACTTCTCCTTTGGGGTTGGCTTGCTCTCTCCCTTGAGCCGCCATCAAACCTCCTTTGGGGCTGCTGCACATGGCTTTGGTGCCACCTTTGGGGTTGCCCACTCGACATTCTACCACCTTGGCTCTTGTATCTAGCATTCCTTTCTACTTTCATAGCTAAATGTAAAAGTTCAGTAGGCGTAGAATAAGAAAAGTAATCAATTTCATGAGCTAAGGCGGGGTGCAATATTCTAAGAAACCTAGCATTTGTATCTTCATAGGGTTCAAATACATTAGCTCTAGCCATGGTTTCTTGCATTGCGTTAAAGGTTTCCTCAACACTTTTATTACCTTGCCTAAGGTTTTCTAGTCGTTGTCTAAGCTCTCTAGAGTAGTGTTGGGGAACAAACCTACTTCTCATTTGTGCTTTTAATTGGTTCCAAGAAGTGATAGGTGCATCAAGAGCTCTTCTTCTTTCTTTATTCAGACTATCCCACCAAATTAAAGCGAACCCTTGAAATTCTAAAGAAGCTAATTGCACCTTTTTACGTTCAGAGAAGTTATGACAATTCCATATTCGATCCATTTTAGTTTCCCAATCAATATATGCATCTGGATCGTTGTTACCAAAAAATTGAGGGATCTCTACCTTTACCTTACCTATGCCATCTTGCGCAGGCTCTCTAGGTGCTCGATAGTGGTATCGACCTCCTCTAACATTTCGTCTAGGCAGTTGCTCCCAATAATCATCCTCTTGGAAGTCGTCGTCGTCCTCTGAGAAGTAGTACTGTTCTTGTTGCCATCATCCTTTCCCTCGTCCCTGCATATTAGCCATCACAAAACAACAAACAAAGAAATATGTAAAGTTAGAAAAATATAAACAACCTCACAATGTGTTTCTCTCACACACTCCTCTCTAATTGGTTATGACAAGCTTGTTGGGGCAATCCGTTTTGGGTCAATCAACACTCAAGCAAGGACTTAACAATCAAAAGAGAGTAATCAAAAGAAAGGACAAAGAAACACCAAATAAGGTATTCGACAAGGCAAGAACCACTCGACAAAAGCTGGACACAAGGTCGAAATCGACCAAACTGACTCGAAATCGACAAAATCAGACACTGTACCGAGGCTGTACCGAGGCTGGAGGGGGTCGGTATGGGGTCGGTATGGACACTGCAGTACACGGCACACAAAAAGAGGAAAAGAAAATAAAAGAAAAGAAAGAAAAACTTGGATTTTTACCTCTTTTTGATTAAAACCCTTAGTATGGATGTTGTAGTTGCAAGGTAGGGCTTAAAAAAAAAAAATTTATGGTTTGGGAGGTATGTGTTTGAGACTTTCGACTAGGGCTATAGGATTTCACCAAAATTGGTCCTTCAAAGTTCTTGCACTAGATCTCAACAATTCTTTTTTTTTTTTTTTGAAAGCTTACTTTTGCCCCTAGTGAATTTTATCCTCCTAGGACTAAGCTTTGAATGTAATTTTTTTTTTTTTTTGGTTTTTTTTTTTTTACTAATGCAAGAAACTATATATGAAATAAAAGGACTCTTGAAAATTTAAGCTATGGTGAAAGAAAAATAAAATTTAGGTAGCCCTAATGAAATATATATAATGGAGGTTTGACTATCTTAGGTAAGTGGAACTATCTTATGCCTTTTATAATATATGATAGAAATATGAGATATATCTACCATAAATTTCAACAAATTAAATAAGGCAATTAAATAGATAAATCTAGGATAGAACAAGATAGTCAAAGATAGAAAGCAAACTAGGGTTTGTGGGATTGCAAGCAAAGGCCGAAGGCTGTAGGTTGCACCAAGATGTCGGCGGCAACAGTGATTGGCTCCAATGATTGGTGGTCACGGCTAGGCTATCAAATATATATATATATGTATATAGATGATTCAATTTGGACTCAATTTGATCCAATAAACTCGGCTGATCAAAGCACAAGGTGGTAATTGGCTCAAACGTGGCTACCGTGGTCTCGGCTTAACATGTGTTTAGGCTAAAGCAACCACAACAATCACAAACAAAGGTTAATGCAATCAAATTAAAAAAATTCAAGAAGTAAAAATACCAAGAACAAGAAAGACTCTATTTTTTTTTTTGTAGGTTTTGTGTTTACGAATAACAAAAGACACAACATTTGATGTCGGAAACCAAAGCTCTGATGCCAATTTGATACGGGGTTAGCCGTAGGGTGGCCCGATCTTCGACAATCAAGACTCAAAGACAAGAACGGAAGCAAACGACTCAAGAAACTCAAACGACGACTCGATATCGACACGAAAGAAACAAAACGCAGCAACTTAGACTCAACAAAATAATGAATTAAAGACCGATAGATGGGTGATTCGAACTAAAATAGAACGAGGCAAAGACCCCAGGCCTCCTAAGAGGGTAGGAACCAAATACCAACGACTATAAAGCCCGCCTCTACAACCTTACACAACCAAGCGGACAACTTGGAGGCACAAGGAGGGGACTTGTGATTACCTGGATCACCAAGCTCTCGCGAGGTTGACGAACTCAAAGCAAACCAAGTTAGATCTATAACCAATTATTGCAATCGACGAGCCACGCTTCGAGTCGATTGACTTTCTCTCAATTGTGTTTCACACAAACTGAAATTTTCATAAAAGAGACGTCTAATGTTTACAAGAAGATCAGCCGTCAATATATAACCTAGGGCTGATTTAGATGGAAAATAATAATTAAAAGAATAATTAAAAATAACCCCTAAATTACCTAAAATAACTTAAGCAAATAAGGTCTCTAAAAATGGCAATAAAAAGAGTTCCAACACTTAAGTAATTCCCGTCTAAAACAGTGACAGCATCAAAGAATGTGATTTTCGGCCAAGCTCTAGGTCGAATCTGGAAAAATCTTCAACAGCAAAGTTGTAGATCTCTTCGTCCTCGTTCCGACAAGGTATGGCACGATCCAATCCGATTAATATTGAATCCGTACGACTCATTTTACTGAGACGTCGAAAAGCTGTCAAATGTTGAACGAACCCCAAAAACGTCAAGCTTCCACCTTTGCACCTTCTCCCATGGTGGAGCCTTCTTCTTCCTCTTGAGAATGACTTCATTCTCGTGAGCTCGAATCATAGGTCCATCCCCAAGTATAGGTGTGTCCGGAGGTGTCTTGGATGGTCCTGCATCATCTGTTCTTACTGTTGCTTTCTTCCCAGGTTTGGATTTTAGAGGCAATCCCTAAGCTTGCTGGCATCTGTAACTGTCACTTTCTTTGTTGTGATGGATTACCAGCATCTCTTGTCTGGTATACTAGTGTCCGTGATTACGGCATTATATATGATAAGTGTCATGATATTTTCTCCAAAGATTTGGTAAGCATACTTTCTTGTCTTATCTTTTATTATTCTGATCTCAGTTTCCCTCTTCAATTTTTTATATTTGTTGTTGTTTAATTGTATTTTTTGTTTTCTTGATAGGGGACTGTCTACTCTTTGTATGCGTCGTTTATGGATTGCCATGACCTTTCCTTTTCTGATGAAGTTGCTGATGACAGTGTTGATTCTTACGTTTCTTGTTTTGTTGGTATGGATGCTGAAGCCAGTGATGAAGTTTCTCCAAGGAATTTATGGATCCAAGCGTATCTGATCAGGCAATCAGGTGGCCGTCTTTTTGATGGTGGTGTGGAACCTGTCATCCCTTATACTAATGTTTCTACCAGGAAGAAGAACATAGTTAGAGCCCCACCTTTGAAGAAAAAGGTGGTGGTGACACCACGAGATATCACAGAGGGTAGTTCTGACTTTGAGAGTCCTGTCCAACCCAGGAAGCGGTTGGTTACAAGGTCAATGGGAAGTGGTGACAGTCCTCTTCCTGTGAAGAAGGGTAATGTGGTGACACGCACTTCTGCTGTTGATGAGTCTGTCAAGAAGAAGAGGGTTTTGAGAAGTTCTTCTACTCTAGATCATCCTGTTACGAAGAAGGCAAAGGTGGTTCCATCCCGGAAATCGTCAAGGACTGAGTCTCCTGCCAAGGTTCAAGTAGATGCATTGGGTGGTGAAAAAGTTGTAGATCATGGTGACAAGCCCAGGAGGTTCAAGTTTAAGCTCCCTAGATCTATCCCTCCCACAGGTGATGAGCTTCCTACGAGTGATGATCTTCCTGGGTTGGCAAAAGAGTTTGTTACTAAAGCTCATTTTGAAGAAGTTGTTACTTCATTTAAAAAATCCTTTGAATCTTTTGAAGCTCAATTGCAAGAGTGTGTTTCTAGGATTATTACCCTAGAGGAGAATATAAAAACAAAGTAATAAGAAATACTCTAGAAGGGGGGTTGAATAGAGTATGCCCGTTTTTCGCAGAAAGTCTCAAGACTTTTGGAGCTTGTACCAAAACCTTTGAGATTAAACCTGAATCACAGAGTTAGACAATCGAACCAAGTGCGGAAATAAGGTAAAGCAAATAAGTAAAGAACACGGGTAATTGTTTACGAGGTTCAGCACAACTTGGCCTACGTCCCCGCCTAGGGTTCTTCCACAACCCTAGGATTCAAAGGCTTTATTGATTCACTTAGCTTAGGATCCTAATAGCTCACCGAGAAGCCTCTCTCCTATACAATTGCAATCTAGTCAACTCACGTTCCCTTGGAGTCCTAGACCAATCTAGAAGAGCCCCACCTCTCTCAGCTATCTAGTACAATCCTCTTACTCTCACAAATCAATAGCCTAGTGCAACTTCCCGAGTTATAAACTCTCGAGTAACACTATAAATGAATATATCCTATAAGCTCACAGTGACTCTCAAAGGCTTTGAAATAAACGACAAACTCTAGAGCGCTTAGTAGAGAGACACTTGGAAGACAGATCTCGCTTGAATGAATGAAAGCTCGTGTAGCACTTGTGTATCTCTGTCTTCTTCTTTCTTTCCTTTATATAAGAGTGGAATGGCGCCTGAGGATCTTCACCAACGGCTCTATGAAACAGGCTTGATCTTCAATCTTCTATATATGGACACTTCGAAGCCATGATCCGTTTTGAATAGGATTTCCTCATATGCACCAAAGGAAAGATATAATCTCGAAAATACTTCCTGAAAAAGGTTAGGCATGCATATATATATATAATATAACTGAAGTATATAATAAGATAAAATAATATTCAGACAAATAAGATAGCTAGGTTTTGTATTTCATCAACTGTTAACGCTCCAAGGCCTTTGACACAAACATCCTATCAAAGCCTTTGAAACATTTATTCCAATTTTCATCAAGGGAGGGAGTTATCAATCTCCCCCTTGAGGAAAGACAAACCTGTGCATCCCTGCAACTTAGTCAAACATAGATAAAAAATTGAAATCAGACTAAGTACCTGCAAGGGTTAGACAAATGTTGGATCAAAAATTTTAAAGCATGTAAAAACCATCCAACCGAAAACCAAAAATCAAAAACCAAGGTCTTCCAAGACCTTTAAGCATAGGTTTTCAAAGTCTAAGCACCACAGATCATCTCCCCCTTTTTGTCTTTCAACAAAGGGTGGAGGTAAAACAGTCACCAAAATAGTTACCAAGAGTTTTGAAAACGTTTCCAAAAACCAGCAATGTAACAAGTTTCAGGGGTGGGATAGGGTGGGTTAGGCTTAGTCATCCGGAGCATCATCAGTGAGCCTCGTCCACAGTCCTTCCAGCATCTTGGAAATCCCGCTCATCTCCGTCATAATCTCCTTCTGCAGCTACTTAATATCCAGGCGAACTTCCTCCAAGCCCAACTCTAGGTTGTCCATGCGTTCATCGAAAGCTGGAGCAGTGGGAAAGGCTTTTGAAGGAGTGGCAAGACTCAAGGTCCCTTGGGGAGACCGAGTGATGCCAATCTTTTCAAGGCCTTTAGAGTCGAACTTACCCGTATGACACAGTTGTTCTTCATTTTTTACATCAATTCGAGAAGCTTTGAAGATAGGGGTCAAAAGGGTAGCAAAGGGGAGGGGAGAGCCTTTTCTAGATTTTCTGGCATGAGCCATGGTTCCAAGGATAGTGTTGGCCAGATCAAGATCAAGGCCATTTAAGATGCGATAGAGCAGGACCATAGCATTGTCGGTAAGGAGTGAGCCAGAGTTAAGACGGGGTAAGAGGCATCGAACAATGATGTTAAAAATTATTTTTGCCTCAAGGGTTAGGGATGAGTGGGTGAGTTGCTTTGAGGTGCTGTTGGATGCTTTGGGTAGGAGATACTTGGCTCGGGCAAGGATGATGCAATTCTCTTTTGAGGGGTGTATATCAGCGGGTGGAACTGGGGTAGGTAGGCCAAGGAAGTCTGCAAAATCATTGGAGTTGAGAGAGATTCGAACCCCTTTGACAACAGACTCCAAAGACCAACCATCAGTGTCGTTTTTGGCTTTTAGGTTAATGTAGAAAAGTCGAGTAAGCTGGGGGTAGTAGACAGTCTCAAGGTTAAGAAGGGTCCAGGCTGGGGATTTTTTGAGGAGCTCAATGCAAGGTAACTTCAAAGCTTCAAAGAACTCAAAATCTAAAAAATCAGAACAGCTAATCTTACGAGTTCTAAACTCGTCTACCCACTTACCAGCAGTCTTAGCATCTTGAAATCAAGAGGAGGGCAAGGATTGATTTACCTGGATATAGGCCGGGGGGTCTGCATTCTTTCTGCGCGCAACTGTTGGAGCAGCTCTTTTGACAGGCGCAACAAGACTCTTGACAGTGCCCTTCCTGGTGCGCTTGGGGGAAGGAGGCTTGACAGCAGCAGGGGCTTTCCGCTTCTTCGGAGACAGGGGAGGAGGAGGAGAAGGAGAGGGAGATTCTTCCTCCTCTTCCTCAGACCCCGAGTCCTCACCGGATCCCGCTTCATCTCCTTCAGGTTCCTCGTCTTCCCCAGATCCCTCTTGCTCTTCTTCTTCTTCCTCAGGCTCCTCCTCGGATGGAACCTCCTCGGCTTCGGCTTCCTTCCGAATCCGCTCAGCTTCTTCCTCGGCCACTTTCTTAGCAAGCTCGGCCTCCTCATCGGCCTTTTTCTTCCTTAAGGCCTCCTCCTCGGCTTCCTTGGCAGCATCCCTTTCTAGAAGGGCGTCGAGATCTTCTTCCTCGTCCACTTCCTCAGCCAAAATCTTCCTCTTTCCTTTCTGTTTAGCACTGATCGGCTTCTTAGCAGAGCGCTTTTGAGAGCCCTTGGGAGCAATGGCCGAGCTCTCGGCGATGGTGCTCTGGACGACAGTTGGGACGATAGCTTGAGGAGCGGGTTCAGGTGTGGGAGAGGTAGCAGTGGCCTGACGTCCCTTGGGGGTGGCGCCAAGTCTTTTGGGTGTGACAGCTTTCTTGGTTTTGGGTGCCATGGAGGAAATCGGTTAGGGTTTCTGTAGAAAAGTTTGATAGGTTGAAGAAGGAGAAGGTGAGAGGGTTTTGATTAGTTTGAGAGTGTGAAGAAATCGGGTACAGTATTGGGTTTAAGTAGAGGGAGTGATGGGACAGGTTTAGGGTTCCAAGGAAAGAAATCATTACATTGCCAATTTGAAAGGATTCAAATTCAAAATTCAAATGTTCCATTAAAATCGGACTGAAAGACCGTGTGATTTAGTTCCAAAATTAAAATATCTTAACGGTTAAGGAAAACACAGAAATAGGCAATTTTGAAATTCAATAAAAATATAATTGATTAAATATCTAAAAAGATATTAACCAAAAATATATGATCCGATATATGTACACCACCATTTAGTTCACACACCTTGACATAGTTCTCAAGGGTCTTGACACTAAGTAGAATTTATCTTTCGTAAAGGGAAAGCTCCCCCTACGAAAGTGCATCCTTGTTAAGCATCCCAATCTCTCGTCTTATGAAGGTGAACCTGTCCTCTGCCAAAGGCTTAGTAAAAATGTCAGCCCATTGATAATCAGTAGAAATAAAAGATATGGACACATCACCTTTTTCAACATGATCTCTAATGAAATGATGTCTTACATCAATATGCTTGGTTCTTGAATGCTGAACAGGATTCTTAGTGATGGATATGGCACTTGTATTGTCACACTTAATTGGGATACCTTTGAGGTTGATGCCAAGATCTCGCATTTGTTGGGCTATCCAAAGGATTTGGGAGCAACATGCTCCAGCTGCAATGTATTCGGCTTCTGCAGTGGATAGAGCAACTGAGTTTTGCTTCTTTGAGTGCCAACTGATCAAAGATGCTCCTAAGAATTGGCAACATCCTGATGTGCTCTTCCTATCCACCTTATAGCCTGCAAAATCTGCATCAGAATATCCAATTAAAGTGAAATCCTTTTGCTTCGGGTACCATAGTCCAAGTTCCTTAGTGCCATTGAGATATCGAAAGATCATCTTCACGGCCACGAGGTGAGATTCTTTAGGATCAGCTTGAAACCTAGCACACATGCAAACACTAAACATGATGTCAGGTCTACTAGCCGTGAGATATAATAAAGATCCAATCATTCCTTGATACTCCTTTTGATTGACACTTATTCCAGTCTTGTCTTGATCTAGAGACAATGTTGAGCTCATGGGAGTCTTGGCTGCTTTGGATTGATCCATCTTGAACTTCTTCAAGAGATGCTTAGTGTACTTGCTTTGGTTGACAAAGATCCCTTTCTTGGATTGATGAACTTGTAATCCCAAAAAGAAGTTGAGTTCACCCATCAAGCTCATCTCAAATTCACTGCACATAATGTCAGAAAATTCCTTGCACAAAGATGTGTTAGTAGCACCAAATAATATATCATCAACATAAATTTGAATAACCAAAATGTCCTTTCCTTTGGTCTTGATAAAAAGAGTCTTGTCGATCAACCCCCTTTTAAAATCATTTTCTAAAAGATATTTAGACAAGCGCTCGTACCAAGCTCTTGGGGCTTGTTTCAAACCATAAAGCGCTTTGTCAAGTTTATAAACATGATTGGGAAATTCTGAACTTTCAAAACCTGGGGGTTGAGCCACATAAACTTCTTCCTCTAAGAAACCATTAAGAAAAGCACACTTGACATCCATTTGATATAACTTTATGCTCATAAAAGATGCAAATGCTAATAAAATGCGAATGGCTTCAAGCCTGGCTACGGGAGCAAAGGTCTCCTCGTAGTCAATACCTTCCTCTTGATTGTAGCCTTGAGCAACAAGCCTTGCCTTGTTCCTCACAACCTTACCATTCTCATCTAGCTTGTTTCGAAATACCCATCGAGTGCCAATGACTGATTGATGCTTTGGCCTAGGCTTCAAGGTCCAGACTTTATTCCTTTCAAATTCATTAAGCTCACTTTGCATAGCAATGATCCAGTCTGGCTCCTGAAGTGCCTCATCTACCTTCTTTGGCTCAATAAGAGAAACAAACGCGTAAAAAGCACAAAGATCTTTAAGTTTAGAACGAGTTTGAACACTAGAAGTAGGGTCAGAGATGATATCCTTTAAGGAGTGTGATGAGGAGTATTTGAATTTTCTTTTGCTAGTCTCAGCTCCTTGATTCGTCACACCAGTAGGATTGACTTGTGGTATATCTGACTCCGTGGTTCTGTTAGGTTCAGTTACAGCAGTTTCTGACGTCTCAACACTGTTGGATTGGACACCAAGGGCTTTGGACGAATCTTCAACACCTTGGGCCAATTCTTCAGTGTTGAGAATCGGTTCCTGCATGTTCTTCTTCTCTGTGTTCTTGGTAGCAGCATCATCACCTTCCTCGTTCTCTTCATGGATGTTAAGATCTATATCTGCAATACTTTCACTCAAAGCACCGTCATTGCATTCATCAAAAATAACATGTATACTTTCTTCAACTACCTGGGTCCTTTTATTGAAGATTCTATAAGCTTTGCTACTCGTGGAATAGCCAAGAAATATACCTTCATCACTACGCGCATCAAATTTCCCAAGGTTATCTTTTCCATTGTTATGAACAAAACAAGTACAGCCAAAGGGTTTAAAATAAGATATAAGTGGTTTGCGGCCTTTGAAAAGTACATAAGGAGTCTTCTTTAAGATGGAACGAATAAGACAACGATTTAAAATATAGTTAGCTGTGTTGACAGCTTCAGCCCAATAGGTTTTAGGTAATGCATTTTCTAAAAGCATAGTCCTGGCCATATCCTCTAAGGTGCGGTTCTTGCGTTCCACAACCCCGTTTTGTTGAGGTGTCCTAGGAGCAGAAAAGTTATGGGAGATGCCATATTTAGCACAAAACAAATCAAATTGAAGTTGATCAAACTCCCTACCATGATCACTCCGAATAGACACTATGGGCTCATTCCTTAAAGTTTGCAACTCCTTACAAAGTTTTGAAAACTCAAATAAGGCCTCTGAATTTTCTTTTAAAAATGCAACCCAGGTATATCTTGAAAAATCATCAACAACAACTAGCATGTACTTTTTACCATTGGGAGATTTGACTCGCATAGGACCACATAAATCCATATGTAAAAGTTTAAGGGGTCTAGAAGAACTTACAACCTTTTTGGGTTTGAAAGAGCTACGTGTTTGTTTACCTCGTGTGCATGCATTGCACATGTCAATACCTTTGAAGTCCATCTCAGGTAGCCCTCTTACAAGCCCTTTGGACACAAGCTTCTGTAGTGTATGTGGACTCACATGACCGAGTCTCCTGTGCCAAAGCTTTGGATCGTCCGTCAAAGCCTTTAGACAGGTTAAGCTTCCTTGTGCCACTTCATCAGCATTTACGGCATATATATTGTTGTAACGGTATGCAGTCAATATAACTTCACCTGTATCATCTCTGCACACTATACATCTTTTCTTGTTAAATCTGACATTGTTACCACTATCACATAATTGAGAGACACTAAGCAGATTATACTTCAAACCATTAACAAGATAGACATTTTTAATACTATGGCTGGAATCACTTCCAACACTACCAATACCAATGATGTCGCATTTCCCTTTGTCACCAAGAGTGATTGTTCCCATGGATTGCTCTTTTAGATCATGAAAGAGAGAACTCTTCCCACTCATATGCCTCGAACATCCACTATCAATAATCCATTTGTGTTCTTTCACCTTGGTGATCTCCTGCAAGACAAACATCAACCTTTGTGGCTAGACCAATAAGCAAATTTGGATCCATTGTTGGGGTAAACCATATTTGGTAAAATAGTGCCTTTTGGGACCCAAACTTTTGTTATCCGTTCTTTTCTCAAATGAACAGGAAATGAATTACGAATAATATATGGATCCTTTCTTCTATAAGGGCAGGTCTCTTTTACATGTCCCTTTCTAGCACAATGGTGACATATAGGAGAGGTTCTGCTTCCTTTTGCCTTTACAAAAGTGGTAGTGTGTTGCTTCTTTAAAAACTTTGGATTGTAACCAATACCACTTTTGTTTAGAGAGCTTTGTTGCTCACCCAACATCTTATCGAGAGTGCCTTTGGATTTGGTAAAACTTATGAGGGCTGTCTGTTGGTCTAGAATCTTATTATTCAGGGAGATCTTCTCGTTCTCTAAGTCATGATGCTCATTTCTTAGAGAGAAGATATCTTGCTTGAGTTCAGATTTCTCCGAGTCAAGCGTCTTGACTTTAATGTCAAGACCTGAATAAGAAGCTTCAAGACCTTTGACCCTCATAGACAGATCCTCAATAGTTCTTTCCTGGTCCACAGTTCTCTTAATAAGAATGTTAGTTTGGGCAATAAGCTTTTCTTCATTGGCAATCGTATTGGAAAGGAATTCCGATAATACCTCTTTTGGACTTTCCATAAGTTCTCTTACAGTAGCTTCAAGCTTTTCATCATGGGATTCATCTTCTGAGGCCATAAGACAAATGTTGGCCTTTTCATCGTCGGAGTCAGAGTCGGAATCACTCCAAGTAGCCACCATGGCTTTCTTCTTCCATTTGTCACCTTTCTTGGGCTGGCTCTTTGTCTTTTGAGGGCAGTCCTTCACAAGATGATCTGTTTCACCACATTCAAAACAAGACAACGGTTTAGTCTTCTTTTCATACTTGTTGTATTAAGGCTTACCTCGAAATTTTGAAGACTCTGATCCATCCTTGTTGTTGAATTGCTTCTTCATTTTGAGAATTCTAGAAAGGCCTCTTGTGATAAGAGCAAAAGGATCATCCTCATCTTCGGAATCAGATCCATCCTTGGGCTCATCCTTCTTAGACTTGAGTGCCAAGTTCTTAGTGCTAGCTGGAAGTTCTCCATCGTCTTAATTAAGGATCATCTCATGCGTGATCAGCTTTCCAAGAAGGTCATCAAGGGGTAGAGTGGTGAGGTCCTGGGCTTCCTCTATAGCTGTTACTTTTGGACCCCATTTCTCCTTTGGAAGGCACCTCAGTATCTTCCTTACTTTCTCAACGTTGGTAAAGCTCTTGCCGAGAGAGTCAAGGTTGTTGGTGATTTCTGTGAATCGTGTGAACATGGCCTTGATTGACTCATCAGACTTCATCTTAAAGAGCTCATACTTTCGAAGGAAGATGCTGATCTTGGTGTCTTTCACTTGGCTTGTTCCTTCATAGGTGACGACCAACTTGTCCCAAATCTCTTTAGCTGACCTACAAGATGAAATACGGTTAAACTCATCAGTGCTAAGACCACAATAAAGTAAGTTAATAGCCCTGTAGTTTTTGGAGATGGTTTCAAGATCTGCTTGGTTGTATTCAGACTCCTTCTTTGCAACTTTGGTGTCATTTGGTCCATCTTTTTCTGGAATCTTCGGACCATTCTCTATAATGTTCCAAAGCTCTAGATCTTGGTCTATGATGAACATCTTCATCAAAGATCTCCAGTGGACAAAGTTGTTTCCTACAAAGAGTGGCGGTCTGCTTGTGGACCTTCCCTGTGCAAATCCTCCGCTTGCTTCACCAGACATGATCGAAAACTCACAAGATTGTTAGATCAAAGACAGTGAGTAAAGCTCTAATACCAATTGAAGGTTCTATAATATAAAAACAAAGTAATAAGAAATACTCTAGAAGGGGGGGTTGAATAGAGTTTGCCCGTTTTTCGCAGAAAGTCTCAAGACTTTTGGAGCTTGTACCAAAACCTTTGAGATTAAACCTGAATCACAAAGTTAGACAATCGAACCAAGTGCGGAAATAAGGTAAAGCAAATAAGTAAAGAACACGAGTAATTGTTTACGAGGTTCAGCACAACTTGGCCTACGTCCCCGCCTAGGGTTCTTCCACAACCCTAGGATTCAAAGGCTTTATTGATTCGCTTAGCTTAGGATCCTAATAGCTCACCGAGAAGCCTCTCTCCTATACAATTGCAATCTAGTCAACTCACGTTCCCTTGGAGTCCTATCTCTCAGCTATCTAGTACAATCCTCTTACTCTCACAAATCAATAGCCTAGTGCAACTTCCCGAGTTATAAACTCTCGAGTAACACTATAAATGAATATATCCTATAAGCTCACAGTGACTCTCAAAGGCTTTGAAATAAACGACAAACTCTAGAGCGCTTAGTAGAGAGACACTTGGAAGACAGATCTCGCTTGAATGAATGAAAGCTCGTGTAGCACTTGTGTATCTCTGTCTTCTTCTTTCTTTCCTTTATATAAGAGTGGAATGGCGCCTGAGGATCTTCACCAACGGCTCTATGAAACAGGCTTGATCTTCAATCTTCTATATATGGACACTTCGAAGCCATGATCCGTTTTGAATAGGATTTCCTCATATGCACCAAAGGAAAGATATAATCTCGAAAATACTTCCTGAAAAAGGTTAGGCATGCATATATATATAATATAACGGAAGTATATAATAAGATAAAATAATATTCGGATAAATAAGATAGGTTTTGTATTTCATCAACTGTTAACGCTCCAAGGCCTTTGACACAAACATCCTGTCAAAGCCTTTGAAACATTTATTCCAATTTTCATCAAGGGAGGGAGTTATCAACAGCCATTGGTGACACTTAGATTATGTATTTGTAGGCCACTGCTCTAGTAATTTATATGTTTCTTTGAATCTTTTACTGTTTTATCCCTATTATATGTTACAACAGTTTATAATTCCACTTCAAAGGCAAGGTTTTATTATTTTTGTTGTCATCCTCAAAGTTTTCACGTTTGGTTACAGTGTCCATGGGCATGTTTTCATAGTGGTGACAGTGCATATGTCATTGTTTATGTCTCTATTTTAATAGTTTTGAAAACATCTATAAGTTTTACCTGTGATTACAGTGTCTATTCCCCTTGGTTCATAGTGGTGACAGTGTCTATGTCCCTGTTTTACCTGTGGTTATAGCGTCTATGTTTGTTTTAATCATTCATATGATGAAGGAGAACAGTCAATCACATGTCTTTTGGCTTCTCATTAGCCCCTTTAGGGTTTTTGTTGGCCTTGTCCTAGGGTTTTCCATTTGATTACAGCAATCATCTCTTAACGATATACTGTACTTAACATTTTAGGGTTTAGGGTTAAGGATTTAGGGTTTAGGGCCTTGGCCCTAAACCCTAAAGACCTAACCCTAAACTCTAAACCATACTGTACATGACATGTTCTTTTGGCTACTCAATAGCCCCTTTGGGGTTTATTCTTCCATAATCATAGGGTCTTCCTTTTGGTTACAGTGTCCATGGGCATGTTTTCATAGTGGTGACAATGCATATGTCATTGTTTATGTCTCTATTTTAATAGTTTTGAAAACATCTATAAGTTTTACCTGTGATTACAGTGTCTATGTCCCTGTTTTACCTTTGGTTACAGCGTCTATGTCTGTTTTAACCATTCATATGATGAAGGAGAACAGTCCATCACATGTCTTTTGGCTTCTCATTAGCCCCTTTAGGGTTTTTGTTGGCCTTGTCCTAGGGTTTTCCATTTGATTACAGCAATCATCTCTTAACGATGTACTGTACTTAACATTTTAGGGTTTAGGGTTTAGGATTTAGGGTTTAGGGCCTTTAGGGCCTTGGCCCTAAACCCTAAAGACTTAACCCTAAACCCTAAACCATACTTTACATGACATGTTCTTTTGGCTTCTCATTAGCCCCTTTGGGGTTTATTCTTCCATAATCATAGGGTCTTCCTTTTGGTTACAGTGTCCATGGGCATGTTTTCATAGTGGTGACAGTGCATATGTCATTGTTTATGTCTCTATTTTAATAGTTTTAAAAACATTTATAAGTTTTACCTATGATTACAGTGTCTATGTCCCTGTTTTACCTGTGGGTTACAGTGTCTATGTCCCTGTTTTAACTGTGGTTACAGCGTCTATGTCTGTTTTAACCATTCATATGATGAAGGAGAACTGAAATATTTTCAAAATTGTATTGATAGAAGAAGAAAAAACTGAAATATGCTCACTGTTTACATTCTTTCTAGTGTAATGATCTATTTACAGTGATAAATTTATTCAATATAAGAAAACGATAAAGTAAATCATATTGTCTTCCTTAATGCTTTGCTTCTGATTTGCCTCTGATCTCTAGCTCTTGACAGTCTTCTTTGATGCTTTCCCACTGAATTCTCCAGTTGAAAGCTTTCTATTCTTTTCAGGTCGACCACATCTTCTACGTACCATTGGTGGGTGACATTGCTGACTTTTGATGTCCTCTGGTACAACCCACTGATCTACATTTAGAGTAGGATATACTGTCTCATGATAAGCCAATTTCCAAGCTTCAGTTTTGTAGTAGCTGCTAATATAACTCAGAACACTCAGGTTTTTTTCCTTGATTACAGCCAGAGCATGTACACAAGTTTTCTTTTCATAATCAAATACCTTGCAAGTACAAGAGTTCTTCTTTAAATCAACCATAACCCTTTTCATTCCACGGACAACCTCAAACTGGAATTGATTGAGGTGCTTGACAGTATACATTCCAGCCTCACTGCATCTTATGTACACTATATCACTTATATGAGTTGGAAGCTCAAAGCTGTTGTTTTCAGATTCATTTCTACGATCATTGAACCATTTTGTTATCTTCTCTCTGATTGCATTCAGTAACCCTATAATTGGGAAAGTTCTTTCCAAACCAAAGGCACTATTTAATGATTCTGCGTTGTTTGAAGTCATCATATTGTACCTGTCACCTTTTGAATAAGCTCTTGCCCATTTCTCAAACTGTAATTCTTCAAGATATTTCCCCATTTTGCTGTTTGTAGTACTGATGGAAGCAAAGTAGTTGTTGAATTCTTCTTCTGTGTAACTGTTTGCTACGCTTTCAAACCACTGACAGAGTGCTTTCTTCTTGAATTTTGACATTATATTTTGCTTTAAGTGCCATCTGCAGTGATAATGCTTTGCATTTGTGTAAATCAACTCTATAGCTCTTGTAATGCTTTGATGACGATCAGAAACAAAAACCAACTCTTCACTTGATGGGATTACTGTTACTAGCTTGTTGAAGAACCACTCCCAAGAGTCGTTGTTTTCTGAGTCAACCACTGCAAATGCAATAGGGTATATTTGATGATTTGCATCTTGTGCAGAAGCTGTGAGAAGAGTCCCTTTGTATTTTCCTTTTAGAAATGTACCATCTACCACAAGAACCTGTACAATTGAATTCTATTCAGTAATTATTTGGTTACAGTGTAATTTTTCCTTATGAAATGAATCTGTACCTTTCGTAGGATTGGAAATGCTCGGATACATGGTCCAAAGGCAATGAACACATACTTGAACTTTGAGTTTCTCTCAAGTTCAATGAAGGTGATAGTTCCAGGATTTGCTTGCTTCAGGACCCAACAATATGATGGCACTAATTCATAGTTGTCTTCTGCAGTCCCCATTGTCATCTCTATTGCTAAATCACAAGCCTTCCAAGATTTCCAGTAGCTAACATTCTCTTTGAAATCATTCCTCATCGTGTTTCTAATTTGTCTTGGAGTTGGACCTTGTTTCTCATCTTCAAAACTGTATATATTATGTACAACAGTAAATTAAATATGAAATGAAGCATGATTACAGTGAATAAAATATGTAATGAAGAACTGATTGTAGTCTATGTCACCTGTGTTTTATCCTTTCGGCTATGACTCTGTATTTTAGAGGGCGTTGCTTTCCTATTCGTACTTCCATGTTGCAGGTGTGTTCCTTAAAGTATTTCTTAATTATAAATACAGTTGAACCACCAATTATGGCGCCATGTATTTTCCAGGTGCAGCTGCTATCCACACATGATGTTCTGTAATAACATGGTGTTGTCTTTTTCACTCTCTAAGCAAACACCTCTTGTGCAGCCAACAGTTCATTAGTCTGTTTAAGATCTTCCTTTGTTCGGAACAGTTGTCCCAAAAATATAAGAATTTCTCCCTTTCTTTCACTTATAGGCTGTGCTGTATATTTTGTGGACATTGTACTGCCTGCACTGATGCAACTTTCAATCCCTGTGTCATCTCCATTACTATTCATATCACATCCATCGTTTATGGATTCTGCATTTCCAGCCTGCACATCAAAGTCCTCTTCCATAGCATTTGTACCCTTGGCAGAACTGTAAGCATGTAAAGCCAATTGATTTTCATCATGTATAGATTCTGTAACCCGTTCTTCAGTGATTTCCTTCACATCTGTAACATATAAAGGCAACGTCCAATTCACATTCTTCAATTCATTAATTTGCAAAAAACTTCTGAAATCAGTCTCATTCTCTATTGAAAATGGCTCAGTAGTTTCCTTGAATGGATGCAAGTGGCTGAATTGAAGAGTAGGAGCCAAATTGTCACTCGTGCTGAATCTGTTCAGTATCTCAGACTTCATCTCATGCATGGTTACAGCCTGATTGATGACAATAACCTTTGATGACACATCCCCAGCAAAAACTAAATCACCATCTTCCAACTTCCATTTTCCTCCAAATTTTACTGTTAACAGATTGGCCTCCATTGTACCTGATCATTGGTGACACGTATTAAATTTCATTAATACAGTGATTACAGTCTATAGGTTACAGTGTAATTTTGGTTACAAGCTACACAGAAGCACTCAAACTCAGATATCCACATACAGGTTACAGTGTAATTTTGGTTACAGCTACACAGATGCACTCAAACTCAGATACCCACATATAGGTTACAGTGTAATTTTGGTTACAGCTACACAGATGCACTCAAACTCAGATACCCACATATAGGTTACAGTGTAATTTTGGTTACAGCTACACAGATGCAGTCACACTCAGATATCCACATACAGGTTACAGTGTAATTTTGGTTACAGCAGCACAAATGCACTCAAACTCAGATATCCACATAAAGGTTACAGTGTAATTTTGGTTACAGCAGCACAGATGCACTCAAACTCAGATATCCACATACAGGTTACAGTGTAATTTTGGTTACAGCTACACAGATGCACTCAAACTCAGATATCCACATATAGGTTACAGTCTAATTTTGGTTACAGCAGTATAATCAAAACACAAGCATCTTAAATCAACAACTATATCAACAATACAATCTAGATTACAGTTCTATAATCACAACACCAGTCACTTATATCAAAATCGACATCTGATGTCAAAATCGCAAAGCATCCATGTTGAATCACAACTACAGTTCTATAATCACAACTACATCAACAATACAGTACTATATTCAAAGCAGATTACAGATAATGCTGTTTTCGAATTTTGGCTTCCCTGTTGAAACTCGAATTTTGGCTTACAGTGCTATTTCCGACCAGATCTCGCTTCAGATCTGAATGAAGAGCTCGAAATCGTCGAAAATTGGGGCTGAAATCAACAGCGTTGCTGGAGAAATTGAAGCCAGATCGAAATCCCCCTTCTTCGTCGCTCCGAGCTGTGGCCTGTGTTTCTCTCCTTCTGTGAAAATTAAGAAACTAACGGGATTAGTATGGCAGGGGCAAAATTGGAAATTATGGACATTTACCTAATATTGCCACCCTTGTGTCCTATGACTTAAAAATTGGACCCAAAATGGCCACTTAGCAAAAAAAAACCCTAATTGGTTTACCCTAATTAATTAGATTATTATGGAAACACACTTACCTAAAATAACTTGGCATAAAATGATGACATGTGGCAAAATTGCTTCTCATTTAAAGTAGGGCAAATTGCCTAAAATATCACGAACTTTAGGTATAGTTGCGGTTGGTGGCACAAACTTAAAAAAATACAAAAATAATCATCAACTTTGGGGTTTAGTTGCGGTCAGTGGCACGTACCACCTATCTCACTAATGTGGACTAATGCGGGTGCTTGCATGGATTTTTTTTAATTAAAAAGACATATAGCGAGATATGGATTAGTTGGGTGCTTACATAGATTTTTTTAAAATTAAAAGTCATAAAAGATGTGCTCAAATTGTGAAACTAGTTAGGTTCCATTGTTTTTATTTAATGTAATTCCAAATCAAAGATAATTGTGACAAATATAACATTTGCAAATTAAAATAACTAGTACCAAATGTCACGTTCATGATAAACATTTAAGTAGCAAAATGACATAAATAGAAAACCAACATTTGGTTAGCACAAACCAAACTTGAGAAAGTCCAGCGGCCCCGGATGATTAGCATCCAGTTTGTTTTATGCTAACCAAATGTTGGTTTTCTATTTATGTGATTTTGCTACTCAAATGTTTACAATCAACGTGACTAGTTATTTTAATTCTCAAATGGTATATTTGTCACAATTATCTTTGATTTGGAATTACATGAAATAAAAAATAAAAAAGAAGCCTAACTAGTTTCACAATTTTGAGCACATCTTTTATGCCTTTTAATTTTAAAAAAAAATCTATCTAAGCACCCCACTTATCCATGTCTCGCTATATGTCTTTTTAATTAAAAAAAATCCATGTAAGCACCCCCATTAGTCCACATCAGTGAGATAAGTGATACGTGTCACTGACCGCAACTAAACCCCAAAATTGGTGATTATTTTTGGAATTTTTTAAGTTCGTGCCACCGACCGCAACTATACCTAAAGTTCATGCTATTTTATGCAATTTTCCCTTTAAAGTATAATATAGATATAGATATAGATTATATTTTGATGTATATAAACCAAACTTTTGAAAAAAAAAATTATGTGTATATAGATAACTTAATAAATTATAGATATGTATGGAAAGATTGAGATATATGGATAAATAAAATAACCTATAATAAATTATAGATATGTATGGAAAGATTGAGATATATGGATAAATAATAAATAGGTTAATTGATTCACCCTAATTTATTAGATTATTATGGAAATACACTTACCTAAAATAACTTGGCATAAAATGATAACATGTGACAAAATTGCTTCTCATTTATAGTATAACATAGAAGATGTAAAAGATTGGATACATGAATTGATGTATGACTTACATGAATTACACCAAAAAAATCGACAGACAATAAATAGAATAACTTACTAGAATCTCATCATAATAATGTAATGGAACACTACAAGAATAACAGTTTTTTGTGACAAAAAAATTCGTCGCCCAAAGTGTTTATTTCGTCGCCCAAAGTGATTTGTGACAAAAATGATTTTGTCCCCTGTTGGTCGCCTTAGCTGCGTCGCCCAAAGATATGGCGAAGGAAAAAATATTTGTCGCCCTAATATGCCTTTAGCGACAAATTATATATTTGGTTGCCCCGTATGTTTTGTGATGAAAATTGATTTTGTCACCCAAAGTCTTTTATACTATATAGCCCGGATATATAAAGACCCGGGCTATTATATCCCTTTCTATTTAAAAAAAACCGGACTTTTTAGCCCGGATCTATTTCGAGATCCGGGCTAAAAAAATCTCTTTTTAGAAAACTAATAATCAAATTTCAATGTTGCACAACGCTCACTGCTCTCTCAACAACCAATGAACAGAAAATTTTCAAATACCTAAATATTCGTCGTAATCACTGCTCTCTCAACAACCAATGAACAGAAAATTTTCAAATACCTAAATATTCGTCGTAATCACTGCTCTCTCAACAACCAATGAACAGGAAATTTTCAAATACATAAATATTCATCGTAAATTTCCAAATACATTTCAATCAACTTATAAAACAAAACCTATGCATAAATGCCTATCATTACAATAGATAATCCCCTACATACTTTCACATGTTTGTTACATATTCTACTTTCATCTCAGCAATCTATCACATATTTAAGAATTGCTCACCCAAAGTCATATTTGTAAGGAACTTAATATTCATATGTGTGTGACTGTAGGGGGAAGGGGCACAATACCGGTCCTTGTCAAAGTCTGGCCTATATGCCCAGAGATGCAACTCTTCCTTTAGGTGTTCAGATTCTTTAACATCTTGAGTGGTACACTTTACTCGGTCCAAGTTCTTCCATTCATCTAAAATTACCACCACAGAAGGAAGAGAGAATGGTGAGAATTTTCTAAAATGAATCATGTACCTAATGAAGATCTTCATGTATCACTCTTGCTTTCTGACCAAGCTGGATAAATCTTTTGCAATTAAAAAAGGGTGTACACTCCATCTTCATTTTGTCTATCCAACTCTTTTAGTGAGAAAGGAACATCCTTGGTGTAGTAAGGAGTCAATACACTACAAAAAGGATTTCAATGAAAAGGAAGTGAGGACAGAAAATGGTAAAAATAAGGCCTTCACATGAAAGAAAGAAGGGTAGAGTCAAACAAACATGTTCATAAACCACATAATTCGAAGTATTATACACACAAAGAGGTTTATCAGAAGCAATATATGAAGATATCAGGTCATACATATGCTGGTATATTAATAGAATTAGCATTACACATATCCAAGAAAACACATGAGTGATCATAGAGGCTAGGAAGAGCACTCATGAGTGATGCCTATAGCAGATGACTACATGAAGTGATAAAGACAACAGGTTATATAACCAGAGTTTCCACATATATAAAAACTCAAAAAAAAAAAGCACATGAGTGATGAAACTTATTTACCAGAATAATGAGCTCAACAAAGTGATCATAAAGGCTAGGAAGGGCACTCGTTGTGCCCTTCCAAAATTATCTTTTTGGGAACTTACTTCTTTTCATGGTGCCCTTGGACCATGATCTTAATAATGCTTTTAAAAGATGCATAGCACTCCCGCACATCAGATGACATGTACTCATCCTCTGTAATCCTTTTCTCCAGCTCCTTTTCACCATCCTTTCCACAACTAACTTTGGCCATATCCACATCAATAGGAATCTGTATAGCATACAAACCCAAGTGAGACGAAGGACTGTAATACAGTTCTAAATATTCCAAAGAGATAATAAAGGAAATCGTGTCATGAAACATTGCTAGCCAGCAAGAATTAAACGTACACAGGTTGCAACCAAGAAGGTAGACAAACCCAACTTCTTACCCGAATAAATCTATAGAGACCTGGAATGGCCATGACATCAGCACCCAGCAATTTCAGTCCAAAGTTGACATATGGCTGAAAAATTCACTGCCCAAATTAAAAGGGATATGAAAGGAAGAAGAACCTGAAAACTGTGAACGGCTTACACTAAAAAAAAGCAGCAGGTAGTATTCCATCTAGACAGATTATAATAACCATGATGATAGATTGATAGGTAAAAAAAATGAAGTTGAAAGCAGCAAGTTGACTCCAAGTGAAGATGGAACCGGGCTTCGTGTTTTGGTATTAAACTCTAGAAAAGAAATGGGTTGAGTGGATTAGGCTGCAATATGTAAGTGTATTATCAGCACATATATTTTCAGATCTATTGATTTCTCTCTATGCAACCTTTCTTTGTGCCTTGACGTTCTCAGTTACATTTCTAAGTTCTTAATCTAATACAAATAATTACAAAGCAAACGAAACTGCATAAGCAAGTATACCTTTTCATAGAACCCTGCCCTGCCCTCCAAAACCTGCATTGCTCGAATATTTATATCAAATTGACCATTTTATTATTTATGGATTCAATCATTACTTCCCCTGTTGAGCAAACTTCCCAAGGCAGCTTCCCAAAACCTGCATTGCACGAATATTTATATCAAATTTACCATTTTATTATTTATGGATTCAATCTAATTTAGATTATATATATAGTTCCTATGTTGAGCAATTTCCCAAGGCAGCTTCTTTAGTTGCTTGTTCCTGTATATGAATCAACCACGGATTAAAAAAAGTAAAGTTTGGCTTAGTGAGTGAATACAAACTATCCAAGCTACATCTGTCTCATTCTTGGCCTCAGATTAAATGTGTAGATGGATGGTTAAAACATATACCAAAAGATATTAACACAATTACATGGATATCAATTAGCATAGACGAAAATATTGTTTTCAAATGTCTCTAGAAATTGTTTGAAAACCACCTGAAGATAGTCGCGGTTCATTTCCTCCCAGACAACCTTTTTAAGCTTTGTTTCCTCTTCATTGTGCAAGTAGTCATCCACCTTCACAAGATTCCAGTAGTGAACTAGTAAGCAAATCACATTAGGAAAACTGTTAATGATAAATCCTTAGTGTGATAACTAGGAAAAATGTAGCAAATAAGAACGGAGGTGCAAATAAACTTGGCTGTAGACCTCAGCATAGTCAATGTCTGAAATGATTCCTCTCTTTCAAAGTTGTCCTTCCAATGTTTTCCCAAATTGGACGGAAATGGATAAGCAATCAAACAAAATAGATGATAGTTTAGCACCAGCAGTACAAGATCTTTCTAAGGCCAGTCAGATCAAGGACTCTTCAGACAACGAACACGGAATACCAAAAACGCACACAAATGAATAAACTCCCACAATAACATTCAAGAGTAGAGAGAAAACGGCAAAACGCCGCTTCAGGCTCCGAATCAACGAAGCAAAACACTGATTTTTAGCCACTAATAAGCACAATTCAAAAAGCAAACAGTCATACGAGAATCAAACGAAATCAAACAAAACGAGACAAGAAAGAACCTTCGAGAGGCGTCTGATCGCCGTCCGCCGAATCCGAGGCATTTACCGATTCCAGCGATCCAGCAACAACTGATGCCGGCGACGATGGAGGTAGAACAAGCCGCGGCGGCGGCGGCGGTGAAATCGGAGGCGAGGATACTAACAATGAAGAAAGCGAAGCAGGAATCGCAGCCATCGAAGACCTCGCTCATTTTTGCGATTATCCTTCCTTGCCAGAGAATGATCGACCGACTGATGCCGTTCTTCCGATATTTCTCTCGTCTTCACCAGGAAGGAGAGTTTTTGATGGATTGGGAGAAAAGTAGATGGGAAGTGATAGGGATTTCCATTTGACGAACGGTTTGCTTGGATTATAGAATCTAAAAGAGAGAGTTTAGGGTTCTATCAAGGAATGAATAGAGGAGAGGCGGTGCGATGGTGAGAAATAGAAAGAGAAATGTATACTTTTCATCGAAAATTGAAGAAACGGGCGACCAAACATCGGCTTTTCGTAACCCTAGGGCTCGTTTGGGCGACAAAATTATTTTTTCTTCAGAGAAATGATTTTTGGGCGACCAAAAATAATTTTGTCACTACAAAATTAATTAGGGCGACAAAAAAGTAAATCTGTCACCTTAATTTCATCGTTTTGTCGCCCAAAAACCTTTTTTTTGTAGTGGAACTACCAAGAAAGTAGTAAGATACTTAATATTCCCTCCGTCTCGCAATACTTGTTGTTTTAGCTCTATGCACACTTATTAACAAAACCTATGTTTACTTTACTTTTATAGGTTAAAATACTTAAAAGCATTAATTATTACATATAAAAAGAGCAATCATTACCTATAAAGATAATAATTATAGCTAAAACAATAAGTTTTTTTATACTCTCTCTTTAATTAAAACATGTCGTTTACTATTCATGCACGCTTTTTTAGAATGATAAAACCTATATAAAATATTAACTTTTTTTAAAATTTGTTTTTATAGATTCAAAATTAATAGTAATAAGTATGAAATTGTTTAAAAATATTATTAAAAAAGTTAATATTTTATATAGCTTTTAACACCTAAAAAAACGTGCATGAATAGTAAAATGTCAAGTTTTAATTAACGGAGGGAGTAAAACTTTACTACTCTAAAACAACAAGTATTGCGAGACGGAGGGAGTACAACTTAGATAAATTATACTTGGAAATTAACTTATCACAAACGGACTAACTTACAAGAATCTCCCCTTAATATATACCTAAGGGCTAAAGTATAAACCCTAAGAGGTAAAACATTAAAAAAATAATAGGCCACTGGGAAAAAACACACCCCCAAAGTTTAAATGCATAAACCCTAAGAGACTAAAGCATTAAAAAAACATAGATCCTTAATAAAAGGCACCCTAGGTTTTAAATTTTAAATGCATACACCCTAAAGGACTAAGCATTAAAAAACCAAAGTGGATTTGCTGTCTCGAAACCCTCATTGTCTCCATGTACCCTCTCTCAATCCACCCCACCCCTTTACCCTTTTTCTGAATTTTTTCAAATTTTAATTATTTTTGGATGATTTTTCAAAAAATTTACCGCCTGCAAGTTGCAACACCTGTCCAACTCACCTGCAGTTACCATCTTAATGGGTAAATTTTTTATCAAAGGTCCAAGGTAAAGATGGTGACAACTGGAATGCGATATTCTCGGTGGCGCCAGAGGCGGATCCAAATAGGGGCATGTGGGGGCACGTGCCCCCACCCTCATGAGAAGAACCCCATATATGTATTCTCCTCGTCGATAGTTTCGTTATGATATATAGTACGCATTAATCCGATATTCGAGTAAAAAGTTATGAATGTTTGAAAATTGAAGGTATATTAATGACTTTAAATCTTATTTAAATAACCCACAATGTATTTATATTTTATTTAGATTGACATTCATATATTATAATTTATCTTGAGATCTTTGAAATGAGATATTATATTACTCATTTAGACAATTAGGTAAGAAATTACGAAAGTTTAAATGAAGAAAAATGTCAAATTTTCTACTTTGCAAGATATTAGTGATGTTTCTAAAAAGATGATCGAGATAGGAATTCACAAAGCTTTTGATTTGGTATATCATCTTATCGAGTTGGTTTTAATGTTACTTGCTGCAAAAAACTATAGTGGAAAAAACTTTCTCTACTATGGGTATTATCAAGCCATATTTGTACAACAAGATAAGAGAAGATTTTTCTCTCTGAGAGTTTTTGTCTGCTAGGTTGAAAAAGATGTTTTCAAGCGCATTTATAATCATTTTTCATTCAACATTTTTAGGATATGAAAACCCGTAAAATGGATTTACCACGTGTCGAGTTGAAGTATTTCATTATAAAACTCTAATTAGCAATGAAGATTTTTTTTTTAATACTAGTAAACTCTTTTATTTTAATCTCTATTTTGTAGTGTTGAAGACGTTATGTGTTGTACGAGTTACACGAATTCATTGTCGTTTATCAGTCCTGGTGTGCCCCCACCCTCTTCGGGTTCTGGCTCCGCCACTGGGTGGCGCTGTGGTCCATCTGGAAGAGGAGGAATGAGTCTGTGTTCCAGAATTCTATTGGGAGTCAAAACTCATTGAGTCGCTGCAACAAAGTTGTTAGAGAGTATGCGGTTGTTGTGTCCAACACTAAGAGGAATCTGAACGGGAAGACTTCGGGCACCAGGGTGATCAAGTGGGAGCGACCGGCTGATGGCTGGGTAAAAGTGAATACGGACGGGGATTTCTCGAGAGGAGGAGGAGCAACTACTCCCGGGGTGGTGAGGAATGTCGAGGCCGAATGGGTCGATGGTTTCGCTATGAACATTGGGGCATGTTCTGTGTTAATGGCAGAAGGAAAGGCGGTCCTCAAGGGGCTCAAGATAGCTTGGAACATGGGGTTTAAGCAAGTATTGTTGGAATCGGACTCGGAAGTTTTCTTGAAACTGTTGTCAAGGAAGCTGAGACCGTCGCATCCAATGTTCAGGTCGAAACGTGTCATGGCTTCATCCGCAGAAATTGGTCGATCCAATTTCGTCACATTTTTCGCGAAGCAAATTCGATAGCTGATGGGCTTGTGACAAGAGGAAAACCTGTCGTTGTTCTTGCCAAAGAATACTCAAACTCACAACTAGTATAGTGTGTAAGCAAGAGATCGATCCACAGGGAAATCTATTCAATTCAAGTATAATTCTAATCGCTAATAGAGAATATGGGGGTTTGGTGTGTAAAAGATCCATCTTTTATCAAAGCGGAAGTAAGCAAACAAAGTGAATTGGTTTTAGAATGCAGTGGAGGGAGATAGGTTCACCTACAATTTATCACTTCGATTGATGAATTCGATCCTTGTTTCAGCCTCTAGTTCTTGTCTTTTCCTATCAATGTCCTTGTCCAGATCTTATGTAAATTACTAGTCCTACGAGTCCTAGCAACCCTTATCTCTAAATAACCCTAACACGGTTAATATTTAACCTAGAGATAGCATTAAGAATATGAATTAACCAAGGTACATGCAATATCAAGCTACGAGTCGATATTTAACATATATTCAACTTCCTACACATCCAATTAGTCCTACGAGTCCTAAAGGGATATGATTGCCACTTGGGTTTTCGCTAGTCGGCCAGGCCAGATAGAATAAAACACATTCAAGCAATTAAGCACAAAGAAGTCAAAACATTGGAATAGGAATAAGAACTAGATTAAGAAACTCACAATTCAACAATCAAAGATCCAAACTATAGGCGAAACCTTGAGAGTTTAGTTGCTCATGCTCAACGGTGCTCTCAACAATGGAATAAAGTGCATAAGGTCAATGAAAATAATAACTAGAAAAGCCTTAAATAGTGTTTAGAAAGTCGGCCAAATAACTTAGACCAAAACCCTAATTAAAATCCGCATCGAATGTTCGGTTTCTGTACGGGCCGTGGGGCGGCCAGGCCAGGCCGCGGGGCGGCCGGCGATCAGCGAAGTCCTCCGTTTTTGCCTTTGAGCCGCTGGGCGGCCTGCGATTCTTCCGAACTTCTCCTTCCGAGACTTCATCAGCTCCTATGCATCTTCCTTAGCTTGTTTTCGCTCTTTTCAAATTCATTTCACCTCCAATCTACTTTACCTAAAATAAACCATAAAATCATGTAGATTCTGCCTCTTCTAACTCATCAAGTGATAATGTAAATGCGGCTAAATATATGCAATATTCACACCTAAATTACGCTAAATGCAATATATTATGCAACACTAAACCTTTGCTTGTCCTCAAGCAATAGAAAACTCAACTCTGCAGCCCCACAGAATAGCAATTCATGTATCCACACCTCAATATTCTTTAAGTGCATGAAAAACTAGCAAACACAATAGATTAACAACATCATAGCACATAATTGTAATAATCACTGAAATCAGGCAACCATATCCATTCTAGACCTAACAAAGGATATGTGTTTCACTCTCGCTCAAGTGCTTAGGTTTAAATGTTTACGCTCAAAACTCAATCTTCAAAAACTTGGCTACAAGAGTCTTGCACCAGTGTTCTAATTCTCCACCGCTGGTGACTCTACATACAACAAAAATCATGAGGTCTTTTAATTGGGTTGTAATGGGGCCAAGGTAGAACATATAAGGTATGGAACAATATAGGTCATGTGGTGCTCATAATCCGGGAACTAAGGAAGCAACCAAATCATAAAACCACTCATAAACTCCTCATACCATATCTCTATAATGCCAAACAACACCAATATCAAGCATAAAACTTTACAAACCATACTCAACTCATTCCTTTATTCTTTTTTTTCTTTTTTCTTTTTTTTTTTCTTTCTTTTTATTTCATTCATGCTATATCAAATGATTTTCCTTAACTTTTGCCCCTAAGTGAATTTTATCCTCCTTAGGTCCCAAGTAATGAATGCACTAGCAAGACTCAACCATCTCATAAATACACCTCAATCATACAATCCACCACTAAAAACCATCATCCACACTATAGATATTCACCAACTATTCCTAAATTCCCGGATGGGGTCAGGCTATCATTGGCTATGGAAAAATCTTGTGGAGCTATAAAAGAATAGGTAATTAGGCTCAAACTGGCTTCAAGCAGAGGACAATATGTAAGGTGGGAAAAGAGTCAAATAGGGCTAATAAAGGTGCCTCAATCATGTTTAAGTCATGTGCAGAAATCATAATATACAGTCTTGAACAAGATATCTAAATGCAAGTCAAAGAGGAAGCAATTGAAGAGAGTACACACAACAAGCAAGAGGACTCAATAAAGTGTAGTCCTGAATAGGTCAAAATAAGCTCACCAGGACATGTCTAGAACTTCAAGATCACCCAAAATTCCAAGATTTTATGTGCTCAATCATTAATCAATCATGCTCACCAAATAGTGTAGAAAACATATATCGAAGGCTTCAACAATCCAAGCACATCATGGGGCATAAATCTCAATAGAAAAAAATAGAGGACAAACGGCATCCATATGGGGAAATAAGACCTATTCCTAATAATGCAAGAACTAAAACTCTTTTTTTTTTTCATTTTTCATTTTTTTTTATAATTAGGAATAACAATGGTAGAACTAAACATGCATACAACCAATAGAAATAAAAATGCAAACTTCATAATCAAAATGCAGAACAAACCAAAATACAAACGCGACATGCAAATCTTCTCCCCCACACTTAGTTCTGACATTGTCATCAATGCAGAAAAGAGAATAAAAACATCAAAATAAAATGAAAAGGGACAAGAAAAGAACAACTGACATACTCACTGATAGGGTGGTGGCGGCGGCGGGTACGGTGGAAACTGGGGATACGCAAATCGATAGAAGTCCTCCTGCCGCTGCCACATCTGCTCCTGCATCCGCCGGATCGCTGCCTGGCTCTCAGAGACATCTGCCAGGTGAGAAGTCAAGCCACGGACATCCCGACGAATGTCGCCAATATCCACATGGAGCTGCTGAATGTAAAGGCTCGGATTTTTAAATCCTAATTTTCAAAAAAATAATAAAAATAATAATAATAATTCGGATATTTTAAGGAAAACTCGTCCTTAATTTCCTAAATCGAAATTGAAATCCTTAAAACAAGTTCCGGCATTAATAAATCGAAAATTTAAAATATATTATACTCTGCTTTTATATACCGAAAATTTAAAATTCTTTATTAAATTCGAAAATTGAAATGTGAAAATCTTTTGAAATGGGGTCTTGACCACTTTTGTTCTCTTTCCCCATATTTGTCACCTTCCTCCTCCCAGGCAGCTCCAGCCTTTTCTTCCTCACCATTTCACCCACAAAAATGGAAAATGGTCAAGGCTTTTGTCTCCCCTATGTACCTATGGTACCCAAAAATGCTCATGTGGTCCTCACCCTCATCCCTCCTTCTCTGCAGAAAAGGAATCACCAAGACCACTCTCTCCTCTTCATTTCCTCTGTTCAGAAAAATCAGTGAAACACAAACCTCCCTTCCTTCTTCCTTTACTCCTTCAATCCGTTCCGTGAAGAACACCATCACCTCCCTGCAGATTCACCACCAGCACCCACCTCCACCTCCGTTTCGGTTCCGCCGTCAACCACCAAGGTTCACCATCACCACTCCCTCCGTTCCGATTTCGCAGCCTCCGTTCTGAGCATCGCCAACAGCTTCTTCCTTCTCCTCCGTTTCCAAGCGACAGCAGCACCCCTCCGACCGCTGGACCGGGAGCAGGGAACCCCGGAGCGCCGGGCGCAGCCCCCTCGCCCTCTCTTGCTCAGTTTTGCATCTCCGGTTTGGGTAAGCTTCGTTTCCCTTCTTCACTTCAAAATCGAGCCAAAAGACCCTCTTTTATGACCAAATATGTCCTTCCTAGGCCCGGAATTGTGGGATTCCGCCTCCGACGAGCCACATCGAGCCTCCGGCGAAGGTTCCCGGCGAAGAGCTTCGAGCCCTCGGTGAGCTCCTCTTCTTCTTCTCCTCCCTTGGGTGCGTTTCAGTTCTGTGGGTTGGGTGGTGGTCGGAATCGAGGTTCTGTCGAGGCGGGTGAGTCTCAGGCCGAGACGCCGCCGGCAGGCCGGGCCTCCTCTTCTTCCTTCTTCTTTCTTTCTTCCGTGGATCTGGGCGGAGGTTAGAGGAGGGTTCGGTCCTCTCTTTTATTTTGATGGGTCCGGTTCAGCTTATTTTATCAAAATCCGGTTCGGTTTTGTAGCAAGAGACAAATCAGATTTTGTGGGCCTAATTTCTTCTTGGGCCTAATTTCTGGGCATTCTTTCACTTGGGTTCCATTTTCGGGTTGGGCCTAATTTTCGGATCCACCCTTCATTTCTTCCGGGTTAGCCTTTGGATCCGGATTTCCTTCAATGGGCTGGGCTGATGTTTCTTTTGGGTCTTAATAGATTGTTGTTATTGTTATTGCTATTTAATATATGTATGTAAATATGTTATGTGTATTTTAGTATATAATTATATGATTTGGTTTGGAAATACTATAATTCTGAGTTATTATGTTTATATTTTGTTAAGTTGTTTTAGAAATATTATTAATTGGAAAAGGTCCTTATTTGATATAAAATGTGAGTTGGAAATTTAAAATGATTTATTGGCCTTGCTTTCATAATCATGGGCTATAAAAATAGATTTAGTTTGATGTTGTATTTAGTTATATGTTTTTGGGTAAATTATAAAAGTCTTAATGGTCGGGATCTATTTATATAATGATTTTGAAATGAGAATCATGCCGGAATTATTTCTATAATATGATTTTGAAGTACTGGTTTTAAGGTTTAAATGTTAATGTCGGGATTCTTTGTTTTGGTTTGATGATGTTGGTTTTAAGAAGGAAGTTTGAAAGATATTGTTAGTATGATTTTATTTGAGAGTTTATTGGAAGCATGATTTTTGGTTGATGTTGATCGCATCGGAAAGGTTTTGGAAAATGGTTTTACCGTCGATTGGTTTTAAGGATATTGAGAACTTGGGTTTCGTGTGTGTGAATGTTGGTCTGGTAGCTTACTGAAGTGGCTTGATGATAGGTGTGCATCGCTTTTGGATTTCTTTAGATTTGCATTTGGGCCCTTGCTTGTGTTATATTGCTGTTCTGCATCTTCAGGTAAGTTCCTTAGGGGGCTTACTCAGGTTGGACATTCATGCCTGTTGTTGCATTTTATGTTAGGTGTTGCATATGCATAAAAGCATGCCATGTAGTATCATGTTTAGGTTGCACTAATTGATTGAGCATCTGTTTACTTTATGCGTTTGAAACAGAACGGCCGTTATCTGTGATAGTCCTAGAGTCTTTGCTAGGGTCATAGGGTAGCCCAGCCTCATCGGGTACCCTGAGTCGATCGAGTCATGACTTCCTTATATTATGCCTGCGGGCTTTATTGTGGAGCGGGTTAGGCATGCGTGCCGCCCTATTATGAATGAATGCATTCACGAGCTGGCCAGTCTCCACCTATCGGAAGGGGTGGAGGTAGGAGAGGGATATGCCGTTGGCATTGTCTTGGGCCCTTTATAGTATTTCTGCACATTATTACGAATTAGGAGCATGCTAGTGTGTTTGACTTTCGTATTGCATTAGAGCATCTTTATTAGGTATAGCACATACTATGTGGCCTCAGCGAGGACTGCCGGTCCCGCATGAGTGGCTCGATCTGACTCCTTTCCCCGTTCTTCTTTCAAAGGTATTTCTGCAGATCTTGTTTGCTCCATGCTTATGTGACGGGAAACCCTTGGGCGAATCAAAGAACCTGACTAATATTCTAACTTGGCAAATGGTAATCACTTGTTTATGATTTGGTTTTGACCCGATTCTGTTGTGCCATTGTATCTTAACTTTGCTTCCGCTTTATTTCATTTGAATTGGATTTCACGACATAGTCTTAGGACATGTTAAGGGTACCCAACGGCCCTACGATATTTTAGGGTTTGAAATCCCTCTTTCTACTGACCTTTAAAATGAGTTTGAAACCTCGACCCGTACCTGGATTGCAAGATCCTAACGAGGGGTTTTATCCCTCGAAACGTAACCCGGGAATCATAATCCTGGGCCGTTACACTGAATAGGTCAAAATAAGAGGAAGCAATTGAAGAGAGTACACACAACAAGCAAGAGGACTCAATAAAGTGTAGTCCTGAATAGGTCAAAATAAGCTCACCAGGACATGTCTAGAACTTCAAGATCACCCAAAATTCCAAGATTTTATGTGCTCAATCATTAATCAATCATGCTCACCAAATAGTGTAGAAAACATATATCGAAGGCTTCAACAATCCAAGCACATCATGGGGCATAAATCTCAATAGAAAAAAATAGAGGACAAACGGCATCCATATGGGGAAATAAGACCTATTCCTAATAATGCAAGAACTAAAACTCTTTTTTTTTTTCATTTTTCATTTTTTTTTATAATTAGGAATAACAATGGTAGAACTAAACATGCATACAACCAATAGAAATAAAAATGCAAACTTCATAATCAAAATGCAGAACAAACCAAAATACAAACGCGACATGCAAATCTTCTCCCCCACACTTAGTTCTGACATTGTCATCAATGCAGAAAAGAGAATAAAAACATCAAAATAAAATGAAAAGGGACAAGAAAAGAACAACTGACATGCTCACTGATAGGGTGGTGGCGGCGGCGGGTACGGTGGAAACTGGGGATACGCAAATCGATAGAAGTCCTCCTGCCGCTGCCACATCTGCTCCTGCATCCGTCGGATCGCTGCCTGGCTCTCAGAGACATCTGCCAGGTGAGAAGTCCAGCCACGGACATCCCGACGAATGTCGCCAATATCCACATGGAGCTGCTGCTACTGCTCCCACATCACATCCTGGCGCTGGGACATCTGCTGTTGATGCTCCCACATGGCGTCCTGACGACGCGACATCATCTGCTGATGCTCCCACATGGTGTCCTGTCGGAGATACATATCTGCCATCTTCTGCTCCAGCGCGTAGTAGTTTGGACCAGCACCTCCTGCTGTGCCAGAAGGTCCAGCACCACTACCTCCGATATCTGTCTGAACCCCGTGTACATCATTAGCATCTTCCTGCTCAGCATCAGGAGCATCCTCATCATCATCATCATCATCCTCATCCATCTCATCCCCCATGTAAAAATCAGCTGCTGTAGGGCCAAAAGGGAGATGTCGGGGCAATCTCAACTGAATCCTCCCCTGATGGCCTGCCCTCCAGATCCACATCGGTGCCCTGCCCTCCAGGTGGCCAGCTTTTCTTAGCTGGGCTTCATCATATAGGAACGAACCATGCTGAGCATCATGGACAGCGCTCACATCGATGCATGCTCGAGCTATGAGGGTGATAAGACCCCCAAAGCTAATTGTCGCCTTGTTGCGCTTGTCTAGGATGTCCTTGCAGTTCATCAGAAACAGATCCACCCAACCTGGAACTACTGGACTTTCTGGCGTCAGACACCGCAGAAATGACATATCCTTAAGCGAGATCTTGTTGACCTCAGCTTGTGCAAAGAAGGTGTTCCCCGGCAACGGCGCCAATTTGATAGACGGTTTTTAGTCGCGTTAACCGTATCAAAATAAATCCGAACCTACCTAACTAATGTAGTGCAGTAAGTACGAGTCGATCCCACAGAGAATCAAGTTATTCCTAAGTTAAGGTTATTTACCAATTAAGACAAAACGGGGGTTTTTGAGTGGTGAAACTAGAAAGAAAATAAACTAAACTATAAACAAGTTAACGGAGATAGCGATTAAGAATAGAGTTTCATCTACAAATATCCACTTTAATTTGACCGGTTGATCCTCGATTCTTCTTCAAGTTCTCTTTTCATCCTATTATTGTTCCTGTCCTGATCTTGTGTAAATTACTAGTCCTACGAGTCCTAGTAACCCTTACTAATTAGATAACCTTAACACGGTCAAGATTTAACCTAATAGTAGCATTAAGATTAAGGATTAACCAGGATATATGCAACACCAAGCTACGAGTCAGCATTTAACATATAATTGATTCTCTACACATCAGTTTAGTCCTACGAGTCCTAAAAAGGCATGATTGATACTATGGATTAAGATTCGCTACGAGGAATCTACAAAATCCTAGCAATAATCTCAACTAGTTATACGGACTAGAAGAAATCAACAATATTCGCAAAAGAATCAATACGAATCAATAGGAATAGAACAAGAATAGAAATCTCACAACTTTATCAAACCAAAGCTTCAATCCATAGACGAAACGGGTGGAAAGTTAGTCGGCTACGGCCTCTCCCTCTCCACTGCTTCTGTATGAATGTATGTATTATATATAACATGAAAAACCTAATCTATCCTAAATATTATATAATAAAAATATATATAATCTACCTAATCTATCTAAATAATCTAATACGGAGTATATTAATTCTATCTACACAATTGAATCTAAAGTAACGTAGTAAGCCCAAACCATCACGTGGGCTTCTTCTGCCTTGCTTTGATTAATATGCCGCCGGTCCAACTGTAATATTAGCATCGTAATTTGGCCTTGGTGTGAGAACTAGCCCAATCCTCCTCATGAAATAGGTTCAGAATTTGATCAACTCTTCCTTATGCTCACGGCTACGGTGACTTAAGATGTCTCCAATTTTCTTCTAAAATACCTGAATTATAATAAAAGACGAGTGTAGACTCCGAATAACAAATAATAGAAATTAAGTATAAAACATGTAAAAATGCTCTAAAATAATATGCAATTCTATACTAAAAACATGAATAAAATATACCCTATCAGCTTGCCGCGTTCGCAATGAACTTGCCATTAGGGTGTTTTCCTTTTACTGAGTCGCCTATGTGCATTGCTCAGCTGTTGCAACTGGACGCGGAGGGGGTTTGTTTCCCCGCATCTGTCATTTGTAATCCTGCTCCTCTATTTTTCTATTTAAGGGAGGTCGGCTCTATGTTGTTTACTCACCCAAAAAAAAAATTGTTTGCAAAACTAAACCAATCTACTTTTTTTTTTTGTCAAATCACCCAAACTTTTGTAATACCTCGTTTGTATTTGGCAAAACGTCATTTAGCGAAAATCTTACAACATTTGATTGGGAATATGTTAATATAATATTTTAAAATTATATTAATTATGTAACTTAGCTTGCATCCATTGGATCATTTACGGGAACATGTTAATATAATATTTTAAAATTATATTAATTATCTAAAAATATATTTAAAATATAATATGAAAAAATTTCAATATGCTTTAAAAAATATTTTTTTCAAAAATTTAATGTTTTTAACAAACTAAAGAGTGACTTTTTTTATCAAAATTATTATTTTTTGGTATTTTAAAACAAATCTTTTTTAATGTTTTTTTATTTGTTTTAATAAAATAAATCATAATTTGTCTCTGTTAACGAATACCCATAATCTTAAAAAGTAGTTTTTTTCGTAATGCATTTAATTTTTTTATTTGAATAATACTCTATCCGTTAAGCAAAACATGTTATGCATTCTAGCATTTTCACACAATTAAAGAAACACAAACAAATATATACTTATACTCCTAATTATTACTTTTTTTCACTTTTTTGAAAACTTCAACTAACAACTCTATGATTATTATAAGGGTAATTTTGTAAAGTCATGAACACCAAATTACCTAAAATGACATCTTTTTATTAAAAGATTCACTCCCTAATTAATTAAAATGAATTTTTTTTCTTAACGAAAGTAGCTAATTAATAATGACAGAAAAAATCTAATAATGTTGTAAATTAATACTAGTAGAACATAATTAAATCAATTTATGGGTAGATATATTTCAATGAGAAATAATCTAGATATAAATAATACTTTCACCAAAAAATAATTTAGATGTAAATAAAATAACAACTAGTATCAAATATTTATCTATTAATATTTTTTTAATTGTGCATATAAAATAGTTCTAAATTCTAATCTATATTTTTATTAATTAACAAAAATATATATAGATATATTGTGCAATTTTGTGTGATAGATAGATAGATGTAGATTTTTGTTATTTCAAAATTTAGACAAATATAGTATATGTAATTATATCCGGTCTACCTATATATTAAATAAACCCGAAACAAGAGGCCAACTAGATGATAGAATTAACATAAAAGTGTAGATTAAATATTTTCTATCATGTATCTACTCTATCTAAATATTTTCTAACATGTATCGGACAATATATTAGTCCTATATATACACATGACCAAGAAATTTACAGGTATCAATTCAGATTTCAGATTGAATTGGAAAGAAGACCTATATCGATAAAGAGAGATCATATCGAGTACGGACAGAAAGAGATCGATCGATGGGCGGGACGTCGTCAGAGACAGCGGTTGCAATTGCAGGTGTTCATCAGAAGTATCCATGGCGATGCACTGTCTATGTGGTCGTTTGCTGGATTCTTGCCGCCTGTGGCGGCCTCATGTTTGGCTATGATATCGGTATTTCTGGTATGTTTTTCAACTTTAATTCTTACACAAATCATTGTGATTACTTAGTTAAAGAATTAGGGAATAACGATGGAGGATTTGGATTTGGATTTGGATTTTGACAGGAGGAGTGACCGGAATGGACGACTTTCTGATCAAGTTCTTCCCGGGAGTATACAGAAAGAAGCTTATGGCGCACGAGAACAACTACTGCAAATTCGATAACCAATTCCTTCAGCTCTTCACCTCCTCCCTCTACCTCTCCGCCCTCTTCTCCAGCTTCGTCGCCTCCAAATTCTGCTCCACCCTTGGCCGCAAAGCCACCATCATCGCCGCCTCCCTCTTCTTCCTCGCCGGCACTCTCCTCAGCGCCCTCTCCTCCCACCTCTGGATGCTCATCGTCGGCCGCGTCGTCATGGGCGTCGGAGTCGGATTTGGCAACGAGGTACCTATTCGATCTACTCTCATCTTATCTATCCATCTATCTATCTATTCGATCAATTATTTATAATTTCGGTGGATCGGAGTGCAGTCAGTGCCGCTGTTTCTGTCGGAGATAGCGCCGATCGAGTACAGGGGAGCGGTGAACATCCTCTTCCAACTGCTGGTTACGATCGGAATCCTGATAGCCAATGTGGTCAACTACTTCACCTCCACGATCCACCCCAACGGCTGGCACTACTCCCTCGGCGGGGCGGCCTTCCCCTCCCTCCTCCTCCTCCTCGGCGGCCTCCTCATCACCGACACTCCCACAAGCCTCCTGGAGCGCGGCCACCAGGCTGACGCCCGCCGAGCCCTCCAGCGCATCCGCGGCCTCCCTGATGTCGATGCCGAGCTCTCCCAGATCGAGCTCGCCTGCACTGCCGGCACCGCCGCCTCCAACAAGCCCTTCAAAGAGCTGGTGTCCACCAAGCAGAGCGTCCCGCCGCTCGTCATCGGCATCATGATTCAGGTGTTTCAGCAGATGACCGGGATTAACGCCGTTATGTTTTACGCGCCAATTCTGTTTCAAACGGTTGGGTTCAAAAGCCATGGATCGCTGATGTCAGCAGTCATCATCGATTTGGTGAATGTCGTCAGCACTTTGGTGTCTGTTTTTTGTGTTGACAGAGTTGGTAGGAGAGCCCTTCTTCTCCAAGCCTGTGTTCAAATGTTCATCAGCCAGGTATGTGATATCGATATCTAGTGTTTGGTATCTGATATCTGTGTATGATATTGTCAAATATCGATTGATATTTAGATATCAAAATTAGGCTTATTTGATATACTGATTTCTGTGCAGATAATAATTGGGATCCTATTGATAACACAACTGCATGACACAAACACGCTAGGGAAGGGACCAGCGATGGTGATAGTGATCCTAACGTGCATGTTCGTGATGTCATTCGCGTGGTCATGGGGCCCACTGGGGTGGCTTATCCCGAGCGAGACGTTCCCGGTGGAGACGAGGACGGCAGGGTATGCGTTCGCGGTCAGCTCCAACATGCTCTTCACCTTCCTCCTGGCGCAGACTTTCCTGTCAATGCTGTGCCACATGAGGGCCTACGTCTTCGTCTTCTTCTCCGCCTGGATCGTCGTCATGGGCGTCTTCGTCGTCTACCTCTTGCCCGAGACCAAAGGCGTCCCCATCGACATGGTCGTCGACCGCGTTTGGAAGCCCCACCCAGTCTGGAGCCGTTTCGTTGTTCAGGGAGATTCCAAGGCTTAATTTCTCTCAGTTGCTATTAACATTCATATTTACGGAGTACTTACTAACTAGTCGTCTTATGTGTTATATTTTACAAGTTTGCAAACTACAGTACGCTATTCATTTGGATTACAGTTTGTTTAATCTTTTTTGTTTGTTTAACTATATTTCAAATTTCGAATATATTTACAGGTTTTTTATTTTCTTAATTCGGATTTCAACAACATTTTCTTTATTTATAAAAAACTTTCGTTTAATTACCACTTAATTTAAACATTTCCGTAAAGTATGCATAGAGAAATCTACAAGAGAAATCATTTGAATTAGGTAAATACAAAAACATAAAACCACACTAATTGACTATCCATGTGATTTGAATTGCGACAACCAGATTTCAGAAGATAATTAAACCAATAACACAGCAGCAAATTTCAAGGTGATTTAATCAGTAGCAAAGAATCGATTCAGAAATTTGAGATGGATGATATAAGCAACAGCTCCATTAATTGACTATCGATGTGGAACTATCTTACAATCAATTCAATCATTCACCAAAAAGCAAAGCAATTGTTCAAACAGAGACTAAGATTACTTTCAATTCCTAACCAAATCATACAACTCCATTACTGATTCCTTCAAAAGAGGGACTAGAAAACAGTAAATCTAAGAGCTAGTGAATTTGGTCACCGCCTTTGTCCCTTCAGAGACAGCGTGCTTGGCGAGCTCACCAGGAAGAACAAGGCAAACAGCGGTCTGGATCTCCCGTGAAGTAATCGTCGGCTTCTTGTTGTAACGGGCGAGCCTCGACGACTCCTGAGCGAGCTTCTCGAAGATATCGCTGATGAAGCTGTTCATGATCCCCATCGCCTTGCTGGAGATCCCGATGTCAGGGTGCACCTGCTTCAGGACCTTGAAGATATAGATCTTGTAAGTCTCAACACTCTTCTTCGACCTCTTCTTCTTCTTGTCCGCAGCGCCGGCGCCGCCCTCCTTGGGGAGCTTCTTTCCAGCCTTCGGCTTCTTCTCCGCCGGCGCCTTCTCGGCCGGCTTCTTCTCAGCGGGCTTCTTCTCGGCCTTGGGCGCCATTGGAACACAGAAGACGGAGGAGAGAGATTAGGGTTTGTGGTTGGCGGGAAGGGGAAAAGATTTGAAGAATTTGGGATAGCGGAGGTGGAAGTGAAAGCGGTGACGATTTCTATTTATTGGGGAATATAATTTGATTTCATTGGAGGGTATAGAGAAACGCGGATCGATGACGTGTCAAGTTATGGTGCGTTAGATTGGTTGGGAGGGATTGGGTAATCGACGGCCTAAGAGAAGCGTCGTAGTGGAGGGAAGCGGGACTGATTTATTTAAGGGGCATTTTGCGAAATGGTCACGAAAACCGTCCTATTTTGTGAAATAGCCGCGTTTTGGGACAATTTAGTGAAATAGCCGCTCTTCCTACGCGCTCAACGCGCCTCCTACGCGCTCTCTCTCCTACGCGCCTCTATCTTCCTTCTCTCCTTCTGGTTTCCAGATCTGGAGGCGGAGCCGGAGGCGGAGCCGGAGGCGGCCAAATCTGCACCGGCAGAATCGAAGAGGAGTAAGATCGGCTCGTCGACCGAGCAGTGGGAAGGTGGAGAGGGGGATCCGGAGGCGGAGGCGGAGGCCGAGCGAGCGAGGGAGGGAGGGAGGCAGTGGTGAGCGAGCGAGTGAGGGAGGCGGTGGTGAGCGAGCGACGGAGCGAGCGGCGCCGGAGGGAAGGAGGTCGGAGCGAGCCGGCGACGCGAGCGCGGATCTGGTTTCTCTTCGCAGAATCGTGAGGAAGGGGATGAACTTTTAATTAAATTACAAAAATCACCCTACAAATTATAGAAATTACAAAAACTATCTATATTTTATTAAGTGATCCATAATCTATATTTTTATTTTTATTTTTGCACACAAAAATGTTATATTTGCACAACATACGATTATATTTAAACAAATTACGGTTATATATGCACGACAAAATGTTTAAAAAAATAAAAAAATAAAACTAGAATTGCTTCAATTTATTCTGAATCGCTTACAATTTATTGAGAAAGTATGAAATTATATATATTGAGATAAAATAAGATCATGTTAAGAATAAATTCACAAGTCTCGTGCAACTCTTACAACAGAGTCGTGCAACTCTTACAAGAGAGTCGTGCAACTCTTAAAACAAGAGTCGTGCAACTGTTACAACAGAGTCGTGCAACTCTTAAAACAGAGTCGTGCAACTCTTAAAGCAGAGTCGTGCAACTCTTACAATTTGTTGTGCAAAATATAATATATTTTTTCCCTGCTTTTTTTTCATTTCATAACTTTTTGGTGTGCAAAAATAATTGTACCCCCATGTTGTGCAATTATTGTCTATTGATGAGCAAAAATAAGACCATGTTGTGCAAAAATAAGAGCGTGTTGAGCAATAATTTATTGAGAAAGTATGAAATTATATTGAGATAAAATAAGATCATGTTGAGTATAAATTCACACTTCTCGATTGTTGTGCAAAAATAACATATAGTTGAGCAAAAATAAGATGATGTTGAGCAAATATGACCAAAGTCTAGTTTTTTTATTTTTTTATATTTTTTTTAACATTTTATCGTGCAAATATAAGAGTACGATGTGCAAATATAACCGTATGTTGTGCAAATATAACATTTTATTGTGCAAAATGTAATATATTTTTTTCCGCTTTTTTTTTCCGTCTCAGCACTTTTTGTTGTGCGAAAATAACTTTACGTTGTGCACATATAACAATTTGTTGTGCAAATATAACTTTTGTGGAAATGTACAAATAAAAATAGGTAGATGTGAATCACATAATAAAATATAGATGTTTTTTGTAATTCCCATATTTATGGAGTAGTTTTTGTAATTAATCAAAATTTCTTCTTCAACCTCAACCTCCCCCGTCGTCCCCCGATCTGGAATGTCTGAGACACCATACCCGCCGCTCCTTCACTCCGGCCTCACTCCGACCTCGCTCGCCACCACCTCCCTTACTCGATCGCTCGCTCGCTCGTTCCGGCCTCCGCCTCGCCGCTGAGATCTTGAATTCCAGATCTCGAATCCCGGCCTCCTTCGCTTTGTCCCTCGCTCGCGCCGCTTCAAATCTGGATCGGAGAAGGAGCGACGACGGAATTCAACTTCAGATCTGCCCGGAGGAGGAGCTGCGGTGGTGGCGGCGAACTGGAGGAGAGGAGGAGCGGCGGCGGGGCGGGGAACTGGACAAATCGAGAGAGCCGAGATATGTAATTGGGGATTTGGGGGTGAATTAGTATATAAGGTGGACATTTTCCTAAATTGTCCAAAAACGAGGGCAATTTGCAAATACGTCCAAAAAAACGTCCTATTTTGCAAATTTTTTCTTTATTTAAAGAACGATTACACGTGGCGTTCCATGATTCGTCATCCCCGACACATTATATTTTTTTTTTTTGGAAAATTAAATCAAATAATCCAACCTTTCGGATGATGTGAGATAAATATCACCACTTTTACATTGTTAAAAAAATATCTCATACTTTTTCATATATAAACATACCATTCATTCCGTTAGGCATTAATGTTCAATGATACCGTTTTTTTAAAGCTGATTTCTTAATCTTGATTTAGACCTGTCAAAATACAACCCGACCTGGTCGACCCAACCCGAACGCCCGGTAATTTTCCGACCCGAACCCAGAAATTTTGACTCGGAATTTTTTTTCCGATCCTAACCCGAAAATTTTTCGGGTAATCTAGGCTTCGACCTGTTGACCCGATTGATCCGGTAATTTTGACCAAATTTACCCAATGACCCGGTTGATTTATAATTATATATGATTAGATTTTTTTATGGAAATTCTAATTTATTACATTTTATAATTACAATCACTTGATCTTTCATTTTCAAATCAACTTTTATATTTATTTGTATTGTGTAATACTCCGTCTGATCGATAGTATTTGATTTTTTATTTTTAACACATTTTTTAAGAAGATAAAAATTCTAAAAAATATTAAAATATTAAAACAATTCTATGCTTATTAATAATTGCATGAAATTATTTTTAAAATAATTTTATTAAAAATTTGATATTTGATATAATTTTATATTTTATTAAAAATTATGAGAAATACTAAAAATCAAATATTTTTAATAAAATGTAATAATATATAAAATATCAAATTTTTAATAAAATTATTTTAAAAAATTATTTAAAACTTTGATATTATATATTATTACATTTTATTAAAAATTACGAGAAATAATAAAAATAAAATATTTTAGATCAGATATAGTATGTAACAAACACTAGAACTTATTAACAACGCCTTTAATTTTAGAATTTTAAAATTATCGCAAAATTATCAAATCATGATTTTTTAATTTAAAAAAGAAAAATAAATGACAAACCCGAAATCGACCCGAAATGACCCGAAACCTGATCAAACCCGGATTCGAGTGGACCTGGATATACCCGAAACCCGTTTTACCCGGGTCCCGAAGTGACCCGACCCGAACCTGACCCAAATGACCCGTTTGACAAGTCTCAATAATTTCGTTAGGCAATCCGTCAAAATTAACGGAATCAAAGATGAAAGTTTGTCAAATGGCACCGTTTACACTTATGTGGAAAAGTATGGGATATTTTTTTAACAAAGTAAAGGTGGTGGTATTTATCTCACACCCTCTAAAAGGTTGGATTATTTGATTTAATTTTCCTTTTTTTTATTATTATAATAACTTTATTATGATGAAAAAAGACTTATATAAAGTTAGTTGGAAGCCTCATAACAAATTGAGCTTCAACCCCTTTTTGAATAGTAAAACCAACTCTATGAAATATGAAATCGCCATTATCAGACTCTGCCCTATGACCCTTCGTAACCAATTGAACTCGCTTCAGAAAACCAATAGCATCACCCCCCAGCTCTCCAAAAGTAGAGAACGCAAGTGAAGCCCCAACCACATCCACACAAGTGTCTCTACCCTTGTCTCACCCATAAACCAACAAATCTCTTGGCCTCAACTCAACACCACCTTCATTGCTCAGACCCGTATGCGCTTTCTTCTGAACTGCGATGCCCGCTTTGTAACAAATGTCAGCCAAAACATCTCGGACCATGTTGTGTCGATGCTTCGCCCCGATGCCTCGACTGCAATGCAGAGCATGATCTCCAAATGGGTCTATCCTGTCAAGCTCACAACTAGGACAGGTCGGATAGCCACTAAACATAGGGATCGAAAGATGATATTGGAGGACAGAACGAAACTGGCGAGTGAATCGGGCTAAAGAGCCGGTCCTCACAAGTTTTTACCGCAACTTTGGTTTTCACCGGAGCGCACTCCTATATATATATGCTGTCTAGAAAGGGTATATATAGATATCAGAATTTTTTATATATAAAAAAAAAAAGATCACACCACACCACTCAACAATATGCAAACCCTAATCTGAGAACAAAAAAAAATGATCCTAATTTTCGAACAAATTAGGAAACCCGTAATGTTTGAACCATAATTTGAATAGAATTCAGACAGATGCATTAGAGTTCGAAAATTTCGAATCGAACAAATCGTTGTGGGTTTCGAAAATTCGAATAGAACCTCTAAGCTCGTTCCTAATTTTGCAAGAAGGAGAACATATGTATTTCGAATCAAACAAACCCTCAATTTCTAACAGAAAATTTTGCAGAAATTTCGACCAGATGCAAAGCAAAAAAAAATCGAGCAGAAGTGACGGTGAAAATTTCGAACAGAAGTGACAGATGCAAGGAGATTAGAGAAGAAGAAGAAGAAGGAAGAAGAAGGAGAAGGAGAAGAAGTCTTCAGTCTCTCGTACATTTCTCAAGAGATCATATAGCCCCCAATTTTTACAGATATCCGAAACTAAAAAATCTGCTAGAATAAGTATACAGATATATAGGATTTATATCCATACACCAATTTGATAAATATACCAAAAAGGGTATATAGATATTGAGACTTCTATACACACAATCTATATCTATATACGCATCACAAACAAGCCCTTACTTATTTTAATAGTTGGTTTACTTGTAGATTTTTTAGAGGAAAAAATTGAGGAGAAAAATTAAAGAAATATTAGTAGTATTATTTATATATGCAAGTAATTAAAAAGAATAAACAAATGAGAATAAAATATTTTGAAGTTCTCAAACAAATTGCTAGAAAATCATTAGTACTTACTATGGCATTCGAGCTCAACTTCCGCATCTAACATTTTATCGATTGTTTCATCGATTAATCTCCTTCAAACAATATATTTATGTCATTAATATTCTACTTTGCATAAGTAAATTCTATAAATGAAATTAGATTTTGAAAAGACCAAAGCTAATCATTCATAATTAGATCGATAATTATTATTTTTTCAATGGAGGGATCACTCACCTTCAGATGTTGTAAATTAAGCTTCTATAATCTATATCATATAAGTGTGGCGGACATTGAGTTAATTGTTGCCTCGGCTGAAGTCGTTAAAAGCATCTTTCTTTGGATCAGTTGACATAGCTTGGTTGGATTACCCCCAAAATTAGCAGCAGTTTAAGTTTTTAGATTTTTCTAACTTATGTTATTGGAAGATAGTTTAATCATCCAGACACCCATACTGAGAAATATTCTTTAAATGTTAATTATTTTAGCTATTTATTAAATACTCCCTCCGTCCAAAAATACATGGACTTTTACTATTCATGCACGCTTTTTTAAGAGTTAAAAACTATATAAAATATTAACTTTTTTATTAATTTTTTTTAATAATTACAAACTTATTATCAATAAGTTTGTAATTATTAAAAAAAATTAATAAAAAAGTTAATATTTTATATAATTTTTACCTTCTTAAAAAAGCGTACGTGAATAGTAAAGACAATGTATTTTTGGACGGAGGTAGTAGCTTTTTTATGATTTACCCATCGAGATTTATGGATTTTTTCACACAATATGGTTTCTTAAGACTTAATTTGGACAATAAATTAACCGAAAACGGCGAAAAGATACTTCAGCTAAATTTCTGATATGACAAAACTGTGTCCTGTGCTCTTCCATATGTTATCTTCTTCCATCTTACGCCTAGCACTTGAAGCTTGTGGCCACTCTCCCATGGAAGCATATGCATTACACAATGAAGCATAAACTCCGGGTTCTTTCATCTTCAATCCATTTACCTTCGACATCACTCGCTCTGCAAGCTTCACATCACCCCATATCCTACACCCACCAAGCAAAGCTCCCCATATAGCCACATCCGGCTCAAATGGCATCTTCTCGACTAAAGAAAACGCCTCTGCAAGCTGCCCCTTTCGGCTCAGCAAATCCACCATGCAACCATAATGCTCAATCGTCGGACTCACCCCAAAATCCGTCTCCATGCTATCGAAAATCCTTTGGCCCTCGCTGAGTAATCCTGAGTGACTGCAGGCAAAAAGAACGCTTGAAAAAGTGTGATCATTTGGCGTCAATGGCTCTGTTTTGGTCATCAAGAAGAAGAGCTTTACTGCATCTTCAGCCCTGCCATGGCTTGCAAGTGACTTGATCATTACATTCCAACAGAAGACATCCTTGTTCTTTCCGAGTTTGATAAATAGTGCGAAGGCTAAATCGACATGTCCACATTTGGCATACAAATCTATCAAGGCAGTGATGACTTCCAATCCTAGCTTGGACCAGTCGCGTATGCGGGATCTTGTCCATTTCCCGAGTTCTAGATCGCCCAGATGGGAGCAGGCTGTTAAAGCAGAAGTGAACGTGAACCCGTCTGCATCTATGCCTTTTGATTGCATCTGTACAAAGAGATTCAGTGCCTCTTTGAATTTCTTGTGTTGGGTGTAGCAAGAGATCATGGTATTCCAAGAAACAAGGTTCCTGTTTGGCATGTTGTCGAAGAACTCTCTAGCTGCCTTAAGGTCACCGGAGGTTCCATAGCCTGCAACCATGGAAGTCCAAGAGATCACGTTCTTATCCGGCATCCTTTCAAAGATTTCTCTAGCTTTCACAACATCCCCAGCTTTGATAAACCCTGAAATCATCGCATTCCACGACACAATGTCCCTCTCAGGCATTTCTTCAAACACCACTTGAGCACAATCAATATTGCCAACATCCACATACACACTGATCATCTTATTCCATGAGTCCACAGGCCTAGCATGCATTTCATCGAACACCTTCCGCGCAGAACTCAGCCCTTCAATTATCCCTGCAGATGAACTAGAACTCCGACACACATTCAAGTACATATGCAGCAGAGATTCAGATACCTTAAATGCACCCAAAAAACCAGATTTGATTACATGGGAATTCACTGTCATCCCGAGATCAAAACTCCTCATTTGGGAACAACAATCGATAACAAATGGGTAAGTGAAATTATTCGGTATTAACCCTCTCCTTTGCATATCGATGTAAATCACTAAGCAATCCTCAAAGGGTCCATTAAATGCGTATCCCCTGATCATGGCATTCCACAGCGTAACCTGTGTACTAAAGGGACTATCTAAGAGGTGTGTGAAGACCATATTAGGGTATTCCATGTCACTGAATTCGGTGCTTCGGCGTAGAAATCTTGATAAGATTCCAACATTTTGGTAAAGAGATGTAGTGATGATGAATGCATGAATTTGTTTCAGCTGGTTGAACGTGCATCTCTGCAAAAGATTTGAGACCTTCACCTCCATAGTTGATGTTGAAGTACACCATTGGAACACACGGATCAATTAAGGTCTGGGTACACAATATAAACCTTAAGATGTTACAAAGTTTTGACCATTAAAATTGAGAGTTTTTAGCAAGTTTCAAATTTTGAAAGATAGGTAAAGGTGCTGAAACAATAAATACCCAAGTCTGATGTGCTGAAACCAAAAACCCATTTTAAAGAAAATCGCCAAAAATTAATTAAAACCATCCATTGAGCCAAGTTTGAAAGTTAGGTGGTGCAAGAAAACCATTTTATTTTATTTTTCTGGCAAACTGGTTTCTGAAGAGTGGATCTAAGCATTTCATCTCATTAGCAACTCATGCATCCAGAGGGAAGAGAAATAGGCAATTCGATCATAAAATTGGGTAGCAACATAAGCTTTCTAAAGGAAACACAAACTCATTAATGTCATGAGGGGGACTGTTGAGAAGGCAAATCACAAAATTGGGTAACACCATACACGTGCACGGGAAATAGAAATTAATGCCATGAAGATGTTGACAACATGGGAAAGCATAGAAGGCAATTATCGGCATAATCAATTATCCTGCGTGAGTAAATAAGTTATAACCTAGAAAAATGTAATTAAAAAGGTAATTAAAAAGGTTTTATAACTTTTATCACCAAATAAAAAGCCCTCTTCAAACATCAGCTTCTAGCTAGTTTTAAAAAGGTAATTATTCCGTATGATACTACAAGCCATTGCTTATGGATCAACATTCCCGAAGTGATCAAGTCATGCAAGTACATTTGAAATGCCTTTCCACGAAATTTTAAATTTGACTAAACTTCTACCTTCAGCTTCTTGCTAGTTTAAAAAGGCAATTATGATACTACTTAAATTGAGTACTGATTCATCTATATACTAAATGCCCGAGGTTCATGATAACTGCACTGTCCACCTAGTTGCTTAAACTTTATTCAAGATTGAGTTGCGTTGTGGATTATCCTAGAATAAGTCGAGGGTTCTCTTTTTATTTTAAGCTTTGAAATTGCACAAAAAGGATTGCTTAACCTCGTATGTCCTGTTCTTTCACCAATGTTATGTGAATATAGGCTTAGGATTGGACCACGCATTTTATCAAACACCTTATGTGCATGATTATTAGGCGTTCATAAAACCACACCTTCAACAGCTTTCACCTCATAAATTGCTAACATTCGATCAACCAGGCATAAAAACATTCATCTCTAACCATAACATTCATCACAATTTCACATTTTCACTAAATTAGCAAACCCTATACATCAATGTTTCAAACTTTTTAAATATGCAAAACGGCGAAATTGATCTTACCGTGTATGAAGGAGATACTGGAATATGTGACGAGGAAGGACCACCCACGTCGGGCAATGGAGGTGGTGCCGGAGGAGAAAGGCGGCGCTTTTGGGGCTGGTAGGTTTCATGAGGCCTGACCACCTGAGGGAGTCAGCAGAGGAGTAACGTTTAATTCGAAAGGGAGCACAAACACAAGGGAGGGACTACGGGGTTCCGGCGGCTAGAGCATCTTCAACATGTCCGATTTACGAATTTTAAAATTTTTGGATAATATTAAACTTTTTTTTATTATAGATTTTTTTTTATTACTGCTAAAAAAAAAAGGGAAATTTACATAAAACCACCCCCTAAATATGGGTGTTTTCACTTAATCACCCCTTAAATTTAAAATTACAGAAAACCACCCTTTAAATGTTTTTTACTTACAACTCACCACCCCTTCATCTATTTTCATCAATTTATCATTAAATATATTGTATTTTAATATCTTTAAACTCAAATTTGATTATAAATATATTCAAGATTTTAATTTAAGGGCATTATATTTTAGTGATCATTTTATTTATTTTTTTAAAAAATAATAATAAATAGTTAATGATTTTCAACTTAAAATATGAGTTTGATCCATTTTATTTGTCATATGTAACTTGTTTCTTTAAATTTACCTAAATTTTAAAAAATTAGGTTATCAATTAATCATATAACTTAAATATAATTATTAAGATAATAATTGTAGGCTAGATTTTTTTTTTTAAAAATAAATAAAATTATCCCTAAAATATAATCGAGCCCTTAAATTAAAACTTTGAATATATTTATAATCAAATTTAAGTTTAAAAATATTAAAATATAATATATTTAATAATAAATTAATGAAAATAGATGAACGGGTGGTGTCATGGTGAGTTGTAAGTAAAAACCATTTAAAGGGTGGTTTTCTGCAATTTTAAATTTAAGGGGTGGTTAAGTGAAAACACCCATATTTAAGGGGTGATTTTCTGTAAATTTCCCAAAAAAAAAATAGAGAAGTTTTCTAAATTTACAACATTCTCTAAAATATTCGATTTTTGCTAATTTAATTAGATTATTATCATTCTAATTTATTAAATTTGTCGTGCTAACACCCTTGGAAATTAATTAGCCCCTTTGGCCGCTCCCCGACTTACGGCCTTTACGTTCCCCTTCCTCTTTCCTGTTCATTCTCTCCAATCTCCATCTCTCGCCTCCGATGGCGATTTGCTGGCACCTGGAAGAGGATGGGCAACGTTGTCTACCCTCCCCCCACCTCCCCCGTCGCCGTTGACCCCTACTTCGGTGCCGACCTCTACGGCCGCTCCAAGTCCCCAGATTCGACTTCTCCGGCCGCCAATTGCACAAGGCGTCGCCCCACTCCTGTGATTGGGCCTCTAATTACTACCTTCCAGGTTCCAATTTTAGGGATTTTATGGACAAGCCCCCCCCCCCCCAGATTCGACTTCTCCGGCCACCAATTGCATAAGGCGCCCTGGCCTCGATGGAACCGTGGCCTCAATGTCGATTTCGTTCTCAGGTTTCTCGCTCTTTCTCTTCCGTCTTTCTTCCTTTGTAGCTAATTGTCTGGTTTTGAACCGATTGTGTCCTTTATGGTACAATCCTTGAATGGAGAATTAGGAATTAATGAACAATCCTTGAACGAAAGGGCTAGACAGTCGGTAATTGTAACAATCGGTTCAAGGATTGCGAACTTGACAACGATTGTTCATTAATTACGAATCTGCTGGTTTTCTTTTTCCCATGATTGTTTGGTTTACATTGTGACACTGTTGTTATCTGTGTGATTTGAATGAATTAAGAAGCAAGAGCTAAAGGTAGAGGAAGTAGGAATTGTAGAGCTTTTTTAGTTAATTGTTTTGTCTACATTGTGAGTTTGAAAATGAAGTTTATGTGATGAATGAATTTGGAATCTGTTCGATGAAATGCCTCTGCTGTTATTTCATTTCAAAGCATTTGAGAGTTTCACTGTGAGCTTATAGGATATATTTCGAGTGAGTGTTATACTCGAGAGTTTTGTAACTCAGTAAGTGGACACTAGGCGATTGATTCACTAAGTGTAAGAGGATTGTACTAGATAGCTGAGAGAGGTGGGGCTCTTCTAGATTGGTCTAGGACTCCAAGGGAACATGAGTTGACTAGATTGAAATTGTATAGGAGAGAGGCTTCTCGGTGAGCTATTAGGATCCTAAGTCTTGTGAATCAATAAAGCCGGTTGAATCCTAGGGTTGTGGAAGAACCCTAGGCGAGGAGGTAGGTCAAGTTCGTGCCGAACCTCGTAAACAATTCAGTGCGTCTTTTACTTATTGCTTTACCATATTTCCGCACTTGTTTCGAATTGTATAACTTGTTTGTGATTCAGGTTTCCAGATAAAAGATTAAGTCTAATCTCAAAGGGTTTTGAGAGCGTTTCAAAAGTCTTGAGATTATCTGCGAAAAACCGGCATACTCTATTCAATCCCCCTTCTAGAAATCTTTATATTACTTTGTTATAAATTATCGAACCTTCAAATGACATCACAAAATATGTCACCAAAAAGTCAAACAGTTGACCATTGATCATCTACCCCATTTGGGAAGGGTGCTAGCTAACCTTATTAAATTAGTTTGGGTGCTAATCACCTAATTAAAGGTTCAAAATAGGCTAGTTACTAAAATCACCCAAAATTAAATCATGGCTAATTTGTATTAATATACCAAAAAAATTTAAACTTTGCATAAATATCCATGCAATATGATAAATTGCAAAGAGTAGGCCCAACGCCAGTTTTGCAAAAAAAAAAAAGGCATCTTGCTCAACCGGTTGCAACTCGGAGAGGAGGAGGCAGGGCCGAACAGAAGAGAGATCAAAGAGAGAGAGAGAGAAAGCAAAGAAAGCGGCGAAGAAGGAGGCTGTCAACGGAGGAGGAGGCGGAAGAGGATATCGACAGAGGCGAATCAGTTCGGCGGGGAAGAAGTTGTATCCGACAGATGATGGAGGAGGAATCCAGTCCGGAGAAACCGAATCCGGCGAAACAAATTCAAAAACAAGTAAGCAAATTCGTTCTTGAATCTGTGAAACCCTAACTAAATCCGGACAAATTGTTCTGCAATGTGTGATTTTTGAATGGGGATTTCAATTTGAAACCCTAACACATTGAGAAATTTGGGTCGAAATTTCGGTGCCAAACCGTAACTCCATTGAAGAGAGAGAGGCGATAGATGCTAAGACTCAAACCGCCATTGAAGAGAGGTTATCTCCCATTCTCTATCTCTATTCTACCACTTTTTATGTCATTTTGTGGTTTTCAATTTATGGAATGTCGAGTTAGGGTCTTTGGGGAGAATAGGTTGAATGGGGTTGAAATTGTTTGAATGTACAGACCCTAACCTTATGGGTTGTGGGCGGTTTGGGGATAAGGGTGGGGAATCGCCATTGATGCTTAGTTGAGAATGAAATTGAAGGTCCAAATAGGGTAGAAAGAAATTTGTCTAGTTGTGTCATGAGTTTAATGTTATGTGTAGTGACAAACAAATTATTTTGACTGGCAAGAAATATGGATATACTGGCAAGGATTATGTGAACACTTCTTTGATAGATTAAGGGCCCTATGCGAAAAATGAAAGGAAAAAATGTCGCGACGCCGTCGAGCAAGAAGGTATTATGTGAACACTTCTCTGATAGATTAATGCCCCTATTTTTGTGTCGATGATGTTAATCATGCCGTGTGATATTTGTGCAACCGGTACTAGCACTCCCTCCGGAAAAGTATTTCCGAGGGAGGTCGAACTCTTCTCGAAGATGGTCGTGCTGAAAGGAATGGACGAGGCCCTATCTGTGGCTGACTGGAAATTGTTGAAGGACATCAGACTAGGGGGCATTGCAATATTAATCGGAACCAATGTGTCGTTGCCCCATTCCTCCTCCCACCCCAACCCCCCACCCGATGCGTCGACCTAATTGTAGTGGACATTTTGTGGATGCGTCGACCTGATTGTAGTGTTTTGTTTAGCTCTTAAACTTTTAAACGTTTTTACCTTTTGGATGACTAGTGTTTGATAACCGGCGTTTAAACGTTTTCACCTTTTGGATTTAAGTTGTTATGGACTCATTTCATTTGAGTTTAATGTTCGATATCCTTCTGCTGAGAAGTTTCTGAGATAAATATGATCTGTCAGGGGTTATTCTTTTATTGGCTTAGACATCGAATTTATTGGCAAAGAAAAATCATTTACTAGCTAGTAAGCAAAAATCACGAACATTCGTCTTTTGCATTGTCGGCAAACTATTGTGATTTTGTGTTCTGTATTACATAATATTGTGAATGAAGGTGCAATAGTAGTCATAGATTGTGCTCGTTGTTGCATTATACACTGTTGTCACATGAGCGTCTGACCATCTCTTTCAAGAGAGAAATTTTATTTATTTCTATCCTGGTAGGCATATTACTTTTACCGGCATGAATCGTTTCATTACCGGTAGACCTGAGCATGGGCGGGCTTGGGCTGGGCCTCTCACATTTTAACGGCCTATTGTACCAGGTCGGGCTTGGGCTAGGCCCAGTTTTTGTGCCTACTACCTCGCCCAAGCCCGCCCTTATTACCGGGTCGGGCTGCCCACCGGGCCTACCGGGCTTTTCATGACATACCTTGTTACCCAACTAAATTTTCCTTTTAAATAAATTTTCAAAAAGCAAAGGTAAATTCAAGTCCGTAAAATGTAGCAGTTCAATTTAAAACAAGGAAATTCAAGCAAAGCTAGTTGAATTCATACTCCAGAATAGGGGTGGGCACAAATCCCGCAAATCCCGATCCCGTCCCGATCCCGTCCCGATCCCGGTGGGATTTAGGACAAAATAGCGAATCCCGTCCCGATCCCGTCCCGCAAAAATTATGCTGGACGAAACGCGGGACGATCCCGGTGGGATCCTGCAAATCCCGTCCCGTCCCGCATATAATAATAATAATAATTTTTATAATAATAATAATATTATAATATTATAGAATAATAATAATAATATATTATTAGTATTATTATTTTGAGCAAATATTATAATTATAATTATAATCATAATCTTCCATTTATAATAATAATAATAATAATATTTGAGCAAACATTATTTATAATTATAATAATAATTTTCATTTTATAATAATAATTGATTATAATAATAATATTATTATAATAAAATATTATAATTATATAATATTATAATATAATTTAATAATAATATTACTTTATAATAAAATTATTATTATATTATATTATTATAATTATATCATATTATATTTTTTTCCTGTAAAGTATAATTATTTTATAATAATAACAATAAAAATAAGTAATAATAATAATAATATTATAAAATATTATTATAACGATGGCTTACATAAAGTTGGTTGGAAGCCTCGTAAAAAATTGGGCTCCAACGCCTTTTTGAATAGTGAAACCAACTCTATGAAAAACAAAATAGCTAAATACGGTATTTTTCCCAACTATCAAGCGATAATGAGACAGTATCTGGTGAATCTCGTCTCAATCCCTTTCCGTCCCGATCTAGTAAAATAATGTAGCCAAATATGTTGAACATTATAATTAATTATACAATCATTGTATGAATTAATAATAGTATTATAATAATAATAATAATAATAATAATAATAATAATAATAATAATAATAATAATAATAATAATATTGAATAATATAGTTGAGAAGAATACCGTATTCAACATATTGCACAAATTAATGAATTATGAAAGAATTTTTCACTTTGCAAATTTATATAATATTTTATTATTTTTATTTGCGGGACAAGGCCCGTCCCGTCCCGTTCAGACACCATCCCGTCCTGATCCCGTCCCGGAAAAAAAATGTCAATCCCGTCCCGTAAAAATTTCACGGGACGAGTCCCGTCCCGGCTCAATCCCGTCCCGTCCCGTCCCGTGCCCACCCCTACTCCAGAATATTAAATTACCTATAATAATTACTATTGTATGATATAAATATTTTTTGTAGTCTTAAATAACATATAATGGTATATTGGTATTATATACTCATATCATGATAAAAAAATATCATTAAACATATATAATTATATATTATACATATAATATTAATATATACCAGGTTGGGCCTACCGGCCCGCTCGGGCCTCATACTCAGCCCAAGCCCAGTCCGATGGGCCTACTGGGCCGAGGCTGTCGGCCCGCTTGGGCCAACTGCTCTACCCAAGCCCGCTTTTCTTCTCGGGCGGGTTGGGCGGGCCGGACGAGTTGGCCCAGGTTTGCTCAGGTCTAATTACTGGCTAGGTTTTTTTTCTTTACTGGTACGATTGTTACCAATTAGAGGTTATAGTTGGACATTACTATGATTTTGTGGTTTGTATTTCATAATGTTGTGAATGAAGCTGCAAAAGTAGTCCAACACAAACAAAAGATATAACCAATTGGATTGTTTGTTGTGAATGAAGCTGCTAGTTATGTTACCATTACAGAACCCTAAAGTTTTAAGAAATTGTGTAACCAATTTGACGAGTACCCTAACTTAAAAATAACAGATATAAGTCCAACACAAACAGCAGCAGTAAAGTGCCAGACAAGATAATCGAATATCACTACGTCTTCAACAAGGCGCACGACCCATGCTTTGACATATATTCCTGCTGATATCCCCTGGCAGGAGGATTTCCTCTATGATGAAGAGGAGATCAAGTATCATCCTCCGTGTGTCGCTCCTTTCTTGGCCCTTGGCGACTTCCTACATGAATTGATGGTCTTTGACCTTCACCTTATCTTTGTCGAAGAAGCGTTTCACAATGTCTTTGTGATCTTCCTTCTCAAAGTCACGGTTGCGACATCCACAGTTTAGGCTGGTTACAAGACATAATTTCTTCATCGAGAATCGGAGCAGCTTCCCCTAGACCTAGTACCAACTCTCACACTTCTTCAGGGTCTTGAGTTGCCGCTCAAGGAAGTAGTGAATGAGGGCGCAACAGTAGGGGACATTATTCTCGATCATCACAATGCCTCCAAGCTTGCTTTCCTTCCACATCTTCCAGCCTAGCAGTGATGCCTTCGTCCATGCGATCTAGGAGGGCCATCTTGGAGAAGTGGTTGGACTTCCCTCTGAAGTACTTCTCCGGGGGGAGAGCTAATGTCGACTGCACATATATCCCACTTCACTAATAACATCACCAACACAAATACAGGACATCACTAATCTATAATATACAAGTATTTACCTTTTGACTCGACGGTGTGTAGACCTTCCCTGCTTTAATTATAGGCATGGTTCCGGGGGTTTTTAAACCTGTGACGAAATTGTACAACTTAGTATCAAGTTGGGAACACTAGCGCCAGTAAAGAAAACATCCATGCCAGTAATTCCATAAATCGTGCCAATAAAAAAGGTATATCTGCCACTACACAAAACATTCTACGATCATCTACAAGCCCCAAAGAAGACTCTTGAAATATATACTCAAATGCTCATCTCACAACAATGTAGATTGCAGGAAATGACATAAATCTACAACTAATTTAGTACCTTACTTCACAACATAAATGTACAACTAATGTAAGAAAATTTCCCACCCAATTTCGAAAGGACAGATGCTCATATGAGAACAGTGCAGAATGCAACAATGAACACAATCTATGACCACTTTTGCAGCTTCATTCACAACAATATGAAATACAAACCACAAAATCACAATAATCTACAACTATAACCTCTAATTGGTAACAATAGTGCCAATAACAGTAAAAATTTGGCCAGTAAAGTCACAATTCAGGCCAGTAATTATAAATTGACTGCCATGACAGAAATGAATAAATTTTTTACCTTGATAGAGATGTTCATATAAGCAAACCACCCTATTTTGACCTTATCTCTGCCGAAGAAGCGTTTCAATTCCATTCTACCCTATTTCGACCTTCAATTTCATCATTCAATGGTGATTTCCCAACTATATCACCAAACCGCCCAACACCGCAAGGTTAGGGTTTGTTCATCATCTCCCCCCCCCCCCCTATTAACCTCAATGTCCCCACTTCGAGATTCAAGAAATTCAACACTCCAAACAACTTTTTCAAGAGAAGAGATCGAGGATGAAGACTTACTTGATTTCGCACGAGGGGTTCTTCTTCAAAAGTGTTGGAACTGTTGTTCTCTTCATTTTCCCTTTTCGATTCGCCTGATCCACTTCTCTTTCTACTGTTGTGGTTTCAAGGGCACCCTCGCTACTCCTTCAACAACGTTTACTCGGCTTCAATGAACGTGCTTCAATGGTGGTTTCCCTCTTTCAATGGCTGTTTCGACTTCTCTTTCTCTCTCTGTTGTTCTTTTTGTTACCTGGATTTGCAAGTCTTTGCCACCGGTTATTTTTGCAAAACCATATAGTGCAGGCGCTAAACAATTGAGTTATAAAGTACAAGTAAATATTTTTCCCGGTTTCTTGGCTTTATCCGACAATTATATATTTGGCCAATTTTGTATTGGAGGATTCTCTAAATTATTTTTATTTTAATATTAGTTACTTTTAAATTTTGAAAAAATATTTATGTCACACATATTTGAAAAAGATTCTATATTTTTTAATATTTTGGATGATAAAATCAAAATATATTGAATTAAAAAAATTAAAGTATTCCAAAAATCAAAATTTAATAAAATAAGAAATTGTTAGAAATAATCTTATTTTTTTTTTACAGTAGGCAAACATTAGGAGAGTTTTAGGGAAACCGTGAAACACCTCCTTGATCATCCTGCACGATGATGGAATACAGGTCTCTATTAAAGGGGAGAGTCGAACTATTACTAATAATACCATGTCTATCTATGTAGTCGGCTAATCTATTGATTTCTTTGTAGCAATGTCTGAATTCAATATAGTTGAAATGGTAGCCATTGATTGGATCTTCTTCACTTGATGCATGATTTCCCATTTGATGTTGTCTTCCCCCTTTATTGCCTTGATTAGATCTTGGTTGTCACCTTCTATAATAACTTTCTGAAGACCTTTCCTTATCACATGTTGCAAACCTAGACAGATTGCAACAACGTCTATTTGTAACACAATACCTTTTCGAGTTTCCTGATAGAATATATCTATCACATTACCTTTGGAGTCTTTGATGGCTCCCCCCACTTGACAAATGCTCATGGGTTTAACCGAGTCATCTACATTGATTTTGTAGATAGCCCCCTCTGGTATGATACATTTGATTTTCCTACGCTTAATTTTTGTTTTTGTTTTTTGTGATTACTCATTCTCGCCATTTTTCCAATTGTTGGATTAGTAATAATTCGATGTATTAGATTTATTATATTAGGTGGTTTTTTGTTCTTGAATATGAGCTCATTCCTAGTCTCCCATATAGCTTTCCAAATGAACCCTAAATCTTCAATGTGGGTATTCCCGAAGTGGGTTGATAAGAGGTCCGCTATGTCAACTTGGTTTCATCTAGTATTTAGACATATTGCTTGCCAACCATTCTTTCATAGTGTGTGATCGCCTCTTTGGTATATTTACACCTTAGAAATTGGTGTGTTGTATCCTCATCATCTGATTCACAGAGGCTACATTGAGATGGAACTCGATTTATATATCTATTTAGCCTTTGCTTTATTGGTAGGCTATCAATCATTATTTTCCACACTAAATTTTTAATCCTAGGTGGTAGGTTCAATTTCCAGATCCATTTATGATCGACATTGCTTTGTTGTCCTGTATTGTCTAAATATTTTGTTGATTTAGTCGTGAAAGATTCGTTGGGTTCCAACTTCCAAATAAGTTTATCCGGGGTGTCCCAATTTGGTATTTGGATTTCCATAATTTTTTGGACAATGTTAGGCGGGAATATGCTGTTAAGAAGAGTGATATATATTCCATTGTTTTTTATTAGTTAGTAGCTGATTTACTCTCATATTTGGGTCTAAGTTGTTCAACGTTCAAGTATTTCTTCTAGTTGGTAACCATTTAGTCATGGATCATTCCATACATTTATCAATGTACCATTTCCAATGATCCAAAGGAGATCTTAATTAAATTTCTTCCGAAGAGTTAGTAGTCTCCCAAATTGCAAAAACGTGTTTAGGCTCGTTCTTTGATTGATGCTCTCTTTTATTACTTTTACCCATACATTTTCCAAGTATTTCTCATTTTTCAAGTATGTACTCTCATGTTCTTCCTAAGAGTTAGAAATGATATTAGTTGTAAGCTCCCGGTGTGATAGATTACATAGGTCTCCTCATGTATAGTGGGCTAAAAGCCCGTTAAGGCCCAATACCTTTGTAACCTATATATATATGTTTATCAATGAATGGAAACCCTCAAGGAGGACTTTACATCAATTCCATTATTCTACATGGTATCACAGCCTTTTCTTCCTCACGGAACCCTAAATTGATCCTCCCGTCTCACACCGGTCATCCGCTTCCTCCGACCTTCCTCCCTAGTCTATCTGTTCGCACCAAGTGCGCTCGTGCTGACGTGTTGCCGTCGTCGCTTTCAAGTGTCGCCGCCGGTCACCTTCTCTCCCGCCAGTCACCGTCGCTCCCGAATCTGGGCACCCAGCCCCCGGATCCGCTACCTCCGAGCACCTCAACCACGAGCCCCGCACCCTCGCTCTTGGTCTTGCCGGAGTCCACGAGCCCGGATCCGAGCCTCCCCCACGCCCTCGCCGATTGCCGCGCTGTCGCCCCCGCGCCCTCGCTGCACTTGTCTTCTCTCCGCCTCGGACAGTTCCAACGAAGACAAAGAAAGCTTCGAACTTTCTTTGTTTTGTAATATCTTTTGAAGTTATTGCACAAACGTCTTGTGTTTTACTATTTTTCGTTTCTGGCCCTGAGTTAATTGTTTATTAACTTAGGTGGCCACACACAAAAAAAAATGCACCGGTACTCTCCCCCTCGACATGCCGGTCCTCACGCCTGTCTAGCATCGCCTGATCCATGCTATGTTCCACCAGCTATGCATCACGCCTTCTCCTCTACGCAGCCGACATCTTCAGACTCTTCTTGGTACATGGACACTGGTGCCACTTCCCACATGACGAACTCCTCAGGTAACCTCTCATCTATTTCTTTTAAGGGCCCTGCCCACTCTATTATCGTCGGAAATGGTGGTCGTCTTGCCACTTCGGGGATCGGCCACGCCACATTACAGACCCTAACCCACCCACTACACTTCAACAATGTCCTTATTGCCCCAAAGATTGTCAAAAACCTTATCTCTGTTCGTCGGTTCACTACTGACAACAACGTTTCACTTACGTTTGATCCCTATGGTTTCTCTGTGAACGATCTTACTACGGGGGTTACTCGCATGAGATGTAACAGCACCGGGGAGCTCTACCCTGTCACACCACCACCCGCGTCCAGTCAGTCGTGCCCGGTCGCCCTCTCAGCATCGTCGTCCAGCCTGTGGCATGCACGCCTGGGCCATCCCAGTGCTACCGTTCTAGATGTCCTCCGTTCTCAGAGCCTTGTCACCTTTCCTAAAGACCCACGCTTCGGTTTATGCTCTTCCTGCCAACTAGGCAAACATGCCAGACTGCCGTTCCAACGGTCTTTGACCTCTACCCTTGCTCCCTTTGATATCATTCACAGCGACATTTGGATCTCTCTCGTGCCTAGCAAGGAGGGTCACAAGTACTACCTCTTGTTTCTTGATGATTACACTCATTACTTATGGGTCTTCCCGTTGCATTTCAAGTCCCAAGTGTTTCCTGTCTTTGCCAGATTCCATACCTACATCAAAACACAGTTTCACATATCCATCAAATGTTTCCAATGTGACAATGGTCGTGAATTTGACAACAAAGACTTTCACTCCTTCTTTGCCGCAAACGGGATCTCCTATCGCTTGTCTTGCCCCTATACTTCTCAGCAGAATGGCAAGGCAGAAAGAATCATCAGAACCATTACCAACATGATGCGCTCTCTCCTCTTCCACGCATCTATTCCCCTTCCCTGTTGGCCTCACGCCTTATCCACCACATGTTATCTCCTAAACATTCTCCCTTCCACTACCCTACACCATCGCTCGCCAGCTCAGGCACTTTATTACGCCGAGCCTAAGTATGATCGCCTTCGCACCTTCGGGTGCTTGTGTTTCCCAAACCAGTCCTCCACAGCCCCACACAAGCTTCACCCGCGCTCCACTCCATGTGTCTTCCTAGGCTATCCGTCTGATCATCGCGGTTATCTTTGCCTCGATGTCAAGACCCATAAGCTTATTGTGTCACGTCATGTCACGTTTGATGAGTCTCGTTTTCCCTTTTCTCCTCCTCCTCTCCCCTCTTCCACACCTCATGTGTCTCAGTCAGAGTCAGAGTCAGAGTCATCATTCCCTCACTTTCTGTTTCCCCAGAGCTCTCCCGGTGCTTCTGCCTCTCCCCCTCCCCCACCACCACCACCCCCAACCACCAGACCACACACCCGCAGCGTCTCCGGTGTCTTCCGACCCTGTCAGATCGTCTCCATGACCACCGAACATCGCCCCGCCATCCAAACCCATGACTTCGCAACACCTAACACTCGCCAAGCAGCCATGCCGCGGCCGCAGCACAATGCTGCGGCCGCAGCCAATCACAACCCCACCCCCCATCCCTCGCCTCACCTACTCCGCCGCTTCCCCCGCCGCCTTTACCTCCCACGCCCGCAGCATTGCTGCGCTCGGTGCTCCTCTCCCAAGCTTCGCCCCCGTCCTTCCCTCTCCCCCCGACTCCCAATCAACCTCTGCCTCCCCCCCGCCCTCCCTCTCCCCCATTCCCACCTCCCACAAAACAGCCCTCCTCGACCCGAATTGACAGGCGGCTATGCTAGACGAATACATGGCCCTTACGAAGAATGGTACTTGGGTTCTGGTCCCTCGCCCTCCTGAGGCGAACGTCATCTGCTGTATGTGGCTATTTCGTCACAAGTTCCGCTCTGATGGGACGTTGGAGCGCTACAAAGCTCGTCTTGTGGTCAACGGTAGGTCTCAGTATGCAGGTATTGATTGTGATGAGACGTTCAGCCCTGTGGTCAAGCCTGCCACTATCCGAGTGGTCTTAAGTCTAGCTCTGTCGCGCAATTGGGACATCCATCAGTTAGATGTCAAGAACGCCTTTCTGCATGGCCATCTGAATGAGACGGTCTACATGTTTCAGCCGCCGGGGTTTGCTGATGCTGAGCGTCCGAAGCATGTTTGTCTCCTCAAGCGCTCTCTGTATGGTCTGAAATAGGCTCCGCGTTGGTTCCAGCGTTTTGCCTCTCATCTGCTCCGTTTGGGTTTCACTGGCAGACGTTCGGATACGTCTCTGTTTATCTATCGCAGAGGCTCAGACTTGGCATTCCTCCTGCTATATGTCGACGACATCATTCTCACCGCCTCTTCTGATGCTCTTCGGACGTCCATTATTTCGCAATTGAGTGCGGAATTCCCCATGTCTGATCTGGGTCAATTGTCTTACTTCTTGGGAGTTGCTGTTCAGCGTCATACGTCTGGTCTGTTTCTCTCACAGAGTAAGTATGCTGTTGAGATTGTTGCTCGGGCTAAGATGGTCAACTGCAATCCAGTCGCCACCCCTGTCGATACATCCAACAAGCTCAGTGCTCATTCTGGTCCCTTGGTTGATGATCTGACATTGTACAGGAGCCTTGCTGGTGCTCTTCAGTATCTCACTTTCACCCGGCCAAATATCAGTTACGCCGTTCAGCAGGTCTGCTTGTTCATGCATGCACCAAGGGAGCCTCACTTCCAGGCGTTGAAACAGATCATTCGGTACATCAGCGACACCCTCGAGCTCGGCACCACGATCACTCCTTCCTCGAAGCTTGATCTTGTTGCTTACACTGATGCGGATTAGGGTGGTTGTCCTGATACACGTCGCTCCACGTCTGGTTACTGTGTCTTCCTCAACGACACCCTTGTGTCATGGTCAGCCAAGCGTCAGTCCGTCGTATCTCGCTCCAGCGCTGAGGCTGAATACAGGGGTGTTGCCAACGTTGTCTCATAGTGCTCTTGGCTCCGTAATCTCCTGCTTGAGCTCCGTTGCCCCCTTCAGAAGGCCACTCTGGTCTACACTGACAACGTCTCCGCCGTCTACCTGGCTAGCAACCCAGTCCAGCATCAACGCACGAAGCACATTGAGCTTGATCTCCACTTCGTCTGGGACAAGGTTGCCATTGGACATGTCCGCGTTCTACATGTCCCGTCCTCTTATCAGTACGCTGATATATTCATCAAGGGTTTACCTAGACAATTGTTCATTGATTTTCGTTCCAGTCTCACTGTACGGACCCTCCCGTTTCGACTGCGGGGGTTTGATAGATTACATAGGTCTTCTCATGTATAGTGGGCTAAAAGCCCGTTAAGGCCCAATACATTTGTAACATATATATATATATATATATATATATGGTCGCGCTCCAGTGAAAACCAATATTGCGGTAGAAACCGTGAGGAGTGATTTGATTGGCTGAAATAAAATAAGGAGCCCGTGTCTAATTATGCAGACTTTTTATGTTTTGTTTTAAAAGTGAGGGTACGGAGGTAATTTCGCACTGCTCCCCTAAAAACCCTAACCCGTCGTTGATTGACGCAAAGAAGAACGGCAGAATCCGATTTTTGTTCAACTGAAGAACCCTAACCCCTCGTTGATGATTGAACCGTGGGGAGTGATTTCTGTTCAACTGCAAGCCTCTCTTTCCCCTTGAAATCGATCTCCTCTCCCCCAAATTTCCCCTTGAAATCGAAGAGGCCAGCAAATGCCGATCGAGCCAAATCCGTCGTCGTTGATTTGCGACCTTCCCCATCGATTTCTCACAGGTGAAATCCGCCCCATCGATTTGGACCTTCCCCATCGGTTTCATATTCATCAAAGACCCAAGGTTAGATTTCTCTTAGTTTTGTTGATCGCTTTCAGATTTCGGTTTATATTGCTAGTTGCAGTTGCATAATCTTTTGATTTTAACTGGATTATGTATGGATGATTTTGAATGCGAATTGCGAGTCAAAGTTCTTTGCATACATTGCATTCTTCCTGCGAATCTATTTAATATTGGCAGTCAATCGAGAGCATAACACTTGCTTGGCCATATCATTTCATCAATGAACCGATTTGATTTTCTTTGTCTAATATTTGTCATCTATGGCACTGAGAATTAGTATTAGTACTTCACAGTCCATTAAGCTTGTCAGAATTCAAATGACTCCCCTAGATTTTGTTATTAAGATTCTGACAAATTATTACAGTAAATTGTAGAAAACTGGAAGATGCCTTGAATGTCTTTGTGATTGTTAAAATTTTAAATAAGGAATTCAATTTCATTGTGTACATGCTTTCACCTGATAGAACCTTTGAAGGAAGATATGATAAGAAACTCATAAACATTGTCAAAATGAAATGAAACTTCAGCCATATATATGCGAATAACAAACGTCTAGTGCGCTTCAACTGACCATTAATTTAAGACACTGTAAGAAACAGAAGAATAATTAAGGATTAAGACTTAAGAGTCTCAAACTCTTTTTGAATTTTGGTGAATATTTAAGATTCACTTTGAGTTTCTATTAATATCAGTTTTTTTGAATCTACTTACATAATTAGAGTCTTCTAGTGCTTTTTTTTTTCATTGTTAACTACTTACAAGATTTTTAAATCTTAAACCAATAGGTATATAAATTCATAAGTGTTTGATATCATTAAAACATAGTTATTTCTAGCCTAAAATCATGTCTTCTAATGTTACTACTATCGTTATTTTCTTTACATGATGGGCTGCCTATATTTAAGTAGGTTCAAGATTTTTAAATCTTGAACCATTAGGTATATAAATTCGCAAGCGTTTCATAATCATGAACAAATAGTTATATCTAGCCTAAAATAATGTCTTGTAATGTTACTACTATCTTTTTCTCTTTTCATGATGTGTGGTTTAAGATTTTTAAAAGGTTTATAAATTTGTAAAGTGTTTGATAATCATGAACACATAGTTTATCTAGCCTAAAATCATATCTTGTAATGTTACTACTGTCTTTATTTTCCTTTCACGAAGTGCTCCCTATATATAACTATGGGTTCAAGGTTTTTAAATCTTGAACCGATAGGTATATAAATTCGTAAAGTGTTTGATAATAATGAAACCATAGTTATATCTAGTCTAAAATCATGTCTTGTAATGTTACTATTATCATTATTTTCTTTTCTTGATGTGTTGCATACATTCATGTAGGTTCAAGATTTAAAAATCTTGAACCCATATTATATAAACCATAAAGTGTTTGATAATCATGAACTCACAGTTATATCTAGCATAAATTAATTTGTTGTAATGCCACTACTATCTTCATTTTCTTTTCATTATGTGCGGCCTATATTTTTTAGTAGGTTCAAGATTTTTAAAGCTTGAACCGATAGGTTTATAAACTCGTAAAGTGTTTGATAATCATGAACATATAGTTTATCTAGCCTAAAATCATGTCTTGTAATGTTACTAGTGTCTTTATTTTCTTTTCACGAAGTGCTCCCTATATATAACTATGGGTTCAAGGTTTTTAAATCTTGAACCGATAGGTATATAAATTCGTAAAGTGTTTGATAATAATGAAACCATAGTTATATCTAGTCTAAAATCATGTCTAAAAATCTTGAACCCATATTATATAAACCATAAAGTGTTTGATAATCATGAACTCATAGTTATATCTAGCATAAATTAATTTGTTGTAATGCCACTACTATCTTCATTTGCTTTTCATTATGTGCTGCCTATATTTTTTAGTCGGTTCAAGATTTTTAAAGCTTGAACCGATATGTTTATAAATTTGTAAAGTGTTTGATAATCATGAACACATAGTTTATCTAGCCTAAAATCATGTCTTGTAATGTCACTACTCTCTTTATTTTCTTTTCACGAAGTGCTCCCTATATATAACCATGGGTTCAAGGGTTTTAAATCTTGAACCGATAGGTATATAAATTCATAAAGTGTTTGATAATAATGAAACCATAGTTATATCTAGTCTAAAATCATGTCTAAAAATCTTGAACCCATATTATATAAACCATAAAGTGTTTGATAATCATGAACTCATAGTTATATCTATTGCATAAATTAGTTTGTTGTAATGCCACTACTATCTTCATTTGCTTTTCATTATGTGCTGCCTATATTTTTTAGTCGGTTCAAGATTTTTAAAGCTTGAACCGATATGTTTATAAATTCGTAAAGTGTTTGATAATCATGAACACATAGTTTATCTAGCCTAAAATCATGTCTTTTAATGTTACTACTCTCTTTATTTTCTTTTCACGAAGTGCTCCCTATATATAACTATGGGTTCAAGGTTTTTAAATCTTGAACCGATAGGTATATAAATTCATAAAGTGTTTGATAATAATGAAACCATAGTTATATCTAGTCTAAAATCATGTCTAAAAATCTTGAACCCATATTATATAAACCATAAAGTGTTTGATAATCATGAACTCATAGTTATATCTAGCATAAATTAATTTGTTGTAATGCTACTACTATCTTCATTTGCTTTTCATTATGTGATGCCTATATTTTTTAGTCGATTCAAGATTTTTAAAGCTTGAACCGATATGTTTATAAATTCGTAAAGTGTTTGATAATCATGAATACATAGTTTATCTAGCCTAAAATCATGTCTTGTAATGTTACTACTCTCTTTATTTTCTTTTCACGAAGTGCTCCCCATATATAACTATGGGTTCAAGGTTTTTAAATCTTGAACCGATAGGTATATAAATTTGTAAAGTGTTTGATAATGATGAAATCATAGTTATATCTAGTCTAAAATCATGTCTTCATTGCCTTGTAATGTTACTATTATCATTATATTCAGGTTCAAGATTTGTAGGAAGGTTCAAGATTTTTAAATCTTGAACCCGTAGTTATATATAGCCCCAAATTCATATATAGCCCTAAATTCATATCTTGTAATGTTACTATTATATTTTTTTTTCATAATGTATTGCCTACATTTAACTATTCAATCTATGAGTTAAATGAAGTGCCTGAAACTCCTATCTTATGAGATTACTACTATCATGAAAAAACGTTTATTTGCATTTAAACTTTTATATAAACCCCTAATTTCCTATCTTACATTAAATGTACAAGTCTAATGACTTAAGTGAATAATTAAGGATTAGGTTATTTATATTTTATCTTTGTCTCAATTTTTTTTTAAACAAAATTTAGATTCAAGATTTGTAAAAATGTTATAGTAGTGACAGAGAATGTGCTGAATTTTGCCCATGGATCAAAATATTGGAAAACCGTTATAACAGTGACAGAGAAGGTGAATTTTGCCCATGGATCAAAATATTGGAAAAACGTTATAACAGTGACAGAGAAGGTGCTGAATTTGATGTCATAAGGTGCTGAATTTGGTGTTGTTTTGTTCTTGATCATTGGCAAATCTTATGAAATATCTTGGCTTTTAAACTTAGGATCTGGTGTTGTTTTAAGCATTGTTTGGCACTGCCAAGAGCTAAATCTGCTGCTGTAATCTGCAAGGATTTTGCTAATTCTTTGAGTGAACATAACTCCAAAATTTATGGATGAATTTGGAGCTAGTGGGGGCTGTTCTTTCGAAGCTATTTTTGTACTTTATAGGGTTATTCTACTGTTGTGCATGTATTCACTTGGTTTACATGTTGATTGTGTCCCATCTACTAGAAGGCATGGCTTTCTCCCATAGCAACAGAATGAGTGCAAAGAGGAGGAAATGAGGAAAAACTCCATTATATTATAAAATCTGGAGCTTATAGTTGGCTACCGTAAGGTGCTGAATTTAGAGTTGTTTTGTTGTGCTATGCTGTTTGCAAATTTGTTGAATGGGAAGTCAGTCAAAAACGGCTGTCAAAACTATGCAGTCATAAAATCAGTAATTCAGCATGTTATTTATGTGCATGTATATAGCCTATTAGCTCAAATGGAAGAGCAATGTGCCGGCGCAAAGATGTGGGTTCAAATCCCACATAGGCTTTTCATTATCTACATATTTATGCTCCTTAGATTTAATATTTTTTATAATGGTTCAATTTTTTTATATATATTATTATGGTTCGAGATTTTATTAAATAGGTCCGAGATTTTATTAAATAGGTTCAAGATTTTAAAATCTTGAACTTATATAAAAAAATTAATAAACTTTTATATAATTATATGTTCAATATTTTTATAATGATAAGTTCTAGTTTTTATAAATATAGGTTCAAGATTTTAAAATTTTGAACCTACTTAATAAAATTTTGAACCTGTTTTTTTTTTTAATTGAGAGTTCAAGAATTTTTTATACATTAGGCATTGCTCATTGACAAGAAATGGACCTTGTAATAGATGAAATAGACACTTTGCTAATTGTGGGGTTTTCCCAAGTGTGTGTCAAGAATGGCCTCTTTCTTAATGATCTGACTAAATGTTTGGATTTTGATTTAAAATGGTAAATACTTAATAAAATTATGAACCTATTTTCTTTAAATCTTACTGCCTTATATTTCATGTTGTTTATTAAGTAAGTTCAAGTTTTTTTTCATAGTGTATATTGCCTTCTTACATTTCATGTAGATTTATTAAGTAGGTTCAAGTTTTTATTATGGTGTATTGCACTACTGCCTCCAATATTTAAAGTAGGTTCAAGATTTTCAAATCTTGAACCCATAATTATATATAGCTCTAAAGTGAAATTTTGATGCCTTACATTTAATGTTTGTTTATTGAGTATGTTCAAATTTTAATGATGGTATATTGACTCCATTTAAAGTAGGTTCAAGATTTTAAAATCTTGAACCCACAGTTATATATATCTTCAGGGAACACAGATATCAATATCGAATATCCAATACAACAGTACTCTTTCAATGCAAAATGTACATACTAGAATTGAAGGCAACCTTAATTGAAAATGTCCATATGCTCAATTCATGTGCATTTGATAAAACTGCTCATTTCAATGCATAAGTATCACAAGACAAGATGCCACATACACGTAGATACTCCCGTTCATAACTTTGCATAATCTTAACAGACTCAAATATAGCACATCTACTAGATCTAAAATTCCAAAAGTGTTAAACAGATGCACAACTTTATTTCTTTTCAGCTTGATGACTCAAATGCTTCTTCTTTATCCCTAACAAAACATGAACTCTTAAAAACTCTCTGTCTCTAAAGTAAACGATCCTAACGTACGTACTAATCCATGACTGACATATATGCCAGTTGTTTTCATCCATTATAAGTACATTTAGCAGAACCTATCCATACATACAAAACTCAAGTTTTCTAAGCAAGAGGGATTTCCCATAATTGAAGTAAAATGAGCAGTCTTACAACCAATTTCAAATGACGTGATCAAAACATGCTACCTTCTAATAAATTCAAGTGACAAATAGCCTAAAAACAAGAAGCAAAAGGAGGAGGTAAAGAGGGAAATCCAAATCTGTTAGCAACGTTCAAGGCTGCAAAAGGAGGTATTGAGGGAAATTATGTTCTAGACAAAGCGTTGAAATACTCGGGAGCCTCCAAGGTCACACCTACATCAATTTTCAGCTTCCATCTCAGCTTGTCTGCAACAATTCAACAATCAATCAACTACATGAATCACACAAATTACAATCAAATTGAACAAAACTACACGCAAATGACCTAATTGCATGATCTTCTCTAGCAAGAAGAGTACTGAGATCAAGTTAACAACTCTTGAGATTGAGCAGATCCTCTGTCTTCCGAATTAGAGTGAACTCCTTAATGCAATTCACGTTTTTAATTTGTATGTTAACCCTTGGTTTAGGGAATGATGACAGGAGCATATCATAGAATACTATCTTGTGAACTGATTGATAATGGAGGGTGGCTATAGCTCTCGGAGACGAATGGATTCCCCGGTGGCTTCAAGGGACTGCTGCAACAGCAGAGGCATTCGTCGACGAAGACAATCGAAAACTGGGGCTTTTCAATTCAGGATTTTTTTGTGCAAAATTTTGTAACAGGATTATTTCTAGATGTATTTAGAACGATTTGAAGTAGAATTGGAACTCCGGTATTGGGTGAAATATTGGTATGAACTCGGAGAAATTTTAGGGATTCTGCTCGCCGTGGACACCTCGATCGCCGCCCTCCGCCACCGCTTGCCACCATTGTCGGACTCGCCGCACCTTCCTGATGCTGCGCGCATCCACCATCTTCAACTGCCGATGTGCCGATATGCCTCATGCCGCCATCGAAGACCCGCTAGCCATTGTTGGAGTCTCCTGTTTCGTGACTTACGACGGAGGTTGGTGATACAATAGGGGAAAAGTCAATTTTACCCTCAATGTTTATATATATATATATATATATATATATATATATATATATATATATATATATATATATATATATGTTTATCAATGAATGGAAACCCTCAAGGAGAACTTTACATCAATTTCATTATAATTGTGGTTTTCGTTTGAAACCCATTATATTTGTGTTATACGTGAAGATAAGTGTTTTTTTTTCGATAAAAAAAAAAGTTTTTTTTATTCATAAGGTGAGTGCTTAACGCGCATAATCCGATATATGCAAATTGTTTGTTAAGAATTGCATTATATTCATACTGTATTTGATAAAGCTCGATCTAGTACACGACAATTATTCATATTCATGAATATAGGAGTAAGTAAATCGCATATGCAATCTTTAATTTCGATCTTAAATCTTAATTTATCTTTTTTTTTAGTAATTTAAATGTTACTTTATTACACTATATCTTTTAAAATTATTGTAACAAATTGGATGCATATATGGCACACTGCACATGGGTTGATACTCTCATGTACAGTCTACCGGACCACTGATCACTAATTAATTAATATAAACATATTATTAATCGATGAATGAATGTTTTAAAAACTATAATCTGTACCTATCAAATTAATTATTAAATATATATAATGCTGATCGATCGACTATAAAATAAAATAAGACTAAACATTAATTACGTACACTAAGAATTCCGGCCAGAATCAAATTAAATGAAGACCTATGCATGCTTCAAGTGAAGTCAAAATAACAGATTTTGAAATTATGCATTGTATCTTTCCATGATTTAAGGCCACCTTCACATATATTCCCATTTTATACACCAAATATATATAAGATTCTAAAGTCTTTTCCGGTGTTGGGACACAATCCATGCATATATGGTGTTAATGATTACATGTAACATGGAAATAATGTTATAGTTCGTTCATGATAATATAGTTAAAATATAGTTAATGTTTTTATAGAACCAATCACAAAGTTGGTTTAATTTAGTGTTGTGGTACTACATATATCCCATACATGTTAAAAGGTTCAAAGTTTGAATCCCCTTAAAAATATAGAGTCGCTTGTGAGTGGGAGGCCGGATCAACCCCTTAAATGAGTCACACAGTACCCGATCTAGATGTATAGTGATTGAGTCAATCGAACTCACTAAGATAAAAAAAAGTTAATGTTTTTAGAAAAGGGGGGAAATTCAGTCGTGATTTGGATTACAACGTGTTAATATTGAGGGTGATAGTTACATGATCACCAATTGCATGTATTTCTAGAAAGTGAAAATGCCTTTGGAAGATTGAGATGACCTACATGATAATATAGTTAAAATATGGAGTTTTTTTAGGGGAGTTTGTTCAATTATGCCCTCACTCTCACCCGCTTGATATCTTCAAGCATCATCTTCTTCTTTAATTTCCACCGGCGTCATCCGCGTCTCTGACCAAGTGCCACCAAGCTTTAGGCTGACAACAACCTCAAAGGAACTTTACTGCCATGGCAGCGAGCTTGGAGCTCCGTTCGTCTCCGCCTCCCACTATATATGCAGCAAGATCTCCGTCTTCGTTCGTCTCCGCCTTTGAATTCACCGTCGTATCTTCTTCCTTTCTCACCAATTCAGATTCCTGTAATCTCTTCTTCTTCGATATGAAATTAGGGGTTTTGAACAGGCAGTGGCTGGCTGTAGAGAGGGGCAGCGAGCTTGGTGTTGTAGTGGATTGGAAATGATCCGACTGGTGTGGAGGCCTTGTCAGCCATGGGAGGAAAGTTGAAGAGCTCCAATTTGTGCAGTACTCGAACAAAAGAAAGAGGGTGGGTTAGGTGAGGGCAAGGTGAGAAGGGTATTTTAGTCATTTTGACCAAAAATATATCTTCCAAACCTTATAATTATCAAACACCATTCATCTTTTTTACAAGGTTATTTAAAAAAAATCTCCACCTCTCACACCTCCATAATACACAAAAAAATATTCACCCCCTAAAAAATATCCAACCCCTAAAAAACTCCCTTTTGCCAAACATGCGCGTGTGTGTGGATTGTCTCCGGTGAAAACATCAAATTGTGATAAAAACCATGAGGACTACTTTATAGCTCGGTTCATTTTAAAACCCTTGCTAAAAACCATGTTTTAAAATGTACACAGTGACTTAATAGCTCGGTTTAGCCTAAAACCGGGCTAAAACTTTTGTTTTAAAATTATACATTGACTTTTTCAAAACCGAGCTAAAAAAACTATGACTTTATAGCTCGGTTTTATTCAGAACCGAGCTAAAAGGCTGGTGAACCGGGCTATTCCTCACAGTTTTTACCGTAGTTTTGGTATATATATATATATATATATATATATATATATATATATATATATATATATATATATATATATATATATATATATATATTGCGCTCCGGTGAAAACCAAAATTGAGGCAAAAACTTGTGAGGACCGGCTATTTAGTCCGGTTTACTTGCTTTATAGCCCGGCTATGAATATAACCGATCTATAAAGTCACAAATTTTAGTCAGGTTCTGAATAAAACCAAGCTATAAAGTCACAATATAATTTTAAAATATGAGTTTTTTAGCATGATTTTTAGGCCTGATCGAACTATAAAGTCATGTGTTATTTTAAAATTGGAGTTTTTAGCACGGTTTTTAGGTTAAACCGAGTTGTAAAGTCACCGTGTGATTGAGGTTTTTAGCACAGGTTTCAAATAAACCAAGCTATAAAATAGTCCTCACGGTTTTTACCACAATTTGAGGTTTTCACCGGAGTCAATCCCTATATATATATATATATATAGGGTGTGGTTCGGGTGTACACACCTCTTAGGGTGTACCTTGTTCACAAAATATTATTCGGTGAAATGTGAAACATTATTCGGTGAAATTTGAAGCATTATTCGGTGAAATGTGAAACATTCTACCGAATACTGTTATATTTTCTTTTTCCGTTCAATTCAGCTGAAAACATTCCAATTCCACTGAATAATTTGTAACATTCTACCGAATAATGTTTAATTTTTTTATTCATCTATTTAAAATAAAAGAAACCTCAATTCCTTAAACAATACTTACAATTTATACGAGTAATGCTTCAAATTTCACCAAATAATGTTTCACATTCCCCTAAACAATACTCACATTTCACCGAATAATGCTTCAAATTTCACCGAATAATGTTTCACATTTCACCGAATAATATTTGTGAACAAGGTACACCCTAAGGCTTGTGAACAAATGATCCATACACTATATATATATATATATATATATATATATATTTCATAAAATAAAATAAAAAAAATAGTATAGATTTATATGTGTTATGTCTTTGATTGACTTTACTTATTGGATATTAGCTAAAAAGAAAATTTACTTACATAACCGATTATGCTATCGGGTAGGGTTCCCTCACCTCGAATCCTTTCCTTACAAAAAAATCGACCCGCTAGGCATGGTGGGCAGCCCGGCCCGCCTACAATTAATTAAAAGAGGAAATGGTACCAAATAGGCCAAAAAATGGGCTTATTTGCACAAATAGCCAAGAGGGTAAAAAATTGTCCCAAAATGGCCTGGCCATCTAATGCAAATATAACAGCCGGTTTTTTAGCACTGTTAGGAATCGGGTGTAGCAGGTGAGGAGAGGGATGGTACGGTGTAGCAGCGGAGAGGCGAGCGTCGGCGAAGAAGAAGAGAGGGGAGGGTGAGGCGGTGAGTGCGGGTGGGCGTAAGGGGAATCCCAGCGAGAGAAGCCGGGGCTGGGGCGAACGGCAACCCCTCGAGGCTTCAATCCTCCCGACTAATCGCCGGACAGCAGCCCGGAAAGCAGAAACGGCGAAGAGATTGGGAATACAGGGACTAAGCCGGCAACGGCCAGAAGTGGGGGAAACAAGGTACGAGAGGGGAGTAGGCTGCAACGGCGCCGGTCACCAACAAACAGCATGCCACCGGGACGGCGAAAGCCGAAGCGAGGGGAAGCAGGGTTGCAATGGGAGGAGGCGAGAAAACCAATCGCTCAGGGACAACGAAATATGCCTTAGCAGACGACCGGAGAAAACGCCGGACTCACGAGAGGAGACCGAATTCAGTCCAAATAGGGTGGTAGGCAAGAGTTTAGGGCTTCAATTGAAGGAATCGAAAACTTGGTGGTGATTTGGGGTTGCAATCGCCGCCTGTTGTTCTAGCCCCGAAGGGACTTTGTTCTTGTTGTTATATAATTAGATTACACTATTTCCTGATTTAAAAAAAAAAAAAAAGATTACACCATTTCCTTTGCCTTTATGTGTTGTCATGTGAATTGGTTGAGCAGGAGGACTTCACTTTTTTTGACTGATTGAATTTGCTCAAATGTTTGTAGTGTTGAATGATTTAGCGTGTATCTTTTTTTCTTTTATTTTTTCAAAGTATTGGTTTTTCTGACCGATGTTAATGAACCGATGTTAAATAGCATAATTCTAGTAGTGAAATATATACACTAATGGCAGGACAAATTTGTGAATCTGGTACGACAAATTTATGAATTATCAATATCTCTGAACTTATAAAATTATGAACTTGGTAGGAAATATATTGTTGTGAGCTGAATCTGTCATGTTTTACAGTAACTTTTATATCGATTTCTGTATACATTGCATTCATTTGGGCTTAGATAGTACAGAATCTATGTAGTTTATGTTTATTTGCCAAAATTATGGAATCTACACCAGTTTCTGTTTAATTCGCAGAAATTGAGGCATTTTACAACAATTCTACAGAAGGTCGGAAAAGCTCGAAAAACCACTACAGAAGTCCAAGGTCAAAGCAGCGGAACCAAGCTGAAAGTCAAGGCTACTCGATCTCGAGTGGGTCCTACTCGACATAGACGAGCATGTCCGAGCACAGCCTTGTCGACAAAGCCTGATCGAAAGCCAGACCAACCCGAGCTCCGGAAGTCTACTCGATCTCGACAAGCCCTAGTCGAGATCGACGAAGCCCAGACGCCACACCCGAAGTCGACAAGAGCCGAGGACGACCAGGCAACAATCGCTGCCAGCGACTCGACTCGCTGCAGCGGACCACTCGCTGCCGCGGAAGAAAACCCGCTGCCAGCGGGATGCACCAAGCCGACGAAGAACTCTACTCGATCTCGATGAGACTACTCGAGGTCGACGACGCCCAAGAGCCTTGTCCGAGCCTTGTCGAGTAGAGCCACCCGAGGAGACCTAGTCGATGATCAGTCTTACTCGACATCGACAAGAGCTACTCGAGGTCGACGAGCCCAGTGAGCCAAGTCCGAGCACATCGAGTAGATCTAGCCGAGGAAGTCCAGTCGACGAACCACCCTACTCGAGGTCGACGAGCCGTGGTCGAGGTTGAGTAGAGCCGTTTCCAGAAACTTCTCGACGAGACCTGTCCGAGTAGAATTGAGATTCCTTGGGCGTGAAGGAGTCGATTTGGCCGAAGTTCTATCCGATTCCATCAAGTTCTATCATCAAGGAGACAAGATCTATCAAGACATGAAGACTTACCCTATTTAGTTTTATCTTTCCCTTTTAGATTTATTTCCATAAAACAATTTATTTATCCTTTCAAGTTTTAGATATAATTTTAGATAGAGATAGATATCTTCTTTCCTAGAATAGCTAGGGAATGAAGCCTATAAATAAGGCCCTAGGGGGCTCAGTTTTATTCATTCCAAGTCACACATCATTCAATTTCAGAGACAATTAGTTAGTTACACATAGAGTTTAGGAATTTTAAGGTTTTTAAGGTTTTGGCTTTCTGCGAAAGTTGATTGCCAGGATTGTAAAGGCTTTTGAATTTAGTTTTAATGCAAGTTTCTTTTTATACATCAATGTCTGTTATTGCAATGAGGCGTGAGTAGTCCACCCACTTCTGGGGCTGGGGTGAGCCCGACGGTGGCCATGTGAGATAACGCGATAAAGGTCAGATTTTGTTATGCAATTCATCTTCTATCCCTATAAGCATGATTCTTTTGCGAGAGTTGAAGGTGATCCTTGTTTGTGTTATTGAAGCGAAAGTGATCTTAATGCAACTTGGATTAATTATGTGAAAAGGGTTAGTAAAGATTAGGGTTTATGCGAAAGCCTCTATATGCCTATTTGTTAATGACGAAAGTTATTTGATGGAAAGCATGATCTTTTATGCCTTTATGTGTTACTTTGCATGGTTATCGTTGTGGTGTTGATACCCTGGTCTTGGAAGCCTTTTATTATATTAAATTTATTTCTGTCAAAGATCTGAGTTTTGGTTTCGAAAATTTGCAATTTAAATTTCTGAGTTTTCTGCATTCTTGTCGACATAGAGGAGATCTTGTCGATCTCGAGTTGGTTGTACTCGATCTCGAGTACGCTTCGTCTAGGTCGAGTTGAGTTCTGTTCTGTTGTCGATTTCTGAAGTTTCTGTCTTTGCATACCCTTGTCGATCTCGAGTAGGGGTTGTCGAGATCGAGTTGCCTGTTGCTTGTTTTCCTGTTTTCTGTTGTCGACGAACTGCTGTCGACTTACCTGTGGTCGATCTCGAGGAGCTGTTTGTCGAGATCGACGAGCCCTTTGCCTTTGCTTTTAGTTTCTGCGTTGCTTTGTCTTTTCTGTTTCGCTTTGTTCTTTGCTTTTGTTTGTTCTTTTCTGCTTTTATTTCTGTTTCTTTCCTTGTTTCCGTGTTTCTGTCTTTCTGCTGCTTTGCCTGTGAGAATTTACAGCTACCTGAGAACTGCTGACGTGCTTCCTCGTGGATTCGATCCTGATTTTCTCTTACTACAACGGGAGGAAGTCTTGTATTCATTTGCTGAGACAGGGAAGTCAGTCTGATCTATACTTTATATTTATTTCATACTTGACCATCCTCCTGCAACAACATATATAGACTAGTGCTTGGTATGAAATATATAGACTAGTGGTAGGACAAATTTGTGAACCTGGTAGGATAAATATACGATATTGGTATGATAAAAATGTAATCACCGAAATTCTCAAGGGTATAACTTGACACTAATGGTAGAATAGATGTACACGAATTGGTAAAATATATTTGTACTATTGGCAAATAAGTAGAATTAATATTTGTACTATTGGCAGAAAAGATGTGCACGAATTGGTAAGATATATTTGTACTATTGGCAAAGAAGTAGAATTAATATTGACCAATCCACAAATTCCAGACTAGTAATCATTGAGGGGCGAATAGATGCATAAACATGGTAGGATAGATGAAAGCTATTTAAATTGGTAGAATAGATGCACAAACATGGTAGGATAGATGAAAAGTAATGGTAGGATAAAACAACGATATTGGTAGGATCAGAATGGTAGAATTGATGGAAACTAATGGTAGGAGAAGGCAGGCTCCACAGGCAGAAACTAAAGTTATATGAACCACAGATGCAAAAGCTATACATGGATATATCATGTGTGATGATGAATCTCAAGCTATGGTCTCCATCCTGGATAAAGTTAGTGCTGCACTGAAAGACAAGATCAAGTAGTGAAGATTGACACTCAGAAGTACCAATCCATAAATCCCAATCTCAATCCAATTTCTACCAATCAAAATTCATGAATCCAATCTAATTCAATGCTCGAACGACTGAATTAGAGCCTCTACCCTTGGATATAATGTTACTTAGGTTTCCTTCATCTTCTTTGTAGGCTGGAAACCCTCTACCCTTGGTTGTTTTTCTGAAAAATGTGGAATATAATTTGCTACGGTTTCTAGCTTGATTTTCCTTGAAAGCTATTTAAATTGTTATGCACAAAAATGGTAGGATAGATGAAAACTAATGGTAGGAGAAAACAACGATATTGGTAGGATAAGAATGGTAGGATTGATGAAAACTAATGGTAGGAGAAAACAACGATATTGGTAGGATCATAATGGAAACCCAGTAATTCATGTATAACTTGACACTAATGGTAGGATAGATGCACACTGATGGTACGATATATTTATACTATTGGAAAAATGTAAATGCATAATTGACTTTACGAAAAAAATTTACTTCCACATGAATCTCAGAAAAGCAAAAGGAGAAGGCAGGCTCCACATGTAGAGACTGAAGTTATTTCCTGTCAAGTTCATAATCGTATAAGTTCAGAGAGATTTATGAATTTGTCCGAACATGTTCGTAAATTTGTCCTACCATTATTATATATATTTTTTGCCAGGTTCATAATTGTATAAGTTTCGAGAGATTCATGAACACATACTCCGTATTAGCCTATGTGAGAGTCGAACTCACATCTTTGTGTGCAAACACAACGCTCTACCAATTGAGCTAATAGACTATTTTCAATGGGTCCTTATGATCATCTAGGCATCAATAAGTGATAATTTCACAGGAAGCAAAAATAGCGCTTGAATTTGTAATCTTAATTTGCAAGTTATGCAATTGATCAAAAAGAGAGAGTATAAATTACGAACTCTCTGCAACTGGTATCGTGAAACCGTCACCTTGGGGTAGTTCTGATATAAGAAAAAGGAACAGCTACAAAGGATGTGTACAAGATCACTTACCCATCACTGTCACTGTCATCGGACAAACTTCTTGCACTTTTTCATGTATGAAAAGACAGTTGTACACTATTGGTAGGACGGAAATATTCTATTGGTAGGATGGGGTCTGTATCGTTTTCTGGAATGAACGGGTAACTTTTTCCCCGTCCTTTCCGCTTCTCTCCTATTCTGCCTCACTTTTTGCAGAGCATGTTATGGTGTTTCAGATCCTCCTCTCAAGCTTATATATGTTCTTGGGGGACACCCATCAATGCAATCATTGCATTTTCCCCTTATAAATGCTCCCCCCTTTCCCCAAAGGAGGAACCCTGTTTTGGCGCCAAAAATGCACTGACAGCCCGCCAAATCAGCTACAGTGAATCCCCTCTAGATTCTCTCCAAAATATCTACAAGTATGGAAAGACAGGTTTAACCTATTGGTAGGACCAATTAATTCTATTGGTAAGATGGGTAGTCTACAGTTTTCTGAAATGAACGGAGGATGCCTTTTGGTGCCACATGTCACTGACAGCTACTGACAGCTACAATGTCCCTCCCCTTCACCTGCAACTTCCTTTCCCGGTTGCCTTTTTTTATTTGCAAACAATGACCACTTTCTACCCCTAGCAAATAAACAAGGGACATGGCTAGTTGTGCAAAGTTTTTTTTTTTTGGTCTAGTTATGCAAAATGGCCTAATTAAAACATGTTGTTGGGGTATACTCCATATTAATTAACAATACTTTCCTGGACAATTTTTTTTTTTGACGTACTTTCCTGGGCAATTTTGGCAAGAGCCAAAGGGCAAACTTTTTTCCTACCAAAAAAAAGGGCAAACTTTTACTTTTACTGTACTTATTTTTTTGGGTAAATTACACATAACCATCCATAAATTATGATACTTTTCACATAACCACTCATAAAAACTTAAATTACAGTAAACTACCCATAAATTAGTTATCTTTTCATAAGACCACCCACCCATTAAACCTCTATTTCTTTTGTTTAAAAAGATTAAAATACCCTTAATTCAAGCTTATTTGTATTTAATGCAATGATTTGTTTTCATAAGACTTCCCATTTGTTAAATAATTCGGTTTTACTTTTACCCTTTTAAAAAAGGATAAATTAATTATAATAAAATTATTCATGTTCGGCTAATTTGTCAAATGATATGTATAAGCTTAGCTTATTTTTTAAATGATATGGTTTGTAATTTAAGATATGAGCTAATTTACCCTTCTTTTAAAGCAACAATTTTGTTTTATTTTAGAGCTTATCCCTATCTTATTCAACATTTGAAGGAGAGGCCGGAGACAGTTAGGAGCTACTGCAAGTCTCGACTCTTCACATTTCAAATCCAATTTAAATATATATTGGTTGGAGTACTTAGGGTGGGTTTGAGTTCCATTCCATTTTAACTATAATTCAATTATTTACTTCAGTTTATGTGAGCAGTTGGTTGTATAACTAAAAATCTCATAAAAACTGAGGTAAAATAGTAATTTAACCAAATAATCACATACATCGGGATAGAACTATTACATTATATATAATTAATAAATTATGGAATCCAAACACACCCTTAATTTATCTTAAATTTTTTGTTTACCAAAGACGACCTTGTCTATTTTACATTATAAACATAATACAATTGGAATCCAAACACATACTAATATACATGCAACATCTTCCCTTTACAAAGTACAAACAAATAAGCTTGAATTAAGGGTATTTTAGTCATTTTAAACAAAACAAATAGAGGTTTAATGTGTGGGTGGTCATATGAAAACAAATCAAATTTATGGGTGGTTTACTGTAATTTAAGTTTTTATGGGTGGTTATGTGAAAAGTTCCATAATTTGTGGGTGGTTATGTGTAATTTACCCTATTTTTTTAGACAACTTTTGTCCTCTAGCAAAAGCTTTCAAATTAAACATTACTCCGTATATATATAAGTAGATACTCTCTTGAGCTCTTCCACAACTCCATTCTCTTATAAACCTTCTTCTTAGTTTTCACACTTTTATACAATATAATTGACACCTTTTGGGTATTAAGATGGTCAAATTGAGATCAATGAGGTTTGGCAGAAGCAACTCCAAGCTCATCAATGGAGGAAGACACAACAAGAGCGAAAGACGAACTGATCAAATTAGTGTCGGAGAGATTCGATGGGAGCTTCGGCCAGGAGGAATGCTGGTTCAGAAAAGGGAGAGTGTTGAAGGTGAAGGGTTTATCACCATCAAAGTCTCAACTGTGTCACATTCCCATGATGTTTCCATTGGAGCTACTTCTACTTTTGGTAAGTTTTTTTAAAATAAAATAATTTGAATTCTAATTTATATTTTTCTTAACACTTGAACTGACCAAAATCACAATCCATTCATTTGTTTTAAATTGGCAAAAAAATCATTAAATCATCACTTTAATTTGGGTGGAGATGATTTAATCATATATTTCTTAGAAATTGGTCAATTTCTCAAATTAAAAAAAAAATGTAGTGTTTAATGTTACTTTGTAAAGTTTTTTGTTGGGCTAGATGGATTTTTAGGAGTAAGTTTCTCTTGATATATTTAAAAATTGTTAGTTTAAAATTTTCAAGTATGGGTCAATGTACATAGGTGAACTAAAGATGGTTCTATCACTAGTAACCGGGTTCGAGCCAAGGGAACAAAGGCTTCTGTATCGAGGAAAGGAGAGGGAAGACCGCGAGCACCTACACATGGTTGGTGTAAGCGAAAAAGACAAGATTCTCTTACTCGAAGATCCAGCCATCAAGGAGCGCAAGCTTCGCAGCTTCATGAAGACCGATCCCTTAGGAACCACTTTTCGCACCATTAGTGTATAGCTCGCTGCTCGTACATACACTCCCGAATGTCATGATGGATTTCGAAGCATCGGTTGTCGATTTGGGTGCCGGGTTAGCGTAGATTTAGCATTAGAAGTACAAGGGCATTGGGTGTCTTTTTGCTAAATACCCTCCAAAATGTACTATATATTTATGTGTGGTTGTATTATTGAATTATATATGTATTATAACGGCCCGGAAAATAAGGATCTTCTTTCCCCTACTTGCCCTCCCTTGGGCCTAGGCAAGAAAACCTAATTATCCGAGTTACGTTTAAGAAGGCAAGGTTACCTTCCAACTAGATCTTACAACCCGAGTACGAGTCACAAGTTTTCGCAATAAAAAGAAACAAGGTTTAAATCAAATACAATCCAAAAGAGTGCCACGACCTAGCCGGGTCAAAACGATGCAAAAGATTTTTAAAAGAGAAAGTTTAGTGGTCTCTCAAGCTCTCGATCTAACGCCAAAAGTCTGAACCCGCCAAGCATCCATAAGAGCAAAGATAGCGGCTAACGGTTACCTGAATCTAAAAAAAAGAAGGGGATCTGGGTCAATCATCGGGTCACTCCTGCGCGTGTGTAAACACTCTGAGAGGCATATAATAAGCATCCTATTCCTAAGATGAAATGCGTAATGCAAAACGGAAATTAAACAGTTAAGTATGCGGATAAGTAAATGCAGAAATAAATAAAGAAGCGCGCCAAATACAAGAAATGCCAAATAGCATGTCCCTCTAGGCTCATAAGAAATCCTATAGCAACTCACCATCAAAGGAGCTACCTCACCCTACGGTGTAGGCCAACCCCACGCAATGAGCCTACTAACTAGGAAAGGAAGGCAAGCAATGACACTTATATAAGGCCTAAGGCTCTAAGAGTCCTAATGCACTTACTAGAAAGCCTACCGCATCATCGAGTGCAAGCAACTTTCTATACCAAAAGCCTACCGCATCATCGAGTGCAAGCAACTTTCTATATAAGCGCCAACTAGGATGACAAGAATAAAAGAAAAATGTCCCAACCAATAAACACCTATAACGGCCGTTTTCTAGCAAAGACAGATAGCAAGACATATGGTTTCCGTTTTAGATCCTAAGCATGATTCTAAGTCGTATGGTGCATGAACACTAGCCTACTATATAACACCCAGTGCATAAAGCGCCCATCATGAGTAAGTTCAAGGAACTCACCTGGAGAAGCGCAGAATCCAAGCAACCAATAAAAGTAATAGCAAGTCCAGACAATCAGAGATCACCTAGTAATTCAATATATAACATAATAAGTCTAAGTCTAACTTACACAAAGCATATCAAATAATACACATAAGATCCACATAAAACGTATATAAGTTAACCATCCCATCATCATCAACATTAATGTCTCAATTCAATTCCTCAACTTGTTTCCACAACTTGGGCATATTCTCGTCATCACATCTTATTCATAGCATCATCATCATCACAATTCCATTCTCATTTCCATAAGTCATCTCGAATTTCCAACGTCTCAAATCATGCTTTTAACTCATATATTCCTATAATTTATGTCATAACTCACATAAATGCTCAATTAATTTCATTAATCAAATCATCAAGTCAACTCAAGTAAATCAATTCAGAGTTTCTCAAAAGCCCTTAAATTTTCAAGAAGTCAATTTAATAGTCAAACAGTTCTTTCAAAATCATACTTAGCAAATTCCAATTATACAACCTTAAACCTTTAACCAACTCATAAAAGTATATTATTAAAATAATCCCGGCATATTTTAGTCCAAAACATTATCTAATAAATTTCCGACACTTAGAAATATTTTCCGAACAATCTAAATAATTCAAACTAACTTTTTAAATGCAAATAGTTATCAAATAGATTATTCACATAAGTAAATTCCTTACAAATCAGATTAAATAAAACATCTAGATAAATCGGCGTATATGCTTAAATAATTAATAAATAATAATTAATAACGAGTTAATAAATTAAGGAACTATTTTAATAACACTATCAACCTCAAAACAACATATATATAATAATTAAATAAACACTCAAATAAATTATATTTTAAATTACTTATAATAAATAATTAACTAATTAACTAATAAATAAAATAGAATAAAATAATAATAATAGTTAAATAACAATTTATATATAATAATTATATAATATATATATATATATAATAAGTTAATTAAACCCTTTAAATAATTTTTCCAACCGGATCCCGAATCGAACCAAACCCATTTAAATCCAACCAAACCGAACCCAAAACATTAATCCTCAAACCGGTTTAGCACTAAATCAAAATATATATAAACTAGCAAGGGGGGGGGGGCCACAACATCCATATCATCGTCCTCTTCCTCCCGAATTCAAATGAAAGCTCCAGCCTCCCGCCCGTGCTCGCCGCTCATCGCCAATTCGAGCTCGCCGGAGTCCTCGCCAGAGCTCTCGAGCCCACCCGACTCCCCGCACTCAGCTCACACACACTCACACTCGCCCATAGCCCGACCCCGGTTAGAAATCGATTAGAAACGGAGGAAGGGAAAGGCGAAACTCACCGAGGAAGTTCGCGACTTCGGGGCTCTCGATCGGAGGTCTGAGCGTCGTCGGAGGCTCGCGATGGCTTCTCGGACCTACGTCGGAGGTGGGTGAGCAGGATGATGGAGCTCGAAGGTGGTTTTGATCGAAAACGAATGGGAACGGCTTACCGGAAGGTCGTTCGTGCTCGAACGTAGGCGACGGAGCTTCGGTGGCTCGGTGGTGGCATCGGGGGTTTTCTGGGCTGCCTCGGGGCGTCGGTGGACGTCGAGTAAGGTGGGGATCAATGCTGCTACTGCTCTTCGAGGAAGGAGGGACGGGGCGATGGTGCTCGTTCTGGGCTCGGGAAAACAGAGGACGGGGAGCTTGGGGCTGCTATTGGTGACGCCTCGGTTGTGTGTACGGTGGAGCTGAGAAGTGTTTGTGGTGGTGAACTGTTGAAGGAGCTGAAAAAAGGAAGGAAGGAGGATGGATGGGATGGAGGAGTGAAGAGATGGGAGATGGCGTGGGTGTGCAGCTACAATGGTGTGTTTATTCATTCAAAAAGAAATTAGAGGGGAGGTGAAGGAAGGGAGTGATGGTAAAGGGTGCAGATGGCTCGGTTTGGGCTGCAAGCCTACAAGTATAGGAGAGGGGAGGGAGATGGGTAGAGAGATTGAGTGTAGGAGTGACTATAAAAGTCAAATTAATACCCGGAATAAATTCTGAAATCTGCTTTTCGACTTTAACCCGACTCAATTAAAATCAATTGAAAATAAACTTTCGAATCCGAATTAGCTAATGAAGCCCGAAAATATTTCTAAGCCTTAAAATAATAGAGCGAAATGAATTCATTTTTGAATTAAATAATAAATTTATGTCGGAATTTGGTCAAAAGAATTCAAACAAATCGTTTGCTCGAGGATAGAATTATTCAAAATTTTCCGAATCCTTAGGATTCAAATCCCAATTAAATCAATACCAAATCAAAATTAATTCTTAATTTATAAAATAATATCTTAAAATTCCAAGTCTTTACATGTATGTCCTTGTCGTGTTTTAGTCATGTTGTTGATAATTGATTGTGATTTGGCTTCAAGTTTTAAATGATCGAACGTACGATCTTCTTTTTATTCGTTTGTTTTTTGTTAAGTTCCTTTGTACAAGGGCATGTGTGGGGGACACTTTGTGATCTTGTTTGTAGATATGAGTTATTGAAAAGAAAATGGGGCTTAAGATATATATATATATATATATATATATATATAGAGAGAGAGAGAGAGAGAGAGAGGTAAAGGTTGAAATGAAAATGGGGCTTAAATGAAAAATTTACTTAAAGTGAAAATGGTCCAATTTGAAGGTAAATGGGCCTAATTTAAAGGTAAATGAGCCTAATTAAATGAGTAATAGATAAATGGACCTATTTGATGTGTAAATGGACCTAATTTTATGGGGTAAATGGATAAATGGGTAAATGACCCTAAATATGAGATAAATGTCACCACCTCTCCCATATTTTCTATTTCTACCAATATCGCCCTTATTTCAATTATAAAAATTACATATTTTAGCCCGTGATTTTTATTTGAAATAATATTATAAGGTGCATCTACAAGATTACAAAATGCAACAAAATATGCTACATCACATTTATTGTCTTTATTTTAAAAAGTGAAAAATATGAGATTACAAAATATAAAGGGAACAAATAATACAATAAAGATTATTATTAATAAATGTGCTATTCCTAATGTAAAGTAAGTTCCCTACCAAATATTTTCTTTATGGGTTGCTATTTTTATGGCGGTTTTGTACTTTAATGTGACATGTGTCATTAAAAGTCTATTAGCTCAAAATGGTATAACGATGTGCCCATGCACAAAGGTTTGAGTTCAAAATCTCGCACATGCTATTTATGATTGTCTTCTTTTTGTTCCCGTTCATGAATAAGATTATAAAATGCAATAGTAAAATGATAATGTGCACAAATAAGATGATATAATGCATATATAACATTATGGTGTGCAAATACAATATTATGTTGTGCAAATATAATATTATGGTGTGCAAATAAAATATTATGTTGTGCAAATATAATATTATGTTGTGCAAATAAAATGATAAGTGCAAGAATAAAATGATTAAGTGCAAGAATAAAATGACAAAGTGCAAGAATAAAATGACAAAGTACATGAATAAGATTATGAAGTGCAAGAATAAAAGCCTATTAGCTCCATTAAAAATGGTATAGCGATGTGCCAATGCACATATGTTCGAGTTCAAAATTCCGCATAAGCTATTTATGGTTGTCTTCTTTTTGTTCTCGTTCATGAATAAGATTATAAAGTGCAATAATAAAATGATAATGTGCACAAATAAGATGATAAAGTGCATATATAACATTATGGTGTGCAAATATAACATTATATTGTGGAAATATAACACGATATTTTACAAATATAACATTATGTTGTGCATATCTAATAATACAATGTTACTTTGTGCACATATAATATTATGATGTGCGAATATAACATTATATTGTGCAAATATAACTTTAGGTTGTACAAATATAATATTATGTTGTGCAAATAAAATAATAAAGTGTAAGAGTAAAATAGACTAGTGTATGAATAAAAAAATATGAAGTGCATGAATAATATTGTGAAGTGCACAATTAAGATTATAAAATGCATAAATAAAATGATAAAGTCTATTAATAATAATATGAAGTGCATGAATAAGATTATGAAGTGCACAATTAAGATTATAAAGTGCATAAATAAAATGATGAAGTGCAAGAATAAAATGATAATATTATAAAATGATAAGTGCAAGAATAAAATGATGTTGTATGAATAAAAATATGAATTGCATGAATAAGATTGTGAAGTGCACAATTAAGATTATAAAGCGCATAAATAAAATGATGAAGTCTATAAATAATAGTATGAAGTGCATGAATAAGATTATGAATTGCACGATTAAGATTATAAAATGTATAAATAAATTGATAAAATCCAAGAATAAAATTACGAAGTGCCCAATTAAAAATTACGGGTTAAAATATGCAATTTTTACTATTGAAATAGGGCAATATTTATACAAATAGAAAGTATGGGGAGGTTTTTTGTAATTTTCGCATCTCCTTCCTCTCCCGTGCGTTGCTACAGTACTAGACTACCAGTACAGACTGGTTTTTCGTTGACGGCACAGCACAACTCCGATTCCCGGCGATGGCACAACGGCGCCGCTTCAGTGGGTGGTGGATCCGGAAACGAGGGCTCAGCACAACGGCGGCGCTTCAGTGGGTGGTGGATCCGGCGACGGCACAGCCCAACGACGTCGCTTCCCGGCGGCGAGGGCTTCTTGGATATAACCTCGAGGCGCCGAGGGCTTCCTGATTGGTTGAATCTTCGAGGGCTTACTCATTGGTCTAATCTCCGAGGTCTTCCCGGTGACGCTTCTCGGCGGCGAGGGCTTCCGATTGGTCGAATCTCCAAGGTCGGATTGGTCGAATTCAATCGAGGAATCAAACAAATTAGTCGGCGTCAGAGGTCTGATTGGCATCGAATTCGGAGGTCTGATTGGATTCGCCTAGATTCAGCCTCGAGGCGCCCGATTGTAGGCGGCAAAGCTCCATGGTTGGCGTCGGTGTCGAGGAGGGATGCGCCATTGGGAGAGGCGCCCGGGCTCGAGAGGAAGCAATGTCGGGAGAGAGCTCGGGAAAAAAGGAAGCTAGATTGAGAGGATGGGAGAGAAGAGGACGAGAGCCATGGAGCTCTGCGAGGCCGCCCTGTTCAGAAAGACGAAAGAGTGGAAGAAGGGACGGGAAGAAAGGCCACTCTGTTCATTTTCATTTTAAGCGTTTTTTTCATCTTAAGCCCCTTTTTCACTTTAACCTCACCCTATATATATATATATATATATATATATATATATATATATATATATATATATATATATATAGGTAAAGGTTCAAGTGAAAATTGGGCTTAAGGTGAAAATTTTGCTTAAAGTGAAAATGGGCTTTTTTATAACATGGGTTGCTTGATCATTTAAGAAGGTACCCGTTTAACTTAATTACCCAACGTTTAGCTATTTCATTTACTCAGCCACTCATCTCTCTCTTTCTGCGCTTTTCACCTTTTGCTTCTCTCGAGAGATTTTCGATCTGAAAATCGCCTTTGAGCTCTGTTTGCCATGGATTCAACTTCGGAAGGTTAGGGTTTTCAACTAATCTTCGTTATTGTTTGTTACATTACTTCGATTTTGGACCTATTTTTTGTGTTCGTCTTCGATCGAGAGGTGTATGTTAGGGTTTATGTTCTTTAGGTTGCGATTCTGTTTCTATTACGAGATTTTTACGTTATTTGTTGAATCTGGAGTATAGATGTTCTCTATTTATGTTAAGCATCGATTATTGTTGGTTAGATGTGTGTGTTTTTGGTCTTGTTTTATTCTTCGTTTTTTCTTAGGGTTTGGATGTGGTTTGGAGATTTGTGCTTACTTTCGTTTGTTTATTTTTGAGTTTCTTCTTTTCTTCTGTTGTTTATTGAGTGCATTTTCCGTATTTTTGTACTTTAATGTGTTTTGTGCTGTAGTGTTTTGTTGTTTTTTCGGTTTTATTCATATTTAATGCACTTTATTTGTTGTCTTTTTGTTTGATGTTATAATTTTTAGCTTGCTTTTGTTTTTTTCCAAGGTAAACATCCACGTACGAGGTCCCAGTCCAATGCAATTATTGTTCCAAGTACAACTCGGAAACGATTGAAAAAATCTGGTTCAAAGCTTCCTGTCGTTGATTTAGCAAAGGATTCTCCAGATTTATTTGATTCCCAAGTTGAAGATTCCCTTGACTCTGAAGACACACATCCAGAAGGTCTTGTACACCAAAACTTTTGTGTGTTGGGGACACTAATGTTGGTGGAGTAATTGAAGAGGGTAATGGTGATGAAGTTCAATCTCAGGATGTGGAGCCTGGTGATGCAGGCAATGGGAAGGACACTGATACTCAGGTGGAGGAAGAAATTGTTGGGCTGGATGGTGTTCATCTTGAAGAGCCAGAGGTGGGGGATCAAAATACTGATGTGCTATCTCATCCATCCACTGTTGAAGCTGATCATGGTGGTAGGGATTTGTTTGTCAAGAAGCCAAGGAAGACTAGAGCGAAACAGTTCCCAACATTGAAGTCAAGATCCAACATCCGTATGTTTGTATCTGCTCTTAGTAAATTGAATGAGAAGCAAAAAGAATGCATTAGGGGCATTGGATTTGGGTTTTTATTTGATCTGAATATAGAGTACATGCCTCTGTCTTTGGGATTCTGGCTTGTTGACAATTTTGACCCAAACAAGTGCTGTTTGCTTATGAATGATGGTGGGAAAGTTGAAATAAATGATATTGATGTACACATTACGTTAGGATTGCCGTTGGGAAAGAAAATGGTGCCTAAGAAGACTTGCAAAGAGAATTTTGATGATGTGAAGAATTGGAGGACATCTCTTGGGACTGTTGATCATATAACCCCTTCTGTTTTTATTGACAAGTTAGTAGCTGATGTTGATTGTGGGGATAAATTTGTGACCAATTTCCTTGTGGTTTTTCACTCTTTGCTTGTTGACAGTCCTGGGAATGGCCTTGCTAATCAGAATTTGGTTAGATCCGTATGTGATTTGGGTGATTTCAAAGATGTGAACTGGTGTGCCTTTTTATTAGAAAGTTTGGTTGATACAAAGAAAGTATGGGAGAAGAACAAAGATGGCCACTTCCGAGGACCTCTTCTATTCTTGATTGTGAGTGCAGTTTATGTGTTTTGTTTTTTAATTTTTTTTCATATTGTTTTAATTCTTTTCACATATGTTTGATATTGTTTTCATTGTCTGTCCTGTCTGTTTTTAGTTGCTTTATATCGATCGGGTCAAGTTATTTACATGTGCTGCTTCTAGGAGGGCGTCTCGGTCTTTCCCTGTATTTGTGGGGTTGACTTCTGCTTTGCTGCGTCAACGTGAGACTGATGATATTGAAAGTGGTGGTTTTGGGCGTGGGTTGATACAAGAACATCAATCTATCCCCTCTACTCAGGGCAATCCTATGTCTGCTCAAACTGTTCGTTCGCCAGCCACTAATCAAGGCAACGCTCAACCTTCCTTTAACGACCCTGTACATGGAAAGGCTACATCACCCCTTGAGGTTTCTTACATTTTTTCATATTATTTCTATTTTGATTCATAGTTTCAGATATTGCTGTGTATTGCTGTTTGGTTTTTGCCCCCCCCCCCCCCCCCCCGACTTTGCGTTTATATTCATGTCTTATTCAAATATAATATGCTTATTTGCAGCTACTCCCCTTTGTTGTGCTAATGTTTTATTGTAGTCCCCTTTGTTTATTTCTGTTATTCTATCTTATATATATATACATTTTGATGCTAATTTTCTATTTTTTTATTTTTGTACGCATTTAGTTGGTGAATTTTGTAGTAATTGTGTGTTGTGTGTTTTGTTTTTGTTTTTGTGCGTGTGTTTGCATTTTTAGGCTTGGATACAGTCTTTTGTGCAAAAGACATCAGTTCTTGCGAATGCTATTTCTGATTTTGCTGAGTTTTCTACCCAAATCCCTCCTGAGGTTCAAGCTGATTGTAAAGTGAAGTCACTTCTTAGCGAGGGTAATAAGATGTTAGGGTTTGTGTGTTCATCAGATCGTCCTAACCCTAATCCTGCTGATAGGTCGTATATTGATGACTCTCCAGACTCCCAATTTTGGTCAGATCCTGAATTGATTGAGTGTCTTAATCAGATTGAGTTGGCTTATAAGAACAGAGTGAAAATGAAAACCAATTTTTTTGATGATTTAACTTCATTTGACATATTTGGGTCTGATCCTGCATTTAAGTCTGATGTTGACACACAAACTGCGTCTGAATATGCAAAAAAGACTGTTAAAGATGCATCTAAGTCTTCTGCTGCCACTCAAGGGATGCCAGATGTAGTTGTCAATATTGCTAAAGAATATGTGAATGATATACCTCGTCCCCATGGTCATGTGGCTGCCCCTCCCCAACAACCTTCTGTTCCTGGCCCTTCAACCGGTGTCTCTGCTGTAAGTGCCAATCCCACTGCGAAGCCGTTGGTGTATAAAAAGAAGATGAAGTATCCTATTCCATTGCAAATCTTCTCGTGTTCGTAACTTAAGTTCAATAGCTGGGAAACAAGATGCGGGTAAGGAAGAAGATGTTGCTAGTAGAAGGTCTTCCAAACCTTCCTTAAACCTCCGGAGTCCTTATTTTTCAAGAATTGTTGATATTACTGATTCTATCTCTGGCACTGAGCGTATTCTGTCTGCCTATTTATCTAAGAATACAGCTTCTCCCACGTAAGTTTATGTTTTTGATACTAATTATTTTAAGTTTTATTTTCTGCTTTATTATATTTTTGTGTTTCATATTATGTCTAATATTTGTAGTGAGGTCCTGTTTAAATACAAGTCTGTAGAAGTGCATAGGCATGATATGAGAAGTCTTGAAGATGATTTCCACGTCTCCTATGGTGTTATTGCTGGATGGTGTGCCGTTCTCAACCACAAAGAACAATTCAGAAGTGATGTTTCTCCACTAAGGTTTTTTGTGCCAGTTCATTCGTCTGTAAGTATTCTTTTTATTGGTGTCTTTTAGTTCTATGTTCATCTTACTCTTTATTGTTTTGTGTATTTTTTCCCTAATAATTTTTATTATTAATTTTATTTCTGTTTGTTGCTCTATTCTGTAGGATTTTCCCTCTAATGCATCTCTTGAGAGCTCTGTTAACCAATATCAGAAGTTGTCTATTCGGCTTGATTCTTCATTGGCAATGGCTCCTCATATTGCTTTAAAAGATGTTGATATGGTACTTTTATTGTTTATTTTGTTGTTTTTTTATATATAAATTACCTTCTTCTATCATTTTTTTTATTTTTCTTAGTTTTTTTAAATGTATGTTATTTTGTGCATTTTTGTAGTTTGTGTTTGTTGTTGAGCGTGAAGAAGAGTTTTTCATGGTAGTCTTCAATGTTAAGACTAAACTTACCCAAACTCTTGATGTTTGTCCTCCTATCCCTCCTCCTACTGGCTCAATTTTATCAACAACAGACTGTTTGGTTAGTTTTGTTATTTTTTATGTCATATATTTGAAATTAAAATATATTTCTAATTTATTCAACTTTGCCCTTTTTCTGATTATATAATTATTTTTTTGGTTATAGGAAGATTTGCTTGATGACTATTTGAGGAACAAAGGATTAATGGCTAAGTCAGACTCAATTACAAAATCAATGTCCTCAAATGTTACTCTACCATAGGCTGGTCATGATAAGAGGATTCATTCAGGGGTTTGTGTCATGAGGCACATGGAGACTTTTATTGGAGTTGAGAAGGGATTCAAACCTGGAATTGATAAAGGGAGTGAGAAGAACATATCCAAGCTGCGACAGAAATATTTGGCTGATATTATATGCTCAGATCTTAATGCGGTGCGCACTCAAGTTATTGAAGCAGCCAAGTCTCACGCAAGACTGACATTAAAAGGAGTCCAGGGTCAGAAGCTACAGTTTAATTGATATTCACTAACTACTGTTAACATTTAGCCCCATCTATAAGTATATATCTGGTATATATAGCCTGTTTGGTTGTTGTGGACAGTTTAAACTATGTTTGGACAGTTGTTTGTAGGGTATACCCATTTTGGGCTTTACTTGTTACGGGGGTATAACTCTAGTCGTATCCTATGGTGCTACTCTGGTACATTTTGTGAATTGTCTGGGATTTAACAACTTAGGTTTTTGGAAGATCTTGTGTTGATGAATTTTATTCCTATTTAGTTATGCTGTTGCTTTTTTATGTTTAAGTGTGTTTGTATATGCTTTATTTTGTTCCTGATTTTTGTCCTGGGTTTCAAATTTATAAATTCAGTTATTGAACTTAAATATGGCAGGTGTGGTGTTTCTTGAATTGGTAAATAAATAGCCGTCATTCCGGGGTTCGAATCGGGGTCCTAACAGGTGTGGTGTTCCATAAGTCTCGTATTATGCAACAATAAATTCAAGTTGTGCAAATATAAAGATACGCTATGCATATGTATCAGTATATATAAATAAGAGTTGTGGTATTGTAAATTAATGTTGTGCAAATATAATTTGTTTTTGTGCTAACACACATCATCTTGTGCATGTGCACTAATATAGTTTTAAAATATTTTATGTCCTCCTCCCTATTTAGTTATTCATTTTTACTTAATGTTTGTTTTATCTATAAAACGTTTTATTTATAGATAAACCTTATTTAATTCATTTTTCAGTTGTGATGGCCATATCCTCCCATTTGTACAAAGTAACTCTTTGTTGTTCATATTTAAATTTGTATTGTGCACATTTATAATTATGTTGTGCTGTCCCCAGGAATCCCTGAATATGTAATATTTCGATGTTCAGTTATAAATGAATGTTGTTCACCTTTAATTATCTTATGTTCAAATATAATTCAAAGTTGTTTTTATATGGGTTGGAGTTTATGGGGTCCATATATGTCTCCAAGTTGTTGTTATACGTTTCATTTATATTTTTTAAGTAAATATTTATCTTTTTCAAGTGCATTCTTTGAAGTTTTTGTTGTTCAACTATAATTTGATTTTGTGCTAACAAAAAATCATATTGTGCATGTGGAATAATATAGTTTTAAGTTTTTTTTTTATTTTCCCTCCACTTTTATTTATTTATTATTGATGTTATTTATATATTTAAAAGGGGTTTTTGGAGTTGTATTGTGTTTTTAAATCTTGGAAAATGAATTAAAATAACTGTTTGTTGTTCACATTTAAGATGTTTTGTGCACACATATTAGTATGTTGTGCTGTTTTCCAGGAATTCATGAAAATGTAGGATTCTGATGTTCAATTATAAATGAATGTTGTTCAACTTTAACCGTCTCATGTTCAATATAAATGAAAGTTATTTTTATAATATTTGAAGTTTCTTGTGTTCATACATATCTCCAAGTTGTGTTTTCTCTCCCATTTTACTGTTTTTCATCCATACTTTATGTTATTTTTTAATGCATACTTTTATAGTAGAAATTGCATATTTAAAATGCTTAATAAATAACATAATACGATAAAATATTTTATAATAATATTAATATGGTAAACTTAAATGTGGCAATACCATAAAATAACAACTTGTTCCCTACTACATAAAATACATATTTTTGAAATAGAAATTATATTTGAAGGTGCAATTTTTTTTTTTGTTGCCCTTCTACTTAATCTAGATGCCAAGATATTCATTAATCTTGGCCCTCCTAATGTCTTCTGATTCAATCAGTCCTTCAACATGTGCAGTTATGAACCCTTCAACCATCTGCAATGTATCTTCCAGCCTCTCTTGTTCTTCAACCAACTGCATACATTATTTTCAAGTTAACATTTATATTGGAAATATCAAAATATTATTAATAAAAGAATTGAAATCTTACCCTGGCCTCCAGATCATTGTTATGTGTCCGTCGTGCTTCAGATATATGGTATTCATTTCCATTCATTTCCTGCCTGAGTGCATCGTAATAGGTCTGATGAAATTCAGCAGATGCCATGTAATTTGCCCTTTCCCTTGTGGTGAACGTCTCCGCTGCTTCTTCCAAGATTTTCATGTGGTATCCTGGGTATTGGATTTCATCTAGTGCGTCCATCTCCCTGTAGTAATTTTCTGTGAACTCTACTGTCCTGATTTCTGCCATTTCCGATTGAGTGACTTTGGCGGTTTTTGAAATGGAAAGAGGGAGAGAGCACTGGATATCAGTTTTTGATGTTTAAATTGTGCCTTTCTAATGGAGGGGTGTCTATGTATATATAGGCAGAGATTTTGCAGTTTCGGCCATTTTAACTTCCTCCTTTAAAAAGTTTTAACTTTCTATTAACTGCTTTTTGTCTTAAAAGCCGAGAGGCCCAATGCATGTTTATCTATTTCTCTACCCTAATATAGGTCCTAAAAACTGTGTGTTCCCAATGTAAATGTGATTTAATATGTCTAACTTTTTCTGTTTCACAGTTAAAAAGTGCTATTCTAATAACCAAAATTGCATTTATATCCTTATGTTGTTCACATTTAATAGAGTTTTGTTCGCGGTAAATAGACCGTTATATTTTGTTCGTTTTTCTAACTGCTTTTTGCCTGAAAAAATCTGCTATCACCTATGCATGTCTTTCTGCTTTTTTTTTTGGTGGAAAACTATATTTTCTTAATATTGCAATGCTTCTTGATTTTTCCTACTAATAAGTAAAAGTGCAACCATAAATCCTTACTGTCCCCTTATAATACTTAAAAGTCAAAACAGTGGTAAATCATCATAAAATAGTGCTTCCTTCACCAACAGTCGAAGACTGTTGGTTATCCTTGTTGTAAACTGTTAATAAGTAAAAGTGCAACTATAAATCCTTGATGGTCACAGATAACAAGTAAAAGTGCAAACAACGTTAAATCATAAAAAAAAAATTGCTTCCTTGCTCAACTGTCAAGTGTGTTGCTTGGTGCTCTCACTTTCTCTTTTTTGGGCAAGTTCTGCTGTTGTGAGGAGCATATTGATTGCAGATAGAGCATAATCTTTTCCCCCTTTTTTGTGTTTCCATTGATATCTCCTTTCCACTTTTCAATCGCTTCCCACTCCCCTTTGTTTTTGCCTGTGTTGGATCATGAATTGTAACATTTTCAGTTCTGTGAATCTCAGCAAACTCATCGAATATACTTATATTTGAGTTGGACGACGATTCTGAATTTGTTGCTGATACCAGGAGCTCCTGTTTTGCCTTTCTCAAGGTGTCTGTGAAACACTTTATCTACTCTCTATTGCCCTTAATGATGTCTACACATGAATGAAATTCTGCTAGCATATTTGTGAGCATCAGTTTTTGTTCCTCCTTTTCCCTTGACTGTCTCACAACACCATTATCCAGTGTAAACACATTGCTTAGTGTTGCGGCCTTTGTCCACCGAGTCAGTATCAATGTGTCTAGCAACTTCTCCACTTGTAAATCTTTCAAAACTGCTAATATGTGCATGCATGGGTAGCCATTTCTGATGAACAAGTTGCAAGAACAGGAGCAGTGATGATTATCAATCTGGTGCTCAACAGTGTACAACTTTCTGTTTTGCTGCTTCAGAGTATACACTTCTATGTCTTCAATCTCTGTCACATTGGTGACTCTGCAGTTATATAATGCAGCACTCAACTCTTCCTGAAACTTTTTCCATATTCCCAGTGTATACAATGTTGATGCATGCTTCTCCAATGGAAGTGGCGAGATCAGTTTTGGTTTCAGAATTGCACAATCATAATTATTCTTCCCTTGCCTATGCCTTTGTGTTTCAATTGCACTGTCATAGTACAAGACAAATTCTATTAAATTTGCTGAACAGTTTGAAAACTTACGGAAGAAGTGGTTCATGCTCTCTGAAATGGATGTTGTTCTCACTAATCCGCCAAGTTGGACATTTCTATAGTATGCGGGTATCCACTTTTCTCTTGAAGAAACAAATCAGATAACCATGAGTGGTTTGCCATTCCAAACTCGTCCATCAACTTTCTCCATTCAGATTCAAACTCTTCAGGCGTTATCTCCATGTTCCACACAATGTTCCTGAGCCTGGTTGTGAACGTGGAGTAGCCAGTCATTGTGTTGTCAATTTTCTGAGACAGCTTCTCCATGATGTGCCACATGCATAACCTGTGTCTTGTCTCAGGGAAGACCTTCTCTACAGCTATCTTCATTGCTGGGTCTTGGTCTGTTGAGAAGATTGTTGGGCAGTGACCCATTGCCTTCTTGAAATGTTCAAACAACCAAACATATGATTCCACATTCTCATTTCGCAAAAGTCCTGCCCCAAACAACACACAACCTTTGTGGTGGTCATATCCTGTGAATGGACTGAAAACCATCTTGTACCTTCCAGACAACAAACATACGTGTTTCAGTGTAATTACAGTACTCATATATGATAATGTACTTTAAAAAATGCATTATGATAAAAAAAATAATATAAAAATCAGTGATTTGTGTTTTGTGTTTACCTGTTCGTATTGTAGGTTGAGTCAAATGATACAATATCTCCAAACAATGAGTAGTTTTTCCTAGAAACAGCGTCTATCTAGAACAATCTGTTGAGCTTGTCCTCTTTATCCAAATCATATGCAAAATAAAATGCATTGCATGTTTCTTCTTTGTTAAAGAAGCGATCAATAACAACCTGAGCATCAGACCCTTTAAAATAAGCCAGGAGATCTCTTCTTTGATTTTTAAAATCAATTGCCAAAGGCCCAACATTGATGTACCCTCCAACCATTTCTTGAAACAAACTGTAAGATCTCGATGTCCCAACTCCTTGTTTTGCACAATCAAGGACAAACTTTCTATGATGCGTACGCATCTGTCTATTTCTCTTCATGTACATTTTTCCCAATTCATCCACTAAACTATGTGTGTGTTTTTCCTTAAGTTTTGTCACAACAAACCCCTGACCCTGAAAATACTTGATTATAATCCTAGCTGTACACCCAACTCTGCCAGACAACCGATTTCTCATATTTTTTGTGTTATTGTAATTCTTGTATCCTGCCTTGTTGCAATACAAGTACTTCAGTTTAACTAACCCTGGCTCCTTAACTATCGCTCCATGTCTTACATCAAAACCAGCCCTATATGCATAATCCAAATAAGCTTTGATTGCTTCCTCCATTGTCTCATACACTTTTTTTTTCTGATGGCCTCAATTCCTCACTGCATATTGGTATCCGGTACATTGTACTGTTTGGTGAGACAAACATTCTACAAGGCAGGTGCTCTTCTTGTTGTGTTGGCTCAACATCATTTTCAGGAGGTAAAATAGCAAGAGGTATTGCAGTAGCAACACCTTCAGTAGTAGATGCATCTGAACTTTGTTTATTTTCATTGTTTGTTTCCATATCAGACTCCATTTATAATGTGCAATATGTGATGTAAATAATGTATTTATCAATTAATATGTGCTCTTAAAATCACTGTCATTGTTTAACACATCTTAAAATAAAAAACTAGAGTGTTTATATGGTGCATAGTTAATCTCAAATGCATTTTATCTAGTTAAAACAAGCATTGATGCAGGTAATGTACTATGAACATGCTTTTATTGAACAATAAAAAGAATCAGGACATATGCGTTTATTTATTGTTTTGTTAGGTTTTTATTTTTGAAAACCCTAGGTTGTTCTTCAATTCCGATTTTCAAAAATTGATCTTAATTGTGAATGTTTCTGTTCGAAATTCTAATTTACGTTGTAATTTAATAATGAAATGCAATGTTTATTCACCAATTCCAAAAATTAAGCATAGTTATCGAGTTTATGATGAAGAAATTGGTTTGCGTACCTCTGTGCCCTTTTTCAATCGATTTTTATTTATCCTGCGATTGGATGTTCCCTCTCTGCTCGCTTTTGTGCCTTTGAATTGCAATGATGTCTTGTTTGTCGAGATCATCTGCAGTTTGCACCCACTTTTGTTTGGAAAATCCTCGATTCCGACATCGCCGAGCGAGATCTTTGAGGAATTTCTCTCTGTCGGCGAGGAAAGAACAAGGCGAAGGAGACCGGTCCGCTTCTGTTCTTTTTTTTCTTTTTCCCGGTCCACACCGGTTCAATTGTTTTTTCCTTAAAAAAACCGGGACGTGCGTGTTTTGGCTTCCATTTTCACTTTAAGCAAATTTTTCATCTTAAACCCCATTTTCACTTTAACCTCACCATATATATATATATATAAACATGTTGTATTTTATGTATAAGAGCAACATATTGAGTGAGGTCAATTTGATGATATTAAAAGTATCAATCATAGAATCTTTGAGTTGAAAATCATTAATGATACACCCTATTGACACAGGGTAGTTGATGGAGTAGCTAAAGTTGATGGATTATTTGTATTAAATATATGTTAATAAGCTAGTAAAATATTTGGTAATCCTAGTTGTTAAGGTAGTTGATAGAAACTTGTGAATAGAAAATCAAAAGCTCCAAAACACTTGGATGAGTAGTGGTTGAAAAGCTCTTGTTCTAAAAGTTGATTAAACTATAAAATCTTATATTCATTTTATATAAAACTATATAATATCAAATCCATAAACTCCGAAAAGCTAGTTGGTGTGCCAAACGAAGTCGATCACCAGCCTATTAATGAGATAAGCAAAGAATTAATATAAAACAAATTGGGAAGTATAGTGTATATGTTGTGGAGGATTTGTTTTTTTTTTTTTCAGTGTAAATTTGGGAGAAGAGAGTAATGATTAAAATATTTTTAGTAATGTATTTTGAATTATAAATGAAGTATATTCATTTTATTTTTATTTTTTTTGAAGTTAAATCAGGTAATGTATTATAATAGATCAATACCCGCCAAGTCGATGAGACAAGGCGGGAAATGATCAAACCATACACGAGAAGAAACATCGTTTGGCAAAAGCCTAGCTGCCATATGTGCTACACTATTAGCACCCCTACGAATATGAGTAAATGACACAACCAAATCGTTTGGAAAAAAAATCAAGGATATCATCACAAACAATATCAATGTATGAAGTGGAACAAACTGGACTCCTTAGGCGAGCAATGAGGCCAACATCATCAGACTCGATCAAGAGCTTCTCAAACGCATGTCCTTGCATCGACTGAAGGCCAAAGAGGAGGGTTGGTGCTTCCGCCAACGCCACAGACATTGTCCCTGCAAAGTGCTTGGTGGCCACCATAAGAATGGCACCTGCAGATTAGAGCAGCACAGCTCTCAAGCATACCGAGCCATTCAGCAAAGCAGCGTCGGTATTAAGCTTTAAGGACCCAGGAGCCGGAGGTGACCAAGAGGTTGCTGCAGTCATGGCATAAATAGGCGATACCACCGCAGCCCCAATACTCCTATAGTCAGAGACATACTGCCGATACCCATCACGAACGATCTCCGAGTTGAAAACCTCATCTGTAAAAATGGCCTTGTTGCGTAAGGACCATGCCACCCACGCATTCGTGAGAAAATCACAAGCCCCCGTCTCACCGAAGGCATGGAAGACAGAATTGAGCGCCTCAATTGGAGTGCTATGGAGAAGGGTAGATACTAGATTAGATGTGGAGGAACCCACCCAAGCTGTTGCAGAAGAGCTGCAGACGAACAAAGCATGCCAGGTAGTCTCATCCGAGGCACGGCACCGGGAGCAGAGTGATGAGGCGATGATCTGCTTGGCAAACAAGTTTGAGGCAACGCTCAAGAAATTGCTGCACCAACGCCATCCAAAGTTTAGGACTTTTGGAGGAAGCTTGAGGCCCCATAGGAGACGCCAACCGTCTAGACTGGGCACAAATTGGGGACCCAAGCAACCCAACCAATATGCCGATTTGACGGAGAAGGAGCCTGATTTTTTAGGAAACCATATGCGAGTATCCCTTGGCAATCGGTGGCTAGCTAAAAGGAATCGAGAGAATTCGATGCACATCAGACGGCTCAAAGGCGCGCAGCATGGAGAGCAGGCACATCCCAAGATGTTGTTGCGGAATCGATGAATTCAGACACCATGATGTCCGAACTCATGCCCGACAGTAGCGACAGACGCACCATCCCCGAGTCACTGGGTACCCAAACGTTTGTTGCAGCAGCGATGGACTGACCATCCCCCACTCTCCAGCCCAAGCCTACAAGGAGCAGCGATTTAGCACCCCAGATACTACGCGTAGCTGGGTCTCCCACCCCTATAGGAAGAGAGAAAGGTGGAGTGCTTGAAGTATTTGGCTTGATAAACACCATGAAGGAGGGAGTTTGGGTGCTGAAGAAGGCGCCAACCTTCTTTGTCTTTTCAACATTTAAATCAAACGGGGCTCTAAGATTGTGAGGGGATAAAGTTGGGAGATAGATGTAGACGACAAAGTTGAGAATAATACAAGCGATTATTTGAATCCGGGGATTTAATAACTACTCTTTATCCTATATGCTTGGTAATTAAAAAATATATATGGTCAATGGGTAAGGGACACCCCTCTACCTAGTGCGTCGATATCTCAAACAACTCTGGTCTTCTTAACCTCATCCGCAAGGATGTTCTTGGGTAGAGTCCCTCTCATCCGAATTCTTTCTTTAAAAAAAAATGGGGTAAGGGACAGAAAGTTCCTAAAACAAGGCTTACTGGATTGCTGGATCTCTGCGTCACTTTTGGTATTTGGGTCCCAAAAATGTTGGTGGTTACAGCTCCAAGATAACGACTTTTAATGTATGTTTAGGTTAAGTGTTGTATCTTCGATTAAAAAAAAAGAGGTTAAGTGTTGTATACTTGTATTGCACTTGTTTCATAGCTAGTTTAAATAGTTTGATAACATTTTTGAAGAAGATGTAACTCATGAAGAAGATGTAACTCAAGATTCCTGATGTAAGAGGAATTGTCTCATTTATAAAAGACCAAATCTTATTATGGAATGTTTCCAAACAAAATAAAGATGTAACTCAAGATCATGGACCTCACCAGAAAACTACAAATAATCAGAACGCAAGGGGAAGAAGAAGAACCAAAGCAAAATGGCATCCCCACCAGCAGGGACCAACAAACTCAACTTCGACAGTTTACTGCGGCGCTGGCCCTTCCCCAATCCCCTCAATCTTTGGCTCCGAGGGTCTTGGACTTTGGAATGGCATCAATGCTGGCCGACAACTCAACATAACAAAACTTGTAATAGAAGGCGACAATCTTACCATCATTAACCGCCTCAAGGGTTGTGGATTGCCTTTTGGAGATTTTGAGATGATTGTCTCCGATAGTCTAGTCTTCTTAGGCAATTTCCTCTTTACTGAGATTCGTCATGTATATCGAGAAGCAAATAGAGTTGCAGACCGCTTATCGCATTTTGACTTTGTGTTCTCGGGCTCATTTGCTCCTGACGACTCGGTGCTTCGCAATTACATTCGTATGGATGCTCTTGGCTTATAAGGTTTACCATTATAGCCAAATTATTTCCGTTTCAAAAAAAAAGGTTGATAACATAGATCGATGATGGGATATTGTAAGATTATTTCGTTTGATAACACATATTTGATTGAATTAACGGTAAATAAAGTTGATAAGTTAGATGTATAAAATATAAAATATATATATATATTAAAATAATATTTGATTTTAAAAAAAAAACTTAATAAGATATTTGGTAGTTATATGATACTCCCTTCTATTGACAATATAGACGTTTCTTCCATCCAAATTATTGCTTGTGTATATATGTGTGTGTATGTATGTATGTATATATATATTAAATATAAGATGTTTGACACATATTTTAATGATTTAAAAATATATATATAAAATGCTAGATTGTTGGTCCGTGCTACGCACTAGACTAATTTTATTTTATGTAATTTAGTTTGAATTATACTTTATAAAATATTTCATTTATCAATTGAGTCTAAATATTATATATAAAATGTATATCTTTCCCGCTTCAATTCATATTCATACTTATACAAGTAGAAAGATTAAAAGAAAATCTCCCAACGAATATTGTGGTAAGATCCTTGAAATCCATATCCCTAACAGAGATCGAAGATAGATTATATTGAAAAGCAAGCAGAAATAGATGGTTCTCTATGGCATGTGTTTTAGATCACATCACAAAAGCATGAAGAGCTAACATTGACCCACTAAATTGGATATGGAAGATTGACTGCCCGCCAAAAATTAACTTTCCTATGGAAAAATATCTTCAATAATGGAACCCGACTCAATGAAAATTAGATTTAGGAACAAAGGGCTCGATGTGCCTCTGGGTTGTCCTCTCTGCAACTATTGTGAAGAGGACGCAACACATTTACTCACTGAATGTCAGATATCTCTAGCACTTGTCGGAAGAATGGAAAAGCATATATTGAAAGAATACCAAACATTGACAAAACAAAAAAGATCTATAAGATGATAATCGCTGAAATCTTTTCACAACTATCAACTACTCAGAAATCGGTACTAGCTTTCTCCTTATGAGGGGTTTGGTCAATGAGGAACAAAATCCTCTTTGAAAACTATGATGTTAGGAATATGGAACAATGGAGCTTATAAACCAATATAGGAAATCCTGAAAAGAAGCACAAGAAGATGATCTAGAGGACGACAAGATCACAACAGTACCACACAATCCTCAAAATAGATCGAGTCGTCAGAAAAAAAAAAGCTAATGATTTCCTTAATTAACAATATAGTGGGGTATATTTTCCTTGAGTTTTTCCTCCTACCATTTTCCGCCCAGTATGCATGTATTCACTCACAGTTTAATTCTTCTATATTGTGAGTCAAGTGTCTATCTCAACTATATCTATGTCAATCTTAGAGGCATTTTAGGAGTCTTGACCAATCATTTTTTTTTTTTTGCCATTTTCTTTGATTTTCTTTAATTCTCTTTTTTTCCTCTTTTTTCCTTTAATTCTCTTTTCCCTTTATTTTTACTAACTTCTATATATAAATAAACTCTTAATTTAGAAGAGTTTAGTATGATGTGTCAATCTTAGAGGCATTTTGGAGTCTTGACCAATCATTTTTTTTGTCATTTTCTTTGACTTTCTTTAATTCTCTTTTTTTTTCTTTTTCCTTTAATTCTCTTTTTAAAAAATATTATAATGATATTGATATTATTATTACTTAGTGATTTAAAATATCTATATTTATGTATTATACTTTACATAAGATTTTTAAAAAATAATTTTCTGAGAGAACTATAAGATACAATTATTGTAAAGTTTTTTTTAATGATTTTTATCTTAACATTTATTAATATTTTATAATATTTTTATATATAATATTTTAGTTTTAAAAAAACGCGTCATGGTGCGGGAATCATACTAGTAGTGTATAATTTGGTTCCAAGGAAACCCAATTGTCCGTTCATAATTTAATTGATTGTTCATTCCTAACTGATCATATGAGGCCAGATTTAAATTTCTTAATCAATGGGGTGAGCTTAGAGCACTGTCATGGTACATCACCCTTTCGTTTGTATGATAGGATATGAGACATTTTAATGTATTTGTACTGAATTAGTTTAACCTAAGGGTTTTCTGATTCTACTAGTATTTTTCATAGAAATTTCATTTGTAAAACTTCATTCATGTGTTGCGACTTCCGGATCCCTAATCCACCCTTGCTCTTTGTTCGACATATTTTATCCCAACTTATTAGAGGTCGGTGTTATTCATCCTTATTCCAAAAGAACTTTCGGTTTATTTGGTCAAATTCCTTAACCATCAAGCTCGGGAGCATGAAATTTTTCATTACGTATAACCTATAACTTTGGAGTACAAATGATTTAAAATTAAGACCATTAATGTAATTAAACAATAATTCACCAGCAAATTCAAATAACACAATATCGATATATACTTTTGCTGATTAAGTAAATTAGGTTTGAGCAATTGTTTGGTTTAAACTCATTTGAGAGAAGCATAAAAATGATTAAAAGTTAAAAACAGTAAAACAATTTAGACGAACAAAAAATATATTTGGTGTCCTAAAGTGCATTTTCCTTGACCCAAATGAGAGTAACCCTAAATGTCAGTTACTATTAGGATATTATAAATAATGGTAAAAATTACTCAAATCTAATATAGTAATTTAAGTTAGTTTATATTTAATCTTATTCGCCCTATTTCTATCTTCTTCGGTAATCACTGGATTTTCAGTTTTTTCACGCAAGAAAAAGTGTGGAGATAGGGATCGAATCCGAGACCTCCTAACTCCACCAGTGAGTCACCCTGACCCGGACTATAAAGAGCTATCTTTAATATTGATTATATGGTGTGGTTCATTGATCATTCCACCATTTCTCTTCACTACACGAGTAATAATGGGACAGTTACTATACAGGCCATATTTTTTGCCTATATTAGGAAATTGTCCCCCACCCTCTCCATATTAGCAAAATGTCCACCCCCAAAATAAAGTTGCTGAAATTTTTGTTTTCGGCAATTTTTTTTTCCCTCGAAATTTAGTTTTTTTTTCCGCGTTGCTGAAACTACTGAAACCGAAGTTGCTGAAATTGAGTTCTTTTTTTCCACGTTGCCGAAATTACCGAAACCGAAATTGCTGAAATTGAGTTTTTTTTTTCTCCATGTTACCTTGTTTTTTCCACGTTTCTTGGGTTGCTGAAACACCTGTTTCCCCCTCTGTTTCAACAGTTTTTTTTCTTTTTGCATTACTGTTTTTTTGTTCACGTTGTCAAAACCGGAGTTGCTGAAACCCCGATTTCAGCAACGTTATTGATGCTAAACCCACGGTTTCAGCAATGTTGTTGATGCTGAAATTGTTGCTGAAATCGTGTTACGAGATATAAAATTTAGCCTATGCGGGATTCGAACCCATGTATTTGCGCATAACACATCGCTCTACCATTGAGCTAAGAGGCTTTTAAAGGAGATTTAAAGCAAGTTCAACAACAACAATTTCAGCTAATTCTAGTTTTAAAGCAAGTTCAGCAACAACAATTTCAGCAAAAAGAAGGACCAAACTAAGAGTCCTCACCAAAAGAGTAAAAATATTCCTCTCACGAGTATAACTCCAAATTTTCTTCCACAACGTTGTTGTTGAAACCCCGATTTCAGCATTGTTGTTGCTGCTGAAACCGGGGTTTCAACAACGTTGTTTATGGTTTCAAAAACGTTGTTGATGCTGAAACCCCAGTTTCAGGAGCAACATCGCTCTACCATTGAGCTAAGAGGCTTCTAAAGAAGATTTAAATCAAGGAACATAAAAATACATCCCAGTCCGCATTTTTCAAATTGCTGAAAATTGGCCTTGCGGTTAGGAAACTATGATGAACAAAGGAAAGTGGCAGAAATTGAATTTTTATGAATTAATGATAAACTGCCAATAATATAGAGGAAGTTACCTTGTGTAGCAACCAACTGAATACCCTTCATCTCTTAAAATACTAGACAAAAAAGCAGCAGTCGACCCTTTTCCTTTGGTTCCAACAATGTGAACCACCTATATCAGTTTAATCACATTCAGAATACTCTTCAGCATAAAGGTCATTAGTCATTACCTCCTTCTTCAGACACATAATTTTTATGAATAATAAATAAAAAGAAGGAACACAGTTCCTACTATCTATAGATACTACACTGAAAACTCTTCAAAGAATAGCTTCAAGGTTCATGCAAACCAGTTAATCAATAGCTTTGAATTGATGGATGTTGTGGAGCTAAAATATCAACTAGAGCAAGCTACCATAAACTAATCATTAACAATGAATGATCAAAATAAATGCTCATTGAAGTGCAGTACATAAAATTTAGCTATATAGGCAAACAGGTGGGGGCTCAAACATGATTCTCCGTTTAACTTATGGAAATTTCGCCAATGACAGCTGCAACATCAATCATGTCTACAAGTAATTTAAATTCAGACTTGTTTATGTCTCACCGAAGCTTCAAGATTGGAACTTGAGAAATCGGGAATACACTTGATTTAGGAGGTTTCAAAGCTTAAATTAGGGGGTTCAGTTGATTACTTTCAAGGAATGATCGTTATAAACTTTGATTTAGACTAACAGGAAGTCACTTACTTGCACAAAACTTGTTGAAACTATATTAGCAGGTTTACTTAGCAGATTTACTTGCTGAAACTTGTTGAAAGGACTTAACTTATTCAGAACTTAATATACTTAGCATTTGCAGTTGCACCAAGCCAAAAACCTACTCAGACAATCTCCATGAGGAACAAGTTTGAGCAAAGTTTCTATGACAGCAATTTCAAATGGATAATTAGACAGGAAACTGGATAGAAACTACAAATTAATAGGCACTGAATGTCTTCCAACCAGATTCAATTCCACAAAACTGAGCAATCGAATCAACTACGAAGAGAACGGCGCAATTTAAAAAGGTCAATTCCAAGCAACAACGAAATTGAACACATCGGAGAACACCGAAGAGCCATACATGGAAATGAAACATCTAATTTCATCAAAAGAAGAAGAAGCAGTAGAAGAACAGACCAGACGATGCCGTAGGCGCCGCTGCCGACGGGGCGAATAGGAGGAACGTACTTGCTGGAGACTTCGAAGAGATTGCTGAAGATGTTGTACTGAACATATTCGCCGCCATGTGTGAGGACTCCTGTGAGGCTGCTGCTTCCAGTTCCTCCGTCAGATCCTCCATGTGTAGAGCTCGTCTCCGGAGCCGCCAGTTTCAGCAATGGAGATCCGCGGGGCAGTGGTCGCCGGTTTCAACGCGCGACAGCAGTGGTGGCCCTGACCTCGAGTTCCGACAGCAGTGGTGGCCCCGACCTCGAGTTCCAACCAGATCTGGAACGATCTTAACAAGCGGCCGGCGGCGTTCGATCATCACGGACACAATCAAGGCCGCAGGTTGCCGGAGAGGAAGAGAGCGATGGGAGGCTTCATCTCTGTTGTTGCGATTGAGGAAGGAGATGGAGGACGAGGAAGGAGATCGGGTTTTTTTACCTTGTGCTGAAACGGCGAGGGAGATATAAGATTAGGTATAGATAAGAGGGGTAATTTTGTCCAGAAAATTTTTGGTGGACAAATTCCCAATTTGTCACACTTGGGAGACACTCCCTCAATATGGTTAAAAATTTGCACCGAATTTTCTCAGCAAGTGATTCGATTGAATAGTTAGAACTGAGCCAACAAATAAATCATAGCTTAAATTAATGTTATTCATTAATTACAGCATCTTATACAAATAAATCGTCTATATTTCACGGCTGGTCCATGAAATAAATTATAAAAATCAACCCTGCAATGTATATAACCATATCAAAACAAACACACGTAACAAATTAAAAACACACAAACACTTCTTTAACCCAAAAAAAAAAATCAAATTAAATTAAAAACCCACGCAGCGTTGTTCTGGCCGGCTTAGAACAAAAACACCCCAGCCACGGCAACGGCCAAGACGCCGGTGGCGGCCGACACCCCAAAGTCGGCGGCTGCCCCCTCCTTGGCGGAATCAGCAGCGGCGGTATCGGAGGCAGGGGCATCAGTGGGGGACTCCGACGGGGAGAGCTCGGGCGTGGTGGACTCAGCCGACTCCGACGAAGGGGCGGAGGCTTCTTCGGAGGGGGAGGCAGCGGAGCCAGAGTCCTCGTCCGGAGAGCCAGCGGAGCCCTCGGAGGAGGTGTCGGGGGAGGAGGCGGATTCAGGGGCGGACTTGGAAGGGGGCGGGGTGGCAGACTTGGCGGGGGCGGGGGATTTGCCGCTCGGAGGAGGGCTGTGGGATTTGCCGCCGGTCGGGGCGGGGGAGGACTTCGGGGATGACTTCGGTGACGACTTTGGCGATGACTTTGGCGACGATTTTGGTGACGACTTGGGGGACTCGGACGACTTGGAGCCGTGGCCCTTGGGCGAGGAGGCGGGCGCGGAGTCGGGGGACTCGGCGGCGTGGACCACGGCGGAGGCGACGACGAAAGCTATTACAATGGCTAAGAAAATTGGGAGCTTACTCGCCATAACGACTTTTAACGGTAACGAAATATTAATGTTATTTATTTATTTATTTATTTGGTTTTTATATCGGTGGCGGGAAGAACCGGTTTAGTTGATTCTTGGAAATGCAGTGTGCCAAATAAAACCTGCAAATGCAAACAACGAGAAAGGAAAGAGATAGAGAGAGGTTTGTTTTTAAAGGTTAAGAGTTTGATGGATTGGGAGATTAAAGGGAGGAATAAATGAGGGAGGATTGGTAAGGGGGGGTGGGCAGTTAAATCGGTTGTATTTTTCATTTTTGATGGTGGGAATTTGTAATGGGAGGGATGGGTTTGACCGCATCCAGCGGTGAATTGAATCATTTAGCTTGTTTTTTGGATGTGTATAGATTTTCTATTTTTAGCTTGTGTGTTTTGTGGCTGTGTTTTTCTCTTCTTTGTTTTTTTCAATTTGTTGTGTGAAAGTACGAATATGATGGAATATTGGAATGCAATCGAAAATACCATTTATTATTGTATCAACGGCAATAATAATCTTAGTTTATCTCGCTTAAAATAAAGGTTTTAAGTGTTGAGGTGTACACATTTCACTCCCAATTAAGTTGAGATGATATTTTCGATTGCCTCTGATAAGGTGGTCTAGTGGTGTGGAATAAGGAGGGAGCAAGGAGGTTTCGGGTTCAATCCCTACTTTTACCTTTGTCTTTGGTGAAAATCCAAGGTTTATCTTACCTAGTGCGTAGCTCTTGCCGGTTGAGTCACATTCTCGAAATTTGTCACCAAATGGTGGGTTTCCTCGTCATCATAAGAAAGAAAGAAAAATGTACACATATATACAAACATAGACCAACACAACCAAGAGCAAACACACACTGTCCTTCTACAAAGTTGAGACGGAGAGGCATAAAGAAGAACAAATTGAAACGGAAGACAAATAACGAAAAATGATACACCCCCAAGCTTTCCTACGTCACACTGTCCTTCTCGACACAAATAACGATCCTCTACTAAATTCAATCTTGTACTAAATTCTTTGTGAGGCCCAAAGCGATTTAAGTCATATCTAATAACCTCCTTTCAACTTTTTTTAGCTAGGTCACTCTGTTATACCCAACATTTTCAATAGTAAGGATATCCTCCCCGGTAAGAGTGAATTGTGGTGCAGGAAAGGCGTCATACCGAACCTATTTGTGCGTGAAGTGTATGGAAGTGCCCACCAACGAGAGCGATGTGGAGGCTGGTGTTGGGAATCAAAAACATGGAAAGAGGGGCAAAGAACACTAGTACAAAATGACACATTAAGAGCGGTTTTTTATAGGGAAGGACAACGCTTATTGAGGTGATGTTAATCAAAGCGCTATGTGTTGGTAGGAGGAAATTGAGATTGCAAATTAAAATATAAATAAATCACAGGCAAACCAGATTCCGTCCCTTGCAAATAATTACAAGACCTCCTCTTGATGCAGCAGTGGGAAGTCAGGATCGATCCACGAGGAAGCGTGTCAGCGGATCCTAGACAGCGGTGAAATCTCACGGTCAGAAGTCGACAACAGGGGTCCTCGATCTCGACTAGGGTAGTCGACAGAAGATCGGACAGTCGAACACAGCGCAGCAGCAAGCACAGGTTCTCGTCGATATCGACCAGAGGCTACTCGATCTCGAGTAGGCTTCGTCGACTTCGAGTTGGGCTTTGTCGAATACCTGCACACAGAAGCTACAGCGATGCTAGATCGAGAGTCAGTACTCGATATCGACGAGTGCTATTCGATATCGAGGAGACAGAAACTAAAACAAAACAAAAGAAAGTAAAAACAATTGCTTTTGGGATTTCGAACTAAACTTAATGTAAAAGACTTCCAAGATTGGGCTTCGCAACAACGATAACCAAGCATGCATAAGGCAGAGATAAACAGATAATCATGTGAATTGCATCAAGGACAAGCTTTTGCCTTTTCCAACAATTAGACAACTCTTTCAAGAAACCCTAATTGTCTCTACTAATTTTATGTTTACAATCCAAGTTGTTAGCATGGATCTCCATTAGATGGGCAATAAACACATAAACAAGTAGGAGATGCTCAAAGCATGATAAAGGTCGGATCTTTACCTCAGGCACGCATGGCTATCGTCGGGCTCGCCCCAACCCTAGAAGTGGATAGACTACTCGCACTTCATCATAATTAAAGACATCAATAATAAAAGGAAATAAACTTGCATTAATAAAATAAAATAGAGCTTACAACCAAAGGAAGTCAATTCCGCTCTCGCTTCACCAACTCCAATTAGCCACTCACTCTCTCTCTCTCTCTCTCTACTACTTCTCCTACTTACTTCTCTCCCTAAATTGAATTAATAAAACTGAGCCCCATGGGCTTTATTTATAGCCTTCTAAACCTTGCTAGTCAAGGATAGAAAACATCTATCTATATCTAAAAGTATATCTAAAAGGTTTAATGATAAATAAAAGTAACAAGGAAATTAAATCTAAATAGGAAATTATATCTAAAGTGTCTTCAAGTGGATAGATCTCTTCCTTCATGGTGTGTCTTGATGATTTCGGATAGACTCGGCAAACTTCGAGCCCAAGGAATCTCAAACCGAGTAGGATTCGTCAAACCGAGTAACGCGGCTTCTGGAGGTCTCCTCGATCTCGACAAAGGTCTTGTCGATCTCGAGTAGGAATGTTGTCGACTGGTGTGGCTCGGCTAGCTGGTGCTCGACATGCTCGGGTGTGGTCTTCAGCTGCTTCGTCGATCTCGAGGACCCCTCGTTGACATCGAGTACGGTGGTTCGTCGACTAGGTCTTTTCGGGTGGCTCTGCTCGACAGGTTTGGATCTGGGCTCCGGGCTCTTGTCGACCTCGAGTAGATCCTACTCAATCTCGAGGACGGTGTGGAGTCGGGTTCTTCGTCTTCTGTTTCTCGACGTGATCCTCCTCGATCCGGGCAGGTGTATAGACACGGCTTGTCGAGATCGACTAAGGGTAGTCGATGTCGAGTAGCTTTGTGCTCCGGTTCTCGCCTCTTGGATTTCTCCCGAAATGGTTCCATATTCTGCGATATTAAACAGAAACTTATGTAGATCTCTATTTCTGACAAATAAGCATATACTACATAAATTCGACATATTCCCAACCCGAAATATGCAAAATTTAAAGAATATGGAACTAAAATATGCATAAAGACATGGCTACTTTGGAGACATCAAATCACCCCATACTTAGACTTGCTTGTCCTCAAGCAATAACTAAACAATAACCAAGACCTACAACACATCCTTCAAGTCTTCGCCTTTGTCAAAAGCAACATCTCAAGTAGTAGCAATGTAAGACAAGTGAATTTAACGTCATCACGCATATATGAGCGATCCATAGGCATAGGCAATATAAATCCAACCTCACAGGGATAATGTGTTTACACTCAACTCTCAAAATGTGTTTAGGCTATGAAGATCAACTCTCAACTCAATTCAATATACAATCTCATAAACATTGCAATTTAAACATGTATCCACTTCGCAACCAATTATGAAAATGCAACAAGAAATATCAGGAGGACTTCGCTCAATAGAAGTCTTCAAAGAAGATTCTATTTGGCGGGGTTGTAATGGGGTTTGGTAAGAAATAATAAGGAATGGAATTATTTGGCCATGTGGTGCTAAATAAAATTCGGGAATCAAGACTCCTAAATCTTCCAACACAATCAAACCATAACTTCCCAATCATATGCATCAACCAAACTCTCCAATTTGTCTCAATGGAGTATATAACCTTTCAAACTTTCTAAACCTCTCCAAAGTACGTATCTTGCAAAAAATGAAAGAAATAGGGTAAATTTGGCTCATGCACTTTATTCACAAATATATACACTTTTTCTTCTTCTTTTTTTTTCTTTTTCTTTTTTTTTTCGGATCTGCACAGCGATTTGTCCCATCTGGGTCTCAATGCCTTTCTTCCAGATGTCTAGCTCTCCAAATTTTGTGTTGAAGTTCTGGAGCTGATTGTTGATGGTGTTTGTAGCCTGCAGGTTCTGTGCATGATTCCGGCGCATCTCATCAAGGATCAACTGCAGATCATCCTTCTTTTGATCCCTTTCTGGATGTCCTGGAGCTCTGTAGGGTGGGGGATTCCTAGGAGGACCTTGGTTCCACTGTGGTTGATAGAACCTTTGATCTCCCATGTATCGATTTGGACCCCCAGCGTAGGCTGCTTCCTCATGTGTCTCTGCCATTCTGACTTGCTCAGTGTGTGGGCACTCAGTAGTGGTGTGCCTCTGTGATCCACATTCGATGCAAGGCTGATTGACAGATAGATATTTGACTTGCTTGAGGAGCTTGCGATTCTGGTCTCTGTAGAACTGCTCCCTGACATCTGGGTCAATCTCCTTTGCTGGCTCATAGAGTGGCATAGATGGTGCTGGCCTGGCGTAGGAGTTCTCCTCATAGTTTGCAGTAGACCCATATTTGTTGTCATAATTAGTGAGCTTGTCTAGCACACCCCATGCGTCAACTAGCGGCATCGTCAGATACTCATAGCGAGTATACTGGTTGATTCTGTCCTTGGTGACTTGATCAAGAGAGTTGAAGAAGATCTCCTGAATGACGTAGGGTGGCTGTCCATGAGTGGGGCGGGATCGCAGCAGTTCTTTGTAGCGTTCCCATGCCCTTGCCAGCGGTTCCCCTTGCTTCTGTTTGAAGGCGGTGATTTTCTGGCGGAGAAGTGTTGTCTTGGCAGGTGGGAAGAATTTATTCAGAAACTCTTGCTCTACTTGGGCCCATGTTGTGAGTGATCTTGGTTTCAGCCCTTCGAGCCACTTCAGTGCAGGCCCAACGAGAGACCAGCGAAAAGCTTTCATCTTGACATATTCCAGCGTTGTACCTTCAGCAAGAGTACGGCACATGTCATGAAAATTGGTAATATGTTCAAGAGGACACTCATTAAATTTGCCATAAAAAGCACTATTCTTAAGTTCTATAAGAAACGGAGTGCGAATTTCAAAAGAGTTTTCAGGGATTAGAATCGCCGATTCAGGCACGACGAGAGTTGGATGCATATAATCCTCTGCTGTAGTTGGATATTGGGCAAGCTCAGCTTCTGCTTGCCTTGCGCGCTCAGCTTCTTGTTCCTTCGTTGCCCTTTCAGCGGCTAGCTCCCTTGTAAGCCTCGCAATCAGCTGTTCTTGTGTCTCAGCAGCCGCCATGGCTCTTTGTAGTTTAGCTCTGATGTGTAGAAGGCGCTCTGGTTCGTCTAAGCCGTCAAACTCAGGTGGTTGACCAGAACGGCGCATACACCTGTAAAGTAACTCAAAGCAGACGTGAGATTTAACTACCTAAGGCGCGAATGATAGCTTCCCCGGCAACGGCGCCAATTTGTTGGTAGGAGGAAATTGAGATTGCAAATTAAAATATAAATAAATCACAGGCAAACCAAATTCCGTCCCTTGCAAATAATTACAAGACCTCCTCCTGATGCAGCAGTGGGAAGTCAGGATCGATCCACGAGGAAGCGTGTCAGCGGATCCTAGGCAGCGGTGAAATCTCACGGTCAGAAGTCGACAACAGGGGTCCTCGATCTCGACTAGGGTAGTCGACAGAAGATCGGACAGTCGAACACAGCGCAGCAGCAAGCACAGGTTCTCGTCGATATCGACCAGAGGCTACTCGATCTCGAGTAGGCTTCGTCGACTTCGAGTTGGGCTTTGTCGAGTACCTGCACACAGAAGCTACAGCGATGCTAGATCGAGAGTCAGTACTCGATATCGACGAGTGCTATTCGATATCGAGGAGACAGAAACTAAAACGAAACAAAAGAAAGTAAAAACAATTGCTTTTGGGATTTCGAACTAAACTTAATGTAAAAGACTTCCAAGATTGGGGTTCGCAACAACGATAACCAAGCATGCATAAGGCAGAGATAAACAGATAATCATGTGAATTGCATCAAGGACAAGCTTTCGCCTTTTCCAACAATTAGACAACTCTTTCAAGAAACCCTAATTGTCTCTACTAATTTTATGTTTACAATCCAAGTTGTTAGCATGGATCTCCATTAGATGGGCAATAAACACATAAACAAGTAGGAGATGCTCAAAGCATGATAAAGGTCGGATCTTTACCTCAGGCACGCATGGCTATCGTCGGGCTCGCCCCAACCCTAGAAATGGATAGACTACTCGCGCTTCATCATAATTAAAGACATCAATAATAAAAGGAAATAAACTTGCATTAATAAAATAAAATAAAATAGAGCTTACAACCAAAGGAAGTCAATTCCGCTCTCGCTTCACCAACTCCAATTAGCCACTCACTCTCTCTCTCTACTACTTCTCCTACTTACTTCTCTCCCCAAATTGAATTAATAAAACTGAGCCCCATGAGCTTTATTTATATCCTTCTAAACCTTGCTAGTCAAGGATAAAAAACATCTATCTATATCTAAAAGTATATCTAAAAGGTTTAATGATAAATAAAAGTAACAAGGAAATTAAATCTAAATAGGAAATTATATCTAAAGTGTCTTCAAGTGGATATATCTCTTCCTTCATGGTGTGTCTTGATGATTTCGGATAGACTCGGCAAACTTCGAGCCCAAGGAATCTCAAACCGAGTAGGATTCGTCAAACCGAGTAACGCGGCTTCTGGAGGTCTCCTCGATCTCGACAAAGGTCTTGTCGATCTCGAGTAGGAATGTTGTCGAATGGTGTGGCTCGGCTAGCTGGTGCTCGACATGCTCGGGTGTGGTCTTCAGCAGCTTCGTCGATCTCGAGGACCCCTCGTCGACATCGAGTAGGGTGGTTCATCGACTAGGTCTTTTTGGGTGGCTCTGCTCGACAGGTTTGGATCTGGGCTCCGGGCTCTTGTCGACCTCGAGTAGATCCTACTCAATCTCGAGGACGGTGTGGAGTCGGGTTCTTCGTCTTCTGTTTCTCGACGTGATCCTCCTCGATCCGGGCAGGTGTATAGACACGGCTTGTCGAGATCGACTAAGGGTAGTCGATGTCGAGTAGCTTTGTGCTCCGGTTCTCGCCTCTTGGTTTTCTCCCGAAATGGTTCCATATTCTGCGATATTAAACAGAAACTTATGTAGATCTCTATTTTTGAGAAATAAGCATATACTACATAAATTCGACATATTCCCAACCCGAAATATGCAAAATGTAAAGAATATGGAACTAAAATATGCATAAAGACATGGCTACTTTGGAGACATCACTATGAGCAGGTGTAAAAGCGGAAATAAAAAAGCGTTGTAAAAAAACACAAGGACGGCACTTTTTTGTGAAAACCGCTTTCAAACTTCTTTTCTTTTTTTTAAAAAAAAAAAATCCGTTAAAGGACAGCGGTTTCTATTAAAAACCGCTGTCTATCGTGTGTTTTTTTCTAATATATACATAAGCAACACGTAGCTGTTAATACTAATAACCGCTGTCAATTTTATTATTATTATTATATTTTACCGCCAGCTAATATACAACTAGCGATATATCCCAATTATAAATATGCATAATCCATTACACCAGGTATTCAAATGAACAAAAAAAAATCAATTTTCACACATGAGTTACCAAATACTTGAATTGTAATAATGAAAATGAAATGTCTAACATATGTAGGTTTTCATATAATCAAAATAATTCCTAGATAATCAAAATGATTCCCATCTACCATATCCTAGAGGATCAAAATAATTCCTAGATGATGGGTGCAGGAACTTCTGCGAATAAAGGTGCCAACCTTCTCTTCAATGGTCAGTGTAGATATATACCCTCTTCTTTTGCCCATCCCTCCAAACTCTAGCAGCAGCCTGATGAAAAGTATGACCCATAGATATATTAACATTCAGCTTGAGAGCATGTTTCATTGTCTCGGACATAAATGGAAAGAATTAATAATGGTTGAATGTTTTGATTACTTGTTTGTCATTGGCAGGATTCGAGTCTGGATCAAACAAGACCAATCGATTTCCTTCAATCAAATTGAGGCCGCACCCACCAGCCTTGCTGCTTAGAAGAAAAACAAACTCATCCTGCAAGGGATTAGCTAATCATAAATCAAAAGATTTTTGCACCACTAACATCATCAGTGATACACACATCTCATAGATCATTGAAGGGATTTGGTGAGTTTTGCACTAACAACATCAATTCTACATTACCTTTCTCATTGAAACGATTGACTAACTTTTGTCGTCTTTTGCTGATGGATATAGTTCCATCTAGCCGCAAAAAGGGATACCTCCTCTCACAGCAAAGTTGTGCAAAAAGATCCAATGTCTGCCAAAGATTCAATCAAGCCTGATTATCAACGGAAAAAAATGCATTTGGAATTTTGGATATATGCTTTGGCTTTCTAAGTCTTAATTATTGAGTGAAGGCATCACATTCCCATCACTACAATCCATAATCATCAAACACTTGGAAGTTCAAATTGTTACTTTTTTTGGTATTGCAACCGAGTATCTGGGTATAGTTAGATACAAGGACAATTCTATCATCTATTTTCTTTCGCAAATGAGCCATTAAACGTGCCAAGACGTGCATTTTTCCAAATAGTTCCACCCAAACACCATTGCCTCCACAAATATTGAAATATATAAGAACTGTGTTTAGAGTTGTGAAAGTATTTTTGAAGTGAAATGAAAGACCAATTAGGAGACCAAGATCACATTTGACAAAAAAAATTGAAAGGGGTATTTCATGAACGCAGGCGTACAGTGAAATGCTTCCACAAATATAAGAACAATTTTACCTTTGGGTGATTGCATAGCTTCTTTAAAGCAGTGATATATGCAAGAATTTTAGACTGCTTCTTTTCTTCTATGATTGCCCTCTTGACCTGAAGAGTGTAACACAATGATCAGCTGAGGAAATAGTACTAAGCAAACTAATAAACACTAAATCAATATCTAGCCAGCCAAGAAAAGGTCATACATTCTTTGATTGTATAAAGTAATTGTATAGCTCCACTTGCAAAGGAGTTAATTTGCAACAAACGACTTCAATTATCTGCACATATGCAATTAACTCCCCCCATGGTGCCTCGATATAAAAAGCAAAAAAATCAAAACTTATTGTTGAGTATCACTGAATGCAGTCAACATTTTAAGAACATATATTTAGCAAAACAGGAAATCAATAGCGCTTGGGAGGAGGGGCGAACCCAAGGACCGGAGCACCAAAGTCAATCGAGCACCACACGACTCTCAAAACAGGAATTCAACACAAGGCAGGGATGAGCAGCACCCACCCAAGCTCGAAGAAGCCAAACACAAAAAAGCCGATCAAATTGCTGAGGAAATCGACCCAAGGTCAAAGAAGCCAAACACAAGCAGCACCCACCCAAGCTCAAAGAAGCAAAACATAGGGCACGACGGAAATGGTTCAAAATTAAAAAAAAAATAGAGGGGAAATCAAATTGTTGAAAGAGAGAGGAAATCGACCTCATACTATCATCAAACAATGGCGGTAAATCAAACTCAAATAATCGGTCGCCTGGTGCATCAACAATGGCTGAAAGAGAAAGGGAGGGAGCCGACTCTCAAAACGTCGATCTGGATGTGTACGATTCACGAATCAACTCAAATAAAACTCAAATTCCTCTCAACCTAGTGCTTACCACAAGTTTCAAAGGCTGAATTGTTGAAGCGCGCGGTTGATGACGATGGAGATCGACAAGGAGTGTTGGTGGATGAAGCGGCTTTGTGTCTCTGATTGCGGTTTGTAGGTTCTCGTCGACAGGCGAACAGAGGTCGGACGTTTGGAGGCCGGTCGGAAGTAGCGCTCATCGACGGCTAAAAGGTAGACGACCTCCAACCCGGCCAGATCTAGGAGAAGAATCGGTCGTCTGTACGTATTATGGTTTTGGAGAAGATCGATCAATTGGGGCAACGCTATTTGTCTTCAGCGGGTTTTTCTATTAGAGAGCGCTTTTAATAAAAACGTTAAGAGATGTTTTACTTTAATAGCGCTTTTTAATAAAAAAACGCTAAGAAATATTTTACTTTAATAGCGCTTGTTTTATATAACTGCTATCCTTGAAAAAATATATTTGAAAAAAAAAAACTAAATACATTCTCAGCGCTTATTTAAAAAAAGCGCTATGCTTCCCATAAATTAATAGCGCTTTTAAATAAGCTCTTTTAAATTTTCGCTATTAATGAGTCAATTTGTACCAGTGGAACATCTTGCCGATTGTTGAAAGGGTGGTTAAGTAGTGCAAGAAGGAGGATAGGAGATTGTGGGCGTATGTCACAGCGGGGATCTGACATGCTAGGAACCGTCAACATTTTGAGGGGGTGAAGGGGGATCCGACTCACCTTGTGGAAGCAGTAGTGCAATTGTGCAACAGGAACCCAATAGGAGGTGGAGGGGGATTCGACTCACCTTGTGGAAGCAGCAATGCAATTGTGCAACAGGAACCCAATAGGGGGTGGGGTGGTGGGCTCGATGAGGGATAACGATGGTGCGTCGGGGGATTATGCCCGATGGTGGCTGCCGGAGCCGGGGTACACAAAGATTAATTACGACGCTTTGGCCTCGTATGAGAAGGGTTGTGGAGGGGGTATGATTGCACGATACTCTCTTGGTGCAACTGCCTAGGTTGCTGCAAAATAGATCCAGCAGGGGTCGGGAATGTTTGTAGTTGAATTGGAGACTATTCTTTGTGTTGTCCAAGTTGTTGGGTATAGGAGGTGACGTTTTGTTAGGGGGGGATTTATAGAAAAAGGGCAAATTGCATAAAATAGCACAAACTTTAGAATCAATAATTGGAGACTATTCTTGATGCAAATTAGAGGAAGACATGCTTTTGCTATTAATTCTTGATGCAAATTAGAGGAAGACATGCTTTTGCTATTAATTCTTTTACAGTGCTCAAGTGTGTTTGTAATGGGGTATTTATTTGTAATAGGAGAACATGTAATTGGTTGATATATTATTGATTACATCGGCGTCAGCAACTTCAGCAACATCAACATCAGCACCGTCGGCGTTAGCATCCCCATACTCGGCGTCAGCATTCCCGACGTTTATAGGGATGCTGACGCCGACGTCGGGAATGCTGATGTCAGTAGTGCTGACACCGTTTACGAGGATGCTGATGCCGACGGTGATGACATCGGAGATCAAATAACATTAGAAATTTTATATAAAATATAAAAGGGGGAAAGCAACGAAACAAATGAATGTTCTAACAAAAAAAAGAAACAAATAAATATTTTACTTTTATTTTTGGTAGTGAGAAACAAAGAATATCACGTCTAAAGTGTGCTGACACCGTTTGAGGGATGCTGACACCGACGTCGAGAATGCTGACGCCGTCGGGAATGCCCTTATCAACATAAAGCTGGTACAGTCACTGATTTGATGTCCTTCAACATGGATGTATGCTTTGCTGCACAGCTTCTAAATTCAGAAAAATACACTTGTGCTTCGAACTATAAACTGGTATCCTTGGTTGATTAATAAAGAGTTTGGTTGGGAAATAATGTCAATCAAGTGTGAGCTTTAAGAAGTTTACACACGTCTAAGTGTAAATGCAAATCAGATACAGAAGCAAATACTTTGTCAAATCAACTACTGAAACTTAGATGTTCGTTCCAATGTTGAAACACTAGGACTCCTTGATTTCTGTAAAGGTGAGGATGAGATGCTCCTACTTTTCTGTCTCCTAACACGTCGTGGTGTCGGAGAACGGACCATGTCAGCGCTGACATGGTCGGCGCTGACGCAAACACAGATTCAGATCCGACAGGTTAGTCCAAAGAACCTACCTGGCGGTTCGTCACAAATCCGACAGATGGCTCCGGAAGAGTTGCTCTGTCCATTCCTATTGGTACTGTAATCAAAACAACAGCCCCACATTAGTAAAATCCCCCAAAAGATCAAACTGAACAAACAAAAAACCCTCAAATGGAACAGTAACAGCACATATAAAAGAGAAATTACTTCACAACTGTGTAAATTGTCCAAGCAAAATGGAATGGAAAAACGCCCAAAACTCAAATTGACCATCAAGAAGAATAGAAACTGGAGAATACATACATGGCTGGTTAAGGAGTGAAGCTGCTGGGAACAAGGATGAGTCCGTACAGTCGGTTGTCAGCACTGACGGAGCTCCCACTTACACAACAAGCTGCTGGGAATAAGGATGAGTCCGTACAGTCAGTTGTCCGTACACAACAAGTTTGCAGTTACACACTTACACAACAATCTGCGCTACCTGAATGAGGGATGTTGCTATTTCCAAGGAAGGATGGAAGACGAAACATGATAAATGCTTGGCCTTTCCTCTTGAAGCATCTGAAATGCAAATGCTGGCAACAAAAATAACACAGGTTTTAACTCAAAACATTTGGCAACTCTGGTTAGTCAATTCACAGTACTATGCTGAACATTGAACTCAATGTATATAACTATCTCTCATGCTCAATCAATCCATCTCAACTCTAGTTTGTTGTTGGTGTTTCGACAACCAGAACTCGATCGATTGCACTCGATCTTGTTGAATTGATCAACAATTCATGGTTACATAGAAGCTCCGACTCAAATACTACTGAAGACAAAAGAGGAGGACGTCAAATCTACGTTGAGCGACGTGCGAGCTCTGCACAGATCTAGAGTTCAGAAGCAGAACTCAGCAGCAACAACCATCAAAGTAATGGATCCAGATGCTGTCAGCAGCAACAATTTAGAAATCACAAGCGAAATTTCCACTTCCTCTCCTCAACAATCACGAATCCGCCTCAATCCAGAACAGATCAAGCCGAACCAGGGAAGACAAATAATTCCAACGCCAACGACGTCCAAAAACCAACCAATTCGTTATCTAGCAAAAACAGAAACCTGGGAGGGAAAAAAAACAGGTAACGAACCTGGAAGACGGCGAGAGCGACGAACTGCTCGAGCTTCTGCGTGAGCTGGTGCCAGAGCTTCTTCTGGTACAGATCTGCAAGCGTGGTGTACCAATCGGAGAGCTCCGGGTGCCAGGTTCGAAGAGATTCCAAGTACTGTAGAGCAGCCATGGTATCTCCGATTTCTCTCTTCGATTGCAGAGGGGTGGAGAAGGAGGGGAGAAATTGGAAAGAGAAAGAGATATTGAAACGGAGGAGATCGAGAGCAGCAATGGGAGAGCAGCATCTGGAAATCTGCGGACGGAAATCTGGAAACGGAGGAGAGCGGCAATGGGAGAGATCGAGAGGGGCACAGATCTGAGAATTTGGGGGTGGTTTTGATTTCAGATTAGGGTTAAAATAAAGGATGTATAGTTTGCTAATATTTACAAAAGTGTGTATATTTTGCTAATTTGGCCGAAAATTTGCTCCTTCGGCGCAAATTTTCTCTTTTATATTTTTAACCCTAATCTCCCTAGATCTCTCTCCAGATCTCCCCGCCGCCCTCCTTCCTCGTCCTCCACCTCCGATCTCTCTCCTGATGCTAGAGCATCAAGATCCGCCTCTCGCAAACGTTCAGGGAGGCCGAGACTCTCCTGCAGGAGAACACTAATCTCCGCGTCGCTTACGGCGACCTCAGCCACCGCCTGAACCGCCTCGTCGAGGCCAATCTCGGCCACCAATACGGTCCGCCGTATTCTTCGGAGATGAACGTCGTTATGACTGTGATTGGATTCGCGGTGAGCATCTTGTTCATCGTCTTCGTCTGCACGAGGCTCATTTGCGCTCGAATTCAGTTCAGAGCCGCTCGCCGTTCCTACCAAATCTGATCCAGATCCGATCTCGCCACTGTAATTATTTCTCAATCATCTCTCCTTGCCAGATTTCGGTTCAGTGATCATACTCCATTTTCATTTTCGATATTCTCCGCCATTGATTTCGTTTGCAAGCTTTGCGATATCGAACTGGATTTCGCTCTCTCTCGCTCGGGATGGATTTATCGGAGATCCGCCGATTTGCGATTGCGCTTGCGCTTGGTGAGAGCAACGACGACCGGTATGTGTGCGATTGGAGTCCGCTCGGTACTCCGTCGATGAGCCAGATCTCCCTCCTCTCATGCTCTGCCTTCGATCATCTTCATCTTCCACCTTCATCGAGTTAGATCTGCGCGATTTCGGCATTGGAGAGGTTGAAGGAGTTCGCTGATGAGGCTAAGGATGCTGTTAACAATGGTCTGGTTCCTCCTCCGAGCCACATCATATGCCCTATGCTTAAGGTATGTATGTCAGCCTTGAATTAAATTGGCCTTTTTCTGAAAAGAAGCAGTGCAGCATAAGAGAAGGGGCTCCGACCTCCATTGTTGACAGTGCAGCGTAACTTGTCTTCTAGTAGAAACTACTAGGCTCAATTTTATATTCCACTTGAATTCAACAAAATTGCCTTCTTCCCTGCAGTTGGAACATTACAAATCAATAGTTCAATTTGCTTTCATATTGCATTTGGATCTTTACTGTGTACTCGTTGAATTCAGTGGTAATATGCTAGTGTTTAATCAATTTACATGACTTGAGCAATAAATATATTTGACATTTCATTCAACAACAGTGTGGAATTAAGATGACCAGGTTCTTATTTCTAGGAATATCAGAATTAGAAAACAGTTCCTTAACATGGAATAATCGCCTTGGCACACAAAGTTCTTGATTTCTTAGAATCACTCTCATAAGATGTTATATATGTAGATATATATGTATGCTTGACTCCTTAGAAATTGGGTTGTTTTTTAGTGCTGACGTCGTTTTTATAAGTATTTTTTAGTGCTGACATCGTTTTTATGCGTATTTTTTAGTGCTGACATTGTTTTTAATTTGATATTATATATGTAAGTATATATGTATGCTTGAGTCCTTAAAAATTGGTTTATATAAATAGTTGGATAATATTGGAATCGGTTTACTTAAGTTGAAGCTTTAGGTGGTTGATTTTTTTTTTTGTGAGTAATGCAATTTATCTCCAATTTATTTTAATGCTGACATCGTTTTTAGTTTGATATTATATATGTAGGTATATATGTATGCTTGAGTCCTTAAAAATTGGTTTATTTTTTAGTGCTGACATCGTTTTTAATTTGATATTATATATGTAAGTATATATGTATGCTTGAGTCCTTAAAAATTGGTTTATTTCTTAGTGCTGACATCGTTTTTATACGTATATTTTAGTGCTGACATCGTTTTCATGCATATTTTTGTGTAGGTATATATTTGCTGACATCGTTTTTGCAATATAAGAGATGGATGAGGAAGGAGGTCAGCATCGCCAACGTCGAAAAATTCTTTGTTTCTCACTACAAAAAAAAATAAAATATTCGTTTTTTTTTTTGAAACATTCCTTTGTCTCTTTGATCTCCCCCTTTTATATTTTATATAAAAATATATTGATCTTTGATGTCATCACCGTCGGCGTCAGCATTCTCGTAGAGGGCGTCCGCAATGCTGACGTCAGCATTCCCGACGTCATCGTCGGCTGCGTAGCATCCTCGTAGACGGCGTCAGCATTCCCGACGTCGGTGTCAACATCCCTCAAACGGTGTCAGCATCGTCGACATCCCCGGTGTTAGCATCGTCGACGTCCTCCGCGTCAGCGTTGTCGGAGTCTGCGGCGTCAGCAATGCGGACGTCAACATTCTCGACGTTGGCGTCAGCACCGACGCGTGGGAAAAAAGAAAAAAAAAGTTGGCGTCAGCATCCTTGTAAACGGTGTCAGCATTCTCGACGATGACGTCAGCACTGACGCGCGCAAAAAAAAACTTAATTGTAAACGGTGTCAGCATTCCCGACGATGACGTCAACACTGATGCGCGGAAAAAAAAAATGTTGACGTGGGGGGGGGGCACGGGGGCACGCTGGAGGGGGGCGTGGAGGGGGCACGCTGGAGGGGGAGGGGGCACATAGGAGGGGCACAAGGCTTTGTGGTCGTGTTGTGTATAGTTTTGTAAAATTTCCAAAATCTTGTATATTTGGCTAATTTGACCTTTGTATTTGTATAGTCGGCAAATTAACCCATTTTATAATCTAATTTAAATATGGTTAAACCGGTATATCTCACGAAAATATTTCCCAATTTAAGATAGAAAGCCCACACTCCAAGGCCCAATATTTCGATTAATCATAAATAAATGGGCCGGAAATGATCATGTTACTCTTTTATACTTCAAAGCCCATATTTCTAAGACAAGCTAACTTGGCAAAACAACCTCATATAAATTTTTGGCAAAACCCTAGTTCTTCAACTGTTCTACGCAAGCGCCCAATCCCCCCTTCTTCCACAGTCGAGTAAAGCCAATCTCCGGGCTATCTTCGAGGTTTAATCATGGGTAAGTATTTGTGTGTTAATTCTAGGATTCAAATTTTAATTCTTTTTGAATCAGAAATGGCGGATCTTTGTATCTCTGTAATTTTTGATCGATTTTTTTGGGGGGAAATTTATGTGCAGGTAAGGTTCATGGATCTCTCGCTCGTGCCGGTAAGGTGAGAGGCCAAACACCGAAGGTTGCCAAGCAGGACAAGAAGAAGCAGCCCCGTGGACGCGCCCACAAGCGCATCCAGTACAACCGCCGCTTCGTCACCGCCGGTATGTAACCCTAGCTCTCCGATTTGTGTTTTTTCCCCCTGATATTGAATGTCGAATTACGACATGTGTTCATTTGCTTGTGGAATTGTGGTTTCAGTTGTTGGATTCGGCAAGAAGAGGGGCCCCAATTCATCGGAGAAGTAAGATCTGAGCTGATAATCGGGGATGAGTTTCATAGGGTTAGGTTAAATGCCTATGTTTTCTCTTTGCATCGTTTTGCATTTGAAAGTACTTCATTTACTACAATTTTGGTATCGGTGTAAACCTGGATCCTTTGTTCAAAGATATATTTTGCTATCTGATTGTGTTTTGATTCATCAGCCATTGTTCCTTCCATTGCTGTTCTTAAAGATCACTGCTCTTATCAATTCTTAGCTGAAAAAATGCAACAGCAGAGGATTAATGCTCTTTATTAATTATTAGGCAACCGTGGATTTGTTATTGGCAATAATAATTACTTGCAGTAGTATTTAGGTTGCTGGGTGTTGAGTGAGTTTGTCATGTTTGGTATGGTAATCCTATAGGCTATAACTGTTCACTTGTTCAGTATTGATATCAATACAAATGGAGCCCTTGATAGTACTATATCTGTTGAGCTTTGCAACAATTGTTGATTACTATATCCAACAGAGGATCAAATCCAGATGTGCAGCATCCAATATGCCATCTCAATACTTTGATCTTTGGTTCGACTCCCTAGTGGCCTTCTGCATTTTCTAGTCCGAGTATGCAGCATATGTGATTGCACCTAGAAAACTATTAGATCACTTTCTTGTCATAAGTTTCAACACTGTATTTGTGAGTCCTGACAGTGATCTTTACTTGTACTCTGAATACTAGATGTAGAAGGGTCTTAGATTGCATAAGCAAGCAATCTCCTAGATTTCTCTTGTTCTCTGAGTTTCTGATTAAGTTTAACTGTTGATCGCGTACTAACAGTCTTAACTTACTACTGACAGTGATCTTTAGTTGTGTTCTGAATACTAGATGTAGAAGGGTCTTAGATTGCACTTTGGATTCCATGGAGTTGTTAAAATAATTCCATGTGAAGTTGGATAAATCCTAACCACTTGATTTTAAATAAAGGGTTTAGATTTAAATTATTTTAGTCATTTTTTAATTTATTTTTTAGGGTCCGCTTAGATTGCATAAGCAAGCAATCTGCTAGATTTCTCTTGTTCTCTGAGTTTCTGATTAAGTTAACTGTTGATCGCGTACTAACAGTCGTAACTTACTACTGTCGGTATAGTTGAGTTAGTTTCAAGGTATAGGTTACAAGTTGATTGCAGTTAGGGTTGAGTCACTCGTTTCCAACCGGTGAGAGCTTGCATGAGTCACTTCTTCCTTAATTAGAGATCTTGACTTTCGGATTTGGGTAATGAGAATGGAAAATCTTTTACGAATTCTTTTTGTCCTCCTGAGGCCAAAAAGAGTGCATCTTAACACACTGCATGCTTCTCAAACTGAAAAACATCTCTATCAACAAAAATTAGCAACTCTTTTTACACAGCTAAACACCAATGATCATCTTACCAATAATCCAAACAAGAGCAAGAGCCACCTCTAAAATGATGGAACCGAGCCCGGTCTCTCACTATGATCTCAACATCGAACACCTTCGATATAAGCTTAGTCACCTGGTGACAGTCTTTGCATACCCTCAGGTTCTTGAACACCCGAATCGGCACCCCCGGCTTCCTGTGCAGCAGCCCATAGGCAATGGCGAGCCTCTCGCTGTGCAGCTGAAGTGCCCTCCGTTTAATCGGCTCCTCCTCATCAACCAGAGCTGCCTGCGATGTTTCCGGAACGTACCCTTCTGCTTTCAACCTCTCTTCAATGGTGTCTAATGCTTGATATATCAGTTCCGTCTCTGGATGGCAAGTGTCCCCTGCGAAGAACTCGTGGTTCGTGCCATTGATCTCGATTGAGCTGCAGCCTGGTTCCTTCGTAACCCCTCTTTCAGTCATCAGCTTCCTCACTAGTCCGACTGCGTCCCAACGAGCTGCTGAAGCATAGAGCTTCGATAGGAGCACGTAGACGCCGCTGCTGGTTGTGGCACCTTCTGATTCAAGGATTCGTTTCACAACTTCCTCGTTCAGTTCTGCACCTCCGTTTTTGTTAACACAAGCATCGAGAAGGCTCCTCCATATCACCAGATCAGGCTTCATTGGCATCTCGGAGAGCATATCCAAGGCCTCGTCGATGCACCCAGCACGAGCGAGGAGATCAACAAGGCAACCATAATGCTCTAACTGAGGTTCGATCTCGTAACTCTTAACCATCATATCGAAGTAAGCACGGCCCTGTTCGACCATGCCACGGTGATTGCAAGCACTCAGCAACCCAACAAAGGTAACCAAATTCGGTAGCAATCCTTGCACCTCAACCATCCGATCAAAGTAATCCATCGCCATCTCCGCCTCCCCGTGTCCCGCGAACCCAAGAATCATCGAATTCCAAGCATTAACATCGCGTTTCGGCATCCTATCAAAAACCTGCTGACCCAGTCTCAGCATCCCACATTTACAGTACATTTCCACAATCGAACTATCCACCAACATATCAGTCTTCACATCGAACCCACACCGTCGAAGGTAATAAGCGTGCGCCCACATCCCCAACGACAAAGCCCCGAGACCGGCACAGGCCGATATAACACTCTGCATAGTATACCCATCGGCCTCAAACCACTTCTGCATCTCCACAAACATCCTCAAAGCGCCCTCGAACTCACCCGACCTAACAAGCCCATCGATCATAGCGTTCCAGGAAACACAGCTTCTCTCAGGCATTTTATCGAACACCTTCCGTGCACACTCCATCCTCCCACAAGAAGAGTAAAAATGTATCAAACTGTTGTTAATGTACACATCCGACCCAAATCCGAGGGCCAAGAGTTGGCCATGAACCTGTTTCCCGAACCCCTCAGCGAACAAGTAGGCACAAGCCTTGAGGAGGAAGGGGAAGGTGTGAGTATCGGGAGGGGCTCTCCCATGGCGGACCATCTCATGGTAGGCGGCAAAGGCGCCGCCTTTATGGGCGGGGGAGTTGGCGTGGGCCCTGATGAGGGTGTTCCAGGAGAAGGAATTGGGGGCGGGAATCTGAGAGAAGATTCGGGAGCAGTAGGGGAGGTCGTGGAAGGAGGAGAAATAGAGGATTCGGCTGAAGAGGAAGAGGGTTTGGGGGTCGTGGTCGGCGTGGTTGGGGGATGCGCGGAGGGCGCGGGCGTGGATTTGCTTGATGTGGGAAAGGGGCGTGCGGGTGTCCAGCAAGGAGAGGAGGTGGGCGCGGTGGTCGGAGGGGATGGGTTGGGGAAGAGATGAAGGGGAGTTGCAGAGAGAGGGGGTGGTTGCCATGGAGGAGGAGATCAGCATTGCTACACGTTAATGCGATTTCCAATTTCTGTTTACCTCTAAAAATTGAAATCGAAACTAAAGAAGATCTAAATATCAAATGAAGAACGCAGGATGTACAAAGGTTGTATGAAGTTATGAGTCGCTAGCCAGCGGTGTCATTGATTTGTGGTGTCTGGTTTCGGATCTTAATCTATGTTGTCCACAATTGCTTTTTAGGTTAGATTAGGCTTAGGCTCGTTTGTTTCATCTGTGTCTGTTTGCTCTTCACCTTTGTATTGCACCGTTTTTATTTTCGTTGTATATTCTGAGAGTACGCCGTCTGTCGATTTTATCAGCTCATCGAGTTGTCAAGTCTGTCTGACCCTCGAAGTATTTCCTTATATATAAAAAAAAGTGATGAGCCAGCATTTCTTAAATAATTTTAGCCTTAAATGGACATGATCATTGGATTTGGAAGCTTCAACTTCCACCAACTCATAACTTGTATGAAAGTTTGTGACAAATGATTTACCAACAAAAGTAGGATTAAATAGATTTATTAACAAGGTTTCATCGTAATGTTGTCTCTGCAATACGGAGGATGAAGATGCCAACCATCTTCTACTACGGTGTGCTATTATCAGGTCCATAATTGATAAAATGTAGGGGTGTGCATCGGTCTAAAATTGAACCGAACCGGGCCGAACCGAATCGAAACCAAAAATCTCAAAATTTCAAACCGAAAGCCGAACCGAAAGCAATAGGTTCGGTTCGGTTATTTACCGGTTTGGTTTGTGTTCGGTTCGGTTTTAACCTAATTGAACCGAATTTTCATTAAAAAAAAATTAAAGTATATATATATATATATATATATATATATATATATATATATTCTATTTATGTGTATATATACACATATATATTCCAATATAAAGTATACAAATTAATACAATATACAAATATATATATATATATACACATACATATATATATATATATATATATATATATATATATATATATATATATATATATATATATATATATATATATATATATATATATATATATATATATATATATATATATAGACACTAATACAAATAAGTATACATATACAGTGTATATACACATGCAAATACATATACACTAAATACAAATATATACACACTAAAATATGTTATACTAATATATAAATATACACTAATATATGCACTGTAAACTGTAAAGTATACAAATATATGTAGTATATTTAAATACAGTATACATATACACTATATGTGTATACTTATTTGTATATATAAAGTATATAAAAATATATATACACTGTAAATATATAGTGTATAAAAAAAATCGGTTTAACACAAACCGAATCGAAACCGAAAAAATGAAATTTCTCGAACCGAAAGTCGAACCGAAAAACTTCGGTTAGGTTCGATTAGGTTCGGTTTGTATTGGTTCGGCCTAAAAATTCGGTTTGGGCCGAATCATGCACCCCCCTAATAAAATGAGTATAATACAGGCAATTCCTTTAGTGGAATTAGGGATGCCCATACCACAAAAGAGGAAATAGATCAAATTATAACAAACAATACATATTTCAAACATCTATGTATTATATGGCAAGATATATGGGCACGATTTCCGTTTAGCGCACAGGTAAATTGTCGTTTAGCGCATAGGTAAATTGTCGTTTAGCACATAGACACATGGTCGCAACGACCATATGCCAAATGGTCGTTGCAACCATATTATTTTTTAACCACAAAAGTGGTCGCAATGACCACAAGCCGACTGGTCGTTGCGACCGTTGGAATTTTGGTCGCTGTAACATTTCTTCCACAAGCCGACGGGGCTAGGCGATTTGCCGGAGGGATCAAAATAACGAACTCGCTTCGTGTTGATCGTCGATGAGGTTCCTGATGAAGGTGAAGAAGGCGTAAGCGCTAAAGGGGGCAAAACCTGATAGCGGTTCTGAAAATGAACTGCAACCGCCCCTACTTCGAGCTCAACCTCGACGACTTCTTCTCGATCCTCTCCTCCGCCCAAGACAACGACGGTTTGACCCTCTCATCCCACGACCCCACCTCCTCCACCCTCTTCATCTTTGAGAATCTCGGTACCTTCTCGATTAATAAAGAATTGTTTTCTTGATCCATTTGATTTTGAAATGTAGGGTGTTAATTGAGATATATATGATTTGATTATGCATGATCGATCATGTATGAATGAATGAAGGTAAGAGGCATAGTAAGCAAGTGAGCATGGCAGCAAAGGATACGAGCAATCAACAAACAAGATTCACCAATTTTTCTAATTTCTCCCTGATTTGCTATCCATGAGTATTCAATGGGTTCGAGTTCTTTGGTGCTTCGAGAAGATTCAACCAGTTTGGCGCCGGTGGGGCTAGGCGATGGAGAATGTGTCCTCTATTATCCAACAAATTATCAATTGTATTTCGGACTGAGATAAGGCCCGAAAAAAGAAAAGAAAAAAAGTAATCAAACTCTCTGGGGAATGCCGAATAAGGGGCATTTGTCAGAGATTGAGATGGCCATATCATTGATATTTTTCACGCAAGGGTTCCAAAGGGATCAGTTCTCCAAACTGAATCCATTGCTTTATGCAAAGGAATAGAGCTAGCACGCAGAAGAGGCTGGCAAAACATCATCATTGAAGGGGATATTGAGGTCGTGATCAAGACAATAGAAGATACTGCTAAGGTATAATGGGAGATACTCAGGGCAATGGAGAAGATCAGGAATATGAAGAGGGAGTTTGCGAAGATTGAATTTCGACATAACTTAATATGAGCAAATTAAGTAGCTGATTATATAGTTAATAATGATATTGATTGTAATTCGTTTATCATCTCTTTGAATAGAGAGCTCTATAACATCATCCTGACGGTTACCTAATGTATAAAAAAAAAAGTAAAGAAAAAAATGAAATTGCAATTAATGGTGTTTTATGAAATGTTTTAAGATTAGAGCCAGAGGTGGTTAAAGTGAAAATTGAGAGGTTGGTTATGTAATTTTCCCATTTTTCATTCCCCTTAAAGCAAGGGTTTGGGCCGGTTGGCAGTCCAATAGAGAACCCCATTTGGTTTCGTTCGGTGTGTCACAGTCGCCATTTTCGATTCTCCATCGTCACAAACCCTCGTTGAGGAATCCGCTTCTCCATCGTCGCAAGCCCTCGTCGAGGAATCCGAAGAACAAGATGAGCGGTGCAGGGAAGAAGATCGCAGATGCGACCTTCAAGGCCTCCAAGAACATCGATTGGGAAGGCATGGCGAAGCTTCTCGTCTCCGACGAGGCCCGCAAGGAGTTCTCCACCCTCCGTCGCGCCTTCGACGAAGTCAACCACGACCTTCAAACCAAGTTCAGCCAGGTCTGCTCTCTCTCTCTGCCGCTGTTCCGATTCATTTGCAATCTAGGTTTCCCCCGCTTTACCCATGGTCTTATTTGGATCTGCGATATGATTGGCGTGAAATTGACTTCTAACTATTGCCGATCTGGAAATTGTTGCAAATCGTGTTGTGATTCGTAGTTTTGTGGACTGTTTATTGATATGGATTATGTATTGGATCTAATTGTTCGTCTACTGTGACAATCTCACGAGGTATTTGTGATGTGTGCCACATTTCACATTTGTGATCTATTTTGTGATACTGTTATCTCGTTAATTTTCTTTTGAGAAATTGGAAATGGATTGAAATACATTTGATATCCACTGGCTCACTGATAATGAAAGGCATGGATTTCATTGAAAATTGCGCAAACAAATCATATAGCATGATGTTAATGTGGCTATAAATGTCTTGAATGAAATCATTTTTCTTATAAGCTGTAGTTGTATCATGTTAATTTAGTTTTAAGGTTCATCACGGCATGAAACCTTTTTCTTTGAAGTTATGTGCTTAATGTAGGTATAAGATGTTTATTTTTGTCTTTGCCGCCTCTGTGGATAGCATTGGTAGGTTTTATGTTATTTGTGGATAGCATGGTAGGTGTTGATACCACAACTATGTTTGGAATTCTTGTGCAATGTATTGTCCGAGACAATACTGCAGTCTGCAGTTGTTACTACACAGCTATGTTTGAAATTCTTATGCGATATTTTGTATGAGAAGTGTTATCATGGCCTTATTGATGTTTAAACGCCTGATGGGAATGCTATTAATATCGAATGATTATGGGTAGATTCCTGCTTGTGGATCTATAATGTTTCAAGGTCCTTTGCAAGATTTTTCATGCAATTCATGTCCCTCATGTCAGGTAAAAAGTACAGTGTAGGTTTTGTGCTATGACCTGTGGGTTGTCTGCTAGATTCTCATGGTATTGATCTGAATCATTTCTCACTTGATTCATTAGCTTCACAAAATCTGCTTTGGAAATCTGAATACCTTTAGGGTTTATCTTCCCAATTCGTACTTATGATCCTTTCATTTTCTCATGATGACTTCATGGTTATATTCAAAGATCCAAAACCGCCTTTCTTATTATCCAGTCACATCGTCAACTTCTGTTTGTTGAATTCAGAGAACTGCTAATGTGAAGTGGTTCAATCAAGTTGCTACACAAAATCATTTGCTGCAAATTGTTATAATTTATTATCTGCTAGTTTAAGTTTCTTTTCTACTGTGCCATTCCACCAACCTGATAGTAAAGGAAAAACAGTAAAAGCTACTCTTGCAATTCTGTCAGAGACTAGAATATATACTTTTCCTAGACATAAAGGAATTGTTGTAGCCAGTCAGTGTTGCTTCGACGTCATAAATTAGTTGGCTACATGCTTACATGCCTGAATTAAATGGTTCTCTATGTATGATTTACAGGATTCTGAGTTTTATGTATTTCCTATGTTGCCATTTCTAATTATATGTTTTTAAAGATTCTAGGTGAAGAACATTTTTGTTACTTTCAAATTACTATGAGTCATCTTAAATTTGTCTTCCCTCCTTAATCTTGATTTCTGTCTTCTTGTTCAAATGGTAATATGCGATAGACCACTTGTGATTGTGTGAGTTCTATTAGTATACTGGTTATGTTGTAATTGTTCATATCTACTTGCATGCAGGAACCTGAACCTGTAAACTGGGACTACTATAGAAAAGGAATTGGCTCTAAATTGGTTGACTTGTACAAGGAAGCTTATGACGGTATGTCTTCTAGAAAATATATTTTCGACTGATTGTCTTGTTTTTTGGATTTTGTAGTCCAACTTCTATTTGCAATGCCAGCTTATGCTAGTTCAGACCTTGTACTTCCTAACATTAAGCTCTTGAAGAAGATTTATGTACACATTATGTTCTTAAAAAGAGAAAATATTTCTGTCTAAGCATTAACATGATAATGTAGCCTAGATTTATCTAATCTAATAATGGTTGTTGCCTATTAACTTCTCTGGTGACTGCAGGCATTGAGATCCCAAAATATGTGGACAAGGTCACCCCAGAATATCTGCCAAAGTTCGAACAACTGGTAAAGAGTTCTTCGTGCAACACTTTTCTGTTACATCCTATATCCTTCATTTTCTGTTTTCACAGTGCCTTTTGCATATATGACTTCATCTCTTTAACTGCATCATTCATCTCTAAATGGTGCCATTGCGTATATGAGAACAGAGATTATAATGGTTTTAAACTAAGATTTTCACGATGGAGGCATTAGTCTGCATTATCTGTGGTTCTGTGAATAGCTTGAATCTTTGGAAATGCTGTTGTTCTTAAAACTTTATTTGATTCTATCTCTCTGGTTATTCTACATGACATTTTCAGAGATAAAACCTAACCATTCCCTTCACCAACTTATAAATTCATGTTGTGTCTCTATACAATAGCTGACAATCCTGACATTGGAATTGAAAGTATTTTTTCTTCTAGTTTTGCTTGAGAGCGTAATTGCTATTTTAAGCCTTGTTAGTTACCGAGGAGCCAGGAATATGATCCTTTCTTGTCTCCTTTACTCTTCTATTATGCCCACTCAACTTCGAGAAGCTGCTGGTTTGGCCTCGTAGCACATTTTTCGCCACCACTATCTTACGGGTGTATTCCGACAGCCAGATATATAAGTCCTAGGAATACTCTGTGCTGGGAGCCTGGGATTGAAGTAAACCGAAATGGGTTGGTTGAATATGTTGTAGGTTGTTTAGTCTGCCAAGACTCACCTATCTCAGCTAAATCTGTTTTGGGCAGAAAGTGGACTTGAAAGAAGCTGAGGCAAAATCTCTCAAGGAATCCGAGAGATTGGAAAAGGAAATTGCAGATGTCCAAGAGTTGAAGGTAATTCCACCAATTGCTTCGGGTTATTTGCATTTCCCCTCCAATCTCTACTCATTCTCTGATTTTCTTCATTGTCGATTTTGCCTATATTTTGTTTCCTTTTCATCTCTGAATTCTTGTTGCTCAATTCCAGAAAAAGCTCAGCACTATGACGGCTGATGAGTACTTCGAGAAGCATCCAGAGTTGAGGAAGAAGTTTGACGATGAAATCCGTAATGACTACTGGGGCTATTGATTTGACTCTGTTGATGAACTCGGGAACCCGCCTGCTTTTATAGGTGACCTCTTGTTAAAAAGTTGAGGTCATTCTGCAATGTCGCGTCAAAATAAGAATAACACATCCTTCCATTCATCATCACTCGCTGTTTTTTGTTCTATTTCATTTGCATGGTGTAGGATTTGCAACATGCTTTACTTTGCAAGTCACTTGATTATGTCTATGAACCTACCAAAGATTGACATGATCTTATCATATGATATTGCAATTTGACCTCTATTTGTTTCAAGTTACTGAAGACTTGTTTCAAGTAAATTTTGTGTGGTTTGTCTATTGATATGCTAAGTTTCTTTGGGTGGCATTAATGTGTCTAATTTCTATAGGCCGAAATACCAATTTGGTATTGAAAAGTGGCATGTTTGGACAAAATTGTCAACATTGTAAACAGGGTAAAATAGATAAATACTCGTGGGAGATGAAATTAGTTAATTTTTATCTATCAAAAGCAAATATAATCGACTAATTTTGTTTACTATACTTGTGGGAAAAAGTTGTACATACATTATATAAATGCAATCGATAATGACGAACCTTTTGCGCACGTTAGCTATTTAAACTTTCTGATGTCATTGTATTCTTTCTAATAAAGTTCTAAATCCATGAACTCACCAATGACGCTATAAAGTATAAACATTCATATGACGACTGCAATGAGAGGGGTAAATCGTCACCATTAAATTTTGTTCAATTGCCTCCAAATGTTATATTTGTCAATTATCTTTGATTTGGAATTACATCAAATAAAAAATAAAATTGGAACCTAACTAGTTTCATAATTTGGACCTATCTTTTATGTCTTTAAAATTTTAATTTTAAAAAAATCATGTAAGCATTTTCACTAATTCATATCTCGCTATATGCCTTTTTAATTAAAAAAATTTCATGTAAGCAAAGCACCCTGCTAATCCACATTAGCGATCCACATTAGCGAGATAGGGGGTCGTTCCACCGACGACAGCTAAACCCAAAAGTTGGTGATTATTTTTGTATTTTTTTAAGTTTGTGCCACTGAGTGCAACTATGCCTAAAGTTCGTGTTATTTTATGCAATTTGCCCCCTTTTGTATTTATCTTAATAATTGAATATTAAACTTTATTTATTTGGTTATATTATATGTAAGGATGTTTTGCATGGATATACCAAATATTGATCCACTTTGCAAAAATGACCAAGACCCAAAAAATTGGCAAGGGAATGACATAATGTCATTTTTGCAATTAAATTGGACACCTTCACAGCCGGTGGAAGGTAAAGGCTTTAGAGGGAGAGAGAGATGGGGGAGAGAGGGGGGAGAGAAAGAGACCCATTTTTATTTGTTCAAATTAAAAAATAAATTTATTTTTGAACTTAATTTAATTTTATCTATCTATAGACACCCACTTTATATATGTTTATGAAAAAAATATTTCGAAGTAAACTTGGGTCTACATCGTATCTTGATCTCAATTTGGAGTATGACATGGATAACCATTTGGATAGCAAAGACAACAATTCAGCTGGCAGATAAATTCACACAACTGGCAAGATAAACTAGAAAACCTGGGCACAACCGAAAATCGTTGCTCCGGAGATGAAAGGCAAAGCTGTCGTGGACATGGAGGAGGGGGATATACTAACTAGGTGCTGAAAGACAAAAAAATTCCATTCAACCCTATATATGGTTTCACTTGGCCTAAAAAAAAAGTTGCGATTTACGCTTACTAACCAGTAACTACTGTTGCCTAGCCAGTGGCCATGATCTTTTAGCTAATATAAGAATAACCCTTGTCGAGTCTCATCTACCTTAGGAACTTCCCACCTCAAGGATAGCTAGGATAGATGACATTCTTTGAGTTGTCGAAGGTTGGTTTTTGTTATTTTGCATATATGTACGTCAGTTACAATATATGGTTCCGTCTTGGTTGCCTGAGATGCGAACCCTAAATATATGCGATTTACGCTTACTAGCCAATAACTACTGTTGTCTAGCCAATAAAACCGATGTCTCAGCCAATTGAAGACTAAGCCCTGTCAGGTGTTATTAATCTCAGAAACTTCCCACAACATTTACATAAACAAAGAAATGAGTAAGTGTTCAAACAAAGATGCAATTAGAAGAAGATGAAAGAGTGCACATTCACCCATTTTTTAATTTTTTTAAAAGCTTGCCTCACCGTCTACCTCTCGACCGGATCTGGCAGGTTCAATTCGATTCAACATTGAACCTTGAAAGTCTCTTGTTCTACTTCAATTCGTTATCGGAATTGTTGAATTCGGAGCCGAGGTCACCGATTTGCGGTCGAGAGGAGGGGAAGGGGTGGGGCGGCGTCAGGCTCGGAGTTGGCGAGAGTGGGATGTCGAGAGGAGGGGAAGGGGCAGGGCGGTGAAAGAGGATCTGGATTCGGACAACCTCGTCACCCTCCGCAGGACTCCTAGCGCCGCCGACGCCTTCGTCGGACAACCTCGTCGCCCTCTGTAGAACCACCAGCGCCGCCAATTGGATCTAGACAACCTCGTCACCCTCCGCGGGACCCCTAGCACCGCCGACGCCTTCGCTGGTCAACCTCGTCGCCCTCCGTAGAACCACCAGCGCCGCCAATTAGGACAACCTCGTCGCGGCTCGCTCTCGCTGCTCGTCTTCTCGCACGCTCCTCCCGGCTCTTCTTCGCCGGTCACTCTCGTATCGCACCGACCTGGAACTCTCTCTCCTTTCCTAATCCCTTAAATCCCGCCCAAATATTTCCAAAATTTCAAAAGCCTGCCCAATTTTTTTTAACCCACAACAAAAGGTCACCTTGACCTGTTAGTTTTGCAAAATAAATGCACCTTTTGACATTTAGCACATTTTAGAGGGGGGAGTGACATTTCTGCAAAGGGAGGAATAAAGTGGTATATTGGGTACCATTTACTCTATATGTAGTTCACATTAATTGAGTGTTTAAAAATAAGAAAATTGATGTAATTATAAGAATGGGAAAATTGATGTAATTATAAGAATGAGCTGTGTCATGTTCGGGTCCGATCAAATTTTATGAGCTCTATATATAGAGGGGTATACAATAGGTAGACGAGATTAATTGTTGGAAAACTCGACCAATATGAGAAATGAAAAAGAAACTAGGAAGTGAGAATTGTTAGGAGAAAGTGAAGTAAACAAATGAGAAAATGAGAGAGAATTTGGGAAACTCTGGCATTGAGGTAGTTCATCCGACGAATTTGACATTCATCACTTGAATGAAATACTGAGGCCAAGGAATCCATCTCATCATTAGACGTCCCGTGAGGCGATGAACTTCAACAATGTCCATCGCTTCCACATATGCGTTGGCGGCCTCAACCAACTTAGAAAAGTTGGTCACTTGATAAGGAAATTAATGGCGCGCAATTTCATCCTCTTAAATTTTGCCAAAATTTTGAATTGATTGAGGCAACAAACTTTGTCACTCTCCGCCCCATGAATGAGTTGGTATAAAATGCGAGCGAACCCCGATCACCATCGGAGAAACTGACAGCGAAGCGAGTAGAGAACATCGACGGAGCGCGACGGCGGTGGCGTAGACTTCGACGACTCCGAGATTTGGATGTAATGGCACGGATTCCGACTTCGGCGCCCTAGGCCTTTCTTGGCGTGAGCATCTATTGTTTCAATTTCTTTCCCGTCCATGGTATTTGGGAATATCTAGGGATTCCAAATAGTTTAGGTTCTTCCGATCTAAATTGGGACCGAGGTTTTGGAGGATTCCCTTAGGAATTGGTTTACTGAAACTGTTGAAACTGCTGTAGGAGGTTCTATTTTAAAACCAATTGACAGTAGAAGAAGTAGCTCACCAACTCATATATTAGGGCTTGTTATGTTCAACTTTCCGATTTGGGACACTTTTGATGTCATTCACATCTCAACATACTGCATGCTTTTGCCCGTTGGTTGGAAAATTGTAGAAGATTAAGAGTTTTAGATTCCTGATCTAGAATTTATGAGAGTAACATCTACTTTTTGTTTTCATCCCTTTTTCGTGTGAATTGTCCAACCTAAGGCTATACTGAGTTACTTTCTCAATTTGATTCATAAGTAATTTCAAAATTTTGAAATGGAAGTGTTCAAAATCAATTTTATTAACCGTAACATCAACTGAAATAATTTTTCATATAGCTTCTAAACTTTTTTGTGTTATATTCATTTGAAGTATGGTTATGGATGGGTCTTCTAAACTTTTTTGTGTTATATTCATTTTGACCCTGTTTGTAACGAAATGACCGAACCTAAAATTCTTCATAATATATTTCTAAATTCTTCATATATTAAATAGAGCAATCCTTTTTATTGCTCACAATCTTGCGCTCTGCTGCAAAAATTGTTGAACTCGAGCACCCTAACAAGCATGTGGTGGTTTTCTGGATCAAACTACTGAAGCATTTGTATTTTCGCCGATAAGAATGCATTATTGGTGGTCTCTTTTCAGTTTTCTTCTTTTGGTGTTCTTGCATGTTTATCTGCTGGATATTAAGACCAGATGTTGAGACTTCTTGATTACTGCAGTTAGCATTTGATTTCTGTTTGGATCGATCTGGATACTTGTGTTGCACATTCAGAAATTTATAACTTTAAGGCCTAATTTGAGCCTAAAACTGGATCAACAATTTCTATAGGAGGTGAGTTTAATTAATGGTATTCAATAGCTCGTCACTTCAATTCAAGAGACAGAACAAGCTACGACCCCTAATAGTCGCTTGCCCACATTGCTGCCTGACCACTTAGGGCGTGTTTGGATGTAGCGTTTTAGGGCGTTAGATAGAGCGTGAGATAGAACGCTCTCCCAACTGTGTTTGGCAGGCAATGGCGTTTTCAGAAACGCTCTGAGTTCATCTCCATCAACAGCTTTGGAAGCGTTTCATCAACCGCTCCAATTTGAAAGCGTTGGATGAAATTGTAGAGCGTATAAATAGAAAAACCGAAATAAATTATATCATTAAAAATGTATATTGGCATCGAGCATTTAGAGGTTGGATGATCTGGTAGAATTAAAAAAATAAAAAAATCAAACATGATAATGGATTTTGTTTGTGAATCAGTGATAGTAACTAGTAGTTACACATAACCCCTAATATATTCCTGCTGAAGTTCAACAATTGGGGTTTCAATGTGAGTCACACCTCTCTGGTCTCCCTTTTCGTCTACGTTTTCTAAAACTGGAATTCGTCTTCATTTCAAAGTACTCCATTCCCTTTGCTTCGCGCGCAATTGCTTGATTATCGGAAATCACTGCAGCTTGTTCTTCATTGAGATCCTTGTCTTGTTCAGAGTTTTGCTTATCGGAATCCATTGCAGCTTGTTCTTTATTGAGATCTTTGTCTTGTTTAGGGTTTTGCTTATCGGAAACCACCGCAGCTTGTTCTTCATTGAGTTCCTTGTGTTGTTTAGGGTTCACATCATTACTTTTGAACTGCAAAAAAATATACATATATAATTAATGTAATTAATAACTAACTGAAGCAATTAACCAATTATATAAACATAAAAAGAAAGTAACAAAGGATAGGCGGTTAATTCTGTTGGATATATACCTTGCAAGCCAAGGAACAATACAGGCTAGAAGTATCGCCTTCAGGTAGCCGCCATCCACAAACTGTACAAGCTGCTTTTGCCGGTTCTGATCTCCTTGCTTTTTTACTCGGGCGCTTATCCTTCCTGTCTCCCTCTCCAGATGATTCGGGTTTCACTCTCGATTTTAGAAAGAAAACCCAGTTGTTGTTGAATGAAAACTGCGCGATTTTATCGTAGCTTAGCCTCCTCTCCATGTCGAGAACCCTAACCGCAAAGTGATGTGAAGCTTTCACCGCCTGCATTAATTGTATGTGAAGGTTCGATAATGTAAAAACAATGTAGTAAGAAATACTCTAGAAGGGGGGTTGAATAGAGTATGCCCGTTTTTCGCAGGAAGTCTCAAGACTTTTGGAGCTTGTACCAAAACCTTTGAGATAAACCTGAATCACAAAGTTAAACAATTCGAACCAAGTGCGGAAATAAGGTAAATCAAATAAGTAAAGGACACGAGTAATTGTTTACGAGGTTCAGCACAACTTGGCCTACGTCCCCGCCTAGGGTTCTTCCACAACCCTAGGATTCAAAGGCTTTATTGATTGCTTAGCTTAGGATCCTAATAGCTCACCGAGAAGCCTCTCTCCTATACAATTGCAATCTAGTCAACTCACGTTCCCTTGGAGTCCTAGACCAATCTAGAAGAGCCCCACCTCTCTCAGCTATCTAGTACAATCCTCTAACTCTCGCAAATCAATAGCCTAGTGCAACTTCCCGAGTTATAAACTCTCGAGTAACACTTGAAATGAATATATCCTATAAGCTCACAGTGACTCTCAAAGGCTTTGAAATAAACAACAAACTATTTGAGCGCTTAGCAGAGAGACACTTGGAAGACAGATCGCTTGAATGAATTAAACTCGTGTGTAGCACTTGTGTGTTCTTGTCTTCTTCTTTCTTTCCTTTATATAAGAGTGGAATGGCGCCTGAGGATCTTCACCAACGGCTCCATGAATCAGGCTTGATTCTTCAATCTTCTATATTTGGACACTTTGAAGCCATGATCCATTTTGAAATAGATCTCCTCAATTGCACCGAAGGAAAGGATATAATCTCGAATATACTTCCTGAAATGGTTAGGCATACATATATATAATATAACGGAAGTATATAATAATATAAAATAATATTCGGACAAATAATATAGGTTTTGTATTTCATCAACTGTTAATGCGTCAAGGCCTTTGACACAAACATCCTGTCAAAGCCCTTGAAACATTTATACCATTTTCCATCAAGGGAGGGAGTTATCAATCTCCCCCTTGATGAAAGACAAAACCTGTGCATCCCTACAACTTAGTCAAACAGATATATCATAAGTAAAATCGGACTAAGTACCTGCAAGGGTTAGACAAATGTTGGATAAAAAATTTTTAAAGTAAGAAAACATCCAACCGAAAACCATAAATCAGAAAACCAAGGTCTTCCAAGACCTTTAAGCAGAGGTTTTCAAAGTCTAACGATCATCTCCCCCTTTTTGTCTTTCAACAAAGGGCAGAGGTAAAACAGTCACCAAAAAGTTACCAACAGTTTTGAAAACGTTTCCAACAAACCAGCAAAGTAACGAGTTTTAGGGGTGGGATAGGGTGGGTTAAGGTTTAGGCTTAGTCATCCGGAGCATCATCAGTGAGCCTCGTCTACAGTCCTTCCAGCATCGTTGAAATCCCGCTCATCGTCGTCATCACTTCCTTCTGCAGCTCCTTAATATCCAGGCGAACCTCCTCCAAGCCCAACTCTAGGTTGTCCATGCGTTCATCGAAAGCTGGAGCAGTGGGAAAGGCTTTTGAAGGAGTGGCAAGACTCAAGGTCCCTTGGGGAGACCGAGTGATGCCAATCTTTTCAAGGCCTTTAGAGTCGAACATACCCGTATGACGCAGCTGTTCTTCATTTTTGACATCAATTCCAGAAGCTTTGAAGATAGGGGTCAAAAGGGTAGCAAAGGGGAGGGGAGAGCCTTTTCTGGCTTTTCTGGCATGAGCCATGGTTCCAAGGATAGTGTTGGCCAGATCAGGATCAAGGCCATTTAGAATGCGGTAGAGCAGGACCATGGCATTGTCGGTTAGGAGTGAGCCAGAGTTAAGACGGGGTAAGAGGCATCTAACAATGATGTTAAAGATAATTTTTGCCTCAAGGGTTAGGGATGAGTGGGTGAGTTGCTTTGAGGTGCTGTTGGATGCTTCGGGTAGGAGATATTTGGCTCAGGCTAGGATGATGCAATTTTCTTTTGAGGGGTGGATTTCAGCGGGTGGAACGGGTGTAGGTAAGCCTAGGGAATCTGCAAAATCATTGGAGTTGAGAGAGATTCTAACCCCTTTGAAGACAGACTCCAAAGACCAACCATCAGTGTCGTTCTTGGCTTTTAGGTTAATGTAGAAGAGTCTGGTAAGCTCGGGGTAGTAAACCGTCTCAAGGTTAAGAAGGGTCCAGGCTGGGGATTTTTTGAGGAGCTCAATGCAAGGTAACTTCAAAGCTTCAAAGAACTCAATATCTAAAAAATCTGAACAGCTAACCTTACGAGTTCTAAACTCGTCCACCCACTTACCAGCAGTCTCAGCATCTAGAAACCAAGAGGAGGGCAAGGATTGATTTACCTGGATATAGGCCGGGGGGTCTGCGTTCTTTCTGCGCGCAACTGTTGGAGCAGCTCTCTTGACAGGCGCTACAAGACTCTTGACAGGGCCCTTCCTGGTACGCTTGGGGGATGGAGGCTTGACTAGAGCAGGGGCTTTCCGCTTCTTCGGAGACGGGGGAGGAGGAGGAGAAGGAGAGGGAGATTCTTCCTCCTCTTCCTCAGACCCCGAGTCCTCAGCGGACCCCGCGTCATCTCCTTCTGGTTCCTCGTCCTCTCCAGATCCCTCTTGCTCCTCTTCTTCTTCTTCCTCAGGCTCCTCCTCGGATGGAACCTCCTCGGCTTCGGCTTCCTTCCGAATCCGCTCAGCTTCTTCCTCGGCCAGTTTCTTAGCAAGTTCGGCCTCCTCATCAGCCTTTTTCTTCCTTAGGGCCTCCTCCTCGGCTTCCCTGGCAGCGTCTCTTTCCAGGGCAGCATCAAGGTCGTCTTCCTCCTCTTCCTCGTCTGGTTCCTCAGCCAAGATCTTCCTCTTCCCTTTCTGTTTAGCACTGATCGGCTTCTTTGCAGAGCGCTTTTGAGAGCCTTTGGGAACGATGGCCGAACTCTCAGCAATGGTGCTCTGGACAACGGTTGGGATAATAGCTTGAGGAGCGGGTTCAGGTGTGGGAGAGGTAGCAGTGGCCTGACGTCCCTTGGGGGTGGCGCCAAGTCTTTTGGGTGTGACGGTTTTCTTGGTTTTGGGTGCCATGGAGAAAATAGGTAAGGGTTTCTTGAGAGGCGATAGAGAGGTTGAAGATGAAGAAGTGAAAGGGGTTTGGGTAATTTCTGAGTGTGGGTTGTAATCGGGTACAGGATTTGGTTTAAGTAGAGAGAGAGGGTGACGGATTGATGGGATGGGTTTAGGGTTCTAAGGAAAGAAATCATTACATTGCAAAGATTTGAAAGGTTTTCAAATTCAAATTCAAATTCAAATAACCATTAAAATCGGACAAGGTAACTAAAAAATCTATTTCCAAAAATAAAATATCTTTAGCGGTTTAAGGCAATTTTTAAAATCCGATTAAAACAAATATAATTGATTAAATATCTAAAAAGATATTAACCAAAAATATATGATCCGATAAATGTACTCCACCATTTAGTTCACACACCTTGACATGGTTCTCAAGGGTCTTGACACTTAGTAGATTTTATCTTTCGTAAAGGGAAAGCTCCCCCTACGAAAGTGCATCCTTGTTAAGCATCCCAATCTCTCGTCTTATGAAGGTGAACCTGTCCTCTGCCAAAGGCTTAGTGAAAATGTCAGCCCATTGATAATCAGTAGAAATAAAAGATAAAACACATCACCTTTTTCAACATGATCTCTAATGAAATGATGCCTTACATCAATATGCTTGGTCCTTGAATGCTGAACAGGATTCTTAGTGATTGATATGGCACTTGTATTGTCACACTTAATTGGGATACCTTTGAGGTTGATGCCAAGATCTCGCATTTGTTGAGCTATCCAAAGGATTTGGGAGCAACAGGCTCCAGCTGCAATGTATTCGGCTTCTGCAGTGGATAGAGCAACTGAATTTTGCTTCTTTGAGTGCCAACTGATCAAAGATGCTCCTAAGAATTGGCAACATCCTGATGTGCTCTTCCTATCCACCTTATAGCCTGCAAAATCTGCATCAGAATATCCAATTAAAGTGAAATCCTTTTGCTTTGGGTACCATAGTCCAAGCTCCTTAGTGCCATTGAGATATCTAAAGATCCTCTTCACAGCCACGCTGTGAGATTCTTTAGGATCAGCTTGAAACCTAGCACACATGCAAACACTAAACATGATGTCAGGTCTACTAGCCGTGAGATATAATAAAGATCCAATCATTCCTCGATACTCCTTTTGATTGACACTTGTTCCAGTCTTGTCTTGATCTAGAGACAATGTTGAGCTCATGGGAGTCTTGGCTGCCTTGGATTGATCCATCTTGAACTTCTTCAAGAGATCCTTAGTGTACTTACTTTGGTTGACGAAGATCCCTTTCTTGGATTGATGAACTTGTAATCCCAAAAAGAAGTTGAGTTCACCCATCAAGCTCATCTCAAATTCACTGCACATGATGTCAGAAAATTCCTTGCACAAAGATGTGTTAGTAGCACCAAATAATATATCATCAACATAAATTTGAATAACCAAAATGTCCTTTCCTTTGGTCTTGATAAAAAGAGTCTTGTCGATCAACCCCCTTTTAAAATCATTTTCTAAAAGATATTTAGACAAGCGCTCGTACCAAGCTCTTGGGGCTTGTTTCAAACCGTAAAACGCTTTGTCAAGTTTATAAACATGATTGGGAAATTCTGAGCTTTCAAAACCTGGGGGTTGAGCCACATAAACTTCTTCCTCTAAGAAACCATTGAGAAAAGCACACTTGACATCCATTTGATATAACTTTATGCTCATAAAAGATGCAAATGCTAATAAAATGCGAATGGCTTCAAGCCTGGCTACGGGAGCAAAGGTCTCCTCGTAGTCAATACCTTCCTCTTGATTGTAGCCTTGAGCAACAAGCCTTGCCTTGTTCCTCACAACTTTACCATTCTCATCTAGCTTGTTTCGAAACACCCACCGAGTGCCAATGACTGATTGATGCTTTGGCTTAGGCTTCAAGGTCCAGACTTTGTTCCTTTCAAATTCGTTGAGCTCACTTTGCATAGCAATGATCCAGTCTGGCTCCTGAAGTGCCTCATCTACCTTCTTTGGCTCAATAAGAGAAACAAACGCGTGAAAAGCACAAAGATCTTTAAGTTTAGAACGAGTTTGAACACTAGAAGTAGGGTCAGAAATGATATCCTTTAATGAGTGTGATGAGGAGTATTTGAATTTCCTTTTGCTAGTCTCAGCTCCTTGATTCGTCACACTTGTAGGATTGACTTGTAGTACATCTGACTCCGTGGTCCTGTTAGGTTCAATTACAGCAGTTTCTGACGTCTCAACACTGTTGGATTGGACACCAAGGGCTTTGGACGAATCTTCAACGCCTTGGGCCAATTCTTCAGTGTTAAGAATCGGTTCCTGCATGTTCCTCTTCTCTGTGTTCTTGGTAGCAGCAACATCACCTTCCTCGTTCTCTTCATGGATGTTAAGATCTATATCTGCAACACTTTCACTCAAAGCACCATCATTGCATTCATCAAAGATAACATGTATACTTTCTCCAACAACCTGGGTCCTTTTATTGAAGATTCTATAAGCTTTGCTACTCGTGGAATAGCCAAGAAATATACCTTCATCACTACGCGCATCAAATTTCCCAAGGTTATCTTTTCCATTGTTATGAACAAAACAAGTACAACCAAAGGGTTTAAAATAAGATATAAGTGGTTTGCGGCCTTTGAAAAGTTCATAAGGAGTTTTCTTTAAGATAGAATGAATAAGACAACGATTCAAAATATAGTTAGCTGTGTTAACAGCTTCAGCCCAATAGGTTTTAGGTAATGCATTTTCTAAAAGCATAGTCCTGGCCATATCCTCTAAGGTGCGGTTCTTGCGTTTCACAACCCCGTTTTGTTGAGGTGTCCTAGGAGCAGAAAAGTTGTGGGAGATGCCATATTTAGCACAAAACAAATCAAATTGAAGTTGATCAAACTCCCTACCATGATCACTCCGAATAGACACTATGGGCTCATTTCTTAAAGTTTGCAACTCCTTACAAAGTTTTGAAAACTCAAATAAGGCCTCTGATTTTTCTTTCAAAAATGCAACCCAAGTATATCTTGAAAAGTCATCGACAACAACTAGCATGTACTTTTTACCATTGGGAGATTTGACTCGCATAGGACCACATAAATCCATATGTAAAAGTTCAAGAGGTCTAGAAGAACTTACAACCTTTTTGGGTTTGAAGGAGCTACGTGTTTGTTTACCTCGTGTGCATGCATTGCACATATCAATACCTTTGAAGTCCATTTCAGGTAACCCTCTTACAAGTCCTTTGGACACAAGCTTCTGTAGCGTATGTGGACTCACATGACCGAGTCTCCTGTGCCAAAGCTTTGGATCGTCCGTCAAAGCCTTTAGACAAGTTAAGCTTCCTTGTGCCACTTGATCAGCATTTACGGCGTATATGTTGTTGTAACGATATGCAGTCAAAATAACTTCACCTGTATCTTCTCTGCACACTATACATCTTTTCTTGTTAAATCTGACATTGTTACCACTATCACATAATTGAGAAACACTAAGCAGATTATACTTTAAACCATTAACAAGATAGACATTTTTAATACTATGGCTGGAATCACTTCCAACACTACCAATACCAACGATGTCACATTTTCCTTTGTCACCAAGAGTGATTGTTCCCGTGGATTGCTCCTTTAGATCATGAAAGAGAGAACTCTTCCCACTCATATGCCTCGAGCATCCACTATCAATAATCCATTTGTGTTCTTTCACCTTGGTGATCTCCTGCAAAACAAACATCAACCTTTGTGGCTAGACCAATAAGCAAATTTGGATCCATTGTTGGGGTAAACCATATTTGGTAAGATAGTGCCTTTTGGGACCCAAACTTGTGTTATCCGTTCTTTTCTCAAATGAACAGGAAATGTATTGCGAATAATATAAGGATCCTTTCTTCTATAGGGGCAGGTCTCTTTTACATGTCCCTTTCTAGCACAATGGTGACATATAGGAGAGGTTCTGCTTCCTTTTGCCTTTACAAAAGTGGTAATGTGTTGCTTCTTTAAAAACTTTGGATTATAACCAATACCACTTTTGTTTAGAGAGCTTTGTTGCTCACCCAACATCTTATCAAGAGTGCCTTTGGATTTGGTAAAACTTATGAGGGCTGTCTGTTGGTCTAGAATCTTATTATTCAGGGAGATCTTCTCGTTCTCTAAGTCCTGATGCTCATTTCTTAGAGAGGAGAGATCTTGCTTGAGTTCAGATTTCTCCGAGTCAAGCGTCTTGACTTTAATGTCAAGACCTGAATAAGAAGCTTCAAGACCTTTGATCCTCATAGACAGATCCTCAATAGTTCTTTCCTGGTCCACAGTTCTCTTAATAAGAATGTTAGTTTGGGCAATAAGCTTCTCTTCATTGGCAATCATATTTGAAAGGAATTCCGATAATACCTCTTTTGGACTTTCCATAAGTTCTCTTACAGTAGCTTCAAGCTTTTCATCGTGGGATTCATCTTCTGAGGCCATAAGACAAATGTTGGCCTTCTCATCGTCGGAGTCAGAGTCGGAATCACTCCAAGTAGCCACCATGGCTTTCTTCTTCCATTTGTCACCTTTCTTGGGCTGGCTCTTTGTCTTTTGAGGGCAGTCCTTCACAAGATGATCTGTTTCACCACATTCAAAACAAGACAACGGTTTAGTCTTCTTTTCATACTTGTTGTATTGAGGCTTACCTCGAAATTTTGAAGACTCTGATTCATCCTTGTTGTTGAATTGCTTCTTCATTTTGAGAATTCTAGCAAGGCCTTTTGTGATAAGAGCAAAAGGATCATCCTCATCGTCATCCTCATCTTCGGAATCAGATCCATCCTTGGGCTCATCCTTCTTAGACTTGAGTGCCAAGTTCTTGGTGCTAGCTGGAAGTTCTCCATCGTCTTCATTAAGGATCATTTCATGCGTGATCAGCTTTCCAAGGAGGTCATCAAGGGGTAGAGTGGTGAGGTCCTGGGCTTCCTCTATAGCTGTTACTTTTGGACCCCATTTCTCCTTTGGAAGGCACCTCAGTATCTTCCTTACTTTCTCAACGTTGGTAAAGCTCTTGCCGAGAGAGTCAAGGTTGTTGGTGATTTCTGTGAATCGTGTGAACATGGCCTTGATTGAATCATCAGATTTCATCTTAAAGAGCTCATACTTTCGAAGGAAGATGCTGATCTTGGTGTCTTTCACTTGGCTCGTTCCTTTATAGGTGATGACCAACTTGTCCCAAATCTCTTTAGCTGACCTACAAGAAGAAATGCGGTTAAACTCATCAGTGCTTAGACCACAATAAAGTAAGTTAATAGCCCTGTAGTTTTTGGAGATGGTTTCAAGATCTGCTTGGTTGTATTCAGACTCCTTCTTTGCAACTTTGGTGTCATTTGGTCCTTCCTTTTCTGGAATCTTCGGACCGTTCTCTATAATGTTCCAAAGCTCTAGATCCTAGTCTATGATGAACATCTTCATCAAAGATCTCCAGTGGACAAAGTTGTTTCCTACAAAGAGTGGCGGTCTGCTTGTGGACCTTCCCTGTGCAAATCCTCCGCTTGCTTCACCAGACATGATCGAAAACTCACAAGATTGTTAGATCAAAAACAGTGAGTAAAGCTATGATACCAATTGAAGGTTCGATAATGTAAAAACAATGTAGTAAGAAATACTCTAGAAGGGGGGTTGAATAGAGTATGCCCGTTTTTCGCAGGAAGTCTCAAGACTTTTGGAGCTTGTACCAAAACCTTTGAGATAAACCTGAATCACAAAGTTAAACAATTCGAACCAAGTGCGGAAATAAGGTAAAGCAAATAAGTAAAGGACACGAGTAATTGTTTACGAGGTTCAGCACAACTTGGCCTACGTCCCCGCCTAGGGTTCTTCCACAACCCTAGGATTCAAAGGCTTTATTGATTGCTTAGCTTAGGATCCTAATAGCTCACCGAGAAGCCTCTCTCCTATACAATTGCAATCTAGTCAACTCACGTTCCCTTGGAGTCCTAGACCAATCTAGAAGAGCCCCACCTCTCTCAGCTATCTAGTACAATCCTCTAACTCTCGCAAATCAATAGCCTAGTGCAACTTCCCGAGTTATAAACTCTCGAGTAACACTTGAAATGAATATATCCTATAAGCTCACAGTGACTCTCAAAGGCTTTGAAATAAACAACAAACTATTTGAGCGCTTAGCAGAGAGACACTTGGAAGACAGATCGCTTGAATGAATTAAACTCGTGTGTAGCACTTGTGTGTTCTTGTCTTCTTCTTTCTTTCCTTTATATAAGAGTGGAATGGCGCCTGAGGATCTTCACCAACGGCTCCATGAATCAGGCTTGATTCTTCAATCTTCTATATTTGGACACTTTGAAGCCATGATCCATTTTGAAATAGATCTCCTCAATTGCACCGAAGGAAAGGATATAATCTCAAATATACTTCCTGAAATGGTTAGGCATACATATATATAATATAACGGAAGTATATAATAATATAAAATAATATTCGGACAAATAATATAGGTTTTGTATTTCATCAACTGTTAATGCGTCAAGGCCTTTGACACAAACATCCTGTCAAAGCTTTTGAAACATTTATACCATTTTCCATCAAGGGAGGGAGTTATCAGTATGTATATATATATAATCACATTAAGCAATTGGAAAACAAACATTACTAATTAAAAAGATTTAGGAATAGTGACTTGGATCAATATACTAGGTACGTACCCGAAGGATTTCGTGGTTTGGGTGATTGGGTTTATCGATTTCGCGAATCGAATTACCCTGGCAAGTCATGCAATAGAAGCTGTAGTTGTTACGATCGCGATCGGCAGTACGAGCAGTCCTGAACTCCGCTTCAAACAGAGGAAAGAGCCATTCTGGTGCTTCAGCTTCCATTATACCCATTAAAGCAATTAACTTCAATTGAATTCAATTTGATCTTATTTTCAAGCTATATAGAATAGAATGGCTTAAATTAGGGCCTCTTCATGTATATATACACATTAATACATACAGATAGACAAAGAGACACACGGGATAATAAAATCATAATCTATCCATCTATAAAGATATATATTTCCATTGCCGGATTATCCATAAATTTTGTTGGTTATTATTATTTTTAAGTAAATAAATAACAATAAAAAAAGACTTGGCAACACGCTTCACTTTCAATTTTGGTGTTATTTTTAATAATATTTTTTTTCTTTGTGAAAATTAAATCACTTTTAAGTTGAGAGATACGTACATATGCTTGGTTTATTTTTGGATATTGCCGTATCTATGATAGATTTTGGGTTGAGAAGCCCACCGTATCTATATCTATAATCTATATGATAGATTTTGGCATTGAGAAGCACTTAATTAATTAGGAAGGTTTTTAAAACATACATTTAATGATAGATTTTTTTATTTTTTATTTGGCAATGAATACCGAAGTTATTTATGGGTATAATTTAATGATACGCGGACGATAGATTTTGATGAATTGGCACCGTACTCGAGCTTCATTCTATCGCTCTTTCCACGTTCTCCCTCTCTTCAGATCTCCAGATTTCACCTTCTTCGCCCCTTCTTCTTCATCTCTCTCCTCCCCCGTCGCTCTCTCTTCCTCCGACTTCTCCTCCTCCTGCCACCAGTTCCCGACACCCCCCTGAATCGCATCCTAATGCCACTTGAACCGCGGCGTTTGCGTGCCTTAGGGCTTGATTCGGTGAGCAATTTTTGACCTTAGATTTGAGTAATTCCTGTTATCTATTATGTTCAATTTGATTTGTTTGGCTCAATTTGAGCAATTTGAGGTTTATGGTTTTTCGTTATTAGTGTTGAAACTAAACGCATAGATCCAAAGACCTTAAAATTGGGTGAATAGAGGAAGGGGATTAGGGTTAGGAGGAGGTTTGTGTAGGTTATCAGGAAGAACAACGAATTTGAATGTGAATATTTAGGGTAAATAAATCAATCTCCTCGCTATTTGATTGGTGCACACCAGGTGTTTGTTAAAAGTTGTGGCCTGTGGGGGATTCTTTGTGGTTTTTTAGTAGTTCTGCAAATTGAATTGATTAATTTTTTTTTCTATTTTGGGGTATTCTCAGTTAATAAATAACTCAACGTGCTTGGTCCAATTATATTTTGATGGAGAGAATTGCTTGAGATTATCGGTGTATGCAATTTAATATCCAGTGTTTGAGTGACGATTTTGAAAATGCTTCTTTTAAATGCTGGAATTTAGCCTACGAAAATGCATTCATGCTTGAATTTTTGCGACATTGCATAATCGATATCGGTTGTCAATTTAATTTTGGTAAATATCCTCTGATCTAGGATAAAGCTGCTCAACCAGTGACTAAGGAAGAACTTGGAAGGGCTACCTAGACCTTTGTTCACTCTTTCAGCTTAGGTATCACAATCCTCATCATTCTCAGGACATTTTTGCGGCTTTTCATGTGTTTTCTTGTTTTTTAAGTCACATCATCTCATTACGATGTATGGTGGATTCTTGGATGATATAAACTTACCTATCTCACTCACGTTGGTATGAAGAGTCCCCTGACCTCTGGATTCTGTTGAAATAGATGTTGCTGATTAAGTGGACTGATTTCATTAGAGAAAGGCTGATATTTAATCTTGCTGTTTGCACAATTTTAGTTTTTAATATTCAATATATTTCTACTGTTATCAAGGTACAAGTCTTGATTACATTATGCTTTTTATGCATCATGTTATTTGTCTTCTATTCACTTTCCATTTATACTCTGCCACATTTGATTGTAAGGAAGATACTCAGTGATGAGTTATAGTGGGACGTTCACATGATTGATGGCAAGATGTGAGGTCAATAAGTACTTTAGCCTATAAGGAAGAATGGAGTTTAAATAAGCTGGCTAGATAGTTCTACATAGACCTTACAAACATATGAAGTATGCCTTTGTATTTCATAAATTTTGCACGTGTCCTGGCATATGAGGTAGCATTATTAGTTGGAAGAAGTGATGTGTATGCCCACTTATCCGTCAATGGGAATATAGGAGTAGATTTACAAGGGATTTGCTTGGTATTAATCCACCTTTTGTGATCCAATGCTTAAACAGAAACATTCAGCATGATATACTTTGATTAGGCCAATTTAGTTCTAGCATAACTGCAGCTGAGGAATTTATGTATGGTGTGATCAGGAAAAGTTGGGAATACTGGATAGTACTCTAAAATGGAACTGCCATTTTTAATGTGACTTAGTTCTCATAAGAAATTGAGACCAGATGGCATGCTAATTTGACACAATTATGCTGAAGAACCAAAGACAGCTGCTCTTGCTGCCTTGCATGCCTGTTTGTTTATGAGCATGTCTTATATGGTCCTTTTCATCTTTTCCTAATCGAATGGTGATTATAGTTTTTTTTTTCATGTTCATGTTTTCATGTTCATATTGCATCAGATGTCTTGGTTAGATTGAAAACTAACTTACAGACAATTTTCTTACAGGAAACGAGTTATCATGAATCATGTTCATATTGCATCAGATGTCTTGGTTAGATTGAAAACTAACTTTATCATGGACAACGGCCAAAGGAATATCTTATAATTTTGGCAGTTGTTAGTGGAATGATTGTCGTCTCCACTATATCTTATAAATTGGTTAGTTCTTACTAGAGTTCGAAGAACTCCACCGGATCTGATTCTTTCTGACCAAACCTTATCGGGACATGTTGCTTTGGTTTTTATCTTAGTAGAGAAGACCGGAACAAGTACAAAAACCATTATGGCCTTTTTCCACGAAAGGTGCATGCCATAACTCGTATGATACTATCCTTTAATTAACCGTATATGCTCCTTTTCTGTTCGTGAGATCTTGTATGCAGTTACTATGGGATTCGGGTAGGTTTGATCTTTTGACTTGGGGATGTATATTCTAAGTAGGTTGGATTTATTTTTGAAAATAAACAAAAGACATCGATCTATTATTAAATCAAATCTAACTAAGCACGATCATCTTCCTCTTTTGGTTCACCGTTGGTATTATTTTGAGTCATTTTTCCATATATAAAATGTAAATTATATTCCCTTCATAAATTATTAGTGAATGTATTTTATAATAAGGTTTATTTTGATGAATTAATAAAGTGATATTTTAACATTATACTAGCTAGTTTAATTTAAACAAATTTGATATTAATAAAGTTCGTATTATTTTGATCAAGTTTATGTAACCCATGTGGCGGCATCCCGATTGTGCGAATTAGCAATGACTTTGAAAGAGCTTGGCCTAGGGATCCACCTATCTTCGTATTATTTTGATCAAGTTTATGTAACCCATGTGGCGGCATCCCGATTGTGCGAATTAGCAATGACTTTGAAAGAGCTTGGCCTGGGGATCCACCTATCTCACCATACCTCCAAATCAGCGCCATTTTCCACCATCCAGAAAGAGCCTCCTTCGAACCCTTCCCTCGCTCGCTACCTAGAGTCACCTCTCGGAACGAGCTCCCTAGAGGATAGCAAGTGAGAGATAGCTAGGTAGCAAAAAACAAGGCATCATATACATGGGAATAACATGTGCCACATATTTCAAAATAACCTCCTTGCCCGCTTGTGAGAGTCTCTTCTCCTTCCAGTCTTTCAACTTCTTCCAAACCGTCTCTCGCACACTGGCAAAAATCACTTCCTTGGATCTCTCAATCATGGTCGACAAGCCCAAATAACTCTCATGCTTCTCCACCTCCACCACCCTAATAAATCTTGAATCTCCTCTCCGACATTCCGACTGAACGACACCTCTGAGTTCGCAATTCGCAAAGTTAATCTATATATTGGTCTGACGCTTCTCCATAGATACGAAGGATTCTGACAATTTTTGAGCTCTGTTAACAATTATCCCTTGCGAACAGAATGTTGTCATTGGCAAAAAAGAGATGGGAAACAATGGGAGCAGTAGGAGCTATCTTGACCCCGTGCTAGAGGCCCTCTTTGTCACTCCATCTTATCAACTCGGGAAACGCCTCTGCACACATCAAGAATAGAGATAGGGAGAGAGCGGATCCCTCTGACGAAGCCCGCCCTCCGGAACAAAAAGACTGTGATGGAGATCCTCTCACGAACACAGAAAAGGTGACAGATCGATCTAACACACCTCATAATCAGCTTCGTCCAATCCTCATGGAAGCCCAACCCTCACATACAGTTAAACATCTTCAATTTTTTAAAACAAAAATATTGTTTCCATTAGCATATATAAATCAAAATGCACAAGAAGTTATATGTCCACAGAAACTAGCATTGGGAATTCATAAATTAAATGAAACTCTATTCAAGCCTAATGCCCGCTAGTTGGTGTGTGACCATGTTAGCTTGTCGTCGGATGTAGGATCACTGACATGTCGCTAACTCCCTCGTTGATCTTAAGATGCCTTCAGGGGCAGATCCTTTAAAGGACAGGGGTGACACACACACAATCAAAAATAAAATTTAATATATATGTTCTTCTCGTCGATAGCTTCGATTTGATATATTATAAGCTCAAATCCGACACTTGAGTACAAAGTTATAAACATTTAAAGATTGAACTTGTATATCAATTACCTAACTGATCGATATACTTCTATCGTAATTATCTTTTGTTAAGCATCGTAACTTAATAGTTAATACTATAACTAATCCCGAAACCTTCAAATTAGTACGTTACATTAAAATATTTGAAAACCGTGAAATAAAGTATATACAATTTTTGTTTTTATTCAAACTACACATTCATAATATTGATGATTTTTCGGGGGGGGGGGGGGGGGGGAATTTCGCTCCCTCGACTAATTGGATCAGGATCCGCCACTGGATGCCTTGAAGGATCACCTCCAATTGTCTCTTCCCTAAGCTTGTTAAACAGGCTCAAGCAGTCCGTTTCCACTTGTAACTTACAAGTTGTAAGTGTGTCATTGGAAGGTCGATGCAAGTTCGAACCCCATAGTACTGGCCCCTTTTCCTCCGCTAGCTCAATATCCTCCGTTTTTTGAATTGAATTGATAACAAGAACTAATTGATTTATAAGCGATTCAAACTCGAAACTACAATTCATCATTCACGTAATTTTTTACTATGTGATATAGATGACCTTTAATGATTAAAATGAATTCAAAAACAGTTCATTGTATATAGGAAGATAAACTTCCAAACATAACTACATCAGAATCTTTGTAAGGAATTACATAGTTCAAGTTTTTGTGATGAAATATGGTAACTTCGAAATTTTATATATTCGTGGCCCTACCACCACGACTCCCTCTAGAACAAGTTTAAGCTTTTGTGATAAAAATGAACCACGACCCACTAAAGAATGGTGGATAACCAAAGCAGGATAAGTTTCAATCTCATAAATGTCGATTTTTGTTTGTGAAAGAGGGATGTGATCAAGATCACCAGTGGCAAAGGTGAAAGGGTGCGCAAAAGAGGTTGAGAGGAGTGCATTCAGGGATGAATGCTCGTGACTTACTACAATAAGCTCCTGCGTCCTGAGCTACTGGATTTGCTAATGATATCGAACTTTTGCAATAAGTTCATGTAAATTAGCCCCTCGACACTGAACACACATGATTGAGCATTTGATCAGATATAAACAAGGCCATATGAATAACGTGATGTTTAGTTTCTGTTACTGCATTTAGGATTTCGAATGCGCTCCAAGAACAAACAAATGTCGAATTTATGTTTGTTTCCATTTTCTCTGGTTTTTCCCTGATGTCCCTTTGTTTTTTTTCATAACGTTCTGCCAATGTTAAGCCTCTCCTCCGTACATCAGATGTGACTGTTGAATTGGATAGCTCTCTTTTTTTTTTTAAAAAAAAAGCTTCCCAAATCCCTACCACTTCCAGGCTCCAGCTCAACCATAATCACTTGATCAGTTTCCACACCTGAAGAACTCTCAAGAACATAGCAAGTTTTGTGACTTGACTCTGAATCTTTGAGCTATATCACGAAAAGGACAAATCTTTATTGTTAACAACTGATTTTATAGTTGATTTTAAATATAAAAACATCACAAAATACATTTGATTGTTGAATAACCTACTTCTTAGTGGAAATAGCAGTGGTTTATAGGTTCAAATTTAATTATGATTATACTGTAGAACAGTATAGTTTCATAACATTTGTTACTTTACTGCTAAATTAACAGTATGGGTGATTGATGATGCTCACCAACCCCACATACTTTAACTTTATCTTATCCTTTCAGTTCATCCTAATCTCCCATCTGCTTTTTTAATTAAGAATCTTCTTCCACTTGTAAACTCATATAAAATATAGTATTAGTTTGATACAGAGCTTGGATTATAATAAGCAAGCACGATATATGAATAATTATATGATCATCTACAGACCTTCAAACCCATTCATTTTTTTTATTTGTAAATAGAACTCGACTTTCTAATAGTTTTCAAGGCAAGAAAATTTAGTGCATCTCTCACCCAATATCTATGAGGTCTCGAGATTAGATCTTTCCCCACCTTGCTATAATGCTTCTACACGTCGAATGAACAAAAAATGTCATTTCGTTGGTGCTTGCAAGTTGCAAAGGCATTTCAGAGCTTCCAATGGGAGAACCCATGTATTTGTCAAAGACAAGACGAATCATTTTATGCTTAATTGTAGTGTAGGCAGATGTCAAAACAACAAATAACATGACATACCATGTCCTTTTCGTCCAGCTATGTAGAAAATGACCCTTGATTATACACCCCCTTTTTTTAATTATTATTATTATTATTATTACTAAATTAAGTGCATATGATCAATCAAAAGATGAAAACACAACACTAAGCAACAGTTATCAAACAAAACAACTGCTTTATAGAGCTTCATAGTTCATACCTGCAAGCTGCCTCTCCATCAGGCAGTACAGAACAAAGGGAGGGATCCATTCAGTATCTACAAAAATTACTCTCCTTTTTGGTTTTTGGTTCTCTTTTCAAGCTTTCATTTCTTTTCTACAAACAAACTTATTTATCAAACATCTCTACAAGATGCACAACGAAAGCAGGCATAAGCGCCATTACGGGAAACTCCGACCAAGCAGTGAGCAACCCAACCAAACCCGGTATTTTGGTCTATTAGATAGAAGATATATTTGTATATATTTTTATATATGGTTAGTTGTAATTCTATCCTTGCCCTCTAAGGCATATCTTGTAATCTACCTATCTATATATTCAATACCTCTCTGATTGATTAGGTCAACAGAGATTTCTCAATTGTGTTATCTTTTATGGTATTCAGAGCAAAAAGATCCAATTTTTTTTTTCTCTCCATCGTTAAACCCTACACAGCCATCTCGCCACCATGTCGGCCACCGATGACGTTTCCTCCTCCACCACCAAACCCGCCGCCACCACCCTGCTTTCCGCTGCTACTGGTACCGTCTCTCAGCACGGTCTCCAGTTCCCCGTCTTCACCTACAAGCTCGACCGCACCAACTACAACATCTGGCGTGCCAATGTTCTCGACACGCTAGACGCCTTTGATTTGAAGGATCTTGTGCTCTCCGACTCCTCTCCGGCAAAGACTGTCACCACACCGGCATCCGGAGATACTCCAGAGACCACCACTCCCAATCCGGAGTATGCTCTTTGGAAGAAGCGCGACAAGTTTACTCTTGTCTGGATTCGCACCACCATCTCTTCCGCCTTGCTCGGCTATATCGTGCGTTCTGAAACCTCCTTTCAGGCATGGACCACGATTGAACGGATGTTTCAAGCCCAATCACGAGCTCGCTCTATGCATCTCAAGCAGCAACTTCACTCCCTTACCAAAGGGAATCTCAACATTCTCGAGTATTTCGAGAAGAAACGCAGCTTTGCGGACTCATTGGCCGACCGTCTTCAGCCTGTGTCCGATGAGGATTTCGTCGCCGATGTCGTCCATGGTCTTGACTCATCGTATGGTGCTTTCAAGGCTGCCATGAATCTCCGCTCAGACACTTTTCCCACGGATGATCTTCTTGGTGCTCTCCTGCGCGAGGAAGAACGTCTTCAAGATGAATCCCGCTCGCTTGCGATGAATCAACCCGCTGCTAACTATTCTCAGCAGCGCTCTGGTCAGCAGCAGCAGCGTCGCAACGACCGTCAGTCCGGCCACTCAGCCCCTGATCGACAGCAGCAGCCGCAGCCCTCCGACAGGCCCTCCTCTCAGGGCAACCGTGGCTACTCCCGTGACTCTACCGGCGACTCCTCTAGTCGCCCTCGCGGGCGCTCTATCTGTCAGATTTGCGAACGATCTGGCCACTCTGCGAAGGACTGCTTCAGTCGCTTGAATGTTCAAGCTTTCCCATCTCGCCATCCGTCTGATAGGCTCAATCAGACACCTCCTGCGGCATACATGTCTTCACCATCTTCCATCGCTGATCCCAACTGGTACTTGGACTCTGGGGCGACAGATCACATCACTGGTGACCTTGGTAAGGTGTCTATCAACTCAGAATATACTGACAATGACCAACTATCCCTCGGCAATGGTACAACTCTTCCTATAACTCATACTGGTCATTCACATATTCCCTCTTATACTCGCCCTATTAAATTGTCTAATATCCTATTTGTGCCTCAAATGAACAAAAGCCTTATTAGTGTTGCCAAACTCACCAAAGATAATAACCTTTATCTCATGCTTTTTCCCAATTTCTGTCTGCTGAAGGACATGCAGGGGCGGGTTCTTCTCAAAGGGGTCGTTAGCAATGGTCTGTATTGCCTTCCGCCTACTTCATCAGGCTCCAAAACGGCGTTGGTTGGCGAGCGCACTACCCCTGCACATTGGCACCATCGGCTGGGGCATCCCAATAATGCTACTTTTCGTCTTATGTTGAGTCAGTTTAGTTTACCAGTTTCATCAAATAAAGCACCTGTCTTGTGCTCTTCTTGTTCCTTGGGTAAAAGTAGTCGTCTGCCCATTATTTCATATCATGAGTCAAAAACAGCACCTTTTGAATTAGTCTATTATGATGTTTGGGGACCTTCCCCTAAGTTGTCCATCAATGGTTGTCGTTATTTTGTCTTGTTTGTGGATGATTGCACAAGGTTTACCTGGATCTATTTCATGACCCACAAATCCCAAGTGTTTCATTATTTTCAACTGTTTCAAAAACTTGTTCAGACTCAATTCCACGCTACCATTAAGGCCCTTCAAACAGATTGGGGGGGGGGGGGGGTGACTATCGCAATGTCTCCACTCTTCTTCAATCTCAGGGCATCTTACATAGAGTCTCTTGTCCCCACACACCAACACAAAATGGGATGGTAGAACGCAGAAATCGCACAATACAAGAAAAGGGTCTCACCTTATTGGCTCATTCCAAACTTCCTTCCGAGTTTTGGGAACACGCCTTCCACACCGCGATCTACCTTCACAACCGCACCCCTACCCCAGCTCTCAATCAGGAGTCTCCTTTCCACCGTCTCTACAAGAGGCAACCCGACTACTCCTTCCTACGGGCTTTTGGTTGTCTATGTTTTCCCTATTTGGGGCCCTATCGGCAGAACAAACTTGAGTTCAAAACTATGCCTTGTCTCTTCTTGGGATACAGTTCCTCTCATAAAGGGTATCTGTGCTATGAGTCCACATCCAGGCGTATGTATGTCAGTCGTCATGTTGTTTTCCATGAATCTGTCTTCCCTTCCATTCCATCTCTTGAGTCTTCCACGTCTCCGCCGTCTCCTCTTCTAGTTACCACTAATTTGTTATCATCTGCTGTTGCATCGGAGCCCTTGCCAGTGCCACCGCCTGTGCAGCCGCCAACGCCACCACCTTCACCTATGCAGCAACCCATTGCTCCCGATCCCAGTGAGATCTCGCCCATGCAGCAGTCCTCGCAGGCATCCACCGAACCGATCTCATCTTCATCCTCCTCTTCATCCGACAACCCTCCCCCCTCGCCTGCCATTGCCGGCTCCACCTCCTATTCGTCCGCTCCTTCCTCGCCGACGGCCACTACCACCCCACCTCCCAATCCGTTTCCCCATCTTAGGCCATCGGATACATCTATCCATCCGATGAGAACCCGTGCTGCCACAGGCAAACTTAAACCCAAGGCCTTACATACCAGTAAACACCCTCTCCCTCCTGACCCCCAACCTGACGATGAGCCTCGCTCATTCCGTCAAGCTCACAAACACCCTCACTGGTTAGCTGCCATGAAATCTGAGATCGAAGCACTTCAAGGTTCAGGTACGTGGTCCTTAGTTCCTCGTCCACCTGACTCTAATGTTGTTGGTTGCAAATGGGTTTACAGAGTCAAGCGTCGTGCTGATGGATCTATTGAGCGCTACAAGGCTTGCTTGGTTGCAAAGGGTTACAATCAGGAAGAGGGCGTGGATTATTTCGATACTTTCAGTCCTGTCATTCGTCCTACCACCATTCGTCTTGTTCTTACGATTGCTCTTGCTCGCTCCTGGCCTATTCGACAGCTTGATATCAATAACGCTTTTCTGAATGGTGATCTCAGTAAGCGTGTCTTCATGGAGCAGCCTCCTGGGTTTGTTGATCAGGCTCGGCCCCGTCATGTCTGCTATCTTCAGAAGGCTTTGTATGGCCCCAAGCAGGCTCCTAGGGCCTGGTTCAGTAAGCTTAAGTCCTTCCTTATTCACTCTGGGTTTCGTGCTTGTTAGTCTGATTGCTCTCTGTTTGTCTTCTCCGTTCGGGATATTGTGCTCTATGTTTTGGTCTATGTCGACGACATCATCATTACAGGGAGCTCCCCTCAGGCTCTGTCACAGTACACGGCCAAACTACATGCGGCATTTGCTCTAAAGGATCTTGGCCCTCTGCATTACTTCTTAGGGATTGAGGTTTCCAGGATGGATGGGCATCTCCACATGTGCCAACAAAAGTACATTCGTGAGCTTCTATCTCGTGCCAAGATGGAGGATGCCAAACCGATTTCCACTCCTGCTGATTCTCAATCTCGGCTTCAGCTCTCTGGAGATATCCTGCCTGATCCGACGCTATACAGGAGTATTGTGGGTGCTCTCCAATATGTCACCATTACTCGTCCTGAAATCTCCTTTGCTGTGAATCGGGTGTGTCAGTTCATGCATCATCCCACTGAGGCTCACTGGATGGCGGTCAAGCGCATTCTTCGCTATTTGAAAGGTACTATATCTTCTTTCCTCCGCCTCCGGCCTGCCTCTCGCTACACCTTGACTGCATTTACAGATGCTGCTGGGCTTCTGACGTTGATGACCGACGATCCCAGTATGGTTTTGCGGTCTACTTTGGTAACTCGCTCATCAGCTGGACTTCGAGAAAACAGAAGGTTGTTGCTCGGTCCAGCACCGAGGCCGAGTATAGGGCGATTGCAGCCACAGTAGCCGAGCTGTCTTGGATTCAGCAGCTGCTCCGTGACCTCCGGATTCGGCTCGACACTCCTCCTGTGGTCCTATCTGACAGTCTCAGTGCTACCTTCATGACTCGCAATCCTATTGTCAACAATCGTTCCAAACATATACATATTGATTTCCACTTTGTTCGTGAGAAGGTTGAGTCCAAGGAGTTATTTGTTCATCATGTTCGGTCTCAAGATCAGATCGCGGATGTTTTCACCAAGCCCCTTGGCTCCTCTCGTTTCATGTTTTTGCGGTCGAAGCTGCATGTAGGTGCCCCTCCATGAGCTTGTGGGGGGTATTAGATAGAAGATATATTTGTATATATTTTTATATATGGTTAGTTGTAATTCTATCCTTGCCCTCTAAGGCATATCTTGTAATCTACCTATCTATATATTCAATACCTCTCTGATTGATTAGGTCAACAGAGATTTCTCAATTGTGTTATCTTTTATGGTCGAACCTCAAACTCAGTCGTAGCCAAAAGAATATTTACATATTTAGTCCGCCCACTCGTATTTTCGTACTACTTCCACCAAAGATAGTCGTGTACCTCATCTACCCTACGATATGCCTCATCGCGCTCAAACGGACCTACCAAGCGTTGTTCCTCTGGGCAATATATCCTGCCTTGGCCCTTCAAAACTGGCATGAAGTCCTGAGCCTCTGTCTCTGCCTTTGACCAGCGATCACGGTTTTACGCTTGGCGAAGGCAGGGGACAGCAGCTCCTTGAACTTCACGAGGAACGCAGCCCACTCTTCCTCGCCCATGTCGGCTACCTTCACAAAACTGGGACTAGCTGGAAGCTGATCACCGGCACTCCTGTGTCCAAATGATGCATTCCAGTTTTCTGATTTTGCTGCTTGAAGCTTTGGAGGCTTCTCTCCAAGACTAGTGTTCTTGAGGGACATTGAGATATTTGAGACAGAAGGGAATTTCCCCAGAGCTGGAAGTCCGTGACTATCACTGAAGATCGATTTCGTCGCCTTCGCTTTCATCTTCTTCAATACTTTCTTCCAACCTTGACAGAAGACTTCTGCCATTACTGCTTCCCATACTCAAGTAAGAAGGTGATGGTGATCGGGTAATGAAATCATTCCCTGCAGTCTTCATAGTAAATTCCCAGCCAAGGTCCTCGTATTCTATGTCAAACAGGAATTCATCAGCTCCAGCTTGAGATCTCGGAGAGAGTAGCTCCCTCTCTGCTGCTATCAGCCTCCTTGCTTCCAAGCAGACAACCTCGAGTTCGCTGGGCTCTTCTTCCCCATTACGGAACTCCCTAGTCTATATCTTACTATATAAAAGTTTGAGTTTGATATTACTGTTCATCAAGTATAATTACACAATTGTCCTTCCTTTCTTTCTTATTTCCTCATCTAATTTAGGGATTTTCTTGGTATTTCCCAGCCCCTACCTCCCCCTGTTCATTCCTCGTTGTTTCCCCTTCCAATTCACAGATTCACTCATTCATCGTCGCATATCTCCATTCTCGCTCCTTCGAAGCACTCGATCGCTCGGAGGAAAACATGTAATTTCTTTCGCCAATTAACCGCTTCTCCTCTCTTCATTTCTCTTTCGGCTCTCTGACAAGCCTACAACTTCCGTCCAGATCTAAGGTTCGTCACTTGAAATCAAGGAGAGCAAAACCTGTAATTTCTTTCGAAACCCTAATTTTTACCTTCGTTCTCTATAATTGATTTGAATCCAGCCGATCCAGAGTTCAATTCGGAGGTCTGTTGTTGAATCAGAGCATCTTCTCATCCATGTAAGTTTTGATTCTTTCCCAATTTGTGATTTTCAGTACTACCGATTCCTGCTTTTGTTTTCTTTTTTTGAATCTAAACTTTCTAGACCCAAACCTTTGGAATTTGATAGGTCTCTATAAGTTCTATTAATGTAGAAAGGAGTTTTTATGTGATTTGGTGTTGACTTACTGATTTCCTCTTGCCCCAAATGGAATGGCGTTGAAGATGAGCATCTTCTATATACAATGGGTATTTTATTAAGCTGTCATACTGTCAGTATGTGTTCATAAGAGATTCATTGCTAATTGTGAGATCTTTATGCATTTCCTTTCCGGAGATCTAAAGATACAATCAACAGTTTAAAGATTTTGTCCATATTTTTTTATTGTTGTAGAAGTTGTGTTCTGAATTACTTGGTTGGAAAATGTTTATTTAATAGATAGACGTGGAAATTTTTAGATTCGAGACTCTTGAAATTTAGTATTTAGATGTGCTCAATGAAATGTCTTACAGAGAGTTGATTGATAAAGGGTTACGTTTATGATTTAAAGACGCACTCAATGTGTTTGATGAAATGCCTATAACAAACAACTCACCATTTAGTTCATCTATGGGATGATGATAAAAGCTGGGTGATAAAGAAAAAACATCTTGCGGAGAACAAAAATCTCAACTCATATGCTTAGATTGAATTGCTTCTATATTTATGGAGTTGCTTTAGCTTCAAGCATTCGCAAAAGCCACTAGATGTTGGCTTACCTAAGCGTAAACTGAAGTTTGTGAATAGGTGCCGTAATAAGGCTGATGAAGATAGATTGAAAAGATTAGAGGAACAAGCTTTTTAGTTGAAACCGAAAACAGTTGTAGAGAATCCACAAGAGTATCATGTGCAGGTTAACCTTTAATAACTTATTAGCTTTGAAAAAATCAGTTGATATAGTCAGGAAATTAATTATCCTTTGTGATACAAATGGCAGATTTATTACATTCAACTAAATAATCAATTATATTGTTGAGAGCACGGGTGGCAAAAAATAAATAATTACTCTGGAAGTGCATTACATTGAACTTCAAACTTTTTGTTTCCCGGTTATTATTTCTTTGATTTTATCCATTTTTATGATGTAAAACACAACAATGATCTATTTTGTAGGAATATGTATGCCAGGTTCTTTGCAAATCGTTCCCAGCAGAGTTTGTATCATATTTCCATTACTGCAGAGCTTTGCGCTTTGAAGATAAGCCAGATTACAGGTATTTAAAGAGGCTTTTCAGGGATCTGTTTATTCGGGAAGGTAAATCACTTCGAGAAGGGCCCAACTTCCAAGCTTAGTTTTGATTTGCTGGAATTTTTCAGTTACATTTCTTCTATTTTTTCTTTTTTTTTTTTCTTTTTTTTTTCTATTGGCGTATAAAAAACAGCAGTATCTAGATTTTCACATTAGCATTTTACCGCAGGTTATCAATTTGATTATGTATTTGACTGGACTATGATGAAGTATCCTCAAGTTGGTAGTAGCTCTAGAGCACGGGTCAGTTCCACCTCTTTCTCTTTCCCTCCTTACCTGAGCATAAGTATATACTAATCATGTTTATTATTTACCTTTTTTCCTGTGGCATTTAGCTAGCTGGTGCTAAACCAGGTTTAACTTTGGGACCTTCTGCAGATAGACCAGAAAGGACCTCAGGTCTGTAATATATCTTAAATTAACCTTTGAAATTATGGCAACCTTTGAAATTTGGAAGAAGCCCCTCGTTAAATCCCACAAAAAAAAAAAGAGATTTCAATTATTATTTTTTTCACTCCTTGCTGTTTTGTTCCTTATACCTTGGTTCTGATTCTCATATCTAGTGGGTGTAGAGACAAGAGATAGTTTAGATTATCCTGGATTACGTATGGAGTTAGTTTAGATTGTTTTTATGAACACTAGAAAGCTGTTAATGAAGGTAGGGGACTCGATTAATGCGATTTAGAGGAGCTCTCCAAGACAAGAGTGAATCAAAAATAAATAATTACTCTGGAAGTGCATTATAATTTGGATGACTTTCGACCTTGGACTTATCCAAGACAAGAGGGAATCAAAACTTCTCCAGGATAACACTATTCCTTATCTAATGTTCAATTGTCTAGCTGTTCCTTTAACATAAACGAGTAACTAACGAGTTGTGGAGCCATGTAGTAAGCACAAACCGAACTATTCTTTTGCCTTTTACTAGAGTAACTAACGAATTCGAAATGATGTCCAGCGAACCCGATTGCATCCCCCGTGGAGCTCAACAGCCGCCGACAGCCGCCGTGAAAACCGCCTTGGCTCACCAAAACTTTGCCTTTTCGTCGGCTAAGGACAAGTAGTTCCTAAGGAAGCAGCGAATATCGGAGATGCTGGGTGATCGGAGCCCGGGGACCAGTTCCACGACCCCGATTCGACCGACATTAAGCTCACACTCACTGAAGAGGACGGTTTTTGTGTCAGCGTGAACGTCCACCGGCAGATTCTGGTGGCCAACAGTGGCTTCTTCACCGGACGGCTGTCGGAGCGGTGGACAAGGCAGCAGAGGGCGGCCGGGGTGGCGTTTGAGGTGGAGATTTCAGATTGTGAGGACGTTCAGTTCTATGTGGAGACTTTGAGGCTGATGTACTGCAAGGATCTGAAGAGGGTTCTTATCAAAGAGGATGTTCCCAAGGTTCTTGGGATTTTGAAGGTACATTCTTCATCCTTTGAACTGTAAATTTAGGGTTTTTGGGTGGCTTAATATGTATTGATCTGGCTGTGATTGATTTGGGTTACTTAATATGTATTGATCAAACACAAGTATAAGATTGGTATTTACATCTTTTTAGGTGTATGTGTATATCAATATTCTATTCCCAATTGAGGACAATGTCAAGCATTCAAGAGCGAAATTCGTCAGTCCATACAACTAAATGCTGCAAGAAGCTTGTTCTTCTTGAGTTTTGGATGAATTATGTTGAATGTGATTCAACTTTCCAAGCTGTTTTCAAGTGTGGAGTTTAGTAGCTTATCAGGTTAATGGGGAGTTTCACCTTGTATTAAGAAATGGTAGTGCAATGTAAATTATGTAATCCATATTGGTAGAGGCTAAACTAGAAATATAATCAAATTTTCGAAGGAAATAGTTAGAATGGCTAACCTGAGAGAATGAGATTATGTGCTAGATGATAGCTGTTCAGTTTTAGGTTCTTTTTCTTATTACATGTTATGTCAGTATATGCTGAGAATTCAGTTTTGTTGATACTCCTGTATTTATGTTCTGTAATGATGAAACTTATATCTGAATGATGCTCATGGGCTTATAGTTATACTAGAACTATTTGGCAGGACTCAAGACTGTTGTCATACTATGGATCTTAAGTTCCTTGATTGAGGTTTCTAATGCATTCAAGAACTAGGGTATTAAGCAATCGTAAATATAAATTGCATTCTTTGTAGATGCCTGTTAGTAGCCTTAATGACGGGCCATCCCTTCGTCAACCAGATCATAAAGCTTGAGGACTTGGAGCCAAGTCTTGCTACAAATAAGAATGACAGTAGGTCCTGTCTTGGTAATTTTTTAATGAAAATGTTCCTTCACGTCTTTACATAATCATTATGTTCTGAAATAGTTGAGCATCAGTTTTGGTGTATTCACTTTCAGCATAAGTACCCTTCTTTTGTTGACTCAATGTTTGGGATAATGAGAAGGTTAAACAATAACATTTTGCATGTGTATAAGCCTGAATTCTATTCGAACTTGCATTATAACTTGCAACCAAATTGGTGCAGGTATGGAAAAGGCCTTTGAATAAGAAGGAAATTTCCAAGAAAGAAGGCGACATTATAAAAATAGAGCCAAATTCTAATGCCATGACTGATCACAAGACAAAGCTTAAGGTGAGTAATTCACTTGTTCCTTCTTAAAAAATGGTAAGATATGGGCAGATAGGCTCAACTTGCAACTCTGCATGCTAAATGACCTTTCCAGGTTATATATAAGTTACTAGAGAATATCAGCCACATCATTTAGCACTTCACCAACATATGATATCATTTTGATGATTTTTTTATAACCGCAAGTAACTCTATGACTAAGATTAGGAGGTTATCTATTGTGGGATTGAGGAAGTTAGCATTAAAGCTATTTCATTTAGATTGAGTTTCTCATCAGGAAAATTTGTTATTCATTTTGGAAAAATTTAAGAGAGTAAAAAATATGTTCCTTCCAACAATTAAACTAACAAGCTAAGACATAATGTTTATGCATGTAGCTTTTCATTTCTGTCAACAATTTGGTCAATTGTTATTTAATCACACATTACTTGATACTCATCGCATATGTTATTAGAAGTATGTTTCTTCACATATTAATGTTAGCACGAAGAAAGTTTGTGTTGCATGAGCTTCTACATAACAGCCTTCCTTAAGTTTCGACCAACTTTGTTTTAATCTCTTCCCCCCTTTTCTTGTTTAATTGTCTTTGTCTTTAGTATTGTATTGTTGTAATGATTGAAGGCAAGAAGATGATTGCGGATTGAATTGGTGCACGAAAGCGAATGCTGGTTATGCGAATCTTGATGTCAGTTGTAACACTCATTGAACATTCTTCTAAATAAAAGCTGCAATGGTGAATTGTCCGGGGTTAATAATGAGCAGATGGATGCTATTGAGGATATAGAATCTCCAATAACAAAAGAACCTTATAGTCATGAACTGTCTACCGTCTATTAATAAAAAAACTTGTTATTGTAGGAGTTCTAGAGGTTGATGGAGTGAAGTGAAGTGAAATATGAAGATATTTCTTTACCCGTGTTCAACCATGTTTATTATAATGTGAGAAATAATTAATAAAATGAGAATCTTTACATTGAGGGATTCTTGCCTAATGCCATGTTGAGTGATGTTTGCATGTGCATACAATGGAGTCTAGGTACTACAAAAACATGACAACGCCGCGCGTATTTGCGCGCGGCTACTTACCTAGTCTATGTTAAAAGCGTGAGTTGGGTGAATGAACAGTGGCCGGACTATTTTATCCCCAAAACAATATTGAGAAGACATAAATACCCCTGGACATTCACTTCAGGTTGCCGACTAGGCGACTAGCCGCTTTCTTTGACCGATGAAAGTGATTACATGCTCCTCCTTACATGATGTACATGTCTTGGGTTAGCAAATTGATAATTGGGCCAATCCAAATGGGCTTTAACAATATTTCCAGTAGAAATATAAAGAACAACTTACATTTTTTTTTTGGTCAACACTTACATAATTTATTGTTCATATGAAAGAAAACAGTTAATCTAAAAAATCCAAAAATATCCTTAATTTATTAAAAGATACAAAATTTAAACAATTCTGTTCTACTTTTTTTTCCCTGAAATGATTGCAAATTAATAATACCTATAAATTTAAGAACTTTAAAAATTATTTATATTTCAGAGCGAAACTTCTCTCTTTCTCAAATGCATATATAGGACTAGCAAAACTTTTCACTTTATCAAATATTCCATACATAATTAAGCAAAAACCTAAGAGCACAATATATATTTTTACAAAAATTTAGAATGACACCCTAATTTTTATTAAATAAAAAAACCAAATAATTCTCCATTTCTTAAATACTCTTTACAATTTGTGTATATTTTTGAAAGCATATGTTTCTTTACTACATCGACATGAAGCGTTGTTGTCATCAATACATATATAGCTATTTTATATGATTAAAAAATTATATTTTTATAACTATGCCCAAGTATAAAACTACAATTTAACCATCACTTAAATATTACTACCTCCGATCCAAAAAGATTGTCGTTTGACTTTTTAACACGTATTTTAAGGAGCTAAAAACTATATAAAATATCAACTTTTTTTAAATTATTTTTTTACAATCTAATACTTATTACCAACAAATATTAACTTGTAAAAAAATAATTTAAAAAAAGTTGATATTTTATATAGTTTTGAGCTCCTTCAAATACGTGTGAAAAAGTCAAACGACAATCTTTTTGGATCGGAGGGAGTATTATGCTACGTTATCGTCACTACTTATTTTGTAATTCTTTTAAAATATAGGGCCTCACTTTAAGATCAATTAATTATAGGCATCATTTGGAGAAGAAAAAAAAAACCCCTCAATTCAAGTATTAGGCAACACTTGGAAAAAAAAATATATTCATTAACTCTTTAGGCATCATTTGAAGAAAAAAGCATTTATTTTACTTCACTTACTAATCTATTTTTAAAATTATTCATTATTTATTTATATATTAAATTTTATTTTAAAGCTTTTTCGTAGTGGGGAAATTTAAATAAGAAATAATTATTAACAAGATTTAATTTATATTTACTTATCCATTAAGATTTTTTCCAACTAAAAAGATAAATCTTAATTCAACTAATAAATAATATCACCGAAAATTTGAGATTGATTGTTCATTTTAATGTATTACATATATAAGGTATCTCTGCTTAAAAAATATTTTTAAAAGGTAGTTTTTTTTTTCCAAAAAAAATAATCTATTATAATAGTGACTTTTGGGGAAAAACCTACAACAAACTAAACACTGGTATTTTTGTCAATGCATGATTACAAATTGATGGTTCCTTTAGTGGAATATATTATACATGATAGTTTTGGTAAAACATATTAAAAGGTGATTTTAAAAAACTTTATTATTTAAGGTGATTTTCGGAAGAAAAAAAAATCCTTTACAAAAATTATAAAATTACCATCTTTACCATTAAATATTATTATATTCCAAACCTCATTTAAGAATTACAAAATATCCACATGGATTTTTACCGTTAATGTAAAAAAATTATAAAATGTATCTATGAGATACAAATCATGATAAACCAGTAAACCACCCAAATTTAAATAATTTATAAAATCACTAAAATCCCAATTTTTTTGAACAAATAAGAATTCGAAATATCAAATAAACAAATTAAAGTTTGATAAATCGATAGGGCGGAAAAACCCTAGAAAAACAGACCTCAAAATACAACGCACCAAACTAAAAACACACCAGATGATCCAGACATAACAAACCAACCCAAAGCTTATAAATAAAATGCTTATCAACCAATACTTCATTTCATCCCTTATTGAAGAAAATACTATAAAATTACCATGGTTTTGACGCAAACAAAGTTATAATAGCTTTATTACAAATTTTTTTTAAAGAAAATCCCATTTTAGATTAGTAAAATTTACAACACTAATTCTATTTTATATTAATGTTGCCCCTATTTCAACCATAAATTCCATAGTTACACACTTACACCCAACTATAATAGCAAATCTAAAGAAATTGCAAACTTAGAGTCTAGACAAGTAATGGGTCCACTTCTTATAAAAAGTAACAAGACCTTACTCATCAATCCTCACTTAAAAAAATCTCTACACTAACCCTAAATTTATATAATTTAAAAGAAGACCCTTTATACCGCTAATATGACACTTTTCTCACTTCTATTTTAAATATATAATTTATCACGTTTGATTGAGAAGAAGGGGTTTTAGAAATGGCAAAGTAAAGTTCAAAATTTCAATGGAGAACGATGTAGGCCGAATTGGTAGTAGAATTAAAGATGATTACCAAGACTCACAATACCAAATAAGGGATGAAATTAAAGTTGTGAGAGAATTGCTTGTGGAAGACCCAAAAAGTGGTTAAATTTGATTGAATTTTCTAATTATGAGCTAGTCATAATTCAATGAAAGTATTCATATATTATAAAACTATCCCTATTCTATATAATGTAATAAATTAAAATCGTCAGTCTAAGAAAATTATCAAATGACCCAAACTTAGAAAATCTGCAAAAATGTTATTCTTAGTACTCCACAATACCTCTTCTTAATAATATATAAATATTATTTTTATCAACCATTAGTTTATAAGAATCACACTACTTTTTCATGATAAATATCTACATTTCATTACAATATTTCCTTAATTTCTTAATTTGATACAAGAGATATCGATATTTTTCCTTCACTAATTACAAATTATGAGAGAGATCTATATTTGATTACAATATTTCCTTAATTTCTAAATTTGATGTATCTGATGTTTACATTTTCCCTTTAGCTAATTAGACAATTAGAAGACATATCTGAATTTTACATGATCAAAATTGTCAATATAGATATCAGAATTATCAATTACGAACCAAATTTACTGGAAGTGGGTGTCCGCACGCGTAGCGTGCGGCGCCAACTAGTAGAGAAAAAGGTGCTAGAAATAACTATGAAATAATAAGATCAAAGTGCAGCAACAAGCAAAAGATGATCACAGATCATCCAAAACCATAAATGACATAAGACAAATTCATGAAGGATATTCAATGCCTTTCATTGGAGGCGGCTGCAATCCCAAAACCCTACTAGAAAGGGAATGAGGCAGGCTCTGAAATATATAGTCCCTCTTACAGCTGTCCATGTGCCTTGCACATGATGAAAACGAATGGGACAAGCCCTTATTACACTACCAGACAGAATAGAGTAATAGTTGTAATGAAGCAAGGAAATGCAGATGAAATGAAATGAAAATGCAGTGAAAATAAGGTGATCCTAGCTGTGTGGTCCTGGCTGTGATCAAGGCCTTATTTACTGGCAATGCACCATCATATGATGCACCCTCATATAACTTCATATCCCCCCCTCAAGTTGGGCTTGATGTGAAACCAACAAGACCCAACTTGAGTGAAAGGAAGATGTGTTGCTTCTCTCCAAGAGGCTTTGTCAAAACATCTGCTATTTGCACATCAGTCCGGACATATTGAGGCAAGACAAAGCCTTCCTGCAGCTTTTCTCTAACATAATGACAATCAATTCTGAGATGTTTTGTTCTTTCATGGAAAACTGGATTCTCAGCAATGTGAATGGCAGATTTATTATCACAATAGAGAGGAATAGGCATAGGTGTGGGCATGTGTAATCTCTGTAAGACACCTTCAACCTAAACTAGTTCACTAGTAGAAGTAGACAAGCTTCTGTATTCTACTTCAGCTGAGGATTTAGAAACTGTCACTTGCTTCTTAGTTTTCCATGAGACCAGAGATTTACCAATAAACACACAGTAACCTGTAAGAGACTTAGCACTGAACTGGCATGCAGCCCAATCAGCATCACAATAAGCAGCCAAGATAGGTAATGAGTCTTTGGCATAATGTAAACCAACTGATAAAGTGCCTTTCAGATATCTGATCACATGTAAAGCAGCATCATAGTGAGGCTGTCTTGGCTCAACCATGAACTGGCTTAGATGCTGTACTGCATAGGATATGTCTGGTCTAGATAAATTGAGGAAGAGCAGTCTTCCAACAATTTTTCTATATTTTTCAGGATCAGATAGAACTAAGCCTGAATCAGTGGACAATTTCAGTCCACGTGGTAAAGGAAAAGGTGCAGGCTTGCAATCCAACATGTTGCAGTCCTCCACAATGTCTAGAATGTACTTCCTTTGATGTAGCAATGTGCCCTTCCTATCATGCATTATCTCTAAACCAAGGAAGTACCTAGCCTTGCCAAGATCCTTGATGGTAAAGGCTTTGTGTAAGGCTTCCTTGGTGGATTTAATAACTGATTCATCATCACCTGTAATCAGTAAGTCATCAACATACACAAGTGCCACCACAATGTCAGAGGAAACATTTTTGATGAGTAAGGAATAATCTTCACAAGACTGAACAAATCCCAATTTCACTAGAAATTTGCACAACTCTATGTTCCACTGTCTGGAAGCTTGCTTAAGACCATAAAGAGATCTTTTTTAACTTGCAAACTTGACCTTTATGAGCCAAGGGATATCCCTCATGAGGGATCATATATACTTCTTCTTCAAGTTGACCGTGTAAGAACACATTGTTCACATCAAACTGATACAATGGCCATTCTTTAATGGTGGCTACCGCAATCAAAATTCTCACAGTTGCAAACTTAGCAACAGAAGAAAAGGTATGTTTATAATCCTTCCCTTTAATCTGATTATACCCTTTAGCCACAAGCCTTGCCTTATATCTTTCAATTGTGCCATCAGGTCTATATTTTATCTTATAGACCCATTTACTTCCAATTGCCCTCTGTCCAACAGGGAGATCAGTAAGTTCCCATGTGTTGTTTTCCTCAAGAGCATTGATCTCAGTATTCATGGCATCTATCCATTTAGGATGTTGAGCAACTTGTCTGTAAGTATATGGCTCTGGCTCACTAGCCATACAAGCAAATGACTTCAAAATCTTAGGATCACTATGCATCTCATCTCCAAGGCACTCAACTAGGAAAGATTGAGACAAAGATGTCCTGTTTTTGTCATTGTTACAAATAAAATCTTGATATCTCCTTGGTTCTACTTGTTCTCTGGTAGATCTTCTCAATGGAGGAAAAGCATCTAAATCATTTAGAAAATCAACTACTGTAACATCATTGTTCCCAGTGGAACTTATAGAATTTGCAACCTGTGAAGGCATAGATGGTGAGCTAATTTCAATATTCTGATTTCCACCATGAGAAGAAGAATCTGTTTCTGTCATTATCAGGGGTGCCTGCAAGCTAACTTCTCCATCTGGAGCAGGATTCACTAATGACAACCTGATTTCAGTTACCTTTTGACTAGATGATTGGCTATCTAGATTGTCTTTGAAGGGAAAAATATCTTCCTTACATATGACATCTCTACTCACAAACACCTTCCTTAATCCTTGTTTCCAAGTCTAGGAGTTTGTAACCCTTTTGACCAAAGGGATATCCAAGCAAAACAAATCTCCTTGCCTTTTCCTTCATTTTATCCCTTTTATCATGCTGTATAGGAGCATAACACAAACATCCAATCACCCTCAAATCATCATAGGTAGCATGCTTCTTGAATAATTTCTCATGAGGAGTGATCCAATCTAGGATATCTGTGGGCATCTTATTGATCAAATGAGTGGCAGCTAATAAACATTCACCCCAAAATCTAATGGGAAGCCCTGCATGAATTCTCAAGCATCTTGCAGTTTCCACAAGATGTCTATGCTTCCTTTCCACTCTCCCATTTTGCTGAGGAGTATAAGGCACTGATCTTTGATGAATTATTCCTTTAGAAGCAAATAGCTCAGTACACTGCCTTTGTAAGAATTCAGTTCCATTATCAGTCCTCACATTCTTAATTGAACACTCAAACTGATTTGAAACATGGGCCATGAAGTCAGTGATTGCATTGAACAGCTGCAGCTTGTTCTTCAATAAAAAGGTCCATGTGACCCTTGTGCAATCATCCACAATAGTAAGAAAGTATGAATAGCCATTATAAGTAGCAGTATGATTATGATAAGGACCCCATAAATCCATATGAATCAATTCAAAAGGCCTACTGGCAATATTTAAACTCTTTTGAAAAGGAAGTCTATGGTGCTTAGACAAAGCACATGAGTCATAATGAAAATCATTCAACTGCAAAGAGCTAAACATTTTTAAATGTTTTAGCTTAGACAAAGAACTATGCCCAAGTCTGGCATGGATAGTCTCAAAATTCATACTAACTTTATTACAACTTTTCAACAAAAACTGATCCACTGATCCTGCTGGTGCTGGTTCTGAGCAAATCTTATATAAGCCATGCCTTCTGATTCCTGCCAGCAACACCTCCTTAGATCCAGGGTCCTGGAAGGAACAATGAGACTTTGTAAATACAGCTATCATATCAGTATCATCAAGAATCTTTCCCACGGATAATAATCTGTGTTTAAATTCAGATACATGTAGAACATCACCCAATGTGACATTCCCAATTAGTTGTAACATTCCAACATCAGTTACAGTTTTAATAGAGCCATCAGGCAGCCCTAAGTGAACTTGCTTATTCAACTTCCTCTTGTTGAACATGCTTTGAGAATCATGGGTCATATGATCAGTAGCTCCAGTATCAATTATCCATTCATCAGATAATGTTCCTTTAGAAGCTATATTGGCATTAGTAATAGAGAGAGTACCTGCAAAGTTTGCAAAAGACCCACTGCTACTCTCAGCTTGCCCTTTTCCTCTCATCCTCTTCAAGACCTCCTGATACACTGCATTGACCATAGCTGTGTCAACATTTCCATCTGCATTGTCCTCATCTAGAGGACTGTTTTGCATCTGATTACCAACTGACCCTGCTGTATTTGCTGAACCTCTGCCATCACTTCCATTTCTTTCCTTTTCTTTCAACTCTCTGAACCAATCTAGAATCCCATGTAGCTTGAAACACTGATCAGCTGTGTGTCCCTTCATGCCACAATGGGAACACTTAGAATTCTGCTTTATCCTTTTCAGTTCACTCCAGTCCTTCCATTCCTTCTTGAATGGAGGATTGCTGCTATTGCTATTGCCAGTCCTTGGAGGTTTGTACTGAAAGGAACTCCCTCCTCTATTAGCTGCCATGTCACTAGAGTCATTAGACATCCCTGTAGGACCAGATGTGCCATTTGATGCTTCATTTCCCCTCTCAACTTGCTGGAGAATATAATAAGCTTTGTTAATGCTTGGTAAAGGATCAGTAGCTAAGATAGAATTCCTCGCTGCATCATAGTTATCATTCAAACTAACAAGAAACTGCATCAATCTGTTCCTTGATTCAACCTCCTCAAACTTCCTTTTCAGATCACACTTACAGGCAGCAATAGCTCCACATGAGCACTCTGGTATATTCTCAAGAACCTGCAATTCATCCCAGTTTCTTTTGAATACATTGTATAGATCTGCAACACTCATGTTTCCCTGTACAATGTTACTAAGCCTCTTCGTAATCTGAAAAGTAAGAGGAGCATTGTACTGGCCAAACCTCTCCAAAATCTCATCCCATAATCCTTTGGATGAGTTAACAAACATCAAGCCTTCAACAATAGATTTACTCATAGAATTAAGCATCCAACATCTTACCATATAGTCTGCACGAATCCATTTTTCCAGATTAGCAGCCCCAGCAACTGGTCTAACACAGGATCCATTGATGAATCCCAGTTTGCATTTTGCTCCAAGAGCCATTGTGACACCTCTGCTCCATGTCATGTAGTTCTTCCCATCAAATGGAATAGCTACTAGTTGAGCCCCTGGATGATCAGAGTTAGATAAGTATAAAGGATCCCCTGGATTACCCTGATTAGCCATCTCTTCAGTTGATCCTTCTTCTGTTCTGTTCCTCCCACCAGTAGTAAACATAAACTAAGCTGAAATCACTTAAAAGAAGCTGTAAATCATCAAATAAAGCCCTCAGGCTCTGATACCATATGAAATAATAAGATCAAAGTGCAGCAGCAAGCAAAAGATGATCACAGATCATCCAAAACCATAAATGACATAAGACAAATTCATGAAGGATATTCAATGCCTTTCATTGGAGGCGGCTGCAATCCCAAAACCCTACTAGAAAGGGAATGAGGCAGGCTCTGAAATATATAGTCCCTCTTACAGCTGTCCATGTGCCTTGCACATGATGAAAACGAATGGGACAAGCCCTTATTACACTACCAGACAGAATAGAGCAACAACTGTAATGAAGCAAGGAAATGCAGATGAAATGAAATGAAAATGCAGTGAAAATAAGGTGGTCCTAGCTGTGTGGTCCTGGCTGTGATCAAGGCCTTATTTACTGGCAATGCACCATCATATGATGCACCATCATATAACTTCATAATAACATAAGTATGTGGTAGCACATTTGGTATGGGGCGGGTGTGAGGAGAATGTAGGTCCAGGGTTCGAATCCCCTATCCGCCCTCAAAATTCCAATATATTTTCTTACCTTCTTTTGTCTAGAATTGGAAATGGGCAAAAAAAAGATTAAAATTGCACCAGCAACTCCAATACGGACTACCCTCTGTTGGCCATTCTGAATTTTTGATCATGTCCTGTTTTCATGATTTCTTTGGATTGTTCCTCCTCTTGAATTAGAATCACAAGTTGTCTTATGTCTAGAATAGGAACTGGGAAAAAAAAGATTAAAATTGCAACACCAGCAACTCCAATTCGGCAAAAATTGTGAGGCTTTATATGCATTCCGGCCATGAAGAATCAATTCAATTACCTGTCTTCCTCAATTTCAATTTTTTTACCTTCTTCTAAACGGACTAAACCCTCTGTTGGCCCTTCTCCTAAACAGACTAAACCATCTGTTGAATCCGTAATTTTTTTTTGAGACTAAACCCTCTGTTGAACCCGTAATTTTTTTTTGAGCCCCTCCCTGGACATAATCCTGCCTCGGCCCCTGGTTCTTCCTCCTTACTCGGTATTAACTTTGTACAATTTGCAAATGGTCCATGGTCATTCTTCATCCCTCCTTGCACGTATTGTAACTCCATCAAGATCTACCAATTCTCAAATGCGGATTGAGAATTCTGTTTTAAGTGCGAGTTGTAAAGACCGGGAAAATTTATAATATTAAAATGATTAAAATAGTGATTTATAATCATTTCGACTTCCAAAATTCGGGAGGTTTGGAAATTCCGTCCTCGAACTATTGGTTTATTCTGAATATCTCAAAACGAGTTCCGGCATTATTTGATTGAAAAATTAGAACATGTTTTATTCCGCTTTTATATGTCGAGAATTTGAAAATAATATTCGGAGTTCATTATAACTTGGAATTGGAAATTTAAACGAGTCGGGATAATGTCGAGAGAGCGGGTTTCAGGTATTTTGAATTTGGGTTTGTGTGGGACCCCTCCCCTTTTGTCTTATTTCCCGTTTCTTTTCTTTTGGGTCAACAGATTTAACACAACTCCAGCACTCTCCCCATTTTCGATTCAGAAGCAACAGTGCACAGCTTGCATTTTTTGTTGTTGTTTTGTGCTTTCACCATAAAACCCACTGGTTGTTACCTCTGAATTCTGAATTGTAGCTCAGCCCCTCCCATTTTGAAATGGATCCCAAGCAACACTAGACCTTATCCACAATCACCCTCTCCTCCTCCTCATTTCTTTCATTCACATTCAAGCATGGTCCTTTGGCTCTTCTTGAGCCCTGTTGCCGCAACCACCAGTTCACCACACCTTCACATCACCGAGAGCTCCGAGCTCCGTCTGTCGAGAGCGACACTGCAGCAGCACCATCTCACCTCTTTAGCCCCTTTCCTCTCTTCCTTGCCTGCTCTCCCTTTCCAAGCAGCAGCTCCCGAGCGCCCTCGGCACCACCTCTGTTCACCGAGCACCTCCTGAGCGCAGTTCGAGCGCCCGCATCTTCGTCTCCAAGAGTCCAAACACCTGTTTAGATCAAACGCCGAGCCACACCAGTAGCCCCAAGCGCACACCTCGTCCTCTGTCTTGGAAGCTCTCGAGCACCACTGAGCGCCGGTTGATCCCCGTCGAGCGCCACCGAGCCCCCGAAGCCGTCGGGAGAACCACCAGGCCGCCTCCCCTTCCCGCGCCCTGTTTCGAATCTGAAGAGCGGTAAGCCCTTCCGTCCTTCCTTCCGCTCTCAAACTCGATAAAGATCCACCTTTTGACCCCCTATTATCGTCCTAGGCCAAGATCTCCCTGTTCCGACGCCGACGAAGCTCAATCGCGCCTCCGACGACCATGTTTCCGGCGAACGTTTTGAATCTCGGTGAGCACTCTTTCCTTCCCTCCTTCAGTGTCGTTTTGATGGGTTGCGTTTCTGGGTGCTGGAGAGAGAGGGCGTGTGGGTTGAATTGGTTGAGAGCCTCCGACGAGCCTGGGTCTCCTTTTCCCGTTTCTGCGTCGTTCTGTCAGTACAGGGGAGAGAGACGATGTTCCTCTTCTTTCCTTGTTGGGCTGAGCTGGATCCAATTTGTATTTGGGTTATATCGTTTCTCTGAACGGGTTTCCACTTTCCAGTTGGGGAGTTTTGAATCCGGGTTGGGCTTCTTTTCCGGGTTCCTCTCTTCCGGGTTGAGATTTGGGCCCTCATTTCTGTTTGGTTGGGCTGGAGTCTTATGGTGTTTTCATTGTTATTACGAAAAATGGGTTGTATGTTATGATTTTATTATTGTTAGGTCATTATGATTATTATTGTGTTATAATTCTGTTGAGAAATATATTTTCAGAAATTTTATATATTATAAAATTATTTCTTTAAAGTGTTATTATTTGGAATATGTATTCTTGTAATGATTTAAATATGTAATTTTAGGAATGATAAAGTGATTTACTAGCTTGGATTTATAAATTGTGAAAAGGATTCAATTTGATATTTTATTTAGTTAAGCCCTGTTTGATAAACCATTTAAAAAGAGTAAGGTGTTCCTGAGATTGGTAGGTAGTTCTTGTTGTCAATTTGAGTCAAGAGTAAGGTGTTCCTGAGATTGTCCTTCTCAATCCTTATGACGATCAACTAGAGTGTCCTTTCCATAAAGAGTCGTACCAGAGTCACACGGGAAAGAGGGGTGATAAGTCGGTTGGGAAAAGTCAATGGTTGCCCTTAGGGATCTCTGTCCGGTTGTAATGGTGACTCTCTCTGAATTGCATGACATGATTCTGTAATCTTCCGTGTGTGCCTCGCAAATGATCATATTAGTATAAGGCTACTCATGTTATGCCTTGTTTTCCATCATGATTATATGTTGTCATAACATGTCCACTTGGCCTATTGTATTGCCTGTATGATTGATTTGAAGCATGGACCATATGATATGTACTTACATGATAGTTGTTTTCTCCTTGGTTAGGTCCATGATAGTGTGATAAACTCTTCTTCGTATGAATGCCTATAAATTATCTCTTCAACATGCTAGCTGATGACGCCTTGATGCTTATTATCCTTTTGTGACAAGAATCTATAGTATGCCCATATGTTCTGTATTCGTCAAATTAATTAACGTTGGTTGCTTTGCAATTTGAATTGTTGTGTGATTACTTGCGTTGGATGGAGAATATGTGGTATAATTGAGTCTTGATGAATGCATGCTTTATCATGTTATGTGTTGATTTGAACTCCTGTTCTCGTATTCTAGTCATATTGCTCAATACTTGGACTCGTGTTATTCATCGTAAAAACCTTCCTCATGCTTCTGTATTGTTGGAATGTGATTGAATTGAATTCTTGCATGTCGTCATGATTAGTGTATGCATGCATCGTATGTTATGTTGAGCCTTTAGTATCATGTAGGATCCATGGTTGTGACTTGTGTGAATTATATCTTGCCTGCATTATTGCTGATTCTCTCTCGAGCTAGGTTCCTGATAGTGTGGTTCTTCCCTCTTTCTATTACCATAACCTTTCTTACTCATGCAAGATAATTGATGTTGAATTCAATGATTGATTTGCTTTTCGTAATGGTTAATCATAGCATGCTCTCATGTTTTCACTCGATAGTGTTTCCCTATTACTCTAAGATATCCTCTTGTGCTTGCATAAATGTATGACTTGGTACCTCGCGTGATCACACACCACACTATGTCATGATTTCGCATACGCATGATGCATGAATGCTAGGAGGAATCTAGTCAAATTACCTTGATTGTGCTCATGTTCGATATGTGCCAGTAGTGTCCTGTAGGGCTTATGATTTCCAATATGACCCGTCAAATGATCACGTGTTGTACTTGTTCTATGGTTGATGACTATCGTACCGTTTTATATGCCCTACGACAGTTCATTCATAGCATGATTATGATCTATCATCGTGATGTTCTATTTGTTACTCTGTGGTGATCCCTCTTATTTTCATGGACATTATGATGAACTCCTTTAAATGATTCTTGACTATGATCATGCCTTATCATGTGTTGCTAGTATCATGTAGGACATGTGCTTTCTAAATGTATCTCGTCGTATAATTACGTGTCATGCTTGACCTATTATATGACCAGTGTATTAAGATGAGATAGTTACTATGATGCTCTTATATGTTCTCGTATGATGCTTAATCTGCTTGCTATGATATACCTCGGCATGCTATATTTGAACTCAATTGTTGATGTGTGTACCATGCTCGTGCATTGTTCATATACATGATATTGGTCATCCTCATTAAATACCGCATGACTTTGAATCTTGCATGATCATTACTGGTTCCACACACCTTGCTTGAAGTTGTTAGGCATCTCTGCTTCCATGGAATAATGGACTGTTAACTTGTCTCGGATGAATCCGTGTAGGACTCGATTGTGTCTTTTGGAATGAATATGCATGTCGTTCTCCTTGAGATAGGTACATGTTAGTGTGGATTAATGTGACTAATGTGCTCCATGATGAATTCATTTTGCTCGTCACAATTGTAACCTAATAGACTTCCATAAGGGCGTTGTTGCTATTCTCGGGTCAGAGTCTTTCCTCTAGTATTGTCGTCTTTAGTTGTGGTCCGTGTTTGTCCCTGAAAGGAATTCGGGTTGTCTTCTCTCGTTACTCCCCTATCTCCCCTAACTTGGACTCTTGCGCGATACATTGGGTGAGCGACCACATGGAAGAGGGAATGAAAAGTAAGATAGCGATAGAGCCGTGCAGCAGAAGCATGGGCCCATAACCCACGGGCCTCAGGATCAATGATGTCGACGGAACGGGCACGCATCAAGAATTACGGTTACTGAGTAAGATATGGCTTGCAAGCGAGAGTGTTCTCCGTTCGAATTACTAACCCTTTTGAACTTGTTGACAATGATATTGCACTAACTTGGCGATGAGATTTACGTGTTGATGTGCTGACTTGATGATGACTATTGCCTAATTGCCTGTCGTCTATGATGATATGATGTGATGCCTTATGGATCTAATGTACCATGATGTCTTAACGTGTTGCTACTCTAAGTCGCTAAACATGATTTGAATTCCTTTGCCTGTAAAATGTGAACTACATATACTAAGAGACCTGAATTGTATCTGATAAGGTTATGGTGCAACATGCTAGCTTGACTTGATTACGTTCATATATGATGTTTAAAATGATTATTGAGCATGATGGTAAATTGAGACTTGTTGAACCCATGATGTTATGTTTATGAATGCTAGTTGATATGATATAGACCTTATGTTTGATTATTTCCATGATTGCTTCTTCTTTGAACTTGTGGGTGAGGGTTCTCTTGTGGAGTGGTTGATGAGTGGTAAAAGAATTCTAGGTGGTTAGGATGATCGATGGTATTACGAGGTAAGACGCGAGAGAGTGATCCATGTGGTTAGCAGGGTATGATGCTTGTGATGTCTTGAGTAGTATATGAAGTGTGGGGGATGACTTTTGAGGGTATTGAGGATATAGTATGAGAGGGTTCTCGGGCATGAAATTAGAGATAGGAGCTGGGTTCTTAGAGGTGGATGGTGTGAGAGAGTGCTTGATGGAATGAGGGGTGAGATTGGAGTACCGAAATGAATTGAGATTTCTTCAGAGGATTTTGTCGGAGTTAGTGTTGTTGAGTCTAGAAGAGGATTAATCTTGGCTTGAGAGTGGAGATAGGTGAGTGGGGATTGTGTTTTATTTCGACAGGTATGATGTGAGGAATTTCCTTGATTTTGTGATTTATTTATATCTGCTGGCATAATGTTAGATAACGACCATGATGAACCTGATATGGAATTACATGTTGATATGCAGTATTAAAATCTAATTGGTAGTGATTGGTGTTATCATGATATATCGAAGCATTGCTATTCTGCTATGCGTTTTAGAAGCGTGTTACGATGTGTTATATGAATTATGAGATAATAATGTGTTATTATGTGAAAGCATGATGTTATATTATGTTGTAGTGATCATGATGTTGTATTATATGGTTGACAAGCATGACTATTGATATGTTAAATGATGAGTATGACTTGGAATGTGAATATGATTTGTATATATATGAGATAATGGTGTCTGATTACTAAATGATCGTTATATGACATTGTGATGAGTTAAGATGATTTCTAAAGAGCATGTTGACATTTTGATGGTGATATACTTCTTGATCGTCCCTTTTTATTGAATCTTAATAGCATGACCTTGATTATATTGATGTGTTGATAAGTAGTTTTGTTCCGTTGACTTATGATGAAATTTCGCTATGGCTAACCTTGCAAGTACCAATGATCGACGTGATAAAAATGTTATGCTAATGCTGGATAGAAATTGGATAGGATGACTATGTGAATTTATGGGTTAAATGATATCCCTTGCTGTGACTGACCCTACTATAATTGCGATGCTGATATGCGATAGTGAGATATCCTTTATGACTTTTGGTGTGATATCGAGCCATGTGTTATGATTTTGGCATATTGTTGAGATGTGTATCATGGCCTTTAGTATGATGTGGAGATATTGATGTGACCTTGTGACACCGTGTTGGCATATGTTTGAGACTTGTCATATGATGTTCTAGTTGAAGATTGGTTGGTTATGTGGTTATGCATTTCTTATAGCTTGTGGTTCTTGCGTGAATTGAGATTGATAGATTGATTTGATTTTGGAAACTAGGGAGAGGATATGTGATTACCCCTTAGAGGTGGATGATTCCACCTCCGAGCTTCTAAATTTGATTGATTGTTATGCGGGAAATTGATTTGGTTTTGGAGGATTTCGACGAAATTTTGATCGAAACGATTTTACTTGTGTTGGTGTAAAGTTGCTTGGTTAAACGTCTTATTTGGAGATTTTGAGCGTTTTGAAAAGGAATTACTTGAAATTTTAAAGAATAAATGTTACCGAGAATTTCAACGATTTTGAGGCCAATCTTTTCCAATTGCGGAATCCCTTTTTGAGAATTTTCACACCCGGGCTTATATTATAACGCCTCACGAAGTGGATACAAGCATTTTATAGGGGCGCATATAAAATGCTTGCTAAGACCCAATAGAGACGCTATGATTGCTTTTCGAGTTATGATGTGACCCGAAAGGTCGGGGTAAGGGTGTGGTAGGGGCCCATATTACATACTTGCTACGACCAATTGGGAATGTTATGATCACCTCAAGGGTGATGTGAGGATCTCATACGGGCCCCTATGAGATGCTTACAGAATCAATGACATGATCCTTGGACTCACCAATTTAAAACTTCATCCCCTTGTTTTAGAATGATTTTAGTCTCGGGGACGAGACTTGTTTTTAGAGGTGGATGATGTAAAGACCGAGAAATTTTATAATATTAAAATGATTAAAATAGTGATTTATAATCATTTCGACTTCCAAAATTCGGAAGGTTTGGAAATTCCATCCTCGAACTATTGGTTTATTCTGAATATCTCAAAACGAGTTCCGGCATTATTTGATTGAAAAATTAGAACATGTTTTATTCCGCTTTTATATGTCGAGAATTTTAAAATAATATTCGGAGTTCATTATAACTTGGAATTGGAAATTTAAACGAGTCGGGATAATGTCGAGAGAGCGGGTTTCAGGTATTTTGAATTTGGGTTTGTGTGGGACCCCTCCCCTTTTGTCTTATTTCCCGTTTCTTTTCTTTTGGGTCAACAGATTTAACACAACTCCAGCACTCTCCCCATTTTCGATTCAGAAGCAACAGTGCACAGCTTGCATTTTTTTTTTGTTGTTTTGTGCTTTCACCATAAAACCCACTGGTTGTTACCTCTGAATTCTGAATTGTAGCTCAGCCCCTCCCATTTTGAAATGGATCCCAAGCAACACTAGACCTTATCCACAATCACCCTCTCCTCCTCCTCATTGCTTTCATTCACATTCAAGCATGGTCCTTTGGCTCTTCTTGAGCCCTGTTGCCGCAACCACCAGTTCACCACACCTTCACATCAGCGAGAGCTCCGAGCTCCGTCTGCCGAGAGCGACACTACAGCAGCACCATCTCACCTCTTTAGCCCCTTTCCTCTCTTCCTTGCCTGCTCTCCCTTTCCAAGCAGCAGCTCCCGAGCGCCCTCGGCACCACCTCTGTTCACCGAGCACCTCCTGAGCGCAGTTCGAGCGCCCGCATCTTCGTCTCCAAGAGTCCAAACACCTGTTTAGAACAAACGCCGAGCCACACCAGTAGCCCCAAGCGCACACCTCGTCCTCTGTCTTGGAAGCTCTCGAGCACCACTGAGCGCCGGTTGATCCCCGTCGAGCGCCACCGAGCCCCTGAAGCCGTCGGGAGAACCACCAGGCCGCCTCCCCTTCCCGCGCCCTGTTTCGAATCTGAAGAGCGGTAAGCCCTTCCGTCCTTCCTTCCGCTCTCAAACTCGATAAAGATACACCTTTTGACCCCCTATTATCGTCCTAGGCCGAGATCTCCCTGTTCCGACGCCGACGAAGCTCAATCGCGCCTCCGACGACCATGTTTCCGGCGAACGTTTTGAATCTCGGTGAGCACTCTTTCCTTCCCTCCTTCTGTGTCGTTTTGATGGGTTGCGTTTCTGGGTGCTGGAGAGAGAGGGCGTGTGGGTTGAATTGGTTGAGAGCCTCCGGCGAGCCTGGGTCTCCTTTTCCCGTTTCTGCGTCGTTCTGTCAGTACAGGGGAGAGAGACGATGTTCCTCTTCTTTCCTTGTTGGGCTGGGCTGGATTCAATTTGTATTCGGGTTATATCGTTTCTCTGAACGGGTTTCCACTTTCCAGTTGGGGAGTTTTGAATCCGGGTTGGGCTTCTTTTCCGGGTTCCTCTCTTCCGAGTTGAGATTTGGGCCTTCATTTCTGTTTGGTTGGGCTGGAGTCTTGTGGTGTTTTCATTGTTATTACGAAAAATGGGTTGTATGTTATGATTTTATTATTGTTAGGTCATTATGATTATTATTGTGTTATAATTCTGTTGAGAAATATATTTTCAGAAATTTTATATATTATAAAATTATTTCTTTAAAGTGTTATTATTTGGAATATGTATTCTTGTAATGATTTAAATATGTAATTTTAGGAATGATAAAGTGATTTACTAGCTTGGATTTATAAATTGTGAAAAGGATTCAATTTGATATTTTATTTAGTTAAGCCCTGTTTGATAAACCATTTAAAAAGAGATCTTATGTTCGGAAATATCTTTTAAGGATTTATTGTTGAAGATTCAAAACGCCGGAATTATTTCTATAACATGATTTTGAGGTATTGGGTTTAAGGTTAAATGTTTAATGTTGAGATTCCTTGTCTTAGTTTGATGATGTTGGTCTGAGAAGGGAATTAGAAGAATATTTTGGTTGATGTTGATCGTATCGAAAAGGTTTTGGAAAACGGTTTTACTGTCGGTTGGTTTGGAGTACGTTGAGAACTTGGGTTTTGTATGTATGAATGTGGGTCTGGTAGCTTATGAAAATGGCTTGATGATAGGTGTGTATTGCTTTTGGATTGCTTTGGACTTGCATTGGGCCCTTGCTTGTGTTATCCTGCTGTTCTGCATCTTCAGGTAAGTTCCCTAGGGGGCTTACTCAGGTTGGACATTCATGCCTGTTGTTGCATTTTATGTTAGGTGTTGCATATGCATAAAAGCATGTCATGTAGTATCCTGTTTAGGTTGCACTAATTGAATGAGCATCTGCTTACTTTATGCGTTTGAAACAGAACGACCGTTATTTGTGATAGTCCTAGAGTCTTTGCTAGGGTTATAGGGTAGCCCAGCCTCATCGGGTACACTGAGTCAATCGATTCATGAACTTCCTTATATTATGATATGCCTGCGGGCTTTATTGTGGAGCGGGTTAGGCATGCGTGCCGCCCGATTATGATAGAATGCATTCACGAGCTGGCCAGTCTCCGCCCTATCGGAAGGGGGTGGAGGTAGGAGAGGGATATGCCACTTGGCATTGTCTTGGGCCCTTTACAGTATTTTTACACATTATTATAACTAGGAGCATGCTAGTGTGTTTGACTTCCGTACTGCATTAGAGCATCTTTATTAGGTATAGCACATACTATGTGGCCTCAGCGAGGACTGCCGGTCCCGCATGAGTGGCTCGATCTGAATCCTTTCCCCGTTCTTTTTTAAAGGTATTTTCTGCCGATTTTGAGTGCTCGATGTCTATATGACGGGGTTCCCTTTTGCGAATTGAAGAACCTGGCTAATTCTATAACTCGTTATAAATGGTAATCACCCACTTATGATTTGGTTTTGACCCGGCTTTGCCGTGGCACTTGTATCTTTACCTTGCTTTCGCTTTACTTCTGTTTGAATGGATTCCACGACATAGTCTTAGGACAGGTTAAGGGTACCCAACGGCCCTTCGAGGTTTTTAGGGTTCGAAATCCCTCTTTATACTAATCTTAAAAGAGATTGAAACCTCGACCTGTACCTGGATTGCAAGATCCGAACAAGGGGTTTCATCCCTTGAAACGTAACCCGGAAATCATAATTCTGGGCCGTTACACTAGTGACAATTACAGTGATATTGACATTTTGGATGAAAGTCAGACTCCCACTAACACAAAAGGTAAGAATAAGAATCTTGGGGTTCCTAAAAAATATAGGAATTTGTGGATTCAATGTGAAAATTGTTATGAATTAAATTATAAGAAATTGTTTAAGTAAAAAATGAACGTTTGTGATGAATGCGGATATCATTTAAAAATGAGTAGTTCAGAGAGAATCGAACTCTCGATTGATCCAGGTACTTGGGATCCTATGGGTTAACCGACGCTGTTCAAACAGATATAGGTCAACTAAATGGTATTTCTGTAGCAATCGGGGTTATGGATTTTAAGTTTATGGGAGGTAGTATGGGATCTGTTGTAGTAGGAGAGAAAATAACTCGTTCCGGAGTCTCCCTCTCTCTGTCTGCTCCTCGGTTTCTCCTCTTCCGCCAGGCGCCAACCTATGCCTCTCCTCTCCTTCGTCATCTCTCTCCTCCCCCGCCGCTCTCTCTTCCTCCGACTTCTCCTCCTGCTGCCGCGAGTCTCCGACGCCCCATGTTTCGCATCCCTATGCGCCCTGAATTGCGCCATTTGCGTGTCTTAAGGCTTGATTCGGTGAGCTTTTTTGGCCTTCGATTTGAGTAATTCCTTCTATTTGTTATGTTGATCAATTTGAGGTGTTTCGTTTGATTTTAGCAATTTGAGGTTTAGGGTTCTTCGTCATTTGTGTTGAACCTGAAAGCTCCCAAGACCTTAAAATTGGATCATTGTAGTTCAAGTTTTGCATAGGCTTTCAGTTTGGAATTTCATAGTCTCAATCTTGTTGAAACTTATGGTGCCTTTATCATTATATTGTACAGAATGATTGACTGCCCATATGAAGCGTGTTAATGGATATTCCATAGCGCTATTGAGGAATTGCGCATCTTTTTGTTGAAATAGGATTATAATTGCAGTTCATTATAGCTGGAAAATGTTTCCCAGTATTCATATTCTAATCTTCAATTGATATTGAGTAGCATACACTTGTCATCTCATTCGTAACTTGTAAGTCAAATGTGCAGAAAATGGCTGATTGTTTTTACAACAGGTAAAAATAAAAAACTTGGACTCTGCATTACTTGTTAGTGCACACTGGCACACTGCACACCTTGTTAAAAAATTTTCAGATTCGTACCTTGAAAATATGAAAAGAAATTACCCATGGACATAGTTCATTGATGTTTTTAATCTCAATCTTGGGAGTGGACTTTGAAAACGTAATCGAAAAGCAGCAATGGAAATCGAAAGATTTAATGACTTGGGAGGAAATAACTATTAGCCCAATTTGTTCCACGGATGGTGTTTTTTTTTTATATTGTGTATATAATGCTTTATGTTGCAATCTCCTTAGCAATCTTGATATTGATTTGCCTTTTAAATTCTAGCTCTCTCACGATGATAATCAATCTGTTGATGCCAGCGTTTTCATATGATTTTGATGTGGCCTGTTCGTTCTCTGATCTGTCTTGCCGCTGAATTAGATTCTTATGCCTAATCCATTTGATAGACTTTGTCATGTTCTTTTGCTTCAAGTTGCTCTTGCTGAAGGTTTGCCAAACTACCCCTGTAGCTCTGGTTGCTCCATTTGATTTCTGTGGGTAATGAGTAACAAATAACAATACGCAAGGTTTGCCAAAATCTCTTATGATGTAGATTTTGGTCACATGGAAGTCGTTTCCTTAATATCCGCACCGAATTAAGTATCCTGAAAAGCATGTGATAAGAGAACTCTATTTCCATGGGTAACCTTTTTTCTTTTTTCTTTTAATGCACCTGTTGTTTCTCTATGTTGGTTTCCATGGAGATGAATTCTGAGTTTTACAGGGAGCTTATGTAACAGACCATTATTTCCTGATTTCCTGATTTCCACAATTTTTTTCTCAATTTACAGTTCCAACCTGTAAAGCCCATCACTCCAAGTTCCCATCAGATGGAATCAAAGATCCCAAGGCTTGCTGAAGTTTTCTTAAATATATTTACAAGACTTGAAGGAACTTTGACTCCCTCAGGTGCTCATAAAGCAAGGCCCAACTACTAATAATAATTTACATTTCACGCAACTTATAGCTACTAATAATATTATTATTTTGTTATATTTCACTCAATATCTCGACAGGCTTCAAATTGAAGGAAGCGAGAAGATCTGGAGACAAGATCAGAAGGTTCAGCTTCAACATGTGGACACTGGAGAATACTTGCACAACCATAATAAGAAATATTCCCACATAGCTGGTGGACAACAGGAGGTAAAACCATTATGTTATTTAGATGGTTTGGTTTTATGTTAAATGGATAAAATATGTTGGATGAGTGAAACACTGAGTTAATTTTACATGCTAATGGTGCTTCATGGAACGAGTATTCTAGATTATCTTAGAAAAAATGAAAATGCTATTGAAGTTATAAATTAAATATTTTCTTGAGCAATTGTGATACCAATAAGCTGACAGTACGGGGGCTTGGCATAGTATTTGAGTAGGAAACAAGTATAGGAAAGGTACCTCGAGGAGTTATTATGGAGGCCCAATAGATTGAAAGAAAACTTGCCACTCATGTCACTCCTTAAAGAATGTGAACTTTCCATTCTTATAAAATGATGGGAGACATAACATAGTCAAACGGAGTCACCGGGCCAAAATGATAATTGACAATAAATGATCTCAGTAGCTTATATGATTAGAATATAATTCCTTTTACATAAAAATTCAGTTTGGTGTATTTCCTTGAGCATGTAAAAGTCCACATTTTTGGTGAATCTTGATGTTTGAGTTTCAAGTGCTTTACCGTTACAGTTAATACCCAAACTAAGAAGGAAAAAACATGACTCTATTGCTATCAACGTGGATTATATAGGATGACACTCAGCCAAATGCATATTACTTGTGTGATTGCTGCTGCTGCTATGGTGCCACCAATAGTTTATTGCAAGCACTAAGCATCCCCTTAACTTGAACTGCATTTCTTTTTATTCTAGAGGCTGCAAGTGACTTTAATCTGCTTCATGATTTGGAGGATATAGATATCTAGGTACAAGATGTGCAATCAATAACAATTTCGATGAAACAATAGTCAAAGGATTTAAGGGATCATTTCCCTTCATTTCTTGTAAAACTATGAGGTTTGACCGTGTTTGATAGTGTAGCATGTTCCTAAGCTAAGATTTGCTCCTTGTACATGTATTTTTCAAGTAAAATATTGAGACTTGACAGACAGGATTCAGGGGGGAGAGCGTAGTGCGACAACTTATATTGAATATCTAATAGGTAAAAAAACTAAAGTGAGCAAAGGTGTCTTGAATTCTAAAATAGTTGTAAATTCAAGCTTGAAAACAAGAATGAATGGGAATGTGTAGAAAAGAAGATGTAAAAATAAGTGTCTTATGTTATTATAATTATTTAGTAAGATTATTTTTATTTTAGTGTAGAAATATTTTAAAATTATTGTAGGGCTCCTGATTATTGTGCTTAACTGTTTGCTGAGTATGTAATTCGCCCCAATCTCAATGACTTCCATATCCTTCATCCCAACCTCTTCTTTCACAAGCTTTCTCACTGTTTCCACACACCTGCCCTCCAAATGTCTATAAACTTATTAATCCTTTTCCTGAACTAAGTTCTGTTTACTTTTATTAATCTTTTACTAAACAATAAATCAAAGTTAATAGAACGGAATATTTTTTGCCATAATTATTTTGACAACAGAGCTTATCAATGTATTTTTTTGACAAACTGAATGGACAAGTCTTCCTTAGTCACCACAAATGCCTAAAAAAAAATCAGCACCTCTTATGAATTTTTGATTGAAACCAAGCACTTTTTTTCTCTCCTTTGTATGACAGCAACATCAAAAAAAATAATTCAGGGCTTATTTCAGGCCAAGTTTTATAAAGGAAAAGATAGATAAACTTTCTAGAAAGTTGTGAGATTTGAAACCACTTGAATTGGTTCTCTATGGAAGAAGTTTCAATATTATAGTGGCATGTTAGCTACAACACAAAATCTAGGAAATGTTAAAATTATTGCCACCACAAAGCTTATGGATGTTCTAATAACATACTTTTCTTTTGTATCTCTATAAAAGTTCTTCAACACTAGCTGAAGACCCCTTGAAATTGGATGAATGCCATTTAGCTAGAAAGTATCTTCTGAACTGACTGAACAACAACAACAACAACCTAGTCTATCCCGCGATAAAGCAGGGTCTGGGGGGTCAGGATGTACGCACTCTTTCCCCGAACAAGTCGAGAGAGTGTTTCCGATAGACCCAAAATAAAAAGTCACAGAAATCACAATGAGCAAGATAGACGCTAGAAAAGGAGGCAAGAGGTAACAACAAGACACAACACCCTGACCCTAACTACTAAACATCAGAAACCCGGATGCGCCTCCTCCAGTGGTCTCTATCCGATGTCATATCTTCCGAGAGGTTCAGCAAATTGAGGTCCTGACGGATAACCTCCATCCAGCTCTTTTTCGGCCTACCTCTTCCCCTACGAATAGCCCCAAGCTCCAAGCTCTCGCACCTACGCACAGCTGCTGAAATAGGTCTCCTTCTAACGTGCCCAAACCACCGTAACCTGGACTCCCGCAGCTTGTCAGCAATACTCGCAACTCCAACCTTGCTCCTAATATCTTCATTTCTGATTCTGTCAAGTCTCGTGTGGCCACTCATCCATCGCAGCATTCTCATCTCAGCCACTGACAACTTCTGTAATTAGGCTTTAGTGATAGGCCAGCACTCAGAGCCATACAATAAGGTCGGCCTAACCACCACCTTGTAGAACTTCCCTTTCAATTTTTCCGGAACTTCTGAAATGACTGAAGATGAACCTTAATCCCAAAGACAAAATCAATGAATTTTTTTTAAAGAAATGCTATGGTGATGGTAATGGCCTTGGGAGAGTCCATTAATGTTGTCCTACACTTGATAGCTATTGCAAAGTAACCTATTAGTCCCCATATTTTTTATCTGTATTATAGATTATTTGATGAATCTATTTTCAATTTTCCACAGGTACCCTGGCTTTGAGAACTTGTATACAAGAAGGGACACTTGAAAGAACTGAAAACTGGGTTGCTAGGGCATCACTTTCTCTCACGTTCACACACTTTTGACAGCTTTCCTAAACCCTCAGCATTTGCAATTGCATTTGCTTGCTCTCACATTTCTGTTTGCCTGCTGAATTATTCTGTTTCCTCTTTCCATGATAAGACCATTTGCTCATTGGTTTGGCCTGCTTTATGATTCTTCTCCCTCTCTTTAACTCCTTCCCTCCCCCTTTTAAAGAGCTCTTTCATGGTTTTGTTTATGTAGGTATTTTGATGACAGTGAGGGGGAACAACAAGCAACATAAAGAAAATTGACAGCTCTTAAGGGATCCTTGAGGTGACCTCCTGCTAAAGCAAAAAAAATCATGCCTATTTTTGCTTCTTGAATTGTTTGGATTGGGTGACTGAATTGAATTGTTTGCAGGAAGAGGGGTGGTCTCTAGATTTGCAGCCACTGAATTGGAGAATTGGGTTGGGAGGAAGAGCTAGGGATTACTTTGAGTCCATTTCTTTCAACACCATGCTTACTGGCTCCTCCACTCCCTCTACAGATTCATCCTCAGATTTAGACACTGAGGTGAGTCAATTGGGGGTTCTTATTTTGACTTGAACTTTGTTGTTGGATGCTCTTGTTTTTTTATCATGTTAATTATGAATTTTGACTGTACCAAATATTTTTATCTTGTTTTTATGTGATCTTGCCCCTTTTTCTTGTGTATACTGCCCTTGGTCTTAACTGCGTGTATTGGTTCTGTTCTTGACTGATTTTTGTGATTGTTTTGGATTTACTGGGTTGTTCTCTCGATTTTGGCTGCACATAATGCTCTTTGATACTCTTTCTGAAAAGCGACAAATAGCACATTGTATGACAGATCAAAAAGAAGAAGTTTTCATTTCTACTCTCCAATCTCCATTCCATTGAAGATTTAATTTTAGTCTTTCCTTCTTAATATTTGTTGTATATATTCCCATATTAAGAAGATGTTGCAAATGGAGTGGATTGCTTAATTTGTTTTCACTTTCTTTTGACCTTTTCTTACCTAGATATAAAATAGTACTAAGCTTGATATTTGTGTTTCAGCATCTGATTTTGTCTGCCTAATTTCCCAAATTAAGGTATTTTGGGTCGAACAGAACCTTTTGTTATAGCAAAAGCTCAAGTCTATGTCAGTATGATGTTTATGATTACATTTTTTTAAGATGAATGTTTAGAATATAGTCTCTTTACATGTAGGCGGTTCCCAATGATTAAGCTTATGTTTTTTTTACCAGTCGACTATTTTCTACTAGCACTATCCAAATTCCATAAGAATACCAATGCACACTTGACAGAACAGATTTTGATAATTTGAACTCTTTGAGGTATCTTCTTCAATTTCTTTGCTTGATTGCTTTCTCTAGGGGTGGGTGCGGGACGGGACGGAGGTCGTCCCGCGTCCCGTCCCGCGTAATTTTTGCGGGATGGGACCGGGACGGAATTCACTATTTTTTTTGTAGTCCCGCGCGGGCCTTGTCCCTCACGGGACGGGACGGGCCCTGTCCCTCAAATAAACAATCATCTAAAATTCCTATATATTTTGCGGGTTTTACATGTGTAGCACATATAAATTTATAAGTTTTTTTTAATATTTTTTAATTTCTCATATATATACACAGTGTATGGTGTGTGAGATATATAAAGAGTGCCCATTGCGTTGCACTTACTGTTGTGTGTGCACTGCCCGCAGTTTGTATATATACACACTCCAATCTCCATATTTGCACTATGTGTATATAGTGTATACAAAGTGGGTGTGCTATATATATGTATAATATATATACATATATATTATATATAAATATATTATATACATATATATTATATATTATATATATTATATATATGCGGGACGAGACGGGATTTGCGGGATAAGAAAACCTCGTCCCGCGTCCCGTCCCGCATAATTTTTGCGGGACGGGACCGGGACGGGATTCACTATTTTTTTTCTAAATCTCACCGGGATCGGGACGGGACCGGAACGGGCCCAGGATTTGCGGGATTTGTGCCCACCCCTAGCTTTCTCATTGTGTCCCAGAAGTTGCCATATTTGTGTGCTATTTCGTGGTCTTCCGTAACCATATTGTATTCCTGGACACCTTCTCGTTCTAACACTAAAGATATCGACCGGATCATATTCTATTATTGAAGGTTATTGTTATTATGTTTATATAACTTATTAATCCAAGTTGCCTATTTTGAGCTTCAAGATTCAAGTAGACGTAAGTATGCTTAATATAGTTAGAGTTGCTAAATCTGTCTCCCTTTTCATATGCTCATCTACAGGTTCAACCTCCCATAATCCCAAACGTTGAGAAATGGTTGATAAATGATGGGAAGTTTATGATGTTAACTCAGAGCATGCTAAAGTACTGGAACGTACTGAAGTAACCATATAATAATAGCATCTAAAAGGTCTCATCTTAGTTCTAAAAAAAAAAGGTCTCATCTTCACTCGATCTATGAGGAGGTTTCCACAAAGGCCAAGTGTTATGTCTTGTATACATTAACATTTGACTTGTCTATAATGCTCCTATGTCTATTGTTTGTTCATTTTTATATGCCTTGTCTCTTAGCCGCGTAGTTTTGAGAATTAAACTTCAATGTTAATTAGCAGTAAGTTCAATTATGTATATGTTGAACCATGTTTCTTATATTGTGTTCAGTTATATGGCTTGATTTATTTTTATGACTACATGCTTGATATTCTTACATAATAGTAGAACCGTGACTAGACCGCGCGCATTCGCGCGCGGCATCTGGCCTAGTTAAAAAAACATTTGAGATGATGAATTTATGTTTAATTTTCAAGCATTTATAACTTTTTACTCGGATATCAGATTTAGGCTTATAATATATCAATTAAAATGAAGCTGTTGATGAATAGAATGTGTGCGTGCGCGCGTGTATGTGTGTGCGGGCGTGCGATTTGTAAGATAAAAGAAGACTATTAGCATATCCCATGGAAAATTCGATATGCTCTTTGCCACTTTTTTTTTTTTTTTTGGGTATAGATAAATTCTCTTTGCCACTTTGTATTATGGGCTTAACCACAATCTAGAGTATGAAAAGTAGAATGATAAATAATGCAAATCAAAATATGGCAATCTATTTGGCCATTTCGAGGGGTTCATCAGTAACAAAACTGATCCTGCTAAAAAAACACTAGATCCGTATCTTTTTTATTTTGAGTGCGCTTTCTTCGTTAGGATTGCTTTGTCTTAATTTCTTTCCTTCTATTCAAAAAAAATATTAGAACAAAGCAAAAACATAGAATTACATTTTCTATATACCTGATACTCCGTACTAAAATAAAATCCGAACGGACTCGTTCAATAAATTTGATTGATAAGAAAATCCGATTGAACCCGTTCGGTACACTAGATACTAAAATAAAATTTGAATGGACCCGTTCAGTAAGGATTAAATATTTACATCTTATTATTTGAATTACAACTCATGTTTTGAATATTTGTTGTAAGTTTGAAGTTATATAAAATCAGACTTTGATCATAAAATAAGTTGGTTATAATATTATCGTTTAATTATATTCTAATCCCAAAAAGCATTATATTCTATATCTGCTAAAAAAAGCACTGAGATTGTAGCGCATGTTTATTTCATATTATTTCATTGCATGTTTATTTCATAGTCTTAAAACAAAAAAAAAACAAAAAGAAAGAAAAAGAAAAAAAAAATCATGCATTAGTTAAGTTTAAGTCTTATTTTCCCACATGAAAGATCGCTTGTCCTCTATATTTTATTTGTGATTTATGATGCCCCATGACTCACTTGGATTGTTGAAGCTTTGATTTAGTACTTTCATATTTTAGTGAGCATGGTTTATTGATGATTGAGCATGTATGACTCTTTGATTTGGGCAACATTGAAATTCTGTGCAAATTACCCGGTGAGACTATTTTGGCCTATTTCAGGACAATCTATATTGTGTCCTCTTGCTTGTTGAGTGTACTCTCTTTGATTGCTTCCTCTTTGACTTGGATTTAGATATCTTTTTCAAGGCTGCATTTTATGATTTCTGCGCATGACTTAAACATGATTGAGGCATCTTTATTAGCCCTATTTGACTCATTCCCACCTTACATATTATCCGTTGCTTGAAGCCCATTTGAGCTTGATTGCCTATTCTTTTGTAGCACCACAAAATTTATCCATAGCCAATTATAGCCTGACCCCATCCGGGAATTTAGGAGTAGTTGGTGAATATCTATATTGTGGAGGATGGTTTCAGTGATGGATGGTATGATTTGAGGTATCTTTATGTTACGTTTAGTTGTTTCTTACTAGTGCCTATTACTTGGGACCTAAGGAGGATAAAATTCACTTAAGGATAAAAGTCAAGGAAAATCAATTAACATAGCATGAAAAAAAAAGAAAAAAAGAAAAAAAAAAGAAAAAAAATATAATAAAGGAAAGAGTTGAGTATGCTGTAAAGTTGTATGCTTGAGATTGGAATTGTATGACATGGTAGAGATATGATATGAGTTGATGAGTAGTGGTTTGTAATTTGGTGATTTCCTTAGTTCCCGGATTATGAGCACCACATGGCCTAAAAATGTCCATACCTTATGTTTTCTACCTTGGCCCCATTACAACCTGATTGAAAGACCTCATGATTTTTGTTGTGTGTGGAGTCACCAGCGGTGGAGAATTAGGACACTGGTGCAACTCTCTTGTAGCTAAGCTTTCAAAGATTGAGTTTTGAGCGTGAAATTGTTAACCCTAAACACATGAGTGAGAGTGAAACACATACCTAGTGAGGTGCAGAATTGACATGTTTGCTTGAGTTTATTGGTTACAAAATATGTGCAATGATGTTGTCAATTTATCATGTTTGCTTCCCTGTTATTTCTAAAGGAACAGTTGGGGTGGATGCATGAAGGGTTTGTCTGTGGGGTGATATGATGTTGTTTTCATTACTTGAGGACAAGCAAAGATTTAAGTGTGGGGGAATTTGATAGCATGCATTCATGAAGTGTAAAAGTGGGGTGATATGATGTTGTTTTCATTATTTAGCATAGTTTAGGTGTAAATAATGTCTTTATTAGTATTAATTTGTGAATTAGATTGTTATGGTTATCGAGGCGAAATCTACACATATTTGTGGTTAATTTCAGGTATGATGAACTTGGATGGGAGAGACATGAAGTGTAAAAGTGGGATCACAAGAGTCGACCAAAGAGCTAAGGAGAAGATTGCTGTGAATAGTGAGCCGCGCCCGCGGCCAAGTAGTCGTGCCCGCGGCCAATGCCGAGAGCAAGGGTTGACTTATGGCCTGAGCCGCGCCCGCGGCCTCTGTCAGCGCCGAAACCCTATTTTGCCGAATTCCTTATTTTAATTAGGTTATTTTGTAACCCTTTTGGACGCCTATTTAAGGGGTTTTTAGGAGATGTTTTAGAGACCGTTTAGCAATTGAAGAAACCCTAGAGGAGAGCTTTTGTGCTATGACAAACTAAACTCCTCTTTCGTTTGATTGATTAGTTTGAAGCTTTCGATTTGATATTCCGTGCGATAATCTCTACTCTATTTACTTTTGAATAATCTTTATCTTCCATTGTGATTGCTTATGATTGAGTTTGTGTTCTATTGGATTGGCCACCTAATATTACTTCAATTCAATCTATCGCTAGATATATAGGGACGCTAGTTGAAGAACTTAGATCGTAGTTGATACGTTTGGGATACCCGATCCTTCGCCTGTGGGCTCAAGATCAAGAACCACGCCGTATATTTGCCCGATCTTGCAATGCTCTTTGATATCTCCTGATTGGGACAATTTAAACAAGTAATTTAATTACTGGAAATAGCGACAGTTTCAGACTTAGTGAAATTCCAACAATTGAGAACTTGAGAAATAGCGACAGAAAGTAATCAAGGGAAGCGAGAGAGAAGCGAGAAGGGATGCGCGAGGTCAGTGGGCACACAGGACGACATCCTCAGGGTGTGTGGTGCAGGCGCGCTGGACTTCTCTCGCTGGGAGCGAGAGTGATGGCGAGAGCTGGGCGCGGGAGCGAAGACGAGCAGGTGCGCGGGAGCGAGGGCGCCTGGGCGTCCGCGCTCGCTGGAAGCGAGAGGCGCCAAGCGCAGGGCTTCTTGGTTGTGCTGGTGTGTCGAGTAGGGCTGTTGGATGGGTTTCCTCGATCTCGACAAGAACAGTGAGGGTGATTTGATTGTGATTGCCGAAAACTCTCAAGAACACAAGAACAATGATAGTGTTTTGGATTGATAACCAAGAACCCTTTAATCCATAAAGGGGTTCTCAATTCTAATTCAATCTAATTAATTCAAAGGTGCATAACATGAATTTATAGTAAACTATGGGAGATCTAACCAATTCTTCCTTGCAAAGGAAAGGGGTTTGGATAGATTTATTCTATCTAGAGATAAATAAAACAAACCTAAGATAAATATTTCCTAATAAGATAAATGTTTCATAACTTGGTGGCCAAGAATTATATCTAGAAGAGATATAATTAATTCCACCTTATTTATCTAAGTTGCATAAAATAATAACATAATTAATTAACTAATATAACCGACCCAAGCACAAGGGTACTCGGCCCATGCACTCGACAAAGCCTTTGGCCCACTCGACTAATGTTGGTCTCGAGTGACCCATGGAAATGCCGAGTAAGGTGAGTCATGGGGGATGCTGACGAGTCTTCATGAGCTCCGTGTGTGGACGTAAGCTCACTTCCTGTGCTGGTGGTGTAACTTTGAGCCAAGTGATCCAGGGTGGCCTGAACCCTTGCTCTAGAGTTCCATGGTGACGGACAAGAAAGGCTTTAGTTGCTATTTGAATCTTCTTGGCCCTTGCACGAGTGATAGGACCATCGAATGGAACCTTCATGTTGTCCTCAATGTCACCAGGAGTCATCGATAATTGCACGGCATCATTCTCCTCCACTTGACTTCGATTTGTCCTCAAATCGTCGTCAGAGTCATCGTCAGGCACGAACAAGGATAGATCGGCGACGTTGAATGTAGAATGGACGTTGTACTTATCGACAGGGAGATCCAGCTTGTATGCATTAGGACCCATCTTCTGAACCACTCTGAATGGTCCATCTCCCCTGGGGTCCAGCTTAGACTTCCGTTGTTGCGGAAACCCTTCCTTCCTGAGATGCAGCCATACCAGATCACCAACGTTGAACTGCGCCTTGGTACGCTCATGCAAGCGCTTGATGAAGTCCACTTGCTTAGCTGCATCCACGCTCTCCTTTTCCTTATATGGCCGATGCATCATATCCACAGGGGTAAGGGGATTTCGGCCATACACTACTTCGAAGGGGGTCAGCTTTGTTGCAGAGTGCCTAGACCTGTTATATGCAAATTCTACAAATGGTAGGCATTCTTCCCACCTCCGGGGATTAGTTCGTAGCATGAATCTAAGGAGAGCCCCAAGAGTTCTGTTAGTGACCTCAGTTTGGCCATCAGTTTGTGGGTGACAAGAAGTAGAAAATAGCAATTTTGTACCCACTTTAGACCATAGAGTTTTCCAAAAAGAGCTTAAAAATTTCGGATCACGGTCAGAAACAATAGATAATGGCAATCCATGTAAGCGAACAACATCTTTGAAGAACAAATTAGCAACATGAATAGCATCATCAGTTTTGTGACATGGAATAAAATGAGCCATTTTGGAAAATATGTCTACAACAACAAAGATAGAATCATGACCCTTAGAAGTTCTAGGCAATCCTACAATAAAATCCATAGAAACATCTTCCCAGGGTGCATTAGCAATAGGCAAAGGTTGATATAGACCATTAGCATTAGATTTCGATTTGGCCTTAGCACATGTAACACAACTTTTGACAAATCTCAGCACATAATTAGACATTTTAGGCCAAAAGTAATGTTCCTTTATCAAAGCAAAACCCAAAACATGTGCATCCATATGGTTTAGGAGGACATACCTGCGTGATAGCGCGTCAGCTACCACATTATCCTTTCCCTTCTTGTGGTGAACCACATAGGAAAAGGTCTCTATAAACTCCACCCATCGAGCAAGTCGCCTGCTGAGCACTGCTTGTCCTTTGAGGTACTTTAGAGCTTCATGATCCGAATGAATCACAAACTCCTTAGGCCAGTGATAATGTTGCCAAGTCTGTAAGCAGCGAACCAGTGCAAATAGCTCCTTGTCGTAGGTAGAATAGTTGAGCTCAGCGGAGCCCAACTTTTCGCTGAAGTAGGCGATGGGACGCTTGTTCTGCAGCAGGACCCCTCCAATGCCAGTGCCAGAAGCGTCACACTCGAGCTCAAAAGGTTGAGCAAAGTCAGGTAACTGCAGCACTGGGGCGTGAGTCAAGCGATCCTTGAGGGCGTCGAAAGCCTTTTGATGTGAGTCTGTCCTGCGAAATGTCACATCTTTCTTTGTCAGCTCATGTAAGGGGGCGGCAATCAGGCTGAAATCCTTGACAAAACGTCGATAGAAACCAGCAAGGCCTAAGAATGAGCGGACATGAGTGGGTGTATTCGGCCTAGCCCACTCCTGAATAGCACGAATCTTCTCCTCATCCACCTTCAATCCAGATGCAGACACTACAAAACCAAGGAAAATGGTAGACTCGGATGCAAAAGAACACTTCTTTAAATTGGCATATAACTTTTCTTTCCTAAGGCAATCAAAGACCAATTTTAAGTGACTTAAGTGATCATGCATATTCTTGCTATAGCTTAAGATATCGTCAAAATAGACAACGACAAATTTTCCTAAGTGTCTCCTAAGCACATGGTTCATAAGCCTCATAAAAGTAGAAGGTGCATTTGTTAAACCAAAAGGCATTACTAACCATTCATATAAGCCATACTTAGTTTTAAAAGCCGTTTTCCATTCATCACCCTGTTTCATCCTAATTTGATGATATCCACTTCTAAGGTCAATTTTAGAAAGAATACAAGCACCATGAAGTTCATCAAGCATATCATCTAAACGAGGAATAGGGTGGCGATACTTAACCGTTATTTGGTTGATTGCACGACAATCAACACACATGCGCCAAGAGCCATCCTTCTTTGGAACCAAAATGACAGGCACGGCACAGGGAGATAGGCTCTCTCGCACAAAGCCCTTGTCCATCAATTCGGTGACTTGGCGTTGAAGCTCCTTTGTCTCCTCAGGACTAGCTCTATAAGCGGCGCGATTAGGCAAGGCTGCCCCAGGCACAAAGTCAATCTGGTGCTCAATACCTCTAATAGGAGGCAAGCCTTGGGGTAGCTCAGCTGGAAGCACATCTAGATAATCCTGCAGAAGAGCAGCAATAGGTGCAGGAATATGACTCAATTCCACATTAAGTAATACATGTTTCATTACCAGGAGAATATGAGGTCGATGAGCATTCCATGTGATGGTCCCTTTCTGAGGATGAGAGACCAATGATCGACGTTCTATAGAGCCCTTAAGTGAAGCAGAAGAGGGCTGAGTGGACGCCGAGGGGGCTGCAGGGGCGGCTGGTGGGGCCGCGGGCGCGGCAGTCTGGGCTGCGGGGGCGGCATGTTGTGCCGAGGTCCCCTTGAGCTTCTCCTTCCTTTCAGCTTCCTTCTGGGCGTCCTGTTGTTGCTTCTTGCGAACCCGGTCCTTCAGAATAGTTTGTGGCGAAAGGGGTAGGAGAGTAACTCTCCTCCCATCAAAAGTGAAAGCATATGTATTCGCACGACCATCATGAAGAACAGAACGATCATATAACCAAGGACGACCCAATAATATATGACTACAATCCATGCGAGCAACATCACATAATATTTTATCATGATATGATCCAATTGAAAGGGAAACTAAACATTGTTTGGTGACCATTATATCAGATCCATCATCAGTAATGCCATTTAATCCATAGTGAGTAGCTCTAGGAGTAGTAGTTAAATGGAGGAAATCCACTACCTTTTCACTGATGAGATTGCAACAACTCCCACCGTCGATGATGAGGCTTAAGGTAGCCTCGCGAACCAAACACCTAGCGTGGAATATGTTCTCCCTTTGATCAGCCATGGGAGATTCCTGAATGTGTAGGACCCGCCGATTGATAATGCAAAGCAACTTGTCGTACTCTGAAGTATCGATCTCCTCAATAGGCTCATACGGCTGGTCCTCCTCCACTTCACTCGAAATTACCTGGTCCTCAACAGTCTCCTCCTCATAGTAATGGTCCCCCAAATCATTGAGAAGAACCTTCTTTTTATGCGGGCAATTGCGAGAGACATGCCCAGAACCACCACAAGTGAAGCAGCGGATATCTTTATTGCGATCTGTAGAGGGTGCAGCAACTCTTCTAGTTTCAACCTAATAACCCTGTTGAGGTGAGTTGGAAACTCCCTTTTGCTGCATAGAAGGGTTAGAAGTAGAAGGTTTAGATTGAGTAGAAGGGTTAAAGGGAACAAACCTGCGACCTTGAGAGGTCTGGTCGAATCTAGTCCTCTGTTGCCGTAGCTGCTGTTGCTGTTGTTCATACAGAAGCTGTGCTTTATGAGTCAAAGTGTTAATATCTCTAATGGAATGGATAGATAACGGATTTTTAATAGAAATATTAAGACCAGCAAGAAATTGAGTACACATAGCACGTTCAGTAAGATAAACATTAGCCTGATGGGAGAGCCATTCAAGCTCATCTCTGTAGTCATTAGGCGAGCGAGTTCCTTGGTGGCAGGACGCGAGCTGCATCCTCATAGACTCTGTGTATTCCTCAGGCACATGTCTCTTCTTCAGGAGATAGCGAAGTTGTGGCCAGGTTTCAACAGGTTGCTTGTCCTGACGACGACGGCGCATCTCACGAGTGCGGAACCACCAGGTGCGAGCTTTACCTACTAAATGCAATATAACAACTTCCAACTTCTCCGTTTCCTCATAGCGTAAATGTTCAAGCAGATAGTCAGTATGATTTTCCCAAACAAGATAAGCTTCAGGATCAGTGTTACCATCAAAGGTTTCTAACTTAAGCTTAACATCTCGTCTCTGTATAGCTTAAGCATTATCAAATCTAGGATGACCAAAATTAGGAGGGGGTAAATCATCAAAGTTAGGATTTACCTCATGGTAAGCATCCTCCAAATGCGGCGTCTCATAAAGATCATTATTGTTGCGGCTGTCATCCCAGTTAACACGGCCATGCAGCGATTGCTGTTGACGCTGATTGAACCTCCCTTGCTGTTGATGACATGGTGGTGTGTACTAACGACAATCTTGGTTGCTATTGAAGCCCGCTAGATGATTGTTGTCATTCTCTCCAGTGAAAGGGTTAGGAGTAGCAGACTTAAGCCGATAATATAATTGACCAGAAGGGGGAGGTTTAACAGAATAAGAGGTGTTACCTGCAGGGGGCGGATTACCTGTAGGTGGAGTAGGGTCTATTGGAGGTGTAGGGGCGGCAGGAGGCGGCATACCACCTGGGGGTGTAGAACCAGAAGCCTCCTGTTGTTTCAACTCCTCCAGATGTCGCATAACACCATTTATAGACCGAGTAGTAACCAGGCTAGCTTGTTGGGCCAATTGATCGTGGAAGCGCTTGTTCCAACGCTTTTAATCCAAGTTCATATAATACTTTTAATCCAAGAATCACAGTCATAGGCATGATATGTAGCAACTAGGAATAAAAGATCACAACTTGTAGGCAAGAACTCAATATCTTCGAAATTAAAGATCCAACAAAGAATAACAAAAACAAAGTGCCAATTTTGATGGGTGAAATAATAAAGATGTAACTTTTATGCAGCGGCTAAGGTGAAAAAAATAGGCACGAAAAATAAATCACTCAATTAAGAAATCAAGAGTGTAAAGAACTTGCATTAACCTGAAATCCGATACCACTTGATACGTTTGGGATACCCGATCCTTTGCCTGTGGGCTCAAGATCAAGAACCACGCCGTATATTTGCCCGATCTTGCAATGCTCTTTGATATCTCCTGATTGGGACAATTTAAACAAGTAATTTAATTACTGGAAATAGCGACAGTTTCAGACTTAGTGAAATTCCAGCAATTGAGAACTTGAGAAATAGCGACAGAAAGTAATCAAGGGAAGCGAGAGAGAAGCGAGAAGGGATGCGCGAGGTCAGTGGGCACACAGGACGACATCCTCAGGGTGTGTGGTGCAGGCGCGCTGGACTTCTCTCGCTGGGAGCGAGAGTGATGGCGAGAGCTGGGCGCGGGAGCGAAGACGAGCAGGTGCGCGGGAGCGAGGGCGCCTGGGCGTCCGCGCTCGCTGGAAGCGAGAGGCGCCAAGCGCAGGGCTTCTTGGTTGTGCTGGTGTGTCGAGTAGGGCTGTTGGCTGGGTTTCCTCGATCTCGACAAGAACAGTGAGGGTGATTTGATTGTGATTGCCGAAAACTCTCAAGAACACAAGAACAATGATAGTGTTTTGGATTGATAACCAAGAACCCTTTAATCCATAAAGGGGTTCTCAATTCTAATTCAATCTAATTAATTCAAAGGTGCATAACATGAATTTATAGTAAACTATGGGAGATCTAACCAATTCTTCCTTGCAAAGGAAAGGGGTTTGGATAGATTTATTCTATCTAGAGATAAATAAAACAAACCTAAGATAAATATTTCCTAATAAGATAAATGTTTCATAACTTGGTGGCCAAGAATTATATCTAGAAGAGATATAATTAATTCCACCTTATTTATCTAAGTTGCATAAAATAATAACATAATTAATTAACTAATATAACCGGCCCAAGCACAAGGGTACTCGGCCCATGCACTCGACAAAGCCTTTGGCCCACTCGACTAATGTTGGTCTCGAGTGACCCATGGAAATGCCGAGTAAGGTGAGTCATGGGGGATGCTGACGAGTCTTCATGAGCTCCGTGTGTGGACGTAAGCTCACTTCCTGTGCTGGTGGTGTAACTTTGAGCCAAGTGATCCAGGGTGGCCTGAACCCTTGCTCTAGAGTTCCATGGTGACGGACAAGAAAGGCTTTAGTTGCTATTTGAATCTTCTTGGCCCTTGCACGAGTGATAGGACCATCGAATGGAACCTTCATGTTTTCCTCAATGTCACCAGGAGTCATCGATAATTGCACGGCATCAGTAGTAGCAACTTGTGATCATCTAAGGCTAGTTGACTTGGTTGATTGCACGAAGATAAAGATACAATTGGTTTATTGCTAGTTGCTTTATTTCAATTGTTCATATTGAATTTCCTTGGTGTGCATTGCTATTGTTGAATTTAATCCGGATAGTTTCTAGGTTATTCATCAATATGGGTGTTTAGAGTCTAGTTGACATATTCACTAATTGCAGGGAAGGAATTGAAAGTAATTGTCAAGGTACAATTGATTTTCACAATAGGTTGCTCAAGAATAATAGGTTTAGGGAATTTCAAGGATCGAAATTCAAATTGAGAGTGGATACTAATTAATCAAGCGTGTTTCTCACCTATTGTTATCAATCATCATCATTGCATCCTTTGCTTATTTTTGTGTTACTTTGCATGAATTTTTACTTAAAGACTGAATAAAATGCTATATCAGCCTTTGAATTAAAAAAAAAAGAAAAGGTCAGACAGCTAGGCCTTTGTTTGACAAATTGAGAGATCGAAGCAACAACAGACGAATCAGCCGTGAGAAAGAAACAGCCATACAGATAATACAACACAACTAATCACGGCAAAATTAAACCGACCAATGTGAAAGTTGAGGAAGACTTGGTAATAGACCGCGAAGGTCGAGAACACAGGATAGCTGTAAAACCAACATAATGTCTCGACGCCAAGGAGATAGAAAGCATAAACCCATCTAAGAAGAGAGACATGTCCCGGAGAAGTGCGACGTTCAGCTATAAACTCTAATTCTCGAATTAATTGTCTTACTTTCTCTTTTTCAATAGAAAAGGTAATACTTGACAGGTTTTTGAAGATCAATTTGAATGCCTGGGTTCACTGTGTGAACTGGCTAATCTCTCAGATCGGATGTTCGAATCTGGGTGTCAAAGGCGGTGTCTTCGAGCTGATCTCGGTGCCAGCGACGTATTCTGCAGGCAATGAGGAGAATGGAATTCGGAAAAGAAACATGTGTTCTTTGCAAACAACCTAAGGTAATCGATTCGGGGCAAATATTCAAGGAGAAAACATTTATCGACCAATGTACGTACCCTCCGGTGCACATTTCCATAGAAGTTACATTTAAGCTAGCAACTGCTAAAACGGAAACTCGAGAAACGAAAACACTTTGGTCGCATTTCGACTACAAGATCGAACAGGGAAGTACTTGATGAGGCTCACCAGCCTTTCCCAATAAGCCATAACCAATCAAGTGTCACCCCTGCAAATATACCTCCTAGTAGAAACACTACCAGAATGTTCCCCAACGCGTTTTGCTCGGGACCCTGCAGGCGACAAAGAAACCAAAACCAACAATGAAACCAAAGGGTTCATTTGACGCAATGTGTTGATTGCTGATAAGGGGCTTATAACGCATTTGTGTTCTAAGTTTTCATGTTAGGTTACAAACCTTGTATCCCTTTGGAGCAGAAGTGAGGACGCAGACGGTGAGAAAGCCGTTGCTCAGACCCAGAAAGGATGTGAGCAGTATCATCCATCCTTGGTTGCCATATTTAGCGGTGAAGTAGAAGCATGGAACCAGCAAGAAACGCGACAAGACTGCAATCATCAACCCTTTGCGTGATTCAATCTTTGCGGATTTTATCAATGGAATGCATCTTCCGATGAGATCCCACACGTTATACATTGCTATCAGAACCAAAGCGTACCTGTAGGGTCAAATCTGCAATTAAGTCATCGTATGCCATTCATTCGAATCATACCATACAGTGAAGGCAATTTACCATGAACCTAAGCTGTGGGAACCGGTATCTTCTGACAAGAACCCAGGGAATATTGATAGTGTCAACACGAATATCAGAAATAGGTTGATAGCATAATCTACATTCTGATATAGCAACTCTTTGTTACTCAGTCTCTCCATTTCTTCAACGTCCCCTGTAGCCTAAAAATTGTGGATTGTCCATCAGTTGCATAACATTAAACATTATAATGTATCAAATATCATGGTTTTAGGGAGGAATGTGTACCGTTTTCGTGATGCCACCGGCAGCAAGGTCAGCTGAAACTGTTTTCGCCCCCTCTGAAGCAGCCTTTGAGCGGTAGTACTTAACAATAGGCAGCTTTGGGAATACGAATGCATAGAGGCCAAAGCAGAGAAGCTCAAAAAGTGAAGATATGGCAAAGAACAACACTGCAGAGAGGATATTAAAACTGAGATTGTAGCCCCTACTTCAGGGGATTTCGTGGTTTGGGTGATTGGGTTTATCGATTTCGCGAATCGAATTACACTGGCAAGTCATGCAATAGAAGCTGTAGTTGTTACGATCGCGATCGGCAGTACGAGCAGTCCTGAACTCCGCTTCAAACAGAGGAAAGAGCCATTCTGGTGCTTCAACTTCCATTATACCCATTAAAGCAATTAACTTCAATTGAATTCAATTTGATCTTATTTTCAAGCTATATAGAATAGAATGGCTTAAATTAGGGCCTCTTCATGTATATATACACATTAATACATACAGATAGACAAAGAGACATGCGGGATAATAAAATCATAATCTATCCATCTATAAAGATATATTTCCATTGCCGGATTATCCATAAATTTTGTTGGTTATTATTATTTTTAAGTAAATAAATAACAATAAAAAAAGACTTGGCAACACGCTTCACTTTCAATTTTGGTGTTATTTTTAATAATATTTTTTTTCTTTGTGAAAATTAAATCACTTTTAAGTTGAGAGATTTTGGTGTTATTTTTAATAATATTTTTTTTCTTTGTGAAAATTAAATCACTTTTAAGTTGAGAGATACGTTCATATGCTTGGTTTATTTTTGGATATTGCCGTATCTATGATAGATTTTGGGTTGAGAAGCACACCGTATCATTAAATTATGGGTATCCCCCCCTTTGTTGGTACAAGCCTCCAAGGTGTGTTGTTGATAATAACCCGTTCTACAATGTTCTAGTCAAAATCTCATATATGCTATCTAGGGGTTACTTTGAATCTTTGATAGATCACAATTTTGCGTTCATGTTGGAAATTTATTTGTCAAAACCAACGCTCATTAGTGGAATTTAACAAGATTTATGAGTTATGCTACAGTTTGATAAGAGTTAGCTTTGGACATAAGTCGATCTGCTAATATATAATCGCCCTTGCTTGCCCCTGTGAACACACACAACACAAGAACCAGAAGATGAAGAACCCACCAAAGCTGATTCAAATTTCCCATAAAAAGAACAAGAAGCCCATTTTGTAGAGAATAATCACTGAACTGACATCCTCCAGGGTCAACATCCCGACCGGAGTGAAAACAACTAAAAAGCATCACCTGGAAAAACTATCCTAGAGCTCAGGTTTGAGATAAGAGTTCAAAAAGTCTTTTCAAGATATCATGCTGATACTGTATTTTTCGCTCATTGGACCCGATAAGGTCATTGATGGAGTAAAAACATGCTGATACAGAGGCCACAGGGCGCTGCTGAACAGACTCTTGCTCAGGTTCTATATCTCGGTTGTGCTGCCTCATTCTCCTGGAGGTGCAACACCTTGCTTGAGCCTCTCCTTCTTCATCTTCTTCTTTGACAAAGGCTTCTTTTTCTTTGGTGGCAAAGTCTTCTGCGCGTATGAGTAGAGCACATAGTTGCCTACCAAGAATGTCAGTAGAAATCCTCCGATGACAAGAAGCACAATCAGCCCAGGGTTGAAACCCTTTCCTTCAACATAGTCTTCCATGTTTCCTATTCATTAGGGAAATTGACGAGTTAGCGATTGAAGCGAAATGCTGAAATAACAGTGGCCTTCAGATTGTAGAAATGTGTTATGACTCTTAGCGTAGGATCGAGTCACGGGTCGGGACACCCTAGGATCAATGGTGAATATGTGAAGGAAAAGGCTCGTCCTTGACAGAGCCCTTACTCTCAGAACTCTCGTTCTGTTAAGAATAAACTGCTTGCCTCTTATTCAATAATAAAACCTCTTATATAGGCAGTACATAATAATAAGGAAAGGATAATAGAAGATCCTAATAATAAGGGAAGATAATTAAGCTATATCCTAAAATATAATCTTTAATTTAAGATAAACTAAACCCTAGAATAATATAATTATATAAATCTTTTAACTAGGCAAGCTTGGCAAGCATAGCAAATCTCTAGGCTGGTTTCCTCCTAGCATATTGCTTTCCTATAAAAGCATCCGTATCAAAATGATTTATTTATTGTAAGATCTGTTGGCCCTTCGTGATCAATTCAGTGTAGACAAGACCAAATAAACATCACAAAGTTTTATCCCAATGGTGATAACTAAATGGCTTTGCTGAAGAATGCCAGTATTGTGATGAGCAAATTGAAGAAACTATATAAAAAGCGCCAACAAGGTGAAAAATGAGAAACATAGGTGAATTGGCATTGCTGAGCGTAATAAAGAAAAATGACAATTTTATGTTAGAGACTGTAGAAATATAGCAAATATACAAAGCAATAGAGGGGGTTGACCACAAAAGCAAATATATTAAAGCAATAAAGTGGAAATGATTTTCTTCTAAACACAAACAAAACAATAAGCATCTCACCCTAATTTTTCCTTATTTGCTCACCACTACTCGCACGATGTTAAAATCAGAAACATTATGATAGCTTTCTACTTTCTTCCAATGCAATTTGTGATGGACAACTCGATGAATTTCTAATCCATGAACTTAACAGGCTATTGATAGAGTGAAGTGAAAAGGACAAACATAATACAGTTAGGCTGAGCAAAGCACAAACAAGAAATGCCTGTAGACTGTAGTTATATTGTACTATCATCTACTTTTCAACAAACCAAATTGCAGGATTTAACAACAATATCATCAAAAATAATGATTATAATGTATCAAAGCATACGGTTTTCCTTTGTCTTAACTCCTAATCTCTTGACCTTGAATGGAATTAATTATAACATGGATCTCTGGAGAGTTCAGTATTTCCTTCCATGGTTCTTTACATTTATAAATGAATGATAACGCTTTATCAAAAGCACGCAAGGCTGCAGAAGCTACATATTGACCATGTTTTCACATATGAATTGCAGATCAGAAATGAGGATGAACATCTTAGATGTTTTGATAGATCATATATTCAACTTTCAACCAATTTTAGTTTTAGATAATCTCAATTAGCGTGGAGGTTTCATGAAGCTCAATTCATCGCCCATCTCAATACCAAAGGTAGAGTTCAGATTGGCCTATTCATATCCTAAGACTTCCATAAGTGTATACTAAGGTCTAAGCTTCGTCTGCATCTAGATCTCTTGGCTAAATCCACAATTCGCTTGCCCACCTCATTTTATATGAATTTCCAAATGCAGTCTCGAGCAAACATTCAACTACTTATGACACCAGCATAGGATAACAGAAGTAGCAAATTACAAATCACAATTCTCCACAAAGCTGAAATCTGTCACAAATCAAAGTTGTAGGCTTCACAGATGGAAATTCTCCAAAGCATAAAAGCTTCAAATTCCAGCTAAAAGAACAAAAGATACCAAATTGATCTGTTTTCCCCTTTTTTGCCACCCTGACTCAAATTCCAAATCAGAGGAAAAAAAAGCACAAACTGCTCAACAATTTACCTTTTCCTTTCAGCAACCTTTTTCACCTCTAAAACAAGGAATCTGCAAAAGTAGAGTGGGACGAAGAAAAACAGACATCAGCATCATCCTAAAATGTTCTCCACTCCCATGAAAACGCAATAAACACGAAGCCTAACAAGCTTCTCCAAAACCAAAATTAAATCTCAGAACGGTCGTATTCCTGAAGAAAATCGCAATTCCCCATCCGAATTACCAAAGCTAAGAGGATAACTATTCCACTTCAAGTCTTCAACTGCTTCCATGCATTCATTTAGAAATAAAAAAAAGAAGAAGAAAAAGCTTCTTCTATCCATAAAATAACAAGACGAAATTACATCGAAATCCAAACGAACAAAACCTAAATGCAACAGAGAGCAAACAGGTGCTAAGAAAGAGGTCTGATCCACGGCGAAATATGGCAGATGCGTACCTTCGCAAATCAAAATTCGACGATCAGAGACTCCGATCTTCAGATTCGGAGAGGAAGAGAGAGAGGAGTGAAAGAAATAGATGAATTGGATATGGGCTTGGGCTTTTGCGTCGACCCGAATCCGATGGGTCAACGGATTAAAAAAAAATTCAATTAGGTGACAGGTGGATGAAATATTGAGATCAATAAAATTTGAATGAGGCCAGAGACAAGACATCCGAATGACTATTAACAAGATAATTTTAACTAAATTAGACACAAGTTCTTTTCAATTTTTTTTTTCCAAACAATTACAAATTGAGTCCAAGATGTCAGAGTGAATAATCCCCGTTGGGGTTGCATTCGCTATCATTAGAATATTTATAGGAGTAGAAGATAGTTAACCCTAATTACAATTGAGTAATTGGGCATATACATATATTCTATTTAACATACCCCCTCAGTCGAAACAGGAGGGCAGCGAATAGTGAGACGGAATCTAAAATCAAGAAATAAAGGGCGAGGCAATCCCTTGGTGAAGATGTCAGCATACTGGTACGGGGAGGGGACATGTAGGACACGCACATGTCCCATAGCTACCTTCTCATGAACAAAGTGGATGACAAGATAATTTCAACTAAATTAGACACAAGTTCTTTTCAATTTTTTTTCCAAACAATTACAAATTGAGTCCAAGATGTCAGAGTGAATAATCCCCGTTGGGGTTGCCTTCACTATCATTAGAATATTTATAGGAGTACAAGATAGTTAACCCTAATTACAATTGGGTAATTGGGCCTATACATTTATATTCTATTTAACCTACCCCCTCAGTCGAAACAGGAGGGCAACAAATAGTGAGACTGGATCTAAAATCAAGAAATAAATGGCGAGGCAATCCCTTGGTGAAGATGTCTGCATACTGGTACGGGGAGGGGACATGTAGGACACGCACATGTCCCATAGCTACCTTCTCATAAACAAAGTGGATGTCAATCTCTACATGTTTGGTTCTTTGATGGTGAACCAGGTTGTGAGCAAGGTATGTAGCACTAACATTGTCCGTATACACAATGGACGCCTGACTCAGAGGACAATGAAGCTCAAGCAATAGGCTGCGAAGCCGGGCACACTCAGCGACAACATTGGCAACACCGCGATATTCCGCTTCAGCACTAGAGCAAGAGACCACATGTTGGCGCTTAGAAGACCAAGATACTAGAGAGTCGTTGAGGAACACGCAGTATCCGGATGTAGACCGTCTGATGTCTGGACACTCAGCCGAATCGGCATCTGTATAAGCAACCACTGATGGAGGAGAAACAGATGGGGTGATATTGGTGCCAAGAGAAGTGGTACCCTGAATGTACCTGATGATGCACTGATGTAGGAGGAAATCGAGTTCAAAATATAATAATAAATCAAACCAGATTCATGCCCACGCAAATAATTACAAGACTTCCTCCCGATGTAGCAACAGGAAGTCAGGATCGATCCTCGAGGAAGCGTGTCAGCAGATCTCAGGTAGCGGATGAATCTCACGGATGGTGATCGACCACAGAGTACTCGACCTCGACTAGGTGTAGTCGACATGGGTCAGTACAATCGATTTCGAGCAAGCAGAAGGCACTTGGGAGTAGTCGATGTCGAGTAACTCTCCTCGACGTCGAGTAGAAGTCGTCGATGTTGAGTAGGGTCGTCGATGTTGAGTACCTGCAGAGACAAAAACGAGAGCAATCTTGATTGATCGAATATCAGTAGTAGACGTCGACCAGGGTTGGTCAAAATTGAGTAAATTGCCGAAACGTAAATAAAAGCCAAAGTTCGCAGATTTCGAAATAAACAATGTAAGAGCAAACTTCCAAGATCGGGGTTCGCAACAACGATAACCAAACATGCATAAGGCAAGATAGATAAATAATCATGCAATCACATCAAAGGATTACGCTTTCGCCTTTTCCAACAATTAGACAACTCTCTCAAGAAACCCTAATTGTATCTACCAATTTTATGTTTATAATCAAAGTGGTTAATGTTGTGAGCTGAATCTGCCATGTTTTACAGTAACTTTTATATCGATTTCTACATACATTGCATTCTTTTGGGTTTAGATAAAACAGAATCTGTGTAGTTAATGTTTATTTGCCAAATTATGGAATCTACACCAGTTTCTGTTTAATTCGCAGAATTCGAGGCATTTTACAGCAATTCTACAGAAGGTCAGAAAAGCTCGGAAAACAGCTACAGAAGCCCAAGGTCGAAGCAACAACGGAACCAGTCGAATCGAGTCAAGAACCAAGGTTACTCGACCTCGAGTAAACCCTACTCGATCTAGACAAGTATAGCCGAGCACAGCCTTGTCGACAGAACCTGATCGAGAGCCAGACCAGCCCAGCTCCGGAAGTCTACTCGATCTCGACAAGCCCTGGTCGAGATCGACGACGCCTCAGCACCACACCCGGAGTCGACAAGGAGAAGAGCTGACCGAGAAGCCGAGGACGAGAAGCCGAGCACACCCTACTCGATCTCGACGAACCCTTGTCGAGATCGACAAGCTACCCGAGCCAGTCCGAGGAGAAGTCCTCGACATCACCACAGAGAGTCATCCTCGACACATCCTAGTCGATCTCGAGGACTCTTAGTCGAGATCGACGAGGCCCACAGCGCCAGTCCGAGTCCATGCCGAGGAGAAGCTGCTCGACCAGAGAAGGCCATACCCTAGTCGATCTCGAGGAGCTCTAGTCGAGATCGACGACGCCCGTGATCCCAGATCCAGGCTTGTTGAGCACACCTACCCGAGAAGACCCAGTCGACATAGCCAGGCTACTCGACTTCGACGAGCACCGTGAGCCAGAGTCCGAGCCTGTCGAGCAGAGAAGCCAGCCAAGACCAGTCGACCAGGATTCCTACTCGAGATCGACAAGCCTCTTGTCGAGATCGACCACGCTTCCAGAAGCTGTTCGACGCGGCTTGACGAATCCTACTCGGTTTTGCATTGCTTGGACGCGAAGATTGTCGATTCTATCCAAAACTATCAAGATCCATCATGAAGAGAAGGAATTCTATCCATAGAAGACTTTTAGATATATTTCCCTAATTTAGATTTAATTATGTTATAGCTTTTATTTATCTTTTTAAGTTTTAGATAAAGTTTTAGATATAGATAGATATCTTCTTTCCTAGAATAGCTAGGGAATGAAGCCTATAAATAAAGCCCATGGGGCTCAGTTTTATGCATTCAATTTCAGTCAGAGACAAGTAGTTCCAAGGAGAAGTTTTAGGAGTTCAGAGGTTTTAGGGTTTTGGCGTTCAACGAGAGTTGGATCGCCGGGATTGTAAAATCTTTTGAATTTAGTTTATTGCAAGTTATTTCTTTTCAATCAAGGATGTCTGAGTTTGCAATGAAGAGCGAGTAGTCCACCCACTTCTAGGGTTGGGGCGAGCCCGACAATAGCCATGCATAATTGAGGTAAAGATCCGACCTTTATCATGTTTTGAGCATTTTCCTACTTGTTGATGTGTTTATTGCCCATCTAATGGAGATCCATGTTAACCACTTGGATTATAAACATAAAATCGGTAGAGACAATTAGGGTTTCTTGAGAGAGTTGTCTAATTGTTGGAAAAGGCGAAAGCTTAGTCCTTTAATGCGATTCACATGATTATCTGTTTGATTTTACCTTATGCATGCTTGGTTATTGTCGTTGCAAACCCCAATCTTGGAAGTCTTTTACATTCAGTTTAGTTCGAATCCCAAAAGCATTTGTTCTTTACTTTCTTTATTTCATTCGTTTTACTCCCTGCCCTCGTCGATCTCGACCAACTATGGTCGACCTCGAGTTACTGATTCTCGATCTAGCATCGCTGTAGCTTACTCGTGCAGGTACTCGACCAAGATCAACTCAACTTCGACAAGCCGTACTCGACCTCGAGTAGGCCCTGGTCGATATCGACCACCCTTTGCCGAGAGCTGCTGCGCTGTGTTCGACTGTCCGAGCTTATGTCGACTACCCTTGTCGAGCTCTAGGACCCTGTTGTCGACTTCGGACCGTGAGATTCAACCGCTGCCTAGGATCCGCTGACACGCTTCCTCGTGGATCGATCCTGACTTCCCGCTGCTACATCAGGAGGAGGTCTTGTAATTATTTGCGTGGGCAGAATCTAGTCTGATTTATTTTGTTATATTTCATACTCGATTTCCTCCTACTAACAGTTAACCTGAATCTCTATTAAATAGGTAATAAACATATAAAAAGGCAGTAGATGATCAAAACACAATAAATGTCGAATCTTTACCCCAAACACGCTTGGCTACCGTCAGGCTCACCCCGACCCTAGAAGTAGGTGGACTACTCGCTCTTCATCATAGCAAAAGACATCAATAATAAAAGGAAAATAACTACTTGCATTAATGAAATAAAACAAAGCATACAACCGATCGAAGCCAATTCCGCTCTCGCCAAATACAACTTCTCTCGACTCCAAGCTCTCTCTCCTAACTCTCCTACTCTTCTCTTGTAAATTGGAATAAATAAAAACTAGCCCCATGGGCTTTATTTATAGGCTTTAATCCTTGCTAGTCAAGGTAACCAAATTCTATCTAACCCTAAAGATATAAATTTAGATAAAAGAAGCATAAATCTAAAAAGGAAACAACTAAATCTTCATGTGGTGGATAAATCTTCTCTTTCATAGATAGATCTTGATAAAAACGTGGATGATCCGGCCTTGCTTCGTGCCCAAGTGATCAACTCATCCTCGGATTGGCCCCATGGACTTGCGGCCCAAAAATAGCGCGGTCGACGTCGACCAGGTCTAGTCGACGTCGAGTAAATCTCGTTGATCTCGGCTTCTCTTCGCAGCTCCTCGAGTAGCTTTCTCTTCTCGGACTCGGGTAGGGTTTCTGGTCTGGTCGACGTCGAGTAAGTGTACTCGATGTCGAGTACAACTCGTGTTCGAGTAGTGTCCGTCTTTAGTCCTCGATCATGTCTGCTCTCCTGCTGTAGTCGACTTCGAGTAGAACTCCGCTTTCGTCTCTTCCTTTGGTTTCGTCTCGGAATTGCTCCAAATCCTGCAATATTAAACATAAACTCGTGTAGATCTCAATTTATGGCAAATAAGCTTATACTACACAAATTCAATATATTCCCAACTCGAAATATGCAATGTACTTAGAATAAGGAGCTAAAATAAGCATAGAAACATGGTTACTTTAGTGGACATCATGCGCTTAAGAGCTGCAAAGTGAGACTCTCTAGGGTCATGCATAAACAGACAGACCTGCTGAACGACATAGCTAATATTCGGGCGAGTAAAGGTCAAATACTGCAAAGCACGTGCGAGGCTGCGATACAATGTGGGATCGGACATTGGTGGACCTTCGGCTTGAGACAGTTTGGTGGTGGTCTCAACATGAGTCGCATCAGGCTTGCAGTTAGTCATATTCGCCTTAACAAAAATCTCCTTTGCATATTTCTCCTGGGAGAGAAACAAGCCGGACGCAGAACGAGATGCAGAGACTCCCAAAAAGAAACTAAGTGGCCCAAGATTAGTCATAGCAAACTCCTTACTGAGCTGTGTAACAATAGTAGATCGAAAAGAATCTGAAGATGCAGTAAGGATGATATCATCAACATATAGAAGGAGATATGCAATCTGATTACCCCGACGAAACACAAATAGAGAAGAGTCACTTTTGCTACTAACAAAACCAAGAAGATGTAGATAATTAGTAACAAAGCGAAGGTAGCATGCCCGAGGTGCCTGCTTGAGGCCATACAGAGACTTCTGCAAGAGACAGACATGGCCTGGTTTGGTCCTGTCAGCAAACCCAGGCGGTTGGAACATGTACACGGTTTCATTCAAATGACCATGTAGAAACGCGTTTTTCACATCCAACTGATGAATATGCCAATTCCTGGAGACAACAAGCTGCAAGACAATACGGATGGTAGCCGGTTTGACAACCGGACTAAACGTGTCATCACAATCGACCCCCACCTGCTGAGAGTTGCCATTGGCAACCAGTCACGCCTTATAGCACTCAAGAGATCTGCCAGAGCGAAACTTGTGACGAAAGAGCCACATACACCGCACAATGTTGGCCCAGGTGGCCGAGGAACCAAAACCCAAGTATTGTTGCTAATAAAAGCCTTGTACTCATCGAGCATGGAAGCATTCCAATTTGGGTCTAAGGCGGCTGTTTTGTGGGAGGTCGGGATGGGCGATATGTGAGAAACGGAGAGGTCAAAAATCTATTTGGGGCGAAAGATGCAACTCATGCTCCAAGTTTGGATCTGGCTGACCAACTATGTGAGGTTAGGGGGCAGGGCGGGGGCTACAGCTGATGGGACAAAGGCTTGAGGTGACAGGACGGGGGCCACATGAGGCTAGACGTGGGTAGAAGGTGGCAGGATAGGTGCTGCATGTGGCAGGATATGGGCAGCCTCTGGCAGGATATGTGCTGCAGGTTGCGGTAAGAGAGGATTGGGTGCCCGGGCCGGAGATGTAATAGCATTTGGAGAGGAAGAGGGATATAGTTGGTGAAGGAGGTGAGGTGTAGGGTAGTCATCAGAAGGGGGCGGGTGTTTGGGGATGTAAGGGGACTAGAAAAAGGGAATGTGGTCTCATCGAATGTGACATGGCGAGAGAATATGACACGTTTGGTAATGGGATCAAAAACACCTATACCCCTATGATTGGAGGGGTAGCCGAGGAAAACACAAGGTGTGGATCGAGGAGAAAGTTTATGAGGGACAACAAATGCTTGGTTGGGGTAACACCGACAGCCAAACACACGGAGGTGGTCATATTTAGGAGTGACTCGGAATAAGATCTTAACAGAGCACCAATTCTGGATGGTTGTGGAAGGAGTGATGTTGATAAGATATGCTGATTCAATAGCATATGACCAATACTACAGGGGGACATGCTCATGGATAAGGAGAGTCCTCATGTAAGTGGTAAGGGTGCGAAAGCTCCGTTCGGCTTTCCCATTCTGGGAGGAGGTGTAGGGACAAGAGAAGCGGAACTGAATGCTACGAGTACAGAAGAAAGATTTAAGGGCATTGTTGTTAAACTCACCGCCCATGTCACATTGAAAGGATTTAGTGGGGAGGTTGAATTGGGTGCGGACAAGGCTATGGAAGGTCATAAGGTGTGTAACAACTTCAGATTTGTACTTTAGGGGAAACACCCAAAAATAATGAGAGAATGCATCAACCAACACAAGTGCATAGTGGAAACCATCATGACTGATAATGGGAGAAGCCCATAAATCACCATGAATGATGTCAAATGGAGCGTGCACCTGAGTATAAGAAGTGGCAAAAGGCAATCTAGTGTGTTTGCCAAGCTGGCACGCCGGACAACTAGTGGAGGGATGGTCTTTATTGCAAGAAATAAATCTAGACCTAAGAGACTCAAAAGCTGGAGAGCCTGGATGACCAAGACAGGCATGCCAGAGAGATGCAGAACGGGCAACTGCTGATAGATTGGTTGCTGTATGGGAGGTAAAAGGATGTATGTTATTTGCGACATGATATATATTAGAGGTGACAGGATAAAAGTCTCCAACGCTATTACATCTCATGAGCGGGGCCTAAGTTGTGAAATCTTTGACAGCAAACTCAAAGCAGCCAACTCAATGGAGATATTATTGTCTGTGGTGAGGCGACGAATGGACACAAGGTTCTTTATTAAGCCGGGGGAGACGAGGATGTTGTTAAGGCTTTAAGGCTTAGGTTGGTGGTAGGGGTCGGTAATGTAGTGTTCCCAAGACCCAAGGTAGGAATTCGTTCACCATTGCCGATAATAATGGATGAAGAAAGGCTCTTAGAAGCAGGGATAGAAATTATACCTGGGTTGTGTGACATGTGCGCAGTGGCTCTGCTATCCATGTACCAATTCGGATCGGCAGTTGACACGCCTATAGGTGTCATGATAGCTGGCTTCCTGTTTCGGGACGATGACGATGATCCCGCTGCTAGGGCCTGATCCAGATGGTGCGTAGAGGGCCCGAGGAGTCCATGCTGGCTCGGGTATGGCCTCGTTTGAGAGGCATACGGAGGAGGCGGAAGGGCATAGGCCGGGTATCCCTGAGGAAGGGCTCCAATATATGGGGGAATACCCCCTCTATAAATGACTTAAAGGGGCGATAACCTCGATGGGAGGCTGTTGTTGATTGTAAAAAGCCATAATCGTCGTCGATTTGCTGGTGCGAGGTAGATTACCATCACAAAGAGGGTGACAGGACACAAAGGCAAGAGTGACAGGACACAGTGTTAATGGTGACAGGACACGGTGTCAGATCCGCCGAATTAGGGTTTGGCGGAAAAAGGAGAGCAATGGAGAGAGGGGAAACAGAAAGTGATGTGATGCTGAGAGAGATAGAGGCTGGAGCGCTACCAGAAGAGGGAGCGGCTGATATAGGAGAAAGGACAGTGGCCAACGGGTGGTGGCCGACAACAGAGAGGGTGGAGGAGAATCTGGGTAGTTGGCAACTGTCAGGGGACGGAGAAGCCAACAGAGGGATGAGGGAAGGTCGACGAAAGGTAGAGGATAACCGGTGATAGAGGATGGTTGGCGACAGAGAGGGAGGAAGAAGAATGAGATGATCGATGGTAGGCTAGGGAAAAAATTTAGAAAACCCTAGAGAAAGCCTGATACTATGTCAGAGTGTATAATCCCCGTTGGGGTTGCCTTCGCTATCATTAGAATATTTATAGGAGTACAAGATAGTTAACCCTAATTACAATTGGGTAATTTAGCCTATACATATATTCTATCTAACACAAGAGAGAGCCCTAAAACTGCCAGCCGCCATCCATGGTTGAGAGATGAACGTCCGACGCCGCCCTCTTACCTCCTATGCTCTCCATTTTCAACAACTCAGGAGATAATGCGCAACCTCAGGGAATTGAACCCAAAACCAGTCGGCATGGCTAAGAACTCTCAAGGTCTGCTTTCGGCCTCTTACCTCCTGTACTATCTGTTGCCGACAACCAATGGATCTATTAACTGTAAGGTTACGTTACAATTGGTTTTGGTTGACCTTGGTTGATTTGAAATCGGGGGTTATAGGTTTTGTTAAAACCCGAATTGACATGAATGAAAATAGTTGATTTGTGTTTTGTTAATTGATGTTGATTTGTGTGTTATGGATGTCGAATCTTCAATAGAAATTAATCATTTAGAGGTCGGGGGTTTTGGGTTGTCGATTTGCCATTGTAGAACTTCTGTCGAGGGGGTGGCTCGTTGTGATGTGTCGAGGCGATGGAAGGAAAAGTGTGAAGCTCGTGTCTTTTGGCCAGGGTGAATTAAGGAGCTCACCTTTGTCGGTCGAGCTACTAAAGAAAGTACCTACTAAAGAAGGTTAAATACAAACTGATTACTGGAATATCCAATGTATTCATCAAAATGATATCCAATCTCAAAGCCTCTGTAGTTGTATGAGCCATACTATATATCTATCAAATACAAGTTTTTGAAATTTTCAATGAGAATATGGATTTAAGTTAATAAGATTAACGGATGTGTTAACTAAAACAACAATTAATGAAGTCATTAAGAAATCAAAAGCATTAGTAAATTAAATTGCATATAATTTATCACCAAAAAAAAAATCAAAACTGATCGACTTCAAATATAAGGGTACAAGGATTACAACATACACTAATTCCTTATTGATTTAACTACACACTTCAAACAGAATATGAAAACTTAAGAAATACAGTAGTAAACAAAGAATAGCAAATTGTTTTTGATTTTTTTCCATAAACCAACAATGTTTTAGCAACCAAAGAACATACTTACTATGCTCTTCGATCATTTAGCATCAAGTTTCTAGAAAGCAAATCATTGTGTGCAAAAACCACTCCTGATGTAAGTTAGTGTGTGTTAGTTCATGATTTGAAAAGAAGAAAAAGAAGGAAAATATTGTCAATAAAAAACTATATAACCAGAAATAAATGGCTGTAAAAAGTCACTATTAAGTATTAAATAGACAGAATTAGATAAATGTTAAGCTCCTTAATTTCAAGGCAAATTTCTTTGACTGAGATGTAACATGCCGAGCTAATTGTTTAAGCTTGGCAATATAAGCCGAGTCTATTGCTTCACCTTGGCAATTTTAGACGAGGTTAATGATTTAGCTCAATGAAATGTGTCGAGCTTATGCCTAAACCTTAACGCAAATATCCGACCTTAGTTTCAAAATTTTGCAATCGAAAATCACCTTAGGGTTGTCGAAAACTTGTCGAAAATCACAAAAAGCAACAGCAATAATAGACTAACCATATAAATTAGTTTCTTAATACATTTCAATGAGTTTATTGTTTTCAAAATTGAAAGATTGACATTACAGTTGACCTAACGTATTGAATATTTTGATGAATTCAGTTTTGTTTTTCATTTTCCTCTCGGTTTAATTCGTAAATATTTTCTAAATTGGAAAACCTTATTGTGCAATTTACAAGATTTTATCTTGCCAATAGTCATTTCTCCATCTTACCAATAGCCCTTATGATAAAATTTCGGCCAAATTGCAAAAAACCACCCCTTAAATACCTCAATTTGCTCAAAACCACCCCTTAAACACATAATTGGAGTAAACCATCCATTAAAACCTAAAATTTTACATAGAACCACCCATCCTTCAGACGTAATATCGTTTCAATAAAAAATGCAAAGTCGGGGATGAATCCAAAGTCGTCGGGTGAGGAAATATAGCTCGGTGAACCAAAACGACGACATAAGAGGAAGGTGCACAAATCACAATGGCTATCATGGGGTTAAAAAACCAGTCCAAACCCCCTATCAGTCTAACGAATTGCAAAAAAAGAAAAAAAAAAGAATGAGTTAGGTACGGTGTTGTTGAATGGCATACAAAAAAATTCGATGTTTTAATTAGGATATTGTTGTGATTTTGTGCATTTTTCATTGAAACGATACTACATCCGAAGAGTGGGTGAATCTATGCAAACTTTTGGGTTTTAATAGGTGATTTACTGCAATTATGTGTTTAAGGGGTGGTTTTGAGTAAATTGGGGTATTTGAAGGGTGGTTTCCTGTAATTTGGCCTAAATTTTTTTTATAGGAAATAAAGGAGAAAACTATCGCCCTCTAATTAGATGGGATTTGTTTGCTCTCTCTTCTTCTAGAGAGAGGAAGAGTTTTGTGAAATCCCTTGAGGGAAAGAAAAGATACCCATTTCCTTGTTCTGATTTGGGTTTAAACAGATCTTCTTTAACAAACTTAATCAACAACCCTCACTGCTGCTATAGATTAGTAGTGTGCAGGCGTTAAAAAACGCTCTCAAAGAGCTCTCCTTGGAGCCCCAAACTCATCCCCCGGGAGGCCCCTAAGTCTCCTCCGGGAGCGCCCCAAATCCACCTTTCGGCGTGAATAAGCTCGGCTTCGGCCACCGCTACCACCAGCGCCTCTTCCTTTTGCTTCCGGCTCGGCGGTTGGCTTTGGTTTGGCGTGTCGAATCCCCGCTCATAAAATCGAATTGGGGCTTTTTGACTTCTTGCCCTAATTCGACTCTACCTTTACAAATCGGCTTCTTCGTGCTCAATCGATCCGAGTTTGGCAGGGTTTGGTGTTCTTGAACTCCGATCTCTCTGTCTCAGCCCCCCGATTGGGTTTTTCAAACGTTCACCGTCGGGCTGCTTGTGCTTTTTGTGTCTCGAAGCCCTCTTCCTACCATCCACGTCTTCCTGCTGTGGTTCTCCGCCGTCTGGTAGTGGCGGCGCCTTTCCTTCCGGCGTGGCTCCCTCCCGTCGCCGACGCTAGTGGTCGCCTTCGGTCGATTGCTTGCCGTGTGTTGGGTTTGTGCCTTCCAACCCAAATAAGGGTGTGAAGAAATTAAAAAATAAAATATAAAGTCTCACCTTTGTCGGTTGGTTGCCACCGGCGAATAGGCCATCCCTCTCTTTGCTGGGATGTTGCTTCAATTGGCTTCGGGCCTTCTTGGGTTAATTTGTAGCCCAGAATTCGGGCCTAATTGTTTCCTTTGGGCCCAAGGCTTTTCCTTGGCCCAAAGATGCCCATAGAAAAAAAAAAGGACAAATAATATATATGTACACACATTTAATGTTAAAATCGCCCGAAAGGGCTTCATTAAAATCTCGTAGAGGCTCGAAACACCGCTCGAAAGAGTTTGGATTAAATCCTGTTTGGGATTGACCGTTCCATTGTGATCGGTCCTTCACGGTTTGCTTTGTTCAGGTGGCGTGCGTCTCTGCTTTGGTGCGGCTTGGGTTTCTTCTTCTATGTTGGGGTTCTAGCAGTCGGAGTCGTCTCTGGATGGGATCGAGGTGGTGTGTACGGGGGCGACTCCATGTTCGGGAAGGAGCTTCCTGGAGGTTCGTCTTCACTACCCACAAGGATTCCTGATGTATCGCCGGCCAACGGTGCTTGGCTTTCGTCCGTAGTCTACGTCCCCTTCGTGTTAGATTTAGTTTTTCCTTGGCTCGTTTCTTGTAGGGTGCGTTTCTACCTGTTGTGTTGCACCGCTTATTGTTGTTGTTTGTATGTTTTGACGGGTTTCCGACTATTGACTTGTCGGTCATCGAGATTCAGGTATATCTGATCTCGAATTATTACCTAATAAAAAAAAAAGATGGGATTTGTTTGTAAATCTAAACAAAATGGAGGGATTTGTTTATAAATCTAAACAAATTGGAGGAACATGTATTATAAAAGCCGAGGAAATCTACACAGCATTCACTACAATTTAAGCTACTATGAAAGCCGAGGAAATCTACATATAAACAACGATGGGTCATATATGACTGGGGGGGGGGGGGGAGGGGAGGGGGGCACGAACGCCCAAGCGCAACACGTGCCAACTAAGCCGAGCCCACAAGCCGAGTGGGGTTCCATACTAAAACCAATTGGTGTTATGAGAAGTAGCCCACCCGCTTATGTACAAGGTTTGAATTCACTATTTTTTCAATGTGGGATACTATCTCACTTCATATTTTATATTCTCACACATGTCCCTAAGAGAGCTCTTTGCCTCGGGTCTTTAAGTGGCAAGTAGAGGATGAGAACATCATCAACTTCTGGTTCCATAACTGGGTCTTGGACACACCTCTTATTGAAATAGTAAAAAATAAAAACTCGACAAATGAAATGATAAAAGATAAGGATTTCATCACTTTGCAATTTAATATAAACAAATCCAAATCTATCTATAGGCTGACAAATATATTCCAAATCTATCTATTTTAGAATTTCCAAAAAAGGGGTTATTACATTTCCAAGTAAAAGCAAATGGATTCATGATCTGTTTAAGTTGACAGGTCATGTATAAACCAAAAACAAGTTGGTATAATGGTCGCGAAACTATATCATATTTTAAGAGGTTTAAAATTTGAATCCCCTTGAAAACATGAAGCTGATTGTGAATGAGAAGGTTAACCCTTTAAATAGCTCACACAATATCCGATCTGTATGTAAAAAAGCTAAGCCGATCGAATTGAACTATGATTAAAAAAAAACTAGTCCATTGTATATTATTTATAATTTTGTTATAGTTATAATCACTTGATTAATATTTGATTTCATACTTTAATATGTTTAAAATAACATCGATCAAGGTTTGTGACGATACCTTGAAAAGCAGACATATTTATCCTTGAAAGAAGTTTGAACAAGAGAGATGAATGAACACTGATGTTCTGTGTATAGTATTGCAAAAGAAGAGTACAAGAAGTATATAATGAACGCCTACAACGTCTATGCTAGAAGCAAGGGATTTGCTTTCTACAGTTTCCTAAAATACAAAGAGATAAATTAGGGGGATTTGTTTATGAATAAAAGATGTGATTCTATTTTGATTTTATTCCTTAATAGGCCCCCTCACGTTGGAGTGTATGTTGAAAACTCCCAACTTAGATAAGAGGATGATGAATTGCATGGGACTGACTGGTTTAGTGAATAAGTCTACTAGCTGCTCGGTAGTAGTGATGCGGCATGTGCGGACTTCACCTAGTTGAAGTTTCTCCCGTATGAGATGACAATCTATTTCCATGTGTTTTGTCACAATAGAGAGTGGCCAGCTGAGGATGGTCAAATTTGATATCTTTGAGCAAGGTACAAAGCCACGTCAACTCACAACATGTGTTGACCATCGCACGATATTCGGCTTTGACACTCAAGCGGGAGGCCGCGCTTTGCTTATTTGACCGCCAAGATACTAGGGCACCACCTAGGAAGACGCAGTAGCCGGTGATGGAGCGACGTGTGTCTCGACAACGAGCCCAATCAGCATCACAATATGCCGTAAGGTGCGGGCAGGTATTGACAGGGAAAAAGAGTCCTTGACCTGACGTACCATTAATGTACCTTATGACTTGATGAGCTGCGTCAAGATGTGGCTGCCATGGGTGGCTCATAAATTGGCTAAGGATGTGCACTGCATATACCAAGTCGGGTCGGGTGATCGTAAGGTAAATGAGGCATCCTACCAATTGTCTGTATTGGGAAGCATCAGAGATGAGATCACTGTCATGGTTGGTCAAGGCAACGTTGGGATCGAGTGGAGTTTTGGCCAGTTTAGCTCCAAGGAACCTAGTGTCTTCGAGGATATCGAGGGCGTATTTGCGCTGGGAGAGAGAGAGTCCGGTCATGGAGAGGGCCACTTCAAGCCTGAGAAAGAAATGAAGATTCTCAAGATCCTTGAGTTTGAAATGACTTGCGAGGAAGTCTTTGGTTTCATTGATCTCCTGCAGGTTAGTTCGAGCAAGAATTATATCATCAACTTAAATTAACAAGACAAGGACATTACCTCTAGAGTGTCAAGTGAAAAGCGAATAACCAGCCCATGATTGTTGAAATCCAGCAGATTTTAAAGCACCTGAAAGCTTGATAAACCATTGGTGAGAAGCTTGTTTGAGGCCGTAAAGCGATTTGTGCAACTTGCAAACTCTAGACTCTCCTCTTTGGGAGAACCCGGGGGTAGCTTCATGTAGACATCTTCAAAAAGGTCTCCGTGTAGGAAGACAATATTTATACCTAACTAATGCAAATGCCATCCTTGAATAGTAGCCAAGCTAAGAAGAACTCGAACTGTTGTAAGTTTGGCAACGGGAGCGAATGTCTCGCGGTAATCGATCCCTTCTACTCGGTTGTAACCTTTGGCAACGAGGCGAGATTTGTATCGTTCGACCGCCCCGGTAAAGTTATACTTAATTTTGTATACCCATTTGCATCCGATAGGTTGCTTGTTGGGTGAAAGGGGGACTAAGCTCCAAGTGTGGTTCTCCTCTAAGGCTTGAATTTCAGTTGCTATGGCTTGACGCCACTTTGGATCTTTAGAAGCCTGCGAAAAACAAGTAGGCTCTTTCTCGAGCGAAATGTTAGAAACGAAATGCTTATAAGAATTAGAAAGTCGGTCATATGATAAAATAGAATCAAGTGGATATAAGATATCCGAGGATACGTTGTTGGTAGAGGATGATTGGTTCAAGCGAGAAGGTAGCGTGGCTTCGACATGGAAGTCTTGTAAGAAGGTTCGTGGTTTGGTAGGTCTAGTTAAATGACGAGTTGTGAATTGGCGTGTTTGATCACTAGGAATAGTCAAGGATGATATAGCATAGGTTAAGCGTTACAATAGAATAATCGGAAAGAGGTTCTATGATATAGTGATTTAAATTACATACTAGTCAAACAGTATATCTAATAATATTCGAAAGCTAACTAATATTGGTATCATGTTAAAATGTGTTGAAAGCTCTTCATGTATGTAGAAAGTGCACGCGAAGGTGAACGACAAAAGGTGGTTGTCCACCCTCTCACTCTCATTTCCATTATTGTTTACTTAGGCCGTTTGTAAAGATGGCTTAGAACATAAACGCGAAGGGAAGAGGAATCCAATCTCGTTCTTTTTTTTTGTTGGACCAAGTAAGAATTCGAAATTTAACCATCATTGTCTAAGAGATCGAGATGTCGAATGGTAAATGGCGAAGAAAAAAATACCAAGATACAACCAAGAAAAAACACCATCTCGAACACAATAGGAAGGATTCTGGTATCGCTCAAAGGCACCAGGCAGGTAGTCCGCATGGAAAGATGGGTCAAAGATGGGGCTGAATGAATGTCAAGAATATGGGTGAGTCGCGAGACTGAGGCTATGCTTCTTGACGCCAAGAGACATAGCAGAAGCCAAAGAAGGGAAAAGAATCTCCGGGGAAGTATGGATTAGCGACGTCCCCCCACCCGGATGAGGGATCTTCAGGAATCACGTACACAACCACGATCATCTCGATCAACAAAGTGCCTGAGAATGCTGCTTCTATCGAAGCCTCATTCTATTACCATTCGCGTTTAATGTTATGAGAACTAAACCACTAAGCCATTCAATTATGTGTTACTTCTCGGATAGAAAATAATTCAAGTCTCAATACCAACTGATCCTAACACGTAAGATCTCAGTAACCCACGAGGTCACACGAGATCCTATATATTGCGGATTATTCCCACACGAGGTCCTATATATTGTGGATTATTCCCCTCTGTGTAAATAGCAAACCCACCTTCGAAGAGACACGAACAATCACCGTCAACTCCGAACGCTCTCAGGCTATAAGCCATGAGCGGGAAAGCCCAAACCCTAGAGCGTTTGTGAGGAGAGAGAGATGAGAAGTTGAAAAAGTGAGAAATCAGATGGAGATGAAGCTTATATATATATATATATATATATATATATATATATATATATATATATATATATATATATATAGGTAAAGGTTCAAATGAAAATGGGGCTTAAAATGAAAAAAACTCTTAAAGTGAAAATGGGTCTAATTCTCAGATTTGGGCCGCGGATCTGCTACTCCGACCCGTTTCTCTTTCCAATTCAACGTCCATGCTCCCGATAATCCGTCTCTCTCAATCGCTCATCTCTCTCCTCCCTCCTCATCGGCATCCTCCTGTCGCCCTTGCTGCTCCTCGTCGCCCCTCGCCATCCTCAGGCCGGGCATCGGCGCACCTGCTTCCTCCTCGATCCGCTCCTCCATCCTTTGGATTCGGCGCTGCTTTTTCCTCCTCCGCTGCTACTTCTGTCGGGCTCGGCGCATCTCACATTCGATGTTGAATATGGATGTTCAATAATCTCGTCTTCAGGTTTTATTTTTGAACTTTCAATTGAATTTTGTCCTTATATTATGACGTCTCTATTATTTTGCATCTTATTGCTCTTAATTTTTCGATTTTCGAATAGATTCTATAATTTCAATAGATTTAGGGTTTTAAATTTGGGGGAAATGCTGAAATCGATTTAGGGTTTTCAGTACATAAATTTCAGCAACTCTGGTTACACAAACCGGAAAGAGTCCCTGAGATTTAATGGTTGCTTTAACTGTATATTTTGCAACTAATTTCTCTAATTCTTGCACCCGAATTTGGTGTGTTGAACTGATATATGAATGCGGCTGCGCAACAACAAAATAAAGGAATGAATGTGCATCACATTTTGCTAATTCGGGGCTGTATTGATAGGGCTCAGTGTGTGAAGATGCAATACGGAGTGATTATTTATAGGGTGGGTTCAAGTTGTTAAGAGTTAAGCAGGTGGAGTTGGAATAAAGAGACTGCAATTTGGTAATTGATTTGGATTCTGAAGCAATAAATTAATTCATCTGCTTAGTGTGATTGTCTTTGCAAAAGTGTTGTAGTGGCTTTATGTGTGGGCTGCAATAGATTGGTTTTGTCGTGTTGTGGCCACCTTCTAGGTTCTTTCATGTAATCTTCGGTTTCCTTTTTGTTTTCTTATCCACATCTAACCTGCACATTATTTTTCATTGCAGCAACTTGCACGAAGGAAGCCAGATGCACGTAGAACTATAGTACACGCATTTGGAATTCCATGGAAACTGAATAAACCTAAATGTGGTACACATGACTAACTGAATCCTTTTCAATCTTGAAATATACGGTCTGTGCTCCTTTCTTGAAACTAGCTATGTTTTTCTTTGGAAGGAGAATAGTGGAGTGCACTAAACTCCAAGATGCTTTCCAAATGTGCATACTTTTGCAGGACTTCTCATAATGGCACATGGAAGTTGTGGTGATTTGTGAGGAGTAGATTTTTTGTATTTTGTGTGTTCTAAGGTGGTGCGAAGTAGAATTGTAAGCGCTAATATAATAGATTTATGATGATATGTACCTAAAATCCATCTCTTATGAATATGTGCAACTATTCTTTACGGATGAAAAAGGCACCTGACCCCATTCCCCGAATATCATGAAATGAAATGCACATTAGATATGGAGATAACTAGATGATCTGTGCAACTATTCTTTAGGGATGACAAAGGCGCCAGGCCCTTTCTTGAATCTTGATGTATTATTGAATTAAGAAAATCTTAACATTGCACAATTATATTCTAAAATTGCATAAATATATCTTATTTGTGCAATTTTATTACAAATGTCGTAGTATTCTATGTTTATCTCTATTATAGTTAAAAGCCTATTAGCTCAATGGTAGAGCAAAGTGCTTATGCACAAATATGTGGGTTCGAATCGCACATAGGCTAAAGTGCATAATTTTGGTAGTTTGCAAAATTTTGTAATAAAAGTGCAATTAGAGTTAAATATATGTCTAGACCCAATTACCCATTTGTAATTAGAGCTCATCACAAATAGATGGCCTTTTGTAAGTTTATTACCCATATGTTCTTTTAAAGCTGGCCTTTTGTAAGTTTATTACCCAGTTTTGTTCTGAAAGCAAAGAGAGATATACCCAGTGTATGTTTCATCATCACAAAAAGAACATCATCAATTGAGGTAATGATAGGAAACGGAAGCTTTAAATTAGAAGAACAATAACATAGTGTACCTGAGGACAATTCCAGTTGAACGACTTTCTAGAAGACTTTCTAGAAATTAACACTTTTGTTTTACTATTTTAGACACCAAGTTTAATATTTGGCTTCTACTACTTATTGACTTCAAATTGCACAATTGTTATCTAAAATTGCACTAATATATCTTATTTTTGCACTTAATATAGTTCAGATTGCACAATTGTATTCTAAAATTGCATTAATATGCATGATGTGCTATTAAAAGCCTATTAGGTCAAAATGGGAGAGCATTGCGCTATGCACAAAGATGCGGGTTCAAAACCCGCATATGCTATTTATGGGTGTCATATTTTTATTTTCGTTTATGATTAAGATTATAAAGTGCAAGAATAAAATGATAAAGTGCATAAATAAGATATTAAAGTGCAAGAATAAGATGCTGAAGTGCATAAATAAGATGTTAAAGTGCAAGAATAAGATGATGAAGTACATAAATAAGATGTTAAAGTGCAAGAATAAGATGTTGAAGTGCATAAATAAGATGTTAAAGTGCAAGAATAAAATGATATAGTGCAAAAATAAGACGATGAAGTGCACAATTAAATTGATCAAGTGTAAGAATAATAATATGAAATGCATGAATAAGATTGTGAAGTACATAATTAAGATTATAAAGTGCATAAATAAAATGATAAAGTGCAAGAATAAAATGATGAAGTGCATGAATAAGATTCGGAAGTGCACAGTTAAGATTATAAAGTGCAAGAATAAAATGATGAAGTGCATGAATAAGATTCTGAAGTGCACAATTAAGATTATAAAGAGAAAGAATAAAATGATGAAGTGTATGAATAATAATATGAAGTGCAACAACTCTTTCAAAAAAACATATGAGCTGATTTTTTTTTTTTGATGTTGCACCAGCTTAATTCATCTTTTTTAAATCATTCTCAAGATTGTGGTTGTTTATTTCTAACTTTGCACTAATATATCTTATTACAAGACTCTTATTACGAAACTCTGCAAACCATGAAAATTATGCACTTTAGCCTATGTGGGAATCGAACCCACGTCTTTGCACATAAGCAATTGCTCTTCCATTGAGCTAATAGGCTTTTAAAGTTTGATAAGAGCTAATGTGCTTTTAATAGGCTTTTGAGTTCTAAAATTGCACTCTTCAGTTTTATATTTGCCCTTTTTCAAACTGAAATTGCACATTTAAGTTCTGAAATTAGCATAGACATGAGCATTTTCAAATTACAACATCAGCGCTTCAGTCACATATGGCAACAGAAAACAGCAAAGAGTGACAAGAAACGATGCCAAATATTGAAATTAAGGTTGTGAAAAATTATGCAGCTTCTTCCAGCAATGATGGCAGCCAAATGAACCCAACAGCCCCACCAAATGCATAATCTGACGACAAAAACCCAACCCCTCTTGTTCTGTTATGAAAATTCAGTAGACACCTAAAAAAAACCAGCAAACACAATGCTCTGAAAAAAAAACAAATGTAAGTGCACAAATAAGATGGGATCTCTATGAATACAAAAAAGAAAACCTCTCCCATTTAGTGTACAATGCTCATTAAACAAGTCATTCCAAATACAAACTCATAACTTTGTATAATTTTAGTGACCTTAATCATCTTATTATATCTTAGATGCACAAACAAGGCTATAAAGTGCATAAATATGATTATAAAGTAAATAAATAAACTTTGAACATTCAAACTTTGAACATTGAAACAATAGATAGATCCAGGTGGAGTCGAACCACCAATCTCCTGAACAACAATCCTTCAGGCGCTCATTCCTAATTGAGCTTATGGATCTTAACACAAGTAACAAGCTAATCCAAAATATGGACAAGCCAATAACACTTGAGTTCTAAATTTGCACTTTTCAGTTTTATATTTGCACTTTTTTCTAACTAAAATTGCACATAACAAAAGCAGCAAGCTAAAAACATTAATGTGGAGTTGCTCAAAACACAAATATGTCTTTGAAGCATCTTATCAAATAAGTGGTGGGCTTCAGTAGTCATTAATTACAGCCTTTACGTACAAGCAAGCAATAACAAGTCATACACCATTGCGCTTTTCTAATTCAGCAAAGAAGACTTTGTTGGAAGCATCATGTGCATTTTGGCTTTGCTATGAAGGTGAAAAACTTATCCTGCCCACCAAGCGACATGTATACAGTACGGCGACAAGCTTTTAATATACTGGCAGTTGCAAAAATCAGGCAGGTCTATAAAAAATTGTGACATGAAAGTCAACAATAAAATTAAAAAAGGATACAGAGTTTTACTTTAATGTACATAGCATATATGGAATCCTTGATCAGCAAGCTTGGAGTGTGTGTGATGCAATTGCAAAGAAAGCTGAGAATTAAATTCAAATTGAGATTTAATTTATCCACAACAAACTACGTGCTGGTAAGAGCATCCATCGACAGAAATGAATGAAAAATACGTAGAGAATTGTTGTTAAGAATTTAGTAATGAACGATTGGATGCTGAATTTGCTAGGAATTGAGAAGTGGGCATCTTCTGAAAGATGATCAACAGACCTATGCACGTCCTTGACTTATATAAAAGCATTAAATAAATAGAAGTGGGCAAAGGTTTGGATCTTTGTAGACATTGTGGCGGAGAAAAGGACGGCCTAATCAGCCACTTCAGAAGATCAAACAAAGGCTTGATATACCAGCATTTCAAATGATACTGCAGGACATGGGCAAGGATCAAAAAAGTCTAATCAACATATTCACACCTAATATAAGATTAATAAGCTATTAAAATATGTGCACCAAGATAACAATCCATGTTATTCAAAAACTAAAGGCTTAGAAAGTTAACATTAGCTTACAATGCTAATTTTTTTGCAGGAAAAAATAAGTGCAGGCTTCACATAAAACCTAAACCAAAATATCAAATGTCATTAGTAAGCAACGAATCTAACAAGCAATTTATCTTTTAATGATCAGAAGGCCGGTGATCCATAAAAGCTTCACATAAAGTTGCAAGACTCACTAAAAAAAACTTCATATATACCTTAGGTAATGTCTCTAAGTAAGCACTAAGCACTGAGAATTTCCATCTCAACAAGAACATTGCCATATTAATAGCAACAAGTGCCTTCAATATTTAGTTAGTGCAATCTCTCCCGACATCTCTCTATCCCTAGTGTTGTGTAACTTGTTATTTTTGTGCGCAGAGAGAAGACGATGCTTCAATTCAAAGAGCTTTCAAACCTCAAAACTAGACTGGTACTTTCTCTCAATCATTTCTCTCTTCTCCTCCATCGAGTCCTACTGATCCGGTTAGATTGTGATACTCTTGAACTATTTAAAGACCTATATGCTAAACCTATGCTAAGCGCAGGCTTATCGAAGAATCGATAAATCAGACTAGATCAATTTCGGATACCAATATGAATTCAGTACACATTGGCCAAGCAACAATACTACTAACATACAGCAACATTTAACTTGCCTGATATTTGGCCCTTTGCATCTGCATAGTGGAGATCTGCCCATATACACGCAGCTGAAAAGCACAAGATAGAGGATTTCAACTTGTTGAAAGTATATTCACCTATAGAAACATATGTTGCTGAATTTGCAAATAACATTCAATTAGAAAATCCAAACAACGAACCTTAGCAATTGCAGAATGCAACATCAACACAATTACAACAGTGCAAAAACCAGTTGGGATTGGGTGATTCTGAACGTTGATGAAGCTGAATGGATGCTAGATGAGGAAATATCATTGAGCAACCCTTGTGGCAATAAAAACACAAGGGGCCAATCTTACAAATGAAGTATATAATATATATATCATGCACTAGTTCGATAAAACACAATTATTATGAGTTGACTCGCAGAAACAGAACTGAACAAACATCCACAAGTATTTGGTGCAGGCAGAACTTGAGCAAAGTAATGCAAATGTCACAGAACAAATAGACACAGAATATTTTCGCAGTAATGCAAAGTAATGCAAATGTCACAGAACAAATAAGGACTAGAACAAATAGACAGTAAAAACATAAAAAAAGCTAAACACGTTCATATTACCTAAGAACATTATCGCAGTAAGGAACAACATAGTGTTCAGTTGAATTTTGGGCTGAGGAAGAACGTTGGGTCCCTGAAAAACCTTACAATAGTATCTACCTTTTCAATTGAAAGATCCGTGTATTCTAAAAGGTAATCCTTTGGTGCCTTGGCAATAGCTTCAATTGACCCAATGGCTTGACTCAGCTGGTGAAAAAAGAGTGTATTTCATTAGTTCACAAGGTTCAACTGTGAATATGGAATCCACCAGCAGGTAACACAAAAGCTAGAGAACATCAATAATTGTTTTTTTTTGCTCCATTATAGATAGCCCAACCAAAAATCCTTAGTTTAGCTACTCTAGGCACAACTAACCAAATGCAAGGTTACACCTGTGCAGGAAAGAGCATACAATCTCTCCGTTGAAGCTCATAAATCATACGTTGTCCTCATAACAACACTATATTCCACCATAATGAAACTAGATAACACTTACACTTCCTGCTGTACAAATGGACTTGCAAGAGATATCAAATTGCTAAAGGGCTAACGTTGTATACACGGATTGCCTTACCTCTGTGAGAAGACGAAATCGGCGACTGATCGATTGAAGATGGCAAAAAGAGAAGCAACGAACAAACCTGAGACTGTGAGATCCCTAATTGAACGAAGCCAGAAAACCACAAATCTATACCTTCATACTTGTCAAAGGCCCTGTACATGCAAAATCAATTCGCCACCAAAAGATCCCCAAATTCAATGACAGATGAAATCGATTCATTTAGTCATTCAATCACAGAATGCCACTCTAAATGAAGAAGGCAGTACAACTCTATAACGGAGGCTTTATTATCTCAATTCTAACGAAACCTAAGCAAATATTCGCAGGGAAAGACAAGCCTAAACCTGAAAATTGACGTTTGACAACAGTAGAGGGGATTGAATTGAATGCATCGGAAGAGAAAACAGGTGCAGTGAAAGAAAGATGGCAAACCTGAGAGCCGATGAAGATGATTCTTTGACGGAGAAGCATATTGGTGGTACTCAGTCAAATTCTTCGAATCGGGGCAAAACTGGGGGAGCGGAAGGACGATGCCCTTGGATCGGGAGATGAGGCCGGCATCGCAGGGAACTGCTCGATAGGGGTGTGGTCATCGGCGCCGACGGCGTGGGTTGAGAGAGGTGTTGGAGCGTCGGTCGAATCGAAGGCAAGAGGAGGGTGAGGAGGAAGAAGGGTTTTTCTCATTTTCACTTTTTGAGCCCCGGTTCGGTTCTTTGTTTTTTTTTAAATGGCCTGGTTCAAATAATGATAAACCTGCGCCAGCTAACCATTAAAAGCTCAATTTTCACTTTAAGCAAAATTTTCATCAAGCCCCTTTTTCATTTTAACCTCACCCTATATATATATATATATATATATATATATATATATATATATATATATATATATATATATATATATATATATATATATATATATATATATATATATATATATATATATATATATATATATATATATATACCTTATGCATTAATCCCACTATTAGATGTCTAATCTTGTTAGAGGATCATTAGACATGGACTCAATACAACTCAATCAAGATTAAACCTAATAGTGCATTGCATATACATAATATATACTGTATGATATACGTATACACATCATTCACACATACATGTACACACATAAAATAATATTGCATGCCAACAAAAGATTAGGAAAGTAAACACATAGTTATAATTAATTAATAAACTAGATCAAGATCAAGATCTGAGTCGATCAGGATCAAGCCTCTGCTGATGCCATGTCCAAGTTCACGCTAGTGCCTCTGCTAGGTGCAAGCTAATGCCAATATGTCATATCTATGTTGTTGGGGTTGCATCAACACCCTCATTTGGGCTTGGATCATTGGGCCTAGGAAGATGGAGTTGTCTTGAGCTTCTTCTAGAAGCTTCTTCGACTTGCTAGATTTCAAATTTCTTCAATTCTCTAGAAGCCTCCACAAGCCTCATCAAATTTGGAGAATTTTAAAGCTTTCCTTGAATCCACCAATGTTCTTCATTCTTCCATGGATCTACAAACTTCTCACATCTTCCAAGTTCTTCTCCAAGCTTCCACACTCCAAGAGGTCCCAATGCTTGATAGCTATAAATAGGAAGCTCCTCCCCACAATTTATACAACCCACAAACACTTCCCATATACACACAAATTAGTTTCCCTCCAAGCATCATATTCCACTTTCTTGTAAAGAGAGAGTTTTGTCCATTACTCCTGATATTTCCTACAAGGTTCGTTGTACTCTTTCTTATTTAATAGTGGATTTGTTGGCTCTTGCCGCCCGTGGGTTTTTCTCTCGGTACTCGGGTTTCCCACGTAAATTTGTGCGTGCTCAATCTTGCCTTATTTCTCTTTATTTTGTGATTTCGTTCTTTCCGCTACGCGCTCGTTACCCTAACAAGTGGTATCAGAGCGAGGTTCTAAGATCATTTTGGAATCACTTTCTCAACGTTGGTTGTTACCAAGTTCGATATTGAGAAATTTGATGGAAATATTAGATTCTCTATCCGGCGAGTCCAGATGAAGGTCGTTCTTACGCAAAACGGCTTGAAGAAATCTTTGGATGAGAAATCCAAGAAGTCGTCTACTATGACGGATGAGTAGTGGGACGATTTGGATGAGAAAGCCTTGTCAACCATCCAACTTTGTTTATCTCGTGAAGTTCCGCACGAGGCAATTCATGAGACCACCAATGCTGGTTTGTGGTTGAAGCTTGAATTGCTTTATATAACGAAGAGTCTTGCCAACAAGTTGCGTCTGAAGGAGCGCCTTTACACTCTTCGTATGTCTGAAGGTACCCCGGTTCAAACTCATCTCAGTGAGTTCTCTTCTATCCTCACTACTAGAAAAATACAATTAGACATCTGTTGTCAATAGATGTCTTTCAAAAAAAATTCCGATCTTTATGTGCGTGTAGTAAAAGATCAAAACTTTTCACATCGGTTTTAAGCAGATATCATTTCTTAGTTAAAACATCTATTTTTTTTCGAATATATATATAAATCAACCCCTCAATTTTATTTATGACATATTCACTTGTTGTTGAACCCTCGTTATTTTTCATTTAAAAGCCTATGAAGATGTCCACACTAAACCAAAATTTAACATTTACATCACTATTTTTGAAATAACCAATGTATTAAAACAAAACAGACATCTTTTTTTATTGTATTTATTATGTGCGTATTAACTTCATATATATAATTTATAATTTTATATTGTTTTTAAAGTAATACACTATATGGTATGTATATAAAACTAATATTATTATTCGTATTAATATCGATTTATTTTTGGAAAAGTGATGTCTTTTTATTATTCAACATCATTTTAGTTTTTTGTAACGATGTTATTGTTATCAATATAAATCAGTTTATATTACCATTGTGATGTAAAAACATGTCCTAGACATTGATTTAGGTTAATTAGATGATGTCTTTAATGACATCGGTATCCATCTTTACATAATGGTATGATTTTAAAGCTACAAAGGCACTACATTTTTCATTTATAATCCGGTGTCTTTTCGTTTGATACACAACACCCTTTGCTCGATAAAAGATATGATTTTGCTTATGAAAATGAACAGATCAATACTTTAATTAACTTACAAAACATACTACATACGTACATTAACATAGAGGCAACATCGATAAAATAGACTAGACAACAACACGATTCAACGTCAAAATTAAATACATATGACATATATCTCAGTAGCTCCCATAACAATAAACAACCAATGGCTCAAGCAAGCAACCCCAAACATTGAATTAAAGTGGCTGAAAATCGAGTAAACCAACTCCTAAAACAACCGAAAATCTGGGGTATATAATTGCACTAACAAAACAACCCATAAAACTGTAAAATAGCTCGTCGTTCCAGAGCTGAAAAAAAGACCTTACTTCTCGTTACGCCTTCGGTGGACCCAATTAAGTACTACTGTAATCAGGAAGCTCTTACAGGAAGTAGGAATTTGGTCATATGTCCAATTGGTCACCTGCTCTTCCAAACATAACATCATATATTCAAGAGAAGTAACAAGTTTGACAGTGTAAAATTTAAAATATTAAGAGAAATAATTAACAACTAAAGAAGACTAATCTAGATATGGAAACAATATAAAAATAATACTAATAAAAAATAATATTCTAATTAGCACCGACAAAAATCAACGAGAAGGAGATTGAGTTTCTTTATTCAATTATAGTATTTCAGAAGAAGTGAAAGAGTTCACTTGTTCCTAACCAAATGAGTGCTGCAATTTGAATTTACTAGCCCACTAGTTATCCTAAATAATACTAGTAAAAAAAAAGGCTAGCTACTCATCCGACACAAACTTAATGCAATTTCATAAAATTGGCATTATAAATATGTAAACATGATTAGTATTGCTAGCACCAACTTCATATTCAATGGAGAAATGCCATGATCTATGGTATGAAAGATAAATTTTGGGAAAGTGAATACGTTTCTTCAAGAAAGTAATATAGAATGGGGAAAATTTCTTACCTTTTGCAAATGGAAGCAACCAATTTCCATGTGAAGTCCCTGAGTTTCTAGTGATCGTCAGCAAATCTATTTCCTAGTCTCTTAGCAACGAGACAGGTTACAACCAATGGCATGAGTTGGTGTAGCTGTAAAACAATTTAGATTAGCAAAAACAAAGCTGGGAATTGGATTCAACTCCAACATCTATTCAAAGCAGTTTATGCAAAAAGAGAGTGCTAACATACCTCGCTGATAGATTCAGAGCATTGAATAATTCCACAGAGAGCGCAACCACCTTTCTGGCAGAAGATGAAGCACTTTTGTTCTAATTTCACTGCACAAGGACTTCTAAATGTGAAGCTATGCAGATAAAGTGTTTTTATAAAAAAAAATGTTATGTGTTCTACTCCAACATTTTATTTAAGTCTAATCTCACTCCTTAGTAACTGATATATCTATTGTTGTTAACCACAAGCCAATTTTAATCTGAAAGGGGGGAGGGGGGGAGACATGCCATCAAGAATTGTGGATGTGAGCCTCGTTGATCTATTTTATTTTTTATTCTTTTCTAGTTATAAAAAAGAATCTGTTGAAAGACAAATAGGATGGCAGAAATAAGATAAGTTATCCTCCTAATAAACAAAAGATATAAGAAATTTTCATTGTAAAGGGCAGATAAACAATTTCCAAGATTGGAACTAGCATCAAAGCAAGAAACGCGATAAATGGTTCAATTAAACTCATCCATAATCCTTGATATTATTTCATGCATTTTTACCAGTGCAAAGTGAAAGATCTCTCAAAATAAGTTCCAAATCTGTGTAGATAACACAACACTGTGAATATATTGTAGCTAAACTAAACATGCATTCTAGTTTATGCTTCCTTCAGGTTAGAAAATTTTCCTCTTAAATTTGGAGTTATTCACAAATAAAACTCAAATTCCTCTCAATTTATTTACAAATAAAACTCAAACAGCTTAACCAAAAATGTCAAACTGAAACAACCACACTGAAATAGCAATTACAACGTCCAAGAGACCGGTTTTGCTAAGATCATGCCTTTTATGTGGTAGGAGATGGCGAGATGCTTTAAGGAGAGTTCTCAGTGCACGAATAATCATTTCCCAGCAATCAAAGTTAAGAGGGGGGGAATGTTAAATAAAGGACAAAGAAATAGATAAGAACTTTTGATATAAGATAAGTGAACATACTTGATCAAATTTGATGCCCAGATAGCTGAAAATGAATGAACCGATCCATGCACTGTCTCATCAGAAGGTAAGAAAACAAGGCAGGGTAATGGATGTTCTCGGAAAATCTTCATTAATTATGCTCCTACAACACCCAAATAAAAAGAAGGGGGATGATCTTTGAAGCAAATTTTCATTAAATGGGAGTAGTAAAAAGGGAAGGAATTTCAAGATTTACCCAATAATATAGGGCTTCTCCTCTTCTCGGCTCAAACAAATAGGTCCAATGGCATCTTTGGAATTCTTCTCTGGAACAAGGTACCACCTACACATGGAATACCGAGGGGCTTAAACAAAGATTTCATGAAATCTTTTTTAAAAAAAAAACCACTTGCCAGAGAGACACACAAACATAACAGAAATTGACACAGAACAGAGAGAAAATCCACAAGACAAAAGGTATACTGAGGGGCTCACTAGTCATTAGCCTAAGGTAAAGCCTCTAACCCTTATTTAAACTCATGTCCATGATGTGTAAACAAGTCTCTTTTAGCCTCACTCTTAGTCACATAAAACCCAACAGAATAGATTCTGGATGATTCTAATGATTTGCTACGAAATCAAGATATCAATACATGTTAGAAGCATAAATTAAACGAAAGCATCAGTGGCTGTGACAAGGCAGCACATAAAAAATGCAAAAACGACTCCAAATGAGAATCACATCATAAATTTAATATTTATTTGTCGACTATCATAAGAAGTTGAAGGTAAATTAAGTATGCTCCACAGATGTCAGACCTTTCTCCATTAACATGTTAATTTTATTTATCTTCAATGCATCTAGGACTACACTATGCAATACACAATAAAAATTGGGTTTTCTAGTAACACGCTTTGCCCCCATTTTATATGCAAAAATTATTAATAATAATTTTGCAAGTTTGTCAATTTTCAATGGCAAAAGAAGGATGCAAAAGCTGTAAATTTCAGATTAGTGGTATACATACATGACACACAACATCAGAGAGCCAATGCATGATAGTGATAAAACTAATCTCATAACCGGGTACATTGCACATATCAGATACTAAACAGCCCACTTCTCATCAACTGTGAAACATGTGGCCTTGTAGACTTGGCATACGCTGCATTTCTGCAGCCAGAACTTGTGCTGAAATCCCACCAAGGGATAAGCCTTTTGGTTCTGGCAATCCTCCAGGTGCACCAGCCTCATATCTGTACAACATCCAAAGAAAGAGCAAAAAACAGTGATGCTAAACTGATGACAGAAAAATAAATTTTAGTAATTATTTGAATATGAATGTATCTCTAAGCAATAAGTTCAATATAGGCTACGTTGTTCACCTCAATGAGGAAATACCCAGATGGATCATACTGTTCAGCTCTGTTAGCTTTTGCTGTCCTAAACCCTAATCTCCTGGGTCTGCAGAAGTTATCATACACATACAACAAGCACATCAGACATTTAGCCTAGGATTCATGGTTAAATTACATGGAACTCTCCATTGAATTTTGGATAAAATAACATGAATTTATGTTGTCCAAAACATTTAGATTGTGCTAGGATATTCACCAATGGGTCAAAATAAAAGGAAATGGGAGTAAAGAAAGACTATACCTTTTATGTAGAACTTTTGTTAATATAAACCTCGATAAAAAGAATAACCTTTTCATAGTAAAAGATGCTACCTATTATCCAAACACAAAGTTTTAATAAATAAAAGGCCATACAGCAAAACTAAGGAAATAAAAGCAACTAACATAAACTTTTCTAGCTAATGCATTTAGAAAATTTTATTTCTAGACAACCTTTTTCCCTATTAAAATCCACTAACATAAACTTTTCTAATGCATTTAGAATGTTTCCCTAAAAAATGAGACCCTTAAATTGAAGAAAGTCATTGATTAAATTCATTATATTTTCCTCCATTGTTAAAAGGCCGCCAAGTTAGTTCACATAATTATTTGTTTCCTATTATATTGCTCAAACAGATACCATTCGAATCAATCCAACTGGTTAATATCATAATGTTTCTCGCTTCCAAGTTCAAATGGAGTTTCAAAGCAAAGCACGTGCTTGACTAGAAACATCGCGAATTTCCCAAATGAACAGGTACTAGGAATATAATAAATTAATGCAATCCCAGAAGGAGCTGCTTAACATAAACAAGTTCAAAATACCCTAAAAATCCAAATCCCTGATGGATTAGTGATGGAAAATCAGACGATCATTAATTCTTTCACCAGAAGAAGATCCAGCAATTGATCAAAAAGACCCCATTCTCAATTCCCCAACAACTAATAAGAAACACAACAAAAATCGCATCAATCTTCATAAATCAGAAAATCTGCTAAAAGAGAGAGGAAATCGACCTCATACTATCATCAACAATGGCTATAAATTTGGAGTTATTCATAAATTTCAGAAGGAAATCGACTTACTGATCAATGATGACTGTTGGAAACCATTTAATAAATCCAACCCTAGCTGATCCCTGGTAGAGCGGAAAGGGAGAAGGGGAAACCTGGCGAGCATCTTTGGCGGCGACGAGGAGGGAGGGAGACGGCGGCGAGGACGAGATGAAGAGACGGTGTGAGTGGCCAGCGAGGAGGAGGAGATCCCAAATCTGGAGGGAGGGAGGCGGCGGAGAGGAGGAGGTGAAGAGATGGTGTGAGTGGCCGGTGAACAGAAGGAGATCTCAGATCTGGAGCGAGGGAGACGGCGGCGAGAAGGAGGTGAAGAGATGGTATGAGTGGCTGGCGAGGAGGAGGAGATCTCGGATCTAGAGGGAGGGAGACGGTGGTGAGGAGGAGCCGAGGAGGTGAAGAGATGGTGTGAGTGGCCGGCGAGGAGGAGGAGATCTCAGATCTGGAGGGAGGGAGATGGCAGCGAGGAGCATTGAGCCCAAGAGGACGGTTGTCGGAGAGAAAGCTCGGATTTGGAGAGAGATGATTGAAGATGGAGTTGGGGATTTGGGGGTTCGGGTCTGGGAGAGTAGAACCAGGTTAGAGGGAGTGTGAGAGGATGAGCAACCATGGTTGTGGGTCTTACCTTAATATAAGGGGATGAAAGGGTTATCAAGAGGTAACCGCTTCCCTTTTTTAATTTTGTTTTCCTTTTTGTTTTATGAAAAAGTAGCATCTTCTCTTTTCCATCCATGTTTATTAATTGTAAATATGTGTAAAATGAAATAGAAAATATATTTATATTTCATTATTTTTTAAATAAAATATGTCATTGGTTTAATTGTATATTTCTCTATAACTTGAGCTCAATTTTACCCTATATATACCCACATCTTGATCTATTGTAGTTGCACTTATTCTCATTATGGATCACAATAATCCAAATAACCCACCCATTTTAAATATGCCTTTTGATCCAAATCTTCTAAAAAATTCTCAATTTCACGTGATGTTACAAATATTTAACAATCATTCAACACACGAATGCCCAAGGCTATGATCCGAATTTATAGGTAGCTCGATTAGTATTTATGCATGTTATAATGTTTCTAACTTTGTTAATTTTAATCTAGATGTAATAAAATATATTTATATCAAGTTCTTGCTATTTTTATTTATTTATAAAACTATAAATAAAAATAATTGACAATAATATATGAGGATAAAAATATAATAAGGGAAAAGATATGTAAATGAAAAGGAAAAGTGAAAATAAATTTGAAAAGGGGTAAAAGAGGTTTCCCACGGTTGTGGAGGAAACCTTTTACAAAGAGGTAAAAAAAGTGATAATAATTTTAAACAAAAAAATAAATGAGGTGTAAAGTTATGATAGGATGAGGGAAGAAAAAAGGGGAAAGATATTTCCCCATGGTTGCGGATGGTCTGAGGGGGGGGGGGAGAGAGAGAGAGAGAAAGCTCCGTTTTTTTTTTCAAATACCTCCAAATTTGAAACCCCACGCTACAAATTTTTTTCTAAGTGTTTTAGGGCGTGTTTGGCTGGGGGTGGGAAGGGTAGGGGACATACCAAATTTCGCCTAGGGAAGCGCGCCGGAGTGTTTGGCGGGAGGTGGCGGGGGTGGCGGAAATGGAGGTGGAGGGGATGGCGAGGGTGGATTTTGCCCAGATTTTGGTACCTTCGATTTTGGAGTGGGCGGGGGTGGAAGAATTTTGGTACCCCGTAACGCCCATTTTTGCCCCTGGATCCGACGCTTCGGCTTCCCATAGAAGACTGATATATTATCATCATTCTTCATCGCCTCTCTCACTTCTCCATTTTCGCTCTCGAAGGAACTCGCCAGGTAACCCTCTTCGCTCTTCCTTCCTCCCTTTGTCCTCCATTGCAGTCCTCCATCGACGGCAACGCCCTAATTATTTCTCTCTTCTTCTTCTTCTTCTTTGGAATCACAGGTTGTCGGAATCGCAGATGTTCATCTTCCTCTCGAACAAGGTCGAGCCTTTCATCCACCACTCAATGTAAGTACTTCTCTATGTTCTTCTCATTCTTTTGACTCAAAAACCCCGCCAATGTTAACCCTAATCCCCAAATCCCCAATATTTGAGAGGTCCCTCTTCCCCTAAAACCCCAAAATCGGAGACTCCATGTTCAAATTCAATAAGGAAATGCCGCCTGTTGGTTGTCTTCTTGTTATGCGCATCTTAGAGATGAGATGGTGTGAGTTTTGTCTTCAATGGTTTGCAACTGTCATACCGGATCTGTAATGGTTTTTCATTGTCGATTGTGTGTGCTTTTTTGTTTGCAGGGTTGTCCTTTTATCACATGCTTTTGTTTATGTGTCTGTATGCAAGAGTTTGTCTTCTTCTGCTTTTGTTTATTAATGGTTGTTTATGGTTTGTCTTCTTATGAAATTTATTTGTTCATGCTTTTGTCAATGGTTTGTGTTGTTCTGATGAGGGGGGTTAGCTTAGGAGTTTCTTCTCGTCAGTTTGGTTGAGGGTTGGGTTACTGCATTGTCTTCCTCCTAGGTTCAGTTCATGGTTGTTGTGCTGCACAAAACCCATCATATTTCACACCTCATTTGCCATTACACAACCACTATGCTGTTATTTGTTGTTGTAGTTTCTCAATCTGTCTTGCAGGTTGCTTATAATCGTATGCATTCATGTATGATTTGTTTGACTGGATTGAAAAATATTTGATAAGGATGTGAGGGTGGGAAGTGAAAACAAAACTAAAATCTGGATAGCAGATACATATTTGATTGAATGAACATCTCACATTCATACATATTTGATTGTAGGCACCACGTATATGTTGATGCCTCCCCACTTGTCTTTGCTTTCATGTTCTTCAGTGGAAATTTATTTGTTCATGTTCACCTTCTCATCCTTTTCAATTGTTATCAACTTTGTCATGTCCTTGGTCTTCCTCGGATATGGTGGGAATATGTTGTTGTTTGTCTCATCCTTTTCATATTAATATTGTCTCTAACACGTTTCTTCTCCCTCAAAGCATGTACCCTTACTCCGACACGGACGAGGACTCTGATGCCAGCTATCAGTCGGGCGACCCCGACAAATATTGGTGGATAAGGTGGGATTACCCTTATGGAGACCCATGGGCCCACCACGAGGCGGAAGTCACGAACGATGATGAGGTGCAGTCTGAGCTCCAAGGACCTGTTGTGAACGAGGAGCTTGACGAGTACCGCGACCTTGTCAACGATCTCGAAGCTGATATCGTGGAGCTCCGCGCACAGGTTGCCACAGTCCGGGAGCGTGACATTGCCCGAGAGGCTCTTCTCCATATCAACCAGCAGGAACTCCACAGGGCTGATGAGGTGTTAGCCATCACCGAGGCGTCGAAGCTCGAGCTTGCTGAGAAGCTAACCAGGGCTGAGGCCGAGTTGACCATCTCCGAGACGTCCAAGAAGGACCTTTCTCAGAGGGTGTCAGAACTTGCTACCTTCCTCTGCGGGACGTGGGCTGATCATGCTGCCGACACCGTTCGCATCAAGCAGCTGTTGTGCGAGAGAGGCATCAATCGCTGGATCATCCTCCTCCTCATGGGTGTCATTGCTAGGCTCGCTGGAGGTAAGTAGGCACGTGTGGTTGTAACCCTTGTCGGTCTAGACTTGTTGTTTGGTTGACGAAACTGTTATCGTGCGCCCCATTTTGTATTTTGTGTGGTGTGGTGACACGACTATATATGACTGCATTATGATCCCCATCGAGCACCTGGGCAGTATAGGTTGGTTTTTGGGTCGCCAGGTGCTCCGTTGGACCATGTTTATGTTATCGTTGTTGGACCCTGACAATGGTGCTATCAAGCACCCCTTGTATGTAGCATCCAATACTCGGGTGCAGGTAGAAGACTGTAAGCTTGTATTGCCTCTATCAATGTGCATGCTGCATGTTTTTTAAATTATCATTTGTTTGTGTTCTAACTTGAAATTGAATCGATGATCAAATGACAAAACAGAAATGAGTCATACGAGTGCGTTGGATTGCTCGAACGAAAGCATAATATGTTACAAACTACTTCCAAACATAAGGAAACGCCACAACCTTTCCTACCACAACCATGTTTGTATGAACAATGGATGATCACACACACACAATTCTCAATGATCAAGACACTCTAGGAAGGCAAACACTTTGGTCTTATGTACTGACAGAAAAGAGCCAAGCACACTGCACAACCAACTTAACTAACATTTAACTTACACTTTAAACTTAAACAAAAGGTTGATCACACAATACATTTAACAAACCATAAGAGTCACATCTGCTAAGCACCCTGTTTCGAGGTAAATTTTGGAAGAAAAAAAAAATTCAAATGCACTTCGAAAGCAAATACACTAAAAGGTGATGAACACATTATACTGTAAAAATGATTGTCAATTAATATAAACTTTGCGAGCAATAAGTCTCGAAAGTTACAAAAGTCACTATTGAGTACATGTGGTCGATTATTGAGTACATGTGATGTGGTCGATACATAAAAAAAAAATCAAGACCAGTTGATGGCCTCTCACCGGTTCAGCAGCAGATGATGACGGGCCCATCCTCGGAAGCTAGTGGTCGATTGAAATTATTCAGCTGCAAAAGAATAAACCAACGTTAACTGAATAGCTTCACAAAAATAACACACAGAAAAAATGTATTGTATTGGGCATTTTAAAGTCAAGGCCCGATGCATATGTCCAAGCAAAGAAATCCAGCCCATAACAGTGCTGAAAAGGAGTGAAGCAATCAAAAAATAATAATAAAAAAAATCAGTGAATAAATAAATAAACAAATAAACAAAGAATAAAAGAAAGGAGAGAATGCAGCGGTTAATGGGCTATGAAATCAGTCCTAATAGGATATTATATTCTCTAGAAAGGAAAAGGGGAAGAATATTATCCTAAACTCCTAAAGTGAATGCAGCAGCTGTACGTGAGTATTGGGAATGGCAAGAGTATCTTGAAGAGTACACATAATAATAATAAAAGGGGAAGGAAAGTAGGGTTGAGCTCTATATGATTCTCCCCTATAAAAAGAGGTCTGATTTTCAGCTACAAGAAAAAACACACGGCTGAATAAGGCACACAAAGACAGAAAAAAAGCTGCTGCAGAGAAAAAGAAACAAAGCCATCACCACAAAGAAGAGCAACAAGGTAGTTCTATCAGCATTGGTTTCTACCGACTCTCGGAACCCCGCCCTTGCAAAGTCACTGGCTTTCGCTTGTGGCCTGGGTTCCGGAGTCAGCAAATTGCCTCAAACAAAGTCGAGGTGCTGCCGAAATCGATCCACGAAACCCCGCCCTTGCAAAGTCACTGGCTTTCGCTTGCGGCCTGGGTTTCGGAATCAGCAAATCGCCCTAAAAAAGGGCGAAACGCTGCTGGATTTTGACTGGCCAAGTCGACTAATTCATACATACAAACCGCAAGGAAAAGGAAGTAAAAAATCACTGCAGCCGTGGAGTTGGGATAAAAAAAAAGAAAGCAAACAAATTTTTGATTCTCAAGTCTGGACAAAAATTGGCCTAAAAGCACGGCGAAACGCTGCTGGATTTTTCTCCTAAACTAGCCAAATTGTTCGATCATACAAAGGAATACAAATTGCAACAGTCAACAGCAAGAAAAATCATTGCAACAGGTTTCAAACAACACAAGGAAACAACTCCAATGCATCCAAGACATGGGAATAATGATGAAATTGAAAGCAAAGAAAAAGAATTCAGTTTCACACAAGACAAAATTCTCAAGTCTAAACTGTTCTAAGGCAGTCAGGGGTTCCTGTCTATATAAACTATCAATGGCACAACAACTGATTGAAACTACTCGGTCAGACAAAAAAGGTCACATTGCCAGAAAAAAAATCTTCCTTACCATTGCTATGAAATTGCAATCCAAGCATATGAAAGTCCATTCAAAATTAAGTAAAGAGAAGAACGACAAGCACAACTCAGCCCGTATGCATAAAACTAAGTCCTAATACAAGAGAGAGTTAGATTGGCTTACCAAAATACTAGAGCAGTCGTTCGCTCCCAGCGCCGCAAGACACGCCCAAGATGCTGCGCGGCTTCCAAACGATCGAGCACGAGCAGCCTACGGTTTTGTTGGATTGCACCAGCCTGGACCTCTGATTCCTCCTCTTGCAATTACCCGAACCAACAAACAAAAAAAAACCTAAAATCATAATTTGGGGAAAATCAGTCGAATGTGAAAATTAAACACTAAATTGAAAGGGGATTCGTGTGAGAATCTGAAATTTAGGCCAGAAGTCGCCTAAAGCTCGAATCAAACACCGAATTTTGAGGGTTGGAATTCAGAATTGGGAAAAACTCTAGAACATACCTATTACGAGGTACTCGGGGTCGAAAAGCCAGATTCGTACCCCGTCATCGAGCCAGACTCGCGCCGCCCTAGCTCTGCTCGCGCGCCGCCGTCGCTCTGCTCGTCTCCGCCCTCTGTAGGCTTGATGCTGCGGTTGCGTTTCTTCCCTGCACTGCTAGGAAGGAGACGTGTTTCATCTGAAAGCAAAGAAAAAAGAATGAATCATCTAGGGCCATAAAAAAAAAAAACGTGGGCTAGACATGCTAAAAAGATAGGCTTAATGGAATTAAAACTGAACTGGGCTCTAGCCCACTGGTTTGTGGCAAACAAACAACAAAAGGATGATTTTTTTTTAACGTGGCATAAAACTTTTCAAGGGAAAAGTTTTCATTTAATTACAAAACTTACCCATTAAAACATACGAATTATAATTGGCGCAAAATAGAAATCGGGTTTGACAAAAAAATATAAAGTTAAACTCGTAAAATTTCATTGCCAGTTTATTCTAGTGGGTCAATATCAAAATTGGCTTCGAAACGAGGAAAAAAAAAATGGAGTCAAAACCTTAAATTAAATTTCCTCAAACTCAAACGGTCCTTAAAAGAACTACGTAAAGACTTGACGCCTCATATCGGCTACGTAGGTAACCCGATATTAAATCCTAAAAATATATCGGGTACAGTCGTCAACCTCTAAATTCACTTCTAAATGAATACGAGGTCAAGGTCCAACCAAATTAAATCATTTGTTTTCAAAAGAACTACGTGAAGACTTGATGCTCTTTTATGAGTTACGTAGGAAGTCCGATATTAAAATTCAATATATATTGGATTCAGTCGCTCATCTCAAATCCAATTAAACTTATCCTTAAAAGAACTACGGGTGATTTGATCCCGTTCCAAACGGGTACGTAGGACACCCGACATAAAGCTCAAGCTCGTCGGGTTCTATCACCAAAACCCAAAAATTAAATTAATCCAAATACTCGGAACTACGTAAGGCTTGATTCTCTCCCAAGAGATACGTAGGCAACCCGTTAAAAATTCGGGTGCAGCCCAAATCACCAAAACCACTCAAGTCTTGGTGTCGATGCGACTTTGAATCAAGAGGATAACCAAAAGGGGTCGAACTCAAATTCTAAAAATTAAATAAAATATGTTTTACAATTATTCGCGCATTTTTGTTCAACACACCCATCATGTACAAAACCAAATTGCATCCTACTAGTTTCGTGCAATCGTCGAACACATAAGGCATATGTCCGTACCTTAAAGGAGATAAATTCGATGCCTGCACCCATCATGTACAAAAAAAGGTTGCACATCCTAATAGTTTCGTGCAATCGTCGAACACATAAGGTCATATGTCCCTAGCTTAACCTGTCACAGCATCATGCCTGCACCCGTCATGTCCAAAATGCGGTTGCATCCTACTACGTAACTGCAATCACAAACCACTTGCCGTAGGTCCCTAGGACATAGAGTCACACCATCAACCACAAAAAGGAGTTGCACCCTACAACGATGCCCACCGACATCATCTCCGGGGTCGTCGGTCATTCCATATCTGCTGAGCAATAGTGTCACGAAGAGCCTTGATTCCAATGGCTGGTGCGTCCTCTTCTGGCTCAAACAGGCCGTCCACCTCTATCTCATCTGCACCTTCTGGGTGGTCGTACGCATCGTCCTCGTCTTCGTCCATTGCATCCTCCGACTCTTGAAACCTGGACTCGTCCTCATCATTCACATCGTCTCTCCAAAGACGGAGAAGGTTGTGAAGGGCGAAGCAGCAGTTTATGAGCGACACTTGGCGTGCAACTGAGTACTTGGGCATCCACCGGAGGATCTTCCACTGACCCTTAAGAACACCGAATGCTCGCTCAATAGCTCCGCGAAGTGACGAATGCACCTTGTTGAATGCTTCCTTGAGGTTTTTAGGTTGTGCCGCTTGGAAGGTTGGTCGGTGGTACTTTGTCCGCGAGTATGGCACCATGTACCCATCTCGGTCCGGGTAGCCCTTGTCACATAGGTAGTAGCGACCAGCAGGGGGGTGGGGGAAGTTAAACCCTGGTGTCCGATGGGTGTGGTCAAACACATGTGCATCGTGTGCACTCCCCTCCCATCCGTTTGAGATGAAGGTGAAGATGAGGTCGAAGTCGCAAACAGCCATGACGTTGAAGGTGCAAATCCCTTTCCGGCCTCGAAATGGAATCTGCTCATCGACAGGGATGGTGGCTTGGATATGGGTTCCATCGATGGCACCAATTGCACCCTGCATGGGAGAAGTAAGGCGTTACGACCATAAGTCATCCCTACATGTAGGAAAAGGTCACATGTACAATTGTTACCTTGAAGTACGGCCAATACCGGTTGTCGTTAACGATTTGCTCGAGTACCCGACGGAACTCGGGGTCGCGTGGTTTGATCAGCTCCCTAGCGAGGCCAGTGAAGCCGTTGGCCGGGCCCCCGTCGATTGCATCACAAACGTCCCTTATCGCCTCTGAGATGGTGTAAGTGGAACGTTGGAAGCGTTCACAAGCGTTCCGCTGACTTTGGCCCCAAGCCATTGTGTTCACAAATATTGCGACCTTCTCCATCACCGAAATCTGATTGGATCATCGAAGTCCGTATTGATGTTCTAGGACCCCACATAGCTTAAGAAACACACGCTTCTCCATTCGAAAGGCGTTAATACAACGGACCTCCCGATCGTTATTGAGTATGTCATGCACCCATCGTCGGCCTGTGTACTCGGAGATATAGCAAGGGATCTTGTACACTCGGGTGAAGTAGTGATGGACCACCGGGATAGACCTCTGTAATATGTGGAGCATGGCGATGACGAGTATGATACCCCGTCGACGGATCATCATCGTGTCCCCATTGGAAGTGGCCCTGTGGAGGATCCCCATGATAGGAATTAACCACAAGTACCAAGTAAAAGGGCGCGCAAATATAAGAATGCACACCCATAAGCATAGTAAACCATAAGAATGCACAACCATAAGCAACACAACCATAAGAGTCAACCATAACAATGCACGACCATAAGCCAGACAACCAAACGAATGCACAAACAACGTTACCGATTACAAACATGTAGCAACAAGTAGCATACACAAACAAGCATAAGTTTGAAGTATGTATTCGAAAATAACAACCATAAGGTTCATTCCTCCATTTGTGACATACAGTTGGAAATAGAAAGTAGACAACAACGCATACGCACTCTAAATGCACTGATGAGGACGGGAAAATGAAATGCAAATTTAGGCGACGACGGAGTTCGAAATCCTCGACCAGGGAGCGGAATGGACCTAAGGACAGCCGCCATTGAGATCATACAACCACTGCAACCACCTCACTCTCCTGTCGTTGTGCTTGATACCGACGAACAGGTCTCTGCGCTCAGGGTCCCGCATCAGCTCAACAGTGAAGCACCAGAGAGGGTCAGCGACGTCAATCAAACCTTGTTGGACGAGCTCCTCAACAATGTCCAGAGCTTGGTTGGTTGTGTTCACTGGCTTGCTAGTGGAGACCTCCTCCCGGGCAAGATAAGCCTTCAGCGCACTGCTTGTGTCCTTCACCGCGTCAACGTGTTCATGGTACAGCCGTGACACCTCTGACTTCCTGGAAGACCTCTTCGCTGGTGGTTGTCCCGCTGCACAAGCGGAGTTAGCCATTGTTCGCTTGTTAATGTAGACGGGAGGAGATGACAAACCTGTTGGTGCAGCCCCGTTGGTGCTGGGCACATCCCCGCAAATCCCATGGAGAACCTCCTGCATGGAAGGAGGCTAGCGAGATTGCAGTTGGCTCGCGAACAGCTCGTCTAGCTCCGTGTCGAGTGTCCCATATTCGGTCTCTTGTGTCTGCACACCACCTCGGCCATCGTCATTGCCTCCATCGAGATTGATGTAGTCCGTCTCATTATGATCGTCGCCTTCAGCTACATCGACCTGGGGAGCTGTTTGCCGTTGACTGGGCTCCATCGAGGGGGCAACACAATACTCCCCGGTTGCCACAGTTCCCCCATACAGTTGATCCCAAAGGTCCTCCAACTCTGGCTGAATACCTTTCTTCCTATACTTCCTGAAGTCGGAGTTCTCCTAAAGATATGATCCCAAGTTATGTAAAATTCAAGACGGGAAAAATTCTCAAAAAACAACAGCTAGAGGAGGGTACTAACCGCGATCTTCTTCTCCCACCACTCATCGGATGCCTTGATCGTGCCCTTCTCGGCATCCCATCCCAATCCGGTCTCAGAATTCTTTAACGATTTCCACTCGTTGTAGTATTTCTTCATGTCACGATTGCGGTTCTTCAATGTGTACATGTTCGGCTTCTTCCCCGACAGCTCCTGGAATTCTGGGGTGAGCGCACCCCAGGGGAAAGGCTGGTCTCTCCCGATAACCCGCTGGTGGCAAAGGAGGACCTCAACAAACAATTTGGTATGCTCATATGACCAGTAAAAGGGAGGGGGCGTTGGCTCCTCATCGCCTCCTTGCGTCTGCTTCCCCTTCCCCTTCCCCTTAGCCTTACCCCTACCCTTACCCCTTCCATTTCCGTTTGCGTTGCCGTTTCCGTTCGAAGCCATACGCACTTGTGGGCTAACAACAACGACACGAATGCATTGTCATCCGACACACCCGGGAAAAACAAATTCAGTCAGAAATTGGAAGTTCGACTAGAGAATAATTGTCAATATGTTCAAAAATTTGTTCCCAATAGAAGCCGACGGGAGGAAGGCAAAAACCTAGCCGTGTGAACAAGCAGTTTGGGCAACAAACATACGAATTAAAGACTCAATTCAGGCATCGGGGAACCGGAATTAGGAATCCGTTCAACAAACCATTGGAATAAAGTAACCAACTTCAACCACATGAAGACTGACCACAAAAAGGAGATACAAGTAAGGGAACTCACATGGTGAGAAGATGATGTCGGTTTGCGGCCTCCGGGTGGAGCTGGCTTGCTTGCGGATGATCTTCCCTTTCAAACGCCGGCGGATACCACGACCGTCTTCACCGGCAATGGGAGTCCAGGTCCACGCTGTTCTTCCTCCTCTCGAAACTGGGTTGGTTGTTGTGGCAGCTTCTGGTTTTTAGGTCGAATTAAGGAAGGCCAAGGGTAATTTTAGGGGCAAAATGGTCTTTTACCATGGAACAGTAAGGTCATTCTAGTAAATTGCAATATGCCCATTTCCCCGCCCATCCCCGACCTACCAAACACGCAGGAGCTTTTTTTCCAAAAAGTATCTCCATCTCATCCACCCCCAAAAAGTATTTCCATCCCCTCCACCCCCAAAAAGTATCTCCACCCCCTAAAAACTTTCCCCCATCCAAACACGCCCTTAATCCCGCCTTTTACCTTGAGCGCGCGTTTTTGTTTTTTTTTTAATTGACAATTTCACATCTGACTATATATTTGACCATTGTGTAAATTATTTTAAACATCATTAAAAAGATATTGATGTGATAAATTAATTTAACATCCGTCGATTTGTTGACAGACTTAAATCATGTGATGTCTAATTGCAGTATTCTAGTAGTGCCTTGTTGATCTTGAGAATTTAGATGTTAAGATTAATGATGAGGATAAAGCTGTTTTGTTGATTGTCTCTTTGCCTCCTTCTTACAAGCACTTTAAGGAAATCATGCTTTATGAGAATAATGCTGATAGTTTGTGCTTGGAAGATGTTAGGTGCTTGGAAGATGTTAAGGCTAACCTTCTTGTCAAAGAAAAATATGATGTTGATAACCGATTTGATAAACCCGGAGAAGGTTTATTTGTTAGGGGGCATAGCACCGAAAATGGCACTGGTAGTAATTCTTTTAAGTCTAAAGGCAACAAGACATGTAATTACTGTAAGAAATCATGCCACTTTAGTTCTGAATGTTATAAGCTAGAGAATAAGGAAAAGGCTAAAGGGAAACAATATGATGATAAATCCGGCGAAGCTGGTATTGTTGATGCTTGCTCTGATGGTGATGTTTTATTGGCTGCTAACACTGGTTATATAGTAGTCATGAGTGGATTCTTGATTCTAGATGTACTTACCATGTGTGTCCTCGTAGAGATTGGTTATCTTCTTATGAAGCTATTGATGGTGGATCTGTCTTGCTTGGAAACAACACTCCTTGCAAGGTTGTCGGGAAAGGTACTATCAAGATTAAAACTCATGATGGTACTATTCGATCATTGACTGGTGTTAGACACATCCCAAAGATGAGACAAATCTTGATTTCATTAGGCACCCTTGAATCTCATGGGTGCAAGTACTCAAGTGAAGGCGGAGTGTTGAAAGTTTCCCGTGGCTCTATGGTTTTGTTGAAAGCTAACTGTATTGGTAAATTATGTGCTGGAAGGTGCTACTGTTGTAGGTTCAGCTTTTGTTGCCTCATCTTCTACCTCTCATCACGATGATACTCAAAGGTGGTGTGCACGTTCTAGCCACATTTGTGAGAAGGGCATGCATCAGCTCTTAAAGAGAGGTTCCTTGGATAACCATACTCGTTGCAAGATCAACTTAAGTGGGAATTGTGTCTTTGGAAAACAAAAAGGGGCCAACTTCTCCAAAGTCCAACATTCACCTATAGGGTCCATCTCGTGTTACAGCGGATTCCGGCCCGATTGCCGAGTCTAGTCGTTGTTTGGACTTGGTTTGTGTTTCTCAGCAATAAGTGCCCTTCGGGGCTTTATGAGGCAAGAGTTTATTCGGATATTGATACAAGGCGGAGTTTATTGGGGTTGCATCAACACCCTCATTTGGGCTTGGATCATTGGGCCAAGGAAGATGGAGTTGTCTTGAGCTTCTTCTAGAAGCTTCTTCAACTTGCTAGATTTCAAGTTTCTTCCATTCTCTAGAAGCCTCCACAAGCCTCATCGATCAAATTTGAAGAATTCTAGAGCTTTTCTTGAATCCACCAATGTTCTCCATTCTTCCATAGATCTACAAGCTTCTCACCTCTTTCAAGTTCTTCTCCAAGCTTCCACACTCCCAAGAGGTCCCAATGCTTGATGGATATAAATAGGAATCTCCTCCCCACAGTTTATACAACCCTCAAACACTTCCTATCTACACACAAATTAGTATCCTTCCAAGCATCATATTCCACTTTGTTGTAAAGAGAGAGTTTTGTCCATTACCCCTTATATTTCCTACAAGGTTCGTTGTACTCTTTCTTATTTGATAGTGGATTTGTTGGCTCTTGCCGCCCATGGGTTTTTCTCTCGGTACTCGGGTTTCCCACTTAAATTTGTGTGTGCTTGATCTTGCCTTATTTCTCTCTATTTTGTAATTCCATTCTTTCCGTTGCGTGCTCGTTACCCTAACATATATCTCGAGCTCGACAGAGCTAATTTGAACCACAAGTTTCACTATCCTTTGGTGATGGTGGTGCTTCTCAGCCAAAGTTATAAATCAATTTAGGATTTTATTAGATATAAAGATAAATTATTTTTCAAGTCTATGCTTGGTCAATGGTGATTCATAAATTGACATGGAGATATTCAAAAAAAAAAATTGACATGGAGAAAATTTAGGTCTTTTCAGTAAAGTTAATGTGGGTGGGGGGATCTTTGGTTGGGTGATCGAGGGCTTATTTTTTGTTTTATATACATGAAAATATTCGCGATATGATGCAACACACTACTGATTGGTCTAAAACCAGTACCACAAGCGTACAATATTGATGGTAGTCTATCGAGTGTCGAATTCACGGGGACGGTGTGAATGCCAATTATATAACCCCAACCAGTTAACTAACCCAAATAAAAGATGTGGTTTTTAAGAGAATTTGTAAAGTAAGAAAAATAGCAAAGTACAAGTTTTGTAAATAATATGATGAAAAGCATTCTAGAGTTAGCGTTCACTACAACAATGCATCCTCGATAGGCCAATCAAATTTTCATACTCGAACTTGATTAACCAAACTATCTAAATTCAAATAGAGATATTTGAAAGCAAACTATCTAAGTTCATTATCACTCAGCTTTCGCATGTTGCAATAAATATGTCTGTTTCAATTATTATTACTATAGGCTATCACATGTGCAATTAATCAATTTATACCTTTAAGCTCTTAGACCCTAGTAAATAAAATTTATAAAACATCTATTATTGCATTTGATTAACCAGTTCAAACCTAGATTGTCTATGATAGTTTATTTCACTAGTACAAAATCATTAATTAATAGCGAAAATTTAAAAAGCGCTTATATAAAACTGCTGTTAATTGATGGGAAGGATAGCGCTTTTTATAGACAACCGCTGATAATGCATTTAAAATTTTCATTTTTAAATATATTTTTGGAAGCATAACGGTTATATAAAATAAGCGATGTTAAATATAAACTACTCTTAGGGTTTTTATGTAAAAACGCTCTTAAATTAAACGTCTATTAGCGTTTATATTAAAAAGCATTGTGTAAGTGTAAAACCCGCGCTGATCGAATTTGCTTGCCCTCTATCTCGAAAAAAAACCATGTAAATAATTGTTTTTTAGGGAAATAGTTGCCTGATTTTCAAGCACCTGCTACTGATCGACAAAATCTAAATCCCTAATTGAACAGCCTGCTACTTCCGATCGTCTCCCTGCAGTTAGCCGTCGGCCCGCCGACCAGTAGTCCAGCACGACTTCCGACCGCCCTCACCATCGACGAGCAGTAGGTCGTCGAGCGTCGCTTCAGCCACCAACAGTCCTCGTCTCAATCAGTCCTTGTCGGCGTCGCTTTAGCCACCAACAGTCCTCGTCGAGCAGTAGGTCAATTTCCTCTCTGAAATTTGTGAAGATTGGTGCAATTTCTGAAGATTTCCTCTCTGTTTCGAATTGTGCGATTTCTGAAGATTGGTGTGATTTTGATAGGTGCGATTTTGATTGCGTTCTTGTCTTTTTCTCGTCTGAATTGCTATCACTAATCCATCAGGGATTTGGATTTTTAGGGTTTTTTTAACTTCTTTCTGTTAAGCAGCTCATTAGTTCAATTAGGGATTTGCTCAATTGCTGAATTGGAGTTTTCTGAACTTGCTATTACTAATCCATCAGGTTTTGTTTAGGGTTTTTTGAACTAATGTGATTTGCTTTGAAACTCTATTCGAACTTGGAAGCAAGAAACAATATGATATGATCCGAATGGTAGCTATTTGAGCAATGTAATGGGAAACAAATAATTTTGTGAACGAACTTGGTGGCCTTTTAACAATGAAGGAAAATATAATGAACTTAATCAATGACCTTCTCTTTCTTAGTCAATCCCACAATTCAACTTTCTAGTTTTCATCCATTTTACTTGATATCAGGGTATTGTCAAGTTGCCATTAATTGATGAGCGGAAATTACTTGCTGAAACTAAGAGACTTGAAGAGACTTTGACGGTGAGAAGTGTCACTTTTTTGCTCTCAGTTCTGTGTATTTTTTTCTTTTACGTTTGCTATAGTTCTTGTGTGTCTCTTCTTTATGTGTTCCTGCATGATCACTTGAGCCTATTTAAGATGCTCCTTTTTGCAAAAATAAAAATGATAATATACTGTATAAAGATGTACGTGTCAGAAGAGAGTTCTTTACCTATTAAAGGCATCATACTCTGCCCTTGTATATTCCTTCCACCCTTTTACAGGGTTAGAAGTTGGACTCGTGTAATGATATTACTTTATTCTTTCTGTTACATCTCGTTTTTTTCACTCAAGCCTATATTTATGAAGTGCTAATAGTTTCTCAAAGCTTTTGTGTCAAGGTGATCGATAACTGGTGTCCTAGAAAGTTGTTTCTGTACTCAGCTGTGGTCTGCTTGTTTTCTTCCTCAGAAAATAAAATTTTGATGCTCTTCTATGATTCTATATACAGGTAGAGGAGCGATGAATTGAATAGCTATCTTTGGTTGTGTAAGAGGAACGGGTGGAGATCAGTGGTTCCTTCACTTGTTAATGGTTTGCGAGATCTCGCGGATAACCAAGTTCAAGTTCCTCATGTACACAAGGTCAAATCAATGAGGTAAAGGAAGAATTGCTTTAATTTCTGAAACCGTTTCTTCGACTGAATGTTAATATTTAGGTGTGTTTCGACTACTGATAGCAGGAAACGACTCGTGGGTATGGTAGATGGGAATCATTTTGATTATCTGGGAATTACCTTGATTATCTAGGAAATACTTTTTTTTGTACCTAAACATATTAGACATTTCATTTTCATTATGATGCATGAATTTAATATTTTTGACATTGTTATGACAATTCAAGTATTTGGTACTCTTTGTGTGGGAAAACTGATATTTTTGGGTTCATATGTGCATTTGAATAGTTGGAAATCTGGAATGGTCAATTTTTCATATTATTAACAGGGATTTATTGTTGGATTAATATATTAATTAGCTGCGGAAAAAATATATATATAGATAGACAACGGTTATTAGTATAGCAGTTGTGATTTCAATTTTTTTTTAAAAATAGATAGCGCTTGTTATGTATAAACCGCAGTCCGTATACTTTTAACAACGCTTTTTCTTTTGTAAATTTTTTTAAAAAAAGAGGCAAGACAGTGGTTTTTACAAATAACCGATGTACGTCTGTGTCCTTTTAACAACGTTTTTTTATTTCCGCTCTTACAAATGCTCACAGCGCATTAGTTAACATCACCCCAATAAGCGCCGTCCTTCCCTATAAAAGACCACTCTTAATTAGTAGGTTTGTGGCCTCGAAAGAATTAAATAAATTTCTCATGAACATGCAGTTCTCAAATTTAATCCATATTTTCCAATAAGCTATAACTTTATCTATTTATCTAATCTCAATTCGAAGTTGTCGCATGTTGAACATCAAAAGGATTTCAAACAACACAAAATCAATCATATTAAGCATCCATGGATTAAATCAAACAAATAATTAAATGTATTCGGGCAATCATCATGCACATTTCTATCTCAGCATCATTAGGATCACCCCAACCCTAGAACAAGAAAATTAGTCAGACGTGAATTCAGACACAAAACAAACTCAAAGCCAAAATATCTGAAAAGCCTAAAAATTATGAATGTTTGTAACTATGAAAAACTGCATGGAATTGGATTATTTGAAATCCAATCCTCCTAATATATTAATAATGTTAGAAAATGTGAAAATATTCCTAAAATAAATATATGGATTGAAGATAAAAAGATAGAAGATAAGAATAGATCGATAGAAGATAGACATGCAAATTCGGAAGAAATGAAGGCGGAAAGGAAAGTTCCAGGTTTGGCAAATGGCAAATTCGGAAACTTGGCATCTGTTCGGAATCGTCCCAGATGTCGACTCAGAAGGAGGCATATATCGAGTTGGGACATGTTTGCTCATAAAACAAAAATAAAAAAGGGTAAAAATTTTTTCAGAAATCGCACCAATCTTCACAAATTTCATAGAGGAAATCGAAGAGATCGACTCTGACGGTGAGAAGTGTCACTTGTTTGCTCTCAATTCTGTGTATTTTTTTCTTTTACATTTGCTGGTTCTTGTGTGTCTCTTCTTTATGTGTTCCTGCATGATCACTTGAGCCTATTTAAGATGCTTCTTTTTGCAAAAATAAAAATGATAATATACTGTATAAAGATGTACGTGTCAGAAGAGAGTTCTTTACCTATTAAAGACATCATACTATGCCCTTGTATATTCCTTTCACCCTTCTATAGGGTTAGAAGTAGGACTCGTGTAATGATATTACTTTATTCTTTCTGTTACATCTCGTTTTTTTTCCACTCAAGCCTATATTTCTGAAGTGCTAATAGTTTCTCAAAGCTTTTGTGTCAAGGTGATCGATAACTGGTGTCCTAGAAAGTTGTTTCTGTACACAACTGTGGTCTGCTTGTTTTCTTCCTCAGAAAACAAAATTTTGACGCCCTTCTATGATTCTATATACATGCAGAGGAGCGATGGATTGAATGGCTATCTTTGGATGTCTAAGAGGAACGGGTGAAGATCAGTGGTTCCTTCACCTGTTAATGGTTTGAAAGATCTCGTGGATAACCAAGTTCAGGTTCCTCATGTACACAAGGTCAAATCAATGAGGTAAAGGAAGAATTGCTTGAATTTTTGGAACCGTTTCTTCAACTGAATGTGAATATTTAGGTGTGTTTTGACTACCAATAGCGGGAAACGACTCTTGGGTATGGTAGACGGGATTCATTTTGATATTCTAGGAATTATTTTGATTATCTAGGAAATACTTTTTTTGTAACTAGACATATTAGACATTTCATTTTCATTATGATGCATGAATTTAATATTTTTGTCATTGTTATGACAATTCAAGTATTTGGTACTCTTTGTGTGTTAAAATTGATATTTTTGGGTTAATTTGTGCATTTGAATTCCTGGAAATCTGGAATGGTGAATTGTTCATATTATTAACAGGGATGTATTGTTGGATTAATATATTAATTAGCTGCGGAAAAAATATATACAGGTAGACATCGGTTATTAGTATAACTGTTGTGATTTCAATTAAAAAAGACAATAGACATCGCTTGTTATGTAAAAACCGCTGTCCGTATACTTTTAACAACGCTTTTTTAAAAAAGCGTCGTCTTTTGTAGAATTTAAAATAAAAATAAAAAAATAGAGGCAAGACAACAATTTTTACAAATAACCGATGTCCGTATCCGTTTAAGAGCGTTTTTTTTATTTCCGCTCGTACAAATTCTCACAGCGAATTAGTTAACATCACCCCAATAACCACTGTCATTCCCTATAAAAAAACCGTTCTTAATTAGTAGGTTTGTGGCCTTGAAAGAATTAAATAAATTTCTCATGAACAATTCTCAAGTTTAATCCATATTTTCCAATAAGATACAACGTACTTTATCTATTTATCTAATCTCAATTCGAAGTTGTCGCATGTTGAACATCAAAAGGATTTCAATCAACACAAAATCAATCATATTAAGCATCCATGGATTAAATATAACAAATAATTAAACGTATTCGGGCAATCATCATGCACATGTCTATCTCAGCATCATTAGGATCACCCCAACCCTAGAACAAGAAAATTAGTCAGACATGAATTCAGACACAAAACAAACTCAAAGCCAAAATATCTGAAAAGCCTAAAAATTATGAATGTTTGTAACTATGAAAAACTGCATGGAATTGGATTATTTGAATTCCAATCCTCCTAATATATTAATAATGTTAGAAAATTTGAAAATATTCCTAAAATAAATATATGGATTGAAGATAAAAAGATAGAAGATAAGAATAGATCGATAGAAGATAGACATGCAAATTCGGAAGAAATGAAGGCGGAAAGGAAAGTTCCGGGTTTGGCAGATGGCAAATTCGGAAACTTGGTATCTGTTCGGAACTGTCCCAGATGTCGACTCATAAGGAGGCATATATCGGGTTGGAACATGTAAATTCCGAGTTGGAAAGTCTGTGGTTTCTGTGATACCGAGTCGAAATGTGTAGGGCCTCAAGGTATCGACTCGAAACATGGGATTTCCAACTCGTAATATGTATATGTTCCAATTCAAAATTTCGCTTTGTTCCTTTATTTTGACCTTAATGACTCTCTTTGACTCTCGTGACTCGATGCATGGCTTTCAAGGGCACCCCGTAAGCTTGCTCCGACTTTGATGATCATCCCAAACACAAGCCCACACTCATCTCTTTTTTTCTTAGTTCGAAAAATTGTCCACATGTGCACCGAAACATCTAAAATTTCACACACCCACCCACCCACCATATATATACATCTATAATTGAAATAACTCATAAATCATATAAAACACATATAAACTAACAATTATTAGACATAAAACCGACTCAATATGACGCCCAAAATCATGTAAAATAAGATGATATCAACTACCTGATTCTCAAGAGGTCGACGGATCGATAGACTAACTAACTGTCGATCATGACACAATACAAGAAGAAAACCCATAAAACAAAAATAAAAAAGGGTAAAAAATTTTTCAGAAATCGCACCAATCTTCACAAATTTCATAGAGGAAATCGAAGAGATCGACTCTGACGGTGAGAAGTGTCACTTGTTTGCTCTCAATTCTGTGTATTTTTTTCTTTTACATTTGCTGGTTCTTGTGTGTCTCTTCTTTATGTGTTCCTGCATGATCACTTGAGCCTATTTAAGATGCTTCTTTTTGCAAAAATAAAAATGATAATATACTGTATAAAGATGTACGTGTCAGAAGAGAGTTCTTTACCTATTAAAGACATCATACTATGCCCTTGTATATTCCTTTCACCCTTCTATAGGGTTAGAAGTAGGACTCGTGTAATGATATTACTTTATTCTTTCTGTTACATCTCGTTTTTTTTCCACTCAAGCCTATATTTCTGAAGTGCTAATAGTTTCTCAAAGCTTTTGTGTCAAGGTGATCAATAACTGGTGTCCTAGAAAGTTGTTTCTGTACTCAGCTGTGGTCTGCTTGTTTTCTTCCTCAGAAAATAAAATTTTGATGCCCTTCTATGATTCTATATACATGCAGAGGAGCGATGGATTAAATGGCTATCTTTGGCTGTGTAAGAGGAATGGGTGGAGATCAGTTGTTCCTTCACTTGTTAATGGTTTGCAAGATCTCGTGGATAACCAAGTTCGGGTTCCTCATGTACACAAGGTCAAATCAATGAGGTAAAGGAAGAATTGCTTGAATTTTTGGAACCGTTTCTTCGACTGAATGTGAATATTTAGGTGTGTTTTGACTTCCGATAGCAGGAAACGACTCGTGGGTATGGTAGATGGAATTCATTTTGATTATCTAGGAATTATTTTGATTATCTAGGAAATACTTTTTTTGTACCTAAACATATTAGACATTTCATTTTCATTATGATGCATGAATTTAATATTTTTGACATTGTTATGACAATTCAAGTATTTGGTACTCTTTGTGTGTGAAAGTTGATATTTTTTGGTTCGTTTGTGCATTTGAACAGCTGGAAATCTGGAATGGTGAATTGTTCATATTATTAACTAGGATGTATTGTTGGATTAATATATTAATTAGCTGCGGAAAAAAATATAGATAGACAGCGGTTATTAGTATAACTGTTGTGATTTCAATTAAAAAAAATCAATAGACAACGCTTGTTATGTAAAAACCACTGTCCGCATACTTTTAACAGCGCTTTTTAAAAAAAGCGCCGTCTTCTATAAAATTTAAAATAAAAAATAAAAAAAAGAGGCAAGACAACAGTTTTTACAAATAACCGCTGTCCGTGTCCTTTTAAGAGCGTTTTTTTTATTTCCGCTGTTACAAATGCTCACAGTGCATTAGTTAACATCACCCCAATAACCGTTGTCATTCCCTATAAAAAACCGTTCTTAATTAGTAGGTTTGTGGCCTTGAAACATGAAAGAATTAAATAAATTTCCCATGAACAATTCTCAAGTTTAATCCATATTTTCCAATAAGCTACAACATACTTTATCTATTTATCTAATCTCAATTCGAAGTTGTACGTCGCATGTTGAACATCAAAAGGATTTCAATCAACACAAAATCAATCATATTGACCATCCATGGATTAAATCAAACAAATAATTAAATGTATTCGAGCAATCATCATGCACATGTCTATCTCAGCATCATTAGGATCACCCCAACCCTAGAACAAGAAAATTAGTTAGACATGAATTTAGACACAAAACAAACTCAAAGCCAAAATATCTGAAAAGCCTAAAAATTATGAATGTTTGTAACTATGAAAAACTGCATGGAATTGGATTATTTGAAATCCAATCCTCATAATATATTAATAATGTTAGAAAATTTGAAAATATTCCTAAAATAATTATATGGATAGAAGATAAAAAGATAGAAGATAAGAATAGATAGAAGATAGACGTGTAAATTCGGAAGAAATGAAGGCGGAAAGGAAAGTTCCGGGTCTGGCAGATGGCAAATTCGGAAACTTAGCATCTGTTTGGAACCGTCCCAGATGTCGACTCAGAAGGAGGCATATATCGGGTGGGAACATGTAAATTCCGAGTTGGAAAGTACGTGGTTTCCGTGATACCGAGTCGGAATGTGTAGGGCCTCAAGGTATCGACTCGAAACTTGGGAGTTCCAACTCGGAATATGTATATGTTCCGACTTAAAATTCCGCTTTGTCCCTTTATTTTGACCTTAATGACTCTCTTGACTCGATGCATGGCTTTCAAGGGCACCCCGTAAGCTTGCTCTGACTTTGATGATCATCCCAAACACAAGCCCACGCTTATCTCTTTTTTCCTTAGTTCGAAAAATGGTCCACATGTGCACCGAAACATCTAAAATTTCACACACACACCATTTATATACATCTATAATTGAAATAACTCATAAATCATATAAAACACATATAAACTAACACTTATTAGACATAAACCCCACTCAATATGACACCCAAAATCATGTAAAATAAGAAAATATCAACTACCTGATTCTCAAGATGTCGACGAATCGATAGACTAACTAACTGTCATGACACAATACAAGAAGAAAACCCATAAAACAAAAATAAAAAAAGGGTAAAAAAAGCTAAATGCGCCATTGAAACAATAGTAGATTTAACGGTTAGTTTCTGTAATTTGACCTTCTGGTTAAGGAGTTATTTTTCGTTATTTTTTTTTCTAAAATTAATAATGAAGGATGAAATAAGTCAAAACTTTTTTGTATTAGGTTCCGTACTCGGTAATCTCTATGATGTATAGATATAGAAATACAGTATCAAACGGTATCAAACGGTTGAATGAATTTAATGTAGTGACAACAATGACTAAAAGTCTTTATTTATCACCGAGCGAGTAACGTAGAATCTCCGTATAGCTGTGAGATTAGAAACTAATTAGCGTAGGCACTAGGCAGACAATTATCTAATTGATCTGTGTAACTTTTTTATCCATTTGGTCGAATATTTTGCGCGCACACATTGAAATTGTGTGTGTGTATATATATACCTAAAATAGTATAATATATATATATATATATATATATATATATATATAAAAGTATATAACTTTAACATTATAGATTACTTAAATTAAATCCATGGAAGATAACTCACTTAAAAAAGCTAACACCTTATCTATAAAATACTGTATAGATCAGGCAACTTGCAAAAAATCCCCGGACTCTTGGGTTTTGTTGTATCATCTAGACATCTACTAACCCAAACATTGTTAAATACACAAAACACCCCTACATTTGAAGGCTTTGCAAACAATGACCCAAAAGATTTTTAAAATTATTTTGTTAATGAGGTTACGTGTTTGATTTTTTTTTTAAAGGAAAAAGTATAAACGTTAATTATCAAAATAATTTTATAAAGATATTTAAATTAAAGTTATTTTCATATTATAATTTCACTTTTTTAAACCTTAGAAGGAAATTTTTTGTTATGAAAACACTTTTATACTTGTAAAATTATAAAAATTAAAAACTTTTTTATACCTTCTAGTATAAATTTTTTATATATAAAAATACTTCATTAATTATTAATAAAATATCCTTGAAAATATTTTGGTCATTTTTTGCAATTTTCCCCAAAGTATAGGTCATTTTGTGATTTTAGCAAAGTTTAGATATATAAATAAAATTCAAACTTGGGTTGGGAAAGCCCTAAAATTGATCAGTACGTAGGTCTTGAACATTCAAACTTGAAGGCAATTTGGGTCAGAAAATGCAAGTTGTTCTAAAATTTATCATTAAAAAAATACCTACTCAAATACGAAATACCTATTTAACCATCAACCAAGCATTTATTCTACGTAAAAATCCTGAATAACAAAAAAAGTCCCATCTAGGCACCCTCTAGATCTCGCCTAGTTCTTCCTAATCCCGTCTAATCCGACGATTATTCAATTTTAGCTTATAGATATGTAATTAGTCGATTTAAGGTTTTTTTATTATTCCATAAGTCGGGATGTATTTGCTTTTGAGTCGAATCTATGATTTTATTTATTTTATGAGGCTTAGAGTCGCTAGTCAGATGTGTACTTTTGCGTTTATTTACTTTAGTACGTGTTAGTTAAGCACCACAAATTTGGGTTTATGAATAATATTATAGATTATTATTATTACATTATATGAATTATTGATATGTATTATGCGTTAAAATATAAGAAAATAATTAAGTTTGTTCTAAATCCGCTTAAGCGCCGCCTAGACACCCGTTTAACCGTCTGGGCACTAAGGGGTCACTAGAACATTGCTCTTAATACATACTGTATATTTTCAGACTTCTTATTTTTTTTTAAAAAAAATAGATACATTATCTCACCGACTTATATATATTTAACATTCAGCCTTCTTATATTATTACCTCAAACACAAAATGAAAACTAAGACTTCAGGCCAAATGGACTAAACCAACACCAACATATAACAAACTATAAACTTTGATTGTGCTCTTTCCTCATGTGTCAACGGATCCTATGGATTCGTCATCCGAAAGCATGAAGGCTTTGTGATCTTCTCCGAAACCGGGCCATCACCAATCCCACTAATGAAATTTGTACACGCTTCTTTAATTAATCTAGCTATATCTAACTATTAAATCATAAACATTTTTTTTATTACTGTTATAACCACATTTGTTTTAAGATTTTAACTAGACCTGTCAAACGGGTCATTCGGATCGAGTTCAGGTCGGGTCACTTCGGGTCTCGGGTAAAACGGGTTCCGGGCATTTTCGGGTTGACTAGAACCCGGGTTTGACCGGATCGGGTCATTTCGGGTTTGTCATTTTTTTCTTTTTTAAATTAAAAAAATCATGATTTGATAATTTTGCAATAAATTTTAATTATATATATAAAAAATTAATTATATTTAATTATAAATCAACCAGGTCACCGGGTCAATCGGGTAAATCGGGTCTAAATTACCGGGTCAATCGGGTCACCGGGTCGAAACCCAGATTACCCGAAAAAATTCCGGGTTTTCGGGTTCGGGTCGAAAAAAAATTCCGGGTCAAAATTTTCGGGTTCGGATCAGAAAATTTTCGGGCGTTCGGGTCGGATCGGATTTTGTTTTGACATGTCTAATTTTAACCCAGTCAACCTATTCTACTTAAATATTAAATTCATTTAATTCTACACATTGTTTATAAATATTTTTATTATTTTTACTTAATTAATATTAAACCTATTGTTTGCTATTTTATGTTAACATTTAATAATAGTTTATTCAACTTTATCAAAGTAATTTTTTGTACTTACAAATTTCATTTTATTTTTAAAAAAGAAAAATGCGCGTCATGGTGCGGGGATTATATTAGTTTTCAACCAAAATGTTAAAAATTAGACGAAGGGGTATTTGGTGAAAAATTAAAAGAGGGAATTAAAGGAAGTAACCCCCGCCCCGGTTTAGTTTGCTAGTCTAACCCACTAACCGTTTCTAATTGCAAGGGTTAGACCCCCCCTCAAAAAAATGGCAAGGTAGCCGGTTGGGAAAGGGGTGTAGAAACCGGTTGTTGGGAGTCAATAAAGAAGGGAGGGAGGAGGAGAGAGAGGACAGTTTTAAAAACCTGTCACATCTTGAAACTGTGGAAAACAGAGAGAGAGAGGAGGGAGTGGAGAAGGCACGAAACCGCCATTTTTGAAACGAAAACGAGAGAGGAGAAGAAGAAGGCAAAGAAAGAAGACGAACCTGGGAGTGCGGAGGAGAAGACGGCGCCGGATTTCAAGCCAGTAAAGGAAGCGTGTAGAAGACGACCCTGTGGGTGTTTAGAAGAGAGAGACCGACCGATTTGAAGTAAGTAAACCCTAACCCTACCGATTTTGTACTGATTGCAGAAATTGAAAGGATGAGGGACCATTTGAAGATCCTAATTTGTTTGTCATGGTTTGCAATTGGATGAAATAACGGGTGGAGTATCCGCCCCTGTCATGTGGGATGTAACAGGCATCTAGTATGAAAACAATGGGTGGAAATGTGGGAACGGGGGTGTTCGAGTTGGGGAGAGAATGGAAGTACCATTGTGGTGATGATATGGTAAAGGGCTTGAAGGAGGAAGCAAATTAGGGGAAATCGATACATGTATTGTGTGAATATTTGGGAAATTGGTGAAATTGGGGAAAATGTGGGAATTGGGAAATTGGTGAGATTGGGGAAATAGGATAGATAGAGGGAAATCGGGGAACCTAAATGTGGTTTAAAAAATTTCAGGAACAAGTTATTGAATGTAAATGCTATTACATTGTAAACTGTCATATTTTTAATATTTAGTTGCCATGTTTAATAGGTTTGCTGTCATGTTTAATTGCGAAATTGCGCGACTTATATTTTGTGGAAGCTATAAAATGGTTATAATGCTCAGGTGATAAGTATAAGCTAAGATATGGTGAGGCTAGAAAGTTACTGTCATTTGTGATAAGTGCAGGAAAGATATGGTGTATGTCATGTGAAAATGGTCACTTGACATGTTAAAATTGTCACATGACATGTTATATGAACTTAACGTCATGTGCATTGTGACTTGTCTGATGAAAATCTGCAAATGTTTGAAGAATGCTAAAGTATGCTCCCCAACCTGCAGGGTATCAAACTACAACATGAGTGATTCAGGAGAAAGAAGGGTAACAGAGACACCGACAATAGGCGAGGTATGGTTTGGCTAGTGTCGATCAAGGGTAGAGTGTTTTACAGATGAGTCGGTCTAACATTCCACCCCACTGTGCAGGCGATATATGCTGTCCCCGAGGACAAGCATTTCAAATGTAGGTGCAATCAATATGCCAGGCCCAATGTCCTTGCAAAGCTAGACCAGTACCTGAGCCCGTCAGACTGGAAGCGTCTTTGTGAAAGCCAGTTTGGCGGCATTGCGAGGCTCGGGGCCAAAGTTGAGTTCTCCGCCCAGCGAGTCCACTACGTCCTGCAGCGGCATCTGCGGTCGAAAAAGGAAAAAGAAACGTGGTACATGATCCAGGGGTCCATAGTCCGGTTCTCCATTGCGGAGTTCGCGCTAGTGACCGGACTGAATTGCTCGGCAAACGTGGGGTGGACCGTGGACACTGCGGCGGACAAGGCTGCCTGCTTAGAGTTCTTAGGGGCGGAAAAGATGAGGATGGAGGTCTTCGAGACGGAGTACATAGTGGCGATGAAGTCAGAGCGTTCGGCTGCAAGGCGCTTTAAGTTCGCGCTCATATTGCTGGTGGAGGCGGTGCTGTTTGCGAAGGAACCCCGTAACTTTATTCACGGGTGGGTTGTAAACATGGTGTCTGACACCGAGGCGTTCTTGCGTTACCCGTGGGGGCGACTGTGCTACGAACGAACCCACGATTTCCTCTACCGGTGTGTTGAGCGCAAGCTCCAACACGGGGTCAGCAGCTCTCGGCCGTCGTACTTGTTAGCCGGCTTCCCCCTTGCATTTCAGGTATGGACATAAATCTCACATGACAAATAGTGATTTAAACTGGACACTGCCTCCTGGTAACAGGACACGATTAAATGCAAAGTGTCGACATGTCATCACCTGGTTTGTTTTATTTGTTTGTAGTTGTGGGTGTACGAGGCTCTGCGGCCAGTTGCAAGACAATTTCCTGACACCAGCACAAGCACAAGCACAACCTACCCTCGGTGCCTGAGATATAAGTCGAAAGAGCACAACACGATGTACGATTCTCTTGCCTCCCTCATCCAGCAGTCGAAGGAAGAGTTGGGCATGTTCGACGAGGTGGACGCTGTTCGGACAGTCCTTATCCCGGATGCCGAGGAGATCAGGAAGGGGGTTATCGTTGGCGCCATGTACGCGACAGAGAAGCCGGATAAGTTCTTCGACGACCTCGTGGTGGAGTATAAAGCCAAACATGCGCCGAGCACGACGGAAGCATCTGGGTCAGGCACGAAGGGTGAGGGAAGTACCACGGCTGCCCAAGTGGATGTGTCAAGGATTTTGTCAAAGATGGATGATCTGGGGACGAGCTTATTAGCAACGTTTAACGAGAGGATGGAAAGGATTGAGGCAGCGATGCAGGAGCTGAGAAGGGAGGAGAGGGGGAAGAAGCGAGGTGAGGACGAGGTGACACACTCGCAGGACAGGCATGGAACTTACGGTGAGGAAACCGAAGATGTTGAGTTGCAGTCAATGGAGGTAAGATGTTCAATTTGTAATGTCAGTATCCTTAACTGTCATGTATAACAATATATGCGTCATGTATAACAATATAGGCGTCATGGTAACATACCTTTCCCATAATTGCGTAGGCTGAGGAAACTGTTAAGGAAATGGGCCAGAAATCGGGTACTGATGCAGGTGAAGATGAAACCACCAAGACAACTTCTGAGATAAGTACCCTAACTGAAACCGTGATGTAAATTTTGTGAATGACGGTCACACTAACTCATAATCTGTAGGAGATGGGTAAGAGTAAGGGACCAGTTTATGGGGAGACCCAAATGGAGAAGGATGTTGATCCACAAGAACCCCCCAAAGAAACACCCACCACACAGGTTAGTCATCCCTGTCGTACTGCGATGTGACTGTTGATAGTGGTGTCGAGTCTAAGTTCCTTCGCATATTTGCGCAGGGTGATGATGTGTTGAAGGACAAGGGTGAGACTGATAGCACAGGGCCAACTGAAATGGTAGGGGCTGCCGGGCTTGAGGCAGTAGCAGCCACTACCAATGTCACAACCGCTGAGGTAAGCCATCTGCCGCCTAGTGTCATGTGAAGATTGTTAGTCGTCATGTCAAAAATCTGTTGTTGTCATGTAGGAGGACCGGGCTAATGAGGATGAGGTGTTAGCTGAGGGGTCTAAGACTGTGGCCAAAGGGCCTGGGGACAAGTCAACCATCTCCGAGCCAGAAGCACCCACGACAAAGACAACCCCTGAGGTAGGACGTGTTAATGCAACTGCCATGTGAAAAACAGTTATGTGTCATGTTATTTTACCTTTGTGTCATGTAATCAACCATAGGAGGCACAGGAGGAGGTCGTACTTCCCCTTCAGCGTAAGGGCGGAAGGGTGAGGCGAGCGCCTGCGACGTTAGAGGGCCACGAAGTTACTCACCCGGTGAAGAAGCCCCGTGTCGACAAGGGGAACAAGGATAAGGAGGTGGTTGAGGATGTGACGAAGGGGCAGAAGAAGCCGCGGGCCGCCAAGGGGAAGAAGGTGATTGTGGGGGTTGACGCCGTGGCCTTGGGCCTGATGACCAGGGATGACGTGGACGCATTCACCGAGTGGATGACCACCGACGACGCCCAAGGGACTGAACCCGCACGTACAATGCTGGGCACCCGCCTTGAGAGGGATTTCTTCGGGGACCTAAAAACGTCAATGAAAGTGGTGGGCTCAGAGGTAAATTCCGGCCACCCGTTCTCCGATAACTTGACATTTTTGTGGTTGACTGGACACGTGTTCCTTGTTTGCAGCATATCGACGAAGCATGCGGCATCCTCCGAAAGGAGGTAGCCAGCGAGTCGAAGTACGCAGGCGTCGCAGTCGTCGACCCCTACTTCGGGGTCCTGCTGCAGAGACAAACCGGCATGCCCGTCGACGAGGAGTAGGAGTACTACTTCAGCGGTATGTTGCCGGAGAGGTGTCCAAAGCCTTGGGCGAGCGTCGACCGTGTGTTGGCCCCATGGAATCTGAAGGACAACCATTGGGTAGCGGTTGAGATCGACCTGGCCGAGTGGATTGTCCGTGTGTATGATCCGGACACTCGTCTTACTCCTGAGCGACATTTGTCAAGCCTTCTGAAGCCCATCACGCACACCCTCTGATGGATGGCCACCAAGAGCTGCACGCCAAGCATGCAGGGAAACTGCCCCAGCCGTTCAAGTACAACCGTGTGAAGGGGATCCCTCAGAACAAGCAATCGTAAGTCGTCGTAGTCCATCTTCTGATTTATAGTGTAATTAGTGCGCATTAGGTTTGACACATACTTTTTGCGACCCAGAGGAGACTCCGGCCCCTACGCTCTCCGTTTCTTGCAGATGCTCGCATCAGGCGACCGCGCATTCAAAGGGGTGGACGACGCCTTTATCGATGCTTACTGCCTAGTCCTATGTGTCGCCATCTACCACCGTGGCTTCCGTCCCAGCCCCGATCCTCAGTAGTCATTGGCTCCGTCCTTTTTTTACAAGAACATTGTTGTTTGTACTGTTGTCTGCAAATGTTGTTGGTGGCTTGAACAGTTATACTTTCGTAGGATTTAATTTGGTTGACTTTGGTATCGACGGTATGTCGTTTTGGGAAACCTAGGGCTCAGGTTTTAAAACTATGATGTCTTGTTGTTTTTGAAACTATGTAGGTCGTACGATGGTTGACAGTTATATATTTACGTCGTCCACATTTCCACTGAAAATGCACAATTAAAACATGTCATGTCCAAAATATCACCTGCCAAGTTTATATAACTGCATGTCAAGTACAAAATGAAATACCTGCACCCAGGCCCAACAAGCCTTAATAACAAAACACGGGCGACGTTCATACTTCAATGTAAAAGGGGGAGCGATAACGTTTCCGAATAAGTTAGCCCTGACTACAAAACGCGTGAAATACCTACTGGCATGTCTTACACATAATATGTCATGTCAAAATAGCTATCCGTCATGTCTAACCCATTAGCTGTCATGCCAAAATATGTACCCGTCATGCCAAAATACCATCTTTTTCTTCACTATGTGCGGCGCCTTTTCGGGAACTTTCTTTCCCACTGAGACGGGTACCTAGATGTCTTCGGCCTGCCAGGGCGTACCTTGATAAGTGGGGGGAGGCAAGTCTTCTTGGCGATTGCCTCGGGCACCCTCCAATTCTCTCGCGATGGGACTGGGTAGATCACGTCCTTGTAGCACGCACGCCACGCGTCTACCTTGTACAAGTCGTTGACGAGCGAATACACATCCATCCCGTGCAATTGGGATGCTGCCATTGCGTGCGCGCATGGGTACTGGTCGACGTTGAAGCGTCTACAGATGCATAAACGTCCTGTTAGGTTTACAAGCCAGGTGGAGGTTCCCTTGCGTACCTCGTACTCATGTGCACTCAGCTGTCTGACGACCATGGAAAGGGACTGCACGAAGTTTGCTCTGATGGCGTTACCAACCCAGTCGCTCACGACTTTCCCCTGCTCGCCGCTTTTCTTCCTATGTTTGACGAACCACGTGCCGACGGTCTCAAGGATGGAATCTACAAGGGCTGTTAGCGGCAAATCTCTAGGATATTTGAACACCGAGTTCAAGCACTCGGAGTTATTAGTGGTTGTGATGTTGTACCTGTTCCCAGTGTAGAAAGCCCTTGCCCAGTTGCTGAACCCGGCCTCCTTCAGATATTGGCCCGCTCCGGGAACCCGTGCACAGAACTCCGCGTACAATACCTGGAACTCATCGTACGTGTAAGCTTTACACATCGTCATGAACTCGTCTTGCAAGCCCCCGCACTTGAACCAGGGTTGGCCTGCTCCAGCATGTACATGTACGAGTACATGCTCCGATAGCTTTCCTCGTCCGTTCCGTACACTTTGTCCCTCGCACTCAACCGGGCTCGGCGCGCCTTCCAGTAGCTGCATGTGACCCCCAGCTGCGACTTCATCATCCTCTGCACTTGATCGGGATCGAGGGGCTTCTTCGACCGTCCGAAACTGAACATGCCCATTCACACACATGTGTCCAGTTAAGTTAGTTGTGTGTCCAGTGACTATATTTGTGTGTCCAGTTACAATAGTTGTGTGTCCAGTTAAGTAAGTTGTGTGTCCAGTGACTAAAGTTGTGTGTTCAGTGAATGTAGTTGTGTGTCCAGTTACTAGTGTTGTGTGTCCAGTGTGTATATCTATATGTCCAGTGGAATTTAGGCAAGAGTCCAGTTAAGTTTTACGTATTGGGGCACATACCTTTCGACAATGCGCCGGCCCAGCTGCGTGTATGACGCACTGCATTTTTGGCTGACCGCCTCGTTCAGCGAGCACGTGTGCTCGTCCACAAGCTTTCGGATCTTCCATAACCCCGTTCCCTTGTAAGCCGAATCCCGACATGACCACTTGCACTTGCGAGCAGCGCACCCTACAACATACAAGGTCTTCGTTGACTTCTTCACCTTCGTCGTGAAGCAGCGAGTCAGACCCGCCCACGCTACGAGTTCCTGCACATCCTCCTTCCTCCGAAACGTTTGTCCCTCCCGGAGCTTAATACCACACTGGCTGGTATCCAATGGGTTCCCCGCCACCATTGGTTCACTTTCAGCAGGCTTCGGAGAAGTGGTCGACTTCCATTTTCGTCTTTCGTATGCTTCCTCGACTTCCCTCACCGCTCGCTCCGCCTCATAATCCCATGACCAAGACTTCGTCGGACCAGAACTACCGTGTTCAACTTTAACCACTTTTGGGATTGCATCATCCTCTTCGGAGGAGCTACCAAGGTCAACGGCTCCATCTTCCATGTCACTGCTGACATATATGACCTGCTTCCCTTTATTCACTGCGTCGGCATTCTTTTCCCTCTTCGCAAACTCCAACTCCAACTCCTCACTTATCCCTAACTGGTCAGAAGTCTCTGTTAACTGGACGGCTGTTTGTGTTAACTGGACATCCGATGATTCCAACTGGACATACTTTTGGTTTACCTCGACAATTTTTTCTCCCAAATCTTCGTCTTCTCCGTCAAGCCCCACGGGGAGATCTGTATTTGGGTGATCTTCTTGGGTCAAGGGCGGACCAGTTAACGGCACAACAAAATCCTCCAAGCCCGCAGGAGACAAACCACCACCGTCCGAGTCATCCGTTGTCGATCCTTGTGCTTCGGGCACGTCTCCACCAACCTTGCGTCGCAGGGAGACATTGAGGTCGATAGGCCAATTTCGTTCTACAGACAGCTCGTTTACAAACTTGTAGGCCTCCAAGTCTTCGTCATCCCCGATAGCAAACAGCCTGGACCCTTCCTTCTTTGGCTTTACATATGTGAACTCCACATCATTCCTCCTCCCATCGACATTAAACTTGTCCATCACCTGTTTCTTCAGCTTTACATAGTCAATCCTTTCGTCCACCACCATGGCTTTCTGGCTCCTTGTTCCCGTGAAGACCCAAGTGCCGCCTTCACACGCCCACCATCCTCCAAACAATACAGTGATACAAACTGATGATTTTCCCCCTGTTGCATTTCATAGGGAGACAGAAATTAATTTGTATCGACGGTATTTACATATAAACAACACTTACCAAACATAGAGAGAACACTTACCCATTTTATGTCCGACCAGAGGACTGTCCAGTAAATTCCAACACGTGTCCAGTGGGTACGATATAACCGTCCAGTGAAAAGTGGCTTCGTACAAGTAAACCGTTAACTGAACCCAGGCCCACTTGCTTCTTCTTCAATGGATTCTCTCTTTTTCTTCAGATTTTGTGAATAAAAGTGACGCTCAGAATTTCTCTCATCTCTTTATATAGACCACACATCATTTGACACCTACCCTCTTTCTTCTAATCAAACGCCGTCCATTCCCCTTCTTCAAGTTCCATTTCCCCTGCAATTCATTAATTGGAGCTAATGATTTCCCTCAGACATTCTTCAAAGCTTATATACCCTCCCCCTCCTCCCTCCCTTTTCCCTTTTTTTTTTGGCGCCATCCCTGGGCGGGAACATTTGCCTCCCTCCAATTTACTGTACCCAGCTGCTCCATCTCTCTCCCTCTCTCTACCTGTCTTTTCAATATTGATCAGGATTTTCACCCTCTCTCTCACACAGACTCTCTCTCTCTCTCTCTGTCTTTTCCTCGCTTTTTCGTCTCTCTCTCTCTCTCCCTCTCTCAATTGTCCAACTGTCATACTCACACTGTCCAATCCCCCCCACTTACCTGCTACCGGTTGAGCCAAAAATCCGGATATCCGGATTTTAGCAAATTTTTTCCGGATGGAGTTATGTGTGCAAGGGTTTCACCGAAATGGGTTATTTTAGCAAATTTGCCAAATTAAAAATTTTAGAGATATTTTACAAAATATTTCAAATTTTCATATACAACGTGAATTAACCTTAAACTTAGGGATATTTGACGAAAATTCTATCTAAAGTAGAAGTACGTACACATGGCATTCGGAAAAAAAAATACGTACGCAATACGCAACGAGCACCGTTTGCGTAATTAATTACGTACTCTCATATGTACTCTTTCAATATGCGCCCGCTAAGTCAGTTGTCACTTGTCGCATGGATTCGTTTTATTTTAGAGGGAGTACTAGAAAAAAAAAATTATTCATATAATAAGACTAAATTAATTAAATATCCATCATCTAAGATTAGTACTCCCTCCGTTTGAAAATATTTGTCGCTTGACTTTTCGGCACGTTTTTTAAGGAGTTAAAAACTCTATAAAATATAATTTTTTTAATTAAATTTTTTTCATAATCTTATACTTACTACTTATATTTATGAAATTATATAAAAAAAATTGATTAAAAAAATATATTTTATAGAGTTTTTAGCTCATTAAAAAGCGTGCACTACAAGACAAACGACAAATATTTTCAAACGGAGGGAGTATTAATTAATGTCACCAGTCATTCAAGACCCTAACTGCTGCCCGCTTTTCTAAATTCATATCTTTGCGAGTTTTCTAATCTAGCGAGCTCCAATTTCGCTTGTAAATATCCGCTTCACAATTTCGCTTAGTTATGTTGGAGTTAATGCCAATATTTGGTGGTTTTAAGGTGTTTCTTAGACTTTCTCTATTTCACATGAAAAGTTCAAGGTATTTAAAGGGTTTTAAAGAGACTCTTCCACTACTACATTGAGAGGTAGAGGATGAGATGAGGCACCCACACGCATGCGCCGTCATCCGGCTCGTGATCGGAGTTGAAGTTAAATTTTTGGGGAAAATTTATTTCTTGAGGCCGAAGATATTACACATAGACTTGCTAGTGTTTATCCGCGAATATCTGATTTTTCACTAGATTTATTTCCGAAAACTTATCTTTCCCAAACAGTTTTAGATAAGCCACGATCTTCTGAAAATAGACTCAAATCTCCTTTTGCTTGCGGCCTAAGAACAATTTTTGCAGCAATATAAAGGGATCGATGGCTTGACTTACAACATACAGCGAAATACAATCGTCTCTCTCCCTCTCCTATTTTCTCCTACCATTTTCCCGTTTTGAGCGCCTGTTCCGGCCAATTCCATCTTCTCTCCCTCGAGTGCATATGCGAGAGAAGTCGGTAAATCCTTAGGGGACGTTGCGTCAAATACGATCTGCACCTCTGTCGGGACAAATACGTTTCTCATTTAATGACTCACATATCACGCTTCACCACAACCCTAGCCTCATCACAAAAACGAGTTCGGCCTATATCCACTAACGCCATATAGCAAGTGTGTTGCAGGTTCCAACAAGGTTATTGTCCAACAAGTTATCTTTCAATTTCGCACAATAATTTTGACTTTATATCATTTGTCATCATAATATCAGCACATATTTTCTAATAAATTTGTTTTTCAGCATAATCGATCAACACATATTTGGGAGAAAAAAGTAAATGTCAATATAGTAAGACACTAAGACCTAATTAATTAAATTTTCACCATCACAAATTTACTAGTTAAATGTCCATCGGTCACCCCTACACTGTTGCCCTGCTTCCTTCCCTCTATCCATCTAAATTAGTTGAAATTTTTATGCTGACAATGTAAGACCCGGGATCTTACAGATGGTTATCACAGCCGACTTCGGGCTCGGAGGTGCGCCGACAGTGACCTTAGAGGGCTAGGTGGCATTGGCTGACGCCTCTTAAAACTCCGAGTCTTACAGATGATATCAGAACCGACTTCGGGCTCGGAGGTATGCCGACAGTATGATCGGGTATGCTCCTCCCGGAGGGAAGTCCCTTGGGCCTGATCGAGTCGTCCGTGCTTTAAGTGGGGGAGATTGTAACACCCCATCCCACATCGGATATCATAAGAATGTTGGGAGTGATTTATAAGTGATTCAAGCCTTACCTATGACACAAGAGCTCTTCCTTTTCAGGCTCATAATGAGGACAACGGACCTGGGAGGGCTAGATGGCATGGGCTGGTACCTCTTAAGACCCCGGGTCTTACACTGGTACCCTAGCTCCAACCGCTCTATACTCGTACGTAACTGCTATGGCTAGAGCACATTGTCCGTAGGACAAGGGCGCATATGATCGAAGCTTCAACTGCATCACCAAGAAGACGATCGTCGACGATTTAAAGGCCTCAAAGTCAGCAGAGATCTGATCGAGATCGACAGAGGTTCCGATTGTCAGCCACATATTCCGATTGTCAGCTTGTCGATTGTCGATTATCAGTTGATGATTAAGCATCTCCGACTTCGATAAAGGGAAGATGAGCAACCTCTTTCTTCTTCTAATGAAGGGGGAGAGCGGAGGTCTTCGATAAAAGGTGTGATTGAGCGAGATCTGGAGGAGCATCTCAAACATGGATGGAAGAGCGGTTGAGATGGAGAGACGGATATATAGGACGGAGATGGAAGAGTTTGCGTAACTTGGACTACCCGTGGATATTTTCTTAATTTGAACTGTCCGGTGGACAATTTGTTGATTGGGTTAGGAAATTGGGCATACCGGCCCAATTTCCTCCACATATTTTATAATAAATTTGTTTATCAGCATATATATATATAGGGGTGCGCTCCAGTGAAAACCAAAATTGCGGTAAAAACCTGTGAGGATTGACTTTTTAGCCCGGTTCACTTGCTTTATAGCCCGGTTATGAATAGAACCGATCTATAAAGTCACAAATTTTATCCCGGTTCTGAATAAAACCGAGCTATAAAGTCACTATGTAATTTTAAAACATGAGTTTTTTAGCACGATTTTTTAGGCTTGACCGAACTATAAAGTCATGTGTTATTTTAAAACTGGAGTTTTTAGCACGGTTTTTAGGTTGAACCGAGTTGTAAAGTCACCGTGTGATTGAGTTTTTTAGCACATGTTTCAAATAAACCAAGCTATAAAGTAGTTCTCACCATTTTTACCACAAGGCCAATTTGCTAAACTAGACCAAAAATGGGCCTAATTGCTAAACTAGACTAGTAGCCCAAAAATTGGCCCAAAGTCCCAAACTAACCTCTCTACCCCCATGTCAATTAAAGTGCCGGTTTTTTTTAACTGTTCATAACCGGTTGTAGTGGGTGAGTATTTGGGAAATTAAAAGGAGGAGGGAGGGAGAGAGACGGTTACATGTTCTCAAAACCGAAAGGAGGAGGCGACGAAGACAGATAGAGAGGAGGCGAAAGGAGGAGGCGACAGACAGAGAGGAGGCGACAGACAGAGAGATGGAGAACCGGTTGAAGAAGAAGGCCACCAGTCACAGCCAGGGAGGAGAAGGTTGAAGACCTTGACAAAGGTAAGCAACTGTGGAGTTTTTTCTTTAAGTTGCGAAATTGGGGTAATGGGGGTGCGGTTTTCTGTAGGATTTGAGACGAATTTGGGGTAGATGCGTAGCAGTAGAGGAGGAATGAAGTAGGAGGGGTTAGGGGTGCCATTGTGAGTGGATTTTGGGGAGGCGGGTTCGATTAGGGTTTGAGGGTGTCGGGAAAAGGATTGGGGTAGCAGATTTCGTAGGACCGGGTAACGAAATTGGCACGATAAAATTGAACATCTAGTATGCCGAGTGGGATGAAGGAATTTTTGGTTGATTGGTTTTTAATGTTGAAACCGTAAGCGCCCACCAAGTGTTTGATGAAATGCCTAAAAATAAGATGAATAAATGGTGATTTGGTTTTGGTTAATCTCATTGCCTATATGCTGTGTTGTTAAAGACGTAAAATGAAGAAAACAAGTAAGACATGTTGGTATGACAGAGTAGGTGTTTGCCTATATGTTTGAAACTTAATGTGTGAATTACTTGTTGGTTAAATGCCTAGATGTATGATGAATTGTTGGTCATTTGCTGTTGGTGTTGGTGAATTACTTTGGCTATCTCTTGGGTTGGGAAAGAGGTAAAATGAACCAAACTTGTATGAAATTCGAAAATGGTAGGACAGAAAAATATAGGAGAGTTGGTAGGAAAATAATAATCTATTGGTAGGAAACAAATACACTGTTGGTAAGATAAAAGTTTGTAGTTTTAATGTCTGAATGCATGTGTGTGGTGATTGTGTTGCAGGTAACCTTTGTGCAACAACCATAAAAAATGACAAAGGCCGGGAAGAGGAAAGTAAAGGCAAGACCAAGCAGCCAGGGGGTAAGGACACTGAGAAAGTTCCCTTGTTTTGGTAGTTATGCTTGGGAAAAAAAATTCGAACCTAAGAGTGTTACATGTGTTGCAGGCTGTCTTAGTTGTGGCGGAGAAAGACCACTTCAGTGGCAGGGCGCTTTCACATGGCAGTTTAGACCTCCTGGACGTTCTTGACTTAGCCATCGACCGTGATGATGTGAAGGCCCTGACGAAGAGCCAATTCGGAGGCATAGTGAGGATGGGGTCGAGGAACAAGTTCGCCGCACAGCTGGTGCACTTTTGCCTCCTGTGGCAGCTGAAGACCCGGAAGCAACACGAGACGTGGTACTCCATCCAGGGGCATCACGTGCGATTCTCGCTTCACGAGTTCGCGTTGATAACGGGGCTTAACTGCGCACCACCCCCTAGGGATGTGATGGAGGGGGATCACAAAGACGCCATATACTAGCTGTTCAAGAAAGAGAATGTAAGTCTGAAGGATTTGGAGAGAGCTTGGGAGCACGAAAAACAGACGGACTCGGGCTCCCTAATGAAGAAGTACAAGCTTGCCCTCCTAGTCATTGTGGATGGCATTCTTTTCGGATTGGAGAAGAAGACACAAATTAGAGGGTGGGTGGTTAAGCTGCTGTTGGAGGACACGACGCGATTTCTGGAATTTCCTTGGGGACGCCTTGTGTACGAGAGGCTACACGAGAGCCTGGCCGGGACGTTGAAGGACTTGGTGGCTGCAAAAGCTCACCTGAAAGATAGGCCAACGTACGCGCTCTACGGGTTCCCCATGGCATTCCAGGTTAGTCAAGTTCTGAAAAAAGGCTCAACCCCTTGCCATTTCAGATTATGTGTGACTGTGTGGAAACTGTGTATTTCTATCTTACCAAATCTATGAAGTTGTCATGCAAACTATGCAATAATAGCTTACCCAAATTTATCATATTGTATTTGCAGTTGTGGGTGTACGAGACCTTCCCTGAGATTGGTAATCATTTTGGCCGCAACATCGACGACACCATCATCCCCAGGTGTCTGCGATGGGAAACGCCAAACTCGCACATACGATACGAGAATGTGAAGTCCTTCCTCAGCCTGGACGCCCCCGCCAACGACCCAATTGATGAACACGTTCTGCTGGCGACGCCAGAGCCCATCTTGCACCCCACCCATAAGGAAAAAGATGCGTACCCCCACTCATCGTACAAGAAAGACGCTCCAGACGTCTTCTTTGATCAGATTGTGGGCGACCACACGAGGGCCCGCAGAGATAAGCGGAGAGGTGAGGATGCCACTGCTGGACCCAGTCAGGGCACCAGCCAGTCCGGGTCAGACGCGTCGAGCGTCGGTTTGGAGGCCCGGATTGTGGCTAAGGTTGAGGCTCTATTGAAGGGCATGATGGTAGAGATGGGGACCAGGTTCAGGGAGCTTGAGGAGAAGGTCATTGAAGTTTCGAGAGAATGCAAGCAGGTGTTATCAGAGAGGACCGGCAAGGGAAAGGTATGTGCTTCATTGTTCATCATATGTGCAATTGGTAGGATAATGTTTTTGTGTTGGTAAACCATTCTAAGCCTTATGGTATGACATACATGTATAATTGGTAGGATCCTGTTGATGTATTTGATGACGATGTTGTTGAGAAGGTTGTTGAGAGAGATTTGGACAAGGTTGTGGCCGACGTGGTTGACAAAGCTGAGAAGGTTGAGGAAAGGGCGGAGGAGAAAGAAGAGATGACTGCTGATGACCAGGAGTCGGTGAAGCAGGGACAGAACGTTGAGCATCACACGGCGGAGAAAGAAGAGCTGAACTCTGATCTAAAGGGGCAGGGCATGTGCACTGGTGAGGACGTTGAGGAAAAGGTCGAGGAGGAGGCAAAGGAGGGTGACGAGGGCAAGGACGATGGAGAGAAGGTGGTGCAGGCTGAGGAACATATTAAGAAGGGCAAGGAGCATGTAAAAGAAGCTGCAGGGGAGGGTTCCAAGGGTGAGTCTGATGCGGACAATGCGGAGGAAAAGGTAAACCTTACTTATTGGTAGGATAGTCTGACCCTGTTGGTAAGACAAAAGGTGAGTTTTGGTATGATAAAAAAGGCAGTTGTATTTTGGTCAGATATAATAACCCAGTTGGTAGGATATATTTACCCTTTTGGTATAATATTGAATCTGTTTTGGTAGGATAATGAAAGCTGTTTGAACATAAATCGGGTGTGTTTGACTGTTAGGAGACAAAGCTGGAGCCTAGGAGAGGCAAGCGTGACAGGAAGATCACATCAAAGCTAGGGGACTGCGTGGTTACGCAACCCGCTAAGCGGGCCAAGAAGGGGGCAAAGGCATCGTGTCCAACCACCGACGCAGCTGCGGAGGGGATGGTCACTGATAAACAGAGAGACGACTTCTTGGCCTGGCTCCTGAAGTTCCCCGCGCAGGTTAAGGGCCCAGACGGGTCCCAATTGAACAAGGAGTTCTTCAACAACCTAATATCACCCGGCGTATGGCTTTCCACCGAGGTACGCAAACTTCTGTCCTGTAACGCATGTTTCCTTATTCACTTACGTCATGGGACAAGCCCTCACGGGAATTTGGAACGTACCTCTTAACGCAGCACCTCCAGCAGTCACTGGTCTTAGTCCGGAAAGCATTGGACGCCCGGGAGGCTGACAACAAGTCCGGTGTCGTCGTGGTGGACCCATACTGGCAGGAAGCCGTGGTGAAGCAGTTGGACACTGTTTCCGGCGATGTCAGCCGCATTAACCAGCGCAATGTGTCCAAGGTGCTTCTGAGGTACTTCTCGGGGACACTGCCGGACCCCCACGGGAGGACATGGTCGGTGGCCAACGCGAAGATATTAGCTCATGGGTTGTACAAGGCGAAGCACTGGATTGGGCTCGTCATCGACCTCGTAAAGTGGAACATAGAAGTGCTGGACTGTGACTGGTACCAGATAAAGGAGAAGGATCTTCAAGCCCACCTCGAGCCTGTTGCGAAGCTGATACCGGTGGTGATGCAATTTTCTGTCGAGCTCCAGGCCAGGCACACAGTCGATGTCCCCAACCCATTCACCATAACTCGAACCGCCAAGATCCCTAGGAACGAAACCTCGTAAGTTTCTCTTTACTATTGGGTTATGTACGTCTACTAATATTGGTAGGATATAATAGCCCTATTGGTATGATATATGACATCTATTGGTAGGATAAATTGACATAAGTGGTAAGACGTAAATAACTTATGCTGGTTGTTAATTCCTTCACGTGCAGCGGTGACTGTGGGGCATACGTTATCAGGACTATCCAGCTGGTGGCAGAGGGCGTAGAGACATTTGAGACCGTCAACAACAATTATATTGCCCCCTACCGCCAGTACTTGGGGCTCTCCATCCAGCGCCACGATTTGTAGGTCTCTCCTGTTTGTTAAGACATGCTCTCCTGTTTGTAAAGACATTCTCTCATGGTTTGGAAACTTCTGTTCTGTTCTAAGTACACTTTTGGTTGTTTGGACACTTGTGTCCGTTTCAAAACTTATGGTGTTTGTAGTTTCAAAACTTATGTTGTTCACGGTTGGTAGGATGTTTTGTGATTGTAATGGTTAAAACTGGTATTTATGGTTCACGTTAATTAGTTCCTGCTTACACCCAAGGTTCATTCTTGTATTATATTGCGAGTAAGTTTACGTTTGCATGACTGTTATAAGTGGTAAGATTATACGAAACTATTGGCAAGATAAAACGACACTTTTGGCATGATATAACTAAACATTGTTGAGCATGTCAATTGCAGTTAAGTTGAGAATGAATTGGTAAGATAAAGAAAATGTGTTGGTCGGATACGTTTTAACTATTGGGTAGATAAAGATAGGATAGTGGTAGGACGACATGAGAAATACTTAACAGATCCGATAATTCATGTGACTGTGCCCAAAACATGCGAAATCCCAAAGATTGCATCACAATTAGCCCCCTAGGAACACGAAGACACGAGCAAAAAACATACTAGCAGAATCCACACTCTAGTCGACGGCGATCACTGCCCAAAATAAACTCGTCAGCTGACTTGAGCGTCCACCAAACATACTGACAGAATCCACACTCTGTTCTGTTCTAAGTACACTACTGTCGACGGCGCTTTGGACCCCTGTATTCGCCCTTGGACGGATAGCGCTTCGTCTTCGGCCTTCCCGGTGCACGCTTCACCACCGGGGGCAAGCAAATCGTGGCATCTATTTCAGCAGGCACCACCCATGTCTCACGAGGTGGCACTGGGTACACGACATTGACGTAGCAGGCGCGCCAAGCCTCAGCCCTGTATAGAGGATGGACGAGGGAGTATGGGTCGATCCTACGTACCTTGGCCGCGGCGAGGGCATGTGGACATGGAATCTGATCAATTTGAAAGTGCTTACATGTGCAACTCCGAGCGGAAAGGTTGACCAGCCAGGCGGACAGCCCCTTACGTACGTCATACTCGTGTTCGCTCAAAGTCCTCACCTGAAGACATATAGCCTGCATGGCGTTTTTCCTCAAAACGGTGTCCACATGGTCGGTGACAACCTTCTCGGGATTAGAACTTAGCTCCCGGCGCTTCACGAACCACTCACCCACTTTTTCGAGTATGCTGTCCATCAGGGAGGTGACGGGCAGGTCACGAGGTTCAAGAAATATCGAGTTCAAGCACTCGGCATGGTTTGTGGTGGTGACGTTGAATCGATTGGCGGGATAGAAAGTCCGAGCCCAATTGGAGAACCCGGCCATCTTAATGTACTCAGCACCAGTGGGAGACTTCTCTTTGAAAGCTGTGAAGTGGCCATTGAACTCCGCAACGGTGTACGCGTTTGCCATTAGGAAGAACAGTTTTTGTAGCCCACCCGTCTTGTGATATGCCTTCACATTCTGATATAGATGGTAAGTGCAGCGGCCATGCTTTGCGAAGTCGTAACTCGCTCGAATCCCCTTGGCGATGCTCATGTGTCTGTCGCTTACCCACACCACATTGGGCTCATCCGGGACCACGCGTTTCATTTGACGGAAAAAGAAACCCCAGGATGCGTCATTCTCTCCGTCGACAATGGCAAATGCAATGGGGTATATGTTGTGGTTTGGGTCTTGGGCAGTCGAAAACATCAAGCAACCCCGATACTTCCCCAACAAGAAACTTCCATCCACCGAGAATACCTGTCAATGTCACAGTTTCAACAGTCGGCTAACATAACACTATTGGTATGACAGAGGGGGACAGTTGGTAGGATACATGGAGACAGTTGGTATGATCGTAAAGGGTGGGATGGTCTGTGACTATTGGTAATACATGAATTGGAATGACAAATATACACAGATGGTAAGATGATATCTTCCATTTGGTAGGATTATAAAGTTGCGCGGGCGTACCTGTCTGAGGTGTGGGATGGTTGTCCGCCAAACACCCAAGCTTACGAACGCATACTTGAATTGCGGGTTATCATCACGGACTAATGTGGTTATGGTCCCGGGGTTTGCTCGCTCAAGCATGTAAAGGTACGAGGCCATCCGATCGTAGCTCGCTTCGTAGGTCCCGTGCAAGCCCTCCCTTGCGGCTCCCTGCGCCCTGCGTGCCTTCCAATAGCTGCAGTCCACGCCCAACCGAGACTTCATCAGCGTACTGATCTGACGGGGAACCAGCTCCTTCCCTGACCCAGCAAAACTACAAAGACGCGACGATAAGAGTTAAACCAAAAAAATTCCACCATTGACAGTACATAGACGGGTAACAAGACGCCTGTTTAGAAACTTACTCGGACACCAAACTCTGCCCCATCAGCTTGTAATTGGCGTTGCGCTGGTAAATGCTGGCGACACTAACCTTGCAACTGTGTGTGTCAACGAACTTACGAACCACCCACTTCTTAGTTTCCCGATACGTTGACGCCCGACAGTACCATGAGCAGTTCGGTTCGGGACAAACAACCACGTACGCCTTTGTTGACGATCGCTTCACTTGGACCGCGAAGCACCCGCGCAAAGCTTCCCACTTCACTATAGACTGAATGGCAGCCTTCGTATCGAACATCTCCCCCTCAAGTAACTCCTTCACACTCTCCCGAGGGTCTCCGACTAGAGGAATCAACCGAGCCACGTCCTCTTCCACTTTCTCCAACGTCGGCAAAGGTTGTTTGTGTCCTTTGTACGCTCGCTCTATCTCTCTCACCGCTGCCTCAGCCTCCTCATCCCATGATTCAGATTTCTCGTTCGACCTCCCACCCTCCACTTTCACGGGGAAACCACAACCGATCATTTCATCGTCGGAGCTTCCTACATCTATTATGTCCTCCATTCCGTGGGGGGGGGGGGGGGGGTAGGTCGTCCACATCATCGTCGATGTCCACGATCACCACTTGCTTTCCGCGTCGAATGGCATCGGACCTGCTCACGTCACCACCCTTCTCTAGTTCATCCATTTCGTGAAGCTGTCCCACATCATCGCCCTGTCCTACCATTATGTTGTCATCCATCATACCAACTCCGTCCACCTGTCCAACCATTTTGTTGTCATCCATCCTACCAACTCCGTCTAAATGTATACCGCTCCTAGCAAGCTCATCCTGTATCCCACTGACGCTGTCCTTTGCAGTGGGACAACACTCTCCCTCCCCCGCTACACACTCATCACACAGGCAGGTCCCTCCAGTTTCGCTGCTAAGGTCGTCCAACTTCCCTTTCTCCTCGATGGAGCCTCGAACCTTCTCATCCGCCCCTCCGCCTCCATCAAGACCATCCTCGAAGTCTTCCTGCGTGGTGGGAGGCCCGGTTAGGAGTATTTCCCCTGGGGTGGGAGACGAGAGGTCCTCAGCCCATGAGTCGGAGTTCTTCGACTCATGTTCTTTGGATGTTGTGGAAGGGGTTGTCGTTTTCATCCTTAAGGTGGCGTGCAGTGCGATTGGCCAGGCTCGTGCACCGGATTCAGTGTTGTAGAACTTGTAGGCTTCTAGGTCATCGTCGTCCTTGACCCGAATCGGAGTGGCCCGCCCCATCGAAGGAGGGAGGTAGGTGAACTCAATGTCGTACAATACCATGTCCACGTCGGATTTGGAAACAATTTTCTCCTTCAATTGGGCGTAACCAATATTCTGTGCCACCACCATAGCTGCAGTACGTGCCTCTCCCTTGAACACCAAGCTCCCACTCCCGGGAGCCCACCAACCGCCGCACACGACGTTCATACATACCCTATCACCTGGGGTACGCCACGGGAATAGAGGATCAGCCTAGGGGGTAGTTCTGATATAGGAAAGAGAAACAACTACAAAGGAAAGGTACAAGATGACTTACCCATCGCTGCCACTGCCACTCACAATATTGTTGCACTTTTCTTGGAATGGAAAGACAGGTGAACACTGTTGGTAGTCCAGACCTATACTTTTGGTAGGATGACAACTGTATCGTTTCCTCGGATCCCCGTGTGCCTTTTCCCCCATCCTTTCCGCCTCTCTCCTGCTCTTCTTCAGTTTTTGCAGGGCATGTTGGGTGTTTGAGATCCTCCTCTCAAGCTTATATATGTTCTTGGGGAACACCCATCAATGCAATGATTGCATTTTCCCCTCATAAATGCTCCCCCCTTCCCCCAAATGAAGAACCCCGTTTTGGCGTCAAAATTACACTAACAACCCGCCAAAACAGGTTCCGTCAATCCGTTCCAAATTTCTCCAAATTTTCAGGTATGGTAAGACATTTTAAGCCTATTGGTAGGATAACTATATGCTATTGGCTAGTTAAATGTACCATATTGGTAAGACAGATGCTCTTCCTCTCCCACCAATGAAGAACCCTGTTTTGGCGCCAAAATTACACGGACATCCCGCCAAAATCGCTATGGACATCCCCCTCCATATTATCTCCAAAATTTCAATGTATGGTAGGATAAGTTTGTCTTATCGGTAAGACACATGTATTCTATTGGTAAGATATTTGTACTCTATTGGTAAGTCAACCGTTTCCAGTTCCCAAAAATGAAGGTGATGCTTTGCCCTCAACTTTCCACTCGTCTCCTATGTTTGCTCCCTTTTTTGCAGAGCATTTAATAAGGAATGACACCCATCAATCAAGATTTTGTAAGGGTTGATTGACACCTTTAATTCAATCATTGAAATTTCCCCTCATAAATGCCCCCCCCCCATTTTCCTACTTTATTTGAGCCACACACCATGTCCAGCACCTCCCCCTCCTGATTTCTGTTTTTTCAAATGATGGAGCTACAGTGCCCAACTCCCCTTCACCTGCTACATCCACTGCCACTTTCTACCCCTAGCCAATTTTTTAGGTACATGTCTAATTTAGCCAATAGGCCCATTTTTTGGTCTAATTACTACCATTTCCTCTTACCACAATTTAAGGTTTTAACCGGAGCCAATCCATATATATATATATATATATATATATATATATATATGATTGGGTCCGCTACCTCTGCCACGCGCGTTTGAACCACGCCACGCGACTTGCTCCCTCTTGTCGTCCCATCACCTTCCTGAAGGATAACAGGGATTCGAACATGGAGGGGATGGCGTGGCACCGAATTGAAGTTGTGGCTGCTACCACTGTACCAGGATCCATTTCATGTTGATATATCAATTTAATACGTAGTATAGTTTAACCCTTTACCAGTTTCTTCTTCTCGAAAATGTGTTTAATACGAGTAACTTTTAATTTAATCCTACGTAGATTTTAAATTTTAATTCCGTGTCTAATTGTTTAAATTTCTTTTGGAAAACTAATTAAACAATCACAATATAATTTTATTAATTATACATTAGGAAAAAAATACTCAATCCGTCTCAAAATATTTGTAGTTTTACTTTTGACACGTATTTTAAAAAGCGAAAAACTCTATAAAATATTAGTTTTTTTTTAAATAATTTCTTACTTAATACAATTATCTATGAAATTATTAAAAAAATTATTTAAAAAATTAATATTTTATAGAGTTTTTAGCTTCTTAAAAAACGTGCCAAAAAATAAAACTACAAATATTTTGAGACGGAAGTAGTATATCACTCAGGGCCGGACCTGAGGGGAGGCCCAACAGGCGCTCGCCTCAGGCCCAATATGCATAGGGACCCTAAACCATTATTAAAATGTAATATATAGAATAAAGTGTTGGTAGTGAATACATTGTGAATTTGGCTCAGTTGGCAGAGGGTACTTATGGAGGATTTGTGTGTGCCTGCGTTTGTGCGGGGTTCGATTCCAACTCACCCGAATTTTCTAAATTTCCCATCTTATTGATTCGTTTCTTTCTCATTCTTTATTCTAAAAATAAAAATAATTGGTTAATCCCTAAAAATTTATAGGAAAAATTATTATATTTCAAAGGTAATTAATTCTATTATTGATAATTTAAATATAGATATAAAAAAATTGATTCATGCTTTTTAACTAAAGGAAAACTTATTATCTTTCATAGGTAATTAATTCTATTATAGATAATTTAAATTTAGATAAAAAATTGATTCATACTTTTTAACTAAATAGATATAGTGGCCTATAGAGAAAAAAATAAAAAATTATATGCAAATCCAGCCAACCCAAAATTATAATCCTGAATCTGTGCTTGGTAACTTGTGTGTTTGGATTTTGAAACTGTGATAATTTATTTTCTTACACAATATAGTACATTAGTACGTTAGTATTAGATGACATATTTGATCGATCAATAATATTTTTTTAACTATAGTAGATGGCCCCACATTTATAATTCGCCTCAGGCATTATAAATCTCAGGTCCGACCCTGATATCACTATAAAAAAAAATTGTATATTTTTATAATTGCAAATTATCTGTTTAAAACCCTGAACTACTTGGTATTAAAACCTTGAAACACTTGGTATTAAAATCATGAACAACTTGGTATAAAACCCCTGAACCACTTAGCGTGTGTTTGGTAAAACTGAGGTTTTTTAGGGGTTGAGTTTTTTTTAGGAGTTGGAGTTTATTTGGTGTATTATGGAGTTGTGGGAGGTGGAGTTTTTTTTTTTAAAATAACCTTGTTGGGTGTTTGGTGATGGTAAGGTTTGTAAATGGGTATTAAGGTTAAAATGTCTAAAATGCCCTCTCCCTTACCCCTTCCCCTTCTCCTTTCTTGCCCCAATTTCCTCTGCTACTACCGTCGCTTCCAATGGCCTGAAGTGGGCATCCATCACCAACTCAAATTGCCCCCTCTGCCTCCGCCTATTCCATCCTTGGAGGCCTGAAATCGCCCCCTCCTCCTCCTCCATAGTCCACTCGACTCCAGTCCACCAATTTAATGGTTGCTGATAGCGCTTTTCAATACATCTTCCTTCTTCCTCCCTTCAGATTTTTGTTGCTCTTGAACGACAATTTAATGGTTGCTGAAATCGAAGTCGCCGACAGGTGGTGCTCGAGGTCGCCGACATGCTGTGGTGGTTGCTGCTGCAAATTATCTCTCGTTGGGGTGGTTGATGCTGCTGCTCGAGGTCGATGACCGTACAGGTGGTGTTCGAGGTCGCCGAAAGGTGGTGCTCGAGGTCGCCTACATGCTGTGGTGGTTGCTGCTGCAAATCGAGAGAGAAAGAGGGTAAAGTGGATAAAACTCCCCCAAAAAATAACCTCAAACTCCATAATCTACCCCCCCCCCCCCCAAGGTTTTTAAATCATGGAAAATAAACTGCACCTTAAACCCCTTGAAGCTGATCCCATAGCTGCTATCAAACACCTGCTAAAGAGGTTAAAATTTTTTTAAACCTTTGAAACCTGATGAAAAGCCCTATCAAACACAACCTTAATTAGTATTAAAAAACTCTGAACCACTTGGTATAAAAGCCCTAAACCACTTGGAATAAAAATCATGAACCACTTGGTTTAAAAACTTGAACCACTTGATATAAAAACCCTAAACCACTTCTATTTATATCATGAACAAATACAATTTATTTCATGAACACTACTATTTAATAATTGTAACATTTTTATTCTTCTTTTATTTTCTTTTAATGTATATTTTTAATTTTTTTTTTTTTTAAATAAAATGGTTCATGAACCAATACTATTTATTTAATGAACAAATGCTATTTATTTGATGAACCACTATTCTGTATTTCATGAACCACTACTATTTAATAATTGTAAAATTTTCATTCTTCTTTTATTTTCTTTCAATGCTTTTTTAATTATATATTGATTTATTTTTAAAATAAAATGGTTCATGAACTAGTACTATTTATTTGATGAGCCATTAGTATTTATTTGATGAATCAATATTATTTATTTCATGAACCACTATTCTATATATAATGAACCACTAGAATTTATTTCATGAACCACTTCATATTACTTCCTGAACCATTTCTATTTATATGTGCAGAACCACTTGGTTTAAAACCCTGAACCACTTGGTTTAAAAACTCTGAACTATTTAGTTTAAAACCCTGAACCACTTGGTTTAAAACCTTGAACCACTTGATATTAAAATTCTAAACCACTTTATATTAATTTGCATTAAATTCACAGGAAATCATTTTTTTTAAATCCATATGGAATGGGTTATATGGAAAAGTTCAAACATTAATTGCAGTAACAAATTCATATAGAGTTTATTACATGGAACTGATTATATGGAATTCTCACAGTACTCGAAATCAGCGTGCAACAATTAGAAATTAGGGAGAACAAATTAACACACAAAACAAAGAATCACAATAAACACCTTTAAAAAAATGAAACGGGAAAGGAATCAGAAGTTGAGGATAAGAAAAGGTAGAGGCTTTTGAAATTTGGGATTAAATTAATCACTCGAGGAACCGGTGATGGAGAGGAGCAGCGCAGAAGCACCTCAAGTCTATGAGCCTCGCCGACATTTGCCTCTTCTACCACTCCGGCCCCAAGGCGTGCAGCGTCGTCGGCGTCGTCTTCGTCTTCCGGGCGGTGGGGGAGATTAGGAGGCCGGTCGACTTGGCGGAGACGAGGCCGATGACTTCTTGAAGGGCTTCGTTCTGCTTAGGCAGCCCCGACTTTCGGTCGCCCCGGTCCCAGATCCCGTTTAGGAGAGGGTCTATCAGTTGGGCGGTGGCTATGGTAACGGTGAAGCCGAATCCGACGACGGGGGTCGAGATTCGATTGAGACATAGAGATGGAGCAGATATGGAGATCGAAAGCTCAAGCGAGAGAAGAGAGTGAGGGAGGGACGGAGGAGTAAACGCGTGGCGTGTTTTCACTTACAAAAATAAAAGCGTGTGGGTTTCTTTTTAATTAACCAATCGGATTACTTATTTCCTTCTCACCGGACCGGATTCTTCTCACTTGAATCCTCCCCTATATATATATATATATATATATATATATATATATATATAGATAGAGAGAGAGAGGCTGGATCCGGTGTAAACACCTCTTACGGTGTAAACCGTAAACAAACTGATTATTTATAGGTATCACTATAATTATTAGTTTAACGTAAATTAATTATTCGTATGTGTGAATAGTTTTTTCATATGAAAATTATTCGACTGTTGCAACATGATTATTCGTATGAGTTATGTATGAATAAACATGTTGTTTCAGACGAATAATTTTGCCCTTCAAAATCTCCATCAAATCTCAACCGTTGATCTTCCAAATTCAACGCTCCAGATTTTCTCACAAATTACACCGTAAGAGGTGTTTACAAATAATCCATTGTCCACACACACACACATATATATATCATCTTTTTTTAATATATATTCATTTATCTCATCATATTTCTTTGAAAGTATATGAAATCAAATGTCAGCTTATATGCGTATTTGTCATAAAAAAATATGAAAGATGACAAACCATGACAGATAGTTGACAAAACATGACAGTTGCATACATTTACTGATAAATTTGTTTGTCAGCTTATATGCGTATTTGTCATAAAAAAAATATGAAAGATGACAAACCATGACAGATAGTTGACAAAACATGACAGTTGCATACATTTACTGATAAATTTGTTTGTCAGCTTTTATGTGTATTAATCAGCACAAAAATTACATTAATGAAGATTGAAAAGATATGCTTACAAACCACAAATCATGACAGATAAGCTGACAAACCATAAAAGATAGCCGACAAACCATAACAGATACAGTAGTTGATAAACCATGACAGATAACTGATTTTCGACATGACAGATAGATGACAAGCGATGAAACATAATGATAAGGCATATTTTAGTAGGCATTATAGGATAATTTTAGTTGCATTTCATGATAATTTATTCATGTTTTATTGTTCATTTCATATTATGCTCTTTTGGCGGGGAAGTTTGGAAACAACACTATTTCGATTGATTTATGCAGATTCGTAGTTCTGACGTGGTGAAGAATTTGGGAGAGATTTAAATGGAGTAAAGAAGCTGGAGAAAGCAAGGAAGAAGAAGGATGACTGGGCTCAAGACGAGGAGAAACTAACATAATCTGGAAACAAGGCAATTGATCGCCGCGGCGAGTCAAAACAAGAACATAGAGGAAGCCAGCTCCAGTCGCAGCCGCGAAAGTCCCAGTCACAGTGACGAAAGCCTTCAGTTCGCTATGGTGAAAGACCATAGATGTCCGTGACCAGTGCAATTAGTCACAGCCGCGAGAGACCATTTTGCAGCGGCAAAACGCCCACAAAAAATCAGTTTGAAGGTCGAATCTTATCTTTTCAGAAGGAAACTCGTTCTAATATCAATGATTATCCATTTTTTATGGTTTAATCTATTGAGATTGATGATTATTTATTAATTATTTTCGGATTTAATTTTTTAGGATATTTTTATCTCAACTTTTAGGAAATGATCTAGGGTTTTCGGGCCTCTTTTCTCTTATATTGTCAAGGCCACAAAATTCCCAAGACAACCACTATTATTCTCATACTTTTTCTCATAAAATACAGTAGCTTTTCTTCCATTCAAGGTTGCTTATTTTTCATCAATTCGAAGGAGATTTAGGTAAGCCATGAGTGGCTAATTCCGCTATTTATTTCACCTATCTTTCGGAGACATGGTTGGTGATTTGTGAAGCTTAAATTTAGTATTTTTCCTACTGTTCTTTCGAGATCCCTTGTGTTTATTCTTGATATTATTGTGATTCGCGACCATAATAGTATCTTGCTAGGTTTTTGTTCTATATTACTTGAATGAATTCCTGACGGAGGGAAAACCTATCGTTGATCCGCCAAAGAAACTCAAACCTATAACTAGTATAGCAATAAGCAAGAGGTCGATCCATAGGGAAATTTGTAATTCAAGTGTCAATTAAAGTAACCAAAGAGGGGGGTTTTGTGTGTGAAAGTTCCGCCTTTTATCAAAGCGGAGTAAACAAGCAAAGTAAATGGATTTGGTTTTAGACAATTAGGAAAAGTAATTCTACCTACAATTTTCCACTTTATTGGATTGAAGCGATCCTTGTAACTTCTTCTCGTCCTATTAAGTTTTCTATGAATGCCCTTGTCCCGACCTAATATAGTTACTAGTCCAATCAGTCTTAGAAACCCTTATCAATCGAACAGTCCCTAAAGAAGGATTTAACCCAATTGATAGCTTTAAGTTCAGAGATTAGCCAAGGTATTTGCAGTCCCTAAAGAAGGATTTAACAACACATTCAACTTTCTACTCATTCAATTAGTTCAATCAGCCCTAAAGGAACAAGTTTGCCACTTAGGTTAAGGTTTACAATCAGGAATCTACAAAACCTTAGCAATTGAATTGATTCTAACTAGTTGCGCGGGCTAGATAGAATAAAACAATAGACAATCAAGCACAAAGAAGTTGAAGCATTCAAATATAGGAAACAAGGAACGAGAATTAGAAACTCACAATCAATCCGAATAAAGCTTCAAATTGCAGGCAGAATAGATGAGTTTAGTTCCTCATGGAAGACATCGCTCAAATTCTCTAAAGTGTCTGATGAATGAATAATAGAGAAGTCCTGAAAAAATAACTAAAAGTGGCCTTAAATATCATCGAAAGTCGGCCATAAAATAATGTAGTAGGTCTAGGGTTTTTTTAATATTTAAAACGCCGCGCATCCACGCTGATGACCAATGCTGCGGCCGCAGTACTCTGTTCCTTCGTACCCCGCTGCAGCGGGCGCTGCTGCGGCCGTGGCAAGCTGTTTGCCGATTCCTCTTGTCTTCCTTTGCGGGTTTCTCCTCTTGTCTTGCATCTTTCCTTCCTTGTTCCCTCCAATGTTTCTTGTGTTCCTCTTCGAGATATTGCATCTCCCAAATGTGTTCCGATTCAATCTGCGAGATAAACACAAAATTGCGCAGAATCCGAACTCTTCTAAAATAATCACAAGATGCAATTTAGCAACAAAGTATGAAAGAAATGCAACCTAACTAAACTAAAAATGCTTATAATGCCTATCTAAAATATGCATTATCAAATTCCCCCACACTTAACCTTTGCTTGTCCTCAAGCAATGATAAAATGAACATGAATCAATGTATCCCACAGGAAATCCCTTCAAGTTTCAACTTTATCAAAAAGCAACATCATAGCAGGTGAAAACATAAACCAAGCAAACAAACGTCATAGCATGTATTATAGTGATCAAAGCTTAGAAGTAGACATTATCCAACCTCACTAGAAATATGTGTTTCACTCATGTGTTTAGGCTTTAAGATACAACTCTCAACTCAAACCAATCATGCACTAAGCTCATAGACATTGACCACAATATCACCAATTCTCTACCGAAATGTCATTACTTGCGGGACACAATAAAGAAAATAAAATGCGACACTTTTTTTTTCTTTTGTCTTCTTTTGTCTTTTTTTTTTCTTTTTTTTTTTGTCTTGGTGCTTTCCTTACGCGAAGCGCAAACATGGGTGTCATGAATGGCCCCGGTCTATCAACACCTCAACCTACTAATATGAAGTCCACTTGAACATCTTTTGACGCAAGTTGCAAACATGGGTGTCATGAATGAACCTGGTTACTCAATGATCAAGCTTTCTTTTCCAGTGGATAGTTTTCAACACCTTTTTGCGCGAATCATACCCATGGGTGTCATGCGTAGACCCGGTTACTAAGTGCATCAACCATTGCCACCTTATTCACTAAATATTCACAAATTCAAACAAAAGACTCAGAATATAAACATAAACTCCGCAAGCAATCAAACATGTGCATCGGTCTTTAAAAATAGATACTGCAGTCAATGCCAAGAGGTAGCAACACTAGGAGAGTAATTCACACAATTGAGCAAAAGATTTCAAATAAGGCTAAACATTCTCACAAGGTCATGTTTTTTGGACTTCAATATACTTTAGCTCAATCATACATGCTCAATTATATTCGCTAGCTCATGTTCCACAAAAATCAAATAAAGACAATAATCAAAACATCCAGAACTCCATGGGATTTTTATGAATCATGCTTGAAATTTAAAATAGAGGACAAACTAAGCCAGATGGGTATTTGAATAACACATATGTATGCAATGCATGCTCTATTTTTGGATTTTTGAAATATTATTATTATTATTATTATTTTAATTACGAAAAATGCAGAAAAATAAATAAATAAATAATAGACAAAAATTAAACTTAACATAAATTAAATAAACTAACTATTACAGAACTTAAACATGTTGTGTAGAAATTTAAACATGGTCTTAGAAATGACAGAATTGACATAATATACATATAATTCTCCTCCCCCACACTTAAAGTTTTCAGTGTCCTCACTGAACCAGTATAGACAATCAAAATAAAACATAAAAGTTCAGGGGGAAGGGGTAGAACTAACCACTCACTGAGGCGGCAGCTGGTACGGTGGCGACTGGTACGGCGGGATATGAGGGTACTGCTGACGGAAGTAGTAAGACTGCTCTCTTCGCAACTCTTCCAAGTGATAGTTTGTCTCACGCGTGTTGCGGTCGATGTCGTGGAGAGTGAACTCGAAAGAGTCCTGGCGCAAGGACATACGGTGGAACTCGATAAGCATGTGGTCCCGCCAGGGGTCATCCTCAGCAGAAGAGAATCGAGGTCCCGCAGAAGAACCAGCGGCGTGCTGTGCATCCCCCATATGATAGTCTGTCTGTGCAGGGGCAGTCTCCTCAGCCTCGTCCTCATCATCATCCTCAACATGCGCCTGGTCAGCTGCGATGTATAGGGTGTTGTTGGAAGGCCCATAAGGTAAGGGCCTAGGAAGGTGCAGTCGGTGCTCTCCATGCCTCCCCGACTTCCAAATCCAGCCTCCGACATCAGAGCTCTCAATCAAGAAGGACCTCCTGAGCTGATCCGTAGTATAGGTGTACCCACCAGACATGGGTCCACCGCATTGTTCAGGCTGTAGAAACTGGTAGGCGATCAGGCTAATCATGCCTCCCAAACCAAACCTCCCTGTCTTCTTCCCTTGGATCTTCACGCAGCTTTCCACAAAGATCTCAACCCAGTCCGGCGTACCACGGGACTGGGGAGCCAGACTCCATAACCAGGCTAGATCACCAGCAGGCACCTTGTTCACATTGCCTTGGCCGCTGAAAGACATGGCCAAGACCTTGTGCACAAGACGAAGGCAAGGGTGTACGAAATTGTAGTTATACTCTCCCTTGTGGCCGTCAAATGTGGTTCCAGTCGCTTTGAACCATACATCATGGCGTTGCTGCTATGTCGCCATGAAATACCAATCTAGGGTGGGCGCCCGAGAGATCCCAAAAATCTGTCTCAGCTCATCATGTGTGCAAACGTGAGGCTGATCCAACAAGTTGAACCGAATCCTCGAGTTATCCACCTGCTGAAATGTGGCCAGAAATTCCCATGCCAGCTCAGGGTATGTAGGGGCACTGCGGTCTATAAATCCCCCCCACTCAACCCATGGAATTTGGGTAGAAGATGAACTACCCCAGACTTCAGCTCAAAGTTGACTCCTTCTGCTAGCGCAGGGAATTGGATTGCCAAGGGTTGTTGTGCCAGATCAGGAGCAGAAAGCTCCTTAAGAGTGCGGTTCGTGTCGTTAGCCATCTCTGTTGCAGGTTCTTTTTGATCAAAAGGGAGTTCGCAAAAGCGATCACGAGCTTCTCGCCTTAGAGCGGCAAGGGTCCTTTCAATCTCTGAATTAAACGACAACAAAGGAGAATTAGTAGCACGGGTATGGACCATATAAGACGGTCCACACCAAGATCAACACTAAAAACACACAAGAATTAAATAAAAAATCCCCGGCAACGGTGCCAAATTTTACGGCGCAAAAAAAAAAGGGGGGGGGGATAAAAGATAAATACATACATAGAGTTCACAGGCTCCATCTTTTCAAACCCTACCTCACTTCTCTCAAGCTCCCTGCCGCTCCCACCATCCTCACACCTTCTTACCTCCTTCTTCATCCTTTCACAATCTCCATAGCCACTCCCAAGCTCTCTTTTTTCCTCTCTTCCCCCTCCTTCCTCCCTTGCTCTTCTCGCATCTTCAGACACGTCGGAGGTCGGAGATCCAACCTCGCGCAACCACGCTCTCCCCGGCAACGGCGTCAAATTTGACGGAGGGAAAACCTATCGTTGATCCGCCAAAGAAACTCAAACCTATAACTAGTATAACAATAAGCAAGAGGTCGATCCACAGAGAAATTTGTAATTCAAGTGTAATTCAAGTGTCAATTAAAGTAACCAAAGAGGGGTTTTTTGTGTGTGAAAGTTCCGCCTTTTATCAAAGTGGAGTAAGCAAGCAAAGTAAATGGATTTGGTTTTAGACAATTAGGAGAAGTAATTCTACCTACAATTTTCCACTTTATTGGATTGAAGCGATCCTTGTAACTTCTTCTCGTCCTATTAAGTTTCCTATAAATGCCCTTGTCCCGACCTAATATAGTTACTAGTCCAATCAGTCCTAGAAACCCTTATCAATCGAACAGTCCCTAAAGAAGGATTTAACCCAATTGATAGCTTTAAGTTCAGAGATTAGCCAAGGTATTTGCAGTCCCTAAAGAAGGATTTAACAACACATTCAACTTCCTACTCATTCAGTTAGTTCAATCAGCCCTAAAGGAACAAGTTTGCCACTTAGGTTAAGGTTCACAATCAGGAATCTACAAAACCTTAGCAATTGAATTGATTCTAACTAGTTGCGCGGGCTAGATTGAATAAAACAATAGACAATCAAGCACAAAGAAGTTGAAGCATTCAAATATAGGAAACAAGGAACGAGAATTAGAAACTCACAATCAATCCGAATAAAGCTTTAAATTGCAGGCAGAATAGATGAGTTTAGTTCCTCATGGAAGACACCGCTCAAATTCTCTAAAGCGTCTGATGAATGAATAATAGAGAAGTCCTGAAAAAATAACTAAAAGTGGCCTTAAATATCATCCCAAGTCGGCCATAAAATAATGTAATAGGTCTAGGGTTTTTTTAATATTTAAACCGCCGCGCATCCGCGCTGATGACCAAAGCTGCGGCCACAGCACTCTGTTCCTTCGAACCCCGCTGCAGCGGGCGCTGCTGTGGCCGCGGCAAGCTATTTGCCGATTCCTCTTGTCTTCCTTTGCGGGTTTCTCCTCTTGTCTTGCATCTTTCCTTCCTTGTTCCTTCGAATGTTTCTTGTGTTCCTCTTCGAGATATTGCATCTCCCAAATGTGTTCCGATTCAATCTGCGAGATAAACACAAAATTGCGCAGAATCCGAACTCTTCTAAAATAATCACAAGATGCAATTTAGCAACAAAGTATGAAAGAAATGCAACCTAACTAAACTAAAAATGCCTATAATGCCTATCTAAAATATGCATTATCAATTCCATAGTAGCATGCTTAGGATTGTGAGAACCTTGTTTGATCATGACTAAGTAGGGATTTCGATATAAGTCTTGAACGTCGGTTACCATCACTACTACATTAAGAGGCTATTGTGGCGGTTAGAAACCGCCATATAAAGTGTCAAATCCGCCACTTAAAGTCTAAGGTAGCGGTTTTTTTATAGCTACATCAGCTCGCGCTACCTTTGCTCAAATGTGGCGGTTTTTAAAGCAAATGTAGCGGAATTTAGACAATGTAATCAACTCATAAGATAAAAAAACCGCTACCAAATGACCTAATGTAGCGGTTTTCTCAAAGTTGTTAAACTGTTTAAGGTGGCGGTTTTTAAAGTCATATGTGGCTGTTTTTATGGGCTTAAGTGGCGGTTTTGAGAATCAAGATTCAAGTATGATTGTGGCAGGTTAGCTGGCGGTTTTGGGTTTGAAAGTGGCGGTTTAGTTAATGTATTCATTTTGACCATTCAATATATATATTCTCAATATTATACATTTTATAATAAAAAAAATCACATGCATTTAGTATGTGCATACATTCAGCTGAACACAAACTAGAAGTTACCATTCATTATTAATTAAATACAAAGTTTACCATCAACCTTAGAGATTCAATACAAAATTTACACTTTGAATTGGTTAGCTGCAAGTACTTGAAGCTAGGAGAAGAGCTAGCTATGCAATTTCTACTCAATTTCACCTAAAGCAAAATCCAGACATTTGGCTAGCTGCAAGTACTTGAATCTAGGAGAAGCTGTGCCAATTTAACCTAAAGCATAAACCAACAAAGGGTTTATCTGGCAAATTTAGCTTAACAAAATGGATACAAGTGCTCAAAGCACAAACTAGCTAGCTCTCTAGCCAACAATATGTATACGTACGTACCCATGCCATATATGCAACCACCGTGTCGTCTCCGCATAATAAAAGAAGCACAAAATAGGTCACAATCTTCAAAAGGGATCAAATGCACAAGTGACCTTGATTGGTCAGCCAAAATGCATTATCGATCTTCATTCCTGCCATGAAAAAAAAACAAGGATATATATTATTCAAACAATTGCCCAAAGAGAAGATCGATAATGAAGTTAACTTCATGAGCAATAGATACATAATATTTAACCTAGGTAATTCTCATTCCTCTTTCTCATCACAACTACGAGTTGGCCAATTCATAAATCAGAATCCAACTTTCAATACCACTACGATTTTAGAGATTAAAATCCACACATTATAATAAGAAAAGAAAAATCCACACACCAAATGATTGCATAAAAAACTAGGTATGAATAAAGACATCATATCAAAAAAATAAAATACTAGGAAAGACAATTGAGTGTTTTAGACAACTAACCTTCATAATGACTCAATTTAGTTGTGGATCTTACAAAGATGAATTGTCCATATAATATTCACTCCACACAAGTAACCTGAAATGAAAATCATACATCATTTAAAATAAATAGACTGTAATAATAACTAAGAATTATTAGATACAAAAAATATAAAACAAGGAATCCAAGCTTTACATTTCATCGAAAATGTGACTTATTATGATCGGATCTTATCTCCCCTACTGGATAAATTCATTGCTAAATTAAATGTTTGGAATACAAGAACATTAATAAATCAGAGACGTGCAACCTCATAAAACCCCTATTTTAAATGCCTAACTCAACCAAAAGCTCTGATTGTCATAGCCCCAATGACTGTGTTGTCCCATTGATTCTCATCAGCTCTTTTGAAGAAGAAAAGTAGTACTTCTGTACATTGAGAATCAAATATCATACTTCTTAAGCGATAATTTCAAAAGCCAACTATTTTTTGTTGTGATTAGACAGTGTTAGATGAGATGATTAATCCCCATATTAGACAGTAGAAGTATAGAAATTTTATGTAATTAGTAGCACAAATAGCAGTGGGATTTATAAAGCTAACAGAAACGACTAGTTACCATAGAGTGAAAACTAATCATAATGATTTTATTTGTACCTGCAGAAAGGTGGTGAGGTATATCACTGGGATAATCAGGAATGACACTTCCCATGCAACAATTGCTAGAATTCCAAAGCTCAAGTATGTGTTTATGGTTGATACTATAGTTACAGTCAATCTACCAGGTAGATCGATCTAGGTCAATAATGTTCAGATCAGAAGATACATGAAAGAGTATAACAGAGAAAAAAAAAACCATATCAGACAATGAAATTTCTGCGTACATCATTTAGCAATGTCTTTTCTGTGGAAAACTCAATTTCTTACGTGACTCAGGATCCTTCCCAGAGGAGTTGAATCATAGAAAGACATCGGAGCTCTGAAGAGGGACGTGATGAGTGTTGAAGAGATAGACCTAGAACCTTTTTGAGCATGTAGAACTCCAAAACTTGATCTGAGTAACAAAACGAACAAGGAACAACCTATAACAGCATAAACTGCTACTAGTTTCTTCTCACTCATGCTAAAGTTATGAAGGTTAGCAGCTAACCAAAAATTTTATACCAATTGTACAGCACTGAACAAAATGTCAAGAGTGGTTATGATAGTTATATAAAAGAACCATAGCCCATGTTTCAAATACTGTAAATAAGGTTTGTAACCACTATCACCAGTCTCTTTTTCCTCTTTTTTAATCAGTTGATCTCCCAAGGTACACAGCTCTGTTGTGCTCAACTTCTGTATTCTGATTTCAAACCTTTACTGCTGGAGATATCATCTTTTAAATCCTTTTCAGCACCAAAGTTGATGTGTGCTTGGGCAATAGTTTTGAACCCTCCATCCAAAGCTAGAAGTTCATGGTAAGTACCTGCTCCTAGTACTTTCCCTTCTGACATTAGCTATCACGAATATGAAGATTTTGTCACAAATTGGCTTCAACACCAAAAGAAAAACATTACCCATTCCAGATTGTGTAAATACTCACCAAAATTGAGTAAAATGCAGGGAGGAAATAAACTTGATGTGTTACAAGCAAAATAGTCTTTCCTGCAAGTGCTTCCATGACATATCCCTGTCAAGAGAAAGATTAACCTTTGCATTCGAGATAACAGGGCCAAAAGAAAAGGAATTTCCCATTCCTCAAGAAAGATGATGGATGGGGAGAGTACATACATTGAATAAACTTGTTGCTGTGTGTGCATCCACAACACTGAATGGATCATCCGGTAGATATATATCTTCATTTTGATATAGTGCACGAGCAAGTTGTAACCTTTGCTTCTGTCCCCCAGTGAGGTTCACTCCTCTTTCCCTATTACTGTTAAATCACCTAAGGGAAGCATCTCGAGGTCTTTGATCAAACAGCACTTGCCAAGTGTGTCTTGGTACCTGGCTGAATCCATAGATGATCCAAACAATATGTTTTCCTGGATTGATCCTGTCTGAATACAAGCTGTCAGTGAAACATAAGCTATCTTCCCATTCACCTGAACCTGAGAAAAATCAAAGGGAGCAATTGATAAAGTTGGTGAAGGTATTTGTCAATGTTGTCAGGTAAGTAGAGAACTTATCTTCTATGATTATTGTTTGAGTTCCATCTATGTTTGCAACACTTACTTCAGTGCTTCGTTAATTATATCCTTCATTTTAAGTCAGACATGTTTTCTTTGTGAAATTATTTAAGCTAAAAAACGGGTTAGCTTGGCTTTTGCTATTACAAGTAGATGAGGTCTTACTAAAAGTTTGGTCAAAAGGCAAGTGCAATGATAAGGAACCTGTTTCATAAATTTAACAATACTATATTTTTAATATTGCTTATGATTTATAGAGCTTGCAATATGTAATCTAAAATTGGACATGGAATAGAGAATGGAAAAGAACTTACTTCACCATCAACATATGGAATTTCTCCCAGAATGGCCGCTAAAAGGGTTATTTTGCCTGCCCCCACCTCTCTACATATTGCCACTTTCTCTCCTCTACTGACTACCATATCTATGTTCCTCAAGTTGGGTCTCTCGCATTTTTATATTCCATGCAATTCCTTTTGCTTTGATGGAAATGGAGTGCACTTCCACCCCTTTCTATTGCTGCTAATATGCATCTAATGCTGCCATTGCTGCTAATAAAACAATAAAACTCCATAAACCTTTCTTCTCTCAAATTCTTCTTCTTCTCTCTATTTTCTTCAATTCCAGTCCCTAATTCTAATCTCCAAAACCTCCTTCAAAAAACCCTATTCTCAACCTTTAACTCACCGAGTGTAAAATTAGAAAGCAAAATAAATTGAACAAAAAGGAAGAACATGCAGAGAAATAGACTAACCAGAAAGTCACAAAGTACCAAAAAATTCCATTGTTTGCACCAGAGAAAGAACGAAAAGGGCGATTACTACCGGAATCGCTTCATGGTGTAGAACATCAAATTGAAGAGCACCAAGGAAGACTTTATCAAGGTGAGGGCGATTTCGAAGGTTGAGTTCGGATGCTTCTGGCCGGAATCGCAAAATACTTTCCAATTGGGGATTTCAAAGTGTTTTTGGTGGAGAAGGGAAACTGATTTGGGGAAGGCTAGGGTTGATGATGCTCGATATGAAGCGGTGGAAATGTGGGAGTCAAATAAATTTTGGATATAATTAAATACTCCTATAATAATAAAGTAAAATTAAAATCTCCCCAAATTTATGAGCGCGAAATTCTCCCGCTTTTAAACCGCTACATATCCCTAATTAGGACCGCCACATTAGCCTATAATTTTTAGATTTTACAAAACCGCTACCATGTGAGAATAAACCGCTACATTAGCTTCAACAAAACCGCCACCTTAGCCTCCGAAACGGAAAATGGATCTCTAACGATTATTCATCACAAAAACCGCCAAATAATTTAAACCGCCACATCCAATCGCTACAATAGATCATTTATGTAGTAGTGCATGCTTACTTGATGTTATTCTTATGCCTAGATTCTTAGGAATTTGTGCTATCTTTATGTTGAATCTCTGTCGTGCTTTGGTTGCATAAAGGTGTAAGGGGTTAATTTCACTCTTTGTGTTTTGATCTACATAAACTATGATGGGAGAAATGTATGTGAAAAGAAATATGACAACTTGAGTTTGAGTCTATGGCCAATTAAGCCAACCAATGTCAAAGAATGCATAAGTGGAACTGTTTTCTCTATTGAATTGATCTCAAATCCATCACTTTATAATTTATTATTTTGTTCGCAATCTTCATTAGTTTACTTTATCATATTTATTTGCTTATTTCCCACTTCTTCTTTTTTTATTGAAGTAGTGTTTAAACTATTGAATCTTAGATTTTTCTGTGGGTTCGACCCAATACTTATCGCTATACTAGCCTTTAGTGTGAGAATTTCTTTGGAGATGTTTACACACGACAGTTTACCTCCGGTCACACAAAAGGACAATATTATCAGCATATTAATTCCTTACTAAATACTCCCTCCATTAAAGAATATAAGTCCTTTTAGGCTTAGATTTTTGTTTGAAAATATAAGTCCTTTTATGTTTTCTAGGTATTGGTATATGAGAAAGGTTACTTTTTGACTTTTTACTCAAATTTTATTGGTTGATAAGAGCTGTGAATAATTAATGAGGGGTATAAATGAAATAAGTTTATGATTTCCTTAATTTGTGTGCAAATGTTTAAAATGACTTATATTTTTTAACGGGGGTAGTATTTAACAAATATCAGCATATAAAACGAAAGCTAAAAACCAAACTATATTACATCATATATAACACGAGAAAGCCAGCGATGTTGTTTACAAAAATACACCAACCAGCATAACCACCCCCGCCCCCCCCCCCCCCCCCAACACTCCGCAACAGAGTTTAAAATTAAAAAAGTACATAGCACCCAGATATCACCATATTTGACACATGTTTTTACTTTTTAGTACTTATGCTTCTTCTTTTTTACAAAATATTTACGTTTTGGGTCAAGAGAAAAATAAATCCAAATCGTGCATCCTTGCCCTTTCCTTTGCCTCCGTTGAAACATCATATTAATGCATATACTCTCATATATCCGAAACAAAGATAGCTTTCAACAACTCAAATGTCATTAGCTAGTGAGCGTGGCTGGGAACAATACATTACACACCATCTATATAATTTGGAGAAGACCAAGAACATCAACAACTATGGTATAGTAGAATCAAACACAAGCAACCATTCATCCTAAGAAGGAAGAAAAACGTCAAATGGAAACCACCACTAGTGAGAGCCTTCAAGATCCACTTTTACGGGTCGAAGATCCCGCTCAAAAATGCCATTGCAAGGTTTGCGATCAGTTTGAGATCATCTTGGTACGCTTTTAGCGTCGGAAGCCTTTTTCTGTAGGACGGAGTCTGCTTTGGAGACAGAGAGCCTGATGCTTCATGCGGAAGTTCTATTTGCAAAAGAGTTCAGTCTTCAACATATGGTGCTGGAAGAGTATAATCTTGCCCTCATTAATGCTGTCAACCACACCTAGCGGTGTCCATAGGAGATTGAAATGCTCATCTCTGACATCCTGATGCTGGGTCAGACTTTTCAGACGGTGTCTTTTAGGCATATCTTCCGAGAAGTCAATTCTGTTGTGGAATATATCACTACAAAAAAAAAACCATATTAGCCACACTTGCTAGCAACGGCAGGAATTTGCCATGGCCATTGAGTAGTTTTTCGCCACGGCAATAGATCTCCCGTTGCTAAATTTTGTTATAACAGAACGGCAATGCTGCTTTGGTCTAATTTTCTTTTAAATAAAAAAATAAAAAAAATACTTTTTTTAGGCGAAATATATTCTTAAAAGACACTTTTTCTTTAACCTAGGTAGCAGATCGGGAGGAGCAATTCTTTCTCCAGCTTGAGAAGTAGATCTCCAAGCCCTAAGCCCATGCTGCCGAAGCAAGTCCTCACAATGTCGATGGGGAGCTTCATCGTGAATCCGCTTGTGCACCGCTCATCCTCTTTCTCCGGCACCGTCGACCTCAAGTCGTCATCTTTGTCCTCTCACTTCGCATTCCTCAGATTTTACTCCCCTTGTGGTCTTTTCTCGTCTATCGCCTCCTTCTGTAAGTCTATTTCACAGCCTCCTTCGAATTCCGTAAGTCTCTCTTTCTAGGTCTCAATCTCTTGCCTAACTAATTTTCGGCCCCCAAAATGTTGAAGCGTGAAATTTTCTAGGGTTTGTTGTTTCCGATAGGGATGGGGCTGAGTACTTCTACTTCTCTTGCTTGCGATTTTATATATGGATTTTCCAATTGATGTCGAACTCGGTCATCTTATGTGATAGAAGATATACTTTTGAGTTGTGGGAAAATTCTAATTGATTTTGTTTGAAATGCAGGAAGAGCAGTGGGTTTTCCCATGGTGCATCGATCTACAAAGGTGTGACAAGGTACATTCATACATCATATATGATCTTGAAAGCATTATTTATGTGACTTGTTCTTATCAAGTCAGTCTTCAAGATGCAGGGTATCTGATTAACTATCATTGAAAGAGTTGTCTTCTTCCAGTTTTAGGTTTTTAATAAACTTGAAATATATGGATTGAAATTGCATAGAAAGATTATTCTATATCTTTCTAAAGTTCAAAAAAAGAATTCAATGTTGTTACTGAGCAACTTCAATTCATGTATTAGTTTGCTTAGGGTTCAACTGGATATTAATGTTCGGTCTGATTAGGTGTTGTTGCAGCCTAGAATTGACATCTAATTTCTTTATATTTGATCTTTAGAACTTATTTTTGACTTTATTTCTTTTATTTTTCTCAAAGCTCAGCCTGATGATTGTTAAGATAAAAACATGTAATTGCCAATCTTATTTGCTTATTACAAGTTAAGACAACACTTCCACCATTGGATTAACATAAATCGATTCAATTGATATCAATTCTATGATATGCTTGTTTATGTACGTTGATTAATGGAATTGATTATTTCTATTTTCTTTTACTAGATAATACTAGAAAAGGGATGGTGATATGGATGGTTGGTGCTTTCCTTCTCATGCAATTGGAACTTGTACTTTGATTCTAATGGGAAAGATGGCTCACGGTAAGAGTGCCACTAGAAATTCCATCCTGGGAATAAAGGTGCTCGTGAAACTAAGCTTTTATATAGAATGTATTTCCAACATATTTTGTAGTGGTACGATTTTCAAGCCCGTACAAGTGTCAATGTCTCATATTATCCTTAACATGTACTTGGTATACCCTGTCGTAGTAAAGTTCTTTGGTATGAGGGTCAATGTCTCATATTATTAGTATTAAACTTATTTTGTAGACTTGGCAAGACTAACAGTTGGATGCATTTTTATAGGTCAAAGGTTTATATTGGGATGCACTTGAGTTTAATCAAATTCAAGGGATTTTTATCGGAACAAATACTGATTGAGAATGGTCTCATTTACTTGATTTCCTTGATTGTGCATCGTATTGAGCAATAACCATACGAATATAGAGATTTTCATTTTTCTTGCTTTAGGCTGTCTTGACTTTGGCTTTTTATGTTCTAGAGATCTTTGTTGTGCTTGTTATTAATATGGCTTGCTATCATTTTCTAATGCATTTCATGTTAACATCACCGATTTACAAGAAAGGCATATCCAATTTCTATAGCGGGAAATCAAAGTCCTTCACCAGCCTAGCAGAGGCTGCTTTCATATGCTCTTTGATTTGTGAAGGTATTCTCATTTCAAGTTGTTTTTTGTGGTTGACTTGGGTCATTTTATCTCTTGCTTATTTGAGGACATCATGTAACTAAGCTTTCATTTTCTTTAAGTGCTTCATATCAATGTAGATCTTAATTTGGTTCTTTGATAGTTGTTATCTTCGTTGTACTTGTAGATCCAATTCCACTTGCATTAGCCTCAATAGCACAGGTATTTCATTGTTCTATGTCCTTCGATCCTCCATTTAATGTATTATTTATTCAGAAAGCTTCTTCCTTCTTTTTTTTTTGGAATTCTTTAATTGCAAAATTCCTAGTTTTGCAGTTCTGAATTTGTCACATGTTGGCTTTTTGTTGAGTTTTAAGTATCATTTAGTCTTAGAATGTATATCGATGACCTCTCCAAAGATATTGATACTTTTGATGAGTGGATAGAAGCCCAGATGGGTATTCAGCATAGACATGTATTTTCAGGTGAGTTAATATCTACATTTTAAGGTTATGCCAACTAGCATTTTCCTTGACATCCCTTGATATAGCTAAAATTTGGAATATCAAGCAAGTCTTAATAACATTATTATTTCATCATTTTTAGTAGACTTTACAGAAAATGATAATAGAAATTTAAAAATAGAGAGCCTAGGCTATGGTGTTGATAAAGAAGCTATTAATTCAACTTATTTATTCGATGTTTGGCACACATCATCTATTGTAAGTTAATATTTAATTTTGATCTTGATTTTGGTAGTTTATTGCAGACCTTGTTTTTGTATTTGTAAATCTTGTGATGCTTTTTTTTTTGGTACTAGATCATACCTATAATGGTGGGGAATCTTTTAGTTGTGATCTTAATCGTATATGTATAAGTGTATTCTTAAAAATAATGTGGGATTGCGAGTTGATCTTTTAGATACTGGATTTTATTATCTAACTAGTTTATTTATTTTATTAAAATTATCACGGGCAAGGGATTTCTGTGTGACTGTCTGTCTGTTTATGGGGTTCCTTATCTATTTCTTACTATTCATGTTTTGATTATGTACCCATTCTAATGGAACTATTTGAATTTTATCCATGACACCCATTTCAATACTTTTTCTTTTGTTATCTAGTTCTATATTTAAGTTGATCTCTCTCTATATTTTTATCTTTTGCAGAATTAAGTTGATCACTCTCTCTAACCGTTGAGAGGGCGAGCAGTTGCAGAAATTCGCTTCTTTTGATTTCTGGTAATGCTTTGGTTCCCTTGATTCTTTTACTTTAAGAAGCTTGAAAAACCATGGTTGGTTTAGACTTAGAGTGATTTATTGTCTTAACATAGATTCAATTGATATCAATTCTATATTATGTTTGTTTATGTCAAAGTATTGAATTTCGATTCATCTCTTCCTAAATATTCGGGTCATGATCTCTCATATTTTTAGGTTTTCCAATTGAAATTTTCAGACATTGTGCAATTTGTGCTGTTGTGCTTCTAATCGAAGGGAAAGATCAAGGATTGAAGATTGGATCACTCCTACAGATTTTCATTTGTGATTGACAGGAGAAAGCAGAGTACCTAATTATTTTTACTGTCCAGATTTGTGAGTAATTTTGATTTGTGATTGAAGGGGGAATTGAAGGAGTGATTTTGATTTTGATTTTGATTTGCTTTTGCTTTTGATTTTCTTTTGGGATGGAAAGGAGAAATTGAAGAAGTTGTTGTTTTTCTTTTGTTCTTTTTATTTCTATTTGTAAACTGTGACCGGAGGGATAAATTTTCATAAATTGATTCATGCCCCTCATTGTTATTATATTGAAAACACTAGTTACTGTATTCTTCAGCTCTTAAGAATAATGCATTTAGAATAGAATTTGTGGCGTATTAATTTTTTTTTAGAAAAAATAGACTTTTTAGCCCGGACCTGAAAAATCCGGGCTAAAAGGTAGGTTTTTTTTAAAAAAATTTCCAAAAGTATATTAGCAACGGCAAATTGCGTCACTTTATCTCTAGCCACGGCTCTAGCTAGACTCTTTTGCCACCAAAGGTTTCCCCACGGCTGATTTCCCGTGGCTAGAGCCGTTGCTACTACCCTTTTGCCACGGCAAAGGGACTTTCAGCCATGGTAAACAGCCGTTGCCAATATCTTTTTTTTTATAGTGTATTGTTCGTCTATTGATACTATCAGCTCCCTATCTCTTCATCCAAAGTTCTTAACTATTGTCCTTAGGGACACTATTAGTTTGTGGCGTATCAGTCGCGTATGGTGCTTTAAAAAAATGTGAGCATGTTCTTATTAAAGATTTATTAGTGAGTAATTTTATTATTTAGGGTTCAAAATATGAATTTTACACCTAATTTTCTCTATAATTAATTATCTCTTCCCTGCCTTTTCTTAATTTTGTTTTCGAGTCATGAATCCTTAATTTTGTTTTCGAGTCATGAACACTGTTCTAAAAAACCCTTTAAGACCCTTTAAGACCCCCGCCTAAACCCTTCAACTCACTCAACCGCCGAGGCCGTCAAGGTCGTCAAAATTCGCCTAGACAATATAGACCCGCCATGAAATTCGCCTAGACAATATAGACCCGTCATGAAATTCGACTAGACCCCGCCTACACCCACCTAGACACTTGACCCAACCCTATCGCCAAACACCAACCAAGTGTTTTCTAGAACATTGGTCATGAATCCCTTAATCACAAATACAATTGTAGCTAGTAGCCCTAAAATATTTTCCTAATATTGTAAAACAGAAGAGGAGGAGAATCTGAGATTGTATTCAACTGATAATCACTTGTGTGGTATCCACCAATACAATATATATAGGAGTTATATCCTTAACCTCTAAGTATAAGATAAATCTATCTAAGTAAAGAGTATATCTTGTACATCCACATAATAATAATATTATAACACTCCCCCTTGGATGTACATTCCTTGTTTCTCCAGCTGCCTTGTTAAAAATCTAGCTAGGAAAACACAATGGGACAAAACCATAGCTTAGGGAAAAAGAGTGCAGCCTTCCACGTACGCTCTTGTTGTACTACCTCGTTAAAAACCTTGTCAGGAAAACCCAGTGGGACAAAACCTGATCGAAGGGAAAAAGAGTGCAGTGCGTATATGCTCCCCCTGAATTCAACATCCTTCTCAAAGTCTTCTCATTCTTCTTGATTAACTTTAATGTGCATAATATGGAATGTCTTCTTGATTATCTTTGACGTGCCTGACTTGCATGTATTGGTGTTGAGCTGCTTTGGATGCACAAGTATAAGGTACTTCAGGACCTAGTGTGCCTTTAATTGTTGATATGGGGATCTGATGTATTAAATGGTGCTTAAGTTGCCTCATTAAAAACCTTACCTTGGAAAAACCCAGTGGGATAAAAACCAAGATTAAGGAAAAGAGTACAACTTTGTATGATACTTCGGGACCTAATAAAATGTCACCGCTTTCACAAATATAGGTAATTCATGTACTTTAATAAGGATCTGTAGCCAACTGCATGTGACAGTACTTTGATAATAATGCTTCAAGCATTTTCAATCGATTATTTCCATTTATATGGGTATGCACGTACAATGTCCTTCATTTATATTTGGAGCCAAAATTATATTCACTCCTGGTGAATACATTCTCATGTAACCTTTAATAGGCTTTTGTGCAATCAATTTGGCTTTATATTGTCATTTGTACAAACACCCACTTAAACCAATTGATACTATACTTTTCAATGTTGGAGCTACAGGTCCAAAAACTTCATGCTTAAATAATCCATCTTTGCATGAATTATTTCTTTGTAGATTTTGGGATATACCATATATCCTTGTGAGGGGAGTTGCCTCGTTAAAAACCTTGCTTTGGAAAAACCCAAATGGGACAAAAACCAAACTTAAGGAAAATAGTACAACTTTTCTCCCCCTCAATTTAGCATATAAATCATCAATTTTATAAAGATATGGTACTCCTGGACTTAGTATCCTTTCACAATCTAATGAATTGTTCAATAAACCAATCGCATTATGCTCTTAGCATTTTGTAAGCTCTAATTATTCTTATCAAGCACTTCAAGTGCAAACTTATATATGTGTCATCAATGATAATCAAGGATCTGGTCATTTCAAGACAACTCATAATCAATTATAACACTTTCAACATTCATAAAATCTCTTCAGGAGTTTTATACTAGTGGACATATCAACATTGTTTGAAGTTACTACTAGAACTTTGATTTGAACCATACTATCTTTTTGCATTTACTAATGCCTTTACTAGCATGTTTGCTAACTTTCGGTTCACTTCTCTTCCATGCAACATATTACTTCTTGATCTCCTTTTCCTCTCCCCCTAAATACCGAGTATTTTATCATCCTTGATAAACTCTAGGTATTTGATCTTCTATGGAGACTCAATCCTCCATATACATCAACTTTCTTGATTTACAACAATTTAGTGTAATCCGGGGAGATTTCGGTGCCTATACTGAACATGTAAATATCAAGCTCTCTACTGGAGATAAATTACAAGAAGGAGAATTTATTCTATTGTTGACCAAAATCGAATCAAGCTCTTGATATTCATGCCTGCTTATTAGCTATTATTGATGACTCTACTGGGTCATCCCATGTATTAGCATTATCCTAAATGACAATCTCATAAGTAACGACCTCACTTGGTAGATTTAATCGTCAGTTTCTCAATGCTCATATATCCAAAATATCAATTTCATTGATAGCATTTTCATATCACATCCATATGGGTAATCTATTTATTTTGTTGGATCCCCTTCTTTGACATCCTCAACTAGGGGAAAGCCACTGCTTCCGGCAATTATTAGTCCTTCATTGACTTTTATGATCCCAATTTATTTGTCATCACTCATTCATTTAGAGTGTTTTGACGCTCTTCTAGAGCCATTTTCTCATATGAGTTTATTGCTTTATTATATCAATAGGCCTTCGAGGACTAATTTTGATGCTCTTCTGGAGCTATGTATAAGGTTTAATTATGCCAAGTATAGACTTTATACAAATACTCGTTAGTTATTTCATCTTGAAAACTTCAGGTTTTCCATAGCATCAGATACCAAGCTCTAAGCCATTCTAACATTTTCATACGATGATCCATTCACAGTTTGGGAGATTACAAATCCAAATTAGGCAAACCATTATCCTTGACTTGTTCTTCCACATTCTCCTTGATGTAGGAGTCGACTCATACATGATTATTTATAATCATTTTCAAAATTATGACCAATATCTTAACAACGGTCGCGCGCATCGTATCCTCTTTATGTCCTCTGCTAGAGGTAACAATATATATTGCATCTGGCAATAAGAGAGGTTGTTATGAACCATAGGTCATTTAGCTAGCTATTTATTTGAGTTCTACCATACCCAAGTAGATTAAGAACAAGATCCCAAAATAAAGAGTCTTCGGGCTCTTGTGAACTAATTTTATCAATTTCACACAATTTAACCAGGATGTGCTTCAAACTCTTCTCCCAAATCATCATTTGTTGAATAAAATTGGCATTATCAACCCATAATTGTTTCTTCAAGAAACATTTCCAATGCATATTCATATACATAAAATGCAAATGCAAATCAAATAGATAAATAAAATAAAGATTCCATGTACCTTAAAATAGCCAAATTGAACTAATAACAAACAAAAACGACAAAGTTGGCAAAATCAAAGGTGTTTGATCATCTAAACACCATAAGACACTCCTTTAATTTATCCATTTCATGAGTATCTTCTTTTTTATAAGTTTATCTACTTCAAGAGATAACTTTTATTTGCATGAACAATATATATAATTCTTCTTAATATAAAACCGCATATGTTTATGACAAACAAACTCTTAACAAAGTTGTTTCTTCTGGAAACAGTTTGAGTTTTGAATTATAAAAAGTAAATTGAGACATATACACCTCACAAGTGAATAACAAAACTAATCTCAATAAAAATAAATATACTAAACATAATTAAAATTTATTTGGCCACTTCTGGTGGATATCAATTCAGATATTTATCACTTGTTTCAAAAACAATATCATTCACAAATAGTATAGGTTCAATAACTATCTCAAATTTCAATTTCAATAATTTCATCGATCATCATCTATGAGAGAAAAAGTCTTTTCTTATTTTCATGCAATTACTATCGGGATATAATACAAATCAACTTCAAGATACATAAATAATGTCAACTTCTGGTGACCAGGAAACAAACAAGTTTAACCACTTCAGGAGTTTATATTTCACCTTCTATGAAATAAATCATATACTCCGTATGAAATAATTTGCAAGTACAAGATGGAATCAACAATATCATCTTAGCTTGTTACTACAAAGATGAGGCTAATATTTAATCGATGCATGATGACGTTATTTATTCATCAACTTAGATATCGTTTATCATGTATCCGTTCAATATATGGTCAATTTACCCAATAGTCATATCTATATGCATCGTCAACCCCCATTCGTACATGATTTACCAATGCTCTAAATTCTCATTTATCAAAGTATATTAGCACTATTGCATGATTTATGATATAAAATCTATATGTACAATCAATAACGTCATATTGCAATTAGCAACTAAATGGTAAACCATATTTAATGTACGAGATGAACTCATAACACACATATACAATCACTTATGACCAAGATGCACAAAAATAATAACTCAAATATATGATGTTTAGGCTTACCTGAGCGCAAGCTCGATCGCATATACCAATATTTAGAAATTGGTCAAACTCCATCACGAGCCTTAAAGTTGAGCCTAACCCAAATAGGCTCACTATACCAAGTAAAGTTTAGTCTTCTAAGGTTCGGCTCCTTTTACCATGATATCCTAGTGTGGATCCGTGGACAAACCACTCGCATGACACCATCCATCACCAAATCAAAATATTAATAAATTATAATCATGGTTTATTTAAAAACACATACGATATAACATAATTCTATCAACCCTTATGTATAAGGCCTTAAACCTTTTGAAATTCTAATTAATCAAGCAAGGAAAGTCAATGTACCTCTTATGTGAGCAACGCGTACATAATCACACTCCAAAACATTGAGAGATCTATCTTTATATACAAATAAAGATATGACTTTTCATCTACTTCAGGAGATGATGATAAAAATATAATATACAAATAAAACAAAACAAAATAATAATCATTAATATACATGGACGATACTCATTGTTTCATCACTACGGGGATGAAGTTTATCGATTACATGAAGTGATTCATAATATCAATTTCTTTACTTTCATCCACTTCAAGGGATTTAATATTTTCTACTTCAGGAGACCTATTAAATTATTTATAAACAAAATAATAAATTAGAAAAATCAAATAGCACTTACCTACACTTACCTCTATGACGGCGTAGAACGGGAATTGATATAATTGACGTATACATCCTCTTCGGGAGATGTGTTTATCTACTTCACTCGCTAAATCTCATTGCTTCACTCGCTAAATCTCATCGCTTCTGGGAAGAGATTTTCCACTCATCGGAACTCAGGGACAAAACTTGTAACCCTGAAAGTTTGGATCTTTTCTGTTATTTATCAGAAAAGTACATGCCCATCCGCAATTTTGATAATTTCAGGGTTGGTTTTGTAATTAATACAAAAACCACATCAAAATCGTTCGTCTTCTCCGACGAGAGAAACTGGTTGAGCGAGCGGAGTCGGCGGATCACGGATGACCTCCAACTAGGGAGATCGAGATCGTTCGATATTCTTCTCTTCGACGCCGATAGTTAGGGTTTTGGTGGAGGAGATGGCTGCGGCGGAGTCGGAGTGGCGGTTTTGCTTCCGGAGGCGCTTCTGTTTGATTCCGACTCGCTTGAAGGTCTTCCGGCCGCGGTCCTTGAAGGAGGATGCAGATTTGCGCCCCTATGCAAATTCCAATCCCTATCTTCCTCACTCTCACTGTTCTCCTCCTCCGTAGCGAATTCGTCGGACTCCGTAAAAATCGAAAGCTCCACAATTAGGGGCGAATCGGAAGCATCAAGAATCTCCTCCTCCTTAATTTCTGGTAGGCGAACCCAGCGACTCGGTTCTCCGGGAACCAAGCCGACTCACCGACTTCTTCGATCTTGGAGTCATTATCGAAGGGGGAAACGGGAGGGGATAGATCGAGGTTCGAGAGGGGGACTTCGATCTTAAGGGCATCGTGATGGTCGACACCTCCGGGAGCACATTCACCATCATCCTGGGTTGGATTTCTGGCTGTAGAAAATTGCGATCAGTTTGGGATGGTGGAGCATGGCGGCGGATCGGAAAAATTAGGGGTTTTGTTTCTAGAGTCTATCGTGCTGATAACGTATTGTAAAACAGAAGAGGAGGAGAATCTGAGATTGTATTCAACTGATAATCACTTGTGTGGTATCCACCAATACAATATATATAGGAGTTATATCCTTAACCTCTAAGTATAAGATAAATCTATCTAAGTAAAGAGTATATCTTGTACATCCACATAATAATAATATTATAACACCTAATAAAAAAAAATAATTGTAGCTAGTAGATACTAGATAGCTATATGACAAAGGTGAATTTATATACAATATTAATTATATTATCCATGTTTTATCACATGTCTCTAGAGACATCTGATAAAATAGTTGTGCTATGCTTTTTAGGGTTAGGTTCATTTGTTTCATCTGGGTTTGTTTGTTCTTCGATCATCTTTGTATTGCACCATTTTTTATTTTCGTTGTATGTTCTGACGGTACGCCGTCTATCGATTTTATAGTCCTATCGAGTGATCAGGTCTGTCTGACCTTCGAATTATTTTCTAATAAAAAAAAATTATAGTATCCATGTGCTAATTGCTATAAGTAATCCTAACGTTTCAAATGTATACAGTAAGCGCATGTTTTCATTTACATATATTCAGGCATGCATCATATTAATTTGTCTCATATATGCAGGTTTACTTTCCCATTTTTTTTTTTTCGAGGTGAACATATCCTACAAAGCCTATCTAGATAGGTTGACTCTTTCCCAGTTTTTTGAACTTCATATTTCCGATCATTTATATGGCACTATTAATTTCTCACCTAATGCATGACTTGTTTGTGATCAATAGAATTAAAACATATGTTTGGAATTGGCCGGTGCTCGGTGTCGACGGTATGTATGATCGATTGATTTAAAACATATGTTTTGAATTGGCTGGTGTTCTGTAGTGCCGTAGTGGAATGAGGTTAAGCGTTTGTGCGACTTTTAGTATGAGGTTAAGCATTTATGCAAGTTTTGACAGTTTTAACAGATTTTAGTGACCTTAATGGTATTAACAATAGGGATGTGCAGAAAATTAAGCGCGTGTTTGGCAATTAGGGTTTTTTTAGGGGTTGGATATTTTTTTAGGAGGTGGAGTTTATTTCGTGTATTATGAAGGGGTTTATTTCGTGTATTATGAAGGGGTGGGAGGTGGAGATTTTTTTTAAAAATGACCTTGTAAAAAAATGATTGATGTTTGGTGGGTATAAGGATTGTAAGTGGGTATTATGGATGAAAAGTCAAAAATACCCTTCAAATCCGAAAAGGGGGAAAAATAAGCAGGGGCAAAAGTGAACAAATTTCCGTAACCTGATGAAATAACCTCCCAAAGCTATCCTCTCCTAGCTTCCAAAATCAGATAAAATAAGCCCCACCTCCAACTCCATAATCTCAAGCCAAAGCTGCTTCCAAACATGGAGAAGTCAGAGCTTAAAATTTTAATTAACCTCCGAAACCTCTTCAAAGTTGCTTTCAAACACAGCCTAAATACGTTCTGGCTGATACGTTACAAAAACATGATGAAATGACTCAAAATGAAAAGGACACAACATTGATATGATACGAAACGGTAAAACACGATAATAATCGTATCGGATACATATCAGGGTTTTTTTTAATTATCGAGATGACACGATTATTTTTTTTAAAAAATATTACAAGGTAGTTTAGTATAAATGTAATAAGTATAAAAAGAACATATATAAAAAAACAAGTTGGGCTCATTTGGTTAGGAGATTTCTGATGTCCTTGTTTTTGGTCTTATTTTGCATGTTTTTAGTAATATTAGAGTCTTTTATGCATATTTTGTATGGGGAAAGTATGGAAATTGTGTAGTTGTTGATTAATTGTAAGATATGGAATCTACACAAAGTTTGGTGTGATTTTCAAGTATATATAGCTGATTTGGAGAAATTTGGACGCACTTTGGAGTTTAAAGGGAAACCATGAAGACATTGGAGAAGCTAACAAAGAGCGTTGGATGGTGCAACCGGAGAAAATCCCACTTTTTGCCATTCATAATTCTTAATCAAGTTCTAATGTCTTCATGAGAGTTATAGCCATCAAAAAGAGCTTTTCAACACATATTCATATGTGTCAATGGAATGGACCAGGACTCGAGAAAATGCGTTTCAAGACGAAGTAGAATCCTAAAAGCTGCCTAGAAGCTACTCGAGATCGATCAGGCGCACTCGACATCGACCACGTTTCCCTCGACATCAACTGAAAATCCAGAAGCCGCGGATGAGAGTGGATTGGGTCGAATCTTTTGAGACTTTCCATATCCGAGATTTTCACATATCTTTTATATTTAGATATTTATCTCCTTATAGGTATTTTCCTATTTACCCTAGGGATTTTTAATATTAGATAGGATATAGATAAAAGATAGATATATTTCTATTTATTTTATTATTTACTTTTCTTGGCTAGCAAGGATTAGTCTACTATAAGGCCCTTGACCTAGATTTTATTCATTTAAGCAAAGTCATCTTCTGACGCAAGTAGAGAGAGAGAGAGAGAGAGAGAGAGAGAGAGAGAGCCAAGAGGAGGAGTAGGAAAATAATGAGAATGGTTCGCTAGTAGAAAATTAGTCTATTGTAATAGTTGAAAGATGTCACGTAAACCCCAAAAAATGATACAATAGGTCTAATGCATCATTTTTTGTATGCTACTTCCTCTCATTTTGCATTAGACCAAATGTAAGAGCTATTTCAAGCTAATGTGACAGCCAAGTATACGAAAAAAACATGTTACATTAGACTTAAACCATGTTGCAATAGATATGTAATAAAGAGAGAGAAGAGAGCAAAAAACCCTAGCTCCCCTTGCCGCCTCCAATCCATTACCCTTGATCGACGCCTCCGTTCCGGTAACTCAGGCCGCCGACCCCAATCTGGAACCCCAGCTTGCCGATGCCATCCTCGAGTCCCAAATCCGATCAATCCCACTGATGAAAGAACCAGCGAGACCAACATCCGTTTTCTTCCCCCCCCCCCCCTCTCTGTCGCCGCCTGAAAGACCCCCAAAATCTCCAAAAAAAAAAAACCTCAGGTAATGCTTTCAGAGATGAAAATCGAGTCAAGTTCAAATCCCCTACAATCATCTTCCTCCCCAATCCGACTTCATTTACAAATATCCATCAACGAGGGAGAAAAAAGAAGAAGAAAAAGCACGAAATGGGGCAAGATCAGGTGAAAAGAAAAGACAGGGAGATTGAAGAAAAATGGATTCCGTTGTGCGATTGTCAACTTGGGCGGGGCTGGAGGTGGCGTCGGTTTCGTTGGTGGTGATAATGCATATTTAGATAGGCATTATAGAGTAGTTTTAGGGTCATTTAGATGTATATATTGCATTTTAAAGGGTTAGTTTACTTGTTTGCTCATTTGGTACTTAAGTGCGGAATCTACACAAGTTTGGTGTTTATTTGTAGATTGAGGATCCGAAGTAGTAAGGAGGTCAATCATGAGAGTTATATGGATCATATGGAGGCAATAACAAGCTAGAGAAGCCAAGTTGGAATGCACAAGGAAGAGGCAAAGGGCATACAAGAGGAAAAATGGCACCCGCGGCAAGAGGAACAAGGCAAGACAGAAAACCGCACCCGCGGCACCAAAACTGCACGTGCTGCCAGAATTCCAGAGTTCTATGCAGTAGCCGCACCCGCGGCCAAAGGGGCAGCACCCGCGGTTTTCCTGGGCCGGATTCAGCGCCGATTTTCTATTCCTCTTAAGTGGGCCTGTCTTTGGGAAACACTTTCTAGGGTTTTTTATGACGGTACTTAGGCCTATTTAAAGGTTTGTTTTAGGTTGTTTGAGGGATCTCGTCTAATCTTTTGACAATCGTTTGACAATGGAGTGCTAAACTATTTTGGTTTGCCTACGATTTGAGACTCCGTTTGGTTGAATTGTGAGTTTTCTATTCTTGTTCTAATTTCCATCACATGTTTCATCTTCTTTGTGCTTGAATGCTTTATGGTGTTTGATGCTATCTTAATTGATCACCTTGCTAGGATCTCATCATCGCTAAGGTTTTGAATTGTTCGTTATGATTCTTAATCTTTTGTAGCAAACATGTTCTAGTTGACTTCATTAGAAAGCTTGAATGTGTAGGAAGTTGACTATAGGTTAAATATTAGTTCTTTAGGGGGCTGATATTGCTTATAAGCTTTATACATCTTGAGACTTATTGCTATTCCTAGGATTAAACCTTAATCCGTGTTAAGATTTCCTAGGAGTAAGGGATTATTAGAACTCATAGGGCTAATAATCTATTTAAATCAAGATAAGAACATCTGATTGGAAAATGAAGAGAACTTGAGTAGGAAACAAGGATCGAATTCACCAAATAGGGTTGAGAATTGTAGGTGAAACTATCTCTTAATTATTGATTCTCCTAACTCGTTAATATTTCTCATTCTCAACCACTGAAAACCCCTCTTTTCTACAAATTGCTAAATACACAATACATAGGAATACTTGATTCTCTGTGGGATCGACCTCTTACTTGCTCACTATACTAGTTTGTAGGTTTGAGTTTTATTTTGATAGGAAACACAACGATTTTGTCCTGTCAGGTGGCTCTCCCGGGTTTTGGACGGCTCTTTTGTCGGGTTGTCTGTCTGGTCAAGGTCGCCTTCCTTGGGTTGGTATGTGCTTTTTCTTCTGCCTTTACCTTTGAACTTGAATCAACTCTACGCTTCTTGGATTGGATGAATCTGTTGATGCTCATTTCTATTGTTAGTGCCATTTTGGAGTTGTTGTACCCTTATGTCCTTTCTGTATGCTTGAAACTAAATACCCCCAAACAGATCGATCCCATTGAAAAAAGAAAAGAAAATGACTCAATTGAAAGAGTTGAACCAGTTGAATAACGATGTGAACCCGCCCTTTGAACCCAACTTTGGTAAGTCGCTCTATTCTTATTGTTGTATTTCTAGACCTTTCTTCAACCCCCTTATCACCTTGAAGAGAGAGTCTACTGTCTATAAAAGGGGAAGAAACCACATCTCCATGAACCCACATCAACAATCCTCTGACCCCATTTCTAACCTCTTCCTTCATCTTAACCCATCCCTCTGGCGATTTCACCCCAAGAAAACCATGGAAAAAGAACAACAACCTTTCAAAAAGGCATTTTGCACCCTCAATCCCAAATTCGGGAGCAATGAAAAAAATGGAAAAATAACCCAGACTAAGGCTCGGAGTCAAGATGATGACACTATAAACAAGGAGAAAACCCAGGAGAATAAAAAATGCCTTGTCAAAGTAAAAGGAAAAATGAAGATGGAGGAAAGCGAGCTCAATGCATTCAGAGAGGAGTTGCAGCTTGACATGAAGAACATCATGGAACTCAGAAATGATATTAGGAATGATATCCATGTCCTTATGAATGTTTGGATTAACTTTAATTTTTTACTCATCTTTAAACTACTATTGATTAGAAATATATTATGTGTTTCTTGTTGGAATTCTACTCCCTTGGTTGTGCAACCTTTTTTCGACAAGGAATTGGATAGGAAAAAAAACCAGAACAAGCAAGAAAGACACCTCAAAGAGGCTGAAAAGAGAGAAAAAAGTCGCTCGGAAACAAGCACAGATGACGATTGACCGCCTCGTTGATCACAATTTTGTATTAGGTGAGTATGAACAGATGATATTCGTGTATATGATGCCTTTTTTTTGTCTGGCCATGTTCTTGAATTTGTGCTTGAACTGGGAAAATGTGTTAGTCATGTGCCCCTGCCATGCCTTTGGGCTTTTTCTGTGTGTTCTTCCTTCCCCAAGACTCTCGTGTATGAACCATGACCCCATTATGAACCCAATGACCAAGTTGAACAAGAAAAAACTTAAACTATCGGACCCATGCTTTTCTGATATGCATATTATGACAAAGTCCAAACGGTTTTTTTCATCCCTTTGGACCAGGGTGGACTCCTTTGGCATACATGGTACAAAAAATCCAAGTAACTCATCTACAATACGAAAAAATGTCAAAAACCGATCACAGCATGCAGCCAAAGTTGGGAAAGAGACCTTGCAATTACTCAAATACCCAAAAGGAAAATGAAAAGAAAGATAGCATATGTCAGTATAGACACACTGTAAAAAGGAAGGGAAACTATAGGGGACTGTGCAATAGTACTTGTCTATTACATGAACGAGAAAAAATCAAAAGTAAGATTGATCATATCTTTTCTTTGGCATCCTATATGGCTCAAAGAAGAACATCCACTCAACACCACCTCGAGCAAAAACCCACAGCTATTCAAACGGCTATAGACTGGAAGCCTAAAATTACTAGGGAAGACAAGATCACATGAATAAAGGCCCGAAAAGGGGGGATAGAAAAAGAAACAAAGGCCCGGATCATAATTGATTTACACTGGGTTGAAATGGTCGGAAAAAATCATAACACAAACATGAAAATGGAAAACAACAAAGACAAATTGATAAGTAAAAAGATAAATAATCCAGGATGAAAATTTGTACGTGGAATGTTTGCGGTATTGGAAAAAGAAACCTATGGATCGAGATAGAAATTTTCTGTAATATTGAAAATATACAAATTATGGATTTAATGGAAACAAAAATGAAAAAACAACCCCTGGAGGCCGTCTGAAAAAAGGCGGGGTTCGACTCAATTTACTCGACCCCGGCGCGAGGCAGGTCGAGAGGTATTTGCGTGTTATGGAAAGACTACCAGATCGCTAGTGGAAAAATTGAAATTATGAAAACAGATGAGCGATTCACTACTTTGATAATAGAAGATAACAATAAAAGAATCAAAGTGGCGTGTTGTTTTGTTTATGCGCCCGCTCAAGAATATGACAAAATTGAATTTTGGCCAAGACTTATTGACCGTATTTTGAATCTAGATTTTCCTTTTCTAGTTATGGGGGATCTAAATGAGATTCAATGTTCCTCCGAAAAGGGGGGGGGGGACACAACCAAATCCTAACAGATTCAATAGATTACTTTATTTTAATGTCCAGTGCAACCTACTCGATATTCCAACACTCGAAAATGGTTTCACTTGGAGAAAAAATAAGATAGACATAGACAACACTTATGAGAAACTTGATAGGACCCTAGTACAAGACCAAATCCTACAATGGTACCCGAACATTGCCAAAAGAAATTATGCATTTTCCTCCTCTAACCACTTCCCGACATCGGTAGATCTCAATTGGACTCAAAAAAAGAAGGCTAGACCGTTCCAATTTGAGAAAATTAGGACCCAAAGAAAAGACTACCAAAACATTGTTGCTCAAGCCTGGAGGATGAATTGTGTAAGATCTCATATGTTTCAAGTTACCAAAGAAACTCAACTTCTCAAACGATTAACAAAAGAATGGAACAAAACAACTTTTGGAAACATTTTCCGACAACTGAAAGAAATTGAATAAAAGCTGACAGACTTACAAAGGAACAATAATCAAAGCCAACAAAATGACAATGATAGAAGGCAATTGTGATTCATAAACAAAAAGAACAAAATATTACAATTCCATAAAACATTCTGGAGCCAAAGAGCTCAAAGAAAACACCTAAAATTATCTGACACAAATTCGGGATACCACCACAAAGTAGCAGCAAGATGCAGAAACAGAAAAATTATAAGGGAAATAATAACCCAAGAAGGAATGACGATTATAGGGGAAGAAAATATCAGAAATGAGATCCGAAAAGACTTTGAAAAAAGATTTCAAGGAGAAAGAATCAATTCTCAACTATTTAGAACTAAAACACAGAAATTACACAAGAGGAAAATGACATTCTCATAAAACCCATAACAAACCAGGAAGTAAAAAAGGCCTTCTTCTCGATTGGAAAAGATAAGTCCCCAGGACCAGATAGAATGACTGTAGAATTTTATCAACGATACTGGGAGTTGGTGGGCCCATCGATCATCAAAGCAATCAAAGGGGTTTTCCACTATAGAAGAATGCTTAAGAAAATTAACCAGACCTTCATCACGCTGATCCCAAAATGCGATAACCCAAGAAGAACCCACAACTATAGACCAATCAGCCTTTGCTCGACTATTTATAAGGCAATTGCGAAAATACTAGCAGACAGATTGAAAATTGTATTAGGAAAAATAATCCACCCATTACAAGGAGCTTTCATATCAGATAGAGCAATACAAAACAATGTACTCATTGCACATGAAATATTCCATTCCTTTCATTGTAGGAAGGGTCGAGAAGGATGGATCGCAATCAAACTTGACATGGAAAAAGCTTATGACAAGATGAACTGGGACATTTTGTTTGCTATAATGTCAAAACTTGGTTTCTACCAAAAAATTTGTGGGTGGATTAAAGAATGTATTCAAACAACCTTCTTTTCCGTTCTGGTGAATGATGAACAGACTGAGACTGCTAGTGCATTAGATTACATCACGAGAAACAGAAGAACCAATTCAGATCCACTCGACTGGATATGGAAAATTGATTCTCCGCCAAAAATAAAAAAACTTCGTATGGAAAAATCTACTAAATGGAACTCCGACGAAAGTCGGATTACAAAGTAAAGGAGTACATGTACCATTGGAATGCTCTCTTTGTAACGATAATGACGTAGATGCTGCCCACATCTTTACAGAATGTCAAACCACTTTAGCCTTTATTGGGAAAATGGATAGACAGATCGAGCGAATAATCCAAAACACTAACAAAGATAACAAACCATACAAAAATATAATAACAGAGATCTTTAAAAAACTTTCAACAGAGCATGAATCGATTATGGCATTTTCCCTTTGGGGAGTTTGGTCAATGAGAAATAGAATCCTCTTCGACAACAATGACATCATAAAGATGGAAGATTGGATAAAAAAAAATATAACACAATACAGGATAAGTTGGAGAAAAGCACAAACTGAGGAACAAGCATACGACATGGAGATCACAAGATCAAATACCCACCAAAAGAGGAGAAAAATGCATAAAGTTGTAAAATGGAAAAAACCTAACGAGGGATTTGTGAAACTCAATCTTGATGGTGCAAAGGTTGGATTGCGTCTTGCTGCTTCTGGTTTTGTCATCCGCGATATCCAAGGGGCAGTCCTCTCATGTGGCGCTCGCAACCATGGGAAGGTTTTCGTTCTTCAAGCGGAGTGTCTTGGTCTTTTTGCTGGACTCCTAGAAGCTACAAAAAAGGGCTTCTCTCGTATTGAGGTAGAGGGCGATTGCATGACCGTGATCAATGTCATGAAGGGGATTTGGCAGTGCCCATGGGAGTTCGAGATGGCGGTTTCGGATGCCCTCGGCCTGTGTCGTGCCTTCGAGAGTGTAATCTTCTCGCACACCTTCAGAGAGGGGAATTGGGTTGTTGACAGATTGACACATTATGGACTCTCGTCGCTGTTTGTTGAAGACTGTGACCCAGCTGAGATCGAAGACGTTGTCCGTCAAGACGCACTTGGGCGGTGGTTCAACCGCGATTAACCACCCCCAAATCTTTGCCATGTATAAAAAAAAGATAAAAGATAATGCATCAACAATTCACACCTATTGTAACCTTTTTCATTCAAGCTATTGCAACAACCTTATAAAATTGTAATAGCATTTCTCACATAAACTAATGTACATATTTACAAAATTTATCAAATTTCAAATACATTAATATTATTAGAAATTATGTCATGTATATTCACAGTACATAGATATTAGTCTCTCATCACGTCTCTAAAATAAATCTACATATACATAAGAAAAATACTATGGTTTACAAGCTATACATTCTAGTCTTTGTTTGCTAAGACTCAATATAACTGTATGACTTCCCTGCCTTCATGATCCTGCAAATATGCAACACAAAAGACTTTAAGTTTACCAACAAACTGCCATATGTAGCCATATTATAATAACTTGAACCATCCTATCGTAATCATAAAAGCTAGGTTGTTGAATGCAATAATCATATCATATGAAAGGAAATGAGAGTTTGCTTAGGAAGTTCCACAAAGCAGGCCTTCTTTTGTTGGTAAAAGAGATTTCAACCAGCAAAAAAATATGCCAAAGATTAGATTCATGCAAACATCAATTCTTAAAAATGCCAAGCTGCTCCTTATGAAAAGGCTAGATAATGCATGAAATAAATGTTACTTTCACAAAAGAATGACAACTATTGACATTGATAATCCAAAACTATACCTTCTTGATATAATCAGGTGACATGATCATCAACATCCATCTACTCAATCAAAAAGAAAACAAAGCATGATTATATATAAGTATATACACACTCAATTAGTATCAACTAATAAAGAGTCAATACTGTATAAAAAAAATAGGCCTTATTTGAGTGTACAAACATAGATTATTCATTATTTGAAGCATGTCATAAACAAAAGATCCAAAATCTTAATTTGAATAAATCACGTGTTATCCAGTAAATGATATTTTAATTTTTCAAGTTTCAGAAAATCCTTCTATGGATAGTTATTTTCATCTAGGTGCATCTTTTAATTGCCTTTAGGAGTCAAGGGAAGAGCACAAACAAAAATAGACTATTTACCGGACTGCTCACACACAATTCACCTACTCTAGGAGAACCTAGTAGAGTTCTTTAATCCCACCATACCACTAACCTTTGTTTCCCTTGTATTACATCTCTTTTTGCATTATCTCTGTTGTTTCACCACACATCACTACATCCATCCTCTTTTCATGCAAAATGGAGAACTATTAATTTCCAGTCACCATTACTTTCTAATAGATGTTCCATATTCGAATAACTAATCAAGAATATTAAAGAGTCATACCCCTATTTTAGCTTTAATTTAAGGTTCTTTATTTCCACCCTGCTTTTTTTCTAAATTCCCTCTTCTAGGGTTGAAGTGAGCCCAATGATAGATATATATGTATTTAATTTATGAATTCATGATTTTGAATGTTTTTCATCATCTTCTATGTTATGTGTTTAGTACTTTAACGAAAGTAAAAGGGATTCATGTTAACAAGTTGGATTATAATCACTAAAAAGGTAGAGACAACTGAGGTTTATTTGCGAGAGTTGATTTACCTAAATTGTTGGAATTAGCGAAAGTTGATTCTTTGATGTAAAGCATGCTCTTTTATGATTCATGAGTTACATATATGTTTATTGTAGTGGTGATCCCTAGCCTTGGAAGTTTGCACTTTTATTTGTTCTATTTCTTTATTTACATTCTGCACACTGTTAGGAGAGAAATCAAGTATTGAAATAAATATCAAATATAAATATCAAATCAACTCCCTGAACCACGCAAATAAAAATTACAAGACTTCCTCCCGTTGTAGTGGAAGGGAATCAGGATCGTATCCACAAGGAAGCGTGACAGCGCTCGCCTTTCTCGTTCCAAGATGCTCTCGAAATCGACCAGCAGGGTCCTCGACGTCGAGTAAATTACTCGATGTCGACTACTCAGTCGAGTAAACCTGCAAAACTGACCAACAGACAATAAAAAAAAAAGGCAAAGTCGAGTAGAGTAGTACTCGATGTCAACCAAACTACTGGATGTCGAGTAGTACAGAGTAGAAAAAATGCAACTTTTGTAATAAAAGAAAGACAGACAGAATACGAAATTTGTGGGATTTAATTCAATAATATAAAAGCTCCTAAAATCGGGGTTTAAACGCCACAATGATAACCATATAAGGATCATGCTAAAGGTAATAAAAGATCATGTTTTTTCATCAAATAACTGTCGCCATTAACAAGTAGGAAAATAGAGGCTTTCGCATAAACCTTAATTATTACTAACCCTTTTCATATAATTAATCCAAGTTTGCATTAACATCACTTTCGCTTCAATAACACAAACAAGGATCACCTTCGGCTGTCGCAAAACAATCATGCTCGTAGGGATAGAAGACGAAATCGCATCAAAAGATTGTACCTTTATCGCTTTACCTTACATGGCTATCGTCGGGCTCACCCCGACCCTAGAAGTTGGGTGACTACTCGCTCTTCATCATAAAGACACACATCAATAATAAAAGGAAACTAAATTCCATTAATAAAAATAAACAAAGCTTACAACCGATCGAAGCCAAATCCGCCCTCGCTTTCTCAAACCCAAATCGGCTCCAAGCTCTCTAACTTTCTCTCTTGCTCACTATTGTTGTTGTTGGAATTGAAACTGAATTGTTGGATGATCCTAAAACTCAGCCCCAAAGGCCTTATTTATAGTATTCAATCCCCGCTATCCAAGGAAAGAATATTCTATCTATATCTAAAATTATCTATCTAAAGATAAATAATAAAATTTTAAAGTGAAACAAATAAATATCTAAGGTAAGTCTAACTAAAGTGGATAAATCTTCCTTCTCTTGATAGATCTTCACTTGAAGTTGATAGAATTCACGTGCATTGGCTTGTAAGTAACCCACAATGCTCGGACTCCACTCGTTCTCGACTCGGATTGACGCTGGGGAGTACTCGACATCGAGTAAAATTACTCGACGTCGAGTAACTTTTCTTCTCCTCGGATTTTACTCAAGCTCGGGTAGATTCTGGACTCGACATGGGTACTCGACATCGAGAAGTTCTCTTCGTCTCGAGTGGTTGCTGCTCTTCAAGTGCTCGACTAGGTGGAATTCAACTAGAGTGCTCGAGATCGACTAGAGTAGTCGAAGTCGACTAGTCCTTGTCGAGTGCTTCTTATCTTCTCTTATGATCGATGTGTCCTGGTTCAGCTGTTGCTTGATCTTAGACTTTCTGTATTGGAGCTTCAGCTTTTCCATGATTTTTTTCCTTTCTCCTGAACTGCTGTAAAATGCCTCGATTTCTGCGAAATTTAACAGAAACTAATGTCGACTCCATATTTTTGCAAATAAGCATAAACTACATAGATTCTGTATAATTCTAACCTAATGATATGAAATGTATGCAAAAATCGATATAAAAGTTAGTGTAAAACATGGCAATTTAGGCTCACATCAAATACTTCATACTCAAGCTTGTTTGTCCTCAAGCAATACTTTTAATGGTCATACAGGGGAAGAATTCATACTCTCAACATCTTAGATTCATTGTCATATGTCCCTGCAATCAATTATCATCCTTGAAAAGGTACTAATGCCAAAAATCCATGTTTGTGAATAAAAGAAACTTCACACACAAAAGAAGGGTTATGCAAAAACATTCATTCGTGACAAAGCATTAATAATCAAGAGAACTTTAATTAAGCTCATGGTGAAGAAAAGGTAAAAGGTAAAGTGGTGGGCTATATTTGGGCAATGTGGTGCTAAATCCGGGGAGAATTTCTTCAAACTTTGCTTTGATGCGCTTTCTCCCATCATAATGTTTCCTCATCACTCATCATCTCACAATTCACTCTTTGCTTTTTTCAGTATTATGCTTTTACCTCTCTAACCTCAGCACTGCCTTCTCGCGAGTCGCAAACATGGGTGTCATGGATGGCCCCGGATACTTAGTGCTTCGGACTCTTCACCTTGGTGTCCCATCCTGCGGAACTATTATCTCGACGCAGGCAGGGTCGATTTACCTTTATCTTTTGAGGTGACCGGATTTTCTTTCACTCATTAAATTTTCCATAAACTTTTTAAATTCCTGCCAAACTCCAAATATAATGATAACAACAACACCATATAATAATCTTCATAATATGACATCATTCTCAACATCATCCCCGGATGGGTAATAAGATAAAAAAAAAAGGGCAATATTTAGATCATGTGGAGCAAATATGAAATAAGGCATAATATGGCTTTGTGATGCATAAGCATAGGTATGGCTAGGGATATAAAAATATGAGCATTATATGGAAAATATAAAGTCCTCCATCCTCTTATTATGCAACATGTCAAAAGCAACTTTAAATTTTACTCCTTTCATGGTTTTCAAGAAAAATGCATTTCATTGTGACTTCCCTTTACTAGGCAATCTCATGCTATATCTCTAATGAATCCAATTTTGCATCGTCGAGTTCAACAAAAGCTTCCATGACACTAATATAAAATTTTCAATGGGGGTGACTTTTATGAAATTTGGAAAACACTTGTAAGCACTTAGATAAATAACAATTCCAAAGATACCATGTATAAGCAATTCGAGAAACAGACTTTAAATATGCACACATATGGTCAAATAGAGTCAATTACGCATGAAGTAAGCCCTTCCCCCACCCCATACTTAAACATTACAGTGTCCTCACTGTATAAAAACAAGAGTAAAGAAAGAAACTCACTAGACAAATGTGCAAAACGTCGGAATCGAGCACTGTATATGCTGCAGAGGTGGTCGATCTCGAGGAGAGTAGTCGACATTGACTAGACTACTCGATCTCGAGTACGTTGACACCTCAGGATGGCCTTTGTCTCGACCACATGGTCCTTTGCTCCACAAGGGTGGTCGACGTCGAGTACTGCCGCAACTTCTTTTTAGTACCTTCAAGCTTCGTTAGATAATATCCACAATAGGAAAGCCCCAAAACAGTGTTTCAAAACCAAAAACCAAAAGTAAAGATGTCTAAAAACTAAAAAAAAAAACTAATTATTTTGTTACAAGCTCTAGACTTTATAGTCGTTAGGCCGACTTCTTCCGTTTAAGCTCAGGGTGGCATTTGCAGTGCCTATGTGGACTGCGCTTCGAACAAGACTCCATTCTTGTTTATAAGTTGTAGTCCTCTAGAATGGACCTTGTGCACCTTTAATGGTCTCATCTTCTTGTGATTGAATTTATTAGGGAACCAATGATTCTTAGACTTGGAAACATAGGCTTTGTCTTCAACTTCATACTCCTTAGGCTCGTCATTGGATACCCTGCATAAGTGCACATACCAAGGCAAACCTCTCCCATGTATAGATAAATCCTTGATTGAAATAGGAGAAGAGATGTCGTTACCTTGACTTACCTTTGCAGAATTACTCACCGTCGAGTACTTCTATTCATCAAGTGGACTGCTCGACAGAGGATGAGAAATCGAGTGACCCTAGATGTGGGCTACGTCGAGTATTTCTCTGGCTCGGGCGGGTCGCTTGACAAAGGTGTGCTCGATGGAGGTCTCTGATCTTGGTCGACGTCGACTAGAGTACTCGACGTCGAGTACTTCTGGTCGACTTCGACCCCATACTTGAACCCTGGCAAAGATTCTGAATAAAAATTAGTCAACGCCGACTTACCTTGGTCGATGTCAAGTAGTTCTATGGAATCCTCGTTCAGAATAGCCATGATCTCCTCCACCTAGGCTTTCATATCTCTCTTCTCCAGCTCTTCGGGGGTCATATTTCTTACCTTTGGCTTCCCCCGCAAGTGATGTATCTAGCTGAGATTGACTTGACCTCTTCCATGGGACCTGTATGCCTTTCTGTTTTATTGAAAGAGTACTCAATTACCTCATCGTTGATATTGAAAGTGAGCACTCCCTTCCTTACGCTTATATTGGCATCTACCGTCTCTAAGAAGGGCCTTCCTAGAATGATTGAACAAGCAGGGTCCTCTGCCATATCAATAACTAGAAAATCAGAAGGGACAAAGAACTTACCTATATGTACCGGCACATCGTCCACCATGCCTATTGGGATGACAACTGTGTTGTTTGCCATGTATAACTTCGCATCCACAGGCTCTAGAGCACCTATCTTAACTTTGGACCAGATTGATAGATGCATAATACTTACATTGGCTCCTAAGTCACATAATGCATTAAATTTATATTGACCAAATCCCATGGTTATAGCAAACTTACCTGGATCTGGCCTTTTTTCTGGAATGTCCATCTTGCTGCATTTCTTTACAATCTCAGCCATCGATCGCTTCTTGCTTAGAATCTCTTTGAGAAACTTTACATATGACGGCATCTCATAAAGACCTTCTGTGAAAGGAATTGTGACATTTAGCCTTTGAAGCATCTTCACGAACCGCTGAAACTTCTTCTCTGCTGGGTCCTTCAAAGACTTAGTTTTGAATGACAGCGTTTTCTTCTTCGGAGGTGCTGGAGTCTTGTCGACCTTGTCAGAAGGCTGGTCGACATCGATAGGGGCCTGGTCGACATCGACTGCAATATTCGATTTCGGGGTGATTTCTGAGTTTTGCTCGATATCGACTAGGGGCTCCTCGACGTCGAGTACGTTCTGGTCGACGTCGACTCGTTTACTCGACGTCGAGTACTTTTCTGCATCTTCTCCTTCTGTGTTCTGTTCGGGCGTTTGTGTCTGTCGTCCACTCTTGAGATTCATGGCGGCTACCTGTCCTGTAGATTTATTTTTAGGATTAGGTTCAGAGGATCCAGGAAGCGTACTTGATTGCTTGGGGCTTGATGAAGCTAACTGACCCATTTGGGTCTCCACTGATTTCCGCCAGATATCAATCTCCCCAAGTCTAGAGTTGATGCCAAGCAGCTGAGTGTGGATGGAATTGATGGATTGCTTGTTGTCTGAATGTTTCATCCGCATCTCTTCAAGAATAACCTGCATGTCATCTTTCTTACCTTCCTTGTCAGGGTGACCAGGAGCTCTGTAGGGCGGGGGATCTCTTTGATACTGGGGCTAGCGATAGTGGCTCCAGTTTTGTTATTGATGTTGCCCTGAGTAATTTCCCCCCGCATAACACGCCTCTTCGTGGGTTTCAGCTACTAATATTTGGTCGGCATGGGGGCACGCAGTGGTGTTGTGACTCACAAAACCACATTCCAAACAAGGTTTATCTTTAGAATGGAATTTAAGTTATTTGGTAAGATGACGTGCCTGATCATTATGGAACTGGTCCCTGACGTTCGGATCAATCTCCTTAGGCTGCAGATATAGAGGCCTAGATGGGGCAGGCCTTTCATACCTTTTGTCTAAGGCCGCAGAAGTCCCATAAGTATTGTCATGGTTTCCCAACATCTCAAACGTTTCCCATGCACGTCGTGGGGTGTACTCGAAATACCTATAGGCGGTGTAGTTGTTGATCATATCCTTAGTTGGTGCATCCAGGCAGTTGAAGATGATCTCCTGGATCACGTAGGGTTTCTGTCCATGCGTAGGACATGATTTTAGAAGCCTTTTGTAGTGCTCTCAAACCTGTGCTAATGTTTCCCCTAACTTCTGTCTTAAAGTCGTGATCTGTTGTCTGAGCACAACTGTTTTGGCAAGAGGAAAGAACTTGTTAAGGAACAAGTCTTGCAGTTCATTCCAGGTGCGAATAGATCGTGTAGGCAAACCCTCAAGCCACTACGAAGCTAATCCTGCAAGGGACAAAATAAAAGCCTTTAGTTTTAAATATTCTAGATTGTCATTATATACAATAGCTTCACATAAATCTAGAAACGTTGTAACATGCTCCTGATTCTACGTCATCTTCCTCTCTCTAATCTACAAACTAAACACAACCACAAAACGCCACATCCAATCAATCCTTCTTTGATGATCTTGAGGTCTTTACTCCCTTGAGAAGATCCACTAGAAAGATTGTCATGCAAAAGAGGTTGCATGATTATGTGTGCACCAGACACAATAACAATATATACCTCTTTCTCTCAATCTTTTCTTGCAAATTGCCTAAACCATGTTCATGACCACACCCCTGAATACACTACTTCCTTTTGTAATATGGTTGTAGTTTATGACCCTTCCCATTATGCTTAAGCTATCAAGAATCCTAAATGGATTGATGTTATGGAACAGGAATTACAGGCCTTAGAGGCCAATCAGACTTGGTCCTTGACAGAACTTCCTGAGGGACAGAAAGTCATTGAAAGAAAATGGGTGTATGATAATACATATTTCATATAGGCATTATAGGTATTTCTTATTGCATTTAGATATGAGTTTTTCATATGTTTGAGTCTAGTTTCGTATATTGCTTGTGAAGTATTCGAGTTCGGAATCTATCTCTTTTTAGTGTTTATTCTGCAGAGTTACATTCCGACCTTGGAGGGATCTTAGAAGAGCTTAAAAGACATGTTTTGGAGCATATGAAGGCTAAGGAAGAGACTAGAGAGGAGCAAGGAAGCACGACATTGAAGACAATTGAGGAAAAAGAGGGAATCTCATCGCTGAGATGGCGGCGCATGCTGCCTCTTGCACGGTGCCTGCTGCCTCTTGCACAGCGCCCGCCGTTGGCCGGTTTTCAGCGATTGCGATTCCGAATCCGAAGATTCTATTTCTTATTATTTTACTATTATAATTCTAGGGTTTTGCTGACTTTTTATGAGTCATTATTAGGTTATTTCCATTAGTTTGGGGGGGGGGGAGAGAGAGAGAGAGAGAGAGAGAGAGAGAGAGGAAATTGTATGTGACACTATGAACACAATTAGAGAGAGAGAGATTTGGCCTATGAGTTGCTAAACTCATAGTTTCCCCTGTGATTCGAAGACATGGTTGTTTAGATTGTGAGAATTGATTCTATTTAGTTATTCCTATTCCTATTTATCATCTTGTACTTATTGTTTATACTTGTGTTCTTTTCTATGATTGATCACCATGTTAGGAATTGCATCTTAGCTATGAATTCGTTGTTGTGTTCTTGATAGCAAACGAAGGTATTGAAGTAGTGATATTTCTTTGTCTTTGTAGTGGATGATTTCAATTGATCTATGTTGGGGATATGTCAATTAGGGCTGATTTAGGATTGTTCCGGTTTATCTTAATTGCATTGAATCAATATGTCAATTGGTCTAATTACTTGAGTCTTTAATGCTATTCTTTAGTGACATATGTTTATGAGTAATTGATAGATCAATCCTAGGACCATGAATCTCAACCATTGTCAGAGAATTGTAGGTGAAATATTTTCTCTACCTTATTATCAATTTACTTTGCAATCATAAAATTGGTTACTTTACATCTTGGTCATTTATCATAAATCATTGTTTGGTCATAAGAGTTTTTGCTAAGAGTTATTGAATAGTGAATTGCTTCTCCCTGTGGGTTCGACACCGGACTTAATTGCTATACTAGTAGTTATTTGGTTGATCAAGTGATTGATTTGCTAATCTATTGGTTTTGTGTTTGAGTTTGGATTTTATTACTATTTGGTAAAGGGCGAAAGTGCTAACGACATTCGTCCCGCATTTGTGTATAAGGTGAAATATAGACATGATGGTCAAGTAGAGAGGTTCAAAGCCAGCTACTGCTAAGCATTGGCCTCTTCACCAATTGGATGTGAATAATGCTTTCTTACATGGGCATTTGGAAGAGGAGGTCTATATGCAGCCTCCACCAGGTTATGCCTTACCTAAGCCAAATTTGGTTTGCAAATTGAAGAAATCAATTTATGGGTTGAAACAAGCTTCTAGACAGTGGAATGTGTTGACTTGTCTAAGCTATTGATAAGCCTGGGTTATGTTAGATTAGTGGAAGATTATTCAATGTTTGTGAAAACTATGGCGACTGGTGTTGTTGTGGCACTAGTTTATGTTGATGATTTATTACTGGCATGGGATGATGAGAAGGTCATTGCTATGACTAAGCAGGAATTGCATCAAGCCTTTACCATCAAATATTTAGGCTTGGATAGATATTTCTTGGGCTTAGAAATTTCAAGGATAGATACTCGCACTTATTTGCATTAGAGGAAATATGTCCTTGATCTGCTCTTGGATTATGATCTACAAGATTGTAAGCTAGCTATTTTTCCTTTTCCTAAAGGAATTAGATTATCTACTGATTCAGGCATGATCATAGATGACCCTGAGAGATATAGACGTCTCATTGGAAGATTGTTATTTCTTAATCTCACCAGGCCTGACATCTCTTATGTTGTTCAGCATCTTAGCCAGTTCATGAGTGAGCCAAGGGCTCCTCGCTATGAAGCAGCTATCCATGTTATCAAATACCTCAAGGGAACTCCTGCTTTTTTCCTTTTCTATCCAGTAGATTCTCCCTTTTACTCTAACTGCTTATTGTGATGCTGGTTGGGGTACCTGTCAATTTAGTGCAAGATCCCTTATAGGCTGCTGCATTTTCTTGGTGAGTTCTCTTGTTTCTTGGAAGACGAAGAAGGAGAACACAGTCTCCAAATCATCAGCTGAGGCTGAATATAGAAGTATATCCATGACTACTAGTGAAGTTATTTGGTTGGAGGGTATGATGCAAGCTCTCTACATACCTCCTCCACTACCTAATCCTCTATTTTGTGACAACAATGCTGCTATTCACATTGCGGAAAATCCTGTTTTTCATGAAATAACAAAACACCTTAAGATTGATTGACATATTCATACGTGAGAGATTACTGGCTGTCATTATTCATCCTCCGCACATTCATATTGGAGTTCAAATTGCTGATGTTTTGACAAAACCATTGGGTGAAAAGCAACATCTATTTCTCTCTTCCAAGTTGGGTCTTGTTGGTTTCACCCCAAGCCCAACTTGAGGAGGGGATGTAGAGATTACAGGTGATCTTTTGTCATTTTCCTTGTTTTGTTTCTCCTTCTGTAATAAGGCATTTTGTGAGCTAAGGGTTGCTCCATCTCACGTGTCATCTAGGGACTATATATATACACTAGTACAAAATGTTGATTTTATCACATAACCATAATATCACGGATCTTATATATCCGTGATATTATGCCCTTTACGCTTGAAAGAAAGAAAAAAAATAAAGGGTAAAAGGCAAAATATCACGGATCTAAATAAGAAAACCCGGAATATTAGGGGTAGGTAGTATAAGTGTGATAAAAATAAATATTCCGGATCTGAAAATAGGAGACATGCCCGGGATATTAGGTTTATTATCACATTAGAAAATCCCGTATGAAATAAAGCGAGGTATTAGACCTTTCATTTTTAACCTAGCCGACCCGTCCCCTCCCTCTCTATCTTTGTCTCGCATTTGTCGTTGTTAACCTCCTTCCTTCCACATCTTGGCCGGAATCAAACCTTCAGAAGGGTCCTAACAGGTGTATGTTGAAATATTATCACTTTGAATTGTTATCAGGCCCGTCCATTGGCATGTTCAAAGAGCCCAATGGAACAGGGCCCCAAAATTTATTGGGGCCCCATTTTATAATTTATTACTAGTATTTATATTTTTTGGTCTCTTTTAAATCATAAAGTTACTTTGGCCCAATGGTATTTTACCCAACTAACAACCAATTGGTTGTGGGTTCGACTCCCCTTTGTAGGCAGCTTTAGCAATTTTTTTTTCCATCTATTTTTTAAGCTATTTAAACATTTTCTAATTACCGAAAAAGAAAAAACTATTTTATTTATTAGACCTCCTTATTAACTATTTTTATTTGTTATTTTAATACAAACTCTTTTATTGGAGTATAATTTATGATATTTTAAGATTTCCCACATATATATTCAAAATTTTATTTATAAATTATAACTTCACACAATAAATGAGTTTTTAATGTGAAAATACTATAACACACACATATGTGTGTGTGTATTGATGCACTATTAAAGAGTTAAAATATATGACTTAAAATATAATAGGAAGAAGTCCTATATTAAATTTATTACATTTTACACTAATTTACGTGCTATATGTTTTTGAAAGATTAGTAAATGTAACAAGTACTCTATTCGTATCAAAATAGTTTATGCTTAACAAGTTGACAAATTTTTTAATAAGTTAAAAATTACACATAAAATATTTTTTTTAATAATTAGCAAGTCGAACAAAATATCAAATATTTTAAAATTAGGGTAATATTGAACAAGGCCCCTAAAATTCATTGGACGGCCCTGATTGTTATATGTATGTAATTAATAAAAACAAACTATTTTTGATATCCACTAGTGTTATTTAAAATAATTTCCCCAAAATTAAATAATTATAATTAGTTGAAAAGGGCTAATTACAGATCCAACATAAAAGGAATTTACCCATCAATTTTGTCAATATACCTAGCTCAGCTTTGAACTAATTTGTCGTAGCAGTTCTTTAAAACTCTCAACAGAGTTAAGAGATTAATTAAATAAAGGAATTTACCCATCAACTTGTCAATATAACTAACTAGCTAGCTTTAGATTTGTCATCTAAGCTGTCAAAAAAGATCAAAGAATTTTCAATAACTTCACATTTAATTTGTCAACATATATGATTTTATCAACAAAAATTTGTCAACATATATTACGTACGTAGCTAGTTATGATATGCATATCAATATCTCATCATGCTAACTACGACTCTTTTCTATAAATACATCCACATATATTGTGTATATTATCATTTCAATTGCAACTTGATCTCCTTCACCCTCGCCTTTACCCCTTTCACTCCATCTCCGTAGGGATCAATAGCGATGGCCGGCGGTGGTGGCTCGTTGGAAGATACCCCGGTCTTTGCAGCTGCAACTGTTTGCTTCGTATTCATCGTCGTTTCCATCGCCATTGAGCATTCTATCCACCTCATTGGCAAGGTATTTAGCTTCCTTAATAATTAATTAATACTCCGTATATATTCATGAATAACTCATACAAATATAATCATGTTAAAACGTAAATACAAATAATTTTCATATGAAAAAACTATTAACACATATGGATCATTATATTATATCAAACGAATAATATGGTGTTACATATAAATAATTAGTTTGTTTACAATTTAAACTCTGTAATTGATCCTTGCATCTAATCCATTTCTCTCTATATAATATGATTAAGTGGCCGGCTATACACTTATCAAAGTGTATATTTCCTACGTCTCAAAATATATGTTATTTAATGTTTTGTCAATATTTTATGACAAAGGGAGTATACACAATAAACACAAACTATATATATAATATGAACACAAGAGGTATATATATTTGGCAGAAATAGGTATTATATATTTACCCATACGTCCAAATTCAATATTACAACGTGTGTATTTCTCAATTAGTTTCTCAATGAAATATATTCCGTAATTAATTAACACCAATTAATTTTGCAGTGGCTACAAAACACAAACAGGATAAAACTCTACGAAGCACTAGAGAAGATCAAATCAGGTGAGTACTTTACTTATAAATATATAATTATTTAATTATGAATATGAATAACAAATTAAAAGGATTTATATATTAATGTTATAATTAGTAATTGGAATTGTGTGGGTGGATGCAGAGTTGATGTTGCTGGGATTCATATCGCTTCTACTAACAGTAAGCCAAAATGGGATAACTAAGATATGCATAACCCCACAAGCACTTGCGGAGTCATGGTTGCCCTGCAAGAACGCCAATATCACCCGTCCCGATCCACCCATCTGTAAAGAGGTTTGTATCTTCTTCTTCTTCTTCTTTTTTTTTAAGTGACAGAGTCGGAATTTCAGTCTCATTAAAACTCACCTTTTGAGTGTAGTATTTATCTCAAAAGGATTTGATACCATGTAAAAACAAAAGCATTTGATCAATCAAAGATGATTTTCCATTAACTTGGTATTTATCTAAACATATAAATTAACATATTCTATTTCCTAATAGTGTCAGTTGGAAATGAAGAACAAATAATTGGTGTATATATGCAGGGAAAAGTGCAGTTTATAACGCAGGGAGCACTTCATCAACTACATGTATTTATCTTCGTATTGGCTTGTGTCCACGTCATCAATTGCGGTGTTACCATGCTATTCGGCAAAATTAAGGTATTATTATATCAATATAAATTCATAGTTATAAAAATCTTACAAAAGAAAAATCTTTTAAAATTATGAATTTAAATTATAATGACAAGTATTAATTAAGATAAAATTGAGGATGTGAGTTGCAAAATGACTTATATTGTTGATAATGAGAATTATTTAATTTATATATACATACACGTAGTAATTTTTAGTTACGAATTTGCAGATGAAGCAATGGCGGAAATGGGAAGTAGAAACAAAAACAGAAGAGTACCAGTCCACTCACAGTAATTATAATTTAATTACACACATATACATGCAAAATATATTCATACTTAATTACTATATGTGCATTTTTTGAAACTTGTTTTGTAAATAAATTGTAATATATATTAAATTATTGTATGAAATGGAGCAGATTCAGAGACACCCAGATACACCAGACAGACTACTTTCGTAAGAAGGCACTTCAACTGTTGGACCACCAACCCTTTTCTTCTTCCCTTTGTAAGTATTAATCCCTTGTTGCACCTCTATCATCTGGATTATTAAACTTAAAAATAACTTCTGGTGACTATTCGTTATAAAGAAATTTATATTTTCTAAATACGAATAATTACATTGTTATATACGAGTAATTATCTTAAAACGGATACTATTAATACTAGCATATATAGGTTTCATCCCAAAACGGATGCAAGTTATTTGACCATTCTTCTCGATCTCTCATAAAATTAAGGAAGTGGACGTAACGTACCTATATTTAAGGAACGTACAATTTAATTTCTACACCTTACAATATATCTATACCTAGCTAAGCTAGGGATAGTTAATTAATTAGTTTATATATATATTCAATAAGAAGATTAAATTTTCTGCATCAATATTGTAAAGGTTTGACTATTTACATCTCTTGGACTTAAAAATTATATTGAGGAATGCTTAAGAGGGAAGAGCTATATATTATTTGACTCATTTAAATTTTTTAAGATGATCAATATAAATATGTGTTTGTGTGTGTACCTGTGTGTGTGGCGCTTAATTATTTTTATTATTATCAGAGGTGTTTCTGCAAGCAGTTCTATAAATCGGTTCGAAAAGTGGATTATCTGACACTACGCCATGGATTTATCACGGTTATTTCCGCTTCCTCTTTATAATATTATATATGTAAATTTTGTTTCAAAGCTTCTCTGGTTTGATTCTTGAGATGAGGATTGCACGTACTTCATTCGCACCCTAAACTTTTAACCAAGGGGGGAAATGTTTTTTTTTTTAATCATAATTAACACTATATTAATTCATCAACTATTTAATTTTTTTAAATCGATCAGGCATATGTAGCACCCGAAAGCAGGGCGAATTTTGATTTCCATGACTACATGGATAAAACACTTGAAGAGGACTTCAAAGTTGTCGTCGGGATCAGGTTCGATCGTTATCATCTCCCAAAACTCTCAGGCTAAATTAATTAACTATATATATGTTCAATTTCGATATAAAAACACAGCATAAGCTAACTTCAAAGGTTACGACAACTCAAACTCGAAATTTCTGATCAAGAAATCAACATAATTTTTGGCCAATCCACCCAACCTAACAAGATAGTTGAGATTTTGTAGCTATATATATGTCCTTTTCATTTTCAGCATCCTTTTTAATGAGCGAAAATTTCTATACAATATTATTTTTTTAATTAATTTTTTCATATAATTTGATAATTATTACTAATAAGTATTAAATTATATAAAAGAAATTAATTTAAAAAATAATATTTTATAGAGTTTTTCTTTTATTAAAAAGCGTGCCTAAAAGCAAAGAAATACGTAGTATGTTATTATGGAATTGATGGACTATATATTTACTCCGTATTAGTTAATCACTTGTTGTCATAATGTACGTTATTAATGTTGTTGATATGAATTAATTTGTCAGCCCAACAATTTGGTTTGCGGCGGTGATATCTCTACTCTTCAATAAATACCGTAAGTACTTCCAACCGGCCTATATATATACATATATATTAAGTACACATTTGTCAACCTTTCCCATATATTGTTGATTTTAATTAATTTTTCATTAACCTCTCTTTAATTAGAAAGAAATTACTGTACTATTTAGGTATACTAGACGTACAAAAAACGTACGTAATTATATATACATTTGTCAACCTTCCCCATTGTTGATTTTAATTTTTCAATAACCTCTCTTTAATTAGAAAGGAATTATTTAGGTATACAGTATACTAGACGTACAAAATTCGTACTTAATTTTTTTTTGGTCGGCCAAAATTCATACTTAATTAAATATACATTTGTCAACCTTTCCCATTGTTGATTTCAATTTTTCAATAACCTCTCTGTAGAAAGAAATTATTTAGATATACTAGAGAGAAAAGCAACTGTTTTTTTTTTTTTTTTTGGTAACGTGGAGTTTCGAGATTGTCGACTAATCTTTCACGGGTCCGGATCGAGGTTTTATAGTACTTTTTTTTTAGGGAGTATATATACCTCTTTGTTAATTTACAAAAAAAAAATCATTTTATGAGAACATATAGCAACATACATCAGTGATCAGTTGGGAGTTAGGCTTTATATATAACAAAATGTCAAAATATAAGGGCTTGTGAAATCCCTATCAAATGGTTTAATATTTTATATTATAGAGTTCATCTTAACCTTAATTATAATCTAAAATTATATAAAAAAAAAAAAAGATAAGAGGACTCTAGCTCATTTTATATGGTTTGATTCTTGAATATTTCACATAGTATCAGAGATTGAGAAAATAATCAATACACACTGGTTTAATTAAGCTTTTATACCCAAACCGGCCAGAATTCCTGAAATTTCACATTAAAATATAAGAAAAATGCCATTGTAGAATATTTTCTTTTGATTAATAAAAGAATATACTAATAAACAATATATATCAGCTTAATTCATTATGTAAACGTGTACAGATTCGTTTGCAAATTAATTAATTAATTAATTAAATGAATTTGACGAAATCCTTGCTTAATTTTGACTAATTTCATATCCGGATGCAGAGTTCCACCACTCCCTCTGGCTACCTGCTGTTCCACTCATTGTAAGTACAAATTAATTAAATGACCTAATCAAAACTCAATCTGGACCGCTGATTCGATGATGGATGGATCTAACGGGGATGATGGGATGCGCAGGTGCTCCTGGCGGTGGGAACGAAGCTGCAGGGGATCATAACGAAGATGGCTATAAGAATACAAGCCACAAGTGATATGGTGGTTGGAGACCCAATTGTTCAGCCCAGAGATGAGCTCTTTTGGTTCAACCGCCCTGCTTTTCTCCTCTACCTTATCAACTTCGTCCTCTTCCAGGTGACTCAACATCTCCTACACCCCCAAATCACACTACGCCAGAATCACACTCTGTTGAGAGAATGAAAGGTGTGAAGAGACCAAAAGACTTCCACATCGACTATATGAACAAAGAAGTCATAGTATATAAGCTAGTGGGCTACCCCACCTAACGCCAATTGGTTTTAGGATGGAACCCCGCTCGGCTTATGTGCTAGGCTATTAGCGCAAGGGCGCACACGTGCACACGACCCCCGATCCTGAGTCCCAACGGACTTCAGTACACTCACTCATGCCATGCGACGGACAACAACTTTGCCGTCGCATAATGGATTTGAGATGTCCAGCGGCCAAAACACATCTCAACCGACCAAGTAGATCCGTCGCCTTAGTGTATTTCTGGCGTAGTGTATAATAATTTTTATTGAGATTTATATATTATAAAATATTATGAATTTCTTAAACTGTGCTAGATAGATCATGTCTTCTAAAATATTATTGATGATCAATGTGGTTTTTTTCTTATATGAATTTTTGCAGAATGCCTTCCAAGTTGCTTTGTACATATATACATGGGTGAGCAAAATTGATCGGATGCTTTGCACCATTAATTAATGCATCGATTTAATTATATGATGATTATTATTACAAATTCTTTACACCGTTGATTTTTGTATTGATGCAGTGGATGTTTGGGGCCAATTCTTGTTTCCATAAGGAGAAACAAGATGATATCATTATAATGGGCATGGGGTGAGAAATTAATTACTTGATATTTTATGTTTTTTTTTTTGAGGGAAATGATTTTTTACTAAATGACACGAGTTTTAAGAAATATATCCTCGTTCTACTAAAATTTTCATAAATTTTAATATTTTTACTTATAATATTTAATGTATATATTTTATCCGATTATAAAAAATTCAAAATCAAAAAACTCAAATATCAATACAAATTATTACAATCCAGCTTTAAAAATATATTAAATCATCTATTATTGATTAAAATACTAACAATGTTCATGTGACTTGCAGGTTGCTTCTCCTTGTCCTTTGTAGCTATGTGACACTCCCACTTTATGCTTTGGTTACCATGGTGAGAGTTTTACATTCCTCATTAATTATATTTCTAATTCTAAAAGGAAGGTCTCAAAACATGCATTAAGGGGTAATTTGAAAAACACATTATATATTAGATTCATTTTTAGTTGAGCATTTTAAGCCATGATCTTGTTTCTTTTTCCTAATTTTATATAACCACTCTTTAATTATAACTTGTTTCGAGATTAATTAGGTGAAAAAATGATCTATGATACCCCTACATTAATCTATTAATTCTCTTGTAAATAAGTGTTGAAAATTAAGTTACTATATTTTTAGCTTAATTATAGATTTGGTGATGATGAGAAATATAATTTATATAGATGGGAGCAACCATGAAACCAACGTTGTCAAGCCATGAGAAGCGCGGCGTCGCCCACCGACGGTCATCATCAGTTAGACCCGATCCCAATCCTGTAGACGGGGGTTCGGATCATGATCAAGCCCTCCATCATGACATTAATGCCAACCATACGATTGACATTGTACAAGTAACGACTCCTCATTTTCTTGGGGATCGATCGAGGTCTTGCAATTGAATAAAGGGCTCAAATATATATCACATTTTGTTTGATATTTATAAAGTCATGTTCGAGGCTATAGCTAGTTCCAAAGTGCTATATATGTAAACCGCTCTTTCAAAAGGGTGGAGATCGACAATTTTATCAAAGTTTAAAAGCTTCAATTTAGCCTCAAATTAATGCAGCTTTAAAACATGTAATCATTTATTAGTGACTGGGTCTATTCCATGATTGATGTTTAACGTTTACTACACATGAAATGAAATCAAACCACCATCCAAAATAACTTTTGAGAAAACCTCCATTGTAGCACTAATTGAAGCTCAGAAGGAGAGAATTGTATTTCTGTATTCAAGCTCAAGAGTACAAAAAGTTGGTTGTAACTAAACTCAGGTTTCGTATATATAGACCTTACAAACAATATAATTACAGTGAACCTCCCTATCTTTCTTACATTGTTACAAACTACCCTTGATCATATATATTCTAATACCCCCCTCAAGTTGGATCCGGTGTATCAAACACCAATCCCAACTTGTTAGACAGGAATCTGTGTTGTTGTTCACCCAGGGGTTTTGTCATAATGTCGGCCAATTGTAAGGAAGTAGGAAGATGATGAGTGAGGAGGAAACCTTGTTGTTGCTTTTCTCTCACAAAGTGACAGTCTATGCGTAGGTGCTTTCTCCTTTCGTGAAATACTGAGTTAGCAGCCAAGTGAATAGCTACCCGGTTGTCACAATGCAATGGAATGGGTAATGAAACTTGTATGTGAAGATCCAGGAATAAACCTTCCAACCAAACAAGCTCACTACTTGTGTAAGACAATGATCTATACTCTGATTCTGCGAAAGACTTGGAAACTGTAGCTTGTTTCTTTGTTTTCCAAGAAATAAGAGAATCACCTAATAACACACAATACCCCAAAAGTGATCTAGTTGTGAATGCACGTGATCCCCAATCTGCATCACTGAAAGCAGATAAATGAAGAGCAGACTTTGCAGAGTAAAATAGACCTGCACTGATAGTGCCTCGAAGGTATCTAAGGACATGGATTGCAGCTTGATAATGAGGGACTCGAGGATTACTAACAAACTATGACAAATTCTGCACTAAGTAGGAGATGTCAGGTCTAGTGAGATTGAGAAAGAGCAATCTCCCTACCAATCTCCTATAGCCTTCCTTATCTGGATACAAATCCCCTTCTTCAGTAGATAGTTTAAGGCCCTTAGGTGATGGGAATGCAGCGGGCTTAGTTTCCATCATCTTCATGTCCTTCAAAAGATCAACAATATACTTCCTTTGATGAATCATCATCCCTTCTTTAGATCTTGAAATTTCTAGACCAAGGAAATACCTTACAAGACCAAGATCTTTTATAGTAAATTGATGATGAAGTTGTTGCTTAACCTTGATGATTTCACTTTCATCATCTCCAGTAATAAGCAAATCGTCTACATAAACCAAAGCAATAATGATTCCAGATGACACACTGATTTGGTGAACATAGATAATCCTGTTTTGATTGAATGAAACCCAAGGTGACCAAAAACCTTGTTAACTCAAGGTTCCACTAACGGCTTGCTTGCTTCAAACCACATAAAGATCTTTTGAGGAGACATACTTGCCCTGGTAGTGCCTAGGTTTCATGTAGATCTTCTCATCCAAGTAACCATGAAGGAATGCGTTGTTGATATTCAACTAATGAATAGGCCATTCCTTTATGGTTGACAAAGCTAATAAACACCTAACAGTGGTGAATTTTGCTACAGGGGAGAAGGTGTGCGCGTAGTCCTTCTCATTGACTTGGTTATATCCCTTTGCAACAAGCCCTGCTTTATACGTACCTTTCTATAGATCCATCTGGTTTATGTTTTAAATTGAAAACCCACTTTGAACCAATAGCTTCCTTGTCTTTAGGTAGATTTGTGAGAATCCAAGTCTGATTTCTTTCCAAAGCATCCAACTCAGCCTGCATAGCATCTACCCACTCTTGCTTTGACTGTCCTTGCTTGTAAGTATGAGGTTATTAGATTTGAACCATATTTGCAAATGATCTGATGAAGTCTTGAGAGAATAAACTAAGATCTCCCAATGCAACTGTCATAAAAGACCGAGATTGTGACTCTATGTCACCAATAGTAGGACAAATAAAATCCTTGAGTTTAGTAGGAGGTAGGTGAGATCTTGAAGACCTTCTAATAGACTATACATGTTGTTGATGACCAGAATTGCTTGTAGAGCTAGTGTGTGAGTCACTGGAATGAGAATGCAAATGTTGTTGAACACCATCGGTAGATAATAGCTCATTCTCTGACGACTGAGAATATGTAGATGAAGTATTTGGAACAAAGCCATAAGACTATTGATGATTTTCAACAGGAATGTTGGTATCTAAATCCACTGCAGGATTTGCCAAAGAGATAGGAGCCACTCCAACTAGAGATGTGATCACAGGTGAAGTCTTGATAGGAAACTGATCTTCTAAAAATATAGCATCCCTACTGATAACATACTTATTTGCAGACAAATCATATAGCTTATAAGCTTTTTGACCAAAAGGATATCCAAGCATTATGCACTTTCTAGCTTTGGAAGCAAACTTGTCTTGTTTGTGATTAGGAGAAAGTGCATAACACAAACATCCAATTGTTCTTAATTCATAATAGGTAGGAACCTTTTGAAACAAAACTTCATAAGGAGTCTTCCATTGCAAAACAGAAGAAGGACGTTGTTTAAAATATAGGTGGCTGCTAGAACATAATCACTCTAAAATATATCTGGTAACACAGCATGAAGTTTTAGTGCTCTAGCAGTCTCTATAAGGTGTCTATGTTTCCTCTCTACTCTCCCATTTTGTTGGGGAGCATAAGGTGCACTCCTTTGATGAGTGATACCTTTAGAGGCAAACATTTGTGCACAAGAATACTGCACAAACTCAGCTCCATTATCACTACAAAAAGATTTAATAGTAACACCAAACTGAGTTGCAACATAAGTAATAAAATGAGTATTGGCAGATGGAACATCAGATTTTCTATTCAGCATAAAAGTCCAAGTAACTCTACTCTTAACATCGACCACGGTAAGAAAATAAGATGCACCGGTAATACTTTGAACCTTGTAAGGCCCTCATATATCTAAATGTACCAAATCAAAACAATTGACAGAAACAGAAGAATTAACAAGAAATGGCAACCTATGCATCTTAGCCATGATACAAGTTTCACAATCAGGTAAAGTTTTAGATGAAAAACAATCTAAGTGACACAACTTGCTTAATGAGGTATGCCCTAACCGAGCATGTAATTTTAGATCACTCTTATTGACAACATTGATAGAAGCACCAAGATGCACTTTAGACAAAGGAAACACAGATTTGCAAGCCAAAGAAGATGAAGCCAAGCCTTCTGGAGACTTTGTGTTCAACCTGTATAGACCAGCACTTCTCGACCCAGAACCAATGATTAGTTCCAAGGTCCTGAAACCACCAAGACTTAGCAGTAAATACAGATGCAACATTAGAATCTTCAACCAAACGCCCAACAGACAAAAGATTATGTTTGAAAACAGGAACTAATAATACATTTAACAATGTAATGTTAGGAGTTAACTTTAGAGTTCCCATTTCATGTACTATAGATAAAGACCCGTCAGGCAATGCAATATGAATAGGCTTAATCAACTGCCTTTTATCAACTAACAAATGCTCAAACGCAGTCATACGATATGTAGCTCCCGTGTCAATGATCCAATTATTACCATCATGACTAGAAATACTTAAAGCAAAAGCATAAGATACATTTTTACCTACTATGGATGTAGATGCAGAAGCATAGTTAACTTGAGACTGGCCCTGCATAGCCTTCATCACTTCTTGACATATGGCATTGACAAAGGATTGATCCATTTTCCCACCACTGTGATCTTCCAAAGGAGTCTCAGACATAGGCTCACTGCTTGCATTATTAGCCCTTCCAGAAACCTTCCCATCTTTAGATTCTTTATACCAATCCGGGAAGCCATGGAGTTTGAAACAACTCTCCACAGTGTGTCCTTTCTGTCTGCAGTGAGTACAATACATGTCTTTCTTATCTTTCTTAAAATCCTTTTTCTCTAATAAAAAATTCCAAGATGCAGCCAGTGCAGTACTAGTGTCCACGCTAGACCCATGCTGATGTTGCAAACCTGCACCACCACCCTTATAATCCTTAATCTGTTGCACCATATAATAGACCTTGTTCACCGTGGGTAACGGGTCAATAGCCAAAATACTATTTCAGACACCCTCAAAATCATCACCTAATCCCATCAAGAATTGAATAACCCGGTTACGAGAATCAACATCCTTGACTTTCTTGAGTAATTCACAAGAACAGACAGCCATGGCACCACAAGTAGACTCCGGGAGTCCTTCCACAATTCCTTCAATTCATCCCAAACTCGCTTGAGTTTATTGAAATATTTAGCAAGAGAGTTATTCCCTTTGACAATCGTCCCCAATTCCTTCTTGAGACGAAAAATTAATGGCACATTCGTCCGGTCATACCTTTCAGACAACTCTTCCCAAAGATCTTTCGTAGAATCAACAAACAAAAAAATCTCAGAAATCAAATTCTCTAGAGAATTAAGTAACCAGCATCAAACCATGTAATCGGCTTGAGTCCATCTATGGAAATTCACAGGTCCGACTCAAGCTTTACTACAGCAACTGTCAATGAACCCAATCTTGTTCTTGGCGCATAAAGCTAGACGAACTCCACGACTCCACCCCAAGAAATTATTACCAGAGAATTTTACCGGAATCAATTGTGAACCAGGATTGTCCGAGTTGGACAGAACCAAAGGATCACCAGAAACGTTGACTCCATTGTTAGAATTTTACATCTTTTTTTTTTAAGCTGGATAAAAATTAGGAAAGCCGCCGCCGACCGGGCCTCTTTCCTAGCGCGTCCTAGCAGACGAGAACACGAAGTTCTGGATCATTCACCAAGTTATCATCGGCAAGGATGTTGTAGGCCAAACGTGCAATTCTGTCAGCCACCGCATTCGAACTCCTGAAAATATGACGAATAGCAACATGAGACGTAGAGTTTAAGTGAATAGTCGCCTCGACCATCAGCAGCTCAATGTTCCAAGGACATGACCAGTCCCCTAGGAGTGCCTTTATAATGACCAAACAATCCCCTTCGATCAGAAGGTATTGAATTCCCAAGGCTTTTGCCTTTGCAACACCCATGTGGAGGCCCAACGCCTCGGCAAACACCGCAAAATTGTTATTACAGCGCCCCGAACTTAAAGAGAAAATATTGTCGTTGTGATCACGGATGACAAACCCGTAGAAGCCTGCCTCAGACTAGCAATAGGAGCTGTCAAAGTTTAACTTATAATACCTAGAAGGCGGTTGTTCCCAAACTTTTTACTTACATCAAATATATAGGGAAAGGTTTGAAATTTTTTAAATTTTGTATTTACTATTAGACATTGTAATTTAGGATTTTTTTTTTAAAAAAAAAATGGTATTACCTCCTCTCATCTAAGAAATAGGCTTCATTCGAACCATATAACCCGTTCTTCTCTCCTTGACCCATCCCTCTTCTTCTCGGTTAGATCTATTCTTCTAAGTGGTACTGTTTCTTTGATTCGGTTGTGTTTAGTTTCGGATGAGGTGATATACTTAAACACCCTATTGATTGTGGCAATGTTGTAGTTTTCAAAGATCTCTTCATTTAGCTGAGGGGAACGTCGTTGATCCACACTTATGAGACGTCACTTTCCGGTTGTGGGCTTTTGCTTCTGTCTCCTCGACATCAAGACGTTGCATCAGTCTTTTGACTCTCTCATATTCTCGCCATTCGCAATCTTACCTTGGTCTTCCTCGTCTTCCACTCTGTCGATCTAATTTTGCTAGGAGCAGTGTATGGGTCATTGTATTTTGGTTGCATATTTCCTTTGTTTCATCATGACGGTTAGCCAATCAGTTAGCCGATTCTTTCGACCTCTCAATTCACCAAGCAAAAATATTTTGAATTCTTACCTTTATACTCCGTATAAAAAAAATCTACAATTTGGGATTTCATTCAATAACATGCAATAAACAACTATCCAAAACTTACACCCAAAGACATGGACATTTTTGTGTAAGATGGTTGCACATTCAATTCTTTCAGCTTCATGCATCCTACCTCCATTGCCCTAAATTTGTGTACCTCCAAAGTTGTTCTTTCATTAACTTAGTCATGGATCTTCAATACCCTCTAATATTCTTCTTTCAATTCTCAGTTTTTAATCTGATAGTTGTGGTTACTAAACGATCTGCAAGTGATATATGACCTCCATCGAAAAATTAAAATTTTAATTACTTCTGTTAATGATTTTTTTCCCTTCAATCCTAAGCATATACAACTCAAATCCATGGCCTAACATAAACCCTAAAATTCAATTCTCACCTAACATCCATTTTTGATGGATAAAAACCCTCATACACTTCCTCTCACAAACCACACCTCCATTCAAGAAGAACAAAAAAACAAGAAATTTTTTTTTAAAAAAAAAAAAAAAACCCCACAAATATTTTTAAAAAAATGATCAACACCACTCCAATCTACGTCCTCATCGGCCTCCTCCTCCACCTCACCGCCACCACGGCACAACCACCACCGCCAACCGCAACACCGTCTCCGCCTCCGCCTCACCCTTTAGCCCCGGGTCCGGCCCCAGCCCCATCCCCAGCCAAGCCAACACCACCACCTAGCATCACCAAAATCCTCAAAAAAGCCAAGGGGTTCAGCCGGTTCCTAGGGCTAATGACTCGAACCCAAGTGGTCAACCGGCTCGAAACCGAGCTCAATGGTGCCTCGAAGCAGAACCAAGGTGTAACCGTATTCGCCCCGAGGAACAAGGCCTTCGCGGGCATGAAATCCGGGGCCTTGAACTCCCTCAGCTCCGACCAGCTTGCGAAGCTTGTACTGTTCCATTGCGTCCCGTCTTTCCTCGCCCTTTCCGACTTCGAAGCGGTCACCAACCCGCTCATCACCGAGGCCGGGGATGCCTCCAACGGTGCGTATATGCTCAACCTCATCACAACCGGCAACCAGGTGAACTTCTCCACCGGTGTAGGCCACAATGAGGCCACGGTGGTCAGCACCGTGTACTCGAACACTGATCAGCAGCTCGCGGTGTATGAGGTCAGTAGGATGCTTCTCCCCAAGGCAATCTTCCCGGTCCCGCCTTTCTTGGAGGCCCCAGCGCCTGCCCCGGAGGCCAATGCTGGCAAGAGCGGTGGTGGGAGCGCTGCTGATGCTTCGTCAAGTGATGGCGGTGATAGTGGTAGTGGTAAGAGCAGTGGTGGCGGTGGCGGCAGTGGTGGTGGGTCGACGAACAATAGCTCTTCGGGTAGGTGTGGAGGCAGCCGTGGTTATAGTGGGGTTGTGTCTTTGGTGGTCGGAGTTTTGGTGGTGTTGATTTGGTGGTGATGAAAATCGGACGAATTTCATGATGATGATGGATGATTCGAGTTCATTTAGTTCAATTGTTTTGGCATTTTATGTTCGATTACTGCACGGTTTGAGTTGGTTTGATCTTTTTTTGCTTTGTCATTTCTATTGGAATGTACTCAAATGTAGTCTTTCTTATTTCTATGAGAATAATTGATTCGTTTGATTGAGTAGTTATTAATGAAATTGTGATTCAGAAACTTGATCAAATATCATGTTTTTCGTTTAAGCATCTTCTGTTATACTTAGACCATCCACAGGTTTTAGATAAAATGTACACATTTGCATAATAGGTACAAAAATACACATCACTTTTTAACAATTTGCTTCATTGATGAAATGTGTATTTTTTACACACCATTCAAATACAATTCATTTAAAACAAAAAGAAAAATAAAATCATAAAAAAAATCAACCAATGAAATTGTCTTGCCTTTTGTAAAAGTTTTTGCACATAAAGGAAGTAGTGTGCTCAAATTTACACATTGCAGGCTCAAATGTGTACATTTACACACTCAAAACAACCATTGGAGTTAAAAAATGTCTACAAAATGAACATTTGCACAAAACCATTGTGGGTGGTCTTATAGTCAATTTGGCGCAAATCATATCACCCTCGGGCCCGGCCAAGCCCGGTAGTTGGGCATGTAGTCACAATTAGGTATCAAAGGCATGGTGGCTTGATGCTTTGCCTTGTTCTACAACAAGCGTGAACGCATAACCATTTGTCGCACATGCATACACTACAATGATGGTTAGCGTCGAGCATTACACGTTACATTAATGAACATGAAGACCCGAAATCCACATCAAAGAACCAAATCATCCTATGAGCTTAATATAGAGCAGTGGCTAGAGAGTTTTAAGCAGGGAATCACTTATTGAAGATATCCCATCTTTCTTAAAGCCAAGAAACAAACCTGGGCCCCTCAATTCAAACACAGAAGCTATTTACTTGACTTACCTGTAAAATTGTAAATTAAATGTGGTGAAATTTGATGTTCTGAGCATCTTTTCAGGGCGAGATTGATCGTGAATGGAAGGTATTTCTTTTGAGTTCCTTGCTATGGCAGGTAAATTGGCAAGTCAATTTTTGTTTCTTGCAGTGCATCCAAGTCTCTTCCGACTGGGATGATACTTTTGTTTGAGGCTCCTTCCCTGATCTCATGTGTCATCTTTAAGAAGTAGCTGTGCCTGCCATAGGAGCAACAAGTTTTGTAAAATCACGGATAGAACACACTTGGACATTGAAGGTGCAAGCAGGTCTTACCAACGGGTATCAGCTGTCAGTTCGGGATGGAAAGCAGTGCCTAGCAAATTCTTCTGCTTAACAGCAACGATGACTTTCTTCTTGGGCTCGGGATTCACCTGGCACGTTCAAGCCACAAAGAGAAATAAGATAGCAGGATGAAATTCTACTTGCTAATACTATTCAGTATACATTGGATTGGATGTTGTAGAAATCAGAGACACTAATAAAAAATGAAAAATTCCTCATTCCTCAATAGACTTTCAATCTGAAATATCAAATAACAACGTAGAGGAACAAACAGCAGTGTATCATGGGATGGAAGCCTACAACCAGGTCCACATTTGGAATTAACAAGCAAAACACTGATGAAAAAGAAAGTCTATCGCTGATAATCAGAAATAACTTCAAAAAGTAGTGACTCTTGAACAGAAACAAATGGTTGTGGGATGACCGTCAATTCTAACAGAAAACAAGACAAATAGCAATGTTACAATGCTCAAGAATACACCGACTGGTCCACCAAAAGAAATTACCATGCCAGTTCAGGGGCCGAAAACAGCCATTAAAGAAAATGTGTGGTGATAGTTGCACAGTTATCTTCAAGATGGAACTTGTCCAGAAGTTTCACTCTTGCTATAGATATTTATGAATAAAAGATGTTATCTCTGTCAAGGGACAAGGGTTAAGGGACAAGGGCACTAAAAGCTTAATCATAAAGATAGCACAAAAGACCAATCAACCCAATAAGATATACAAGGGAAAACTTGAAAAGAAAATTACTACAGCACAGGAAAAAAGAGAAGAGAAGAGAAAACCTGTTGCTTGTCACTGAGAGAATTCGCATTCAAAAGTTTGTCCGAGGGAACATCAGCATAAGCCAAAACTTGGACATCTGGGCCAACTTCCAGAATAGCAGGTGCCCTAATAAATACTCCTCGAAAATTTGGAGGACCACCTTCTTTATCTGCAAGCTCAGGCACTGAAAGCTCTTCCTCAAAGCTTTGAATCTAGATAGAATCAAAATTTAAAGTTGTAAACCACATTATCCAGTATCAAAGCCTAAGCCAGATGCTTTCAAGGAATAGATAATGGAGGGATGCATGAACAATCCTCGTATTAAGAGCAGGTCAAATTTTACACAAATACCATACAGATAAAGTGAACATAAAGCTGACTTCCATTTTCTAATTCTAGCCTTCAACTTAGTGTTTACATTTGAGCAACTGATTTGGAAGTGTTGAGAATGTGATTTGAGTAAGGCCAGGGTGAACTTATAATCCATAAGCACACATAAGCACACAGTGCTTCATTGAACTATTCATGTTATCAACATATGAGAACCTATAGTTGATTATCCTCCAATCAGTGTTGTTCACAGACAAAAAGCTCGAGGCAAAGTGTCAATCACACATATAACTTTATGAATATATCCACCATTCCAGCCTAGTCAAGAACAAAAGAGGTACTGACCTGGCTGCCAAAAAAATTCCTGTGAACAGTGCAATCTAGACCACCAACTAAATCCTGGCCACCAATTTTCTGCCCTGAAAAACATGAGCCACATTTTTGGAGCTTCAAATGATAGATGATAGACAGACACATATCATCATTTAAAGGTACAACTTTAGACAGAGGCATAAGCACCCCCAAAATTTAATATTTTGACCTATGAAGTAAACGTCACAACCAAAAATGCAGAAACAAAGCAAGAGATGGACAAGAAAATAAGTCCTGCACAAGTCCCCCAAACCGGCTTTGAAAGAATTGTCTTACCAGTAGCTTTGTTTGCCAAGAAAATAAGTCCTGCACAAGTCCCCCAAACTGGCTTTCCCAGTTGAACAAACTCACGTAAAGCCGGAAACTGAACATTAAAACAAAATAAATAAGAGTTCCATGTTATGAAGCATTATCATAGTCCAGATTCAATCACAAATGCCCGGGTTACAGTTGGTGAGATGTAAGATCATCATAAAATCAGGAATAGAACAGTAACAGTACTCAATCAATTCTATATTATTGACCCGCTCCTTCAGTCCCTATCACACTATCATCAAAGGAAATATGAATCTTAAAAAAGGAGTACATAGAGCAACACAATACACCAACCATTCATGATCACAAATTCCCTTCGGAACTGCCAAAAAAGGCACCAATCACCATCATAGAAACAAACAATTATCAGAAAACAATTGAGGCAATAGTTTCATTTCAGACACATACAAAATTCCAGCCTCAAATTGCAGTTCCTCAAAACAGAACCTATAACAAACCCTAATTTGCGACCCCGGAAGAGGGAATCCGCAAGGATTCATCCAACACATACATGGATATTCACCACACAAATAGAGAAATAAACAATAGCAAGTGATTCTGAACGGAAGAAGACTTACGACAATCCAAGAACAAAAATCAGCGAATTCAAGAGGGAGAGAAGGGGGGAGAGATTGACCAGATTGTGGAACTCGGCGAGCTTGGCCATGGTGGTGCTTTCACCGCCAGGGATGATGAGAGCAGCGAGGCCATCCAACTGCTCCGGCTTGCGTATCTCCACTCCCTTCACGCCCAACCTCCGCAGCGCTAGAAATCGTAAAAACAGAGATCGGCGAAGAATCAAGTTCCGAAGGAAGAGAGATGAAATACCGTAAATACTCGAAGCAGCGAAGAAAGAGAAGCGCACCTGCGATGTGCTCGTTGAAAGAGCCCTGGAGAGCGAGGACTCCGACCGCCATGGAAGAGGAGGAAGAAAGGAGTGGTGGGAGAGAGGGAGAGATGGCGGAGGGAGAACCAGGAATTTGGCAGAAAAAGCAGCAGCCTCTGGTTTGGTTTCCTCTGGTGGAGTGGTGTGGTGCTTTCTTGCTTTCTTTATAGCTTAACCTATGAGCTATACAACAAAATCAAAATAAAACAACTTAAATGCAATTATTTAATCCATATAGGAATGTCTAAATGTTGTTAAAATAACTAAATTAGTGTATTTAAAAGTATCTTATCTTAATTAAATTAAAACTAGTATGATCCCCCGTCATGGCGCGTTTTTTTAAAACAAAAAAACTTTATAACAAATGTATATTATAATTATCTCAGAATTTTTTTTTAAATCTTATGTAAAGTATAATACATAAATATAGATATTTTAAATTACTCAGTAATAATAATATCAATATAAATTCCCAAAAAATAAATAATAATATCAATATCATTATAACATTGTTTAAATGTGATGTGTCATAATCAATAGTTATATTGAATGTTTTAAATTAAGCTTAATAGTTAGTAAATAAATTTTAGTTAAACCCAATAGTTATATTAGATTGAATTCAATGTTTTGAATTAAGCCCAATGGTTAGTAAAATTAATGAAAAAAGAGAATTAAAAGAAAGAGAAGAAAAAAAAAAGGAGAATTAAAGAAAATAAAAAAAAAATGGCAAAAAAAAATGATTGGTTAAGACTCCTAAAATGCCTCTAAGATTGACACATTATCCTAAATTTTTCTAAATTAAGAGTTTATATAGATATAGATAGTTAGTAAATAAATTTTAGTTAAACCCAATAGTTATATTAGATTGAATTCAATGTTTTGAATTAAGCCCAATGGTTAGTAAAATTAATGAAAAAAAGAGAATTAAAAGAAAAAGAAGAAAAAAAGGAGAATTAAAGAAAATAAAAAAAATGGCAAAAAAAAATGATTGGTTAAGACTCCTAAAATGCCTCTAAGATTGACACATCATCCTAAACTTTTCTAAATTAAGAGTTTATATAAATATAGATATAGATGGTTTGTAAAATTAATGAAAAAAGAGAACTAGTATAGTTCCCGCGCCATGGCGCGATTTTTAAAAATTAAAATTTCAATAAGAAAATAAATTAATAAGCTCATAAAAGTAAGATATAATAAAATCAATATATTATACAATGAAATTAAAAATTATTTTAATGTTTTGAATTAAACTTATAAAAACAAACTCATAAAAGTACGATATAATAAGCTCAATCAAGATGGAATTCATTCTGATAGTATAAAATCAAAATAAAATTAATGTATTATAGAATGAAATAAAATATTATTTTAATATTTTGAATTAAAGTATATAAAAACAAACTCATAAAAGTAAGATATAATAAGCTCAATCAAAATGGACTTCATGGTAATAGTATATGAAGATTTGCATATAGACATAGATTTATATTAATTTGATATTTTGAATTAAACCCATTGATTTTTTGTAAGAATAAAATCAATTGAAAATATTAAAAAGGAAATAGAAAAAAAGAATTGTTTGAAATGAGAGAATAAAGGTGGGTGTGACACGTAGGCTTAAACTCTTCTGTTTTAAGAGTTTATATAGATATAGATTAAAAGAAAAAGAAGAAAAAAAGGAGAATTAAAGAAAATAAAAAAATTGGCAAAAAAAAATGATTGGTTAAGACTCCTAAAATGCCTCTAAGATTGACACATCATCCTAAACTTTTCTAAATTAAGAGTTTATATAGATAAAAACAAACTCATAAAAGTACGATATAATAAGCTCAATCAAGATGGAATTCATTCTGATAGTATAAAATCAAAATAAAATTAATGTATTATAGAATGAAATAAAATATTATTTTAATATTTTGAATTAAAGTATATAAAAACAAACTCATAAAAGTAAGATATAATAAGCTCAATCAAAATGGACTTCATGGTAATAGTATATGAAGATTTGCATATAGACATAGATTTATATTAATTTGATATTTTGAATTAAACCCATTGATTTTTTGTAAGAATAAAATCAATTGAAAATATTAAAAAGGAAATAGAAAAAAAGAATTGTTTGAAATGAGAGAATAAAGGTGGGTGTGACACGTAGGCTTAAACTCTTCTGTTTTAAGAGTTTATATAGATATAGATTAAAAGAAAAAGAAGAAAAAAAGGAGAATTAAAGAAAATAAAAAAATTGGCAAAAAAAAATGATTGGTTAAGACTCCTAAAATGCCTCTAAGATTGACACATCATCCTAAACTTTTCTAAATTAAGAGTTTATATAGATGCTTAATCTATTAACCAAATCATAATTTATTAACTAAATTAGTGTTTTCAGAGAAGTTAATAGTTTTACAGATAGATTGACTCATCTAATGTATTCAAAACAGTTGTTTTAACTTTCATCGCTTGGTGGTGCTTGACTCCGGTTTTAGCTTGTGTTGTCCCCTACTTGATTGGGTTAGACTCGTTTGTTCGATCGAGTCTATTTGATTGCCACTCTTTGTATTGCACTATTTTGATTTTATGTTGTATGTTTGACGCTCGATGGGTCAGATTTGTCTGGTTCTCGAATTATTTCCTAATAAAAAAATAATAGATGTTGTTGTTGCTAAAAAAAAATGGATGAGTTGTTAGATCGCTTAAACAACCTCACAAAATAACAATTATCGGGTGTTTGAATCAAATTCCCGTAAGGGTTTGAGTAAATCCACCCGAAAGGGTTTGAGAAAATCCCGCAAGGGTTTGTCGATATTTTTGTAGGTGAAAGCTTGTTGGCGTTTTGTTTCGAGTAGTTTGCGGCTCTGATTCCGATGTTTCTAGGAGATCTTCTGCTTGGTTGAGGGGGGCGCGGTGTCTGTAGCCGGGTCTGGCTGGAGTCGAGGTGGTGCGCTCAGGGCGATTCCGTATTCGGGATAGAGTTTCCTTGGACTTCGTCTGCACTACCCACAGGAGATAGTGTCCTGTTGTACTACTGGCCCGCGGTGCTACTGTTCGGTGGTGCTTGGCTGCGTTCTCCGCGGCTTCCTCAGCTTTTTGGGTGTTTGGTCTTTTTGGAACGTTTTGTAGTAGAGTTTATTTCTGCTTGGTTCATTACGCTTGTTATCTGTATTTCTGTTTTTAGTTTGTTCTGTTAGACGGCTCGCCGTCTGCCGACTTTGTCGGCCTCTTGAAGAGTCAGGCCTGTCTAACCTTCGAATTTTTACCTAATAAAAAAAAAATTACCGGGTGTTTGAGTTATTTCATCCTTTTAACAAAGATCTAAATTTCTCACAAAACAAAAGAAAATACATACTATGTGATTTCTTGGACTTTTCATTCTAAGAAAAAACTGCATAATAAATTCTTATTACAACAGCAAACTATACAAAGGGAAATTATGTGTTTTATATTTACAATGCCTAAGACTCAAAGAGGCTATAAGGCTAATACACAATACTTACTGGCAATATACATATTTACACTACAAAAATTATGTCTATATTTAACAATTGCTAGTTTTTGGGCTCATGAGAGTGCATTGGAAGCCTGAGCCTCCCTAGCAACCTTGATGAACACATCCTCTAAGGTGGTGTCGGCGAGGCCCCAAGCAAAGACCGAAAACCTGGTCTTTGCGCGCTACACCGCCTGGAAAACATCCGAGATCCTCACCTCTTGCTTTGGCAGCTCGAACTTCTGGGTGCCCAGGATGTGGTACATCTTTTGTGCATTCGGTGAAAGGCTTCGCACCATGGCTTCCACCTCGCTCTCGTGGCTTTGAGATGTCGTTATGGTGAACACGTATGAGCTTCCATACCGACCCTTCAGTTGTTGCAGGATTCGACATAGAAAAATAACGCGCAATTGAAAAATGTTAACGACAAAATGTTCATTTGATTTCGTTAACATTCACTTTTAGAGCTTACCTCTTTTGGATTTCCTATGCACTGCAATCTGCCATTGACGAAAATCCCCAATCTATCACAAAGAACCTCAGCTTCCTCCATAGAGTGTGCTGAAAAAGAAAAAAAGGCGAAACTAATAAAACTTTCTGACGGTGAAGTAACTCATTCGCTTATATGTTAGGTAGTAGTACTAGTGAGAATGACAGCTCGGTCTTGCTTCGCTTGTTTGACAACATTCCATAGGTTGTTCCTCGAAGCTGGATCAAGTCCGGTGCTCGGTTCATCCATGTAAACAACCTTCATAACACAACACTTTCTTAGACATTTAGATTCATATTGACATATATATGGATTTTGGTGATGAATCAACAAACCTTGGGGTTGCCTATCAAGGAGATGGCGACGCTGAGCCTCCTTTTCATCCCTCCGCTATACTTCTTGGCTTGCTTGTCGCCGACACCACCATGGAATAAGTTGACACTTTTCAGAGATGCTTCCACTGCCTAAAGACAACATATATGGTCAACTAAGCAAAACTGATTGCGAGTGCAATGCTTCGTGATCAAGACACTCTCACCTCTGTCAAATCCGCGCCTTTGAGGTTCTTAAGGCGGCCATAAAACAGGAGGTGCTCTCTTGCGGTCAGGGATCCCCATAGCAAGCTGGCAAAAGAAGACTATAAGCAAAGACATATAATAAAAGTCTGATGAGGTTCCATCTCAAAACCAATTGATAGTGGCATATGTACTCGTGATGTGGGCAAACGCCCATGCTGGTGTAGATTTGATCCATTTGAGTCCGAATGTCGTTGCCCTCAACAAATGCCATGCCAGAAGTTGGTTCCGAAAGCCCGATCATCTACCAAGACACGGAAAAATGTATGTGCCAAGTGTTATCCAAGTGAAGGTTTACCAAGAAAAACATGTAAACTCGGCTACTTTTAAGTCCTAACCATGCTGATGAACGATGTTTTCCCCGCACCATTGGGACCGAGCATCCCAAAGCATTCACCTCGGGGTAAAGCAAGAGAGAGCCCTTTAACCGCGGTCTTTGGAGGGTTCCCGTCCTTGGCTGGATAAACCTTCACCAAGCTATCGCAGATTATCGAGTGTCCAACGTTTCCTTCCTCCAACAACTGCTCCACCTTCTCTCTCTATTTCGACAAAATACGAAAATTATGCTTAAAGGTTCAATAAGGTAAAATCATATGGATTATAGTTTGTTACATCTACCTCTTGGAGAACATCTGGTGTCTCCATCTGTACAGAAACTTTGGATGATCCATGTTTTCTTAGACTGGGCCTACGAGAAGACGACGAAGAACACTTATGTTGGAAGGCAGGCAAGCAAAACAGAGGACTCTTAGTCACCCCATTGCCTGATGAGGCAACTTGATCGAAATAGAAGGCGAGAGGGAGCATGATCAGCCACTCGACAAGCATGATAATGAGGACCTCTTTCAGGCCGTTAGAGCTGTCGTTTAAGTCATTCCACCTCATGCCCCGAGTCTCCTGATACTTAGCCGTGAAGGCGTACTGTCTAAACTCAAATAGGCCGCGGTACAAGGCAAAACCGGGATACAACTCCATAGCTATGATCCCTTTTCCTACACATAAACCACAAACAAAGGGAATCAATGATGACCAAAGCAGCAAATAGAGAATCTTGAAAGGTTGGGAGTTAAACTTACTCGAAAAAGTGGTGCCTAATAGGAAGAATTCGAAAAGCCAGGCTCCTAGCAGGCCGGTTACAAACACGAGAAGGTATCCGAAAGCTCTGGCAGTCAAGACATTAGAGAAAAATGGGGCAACGAGGAAAGCTAGTGAGACTTGCAAGTTGATGTATATGAAGTAGAACACGAACTGGATACCGTAGTCATTCACAGAGAAAAACTGCAGCCCTGCAAAAACCGGATGGCAATAGTCAGGAAGGCAATGCCAGTGTCGATAAAAGTAAGCAATTGAGTACGCGTGAAGCCATCATTACCGATCACTGAGGCAAAGAACACGAGAAATATGATGTAGATAAGAGATAATCCGAGAAAGTAGATGTATGAAATCAGCCAATATGGACCGTCTCCAAGACCGTGCATCTTCATCATCATCCTCATCTTGTTCTGTTTCTCGTATACGAGAAACGATAAGATCACCTGCAGCATATATGAAATGAAAGTCATATATCGATTTTCTTGGAAACTTTAGACAACATATTGGATCTATGTTACTTTTGTGTACTTACAGGGAATAGTAATGTGATTATATATACGAAAAACTGTCCACTTAGAATGGCTGATAGCTCCAAGATAAGATGAGTTTCGGGTTTGGGCATTTCCTTGACGAATTCAAGCAAAATCTTGCTTCCAGGCCCAAGCAAAAACTGAAGGAAAGCATTCGATGCCTGCATAATTCGGATGAATGGAAGCCATTAGAGACCGGAGGCTACACAGATGACATATGAACTCTAAAACACTTACCAAATTCACTGATTTTGGAACACGTAAGAGTCCAATTGGGAAATAGAGTTGAGAGTAGCCGGTGTCATTGTTGTAGGTTGAATTGTACCATATGTTCACATTGAAGTTCTGCCTGTTTGAGTTCAAGAAATCATACGCTGTTGTACAAAAAGATAAAGTCGCATTAAGGCATTGGATCATAGATAAGACTATGTAAATACATTGATTTAAACATACCTGTGGCTATCTCATTTATCTTTCTTTCGGAGTTTCCTTTATAGTAGCCCTCGTATAGCTCTTTGTTGATATCAGAAGAGCTGTTCCGCCACAGGCTTAGACTGGGAGAGCATGACACGTCTTCAAGCAAAGCGAACAAGATAAGACATAGCACATACTACCGGATAGTTTGATGAATATTTTGCTGATAATTCATCATATGTACATACCTTGTGTGATGGAACTCGAAGCAATTGTGATGGGCACCGAAAAGCTTGAATTTGAAGAGCATTGTGGCTGAAGATAGTACACCGGAAGGTCTGATGAAAAGGCGGATTCCATGAAATTCGTATACGAAGGCATTGAGGCAGATCCCTGAAACAAAGCAAGGAGTATCGGCAAACAGATTCATAAAAGCGTAACATGAAAGTGTTCGAAAGAAACAGCCAACAACTAACTACTTAAACATCTCCAACAGCTTCCCTAAAATTTCCCAAAATGGAGAAATAAAATGCATATTCTTCAAATTATTTTTGTTTTAACTCAAACAGCTTCCCCATTCCAAAGATTTGGAGAATCGTTTAGTTTGGAGAATGCTGCAGATTTAGGGAATCATCTCTATTTTTTCTGCTGCTTCTCCATTTTGGATAATGCGATGAGAAATCTGCTTGACTAAAAAATACCTTCAAATTCTCTAAAAACTCCAAAATCCCAAAATGGGGAAACTGGAGTCGGAGATGCTCTTACCAAGACATTTTGTGCCATGCTACCAAGAACATCGGAAAAATTGGGAGAGCCATATGACAAGAGCCGCGCTCCCAAGCCTTGTGCAAGAGATTGATTGCTCCCAGTGAGGAGGATTGTTGCAGGGCAAGACCCCTTGGTCTTACACGAATCACCGGCAGCTGCAGCGCGGTACTGTGGAGCAGGGAGTTGCAAGAGTGCAGGCCACTTCTGAGGGCTGTCAATGGCGCAGAAGGCAGCCTGATCGGTGGTTGAGTACTGCAGGCCGCAGGCTATATAGCCATTGGTTTCAGCTGCACACCCACATCGGTACTTTGGCTTGTCTAACAAGCTGTTGATCAGGGCTTGTAATACAACTAGAAGTACACAGATGAAGATTGGGAAGAGTGTAAGGCAGATGTTCATCCCCTTGTTCCTTCTCTGTCAGCAAGTATCATATATAGATCAAACCCAAAGACAATCAGCTCTGATAAACCTAAATTTTTAAGTGTGGGAAAGATGGAGAGAGATGAGAAATAGAGAACCTGGTAGGTGAGGTTCTTCCTAAGCAAGGCGTTGGCCTGAGTTCTGAAGCTTGAATTTGCCATTGGGATTGAAGCTTGAATTCAACACAAACAGGAGATACAGATTTTATAGATGTGTGGATTGCTAGTTAATTGATTCATAAGGAATCCCACTGGTTATTTTTTCCTCCTCTATCAAACCATTTGCTTGTTGGCCCTTTGGTTATTTTTTCCTCCTCCTCCTCCTCTTATTTGAATCCCATTGGTTGTGGAATCTCTTGGTTTTTAATGTTGCCTCATTTTTTGCTTGATTGAGAAGTCAAACTGAATCCAAGTACAACGTATTACTCCCTCCGTTCACATTCAGAAATAAGTATCTTCATTTTTCGTATCTTTTTATTATTCAGACACGTTTTTTGAGTTAAAAATTACCTCTTACAAAAACATGTTAAAAAAAGTAAAAAGACATGTATTTTTGGACGGATGGAGTATAAAATATCAAAATTTTAATTAATTTTTCTTATAGAAAATTTTTTTTTAATATTTTATATAGTTTTTAACTCCTTAAAAAATGTCCTGAAAAGTCAAATGATTATCTCTTGGTTTTTAATGTTGCCTCATTTTTTGCTTGATTGAGAAGTCAAACTGAATCCAAGTACAACGTATTACTCCCTCCGTTCACATTCAGAAATAAGTATCTTCATTTTTCGTATCTTTTTATTATTCAGACACGTTTTTTGAGTTAAAAATTACCTCTTACAAAAACATGTTAAAAAAAGTAAAAAGACATGTATTTTTGGACGGATGGAGTATAAAATATCAAAATTTTAATTAATTTTTCTTATAGAAAAATTTTTTTTAATATTTTATATAGTTTTTAACTCCTTAAAAAATGTCCTGAAAAGTCAAATGATTATTTCTGAACGGAGGGAGTAAATATTTGTCACTTTAATGTTCAACTACTTCAGTAACTTTTGTACGTTTTTTTTAATTTAAATAAATTTAATATTAATAGGCTCTGTTTGGCACAATAAGTAGCTTTTCGGAGATTATGATTTTAATATTTTATAGTTTCAAATAAAATAAATATAAGATTTTAGTTTAATTAGTTTTTGGAATCATATCTTTTCATCAGCTACTCACCCAAGCTTTTCGAACCTTATGGTTTTTATTCACAAGTTTCCATCAGCTACCTTAACAGCTACGTTTCTTAAACACCATACTAGCTTATTAACATATATTTAGCACAAATAATCCATCCGTTTCAGCTACCTAATCAGTTTCGGCTACTGCATCAACGTTTCTTAAACACCATACTAACTTATTAACATATATTTAGCACAAATAATCCATCAGTTTCAGCTACCTAATCAGTTTCAGCTACTGCATCAGCTACCTTTTTTGCCAAACATAGTCTTTCTAAGCTAATTAAATTATTTTCATACTTCTAAATTATTACATAACTAATACTACTTCCGATCCAAAATATATGTCGTTTGACTTTTCAACACGTATTTTAAGAAGGTAAAAACTATATAAAATATCAACTTTTTTAAAATTATTTTTTACAACTTAATATTTGTTGATAATAAGTATTGAATTGTAAAAAAATAATAATAAAAAAGTTAATATATTATATACTTTTTAGCTCTTTAAAATACGTGTTAAAAAGTCAAACGACATGTATTTTGGATCGGAGGGAGTATAGAATAAAAAAAATTAGTATTAATACTCATTCTACTAATTCTATGGTTCCAAAATAAACCAAAGGTTAAACCTTAGATGATATAATTAATTATTTAATTTTTATACTCACTTACCTAGTCCCCCTAGGTAAGTTCAACTTCCACCTTTTATATTTGAAAATTTTCAATTCCCCCTTTTAATCCTCTAAAATAAAAAAAATCAACCAAACACATTTTCACAATTCTCATCAAGGTAATTACAAAAAATCCTGGCCAACAGATTGAAACCTATTCTCCCCAAACTCATCAATCCTTTTCAAGGAGCCTTTGTAGAAGGGAGATCCATTCAAGACAACACACTTATAGCACATGAAATTTTCCATAAATTTTCATAAGAAAAAAGGTAGAACCGGCTGGATGGCATTAAAACTAGATATGGAAAAAGCCTATGATAAAATAAACTGGAACTATATCAAAGTTGTTCTTCAGAACTTTGGTTTCCATCCGATATGGATCAACTGGGTTATGACGTGTCTCACTACATCCTCCTTCTCAATTCTAATAAACAATTGTCCAGGCAAACAGTTCAAGCCCAACAGAGGAATTCAACAAGGAGACCCACTTGCACCGTACATATTTGTGTTAATTATAGAAGGCCTAGCAAGAGAAATGCACAAGGAAGCCTTGCAAGAGGATGCGCTAATTGGAATCAAGCTCACTAAAAACGGTAACCCTATACATTTCCTTACCTTTGCAGATGACACAATTATTTTTGCTAAAGCTGCTCATACTAGTCTAAATACCAGTCAAAATATGATAAACAACTTCTCAAATCTCTCAGATCTTACCATAAACTATAGTAAAAGTTCTATTCAATACTCTAAGAATGTGAATCAAAACTTAGCAAAAGACCTAGCTCAGAGCATGAGAATTCCTATCTCTAGCACTCTTGAAAAGTATCTAGGTATCCCGATGATCAATGGCCGAATTCGTAACTCGGTTTTTGAGGAAGCTATCCAAAACTTGAAAAAACAACTGTCAAAGTGGAAAGCTTCAAACCTGTCTCAAGCAGGCAGAGCCATCTTAATTCAAGTCAATCTAAGTTCCAAAATGAACTATCTGATGCAAAACTTTATGCTCCCCAAAGGAACTCTCAACCAAATTGACCAAATAAACAAAAATTTCTTCTGGAACAAACTTCAATCCGAAAGATATACCCCTCTGATTAGCTGGGATAACATCTGCAAGAGTAAGGCACAAGGCGGATTGGGTATTAGAAAAGCCGAAGATCTAAAGATAAACCTCCAATTTAAACTTCTTTGGAAACTTTACACTAATGAAAATAATATTTGGGTAAGAGTCATCAAAGAAAAATATATACAAGATAGCAACATGAGAGACAAACCTAATCAAGCTACCTCTTGGCAATTTGGTAGACTCCTATCCCTTAGAGATAAATTTGAGAAAAGGCCTACATTGGATTATAGGAGATGGTAACCAAATAAATATCTGGAACGATCCGTGGGTTCCCGATAAAAAGCCTCGAAACCTTCATGGGTAACAATGACCCAAACATGAAAGTCAGCCACCTCCTTAGAGCATCATTATCAATGGGTTTTCATCAACCCCACACCCCTCTCTCTCCTCCTATAAGGTAGATGATGGATGTAGGGTTAACCCCATTTCATGGAAGGGGAAGGGGTAAACCCAGCAGGAAGGGGCAACCCCTCTCCTTCCCCATCCCTTTTTTACTTTAAAAAATAAAATAAAAGTGGGTTATATATTTTGTAATTAAGTGGAATAAGTTTTGATTGGTTAAAAATATGTTGTGGGGTATAAATAAGGTTTAAAAAATAGGGATGGGGTAAACTTATGATATGAGTTAAAAGTTAGAATTTTTAAAGGATGTGGTAGAGTTAGTGGAAAATAAGGTGTCGGAATATTACGAAGAGAGAGATGGATGGGGTTACCCCATGAGTGTTGATGCTCTTACCCTCCAAAAGCTCTGGAATAAGCCCCTTATCCAAAGTCTCTTTCCCCAAGATATAACCAATTGTATTTTATCCCTTAAGATCCCCTCATGGCAAGCTCAGGATAAGCTAATCTAGAAGCCTAACCCCTCTGGAAAATTCTCAACCAAATCGGCAAAAAAGATTACCAATACTCATAACCACAACATTGAAAGCCATAACTGGATATGGAATCTTAATCTTCCTCCTCGGCTTAAAAACCTAATTTGGAAAATTAAAATAGACGCTCTCCCCACGACTAGCAGGCTCAATAGATACATTAATAGAGTCCCTCACACATGCTCTCTGTGTAATCAAGGAAATGAGGATGCCACTCATCTCTTTACAAAGTGCTCCTTTGCAAAGGAACTAATAGCCCAGTATGAACATACTACAGGTAAGCTCTTTCACGACCTCTCCTTACAAGGACCCCTATGAGATAATATTACCCAAATTAAACAGGGAAGCCAATTTTTTGAAGATCTGGTCGTTATTTGGGAAATAATCTGGGAAACTAGAAATAATTTAATTTTCAAACATACTAGCCCGGACACTTTCCGTAACCTAATTAACCGTATTATTAAAGAGATCCAGGACTGGAGAGCTACAAATCCCACGAGTACAAATAAAGATGCCAACAACAGGAAGAGAAGGTCTAGATCTAGTTGGACTAGACCAGTAGGAGCTATCTACAAAATTAACAAAACAGGGAAGGTCTAGATCTCTTTACAAAGTGCGTTTCCACTTGTTGTATTGCTCCGCTTTTTGTTTTTGTTTTTGCTTTCGTTTGTATGTATTGACGGGCTTCCGTCTGCCGACTTGTCGACCATCGAGATTCAGGTATATCTGATCTCGAATTATTTCCTAATAAAAAAAAAACGACTGAAGTCTAAATGTAATACTATCAATTTTAATTTTGAGGTACGCTCAATTTTAATTTTGAGGTTTGTAAGTCTGTTTAATGATGTAAAATAAGATTATTTGGTGTGTTTACTGTTTATCTATACCCATTGAATTATGCGGCGTTGATGGCTGAGTTGACAGTTTTGGTCCATTATAAGGAGTTTTGAATTGTTAGTTTAACCATATATAAGATGATGAATTAGATATTAACATATACTCATAAATTACAAATTTAGTACAGTATTTATTCATTTAAGGTTATGAGATCATTCATTTAAGGTTATGACTCCTAGTTTATAATTTGCACATAGAAAAAACTACTAAACCAATGCATTCAAGTAATTTATTGTCATATTTTATTGTGGGAACTTATCAAGAGAATCCAAAAATTTTAAGGTCATGTCATGACTCCGAGTATATAAATATTGTTTTGAAAAGAATTAGTTTTGATACTATGAAAGAAGGGATGATTTGCCAAATATACAAATATGAAGGCCAAATTAGCCAAATATACAAGATTTTGGGAAATTTGCAAAACTATACACAACCCTTGCCCCTCCTATGTGCCCCTACGCCCCCCCCTCCAGCGTGCCCCCCTGTGCCCCCCCTCCACGTCAGCAATTTTTTTTTTTTTTCGCGCGTCAGTGCTGACGTCATCGTCGGAAATGCTGACGTCAGTAATGCTGACACCGTTTACAATGAAGGTTTTTTTGTTTTTTTTTTCGCGCGTCAATGCTGACGCCGACGTCGGGAATGTTGACGTCAGCAATGCTGACACCGTTTTACAAGGAAGTTTTTTTTTTTTCCGCACGCCAATGCTGACGCCGACGTCGGGAATGTTGACGTCAGCAATGCTGACACCGTTTACAAGGAAGGTTTTTTTGTTTTTTGTTTTTGTTTTTTGTTTCGCGCGTCAATGCTGACACCGTTTACAAGGAAGTTTTTTTGTTCCACGCGTCAATGCTGACGCCGACGACTGGAATGTTGACATCAGCAATGCTGACGCCGTCTACGAGAATGGTGACGCCGACGACAATGACGTCGGGAATGCTGACGTCAGCATTGCTCACACCCTCTACGAGGATGTTGACGCCGACAATGATGACATCGAAGATCAATATATTTGACGTATTAAGTCATTAAAAATATAAAAGGGGGAGAACAAAGAGACAAAGGAATGTTCTACCAAAAAAAACGAATATTTTATTTTTTTTTGTAGTAAGAAACAAAGAATAAAGGTAAACAATTAAAACAAAGAATTCTTCGATGTCGACGATGCTGAACTCTTTCCTCATCCATCTCTTATATTGCAAAAACGAGGTCAGCAAATATATACCTACACAAAAATATGCATAAAAACGATGCCAGCACTAAAAAATACGTATAAAAACGATGTCAGCACTAAGAAATAAACCAATTTTTAAGGACTGAAGCATACATATATACTTACATATATAATATCAAATTAAAAACGATGCCAGCACTAAAAAATACGCATAAAAACTATGTCAGCATTAAAAAATAAACCAATTTTTGAGGACTCAAGCATACATATATACCTACATATATAATATCAAACTAAAAACGATGTCAGCGCTAAAAAATATACATAAAAACGGTGTCAGCATTAAGAAACAAACCAGTTTTTAAGAACTCAAGTATATAAAAATACCTACATATATAATATCCAACTAAAAACGATGTCAGCACTAAAAAATACGCATAAAAACGATGTCAGCACTAAAAAAAGTACGCATAAAATCAAGTAGGAACCAACCGGGCACGCAATCGTGCAAAAGTGAACAAGTGAAGATGCCAAGCATTAAAACTAATAATGTAACAGTAGCAAACTAATGATGCATTAAAACATTCAATAGAAACATTCCATTGGTTACAATTTTCTAATGATGTAACAGTAGCAAACTAATGGGGCAATTTGATATATAAGGAAAAAATCAGTAGCTTGCATATAATAATTTTGATCATTGAAGATTTAGGACAGTTGAACACCTAATCATAAAAAGTGGTATTCTGTGAGCAAAATCAACGAAGAACTAAACATCTCTGGTGGAGTGGTGTCAAGATGATCAGCGATAATTTGGCAATAGCTAACAATGAAAGGACGAAGCGAAACAAGATTTCAGTTAAGTAAACATGACTGATTTTTGCAAGCAGTGGCAATAAACAACTCAACACACAATGAAATCTCAAATTAAATAAACTCAGTAGCATCAAACTAGCTCAAAATAGATGTAAAATGTCAGCAGTAACTTCTCCAAAATACGCATAAAAATGATGAATCCAAACAAGCTAGAAGAACAAAGTCACAAAAAAAAAAGGACAGTGAAGAAAGTAACTCAGTGTCATCACCTTCGTCTTGTCCACATCGATCTCTGGTCAGCCTCTGGTGGCTTGCAAGTTGCAACACACAATAACAGCAAGACCTCGTCCATCAACTGTGTAAGAAGATCTGAGATCTTAGCAGCAGCAGCAACAAAAACCAGTGACAGAAATATGTTTGATTTTGAGTAAGAAACCAGCAGCAGCATCAAAAACCAGCAGCAACATCAACTGTGTAAGAAGAACACACACTCAGCGAGGAGATTAACTTCGAGCGAGAGCGTTTTGAGCCTGTAAGAAACCAAACCGATTGGAGCAAACACCGAGAAGCAGAGCAGCGAGAGGATGAAGATCCTCTGTCGCTTGTGAAACTGCTTCATAAATCGATCAAAATCGCAACAAAGGCTAGATCGAGATGAAGGTTCGCACCTCCGTTGTCTTCAATCTCCGTTGCTGACATGAAATTGGAGCTCCGTTGTCTTCAGTCCAGATCCGGCGTCTTCAATCCTCTTCTTTCGTTGCTCCCTTTCGCTCGAAATCCATGAGTTGCGATCGAAACCGCACCGCCGCTGGTGCCGAAATCCATGAGTTGCCATCGAAACCGCCGCTCGAAACCGCACCGATGAGCCTGAAGAAGCCGCCGCTGGTGCCGGTCAAAACCGCACCGTCGAAATCGGAGCCAGATCTGGTCCAATTTGGCGTCGGCGTGGGTGCGCTCGACAGGAGACGATCCTCTGCGAGTAGAGGAGGGCATCGATGGGAGGGAGAAGCCGCAAAAACTCTCACCTCTTGGCGAGCTGTGCAGCGATGGTAAGTGGAAGAAGGAGAAGGAGCGGGACAGAGACGGTGAGATCTCTCTGATGGCCATGGCAGCCATGGAAACGGAGGAGGAGGAGCGAGAGCGAGGGAAGAGACGATTTTGGATCTGAGATTGATGGGGGGCCGGTTTGAATCTGAAAGTAGGGTTACAAAATTAAGATGTATACTTTTCTAATATTTACAAAAGTGTGTATATTTTACGCCTTCGGCGCAAATTTTCTCGTGAAAGAATTACCAATCCAACTTATTGTCCATCTGTCTATTATATGGAGAGATAAAGTGAATAATACTACTACCTTCGATCCAAAAAGAATGTCGTTTGACTTTTTAACACGTATTTTAAGGAGTTAAAAACTACTCCAACAAATACTTATTACCAACAAATATTAAGTTGTAAAAAAATAATTTTAAAAAATTGATATTTTATATAGTTTTTAACTCCTTAAAATACGTGTTAAAAAGTCAAACGATGTCTTTTTGGATCGGAGGGAGTAATATAAAAAAATTAATTACTAAATTTTTTTTAAGGTAAGATTTCCAAATATCACTAATATTTGGTAAAATGAAAGATTGTACGTAAAAAAAATCAAAAGACATGTCAAGGGATAGCGAGAACGCAGAAAATTATTTTAAAAACTAATTTATGAAGTCAACCTTAGTTTTCCCGCCTAATTAACGGCCCCTTGATTTCTAGTTTATTTTCCCGCCTCCCCCCACTTCACGCGTCCCGACGGCGCGTTGATTGCACTTAAATACCCTCTCCATCCTCCATTCCCCCCACTCCACTTTCACTTCAACACCCCACAGATCAGACATCAGAGAGAGATCTAGAAAGATCGAGATCGATCGAGAATGGGAGTTGGACTGCTAATCCAGCAGCTGAGAGCTCTGGTGCGGAAGAACGCCTTGCTCTCATGGCGGCACCGTCGAGCCACGCTCCTCCAGATCTTCTCCTCCCTCGTCTTCATCTCCTTGCTTTTCTTCGTCCAGAAGGCTCTGGAAGCCCGATTCTCCTCCTCCACCGCCTTCAAGGACATCGTCGATCCCAACCCCCTCTCCTTCCCTCCCATCCCCCCGTGCGAGGACGAGTTCTACGTCAAGCTCCCTTGCTTCGATTTCGCTTGGAGCGGCAATTCCAGTTCCTCTATCTCTCAGATCGTTGATCGGATTAGGGCTAACAATCCTGGCCGCCCAATTCCTTCCTCTAAGGTACCAATCTAACCTCATCGGCCTTAAATCAAACTGGATTGGCTCCAATTGATCGATTTTGTAGGGAATTGGTTAAATTGCCTTCAATTATCGGAAAACTCAGGTATCTATATATGTAGGTGAAATCTTTTGGAACTGACGAGGAAGTAGATGCTTGGCTTGCTACTAATCCGAGGCACTGTCCAGGAGCTTTGCATTTTGTCATCAGAAACAGTACAGTCATAAGCTATGGAATTCAGACCAATTCCACTTCGCCCCCAAAGAGAGGAAAACGCGAAGACCCTACATTCAAATTCCAGATTCCACTTCAAATTGCAGCTGAACGTGAGATTGCGAGATCCCTTATTGGAGGTCGGTGTATCTTAAGTTCGTTATAAGACTGTTCTTCATTCAAATTTACTGGTGATAAAAGTGTATCTGCTTTCATTTCAGATCCTAATTTCAGCTGGAATGTCGGATTCATGGAGTTCGCCCACCCTCCTGGAGAGCCATTCTCAGCAATAGGGACCGTAGGCCCTACATTTATCCTCGCAATTACCATGTTTGGTTCTGTATTCCAAATGAGCTCATTGGTGATGGAGAAAGAACTCAAACTTCACCAGGTACTTGCATTAACAGACGAATATTGAACGAAATCTTTTTTTCGCAATAAGTAGTTTTCTTATGCTTTGTGCCATTGATCATCATACAGGCTATGACAATCATGGGTCTGTATGATACCGCTTACTGGCTGTCGTGGTTTGCTTGGGAGGCCATCGTCACGTTCCTTTCCTCACTACTCATAGTCCTCTTTGGGATGATGTATCAGTTCGATTTCTTTTTGAAGAACAGTTTTGCTGTGTTGCTAATGGTCTTCTATCTCTTCCAACTCAATATGGTACACAGTTTACGGTACCAAATTACAAGATTTTGGTTCCTTAATCGTTCAACAAGTGTGTAGTATAATGTTAATGCTAACTCCAAGACTCCAACCTTGCTAGACTGCTCTTGCCTTCATGGTATCCTCCCTCCTTAGCAAGTCATCTTCAACGACGACTGTGGGATTCACCTTGTTTATAATAAGCGACATTTCTTTGGTACGATACTCGATCTCTTTGAGTTCTATAGCTTATAAGGTATCAATATTCGTGACTGCAGCTCAAAATTGTCCTTAACTTTGCAGGTTTTGACACAAAATGGATTTCCATACTCACAAGACTTCTCTAGAACTGCCCGGTTCATCTGGTCCTTTTTCCCCTTCAATGTCCTCGGTGAATCAATCATGTTGTTGACGACAGCAACCGCTACACATCAAGATCCAGGCCTCAGCTGGAGTGGAAGGACAAAATGCACACCTGGCGATACCGAGTGTGTGACAACAATTGTATGTGTATATCTGAAAACTCAAAACCTTGCTTTAGAACTCTAGTGTGCCTAAGATTATCTCTTCTTCAACAGGACGACCTCTACAAATGGCTGATATACACTTTCTTTCTGTGGTTTGGCTTGGCCATCTACTTGGATAACATCATTCCGAACCCTTATGGCATGAGGAAATCGATACTCTACTTTCTGAAGCCCGGATATTGGACAGGAAAAGGAGGGAGCAAGGGTCAAGGTGCCAGATTTTGCTCTTATGATTTCGTCACCAAAATCACTTCCTATTGTTTTTCACTTTCTTTTGGTTATCATGTGGCAGAAGGCGGCATTTGCAGCTGTTCGTGTTCCATTCCTCAATTCGAACATGTGACTCCTGATGATGAGGATGTTGTTGAGGAAGAAAACAGCGTAAAGCGACAAGTTAACGAAGGCTTAGTCAATCCAGATGTTGCCGTTCAACTACATGGTCTTGTTAAGACCTATCCAGGGTCAAGAAAGGGAGGGTGCTGTAACTGCAAGAGAAATCCACCTTATCATGCTCTCAAGGTACATCAGTCTTCATCTTTCACCTGAAATCGAACAACATTTTATTCAGACAATTCGATTAAAACCATCTTTGTTTTGCAATTTCAGGGAATATGGCTGAATTTCGCCAAAGATCAGTTGTTTTGCCTTTTAGGGCCTAATGGAGCTGGAAAAACTACTATCATAAACTGTCTTACAGGGATTACTCCAGTTACACAAGGAGATGGTAAATTTCAAATAGGAATTTTTCCCTTAAGTGCTATGAATTTTGTCATAATGTAAATATAACTTTGAAGCTCTTAAGATTACAGTCTCATTGCTGCATCAGTTGTGACTTGTGAGGCAATGTATTTAATTTACCATGTTCCTGCTTAACAGCTCTAATTTATGGGTATTCCATTCGGAGCTCCTTGGGAATGTCGAAAATCAGAAAGATGATAGGTGTATGTCCGCAGGTGATTTTTTCGGTCCCAGTTGGAGACCTTCTTCCTTCGTCGTTGTTTAGATTTGTAACTGAAAATGATGATGTCTTTGGTAGTTTGACATACTCTGGGATGTGCTGACTGGTCAAGAACATCTGTACCTCTTTGCTGGTATTAGGGGTTTGCCTCCTCAATCAATCAAGAAAGTATGCAGATCTGTTCTATTGTTTGTTTCACTTGTTTTCTACCTTCATCTGTTCATCTCTTCATTGAGGGCCTTTTCGGATTCAGGTGATTCAGGAATCGCTGTCAGAGGTCCGGCTTACAGATGAGGCGAACATGAGGATTTCAAGCTACAGCGGAGGGATGAAAAGACGGCTTAGTGTGGCAATAGCCCTTATTGGTGACCCCAAATTGGTCATTTTGGATGAACCTGTATGTAGTCATATATGCACATAGATGATTTGCTGATGCTTGAATCATTGATCATTGGATTCACTGACATATATATTTCAGACAACAGGTATGGATCCGATAAGCAGGAGGCATGTGTGGGACATTATAGAGGGCGCAAAGAGAGGGCGCTCCATAGTCCTAACGACACACTCAATGGAAGAAGCTGATGTGTTGAGCGACCGAATAGGAATCATGGCAAAGGGAAGGCTTCGCTGCATTGGGAACTCAATTAGACTGAAATCTCGGTTTGGGGCTGGCTTTGTAGCTAATGTGAGCTTTGTTGGGAATCCTAGAGGATCACCAACAAGGGAAAATCAACATGTGGAAGCTCTCAAAGATTTCTTTAAATCTGTGTGTTCATCATCATACTCACATTCTCTTAGATTTCCCTTACAATAGGGAATGTTCTTGAAAAGAAACTGACTCATATGTCTTTTCAGCGCTTGGGCGTGGAGACGGAGCAGGAGAACAAGGCGTTTCTCACGTTCGTTATTCCTAACGAAAAAGAGAGCCTCTTATCGGTAACAGACCTCTCCCCCTCTCTGCTGTTCAATTGATCTTAAGTCATTTGTCATCCAACCATTTTTTCATCTTCGAATCAGAATTTCTTTGCGGAGCTTCAAGCTAGACAAGAAGAGTTAGGCATAACGGACATCCAAATCGGTCTCACGACTCTGAATGAAGTGTTTCTGAACATTGCAAGGCAGGCTGAGCTCGAAACTGCTCAGGCTGAGCATAGATTGGCAGCTTTGACTCTTACAACCTCCGGGGCTTCCGTCCAGGTAAGCTCAACACCATTTGCACCTCCCTGAACTTCGTAAAGATACAGCATGCTCTAGCCGCAGCTTCATGTCGTTGCTTTCCTTTGCAGATACCTATCGGGGCTCAGTTTGTGGGAATCACAGGAACAGAATCTGCAGAAAATCCTAGAGGAATTATGGTGGAAGTGTACTGGGAACAGGACGACTCCGGTGCGCTGTGCATTTCAGGACACTCCAGGGAGATCCCGTTGCCACCAGGCGTTGAAATGACCCGACCCACTGAGCCAGCGTCTTGCTGGAGCCGCCAAGGCCGAAGGAGAAAGGTTTATGGTGTGGTTATTGATCCTCACCGCATTCCTCGTTCATACTCTTCTCACTAGTACGCTTGCAGGATCAGGTTCCTCTGAATATGCACAAACCCAGGTTAATAACTTCTATAAACGTAAAGGTGTGATGTATGTAAAAGCAAACCTTTGTTGTTGTATATGAGCATAAGAAAGACACTTCTTCGGGCCCGGTACAAACTGGAGCACATCCTGCAATGCATGTCAAGACCACAAAACATGGAGTAACAGAAAGAGTCCCTTGTATTCCTTTTCCAGAGCTTGAAAATTTAGCTGTTTGTGATCAACTTAAACTATTACAAAGAAAATATAGGATACAGATGCACGTTTATTATACTGATGTTACATGGTATTTCACTCGCTCATTCAAATAGCTGAAACCAGGGAGATTCTTCGGCCCAACTTCTTGGTTAAGTCTCGTCTTCACAAGATGCCTTAATCCTCGTCCTACATAAGCTAGCAACACAGAGATACTTCTCATAACTCATCCTTCAAAGTTTGAGCACCGTCACCTTTGGAAGTGTCCACAGTGTCAGGATCGTCAGGTTTGGTGGATATCACTGGTTTCTGAAGCTTGAAAGGGACAGATGCATGCTTCTTCAAGAACTTGTATAGTGCCAAAACTGTGCGGTCGGCTTCAACAACAATCTGACCAAGTTTACAAGGGTTTTTATTACTTAGACAAGTAACTGATGATAAACAAATGTGTAAAGGTGTGTTTGGGAAAGATTTGCCCATTCGTCAGATATATTTTTCTATATTTTTCATATATCCAGATTTAACTTGTACCTTTTAAACTGTCTTATAAGTTATTACAACATAAACATATATAACACCAAAGTGACTCATTTTCTAACAGCGGTGCAGAAAGTATTTCAGCACACAGGTAATATCTATCGAAGTTGCGAAACATACCGGGTCAGAACTCTTATTTCCAGCTGGGAAGAAGAGAAGAGTAGGGAATCCATCAGCCTGTACAGATACACACAGATGTGATCACAAAGCAATTTTATACTCCCCAGTTCTGCCATTTACTGACTTCTAAATACAACATTTTGCACGAAAAGATGAGATTTTGGACAACAAAAGTCAAAAATCAATTATAATGCCTGGACAAATGATACAAGTGTACCCACCAAAAACCTTACTAACATATTACATATCCTTGTTTAGTAAGAGTAAAAAAAAAAACTATAAGCCAGCATTCTTCGATTTGAATGATGCCAATTTTTATTTTAAAATAAAAATTAAATCGAGAACAAACGAGCAATAAAATGTCATTAAGATGCATACTGCCCAAGAAATAAAATGCCAAAAAATGACGACATTTTGTACCTTTGCACGCGGGTGCTCATTTGTTGTTCCATCCATTTTGGCTATGACAATAGATTTGACATCATGTAAATGTTTACCGAGTTTGTTGTATGTGGGCTCCAACGATTGGCAGTGTCCACACCAAGGAGCATATATCTGTATTCCGAGAAACGAAAAAAAAATAATAATAATAAAATAAAATAACTACCGAGTTTCAGAAAACATCAAGGAAAGCATGGTGCAATCAGATTTAGAATGAGGATGATGTTTATGAAGATAATACCTCAAGAAGAACATCCTTGGATTCATCCAAAACAATTTCATCAAAGTTGTTTCCAACCACTATTGTCACATCACCATCATTCTGTTTCATAATTCAATATATAAGTATGAACAAAAATGAAAAAGTGAGGTACAATGGCAGTGAGATGAAGGTATGAGACTTACAGTTTCAGGAATTGGATCTGATTTGTAGAAAGGTTTAAGCTTATCTGCCAGAAAATCTTCCCCGAAAGCCTGTTAGGGAATGAGCAACTTTAATTTAAGTCTTACCTAGACCTAATCAATAAAGGACATAAAAAAAAAGGGTATGCCACACAAAAATTAACCAGAGAAAATGAAACTCAACCTTCATCTTTTCCAAAGTCAGCTCCATGTCATAGATATATTTCTTGGCATCTTCAGTACCCAAATATCCTAGGAGCTGTATATGTCCACCAGAAGAAAAAAAAAATGATTTTCCATTTTTCAGACAAGTGCAGTATCCAAGGGAGCTCAAACACTACAAGGAAAGCAGAAGCTTGTTGTTTCTTTTGGAAGGCATGACTTATGAGTTATGAGAGAAGGAAATTACTTGTGGAGCATCCCCAGTGATACCAAAGTACTCTGCAACAGGTTTTCCATAATCTTCATTGTCCAGTTGCACATAAACAAAGATAATCTGTGCATCATATAGAGAGAAAAATTACACAGGCTTATTAGAAACTTCCTACCAACAGAGACAGATAACTGGAAGCAAGAAAATTCTCCCCCTAAAATCTTCCTCGTGATAAGAACTTAACAATGACCACCATATATATATATATATATATAGCTTCTTGGTTTCTAATGTCATTGTGTTCTTCCCTTACTTTCATGTACACTTCCTTTAGAATAAACTTACTAGTTTTTAGTCTTGAACTTGAAGGATGAGAGTTTCATTAAATAACCATTCAATGATGTTTGTATGAAAAAGCCAACAGCCTCTTGAATTTCATCCCAAGGAACCTTGGACATATTTGAAACATATACTTCTCGAATCAAATAATCCATATTACAGTTTCCTCCTTTTGTTCCAAGAAACAACCCAAACTACCAGGCTACAAACTAGGTAGCGGAACAGCTAAGCCTCTGATAAGGTGCCCTAGAGAACAACTGGTCCCAATTCCCGATCAAGGTGATGGAGCAAACAACAATTCTATATCAAAATTAAAATTACCTTTCCCTTGAAAAATTTTGCAGTTTCCTGAAATTCTGGCAAAACCTTTTCTGAGTCCTTTGAAGAAGCAAACAGCAACACCTGCATAGGCAAAACAAAGTTTACCATGATGCATATGAAGTATGTAAGAAGCATAGGGAAACAGACATGTTAACCTGGCTAACTTAGCCATAATCGATTCTCAAGCAATTACCTGCTTCTTGATTGCACTATCAAATATTGAAGGTGCACTTTCCCGAGTGAAAATAGTAACCAATGGAAGCTTGTTAGAAAATACAAAATCAGAAATCGCAGACTTGGTTAATTTGCCATCTGCAGCAAGGAAAAAGACATAATATAAGCTTATATAGGCAGCAAAATCTGAAAAATACAAATTAGCCGTTGCTTCTCGAAGGGATAAGAGGAGACCTTTTTCGTCACACTCATTTTTATGCAAAAGCGAAATTATATTTTTGAAAGAAGGATGAAAAGAGATCCAACAACTAACCAAAATGACTTATTTTCTCAGCCTCCTTTTTCACCAAAACCAAAGAAGGGCGTTTAGCTTCAACATTGATGTGGAAAAGCTTTGCTACACTCGGCTCCGTAGTTTGGTAAAAGTTGACATCATCTTCAAGTTTTGAGGCAGCTGCCAACTCTGTAGTCTCAGAACCCTGTACATACATGAACAAGCCAATGAATGAGGGAAGAGCAAAAACAGCCTTCAAGCTCAACCATGAAGATTCAATGTAATAAGGCTCATTACCTTAACTTTAACCACTATCATTCTATACAGATTAACCACAAAGAATCATATGCAAAAATGGTAGAAGATGCAAAACACATAATTGCCAAGTTTGCTAGCTGGCACGGAAACAAACAGTATGAAACGCAATATAAAGCCAAAAACATACCACCAGCGAATCAAGGAATGCCAACACCAGTTTACTCTCAGAAGACAATATCTGTTCTGCCTCCTCTAGTGTTGATATATTGTTCACCCCAGGTCCCACCTTCTTCCTTATCCATGTTACAATAGCCTCCCTACGTGATACCAAATAACTCTAGTCATCATATATGGCTACATTGTCACCAAGAGTAGATTTAGATTACTTAAGGCTCATATTTGGATTGAGATAAGACCATTATCAGCAATTGTATTGACAAATTTTATAGCCTAATCAACATGAATTCCTTCCAATGTTCTCAAATTGCTCTTGCACGGCATTATAAAACCCTAGATCTTGCACAGCTAGGTAAAGCTCCTAAAATTATGCAAACAAGCAAATTCCTGTCGATGAATTAGATTCAGGGAATTCGAACAACAAAGACATCAAAAGCTTACTTGGTTCTCTGAGCATTGTAAGGTTTGTGCTCGCCATCAACAAAGAACAAGATCGTGGGGAAACCCTGGACATTGAACTCGTGAGCGAGCTCGTTCTCCTTCGTAGCATCCACCTTGGCGAGAACCACATCCTCACCGGCCGCCTTCAGCTCCGACGCAGCTGCGGCGTACTCCGGCGCCAAGGACTGGCAATGGCCGCACCACGGCGCGTAGAACTCCACCATGACATACTTGTGGTTCTCGATCACGTCCGTGAAGTTCCTCTCCTTCAAAACGACGACGTCCTTTTCGTCCACCGCTGGATCCGCGGCGTCGTCGTCATCGTCGGCCCCACCGTCGGCGCCGAAGTCGTCGAAACCGCCGAAATCGTCCTCGTCATCGTCGTTGCCGAATTCGTCGTCTCCCTCGTCGCCGGGATCGGAGTGAGGGGAGTGCTTCGATCCGGGAGACGAAACGGCGTCGTCTTCTTCGGTTAGGAAGCTGAGCTCGTCGTCGTCCAAAACGACGTCGTCATCGGAGGAGGCTGGGGATTTGGAGAGGGAGAGAGAGGCGAAGGAGAGTAGGAGAGAGGAGAGGAGGAGGAAGAGAGTGAGTCGACTCGGCATTGTGCTTCCGAGTTGAGAAATTGGAGTGGGATCGGTCAGATCTGAAAAGTTTAGGGTTTAACTTCGATCAGGGTCTAAAGTGGAGAGTGAGTAACGCTGTCGTAGACGCGAAGGCAGGGGAAGCCCGGAAAGTCAAAATGATGGACTGGAATCTGGATGACACTGAACGACGCCGTTTAGCCCCTACAATCTTAACAATAATTTCAATCTATTCCAATGAGAGCATGGTTTGAGTTTGAGGGTTGTGATTTATGAAATACAAAATATGTGACTCATATTTTCAGGAAGCCAACAGAGCAGCTGATCGAATCGCTTATCTGGTTTTAGAGTTCGCTCCGTCGTCCTAGGGATCTGATTTAGAGTTTCAGACTCTCGTCTGTAAAGACGTTCTTGGGTGGTGGTACAACTGTGGTTGATCCACTCCAAATTCTCGCCTATATAAAAAAAAATGAAATACAAAATCTTTCTTTTTTTATAGTATGTTTTGATGGTTTTTCGTAGGTTGATTTATTGACCTATTAAAATTCAGATATACAGAATAATCTAATATCAAATTCTTACTTATAATAAAAGAAAATTTATGAACCATATTACATAGTTCGACTATATTATAATGATGTTTTCGAATGATTTAAGCAGTGTCTTGAAAACAGATAAAAATAAATAATATAAAAAAAGACATGAATAATTATGAAAATGCAAGAAAAAAAAGTAAGAAATCGAGTAACGAAAACAATAAATGATGCACACTTCTAGACATCTTTGCGGTAAAGAATCTTATCCTTCGTCTCCTACATTGCTGTTCGGATATATAGTTATTTTGATCAAGTCTGTTCTGGTTCAATATTGGATTGTTGATCACTGAGTTTAGGTTGACTTAAATTTTAGGCTTTATCAACTTTGAAGGTAAGTTGTTAGGTGTATTTTGGGTTTTCATATAACATGAAGTGTACATTTGAAATTTAGTAAGATAAGGATTACTGCTTTGTTCGTCAAAATATGAAATTTTAAATTTTTTCACAAATTTTAAGAAAATAAACTATTGCGAACTAGTATACTATTATATTCTCATTTATTACACCACTTTTAATCCATCTTTGGCGGTAAACCCCGAGCACGTGACCCAGCCGGCAAGAGCCACGTATCAGGTAAACCGACTTGCGCCGACCGGCTCGACCCACTAGTAGGAAGCAAGGCAAACCTTGGATGAAAATCCCAAGGAAAGGGGCGAAAGCAAGATCGAACTCGGAACCTCCTTCCTATCCCATTGCTCCTCACCACTAGACGTCTAGGCCACCCCGACTGGGGCATTACACCACTTTTTTACTTTATAAAAAACTACAACTAAGAATATTTTTCTAAAATAGATACTCCGTATTAAAATATAAATAAATAAATAAATATAATGATATGTTTTTTCTAATAAAATTAGTACTCTAAATGCTTTTACCTAAATGGATGAATTAGGTTATTGAATGTTATTGCCTTTACGTTATAACCAAGTTGTGTGTGAGTTGTAAGTTGCAAGTTTTAAATTTATAGATCCGGTTTTGGATCTAACGTCATTAATTTTCATCATCACAAAATGGATACTAAATTTGATTGGAACATTACAAAGTACTAATAATGTGTGGTGATTAAAAAAAGTATAACAATAGTAGTGTCTCTAATTTTTCTACCAAAATAATAATAACTAGTGCTTTTTCCGAACCGTATTCGGATTTTTTATAATATTTTCGGTCGATTGACGTCTTAAACAAAATATTTGACACGTTAATTTTCTACTAACATATTGTCAATGCTTCTTGTCACGCTGTTCTTCGAAATTTTTGGTTATCATGGTGAAATACTCTTTTATTGAGACAATCGATAATTCAAATTTGAAAAAGAATAGTAACTCATCTGCTTCCACGCTTCTCCTAGTATCCGTCCTAATTGAAGGTAAAGAAAAGAAATCTTGTAGATTTTGACTTTAGAAATTTGAGTTTTGATCATCTATTATATTATATCTATTACATATCATGCTACACCTTTTAAATTTGTCTAAATTATAAACCAATTTGATAAAGATACCTTAAATTTAAATGTATAAACCCTATATAGCTAAATAATAAAAAAAAAAGAAAAAAGATATTTAATGTTTGTTTTTTTATAATGTCTTAGACCCTTAATTAGAAAAAGAAACTTTATGTTTAAGTGTATAAACCTTAAGAGGCCAAAACATTAAAAAAAAATGGCATACCTCTCAGATTAATGGATTGCGAAAATTAGTTAGGCATGATTTGTGTATCTATATCTATATCTATAATATATCTATATCTATATATCTATATAAACCTTAAAAGTTGTGTTCATGGGCAATTTATTGCCATCATTTACTCCTTTAAAGTTTTCACTATTTTATCTTATCTATTCATTTAGTATCATAAAAACATATTAGCTTAGTGGTTATCAATGTTGTTGAGACCTCAATGATCTCAAGTTCAAATCTCATCATGTACATGTTCCTTTTATTTTTTCCTCCACTTTGTGAGTTATATTTTTGGGAGCCCCATAATCTATAATTTTTGCTCATTTGCCTTTATATCTTCATCTATCTCTTTTTTATTTTTTCATCCATTTAATTTCTCCCGTTTGTGAGTTTTTTCCCTCACTTTGTGAGTTATATTTTTGGGAGCCCCATAATCTATAATTTTTGCTCATTTGCCTTTATATCTTCATCTATCTCTTTTTTATTTTTTCATCCATTTAATTTCTACCATTTGTGAGTTATATTTTTAGGAGCCTCATAATCTATAATTTATGTTCATTTGCCTTTATATATTCATCTACCTCTTTTTTATTTTATTTTTCATCCATTTAATTTCAAAATGATTTCTTTGCTTTCACACAAAAAAAAATGATTTCTTTGGCACAATATAGATTGTTACGTACGTTTTACTTGGTCACGAGTTCAAATCCTAAAAAGATCAATTTATGTAGTTTTACTATAATCCGTTTTTATTGTCTGTCTATATTCCACACATGTTTTTATATGGGAATTCACATCATCACTATATTACTTGATTAGCAAAGTATATAACAAGCTAAAATTCATTTTTATGTTTTTTTACTTACCACATTTGATTTTATATGCCATTTAGCTTTATCATTCAAAATTAATTGACGTTTAACATTTTTTTTTGTTTATATTCTCTTAATAGAGTATGATCGTTTGTCTCAAATCACACTTTAAAAAAAATCTCGAGTACGTTATTTGTTTAAAATGGCAAATTTTCTTAAAGATAAATTTAATGAGAATTAGGAAGGCCAAAGGCCATAACGATTTCTTTCTTAGTTACTCCGTACAATTTAGGGAAAAAGTCTTTTCACCTATTTGTGTAAAAATATAAATGGCATGAGATAAATGAAAAGACTTACTGTACTAATTATTTATTCATTCCTTTTAATGTTTTTTAACTTCTCTTTTGGGTAAATGAAAAGACTTCCAATTCAATTTAGCTATTTATACCTCTAACACATTCTATCCGATTTTCAATTTCTCTTTGATTCTATTCAAGTAGGAAATCTCTAGATTTTTTTAAAGCTAATAACTTACTTATATTTTCTTTCCATGTGGTTTGTCTCAATCCGCTGAAATTGGCTCCTGGTGGTCACCTCGGGAGGTTTGTGATTCGGACCAAGAGTGCAATTGAAAAGCTTGATTCGATCTATGGCTCATTCGACAAGGCTTCAGAGAAGAAGAAGAACTATTTGCTAGCGTGGCCCAAGATGTTGAACGGTGATCTTGCTAGAATTGTGAACTCCGATGTCGGTGGTGAAGCCTGTGAAGAAGGAGGTGAAGAGGGTGACACTGAAGAAGAACCCTCTGAAGAACCTGAATGTGATGTTGAAGCTGAATCCATATGCTAAGACTGCAAAGAGAATGTCTATTTTGGCTGACGAGCAAAGGGTTAAGGCCAAGCAAGATAAGTTTGCCAAGAAGAGGACTACTTTGTCTAAGGTAAAATTTCCCCCTTTTGTATTCAATTGTCATTCTCATTTGCTTATAGGACTAAATGATTGGGAATTTGTGATATGTGGTACTGATTTTGGTATTGATATTTGAGTGTGTGATAGTTACCTTTGGGTTGTGTATTATGATTCATGTTGCTTATGAGGCTTGACCCACTGATCATATCTAGAAGAGAGGGAAATAAGTTATAGGATGAATATGAAGTAGTTGTATGGTTTACTTATGGTTTGATCTGATGACGTTTATTGAAATGTTCAGGCTTTGTGGTTAACTTTATGCTATATATTGCTATTATCTTTTCGGGTTTGTTTGGACCAATGAAATGATTGCTTGGCCCTTGCAGCAAATGAACCCCTCTTGGTTCTTTTGCCAATGTCAAAACTTTTTGATTATTTTCATGTTGTGATGCTTTCCTGTTGGGGTTTGTAGGTGCATGAAATTAAATTGAAAAGGAGAATAAATAATTTGATTGATTTTAATTTAAATGATTTGGGTATACATGATAACAACACTAAAGTCATTCTAAATTAATCGAGGGTACAACAAATCAATTAACATTCAAGGCTGTGACAAAGTAGATCTAATATATCTCACATTTAGTTTAAGTATGCACATGAAATTATATTGTATGTTTATATGATAAAAGTATATAGTATAGAACAAGACTGCATGTTTCCCAATTTGGTGGCACATTTCCATTGATTGTATATGTTCATTGTTCGGGGAGACTAAACAATAAAAGAGGGAGAAGATGGTTTAATGATCCTTCAAACCTCTTGACACATACAAGGAGTGTATATATGTACCCTAGAATATGTACGCAATTTTGTAAGCAAGTCATTTGCCTAATTATATCTTAGTAAACAAAAAGACAGTTTTAACAATTAGGTTTGAGGAAACCAAAAAAGCAACTATCTAATATATAATAAAGACAATTTTCTTGATATATGCAAGAGTTTAATGCATACGATTTCCTCATTGAACTCTAATTTTTTTATCAATTTTTTTTTATCGATATCGCATTAATAAGTATATTATGAATTTTTACTCCAGTTTTACCCTCCATAGAAGATTGAAAGGACGTCAAGTGTTGACTGTTAACACATGTTATGGAAAATCAACATGGAATTGGATGAACTCCAAACTAAATGCGTTGCTACAAGTATATCCAATGGATTAAATAATTTGTTATATATATATATATATATATATATATATATATATATATATATATATATATATATCGATGGTGACAAAAATGTATACTATAAGATAATTTGTGCTAATTTCATATTTCGTTAGTAACTACTTTATTGCCAAGTGGGTTTTTTCCATCATCTATAATTATAAATACTTTAAAGCTCACATTTTATTTCTTCACCTATTTATAGGCTCAATTCAATCAGATTTGATATAAACAATGGCTCGTGCGTAGCACGGGTCTGCCACCCTAGTAACATAAAAAGTTGTGTTCAGGGCCAATTAAATGCCCATTTATTTAATTATTCATATTTTATATTTTTTGCTTCAATTCCACAAAAGATCACAAACATCTTCATGGCTCAATGGTTAATAGAATTGGTCGATAGGGATTAAGGTCTTGAGTTCGAATCCTATTAGTTACACATTGATCATATCTTGCAATTTCTTTTTATTTCCTCTTAATTTGTTATGCATATTTTTGTAAATAGAAATAAAATAAAGTTGTATAAAGAAAAATGTGGAGAACATTATAAGTTATCTATATAACATATTTTACTTTTCCTTTTACATTTTCTAAAATTTTATTATATAAGTAATATATTATTATTATTTAATTAGAAAATAGATAAAATAATTAAGATTACTCATTAGAAAATCAATATCTATATAAAACCTTAAAAGTTATTTCCTTATAGCTGCAATCCATGGAAACCAATAATTTAAAAGTTGTCGAGAGAGATCCGGCTGGTGATACATTAGGGTAAGAATTTCTATTCTCTCTTTTTGTTTCACGATTTGAGTTATCCATCCATTATATATAAAGTTGCGTATATGTAGTTTTTTTTTTTTGATCCTTTCTAGTTCAAGTGGGCTTTGCACATTCTATATCTGGATCGGGTTACTGTAGGTTCATTTAAGGGGTTGACCCTCCCACTCACAAGCGTCTCCATGTTTGTAGTTAGTAGTATTATTTTCTTCAAACTGCTTTTATTTTGTTTGTGGTAATATGATAATTATTACAATTTTTTTTATGTAATATGATAATTATTGATTGTACATGTAGTACATAGAAAGATTTAAGTATTGATATTTAATTTTGATGTTGTTGAATATTTTTGTATGTATAAAGATTGTATCTTTATGCGATTATAAGACATGTATGTTCTATTGATAAAATTATAATACATAATTGAACATTACGTTTTCAGGTTATGAGTCGATGATGAATGGAGACATAGGGCTACATGTTTACGAGTGTAAGGGGCTCAAGGCCTAACTCTGAACGAGACTAGCATTAAATTTGGTTATTTTGAAGGAAAAAATATCTAATTATAAGCATTGTTAAACTATTTTATCTTATTCTAGCTAATCATTGTTTATAGTTTTACTTATAAGTAAGAATTAAGCGTGTCTCTATCATTTTATAACTTAATATTTTTATGAGTATCTTTAATATATTTTTTGAAAGTTAATTGCAATTATAACGGGTATTGATTTCTATATATTAAAATTTAATTAGTTATAAAACTAAAAATATTAAAATTATGCAATAAATTATTATTGTTATGAAAATTGATTATGTTAAACATTCAGGCATGTTGTCAACATATGTGTGTATTCTACCTACTGTGGTCATATATATTAGAACTAAAGGGTATCAGGGTATAATATGTCAAGGTTGATTTAATGAAACATATATTTCAAGGGAGAAATCAATGTGAAATATGTTAAGCGAAAGAAAAATCAAATAGATTGTTATAAGAAGTTAAGGTCCAACTCATTAGGTAGGTTCGACATTCTCCATTTATACTATTCGAGTCAAGACTTATAGATTACCCACACGACCTGTTTATAGGAAGTGGGTCGTCCTTACCAATTGAACCAATAAGTGCGAGTATTAGACACATATTGTTAATTGTTGATTACGCCAAACTCTACGTACTCTAAGAGAGTATTTCATATTTGATTAGTGGATTCTTGATCATCAACGATTTTTTTCCACTTTGATATTCGGTTTCATTACTATCAACCTCATGTGTTATTTCTTACACTATTTACCAATTTTGTTTCCACTTTAATATTTGTTACAAAATACGTCCCCGGGCGGAGCACGGGTCTGCCCTCCTAGTATACAAGAAAAGTTGTGTGCAACATCATTAATGTGAACCCATTAAATAGCCTTTGGCCTCTTTTAAAATCAATTAATTTAATTTCCCCTTGCTAAAACATTGATTTACCTCTTTGATTTCTACCATCAATTAGAATAATTTTATTTATTTAAGCCGTTTGATACTTTAATGTCAATTACAATCAATTAGACGTTTATTTACCTCTTTTTCTTCCTACAATCAATTAGGCATTTTACATATTCACAAATGAGTTTACAACCTCTTAAGCCTATCCATCCATTAATGTGGACTCTAATTATTTAGCCTTTTCATGTGCCGATTCTTTGTGTACTGTATAGTTAATTAGTATCTTTTCATTCAAACTAATTCATAGAATTTATTTTAGCCTTTTGATGAGCCGACGGTTTCTTCCTCCTCCATGTATACAGGGGTTCCTTCATATGTTGGTTTTTACCCGGAGTATTAGTAGAAAGCCGCAGTAGGTTTTTCAGATTCAAGGTCGCCTGTGGGCGAGAGAAGCCGTCAAGACCAGCAGAGCAGGGCCACTGGCGAAGCGTGAGGATTGCTCCGGGCGAGGGCTGCTGCGCCGACGCCGATTTCGTGGATGATGAATCAATATTTGGCCCGGTGCGTCTTTCTTGCATCATTCGTACATATTATGGTCCTTGTGCTTTAGGTTATGTGTATTTCTTTGGATGAGAAGAAACTTTTAATTGTGCTATGGATCTTCTGACTTCCAATCGGGTTGCCTTAACATGTCTATGCAATTAGAATCGGAATGTCAAATGGAATGAAGTCAATGAATTATATTTAATCAGTGTATTGCTCTAAACCTAGAGCTTTAATGAACTCGGTCTCATCTGTTTTTCTATGCATCTGCAGGATTCTCGGCTTGTATACAAACACTATGCAACTTTTTACTTTGTGTTTGTATATGACAGTGCTGAAAATGATCTACCAATGCTTGATTTAATTCAAGGTATATCCTGAACATCTAAAGACATTTCCTATGGTTTTCGACATTTCACTGAACAATGAAACTTCTTCAAAAGGAGATAAGTAGTTAAATCCAAACCAAAGCAAACAATGTCGATCAACATAGAAATTAATTTGCTCTGTTTTTTTTTCTTTTCGATTTTGTTTTTAGCTGTCCAAGACGTGACTAGGTTTGGATTGGAATTGATCGGCTAGGGTTTTCAGGTAGCAGGCTCTGAATCCTATATTTTCATACTCAATTGTTAGAATGAATCTATTGAGAACTTATGATAACATTGCATAATGCAACTGCCTTGTTCTTATGCTGAATAACTAATGCAAGTTTGACCTGCGAGATTTAGGAAATTCAAAATGGAGTTTTTGTGTAACTTTTTTCTATTGATGATTGATGTCATTTTCGGATTTCTTCATGAAGGTTGCTCGACTATAGCTTGTGGACAACCAGCAATTGAATTAGAGATCGATCAAAGGCTCAACCGGTCTGATGCCTGCTAGCAAGTGGGCAGTCCGTTTCGACCTCGATCACTCGGATACCACTCCCCCTTCAACGAGTTCGACGCTCGCCAACCACATCGCCTCTGCTTCAACGGGTTTTAGGGTTTGTGTTCTCCTAATCATAATTTAAAATTTTATGATTGTGTCATAGTTATTTTTCTTTTTTTTTTCTTATCTTTTGTTTTGTAGATTAGTTGGCGAGACCTATATATATATCTTCCCTCGATCATTCGATAACCCATAATAATTTTTTTGTTCCTTCTTCGATTTTACATTCTTTGATTAATCAATTTGTTTGTTGTTTTATATCTATATCCTTTCTCATATTTAGCATTGGATTTGATATGTTCATCTATTCTTTCTATTGTTTAACTTTATCATAGTTAAAAAATTTATACCTACATCATATTTATTTTTCTAATTCTTATATTTTTTTTTGCAGATTTAAATAATCATACGATTGAAACTTCATTTTGTAACTTCATTTTAGGGCAAGGAAAATATATTCAATTTTTATTGTCAATAATATATGGTATGTTCAAATTCAGTGTATTTTTTAATTCTTTATTTTGGATGATTACTTTTTATTTTATTTTGTGGATTACTATTTTATGTATTTAATTTTATTTTTTAATCAAGTTCATTTATTTGTAAAGAAAGACATTTATCTTATAAGGAGTCTATTATATTAATTTAATCATTTCATTCATGTCTATAAATACAAGTCTCATAAATAATTTATTAATCTATATCTATCATCTATATATCGATCTATACACGGAGTCTATATCTTATTTTTGTTAATAAGAACCAAGCATATATAACTTTAATATGTTAAGATTCAATTTTATTGAACCATGCCCCGTGCGTAGCACGGGTATGCTCACTAGTTTAGAAAGAAAAAAATTGATCAGTACTCAGTTAGGTTTTAGAAGCAAGAAATCGATAGATAGTAAATGATAACTTACCAAAATAACATTCTTATAGTTGGTGTATTTTTATGAAAGATTTGACAAAAGGCTCGCACATATAAGGAAATTTTTTTTCCATCTTTTTTAAAACCATATTGTATTATATTTAATGGTGAAGATGTATCCATTTCACATACTAAACGCCTAGAGACGACACGTCGGGATTGAGTCTTGACTAGTTCACAAGCAATCCGGAGGCGAATCACTACTCTAGACCAAAATACAAGACAATCTATTGTTTGTATGTACACAAAGCTCCCCTATCATCCTCCTTCTCCTCCCCAATCCTCACATCTCAATCCATGGAGATGGAGTCATAACTTCTTCCCATCCTCACTGCAATCACCCGCATCTTTGTCGTTTTCCTCACGTCGAACTGTCTTCTGAAGAAGAAGAAGAAGAAAAAAAGGTAGTTTATGATGCCCATCTACTTGCCCTTGTGGGTATGATCCCATCAAATTGTTTGAACAGTTGCTCGGTCTGCTTAGGCTATTTAGCCATTTAACCATCTCAGAGTCCCCAACTGAAGTGTCTCAGCCTACAAACTATTAACTACAGCACACAAGAACAATGCAAATGACAAAGTACCTAGCCTTTAGATTTTCTATCATTTATTACCGCTCTTTAATTGATTGTTGGAATTCTTTATTACTATAGATCAACCAACATTAACAGATAAACTAAACTGGTAGCAATTATGAAATTGAATCCAAAAGGAATAACATGGAATTCACAAAGTGATTTTACAGGAACTAAAGCATATAAAAATGGGTAATTTGGTGGTTGATCTGATCTTAGTTGTACATTTGAATCTTTTGCTCTTTGTTTGTCAGATGTACATTATAGATGACACTTGGCACTATGTAGACATTGGTTCACCCAAGAGTTCCAGTTGATAATAAACATTGGACTTCTCAATAGTGTAAGTTAGGGGATTATGGTTGAGACTTGTGTTGGATGCCTCGTGATGAACCGTGTTATCTAATTTCTTCATTTTAATGTCAATATCATTCTAGCATCTGCTCGCTTTCAAGCTAGATAAACTGTGTTATCTAGTTTTCTTGATTTTCACACCTTTGGACAACGTACATTTGGCAATAAAACTAAATCACAAATTTTTTAAGAAATCCCCTTGTTACATCAAAAACCTCATAATCTATTAAAAGTATATCAAGTAAATAACACTATAAAAATGGTGATTTAACTCACCATTAATGAAGCAATTTCTACAATGATACAGGTGAAACAATTTCTGTTACTTAGAAAAAATCTTCACAATGAACCTGAAAATAAGGAGATCAAATATAAAAAAATTCAAAATCTGAATCCAAAAGAACACAATCCAAACAAAAATGGGAAAAAAAAACCCAAAACGCATAAATAGAGAAGTGAATGCAAAATTTGGCAATGGGAAGCCAATATCAACCAACAGAGGGTGATGATATCCTAACCAGTGCCTAAACCTATTTAACACTATAACCGAATTGAAAATTAAAAACCCCAAAATCGCAGCATACCTCGATATCAAATTGAAATTTATACCATGGTCCAGACATCTAAAGGGAAACTCAATGAACCCGAGACTTAAATTGCAAATTAAAAACCCCTAATTCACAACCTAAACCCCCAAATCGAAACTTAAATTATAGTCTAAATACCCCAAGCAAAACCCTAATTCTTAGGGAATAAGCCTCAACTCAAATGATAGAAGCTTACCTCTTAAATTTGAATCGTTAATCGATCTTCCTCTTGAAGTATCAGTGTCGAGATATCCACCAATCGTCCTGGTCATGTGTACTAATGTATATTGAAATTTGGAGAATTGATATTAGGAGAAAGCGGGAACCGTAAGAACTAAGAAGGAGAAGGGAGGAGAACGTGTGAAGGAGAAGGAAAATTAATTAAAAGAAGAAGAAGAATAAGAAGAACACGGAACCTGCATCGGAGGAGGACTTGAACGTTCAACCCCTTCTCCTTGTCTCGACCTCCTCTATCTACCACCCAATTGCGCCGCCTCTAGCCCTCTCCGATTGCATCGCCACCCACCAATCGCCCTCCTCAGCTCCTCCAACCGCCGATCGATTGCGCTCCGACTCCACTACGACGATCACTAATCAACGTATCAATTATGAGGAAGAAGGAGGCTATTAGCAGAAAGAAGGTGATGGCAGGAAAAAGGTACTAGAACGTGGGTGAGAAAACCAATTTCAGGTTTTGGTATTAGCAGGCAAGAGAACGTGGGTGAGAAATGTGAAAATTACCCTTCTTAAATTTGCTCATAGATAGACATGTGGCGCAAATTTTTACAAAAACTTTGCTTCAGAAATTATAAGTATAAGAGGTGGATAATAATAATAATAATAATAACGTATCTCTAATTTTTAATTTATTTTGAAGTAGTGTTGTTTGATTGAACTTTGCAATTTTACGTTCGGATATGATACCGAAAAACCTGTAATTAGTCATACTTCTTCAAATTAATGAATAAAATTTCAATGCATAAGTTTTCTTCTCAAAATAAAATAAAGTTAATTAGTTAGCTTATCAAGAGTAAAATTATTGATTAACTTGATTTCCATATTTTTATTTTTATTTTAAGAAAGACAATCTCCGCACTAAGTTGTACCCCGGTATTAATTAAACAAGATATATTATATAATAGGATATGTAGGGGTGAAAATTGATCGAATTATGGGTGGATGAGTTCAAACCACCACCTAAACCATGAGGTTTTATGTTCGACCCGTTCCATACATCCATCATCTACTAACCCTTTCACTCGCAACTGAACCATGAAAGTAACTGTCGACTTATAGTCCACCAACCCAGTTTTATGAATGATTATGGCATTATGCATACTAGGGGTGGGCATGGGACGGGACGGGACGGGATTAGGGTAATTCCGCGTATGCGGGACGGGATTGAATATACTCCCTCCGTCTCATATTAATTGTCGTTTGTCTTTTTGTACACATTTTTTAAGGAGCGAAAAACTCTATAAAATATTATTATTTTAATTAATTTTTTAATATAATGTTATACTTATTACTACTAAGTATCAAATTATATAAAAAAATTAATTAAAAAAATAATATTTTATAGAGTTTTTCGCTCCTTAAAAAGTGTGCCGAAAAGTAAAACGAGATTTAATTTGAGACGGAGGGAGTATTTTTTTTCAAATCCCGCCGGGTCTTATCCCTCTCGAGACAGAACGGGATCGGGACGGGACATGATTTGTCCCTCTTAAAAAAAGATTAAAATATAATCCAAAAATAACAAGTAATAAAGTATTACAAATATGAAATACGATAGGAAAAAAAAACAGTATGCAAAGATAAAACAGTGCATTGCAAATATGAATCGAAATTCTATAATTGGTAAATAAAGAGCGGCCATTCCGGGGTTCGAACCGGAGACTTATGAGTACTACCCACAAGTCGTAGTAGCACAATCTATAAGATAAGATGAAATATGAAATTCCATTACAAAGCAAAGACAGTCCATTACTAATTGAAGGCAAAGACATAAAATGGTAAAAAAACAGTAGGCCAAACAGCCCAAACTACTTGTTTCTTATGTATTTTTATTTTTTAATGTCTTTATTATTGTTTTAAAATTTTAATTTTGGGTTTAAATAAAGGTTAAGGTATAATATAAATATATTCTTATATTTTTTTTTATTAATTTTAATTAAATATATAAAATATATATAATTTTAAATATATGCGGGACGGGACGGGATTTGTGGGATTCGAACTCTCCGTCCCACGTAATTCTTGCGGGACGAGATTGGGACGACGAGATTAAATTTTTTTTTCTAAATCCCACCGGAATCGGGACGGGATGTGGGACGGGACGGGATTTGCGGGATTTGTGTCCACCCCTAATGCATACACCTTTCATTACGTCGAATGTGCCTCATTGCTCTTCTTTGCCATCTTTGGATAAATGGAAGGGCAATACCATATCCAAACAAATTTGGATGTTTTGGAGGCACACACTCTTTCATTTAACTTATGTTTTGGAGATCAACTTTGTAATGGAAGAAATAACTCTGTAAAGTGTTACGATTGGAAAATTTTAAGGAATTAACAGTGATTACGATAGGAAAAAGTTTTGTAACCACTATAGAGAAGATTTATTTCATCTATTTTTAGAGCGTAATTTCGTCAAAAATATCATATAAGGAGTTGAAGATAAATTTTTTAAAATCGTTGACAAATGAGATAGAATTGTGAGAGACTAATATTCCATTATAAAACACTTAAATAAACAATTGGTGTTAAGAAAACTTGCATAATGACAGCCATTTGGTGGAGTATTTGGTACTTTAGAAATCAAATAGTTTTAAAAAATGAGACTATTACTGTAGAAAAATGTTAGAAAAATTTATCAAACAACAAATGCTCAATTGGAAACACAACTAAGAATGGTAAGAAAGAGAAAACCAGATAGATTGACTTTTCCCTGTTGGACCTCTATTGCTTTCAAACAGTCCATATTCATCACGTATTTAGGAAAGTTAACAGTATAATATATAGATTGACTTTTCTAGGTCATACAACCACTAAAACTACATATTTTCATCCGAAAGGATGTTCTAAGGTGGACTACGGATCATTCTTAGTTTGTTCCAAGTGCTTTCCATTTTTTTCAAAAAAATTAACTTGTTGTTGGTATGTTCAGAAGCTCATAAAAACATTGCCAGCTTAGCTCGCCACAAAGCTCAACAACTTTTCCCGCCATGAAGTTGTTACATAGAAAAGCTTGCTTTGCATTTCCGAATTTGTTGTGCACTTCAAAAGTATGCAGTATAAATAATTGATGAATCATATATCTTTATAACAAATGGCTCGTTTGGTATAAGAATGCAAGGTAAACAGAATGGAAACTAATTTTGTATAGGAAAATATATCTACATAAGAGAATAATACTATTTTTTCTATGAACAATAAGATAGGAGAGGTAATGATTATATAAGTATAGGTGATATGGTTACCCCTTTTTCAAATGAGTGATTAAAATAAAGAGGAATAAAACCAATTATGTATGAAAAGTTGGGTGAATAGTGTAATGATTAAATTTTTTAACAATATATTTTAAATTATAAATAGACTACATTAATTTCCTTTTCCTTTCTCTTTCAAAATTTAAACCAAACGAGCCATAAGAGTGAGAATATATTGTATTATGGCTTAGAGAGAAAGTAAATCGGAGGAAACTCTCGGAGCTCCAATTCATCTTCTTTTTTCTCTTTGTATATATGTTTGTTTCTCTGCACAAATTCTCTTTTCTTTTGTGATCTTGCTTCTTGTTGAAGATGTAAAAGGATAAAAAAGTCAAATGCAAAACCACACACCAATAGATTACTCATTTACTCCTCATATATATTGCCAAATAGTTTTAGGGTGGAACCCTACTAGTCTTGTGTATCCGGTTTGAACTAGCGCATAATATGCTTGAACATGTGGACCCTCACATTATATGGCCAATCATCATAATTTAACACTTCTGATCAAATGAGTTGAGCAAGATTAACACTTGTTCTCACCACCTCTCCACACCAATAACTTCTTGATATATATAGCCAAGACAACACGTGTCCGGTGTCCCCCTTCTCATCTAACAAACTATCCATGTGTATTCTAATCGTCGATAATTTCATTTTGACATATAATATGTCCTCATCTGACATTCGAGTAAAAAGTTATGAATATTTGAAATTTTAAGGTATATTAATTAATTACTTTAATTTTATGTGGGGATCCGAGAACATTTCATTCTCACATTCAACATATAGATTAAACTAAAACGTCGGTGTCACTTCATAGCTGTATGCAGTACTCTTCCCGAGCTTTCGTCATCGACCCTTGTTCCCACACTATCAATGATAATTGATTTTTCCATAGAATTGGACTAAGAAACCATTCTGGAATGGTTAAACCGGAAAGGACTTGTGGGTAGTATCCAAAGGTTCTCGATTTGAATCCCCGGTCGGCTCTTTATTTAACAAATCAAGACTAACATACTGTTATTTTTTGTTTCATAATTAATCTTTACAAGACAAGCAACAGATGGTTCCATGGTCTAGCGGTCAGGACATTGGACTCTGAATCCAGTAACCCGAGTTCAAATCTCGGTGGAACCTCTTTTTCTCCGTCTCTTTTTTCTAATAAATTATTAATTTTTTAGCTATCTTCCATCTGATATTGTCGCCCTGAATAAGGGATTAATGGGCCGATCCAACAAGGCTCAACCAGGCCCATTTTACCCCTCTTCCCTTCATAACCTGCTCTATAAATAACAGGTGAAGCCACGGTCGCCCTATGAACACCTAGTCGAAGACGAAACCCCAACCTCACCGTCAACGAGGGGAAATCTTCGGCCCTTTTTCTCCGGATTGCTCTCAAACAAACTTTTCATTAACTCGTTGTGGTTGAGATCGACAAGCTTAGTTTCCGTGGTCCGTTTTTGCTTCGTGTTTACCTTTGGTGCTCTGCAGTTGGCTGATTAGATTCTGTTGAAATTTTTCTGATTTTGTTGGTTCGCAATTGCTGAAATTGGCTACTTCCTGTAGAATTGAAGCTATCTGGCATAGTTTGGGATGTTTTTGCTGACATTTGAATTGATCAAATTATGGTTCTTGCAGGGAAGTAGGAAGAGATGTTGACTGCCGAAGAAGATGTTACTAGAATGTTCCGGATTAGGAAAACTTTGATGCAGATGCTTAACGATCGAGGCTATATGGTCACCGACTCAGAGATTAACATGACAAAGAATCAGTTCATCTCTAAATACGGCGAAAACATCAAAAGGGAGGATCTCACAATTAATAAAACTAGGAGGAATGATAGCTCTGAACAGGTAATTGACTATATCTTCTGTTTCCCCTTCGATTTGCTTTCTTGCTGCATCTATATCATGTGCTTCATCTCAGAGTCTTAAAGCCTTGTTCAAAGCTTTGTTGAGGTTAAGAGTCGTACCTTTATTAGCTGATTTAGAAGAGGAATTGATAAACTTTAACTTGACTCTGAAAATAACTTACTTTTAATATCTTAGTTCAAATAAGTCTATGAGTTATCCTCCAACTCCAAGCTAATATCTTTAGGTTGAGGACTTGAAAAATGTAGTACCTTTCTTCTGTTAAAAAGAATATAAAATAATGAGATAATGAAAGAAACAAACCCTAAAAGTGTAATTCAATCAGATTGAGTCAACATACCCTTGGGTGAAATAATGAGATGATGAACAGGCCACAACATATTTTCTGATATTTGTTTTTAGAGAGGGTGCATACTGCCCATCTAAGGTGTAGTTGAAATAAGTTCTGCACTGCATAGCTTATTTCAACTTGTCTGAGGGGCATATATGATATATCTATATATCAGCAAAATGCAATCCAGCTGGTTCGTCATATTTTAACAATAAAGACCTGAGGTGTTGTTGGTCATTCTAAATTTTTGTTTGCTGATTTTTTGTGACTTGTGTATCCTACTTCTTAAAACCTTTTTTTTGTTACTAACTGGTGTGTTTGGATCTAGATATATGTTTTCTTCCCAGAGGAAGCAAAGGTTGGGGTAAAGCCAATTAAGACCTACGTCGAACGCATGAAGTCAGATAATGTTAATCGAGGCATTTTGGTTGTGCAACAAAGCTTGACTCCGTTTGCAAAAACTTGCATTGCTGAATTTTCTTCCAAATATCATGTGGAGGTTTTCCAGGTGTGTCTCACTCCTGTTTCTTTTTCTTACACTTTGGTATGGGTACAAGTTGATATGTAGCCATTTTACATATTCACTTTATACGTTAAGAATCAAGATCACATCATCAGTTTAAATTGTCTCACTCCTGTTTCTTTTTCTTACACTTTGGTATGGGTACAAGTTGTTATATAGCCATTTTACATATTCACTTTATACTTTAAGAATCAAGATCACATCATCAGTTTAAATTGTCTCACTGAACTAAATGATGGACTAGGCTACATGCAAGAAGGAAAGAACAACCATTTGTTTGTCGAAAGTTGATTGCTAAGTCTGTTAAACACTCTCTCTAGGAAAATAAATGTTGACATATGTTCACTTGGTTTAGTTCACTAACATGCAAATTGGCAATGTATATGAGCTTTTGCTTAAATGATGAAAAAGCTTTTATTTTATTTTGTCACACATCCATTTGCTTTAGCTTGCTTTTATTATTTCCAATTTGATGATGAAAGAACATCAAGTGGTTACACAACTTTGTTAGAATGGTGTGGTAATGCTTAACTAGCGAGTGGTTTCTGAAATTTTGGGACATTTCAGGCATTTTGATTGAAATTGATGAACCCCTAATGTGTTTTTATTAAAAGAAATTCTTACATATTTCCGTTCAGGAAGCGGAGTTGCTAGTTAACATTAAGGAGCATGTTCTTGTTCCCGAGCATCAGCTGCTTACGGACGAAGAAAAGAAGACCTTACTCAAGAGGTACACTGTAAAGGAAACTCAGGTCAGTACGGTACTCGTCTGCATTTTGTCGTGGATCAATCTTCAGATTTCCAAGCCTCACAAATCATGAGAATTTCTTCTTTCCTCACGTGTTACCATCTTTTTGTACCTCAACAGCTACCCCGTATCCAGATGAATGATCCGATTGCCAGATACTATGGGCTCAAGCGTGGTCAGGTGGTGAAGATCATCCGTCCTAGTGAAACCGCAGGAAGATATGTGACATACAGATATGTCATCTAGTCAAGGTAGCACATGACCTGCTATCTATGAGACCCTAATTCAAATGTAAGTTATTTCGTTATCTAGTCGGATACTGGGCGCCATTGTTTGTATTGTTGTCCATGGGGATACTATAGTTTGGATGTGCAAAACATTGGACGTTAATTAAGTGGACAATGAGCTACATGTGCTTTGAAATGTAGTTGAAGGTCAAGCCTTCCTAGTTTATAGCTCTCCCATTGCAAATTACGCAGCGCTCCGAATAATGTCAATTTCACCCAATGGTCACGAGTCCATTGGGAGGGTTGTCGAACCAAATGAAGTGGCTAGCTTGGGTGCATCTTGGCTCTGCTTGGCTAACCAATCTGCAGCTTGATTGGCCTTACGTTGGAATGGGATGTGGATTTGTTAAGAACTGCATTTTGTTCCGGTGGTTCATTTTCTTGGAGCAATTGTGCTGCCCAATTTACCCCTCGGTCACCTTTTAGACATTTTTTTCTTTATTTTCACGGATCAGAATGACAATATTTTAGTTAAAAATGGTGTCATTTGTTATGATATATTTTTCATTTTTAGACGAACAAAATTACGTCTTTTTAACCTATAAGAGATAAGAGATTGATTTGGTTAGAAAGGCCCTGTCCAAAACATAATGAGTTAATATGCAATTAACTTGTGCTAAAAACAATGATTAGATATAAAAACTTTAACATGTAAGAATATTCACCTAAGTTGGCGAATTGAGTAATAGAACATCTTGTTTTGAAATTCTTGAGCTAAATTATAATATCATATAATCAAGTTAAGTAAAATATAAAAGTACTACATTTTATTAAAATAAAATTGAAGTGATGAATTTGGGTTCAATTTTTAAACATTGGCAAAACTAATTAAAATAACCCGATCTTTAAGTGTGTGTTAAAAATATATCTCAATCTTTCAAATGTAAGATAAATATCCCGACCTTTAAGGATATGTTAAAAATATATCCCTACCTTTCAAATGTAAGATAAATATATCAACCTTTATAAGTGATGTTCAAATAATATATAAAATAATTCTCTTCTAAAAAAAACTAACATGGCATACATATGTGGCAAACTAAATCAATAAAAAAAATAAAATTTAAAAAAAATATAAAAAATTAATAGAAGGTTTTAAGAAAACAAGTTTTTTCATTTATTATTTTTAAAAAAAAAATTCAAGACACTTTATTGATATTTCAATTTTCCATATTATTCTTCTTTGTTCAATTGTCCCATTTTTTTTTACATAATTTATTTACTAAAATTCTTAACTATTCTTCTTTCTATTTTAAATTTTCATAAAAAATGAGAAATTAGTTAAACGGTTCATTATACGAATATGGGTGTTATCCCTCAAATATAAAAATAATCTAAATAAAATATTAAACACTTGTAAATATATCATTTTTTATATATATTTATATTTTATTAATTTATTTCTTTCCATTGATAAAAAAAAAAGAAAAGAAAAGTGGTTTAATAAAACAAGGTTTTTAATATATATTTATAAGAAAATAGTGTGTATAAAATATAAAAGATGAAAGATATGTAAATCTATAATTTTTTTTATATAGATTTTTTAAAGTTTTTTTTTTTAATTTTTTTTTTCATATATGCATGTCCTGTAGCTTTTTTTTTTGTACAATTTTTTTTTGAGATATTATTTTAACATCACCTATAAAGGTCGAGATATTTATATTACATTTGAAAGATTGAGATATATTTTTAACACCCCTTTAAAGGTCGGGATATTTATCTTACACTTGAAAGGTTGGGATATATTTTTAACACACCCTTAAAGGTCGGGTTATTTTAATTAGTTTCGCCTTAAACATTTATAAATTTTCACTTATGTATCAAATTTAAGCTTATAATATATCTAATCGAAGTTCGAATATAATACATCTATTGTATTGGTAGGATGAGAGAAGGGACATTGTGCTCCCATGCCCCCTCTAACAACTCTTATCTCAAACATCTCCAAATTTCTTCCCTTGTAACAAAAAAATTATTCCTTTTCTTTCCCTTTTTTTTTAAAAAAGAATATTTTTAATGGGTGAAAAAGTAGGAAGGTCATTAAAACTTGGTAAGGGTATATGATAATGATACTTTATTGGGAAATAAAACCCTAAAAGAAAATGGGTGAACCCCATAATCTAATTTAAAAATGGCTAAACCAATTATATCTAGAAAAAATATTTTTCAATTGGACTTCTTATCCTATGCCCTTGGAACATGCAAGATGAAATTTCAGAGGTATCACATGCAAGATAATACTAGTTTCCTATAAAATACTCCGTATAATATAAAAAATGTTACAATTTTTTTAATATAGGGTTAAGTTTTAGGAGGTGTTAGACCTTGTTCCACTTTTTATTCAAAACAAAAAAATCTTGTAATTTTGTTTAGTTTTTAAAAAGGCAAAGTTTAATGCTTCTATTTTTCGGTCTTTGTAGTTCGGACACTTTTACAAATATAACGTTTTCGTGTTTGACACTCGGGGTACAACACAACACTTGTCTAACCAACCATCCAAAAATATCATTTTGAACGATGAGAAGCAGTGGCATCATAATCGAGCGAAAACCTGAGTTTAGTAATCTTGTTCGACACCCGATTGACTTATCAAAAGACTTCTTCAAAGAATTGGAGCCAGAAGAGCACCTCGGAAAACAGTACAATACAAACACGAACACGTAGCAACATTGACAAAAATACGAACACACCATGAAAATAAACATGTACCTATCAAATTAAAATACAGGGCATAATAGACACACGGATCCGTTTGATAAGTTTGTCACCAAAATTTAGACGCTCTTCTAACTCCAATCCTTCAAAGGTATTGTTTGATTCCATATTTTTCGAGAAGTCAACTAAGCGATTGTTGATACTTTTAACTAAAGAAATTGCTGCTTAATTTACCTCTCTCGATCTTTTGTACCTGAATTTGATAAATAAAGAACAGTTATTCATCTTTTGTGTCTGAATTTGGTAAATAAAGAGCGGTTATTCAGAGTTTGACTGAGGATCTTTATGTATACCCCACAAGTCCTCTCCGTTTGAATCATTTCGGAATGGTTGTTTTTGCCCTCATTATCAGTGACATTGCAGTTGGAGAGGAGGCCCAAATCCAATATTCAAACCCGTTGCTTGGCCCCAAAGTCTTTACATCCCCATCTTGCTATAAATACCGCTTCAAGCTATTTCATTTCATTTCTATTCGTTTCAGCGCGGTTGGAGACGATTAGACGAAGCTCAGCTCAGCTCTTCGTCCACCAGGTAACCTTTTTGTTGAAATCGCAAGCAAAATCGTTTATGCTCTCTCATTTGCGGTGGTCTGTCTGGTTATGTCATGTTCAACTTTCGCTGAATTTTGCTGTTCGTACATAGATTATCACTTCATCGGCATCATTCAGTCTTGTTTTTAGGGTTTAGCTATCGTTCGGAATGTTTGGTAGTTTGGAAATCGGAAATCGGAGATCCAGTTCAGTGTTTTGCTATAAGATAGTTCTGAATGTAAATTTGTACGCACATTGAAAAGGAGCTTGCTCTGTTGCACTTGCAGTGCAGTAGCAAGATATGTTGACTCTTGAAGATGCGCAAGCCACTCGATTTTATCGGATTAGGAGAACTTTGATGCAGATGCTTAACGATCGAGGTTATATGGTCACTGACTCTGAGATTAACATGACAAAGACTGAATTCATTGCTAAATTCGGCAAAGACATCAAAAGGGGGGAGGATCTCACAATCCATAAAACTAGGAGAAACGATTGTAAAGATCAGGTAATTGAGTATATCTTCTGTTTTTCCCTTTAAATTGCTCTTTCTCATACAACATTACAGTTTTCTAATCATGGATTTAATGCCTTACTACTTGATTATGAAAGAGGAACTTGGTTCTTAGGTTTATCAGCAATGTACTAAACCTGTTTGTTTAATGCATAATGAATGAAACACAAAATATCTGCTTGCTATGAATCGGCCATTTGAACTTGTTGAAGGCGTTATATAACTAATTTCAGCAAAATGCACTTCAGCTAGTTTGTTTACATGTTGACAAACAAGATCTTAGGTTAAATTGATCTTTTGTTGATGAAATTTTGTGTGATGCAATAAAATATTTACGAATTGGTTTTGTTTGGGTGTAGATATATGTTTTCTTCCCAGAGAATGCAAAGGTGGGGATAGGGCACCTTAGGACTGTCATTGAACGCATGAAATCAGATGCTGTCCATCGAGGCATTTTGGTGGTGCAACAGAATTTGACTCCGCTTGCAAAAAATGCAATTGATGCGTTTTCTTCCACCTTGGATTTGCAGGTTTTCCTGGTGAGTCAGGTTATGAAATTTTGATGGAAATTGATGTTGTCTTTCATCTAATGAACTTGGTTTCTCTGTTTATTAAAAGAAACTCCGACATTTTGTTCTCCAGGAAGCAGAGTTGCTAGTAAATGTTAAGGATCATGTTCTTGTTCCCGAGCATCAGCTGCTTACACAGGAAGAAAAGAAAGTCTTGCTCGAGAAATACAATTTGAAAGAACCAAAGGTAAGTATTCAGATTTGCATACCTCTTAAACCTGCATCAGTGCATCTGAGATGGATTTACTTTGTTACACATGTGTGGTTGTCTTTTTGTACTCAACAGCTACCGTGCATCCGGATCAATGATCCGATTGCCAGATATTATGGTCTCAAGCGTGGTGACGTTGTGAAGATTACTCAAGTTAGTCAAACTGCAGGGAAATACGTGACGTACAGACACGTTATCTAGTTAGCTCGCTTACGGCGTGCTATCTGTGGTCCTCATCCGAAACATTAACCAAGTTTTCGTATCTACTAGCTCCTGCCTTCTGGAAGTCGCGAAAAACTTTCCCATGCCACTTTGAACAGATGACATATGATATGATGTACACACTCCCTACTGTTGCGCTTGCATTGATCAGTCACCTACGTACGGACTCATTGTTTTTGATGCTTTGGAAAAATGTCAAATGCAGGCTATTTCGATTGTCATCCTGGAGTTATGTGAGCCAAGTAGCCCGAGCCTGGAGTTACGTGAGCCGAGTAGCTCGAGCTCGGCTCGATAACACTCGGCTCAGGCTCTTTCATATTTGAAAACGAGCCGAATACAAGCACATTTTCGACAGCCTAGCTCGTATTTCTTGTTTTATGTGTGCATTTACTAGTTTATCCCTTTAGTATTTAAAAAATGAGCACAAAACGAACTAAACGAGTTCAAGAAAACAAGCTAAAAACGAGCAAAACCGAGTGAAAACAAGCTCGAGCTCGCTTGGAAAAAAATGAGCTAAATGAGCTTGAGCTCGAGCTTGTGTGAGAGCTAGCGGTTAAAATTAAAAGCTTGAGCTCGTAGTCGGCTTGTTTATAAATTTGCCGAGCTTGAGTACCTTAATAGTCCACTTATTCGACTCGAATAACAACCTATTCATCCATGGAGTCGCTATAGTCTGTATCGATGGAAGCTTTGCCCGTCGACTCGACGAGCCTTCCTAGTCCCTACCTTAGTGGGTAAAGATAACATATCGTTTTCACGACTCAAGAGTTTGATCCCTTCTCCGTAACTGATTTTATTATACATTTTCGTTAGTTATTAAATTAGTGTTAAGGTCTAATTATTATAATTGATAATTTCAACATTGTGACATATATATAGTCACTTATTAAAATATAAACCTGTTTGAGAATCTAAAGAGTCAAAGCTTGTTCATCAAAAAAAAAAAAAATGAGTCAAAGATTGTTGGATGGTACCAAGTCCAAAATGTGAATTAAGGGTGTCAAGATCGACTTATTGGTTGATAATGCAGATCACCTGCAGTACGTACAAGATGCACCTAACTTGCACCACAAAATTATTTAGAGTACTTTGAAAAAAAAAATTTAAAAATATATTTGTGTTTCATACTATTTACATATCTATAAAATTTTATTATGAAAAAATTTATTAAAAATAATATATAATTAAAAGATTGATCATATTAGTTTGTAATTTTATATTTTTTCTAAAACATAATTTTATTTTATTTTATTTTTAAAATAAAATATACTCTAAATAATTTTATGGTGCATCGTGTGGTAAATTTTGGATGGGAAGAGCAAAATCATTCTTATCTACAATCTAAATGACTTCTCTAAAATTATTTCAAAAAAAAAAATGACTTCTCTAAAATGTAGCGAAGCAAGTATGTGTGGATGTCAGAGCATATCATCTCTCATAAACATCCTCTCAAACATAGAACCGCATTGATGAGCAACTTCGAGAAAATCGCCTTTGATAAATTTCCGTTCCTTTTCTAGACTACTTGTCTTTACAACAACCACTATGAGAGCGAGAGCTTAGGCACTCGTATTTTTATTACTCCATCCGATTCAAAATAAGTGTTGTTTGACTTTTAAATACGTGTTTTAAGGAGCTAAAAACTATACTCCTTAAAAAACTATTGATAATTAACTTTTTTTATTATTTTTTAAAAATAATTTCAAACATATCACTAATAAGTATAAAATTATATAAAAAATTAATGAAAAAGTTAGTATTTTATATAGTTTTTAACTCCTTAAAAAAACATGTCAAAAAGTCAAACGGTACTTATTGATGAAAGGAGGGAGTATTATTTTGATCGAGGTTTCACTTATTTGGATAAAGACTGCTAAGTAAAATCCAATACTCTCCGTTCGGAAAAAATATACAGTATCCGTTTATTATTCATACACACTTTTTTTAGGAAGATAATTTTTTTTTATAAAATATCCATTTTTTTAACAATTTTTTACTTATTAATAGTAAGTACGAAATTGTTAACAAAACTTTTTTAAAAATTAATATTTTATATAGTTTTTTATCATTAAAAATACATATACGTGAATAATAAATGACATGTTTTGCCGAACAAATAAAGTTGTTATTCGAGTTGAATGAGCCGAGTATTGTTTGTTCATATTCAGTTCATTTAAGATATGAACGAGCTCGAGCCGAGCCTAAATTTTGACGTACTCGAGCTTAAAAATGTGTTCATATTCGGTTCGTTTAGGAAATGAACGAATTCGAACCGAGCTTTTTTCAAGCTTTAAGCAATTTAACTTGTTCATTATACAGCAACTTGAAATTTTAAAAATTCCATAAAACTCGACCTATTCGAGTGTAATTCGAACGAGCCGAGCTTTGGATCGAGTTTTAAAATGTGTTTCATACTCGGCTCGTTTAGAAAATGAGCAGCCTCGATTCGAGTTTTAATCGAGTGAGTACGGGGCGAATTCGAGCTACTCGTGTTCACATGACACCTCTACCAACAATGAGGGCAAAAAACAAACCCCAACTTATGACTGCTAATGTTTCTACGTACGGGTCTATAATACGAATGCACCTGGACGGATTTTAGTTGATTCAATGCACCTGGACACACTAGCTATGCAACAGCCGGTTAATGGATCTAAATCTAATGCGACGTCTATTTTCCCGGTCTCATGATTAGATTATCAAAACGCAGCGTTTTTCCAAGTCTCAGATACGTCCAATACATCATCAACACTGGGATTGAACTCCGAACCACCCCCAAAACTAGGGCACATTCATCCATACCTTTATTAATTACACTTCAGTAATTTTTTTTTATCTGAAAATAGCTTATCAACCCTAAAAAACCCCAACGGCGCTGGAGAGTGTTAACTGTACGTTGTCACTATATGGCCATTTTGACGACACCATTTCAACATATCAAAAACAAGCTAAGGGCCCAAAGGTCAATAGTTGCCTCTCTCTCTCTCTTCCTATATAAACAACTTGCAGTGGCCGTACATTGATCATTTTATAACACACAACTAAACAAGCCAGGAGAGAAAAAGGATCCGAGTGTTTCTTTCTTAGGGATCGAGATCGAAGATGACGGCAACGAAGACGCCAATCAGGTTCAAGAGGATGGTTGACACTTTATTCGAGTCAGGCGGCGGCAGCAGCAGTGGCAGCGACCATTTCCCTACTGTTAGCCTCTCCGATCTCGTCAATTCTTTTATTCAGAATGTTGACGATCCGGGAGAGGGTGTAGAGGGCAACGAGGAGTCAAACAATGATGATGATTCAGACGACGGCTCTTCAAGAAAGGAGCTCTTGAAGAAGCTGTTAGGGTATGAAGGCGATGATGATGATACCGCTGTGGGATTCAGGAGAACCATAATCGAAGAGATTGAGGTCGCTTTTCGCGATCAAATCATCAGCATTGATCCCAAAGATTCGGGATTCAAACGCCGATTGATGGCCCACCTTCGCCAAAGAGGCTACGATGCTGGTAAACATTAACTTGTTTCATCTTTAAACCAATTGACAATAAGAGAAGTAGCTCATTGACTTATATGACTGCAGGTCTGTGCAAATCCCGATGGGAGAAGACAGCGAGGTACCCAGCAGGCAGCTGCGAGTACGTCGACGTGATGGCAGATGCGGGGAGTCGGTATATCGTGGAAGTTAACCCAGCTGGGAAGTTTGAGATTGCAAGACCCACAGAGCGATACAAAGAGCTGCTGGAGGAGTTACCGCCAATCTTGGTGGGGAAGCCACAGATAGTGAAGCAGATGGTGCGGGTGATGAGCGTAGCCATGAAGGAGTCACTGAAGCGCAACGGCTTGGAGGTGGCGCCGTGGCGGAGGAACGCCTACTTGCAGGCCCAGTGGCTCTCTCCCTACAAGAGGACCACCAATGCACATATAAATGGGACCACATCCTCCATATTTACTGCAGAAGCCAATAGCAAGATGAGGAGAACTGTGGTAGGGTTTGTCGAGGAATTGAATTCGTCGGCTGCGCGGGAGATCCACCACCACCAACACCGCCAGGGTTTAGGTTTTGACGACTGCCGACGAGGCGTCAACTTTTCACCCAAAGCTGGCATCAGGATCGGACTCCTAGCTGCTGCGTTTCAACCATAGTGATCCAAAGATTCGAAACTCCTCCTAAGTACTCTCCAATCAATTGCAAATATATAGTAGTAAATTTTAAGTAATTTCCTTCTAGCTTTATTTGTTCGATCTATAGCTATTTTAGGTTGCAAGAAGTTATCCAAGTACATACCATTGTGAATTTGGTCATTTATAGTTACTTTGAGAATGATGATGATGATGATGAATACTCTCCATTTGTATCATGAGGCTTAAATAACAGATATTAGGTTCTCACTATGCAATGGTGTCAGTAGTTTAGCACACAAGTCGAGTGAAGTTTTATCTAAAACCATTTGACAATAAGAGAACTGGTTGTGCTCGGCTTTCGATGTGTGACTCTTTTGATGTCATTCATATCTCTCAACACTTGCCCATAAGTATCACCCGATCGACCATATATTCTCACGGCCCGGAAAAATGCAAACGTCCATAAAAAGTTACAATCAACTGACCCTCTTCAGCTAATCTCCATAGGTGATCGGCATGAACAACAAGCACATGCATCCTGCAATGTGATAGGGCACCTTAGGAGTTAGGACTGTCATTGGGCAAATGAAATCAGATGGCCGGTGTCCATCGATCGAGGCGTTTTGATGTTGCAACAGAATTTGACTTCACCAGCAAAAAAATGTTATGATATTCTGATGGACATTGATGTTGTCCTTTATCTAATATATTCGGTTTTTCTGTTTAGTAAGTCGATCACCTACGGACTAGTTGTTTCCGAGGCTCTGGAAAAATTGCCATCCATGGAGTCACTATAGTTTGGATATGTTTTGTCCTTGTGTCAATGTAACTCGTCGAGCCTTCCTAGTTCTTAGCTTAGCCGGTGAAGATAACATCTCATGGCTATGAGGTCACAAGTTTGAAGCCTTCCCTGTTGTAACTGTTTAATTCATTATTAGTTTGATCCCTTGATTTTGTTGCAAACTAACCCTTGATTTTGATTTAGTTTGATCCCTTCTCTGAGTGAATGACATTATTAATCAGAATTTCTAATAAAAAGTAGAACTTAGAACACATTAGCCCACAAACCAAGAAAAAAATAGAGGAAAGACAAACTCAAAAGACCACTTATAATGTAGCAATATAATTAGATCAAACAAATAATTTTTTGAATTTATTTATTTTTGGATGATGAATTTCTGTATGTTAACCAATAACACAAGAATAAGCAAAGATGGAGAAGCCAAAGAATCAAGGCATTGCATTCATGGAAACGTTGTGTGTATCTAACTTATCAATTGTACAATTTTCTAAACTTACACTATACCACTAATCTATCAAAAGAAACCATAGTTCTACGAGCTTGTAAAATTGTAGATGAACCTTGCCTGGCTTTCTCAACAATCTACTTTATGAGCAGGTCATCACCTTCATTGATGCCAAACATGTCCCAGCTCCTCTAGAGTTCTACAATTCGTCTTGTGTACCTCATCATCCATGAGCGTAGGCTGGAATAGCAAGGAGCTGGGTATCATCTGTTTCGTTAACCCGGACATGCTCCTATGGAAGAGTTGGTTTTCTTGGCTCTCTTTGTATGTTGAAGATAGTCTCTGTTTGATCATATAAACCAACTACAATCATCAAACAACAAAAAAACATGGAAATTCTACCCAAACCATAAAACAATCAAAACATTTCCATTCAGAAAAACAACACCCTCCTGTCATTAAATGAAAATCACCAGACTAAAACACAGTATACCTTATCAATTTCAACAATCAGGACAAGAGGGTTTGCAGTGCCTACATTCTTCAAACACTTAACCATTTATCCTGATATGGCATCAATATATGTATGGCGATGGCCCTGCATGAAACGCAGATGATGAGAAATAGATCCAGTGCAACGAAGTAGTAAATATATACCACAAAGGCACAAACAATTTTGTACAGCAATGAAAACTGATATTTTTTTTGTTGTTTAAGGCACAAGCTATTGACGCCCAATGCTAGTTTTTCCAACACCTAGCGGGCCAGAGAGACATGATTTTTCCTAAAGTGACATGGGAAAGAATGTCAGAATTCTGGCAATATGATACTTCACTGAATACAGTCATCCTCCTATATGACCTCCCCGTTCAAGTGAGATATCTTTCCCGGTGAAATTGACACATTAGAATTCATTTATAACAGCAAATTGATAGACTAAAGCTCATTTCTTCCAGTTCTAGTGAAGTTTATGATACTACATAGTAAGAGGGCTTTGAAAAATCATAAAGAATTTAATAGAAAAACAGAAGATATATTTCAGTGACCTTGCGATGTTGCAAACCTCAGCAATTATAATGTCTTTATAAAAAATAACCCAAAAAATCATATGCAATGTTTAAAGACAGTGCCTATATTGAAGGAGGCTCCTAAATTCAGAAAAGGTTCAGTGAAATCATATCAGTTAGTCCGCCTACAACTGATGCAAGACCGGCTCCTAAATGAAAAGCTTTCTCATAGGGAGCACTTAGTCAGCCTACAACCGATGGAAGACCGGCTAATATATGGTGCTGTGCCTGCGATGGCAAAGCACTCATCCTTTCTGTTTCTGAAACATAACTGTTGAAGAAAATAAAACATGAGGAAGAAACAGAAACGAGACAAACAGATGATTTCATTTTCTGCAACTTTTCTCAGCTACACAAACTGGAGCTATATATATTGCACACTGACAGAGCTCAACAGTTTGCTATATGCTAGAACTTTGGCTAAGCATGATTTGTTTGATTTGAATTTTCAAAAGATTCCAAACAAGATGGCACAGTAAGATTGCAATTTGTAAACAAGAATTCCATGTCAGCTCACCTTGAAGGTATCTTATCATTTTTATGCTCCAGCACAATGACAACATCATTACTGATCCAGACCAGGCTTTCATCTTCCATCATAAGATTTGAATCAACATCTGCCAGTGACAGCACAAATCTGTGAAATACTGTTTGAATATGGGTTTTCTATAACAATGTTAAATTGGAAACAGCTATTATCTTTTATACTACAACCACTGAAATAGTTCAACCAGCTCATAGCAGGCAACTTACAAGGGAATTACTCTTGTTCCATAGGTCCGATAACGGCGATAATGACCACTTCTTGTTCAGGATGCACCGTTCTCTTACCTGGAAGTTGATTTCAACATTTTCCCCCAAATTGAAACTGTAGAATCAATTCAGAAATCAAAAAAATTAAAAGCAACAAGATGCAAAATAACTGGAGACATCATAATATAGGGGCAAAAATTGAATTGAAAGTTAAAAAAAAAAATACCTAGAGGACGAGATTCAAGATCCTCCATGTTCGACATTGAAATTGAGAGCGAGAGGACAAGATGAGTGAAGAAGGAGGAAGTTAAATAGAGCGAGGAATTCAACGTGAATAGGTGGATATGGCCGGAGAAAGCCTCCTCGACGGCGGTAAAGAGTGACTGGACATAATCATTCTCTCATAGGAGGCTTCTTGCCTCGTCCCAGACTCTCAGATACAGATCCTGCCCAAGGTATGCCTTGTCCACATTGATGACCTCAAATTCCACATTCCTTTGTGATCTACAGAAATTAATATCACGGTCCAGGATTTCGGATACACCTGCAGAAAAGAGTAGGGTATTCACCAATTTCAATTTTCAACATACTCTAGGATTCTATTAATACATGTCCAGTGCCAGTACACTTTATATATATATATAGTGGTTCCTTGTGCACACCCTAAGGGTATATTTAGTGCACGAATCTAGACCTTTAATTGATAGAAGATGGACGGCTAGGATTAAAAGAGATTTTTTTTCTTTTTTATTACTAAAATTGTGGGACCCAATGCCAAAAAACCACCATTCCCCTTTGCAAGTGCGTGTATTACCCCCATCACTCATTCTTTTTTGTAAAGCTTTTTTTTGTCATCTTTTTTTAATATACTCCCGATTTCGTTCTTTTTTAAAATTTGACAATTCCACCGAATAATGTTTCACATACTACCGAATAATATTATGTTATCTTTTTCCATTTAGTTTATATCAAAATTTATCAATTCCACTGAATAATTTATCACATACTACCGAATAATATTTTTTTTGTTCATCAATTTTAGATAAAAAAAAACCTCAAATCACCAAATAATACTTACGATTTATATGAATAATGATTTATATTTCACCGAATAATGTTTCAATTTCACTGAATAATGTTTTTTAGCTATTTGTCATATCGAAGACTCCGTATACTGACGAATAATGAATCATATTTCACCGAATAATTAACCAATTCATTACCACTAATAACAAAAAAATCGACACATTTGCCAGAATAATGCGGAAATTAATATCACGGTCCAGGATTTCGGATACACCTGCAGAAAAGAGTAGGGTATTCACCCATTTCAATTTTCAACATACTCTAGGATTCTATTAATACATGTCCAGTGCCAGTGGTAACACTTGAAGAGGTATCACCTTCCACCAACGTTAACAGATCAGATCAATAAATAAATAAATAAATAAATATATATATATATATATATATATATATATATATATATATATATATATATATATATAGAGGATAGATCATATGAGAACATCCCTTAAAATGTATCATGAGAACAAATCTCATCCATTGATTTAGAGGGATTGGATGGCTGAGATTAATCCGAAATATTTTTTAATTGAAAATAAAAATGGATAAAACACACCACAAATCCTATAACTAGCGCGTGTATTAGCCTCCCAATCTCAACCCTAACCAATCTACACAAACAGTAGAAAATCACAGGCCTCTCCCCGATCCAGCAGTGAAGGCGATCGGAGGTGCGACGATCCGCCTCCGTTCTTTCTCATATGCTTCTTCCGATGATGGAGGCTTGAAGAGAGATAATCAAAAGCGACTTGAAGGATAATCAAAAGCGACTTGAAGAGAGATAATCAAAAGCCATATATATATAAAGGGAAGGTTTTGTTTACCTGGACAATGCTTCTAGAGTTTGCAACTTCAAGATGGCCTGGTCTGAAATTTTCCTTCATTCAACACTAATGCAACCCAATTACACCATCAGTCGAGAAAATGTAGGCAGATGAAAACAAAGAAAGGAGAATCTTAAAACTCTTTCTCCAGCTGTTTATGGATGAAATCCTTGGAGTATGCACTCACTTTCTCCAGTTTCTTGCAGAGAACGAGAACAAGCACATATGAAGACAACCACCATACAAATACCTTCGAAGATAAAAGCACGACAAAGTAAGAGATCTTCAACATGCTTTCCACAATAAATACTAGAAATAGAAACACCGTAAGTTACTTAAATCTAAAGGTTGATCGATGTTTAAGAAGAAAAAAAACTTGTTCAAATTTATGAACTTTTGGTGACACAGGAAGTAATCTTGAATTCTGACAATAGAGAAATGAATTGATCTAAACCATTCTGAATTCATAAAATGAGTTGAATTTCATAAGAACACGGGAATGCTATCACAATAGAGGAGTGAGCATATTCTAAAGCATTACCTTCCTTCTCTTCACTAGACTTCAAAACTGAAAGCATTAGACTCTTCCTTAGAGCATGTGCAATGGTGAGCTCCAACCTCGGGCCCTTAACTTACTTTTTTTATGCCATATCAGCTTAAGAGCCTCATTCTAACTTTTTAATTTTTCACCTTCATTCGTGAGCCCGAGTCTTGGGCCCTCCTTAAATTACCTTTTATTATTTTTCCTTTTTATTTACTCAATTTTTTTAATAATAATAATAATAATATTAAGTAATTAATTTATAATAACATAGCATAAAAAAATAATTTTTTAATGTTTAAAAAGGAAAATATGGGTATTATTCAAATGAACTTTTTTCCAACAAACATATGCAAGAGGGGTGTCTATGCGTAGATAAAAATAAATTAAATTCAAAAATAAATTTTTTATTTTTTTTAAACAAATGAAAAACAACCGAAAATCATTTAAAAGTAAATAAAACATAAGTTCTGCCATGTGTCAGTTATGAGCCCTACTTTTTGGGTCTCATATATAAGAGCCCCAAACAATGAGCCCTTACATTAAATTTTTATTTTTCACCATTTTTTTCCTATGTGGCAACTATAAGAGCCTCAAGGCTCACCATTGCACATGCTCTTAGTTCAAGATTTTCTTGGTACTCATTTGCTTCATCCCCAGCAGCTTTCGCTAGCTTCCGCAGACTTTCACCTCTTTCTGCTCCTGTAACAAGAAGTCATCAATTTCCTTCTTCTTCATTGATAAAGATTCAGACTCTCTTTCCATCTCAGAAAGATCTAACTACAGATTTTCGAACTTTGAATGAATTCCTGATGTCATCTCTAACTCCAGCTTTTTAACCTCAAAAGACTCAACAGACGCAAACCACTCATCCATCTCTTTACAAAGACTTAAATCAACATTTTCAAATAACAAATTTGCATTGACTGCACAATCCTGAAATTGAAGGAAGCAATAATCAGTAGAAAGCATGTACCGCTAAAGGAACATGTAATATCACTTTCTAAACACACAAAACTTCTGAGTCGCAATCAGATACATAATTTATTTAAATAAAAGTAAAATGGCTATTAAAGTGTCTACATATGTAGTAAAGGTCTTGTGCTAGATGGATGGCCATTTAAAAATGAATGTCACTAGGTCATGTATGGGCCAGGTTAACATGAAATTTTAAATTTAATAAATATAGCAACGCACCAGCGAAAAATTTTGCAGCAAGGAAATACATTCTTCTTCAGAAGCAATATGAAATTCAAACACTTCCTGCATTTTTTTAATAAAAAAAATCAGAATCAGCCTCAGCACCTCTGAGCCTGTCTAATAAATCTTGCTTTTCCTGGTCAGATGAAGCCAGTTTCCCACTAAGAATATCTGCCATTTCAAAATCCTCTTTATCACAGGCTTCTTCTAACTGTTTTTCAAAATCCATCTCTTTAGAATATCAGTCCATTCCTAGTCTATGCTAATGTTGTTGAAGGCACCATTTGCTCAAGAATCAACTACCAAAAATATTAAAATATGAATCTCTTTAAAATAGAAAAATTCTTTCTTGCTTCATCAATTCAGGACTAGGCAATCATTTAAAATTAAAAGGTTGTTTGGACTCACAATCTGAAACTCGAAAATATTATCTCTGAAAAACATGTATTCTATACTTGAACCAAAATCTAAGCAGGAAAAAGGAAAGCAGTTAAAGGATAAACTCAAACCTTTGTCGATATACAGAACCCAAGCAAAAATCGCAGCGGACATGACACAGATGAATAACATGCCAGCCTTCTTCCAGCCTGTAAACTTTAAAAACCATAGAAACACTCTGTCCTTATCCTTCATCATCTTTCCAGGTTTCCTGGGCACAAAAACTGAGGGCAAAAACCGAAGTTCGTCTTGTTGTTACTACTACTGCAATGAATCGTTGCTAGGTGAATGCATATCCATAACAAACCTGATTGGACTTCGACTGATGTACCCATAGAAAACCTGCTTGGACTCTCTTTTCCCCTCAAAAGCTCCTCTATGACAACTATGGACTTGGCTGCTTTTAATCAACTTCTTACCTACAATGAAAAATAGCTACTTCTAAGTCTCATGTATTTTGCCATGCTCTGGAATTGAACATATGGTCTCCATTTTATTGCTGGTAAAGAGAATTGGGCTAAAACAAAAGGCAAACTTGACTAACATTTTTAGAATGTCCAAAATGCTGTTGTGCATCTAGTTGTGTATTCTCATTTTTTTTTGGCTTTATCTGTTGGTGCTTACAAACAATTGTGCAGATGAATTTCTTGTACAGTAGCCTATGTAGTCGAATTATGAAATATTAGTTAATATGCTCATGAATGATCATCATTGTATCTACAAGATGCAGTATAACTATTGAATCCTTCTAGGAAAAGAGTTCTCAGAATGAAAAACACTTCACCTGGAATGCGAACTTGAATGCAAATAGGAATTTAGATTATGACTAAGAATTCATTTCCTACACATAGAGATCCACAAATGCATCATTGGTTAAATAGTGTGAGAACCCCAGGTTAGATTATCATAAATATATCCCTATAAGTCTATAACTTGTAGTAGAAATAGAATGCAAACCACATGCTCGGGAAGTCTCAAACGGAAAACATGCATACTTACATCTAATCTGCACTGTGTGTATTGCATTGCAACTGGTGGATCAACATCAATGGAACCAAAGTTCCCATGCCTTTGAACGAGTGGGCAACATAAGGAAAAATACTGGCAGAAATCAAAGACTTTTCGAGTAAACTGAAATAAATTTAAAGAGAGTTTAAGAATCACACCATGATAAAGCATGAGGACAGGTATCAGCAGCACAACAGAAAACAATATCACAATAATGGGAGACATGTCATTTGAAACCATATCACAACAGAAAAAAATATCTCAATAATGGGAAGCATGGCAAACTATGTTAAAATTGGCAGAGACATTACGTCATTCTCATCTCTAAGAAATCTAAGATAATAAACAAGTATAAAAATCAAGCAGGAAATGAAATATAAATTACCTAATAAAACTAAAGTCATCTCCTTCATAATACGGTTTTAGCTTTGGAGCTATATTTGATGGAACTATGTTTGAGTAGTGTGAGTAGATAATATCCTAATTAATGTTGAAAGTATATATGAGTGGTTAATAGCCCACAAAAGGTAGCAACCTAGTTGATATCCATTCTAAATTTCTAATTATTTATTTCGGGCCTCCTCTTTAATAGAGTGTTGTGGCTAGTAATGTTTCACTCTATATAGAACTGAACAGACGTCACCTCTTAAATCAACAAAATGAACTATAAAGGAAAACGACAATACAATCTAAGAAGTTGTGGTATAGGTACTAATCAGTGGAGATAACACAACGCCCATTTTTGTAGCATGGGCCAAAATGGGAAATTGAACTTGTTTCATTATGGAAATACCACAAGACACAGAGTCATATATATGCCACATACCTATATTAGAATTGGATATTTTATCTTCTACATTTGAAGATGCACAGTTGAATACATAAAACATATTTAGAATTTGAGAATTGAGATAGCTGTACCATCACAAAAATCTAGCAGCATGTACCTAAAATAATGGATAAAGAGAGAAAGTGAAACACTAACAATACAAGATGGTTTCCGATTGAAAACACATCTAAGGCCATTCAGTGTAACAACTACTATTAAAATGAGACCATTGTACAAGATAACTTTAGACTTTAGACATTTCCACTTGATGATATACATATTGCATTTTCTATTACCTTCAGGGGCAGTTTGTCACACTAATCATGAGCATAAAATGTTTGACGATTCTTGCCTTCATTTCTGAAAAAACAAAACAGGCCCGGATCTTGACAAAGGACACCCAACTAAAAATTTGTAGCCTCCTAAGTGTTCTGCAACATGATTTATCTGCCAATTGGAAGGGTTTCTAAACCGTTTAGCCTCTATAAAGTGACACATCTAATTTGAAGCATATAAAATAACTATTGAGAAATTTTCCACCACCTTGATGCAATTTCATGTCGCTTTGATATTAAATTCAAAGCGAAGATAAGCATAATCAAATCAACACAATAAAGAACCACTTCAGAGAGTTCTTATTCACCACATATTAAGTTATCTATCCCAATCCCTAAGCTTTTTTCCACTTTTGTTGGTGGAATCTTAGCCAGTAAGGGAGCACATTGTTTTCTATAGCATCTTATGTAAAGCCTGCAAATGTCATAGTTAATTTCAGCTCTAAAAACTTCCACCACCCTTCACAATAGTGCAGTTCTTGCAGGAATAAGATTACCAATGTCAACCATTGTCCTCATGCTACCAAACCTAGGAAAGAGCTTGCTCCCAATGCCTTGTAATTAACAAAAACATGGTGGAATCTCAAAGAAAAAGTTTATATATCCCACAAAGAAACACCAAATCATTGACCTCGAATTGAAACCCTAAATCTGGTACAATCTTAGCGAAGAATTTCAAACCCATCTTCAAAAAAATGAATTCAGAGAAAAAAAAAAACACTACCAGGGGCGGCCCCAGGGTGGGGCGGGCGTACGCGGCCGTCCCACCCTTCGACCCACGCGCCCTGGGGTTTGGAAAAAAAAATAAAAAAATATTTATATATATGGTAGTGTTGTAATAAGTAAAACTATGATGAATATAGAATCAATTAGTCTACTTTGCTTAGTTGGTTGATGAGAATGAAGGAAAGTAACCTTAGACCAAAGGTTGGGGGTTCAATTCCCAATAGTCTCTTTTTTTTTTTAAAAAAAAATCACCTCCCTAAAAATAGCCTTTTTATTCTTTTTTCAACTTACACCCCCCACTTTCTTTATTTTTACCCTTTATTTAATTATATTCTCACTTCCCGACTTCCCTATTATATACAAAGTATCTAGCTATAACTAATTAAACCCCATAAAATTGGTGAAATTAGCCTCTTTTTTTTATAAAAAAAAATTCGCCTCCCTCAAAAAAGCTTTTTTATTCTTTGTTCAACTTGCACCTACTCTCTATGTTTCTACCCCCTTATTTAATTATGTTCCTACTTCTCGAGCTCTCTATTATATACAAATTATCTAGCTATAAACTAATTAAACCCCATAAAATTGGTGAAATTATGATTTGATTATGAGAATAAATTTTGTGAAATTTTCATTAGAGTTTGTGATTTTGAGAATAAATTTTGTTTTTTAGTTATTGTGTATGTGATTTTGAGAATGAAATTTGTGAATTGAATTTGGGGTTTGTGAATTGAATTTGTGAAGCTGTATGCAATATTTGTATTTTCGTAACCTATATATTCAAATCACAATTTCTATCATGTCTTTGGGAACCAAAAGATATTATAAAGTTTGATGAGTTTACAATCCTAGCTAATATGCAAAAGCCTTGAATTTAGCATGATTGAATTTCGATAAATTTACACTTCTAAATATGACAAATGACTTAATTTCCAATGAATGACGAGAAACAACTATCATAGCAACAAAGCAAATGTAAGTCTACTTTTCTATAATCCACTGTTAAGTTGAAAGTCGTAGCTTAGGTAAAGGAGTTTATTCAAGGTCAATATCTCAGTACACATTAGAAAATTTCGCCCCACCTTTCAGAGGATCCTGCGGCTGCCACTGAACACTACTGAAGAGTACCGATCGAAGATGAAAACAAAGAGTAAACCTAGAAGCTAGTGAACTTTGACACTACCGTTGTCCCTTCATAGACGGCGTGCTTTGCGAGCTCAGCGGGGAGAACAAGGCGAACAACGGTCTGGATCTCCCGGGAAGTGATGGTCGGCTTCTTGTTGTAACGAGCGAGCCTCGAAGACTCCTGAGCGAGCTTGTCGAAGATCTCGGTGATGAAGCTGTTCATAATCCCTATGGCCTTGCTGGAGATCCCGATGTCGGGATGCACCTTCTTGAACGAGCTTCTTCTACGACGGCAGATCCACCCTCCATGGGGAGCTCCTTGCCGGCCTTGGGCTTCTTCTCCGCCGGCGACTGGCTTCTTCTCGGCCTTCGGTCCATTGAACGAGATAGGAATTAGGAAATTTTATGAGGCTGTGTTTTCCTCACCTCTTTTTTAAGAGGTGGAGGGGATGAAGGTGGGTGAAAATGGGGTGGGGGTGGGTGAAAATCTCCTACGAGGAGGTAGGAGAGATGAAGGAAGTGGAGGATCTAAATGAAGGTGGAAGTGAGGGGTGAGAAAACACAGCCTAGTGTTGGAAATTTCCCCTAATTTTGAAAACCCCTCCCATTTTTTTTTTCCTATGGGGGTGTTTGCTTGCGAGTTATTTTGAAAGGGGTTAAGTTTATTTTTTTAGGTTATGGTGGTGGAAAAGATTGAGGTTAATTTCTAAAAGGGTAAACTGCAGAAAACCACCCCTTAAATATAACATATTGCACACAACCACCCTTTATATACAAAATTGCTGCAAACCACCCCTTACACTGTCTCCGTTAGCAAAGAGCAACCCACTATGCTTATTCCGTTAAATCTTCTGTCCAAATGTTATCCCTAAGTTTATATAAATCATCCCTTCTGAAATCATTAATGAAAGGGAAAAAAATCAATTAAAAAAAGCATTTAAAAAAAGGGAAAATGAAGTGTTCAACTGGGTGACCTAAAAAAAGACGCTATTTTTTTTGGGGGGCGATTCGGGCCGCTCACCATTCCTCACCTCCACCAGGCTACTCCATGGCCACCTCCACCAGGATGCTCGCTACCGCCTCATCCTTTGGTCGCCACTTTTTCTTTTTGAGGAGTCGATGTCCTCGCTAACACCTTTGCTTTTTGAGGAGTCGATGTCCTCTACCGGCCCGCCGCCATCTTCTCTTAAGCTTCGCTCGCCGTGCGCCCGACCTTAAGGGTTTCATGGCTTGGATTTAGCATTTATTTGATAGTGGTTGGAATTTTGGTTTTCAATTTTGATTTCATTTCGATCTAGGGTTGTGGTTGTAGCTTGGATTTAACACCCAACCATCTTCTTCTTTGTTTAGTCTGCACACCCAGTTCTTTCAATTGAGATTTCAATTTTTGACATTTTGAGATCTAGGGTTTTCAATTTTTGACATTTGTGATTGAATTTATAATTAATTAATGAAGTTTTATTTCAATTGGTCATTTTTAGAGAGGACATGACAGTGGGTGGTTGATAGGATTAGGCCCAACGAGTTTGGAAGACGATGAACAGTGCAACAGGGGGAGAAATTGTAAACATTTAAGGGTAAAGTTATAATTTCCCTTGTTTTTGACGGAACATTTAACGGAATAAGCATGGTGGGTGGCTCTTTGCTAACGAAGACAATGTAAGGGGTGGTTTGTTGCAATTTTGTATATAAAGGGTGGTTGTGTGCAATATGTTATATTTTTAAGGGGTGGTTTTCTGCAGTTTACCCTTTCTAAAAATAACTTGTTTGGTTGGTAAAAGGTTATTTTTTGTAGTTTGTGTGTAAAATGACTAAACTACCCTTGATAATAAACCCTAATTAATATGCTCCACGTTCATATATACTCCTGAATCCCACGTCCCGCAAGCAATTATCAGTGCGGCAATATGAGCAAACCTCCGTACAGCAGCAGCAGCCTCGGGTGATTCTGAGCGAGTATCCTTGGGTTTCGTGCTTGAGGTACGTTGATTGTTGTGTATATGTCGATCGTTATAGTTTTGATAATATCCACATGACTAGAAGTTGATTGTGCTTATATCGATCATTCTAGTTTGTTTACATTGCTAATTTGTTTCGTGTTTTCTATACTAATCACAGCGATTGGTAATCGTAATTAGTTTAATTGTTAATCCAAGCGAATATTGGTGTTTCCCTAGGAGTTGATTAGTATAGGTTTCCCTAGGTTTCGTTTTCTGGTGATATGAAAACTAATCCATACACTTTGAAAACTACCAATGTTTCATGTTTCCTATATTATATGTTATGCATTATTATATGTTATGAGTGCAACAACTTATACTCTATATTAATTAGGGTTGTTATTCGAGCCAAATAAGTCTAGTATTGTTTCATTATATTTAGCTCATTTAGAAATAAGTCAAGCTCGAGTCGAACATATATATTTGAACTTGAGCTCATACTCGACTTGTTTAGTAAATGAACGAGCTTGAGCGAAGTTTTTTTCCCAAGTATTATGCAACTTTAATTTCTCATGACATAGTAAATTAAAAGAAAATTTGTAAATTTCACAAAATTGGTGTTATTTGAGTTTCAATTGAGCCGAAGTGAGCTTTGAATCGAGCATAAAAATGTTCTCATAATTAACTCATTTTGTAAATGATGCTCGAGCGGCTTTTATTGGGCAAAACTTGAGCTACTTAGCTCATATAACAACCATAATCTTAACTTAATGTTTATTATATTGCGTTTTCTATACTTATTTAGTTCATTTTTTTTTTCGGACTTTCATTTATGTATTTATATTTCTTTTTTTAGGTGCGAAAAAATGATATTGTTTTATCATAAACCGATGACATTTTATCTTAAAATAACATCATTTATTATCGTATTATATATAACTCTTTATGTCACTTTAATTCAAAACTATATCGTACTGTGCACCCCCCTTCCCGTTAGGGTGGAGACTGGACAGTCCGATGCTATAGCATAACAATGTCCATCCGCATATGGTATATATGCGCATTTGAAACCAACATGCTCATAAGGTGAATCGAGCTCGCAAGCTCAACTCATATACTGACTCGATGAGGGCAAACCCGATGACATAAGTAGATATGGATATATTTACCTTATGTCACATAAATCGGAATCCTTTGAATAGTTCAAGGAATTTCAAAATGAAGTAGAGACTCAAAGTGGCAAGAGAATAAAAGCACTTCGATCAGATCGTGGTGGTGAGTACTTGAGCCATGAATTTGATCTTCATTTGAAAAACTGTGGGATAGTAACACAGTAGTCTACTCCAGGAACACCACAGTTGAACAATGTGTCTGAAAGGAGAAATCGGACCCTGTTAGACATGGTTCGGTCAATGATGAGTTTTGCTAACCTTCTGGTATCCTTCTAGGGATATGTCCTCACAACTGTTGTACTTACACTAAACAAGACTTCGTCTAGAGCTGTAGACAAAACTTCATATGAGATATGGGCAGGAAAGGTTCTAAAATTGTCATTTTTAAAGATACGGGGGGTGTGAAGCTTATGTAAAGCGTTTACAAACTGATAAGCTTGCCCTTAAATTAGATAAATACTATTTTATAGGTTATTCAAAAGGTAGTTTTGGATATTACTCCTACGTGATGAAGAGCAATAAACTCAACAACCTTTTATTTTATAGGGATAGTGTCTTTTTGGAAAGAGAGTTTATTTCCAACAAGTCAAGTGGGAGAAATATTTGATCATCTTGAACCAATTCATGATGAAGAGAAATAAACTCAACAACATGATGACATAGCTGATGTTGAGGATGAGTTGATGATGTCCAACTCCAATTGTTGAACCAGTTGAACCCACTTGTAGATTAGATTGGCCCAGGGTACAACCAAGACGTTATGATGATTTCATCTTGAATGTAAACCTTGATGTTCTTCTGTTAGAACATGATGAGCCTAATACCTATAAGCAAGCAACGATGGGTCTAGACTCAAAGAAATGGCTTGAAGCCATGAGATCCGAAATGGATTCAATGTTTGAAAATCAAGTGTGGGACTTGATAGATTTGCTAGATGGGGCAAAAGTCATAGAGAGCAAATGAGTTTTCAAACTCTAGACAAATAAGGATGAAAAGGTCTTTGTATACAACTCAAGATTAGTTGCCAAAGGTTTTAAACAGATTCATGGTATAGAATATGATCGTCAGGATGTTCGGAGTGATTTAGTCCTCTCTAGAACAATTAGATAATGTCTGAATTTCTGATTCCAATAATGTAGTACTGTAGGCTTTTGTTAAGCATCCCTCCCCCACCTAAATGTCAGCAGCCTCCTCATTGGTTTTACTTCATTATAGATTCTCCCTCTTCCATCAGCCACCAGGGTAGTCTGACCCTGACCAAGTACGAAGAGTTCCTCCTCCTGGATTCCTTGACCACTATTTGGGATAGATTCGGTGTACGCACTATAGTGCTTCCATGCAATAATGGAGTACACACAGACCCCCAACCACCATAGGTGGTGTTTCAACACGAGGGTGAGAGAAATCCCCAAAAGCATCGACAATAGTGTATCAGAAGAATGACTGTGAGTCAACAATATTCGTCCTTGCTGCCCTGTTTGCTATAGCAGCGCTTTCTCACGTGGTCTGTATGGTCGTGGTCACGGTCATCAACCCTTGGTTGAGCACACGGTTCCCAGGGTTTAGGAAGGGGAAATTAGCCTTGAAAGCCGCACTCAAAGCTGGGGTTGCTATTGGATCATGCTCGTTTGACATGTTGAATGTCTCGAGCTAAAAATTCTTAGGAATTACTCTACTCATATTTGTGTATTTTTGGTCCTTGGAGACAGATATACCTTGGCTGAGGAGAGTAGAATTCGCTGATACACTATTGTCGATGCTTTTGGGGATTTCTCTCACCCTCGTGTTGAAACACCACCTATGGTGGTAGGGGGTCTGTGTATATTCTATTATTGCATGGAAGTACTATAGTGCGTACACCGAATCTATCCTAGATAGTGGTCAAGGAATCCAGGAGGAGGAACTCTTCGTACTTGGTCAGGGTCAGACTACCCTGGTGGCTGATGGAAGAGACAGAATCTATAATGAAGTAAAACCAATGAGGAGGCTACTGACATTTAGGTGGGGGAAGGATGCTTAACAAAAGCCTACAGTACTACATTACTGGAATCAGAAATTCAGACATTATCTATTTGTTCCAGAGAGGACTAAATCACTCTAAACATCCTGACGGTCGTAGTCTATACCATGAATCTGTTTAAAACATTTGGCAACTAATTTTGACTTGTATACAGAGACCTTTTCATCCTTATTTGTCTAGAGTTTGAAAACTCATTTGATCCCTATGGTTTTTGCCCCATATAGCAAATCAATCAAGTCCCACACTTGATTTTCAAACATTGAATCCATTTCGGATCTCATGGCCTCAAGCCATTTCTTTGAGTCTAGACCCGTCATTGCTTGCTTATAGGTATTAGGCTCATCATGTTCTAACAGAAGAACATCAAGGTTTACATTCAAGATGAAATCATCCTAACGTCTTGGTTGTACCCTTGGCCAATCCGATCTACAAGTGGGATTATGATTCCCGAGTTACGTTTCAATGGATGAAACCCCTCGTTATAATCTTGCGCTTTGAGTATAGGTTGAAGGTTGAAATCAAAGATTAGTAATTTAAAGTGGAATTTCGCACCCAAAACCGTGGGTCCATTGGGGACCAAGTATCTGTCTTAGTCTAATTGTGAAATTGCACGGGAGCAAGAGTAAAGTTAAAGCAAAACACAATCCCAAATGTGTCACGGCAGAGCCGGGACAAAACAACGTAAAGAAGTATAAAAGAGAAGAAGTCTAGTGGTCTCTCAAGCTCTCGATCTAATGCCAAAAGTTTGAACCCGCCAAGCATCCATATAAGCAAAGATAGCGGTTACCTAAATCTAAAAAAAAGAGGGGGATTTGGGTCAATCATCAGGCCACTCATGCGCGTGTGTAAACACACTTTGAGAGGCATATAATAAGCATCCTATTCCTAAGATGAAATGCGTAATGCAAAGCGGAACTTAAACAGACAAGCATACAGATAATTAAGTGCGGACATAAATAAATAGGTGCACAGTTACAAGAAATGTCAAATAGCATGTCCCTCTAGGCTCCTAATGAATCCTCTAGCAACTCCCTTCGAAGGGAACTACCTCACCCACGATGCAGGCCATCCCTTCGTAAGGAGCCTACTAACTATGAAGAGAAGGCAAACAACGACACTCATACAAGGCCTAAGGCTCTAAGAGTCCTATGGCAACTTATTACCAAAAAGTCTACCTCACCCATCAAGTGCAAGCAACTTTTTATAATAAGCCCCAATAAGATGACAAGAATAGAGAAAAAGGTACCATCCGATAAACACCTATAACGACCGTTTTCTAGCAAAGATATATAGGAAGTCATATGGTTTCCATTTTACATCATAAGCTTGATTCTAAGTCGTATGGTGCATGAACACTAGCCTACTATATAACACCCAGTGCATAGAGCGCCCATCATGAGTAAGTTCAAAGAACTTACATGGAGAAGCGCAGAATCCAAACAATTATCAGCAATGGCAAGCAATCCAACAAATCAGAGGTGACCTAGTAATCCCATAAATAACATAATAAGTATAAGTCTAATTTACACAAAGCACACAAGTCACATATAAAACATATAAGATACACACATATGATAACTCAACCATCTCGTCAATATTAACATTATCATCTCATCTTCATTTCTCATCTCGTCTCATCATATCTCATAAACCATCTTTCTTAATTCGATCATAACATCATCCTCATTAGCTTACGACAACCTCCGTATCATGCTTAGCCAATTTCACATATTACCATTTAATACCCATACTTTCCATAAGGATATATATCATTATCATCATCGGTAACCAATATTTATTCCCCTTATAATAAATCACCACAAGTCATGCTATTAGTCACACATATGATGCCGTTAGTCAAACGATCATGCTAGTTAGTCACCGAACAAATATAATTCCCAGGTTAGCTCCAAAACCGTTTCAAAATCCGAGTCAAACAGTTAAGAATTCCGACCCTTGAAAATACTCGCAAAATTCCTTTTCAATTTATTTGTTAAATCACCTTTCCAACCTTGAAATTATTTTCCAGGTTTCCCTTTAAATCCTAAAGTCCAAATAATATATTTTAAGTTCCAAATGATATTATTTGATATTTTAAATACCATTTATTACATACTTTCATAAACCATCCCAAATCCTTTAAAATTCTCCAACTATTTTTATTTAACAAAACCAACCTCTAAAAATCTCCCGAAATAATATTTTATCTTTTAAATTCTCAAATATTATATAATAACTTAAATACCGCTAATTAGTTAAATAAATAAGCGGATAACCCGAACCGAACCGAACCCATAAAATCCAATCCCAACCGGTTAAATATTAAAATAAATAATATAAAATTTGCAAGGGCCCAAAAGCCACGCTGACTTCTCCTTCTTCTCGATTTCAAACCGAAGCTCCCGCCTGGCGCCGTCTTCCTCGCGCCTCGCCCACCGGCGCCGGTTTGCTCGACCTCGCCTCCCTGCCGCACCTTGGCTCCGCCTTGCCCATCCCCGCCTCGGCCTTGGCTCGTGCGTATCCTCGCACCCTTACAGCTCGCTCTCGCTCTCACCCGCATCGCACACACGCCGGACGTGCTGCGACTTCGCCGCCCTCGAGCTCCTCGGAGCTCTCGAGCTCACCCACTCCTCTCCGACCCATCCCCGACTCTCTCTCTCTCTCTCTCTCTCTCTCTCTCTCTCTCTCTCGACCACCCGAGGACAAGAAGGAACCAAAACGAATCAAGGAAAAGGATGGAGGTTCGAATCGCTCACCAAGATGTTTGCGACTTCGGAGCTCTCGATCGGAGTTCTGGGCGTCGTCGAAGGCTTGCGATCAGGGGCGGAGGGAGGGGGCATGCGTTTTGGTTCCTTCTTGTCCTCAGACCGCTACTAGGACTCGAATGCAGTTGCTGACAAATTGCCCGTCTGGTGTACGCTCTAGGAAAGAAGTCGGCTCGTCGGCGGACCTCCTAATTCTTATCTTGCTTCAAGAAAAAAAAGTATGAACCAAATGAACATTCTAGCAGTGGTAGAACCGTAGAGGGCTGTAGGAAGTGGAAAGAGGCGTGGAGTTCGAGCCCTTCCACCTTCTTTTTTCATTTTTTTTAAAAACTCCTAAATTCTAACTGTCCAACCCTTTCTTTTTAACTTCATTTCCACTTCATCAAAGAGCCCCCAGGGTTCGGTGGCCGGCTCGATCCTCTAGTCCAGGTTCGGTCGCCGGCTCGAAACAGCAAGCCCCCTAGAAATATTCCTGCCTCCGCCCCTGGTTACGATGGCTCGTCGGACCTATATCGGGCATGGGTGAGCGTGATGGTGAAGCTCGAGGACGATTCCGATAAAAAAACGGAGGAGAACGGCTTACCGGAATCTTATTCGTGCTCGAACATGGGAGGTGAGGTTCCGGTGGCTCGTCGGTGGCGTTGGCGGCTCCTAGGTGGCGTTGGGCGGCTCCGGCTACTATTGGTAGCCCCGAGGAGGTGGTGCTGAGTGCTTCTGTTGGCCCGATGGTGATCAGTGGAGGCGATGGAATGGTGAAGAGGAGACGGTGGTGGTGCGTGAAGGATATGATGGTAATGGTGAACCGGTGGTGAGGGTGATGGCGCAGCAGGAAGGTGATGGTGAATGGAATGGTGAAGTTGACGGGGTATGGTGATGAAATAGGCGGGGGAGGGAATGAACTGCAGGGTAAGGTGAGGTGATGGGAGTGGGTGAGGGTGGAGTGTAGAAATGGGTAAACAATAAATCCCGAATACACGAATTTCGAATCCCGCAATTAGTTCATCGAATGTTAGTTTCCCCAAATACCGCTCTTTCGATCAATTAGATTTTTTAAATCGAATAGGATATCGTCATCAAAAATTATTTTAAATCCTTGAGGTAAAAAGATGAAACCGTTCGACAAATTTTTAAATTCAGGTCGGAATTCGCTTTGCGAGTTTGAAAATCCGGACCTTTACAAGGAGAGGGATAAGTCACTTGGCATTCTTTGAGCCATTTACTGTATTTACACATTTTATATCCTGTTAAGCATACTAGCTTGCACCACAAAATTATTTAGAGTACTTTTAAAAAATTTCAAAAAATAAATTTGTATTTCATAGATCTTGTATTTACATATCTATAAAATTTTATTATGAAAACTTTTATTAAAAAATATATATGATTAAAATATTGATCATATTACTTTATAATTTTATATTTTTCTAAAACATAATTTCTCATTTTTAAATTATTTTAAAGTAAAATTATAATCTAAATAATTTTATGGTGCATCGAGTGGTAAATTTTGGCCGAGAAGAGCATAATCGATCTTATCTGCAATCTAAATGACTTCTCTAAAATGTAGTGAAGCAAGTATGTGTGGATGTCAAAGCAGATCATCTCGATCTCTCATAAACATTCTCTCAAACCTAGAACCGCATTGATGATCGACTTCGAGAAAATTGCCTTTGATAAATTTCCGTTCCTTTTCTAGATTACTTGTCTTTCCAACGACCACTATGAGAGCGAGAGCTTAGACACTCTTTTATTATTATTATTACTCCGTATTAATCACTCTATGCACCAATAAGTGTCGTTTGACTTTTATGCACGTTTTTTAAGGAGATAAAAACTACATAAAATATTAATTTTTTTAAAATAATTTTAAACATATAACTAATAAGTATAAGTGTAACTTTATACTTATTTGTATGGCCAATTTTGATATTGTTACATGTTAAGTGTAACTTTAATTACAATCGAAAAACGAAGACATTGTAAAAAAATACTTTTCGAACTTTATTTATCACTAGCAAAATCTCTCATTCTTTTTATACCGCTAATAGGGAAATCTATTAACCTCAAGTAAATAAGTATAATGGCATAAAATCGTTGCTTTGAATCGTATAATGGCAATGTATAACATTAGATGTATACTACGAATCATTAATTAGGGATGAAAATATAACTCAAGTTTAATAGTTTTAAATTAAGTTTAAAATTTATATTTTAAAATAATGTATTTAAAAATATAATTTGTGACTAAATTTGTAGTAAAGGGCCCTGTTTTTTTTTTATTTTCTGCCTATAGCCTTAAAAACATCAAAGGCCGACCCTGGTCAGCCTCTCCGATCTCGTCAATTCTTTTATTCAGAATGTCGATGATTCTGGCGATGGAGGAGAGGGCAACGAGGAGACAAACAATGATGATGATTCCGACTATGGCTCTTCAAGAAAGGAGATGTTGAAGAAGCTGTTAGGGTACGAAGGCGATGATGATGATACCGCTGTGGGATTCAGGAGAAACATAATTGAAGAGATTGAGGTCACTTTTCGCGATAAAATCATCAGCATTGATCCCAAAGATTCGGGATTCAAACGCCGACTGATGGCACACCTTCGCCAAAGAGGATACGATGCTGGTAAGTATCAACTTGTTTCATTCTTAAACCAATTGACAATATGATCGAGAAGTAGCCCACTGGCTTATGTGATTACAGGTCTGTGCAAATCCCGATGGGAGAAGACATGGCAGTACCCAGCAGGCAGCTACGAATACGTCGACGTGATGGCAGATGCGGGGAGTTGGTATATCGTGGAAGTGAATCCAGCTGGGAAGTTTGAGATTGCAAGACCCACAGAGGGCTACAAAGAGATGTTGGAGGAGTTACCGCCAATCTTCGTGGGGATGCCACAGATAGTTAAGCAGATGGTGCGGGTGATGAGCGCAGCCATGAAGGAGTCACTGAAGCGGAGTGGATTGGAGGTGGCGCCGTGGCGGAGGAACGCCTACTTGCAGGCTCAGTGGCTCTCTCCCTACAAGAGGACCACCAATATACATATGAATGGGACTACATCCTCCATATTTACTACAGAAGCCAATAGCAAGATGAGGAGAACTGTGGTAGGGTTTGTCGAGGAATTGAATTCGTCGACTGCACGGGAGATCCACCAACACCACCAGCAGGGTTTAGGTTTTGACGACTGCAGGCGAGGCGTCGACTTTTCACCCAAAGCTGGCATCATGATCGGACTCCTAGCTGCTGCGTTTCAACCATAGTGATCGAAATATTCGAATTAAACTCCTCCTAAGTAGGCCTGTCAAACGGTCATTCGAGTCGGGTTCGGGTCGGGTCACTTCGGGTCTCGGGTAAAACGGCTTCCGGGTATTTTCGGGTTGACTAGAACCCGGGTTTGACCGGGTTTCGGGTCATTTCGGGTCGATATCGGGTTTGTCAATTTTCTCTTTTTTAAATTAAAAAAATCATAATTTGATAATTTTGCGATAAATTTTAATTATATATATATATAATTAATTATAAATCAACCGGGTCTATCGGGTCACCGGGTCGAAACCCAGATTACCCGAAAAATTTCCGGTTTTTCGGGTTCGGGTCGAAAAAAATTTCCGGGTCTTGACCCAAAAAATTTTGGGCGGTCGAGTCGGGTTTTCGAATCGGGTTATGTTTTGACAGGTCTACTCCTAAGTACTCTCCAATCAATTGCAAATATATAGTAGTAAATTTTAAGTAATTTCCTTCTAGCTTTATTTGTTCTATTCTATAGCTATTTTAGGTTGCAAGAAGTTATCCAAGTACATATCATTGTGAATTTTGTCATTTATAGTTACTTTGAGGATGATGATGATGAATGCTCTCCATCTGTATCATGAGGCTTAAATAACAGATATTAGGTTCTCACTATGCAATGTTGTCAGTAGTTTAGCACACAAGTCGAGTGAAATTTTATCTAAAACCAATTGAAAATTAGAGGACTGGTTGTCCTCGACTTTCGATGTGTAACTCTTTTGATCTCATTCATATCTCTCAACACTTGCCCATAAGTATCACCCGACCATATATTCTCACTGGTCACAAGTTTGATCCCTTCCCTATTGTAACTTTTTAATACATTTTTAGTTTGATCCCTTCTCTGAGCGAGTGACATTGTTATTAATCAGGATTTCTAATGAAAAGTAGAACTTAGAACACCTAGTCCACAAACCAAGAAAAAAAAAATAGATGAATGACAATCTCAAAAGACCACTTATAATGTAGCAATAGAATTAGATCAAACATATATTTTCTTTAATTTATTTATTTTTGGATGTGGAGCTACTTGGCTGGTTGTATTCGTAGAGCTGGAAGAGAGGTGTTGGGGGTATCCGTAGGTGGGCAAGGGCCTAATCGGGGTGTCGCTTGGTGGAGCGAGGAGGTGAAGGCTAAGGTGAGGGCAAAGCAGTTAGCGTTCCTTAGATGGTTGCACAAGGACAGTGGAGAAGATGGAGCGGAGCTCAGGTTTAGGTACAACGTGGCCAAGAGGGAGGCCAAACGTGCAGTGGGGGAGGCTAAGGACAAGGCCTTTGAGAGTTTGTATAAGGCTCTGGACGAGAAGGGTGGGGATAGGGTTCTCTTTCGTTTGGCTCGGCATAGAGAGAGGTTGAGCAGAGACATCGACGTCGTCAGGTGTGTCAAAGAGGAGGATGGTCAAGTGTTGGTTGACGATCAGCGGATAAAGGGCAGATGGCTAAGGTACTTCTCAGAATTGCTCAACGAGGATTCCTATCCTTCGGATAGGGGTCCCAATCTGCCAGTTCACATTGATTACGGCTTTCACCGGCGTATATCCATTGAGGAGGTAAAAGCTGCTGTTTGCAAGTTGAAGAACCATAGATCTGCAGGTCCAGATGATATTCCGGGAGATGTTTGGAAGTGGTTAGGGGCCAAAGGCTTAGTTTGGCTAACTTCCCTTTTCAATGTTATTCTGCAATCAGCTAAGATGCCAGCAGAGTGGAGGCTTAGTAAGTTAGTACCGATCTACAAGAACAAGGGTGATGTCCAGTGCTGCAGTAACTACAGAGGTATCAAACTGCTGAGTCACACGATGAAGTTGTGGGAGAGAGTTTTAGAGAGAAGGCTTCGGAAGTTGGTTCAAGTGTCGGAAACCAATTTGGGTTCGTGCCGGGCAGATCAGCGGTAGAAGCCATTCACCTATTGAGAAGATTGATTGAGATGCATAGGGTTCGGAAGAAGAATCTGCATATGGTCTTCATCGATATCGAAAAGGCTTACGACAAAGTTTTGAGAGAGCTGTTATGGAGATGCTTGGCAGAGAAGGGAGTGCCGGGTACGTATATCAGAGTTATCAAAGATATGTACGATGGTTCAATGACTAGTGTGAGAACTCCTTGTGGCGATTCAGAGTACTTTCAGGTTCGAGTGGGACTCCATCAGGGTTCTGCTCTAAGTCCGTTCTTGTTTACACTGGTTATTGATGCACTTACCAAAACACTTCAAGAAGAGGTCCCCTGGAGTATGCTGTTCGCATATGATATTGTGCTGGTGGACAACTCTAGAGATGGATTGGCTCGCAGACTTGAAAGATGGAGAAGTGTGTCGGAGTCAAAGGGTTTAGGCTGAGTAGGACCAAGACAGAGTATGTACAGTTCTGCTTTGGTGAGGGCATGGATGCAGGGGATTCGGTTTTATTGGCGGAAGAGCTAGTCCCCATAAAAGAGTTTTTCAAGTACCTTGGCTCGGTCGTTCAAAGCAATGGGGGTATAGACAGGGACATCGAGCATCGAATTCAAGCGGGTTGGGCTAAGATGGAGAAGAGCGTCGGGAGTGTTATGTGATAGAAAAGTTCCGGCAAAACTAAAAGGAAAGTTCTACAGGATGGTTGTCCGACCGACTATTCTGTACGGCTCGGAATGCTGGCCGACTACTAAAGCTCAGGAGCATAAGCTGTCAGTGGCTAAGATGAGAATGTTGTGCTGGATGAGTGGACACACAAGACTGGACAAAATCAGAAACGAGGACATCAGGAGCAAGGTAGGAGTGGCGAGTATAGTGGACAAGCTGCGGGAGGGCAGATTGCGTTGGTTTGGGCACGTGTGCAGCCGTGCAGGAGACCGTCTTCGGCCCCGGTTCGCAGGTGTGAGAGTTTGGATCTCGGAGATATCCGTAGAGGGAGAGGTAGACCAAGGAAGTGCTGGTTGGAGGTTATTCGTAAGGATCTTAACCTTCTAAACCTGTCAGAAGATCTCACTTCAGACAGGGACCACTGGAGGCGGTGCATTCGGGCTGCGGAGGGATAGTGTTTCGTGTTGTTGTGTCTGTCCTTTTGCCCTTGCGTCTTTCTACCTTTCCCTTGCTACGTCTATGTTTAGGCTCCCTTTTTATGTGTTTTGTTCGCCAATAATTCTAGTTTTCTATTATTCAGGGTCTTTCGGAAACATTCTCTCGACTTGTTCGGGGAATGAGTGCGTGCATCCTGACCCCCCAGACCTTGCTCAGGCGGGATATACTGGGTAGTAGTTATTGTTGTATTTTTGGATGATGAATTTCTGTAGGTTAACCAATAAAACAAGAATAAGCAACGATGGAGAGGCCAAAGAATCAAGGCATTGCATTCACGGAAACGTTGTGTATCTAACTTATCACTTGTACAATTTTCTAAACTTACATTATACCATTATCAAGAGAAACCATAGCTCTATGAGCTTGTAAAATTGCAAATGAACCTTGCCTGGCTTTCTCAACAATCTGCTTTATGAGCAGGTCATCACCTTCATCGACGCCAAACATGTCTAGCTGCTCTAGAGTTCTACGATTCGTTTTGTGTACCTCATCATCCATGAGCGCAGGCTGGAATAGCAAGGAGCTGGGTTTCATCTGGTTCGTTAACCTAGACATGCTCCTAGGGAAGAGTTGGTTTTCTTGGCTCTCTTTGTATGATGAAGAATAGTCTCTGTTTGATCATATAACCCGACTACAATCATCAAACAACAAAAAACATGGTAATTCTACCCAAACCATAAAACAATCCAAGCATTTACATTCACACAAACAACACCCTCCTGTCATTCAATGAAAAGCACCAGACTAACACACACTATACCTTATCAATTTCAGCAATCAGGACAAGAGGGTTCGCAGTGCCTACATTCTTCAAACACTTGAATCGTTTTTCCTGACATGGCATCGATATATGCACTGTGATGGCCCAGCATGAAACACAGATGATATATGCAACGGAGTAGTAAATATATATCACAAACAATTTTGTGCAGCAATGAAAACTGAAAACTGAAAAAATTGTTGTTTAGGCACGAGCTATTGATGCCCAATGCTAGTTTTTCCAACACCTAGCGGGCCAGAGAGACATGATTTTTCCTACAGTGACATGGGAAAGAATGTCAGAACTCTAGCAATATGATACTTCACTGAAATACAGTCATCCTCCTAGATGACCTCCCCATTCAAGTGAGATATGTTTCCCGGTGAAAATGAGACATTAAAATTCATGTATAACAGCAAATCGATAGACTAAAGCTCTTTTCTTCCAGTTCTAGTGAAATTTATTATATTACATAGTAGGAGGGCTTCGAAAAATCATAAAGAATTTAACAGAAAAACAGAAGAAATATTTCAGTGACCTTGCGATGTTGCAAACCTCAGCAATTATAATGTGTTTATAAAAATAACCCAAAAATTCATATGCAATGTTTAAAGACGGTGCCTATATTGAAGGAGGCTCCTAAATTCAGAAAAGGTTCAGTGAAATCATATCAGTTAGTCCACCTACAACTGATGCAAGACTGGCTCCTAAATGAGAAGCTTTCTCATAGGGAGCACTTATTCCGCCTACAACCGATGCAAGACCGGCTAATATATGGTGCTGTGCCTGCGATGGCAAAGCACTCATCCTTTCTGTTTCTGAAACATAAGAAACAGAAACGAGACAAACAGATGATTTCATTTTCAGCAACTCTTCTCAGCTACACAAACTGGAGCTATATATATTGCACACTGACAGAGCCCAACAATTTGGTATATGCTAGAACTTTGGCTAAGCATGATTTGTTTTATTTCAACTTTCGACAGATTCGAAACAAGATAGCATAATAAGATTGTAAACAAGAATTCCATGTCAGCTCACCTTGAAGGTATCTTATCATTTTTATGCTCCAGCATGATGACAACATCATTACTGGTCCAGACCAGGCTTTCATCTTCCATCATAAGATTTGAATCAACATCTGCCAGTGACAGCACAAATCTGTGAAATACTGTTTGAATATGGGTTTTCTATAACAATGTTAAATTGGAAACATCTATTATCTTTTATACTACAACCACTGAAATAGTTCAACCAGCTCATAGCAGGCAACTTACAAGGGAATTACTCTTGTTCCATAGGTCCGATAACGGCGATAATGACCACTTCTTGTTCAGTATGCACCATTCTCTTACCTGGAAATTGATTTCAACATTTTCCCCCAAATTGAAAACCCTAAATTTATCAAAATTGTAGAATCCATTCAGAAATCCAAAAATTATGTTCGACATTGAAATTGAGAGGGAGAGAACAAGATGAGTGAAGAGGAAGGAGGAAGTTAAATAGAGGGAGGAATTCAACGTGAATAGGTGGATATGGCCGGAGAAAGCCTCCCCGACGGCGGTAAAGACATGGCGATTTTTGGAAGGGAAAGTCACCGGTTGGAGAGAGTGAAACTGAAAGGGAACGTGAGAGCGAATCGAGGCCCAAATCCAAGAGTCCACCCTTTGCTTGGGCCCAAAGTTTTTCATCCCCTTTTTTTATCATGCTTTAAAAACCGGTTGAATCCCTTATTTCGATCTCCTCCAATTCGTTCTTCGTCCACAAGGTAAAAAGCACTCAACTTTGATTCTAGGGTTTACCTATCTCTCTGAAAGTTCGACAGCACGCCTTGAAAAGGAGCTTGCAGTGCAGTAGCAAGACATGTCGACTCTGGAAGATGATGAAGCCACTCGATTTTATCGGATTAGGAGAACATTGATGCAGATGCTTAACGATCGAGGCTATATGGTCACCGACTCTGAGCTTAACATGACAAAGGAGGAGTTCATTGCTAAATACAGCCAAAACATCAACAAGGAGGACCTCACAATCCATAAAACTAAGAGGAATGATAGCCAAGATCAGGTTGTTTTCCATTATACTCCCTCCGTTTCTTGTATCAATATAGATATCACTCTAGGTTTTCTGAGTAGAGATAGTAATGATTTGTATCGATAGCTGTGTTGTTTGACTTCTTTAAAGATTGATTTTAGATATTTAAAAACAATAAAATTTATGGAAAAAAAGTAGTTAAATGATGATGTTGATTGAGAGGAAGTATTGATCAAACAAATCATGCTAGGATTTAAAAGAGTGACAAAAAAACCCATGAATTTGGGGTTTAAATATGACATTGTTAGTAAAAAAATTCATAAGAATAAAAATTAAAAGAATTTTTGAAAATATGAAATTTATAATAAGGAAAATTTGGTAGGAATAAAAAGTTTGTCAAAAGTAAGTAACGAGGTTTTAACCCATGATATCTTGCAATCACTTATGCCTCCTTTCCTCTCTTCATCAACTATTGTGTTCATGCTAATTAAGAAGTGTTCATGCTATGTAGATTTGCATCTTTCTCAATAGTTGATTCACTTGATTGGACCTCACAATCAATGAAGCCTTACAAATTTATGGGTATTTTTGGTTCTATATAAGTTAACAATTTTTTTTTTTTTTAAATAATTGTATAAAATTGTTGTTTAAACAAGCTTTGTTAAAAGAAATTCCAAAAAAGAACCATAGAGATTTGAAATACTATTTTATTACTTAGAGTGAATCCAAGCCCCCTCCGATCCTCACATTGTATGACCCACAGTGATGTCACAACACAATTTGGCTGATGAGATTGTGTGGTTGTTTCGGTTGTAGATATATGTTTTCTTCCCCGATGGATCGAAGGGGCAAAAATCAGGAAAGGTTGGAACGACCCAAATTAAGACTTACATTGAACGCATGAAAGCCGATGGAGTTCGTCGAACAGTTTTGGTGTTGCAACAGAGCTTGACTACATTTGCGAAAAATAGCATCGATGTGATTTCTCCCCAATTTCGTTTCGATGTTTTCCTGGTGAGCCTTACTATATGAGATGCATTTGCAAAATTCTGAATCGAATTTTGATATGTATCTATGCTTGTTTCTACTGAAGTCGAATTTAAAATAGAATGAGTAGCTCACTAACTTATATATAAAGGCTTGTTCTTTCATATTTCATATTTTCAAGGTGGGACTCTTTAGTCTCTTCACATTTCTCATCAGTTTCTACTTTCTCCTAATGTGTTGATATATTATTCGGACATTTTGACGCCCAGGAAGCGGAGTTGCTGGTAAACGTTAAGGATCATATTCTTGTCCCCGAGCATCAGTTGCTAACGGAGGAAGAAAAGAAGACCTTACTCAAGAGATACGCCGTAAAGGAAAGTCAGGTCAGTACATATGTGGTAGCTAGAGAGCTCCAACTATACATATAACTTGTTTTATGTTATATGTATGCCTGCATTTGTCGAGGATCTACTTTTTGTTACGTACGTATACTCATGAGTGGTCGTGTTTTTTCTTTGTACTCAATAGCTACCGCGGATCCAGACAACTGATCCGATAGCAAGATACTATGGTCTCGCGCGTGGTGATGTTGTGAAGATTATCCGGCCTAGTGAAACTGCAGGAAGATACGTTACATACAGATACGTCGTCTAGTCGCGTAGATTACAACGTGCAGCTATCTCTATACGGAGGATTTATTAGGTAAAAATCAGGATCTAATTTTATCAGTATGTAGTTTAATTTTGTCATTGCAATTTGCAAACCAATTCAATGAAGTGAAGTGATGATGAACATACCATATGTAATTAATAAGCTTCAGATGTTAAATGATGGATTAGGGATCGAGTACGTACGTAGTAGATGTTAGTAACTCCTAAACTTTGGATTAACATTAATTAATGATGGGATTAAATTTACTCCATCTGTCTACATTTTAATTTTTGAGGACTTACTTGTTACTGAGAAAGATTGCTAAGTACAATCCAATAAAAAACAATGACCAACTTATGGTTGCCAATATATGTTCTGGAAACAAGAAAGGGGCCGAGGACTTGTTCAATTGGATCTTTGTTCGAATTTGGCAAACAAAGTCCCATATTTTTTAATCTGAAATCAGTCCAATTGGAGTAGATCGATCTTCCTGTTTAGATTAATGCATGTCTGAACTGGTCAGGATCTGATTTGACCCGAAATCGGGTCAAACCCGGATCAACAAGGGATCTGATTTACTTGGAATCCGTTTTACCCAAAATCTGAATTGACCCGACTTGAATGGCCCGATTGACAGGACTAGATGACCCAACGACTTGCTAAGTCAAAAAAGGCAATCGAGTTGATTACTTGTTAATATATATTATGACTAGTATTTGTTATTAGGGGTGGAATAATGGAATTGATACATTACCAATTTATTTTTTCGTTTACCATGTACCAACCAATTTGAATTGATAATTGTAAAATCCCTACCATTACCAAAATACCAACCACCGAAGGGGTTGTACCAACTTAATTGGTTACTAATTAAGTTGGTTGGTACATGTTGGTAATGGTAATTTACCAACATTCGAGTGTTGAGAAAAAACATGCAAATATAAATTATATAATACAACTTAATTAAAACGTATAAATTATTCCAATGCTTAGGTTTTCGTCCGAACCGACTATATTTGAGGACGAAAGCAACATAAAACTTTAAAGTTATTACAAAGTGTTTAAACACTAAAGCAAAAGCAACATAGTAGTAGGAAGGTATTATTCCGACTAACGCTATAGGTTTTCGTCTTAATCGAGGTCGAGTTACTATTCCTCCCTTGATTAAAAACATTTTCTGAAGAAAAAAAAGTTAAAAAAATAAAAACAAAAGTTAAAAACTTAAAACAATTATAAAATAAATTAAAAAATGAAAATAAAACTAGATATAATTAGTTTGGTAGGAATTGACTGGTATTACCGTACCAACCAATTTGAAATTGGTTGGTAATGGTAATACCAACTTTTCCATTCTCATTACCATTACCGTACCAATTATGCTGGTTCGGTTGGTAGATGTTGGTTTGGTTTCATGGTAATTTTTACCCACCCCTATTTGTTATCCGCGCTATTGCGTGTTTTGTTAATAAATTATATTTTATTATATTAATTTTATTAAAAAAAAAAAATTTAAATTTTATATGATGATTAAAATAGTTTATTTGAAATTCTTTAACAAAAATTTAATTTCAACCAATCATAAATTAATTTAAAGTATAAAAAGATCATACAAAATAACTTAAAATAAAATATTTTTAATTGTGATAAAAAAATAGGTTTTGTAATGACTTAAGATATGAGTTGAGAATTAATATAAATATTTTGATGATAAAATTTTATTGTTCAATAAATAATTAATAATGTAAATTTATCATTAGAGATAATAAACTAAAATAATAAATCTTAATGTCTAAAGATAATTTTTTTTTTGATGAAATGACTAAAGTTAAAATAATTCAAGGTATAATATTTATAAAATAACTCGTGGTAAAATGATAGACACGATAAATAATTCAAGGTAAAATATTTATAAAATAACTCATGGTAAATGATAGATTTTGTAACCACTTAAGATATGAGATGACGCATAGGATGACACGTGGACAAAATAGATGAAATTATTATCTAATGTGACTTAATGATATTTGATCATTATTAATTGACGTGTCAGAAAACTCAAGTCGGATTGCACTAGAAAATGACACATATGCAAATTGCACCGGATGAGAGACTTTAGATCAATGTTTTAGTACATTATAAATCGGAAACGATATCTCCACCGCTAATTTTTACTATTTCCACCGCTAATCACCGCATAGGTATGCGGTGGGTTTAATGACAGTCAACGATCCCACCGCAAAGTATTGCGGTGGGTCGAGAAGTATACAAGTCTAAAACCGTCGCTATAACCCACCGTAGAGGTATACGATGGGTTTGAACCGTCGCCATAACAGTCAAAACCGTCACCATAATGGTCCAAAACCGTCGCTATAACCCATTGCATACCTATGCGGTGGGTTATGGCGACGGTTTTGGACCACTTCTACAAACCGTTTTCAATTGCCCAAAAACTGACCGCATGTATACGGTCGCCATAACCCACCGCATACCTATGCGGTGGGTTTGTATACGGTCAACAGATCCACCGCATGTATATGCGGTGGGTCTGGAAAAAAGTGGATTAAGACCACTGCATACCTATGCGGTGATTAGCGGTCAAAATAGTAAAAATTAGCGGTGAAGATGTCATCGATATTGTGTAAATGGTTATTGTTACACCGATATGAGTTCGATATGATCCGAAACCAAAACAACCCGTCCGATCACCACCTCTACTTGATCCAACCCGATCCAACCATGAACATAATCTTGGATCCAACGTACATAATCGAGGGAGTGACACGTAATAACAATATCTAGGTTTTAAGAAAAATCATATGGCCCCTACCTTTCGAATTTCGATCATCATCACTTGATACATAACAATAATCCCATTTTGATATGTGATGAATTGATGGGCACAACCACAAACCCGGCTGACCAATTGTTGATTATACATAAAATAATGCCACAATTGCATTTCCGTGAAAACTTTAGTTAATTCTAGCAAGTAGCCATGAGTTGGTGGTTAGCCATCGTTATCACATATGCCCATAACATAGCAAAAGTGAACCCAAGTTGGCCCATTTTAAATGTAAATTGCCCCTTTGATCAACTCTTTTTGGTTTGGAGGAAAGTAGATGGGAGGCTTTTTAGTGCATCCCCAAAATAATTGAAAGTTTTCATCAAAATTCATGCCGGTCTTTGGGAGAGTATAACAAGTTAGGAATTTCAATCTTTCTTTTTACTTGTAATTTATGACTTTATAGAATTTGTAGAATAGGTTAAAAATTATAATAGATATTAAATATTATAATTTTAGATTGATCGTTTGAATAGAGGGAAAATGATTTTAAAAAAAAGAACTATAGGTTATTGATGATCTTGCAGATCAAAGCTCAAGAGAGAGATGAATCGAGATATAGGCAGGTACGGAACCAGAATTATAATTTTGAGTAGACTGGATTTACATATAATTTTTTTTCATATTTATCAATATATCTATTAAATTAAAAATTAAAAAAAAAATTGCCTAAATTTAAATTAGTACTTCGTAATAATAAATTTAATTATCTATCAAATATAATCCTCTGTAATAAAAACTAAAAAGAAAGGAGAAAAAAAGGAGTTGTAAAAAGAAAGAAAAAAAAAGCTAAATTTAAAGGACAATTTGCCTAGATATACCAAAAAGAAATTACCTTTGCAAAAATGTCAGTGGGAGGTAGAAATTGCAAAGGGGTGACAAAATGACACTTTTGCAAATTACTTCCACCCTCGGTTGCAGGTTGCAACAGAAAAAAGGTGGGGCATGGATAGGACATGTGTCGAAATTCTAGAGGAGGGAGTGTGTTAATTTGGACAAAAAAAAAGTAAAAAATGAAGGAGTTGCAGAGGCTGAGAGTGATGTCCTGTGGAGAGGGAGATAGAGTGAGAGGGGTTGAAATGATAGCATTTAATGCTAGATGAGAGAGATGATCTCACTTTTCACAAAGCAAAGTTCCCGCCAAGGTAATTTGGAGGGAAACAACATGGGGAGTTAGGCGGGTTGCAGAGAGAATATAAAAGGAGATGGGTGGGCTGGACAGGTAGACCTAAAAGTGAAAAACAACTGATTGTCCATGACTGCCATTAACGTCAAGTTGGAAGAATAATACCCAGAAATTCAGTTACTAGACAGGCAAAGGGAAATCCTAGTTATCAACGGAATATATATTGACATACACATGGATACACGTGGCAATTGCGTACCTGATATAGATCAACAATAATGGGTAAGTATGGAATGGTATGGTGGTCAATGCATCTTTCCACACATCTCGATCGCTCACCAATGAACCCGTGATGCCCGCAACCCAAGTTCTCAAGCCTTTTCCATGCCACTTACCACCGGAGGCAAACAACTTCTCCTAAAGATCGGTCGAAGTAGCCCCAGAAAATGAGCAACAAAAAGGGCTCAAAATCATACATGAGCAGCGAGGAAAAAACAACTCAAACAATCAAGTTCTGGGCCATGGCACGGATAACTCGAGGCGTATCCAAGTGAATGATGAGTTAGAACCAAGAAAAGGCTATGCAAGGATTGTGTCGAAAGAAACAGGTGCAGCAATGGAGCTTTGTGGTGGTCGCAACTGATGCCAGAAGTTGGGCTCTCGACCACATTTGGGTGATTCATGCACAACATGACATTTTTGTGCGCTCCTTGAGCACCCGACGATGATCTCTGCGTGCCCCGACTCAGTTTTCCAATATTATGCCATACCAACTACAACCAAAGGCCCACAAATGCCCCCGAAGATTGATCGATTCAGTCTCGAACACCACGCAAAAGGAACCATAAAAAGCATATATATGGCGCTCGTCTTAAGGACGTCTCTTCTTTTGCATAGGAGAATGATGGTTTTTGTTATTTTACTTGTACGTAATTGACACTACGGGGTTGTCCGTTTTGTTTCCCTAAGATGCGCAACACGAATGATTGTGATTTATGCTTACTAGCCAATAAATACCTCTGCCTTGCCATTAAAAACGATGTCTTAGCCAATAGTATAAGACTAATCCCTGTCGGATTTTGTCAATCTCAAAAGCTTCCCAACTGCAGGATAAACAATATTAAGCACAAACTAAAGCAGTCAGAACAACATTCAGGACAACTAACCATAAAACCATCCATACATAAATCCAGAACATAAGGGACCAGTCATCAAAAGGGAGGAAACGTTTTAGACCTAAAACAAACACAATGAAGTACTAAAGCTAATATCGGCTGCTTTCCTTCAACATGTTCTAGTCTGCAGCAGCGAAGGATTGGTCCATACGATCCAGGAGGCCCGTCTTCGAGAAGTTGTTAGACCTCTCTCTAAAGCTAATGTCGGCTGCACATATATCACACTTCACGATTAATATCACCAACACAAATACAAGACATCATTAATCTACAATATATAGGTATTTACCTTCTTGCTCGACGGTGTGTAGACATTCCCTTCTTTAATTCTAGGCATGACTGCGGGGGGTTTCAAACCTGTGAAAAAATTGTACAACTTAGTCTCAGGTTGGTAACACTAGGCAGTAAAGGTCGTATGTTAATCAACAGACGAACACAAAGACATTTGCATTGCATTACCCTAACTCCAACCCAAAATGCAACTATCGGTTAGTTTCGTGCGAGTCCTAAAATCAACTAAAGTCAATATACTCATGCAGTTATAAAAACAACAATATGAAGTTGCATACGAGTCCACATGCATGATTGTCTTGCCAATGTCTGATCATGGTTGATTCCTAACACAATAAAAAATCTTCCCTCATTTAACTCTAGTCATGGCTGCTCAGTGTGAACCTGTGACATCATTGAACAACATGTTCAGAGGTTGGTAACACCAATGATAGTAAATAAAAAAAGCTAGCCAGTACTGAAATAATTCTTGTCATGCAAAAAAAAGTGCCTGCCAGGATAGAAATGCTCAGATGCTCAAATGCTTAGATGCTTATGTCACCACAATGTATGCAACAAAGGAAAACAATGTATGACTGCTTTTGCAGATGCATTAACAAGATTATGAAATACAAACCACGAAATCTCAGTTTGTCCAACTATAACCAGTGCATTTGTAACAATAATGCCAGTAAAGAAAAAAACCTAGCTAGTAATGCAACAATAGATGCCAATAAATATAAATTGTCTACTAGGGCAGATATTTATAAAATTTCTCTCTTCAAAGAGATGCGCAGATGCTCATGTCACAATAGTGCATAATGCAACAATAAACACAATCTAAGACTAATTTTGCACCTGCCTTGTCAACATTATGTAATACAAAGCACAAAATCACATTATTCTACAACTTTAACCTCTAACTAAAACCATTATAAGCGAACAACTTCCCCTTCCCCATATATGATACATGTGTTTCATCGTTCAGGGAGTTACTCTTAAATACCAGATGCTGCACTTTGTCATGACTCAAGGTCGACGATCGTGTTATCATTTGGGCCACTCGAGGTGAAGGAACCGGAACCTCTACAATCTCTATAGCTTTTCATAGATATGATATTTAAAGATCATTCTCAAAAAGTCTTGATCGACTGCGACTCTAGATTCTAAAATATTATAAATTTTCAGTTTGGGTAAAAATTCGAAAGGATTTGAGTAGCTGTATTTCATCTTGTTGTTGGTGTTGATTGAACTCCTCATTGAGCAACTATTCACGACATTTTTTAAGCACCACACGAGTAGCGTTCTCGCCACGAGCCACACGCAGACAGGATGACCAACAAACCGCAGGGAGGAGGACACCAGGATGCAAGAACTCCTCCCCAGCCACCCAAGCCGCCTCCACCAGACATCTTTCCGAAGAGACCCATGCGAATTTAATCCATTTTCTTTGATATTCTCTCATCTGATTCTCCAAATTTCACTAATTTTACTCTTATTTGGTAGCAAGAATTGCAATTTGTTCTTTGGGATGATTTGGGATTTACCGTCGGATTCTTTTGCTTCGGGCGTCGCCTTTGGAAGCTTCTTTTTTGAGGGGAAGGCTCTTTTGCTAGTGATCTATGGTGGCCGGCGTCGATTTTTCTCCACTCCGGTTGGGGCTCGGTGGCTGGCCGACGGCGGCGGATCGTGAGGAGGTTAGGGTTTCCTGGTTTCCCTCTTGGTCTTTCTTTCTCGCTCATCTTTCTTTCTTAATGATATGAGTAATAACATACAACTTTTCTCTCTTAATGGGTGCCCATCCGGTTTTTCAGTTTTTTTTTTACCTGTTAGTTTTGCAAAATTTTGGACATTTTTGACATATTTGCAAATTTGGGTAGTGGAGGGCCAGATCTGCAAAGGACACAAAATTTTGGTATATTGGATGCTATTTTCTCAAATTTAAATTAGTACTTCGTAATAATAAATCCTCTGTAATAAAAAGAAAGGAGAAAAAAGGAGTTGTAAAAAGAAAGAAAAAAAAAGGAGAGAGAAAATAAAAGTAGGGAAGGAGTGTTGGGCAAGGAGATTCGAACCCGCACCTCAACAATTCCCATCAACCCTTTCCACCAACTGGGCTAACCAAACATCATGATAATCAGCTTAACTATATTACCTATATTATTTTTAAATGGAGTGGGCTGTAGCATTACCAGCCCACCCCTCATTCCGTCTCTAGATATAGGGCTCTGTTATATGAACTAAGCAGCTCAAGCAAGACTTGGGATCGGTTCAAAAAAGCTCGACTCGAGCTCGCTCACTTATTTAAATAAGCCGAGCTTGAACAAAATTTTAACCTCGGTTGAAAACTCGGCTCATTCAAATAAAGCTCGAATAGCTCGAATTCTATGGAATTTCAAAATTTTATTTTAAATTAACATGTTATAACCAAGTAGAACTACTTAAAACTCGAAAAAAGCTCGGCTCAAGCCCGTTCATTTCCTAAACAAGCCAAGTTTGAACAAAATAAAAAGCTCATTTAATTATTAGGCTCGGCTCGGCTCGAGCTCGTTTAGCAAACGAAACAAGCTTGAACATGCCAAGCTTGGCTCATTCGGCTCGAATAACACCCCTAGATCGAGAGAGATAGAAATGTATAAAACTGAAATCTGTCAGACTGTGTATATATCCGGACCTCAACCCTCTCTATTTACAAAATATAGTCCATACTTTCTATACTATATAAAGTATCCTTAACACTCCCCCTCAAGTTTAGAATGGGAAAACTGATTTACCACTCCTAACTTGCTAAGATTCTTCACATATGGGTCATATGCTATGGCTTTTGTAAACACATCAATATAACCAAGTTGCACTTCCTTATTTATGACTATATACCTCGTGGAATACGGGATTCTTTGCTATATGCATTGCTGCCTGATTATCACAGTACAATCTATCTGGCTCCCTTTGCTAAATTTGAACAACTTTAGTATCCAAGCGATCTCACAACATATATAGTTGCTAATGCCTGATTCTCTGACTCGGATGAAGACATAGCCACATATGTCTGCTTTTTGGTTCTCCAAGAAACTAGAGATGTTCTTAGCATGACACAAAAGCCAATTAATGATTTCCTTGTCATAGGACAACCTTGAAAATCAGCATCACAAAATGCACTCAACTTTACGTCTGATTGTTTCTTTAGCAATAGTCCTTGTCGTAGAGCTTCTTCAAATACCTCAATACATGCTTAGTTGTAGACCAATGGAAATATGTAGGGTTATGCATGAATTGACTCAAGACTTGCACATCATAGTATATATCAGGTAGAGTTATGGTCAGATAGATCAGTCTGCCTATCGTCCTTTTATATGCAGTTGTATCTATATGATCCCTTTGTCCTTGATCAGTCAGCTTGACCTTGGGATCTAATGGAGTTGCTATAGGTTTAGAATCTTGCATCCCGGCTTCTGTCAGCAACTCTAAGGTATATTTTCTCTGATTCAAATATATACCTTCTTCCTTCATCTCCACTTCTATTCCTAGAAAGTATCTAATGTGTCCTAGGTCCTTCATCTGGAAGAATTTATGCAAGTGAGCTTTCAGCTCTTTGATTTCCTTTTTAGTAGCTCCCTGTAATTAACATGTCATCCACATAGACTGAGAGAGATGTGAATGTTTTCTCAGTTTTCTTGACAAACAAAGAGTAGTCAGCCATAGATTGCTCATAGCATGCCTTCTTCACAATCTCATAAAACTTGGCAAACCATCGTCGTGGAGCTTGCTTTAACCCATACAAAGATTTTTTCAATTTGCACATCAACTTTTGTTCATCATTTCTCAGATTGTGCTCATTTAATGACTGCTCCTGAGCACAAGCTTGGAATTGTTTGATATGGAAATATGCAGGTGGTAATTCCAAGAATACCTCTTCCTCAAGCTCACCATGTAAGAAAGCATTTGTCACATCCATATGAGACACCTCCCAATTTCGAACTGCAACCACAAAGAGAAAGATTCGTACAAAAATCATATTTGCAACAGGTGCAAAGGTTTAACTGTAGTCTACCCCTTCTAGTTGTGAGAAACCTCTGGCAACAAGCCTTGCCTTGTGTCTATCCAAAGTACCATCAGCCTTGAACTTAGTTTTGAATCCACTTGTAACTAATTAAAAACAGATTTGTCAGCAGGTCTAGGCAAAATAGTCCGAGTGTTGTTTCTTTCCAAAGCCGCAAACTCAGTGAGCATAGCCTCACACCACACACACATTCTGTTTGAGGGTCGCATCTATCGTAGAAGGCTCAGAGACAGTAGCAACATTACATATAAACTTGTGATAATTGGGAGATAAGAAAGACAAGATGGTATAGGATAGCTAGGGTGTGGTTTTGCAAGAGGTCAGTGATGTAAAATGTAAGTCAGCCAAAACATTACACACATAGTCCTTCATCAAAGTAGGAGATTTATGAGTTCTTGTAGAATGTATGATAATTTGTGGTGAGGGCTCAACTGTAGCATATGTCTCCTCTCACATAATTACATTAGTTTAATAAAAAAAAATCTGACATTTAATTTAATTTTATTCTTTTTAAATTAGTTATTGTATTGATAGTACCACCATTAAAAATGACCTAAGGAGTGTGGAGTAAAACAAACTCGTGTCTCTTTGGCAACGAAGCTACAATATGGATAGTTGCTTCGTGGCTCCATGGGACACTTGTCGGGAAGTTGTAGCTACCTATTAGTTTTGAATTTTGATGAAGTTGTAAAGGTTTGAACACTCGTCGGGAAGGCAATTTTGCAGCTCAGTTTCTTGTCGGTATTAGACTCGTAAGTTCACCTTTGTTGAAAGATAACGAATCAAGGTTTGAAGTTCCAAAAATGAAAATAAAAAACATCAAATCTCCCTCCTACGAAATCTCAATTGCAGTAAAGACAAAATGCTTGTTTAGTCCTTAACTAATTTTGATGTATATTTTTTTGGTCTCTAACTTTTGTTCATTCTATTTGAATTTTTAATTTTTTTATACCTATTTTATATTAGTCTTTAATCGTCTGTTCATTCATTTAAGTCCCCAACCTATTGAATTTAGTGCACTATTAAGCTAAGTTATTTTTAAATCAGAAATTTTATTTTCAAAATAATTTTATAAAAACCGCTTAGATGAAGAAGAGAATATATCAGGTGATATTCTTATACTTTTCATTTAATATAGTATATAAAGAGTTACATATACGTATAGATTATATATTAATTCAATTGTTTGAATTAAACATGTTGGTTAGAAAATGTAGAATATATTAAAGAAAAATACTATAATGAATGTAATGATGTCACCCCATCAAAATTACTTTTCATTTAAATTATATACTCATTTTAATATTAATATTAATATTAATTCAATGTTTTGAATTGAATTCATTGATTAAAAAATGGTATGTAATTAATTGAAAAAAAAATTAAAAATATCTTTGTATACTAAAAGGTTATGTGATATATAGAGAGAGCGAGAGATTGAAAAATTTAAGAAAAAAAAACTAAGGGTGTGTTTGGATTCCCAATGCATTATGCTTATAAGTATAATCACTTTTAAAGTGTTTGTTTAAATGAATTATAAGGTATTTAAAATAACGTAATTTTAAAATAAAATATAATTATATTAAGTTTATAAGGTAATTAGAAGCTTAACACAATATTGAGTATTTGATTTATACAATTTATGCAATATTTTATTTTAAATTTATATTACTTAAAATACACATAATTTAGTTAAACAAACACATTAAAAGTAATTATGCTTATAAGCATAATGCATTGGGAATCCAAACACACCCTAAAATATCTAAGCATAAGGATGGCACGTGGTAGAAAGTAAGTAGAATGGGAAGAAAAAGAATCAACTAATCAAACATTTACCAAATAATTTTGTGTGAAAAATAAATTAAAATTAGTGTAGCAATTGTCTCCGCGCGATTTTTCTTTTGTTTTTGCCTAAAGAAAGACATTATGATAGATGACCAAGCGTCAAGTAATTAATAGTAGATTTTTTTCAGAGGAATTAAAATACTAGTTTAGCTTCCCTTTCTCTCTCTTCTCTTAGCAAAGTAGGCCGCCCTAGTCGGACAATCATCTTTTTCTAAGAAATTGGTATTGCTTGTAGTTCCATCTCTACTGTTTTTCAACAATGGACAGTAACGAAACGATATTTCATTTGGAAAGTTTGCTAGATATATAGCTGATCACCCCCAAACTATATAAACGCGGGTTTAGCAACAAACCTTGGGTCACTGGCCATCTGTCGAGATTTTCTATGTTGGTTATCCAATTACAAGTCTTAATCAGATACAATTGGAAGGCTTTTGTAGATTCATTAGTCAGGGCTTGGTTAGAGAATGCATTAACCTAAATCACCATAGAACCCTTTTCAATGTCGTTCGTCCTTACTTTGGAACAAAACAACTCGATCAACAAGAATGTGTATTATCCCGAGAGGATCAACCCACATTTGATGATTTTCTTTTTGTTGTTGGCCCACTATTGGTCAAACCACTTGGGCACTATGCACATAGCATTGCCAAATGTAGCCTTAGTTGCATTTGATTTTCCTTTCTCAATTGTTTTTTTTTTCCAATGGTTAAACAATGGGCGAGTGAACTTACAAGAGTAAGACACCATCTTGATAATCCTGGCAGATGATGTTACACATATCCCTATTAAATAGGGAGAGTCAAAATATTACAATTATAAGTATAGCTATATAGTCAGCCACTCTATTTGCCTCTCTAAAGCAATGTCTAAATTTGATGTGGTCAAAACTTGTCTTCAGCCGATCAATCATCTCTAGATAGCGCAATATTTCCCACTTGATCTTGGTCCTATCATTAATAGCTTGAACTACTTCCAAGCAGTTCCCGTCGATGATAACATCCCGCAAGCCTTTGTTTACGGCTAGTTGTATACCTGCACAAAAAGAATAAGCTTCTGTTTGGAGAGCCGTCGTGATACAGATCTCCTGTTGAAAGATGTCCATGACCGTTCCTTTCTCAATTGGCGTTCATTTGCTTGATTACCTGTTGTAGAGTTGCATTTCCTTAATATCTTATGAATGACTCTAGAGTAGGTATATAACCAAAAATTAAAATTCGAATATGTTAGATTACCTAAGTTTTCCTTATAAAAAAATGGGGCGGGTTGGACTTTGGAGCCATCGGTCCATCCATGCTCTAGAGGGAGATTACCTCCAGTTTGTGTCCAAATCTTTTATTCTCGACTTTTCCCTATCCCTAATAACAAAATTCTTTATAATTTTCTTTTATTTTTCAATTTTAGTTTTAATTCACTTTATTTTTATTTTTAAATAGGGGTTTGTGGAAGAGGACAAGAAAGGATACTGAGAATATTTGATTTTTTTTTTTTTATAGTAGGCAAGATATTTTGACGCCCTCCATTTTGTCCTTGTATAACCCAAAGACAAAAATATATATGGTTCAATGGTAATTAATTCTTCTAAAATTGTTATCGTGAATACATATGTTCCAAAATTGACTAATAAAATAATTTCTTTTTTTTTGGTCAAGAATAAAATAATTTCTTAAACTCCATAAAAATATCCTACTTATGAAAGTGTAGGCGCGGCGGGCGTGTGCCACTCTCTTCTTCTACGTACAGCCATTGTCGATCCAAGTCTTTTTAGTAAGGCCTAATTTTGTTATTACTCGCATTCAACTTTATCCATTAAGAAATTCACACAATTATTTACTATTAAATTTATAAATATTTTTGTAAATAATTAAAAATTACATAAAATATTAATTATTTTACTAATTTTTTAAATAAATTTCTAATTGTTATTAATATATATATATATATATGAAATTATTTTTAAAAACCAATTAAAAAATTTTGATTTTAAACACATAAATCACGTTGAGTTGTAGTTCTCGTCTACCGAGAACTAAACTCCTTTAAAAAAAATACACACAAGAGGTGTGGATACGGTTAACTGTGTCGTGTATTCGAAATTGTTGACGTTAAAAACCCCATCCGAATATGACAAAATTAGTATCAGATACCCGAAATGAAAATATGAAACAGTTCTGTATCGTGTTGGATATCCGACAAGAAAAATATTTCGATTTGAACACGATACGTTTATTATTGTGTTTTAGCATTTCGTGTCATATTCGTGTTGTATCTATTTTGTTTCGTTTTTTTCGTGCGGTTTTATCGTGTTTTCATGTTGTGTCAGTCATGTCGTATTTTCCTATATATTCCTTTTTTTTTTACGACAAGGATTTGAGTTTTGTCAACCACGACTATACCACTACTCAAAGACGTCCTTTCACAGGAGAACAAGAAGCTCTAAATCGGTACTCCGATCCAAGAAGAAGCGTAAGAATTCAAACCCAAATGTGCACCACACGATCTCCTGCCCGGCCTGTTGCCTTCCCTGCACTGCACACCCCTATTGAATTGTAGCTTATATGATCGCAATCCATTAGAGGTGAGGTGAGGAGAGTTTTATATTGATTTTTTCTTCTTGGTTCTTATTCTTAAATTCGAGATGTATATGCATGTACGTGTATGGAAGGGTGGATTATATATGAAAATACCTTTTATATCGTCTGAACAATTAAATAATTCATATATAAGTATATAATATCAATTATATATAATAATATAATTATTCATAGGATGTAGAAACATGATTATTTGTACTTTTTTTTCAAATGGAAATAATTTGACGCACTAGAAAGTCTGGTGAACCGAGAGGCCGAAAACGACAGACGGACTAACTGTCATGATGCAACAACAAAGCTAAAATAAAAAATGGTACCCGCCCCAATCAATCACAATAACGATAAGCCCAACCAACAAGGAGGTCAATTGATGCACACGGAAAGACTGTGAATGTCGAGAGCACAGGAGAGCCAAGGGACTAACACGATGTCTTAACGCCGGGGAGACAAGAACAGAAACCCACCAAGGAAAAGAGACTTCTCATGGGGAAATGTGAATCATTGACGTTCCCCTCACTTGGATGAGGAATCTTCGAAAACCACAAATACTGCCACAATCAACTTGATTAATAGGGCGTCCGAGACTGAACCTCATCCGGAACTAAACACAGCAACAACTAATTGTTTTAATTTTCTCTATCCGCCACATCATCTTAGCATCTTATTCTTACGTTTCTCATTTTATCAATATCATCTCTGGTATCCCAAACCCCATCTTTTTCTATCAATTCAATTTACAATTATACTCCTCTCCCATAATTGTTTCCATCATTTCCTACCAAACCAATTTACGATTATACCCCTCTCGACTAATTTTTTCAAATCTAGATTAATTTATTATATTCATTTTCCATTAAAAATATTATTAATAAATTAATATTATTTATAAACTAAATCGGTGACTATATATAAGCTAATATATAAATTTTATTTAAATAATTCGAAATACATTGATTACTTCAAATGAGATTACAACACGGACAATACATAAACCTAAATTCCAACTTAAGAAACATAATACTAAAATCGAAAACCACTAATTAGCTCCGACATTAGACCCGAATTTCTACCAAATGTGTTCTTTCAAGTCTTCTCTAAGAAGACGATGTGTAACACTATCACGTAGTTGATTCCTCGCTTGTATATACTCTCGCATGACGTTGGGAGTCATAGTCAAGTACGTCCAAGGAAATTATCATCGTCAACACTCCAGTAGGCACGACCTAAACAGACACCTTCCGCTCCTTCGTCACGAGCTGCACCACGAGTACCGGCACGACCTCAACCACGAGCATGACCCTGACCACAAGAGCCTTCACTACCACATATTGGGACCTCAACAACACTTGGTCGTGTGCTATATGTTGGGATCGTCATTGATAGTTGAGCATTTGCACTTCCAGCAGTGCCCGTGGTAAAATTTTGTGGATTTGAAGCGAGCACTTGCCCATAATAGTTCATATCATACTAAGAAGAAAGAGACATGTTTACCAAGCTAGAAAATAAGACATTCTCTAATTGATTTTTGGAAGGATCTATTACTAGGAAGTAGAGGAAGAAGTTAAGTAAGTGTGGGTTGCAATGCTAGTGATCATATGTATTTATAGCTAAACTTCATAGAGAATTCACATATTTTCTAATAGTTAAACTTGAAAAATCTGAACCAAAGTGATTAGACTACTCAATGCAATGATGAGACTACTCAATGCATCAATAGGATATTATACATGCTCTTCTATATGACAAGCTAGTCACTTAATAAAAACACCCATTTGTAACATATTTGTAGATGAATCATGAAAATTATTAAACAATATTACAAATTCTATTAATGATAATTATTACTAATATTCAAAGTTAATGAAATATAATTAAAAATAGTTTTTAGGTATTATTACATATAATTTTATTCGAACAATTTTTTTTTGAAATTTAATCAAACATATTCAAAGTTGATGTCTATGTGGAGAGAAAAATGAATATAGTATTTTGGTATAATTTTTATTTTACATTCATCGTCAAAAATTACATTTTATAATTATTAAAAATCATCCGACAGATTCAATCCCAATCGTCCCGCCCAAAAGATCCCAATCGTCTCCTCCACACCCTCTCCTATAGTGATGCATGTCCCTGCCCTTTTCTGCAACTTGCTGATGCACTCCCGTGAAACGCAGCGTTTCGCTCCTCTTGCAGCCTAGATGACGTCGTTTTGATCCACCTTTTCTGGAAAAAAAAAAATAACGAATTGACACACCATTAAATGCATGGATACTTGGGGCGATACTAGCCTTGGTATCAGAAAGCCATTGCCTTCCAAACTATTTTTTATTATTAAAAACACGAAGTATCCCCCCTAGAACCCCCTGATAACATGCTCTAATGCCAACTACAGTGGAGCGATAACCATTGAGGCTTAATTGTTACATTTGGGGCGTGTTTTCTAGGGGGAAGGGGGTGACTGCAGTGGCGGAGCCAAGGGGGTGCTTGGGGTGTTCGAGCACCCCCAAGCACCCCCCGACGGAAAAAAAAAAATACAAAAAAAATTAATTTTTTTTGCATATATTTAGTATTTTTAAGTTAATATAAGATATTTAAATGGTACTTGAGACAAGAGTGCTAACTAGCTCAAGTGGTAAAGGAAGGAAGGAAGAAAATATAGAATCAAAAGGTCTTGGGTTCAAATCCTAACTCTTTCACTTTTTATTTAGGTCCAAAATTCACAAACTATAAAAAATTTTGATCTCAAATTATAATTACTTAGAAAGTTTGGAAATTTTTTATAAAATTAAAGAAAAAATTTCTTCCCCTGTCTTCTTCCCCGCACAGAATTGACAGAAAACCCTTTTGCCCAATTTTTTTTCCCAAACCCTTAATCTGATCGATTTCGCTTGGATCGGGCTCCAACTTCTTCTATTTCGGCTGAATTTCTGGTTGATTTTGGGTCCCCATTATCTGTTCTCACGGATTCGAGCTTCAATTTGGGTATCTTGGCCTCCCAATCCTCGGTGGTGTTTCGAATCGGTTCCGACATGGCTTCGTGAGGAATCGCTGTTCTTTCAACGATTGCTACCAAGCGCAGTGGCTTCTTGGGGAGAGACATGGAGAGGAGAAGGTCCTTTCCAATTGAGGAATTCAACCAGCCATTACATGAGGAGAAGGTCCTCTTCAATGGCGAAAATCAACCAACCCGTTCTGCACCTCCGTCATCGTTCTGGAGCAGCGTCGACGCATTCCCGTCTGCCTGACGTCTGTCGTCTCCGGCCTCGCCTACCGCCGTTCGTTCTCGTCGTTGTCGGCTCTTGTCCGGTTATGCCGTCACTGTCACCTCCGCCATAGCTGCTTCAACCACACTACGGAGGGGAAGATGATGAAATTGTAAAATTACAATTTTGATCACAATTTATTACTAATTATATACTCAGTCTAAAAGAATTTAGAGTTTGTGAATTTTGGACAATGTATCATTTTTGGTTTAATGTGTTATAGTTTGTATATGAATTGGTAGTTTTGAAAGTTTGTATTATTTTTGGTTCACCGTCGATAGTTCGTATTATTTTTGGTCATTTTCCCTAATTCTTTTTGATTTCTCTATATTTTTTTTGTTTTTATTAACTATTTCATTAAAAGAATGTCATATTTATGTTTAAATTATACATTTAATATTTTCTTTCAATATTGTTTTAAAAGTAATTTTTTGTGATTTTTTATATTTTTTGTTTCTCTTCTATTTTTTTTTTGTTATTACTCTCAACTATTTAAATACAAAAAAACCTTTTAAAAAATCAAAATTTTAGTAATTTTTGAATATTTTATTTGAAAAAATATTCTTAATAAGTATACACAAAAACAAATATTTCATGGAATTTTTTTAGTACCCTCTGGTCGAAAATCTTGGCTCCGCCACTGGGTGACTGGGGTGAGAATTTTTTATTTTTTGGATTCGAAATGTGGTGCTTGGTTGAGGGTGGGTGTGATAGAAGAAGAGAGGTAGAGGGGGTGAAAGGGGATGGAGATAAGTCAATTGCTCACCATCTTTCTGAATTTTCACATGCTTAATGCTTTCCATCCTCCCCGTCAATTGCTAGCTCCTCATTTGTCTATGCATATATGTGCTGCTCTACCACCAATTGTGCGTCCAACATGTCCAGATACGACTCCTCTCATCACTCCCGTGTTCTTCCGAACACTAAAGATATGTTTAGGCACTTGCAAATGCTTTTGTAAACTTTGATCGATGCAGAGGTAATTGAATATCCACCCAAGGAAGTCAGCGTTGTCAGAGATTGTTGTTTTTTTCTCACGCTAAGAGCAGCGAGCTCTTTGTTAAGCCGGAAAACGCACCAAAATTGTCGAGGCTATGGCCTTACCTTTGTCACCAAGACGAAAGAGAAATGAAAGCTATGTGCATGTATCATTCTCCAAGAAAGAGATCGAGGACAACTTCTATGGCAATGCCTTCACCCTTGTGTTGCTAGCTATTGCCATATGTGAAGCCTTGTTGTGAATCCAAAGACCAGCCCACATCCAATATAAAAGATAACACAATTGGATAAAATCTCTATATTCAACCAAAGAGATATTGTACGTATATAGATAAGATGATTATAAAATATGTCATGCAGGCTCAGTCTAGAAGATATATACAAATAACAACTAACCATATAAAGATATACACAAATATAGAAGATAGATTTTATCGACATCTTCTACCCTAATACAATATATTCAATTAAAAGATTAGGCCACACTATTAACTCTTTTTTAAAAATGAAGGATAAAAATGTATTTTCTTCTTATATCATCAAAAGATAATACCTAATTATCCAAACATCTACAAGAATTATTTCTGAAAAATAATATCCAATAATCCTCTACCATTTCCATCCAAAAAATAATCTACATTCTCTTCATCCCAAAAATAATTTTCATCTCTTAAAATTTAACCCTCGGTAAAAACATGAAGAAAAATGACAAGACAAGGCTTTTAAAGGGTGTAACACGTGTAAACTTCTTTGCTTAAAAAATCAAATGAATATACATATATAATTTCTTAGTTTAAGAAAAATACTTTTCAATAAATATAGAAATTCCCCGTGAAACATGTGGGAACGGAACCTCGGAGGACTTACAGGCGTGGGCCTGTGGCACAGTCGTCCTCATTCCTCAATAAGCATCGATCCATGGCTTTCATGGTAGAATTGATTTTAGGCACTTCAATTGTGGTTTTTATGAAAGGTATGTCGATTCCATAAGAGACGTGGTGAGTTGGTAACATTTTAATGTTCTCTTAGGCTCTTAGCTGATGTAATGTAACAAATCCTCCGCTACATACTACCGCCCTTCTTTATTTCACTAAATTAGTTTATCCTAAATTTTTTTTTTTTTATTGACTAATATAGCTATACGATATAGATTTTTTTTTTTTTTATACAAGGCAAGGATTCGGGGAGAGCTAACTACGACTAGCCCCCCGCCTGATGGCGTCCCCACGAACGAGTTCACAGATCTCAGCGGGAACGCAGTTCGCTATGAAGTGAGACGAGAGACCAAGATGCGCAAGACGATCAGCCACCTGGTTGCCCTCCCTGAAGATATGACCGAAAGTGACACACTGGAAGGAGCGACAGAGACCCAGAGCATCCGAAATTGACATCTCAATCTCCCAAGGGTAGTACCAAACACCCTTAAGAGCGTTTATGATCGTAAGACAATCACCTTCGATCTCAAGATGGGCAAACCCCCGCTTGGAGGCTTCAAGAAGACCCGAGATAAGACCGAAGCACTCCGCTTGCACGGCCGAAATAGAACCATGTCCACGAGCGCCACTGGTCAGCATCCTACCCTGGTAGTCACGGATAACAAATCCAGACGCCGCTCTGTTCGAGTCCGTTCGAGCACCGTCGAAGTTTAGTTTGACAAAATCCGCATTATGTTTTTTCCATCTGACTATTTTTGCTTTTGACGTTTTCTTTTTGGGGTTGGAGGTTTTCTGTTCGGTAGTTTGATCAGGCTGATCGTCTGTTTCTACTTTTTTCCACGTTTTTCTAAATTGCTTTATATTTTGTATCCAATCTGCCATAGAATTGATGTTACTGTTGTCAAAAGTTATTCTGTTCCTCATCGACCATATACACCATAATCCAAAGGCGATGATTGATTTTTGTTCGGGGGTTAGTTTTTGGAACACTTCTGTTATAATATCCTTGTATGGTCTGTTCTCTTTGTCCGTATGTCGAATCGTTTGTTCAATCCTCCTGTCGAGGCCTCCTATAAGGGTTAATGAGATCTGGCGGTCAGTAAAGAGGTGGATGTTGTCTTCCTCTGGGTGAGAACATAGGGGACACTGCAGTGGCACATGGATTCCTTCACTTTATAGTCTAACCTTTGTTGGTGTTCCATTTAATAAATTTTTCCATAGAGAGTTTTTTTACTTTTGGAGGACAATCAATTTTTCATATCCAATCCATTTGGTCTGCGTTGACTCTTCTAGTCCTAGTCACATAATCTAATGCACTAGCTATACGATATAGAATGATTTTGATACAATCACGAAATTTTAGGGCGGCAAACCATAGAAATCATATGTTAAAAATAGCTATAACAGTTTCAAAGATCATTATTAGAAATTGATAAAGATATAAATCAAAATTATTTCATAGTCATACTTATAAAAAAATATTAATAGATTACTATTTGATAGGTCTTATTTTATTTATATCTAAATTATTTTTTTGTTAGAAAGAATTATTTATATCAAAATTAATTATTTAATAGATTTTATTTTATTTATATCTATATTATTTTTTTGATAGACTGAATTATTTATATCTAGATTAATTTTTCTTTTATATTACGAGCACACTTTAATTCACGAGCAATTCAAATTTATTGTTTTTGTTATATTTTTAATAAATTTATTTTATAAACAATAAATATAATTTTATAATATTATGTTAACATATTCTCGTGCACGGGAGTTACTCGCATATTGGTCTATCTAGTACACACCGGTGCAATGAGAGTAGAAATCCTCTACAACACTTTGTATAACCTTCTGTGTGTCACTTATTTATTTATTCTATAAAATTATATTTATCTTTTAAACAACTATATATATATTGATGAAAATTTATAATTTAAAATTTTAATAAACTCATATTACAAAATAATCAATCTTTCATTTATATAAAATTTTAAATATGATTTTTTTATCAATTTTTTTATAAATATATATTTTAATAGCTGTTTAAAAGATAAATATAATGAGGTGTTACACGGAAGGTTACATCCTTTTTTTTTACAGTAGGCAAAATGTTGGATGTACTAACGACACCCATGATCATCTCGCAAGATGATGTTCTGGAACTCACAACAACAAGCACTCAAAATAAAATTACAACTGAACTGAGATTTAGCAATAAAATCAGCTGCACCATTGGCCTCTCTATAGCAATGTTGAAAATTGATGCTCTCAAAATCTCTTCTAAAAGAAAGGATCTCTTGGACAATTTGATTGACCTCCCATGGACTATTGTTCGCATGATTGATGGCATCGATGATAATCGCACAATCACTCTCAACTATCAATCTTCGGATCCCCATCTCCGATGCCAATCTTATACCTGTATATACAGCAAAAGCTTCTGCCAAAATGACAGAACCCGTTGTAACATTACATTTATGTATCCGAATAACCTGACCATCATTATTCCTCACAACACAACCAACCTGTGGTTGAATATTACTTTTTACCGAAGCATCAACATTGATCTTAACTACATCTATTGGAGGACATTTCCACATCATTTTATTAGGAGGCCTAACACGTTTAGGTAATTTCGTTTTAATCTGACCTTTATTCCAACAAGAGATATTATCAATAGCTCGAGTTAACGCATAGATCATACCTGTATCAGACGTATTGCGAAAAATAATTCTATTTCTAAGCTCCCAAATTGAATGTCATAGATGACATAAATCTGTAAAATCTAGATTAAGAGCCCTAGTATTTAGAATATTCTCTTGCACATCACTTGTTAAGTTTGGCATAATAAAACATTTTTTCAACTTAACACCCAGATTTTGAATAAGGGATTTTGTAATTTGACAACTAAACAATAAATGATTTGTATCTTCAATATCAGAATTACAAAGAGAACAAGTACTAGGAACTCTATTTATATATCTATTTAATCGGACAGTTGTGGGCAAGATATCTAAAAAAAATTTCCAAATAAAATTTTTAATATTCGGAGGGATATTAAGTTTCCAAATCCAATCTGCTAAAATTTTCGTCGTATTCCTAGTTTTATAAAGCGAGGAAGTGGATTTAACAGAAAATTTTCCGTTATTATTGTAAATCCAAATTAGCTTGTCTGGAATATCAGTTACAGGAATATGGATATTAGTAATTGCTTGAACAATATGAGAAGGAAAGATAGAATTTAACTTATTAGTATCCCAAGAGTTGGTATTTGTAAATAAATCGCATACTTGTAAATTAGGATCACGATCATTCCGAAACCTATGAAGATATTGCGCATCTACCCAAATGTCAGACCATACATTTATTGTTTTCCCATTACCAACTAACCAGAGCAATCCTTTAGAGAAAAGATCCCTAATATTAAGAAGCCTACCAAATTGCCAAGAAGTTTTGAATCTACCTCTTTCCATCAGAGATTCTGTCGAGAGATATTTATTCGTAATTACCTTAGACCAAATATTGTCTGGATCAGCCATAATTCTCCACAGAAGTTTCATTTGCATGCCAATATTAGTTTGCTCAGCCGATTTAAAACCTAACCCACCATCCTTTTTAGGAGTGCACAGATGTTCCCAGCTAATTAGAGGATGATAATTATCAGATTGAATTTTATTCCAAAAGAAATTTTTGTTGATCTGATCAATTTTTTGTAGAACTCCTTTTGAAAGAAGAAATGGTTGCATTAAATAATTTGTTTTAAAATTTAAATTTGCCTGAATTAGTACCGATCTACCAGCTTGAGAGAGAGCGTTAGATTTCCACTTGGACAGCTGCTTTTTAAGGCTATTAATCGCCTCATCAAACAAGACATTACAAACCCTACCACTAATAAGTGGAATACCTAAGTATTTTTTCATAGACTTCGTAACTGGAATGTTTAGCTGTTGAGCAAGGGAATATTTACATCTTGTTGTGGAGGATTTCTTCCGGTGCAAAGTGGATTACGCCGTGATTTCGGTAAAAAAAAAAAAAAAAATAACTTTGAAAAGAAAATTCATAACATCTCACCAAAATGAAGAAAATTTATAACAAATTTCAGTCAAAAAAATATATTAAATGACCGCTACTTTATCAATTATCAATATGATTACTTGGAAAAGAAAATTCCTAACAAATTTCAACAGACTTGCATTGAAATATATAGGTTGGATACATGGACGTACGATTGATACGAGGGAAAATGTGGTTAAATTACGATGGTGATCATACAACACACATATGCATGGTCCAACCTATATTAATTTATATATGTAGTACAATGCAAGGTTTCGTTATCTAAAAGATAAAAGGGATAATTAGGTAACTGTACCACTTTCAATTTTTATTTTAGTAAATATACTCTTCAAGTTTTTGTTTTGTTAATTATACTGTTTTTTTCTCTAATGACAATTTTGCCCATATTTTTTACAATTTCCTTCAATCACGTTTATTGTAACACAAAAATTAATCATTTTTCTTTCAAGTACCCACCCTCATTCCATTTACACTCATTTATTCCATTCATTAAATCAATTGACGCTCCTATTTCATACACATACATACCTTCCTTCAACTACGTATATTCCGAAGGTATTCAAGGTTAGTTTTGTTTTCTTTTTAATGTGATTTCGATCACAAGTCGCTCTATCGATTCTACTGTATGAGCGTATGGTCTTCAATTCCTGGTCATTTCTTTTTGGGTTTTGTGTGATCCACTGTTGAACCTCGAATATCGAATATATAGTGAAGCCACGTTTAACAAAAATAGGTTATATATTTACTTGAAATGGTGAGGCCACGTTTAACAAATTCGAATTTGATTAAAATAGGTTGTTTATATACCATCAACAATGGCACTCATGCACACTAGATCGATATCCATCTCACATCTCTATTGAATCACCGAATACAAGATTTCGTGCTCTCCACCAATTTTTTATTTTATCGTGGTGTAAACCCTAATTTGATGAACCAATTTTTGCAGTTATAATAATTTTAGAAATTTGTAATCGTTACATGTGGTTACAATAATTGCTTCATGTAGACGAGTTCTTGTAACTCAAAGTCCAACAATTAATTGTGGTTACTAGAATTCGCTCGTTACAATAATTGTAGGTACAAAGTATTACAAGAATCAAATCACCTACAATGATTTAGTTACAATAATGTGATTGTGTTGATTACAATTATAGTTAGAATAATTAAGGACGATTACAAGAAATTAACTATAATACAAATTAAGGTTACACTAATCTAGGGTTATATTTAAATATTGTAATTAATGTTTTCACATATATAATTAAGGTTTCAATAGATTACACTAGATTACAATAGTTTTGAGGAATGTAGGATTACAATAAGTTACAATAGGTTTCAATAAAATTAAGGTTTCAATAGATTCCATTAATCTAGGTTATACTAATCTACGATTACAATTAGCAAAGTAGGGAAAATATAGCCTAAATCAATAGAAAATGCGGTGATTAAACTATACCAGTCTAATGAACCACATACTAAAAGTAGGGGAAATATATTAGATTATAGATGAATAGGTATTTATCGAAATCAAGGCTAAATCAATAGAAAATGGCGTCTGGTCATAATTTCCCTTTTCAAAATGTAAACAAATCTTTTCAAAATGTAAACAAATCTTACCTATATTTTAAATAATCTTATCTATATATCTATTTTTTTTATTTTTTAAAAAAGATAAAAATTCTACCTAAAGGGTATAAAGGTAAATTCCACCCTAAAAAGTACAATTACTAAAAAGAAAAATTAAAGGGTATAACTACCAAAAGAAAAACTGAAAAAGGTATATCCCCTCAAATTTTCACAAGATAAAACTTAAGCCATCCATCTCAAAATTTATGTCATTTAATTTTTAGAAAGTTAAAATCTCTATACTTTTGACGCGTTGTTTAACATCGATAAATACTATATAAAATATCAATGATTTTATTAATTTACAAAAATAATTTCATACTTATGAAATTATTTAAAAAATTTATTTGAAAAAATGATATTTCGTAGAGTTTTTAGCTTCTTAGAAAACGTGTAAAAAAATCAAACAAAAAGTTTTGTAAGATGGATGGAGTATTTTATAGAGTTTTTAACTTAAAAAACATATAAAAAATAATATAATCTAAATTTTGAGACAAATGTAATATACCAAACAAAATACTTTGATCTAACATTAGTTTATCAAAAAGGAAAACCTTAGATACCAAACAAACCCTAGATTTTAGTTCTATTTAGATATATGGCCTAAAAAAACAGAAATAAACTACTTGTCGAGCGTATAGATTTTTATTGATGAGGAGATTTCAATTTCTTCTAATGAGATAAAATTGTACTTATTGTTATAATTATATCGATAAGATATTGATAAAGAATTTATAATGTAAAAGATGGATATTGCATTGCAAATGAAATTACTTTGAAAAATCATTGTGGAACCATCCAATATTTAGGTTCAGGTTATCTCCAAGAAAGTATGTTAAATCAAAGAATCTTTTTCCTATCAATAGAAAGGAGGAACCTCTTGGCAATGGTCTATGCTTATGCCTATTCGGCCTTTGTTTTTTAAAGGGTTGTGTTGATGTATTGGTGATGGATGCACAATCAACTTTTGGTCTGACTGTTGGGATAATGAGGGATTACTATCACATAATGTGTTGACTAAGTTATCTCCTAATCATCTGTGTTGGAAGGTTGATAGATTCCTTAATCCAACTAAGGATTGGAATCTGCCTAAGCTATATACAGAGCTTCAGGATCTGCTTTCGAGAAAGATCATTGATCATATTAGTTCAATTCAACTTCCAGTAACCACAATTACTGATTGTCTGTATTGGGGGCCTAATTACTCGGGTTGGTTTTCTACTAGGTCTGCTTCGTCTATCGTGTCTAATGGTGCAGCTCTAACCAATTTTCACTGTAAATGGATTAGGAAGCTAAATATTCTGCCGAAGGTTAAGCACTTTCTTTAGAAGATTGCTCGGGACGACCTACCGACAAAAGAAAGACTTAGCCGCTCTCATGTTCCTGTACCTTTGAGGTGTATGTTTTGTGACTGCCCTCACTAATCGACAAATCATATTCTTCTTCAGTGTTATATGACAAAGCAGGTTCTCAAACTTCTTTAGGCTTCTTTTTTTGCTTCTACTGAGTGCGATTTTGATGCTCACATGAATGATTGCGCCCTTAACAATATTTGCACCCTGGTGGGTCTTTCTGCTATGTCGGATATTGCTCTTTGTTGGAGGGCATTATGGGCTCAACGGAATCAATTAATTTTCTCCGACACGGTTACCCCGAATCTAGCTAGCATTATAGCTTTATTGTTTACAACTAAGTAGTATTGGGTTCAGGCATCCAAAGTTAACCTTCTTTTAGATGACTGGGGTGTTCAGTCAACCGTTAATCTTCGCTGTTCTAAGTCCTATTGTTGCTCAACTACAAAGAGTTGCAGAAAGAAAAAACAACGGGGAAACACCCCCCCCAATAAATTCAAAAAAAATTAATTTTGATGATTCAAAACTAAATTGTGGAAAGGCATCCTTTGGATTTGTGATCAGAAACCATGAAGCCCTTCCAGTTTATGTCGGTTGTGGGCTCTGCGAAGGTATGCCGTCGATCTACGCTGCGGCCCTTGGGCTTCGTAATGGTCTTTTACGTGCAAAAATTTTAGGGGTTTGAAACCTCCTCATTTTCTTTTGGATGATTGAAAATGCCCCTGAAATATCGAAATCCTTATGTCTGATATTAAGCATTTATTAGTATTCTTTAACTCAGTTTCCACTCGTCACATATTCAGGGAAGCGAATATGGGTGCAGATAGGATTGCGCATCTGGCTTACTGTATCCCTGTCGACGAGGTGTTATTGTCCAATTCAGAGCTTTTGGTTCTCATCAGGAAGGCCGCGCTAGGTTGGGGTTAGATCTTCTAGGATCTGCTTTGCCTAATTTATTTCCTTGTATTAAAAAAAAAGTTAGACACGCTTGATATCACACTACAAATGAAATATTTATGGATATCCGGATGACCGCTCTTTATTTACCAAAATCAAGAAATACCTTTGCATATAGTTAGAAGCTTCAATTTTATAGAGGTTGTAAATTGATTGAGATTAAACTGGATCGTTTTGAGTTGAAGTATTTTTATTAGATAGCCTAACTCTAAGGGACATAAGCTGACAAAGGATGACAATATCAACATATATAAATCTATTTACCAGCTTATGATCAGCACATATATTCTAATAAAATTCATTTGAAACATGAGCTGACAAAAACATTACAGATAGCTGACAGAACAATGAATAATAAGCTGACAAAAATATTACATAAAGCTGATAAAAGTAATACAAATAACTAACAAATGATAAAAACCATGAGAAATAACACAAAGAAATTATTATCACAGATAACTGTCAAACAATGATAGACAGCTGACAAATGATGAAACATAAGCTGACAAAGGATATTTGGCAATATCAGCATATATATAAATTCAAAAATAGATACACAACCAAAGGATGTTTTGACAGATGTTTGAAATTACAAAAGTAACAACCATATATCAACATTTTTACAGATGTTTTGCAAACAAATACTAAAATTGAAAGCCCCATTTTTCCCTTAATAGATCACAACACATATGTTCGCGATACCGAAAAAGCTTGTCTTAATTAAACGATCTAACATCTTCACCAAACACTAGAGCTTCAATATCCTTGATAGTAAAAATCCCACAAGAAGCTATGCACATCCCACATGAATAAAAATTACCTTAGTGCATACAAATATAAATAAGAAAATGAACAAAAAGAAAAATATTTATTACAAATAAACATGCCCAGTGTCTTTCATAGGGCTCTCTCTATAGTGAATGTCAGAGTAGCTTTAAAGTTCTTGTATGTCCCCGATTTGCTCAAATGAATAGGGAGCCATATAGCTAAGCCCTGTAAACACTTATCCAAGTTACAAAGATCAACAACATACTTATTCCCATCGTACACTACAATATTCCTTTCAAGGGTTTGAATTTCTAGAGCAACCCAGTGCATGTCATTAATATTGAATGGAGTATAAATCTTCGTTGCAGTCATCCAATCTTTCCTATAATTCTTAGGATATAAGTATATAACCCAATGAAATACTTAAGTATAGTTTCTTTAACGGGACCTATTGTCTGTAAGAACGCGATTGATTGGGGTAAATAGCACTAATAAAGCAACCAGTCCAAAATAACAACATCCTCGTACTTGGAAGCCTCATCTGATATTCTCTTCCTCATATGAAAAAGAGCTTCCTCTATATGCTGAAAATGCATATTACACATGTTTTAGTAGATTGTAATTAAAATTATTCCATTTAAAATTAAAATTTTAATACACATAAATTATATATACTTACTATGCCATTAAACCATTTGTTTTTCCCAATCACAACTTAAAAAAAACTTTTTCTTTGACAACATACCTTCATACTCTTTGACGGAGAAATCTCTACGGGACAAAAATAGAGAAAAATCAGCATATAATATGACACTTGAAAACACAATATCCCAAAATGATCATCTGTTCCCATTTATATAAGAGTACAAAAAGACATGCTCGTCTTCAGATAACAATGACTTTGAACGATTGTATTTCGGTACTTTTCCCTTCTTCACATTCTCACAGAGGCTCAAATATAAACTACTAGATTTTGAAATAAGATTAGAATACTTTAATAATTCAATTTCAACATCATTCTCAGCATTAAAATCAATGGGTTTATCAATGTTAGCTCGCCTCCCCATTTCAGCATCTCTAGAAGAAATTTCAGCATCCCCCGAAAGATTGGAAATAAAGTCAGAACTCGAAAAGATAAGCTCACTAAGAATGTCAGACAGCTGACACAGGATTGAACATAACCTGACACTCATGAAAGGTAGCTGACAAAATGATGGAAATATCAGCATATAGTGTTTTACAAACTTGACAGGTATCAACATATATAATGAAATACAACAATAAACCACAAACAACAGATTTCCCAAAAATCAACAACAACATCACAGAACATATTCTTAAACACAAATACTAAACTAACCTTCCCTTCTAACATCAGTCTTCCCCTCGATCAGTTTTCACCGCTCGATCACAAAACAAATTATTAGAAAATTCAGTAGCTTTGTTCGCAAGTTCATTGACTTTGTTCTCTAAAATTACAACTCTATTTGAAATCAATTCAAACATTCCCTCAAGCTTCAAGCACAAATCCTTGGCCCAGACAGATATGTCCCCTTTTTCAGCTGGTATTTTCAACATCCTCTTTGTCAGCTCCCTTTTGGCCTTTGTCAGCTCCATCATCTTTCTTAGCTTTCTCAGATAGGCTCTTCTTCTCCTTGATAGAAGCATCCACCCGTGGGTACCAGCCCCTCCTCAAAATGACAGAAGGATCTGACTTGCTCTTCTGTCTATATTTGACAACCTTAGCAGCCCCAAGATAAGAAGACTTACACTTAACACTGGAGCGTGTCAAGGGGACTCTGGAACTGAGAAATCAGGAGAAGAAGGGATGTGAGTAGTAGAAGCAAGTACAAAAGTACCATGAGCATTGTCTCCAAGAAATTAACTTCAAGTAAAAATCCTTCCTAAAATGCCTCGCATGATAAAGAGGATCTGATCGAGGTTCACAATAACATTCAAAACAAAAAGAATCAAGAAATTGTTCTTCAACTTCTTCCTGAAATTTCTTCCCAGCATTCCTCGAGAATTCAGCATACTTTGGATACAATGGGGCATGTTTTCAGTTTTCACAAATACAAGAATGCTGATAATAAAAAAAAAAAACAGATAGCTGACAAAGGATGAAACATAGGATAACAAATCATGATAATAGCTGACAAAGGATTAAACAAAGGATAAAAACTTACCACTTCTCCGTCGAACAGAGATAAAGGTTGTTCACGCTTACTTTTCACGTTACAAACCCAATGCAGAGAGGTTGGGTTGTTTTCAACATAATCAAAACTGCATCCAAGCTTTTGAGCAATAGATAAGAAAATTTCAAGAATCCAGATCTGTTAAACACACAAACACACACACACACCACACAACATGATTTTCAATATGACAGATATTTGAAAAATAAACTATAAGCAGTGAAAGCCAAAAGTGAATAAAAAATCACCTGGAAGGCTAAGGGATATCCCATGTAGCACATATACACCCTTTTCTTTCCCAGACATGTCAATAGATAACACCTTCCTCAAACAATTAAATCACTGTTGGTAACATTCACAACCTCATACCTTTCAAAATTTTCAGAATCACAAGCAAGCGCTAAATGGTCCAAGCTGACTATTTCATAAAGTTTAAACTTTAAACAACAAAACCTTCCCGATAATTAAAAGCTTCACCATCACTAACTTTTTTGGAGACTTTTTAGGCACATCTTTAAAAATCTTAACAATATCAGAATAAGAGACACTGGTATTGCCAAATAACTCTTTAAAAGTAACATGCTTAATAGGTGAAGGATCATATTATGTAATTGGAAGACCAGTTATAAGGTGAAACTCAACTAAAGAAAAACGATACAAAAAAACCCCAACTCTAACCCAAAATTCCCACAATTTGTCGGTTACAATATCATGCATAGCCATATGATTAACTAACTAAAAATTAAAATGAAGTTTGAAAGCCTGCTGAAAAATTAAACCAAAACAGCTATTCTTCAGCTGCTGAAAAACCTTCTCTAATGATTTCACAAACATCGGGGTAAAAATATAAGTTCCCTTGAGCAAGAAACTGATCTTCATCACTAAGCCAATAAGAATAATCCTACAAACCACAAACATAAACACATAAACAATTGACATCATCGAAAAAACACTGGGCAAAAGTAAAAAATAGAACACAACAGACAAAATAAACTATACTCACATTAAACTTGTTTCTGTACTCGTCCAACCCAGACACGCTAGTGCCTGCACAAAATAGAAACAAAATACAAATAATTAACCCTAGGTTAAAAAAAAGAAGTTAAATAGTCAAACCTTGGTTCATCCATGAGCAAAAAACCCTTAACAAAAATACTACTACATCACAAGTAAACTAACCTTCACACGCCATTGTTGTTCAGTAATAGAAAATGAAAACGCTGATCGAGAAAGAAAGGGAAGATGATGATCGATCGAAAGCAAAGAAATAGAGAAACTGAGAAGTGAGGGAGAAACCGGACGAGACAGAAGACATACACTAAACACCAAAAAGTTGCCCGATAGGATATTGGGTTAATATGGACTGCTCAGTGGACATTGGGTTAATTGGTTAATGAAATTGAGTCGGTAGACCTAATTTCCTCATAGAGTTAAAAATAAAAATTTAATACATCCTTTTTTAATACTCCCTCCGTTTCACAACAAGTGTTTTTTACTTTTTGGCACATATTTTAAGGACGTAAAAACTCTATAAATTTATTTAAAATTTTTTTTTATATTGTTATACTTTTTACTAAAAAGTATGAAATTATTAAAAAAATGATTAAAAAATAATATTTTAGAGAGTTTTTATATTCTTAAAAACCGTGTGCTATAAACAAACGACGCTTATTATCAATCGGAGGGAGTATCAAATGTATTAATAGTGATGACGCTTATTATGAATCTGAGGGAGTATCAAATGTATTAATAGTGATGTTGGGAAAACATCTACAATGTGTAGATAGTTACAAAGCCAATCTATACATTAAATTTGTAAATAAAGAGCAATCATCTGGGATTCGAATATGTAAAGTTTACCAATCCATGCCCTCGGGCCTCATCCTAGAGATTTTGACCGTGGCTGAGCCTGAATCAACAATGTAAAAATTGAAAGCTTCAAACTTGAATATGGCAAGAGAGACTGAGAGAGCGTGGACCCAGTCGGGTCCTCCTCCTCCACCATAACTCTGGCCCACCACCAATTCCAACTCCAACTCCAAACAACCTTCCATTCCATTCTCCCCTTTCTCAATAGCCACCATCCAGAAATAAACCCTTGAATTTTTACTACCCCTGTCTTCAAAGTTCAAACCCCCAGCAAACTTCATAAATAAATCTTAAACTTCCATCTAGACTTTTGAAAACAGATAACTCCCCAACAACAAAAGCAAGCATTAAAACTCCATTAATCCCCAGTCCTGGTCTTCCCATTCAGACCTGCTTTTTCCCTCCTGCTGAATCCCCCTTTCAATTTTACCTATAAAAATTCAATCTTTGCCCTTTCCCCTGTTTTTCTTCATCCATCACTAAAACTCCGCTCAATTCACAATTCAGATTTTCAGTTAACTTTTGGAGTTTCTCATATCTCAATCCACAATTCCTGTTTATTTGGGTGAAATCCGGAAAGGGGTAAAACAGGGGCGGATTTTTATTATTTCTTTATTTTTTTTAATTTGAAGTCTATAAAACGTCAATTTTTGTTCCAAGTCAACCCAAGTTCCATCTCTTTATCCATTAATCCGACTGAGAGAATCGGGAATTTAGGATATACGGAATATCTCCTATAATCTCTCCCCCTCTCTTTTATATTTTCTTTTCCTCCCCCAATTTACTGCATTTGCTCTGTTTTTGGGAATTTGTTTCATTCCACAGGAGAGGAGGCAGGGGAGACAACCAGGGGCTCTCCTCCTCTCTTCCTTCTCTCTCTCAATCTCGCTCTTTGTGGGTTCCTCTGTTTCTGTTTCCTGAATCCATCAATGGCGGAAAACGGATCGCCTCGCTCGAACCTCGATTTCTTCCTCCATTGCACAACGCCTGTCGTTCCTTCCAAGATCCTCCCCAAGGTCCCCCCCTTTTCCCCCTCTTTTCTCGCCCCTTTTGTGTCTGATTATCTAATTGAATTTGAATGTTTCAAATTGATCAACTGGGTTTTTTTTTTCTTCGCCCTCCCACATGGGTCTTGCTTACAATTCTAATTCGATTTGATTTGTACCGAATTTCCACATAACATTACCCAATTGAATTTTTTCCATATATTTTTTTTCCAATTAAATAAAAAAAATTGAAACTTTATACCTGGCACTCCATCCTTTTGATGCTTTGTAATTTTCAGTCGGAGATGAGGAAACTGAACCGGCAATGGCACCCATGGGAGAGGGAGAAAGTGGACTACTTCACATTGGGAGACCTATGGGATTGCTTTGATGAATGGAGCTTCTATGGAGTTGGGGTTCCAATTTCTCTAAGGAGGAGTGGAGGTGCAGCTGAAACCCTAATGCACTACTATGTGCCTTATCTATCTGCTCTTCAGATCTTCACCAGCACCCCCTCTCCCCTCCTCCTAAGGTAACCTTTCTTTACCCCAATTTCATTCATGTTTTGTGCTCTATTTAACCCTAGTTTTACCGCGGTAAGTTTCGATACATATAGTTCGTTTGTAAGTTGAGACCCCCCTAATTCTTGAATAGGTAAATAAATAAATAAATAAAGAGCGGGGTTCGAACCGGGGACCTCCGATGAGCCATTCCTGAATGGCTGAGATCCCCCTAATCCACAATTAAGGTCGGATGCGTTAAATTATTTTATTGCTTTTCTTAATAAATTGAGTAGTTTTACAGTAGTTGTTTTCAATCAATAAAAGAAAATGGATTATAAAAATGATCGTAAAAGTGGACTAGAGGATTCTCACACAGTCACACCTCTTTATAGGTGGTTATGCTTAGTAATATCGGGTTCATCGCAAGTAGGGAATAGTGTTGTTTTTTCATACCAAATAAACTCCGATAAAACTCCAAAATATTTTTCCATGATACACAAAACATTAGGCCTATATGTTAGCTTGGATTAGATTATAAAAATTCATCTACAAGAGCACATCTTAAAGAACCTTTTGGTTAGCCATAAAAAAAAAAAAGTTGATGCTGAAATTGGTATAGTCATTGTTTCAAAAGTGTTGATTAGGGGTGCCTTTTGTGTTTCCTCTCTTATATGGATTATGTTGCAGGGAAGATACTGAGTCAGGGGACGGCGAGACTAGAGACTCGTATAGCGAGTCATACAGCGATGAGAGCGACAGTGGCAAGCTATCGTCAAGATGGGATGGGTTCTCATCCGAGGAAGGAGGGTCTGAGCAAGACACGCCCCTACACCTCGATAGACGGTTGGGTTACCTTTATTGCGAGTACTTTGAGGGATCAACTCCTTATGTGAGGCCACCTCTTAAGGACAAGGTAGGTGTAGTGATCTTTATGACCTTTCATTAACCTTGTGATGCTGATAGTCGTAATCACAACGAGCTAATCGCTATGTTCCTTGTCGCAATCTATGGTTCTAGATCAGCAGCTTAGCTCAACGATACCCTGGATTGATGTCGCTGAAAAGCGTGGACCTCTCCCCAGCTAGCTGGATGGCTGTGTCATGGTACGAACGAACATTTAACATACGAAAAAGCTTAGTCTACGAACAAGTTTTGTTCGTAATCGATGGTTGATGTTGTTGTTTAGGTATCCGATTTATCCGATCCCAATGGGTAGAACTATCAAGGACCTATCCACATCTTTCCTTACCTACTACACTCTTTCATCGTCCTTTCAAGGTATGTTGATGCATTCATTCTTCACATTAAATTGCAACCTAGATAAGGTTTTAGTCTCTTTCATTGTTCAATTGACATGTTTATTTGGGTTTCCGATTCATCGCTAGACATGGACGTTGAAGACGAGACAGACGGGGCCAATGTGAGAGCCAAGAGAGGGCAAGGGGAAGGAATCCCACTCGAGCCCTTCGGCCTAGCTACTCATAAGATGGGAGGCGACTTGTGGCCGTTGGGGAGAGGAGGGCAGGACAGGCAGAGGCTCGCGTCTTTCTTGGGTGTCGCGGATTCATGGCTGAAGCAGCTAAGGGTCCAACACCATGACTTCAACTTCTATACTAGCCCTCGACGTGGGTGAACCGAGAATACTAACGACCCATATTGACTAAAACGAAAAAGGAAGACGAAGAACAAAGAAAAACCCTCGAGCCCATATAGGAATCGACTAAACGGAATCATAACCCTTTTCCGTAGGTTAACGAGAAGTAACATTTTTCTCGATAAGGCGACGAGAACTAATGTTATAGAGGGATTGAGGGAGCTAACTATGCTTTGCTAGATACCTAGAAAGCATGGATTCATTGAAGAGGGTTTAGGAGTAGTTGTTGGGTTTTGCTCTTACAAATGAGGCTGTAAAGGAGTTGAAAAAAATGCAAAAAAAAAGGGTCTCAAATGTTTCATTGAACTGACTGAATTTTTATGGCAAAAGTTTGAGCCAGTTTGGTAGTTGAGACTTCAAAATCATCTTCTTTTTATATGTTTTCATATAATTCATTGTTTGGTTGAGCATGATTGAGACTTGTATGTATATGCACCGATTGTAGCTGTTATATGCACTCGAACATGATGGATTCCTAATTCATTCAAAAAATTTAATTTTAACACAAATGGATCCATGAACATTGACGGGTTCCAAGCCAAGTAGGGTACTTAGGAATTTAAAAGAAGTGAAGTTAGTTTTGAATGGATCTTTTAATTTGCAATTTTCCATGTGACCATTTCTCCGAAATTGCAATTTAACCAAAATGGATCATTGATCCGTTCATAAGTAAACATATGACAAGTTTGAATTAATAGCAAGTCCAACCGCTTCTCTAAAATAGAGAAAATTAGAGATTTTAGAGAAAAAAACCATTTTTTCCCCCAAATAATTTCTCTAAACTCATCTCTACTCTAAACTCATCTCTAAAATAGAGAAATGGATGAAGAGAGGGAAAAAATCTCTAAATTTAGAGGAAGGGTCGGAATCTGTAAAATTTAATGCGTTCACCCCTTTCAATGCCTACTTATTAATTTGTTCATTAATTGTTGCCTATTGATTTAATAAAGTTATTGGAATTTTATTTATTAAATTATGAATGTATGAATCTATTATAGTGTATATAATAAATGTAGCAATTTGTATAATAGAAAATCTGTTGGGGTTGTGGTGTAAATTTTTTAGAGATTTTGTTATTTTATTTTAGAGAATTTTTAAAGAAGCTGTTGGGGATGCTCTAATAGATCAAGAATTCATCATCTTAGAGCCCGTTGCCCATTTTACAAAGGATGCATATAACAAAATCTAACCCCAAGCTTTCAAGCTACATAGGAAAGCCAAAAGTTGTACCATTAAGGTGCCATTAAGAGTGATGACCTTTTGATCAGTGCCTCAATATCAGTTGAGATGTTAATGAGCAAATTAAGTACAGTACTCAAGGTGGTTGGTACCATCAAGTTTCCTTGTACTACTTGTAAGGTTTTGCTATGATAAAATCAATGGGAATTGACGCAAAAAATTGTAATATATTCCCTCCGTTTTAAAATAAAAGTCGTTTTTAGGAATGTGACAACACTATAAAATATTAATTTTTAATCATTTTTTTTTAATAATTTCATACTTGTTAGTCATAAATATGAACTTATGAAAACAAATTTTTTTTTTTTTTGAAAACAAATTTTTTTTTTTAAAAAAAAGCATTTTATAGAGTTTTTATCTACTTAAAATACGTGTCGAAAAGTCAAGTCACTTTTATTTTAGATCAGAGGGAGTAGAACACCTTCTTTCATCTTATTTTGTTTGAAGTATATATTGCTATTTTGTAGAAAATAACTCAAATTTTTTTGACATATAAATTGCTTAATTAATCTAGCTTAAACAACTCAACTATACCGTATAAATTGGTTAAAATCATTAATACATGGTCATCAAACTTTGGAAAAAGGTTGGATAGTCAAATTTATTGAGGTTTTTTTTTTTCAAATCACTTTTAAAATGTATGAAAGTCTATTTCATATCGAATATAATCCAACCTTGCACGAAACACTCAAGTTCTTGAATTGGACTACATTTTGACAATTGCAAATGCAACCATTTAAGTTGTTGAGTAACACAAACACTATCCCTTGCACAAAAGTGCACAATCACATAATCACATACATACCCTTTATTAGGATTGTGGAGTTAAAGGAGAAATATGAATCTCCTTTTCAGGAATCATTTCATAATGGTTGAGAGCACTTACCAGAAGCAATATGCAACTCATGGGAAAGTTACTGCAACAATCAAACTACAGAAGAACAAAAGTGAAAGAAACCCCAATCTAAAATGGAAAATTTTATGAATGAATTTGGACATGCCTTTGGATTTTGGCATTGGAATTTAACTCATTTAGAAAGTGCTTGCAGATAGAACAATTTTTTTTGAAAACCATCTCATCAAATTGTAGATATCATAAGTTCCAATTTTTTTTTCCAAGAAAGACTATATGCACAGAAAACAGGTGTTATATGCACTCAATATAAACAGATCTAGGATGCGTTTGACCCTCAGTTTGACACATGTCCAGCTTTAAATACGTCCAACATTACAAAAGTAACGACGTTCATGTGTTTTTTTATAAAAAAACTTTAAATTTTTTTTAAAAGATATATATGTACAAACAGATTAAATCCGTATGGTTTGGGTTTTTTAAGTTTCAAACTTTTTGTATATATAAAAACGGATAAAATATCCCTTTGTTACTTTTTTAATGTCCAAACAAATTTAATGTTAGAGACGTGTAAAACAAAAGGTCAAACGAATCCAGGATCCGTTTGTGTACTGTTGAGTGCATATAACACCTATGCTCGATGCATATAAGAGCAACTTTTTTTCCTTGAAAAAAAAAAGTATTAGTCCCAATCTCTATTCAGCAAAAAAAAAACATGTTATTTAAGTCATTTTACACAATATTTGAGACTTTTGTTATTCTCAGGAAAATATATTTCGTATTGAAAAGTGCATAGATTGAGACCTTTGTTGACAATTATGGACATTCATTGGCTCGCCATGATATCTGTAATTAAACTTTTGAAGACTATAAGAATGTTTTAGTTTTCTTCAATAGGTGTGTCAAAAACTAAAATAACATTTTTCTCATTAACATAATAGTAAAATAGGACAATTTCAAAAGAAAAGAAGTTATAATAAATCATGATATAAGTTATATTATTATATTATACATGACAAATGATGTTCTTACTTCACCTAGTTTCTACTTTCTCCCTATCAAGCAAGAAAATAGTACCATTTACTATATAGAAGGGAGAATATTTTCATGTGAATATATAGGCATTGGCCCAAAAGACAATTTTGGTACCACCCAATTGGGCTTCTTGAATGTAATGTTTAGGCCCAACAATGTTTCATGGATCAAAATCCCTCTATTATCAATTCTGTGAATATTTTGTAACCCAAAACAAAATAGAAACTTTTTTTGTTCGGTGGGCAATTACGAGAAATGTTCGACTTGACGAAGGTATATGTGTTGTGTTATTAAAGAATTACTAGTGTTTAGGCCCGTGCCTTAGGCACGGGTATTTGATTAAAATTGATATTAACAATTTTAATTTAAAAGTTTATAATTTATTATTATTTATAATTAACAATAATAGATTATATAATGCTAGTTATTAGTATTAAAATTATAGAGAAAATTTGGTGGAATATCACCTTTACTAATTCAATTAGGTTATTAGCACCCTAAGAAAATAAATTGGCCTTTATAACACCTTATTAAAAAAAATTAGCCTCCTAACACTCCTACCTTTTACTCTCCCTCACCGTCTCACGCTGTTCTTCTTCGGCGAGGGTGGTGGATCCGGCTCGGCGATGTGCGAGGGTGGTGGTTCCGACTCGGATCTGGTGAGAGGTGGCCGGAATAGGGGGTCAGAGATCTTCGGCGAAGCTTCTGGGCAGGTGCAAGAACGGGAGGGAGTTTGCGAGGCTTCGTCGATGGGGGCTGGGCGTCGGAGCGGCTGGATTTGGGCTCGGGATGGGCGGATCTGGTGGAATGAAGGCCGAAAATTGGCGGATCTGGTGAGGGAGCGCCGGATCTGGTGTGGATGCGCCGGATTCTGGGCAAAAGCGAGAGACGGGGAGCAGGGGAGCGAGAGGAAGTGGATGAGCCGAGGTCGAGCGAGCCCAGATCTGAGCGAGGGAAGGAGGCAGTGACGAGCGAGCGTCCGGAGCGAGCGAGGTCGATCGGCCGGAGCGAGGGATCGAGCAGCGGCGACCGGAGCTATGGTTGTGTTCAATCGTGTACAGAGGAAGGGGAAGCCTTAAGGTTGAAGAAGGATTTTTTATAAAATTACAAAAATTCACCCATAAATAGCAATTTTTGTAAAATTACAAAAATTAACCCATAAATATGAAAAAGTTGCATTACATTAAAGAAAAAATTGCATTACATTAAAGAAAAAATATTGCATTACATTGAAAAAGTTGCATTACATTAAAGAAAAAATTGTCATCAAAACGTTACCTTGAAAAAATATGGCATCACGAAAACATTACATTGAAAAAATATGGCATCACGAAAAAAAAAATATCATCAAAAAATTGATATCAAAAAAGTGTCATCAGTAGTCAACGGTAAAAAAAAATGGCATCAATGGTCAATGTGGCATCACAGTAAACAAAAAAATATTAGCAAGATTTGAAAAAAGTGGCATTAAAAAAGTGTCATCAATCCATTTTATTATAAAATCAAACGATTTGATTAAAAAAATATCATCAAATAATTACACTAGAAAAATGGCATCGAAACACTGTTTTGAAAAAGTTGCATCACATTAAATAAAAAAATGTCATCTAAACATTACCTTGAAAAAATATGGCACCACGAAAACAGTACCTTGAAAAAAAATATGGCATCAAACGATTTGATTAAAAAAAGTGAGATAAAATAATTACATTAAAAAAATGGTATCAAAACACTAATTTGAAAAACTTGCATCACATTAAAGAAAAAAAATGTCATCAAAATACCACTTTGAAAAAATATGGCATCATGGTAAAAAAACATATCATCAAAACATTGACATAAAAAAGTGTCATCAATAGTCAATAGTAAAAAAAAAAGCATCAATGGTCCACATGACATCACAGTAAACAAAAATGTCATCAAAGTTTGAAAAAAGTGGCATCACATAACATCAAAAACGCTACTTTAAAAAGTGGTATCACATTAAAGAAAAAAAATGTAATTAAAAATTTGGCATCAAAACACTATGAAAAATGGCATCAAAAAAAGTGGCATCAATTGGTTTTTTTTTTAAACAAAAAGTCAACGGTCAACGTTGACCAGTCAACGGTCAATGTTGACCGATTGGGAAGGGTGTTAGCCTACCTAATAAAATTAATTTGGGTGCTAATTATTTAATTAAAGGTTCAAAATAAGCTATTTAGCAAAAACACCCAAAATTATATCTTAGACCAAAAAATATAAAAATTATATTGATAAAATAAAGATTAAAACAATATTCAAGGCAAAAATCTAAAAATACATCTTGATAGATACCAACAAATAATTATATTATTATAAGTTGCCCATTACAACACGTGGCTAACCACACATATATAGACGCTTAATATATTCATAAATTACTAGTTTTACTGCCCGCGATCTTCGCGGTTTTTTTATATGACTATTATTATTCATGCACAAATTGTGTAAGATCAAAAAATTATATAAAATATTTTTTTAACCTTTTAATTTCTTATTTATTATCATATATATACACACACACATACTTTAATATCACCCGCATCTATAAAATTAAATTATTGTTATAGAAAAATAAAGATATATTTCAAATTTGTATGATGTAATTTCATTATTCTTTTTCTAATTTTTCGTTTCAGACCTCTGTTTTAATATTTTATTTATAGATAGATATATAGATTATATTCCAGCAAAAATAACAAATAAATGAAATCCATATTTTAGTACGTATATATATTAGATGTTCTCTACCGTTTTACTTTCATTAGTAATTAACTACATAGTTTAAAAATAAAAGATGAGATGAGATACGCTTGTATTTGTTTGAATTATAAATTTTACTTTGTAGAAGATCAAAGTTTTATTTATTGCTCCGTGTTTTATTATTTAAGAAAAAGAAATCAATGTCCAAAAAAGTATAATAGTAATATTACTGTAGTTTATAAGATAAAATTTTATCTGATTACTGATTGATAAAAAAATATATATTAATTGTGTACTCAATTAAGATATGGATGAAAAAATTATATTAAAAATAAGTTATTATATTAAAAAGATTATTTCTTAGATGTGGAGTATAAAGATAAGTTTTCTAACTAAGATTGCTAGATAAAGTATTTATAAAATAGCTTAAGGTAAAATGATAAGATTTTTAGGATATGATGTTGAATATTTATACTAAAAATTAATTTAATCTTCAATTAAAATGGACACATTGGATGACATATGGATAAATAGATGGGGTTATCGTCTAACATGGCTTAAATTTATTGGTTTGTCATTAATTGACGTGTCAAATACCCGAGCTAGATTGCACCAGAGAACGACACATAAGCGAATCGCACCAGAGCCCGCCACATAGGATTTCCACGCCTCTATTTTAGTATTATATATTGATTGATATTGATTTTATATTGTACAACATAAACAACCAAGCTTATATAATAAAGAAACCAATTGATAGATCCACTATGATCTTTATAACTATTTTAGTGCAATCTTTCTGTATTGACTTAGCGAGGAAATCCACTGCAGTCTTTATTGGTATGGACTGCAGTCTTTGTTGGTATGGACATCAAAGTTTTCTCCTTTTGTGTGGCACCGTTGTCAGGGACATCACTGTCAGCTGTGCTTGGAAGGGAGCCTCCAATCTGAGCAGTATCCATTATTGGGGACTCGTACACATAACTTGAGAGTTGAGAACCAGTTTCTAATGTCAGGAGGCTCTGGAATGGACCAAAGAAGAAAGATTGCATTAAAAGGTTAAAGTTGTCTTTCTTAAGCCTAAAGAAGGAATAAGTTACACTCACTCACTGAATACTCTGGAACCTGCCGCAAGTAATGTATTGCATAATTATGGACATGGCGACCTCATTTGGTGATTTTTATGGGCAGAGAGTTCAACTTATGATCCTTCTATAGTGTCTACCCCTATGGCACCATGACCATCTTTAAGTTTGATCGAAAGAACTAATCTCAAACAGTAAAAAAAAAGGCACATTTTGAGGGATGTCCAAAGATTTGCTATAAGTATGTCATTCTTCATCAGCTTGTAGTGAGGTTCTAGTGTTCATTCTCACCACCAAAATAATAACAAAAAGAATAAGAAAGGGAGTGGCAACTCCTATGTAGTATGTAGTTTCTAGGTCTTATATTTGTTTTCTTTGCACTTAATTTAATTCTTCACCAATGCAAAAGTTTCAGTTGATTGAAAAATCAGTCAATCAAAGCTACCTGGGATTATCATATTCCATTGAAGCAAGTAAAACTATCACAAATCTATCTTAGCTGTACATAATACAAACTGTAATTTCTTTTCTATCATTAGGAGGTTCAAAGTGGCAACTATACTTTATAAATATCCTAAGATTTAAGTTCAAACATAAAGCATTATTTCTTGAAATAAGAACTGAACCCAGGATGATTTATTTGTCACATTTCTCCAGAGCAAGCACTGATTTGGGGATACTGAATACATCCAAAATTTCTATACACTCTGGATCAATTATCTCAAAGTTCTTAAATAATAAAAGGCGATCAAATCAGACAAGAAGACACAAATCAAATGTGATTAATATTATGACATTCCACAACCAAATAAATATCGAAACTAAATTCTCAAATCATTCAGTATGAACTCCCAGATTCAACAACATTCATATGACCACATAATCAATAAATAGACAAAAAAAAATCAACAAAACAAAATTAAATCGAGACAACATCTTCCTTATCTTTCTCTCTTGAATCTGTGTTAAGCCTTCAAGCCGAGCTGACAGCTTTCAACTGGTAATATATTGTCATACCCTGTCTTATTTATGCAAAGATCCCCGATCCTGACATTTTCTTATGTTACTCCTTTCCTGTTTTCTGTCATACACCCTGCTGTCCCTACTTTTTCCTCATGTAGCTTCCCTGGTAGCGCACTCTCCTTGACTCCTTGTAAAGGTTTTTTTTGAGAGCAGTTACCTGCTTCTTGGCTCCCTTACAAGTCGACATGATCATTAAAAACAACAGTGTTGCTATCCTCATCCAGCAATGATGCTGCAAAACCAACCATTTCTCAAGCACCCAAAAGAAATGTAAACAATTTTGGCATAACAACTGAACAACAATTGAAGCAAAAGGGTCAACAGTGGACTTAATACAAATGTCCAGGGAGATTCTTGAGAAACTTACAAACTGAAAATCGCAGAAACTCCTAAGCTAATGTTAATGCACCAAAAACTCCTAAGCTAATGTTGATACATCAAAAACTCCTAAACTGAAAATCTCGGGTTCATTGCACTGAAGTGGCTATGAGTGCAGGTTCGTAGACATTAGCTTTCAAAGCCATAAAACAGTTAAAAAAAAGGGACGAAAAAAAATACAAACCAATATAGTATATCAAAATTGATAATATTTGATTGAAGTGACAAAGAAGTAGCAAATTAGGATTTCAATTAACGCCCCTTCGAGATCTCTAACCCATGAACAAATCTGGAAAAAAAGAAGATACAAAGCAATAAATTCTGCCAAAACTGAGTTGAATATAATGGGAAAAAACTCGAAAAGCATGTTGAATACTTGCGCGATCAAAATTGCAACGCAAACTGGTCATGCATGTGTTCTCATTTTCATGGATATGACGACTGTCATAAGAGGAAAGCAGCAAATGTCATCAAACTTAATGAGTTGCTTAAAGAAAGGTTATTCCCAACTCATAAAAGCCTAAAGATAACTTAAAAGTAATTACGTGCAATCAAATAGGTGGAGATTGCTTACCGAATCATCATCATTTACTGAGAGAAGCACCCTTAACAAAATAGAATCAACGGAAGCCAGCTCCTACATTAATCATGATTACCATGGGCCGATTTCACAATGTCATGAAAGCCAAATTAATATCAAAATTGAATTCTTAAATCAATTCAGTTCAACCTCCCAGGTTCAACAACATTCATATAACCGCAATTAACCAAACGATTAAATGATGTGACCTATTATTTACCTCACTTTCTGCAAGAAGCTGCTCCAATTCCTTTGACAGGTAAGGGAAAATGGGTGCCCCTAAACTCTCTACCATACGATGGATAAAAGAACGGACCGAGAATTCGTCATTTGAGAAAACCAGTTGATTAAACTTAGCAGAGAAAAGGACAACAGATGAACACCATGAAACAGAAAATCCAACCGCAATTAACCAAACCATAATAAGTGGACACGATTGTCCTTGCTCATATCTTGCAAATATATGCTAAACATTTTTTTAGACTATGAGAGTGATAGATTTCAGGAAAAAAAAAAGATTTCAAATAACCGAGAATGGTGGTGTGATGGGGCAGTATACTACAAGTATCTAGCATTTTAATAGATAAGGATTTTAGAAAATCAAGCATTGCCTTGAGAAAAAAAACCGATATACTGGATAGAGACTGAATAACATTTTAGGTAGCATGACCTTGAGTTGTAAATAAGTATCGATTTAAGAAAAAAATAGATTTCAGTGGTAGTTGACAAGTTGTGTACTCCACCTTAACTTCTAATATCTACTTTTGCATCAGCTGTCATGATAGGCATTTACTTGCCTTCATATTTCGAAGTTTAAAGATAGCTAGGATTTCATGTTTTAAAGATAGCTAACTTGGCTTCGTATTTTCATATTTCAGAGATACCTAGGATTTTTAGATTTTAGATTTCAGAGATAGCTAAACTTACCTTTAAATTCTAGGTATGAAACTATTTGTTTCAATTGGGTATTTTTGTTGCCTTAAAAAATTCTAGCAACATCACTGATGATATTCGGCATCCCCTTTATTTGTTCAGGGTCGACTCTCAATAAACAGAAAACCCATATCATGCGAATTGACGGTAAATGAATGAGACATGAAACAGGGGCATAAAGAAACCACTTTTCATTAACCTAACCCAGCTGCTAAGAGGTTGGTAAAAGTAACATCAGCAAGCCAGGTGAACAGAAATAAGACCGAGCAAAAGACAAAAGGAATGTGGAGTACAAAAGATCCTAGCAGAAAAAATTTCAAGGGAAATTATGATATTAAAAATGAAAAATCAGAAACTTTTGGACAACTAATTGCAGGAGCCAAGTGCTTTCCTGCAGCCTAAAACTTGGAAAGGATATAAATTTTGCTACTCCTCTTTAAGTAAAAAAATAAGTGCAAAAAAGGAAAGAAACTACAAACCTTAAGATGGACGGTTTCCCTTTAGCCGCCTCCGTTTTCAGTAGGAACTTTACATCTGCTGAATTAGAAGTTTTGCTAAGTTTCTTTTCCTGCCCAGACAAATCTAACAGTTGCTTTTCTGTCTTCCCAATCTGCTGCTGATCATCTGTGCACACATCAACGCCCTTTGCAATTCTGCCACAAGAACAAGTGGCGTCATCATTGCAGGACCTCTGTGGAACTGGAAGATTATCATCAACATCATGGCTTATTCTCCTTCTTGCCTTGGATGACAAGCAACATTAGAATGTCTCATCCTTTCATCATGGTTATCCACATAGCTATGTTCTCCACCAGCTCCATCCATCTGCTTTAAGAGATACCTAGTATTTTTAGATTTTAGAGAAAGCTAAACTTAGCTTTATATAGCTAACTTGCATTCAATTGTCATGATAGACATTTACTTGCATTCATATGTCAGGCTTTAGGAAAAAAAAAGGAACCTACCATGGATGAGAAGGATGAAAACTCAATTTCTATTCCTAGATAGAACCCCCCAAAAAAATCAAATCTAAGATTGAAATAAAAAAAAGGAAGTTACCATGGATGAGAATGATGAAAACTCGAAGGCGTAGTCTCTAATATGATATTTGAGAGTTGAAATTCAAGCATCAAGAGTGACAATATGAAGTCCGAATGTCGAATGTTCAAACATCAAGAAATCGTTACTCAATTCATGGAAATTGACAATATCGCAAATCAAGAGGAACAACAATTGACAGAAATTATAGAAAGCACATGAGAATCCAAGCTAAGATTGAGAGAAAGGAGGTCTGAGAGTTAAGCATCAACACAAAAACCTAGAAAGAAACTGCTACTCAATTTATGGAAATTGACAATATCGCAAATCAAAAGGAATAACAATATCGCAAACCTAGAAAGAAATTGCTACTTAATTTCCACTCGCTTATAAACCCCATCCCATAAGGTTTTCGGCATGCCCACCACACCCAACAAAATGCATTTGATGCTTAACCGTTTTCACTATCGCTTCTAAGTCTTAATTTACTGAATACAACATTAAACACCCAGTTCCAAAATTGAGGCATGAAAAATCTTTGAACCAAAAGTGCATGATTAAATGACATTTTATCAAACTATGGCCGAGATTAGGATACACGAGCCTTAAAAATAAGATCGATTCCCCAAATCGCCGATTGATCAGATGAACTCGATTTCCATTTCTAGGTAGAACCAAAAAAAAATCTAAGATTGAAATCAGAAAGGGAAGTTACCATGGATGAGAGGGATGAGAACAAAGCCCAAATCGTCAAGCAAACCCTAAAAACAATCCCTCGGCGAAATCATTAGCCCATGGATGAGACCAACCATGTAAGAGCTCGCCAATCATCTTCCGCATCGATCAACCTCACAACCTCTGTTGCTTCTGTCGAAGATCGGGAACCTCTGTGATGGCTCATCGATCGACAAAACCTCAGGAGTGACTTCTTGGTACCAATCCAGTAGTTGCTAAATTGACAAATTGAAGATGGGAATCCAGCAATCCGGACTAAACCACCACGTTTCGCCCATGTTGGGAAGATGGAGATCGTGGTAATCAGAAAACAACCGCTCGTTTGTGAAATGTGGCTGACATGGAAAAATTAAACTAACGTGGCTGACATGTTTGAGTAAAATCAAAACTAAAACCTACAAAATAAACGGAGGAGTTATGAGAAAATTACACCTGGATTCGGGGATTTTGGTGAAGCCACCTAAGAGTGAGATGCTTCTGCTTTTAGGTTCAGTATAGATATAGAATATAGATATGTAAAAAAGCCCAACACACTAGTGTGGAATGAAAACCCATCACCTCCCTTTTGCCTAGGAAAATATATGTTTTCGAACAAGTTTACTTCTTTTATTTATAGAGGAAGCCTCTTCCTTGCTTATTTACTCACTATCGATGTGGGAGAGGATCAAGAGCTGCTTGCTTTTGCCAATATATATTGCCTTCCTTTCCTAATCGATGTGGGCAAGACTTTACTTGCTTTTGTTGGGTTATATGTATATATGCCGTATTCTGATATGGTTTCACCTCTTATATAAATTTCTTCTGGGGTTTAATTTATATAGCGGGAAACCCTCATTTGATTATCCATTAAGATCGTATAATGTCCTTTTAGTCGAGTCACCGTGTTAAATAGTTAGCCCGATTTTTAGGGCATCGTCACCTCCCACTCACAAACGTCTCCATGTATACTTATTTTTTCTTTAATGGACGCATTTAGACATTTAGGTGGATAAGTGATTTAGTAATAGTAATATACGAAGTATAATACAAGCGCTATTCTAATAAAAAAAAATACAAGCGATATTGGAGACAATTAAAAGTAGGGGTGGGCACAAATCTCGGGCCCGTCCCGATCCAGGTGGGATTTGAAAAAAAAAATAGTGAATCCCGTCTCGCAAAAATTATGTGGGACGGGGATTTCTTATCCCACAAATCTCGTCTCATCCCGCATAATAATAATAATAATAATAATAATAATAATAATAATAATAATAATAATATACAGTATATATATATTTAATTTGTATATACATTTTTACAGTGTATGTATACCAATATTTACTGTATATATGGTAGGGGTGGGCATGGGATGGGACGGGACGAGATTGAGCCGGGACGGGAATCGTCCCGCGAAATTTTTACGGGACGGGATTGACTATAATCGTCGAGTTTAAGTGCTTTCCTCGACCCAGGTTGCCAAGTATGTCCCGACCTGTAATTCCCTCGAAATCAACCATCTATATCCTACATTGCCACAAAATATTACAAATACAACCTCCTATCACGACAACAACAACAAAACACACACACAAAAAAACAACACAAAATCAAGAGCATATGCCGGATTTTTTAAATTTCGTTCAATATTCAAAAACCTCAATTTCTATGTCGAATCACCCTAAATCAATGAGATTTTTACATTATACTATGAGTTAACATACGCTCTAAAGTTGAAGATGAGTGTACAAGTTGCTAGATCTGAAGATGAAGTTAAAGATGAACGTTTGTGTTGTAGCTGGTTGAAGATGAATGTAGAAGTTGAAGGAGGGGGCAGGCTGTAAAAATCTAGGATTAAAAGTATTTTTTTTTATCTCGGGCCAATCCGTAATTATTTTATAAAAAATGAAAAGGACACATGTGTAATTACATAAACTTTGTCTTGCCAATAAATGGAACATATCTTGCCGATAGACTTTATGCATCAACTTAGATATAGCTGTGGAGAAAACAATTCTAAAGAGCTCGATTTACCAAGAGTGAAGGAAGAGGATAATGGTGAAGAAGTTGTATACAGACATTAGAGAATCTGGGAAGAATTGCGGTAATGGTAGAGGACGGGAGGCGATGAGTTTGGGCATGAACCGACGATGGGCGAGCGACATTGTGGTGACTATCCGACAGTGAGTCAACGACTCACCTCTTTCTTCTTGCACTGACGGCTAGCTTAAAGAAGAACAACCACCCCATCTATTTTTGTATTTAATTTCTATTAAAATTAAGGGTATATTAATGGTAATTCAATAGGATTTAAATATGATCAGGGGCGGAGGGAGGGGGGCATGAGGTGGCTCGAGCCCCCCTGGGTCGGGGGAAAACGTAAAAAAAAAAATAATGTATTTTTTTTTGTAATTTTTGATAATTTAAGGGTTAAAAATAGTTAAAAAGAGTATTGAATCAATAAGTTTGCTTAGCTTAGTTGGTATGAGTTGAGTAATAGAATGATAAGGTCTTGAGTTCGAATCCTTATACCTTCACTTTAGGGATTTTTTCCTCCTTTTTGCATTTTAAACTTAAAATAACTATTTAAATCATACATTTAGTGTGTTTTATACTATATTTCTTATAACAAAAATTGTATCTTATATATATCTTCAAAAAAAAATCCCGAAAATTTAGTTGAGCCCCCCCTCGGATTTTTTCTGCCTCCGCCCCTGAATATGATTGACCAAAAACCTAACGGAGTTCAGGGAGAGGTGGTATTTCGCTAATAGGGTGCAATAAGGGGGTGGTTTGCTATAATTTTGCATGTATAGGGTGATCCCCCCTAAAAATAAAAATAAAAATGGACTTTAAATTGTCAGTGTCAATGTCAGATTAAGGGTTTGGGCTTGCCGCCGACCCATTGACCACATTCTAAGTCAAACCCGTGTTTTGCTGCCACGTTCTATCTGCATAATCATTTCCCAAAATGGACTTTAAATTAGGGGTGGGCGCGGGACGGGATAGGGTCGTCCCGCGTCCCGTCCCGTGTAATTTTTGCGGGACGGGACCGAGTCGGAATTCACTATTTTTTTTTAATTCCGCACGGACCTTGTCTCTCACGAGACGGGATGGGATCGGGATGGGACAGGCCTTGTTCCTCAAATAAAAAGCATTATAAAAAAAAATTCTAAAATTCCTATATATATATATTTTGCGGTTTTCAAAAGACATGACATATATATAATGTTTTTCATATATATATATCTAGGGAGTGGTTCCAGAGTACACACCTCTTAGGGTGTGCATTGTGCACAAATATTATTCGGTGAAATGCGAAACATTATTCGGTGAAATTTTAAGCATTATTCGGTGAAATGTGAAACATTCTAGCGAACACTGTTATGTTTTTTTTTTCCGTTCAGTTCAGATGAAAACGTCCCAATTCCACTGAATAATTTATAACATTCTACCGAATAATGTTTAGTTTTTTTATTTATCCATTTCAAATAAAAGAAACTCCAATTACCTAAACAATAGTTACAATTTATATGGAATGCCTCAAATTTCACCAAATAATGTTTCATATTCCCCTAAACAATACTCACATTTCACCGAATAATGCTTCAAATTTCACTGAATAATGTTTCACATTTCACCGAATAATATTTTGTGCACAATGCACATCCTAAGCCTTGTGCACAAGTTACCCACTCTCTCTCTCTCTCTCTCTCTCTCTCTCTCTCTCTCTCTCTCTCTCTCTCTATATATATATATATATATATATATATATATATATATATATATATATATATATATATATATATATATATATATATATACATATACATATACATATACATATACATATACATATACATATACATATACATATATATACATATATATACATATACATACATACATATATATATATATACACATACATATATATACATATACATATATATACATATACATATATATACATATACATATACATATACATATATATACATATACATATACATATATATATACATATACATATATATATACATACATATATATATATATATATATATATATATATATATATATATATATATATATATATATATATATATATATATATATATATATATATATATATATATATATATATATATATACTAGTACAATTCCAGCGCCATGGCGCGGTTTTTTAAACTAAAATCTTGATAATATAAAAAATAATATTATAAAATATTAATACAAGTTAAGATAAAAATCATTAAAATATTTGCCATAAATATATCTTATAAATATCTCAAAAAATTATTTTTAAGAAAACATCATGTAAAAGTATCATACATAAATATAGATATTAAAATCACTTAGTAAAAATAATAATATCATTGTAACTTCTTAAAAATGTGATGTGGTATAACAATTATCTAAAATGATATTGGTTATGGCATATCATCAGAAAAGCGATTTTTTTCTCGAAATATTCACGATTTAAAAAATAATTACAAAAATGGGCATCGATTGAAACAATTTGTCAAAATATTCACGAATATATATAGTAAATGTCATAAAAATTAAAAAATATATAATTGGTTTGAAGAGATAAAAAGAAGGAGAAAATAATAATTAAAGGAAATAAATTTGAGTTAAGCCCAGTAGCTATATTAAATTAAATTCAATGTTTTGAATTACGCCCAATTATTAATGGAAAAAAAGAGAAAAAGGAGAAATAAAAAAATGAAGGAAAAAAAATAATTGGTCAATAGTCCTAAAACTACTCTAAGGTTGACACGTAAGCAAAGTCTTCTGAATTAAAGTTATATAAAGATTATTAATGGAAAAAAGAGAAAAAGGAGAAATAAAAAAAATGAAGAAAAAAAAAAAATTGGTCAATAGTCCTAAAACTACTCTAAGGTTGACACGTAAGCAAAGTCTTCTGAATTAAAGTTATATATAGAATATATAGATTATTTTTTTCTCCAAAAAATAATATAAATATAAATAAAATTAGTTCGATAGGTTATATATAATCTAAATATCTTTTAATTAGATTCTCTCACAATATAAATAAAATTCACAATTATAAGGTACTACGTAAAAGTTTTTTTTTATCTAATCTATGGTTAATTAAATCTCATGTAATTTAATTAGATAGTTGATTTTTAAAAATATTTTAATATTCTTTTTTATTAAATATGTAGTATATATTTATTACATAAGTTTACTAAAATATCTATGTATGGATGGATTGTGGCTACATATATAGCTATATAATATTTTAATTATTTATTTTGGCCTCAAAAAATAATATAGATAGATATAAAATAACAATTATTAAATGTTTGATTTTGATATAAATAATTATTTCCACCAAAAACTAATCTAAATATAAATAAAATAGCACCTATCAAATATTACATATTTATCTATTAATATTTTTGGTAAGTATGACTATGAAAATTAGTTTTATTATTACTACTACTATGTTTAATTATATTGATATAGTTTTTTCCTTATATAATATTTACTATTTTATAAGATATTTCATCTATCCAATTATATGTGTTAATGGTAAAATAAAATAATTATTTTTATTAGATTTCCTTTTTTACGGGAGAAAGCTTTGCGAGACGCACTCTCGCGCCGCCATGTAGGCAGATTCACTCATGTGCCGCCACACAGGCCCCAATGCATCGGTTTTAGTATATGTATATAGATATATATACACACACATATTGATACACTTATATATACATTGTACGATGTATACAACTATACCATATATACATTATACACTCACACGTACTGTAGTATGTACACCATATAGTTTTGAGAGTTGTTTTTTTTGCCGCCACTCGACTTTACACCCATTCACCTCCTTTGCGACCTTGGCTTGCCGTTGCACTAGCCATTGCACGAGCCATTGCCTCCGCCCTCCGCAACCTCCCACAGGTGCCTGCCTCCACCACCAAACACCTTGGTCCTTTGGCATCCTCCGTCATCTTCCTTGCCCAACACCCGTCTTTGTCCTCCTTGCCCAGCAACAACTCTGGCGCACGCTCGACTTCGCGCTCAACTCCTTCCTCGGTCCCGCCCTTTTCGGCGACACTGTTGGGCTACTCGTGCCATATCCATCTGTGCACACGACTATCGATCACAAGTTCTAAGAGACTTCAGTAATGGGAGTTTGAGGGAATGAAAATAATATTTGGGCCATTATTTTGTATTACCTCGAAAGCTTAGCCTATTTTATGTAATTACCTCTAAAGCTAAGGTTAATTATGCAAATATGCCCAAAAATAATACAGTACGTAGTAGAACTGTAGAAGAAAATAAAGGTGGACCACCGACACGTGCCGATTAACGCCGACCAATTTTGATTAGCACTATATGTATATAGCTCTCTTTCGGTTTTATGTGCTGTTCTCTTTGATGTTGATCATCTCCTCATTTGACCTCTTCCTTTCATTTGATTTTTATATTTTTATCCACGTTGACATTTATCTAAAAATATATTATTATATACTTCTACAAAATCTTATACGATAAACACTCAGTGATTAAATAATAAAAAAAAAAGTATATTTCATATTAAATGCTTTGTTTGCAATTTTTGGCGGTTGCTCGTATCAAAGGCATAGATTGAATTATGCTATCAAAATCGAATTCACTTAGCATTTTTTTTAAATATATAAATTGTTATTCCTAATTAATAGATGAGATCGGTAAATATATAGTATTAAATAAAAACAAATTTTTGTGTATGTTGGGCTTTTTGGTTGGTTATTATTGTTAGATTTGTTTGACTATCAAATTCAGTCTCTCAATTTTTCTAGCGTGTGAGAAAAATGAATCTATTTCCTAAGTATAAAAATTCATTGGATGTGAACAGGGGCGGATCCTGGATCGACATTTCGGGGATATTTGAAGGTAATTTTTTCATTATTTCGAGAATGTTTAAAGGTAAAAAAAAATTCTTTTGTAATTTTTTTCCCGGATTGGGGATGCTTGACGTAAAATACTAGGAAATTAACACTAAATTTTTTTTTTTTTAATTTGGGGATGCTCAAGCATCCCCACTAATACGTACAAGAGGATCCGCCACTGGATGTGAAATCGAGCATACATGGGATATCGAGTTAGCTGAAGCAAAGGTTGTAGTAATGTTTGTTAAGCAAAGGCATGTTCTTCATTTTGAGTCTGGGTTGTAGAGAGAGAGGCTTATTCGAGTCATTTTTCCCTCCATAAGCTCTCTATCATCGGGCATTGATATTATTTGACTTGTGATATAAAAATGAGGGAATGTGGTGATTTAGACACTTTAGCATATTTGATTAGGTAGTTAGCCCCCTTATTTTTTTTATTAGCCACACGAAACCCCTTTAATTTTTTATTAGCCACACCAAATCCACGCGAAAGAGCTGAGATGGCCTCCGTTCCAATCGAAACTCCCTAGGAGCCCTTTCCTCCTCCACACTCACCACCGGCGGAACCTCTCCGGCCGCGCCGTCCTCCTCTTACGCTACTATGGCCTGCGTTCGATTCCGTTGTCCTCGCTTCATTCTCGTCGTTCTCCTCCCTCGTTCGATTAATTCTGGACCATCGTCGATCGACCACGAAGCCAGTCTCGATCGTTCTCTCACCTTTTTCCATTGGGGTACTCACCTTAGGGTTTTTGTTGATCCGACGACGAGGATCTCAAATCCGTCATGTTCGTTGCCTAATTTGAACTATAAGCCACTCAAATTTCGAATCTAGGTTCCAAGGTACCCCGTTGCTTCTGAAGGTTTGGTCGAAGGTTCGAGCAAGGGGTTCGCCAGATCTTCAATCGAAGATATTTGCTTAGCCGAGCTGATTTTGTCTTTTGGTGGCGTTTGGTGACTACCGGAGGTTTGTCCTTTCAACTTTTCTGCGTTTTCTTGTCTTCATCTTCTACATAGGGATAAGATCATAAGAGTGTTTTGGAAGATTTGGGAAGATGAGATATAAGAGCAAATAACAATAGGGTAGTTGTGATATTATAGGGTTAATTCTGATTAGTTTATCCTCTAAATTGCTATGCAGATGTTGAATAACTGAGAGAATTTCTTGATTTGCTAGTTTCACCAAAAATTGATATCCTTCTTGCATAGCTCACTGAGAGGTTTTCTTGAGTTTTGTTTTGGCTTTGTATAAGTTTCAACAGAGATATGGTGGTGCGGAAGGCTTAATTTCCTGGTGTGATTGTGGAGTTCAACATCTCCGTTTGATTTTTGATACTGTCAATTTGAATCAAGAAGGGAAAAATAATACTCCAATAGTAGTATTAAAAATTGTGCTGTCATGAGAAGATTTTGTTGTTGTCATAGGTTGTTCTGCTAAAATCAGGAATATTGAAGTCTCTTTTGGGCAACAAGGTCTTGTATGAGCTACTGGTGCACTCAAATTGTTTGCCTTGAGTTTTATTAAAGGTGGAATCTTTGATGCCACTTTTGAGAAGGTGGAATCTTTAGAAATGTTGTATATATAATTCTTGGATGGTTATGACACTTTGTATTGATTTTATTGATTCCGTATTATATTGCTTACATTGATGCATTTTTTTTAGTTGATGACATGTGATAATAGGTATTTTTACGTATATAACCAATATTAATGTCGTAATTTCATAGACTTTGTATTTTTATATATGCACTAAGGTGACAATATTTTGATTCCACGTTTTAAGCTCTTATGTCATCAATTATATAAAATTGTCACCATAAACAATTGTGATTAATGAAGCGTAATAACAAATGTCATCCATGAATAAAAATTTAATGAATATGTCACCACAAGTGATTGCATCAATGAAGTGTAATAACAAACGTGTCATCAGTGAATGAAAGTATAATCGATGAAAATAAATCGATATACATTTGATTAAATTAAAAACACGTGGCATCAATCGATCTGATTAAAAAAAATGGCATCAAATAATTACATTATAAAAATGACATCAAAACACCATTTTGAAAAAGTTGTATCACATTAAAGAAAAAATTTCATCAAAATACTACTTTGAAAAAATATCATCAAAAATATGGCATCACGGTAAAAAAATATCATAAAAAAATTGACATAAAAAAAAGTGGCATCAGTCGTTAACAGTAAAAAAATGGCATCAATGGTCAACGTGACATTACAGTAAACAAAAAATGTCATCAAGGTTTAAAAAAAAAGTGGCACTAAAAAAGTGTCATCTAATCATTTCATTAGAAAAGTTGCATCAAATTGAAAATAAAATATAATAAAATTTTGGCATCAAAACGGTAAAATATGGCATAAAAAAAAATCAAATGTGTTGGTCAATATTGACCGGTCAACGGTCAACGTTAACCGGTCAATGGTCAACCGTTGACCGGTCAATGGTCAACCGGTTGACCATTGACCATTCCACTCTATTGGGAAGGAGTCTACATAAAACTAATTAAATTATTGTGGGGTCTTAGCACCTAATTGAACATTCAAAAAAGGTCATCTACCAAAATCACCCTATAAAAATAAGATTGATCAATTAACTGTTTTTTTTTAATTAAAAAAAAAGAAGAGAGGATCTTAGTGAATGCATGGTCAACAAACCCTAAGTCCCATTCACCGGGGCACCTTGCTTCCTCCGATCGGCATCCCTGCAACTCCAATTCACCCCTCTTCGTCTAATTGCAATCAAGCACAAACCTGCCTACCCTTCACCATTATAAGCCTCTCGTTCCCCTCCCTTGGTGGTGATGAGGTAGCGGCTTCGAATTCGTCTTCGCCGATGCAAAATCTCTTGTGGTGGAGACTCAAGCCGACTTGCAAAGTCAAGTTTATGAAGGTTGGAAGAGGGTATTGCTCTTCTTTCGGCAAGTGCCAGTTTTTCAGGTGGAAGGACTGGTTGTTCGATTGGGTGGCTGCGTGTGATAGATTCTCCAACGGTTGGATCCGGTCATGTTGTGTCGTCTTTATTCCTGTAAGACTACTCCTTACTCCTATCGACTCCCTATTAATCCTGATTGCCTACCAATTTTTGCATTATTTTGCAAAATATTCACTTGGTCTTTGGATTCACAATCCATTCGTATTCATTACTATGCTCTTCAATCCGTTTGGGAAGTCCTCTTCCTCTGTGACTAGTTTCCTCAATTTGATTACGAACTTCTCCTCTTATCCCAAGCAGGGTTTTGGTTTAATCCAATTGCCTTTTATTAACCAACACATTTGTTTACCAAGCACCTTGAGTTGTATCTCTTATTCGTCGGAAATAATCTATTATTACTATTACTATGCTTTACAATGCGCGCAAGAGAGCGACTCCTCGTACTGTTGCATTTCTTTTGCTTTGTGCAGGAACAATGAAACTTACACAAACTCTGTCTCTCCAGCCTTACCGGCTAAAAAATCAGACCACTACCTCCCATCTGTTTGTCTTGACAAACTGAATTGGGTTTGGTTTTCAAACGCACATTACTGGTGGTTTACTCCCAGGTATCCTTCCACACCTTTCGTTTGGTTTGAACAGCCCTGGTCTAGTGTGGTCTCTGCAGGGTGGCCTTGTGCTTGGCTTTGGTTCGTTTGCCTCCTGTTCGTTCACAATGGGCTAACTGTTGCTGCGTATTATAGCTCACAAGCCTTTAAAAAATTGTACCAAAGTGCTCTCAAGCCTTACAAGGCACAACTTCAAAAAATTCTTACAGATGCTCGCAAGCCTTACAAGGCTCATTTACTTCATAAATGTTCTATTACAAGATTGCTTATTTGTATTACTAAACTCAAATTATACAATTTAAGAAATTCACCTTTCTACTACCATTGGAATGACAGCGTCAGCGCTTGTTACAAGTGGTCATGCTATTGTTACTTTCACAGTTACCGAACATCCAATGTATCCAACGATATGGTCTTCCAAAACTCAGTAAAGATCAGCCCTCTTATCTTACAACCAATCTCTATATTAAAAGTACAAACGGGTACGAAAATTCAAGTTTTTTCATGAATATATGCTCCTGGAATTGTAGGGGGATTAAGAGAAGGAATTTCTAGACAGACACAGAGCTTTTCTGTCGAAACAACTACATAAACGTTTTGGCACTTCTTGAGACTAAAACGAATAAAATTCCACACGAGAATGTCTGGAAAAAATGCGGATTCAATAACATTGCTTTCGACCCAGCTCGAGGTTTCTCGGGGGGTATCTGTTTGTTATGGAAAGATCTTCCGGGTTCGGAGGGCGAGGTAGTTCTTGTATCTGTACAACACAGATTAATCCATATCGATTACTACGACCGTAGAAAACAAGACGATTGCCTTTCTGGTGGTTTATGCTCCTCCTAATTACAACTCCAAAGACTCCTTTTGGGAATTTATCATCCAATATGCCTCTCAGCTACTCGTTCCCTTCTGTATATTGGGAGATCTAAATGAAATTGCGGTTCCGGATGACAAACTTGGAGGCATCGTACCAGGACCTCGCCGTTTTATACGGCTACAAGAGATTAAAAACTCGCTCTTACTTCTTGATGTTCCTACTTATGGAGGCTCCTATACTTGGCAAAAGAGAAAGACGGGTTTACCAAACAACAGCTTTGCTAAGCTTGATCGTCTGCTTGCCCAAAATGATGTAATAACCATTTTCGATGGAGTTCGGGTTAAAATCCACCCTTTTACTACGTCTGACCATGCGCCGATTTCCATCGACTTTCGATCACCAACACACATTAATAAAAAAAACCTTTCCGTTTTGAAATGGCTTGGACAACTAAACTGGAATTCACAAATATTGTACGTCAAGCCTGGAGACTCAACCCTACAGGGTCGCTCATGTTCAAACTGGTTAAAAAAACCTTTCTGCTAAAAACTCTAGCAAAAAGATGGCACAAAAAGACTTTCCACAACATTCACAAACAGATTTTTGATACAGATGCAAAGATTCTGCTGCTGCAGCAATCATTAATTGGTAACCTCAACCTGAAAGACTATGCTCTGCATAAGAGATTACTAAATAAAAGAGAAAGAATGCTGGACTACCAACGTCGTTACTGGAGCCAAAGAGCAAAAGCTAAACATATTAGACTAAATGACATAAACTCAGGTTATTTCCACCGTGTTGCCTCAGCCAAACGGGGACGGAAATTGATCAAATTCCTTAAAACGGATTCAGGTGTAAACCTCTCTGATTACGACTTGATCAGAAAAGAGTTCGCAAATAGCTTCACGGCTCGTTTCAAGTCCTCTTACAATCACGACATTGTCTTTGATACAGATCTAAGTGTGATTGACACTGAAATATCTTTGCAGCAAAACCAAATGCTCACTGCGCCGGTCTCTAATGACGAGATTAAATGCGCCCTCTTCTCTATCAACTCCGACAAAGCACCCGATCCCGAAGGTACGCCTGCTGGCTTTTATCAGACTTATTGGAACATTGTTGGACCTTCTGTTACCAAAGCTGTTAAGGCATTCTTCACGAGTGGGAAAATGCTACGACAAGTAAACCACACCTTTATAACCTTAATCCAGAAGCGGGATAATCCTGAAACGGTCCACCATTTCAGGCCTATTAGCCTCTGCTCTACAGTTTATAAGATTATTTCAAAAATCTTAACAGCTAGGCTATCCAAAGTTTTTGATAAACTTATTCACCCCTTACAAAGTGCTTTCACAAAGGGGAGGTGCATCCAAGACAATATTCTAATTGCTCATGAGATTTTCCACTCGTTTAGGCTTTCCAAGGCAAAAGAAGGTTACATGGCAGTTAAGCTAGACTTGGAAAAAGCCTATGACAGGGTTGAATGGCCCTTCCTTTTTTCTGTCCTTACCCGGTTCGGTTTTTCTAAACAATTCATTCTCTGGATCAAGGAATGTGTGCAAACGGTATTCGGTTCTCGTTAACGATGAACCTTCCACTCCTTTTATCCCTTCAAGGGGACTAAGACAGGGGGATCCCTTGCCACCTTTCCTCTTCATCCTCACTGCCGAGGTTTTAGCCAGAACTCTACAACGCAATTCTGCAATTACAAAGGACGCTGGCTTTACAGTCGGTCAAAGGGGAGTTAAGATTCCTTTTCTTGCTTTTGCTGACGACATTATGTTGTTCGGTAAGGCTAACCAAGCTACTAGTAATAATCTTTCCAACATCATTCAACGTTTTTGCTCTATCTCTGGACAAAAAGTAAATCTACATAAATCTAGCTTTCAAGTCTCACCTAACACGTCAATGTCAGCCATTCATAATGTAACAACAACGTTGGGAACTCCGCAATCAGATAACTTAGAGAAGTATCTGGGTTCCCCAATCATTAATGGTAGAGTTAATACCGACACTTTCGCAGATATCATTGTCAAAACTAAACAACAGTTGTCTAAGTGGAAAGCGTCCTCACTCTCGGCTGAGGGCCGAAAAGTCCTCATCATGTCCAACTTGAGTGCCCAACCCTTATTCATTATGCAAGCATTGATGCTGCCTTCGTCGATCCTTCACGAGTTGGACAAAATCTACAGACAGTTCTTTTGGAACAAACAAGAAAAATATACTCCGCTCATTAGTTGGGATAAAATCTGCACAGATACTCTCTCGGGGGGTCTTGGAATTCACAAAGCTGAGACGGTGAACATCGCTCTACAGATGAAACTACTATGGAAAATCATTGCTCAACCAGACAACATCTGGGTAAGAGTCATTACGGACAAATATTTAAAAAATGAATCTCTACTCAAGTATGTTAAAAAAGGTAACACTTCCTGGCGATGGTCAAAACTTATGAATATTAGAACCGAGTTCAAGACGGGTCTGAACTGGTCAATCGGAAATGGACAATCGGTTAACTTCTGGGAGGATAACTGGGTGTTCAAAACCCCCTTAACTAAGCTTGCTCTCCGTACGCTTGACGATACTACTTTGGCCTGGACCGTGGCCCGTTTCATTACTTCTGATAACAAGTGGGACGTTGATAAACTGTCGATAGACCTTCAAGGTATGCTGAACCCAAATACTATCGCTACAATAGCGTTGACACATTTACTGAAAAATTCTTTTCTTGATCGGCTTTTTTGGGGGCCTAGTAGGGACGGTTGGTTCTCAACCTGTTCTGCTGCAAAACTTTGTCCGAATCAAGCAGGAGATTCTCAGTTCGGTTGTCAATGGATTTGGAATGTAGACATTCCCTACAAGATTCGTCATTTTCTTTGGAAAATTGCACGGGATGGTCTACCAACCTCAGAAAGACTTCAAAGGTCCCATGTCTCGGTTCCCTCTGGATGTCATTTCTGTGGCTCTACTGTTGAGTCCACCACTCATCTGCTCTTAGACTGTCAGATGACCTTGGATTTGTTTTCTGCTACTGGGATTCAACGTCCAGTTCCAACAAGCGACAATCTCGTTCGCGTGATATCAGATATTGCAAACTCTGACTTCCTAGTTGTTGTCAATGATGCGACGACATTGGTCGAGGAGGTGGTAATCGGAATGTGGGGAGGAACACCTAGTAGGCTAGTACCCAATAACTTGCAGATCATAGCATAATTCGATTCAACAATAAGACGAGAAAACCCCAACCAATTAGCCATTCTCAAACCATACAACATTGCCCAGAACTCGGTTGTGAGGGTCGAGCAATCCCCACATCAAAACATATAAAATTTTATCATCACTCACATTCAACCCGATCCAGCGCTCACTCACCCATGTACCCACTATTCACTTTTCACTCGCTTTTCTTTTTCCGAATTTTTAACTTTTTTGGGGTTGGATGGTTCGGATTCAAATCAGGTGAGGGTGAACTTAACATTCCTAAACGAATGAGTATAGATTACTCCGTTAGAATAAAAAAAAGAACGGAAAATTCGCATGAAATCTCAATCAATGGAGGTCGGTCTCGTCCGGAAACATTTGGCAAGGTCTAATACATATTTTTGAAGGTTACATCTATATGGATATACATAAGTGGACACTCTGATAACCACATACTAAGATTTATTTATTCACTTATCTTAATGTTCTTCGTACATATATACCTCAAAAGTCAAAACTGCTTAATTGGAACTAAAATCAACCAATCAAATCACTTCAAACGGCCCACTAATTGCAAGCTAGCTTCGACTTTCTACTTTTATTTATCAATCAGCTTCAACTTCTCCACTAACTAATTAATTTGTAACCACTTTCGTTTTTGACTTTGCATTCTATACTAGGCTTTATAGCTCTAGTTTTATTTTTGGTAATTTTATCCAAAACCACCCCTTAATTAAATATTGGCGTTTTTACTGCTTCACTGAGTGGGAGATCACACGCGGGATCGGGTCAGCAGTTCTGCCAATGCCTAATTCGATCCCAAGTCGGCAGATAGCTGATGCCAAATTCCGAGGTCGGAACCGTGCGTATTTTGAAATCCCGTCGTGTAAATAGCAAGACTGTTAACAAAACACCGCCCTCATCCACATTCCGTCCACATCCTTGTTAAAACTATGTAAAAAGACGAATTTACCCTTATCAATCTTCATCTACAAATTTTGATTGAATTAAGACAAGACTCGTCGATAGATTAAAACTAAACATATATATAGTGGATCAATGAATTCAAATAAAAAAAAACAGAGGTGGATTCCCAATATCAAATGCTGGTGAAGAACATGTGTGACTCATCTTAATTGATAATAAAAGGAAGTAGACATAATGAGGTAATTTGGACGCTTGATTATTTTAGGTATTTGCATTTCAATTTGGGCAAGTTCAATCTTTGGGTGTTTGGGGATTCAATTCATTTGTTTTTCATGATTTGGCTTTAATGTTTTAGATTATGTTCTATCAACTTCTTTGATTTGTGTTTCATGTTTCTTTGATTTATAACCCTAGCCCATGACAAATTAAGTATTTGTGGTTGATGATAAATTTGGAGTTTGGGGGCTAATCTACTGTGTTTAGGTTGGGAAGGGTATTAATATTAATCAATTTTACACATTTATGAGTGCAGGGCTGGAACTGACATTTTGAATGCCTGAGGCGAGATTTTAAAACGGGGCCCTTTACTATTTTTAACCCTAACAAAACAAACATCAAAGTATTAAAAAAAAATTAGCAGCAACATACACTTCATATATTGTCTTTCATGTTTTTTTTTTAAAAAAAAACAAAAAACAAATAGCGGCAAGTCAAAAACATATTGTCTTTGATGTTTTTAAATACAAAACAAAAAAAAAGGTAAAAAAATTGGATGTTTTTAAAAACAAAACAAAAAAAGGTAAAAAAACGGATGTTTTTAAAAACAAAACTGTCTTTGATGTTTTTAAATACAAAACAAAAAAAAAGTAAAAAAATGGATGTTTTTAAAAACAAAACAAAAAAAAAGGTAAAAAAACGGAAACAGAAAAAAAGGTAAAAAAAACGGATGTTTTTAAAAAGAAAACTGTGTTTGATGTTTTTAAATACAAAACAAAAAAAAGTAAAAAAAATGGATGTTTTTAAAAACAAAACAAAAAAAAGGTAAAAAAACGGATTTTTTTAAAAACAAAACTGTCTTTGATGTTTTTAAATACAAAACAAAAAAAAAGTAAAAAAAAATGGATGTTTTTAAAAACAAAACAAAAAAAAGGTAAAAAAACTGATGTTTTAAAAACAAAACAAAAAAAAAGGTAAAAAAATGGAAACAAAAAAAAAGGTAAAAAAAACGGATGTTTTTAAAAAGAAAACTGTGTTTGATGTTTTTAAATACAAAATAAAAAAAAAGGTAAAAAAAACGGAGAGGAAGAGATTTGAACCTGCGGTACCTTGCCTCTATCCTTTGTCCTTATCCGCTGAGCCAAGTTGCCATTGTAGCCTTACAATGTATTCAATTTTATTATATATATATATTAAATACACATACATATGAATATTGGGCCCTCCAGCGAAAGTGGGCCTGAGGCGACGACCTGTTGGGCCCCGCCTCAGGTCCGGACCTGTATGAGTGTTGTCTCTGCTAACCCTAGCCTATTGAATATGTGAAAATTAGAATCATTTTTTTTCATATTCATGATTGTTGGTGGTACAAGTTCATGGTATCTTCCCTTGATTTTCTAGATGAGCCACACCCGCTCTCCATCGAAATATATCGTGAATTTGCATCTGGTTCCGTTCTCCAAATCACCAAATGTTCACTGTCAGTCGATTGACAAGTTTGTCAGTTAAATCAAAAGGGGGATATTAAGGGAGATAAGGGTAAATTTGTCTTTTTGCACCATTTTAACGAGGATGTGGATGGAATGGAATGGGGTTGGAGTGGTGTTTTGTTGACGGTTATGTTATAGGTGGTTTTATGTAATTATCCATTGAAAAGGGGGTTCTGTTAAAACACCAATATTTAAGGGATGGTTTTATGTAAAATTGTCTTTATTTTATTGATGGATAGTAGTTCATGACCCAGTGCTTTAGACGGTTAGTTAATTATAAAAATATTTTATAAATTCTAATTAATAAATAAAATATTGTTTTATTATCTTATTTTTAATAGAAAAATAAAAATTCATTCTAAACTTAAAAATTATTCAATTCAGTTTTCATCATATATAATAACGTCACTTGAACCAACAATAATCATACCCAATATTAATTGATTATGAATCGATTTGAAATTCATTAATCTATTAAAAAAGAGGGATTTGCACTAATTAGCCCCGTACCTGAAATACTTTGCATAGGTAGCACCCCCCACAAAAAGTTGGCAAAAGCTAACCCATCACCTCATGAAAACTACCCTCACAACCAGTTAAAATTAAAACTCCAACCGACTTATATATTAATGAGGACTGAGGAGATAGAGATTGATGTGAGATATGGGAGGGAGGAGAGAGAGGATGACAGTTTTGAAAAAAAATGTCCAATCAACCGCCAATACACGAGCGACTCTTAAAAGGGGCAAAGAAAAATGCCATATCTCACCAAAGGGAAGGAATAAGAAGAACAAGACAAGAGATAAACAAATAAAGAGAAGAAAGAAGAAGAAGAAAGAGACGGCAACAGGAAGGAAGAAGAATAACAAAGAGACAGCAATAGGAAGGAAGAAGAAGAACCCACAGACAATGATAGGAAGGAAGAAGAAGAACCGACAAACAACAACAAGAAGGAAGACATAACTCGTTTTTGAAGTAAGTAACCCCCTGCCTGAAATGCTTAACTGAAGCTGTTGATGATTTAGAAGGGGAGGAACTGATTTTAGAAACTGATTTATGTTGGTCATTCTATCAAACGTGGGAATGTAGAGATGTGCAATGTAGAACTAGGGATAAGAGAGGGGTTCATAATGAGAAATTTCAGATGAATAGGTGGAAATTGGGCTAGGTAACTGGTTGAGAATGGAGGGTGTTGAGTGAAAATTGTGAAATAAAGGTGTGAAATGAAAAAAGAGCAGGTACCATATGCAATTTCCCTTCTGTAATGTAGGAAGGAACAAGCGATAAGAAAAAAACAGGTGGATGGAAGGGTTGGGAAGATAGGGATTCGAGAGCAAGGGAATCAAAGTACCCTTACCATCAATGATATAGTGAACAAAAGGGGGTAAATTGACATATGTTTGGCAATTTTAGGAGAAATTGGGCAAAGTTTGGGTGCCTTATAAATAGGGTTAGGCGAAATATTAGAAATGGTGAATTTTCATATGCATAGGGTAAAATTCGGTAGGGGAACTGAATATTGATGTCAATAGGTCAAAATTTGATAAGAATATGTTCAAAAATCATGTGAAATTAGAAGAGTATAGAATCAATAATTAGTCGACTGTCATTTGTGAATACATAGGTGACTAATCGCTCACGTAGCTTATTAGCACGCTAGAGCTCGATTGATCGCTCGCGCATCTTATTAGCATGTTTGGAGCTCGACTGATCGCTCACGCGACTTGTTAGCGTGTTGGACCTCGACTGATCACTCGCGCAGCTTGTTAGCGCACCGGAGCCTATCTCATCGCTCGCGTAGCTTATTAGCACGTTGGAGCTCGACTGATCACTCGTGTAGCTTATTAGCAATTTAGCACGCTTGAGCTCGACTAATCGCTCGCACAACTTGTTAGCTCATTTGAGCCCATCTCATTCCTCGCATAGCTTCTTATCAAGTTGGAGCTCGACTTGTTGCTCATGGGATGCCTCCTGGTGGTAATTGTAAAGCTATTGGAGCAAAACTCTGTTGAGTATAAAAGTAGGTCGCTCACACAAGAGAGAGACTCTGATTGAGTATGAATTAAAGTTCCTTCGCGCTAGATCTGACCTAAGACTCGTCGTTCGCGAGTGCGCACTTGGAGTTGACAGTGAAGGGGCAAAAAATGCTTATGTTTGAACTACAGAAGGCTTGATTTTGCAACCCGCTAAAAGATGGGTGTAGCCAAGACCAACGAACTTACTTTAAAAGTTTGAACCAAAGATCTGATACATTGAGCGCTCCTTCACGGATGGATATAAACGAGATTCATGTACATAAGAGGCATCGTTTTAATCGAACCCTAGATAAGTCATGACTTAACTAGGGTTCGAGGAGCTATGACGATGCACTAACATGAAATGGTAGTAAATATGTTGCCATGAATGAATATGAAGGAACGTGATCATTGAATGAGATTCCCCGCTATATAAACAGAACCTCATCAAACATAACGAAATCACCTGCGAATGGCATGTAATCACAGTGGTAAAAGAAAGGTCAATAAAGTTAAGGGTGGTGGCGCACACAAACAACATATCCACTAACGTATGGAGATCCCTATCAACACATATTCCGTCTACGGACAACATATCCGCTAAATGTCCGCGACCCTCAAGCCCGTTGAAATGTGGAAAAACCCACTAGTTCACCCAGTGAACACATGTCTCGCGATGATGGGCATTTGACACTGAGCTGAGTACCACGTGTCATATACTAACAAGACACTTGGGGAGACATGCGAGAACACACATTAAAATCTCCTATAAATAGTCGAAGGGGCTTCATTCTTAGGAGTCGAAAACGGGAATCTCTAATGGCTTAAGCCGAATTCCTTGGCTTTGAGTGCCCCTTTCTAAACGGGGTTAGTCTCGACCAACGAGGACCGACACTTAACGTAGCCCGAGGGAGGAGGGTAGTCTGTGGATAACCAAAGCTCGGATCGGTTCAGGTTTAGTCCGCGTACAGTAATCTCGTCGCGTGCCTCAGGTAAGCTCGATCGCCCACGTTTGCATGCGTTCTACTTGATCTCAAAACCCGATGGAACAAGATTATGAAATCGGGCTTCATCATATAAGGCAATATTGTTTGGAGCTAGGGTTTCACATTTGAGGAGAGAAAATTTTATTATGTGGAATGTATTTACATAGTCACCGATGAAGCTATAAAAAGCAAGAAAATAGTGAAAATGTTACAATATTTTGATAAATGATTTTTCTAATTTGGGGTTAGCTTTGTAATAATTTTTAATTTTTAATTTTTCTTTTAAAATAGATTTCCTAGGGATAACCATAGATTGAATCGCGGGGATAACCATTTTAATTTTTAATTTTTAATTTTTAATTTTTAATTGCTCATCGTATAAATGAAGATGAGTTCTTGCGTTGTCCTGTTGGATGAAAGTCGTAGCCCTTGAATCCTCCCTTGGCCACATAGATTGAATCGCGGGGATAACCATTTTATGCCTCCTTTTTCCCTCTTTCGTTTCCCTGTTTCTCTCTTCATCGATCAATTACGTTGTTCAGTTTCTTATTGGATCGTGTCAAACCTATTACCTGTCATGTTAAAAACACATCTTATGATGAATTCAACACACATGGATGATGAATTCCAGGTTAAAAACCCTCTTCAAATGAGACTTGCTTTCCATCTTAATCATTGTCTACTTTAACTCGGACAATGTCTTTCTTTTACCGAATAAGCTTATAGATTGCAGATCAGCAAATAACCTGTCATGTTAAAGGGTATAAGCTGTCAAGTTAATAGCATTACCTGTCATGTTATTTTATTTCATTAAGGAGAAGATGATCGATTCGCATTACCTGTCATGTTAAAGGATATGACCAGTCATGTTAAACAGTATAACCTGTCATGTTAATAGCATTACCTGTCATGTTATTTTCTTTCATTAAGGAGAAGATGATCGATTCGCATTACCTGTCATGTTAAAGGATATGACCAGTCATGTTAAACAGTATAACCTGTCATGTTAATAGCACTACCTGTCATGTTATTTCTTTTCATTAAGGAGAAGATGATCGATTCGCATTACCTGTCATGTTAAAGGTTATGACCAGTCATGTTAAACAGTATAACCTATCACGTTAATAGCATTACCTGTCTTGTTATTTTCTTTCATTAAGGAGAAGATGATCGATTCGCATTACCTGTCATGTTAAAGGTTATGACCAGTCATGTTAAAAGTATAACCTATCACGTTAATAGCATTATCTGTCCTATTATTTTCTTTCATTAAGGAGAAGATGATCGATTCGCATTACCTATCATGTTAAAGGTTATGACCAGTCATGTTAAACAGTATAACCTGACATGTTAATAGCATTACCTGTCATCTTATTTTCTTTCATTAAGGAGAAGATGATCGATTCGCATTACCTGTCATGTTAAAGGTCATGTTATTTTTTTTTTGTTTGTTTCTAACTCAACAACAGAGGATATAGAATTATGCCTAACTCACATTTTTGTCATCCATTATAGTTATTAAGTCAATTTTCACACTTTTGTCATCCATTATAGTTATTAAGTCAATTTTCACTACTTTCTCTAAATATTAAGTGCAGGTGTCATGTACAAACGCTGAGGTTGGAAGGTTGAAATAGACAGGTGACATGTACAAACACTGGGGTGTCCATCAAATACGAGATTACGATCAAAAACACCCTTTAGCTATAATAAAGTGCACATGTGATTTCAAACAGATAGAAATATGATCAAAAGCATGACAAAAACATCTAGATACAGGACATAACCATTTAGAATTGCCAGCAAACACGGCAAAAACATTCAGAATTGCCAACACTACATGACAAAAACAGCAAATAAAAAGAACATCAAAATATTCACATCCTCATATGACCTGAATACTCCATTAGTGGTTTGCTCTCCACAAAGTACATGACAAAAACAAACTTAATGTTTTAGTAGTGTCTTACTAAAAAGAAATTGGAGCTTACTACTCACAAATTGCTGTTGTTGCTTCCTTGAATTGCAACCGGATTTTCATCATTTTGTTCGTTGGGGAGTTTGTTCTATTGGCCATTAAAATGTTCTTGCTGGCCCTTCCCATCGTCATTCAGAGTTCTTGTACTCCCTCAAATATGGACTTCAGGCTATCAAGTTTTCATTTGTGTGGAGCTTTGTAGTGGTCGTGTGCCTGTCGGAGTGGAGTTGTCTTCGTCTTCGGGGCTAGATCTGCTCGGTGGTGGTCGGCTCTCCTCCTCCTCCTCCTCAGATTTATCGGCGTCGTTGATGGTGCGGCTGCTTTCCGGTGGTTGCGCGCTGTCCGGAGTAGAGTTGTTCTCTTCAGATCTGGGCGTATCTCTCCTCTTCTCTATCCATCGTCCCCAGATCTGAAGTTTGCGAGTGAGTTTGGCTGGTTCTGTTGGGATGAGAGAGGATTAGGAGGAATTCACAGACCAGATTGTATTTCTAATGGGGAAATTGGTACGGCCATGGGGTTGAATTCACAGACCACATTGCCGCCCTATTGTCGCCGTCCAGCACTACCCGAGCCCCGCCTCAATTTGCCGCCGCTCGAGCCGCCGCCAGTGCCGCTACCATCGACGTCGGAGGAAGAGCCCAAGGCCGAGCCTCATCCATTCCAATGCTCGGTCTCCCGCCCGTGGACGACGCCGTTGCCGTGTTTGATGTCGCCGGTTGTTCCGACTCCGAGTACTCGGACTTCGCTCGGTCTCCTGATTTCGATTTGGGAATGAAACTCTCATTTTGATTTGGGAACCCTCGAGTCTTCAATTTCTCCAATCTTTAATTTCCAGATCTGAAAATCCTCTCTTGATTCATCGTTCTCCTCTCATCCTTCCCTTCCTCACTCACCATTGCCACCATTGAAGGCTCTCGAAAGCTTCCATCTGAGCTTCCTAGTACTTTCACAAATTGAAGGAGGAGAAGAAGGGGTTTGGTGGGTGAAAGGGACGGCTTGTTACCTTTTTTCTCTCTCCACCGGTTGCAACCAGTCTTTTACCGGCTGATGTAGTGACCCTTTGCAAATTTTTTTTGCAGGGGTTAGTTTAGCAAACCATTTCGGGGCAAGGGTTACTTCCTTTAAATCCTTCATAGTTTATTGACAGTTACCGGTGGTGAAGTAGTGGAAGTCCGGTGGGATGATGGACGCCAGTGAAAAGAGTGATGTTGATGGTCTCCGAAAAGCATGGGAAGGCTTAACATTATCGGCTGCGGAGGCGGATATCGTGCAAGCGGTCGGGGAGTCTGCCTCATCGGAGCGAATCGGGTTGTGCCTAGTGGGGAAATTAGTGACAGAGCAGTTGATCATGCACATTTAGGTAGTGTTAATATAGGCATTTAGATGGGTTTAGGTAGGGTAAAATGCATGAGTTAGAGTAGTTTTCATATTTTCATTATGTTTCAATTAGAGTCGGAATCTACAAGTTTTGTGCATGATTTCAGGTGACTGTAAAGAGGTGAAACTAAGCTCGAGCCAATGTTGGAAGATTGGACGAGAATAGAAGAGCACGAGAGCCGAGGAGAGGAGCTAAACATGTAAAGGATCGGAGCTGTCCAAGCTGGCGACGCTGCACTAAAACAAGTCGTACGAAGGCTGTATTTATCAGATCGGGGTGTACTTATACTTGTTGGAAAGAGGATTCGAAGACCTACAACTTTCGTGTTTACGACTTTTCCAAATTCAGCCTTAAAAATAGCCAAATCTGGACATCAAGTTGGCTATTGAACAGGAACTCGGGTGGAGCAAGACAAACTCGGCCGATATTTGGTGGCGAGCCCGAGTTATTCAAGAAAGACGTTACTTTGTTTAATTTCTGAAATTTAATTATTTTATTTTGTTTTTGAATTAATTAGGAACATGAAACGTTGTTCTGGTGGAGAACACAAGGGGGCTTTTTGTTCTTGTTTTTCTTATCGAACGAAGGGAGTACGAAGCAACCATTGGAGCCCTTTTGTGATTTCTTTTCAACCATAAACCACTAAACCTCTTTGCTTGGAAAAATTAATCGAAGCTTCAGGTTTGCAATTTCATTGTGAGATTTTTATTTCTTAATACTCCTCTTTGCATATTATCAATTCTCTGCGCCGGATGTTTAGGGTTTTCGTGAATTTTCATTAGCCTGATCAACTGATGCTTGTTCATGACAATCTGTAGCTAGATATAGGTAATTACTTGTTGAGTTATCCATATCCTTGAGTAGCAAAGTATAAATCTCTGAAACTGGTTGATTTAGAGATTTGTATAGAGAATTGATTTGCAATTGATGCAATAACTGGTTGTGCGCGTTGATTGTCTTTGTTGATTTCCTTTAAGCTTAATCGGTTATTGAATTGAATCTTGATAGTTTCAAGATTGTTTGATAATTAGGGTTTTCAGGGTCTGGTTGTCCTGTTAACTAGATTCGATAAGGAATTAGATTCAAAAGACCTAGTCTTTCCACAACAAAGTATTCAAGAGGAAGTTATCTTTTCGATATCAATGATCAATGAACAAACTTGAATGCTGAGATTGATTGACCTGAGCTATTCTCTCATATTCGTCCATTTAATCTGTTTTACTTTATTGTTTTGCTTACTTTTGCATTCTTAGTTACTTTAAACCATCAAAATCCCCCTTCTTTGTGTCTTTAGTTCTTATTTAGCACACTTGACTTGCATACAAATCATTGACTCTCTATGGGATCGACCCGTACTTGCCAAACTACATTAGTTAGGTTAGTCGGATATATTTGATAGGATTTATGGCGACTGAAAATCCTCTGTCAGCATTCCATAAACAAGCCAGCCTTCCGTCGTACAGTCCGACAAGTTTGGAGGGTCAAAGAGGAGCCGTTGATTCGGGATGTAGGTGACAAAAAAATTACATTTGAATTCTTCAACGCAGACGACAAGAACAGAGTCCTTGAAGAGTGTCCCTTAACCTTTGATGACTCACTATTGGTTTTGAAGGAATTAGAAGCCCCAGAGGGATTTGATGACATTGTATTCTATCATTCCCCTTTCTTGGTGATCACTAGGAACATACCGGTGGGAAAGCAATCTGAAGCGACATCAAAAGCAATTGGGAACTGGGTGGGCGAATTCTTGGCCTACGATCAACCTAACATTGCGGGCTTTCATAGCCAGATAAGAATTAAAGTTCGAGTAGACCTCTCAAAGCGCCTGATGCGGGGGGTTAAACTGGGTGTGAGCGACTGTTGGAAGTGGATAGACCTTCAGTACGAGCGCCTTCCAACATTCTGTTTCAATTGTGGCCACATTGGACATATTGCTCGCTTCTGCATGCCCAGAATGGCATCTAAGGGGCTACTAGGTAAAACTCCGAATCTAAACCAATTTGGCCCATGGCTTAGGGCTGCTTTGAATCCGAGAGGATCAATGATTAGCATCGAAAAGCGGGAGCGAAGCGTGAAACTAATGTGGAGATTCACGAAGGCAGACCTAGAGAGATGCGATGAGGTGTCAAATGTTGTGATCACGTCCGAGAAGGAAGATGGGATGATTGTTGTGGCACTAGAAAGGGATGAATTGCCCCGGAACCAGGGGAATACTAAGACGCCAGATAAAAGCAAAAGTTGGGGGGGGGGGATGGTGATAAAGACATGTTAATGGGAGTAAAAGATGCTGAGAAGGTTGTCACACAACCAAAGAAAAATGAGGGATAGGCAAGAATGACTGAGGTCACTGGGGTGCAGAACGAGAAGGCACAGGTGGGGGAAAACCCACGTAACACATCGGCTGGGGAGGGCAACGCGATCACAGGGAAATGTAAATATGTGGACAAGGGAGAGAAGTTTGATGAAAACACTAAGGAGGGGATGAGTGTGGTCAAGAAAGCCGCCTTGGAGGGTCGGGGAATGTTGGTGGAGAAGTTGTAAAAGTAGTGGGTGCTGGAAGTAGCCAGCGCCGCGAAGGGCCATGAAAATATATTGTTAGAACGTTCGTGCTATCCAGGACTGGTCCTGGAAATTTCGGCCCAACATTGTGTTTGTTATGGAAACCATGATACAAAGGAAGGTCCTTGAATCGACAATGAGGAGATGCGGATTTCCAGATGGTTTGTGTCTAGACAGTCGGAGGATGTCTAAAGGCTTAGGTTTCTGTTGGGAGCTGACGCACATGATTCACAGTGGCCACAACCTTCTGATATGTTAATTCGGGGACTTTAATGAGATTCTCTTTAAATACGAGAAGGAAGGAGGTGTTCCCAGAAGTCAAGATGAGATGGATTCTTTTAGAATGGTGGTGGAGGACTGTGGGGTGATCGACCTTGAGTGGAGCGGGTTTCTCATTAAAGAAAGACTCGACCGATTCCTTGCAAATGCTGCTTGGTGTGACCACTTCAATGCGTTCCGAGCAAGGAACCTTCCAAGATATTGTTCCGGCCACTCGGCCATCACCCTTGACATTGAACAAAGTGCGTCCAGCAAGAAGGAGCGATACTTTAAATTCGAAACCTTGTGGATGCAGTATGACGAGTGCCGAAATATTGTCAAAAATCAGTGGAGCGCTTTGGGTGGGAGTCCAAAGGAAAAGATTGCAAGATGTGCTCGAGGCCTTGATACGTGGGCTCATAGCGAATTCAGGGGTAGAAAGAAAGCGATTAGAGAATTGGAGGCGGAACTAGTTAGGTTGCAGACGTTGCCTCCCTCAGGAGATGTATTTGCAAAAGGGCGGGAAGTGGTCTCTCGGCTGAATACCCTCCATAGAGACAAGGAATCCTTCTAACACCTCCGAAACCGCGAGAATTCGCTAAGGGACAGAGACAAGAATACGTCTTACTTTCACCAGCGGGCGAATCAGAGGAGGAAGAGAAATCATATATCTTACCTTGAAGATGGGGAGAGGGAGGGGGGGGGGGGAGACATGAGGACAATCACGAGATAGAAAAAGTTTTGGTGGACTTGTTCAAGGAATTGTTTAGCTCCGAGGGAACTAGCCAACTAGAGGAGGCGTTCTCGGTGATCTCTCATAGAATCTCTGATGACATGAATATTGCGCTAGACAGGCTTCCAACGGAAGGGGAGGTATGGAATGCAATCCATCAAATGCATCCAACGAAGGCCCCATGCCCAGATGGTATGCACGCGATCTTCTTTCAAAAGTTCTGGGATGTGGTAGGGGGGACACTGTGAGGTTTTTGCAGTCATGGTGGAATGGGAACGCTGACTTTACTAAGGTGAACGAGACGGTCATTACCTTGATCTCTAAAGTTGCAGAGCCAAAGAGGGCGTCGGAGTTCAGACCGATTAGCCAATGTAATGTCATTGCTCCAAATCATCACATGTCCCCAATAATGCCCCCCCCCCCCCCCCACTCCTATCCCCCACTCCCTCACAAGCTTTGGACAAAAAGAAAAAGAAAAAGAGAATATAAATAGAAAATTAGATTAGAAAATTAAAAAATAGAGAGGTTTTGTGAGAGGGGACCGGAGAGGGGGACAAGGTCGGGGATAGAAGATTCGAACTCGTCATGTCATATACAAAATAATATCAGAGGTGATGGAAAATGGTCTAAAACCACTGCCGCCAATTCTCATCTCCCAAGAGCAAAGCTCTTTTGTTGCCGAACGGAACATCTCGGACAATGCTCTTATTGCGCTGGAGGTTTTCCATTACTTGAAGGGACTGAGGGCAGGGGAAAAGAGTTGGTTGTCGCTTAAGACGGACATAACAAAGGCATACGACCGTGTGGAGTGGGTATTTTTGGAGAACGTCATGAAGAAGATGGGATTTTCGGAGGCATGGTGTGGGAGGGTGATGAACTGTGTCTCTACGGTCTCATTTGCCTTCAAATTCAATGGCCTAGTCCGAGGTCGGGTGGTGCCAACTCGGGGATTACGTCAAGGTGACCCAATATTGCCTTACTTATTTATCATATGCGCATAAGTCTTCTCCTCGCTTATTGCCCTAAGGGTAGAAGAGAGTCGTATATATATGGCATTCATATCAGTCGAAGTGCTCCTAAGATTAGCCATCTACTATTTGCGGATGATAGTTTGTTGTTTGCTAGAGCTACTCCACGGGAATGCTCGCAGGTTGTCGGAGTTGTCCGATTGTACGAGAGAGCATCTGGGCAGAAGGTTAATTGGCGGAAATCAGAGATTTGCTTTAGCAAGATTATGAATTATCACCAAAGGGTTGTGATTGCTGACCTGATGGGAGTGTGAATGGTTGATCGATATTCTAGGTAATTGGGGCTTCCAATTGTTGTAGGGAGATTGAAGAAAGCGGTGTTCAAATCGATCAAGGAAAGGATTTGGAAGAAGATACAAGGATGGAATGAGAGGCTCTTGGCTCAAGTAGGGAAGAAAGTATTGATAAAATCGGTATTGCAGAGCATACCTACCTACGTGATGAGGGTGTTTCAACTCCCGGAGGGGCTGATTGAGGAGATTCACAGACTGTTAAGTAGGTTTTGGTGGGATCTACAGAAGAGCACCGCAAAATTCATTGGTTCCAGTGGCGAAGCCTTTGTGTTCCAAAGTAGATGGGAGGTATGAGATTTAGGGATTTAGGGGTTTTCAATGATGCATTACTGGCCAAACAGGGATGCCGGCTAGTACAAAACCCTACGTCACTGGTATCACGGGTGCTGGGGTCCGGGCTTGGAAACTACCCAAGCTTTTCCTGGAGGGGCATATGGGGGTGAAATCACTACTGCTAGAAGGGTTGGGATGGCGTGTGGGATCAGGGGAGAGTATCGATGTATGGGGCTCGAACTGGTTGGCTCGTGAAGGTTGATCCACAATGGAGAATCCAATTGTTGTAGGAGAATTTTACGGAATCAGACATTGAGTGCATCCTCGCAATTCCGCTCAATAGCCGATGGAGGCAAGATACCCTGATCGGGTGTCCTAAGAGGGATGGCTTCTTCACTGTCAAATTGGCATACTGGTTGGGAATATGTGGGCATCTAGATGCGTGGTTCCAGCGCCTCAATGGAGAAGCCGACCAGGTTTGGGAATGGCTATTGAAATTGCGAGCCCCTCCGAATGTACTTTTGTTTACCTGGCGTGCCTTGCAGGGGGCTCTTGCTGTCAAGGAAAGTCTCGTGAGCCGTCACGTGTTGGAGGCGGTGGAATGTGAGGGTTGTGGTGCGCCCAGCGAGACTGTTGTTCACGCCTTATTGGAGTGCCCATTGGCGGATCCAGCGTGGGAAGGATCGCGACCGGGACTTCGGATTAGAGGCAGGGGGAGTTCATCAATGAGTCAGGTCGCCACTAATGTTCATGGGGTCGATGGATCATTGGGACTTTTAGAGCTCTTTACAAATGCTTGGGTTGTATGGACGACAAGGAATTTGAGGCTCTTCGATGAGACTCCCCCAAACATCCCGTTGCTAAGGGATTCCTTTCAAAGGCATGTGCAGGACTATAGAGAAGTCTGGGAAACTCGAAATGCAGGGGTTTGCGAGGTCAATCGTCGGATTGTGGGGGAGAATTCGTGGGTGAGGTCGCCTGAAGGCACTATCAAGATTAACTCGGATGCTGCGTTAATGGGGGGGTATATGGCTAAGCGTTGTGGCCCTAGATGTTGCAGGACAGGTGTTGTGGGTTGTAGTATGTCGTGTCAAGGCTCATTGGGATGTTCATATTGCCGAGTTGAAGGCTGCTCACATGGGGGTTGAACAAGCAGTGATCGGGGGGCGACCCAAAAATATGGGGGTTCGGTGCTCTTGGTTAGGGGACTGAAGGCAGACACAAGAATATGCTCTTATTCACAAGTGGTAGTTGATGACATTTTAGAAATAGCAGAAGGCTTTATTGCATTTTCTTTTGGCCGTGTAAGACGTACGTAATGGCAATACGTTGTTACATTCAGTGGCTAGAATAGTTCCACTGAATGGGGTTGATCATGTATTCATCAATCCTATCCAGTAAAGTTTGATCGAGCTTGCGGAGATTGATCTTATTTAATAAGAATGTGCCGCCTTTATATTTAAAAAAAAAAACTTCTTTATTTACCTTTTGCAATCATTTTTATTTTTTTATATCAAATTTCTCAATAAAAAATGACATATTTAAATCAAATTTTATAATTTTCTTTAATAATTTCTTTAGAAATTTTTTCATGATACCCATATATAAAAAAATCTATTAATCTTTTTGTTCCTATGAATTATTTTACTAAAAATTTAATATTTAAACCAATGATTTTTTCAAATATATTTATTTCAAAAATTCTTAATTATACATACCCAAAAAACAAGAAAAAAATATCCAAAACAAAGATTTTGTCTTCTCTCTCTAGATTTATTTTTATATGTTTAAATTTCCTTTTTTTATTATTTTTAAAAATGATCTGTGAGACCCCTGGATTAATTTTATCTTGACTCGATTTAATTTAAGGGTCTGTTTGAATTCTAAGTGAGTATGCATTATAATTATGATCACTTTGAAAGTGTTTGTTTAATCTAATTTACAATGTGTTTAAAATAACACAAAATTCAAATAAAATAACTTATAACTTATATTAATAAATTACATTAATTTTATAATATAATTATAAAATTAATGTAATAATGAATGTTTAAATGACCCAAATTTCAAGACATTTTTTAAAAAAAATTATAATATTTTAAACACATTAGAATTATAATCACTTTTAATCTAAACACCCTAAATAGATCAAACAGATATATACTCAGTGGTGGATCATGAAGCTATTAGTCGAGGGGACGGAAAATTGAATCCTATTTTTTTTTTTCGAAAGAATCATTAATATTATAAATGTGTAACTAGAAAAAAAAATAACCATAAATTGTGCGTACTGTATTTTACAAATTTCATATATTTTAATATAGGGTAATCTGCAAAAAACCACCCCTTAAATATGACCTTTTACACAAAACCACCCTTTAAAATCGAATTTGCAAAAAACTACTCTTTAACTTTTTACTCAAATATCGTATATGAGCTTATAATATATCAAATAAAAGTTATCGATAAGATGAACAATCCTATTTTTGTTTGAAGGGCGACTATCACCCCTGACTCCAAAGAGGATCGGCCTTTGCGTATACTTATGGAGAGGTTTCCACATAAAATGTACGGACACCGGCCTAAGTTTACCACTTGTCAAACATATGTTACGTTTTAAAAGAGCTGGATATAGATTGGCACACCCCTCTCCATATATAGCTCCCTTGGGTGAGTAGGGCCGGCGAAGGTTGAGACAAACCCCTCCGCGCACTCCCGAAAACAACTGCACCGCCGACTATCTGAGCGTCCCCACCACCACACCGCCACCGTGTACACTCCAACAGACCCAGACAAAGGTGGTGGAAGCCCACATTAATTATATTTTATAATTACAATCATAAACCCAAACCTCCCAGCGTGCACTCCCAATTTTTGAGTGGACGCTACGACAGTTTATTAGCCGTGTGGAGCCCACTGCAGTGCAGGCCCTTTCTAAATATCAATCTAACTCCAAGTTCTCCAACGACAACAACACTCCACCAAATCTAAACATCTTTTATCTATTAAGGGTTAACATTTGAATAACAATGTATTATAATTCATAATGTACATTATAATACAATATTATACCTTATAAGTTATAGTACTAATACATGGCTATTCAAACGGAGTCTAATATTGTTGGACGATGTGTGTTTTACATGTACTTAAAAGTAGAGGTGTGCATGATTAGGTCCAAATCGAATTTTTGGACCGAACCAATATAAACCGAACCTAATCGAAGTTTTTCGGTTCGAGAATTTTGCATTTTTCGGTTTCGGTTTGAGTTCAATTTGTATTAAACCAAATTTTTTATACACTACATAAATACATTGTATATATATTTGTATACTTTATATATACACACATACTTACTGTGTATACATACATATATATATATATATATATATATATATATATATATATATATATATATATATATATATATAGTGTATATATACACACTGTATTTGCATGTGTATGTATATTTGTAACTGTATATGTATATATACACTGTATTTGTTCAAACTTTAAAATTTGTATACTTTAAAGTATTTTGGAATATGTGCACATATTTTGGAATATATACACATATTTTGGAATGTGTATATATGTGTATAGATACTATATTTTATATATATTTGTATACTTTAAAAAAAATTATGGAAATTCGGTTCAATTATGTTAAAACCGAACTGAACACAAACCAAATCGACAAATAACCGAACAAAATCTAATACTTTCGGTTCGGCGTTCGGTTTGAAATTTTAAGATTTTCAATTCGGTTCGATTCAACCCGATTTGGTTAGGTTTTAGACCAATGCACAACCTTTCACCCATATCCATCGGGTGAGCAGGTGAAATGGGTGAAATATGGATGACATCTGGGTGATTTTTGCTAAATATACATCATTGAATTCCAATAAAACATGTAGAGAAAACAGTGGCTAAAATAACATTATCTTGCACATCAAGTCTTAAATAAGTCATCATAAATTTAAATAACATTGTCTTAAACATATGACCATAAGTTTTAAACACAAACGAGAGTTTAAATAGCATTGTCTTAAGGAAAATAAACCGTACAATAACATCAAGACAAGAGTGGCAGAGGACGAAGAGGGCAAGAGGTTTGCATAACGAAGTGCCAATTAGGAAGTTATGGTTTAGGAAATTAGAAAGTTTATATGTTTTTTATATAAAATATATAAATAATACTTTTATAATGTATATTGATGGTGGATCGGGTCAGATGGTGGATGATGGGTCGGGTGGTGGATCGGGTGTGGGTGGAAAAAATCTCACCCCATCCGACCCACCACCCATATCCACTTCACACATATCCACTTTTCACTCGTTTTTTTTTTCGGGTAGGGTGATTCTGGTTCGAGTCGAATGCGGGTAAAATTGTCATCCCTAATTGGCAGCCCATAGCTCCACAAATCTCTTGAATTTGAATGTACTCGACTTCTCAATTTCAAAAATGATAAAACTACATATTGTACTATATTAATATGTAGAAAACTCCACAATAGCCCCCTTAGAGCATTTCAACAGCCCTTGTAAAATAGAGAAGATGGACAATTTTTTAAAAAAAATATGAGTTTTTAACATCGACAACTCTTGTAAAACAATCTTAAAATATAGAAATAAGAGGAGAGAGAAAAAAAAATCTCTAAAATTAAAGAAAGGGTTAGAATCTGTAAAATTAAATGCATTCACCTCTTCTAATGCCTGTCTATTTGTTCATTAGTTGTTCCCTATTGATTTAATTAAGTTATTGAAATTTTATTTATTAAATTATGAATTTATACATTTATTATATTGTACAATAAATGTAGAAATTTATATAATATTAAAATTGTTATAGTTATAGTGTATCTGTTTTTAGAGATTTAGCTTTCTTCTCTATTTTAGAGATTTTTTTCGAGAAAATGTGCTATATTAATATCCAGTAAACTCCACAGTAGCCCCTCTTACTTGTACCATTTTCTAAAAAAAAAAAACACTCTTCATTTATACACATTTTATTTACAACTAACTAGCTATGCAATATCACCCATTTGCCCCCCTCTCCCCTAAAAAAAAAGAAAGGAAAAAGCCCAAAGTTAATTAAAAAAAAGGGGTGATTACTAGGATGTCCAAAATTTTGGGTTTTATTAGGAAAATGTCTACCACCCTCTCCATATTAGCAAAATGTCCACCCACTACTGAAACAAAGTTGCTGAAATTGAGTTTTTTTTTTCGCGAAATTGAGTTTTTTTTTCGCGTTGCTGAAACTGCTGAAACAAAGTTGCTGAAATTGAGTATTTTTTTCCCCGCGAGATTGAGTTTTTTTTTTCCGCGTTGGTGAAACTGCTGAAATCGAAGTTGCTGAAATTGGGCCCCTGTGCCCCCCACGTGTGCCCCCTCGTGTTTCAACATTTTTTTTCGCGTTGTTGAAACCCCGATTTCAGCACTGTTGTTGATGCTGAAACCCCGATTTCAGCACTGTTGTTGATGCTAAAATCCCGATTTCAGCAACGCTATTGATGCTGAAACCCCGGCTTCAGCAACGCTATTAATGCTGAAACCCCGGTTTCATCAACTTTGTTAATGCTGAAACTCCGATTTCAGCAACGTTGTTGATGCCGAAATGGTTATTGTTGACACTGCTGAAATTGTTATACAAGCTACTGCGATATTTAATCATGGCTCCTTATACTTTCGTTAACAAAATGCAACTAATCAACCATCAATCTCCCTACCAAAATTCCAATTCACATTCTTCTTCCCAAATTTCATAACTACATTAATTTTTTATAACAAAATAAAATGATGAAAGTAAGATTGTTTAAAAAAAATAAGAACTAGCAGAGTAGGAGCACAACAATAAACAACTAGCAGAGCAGCAGCAACACTAAGGAATTCACACAGCCACAATATCACACAAATTCACAAATCTGAACACAAATACTGTGAAAAATCTTAAATGGATCATCAGTCAGATGCTGAACATTACCAATGCTGAACTCGGAATGGGACATTGCAGAACATTACCGATGCTAAAATCAAGAATCTCGGGCTTGTGGTCGAGTTCAAGGCATTCGGCCTTGCCGGAATCGCAAGGGTCGTCGCCTCGCCAATAGATCTAGAAGTAGATCCGGTATCCGCGTCATTCTGTCGACAACCAACAATCCCCGGCGGCCTTCATATCTGAATTCGGCCTTGCCGGAATCGCAGGCGTTCACTAATGGTCTTCAGATCTGAATTTGACCTTCAAACAGAGAGAAATTGTTGGCCTTCATGTCTGAATTCGACCTTCAAACGGAGAGAAATCGCCACCGGATTACAGATGAATCGCCACGGCCCATAGATCGGCGTCCTCAAGATCTGGGAGGAGCAACGACAGACCTTCAACGGAGCGTCGTCGATCTGTTGCTGTCGTCGTCGATATGTTGCTGTCGTCGCTTGAGAGCGACCGATGGACTCGGATCTGTTGCTGCTGTTCTGATTTCAGCAAACGTCCCTGCACTGCACCGCCGAGACGGGAGGAGGTAGAGATGACGGAGGTGATAACAATAGAACAATGGCGGAGGAAGCTCTCTGGAGACGGGAGGAGAGGCACCGCGCCGGACGATGGAGGGATTGCAGAGCTCAGATCTCTCTCGCTTGAGCGAGGAGAAGATGGGATGGGTTATCAGAGGAGGAAGGGGGCACAGAGGAGTCGATCTTCAAACAAAACGGCGGCCAATTCTGATTTAGGTTTGGAAGGGGTAAATTTGTCCAAAATTTTGAAGATGGACAAAAAAACTAATTAAACTGGCATGGGAGACACTCTCTAAATAAAGGCAGAAAAAAAGGCTTGTACATCAAATTTTCTCTTAAAAAAAATACGGTTGTTCTATCTTCTATTCCATTGAGAAGTCAAGTTGGAAAATATTTCTCCTAGATACACCCGATTTAGTCATTTTTAAATTAGATTATAGAGTTCGTCTATTTTCTTTTAGGATTTCTTTCCTAATAAAATATCTTTATTATGTGTTCTTAGACCATCCACAATGGTTTTGCTTAAAATATGCACATTTGCACAAGATGTGTAAAAATACAACTGACTTTTTGGTAATTTGCTCCATTGGTAAAATATGCATTTTTACACATTACTTAAATACAATTCATTTAAAACAAAAAAAATTATAAAAAAGTAAGCGAATTAAATTGTCTTGCTTTTTGTAAAAGTTTATACACATGGGGATGTGGTGTGCTCAAATTCGCACATCACATGCTCAAACGTGTACATTTGCACACACTTAAAATAATCAATGAAGCTCAAAATTGTCTAAAAAGTACATATTTACACACCACCATTGTAGATAGTCTTAGTATCGACAATAGACAAACCATTAAAAAGATTATCTTGAATTTTAAAATCACCAACTTCTAAAGTCTAAAATATCTCCTACACCGGCCTTTCTCTCTCTTCATACTTTCTTCATCCATCTCTCTACTTCTCAACTACTCTAGAAAAATTTAAAAAGAAACAAAAAAGAAAATCAAGAAAAGCCATTTTCTTTCCTTTTCTAAAAAATCAAAATCCCTTTTTCTTCCATCTCCCTATAAATTGCAGACATCCACCAAATCAGCCCCACTCTTCCATACTCAAAACACACACAAACTCAAAACAGTCACCGGCGACCGCCCCCATTGCTCTGCTTCCGCCACCGCAGCCATCTTCCTTCATTCCCCTGGTTTTTCCGGTCAAACCCAATCTCTTCCCCCTTTCCGATTCCATTCCTTTCTTGGGTATCAATTTTAAAATTCGGAGTTGAATTCCCAATTTGGGTGCTGGGTGGGGAGCGATTTCAAGCGAGGATCTAGATTTTATGGAGTTATCATCATCTTCCTCTTTATATTCCCCCATCTCTGCTTTTTTCAAATTCGATATGCCCTGTTTGAATTCCTGAATTTTTTTTCCCGATTTCCGAATCCCCCTATCTTAATCGAATCTAATCGCTCCCACCCACAGAGATATTTTTTTTCACTTGCATATTCTATTTCAATCTCCCACTCTCAAATCCCCAAATTCCGATCTCAAATCCCCATCAAAATCGATCTCCCCTGCTTTCCCCTCTTGCCGTATAAAAACAGAGTATTTGATTTTCACACTTTCCACATTGGCTTCAAAATTCCAAAGCTCGGATCTTTTCCCTCATCCATGGCTGCTACGCGGAGCAATAGGAACGGCAAGAACGTCGTCGACGAAACAGAGGAAATCAGCCCGGAATGGAGGCCGGTTTTTTATGATGCCTCCACTTCCGGCAGTCGACCTCTCAAGAAAAGCCGGAGCCCCGATCGGTCCACTCCGTACCCAATTCCTCCGTCTTTTTCGCCATTTCAATCCACTTCATCTTCCTCGGAGCCCTTCCAGCCGTCTAAATTCAGCTTCCCCTTCGCTTTCGACCCCAATTCCGGCCAACTCCCTTCCCCTGTTCTCCGGCTACCACCGCCTCTGCCGCCTTATGACCAGCAGCAGCAGATGATTTCCTTCGCCCAACAGCAGCAGCAGCAGCAGCAATTGTTGCAGAGCTACCCGCAACTGCTTCAGCACCAGAATTTACAGTACTGGAGCGAGTCGTTGAATTTGAGCCCCAGAGGAAGGCCGATGGGTGTGACTAGATTTGGGGGCGGCGATCACGCTGCCGGCGGCGGCTTATTTTTCCAGCAGCCGGCGCCGGTGTCAGCGGTGTCGACCACGAAGCTGTACAGGGGGGTGAGGCAGCGCCACTGGGGGAAATGGGTGGCGGAGATCCGCCTCCCGCGGAACCGTACGCGGCTCTGGCTCGGAACTTTTGACACCGCCGAGGACGCCGCAATGGCCTACGACCGCGAGGCCTTCCGACTCCGCGGCGAGAACGCCCGCCTCAATTTCCCCGAGCTCTTCCTCAACAAAAGTAGAGCACCTGATTCTGATTCTATCTCTTCCCATCCATCACCCGACCCAATTCCACCACCAACTGTCACTGCCGCCACTTGTCCGCCAGAGCCACCTCCCCATACAGAAGACTCTAGCGGACAGGTGACAAGTGACATAACCAGCGACGAACATGTCATTGGTGCAAATGAGGTGGTTGGTGACAGGGTGATGGAGGGATTGGACATGACAGAGACATGGCGAGAGATGATGTCAGAGGCGTGGTTCAACGCGATTCCGGCAGGGTGGGGGCCCGGGAGCCCGGTTTGGGATGATCTCGACACATCGAATAATCTCCTAATGCAATCTGGAGATTTTCCTTCCTTTCTAGGGCATGCGAATTCAAATGCAAATCACCAAATGATGCAACTGGAGAGCTTCGCTTCGGCTGCAAACTCTTCTTCCTCTTTCTCTCGCCCGATCAATCCCTCTTTCCGGAGGGATCAAGACTAGGGTTCTTCAATAAACCCTCCTTCTCTTCTTTCACCTTCAATCATCTATTTGTGGTTGCAATGTTTTTCAAGAAGCAACCATAAAGATGGTCAATTTCTCTCTTCTTCTCACATTTTTTTAAAAGGTGATTCAGCACTATTTAGCAGTCAATATATTATAGTTTTAATATAGTGGTTCTCATTATATTGACTACTTGTTTGATTTCCATCAGAAGCTGTGTTTTTTTTTTATTATGGCTGAAATGGAAATGGAATCAATCTTTTCTTGTAGTTTTTTTTGGTTTGTTGCTTAAAACTTTGTTTGTGTATCAAGTTATTCTGTATTACTAGATATTTGTATTGTATGCATGTGCTACTGCCCTTTTAAATTTTCTATTGTTGTGTTGTTTCTTATTGCAAATTTAGGGATATGTATTGTTGTATTTGTTCTATCGAAATCTTTGAACACCAAACACCAACTTTTAAACAATACGTGTGCTAGTTTAGAATGACAATGGTAATAATTAATATTTGGTGAATTCCAAAAGGCTAGTATATTGTTCATCTAATATATATAAATGAACAATAACACATATTACACATGTATGGCAATGGTTATGGTAATGTCACCTACTAACTAAATAGTAATAGTCATAGGGGCTCCAACTCTCAAGGTAGAAAAAATTGTCAAAAGGGGATATGTAGATGGAGATAAATAAATGGTACAAATTAAACTTTTAGTAAATACAACTGCAAGCTGAATTGGTCAATGTATTATAAATAACGGTATATAGATTACAATAATACGCGATCATATCAAGAGTCTCGTGTAAAACAAGACGACAAAAATGTCTAATCTAATAAGGGCGGATTGTTCAATTGTCTTCTAATTGGGCCCCATCTAAGCACCATCCACCCCCAAGAAATTAAACCTCACAATTAAGGTTATGTATCCAAAGGTAAAAAATGCACGTCCTTAACGACGTGCAACTCTTCTGACTAATTAGCGTTTAAAAAAATTAATTAACCCCTTTTAACCATGCACGTCCTTAAAGACGTGCATGATTTGGGGTGTATATAGCGAACACGTTGGTAAAAGTGTAGCTGATGGGGTAGCTGAAATTGATTGGGTAGCTTAAGTTAATGGATTGTTTGTATTAAATATATGTTAATAAACTAGTATGATATTTGAGAGATCTAAGTATTAGGATAGCTGATGGAAACTTGTGAATAAAAAGTCATAAGGTTCAAAAAGTTCGGGTGTATATCTGTTGAAAAGTTATGATTCCAAAAGCTAATTATACTAAAATATTTTATTTATTTCATTTAAAACTATATAATTTTAAAAACACAAGTTCCGAAGAGCTATTTATTGTGCCAAACAGAGCCTAAAAATCATATATAATAACAAACAAACAATACCAAGTGTTGGGTTGACATCAAGAAACATGAGTATTCGACATGGATGATAGCATCAATCGAAGCATAGTGTCAAGTCGACACATGAAGCCTAAGGGTGTGTTTGGCAATAGATTATAAATGAGAGATTTTGGGGAGATATAGTTTTTTTTTTTAGATGGAGTTTTTTTGTTTAGATTATGGAGATTTTTTGTAAAAAATCTTGTAAAAAAGTTGAATGGTGTTTATAAATTTTGAAAGAGTTTTTAAGATGGAAATGTCGAAAATGCCCTTAGGTTATTACCTTCCCCTCCCTCCCTACTTGGACAAAATAGCCTCCTCCTCCCATCAACATGGTTCGATATTCTTCTTCCATCCTCTGCTCATTTCGCTGTGACTGAAGCCTTCCTCCCTTGGGCTTGTGATCTCCCACCTTTCCTTCAAAGTCGGGTGGTTGGAGAGTCATCTGGCAAGGGCGACCAACGATTTGTAGCAGCTCGCAAGGCTACGAAAGCAGCCAACAGAGACGAAAAGCTCATGATGGCACTTGGAGACACATCTGGCAAGGGCAATCAGCAATTTGCAACAGGGCAGGCGACGAGAGCGAACAACCAATGCTGGGTAGCTAGGGCTTTGAACAGATTGATCTTAGAAAGGGCGGGATTGAGCTTGTGAAATGGAAGCTTGGAGAAAAGCTCCATAATCTTGCACCCACAAGCTTTTATTTTCGTCCGAAAATAATCTCCGAAAGCTTCTCCTGAAATTACCCAATATATCTCTCCCATAAACTCTTGTCAAATATCTTGAGTGTTGCCTTCTTTAACCCTCCCCCTCACCCCCCCACCCCCCAACCCCCCAACCAAAAAAAAAATCATAATCTTCCGCCAAACACACCCTAAATCCTTTTATGGTTTCTTAACCTCTACAACGAGGTTTCATGCCCCTCTGCGATCCACCCAAGCAAATCATGCCCTAACGCTAAAACTGTTCACCTCCTCTCTTTCCTTGCGATTTCCGGCCTGCTTACATCACACATCTCCGACCACTAATCCGGCAAGGTTGGTCCTCTCGACCACCTTGTTCTTGCTCGACTCCTATCCTCACGAGGGAGTTGTGGCTTGGATTGGTGGTTTTCGACTCCCCCTTGGCCGGAGACCTCCATAACCGTCCTCTCTTTTGTCTATAACCCACCTCAAACCGCCCTGTAACCTCTTCTGACGTCGAGTTTTCGATTGCTCAGCCTCTTGGCTGGTGATCTCAAGCTCCGGCGATGGCTCGTAAGCCTAAGGTTCGTGCCGAGGCTGAAGATACTAACCCTCCGTTGGAGGTTGATACTCTTGTGGATGATCGTCCACCCAAGAAAGCTGGTGGTTCTAAGGGCGGCACGAAATCTGTTGCGAAGACGAAGGTCCAAGCTTCTAAGGCTGATATGAAGTCCTCGTCGATGAAGGTCAATGTGGATGTTCAAGCTCGTGCGGTGTTGTCTGATGTTGATAAGCCGATGAGGAGTTCCCTCCCCTGTCGTCGGCTATGAATTTTCAAGGGTCTAAGGATCATGCTGCTAGTTTTCAAACCGGTGAGTCGCCGCTTGCTAGTGCTAACATGACGTCTAGTAAGCCTACTTCTATGGGTAATGTTGATAAGGAAGTGGCTACGGACATTGCTAAGGATGGTGCTATGCCGAATGATGTGCCCATTGGTGGCAATGTTGGAGGTAGTAATACGGCGCCTACTTCCAAGATCAATAAAGCTTCTGAGATTTGTGTAAATGGGGATGGTATCAACCCCGATCCTCCTAATACATGGGTTGTTAGGTCCAAGAAGATATTCATGAATGCCAGCCTTGGTGGCAAGCTCGTTTATACTAAGCCGTCGGATAAGTTTGTGCTCACCAATGAGGAGGAATTGCCGAAGGAGGTTGTTTGGGGATGGTCTTTACTTGGCCATTATGTTGGATATTATCCGGGTAACTTTTTGATTAATGAGCTCAAGAAATCGTGGGGTGTGAAATGTCATTTCCGGATTGAAGCCGGATGGATGATCTTCACTTTTGATTCGGAGAGTTCTTGCAATGAGGTGTTGAAGGGAGGGCCTTACTTTATTAAAGGAAAGCCGCTTCTTTTGAAGCCTATTCCGGATAGGTTTGCTTTCAATCGGAGAGACATTGCATCTATTCCTCTTTGGGTGCGATTCTATGGTTTGCCGCGCACCTATTGGTCTTCCGAGACGCTTGGACGGCTTGCATCGGTTGTTGGAAATCCTCTTTTCTTGGACAAGGTCACGGAGGAGAGGACTCGGGCTTCGTATGCACGTGTTTTGGTGGAGATAAATTTCGCCCATGATATTATTCGGGAGCTTCCGATTCATTTCCATGATGGTGACACCATTCCATGTAAGTTCTTGATTGAGAATGAACCTCTTTATTGCAAGGAATGTTGTGCTTTTGGTCATGCAGCGGATACTTGTGCATTTCGTGATAAGAGGGTGAATGTGGGGGTTAATTCTAAGCCTCCTAGCCGTGATCCTAAGGTTCTTAGGAAAGGCGCTCTCAAGGGGCCCGGGAATGCCGAGGAGGGTACTAATGAAGGTCGTGTTGAGAATGGTGAGCAAGGGGTGCGAAATGATTCCAACATGCAGGGCCCTTTGTCCCGAACTTTGGTGGTCAATGTCTCTACTGACGAGGCTCATGATAGTGGTGGTCATTCGTTGAGTGGTAAGGACACCGAGCATGCGGGTGGGGAGGCTCAAACACATAGTGATTATGTTCCACCTTCTACTAGGGGTGGAGCCCGTGTGCGTGTATTACAAAACAAGAGTGATAAGGGAGATAATAAGGGTGGGAAACACACTAAGAGTGCTTCTAATGCTCAATCTAATGGTGTCCAAGGTAAGGGTGCGAATGATGCTTCACTTGACGAGTCCTCGACGAATGAGAATGGTCATCGGGTTGAGGATGAGGGTGGTGACTCGACTTCTCAGCCGGGGTTAGAGGATACACCACTTGCTTGGAGGAGGATGAGGTGTTTACTAAGTACCTTTCTAGGTCGGCTAAGAAGCGGGCTAAGGAGGTTGTGGCTCAAGCTCTTAGGTCGCAAGCTAAGTGGCTGCATAAGTCGTTTAGAAGCGCCAAGGATGCTCGAAATGGTAAGGGGAAGATCGAGGAGGGTGGAAGCTCGAAAGAGCAACCATGAATGTCCTTGCTTGGAATGTGAGGGGGCTTAATCATCCCCCGAAACAAAGTGATGTTAGGAAGCTCATTTATGAGAAGAGGGTTAAGGTTTGTGGCTTACTTGAGACTAAGTTGACGAGGATTGCTAATCTTGATGATTTTGTTGAGCGACTTCTTCCCGGTTGGAGGTTCGCCTCAAACTTTCATCTTCATGATCGGGGTCGTATTTTGATGTGTTGGGATCCATCGGAGATTGATATTGTCTTGTGTGGCTCCTCGGCACAACATATTGCTTGTATGGAGACTTGCATAGCCTCAGGATTCAGGTTCGGATTATGTTTTGTATATGGATTGCACACCGTGGTTGAGCGGCGAGCCTTGTGGGAATCGGTTTCCTTGGAGCTTGGGGCTGTTTTGGCTCCTTGGATGGTTCTTGGTGACTTTAATAATGTTATGTCTTTTGATGAGCGAGTGAATGGAGAGCCCGTTACGATGTATGAATGCAAAGATATGCTTGAAGCTTGTCATGATATGGGTCTTGCGGATGCACCTTCTACATCTTCGTCTATATACACTTGGACGGATCGGCGCATTTGGAGTAGGCTTGATAGGGTTCTCTTGAACCATGATTGGGTGAATTGTGATATGGTTTGCTCGGTTCACTTCTCGGATTTGTTTCATACTTTTGATCATAAGCCGGCGGTGGTGACTATCCGTAGGGAGGTGGTGGGTGCTAGAGCTTGTTTTAAGTTCCAGAATATGTGGGTTGATCACCTTGACTACAAGCGCATTGTGCGGGAGAGTTGGGCCACCCATGCCATCGGCACCTACCAGTTTCGCCTGTCTCGCTTATTGGATGGGATCAAACAGCCTTTGAAAGCCTTGGATCGGAAGGAATTTAGCCATATCTCGTCTCGTGCTTCTAGGGCTGTTGCTACTTGTGCGTCGGTATTGGAGGATTTGAGGGTTAACCCTTCTTCGGAGATTCTGCGCAGCGAAGCTGAGAGAGCTCGTCTTGATGCTCAACGCTTGACTAGAGCTGAGAGGGTCTTTCTTTCACAAATGGCTAAGGCAAAGTACACGCTTCATTTTGATAGGGGAAGTAAGTATTTTCATGCCTTGGTTAAGACTAATGGCAAGCGACGCTTAATATCTTCTATTGCTCGAACCGATGGGAGTTTGGCGTCTAATGAGGATGAAGCTGGGCAGGAGTTTATTACTTATTTCACCTCTTTATTTGGGGTTGATGTTGATGTTGTTATTGATCCTACCGAGAGGTTTGCTCATGGTGCGTCACTTTCGCCGGAGGATTGTGCGTCACTTGAGCAGCCCATTTCAAACGCCGAGATTAGATCCGCGTTATGGGCTATGGGGGATGACAAGGCGCCGGGTCCGGATGGTTTCTCATCCAAGTTTTATAAAGCCTCATGGGATACTGTTGGGCCGGAAGTTTGCGCTGCGGTCAAGGAGTTTTTCATTAATGGTAAGCTTCTCCGGCGTTTCAATCACACTATTATTGCTCTTATTCCAAAGGTGGCCAGCCCTTGTCGTGTTGAGCAATATTGGCCGATTGCTTGTTGCAATGTCATATACAAGCTTATTACGAAGATCATGACGGAGAGGCTTGGGAGGTGCTTGGGCAGAGTTATTGACCAAGCGCAAGGTGCATTTGTGAATGGCCGCCTTTTGTCCGATAACGTATTCTTGGTCCAGGAACTAATTCGTCGGTACAATGTAAAGCGAGACACCAAGAGATGTTTCTTGAACGTGGATCTTGCTAAAGCTTATGACACTGTCTCCTGGAAGTTTCTCCGTTTTGCTATGGAGGGTATAGGGATGCCGCCTAGGTTTGTTGCTTAGGTAATGGAATGCATTTCATCCGCTTCTTACTCCATCAAGATGAATAGGGGTATTCATGGTTTCTTTAAGGAAAAACGGGGTCTCCGGCAAGGTGATCCACTATCGCCTTTGTTGTTTGTCATTTGTATGGAGTTTCTCTCTCGCTTGATCCGGAAGGAGGTTGCTCAGCCAGCTTTCGCTTATCACCAACATTGTGCGAAAGTCAAGCTCACTCACCTCATTTATGCAGACGATATTGTCCTGTTTTGTCGAGGTGATTTCGGTTCTATTGAAGTGTTATTGGGCTGTCTTAGATCCTTTGAGGAAGTCTCCGGATTGAGGGTTAATGTGGCTAAGTCCTCCGTCATCATGGTTTCGGTTTCGGATGAGGAAAAGGCTGCACTTGTTGCAGCAACTGGGTTCCGTGAAGGTTGCTTTCCATTCCGATACTTGGGGATACCTATTACGCCGCATGAGCTTCGGGTAATACATTATCAGCCTCTCCTTGATCGCATCTCCAATTCCATTGGTGCTTGGGCTAAGAAGTCTCTATCCTATGCGGGGAGAAAGGAGCTGCTGGCGTCGGTCTTGCAGGGCAATGCAGCGTTTTGGCTGTCCATTTTGCCTCTATCGGCCATGATTGTTTCGAAGCTGGAGGCTCTTTGTCGGAATTTTCTATGGAAGAATCCCAAGGTGCGATGGGCAAAGGTATGTGCTCCTAAAACCGAAGGGGGCTTGGGTTTAAGAGATCTTCGGCATTGGAATGATAGCTTTATGATTAAGCATTATTGGCACATCCTTACTTGTCGGGAGTCATTGTGGATTCGGTGGATTCATCACCGGTTCTTAGAGGTTGTTGATGCTCTGACATGGCTTCCGCATAGGCGTGATTCTCCGCTTATTAAGGCCATATTGCATGCTCGGGACTTGGTTGATGCCATTGATGGTGTGGATTGTGCGACTAATCTCATGAGTTCTTGGTGTATTGATGGACGCTTCTGCGTCTCCAGGGCCTATGATGCTATACGCGTTTGTTTGCCCAAGGTTAGGTGGTTTCGTGAGGTATGGGTCAAGCGGAACACTCCCAAGCATATGTTTGTCTTGTGGTTGGCAGTTCTTGGAAGGCTATCCACCTTTGATCGGCTTTATTACCTTGACATTGATCATTCGTGCCGGTTATGTGGTTTCGATCTAGAGACGCATGACCATGTGTTCTTCCATTGTCCTTATGTGAGAGAGATCTGGACTATCGTTTGTCGGAGGGTAGGAATCCCTATGGCTGTAACCTCCTTGGGAAGAGCTTTGAGATGGCTTCGGCGTTACTCAAAGGGGCTGGGTCCGCGTGCCTTGGCTCATCGATATGCCTTGTCGGCTTCGGTATATCTTATATGGCATGCTAGGAACGTTCTTGTCCATGATGACAACCTCATACCTCCTGATGTCGTGGCTCGATTGATCTTGACCCATGTTTTCCGGTTGTTACATGATCAATTTCCGCTATGTATTGTTGAAACAATTTAGCTTTGGGACCTTGTATTTTGTATGTAGATTGTATTGCTGAGTTGCCTACGTGCAGCTTGGAATACTTGTTTTGTTTATGTATCGCCGAAAGGTCTATGTACCTCTAGGGATACGTTGATTTTATTTTGGTCATGCTTGATTGTACCAGCCTTTTATGGCTTATATTTCTTTCTATGAATTTACCCACCATTCCCCTTTGGGGTTTGGATTCTCAAAAAAAAAAAAAAAAAAATCATGCCCTAACATCCAATCACAGAGAGCCAAAGTTTGTTGCTTAATTTGACTCTTACCACGATCTCATGTATACACTTTGCTACCGACCACCTTTTGTCCTAAAAAATAACCAAATTTCTAACCTTCCAAGTGAGACCATGCTCTTCGGACGAGCACCTTCAAATTATACCAACCTCCCCTCCAAACCTTCCTCTAAATATGAAATGAGGACCCACTTTAAGACCATTTCCCTCATCTCTTTCCTGTACGGGCGGCTTCATTCTATAAGAGGAACAATATGCAAAGCTTGCATAATATTATGCGCGCGTCAGATTGCATTGTCATTAATTATGTTGGGAAAACTAATTAAAATACCCCCACCTTTGGGGGTATGGTAAAAATATATCCTCAACTTTCAAATGTAATAAAAATATCCCGACCTTTGAGGGTGGTGGTAATATATTACCCTGTGTTTTCTCACGGGTCAAAAATGTTGACAAGACAGCCTACGTGGATTTTTTTTTACAAGACAACATACGCGAAAGCCTTTTTTTTTACAAATTAGCACTAAAATTAGGTTTTCTTGATCGGTTTTCTTAGGAAAAAATAAAACGATAACAAATTAAACCCGAAAAACAAAATTGATTCAACCAAGCAACTAATTTGGTCAAAATTGTCTTAAATTAACATAACACGACTATTCCTAACACCAAACCGACAACAAAACTAAACCAACAACAACAACAACAACAACAACGAAGAGGGAAAAAAAACTTACCCGCCCAAATCCGTGAACGAATCAAAGGGGAAGAAGATGTGAGAGAGACAACTTAAGATAGTCGACCACAAGGGAGGAAGACTGACATTGAAGAGGAACTATGAGCTACCTGGAAGACAATTCAAGAGGCGACCACGGTCCATGGAAGAAGATATGAGAGAGGAAAAGGCGTTGGGTATGAACCCGGTCCAACTCTTGATTTTTTTTTCCTAAGTACACTGTTCAAGAAAACCCTTGTAAAAAATCTGCGTAGGCTGCCTTGTCAGCATTTTTGACTCGTGAAAAAACTTGTAGTAATATATTACCACTACCCGCAAAGGTCGGAATATTTTTATTACATTTGAAAGTTGAGGATATATTTTTACCATACCCCCAAAGGTGAGGGTATTTTAATTAGTTTTCCCAATTATGTTTTATAATGTACAATATTATATTATAATAGGCATTATAAGTCATAATTAATAGACATGTAAAGCAGACTTTATACAAACTAGGATTATCCGTACAATTATTTCTACATATATACCGACTTATACAAAATCCCTCCTATATATCTAAAATAGAATTTTAGATTATTGCTTAAATTATAAATTTTGATCAACCATTTTTCAAAAAAATTAGATAGGAGATTGTAATAATTTGTGCTCCGTATTGGTTTGTTTATCATTGTTGATTTGTTTAAATCTTTTTATTAGTAATAATTTATTATAGGTGTTGAAAATGGTAAAATTTATAGAAAAATTATTAGAATGATGGTGTTTATTGAGAAGTGAAATATTTTCTTTAAACTTTCATCATTCACTAAAATATAATTTATTTTAGATTAAAAATTTGTGCTCCGTATTGGTTTATTTATAGAGTAGTAAAATTAAAAATATTCATTCATATTAATTATCAACTAATACTTCCATTTAAAAAAAATTCATGATTAGTAAGAAATTAAACTACCAAATAGATCTATGTATCTAAATATAGATTAGACAAATTGAATTAGAAATGCATATTGAATTCACCTCATATCCACTAGTTGTGGATTTTAGGACAAGAAAATCTTGCAATTTAATGGTGTAACCTCATTGGTGAGAAGTTATAGTCAATTTGTAAAATTAAAGATGGTTTTGAAAGATCAAAGCAAAATCATTGCCTACAACCTATGTGGCATATTTCCTCCAAAAAGGGTGGTTTGATTTTTTTGCCTTGGGCAAGAAAAAAGGTTGAATGATGCATGTTAGTCTCCATCATGTTATGTGTCCCATTTAGCCTCGTTTTCATGGATTGATGCATACTCCTCTTAAAAAGTTGAATCATATGTTGCACTTGGCCCCTACCATATTATGGTTTTGGCTCCAACTTCATTTCATACCCAAAAAAAGGAAGCATTCATTTCACAATCCTACAGCATCACATATGTTGATTTATATAGCTAGCCCTATTGGATTTCTTGTCATTGAATTTTATTTTGTCTTTAAACTATACGTCCCAATAGGAGAGGAAGAGAATGTGACAAGAAAGTCCTTTGAAATATGAATAGTGATGGCATTAAAAAGGAAATTTTGATTTTAGTGAAGGGTATTATGGTCCTTAGACCACATAATCAATTGAGAATGAAAAACCCAACAAAAATTCAAAATAGATTCACCAATGGGTCATTGTATTGTAAAGGAAAGGTGAACTTTGCTAGAGGTTAAATGATTCAAATCACACTCCTTACAAGCTAATGTTCGGACCTGTGAAGGATTATTCAACGTACAACCTTAAAATCTCTACATCATTAGGGGAAAAAAACAATTTTGATTCACATCCATAACTCATGGTCACGAAGCATGAAAAAAAATACTTGACTCTTTTTTAATACTTAAATATCCAAAAAAAAATTTATTTTATCAAAATAAAATTTTTTAGGTTCGTTTAGATTTTTCATTTGCTAGGTACATTATGCCTGTTTGTTGCACCTTTTATTGTATTCTATTGTATTTTCAGCTCTGTCAATTCTTATTTTATCAAAAAAAAATCAAACTTTTAACAACCTTAATAAAATGTGATCACAAAAACAAAACCACAAAAAATCAGATTTTTTTGTAGAGAAATGAAAATTCCTTTGGGCATCTAACATCTTGATAATGGGAATTTTACAAGCCCTTTTGTTTTCTTTATTTAAGATAACGTTTTACTGTTTAGGAATCCTTATCACTTATCAGCATCCATGGACCATAGACTTATTATATACCTAATTTAACTTACCACGCTTAAATCCACTATTAACGTTTAATTAGTTTGCTCTATAACATAATCCTTTTTATGGTCGAATAATAAATCTATCTAACCCATACACGAAGTTAACAAATAGTTAGATATCGAGTTTGAGCTCAACATAGTCTTAATTAATAACTAAATCGATTCTCATGGACTTTACTCTCCTAATCACATTAGCTTCCCAAGCATCACTTTTGTTTGCAATTAAGATTATATCGGTCTTTCTATCATAGCTATGTGCGGTGGCGGAGCCAGGATTCCGGGTAGGGGTGCTAAAAAAATTTCGTGAAATATTTTTTTTGGTGTATACTTGGTAAGAAGATTTTGTAAAAAAAAATATTGAAAAAACACTAAAATTGTTATTTTTAATGATTTTTTTGTATTTAAATAGTTGAGAGTAACCAAAAAAATAGAAGGGAAACAAAAAAATATAGAGAAAAATGATGAAGAATTATTTTTAAACCAATATTGAAAGAAAGGATTCAATATATAATTTAAACATAAATATGACATTTTTTAATGAAATATTTAATAGAAACAAAAATTATAAAGAGAAATTAAGAAGAATTAATGATAGAGTAAAACAAAGAAAGAAGTTAAGGTAGTGGGATTTGAACCCAACACCTTTTGATTCTCCTTACTTTCTCCCTTCCTTCCCTTATCACTTGAACTAGATAGCACTTTTATTTCAAATATCATTTCAAGATATTATATTACTCTAAAAATACTAAATATATCCCAAAATATTTTTTTTTTGTTTTTTTTTCCGAGCCAGGGAGTGCTCGAGCACCCCAGCTCCGCCACTGGCTATGTATCAATGGGAGAATATTTCCCGATCGAGATTGTTATTCTATGCCCTTAGGGCATATAATAGAAAACCCGATTTAGTTGAGACTTGTCCATAAACATGACCACTAATTACAGTTGAAAAATATTATTTCCATCTCAAAATATAGGTTATTTTACCTTTTTTTAATTTTAAAATTAAAAACGCTATAAAATATCAACATTTTTATTAAGTCTTGAAAATAATTTCAGAAATATATTTTTAAACAATTATAAACAAATTTAATATTTTATAGATTTGTTGATTTCTTGAAAACGTGCTAAAAATTTAAATGATGTACTTTTAAGCCGGAAGTAATTTCATTGATTAATCAAGTAATTTATTTTTTGATTAATCAAGTAATTTCATTTTTTGAAAACGTGCTAAAGATTTGTTGATTTCTTTGATTAATCAAGTAATTTCATTTTTTAATACTTACCGAGAAAATCTGCTATGATGTGGGGGCCACCCTAGAGAATGATAAAAATGATGAAATTCAACTATTCAAGGGTGGTGGGGGGAGGCAAAGGTGGGCCCGCCCACCGGCCCATGAGATCATAATCACATTTCTTATTCGCTACGGCACGATAGAGAATGAATGGGTGATCAGAAAATGACATGGTTTTTTATTTTTTATTTTTTTAAAAATGATTATGTTAACCTACGTAAAAAATAATATTTAGTATGATTAAAATAGTGGATTAAAGTATATAATAGTATTAAATTTTGTTTTATGTAACTGGGGTGGCAGTGAAGTAATCATGTGACCTTGAACGATAGGCTTTTTAAGCATTTTATTTTTTGTTTTTATCATTTATTTAAATCTATTTTTTTATATTCTTATTTATTTCCCTAAGGCAAATTTTGTGCATGATTGCTTTGAACTTAATTTATATATAAGCTATTAGCATGACATCCTCATTATAACGTTCTAACAAAAGACTTGGAAAATTTATTGTTTTTTTTTTTGAAAAAATAATAATTTAAATGTTCCTTTAGGTTGGGGTTTACAATGTATTAAAAATAAAAGTAAGGAGCGATAAATATAATATATTGAATTGATTTTTTATGCTAAGAAAGTTACTATATATATAGAAGTTTTAATAAAAAAAACAAATAGTAATATACTCCATCTCCATCTGTTTCATAATTTAGGTCGTTTGAATTTTTGACATATTTTTTAATATGTTAAAAAATCCATAAATATAAACTTTTTTTCAAATTTTTTAAAATAAGTTCAAACTTATTAATAAAAGTTAATATTTTTATATAGTTTTTAACATATTAAAAAAGCATGTCAAAAAGTCAAACAACTTAAATTATGAGACCCAGGTAGGATAAATTAAGGTAAAGCTCTACACATTGCTAATTTCTATAAACAATTATCTTTTACAATAGTTACTAAAGTCTGTTAAAGTTGAAAGACGTGCATCCCAACAACTCTAGTAAAATAGAGAAAAAAGAGTAATTTTAGAGGAAATAAGGGTATTTTAACCTTCAATAGCTCATATAAAACTATTTGTAAAACAAAGAAATTGAAGGAGAAAGAAAAAAATCTCTAAATTTAAAAGAAGTGTTAGGATCTAAAAAATTCAATGCATTCACCCCTTCCAATGTCTACTTATTTCTTCATTTGTTCATTGGTTGTTGCCAATTAAATATGCTTGATGTGCAAAAATATGAAAAGAAACCTCTTAATTTATTAGCATATTTTTTTTCACAAGTATAAGTGCCCTTATCAACAATATTACAAGGTTTTTTATTGCCTACTGTAAAATAAAAAAAAAAAAAACAATATTACAAGGCATTTTATAGCAGGAAAAAAAATACATAATATAAGTATTCCGTAAAAAAGTTTAAGCAAAGAATCTAACAAGGTCTATCTTGTAAAACAAATATATGTTCTACCATACATAGCACTCTCTCCGTTCGGCAAAACTTGACGTTTTACTATTTATGCACGTTTTTTTAGGATATAAAAACTATATAAAATATATAGTTTTTTTAATAATTTTTTTAACAATTTCGTAGTTATTATTAATAAGTACAAACTTGTTAATTTTTTTTTTAAAAAAAATGAATATTTTATATAGTTTTTATCATTCTAAAAAAACGTGCGTGCATAGTAAACGACAAGTTTTGCCGAACGGATGGAGTAGTTGTTAGGATACTAGTATTATACTATTATTTGTATCCCAAATATACCATAAAGAATATTATGGGCCGATTACTAATTATTACAGCCCATATAACGGCCCAGCCCATTAGAACAAATGAAAATATGAAATGGAACCACTTTTCTCCGCATTTATTTTTTGGTATTCATAGGTCTAGGGCTAACCGGGTAACGTGAGTGGAGGCCTGAATCCAGATCTACAGAAAAAAAAAAAAACAATGAATACTCAATTTAGATGCAAGAGTTTCGATCTAGATTTTCACACTCTCGTCAGTAATGATGCTCTTGATAGTGATACAATAATGGTTGACCCACCCCAAATTTTCGTCTTATAACAAAAAGAAGAAGATAAAAAGAAAGGAGAAAGGCAACCAATCGCAACAACAGAAAGACCCTTGGATGAACGTAACCAAGAACCGGACCAAATGAACAATCAACCAACCTTTACAATCTCACACACCGGCCAAAGCCAAGGAGCAAGAGAAGGGGGCTTGTGCAAGACTGCGATGGCTAAACCTAGGACTTGAGTTTCTCTTGCAACTTCATAGCTTGTGACCTTGTCATAGGACCTTTTTTTTAGCGCATGGGTACTTCCGGTGTGTTCTTGGATGATTTTCATCAATAAGTCCTAAATTTTCCATACAAGTTCTGGGTCTGTGAAGTCTAGGGCTAACCGGCTAATGTGCGAAAAAATAACCTGTTAATTTTATTTAGCTACTCAACATAAATTTATTTTTGATGAAATTAGGGAGGTAATGGATTTGGAAGGGTTTTAACACGGTTTAGGTTGTATTTATTGGTAGATTTTGGAGTTTTTTCTTTTTAAAAAAATTGAAATGTAGCGGGAGATTCCAATGAATATTTATTTGCCATGTTTTGAAAACACCCTCCCCTAAGCCTTGGTAGATCTCATAGCCTTAGTAGGAGTGTAGGACTAATCACGTTATAATAACTTTTTGGCATGGTTTCATTTTAGATTCGATATAGGTTGAAGTTATAACGTTATATACGCGGTATTTGTATATTATTGATTAGTGAATAATGGTTTCTATAAGAAAAAACGTTGCCTGGAGTTGTAAGATCAAAAGTCTTATGATGCGTCAATTCATGTTACAAAACCATTTCAAGTTATTGTCTTCACTTACGATGTTTGAACCCTTGATTTCAAAGTCCTGTTTTACTACTCTCTTGTCATAGTTTTGTTTTAAAAAGAAGTTACTTGGTGGAATATCCATTTTGAAAATTGGGTTAAGCAAATATCCTCCCTTATAAATTTTTAGGTAAACGTTCAAAATAATTTCATAATACCCATTGTACCCTTGCCTCTATCAATTACTTATTCCTTTCCCTTCTTCATCACATCAGATCTCATTCCCGTTCCATTCAGATCTCCGCCCTTTCTCTCCTTTCTATGTGTTTCCTCCCTTCAATGAGAGTTGAAGGAGCGAGAGAGAGAGATTGAGTTCGAAGGAGAGAGATGGATGGTGAAATCGACCGAGCTATTAGAGAAGAAGGAGTGAGCTAGGCTGGGGCGATAGAACGGGAAGAAAGGAGCGCATCTCCTACTTTCTCTCTTCTTACTGGATCTGCGCATAAGTTATTCAATCCCTGTCTAGCGATTCATCGAGTGAACATGATTGAAAATTTGGAGTGAAATACACGATGTTGTTGTGGATACGAAGCCTCTCTCGCATCCGCAGATACGCCGATTCCATCTTTCACCAAGTCGCCCAAGTCGTCGCCAACCTTCTCCGCCTCGTAATCTCTTTGTCTCTATCCACTTTCTGTTTCTTTTTAATTGAATACGAGAATTGCAGCAATGGAATGTTATTGTGCTTGAAAGAGGTGCGATGTGATATCGATGATTACATCATCACAATCTGCACTGTTAAGATGTGAAAGGATAAAGTATCCCACATCGGAAAGTTGAGCATAACAAGCCCTAGTATATGAGTCGGTGGGCTACTCCTTCTATTACCAATTGGTTTTAGAATGGAACCTCACTCGGCTTGTGTGCTAGGCTACTAGCCCATGTGCGCCCGTGCACACGAGTACACGACCCCCAGTCATCGGTCCGAGTCGGACTTTGATATGGTATTAGAGCGGTTAGCCTAACGACCCGTGTCGATCCTGATCTTGGTTACCCAGTTGTCTCAACTAGATGGTCATTCCTACCAAGTCCTGGTATATGAGTCGGTGGACTACTCATTCTATTGCCAATTGGTTTTAGAATGGAACCTCACTCGAGATGTGTGCTAGGCTACTAGCGCATGTGCGCCCGTGCACACGACCCCCAGTCATCGGTCCAAGTCGGACTTTGATATGGTCAGAGCACAAACCTTGAGGGATGGAACTTCATTAACCCTAATGTCATCTGTGACAGAGCCGACAACAACTGCAATCTTGTCGTCCTTTCCTTTTTCACTGGAGACTGTGAGGAGAGAGAAACCAAAAGAGTCCTCTCTGAGAGAGTAGTCAGCAACAATGGCGTCTCCCATCTCTTCCTTCCTCCTACTCATCCTCCTCACCATCTCCTCTATCTCCATCGTTTCATCCTCTTCAAGCTTCTCCGACGAGAATCCAATCCGGATGGTCTTCGACGGTCTCCGGGAGATCGAATCGTCCGTCCTCCAAGCGCTCGGACACACTCGCCATGCTTTGTCCTTTGCTCGATTCATCCACATGTATGGGAAGAGCTACGAGACCGTGGAAGAGATGAAGCTAAGATTCGAGGTGTTCGATGAGAATCTGAAGTTGATTCGATCAACTAAAAAGAACGGATTATCTTACCGTCTCGGCCTCAACCACTTTGTCGGCTGGTCGTGGGAAGAATTCCAGAAGTACATACTCGAAGCTGCTCAAAACTGCTCAGCTACCCTCAAGGGCAGCCACAAATTGACAAGTGAAGCCCTTCCTGAATCGAAAGACTGGAGAGATGAGGGGATAGTAAGTGCAGTGAAAAATCAAGGTCATTGTGGCTCCTATTGGACATTCAGTACAACAGGAGCACTAGAGGCTGCTTATGCACAGACACATGGGAAGAATATTTCTCTATCTGAGCAACAGCTTGTAGATTGTGCCAGAAATTTTAATAACTTTGGCTGCAATGGTGGTTTACCATCTCGAGCATTCCAGTACATCAAATACAATGGAGGCCTTGACACAGAAGAAGCTTATCCTTACACTGCAAAGGATGGAGAGTGCAAATTTTCTTCTGAAAATGTTGGCATTCAAGTTGTAGATTCTGTGAACATTACTCAAGGATCTGAAGATGAATTGAAACATGTTGTTGCTTTTACCCGGCCTGTCAGCATCGCCTTTGAGGTGGTTAATGGGTTCCGTTTCTACAAGAAAGGAGTATACACCAGTGATACTTGTGGAAGCACTTCTATGGATGTAAACCATGTTGTGCTTGCTGTGGATTATGGGGAGGAAGATGGAGTGTCTTACTGGCTCATCAAGAACTCATGGGGAGGTGATTGGGGTGACAACGGTTACTTCAAGATGGAGTTGGGGAAGAACATGTGTGGAATTGTAACATGTGCATCATATCCAATGGTTGCCTGAACCCGCTCATGAATGAACTACGCTGCATGCCCGATGACTGGGGGTTGTGTGCACGGGCGCACATGCGCTAGTAGCCTAGCACACAAGTCGAGTGAGGTTCCATTCTAAACCCAATTGGCAATAGAAGGAGTAGCCGAACGACTCATATACTAGGACTTGATATGTTCAACTTTTCGATGTGGGACACTTTTGGTCTCATTCACATCTCTAACATGCACAAATTTGGAAGATATATATAGATTGTACAATAGTCCTTTTTGTGGGCAGGAAACTTAAGAAAAATGTATGAGATTAGGTTTCATTTGATTGGAATAGGGATAGAGTATGGACTGAAATTATGAAATTGTCAAATTAATGAGGGCTGAACCGAAATTATAGACTGAAATTGACACTTTACAGTGAATGGGCATAGAGTAAGGAATGAAATTAGTGAGGTTATTTGATTTACTTTAGTTTGTGAATGGATTATGACTTAAATTTATTTACAGGGGATAACATATTGACATTGAAAGTTTGACTTAAATGCGGATTGAAGAGAGAGTTCAAACACAGAAACGAGAAGCACAAACTTGTATTAAATTTTGAACAAGAGTTTTACAAACGATTCAAGATTAAAACAAATGGAGAAATGAAAACGATTAGCCTCAACTAGAACACCAATCAACAAGGTTAGAACCGAAAGGTAATCGGGATTCAAATCTCACTAGCTCTCAAAATCTTAGTGTTTGGATATGAAGGGAGCTATACCTACGCTCAAGAGCACAAGGGAATCGGAAACCCTAGCATAGCTCAAGAGACAATAGAGACAGCATGGAGGAGCTCTCGGAATCTCTCTCTCCCTCCCTCCCTCTCTCTTGTCGATGTTTAGGGTTTGCAAACCCTCTTAAACCCGAGCCAAGTGGAACGACGTCGTTGAAGGCTCAACGGTCAGGAGATCCACAAAGCAAGTGAGCTGGGCTTCCTCCAATGCTTAGATGAGATCACGTTTGGGCCTTTGGCCCAAACACAATACAATCAGTTTTCCAAACACACCCTTACAAGTTATGCATCAACAAGCACGCACGCACACACACAAACACTTAGGATTACACAGGCTTATGAAATGAGCCTAACATGACTGAATTTTTGGAATGAAAGGGTGCAGGTGACAATGATAAGGGTGGTGACACCACATCGATAAGATTACATCGATAAGGGTGGTGACAATGTGATCACTGATAAGGGTGGTAATTGTGATAAGGGTGGTGACAACGATAACAGTTGTGATAGTGATAAGGGTGGTGACGGCGATAAGGATGGTGACAACGATAACGGTTGTGATAGTGATAAGGGTGGTGACAGCGATAAAAGTGGTGATTGTGACCCCGTAAAAAAAACTATAAAAACAAAGTTGTCACCGAAAAAAGTTGTCACTATATGTGTAACTATTGATCAGGGTGGTGATAGTGACCCGATAAAAAAAACTAAAAACGAAGCTATCACCGAAAAATTTTCATGTCACCACTGATAAGCGTGGTGACAGTAACCCAGTAAAAAAACAAAGCTGCCACCAAAAAATTTTCATGTCACCACACATGTATCACCACTGATAAGCGTGGGATGACAGTGAACCCCTAAAAAAAACTAAGTTGTCACCAAAAAAAATTCATGTCATGTCACCACACATGTGTCACTACTGATAAGCGTGGTGATAGTGACCCCGTAAAAAAAATGAAGATGTCACCAATTACCAAAAAAATTTCATATCACCACTGATAAGTGTGGTGACAGTGACCCCGTAAAAAAACTAAAAACAAAGTTGTACGTCAGCAAAAAAATTTCATGTCACCACTAATAAGCGGGGTGACAGTGACCCGTAAAAAAAACTAAAAACGAAGTTGTCACCAAATTTTTTTTGTGTCATGTCACCACACATGTGTCACCACTGATAAGCGTGGTGACAATGACCCCGTAAAAAAAATAAAAACGAAGCTATCACCAAAAAAATTTCATGTCACCACACATGTGTCACAAAAAGTCATTGCCCTTGACCGGTCAATGGTTAATGGTCAAATAAAAAAATGGGAAGGAATGACAAAATTGTTAATTTGAGACAATCACTTAAATCCTTAATAAAAATGGATAAGGAGCAAAAATTTGTATCTCAAATGGACATATACCAAAATTTGCCTTTTAAAAACTAATAAATGCTTATTTATATTTTTCGGGTGCTTGAGCCATCCTATGGCCATGGCTCCACCATTGTCTATATATGGCAAACTCTGATTTAACATGATCTACCTAAATCTAAATGAAGTGGAGAAAAACAAAACAACACTAAAAAAATACTTGTAGATTGAAATAAGAAAACCAAGTTACAAAACTTGATTAAAAAACAAGTTTAAAAAAGAAGATAGATGTTAGCCTGAACTAGGAGGTCAGCCACCAAAAATGGATTGAAGGGCAATCGTAACTTCCAATCTCTCTCTACTCGCACTCGATGTTTTAGTGTTTGGATGAAAGAGAGCTTCACCTTCACTCTGGTGCACTAAGGATGGAAACCATAATAGATCTCCAGAAACAAGAAAAGAGGTAAGTGAAGAGCAACTATCTTTCTCTCTATTGGACGATGATTAGGGTTTCCAACCCTTATATGGGCTTACTCAAATAAGGTCGGACTATCATTCCAATCCAATGCAACCAGCTTGTCAATTAAAATAAGAAAAAATTTGCAAAATAGGCACTTTATTTGAACGTTTTTGCAAAATGGACGCGTATTTGGACAATTTTGCAAAATGACCCCTATATATACCTAATTTCACTTTGTACGGACAGTTTTTCCTGTTTCCGAGAAAATCGATTTCCTCCTCTTTCCAACTCTCTCTTTGCTCGAAGTTTTTCATCTTGCGTTCCCTGGCTTGGTTCGTTGTTCGTTTTCCGGCTTGGTGCTTTTTCCGGCTTGATTCGCTCGATTGTTCTTCCTTCCTTCGGTAAAGTTCGGAGTTTGCATCGTTTACTTCAATGTCGTCATCTAGCAGCTCAGGTATAAATTTGGTGGATTTTTGCGAAATTTGTCGTGCTAGGGTTTTGGATTAAGTTTGTTTATGTTGATTTTATTGTTTGTTCATTATAATATTGACAATCTATGGTTAAATCGATGCTTTATATGCATACTTATGTGCGTTTTTTAGTAGTTTCCGTAGTTTATGGAAGTTGCATATGTAAATTCGTTGATTTGAACTGTTTCTTTTCGTCAATTTTACGGTGTGGCACTTTGTAAGTGCCTTTTTAGTGTTCTTCGTGTATGTGAATCTGTTTTCCATGCTTTCGATTGTTTGTGTTGATGATACTGTACTTATCTGCTGCTATGTTCATGTGAATGGGGCTGACACTGTCTGTTTTTGTGTTAGTTTATTGTAGTTCCAACAATGTCTGTGTTTGGATTTGGTATTTTGTGTTGTGTTTTGTGATGTTTATGTTATTTTACTATGTCTTTGTAACATTTTATTGTTATTGTTTATGGTTGTTTGTGTCATCACAGATTCTGTTACTGTATATTTACATGGTTCTGTATGTTGTTTCTTGCAGGAACTCAATCTTCTGATTCATCCACCTCTTATCCTGGTTCTGATGTAAGTTATTTTTTAGTTTGATGAGCAAGTTGTAGTTTTTTATTAATCTGATGGTTGTTTTTGTGCTTAATTGTCTGTTATTGATCAGGGTTTGGAATATTGCATTCATGTTTCTGAGCGATTTCGTTGTAGATCCAACATATATTCATATCCTTCTGTCTGTGATCTGATCAAGGAGCATTTGTGTTCTTCTCACTACAATACTCTGCAAAAAAGTTGCGTTGGATGGGTGCTGACGCAAGGCACCAAAATGGTTACGAATTTTCAGCTTATGCATCAAATGGTGCTCCGTCAAGTACAAACACAAAAAGAGAATGAGTTGTGGTTTAGAGTTGGTGGACATCTTGCACGTTTTTCAATTGCTGAGTTTCATGTTATTATAGGCCTTCCTTGTGAAGACCGTGTTTGTAATATCCCAAAGAAAGTGTCAATATTTGAATTTTTTGGGCAGAAGAAAATGACTCATGATGAGTTACTTGATCGTTTCATATCTGAGAAAAAGATGTCTAAGAAGAAGTTGATTATGGCAAAGTTGTTGCTGATTGAGAGGTTAATTGTTTATAGGAGGTCAGAAGTTGTAAGTGCACAATTCTTATCTCTTGCGTGCAATGAGAAGGAGTTTGAACTATATCCTTGGGGTAGAGAGTCATACACCCGTTTGTTGAAGTCATTGAAGAGTTCTTCTGTTGCAGATCGGAATGGGGTTAGGGGTTATTATCAAATGTATGGGTATTGCCTTGCATTCCAGGTATTGTGCTTTAGTTATTGCATGTCTTATGTCATCATTTTTTGTCTGTGTCAGCACAACTTTAATGCTTATGTGAGCATTATTTAAATAGTGTTTTGTAGTGTCATAACGAGTTTTCTTTTGTAACAGGCTTGGATATTAGAAGCTTTCCCAGCTATCTCCGTTAATTTTGACTGTAATTTTAAGATGCCTGATAGAGATCCATACTTGTTGCACTGGCAATGTGATTATAGCCAAGTATACGCTGAAGCTGAGAAGTTCTTTCATGGCGATTTGGTAATATTTTTATATTTTCTCTCTGAAATAACATTTTTATTTGATGCATCTTTGGGTTTTTATTATGATACATGCGTTTTGTCCAGACTCCGTTGTTCCCTATTTATGGGGAGTTTGCACGCACCGAAAGAATGGCGTTTGCTGGTGAAAAAGCTGATGTTGTAGTTGATGCAGTAGTTGATGCATCAGTTGAAGAAATAGTTTCTAGACCTGTTGATGCGACTTTGTATGAGAGTCGTCGTGTTCGTAGAAGGGCATATGAAGCTAAGTTTTCAAACAGGGCTCTCCAGATTGAGGATGAAGAAGCTAATGTCTTGCCGAAACATGATGAAGGCGAGACCTCAAAGAAGAAGACACCTGTGAAGAGAGGCAAGGCTGCTAGAAAGAAACAGGATGGTAAGTCCTTTGAAACTGCTTTTGAAGTTTTCCTTGAGGGGGATAAACAAGATGTAGGGACCTCAACGAAGAGGAAATCTTCCACTGGAGGGATGGGTGGTAAAAAGAAACAGAAGGTGGAGTCCAGCGATACCTCCGAGGAACGGGTTTTCTTGAGGAGGGGTCGTTCTGCAAGTCGTGTTCTATTCAATCCATACATTGCTTTAGACCGTAAAAAATCTGTCAAGAGTGATGTAAAGACGCCTCGAGAGAAGGCTTCAGTAGTGAGGACAGGTGGTAGAGTTATTCCTTCTAAGGACGTGAAGAGAGTTACTGCTGACACAAATTTGCATAAGGAGGTTGATGTGGTTGCTTCACCTTCCAAGAGATGTCGGTTGGGTAGTGATTCATGTGATCTATTAGAAGATGATGTCCCGCTGAATATTGTCTATCAGCGAAGGTATAAGGTGAAGAAGAATGGTGGTGTGGGTAGTGGTAGGCCAGTATATGATAGTACTGTTGACAGGTCTTTTGTTATTCCTTCAGTTCCTGTTGTTGATACTGAGGGTCCCCATGGAGTGGAGCCCGTAGATATTCATGGTGCAGTCTCTACATCTGATTGTGAAGTCAGTGTTGGTGATGACAAAGGTGAAGATTTTACTGCCGATACCCATTCTTCCAAATCTTGTGGTGAAGTTCCTGTTTGCGAAGACAAGGTTGATGTTTTGGCTGCTGACACCCATTCCCCTAAATCCGATAAATTGGATGCTTGTCAAACTGCGAGGCTATATGTTTTGGCCGAGCTTGCAGATGTCATTGATTGCGGTGACACCGTTGAAGGAGTCAAGACACCTTCTGGTGACAGTGATGGAGAGGGTGATGTACCGACCCCTTCTGTGCTGAGGTCACCCCGGGGGAGTGTTGAAGCACATGATTTTGTTGATGGGCGGTCTGTGCTTGGGCAAACATCTGCTGCTTGTGAAAATGAAGATGTTCGCATGTCAAGTGATGAATTTGACAAAATAGCAGTGTCATCAAAGAAAGTGGAAGATATTGAAGATGTTTCTCCTCAAATGGATGCTAACGATGATTCAACTTGTGAGTTGCCTCCCAAAACGCATGGTGATGCTTTTGCTTCTTCTCTCCCATCTCATCCTAACTAGGTGAAGGAGGTTTATAGGAGGATTGAGAAGCTTGAAGAGGTCCCTAAAATTATGCATCTGTTGTCTGCGAGGGTTGATGCAATTGAAACAAAGATTGTTGAGTTGAAGGGGAGCATTCAAGTGTTTGGTGAGATGGCGAAGAGGTACGATGAGCTTGAGGTTAGGGTTGCTAATTATGAGGCTTTGTTTGAGAGGTTGCAGTCAAACCCTGTCAAGCCTGATGGTAAGGACACTTTTGCAAAAGTTGATGATGAAAGTGTTAGTGGTGCTAAGTGTCAGGACACACCTGTGAAGGCTGATGATAAGCACATTGCTGGTAAGTTTGCGAGCTCTCCTGCGGTTGTTGTTGATGAAAGCGCCAGTGGTGGTAAGTGCCAGGGCACACCTGTGAAGGCTGATGATAAGCACATTGCTGGTAAGTCTGTGAGCTCTTCTGCGATAGTTGATGGTGAAAATGTCAGGGGTGGTAAGCCCCAGGACACACCTGTGAAGGCTGATGATAAGCACGTTCCTGGCAAGCCTGACGGCACTCCTGTGGGAGGTGATGATGAACGTGTCATTGGTGGTGAACCCCAGGCCACACCTGTGAAGGTTGTTGTTGAAGATGTGAACAAAATTTTGAATGATGTTGTGTCTGATCTTCAGCAGTCTTTCCCTGACGAGGAGTTAATGTTGAAATCATCTCCCGCTTCTGGTGAAGTTGTGCCCGTGTCTTTGCCATCAGTAAGTACTGAGGTTCCAGGAGTGGGTAAGGAGTCTCCACCTGTTGTTGCTAACACCGAATTTAAGGTTCTTGGAGATGAGGTTGGGATTCCAGCAACTTCAGCTGAAGTGCCTCAATCTACAAAGTGTGAAGGCGAAGGCGCTGGTGGTAAAGTTGCTGGAGTTACGGTTGACCCATCCCTGGAAAAGTACATTTGTCTGTCCGACAATGATGATGACAAGGGTGCAGGTGTTGATTGGGATTCGGTCGCCAAGGATCCTGCAATCCAAATCGAAGTTGACCAACTAAAGGCTTCCAATCTTATCCCATCAAACAGTACATTCTTGTATGGTCCAGTTGAGGAAGTGAAGAAAGTGAGGATGCCAAAGCATGCCCCTAAGAAATCACTGATTAGCTCGGAAGATCATGAATTTATTTATGGACTCGTAAAGAAGCAAATGTATGGTTTATTTTTATGTTTAGTATTTTGTTTGAAATGATGTTGTTATTGTATTAGTTACAGCATCTCATGCTATATATTTTTTTTTCGCTTTGTGTAATCTTTGGTAGGAATTTTTCCGTTGCTGGTCCAATCTCAAGGTTTGATAGAAAGTTTTTCCAGCACATTTTATTGAAGAATATGTGGTTTGATTGTCAGGTAATAACTGGTTGTATTTCTGCAGTATATATATATATTTTTGTGGATTAGATTTTATTGTATTAGTTGATTGTTGAATTCACTTTTTTATTACTTTGTTTAGCATCTAGAAGCAGGTTTGATTCGCATTAGGAAGCGCATTCATGAGGACCCTGTCAAGTATCGAGATGTTCTTGTTCTTGATTGGCTATTTTATCTAAAGTACCTTCCTGACTATGCTTCAAGTTATCGGGAAGACATAGCTCTTGAATCCAGCACCGAGGAGTATTTTGTCGGTACGTGCCCTGCTGATTATGGGAAGCCATGGGCGTCTGTAAAGAAAATCTACACAAGCACTGGGTGGCGTTGGAGATTAAAATTGAGGATAGGGTAATCAGCGTGTTCGATTGCAATGTCCCTGCTGTTAGGGAAGGTGTTCTTGAAGAACAATTGCAACCGTTTGCTAGTTGGCTCCCAATTCATTTGGCAAAGGCTGGGCTATTTGAAAACTTCGATTCCTCTCCTTTCCAGCTATACATGGTTCCTGGTTTAATGCATGATTCTACTGGGCATCTATTTGTTATCTTGTTTTGTTCTTTGGTTATGTTTAGATACTTGTTATTTATGTTCTTACATTACATTGTTTCTTTTTTTTGTCTACAGGGCTTCATGTGTGTTTTTACATTAAAAGCAATTGAAGCTTCTGTATTTGGGGGAGATGTTAAAAGTTTCAACAACGAAAAGATCTTTCGTTTCAGAGAACTCATGTGTGCAGATCTGATCAAAGAAACTTGGAGTTTTAAATTTTAAAACCAGTAGTTGGATAGGTTGTTGTGTAAATGGGGAAGTTTGGATGTAATCTGACAAATTAAGTGCTCAAAATAGACAAGTGAACATTATGGGCTGACACCAGGTGGCTAAGTACGAAAATAGCGGTGACACTGATGTTAGTTTCAAGCAGTGTTGAGACTGTTGTTGTATTTTGCTGAACAATCGGTTAAATTTTGCACAAAAATTGATCTTTGTGAAATTTTGCTCATTATGATCCTATATTTCCTTAATATAATTTTTGAATTTTTAAATATATATTTTCTTACGTTGCTGTCTTATTTTTGGTCATTGTACGAATTAAATTTCATACCATGGTTGATTGGCGAAAATTTGCTCAACATGATCATATTTCTGTTGAACGATAGGTTAAATTTTGCAAAACAATTGATCTTTGTGAATTTGCGCTCAATATGATCATATTTTTCCTTAATATAATTTTTTAATCTTTAAATATATATTTTTTTACGATGCTGCCTTTTTTTTGTCGTTGTTAGAATTAAATTGCATATCATGGTCGATTGGTGAAAATTTGCTCAACATGATCATATTTTTGTTGAACAATAGGTTAAATTTTGCACAACAATTGATCTTTGTGAATTTGTGCCCACTATGAGATTATTTTTCCTTAATATAATTTTTGAATTTTTAAATATATTTTTTTCATGATGTTGTCTTTTTTTTTGCCATAATTAGAATTAAATTGCACACCATGGTCGATTTGTGGAAATTTGCTCAACATGATCATATTTTTGTTGAACAATAGGTTAAATTTTGCACAACAATTGATCTTTGTGAATTTTTGCCCAATATGATATTATTTTTCCTTAATATAATTTTTGAATTTTTAAATATATTTTTTTCATGATGTTGTCTTTTTTTTGGCCATAATTAGAATTAAATTGCACACCAAGGTCGATTTGTGGAAATTTGCTCAACATGATCTTATTTTTGCTGAACAATAGGTTAAATTTTGCACAACAATAGGATTTAGACGAAATTGGTGGTTGGGTTATTTTAAACCTCAAGACAGGAGACCGTGGCCCATTTCCTGATCAAAGAAGTTGACCCAATTTAGTTACTTTATTTAAGGCGGTGTTCTTCATTGTTTCTTCAAGAGTCCAACTTCATTTCAACCCTTTCCACTCTCTTCCCCATTACTGTCTCTCCAAGTCTTTTCGTCGTCCTCCACACGCTCTTCCTCTTTCCAGAGTTTTCTTCACAAGGTGCGCCCTTTCTTATGTAGTTCTCTCCCTTTCATTCTCCTGTAAACTTTATACAATCGGTTAGGGTTTTTACATTGTTCCAGCAAGTTTTATTTTGTTTTTTCCTGATTTTAGATGAGTTTTTCATCATCTTTCAGTCGGTTAGGGTTTTGATTTCAGCAAGTTATATGAGTGTATATTTATTTTGTTTGTGTTTGTTTTGTATCCTTAGATGGCACTTCCAATTACAACTCAAATTGGTTACCATTACACTGTTGGCTCTTTTGAAGTGGTAATCATACCAAGGCAGACGCATGTGTATGGACCTAGCACACTGCACGTGGCTATTAATTCTGAAAGAATTCCTGAGCTATTCCTGGACCATTTCACTGAGTGGAATGGGTTGCCGATGACTTATGAATAATGTGATCAGGTGTTACATGAAGCAAGGGTCACTGCTGTGGTTCGAACTCAAGTAGCCAACCTGATGTTAATGGATTATACTCACAGGTGGTTTTCAGGTGATGCTGAGTTCGTTGAATATGATCTCTGCCCAGATCTCATCATCGATGTACGTTACATTGAAGACTCTGAAAATGACATGAGCTCTGATTCAAGCTCTCAATCTGGGATGAGCATCGACTCTGAAGAGGATGTGGATCCCCCAGCTTCTCCAGAAAATGCAGACCAAAATGGCAATTTACAAGAGCCACCTCAACCAGAACAGGATTGGGACCAGTGCTCAATATGTCTTGATCAGATGCTGCCATCAATGCCTGTCCTTCGGACACTGTGTGATCATACCTTCCACACAGGGTGTCTTCTAGAGTGGGCGCCGTATCAACCCATTTGTCCACTATGTCGATCACCCTTTTAGGCATATTTGTAATGTATATGTGCTTGGAAAAGACATTGTAGTTGCACCTATTTTGTGATAGTTAATATAATGGAATGTATGGTATGAATGGAAGTTGGTGTCTGGCACCTTTTTGTATCTGATTTCCATTCCAATCATACCAATGTATTTTGTAACTATTTGTCATAACTGGTGTTTGTAAATGTATAATATCAATGAAATTCGTGCACTGTTATATTTGTTTGCCTATGATACTGTGTTTTATTTGAGGAAGAAAGACCACCTGAACTTTGATGAATATGCTTATATATTATGTGTGGTGACAGTGGCCTAGGTTTTTTTGTTGTTCAAGTGTATATTTTGTGAAGAGGTTTTTAATGCCCAAAGTATTGTTGACATTTCTTGTCCGATTAGTTTAAAGTAATGGCGACACCATACTTTTATTTTTTGATTTTGCATTGTGTGTGGTGACACTAGGTGTTTGGTGTCCCAAGTAGTGCTGACAGTGATATCAGTTACAATTAGTGGTGACACTGGTTCCCTCCCCCCCCCCCCCCCCCCGATATTGAAGTCTTGTATTCTATGATTTTTGAAGTGTATGTATTTGTATTTTTTTCTTTTTATAGTGTATGTGGTGGGCACTATGTGGTTGAGATGCAAAGTATTGGTGTCACTCATATTATATTACAAGTAGTGATGACACGAGTGTTGTATTTTTTTTTAAGTATATGGGGTGAAAGAGGAGTTTAATGCCCATATTATTGTTGACATTGTGGGTTATATTAGTTTGAATTTGTGGTGTCACCAGTTTGATCGTTTTTGATATTGAATTTCATGTGGTGACACTAGGTGTTTTAGACCCAAAGTAGTGCTGACACTGATACTAGTTACAAATATTGGTAACCCTACACTTGTATTTTTTTCATTTTGAAGTGTATGTGGTTGCCAGAGGTGTTTAATGCACATAGTATTACACCAAACTTGTATTAGTTACAACTAGTGGTGATACCAGTCTTGTATTCTATGATTTTGGGAGTGTATGTTGTGTAATTTATATTTGCTCAACAATAGATTATTTTTGCATCACACTTGAGACTTGTGAAATTTTGTCCATTATGATTCAATTTTATTTGTCAATATAATTTTATAGTTTCTTAATAGAGTGTTACACAACGTGGTCTTAATTTTCTCAATGATAGAATAAAGTTGCACAATGTGTGGGGTGATTGGTGTAATTTTGCTCAACATCACCTTATTTTTGCTCAATAGTAGTTTATAGTTGCACAACAATCGATCCTTTTGAAATATTCTCATAATGATTATATTTTTTGTCAATATAATTTTCCAATAATTTTGTTTTTGCATCATGGTATTATTTTTGCTCATCATCAGATTAAAATTTCACAGCACCGGCTATTGGTGAAAATTTGCTAAACATGATCTTATTTTTGCTTATCAACAGATTAATTTTGCACAAATCTTTAAATTTTTTATATTGCCTTCAACATAGCTGTTGGGCTTAGTTTAGAGATGCCCGGCCCATTTCCCGCTTATTTATACGGTGCTTAAACGTTGTTCAGATTGTCTGCAAGTCGTTTCACCTCCTTCTTCTTGTTCATCTTCATCCTCTCTCGTTCTCATTAAGATTTCTTCTTCTCAAGGTGCGATTCCGGTTGTGGTATGTACTCTTTTCTGTTTGCTTCCTTTAAAAAAAACATTATCGGTTATTTTGATGTACTGTTTCAGCAAATTTCTTATTGTTGTATTCTCCGATTTTCGCTGAACTTCCCCTTAGTTTTTAGTCTATTAATATTCATATATTGGTGTTTGTCTTGCTTATTTCGTATTGCCATATATTCTGTGGGTGTTGTGTGATTCTTACTGTCATTAAAAGTCATTAGTTAGGGTTTTTCCAGTTTTTCAGACATTCTTTCTCTTTTGTCTTTCTGAAATGTTTATTTCTTATTAATATCGATGTAATGTTTTATTTTTAAGTGAATGTCTAATATATGAGTATATTTTGATTTTGTCTGTGTAGGTTTTCTCTCTTTCAATGGCATTCCCAACCTATACTGAACTAGATTACGACTACATTGTTGGTACTGATGAAGTTGAAATATCAGCATCTGAGTCATACTGGTATGGACCGAGTCTACTTGTTGTGTCCATCCACTCTGACAGCATTCCCTTAACATTCTATCATACGTCTACTTGGAATGGTATGCCTATGAGTCTAGCCCGCTGCAACGAAGTGCTATAGGATGCAGGAGTAACTGTTGAGGTTAGAAACCAGGTAGCCAATCGGCTTCTAATGGATTACACTAGAAGTTTGTTTGACGCCGATGCTGATCTTGTTGAGTATGGTCTTTGCCCCAACGTCACCATCAATGTACATTTTTATGACGACTCTTCGTCTGATTCAAGCTATGAGTCCGACATAAACGATGACATTCATATGGAGGTTGACCAAGCAGATCATCCAGCACCTCCAGAGCCTATGGATGTTGACGGATTAAAGGAGATATATCACCTTGATCTTGATGATGAAGAATGTACAATATGCCTGCTTCCAATGTTGGAGTCAGATCCTGTTCTTCAAACGCCATACCAACATCACTTTCATCCAAATTGTTTACGATCTTGGCTTTTAGTTCAAAACAATTGTCCTCTTTGCCGAGCAGAACTCTAGTTGTATATGATATAAGTGCAGTATGTAATTTTGTATGGTGCTGATGTAACCTAAAATACATTTTATGAATGAAATTTGTCCTTGATCACATTTCTTTCTGATTTCTATTCAAATTATAGTAATCTTTGATATTTAAGTAGGACATTTGGTGTGACACTAGTTGATCATATTGGTGGTTTCTGCTATTGAAGTTTATGGCTTGACATTTTCTGATATTGAGACTTATGTGTGTGACACTAGTTGGGTAAGTCCCAAAGTAGCGCTGACACTGATATTAGGTACATTTACTTGGGACCCTGGGCTTGTATTCTTTTTGTGATTTTCAAGTGTATGTTGTTGCACGAATTGGCAAGTGTTCAAAGTCTTTTGTTACATTATTTACATTGTTGGTTAGAGTAGTTGGATCTATTGGTGACACTATTCTTATAATTTTGGTTGTTTTCTGTTTTTTGAAGTTTTTGTGATGACACTAGGTGGATAAGGCCAAAAGTAGTGCTGACACGAGTTAGTTAATGTCCACCAATGATAACTGTAACTCAAATAACTGTAATCCGTTTTCAGTTTATAGTTTTACAGTTTTGACAGTTTTTTTATAGTTACTCTGTAATGAACTGTCACAAATAACTGTTACAAGATGAAAACTGTCTAATTGTTGCCTATATATATATATATCCATTTATCATTCTTTGTTATCCATTGGCGTCTGAAAACTGGTTTTAACAGAAATCAGTATACCAAACCCTTTAACCACACTGCTAACACATCCCTCTCTAAAAAGATGAACTATGGTAACACTGTCGGGTTTTGCACGAGTTTCAATCAATTGATGGACGTGCTGGATGGTGTTGTTTACCGTGGTTATCACATGAATCTAGTTGATGAAGCATGCGAGACTAACAAAGAGGCTCGCAGGGCCGAGTTGTTGGAAGCCGTCGTGGTTCATTACACATTATATGAGGAATCCCAAAGATCAATAATAGCAACTGAACATCACATTCGGATTGCGTCCAAAGATGAAGACGGTGAAGCATTATCAAAGGTGATATTTGAAGTTTTATCCATAAATTTTTTTTCCATTCTGTGATTGAGTCTTGTATTTTATCTTTTATACAGATGGAAAGAGAACTGGGCAATCAAAGACAGTTGTTTGAAGACGCAAAGGACAATCTAATGGGGCGTGTTAAAGAGGTTTTAGATGCAGAAATGGAAAGGAGGAAGAAGATTTAGGACTGTAGTTCTACTATATTAATAAGTGATAACATTGGTACTTATTTATATGTTGAATGTATTTTTTTTTGTTATTTTAGCTTATATGTGTTCCATCCTAATGATATGATGCAACATATTAATATCATAATAATCATATAATTATTTTGTAATTTCCTTCCTCATATTTCAAATTATAAATTGTTACTGAAGTTTTACGTCTATCTCTTGTGATACTGCGGACACATTTGATTAGTTTGTGGACTGTTTAACTAAGTTTTTATGTTACTGGTAATTTGCTCAACATCATCTTAGTTTTGCTAAACAATAGTTTATAATTGCACAACAAACGAATGGATATCACTAAATCAACTTTTTTAATAACATAGACCACTTGATTACCGGGGCAGAGAATTGTGCTGACACATTGAAGAATAAACACAACTGTTTAGAAGCAGTTATAGTTGTATGCATCTTGACAAATACTGTCCATCAAAAAAGCACAGGGACAACAAATGTATTAACGGGTACGAGAAAACTGAGCACAGGGACAACAACTGTCTTAATTGGTACGAGAAAACTGTTCAGAAGCAGAGTACATAACTGTCTACACCAAAATACATTCCAAAGTTTGCAAATAAAACACGAAATTGTGTTGTGGTTCTTCAACCAAGATTTAGTTTCTGTCCCTAAATTCCTTTTGAAGTCATTCTTGCATGGGATTTTGCTGCCTTCACAACATCTGTGTTCACTTCATTCAACTCTGAACATACTATATCTGTCAGATACTTCACCCCTAGCTTTGAAATATTCTTGAAATTGCCCTTTTCCAATCCACACTTGTACCCTCTCTCTGTCCCAAAGAAGGTCTCCATGTGGCGCATGAGGCATACCCCAGAATGTTGAACTTTCTCCTCTCCAGCCTATGTGATGGGAACTTTTGATGATGGTGCAGCTAACACTATTTCTGCCTTTGCTCGGAGTCCCTTATCTGTTAGATAAGCAATCAGCATATCTCCCTGCATGGATTGAATTATAATTCATGTAATTTTAATTATAAAATGAGTTGATATTTAAATGAAATTAAGACAAGGAAAGAAATATTAGATATCAGTAGTAAAACTTACCAAACATTCAAAGGGTGATGGGAAGGGGCTAATTGGATCAGCGCAAGATGGTGTGACATCAACAATTTGGACCACTTTGTTTTTAAAGTTGAAGACAACCATGAGATAGTCTGTTGTTCGTTCAATCCCAAATACAATCTAATCAACATAATAAAAAACAAATAAACATTAGTGATTGGTCTTGTGAACTTTATTTATTTAATTGCAAGGGAGTACCATGTCTATATCCTTTAAAGAAAGGTGTGGTGACAATGACAATACAGTATCAATGTGGAGGTTAAACCTCTGGAACTGTTCATCACAAGCTCGTAATGATACACTCTCTACATTAAACTGGATTAAGAATAGAAATTAGTAAAAAAAACAGACGAATTGTAATAACGGCTAACAATGGAGTGTAATTGAAAGATAAAATTGTAAAAATATTACAGTTTTGTTGATATTGACAAATAGTCTTGCTGGTGATTGAGCACTTTTATACTGTTCCTTGTGGTTGAGGATAGTTGTCCATGCATCAATAATGACACTAGACAAGTGGGTTTCATCCTCAAACGTAGCCATGTCTGTTCTAACAATTTCAACAGACTTGTTCTTAAACAAAATTTCCCTGCAATGTCAATCATTTTGAAGATGGATTATATGAAAATAATCTTTTACTTGTAACTGAACATACATTAAGAAAATTAAGTTTAAAATGAACTTACATGCTGTGAGGTGTTTTCATTGCTAAATAGGCTGAAACAGTGCGCTCAATTTCAGAGATAGGATCTGTAATGTCAACAACACGCGAGTAATATGTGCTTCTCAAAGATGCAGAAGGTTTATGTTCTCTCCTTGTAGCTTCTTCTCTCTTCATGTTATTAAGTTGTTCTACAGCATTTCCATCAACTATGTTGATCTGTGGCGACCTTCTTGGTGGCAAGGCAGCAGGGGGAATGCATTTTATTGTATCTCCCAAAGGGTTCACTGGTGGAGTATCAACTTTAAATTGAGTGGGTAGGGGATTAGGAGTAGCTTCAACACCCTGTTGTATTGGAGACTGGCCATGGCTGTCTGGGGGAGCCTGGGTTGCTTCATTAGCATTCTTTATTTCAACCAATGTGTTCAATGATGTCCCTTCATCTTTCTTAAAAACAGGATCATCTAGAAATATATCAAAGGAAAATTCCCCGTCCACTTTGATATTTGATTTCATTTTTTGCTTGTTCTGATATGCCATTTCGATCTGAGTAATGCAATCTAATAAAACAGGGTCTGCCCAGAATTTCTCTTGGGATTCGGTAAATTATGGGCTTACAGGGTCATTTATATTTGACATGTCAGCAGCATCCGTAGCCATAGGAGCCTCAGAATTGACATTTTCCATCCCTAAAAGCTGGTTTTATCCACGTAGAAGTCTTTTCACCTTGTCATCATGTTGGAGTTCAATCAGGACTTTCGTAGACCACTCAGCAAAATTCGAAATAGCAGATGCAAGTGCAGAAGTCTTTTGAGCAAACAACTTTATCCAACTCTAGAAGATAACATCACATAAAAAATAAGAATAAAAAGTCATCAGTAAATATCAGAACATTGCTATACTGTACTAATATTACATTGAATTGGTTTAAATAATTCATATAGACCTCAACTGGGGGCGGCTGTTTTTCTGGAGCCGCAGGGCGACTGGTGCCTTCATCGTTTTCTGCAGTAGTGTGTGGACAAGCTGTAGATGGTACGTCTTGATGTTGAGGAACAACTTGGCGAGCCTGGACTAAGCCACATCCAAAGCCTCCAGTACTTATATCATCAGTTTCTCGTTTGCGCAAGATTTTGTAATTTATGCCAACGAAAACTGGGAAAGAATGAGTCATTCTTCTTAGCGTTGTGCTTGTGAATAATTTCACCCTATCCATGTAAAACAACTGACACACCAAGGGGATAAACATATATCAATATAACGATGGAGCAGGGAATGCTGACATAAAGAATACTGTAGACATGTAGATAAAAGTAGGGGGGTGACATTTGCACTACCTAGACATGGTAAAGAAACTAAGTTAACATCAGAGCAAAGGTTTGAAAAAAATACTTACAACCAAGAATAATAGAGGCCCTCTGAAATGGCCATTCTTGTTCTTTTCCTAGCTTCTTTTTGCATCGACCAAACTTTCCAACACAAGAGCACACCAATTTAGGTCTTTCAGGTCACCCAATTCAGGAACTACTCTTATTAAACTATGGTTGGCATGCCCGTTTCCTAGTGTATCAATCAAGATAGAGTCCACTATAACAATAAAGTTCAGAAGGAATTAATCACCACAGTCAGTGTCAGCTATCAATTTTTCCATAACCATAGCTGTTGTTATATTGTCCTGGACATCAAATGTGGTTTTCCACTCTTGCACAAGACTGAAATTCTCTTTAGCTGATTTTCTTCCCACTAAAACTTTCCCCATTGGGAATCCCATTGTGATATGCACGTCTATTTTTGCAATTTCAAGTTCGCCTCCATTAGCCAACACCAAGCAACACTTGTTAGGGTCAAACTGATCCACTAACCAATATGAAAGAAGCAGTGGTAGGGTAACAATATCCAAGTTGAACAAAAATCCAAAGTCAATATCCTCAATCAATTTCTTTTGCTTGACATTCATTTTTTTCAAGGACGACACCAGCAAGCGTGGGCTTGACCGTGATTTCAATGATGGGAGATTTTTTTGTCTAGTGTTTCTCTCATTCCTCACAATCAGCTGCCTGTTTTCTGCGATAGGTTGTATGTCTGTGGTATCTGTTTGCTCATCAGATGTTATGATATGCACAGTTGGGTTTACATGTTGAACAATCGTCTCATTAGGTGAATGGTTTTCCAACCTTGCAATTTCAATGGTCTCCACAGCAACAGTGCTAACAAGAAGATCAATCGCAGGGTGCACTTCTCTCTTATTGTTTTTTTCTTACAAGTGGTTGCGAATCTTTCGATTCAAGTGATCTACAACCCTCCCCTACTTCGAAGGAATTACCAGGCTCAGTATCAACAGACAGTTCATCCTTGAAGGGAGGTGAATCTCTAGGTAAATCAACTACTGGAGGTTTAACTCCAGATCGTTTTGATCTCTTCAAATTTCTATTTGGACTGTGTAGAACAGGTGAATCACTTACACTCTGCAGACGTTTACCTATAGAATGAACACTTACAATCAATTTATACAAATATAATTGAAGAAATGACATTGTAAGAGACCGTAGTTTATGCCGAACAAATTCCCAAATTCCCAAATTCTCTAATTCCCAAATTCAGCCTCCAGATTAATCACATTAACTTCAATTTATTATGCGAAAGTAATTGAAATACCAATGGTAGCTCTTGTAAGGCTGAATAACTGCTTGATTATAAACATTAAATTCGATTGAATAAGTGCGATTTTCCTAATTTTCGTGAAAAACTAATCCCTAAACAGGACTCGTTCTAATTTAAACTTTAATACACAGAAAACACGAAATCAAACCTTTCGGATCTGAAGACATGTTGATGTATATGATAGATCTCCTCCTTACAAGTCTAAAATCAAGCCCCAAGAAATATCGCAGAGAAATGGAGATAGTAGATTTAGCTGGAGAATGAAGCTAAACGAAAGTGATGGAGAATTTCTCGAACGTGAACAGCGTTTTATGCATTTACATTGTTTGCTTTTTATATTTTTTTAGGAAAACCGTTTTCCTTTTCTTTTTTTTGTTTCCCAAAAATCGGGAATTTTGTGAGACTTTATTTATTTCTTATTATTTTACATATAATTCCATACCTTAAATTTGCTCAACATCGTATTATTCTTGCTCAACAATAGTTTATATTTGCACAACGCTTGACCCTTGTGAATTTGTTAGAACCATGTTCTTACCTTCTTTATATATGGTTTGATAGTTGCTTAATAAATTTTTGCTCATCAATAGAATAAAATTGCACGACATATTACGAATGGGGAAAACTTGCTCAACATCACCTTATTTTTGCTCAACGATAGTACATATATTGCACACAACGACACTTTGTTTGCAACAAGATCTTAGTTTTATCTAATTATGTTTTCATAGTTGCTTAATAGGTTATTGCTCAACATGGTCTTATTTTTGCTCATCAATAGAATAAAATTGCACAACATATTATGATTGGGGAGAACTTGCTCAACATCACCTTATTTTTGCTCACCGATAGTTTATATATTGCACACAACGACACTTTGTTTGCAACAAGATCTTATTTTTATCTATTTATGCTCTCATAGTTGCTTAATAGATTATTGCTCAACATGGTCTTATTTTTGCTAATCAATAGAATAAAATTGCACAACATATTACGAATGGGGAAAACTTGCTCAACATCACCTTATTTTTGCTCAACGACAGTACATATATTGCACAACAACACTTTGTTTGCAACCAAATCTTAGTTTTATCTAATTATGTTTTCATAGTTGCTTAATAAATTATTGCTCAACATGGTCTTATTTTTGCTCATCAATAGAATAAAACTGCACAACATATTACGAATTGGGAAAACTTGCTCAACATCACTTTATTTTTGCTCAACGACAGTACATATATTGCACACAACGACACTTTGTTTGCAACAAGATCTTATTTTTATCTATTTATGCTCTCATAGTTACTTAATAGATTATTGCTCAACATGGTCTTATTTTTGCTAATCAATAGAATAAAATTGCACAACATATTACGAATGGGGAAAACTTGCTCAACATCACCTTATTTTTGCTCAACGATTGTTTATATATTGCACAAAACAACACTTTGTTTGCAACAAGATCTTATTTTTATCTATTTATGAAATAGATGGAAAAGAGTATACAAATTTGTATTATTACATGGTAAAATTTTAAATTTTATTCTATAGTATTGAATTAATGTTTATTTTCAAAAATAAATGTCATTTACAAATTTATAAACTGTATTATCTACTAACATTATTCTTATATAATACCGATGACAGAAATTGTGTTGATAGCCTTATTTTGAATGCTTCATCCTCCTCTTGTACTCTCCCAATGAAAGCTTTCTATTTGTAGGTGGTCTTCCTGCTCTCTTTCTTACTACTGGGGGTAACAGTTGATAGATTTGATCACATCAGGGATGTTTCCTTCATCTTCATCCAACACTGGATATATTGTTTCTGCATATGCCATACGCCAAACGTCATTGCTGTAAAATTTTGCAACAAAATCAGACACATTTGCTTTTATGTGTGTAATGGCTGCTAGAGCATGTACACAAGGTATTTTCTCGACATCAAATACTCTGCACGTACATGTCCTTGCTGATAGATCAACTATAGCTACAGCTCCTTGACCATTGATCTCAAATTGTGATTCATTCATCCTTTCTACTTTGCATACTCCAACTTGCTCTTGTGATTGTCTTATCACCTTAAGGATCTCAGGAGTTATTCGGTCCTGGTTTGCCAGTGCTTTCTCTCTTCTATCCAGGAACCATGATGTGAGCTTTTCTCTAGCAAACTCCACAAGTGCCACACTGGGACAATCCTTTTTCCCTTTGAAAACGGAGTTCAAGCTCTCAGCATTGTTGGATGTCATCATGTTGTATCTATCACACTTTGAATGTGCTCTGGCCCATTTATCAAAACCTGTTGACACCAGATATTCTGATAGTTTTGGACAGGTTGCTTCAATTTGTGCAAGGTAGTTGTTGAACTCTTGGATAGTGTAACTCTCTGCTGCTTTTGTGAACATTTTCCCCAGCTCTTTTTTCCTGAACGTCGCTTTGATGTTTTGTTTCAAGTGCCACATACATATGCAGTGTGTAGCTGTTGGGTAAACTAAAGATACAGCCCTTGAAATGCTAGCATGTCTATCAAAGACAAACACTAAGTCATTTGATGGAGGCACAACCTGCAGCAGCTGATACATAAACCATTCCCAAGAGCTGTTGTTTTCGGAGTCAACAATACCAAAGGCAAGTGGAAAAATTTGTCTATTGGCATCTTGTGCAACTGCTCCAAGCAACGTTCCTCTGTATTTGCCAGTTAGGAATGTTCCATCAACAACAACAACCTGGTATATAAAGAAAATAAAATTACTTATGTTATCGAAGTTAAGGAAATCGATGACAATAGAATTTGTGCTGACACTGTTTAAGACATACCTTCTTTAAGAGGGGGAATGCTCTGATGCACTGTCCAAATGACAGAAAGAAGTACTGAAACCTATCTTCTTTGTCTTTTGAAATTAAAGCTATAGTCCCATTGTTTCTCTCGACGAGCATATGGCAAAATGATGGTAAATCTGCATAATTTGATTCTGGTGTCCCCTTAACCATTTCGTGAGCTATTTTTGAAGACTTCCATGCTCTCCAGTAGGTAATTTGCATCTTTTTTTCTGTTCTCATTTTATCCCTTATCTGTGCTGGTCTGTATCCAGCGTCAACACTGTGTAATTATAGTCAAATTAGAATAAATCATCTATTAGAAAGCAAGTTAAAATATAAATACTATTTCTTAAAAAAAGTTCTCACCTTGATTCGATGATACTTGCAATCACAGAAGATGAAGGCTGTTTGCAATGTTTTGTCCTGAAATCCCATGTGCAGGTGTGCAAGTCCACATACACTATGACCTCATGCCAAGTTGGACAAAAAGTTTTGACATGCACTTTCCATTTGCAGTCAGGATCTACACAATGCACCCTATAATACTTTGTATCTGATTTTGCCACGCGAAAACCAAATATCTCGGTTATTTATAAGATTCCCAAAGCATGCTTAACTGCTTTCCTTGATGCAAAGCTTTTGCCTACACAAATCAAGTTTTGTGAATTTAGATTCACACTAGGCACAGTAGAGCTATCAGCATCCCAATCTTCTAGTGTAGTTTCTCTCCTGTGTGCTGTAGAATAGAATGCTCTCCATATTTCATCTGCAGAATCTTCTTCACTTGCAATGTCACTGTTTAGAGAATTCATGTCATCTCCAGTATCTTCCAACAATACACCTTTCATCCTGGTGTCACCGATCAATGTCAGGTTATTTTCCCCTGTGAGAATATTGGTAATAGTTGGATTGCATGTCACCAACTGTAAACTGTCAGCTGGGAATGGCTGTTGATCTTGAACTTGTTCACTATCTGATTTAATGCTGACACACAACTCAACAACAAATTTAACATCCTTTAGGTCGGACAACCTTAAAAACTCTTTCAAATCAGCATCACATTCAACAAGAAGCGGAGCTCTCAACATTTTGAAAGGGTGTAAATGATTGAATTTCAATTCTAACGCACTATCTATATTGAATCTGTTGTGCACTTTTTCGGTTAAACCCTGTAATGTTATTGACTCGTCAATCATAAACACCTTTGAAGTAGTGTCTCCAACAAAGGTTGGGCATGAATCCTCAAACAACCATTTCCCACCACATACAACTGTAATAATGTGGGTTGCCATTGTAATCTGCAGAGTAGAAATTTAAGAGGATAAATACATTAAGTAATAACAAACACAATCTGATTAAAAACGATGAAATGATCAACCAAAGTGAGTAAAATACACTTGTTATGGAAAAAATTCTTACAAAATTTGCACCTGCGGTGCAAATTTTTTATGACTCAAATACATTGCTGACTTTAAAAATTTCAAGGTGTAATAAGGAATCTATAGATCATTGTATTGTCAAATGCAACAATAGATTTGCACCCCTTGTGCAATTTTTCTATGACTTAATTGTAGTGCTGACATGGCTCAATCATTGTTAAAAAATGATGACACGAGCAACCAAATTGAGTAGAATACACCTGTTATGAAAAAAATTCTCACAAAATTTGCACCTACGGTGCAAATTTTTTATGAGTAAAATACAGTGGTGACATTAAAACTTTCAAAGTGTAATAAGGAATCTATAGATCATTGTATTGTCAAATGCAACAATAGATTTGCACCCCTTGTGTAATTTTTCTATGACTCACTTATAGTGCTGACATGGCTCAATCAATGTTCAAAAACGATGACACGAGCAACCAAAGTGAGTACAATACACCTGTTGTGAGAAGAATTGTATAAAACTTGCATTTTTGGTGGAAAACTTCTATGATTAAGGTCTACTGATTAGTTGAAACAATCATAGTGAAATCACATCCTAAGCAATCATAGTGATGACTTAAGCAATGTAAAATATTAACAAGCATAAATAACCATAAACATACACAGATTCGATTTGAAACTTGAAGATTACACATATACAGAAAAAAATGCTCATAAACATTAATTCATGCTTAAAAAATCAATCAAAATTTGCGCCAAAGGCGCAAATTTTGATGCATTCTATAACATTCTTCATTTGATTCTACTGTATGTGTGACTACATAACCTTAATCACTTAATTCATAAAAAATGAATCAATGTTTTCGCAAAAGGCACAAATTTTGATGCATTCAATAGCAATAATCATTCTGTTCAACTATATTTCCATACTGTTATAGCATAGATAAACACAAATTTGACGTAATCTACACTTGTAATCACACGATTCCAATCAGTAATCGCAAAACTGAAGCAGTAATTTGCGCCTTCGGCGCAAATTGAAGCAGTATTCGCAAAACTGAAGCAGTAATTGCAAAAATGAAGCATAGATAAACACAGACTAAAGCAGTAATCGCAAAACTGAAGTAGTAAACCAAAAAATTATAGGAAATTTGCGCCGAAACCTTCGGCGCAAATCTAAGCAGTAATCGCAAAATTGAAGCAGTAATTGCAAAACTGAAGCATAGATAAACACAGACTGAAGTAGTAATCGCAAAACTGAAGTAGTAAACCAAAAAATTCTAGGAAATTTGCGCCTTCGGCGCAAATTTAAGCAGTAATCGCAAAACTGAAGTAGTAATTGCAAAACTGAAGCATAGATAAACACAGACTGAAGCAGTAATCGCAAAACCGAAGGAGTAATCCAAAATTTCTAGGAAATTTGCGCCTTCGACGCAAATTCTAATCGACTTAAAATTCTAGTAAATCGACTTACCTGATTCTCTACAATAGACTTCAAAAACGATCGCTTGGATGATGTCGGAATGGTAAATTCTCGAAAATCCTAGCAATCTCCGGCGAGCAGGTCGGGAGGGAGAAAGAGAGAGCGTCCGGAGATGGAGAGCTGGAGGAGAGAGAAAAGCGGTTGTCGAGAGACGGTGAAGCCTTTTATTTAGGACATTTTGGAAAAATGTCCCAAAACGCGGATATTTCGCAAAAGAAGCCCATTTTCGTGGCTATTTTGCAAAACCGCCCTTAAAACAACACAACGGGCTTACTAAAATAAGATCGGGATATCATTCCAATCCAATACAACCAGCTTGCCAATTAAGATAACTATCTTTATGATTTAATACTTCTTTTACACTATACTGGTGGACTACCCCGTACTACGCACGGGATTATCGACTTTTGTATCGGTGAATTTATATATTCATATATTAATTCGAATAAAAACAAATCAAAATAAAAAATTAATTAAACAGAAACTCGATCTAATATATTTAATTTTTTAGACTTTTTTCATTCTATAGTTATTCCCTCCCATTAAATATTTTCATCCTTGTCATTATAAATCACCTTAAAAAGGTTTCTCCCTGTCCTTGGAAAATTGAGCTTCTTATGTCGAATATCATAACTCTACTGACAAATTTTAGAGAGATCTCATACTCTCATGTGCTCCGCATTGGCAATCGAGTGACAAATAATATCGCACACATTGATCACTCTACTGAGGCGTCTGATTTCGTTACTGATCAAGGTTTTCTTAACCTCATCCACAAGGGCGATATAAGTTAGTCTTTCATAATAATAAAAAAAAAAAAACATTTCCATCCTTAAAAAAGGCATCAAGGAACCCAAAATCGGAATCTTCCGTTCCTCTACACCTCAAACTCTTGCTCAACCACTCTTTCGACACGTGTCTGTCATCCAACGGTGCACATGTGCGGGTACCCATCTTCTTACGCTAGACCCGCAAGCACGGCATTCGGCCCCCATCGTCATCTTCTGCGCTTATTCTCTCACCCGATATCTCTCTCCCTCTCTCTCTCGTAAGCCCCCCGATTTCTCTGTTACGAAGTCGTCGTTCCCTCTGCAGATCTTGTCTCGGTCTTCATCACCTTCCTTGTTCTTCTCATCCGAATCCCTGTCGCTCTCCTATTGTGGAAGCTTCGGGAAGATTCCGTGGCGACGAATGGATTTGGCGATGGAGCTTGCCCTCTCTCATGCCGTCCTCCTCTCGTCTGCCGGGGATATCGCCTACGAAATACCTACTCGACCGGTGCCGATAAGTTGTATACCGACGACCGCCCGACGAAGTTGTAAGTTTAGGGTTTACTAAGCGATTCTCTCTTATTTGGTGGATTTTTTCTGGAGAAATTGCGTATTATCGTTGCTCGATCTTCTGTCGCTCTCGTTTGAACATCGAATTTCGGAAGATTCCTACCAAGAGCCTGTTCCGAATTTGTCTAATTTCTTTGCGATCGAGTGTTTAGGTGTTTTTCGTTTGTGCGTCTGATCTTGAAACGGGGATTGTAAAGGATCAAATTAGGTTTCTTAGTTGGTGTGAATTTTAGGGGTTTTCTGTTTGTGAAGTTACTAGTGGTCTGTTCCGTTCCGTTAAGTTTGAATTTTAGGGAATTGTGGTTCGGCGGGAATCTTTTGAATGGCGGGAAGGCAGTTAGGGTTTCCGGTTCAGCAATCGACAGCCTCAAGTTTGAAGGAACAGTTAGCAAAGAAGACTCTGAGGAATATTAGATTGCAAGGTCACACGTATGTGGATTTGCGTGAGGATGGGAAGCGTTACATTTTCTTCTGCACTCTGTGTCTTGCTCCATGTTACAGTGATACCATTTTGTTTGATCATTTGAGAGGTAATCTTCACCAGGAAAGGTATGCAGCTGCTGAAGCGACCTTGCTAGGCCCAAATCCATGGCCATTTAATGATGGAATCTTGTTCTTCCATAATTTGGATGGGCAAAATGATGATGCAAAACTGTCTGTAACTAGTAGAGATGGAATGCTTGACTCCGCCTCTCATGGTAAGGATAACAGTCATGCTTTAATCCTTCATCCTTATGCATCTGCAAATAACGGGGTTGGTAAGGGAAGGATCCACTCATTTGAGGACCATTGTGCAGATGAGTATGATTCTGGAAATGGATGTTTTGGTTACTCCCAAAATACTTATGACTTGGTTATCCCTGGTGTTATGGCTAAGGATGAGCTTTGTGAGTTAGGTGTGAAGCTAATGGGCTATGGACAGATATCTGCTAGACTTTTGGAGAAAGATAGGGCTGCGGCTGGAGTTAAAAGTATATGGTGTGAATGGTTAGGTAAAAGAGACGAAGATGGTTTTAAGACAATGGCTGTTGAAAATGACTTTGCAATTGTGACGTTTAGTTACTACTATGATTTGGGTAAGCAGGGCTTATTTGAGGATATAAAATCGTTATTGTTGTCCAAGGAAGATAATGAAAGCCTTAGCAGCCCTGGTAAGCGACATAGGAAATCCTTTTCAGACCCTGAGGATGTCAGTGAGAGTTTGAGCAACCAGTGTGACTCTGCTGGGGAGGATTCTCATGCTTCAAGCACTGCAAACTCAAGATTGCTGTTAGATCACTATGATGATGATCTTCTGAATAGTAGGATAATTTCTAGCAAGACTATAAGGCGGGAATTAAGGAGGCAACAACGACTCGCAGCTGAGAGAATGTGTGATATCTGTCAGCACAAGATGCTCCCCGGAAAAGATGTTGCTGCGCTGTTGAACATGAAGACTGGAAGACTTTCTTGTTCTTCTAGAAACGTACATGGGGTGAGCCATTATTTATTCTCTTTCCATACTTTAGCTAATGTTGTCATTTTCTCTGTTGGATAATGATATGTGTCCTTCACTTACAAGGAAGTCCTATTGAATTAAGAAGTCTTACATATAACAAATTTTCATTTTATTTCTCCGGCAGGCATTCCACGTGTTCCATACGTCATGCCTTGTTCACTGGATACTATTTTGTGAAGCCGAGATGTTTGCAAATAAGTCTGTGGAACCTAATTCAAGACAAAGACCTAACAGGAGAACCGGATCTAAAATTAACGACTCAGGAAAGCAATGTGCAGAAAGGAAGGTTTGTGGCAAACGCAGTGCCATAAAAAAACAGGAGGGGAAAGTTGTGCATCAGCAAATACATAGTGTGTTTTGTTCTGATTGCCAGGGAACTGGCATAGGTGGTGGTGGAGACGAACTGGAGAAACCGACTTACCATCTTTCTGAGGCATGTATTCCTTTCCTATGTGCTTGTTTGATTTATGTATCTTCTTGAAGATTTATAACTTCAAAAATCATAATGACTTTATAGGATCTGGTCTATTATCATATATGTAAGTGGGGTTAATTGCCATCTGTCTAAGCTTTGAGGTTACGTTTGGGGTTTCAGATGTTTAGGTACAAAATCAAACTGAGTGATGCTCATAGATATTGGATGAAACACCCAGAAAAACTGCAGAATTGCTCGACTGGACTTCATTTCGCACAGCAGGATGAAGAGGCAATGGTAGCTTATAAAATTCGTATAGTTAGCTATTTCAGTGAGATAAAGAGTAATCTTATTCAACTGATATTCATTTCCTGATTGTAGGAGAAGGTTTCAGTCATGAAGCTGCTTCGCTTCTACCGTGCAGACGAAGATAGCTGGATTTCTGGTACATGAGACTCTTTGCTTTGCCTCTTCAGAGGGAGGAACCCTGCTTTTATGATATCATATTGTTTTTCTGTGATTATTGCATTGCAAAACTGGTGTCATAAGGTTTGTACATGGGATAGCTGCTGTTTACTAATTGACTAGTCAAACATTTTACAGTTTATAAGGAATGGTAATGCTTTTAAATCTACATGGAATAGCTGCTGTTTCAGATTACTGTTTAGCCTATCTTCCTAAAGGAGCTCTTTTCATACTTGTATAAACCCGTAACTGTGATATTTCCTGAAGTCCAACTGGTAATGACAGGAGGGGGTTTGTCTCAGGTATTCCGGTTATGCTGTGTTTTTAACTTTGGCACTTTTGTTGTTTGGTTTGGGTTTGCACCCTGCGCCAAGGATTTCGTGTTAGACTCGATGGCTTTGTTGCGGAACTTACCCCACTCATTGGCAATTTTGGTCATCCCTCTTAATAGGGATTTTCGTTATGGAGTATTGCCTTAACCTTGTGCCTGCAAGACACTGGGATAGACTTTTTGGGCTGAGGTTTTTTAAACCTCCGTAATGGCATTGTGTGCATGTTTAAGGCACCCACAGCTATCCATGGGTTAGCTGCAAGTTGATGTTTTCTTGTGTGCGCTTACGACTACTGATGACTGGCATGGGATGATAGAAATTGCACTTGACGGTGCATTTCACTTGTCTTTGGCACTTTGGGCTTGACCGTATTTGGTCCAACCTTTTTTTTCTTTTTTTTTATCTTCCTGAAAACGGAAAAAACATAGGATGAATTACATCGCTGTAGGGTGTATGATCCATAAAGATTAAAGAACAATTTGTTTGATACAGTGTTATACTGCCACTAATGTATGATGTAAATGCCTAATTGTGTGCAATATCAACCATCTTCTTGTCGAGGGGCATGCCAAGGCTCCTAGATCATCGAGGGAAGGCAATACCTTCATCCAAGTTGTTCGAAGAAAGGTAATAATACACTTTCCTAGAAAAAAGCGAATGACTAAGGGTGTGTTTGGATTCCATTGCATTTGAATTATAATGCAATTATTCTACCTCGTTTTATGTGTCCGTTTGGTTCTAAAAATAAAAATATCGTAAAAATCGAGATAAAACCGTAATTTAACCAAATAATCACATAAATTGAGATAAAATAATTACATTATAATTAATACATCGCATAATCCAAAAACATCATAAGTTAAACACCTTAAAAATTATATCAACCAAACACCGCCTTATCATTTTGCATTATAAACATAATGAGTTTGGAATCCAAACACACCCTAATAGGTCTAATGGCCGCAATCTCATGTGCCACTTTATTACCACCCCTCAGGTGGAACCAATCAACCGATTCGAAAGAGCCTGCCAATGTCCTTATAGGTGAAACGAGGTTGTAGAGAACCCTTTCCCTTGACACGCTTGTTGCTACTTGATCACGAGCGCCTGATAGTCGGACACAACTTGGATGCGTTGTACTTGTAGACCTCTTTCCCTGGCCACTTGGCCAGTTGCAGTGCCCACGCTCTCCGCCCCAACCACTTCAACACTACTCGTGGCATGGATTTCATGTTGAACTCCAAACTGCAGCTCCCCTGATGTCATCCTCAAGTGGAAGAAGAAGGTTCCACCTTGGGAGTCGTTGAAGAAACGGCATTAATTATTTTATTATTTATATTTCTTATGTTTTATATATATTCTATTTTTAGTAACTCCTATGTTAGTTGAAGTCTAATTATAGAATTGCTTATTTTAGTATTTCTTAGTTAGGTCAAATAAGAAGGTTAGGAGAGTCTATCATTTAGGCTTTCAGCAGTAGCAAGATCGACTCTTTTAGTTTAGCAATTGGCCGGCTTAGCCAATTGCTATACATCATCCCCAAGTGATTCCTGCACAAGAATAGAACAAACTCATTAAACTACGCCAAGAGGGTCAAATGAGCTCCTTGTTGTGCAAGAGCCAAGAAGCACATCATTTTCTATCAATTTTTTTAATTGGAGACACTTGGACCTAATGAAACCAAGATTTAGACCCAATAAAACTACGCTTTGGGCTCAGAAAGCTCCTCATTTTCCCCTTTTTTTTAAAAAAAATTGGAGAAACTTGAGCCCCAAGAAAATCAAGCTTTAGGCCCAAGAAAACCATGCTTTGGCCCCAATAAAATGACCCAAGTGTGGAGCAACAGTGAATAGATGAGGAGGGGCACATGCTCCTCCACGCCCCTTGCTCCGCCACTGCGTACATATAACTCAGTCCTTTTTTTTTTGGTAGGAACAACCCCGTCTTTTTTTTATACAAGGCGAAAATTTAGGAGTGGTCAACCGCGGTTGAGCCACCACCCAATGATGTCCTTACGGACGAGATCGTTAATCACACCATAAGACCTCCAATAAGTGGGAGTCGAGACCAATCCTAGGTGTGTGAGCCGATCAACAACCCGATTGCCCTCTCTAAATATGTGGGAATACGAAACACGAACAAGGGACCGACCGATGGCAAGCGCGCCGGACACTGTCATCTCAATCTCCCACGAACACTTCCAAACCCCCTTAACACTGTTAATAGTCGTAAGACAATCGCCCTCCACCTCAAGAAGAGTGATCCTCATTCGTTGAGCTTCCAACATCCCATAATGAAGGCCTAAGACCTCAACTTGCAAAGCAGACGTCTTTCCGCAACTCTGCACCCGCACTTGACAACTCTACCTTGATCATCACGGATTATGAATCCACAATTAGCAGCGAGTCCACCTGTTGTCGTTGCCCCACCAAAATTCAATTTCATGAATCATTCGCTTGGTTTTTTCCATTTGATGATTTTTTCAATTGTTGGTTGGTTCTTTGATAATCTCTTCCTCATCCAGATCTTCTGTTTGTGCCTTTTTCCAGTTTTTCCTTTGTTGCTCGATATATTTAACCCATTCTTCCGGCCCTCTATACACCCGGTCGTTAAAGAGAATTTTATTCCGTAGAGACCAGATGCCCCAAAGGGAGAAACAAGGGTTGATCTTTGTTCTGAGGAAATTTTTGCAAATATTTCTACAATTATGTCTTTATAAGTTCTGTTATTTTTGTCTGTACGTTGCACTATTCTTTTGGTATGTTGGTCCATTTTTCGTATGATTGTGAATGTAGTTTGATATTCCGTGAATAAATGAATTGCATCTTCATGAGCGTGGTTACATAGAGTACATTCCATTGGTACATGTATTCATTTATCTCTTAGTCGCTCTTTTGTTGGTGTTCCGTTTAGAATGTTTTTCCAAATAAAATTTTTCACTTTTAGTGGGCAATCTATTTTCCTAATCCACTCGAAGGATTCGGTTGTGTTCCTTCATACTCTAGTGGTATAGTCTAAGACGCTAACCATTGAGAACCATCCATTTTGACTCGTTTTCCAGTAGAGTATTCAACTTTCCGTCTAGGAAAGTAACGGAGTTTTAGATGTGTACATAGAGAAAGCTCTTGTATAAGGGGCAAGATACTGTAATACAACTGGAGACTCCACAATTTCGACTAAATTCATTTTCTAAGTTTTATAGAATCGTCGTTTAAATATAGAGTCTATCTTCGAATTCATTTAATAGTATATGGATATTAAGAATTTATTCAATTGTGCTCATAGAGAGTAATTGTTTTAGTTTCTACAAGTTTCAAGTTCTGTCTGAGTTTATATATCATCTAATCGCACAACCCCATCTTTATGGATATGGCATGAAATATGATAAAGGAACACTGTTTTTCTCGTGCCCATATCTCCATCTAACTCAAAATTTCTACCCCGTCACTATAACGAAAATTGCTATGAAGAATAAGAAACACACATTCAATGCCACAAAGTCAAAATCAATATCTTCAAAAGAGACACTTATTTTTAAATTCAAATTCAAACATGTGGAAAAATTAAGCTTAACTGCGTATCTATCTTTAATTGGAATGAACTCGCGGGTATGACCATATGACTTATTTGGGTATGTTTGATGAAAGTGGAAAATGATTCCCCACGGCCCACCTCCATTTTTTTGGGAAGATATATGTGGTTTAGAAATGGTTCCAAGTTTTCAAAATATATAACAATCTTGAATTTGGTAAATAAAGACCGATTATAGCTAAAATTCGAATCAGGATTTTTGAATACTATTCAAAGGTCAAAAGCATGTCTAATATTTAGACATATATTTTTAAAATGATAAAGACTATATAAAATATTTATTTTTTATAATTTTTAAAAAATAATTTAATAGCTACAACTCTCTCCGTTCGGCAATATATATCGTTCATTATTCACATACGTTTTTTTAGAATAATAAAAACTATATAAAATATTTATTTTTCTTTAATTTTTTTTAACAATTTCATACTTATTAATAGTAACTATAAGTTTGTTAAAAAAATTATAAAAAATATTTTATATAGTTTTTATCCTACTAAAAAAGCGTGTATGAATAGTAAATGATATGTTTTGCCAAACAGATGGAGTATTAATAAGTATAAAATTATTAAAAAATTTATATTAAAACTCAACATTTTATATAGTTTTATCATCATAAAAAAGTATATAAATAACAAATGATATTTTTTTTTAGGATAAATGGCATATTTTTTTTTTTGAACGGAGGGAGTATTGAATATTTTATCATAATTATGTTGGAGGTGGAAAATGGTTTTTTCCTGCTTTTTGGGAAGATATACGTGGTTTATAAGTGGGTTTCAATTTCTAAAATATTGAATATTTTATAATAAGCTAATTAGAAAGTCAATTCTTAATAACTTAGTCGGTAAGAGGATACGTCACTAGAAGACTCTCTTCTCTCCCTATTACAATGAATAAGTTTTTTTATTGTTTTTTTAAAAAAGAATATTGATCGTAGACAAACTGATTAGCGAAACTTATTTTTATATGTATAATCGTTCTTTCATTTTTGCCTCTAAAAAAACACATTTTATACTCGATTGAACACTGAAAATAATTTTATACTCGATTGAAGTCATTCAACCCTGACAATAATTTTAAATTGCACAAGTAGATAACACAATTAGAGCTTTTGATTTTAGTTGAGTCTTTACTGGCTTAAATTTGTAAGTATGACAAGCCCCTTATACTATAATGGTTTCAATGTCTACATATAAATAAAATATTATAATAGTTTGGTGTCTACCTATGAGAAAAAAAAGAGCTTTTGATTTTAAAACTAAGATTATTGCTCAATTATGTTTTGAAATCGGATTTTCAACCATATTTATCTTATATTGTTTTTAAAAAAAAATTAGTATTCACAAATTTATTTATGTATTTATCTTATTATATATTTATCTTTATCATCTAGTTTGTATCAACTAGCATATTCATCATGGAAAAAATAGCATAAGCAACCAGCTCTATCATCTCACATGATAGGGATATGGATAAAATAATGAACCTCATTGGGTCTAGGCTGTCTAGCCTATCAAAGGAAAACAAACAATACCTAGCTTTTCGATGGTGGACAATATGGTATACTAGAAACCAAATCATTTTTAGAAATTTTCATATCCTATCGGCCACAGGAATCAAGAAAACCATCTTAGAAAACATGGACAAATGGAAAATAGCAGATAAAATATACCCAAATAAAAATACTACCATACTTCATCATGGAAAAAAAAAGAAAGTTCAAATAAAAAATGGGGAAAGAACCACTCTATGGAAAAAACCACCTTCAAATTGGTACAAGCTAAACTTTAATGGATCTTCTATATTGAGTACTAAGAGCTCTACGGGCTTTATCTGTCGAGACTGGAATGGGACACCAATCTACTTGGATAGGAAACCCATGTATGGTCTTTCTCCTATCATGGCTGAAGTCATTCCCTTAAGACAAGGGATAGAGAAAGCCAAAGACTTAAAAATACTGAACTTAATTAATCATTGAGGGTGTCAATGGGAAATAAAGCTTGTACTGGCGGACATTAGGACCTTACTTATGGAAATTAAAAATGTTAAAATTTCTTATATTCCCCGCCATGGTAACCGAGTGGCGGATAAGATTGCACATCTTTGCTACTCTACCAGGGGAACTAATCTACTCACTCAAGTCTTCTTGACTTCATCCGACAGGATGCCTTCGGGTAGGGGCACCGCCTCACCTGAATCATTACCTAATTAAAAAAAAACTACCATATTTAGGTTGGCTCATCCAGGTCGTCCCGACCCAAACATTTCGGGTGGAGGTCAACCCGAGGGCCCGAGATTTTTAAAAATGCGACCCGCCACCCGACCCGAATCCGAGATTTGTAATTCCGGGTTTTCCGGGTCGGATGACGGGTTCACCCGAAAACCCGAGTATGGGAGAGGGAGACTACTGAAAAACAGAGGGGGTAATGCAAAATTACGAAAAAGGGCAGGGGAGAGGACGATAAGGACTTTAGTGTCCCACCCACCCTTATCGCATACTGCCATAGTACCATACTGTAGAAATCGATCGGCAATTGACATCTCATGTTAATATGTTATGCAATTAATATGTGTTGTATTGATAGATTTCCAATTTATAAACAAGGTTAAATGTATTGCTCCGTATTTAACAAATTAGAACAACGGGATTTAGAGCACGTTTGATTAGAGCGCACACACAACACTATTTTTTTTTTTTTTAATAAATCCGGGTCAACGGGTCAAATCCGAGACCCGCCGGGTCTGACCCCGACCCGCCCGTTGACCCGGGATTTCCTAAAATTCGACCTGAGACCCGACCCCTGGGGGTCTCGGGTCAACCAGACCCCATGTATTTCGGGTCAGATCGGGTGGGGTTTTCGGGTCAGGTCCATTTTGAGCCACCCTAACCATATTCACCAAAGTCATCGAACACCTTATAGATTATGAGCAATTTAATGTAATATGTGATTTTTTTATAGAAGTAAAAATTCGAGAGATCAAGCAACAAAATTGATCATCGAGAGGTCGATGAATCGACAGTGATACATTACCAAGGAAAAACAAAACAGGAAAAAGGCGGACCAAGAAGTTGTATAGACAATACTAATAAGCAGAAACTAGGCAAAATAAAGACGGTTAACTCGAGGTTACAGAAGAGGAACAAAGCCAAACACCAACATGTAGCACCGGTAGCCCACATCAGGTCACGACCCGGTGGGCCGAGTAAAGATGGTGATTGGTGGTGCAGTGTTTGTGGCGGTGAAGGCCACGGTAGCTCCCAAAACCTTCTATCAGATTCGAGGTGTGTTGAATGGTTGTTGCCGCCAGCGGTAGACTGGCGGCGGTGGTGACATTGGCGGTCAACCAAAGAAGGTCTTGGTTGTTAATGTGATCGGCTACGACTTGGTGGTGATGAAGGCGTCTTTCGACAGGGTAGACCTTCCCTAGACATTGCACAGAGGAAGGGGGTTTTACTCATAATTTAACATGTGATATGTTACCAAACGAATCCTATACTCGCAACAATTTTTGTTGTCTTAGTCTAGTTCGATCGGATAGGGTATCATAAAACCCATTTAAGGGTTGCACATCCTATTTATAAGCGACTTCATCTCCAGATTTCTTAGAATGAGTTGTAACTATTAACAAACGACAACTTTTATGATGATAATAAGACTTGAAATATGTAAATTGAAATTGCACAAGTTTTGTGAAGTTACATATACATAAGATTACCCAACATAAAAATATTACTTCCCCTCCATTCTCAGCATACCTATAAAGCTTATCCATCTTCCGACCACAAAATATACAAATTAAAGCATATGCATATCAATCTCTAAACAGACACTATCTCACTAGTCACTACAAATCTCCATCTTCCCTTTTTCCCTGGTTTCATGTGGAATCTGTACAATGTATTATGTATACAATCCGACGAGTTCGGTTACAAATTCCCTGCGGAAAGACCAGTATCGAAATAGCCGCGACTAGGATGGGCAGGGCTCAGAAGAACACAAGGCATAAAACAAGGCAGCACCACAGGAAAATGCTTAATCTGCTCAATGACTGGTCAGCCTGCAACATATGCCTCCTCACTCGTGCATTCCTTGCGGCATCCATGCCATACGAGTTCGGATACGTATAGAACGGCTCTGAGCTCCCGAAAAGCCTTGTGCAGATCAACTCCCCAACCATACTGATCATCGGGTGGAAGGTGGTGCTCCCGGCTAGGCTGATTGCTGGAGCCGGTGAGTACTCATAGTCACCATAGTCCGGATAGTAGGCTTCTGATGGTTGTGGTGGGTGACCGTGTGGAGGATAGTCATGGTGGTGTCGAGAATAGTGCTGGGTAGTTCGTTGACTGGCTGTCGTCGTTGTAGAGGTGGATACCGATTCCTGAACGGGTCGGTGAGGTATGATGACCCCACAATGTGTAGCCTTTTCGTCTGATCCTGATTGGCCCCGACCATAGAGAGGGATTAGGGTCTTTTCCGAGACCTCTGCTTTGCAGACGGGACACTGTGGCTGCTGGTCCACCGGGATTTCTAGTGAAATACTCTGCTCGCGAATCCATTTGTATATACAAGCCCAGCAGTAGAGGTGCCCACATCTGGTCACGACAGGGTCTTTTACCGAGTCTAAACAAATGTTGCAGTCAAACCCGCCAGATGGGTTGATATCAGCTGGATTCCAATCTTTTGTATCATCTTCTGAGGCAGTGTCGTGTAACAATGAACGTGAAAGGTACTGCTCCGTGGCCATTCAGGTGAGAGATTGTCGCCTTGGTTTTATGCCTGTAACACCCGAGCAATAAATTCAGTACACAGTGCAACTTACAATAGAGCCAGAGGAACGACAAGCTCTGTGAGCAAAGGCTTATAAATTAAAACTAGTGCTGTAATCACTTATCCAAAACATAAACAAAAACGTTTGCACAGTTCGATGATGGATGAGACGATAAGATTGACTTGATCAAGTCTTCAATAAAAGTCTTTCATGAATGTAACAGTACCCTAAATGCTGTAATTTAATCAGGTCCACCAGAAATATAAAGAAACAATGGCACATACAAACAAACATCAATTATTTGAGTTTAGTGTAGGATAAGATTCTAAAAATAAATTACAAAAGGAGGAAAGGATAAATCAACATGCCAACAATAATTCAGAACCCTATATTTTTGTAGGTTTCCTATTTACCAAGAAAATTGTTTTCAGCTCTATATTTCGTGTTATAGCAGAAAAACTGTTTTCAACTTCAAGGGCCATCACAACAAAGTATAAAACATTCAACATCCATTTCCAAATGTTAAAGTTCCATAGAAGGTAAACTTTGCATTTATGAATAGATCAAACGAATAGTTAGTAAAACCATTGACCGAGCAGTGTGTGTCTAAACAAGGTCAGGTACGTAAACTGAGTCCGACTATTTAGCCTTAGGTTGTTTAATCCAGAAAGCAACAACTGAATAGATTTGTCATCAATTTGCACCTTGCTGCAACTTGAAACCAGAGCATGTTGAAATGCCAATAGAGTAAATGTCAACACTCAAGACAACTTCAGAGCCAAATCCAATGGATAATTCTCGGATTTACACCTTATCAGTAAGTCAGACAGCCAGAAATTTGATTAAAAAGAAATACAATCCACAAAAGATTTATACTTTCTTTTTGATCTATGCTAGAACTACAAGAAAGAGACCTAAGACCATGATTTTTAAGCCATCATAGCCAATTAGCCACCGCTATCAAACTGATCTAATCCCTTCAGTTATTCAGCAAGTCAAACCCTTAATATCCATTTTCACTGCAAAATTTATGAGCAAACTCATTACTACTCAAAACAGAAAATCAGAACTATACCTCTTTAGGCCCCCTTTGTTATTAACATCTTGATATCTAGAGATATCAGACATCGGATGATATTTAATAGACCCTCAAAATCAGTATATCAAAGGACCCCAAAAGCCTCAAATCAGAATATCAAGACTTGTCAAACACTAATGATATAATGATATACCCAACACAAGATATTGGTGTATTGATACCAAACGAGGGTTTAAGACTTGTCAAACCCAACAAAAAGAGTCAAATGCGGAGATACCAAAAGAAAAGATCAACCAATGACAGAAACAGCAGGACAAACCCTAGAGAATCAAATGAGAGATGGCTGGAAATCCCAGTCCAAAAATCTTCAATTTTCATCTTCAATTGAGGGATTTCAGAGTGCAACTTTTCACCAACAAACAAAGATAGAAAGCACAGATGAGATTAGAAGCAAAGGAGCCAAAATTGAACTGTTCAGCAAGGAAACTGGAAACACTGTATACTTCAAGCCTGAAGAACAACTAACAACGCCGGCCCCCCACCCAAAAAAAATTCAAATAAAATAAAAATTGAACAGATCACCAAATTCCGCCCGGAAAAGAAGACGAATCAGTAATTCAAACAGAATCCATCATTCACCAAAAGATAAATCAAATGGGTTACTCACAAAACTGGTTAAAGACGAAGAAGAACACTTGAAGCGTGGCTCAAAAGGGGAAAACTTGAACAAAGTGTGGTGAGAAGGAGATAGAGAATTTTGTGTAGGGGGAGTGTGTGAATACGGCATACACGCGCAGAAGATTTTTTCGAGAAAGTTTTGGGTTGAATTGAAGGAGTGGGATGTTGCCATTGATGCATCTCGCCTTCTATTTATATTTTCTTTGGGTAGAATTTCAGTAAATTACACAAAACCGCCCATAATTCAAGTCCCTTCATGTAAAAAGGCCAAATTGTGATAATAGGGCCCACCTATGAGTGATTCAAGGTTCAAACTTCGGACCACACAAACCGTGAGTAATTTGTCGTAGGGATTGTTGGAGGGTAACAAAAGGTGCCTCATCTTTAAATTAATAAATAAAGAGCGGTTATTAAGGATTCGAATCAAGACCTATGAGTACTATTGACAAAGGGTCGCTCATCCGCATTGACGTAATTTGGCCCAATATTTACTAAAGCAAATTTGACCGAACTTTCTTTTCTTGATGGGGAAATAATCCTAATAGCATGCGATATCCGATAGTATCTTAGTGGATCAGGTCACGGAGACCTGAATCTGGATCATTGTATATGTCAATAGGTCGAGTAGAACAGCACAAGTGTGCGATCTTGTTTGCCGTTCTATTACCCGACCGTAGAACATGATAGAAGGTAACTTTTGTCATATGTGATAGCATATTCGTGATGTCGGATATTACTAATTCAATTTTTCAAGGACGGAGCCTTTTTTAGTAAGATGTTTTATGATTATTAGGGAGTTCCCCTCAATTTGTACTCTTTGTAGCCGTAGTTCAATAGTTTTTGCACACCAAGGTGAAGGGCAAGTGTTTCGGCCATTAAAGGTATTTATTTTCCAAGAACTTTGAATCCGATGTGGATTGGTTTTTCGAACTTGAAAACCTAATGTTCGACCAAAACAAGACTTGACTCATTCTTATTATTATTTTACTTTTATCATTTTAAACACAAATGTGATCCAAGGAGATCTAGAATCCAATTTGATTCGAACTTACCCAACCATGGTTATTAGAATATCGATCATGATTTTTAGAATATTAAGATCCTACAATCCAACTGAGGAGCTTGATCCGAATCTTTGCATTTTTGTGTAGGATCTATTGTGGGATCTATATAGCCAGTTTTATCAGATGTCTATGAAGAGAATTGCCTTCAAGAAATTCGACTGCAAGACCAAATAGAACAATCTGAAACAATTGACCAGTTTATAAAACCAGACAAACTTGGAATGAAGAAAGATTGAAACAAAACCTCCCGATGAATGTTGTAGACGAGATCCTAAGAATTCATATCCCTAGAACAGAGATTGAAGATAGATTATATTGGAAAGCTGGTGGAAATGGTTGGTTTTCCACGGCTAGCGCTTTGAACCATATCATAAAAGCTAGAAGAGCTAGTTGTGACCCATTAGAGTGGATATGGATGATTGATTGTCCGCCGAAAATTAAAACCTTTCTTTGAAAAAATATCCTTAATGGAACACCAACGAAAATCAGACTTAGGAACAAAGGAATTGATGTCCCTCAGGGTTGTCCCCTCTGCAATAATTGCGAAGAAGACGCAACCCACTTATTCCCGACATGTCCGACATCTCTGAAACTAATTGGAAGAATGGACAAGCATATTGAAAGAATAATACGAAAAGCTGACAAAAGTAACAAGACCTACAAGATGATAAGTATTGAAATCTTCTCCCAGTTATCATCTACTCAGAAATCGATACTGGCGTTCTCCTTATGGGGGATTTGGTCTATGAGAAACAAAATTGTTTTCGAAAATCATGATGTCAGAAATATGGAACAATGGATAAAAATAATTACACAATATAGGCTATCTTTGAAAAAAGATCTAGAATATGATCTAGAGAACGATGAAGCTACAACTATACGTCACAAATCTCAAAACAGATTGAGACACCAGAACAAGCTTAAATGGAAGAAACCGTTCAAGGGATTCATGAAGCTAAATTTTGATGGAGCCAAGGTCGCGTTTGGGCAAGCTGCTGTTGGGTTTGTTATCCGCGATTGCCATGGTAGAGTGGTGTCCTGCGGTGCGCATGCACTTGGGAGCACTTCTTCATTACAAGCTGAGTGTCTTGGTCTTTATGTCGGCCTTTTTTCTGCAGTTACAATGGGTTTCTCGCGCCTCGTTGTGGAAGGAGATTGTCTGACCGTTGTCAACGCCCTGCGTGGGATCGGTACTTTCCCGTAGCCTATTTAGATGGTGATTACCGATGTTCTTGACCTCTGCAAATCCTTCGAGGCCATCGATTTCTCCCACACGTTACGGGATGGAAACCAGGTCGCAGACAAATTGGCGCACACTGGTTTGACCTCCTCTTTCTCTGTTGAACGGTGCCCAGCTGAGATTGAGGATTTAGTCTGTAAGGACGTCATTGGGCAGTGGTTCAACCGAGGTTGACCACCCCTAAACTTTCGCCTTGTATCAAAAAATAAATAAATTGTGGGATCTGTATGATCTTGATCAATAGGATCTTACAATCCTATGCGATCCTAAAGATCCTATTTTTTATATTAACAATGTGTATTTTGTAAACATTTATTCTGTTTCATTGGTTGCTTTTAGGGTGTTTGAATACACACATTCATGTATGAAACGCGAAAAATAGCTTAGAGACAATTGTTTTTAAGTCTTTTTAGAGACATCTTTTTTTCTAATTCTAAAGCTTTAAATTAAGCCACTTTGTTATATAAATTTTTATATATTTTTATTTTATTTTTTAATTATATTTTGAGGATCTTAATGGGATCTTATAATTCGATCCACATACCCATCAATGTGATTTGGTCATAGAATCCCGATCGATCCTAATAACTTTGTACCCAACCCGAACCAAACCGAATATATAATATATCTGTCACTGGGTCGGCCCTTGGGGTAGGCCCAAGAAGAGGTTGCCTAGGGCCCCAGAAAAAATGTTATATATATAATTCAGATATTATGTATTATTATATTTATATGTCATAAAATATTTACTAAAATTTATACGTAAAAAAAACTCATTTGTGATATGACTAATTAGTTTACTAAATGTTTCGAGCCAACGACAAAGAGTGTATAAAGGTCTTCGTCTTTCATTTTTTGTTATAATTGCAAAACGGGTCATTTTTAACAACTTATGGTACTTTAACAAATTTACTTAAGTGATAATAGTATTTTTTTTGGATAAATTTGCAAAGTAATGATATGTTTTTAAATGTTTTACCATACTATTTTACATTAATGGGAAAAATAGAATATTAAAAAAATATTTTTTCACCTTTGTTTCTCACTAGAAAATTTACAATTTTTTAAATAGGTATTGTAAGAAAATATAATAAAATTTAGTAAATATGTATAATGGTAAATCTAGAAATCGTGGTCAGATTGTCGTATTAGTCATACTCATATACTACTAAAAGTTCGTAAATTTCCCTTTTAGTGATAAAAATAAAATATGAATTTAATAACGGAATAAATTAAAAATTTGCATTGTTTGATATTTTATAAAAAAATTATGAATATATATACTAGTAAAAAGACTCACTTTTTACATCGCCTCGAGCCCTAAAAATCTCAGGACCGGCCCTGATCTGTCATATGTCCCGATTAGATATTTATCGAAGCTGAATGAATATACCCTAACCCGACCTAACTCATCTTATTGCCACCGTTTTTTTTTTTTTTATATTAGTAAGAATTTTGATAAGGTCAGCCTCTGCTAGACCACCATCCAATAACATCCTTGTACATGAAGATGTTGAGACTATTGTCAGAGCTGATCTCTAGCGTTTCATTTGTAAGAAAAAGGTGCGCAATGTAGTTGATACACTTATTGATCTCCCAGAAGTTGTGCATGAAGCTCACCATCTCAAAAGACTGAATCGGAAGAATGACATATGTGAAATGAATTTCGATTTACCAAGGGCATGACCAACGACCTTTGAGGATATTGATCACGATCAAGTTATCTCCTTTCACTTGAATCTTAAACAGTCACAGGTCCTTCATCCTCGAGATGCCCATCTTAAAATTCATTGCTTCTGTTATAAGTGTAGAGCAATGAGTTCAACTATCCCACAGTATCAGAGATGCCTTTTTTTTTCGTGGTGACAATGATTTTTCGATACTTTGTCTTTTTCTAATTTATAAGTGTTTATCGTGCAAAGTGTTCCATATTTTGTATTGTCGTTGTGATTGCTATCTCTAATATTTACATTGGATCCATGCAAGGGATTCAATTTTTTATTTATTATAAATTAGCATGTGATTTGGACAGGATATTTACAAACTACGGGCTTTTAGGTTAGATTATGGTCAACTTAAAAGCCCCTAATAATTAAAAAGTAATTACAAAGAGTAATTTCCCTTCTTTTTGTTTAATGATTTGGTGGTTTGTTGGTATGGTTTGACTATTTGAGTAACCCTATATCTTATCTTACTTAATTGTTACTATTAATTGATGGTAAGTTTCTTGGTCATAGTTTTGTTTCTTTTTGAGTTTAAGCATGTAGATGAGTTCGTTATACTTTTTCTCATCTTATATTTGCTAAGTTCTTACTAAGATATCTGAAGATGATCAACTGTAGACCAAGCAAAAAGAGATAAAATAGAGAGAAAACTCAAGGTGAATTCTTCAACAACTTCCCTGCTCAGTAACTTGCATTTTGTTACATGGTAGGCCTATTTATAGAGGACCACTTTCTTTTAAATATGATACGAAAGCTACCACTTGAGCTAATAACAAAATATTTACACATTTAACACCCCCCAGCATAGAGTTGAAAAACACATTTACAAGTCCTAGCTTGATGAGTATCTTTCAGTATTGATATTGTGCTACAACCTTGGTGAATATACTATGGCTATGTATCCCAATGCCACCTCCTTCTTCGGCACCTTATCTCTGACTAGATGATAATCAACTTATATGTGCTTTGTTCGTTCGTGGAATACGGGGTTCTTAGCCCATAAAATTTGTACATATTCATGCTACTTTACACATAAATCAGCCAAGAGTTTAATCAAACATGCTATCTCACATCATGCAGTAGCCACAACCCTGTATTCAGATTCAGTTGAGGACATAGACATATATGTTTACTTCTTCGTTCTCCATGAAATCATAGACATATATGTTTGAGGTCGGGGAAAGGCGTCAGAAAGGATGAGAGGGTTTGGGAAAAGAAACCATCGAGTTTGGATAAAAAATAACCTGACAGTCACTTGTATTGTCGCGGTGAAACCATGGCCGCCGCCGCAAACAAGAATTAATTCAGAGGTCGGGGATGGCAGCTTTCGCCACAACGAAAGGGTTCTTCCGTGGGGGCGATGGCTACCACCCGCGAGGAACCAAGAAAGGGATTTCGTCGCAGCGAGCGGCCATTTTGCCATGGTGAATATTTATCCTGGAGCTCTTGGCCGAGCCGGTTCCTTCCTTTCCCTTGGGCTTGGCTTGGTTTTGGTTAAACCCGGTTTGGTTAGGGATCGTTTTATGGTTTAAGTATATTTTAACTATGCTGGGATTATGCTATATTATATGATGATTTTAAATGTATTTCATGTGATTATTTTATGAAGCTGGGTTTATTGAAAAGGTTTTGAAGTCTCTTGTTTTGAAGAAATGCTTGAAAACCTAGTTATTGTTGTTAAGATATTTCAATGGTCTTCAAACTTGTATTTTGGAAATATTCTTACAAGGGATTTGATGTTTTAAAAACCGAGATGTCGAAATTCCTTTAACGATATAACTTTGACTAATTAACCGGACTTAACGATTGGAAATGGCTTTGAGATAACGATATTTCATGAACTTTACTCTCATGAATTGATTTGACCTAACGGACCTTACCTTAATGAATTCTCCAGACTCATTGGACTTTGGACCTCTTTTAACCGGACTTTCTTGGACTGTTTAATTGAACTTGATCCTTGGACCTTGCCTTTTGATTCTACTAAAATTATGAAGTGTTATATGATTGGAATGAGACCTTGGACTGAGATTGAGACGTTGGACGGATTAATGATAATGAGTTATTGGAATTGATATGAAATGATTAACCTTTCGGATATGAAATGAGTTATTGGAATTACTTCTTGGAAGATTTCTGAAAATGCTTTTGGGTGTGTATCTCTCTATACTTAGTTAGTTGGAATGTTAGACTTATCACATCTTTTATTATTCATATATGCTAGGTTCTTAATGACTTGCTTGGACTTCTGCGTTCTACCATTCTTTGTTTGTACGGTTTTTCAGGTAAGTTCCCTAGGGAGCTTACTCAGATTGTATACTAGGTGTTGCATATCACATGTCATATAGTTATTCTTAGGAGTTGCACATGTTAATGAGCATCTGTATTCTTTATGTGTTTGGAAACAGAATGGTCATTATATATGAGTCTTTAGAGTCTTTTGCTAGGGTTATAGGACATCCCAACCTCATCGGGATTTTGTCCTCATCGAGTCATACAATGAGTAACACCACGAGATGAGCTTGATTTATTATATGAGCATGATTTACAAGATGAGCATGATTTAAGAGATGAGTATGATTATTGACGAGCATGCTTATTAATGTGCATTGATTATATCGGATTGGATATGCTATATCATCGAATTGGCCAGTGTCTGCACTAACGGGAAGAGGTGCAGAGGTAGGAAAGGAATATACCACTTGACATTCTGTGTGGATCCATTTAATCACTTTCTATATTATATATAAACGGTCAGCATGCTTGCATGATTTAAATTCATGTCCTGCATTAGAGCATCTTTATTAGGTATAGTGTATATGATATGATCGTAGTAGGGACTTCGGTCCCACATGTGAGCCTCAGTCTGATTCCTTTCCCCATTTTATTTTCTAAAGGTATGCTTGCAGATTTCTGATTGCTCTGTTCTTCATGATGGGGTTATCCTTCTAGGACGTTCCGATGAGAGACTGACTATCACCAGACTATTATACTTTGGATGGTTTTGTACTCGTATTTTCCCCGTACTTTGGTTTTGACCCGGCTCTGCCGTGGCAAGTTGTATCTTGATATCCGTTTTATATGCTTTGAGCATAAAATGAATTTGAGTGACTTAGCCAATAGGACAGGTGTGGGGTACCCAACGGCCCTAACGCGCATTTTGGGGTTTGAAATCTCCTCTTTCAAACTTAACATTTTGATCTTTGAAACCTCGACCCGTACTTAGATTATAAGATCCGAACGAAGGTATCCAACCTTCGAAACGTAACCTGGATATTACATTCGGGCCATTACAGAAGAATCCAGATATGGTTGTCTATCAATATGTTTTGGTATGAAAGTGGGTAGATAAGTATACGAGTTGGTGTGTTGAATATATGGATAAGAAGTTACCACATCATCAAAAAATTGAGAAGTATTTGAGTTGGTAGGCTGTGAAGATTGATTATGAGATGTGGTTTCTATCCTCATTAAACAGAACATCTTTGCTAACATAACATTTGTGAGTTTTTAAATTGTAGATCTTATAGCCCTTATATCCAAATGGGTATCCCAATAAAACATAAGGGTTAGCTCGAGGGTCAAACTTTTTCCTCTGACCTGTGGTAGTAGACATGAAACAAAGACACCCAAATACTTAAGTCTGGTATGATCTGAAGGCTTGTGAAGAAGAATTTCATAAGAAGTTTTGTGATGTAAAAGAGGTGTAGGTAATCTATTTATGAGATAGGTGGTTGTAAGAATGCAACCCCCCTAGAATCCTAGAGGCAAAGAACCTTGAAGTCTTAATGCTCTAACCATTTCCAGAATGTATATGTGTTTACATTATACCCTTCCATTTTATTGAGGTGTGGATGTACATGAGCTTTCATGAACAATCCCTTTCCCTTAGAGAAACTGAGTAAGAGCTTAATTGAAGAATTCTGTTCCTTGCTCATACCTGAGTTTTGACTTTGAAAAAGAACTGGTTCTCCACCATTAGAATAAAATTTTGAAGTAAAGCAGGTGTTTCTGTCTTTAATTTATTTCATGAGAAAAACTCAGACACTTCTTCTTTTGTCATCAACAATAGTAAGAAAGAATCGATGATCATTGTAGTGGGGGTGTCGAAAGGACCCCATATATCACAATGTAACAACTCAAACATACATTTAGCAAGAAATGTACTACTATGAAAAACATTTCTTTTTGCCTTGCTTGAAGACACATAGAGCATACAAAATCAAATTTGACATTTGTATCAATGTAAGGTATATGATGTAACTTGAAAAAGAGGGCATGACCAAGTGCCAAATGCAAACAACATTTTTGTCTATCATACATGGTGCGGGACAAACGCCGTTGGCACTTTTGGCCTTTTCCAAATAGTAATAATATCCTAACTCAAAACTCAAAACCAGTAGATTAGCAAATCAATGAATTGATAAACCAAACAACTACTAGTGTAGTGATGAAGTCCGGAGTCGAACCCATAGAGAAGAATGGTTGCTATGCAATGTTTCTAACAATGATTCTTATGACAAAAGCAATGATTTGTAGCAAATTGATGACAAAGTAAAGTAAAGAGAAATATGATTGCAAAGTATTGATAATAAGATAGGGGAGATATTTCACATGTAATTCTCTTACAATGGTTGAGATTCATGCTCCTAGGATTGATTGTGTTGACTTGGCTAAAGTTGAAGGATCCGCAGGGATACAATCATCTTATTCAATATCACTAAAAAATAGCATTAAACACTCAAGTTCTTAGACCAATTGACATATCGATTCAATGCAATTAAGACACAATTGGAACAACTCTAATCAACCCTAATCGACATCTAACGATATAGATCAATCAAAATCATCCACTACAAAGACAAGGAAATATCACTACTTCAGTACCTTTGTTTGCTATCAAGAAATCAACAACGAATTCATAGCTTAGATGCAATTCCTAACACGGTGATCAATCATATAAAGGAACACAAATATAATCAATAGATACAAGATGATAAATATACTCATAAATAACTAATAAGAATCAAATCTTCACAATCTATTCAACCATGTCTTCAAATCACAGACGAAACTATGAGTTTAACAACTCATAGGCCAAAAACCTCTCTTCTCTCTCAAAGCGTTTATTGTTTCACAATAATCCACCACACGACTGAATAATGAAAGAAAACAACCTTAATAGGACGTGCAAAACCTTAGAAATATAATAATATTATTATAATAGGAAATAAGATCTTCGGATCCAAATCGCAATCGCTGAACACGGGGTAGCGGCGGGCGCCGCCCTATGCATTGAACAACTTTCTTCTTTGCTTTGACTTTGTGCTTCCTTGCTTCTTTGTAGCCTCTTCCTTGGCCTTCATATGCTCCAAAACATGTCTCATAAGCTCTTCCAAGATCCCGTCCAAGGTCGGAATGTAAAACTGCAGAATAAACACTAAAAGGCGTAGATTCCGAACTCGAATACTTCACAAGCAAGATATGAAACTAGACTAAAATACATGAAACACTCATATCTAAATGCAATAAGAAATACCTATAATGCCTATATGAAATATGCATTATTAATACACTTTTGAAAGAAAGTGGGAATAGAAGGTATGAAGTAACATACAGAATAGGTGATGTTTGTGAGATCAGACCCATGAGTTTGCAGATTGATAGGGTTGGAAGAACACATAGCCTTGCCACTTGAATGCATGAGTAAATGAAACAATCCTCCAACTTCCTTACCAGTTGCATGCAATCACCTACCTCATTGCCTGGTCCTGGATAAGACATTGGTTATAAAAAAATGAACATTGTATTCCAAGCCATGCATAAGACAACTTATATATGGATACTAGGTTGAATTTGAAATTGGGTACATATAGAGCATTTTTTAAGGTGAGATACATAGATAAGTTGGTTGTAACCAACATAAGTTGTGGATTTTGTGGTTCCATCAAGAATAACAGTATATTTATGGTGATGGCTGATCCAATAAAATTTTATCATACACCATGTGATATGTAGCACCATTACTGCAACACATGAGTTTACCTGCCACATTTACTTGAGTAAATTTATCTTTAAGTTGCTCCATGAGCCTGAAAGTGAACTCATCAATTGTTGATGTCTTGCTGATCAAGTGTCAGATTTTGAGGGATCTTCTGATGACTTTCTCCTGGTGCATCAATAACATCTTCCTTGTACCTCTGTTGTCCGGATCCCTTCTTGTACTGACCATCTTCCTTCTTCTCATCATATCCATTCCTTGAGTTTTAAGATAGTTGTGGCTTATACTTACTCTTGTAGTGCTAGGTTGGGTATCCTGTATGATCTCCCAACATATGTCCATCTTGTGATTATCATCATAGTGATTACATTTCTTATTTCTTGACCTATTAGATTGGCCTCTATCATATTGTTGGTTCCTCTCATGTTGGTTCGCCATAAGAGCAGTTGACTCCGGCTTGACTACCCCTGCATCAGACCTCTTGGTGCTTAGTTCCTCTTGAACTAGAATAACATATGTTGTGCTGACCGACGACAATGGAGTTGTCAATAACAGTTATCATCTTGTAACCGAGTACTTCTCTCCAAGCCCCATCAAGAACTTCATCAGCTTCTCTTCTTGCCCTGCTTTCTCAATTTGTGCATTCAAATCACACTCGCTCTTTCCACATCTACATCGAATCTAAATTATCTTTCCAGATAACTTTTTTTATTAACAAATATCTTTAATCTTAAAAAATATAGTTTCTTACCCAAATATTTTTTTATTTAAATAAGGGCTCGTTTGGTTGAATGCGGGAAGTACAATTCCCGGGAACTTACTTCCCATGAATTGAATTCCCGTGAAATGCACTTCCTATGAATTGAAAAAAGTTGTTTGGTTGAATTTTATTTTTTAGTAATATAAATAGGAAAATGAATAAATTCACATTAAAAAAATGGTGGAAGTTGAACTTACTTAGTCCCTCCTAGGTAAGTGAACTTCCTATGATTTGGAGGAATTGAAATTCATGAGAAGTTGCATTCATGTATCATTCTGTCAACCAAACACATGAATATATCATACTTCTTGGGTTTTTTAACTTCCTGAGTTTTTAACTGACTAATCAAACGAGGCCTAATACAATAGTGACAAAAATTAATCAAATATAATTTTAAACTAATATCAATTAAAACATAATTAAATTAATTTATGAATAAATATATTTAAACAAAAATTAGTCAATGTATAAATAGTTAATTTCACAAAAAATAGAAATAAAATAACATCTATCAAATATTTATCTATTAGTTTTTTTTAGTTAGTGTCATTATGAAATAGTTTTGATTTATGTTAATTAAAAATATAAATGGGTTTAAAACTTTAATTACCTAAATATTTTGCTGGAGGATTTTTTGTAGAATCAACTATATAAATGCACTTACATATTTTGACACAATATTCTTAAAATACGTATATTATTTAAAAAATATATAAAAAAAATATAACAATGAACATGCTTAAATAAGAAATAAAATGAAAAAATTAGACTAATCATTATCAACACACACACACGATTTTTTTTTTTTTTTTAATCAGAAGGTAGCAGCAAATTCAAGAAATTACATAAAAAGTCTGGAGTAGCAGCAAATTCAGAAAAATTAGAACTTAAGAAGGACGAATTGGGCCTTGGATCTGCAGCTTGGTTCGCTTGAGGCCTGACATGGTTTACTTGGACTACCCAGCTCTCATCGTCAATCCTCGCCTGCACTCTGATTGACAAGATGATGCTCCTGCCTTGCTTCCTACTCCTTGTTCCGAAGCATCTCGCACACCATGATGGAGTCCGACTCAAGAATCAAGTTCGTGCGCCTCATCCTTCTGGCTAGGCTCAATCCATGATTGACTGCTTAATTATAGCTCGGCCACTAGGGACTTACAAATACCACATTCAAAGCTGAAAACATATATAAGGGCTGGTTTGGTATTGATATCAGATATCGGATATCAGCCCCGATATTTGATACCTAGTGTTTAGTATGGCTAGATATTGATATCATTTAACCGTTTGGTATCCAAAAGATATCAAGATATATCTGATATATGTGTTTGATATCTCCAAATATTGATATCACTAGCTTGATATCTAATTTGATATATTGATTTGAGGGGTGGTATCGATATCGATATTTTGATACCAATAGCGATATCTTGATATCAAGATATCAACCGATATCTCGATACCAAATGAGCCCTAAGAACTCCCCCGACGGGTACCTAAAAACTCCTTTTCCTCCTGCCTTTCCTGGATTTCCTTTAACAACACCATCGACGTTAAGTTTAATCACCCCACTAGAGGAGGACTCTACTCTATGCTGTAGTTAGACCCCTCAGATGAGCTTCTGGCGACCTCCTTTGTATTTATGTCCGTCCTTGGTGGATTTTACAACTGTCCCCCCAATCTCATCAACTCCCTTAAAAATAAATTGGTTTCGTCACCTCCATAATGTCAAAATCATGGATGCATGCAAACAAGGCATCCTATGTCTCCTTTTTAGTATAATAAAAAACCCACTGTTTCAAGCTCATGTTTGAGAAGGAAGAGGGTGGATGATTCCCATTCCATAGCTTGATACATTGTACACGAACCTGTGGGCAATCTCTTAAGAGATACGTAGGCTCGTCTTAGTCTCCATACACCTAGAATTAAACAACCAAAACAATTTTGATAGTTTAGCATTTAAAAGTTAAGAACACAACCAAAAAATCATAACTAAACTAATTAGAATTCATATAATCACATAAGAAAAAATCCAGAAAAATATCTTAAATCCGAGTTTTAGTGGTAAAAAAATCCGAACACGCTACATATAACGTTATACATCGGTTTTATTATAAGGTGTTTTTTTTTTGTTTTTTTTTTAACGCCATAAAAAAAAGTCAATTATAATCGAAAACACTTTATACGCGCTAGACTAGATGCCTTAATATTAAACCTTAGGATTTATATATATATATATTTTTTCCACCAATTCCACGTTTATATGTTGTATTTTTTTTTTAATATACACGTTTATAGACTATAGTAAACAATCACTCGACATTATACGAATCATAACTTTTGTTAAATCATCCGAAAGAAAATAAAGAAGAGATTCCACCAACATTTGTACTTTGTCTTCAGTGTTTTTTTGTTGTTTGCAAGGTACGTGCTTGTGCTTATGAACAACGTATACATTCAATTTTGGAATCGGGAGGTGACTGAGCAATTCACGCCGTCCCGGGGTATTTGTTAAGGGGATCCGATATCTCCTTATATATTCATTCTTTGTATGGAGAGGCTAAGCCATATTATCTCGGAAGCTGTGGATAGTGGGAAGTGGAAACCGGTCTACATAGCCAGGGAATTAAGGGCCGAAACTGTCTCACCTCTTCTTCGCGGACAATATCTTGCTTTTTGTGGAGGCTTCGAGAGCCCAGGTGAAGACTATCCGGGAATGCCTTGACACTTTTTGTAGTTGCTCTGGACAGCGGGTCAGCTTTCTTAAATCTAAGGTCTATGTCTCGAGGAATGTCAAGCCTGATCTCTGAAAATGGATTCACGAGGAGAGCGGAATAGAGGTCACTTGTGATCTTGGGAAATACTTGGGAGTTCCGATCCTCCATAAGAGAGTCACTGAAGGCCTATTCTCGTCGGTGCTTGAGAGCTTCACCTCTAAGCTCGCCGGTTGGAAAACATCCCTGCTTAACTTCGTCGGGAGGACCACCCTGGCTAGAGCGGTTCTAACAGCGATCCATGTGTACTCTATGTCTACTATGCTCTTGCCGATTGGTATTTGCAAGAAGATGGAGAAATTCTGTAGAGGTTTCATCTGGGGTTCCACCCCGGCAAAACGCCGGCTACATAAGATCGCATGGAGTGAGGTGACCATGCCGAAGGAGTTAGGAGGATTGGGAATTAGGAGAATGGCGGAGCTAAATCTCCCTTACTCGACCACCCTTCAGTTGGTTGTTATTGCGGTTTCCGATAGAGAGGACACGCTCACATGGATTCCGAGCAAAACTCTGATCAACAGCAGCGAAACGCCGATCGTTGGCCTCATCCATACGCATGTAGTTGCAAACCATATGGCACTGGTTGTCAAAAATCATCTGCTGCTGGTCCTGAATAGGACGGAAGAAACCCTCGAAATAAGCCCGAGAAGGAAACTCAACACCGAATCCTTCGTGAGATGAACTCGCACCAGCATAATAGTTCTCGCCCTGGTAGGTGGTCTCCTCATGAGGAGGGTACTCATAATCCATGTCATCTCTCTGCTCCTTCTGTCGAGGAATCTCCTACTGTAGCGGCTGATGCGGAACTATAGGCAAATGAGCTCCTGGATGCTCACTGGGGAGTAGCAAATGAGCGGTGGTGGTGGGACCAGTAGGTAGGTCCTGGCGAGGAAGATAAATAATGTGAGCTTTGTCTCTGCTAGAGAACCAATGGTAGCCATCACCAACAACAACCATCAGCCTCCCATGCTTCAGGAGGTTGATATCAATCTGGTGACCTCCTCTCAGGGCATCATACTCATCCAAAACAATCCCCAACTCAATAGCAAGCAAAGTGATCAATCCACCAAATCCAATCGTGGCAGAATCCTTCCTGACATTCGTGGCAAATGTAAGAGACTGACAAGCCATGAAGAATAGCCCCAACCAATCAGGAATCGTATCAGGCTCAGGCAACAAACAAATAAAGCAACTCCAAGTAGATCTCAGAAGATTCAAAAACTTAGTGCAACCATATTTTCGACCCTCTAGCATATTCCACTTATCTCTCGCATCACTCTTAAGCCCATTCGGCATCTCCATATCAACATGAGCCATGATAAACAAGGAGAAAGTCGAGAAAATTCCCAAAATAGTAGCTACTGCAGTCAGTCGCGACGGCGAATAGTATCTTGTGGCCGCGACAATCAGAAACTCGCAGTGGAATCGCTAGGTGCAAGTCGTTGCGGCGACAGGAGCTCTCGCGGCGACAACAACGAACAACAAAAACACGTCTGGTCGCTGTGGCGATCGGGACTCGGCCTCACCGCTCCTTTTTTATGTTCCCGACGTTGGAATCACAACAAATCTTCACCAAAACTCAAACCAAATACTCAGATCTATGGATGGAAGTTGAAGAACGTGGTTTTGGGTGGATGTGAAGATGAATGTGATATGGGTGAAAGGTTGAAATTTTTATTTGGTTTCGTAGATCGGGACGTCGGGAGTTCAAATACGTGCTCGGATTTTGGATTCGGAGAAGGATGGTGATGAATAGGTAGATTTGGGTGTTTGGAAGCTTGGAGCGACTATGGTGTTTTGAGTTTTGTGTTTTGGGGTTTGGGTAGAGGTAGGGAATGATATGGGAAGAGGGCAACAAGGTAACGGGTAACGGTTTGGAAACGGGGCCCACATGGGCCCGTTTTATTTTTCAAGACAGTACTTTGTTGTGGTGGCGACTTGGAGAGTCGCGTCGGCGACATGAAGGGATTCGCCGAAGGATGGTTAGCGACGATATGGCAGTGACAGGAGATGGGTTGCGGCTGCAACACAGTGTCTCGCAACGGCGACTTGAGTGAAAAAAATTGTCGACTCAGCATTTCCAAATACCGAGTCGATATCTGGCCCCTACATAACCGGCGCCTGCCGTGGTAAAACAAGGTTGACCATTTCGCGGTCGCGACATAGGGTCTCACGACGGTGACTTACCCTGGCGAGCTGTTGTAGGAGGAAATCGAGTATGCAAAATTAAATATAAATAATCACAGCAAACCGGATTCCGTCCCTTGCAAATGATTACAAGACTTCCTCCCGATGCAGCAGTGGGAAGTCAGGATCGATCCACGAGGAAGCGTGTCAGCGGATCCTAGGCAGCGGTGGAATCTCACGGACAGAAGTCGACCACAGATGTCCTCGATCTCGACTAGGGTTAGTCGACAGAAGATCGGACAAGTCGAATGAAGCAGCACAGCAGCAGTCACAGGTTCTCGTCGATCTCGACTAGGTCTTACTCGAGATCGAGTAAAGTCGTCTACGTCGAGTTGGCTTGGTCGAGTTCCTACACACAGAAGCTACGGCGATTCTGGAATCGAGGATCAGTAACTCGATATCAAGGAGTGCTATTCGATATCGAGGAAGACAGAAAACTAAAACGAAACAAAAGAAAGTAAAGACAAGTGCTGGTGGGATTTCGAAATAAACTGTAAAGGACTTCTAAGATTGGGGTTTGCGACAACGATAACTAAGCATGCATAAGGCAGAAGTAAAACAAATAATTATGTAAATTGCATCAAAGGATCAAGCTTTCGCCTTTTCCAACAATTAGATAACTCTTTCAAGAAACCCTAATTGTCTCTACTGATTTTATGTTTACAATCCAAGTTGTTAGCATGGACCTCCATTAGATGGGTAATAAACACATAACAAGTAGTAGATGCTCAATACTTGATAAAAGTCGGATCTTTACCTCAAACATGCAGGGCTATCGTCGGGCTCGCCCCAACCCTAGAAGTGGGTGAACTACTCGCGCTTCATCGTAACCTCAGACATTGATTGAAAGGAAATAACTTGCATTAAACTAAATTCAAAGCCTTTACAATCCCGGCAATCCAACTCTCGTTGAACGCCAAAACCCTAAAACTTTCGAACTCCTAAACGTCTCTGTGAACTACCTCTCTAGCTTCTAAATTGGATTCATCTAAAATCAGCCCCATGGGCTTTATTTATAGCCTTCTACTCCTTGCTATTCAATGATAGAATATCTCTATCTTTATCTAAATCTATATCTAAAAGCTTTAAAGATAAATAAATGGAATAACAATAATAAATCTAAAAAGGAAATTATATCTAAAGACTAAAGTATCTTCATGTGGATAGATGTTGATAGATCTCGGATAGACTCGGCAATCTTCGGCTCCAAGGAATCCCAATCCGAGTAGGACAGCTCAAAACGCATTACGCGACTTCTGGAAGGTTTCCTCGATCTCGAGGAGTTTCCTCGATCTCGAGTAACATGGTTGTCGACTTCAGCATTAGTGGCGTCTCGGGTTGCTCTTCCTCGACATGCTCGGACATTGGCTCCTGGGGTTTGTCGATCTCGAGTAATGAACTCGATCTCGAGTAACTTGGTCTCATCGACTTGGCCGGCTTGGTGTATCGGGTAGCCTCTCGTCGATACTGCTCGGACTGGTGCCTTCGGCTTTGTCGATATCGAAGAAGTAACTCGATATCGAGTAGGGTGATGCTTAGTGTCCGGGTGTCTGGCCAGGTCGGGTGATTCTCCTCGGCATTGTCGATCAGGTTGTCCTCGACTCCGGGCATGGTCTTCGGGGCTTTGTCGATATCGAGTAAGTAACTCGAGATCGAGGATAGTGCTGGAGTCGGGTTGTTGTGTTCTTCAGCTCCTCGACATGTGCTTCTCGATCAGTGGTGTGCCTAGACATGGGTTGTCGATATCGACCAAAGCTTGTCGATATCGAGTAGATTTGAGCTCCCGTCTTTGCTTCTTGGTTTTCTCCCGAAATGGCTCCATATTCTGCAATATTAAACAGAAACTTATGTAGATCTCCATTTCTGACAAATAAGCATATACTACATAAATTCGACATATTCCCAACCCGAAATATGCAAAGTGTATAGAATATTAAACTAAAATATGAATAAAAACGTGGCTACTTTAAAGTGGTTTTGTTCCTCACGGGCATGACTAGTAAGGCCAAAGGTCCCACCGATGAAGAAGTGCCCAAGAGAGATGGTGCAAAGACCGATCATGGCTTCAAAAAACCTCCCCGCAAGACTAAGCCTAAGGGTTTGAACGTGAACAAGGAGAATGGTGACCCCTCGGGCGCCAAACATGGATCTAAGACCGAGAAACCCCATGCCCAAGTCATCGCTGAAGAACATGGTGGACAAGAGAGAGTTGTCCTCTCGAACGTAGACGAGGAGGATGACTTTCGCTCACTATGAGACATCGCAAGGGCTTCGGGTGTCCGAGGAAGCCGAAGCAAATCGTGTGATACCCGGGTACGCAACACCAAGACCAAGCGGGTGGAGGTGCGAGTACCGGGTAGCGATGGGGAGATGCCACTCGCTGGGGACTCGGATCCTCTGGTTGCCAGCGAGAGCGACAACGGCACTAATAGGCAGGACACCCGGGTGCCCAGCGATAGCGAGAGTAGGGGTGTGCAAAAAAACCCGACACGACTGATACGACACGAAAACACGACACTAAAAAACACGAAACCGAAAAGACACGACACGAAAATGACACGAACCGCTAAAACACGACATTAAATGGTTCATGTACGGTTCGGGCAAATCCCCTTATCGGATACCCGACACGAACCGTTTATTTTTTTTAATTTAAATAAATATGTAATATATAATAAGTATTATTCAATCCTATATTAAACAAGTTGTTGCAATGGCCCAATTGGTGATGTCCCAACGATTATTACGCCAAGCCCAGAGATCGATTCCTCATCCCTTCTAAAAGGTGCGGCTTTTATGAGTTCTTTTTCCTGCTTTTGAATTTTTTTTAAAGTATTTCCCCTTTCCTTAGATAACCCTAAATTAACCCACCTAATTTCATTTTAACACATACGCCGCCTCCAATGGGGGTTATTCTCCCCATCTTCATCTCCTCATCTTTGTTCCCATCTTCGATCTTCATCAAATCCAACTTCTCCATCTCCACTCTCCGTCAGATCTGACGCCATTGCAGTAGGCGAGATCCATCTCCATTCTCCCCATCGTACTTGTCCTAGCGGCGATAGGGCACTGCTCCGGCCTCGAGGATTGCCGCCGCTTCAGAGAGAGTCGAAGTGAGCTCGAGATCCCGGATCTAAGGTGCAATGGAGTATCGATGCCTCCGAATCTGAGCTGACGAGCATCGATCGAGTTTCCATCTCCTTTCACCGGGGTAGATGCAAGAGGGAGAGAGAAGACGGAGCGAGAAAAAAAAAGGAAAAAGCCTAACTCAGCCTTTACCGTGTCGGATCGGATAACACGAGTATCCGACACGCATCCGGATACCTTTACCATGTCGGATACCCGGTTTATGGCGGTTCGTGCACGGTTCGGCCTATTAGTGGTAAACGGTTTCGGGTATCCGACACGGTTAACCGTGTCGTGTTGGATACCCGGTAACGCACACCCCTAAGCGAGAGGACCAGCGATACAGACTAGGGAGAACCCAAGGACAACGACGCCAACTCTAAACCATCCGGGGAGCATATGCCCAGCGATAGCAAGAGGAACCAGGGTGGCAGCGGTACTGGTATCCCAAGCTCTAGCGATGGTTCATTCAAGGCTCCTAACAGTGCTAACGTTGGAGGGAGTAACTTTTCCTCAACATCCAAGGCTAATGGTGCTAAGGGTGATCAAGACAAGACTATCCCAAATGCTTGGGCATCTAAGTCTACGAAAATATTCATGAAACCGGTCTTGGAGGCAAGGTGGTGTACACTAAACCTCAGGAGAAGTTTTTCCTGACCAAGGAGGAAGAGTTGCCGAAGGAAGTGGTGTGGGGATGGTCACTACTTGGCCAATACATTGGCATTTACCCGGACAACTTATTGATTAACGAATTAAGGAAGACTTGGGGTGTGAAGTGTAGATTCTGTATTGAAGCGGGATGGATGATATTCACCTTCGAATCGGAGAGTGATTGCAATGAGGTCTTGAAAGGTGGACCATACTTCATCAACAACCGACCACTTCTCGTTAAGCCCAATCCGAACAAGTTTGCTTTCAACCGGAAAGACATTGCCACAATTCCTTTGTGGGTGAGGTTCTATGGATTGCCGAGGACTTATTGGACAGCGAATACCTTGGGTAGATTGACCTCTTTCATGGGGAAACCTATGTTCTTGGACAAGGTCACGGAGGAGAGGAAGCGAGGAACTTATGCTGGAGTCCTGGTTGAGATAGATTTTGCCCATGAGGTGGTGCGTGAGGTACCCATCTACTTCCACGATGGTGATGTTGTTCCATGTAAGCTTTATATTGAAAACGAGCCATACTATTATGAACATTGTTATACTTTTGGCCATGCTGCGAATACTTATTCGTTTCTTGAGAAGAATACCAAGGTGGGCGCTACTAATAGATGGGAATCCAAGGCCCCGAGGAGTGATACTCGGAGAGGCAATGCACCGCCCGGGAATGGGGGTAACTTGGATGGCAAAGAGAAGGGCAGTAGCGACACCATAACACCTCCGAAGGACTCCACCGTGAAGGACCCTATGTCCCGAACTCCGGAGGCCGATGTCTCCAACAACGAGGCTCATGACAGAGATGATCATTCTAATAAGGAGAGAGATGTCGAGCATGGGGGTAGGGAAACACCTAAGATCAACGAGTTGAATACACCTCCTAATGGGAGTGAGAGCCAAGAGAATCCTGCACCTAGTGGGAGTGAGCGTGAGGTAAACAACAATAAAATTGGTGGGAAACACAAAAAGAGTGACACAAATGCTCAAACAAATGGAAACCAAGGTGAGAGAAAGAATGATCAATCTCTCGATTAATCCTCGTCGGAGGAGAAGGGCCACCGGGTTGAGGATGATGGTGATGATTCGGACATCTTTGCCGATGGTGGAAGAGGGGGTGCCGAGTTTGAGTTTGAGGATGACGAGGGCTTCATTGATTATATATCGAGAGCGGCCTTGAAGAAGACTAGAAAAGAGGCGGTCCTTCCGCTCAAGGCTCAAGGAAAATGGCCGAACAAGACAATGAAGGGCTAGAACACTCGGGGACCTCACAAGGAGACCGAGAAGGGCACACACTCAAGGGTGCAACTATGATAGTTCTTTCGTGGAACGTTAGGGGGATTAAATGCCCCCCGAAACAAAGTGATGTCTGGAAGGTCATTCGCGACTCGAAGGCGAAGGTTTGTGGCTTGTTCGAGACAAAATTGAAGGGTAATGCCGATGTGTGTTCGGTGGCAGAGACCTTGGCGCCGGGGTGGAAACACTTCACCAACTTTCACCTTGGCACTCGGGGACGAATCTTGGTTTGTTGGGATGATAGTGATTTTGACATTAAGGTGTGTGGGGTCTCAGTCCAACATGTGGCATGTGTGGCTAGATGTAGAGCCTCGGGGCTCAAACTAGGCTTTTGCTTCGTGTATGGATTGCATTCGGTGATGGAACGGAGAGGTATTTGGGAGGCTGTGGATCACGAGTTAGGGGCTTTTTCGATGCCTTGGATGGTACTCGGGGACTTCAATAATGTGATGTCGGCGGATGAGCGGATAAATGGGGAGTCGGTGACTATGTATTAATTCAAAGACATGATCGATGCTTGTCTAAGGCATGATATTGTTGATGCACCCACGATGACCTCTAATTTCTTCACTTGGACGGATAAACATGTGTGGAGCCGGCTAGATAGGGGGCTCCTTAACCATGAGTGGGTGAATGTTGATGAATCTTGCTCGGTGAAATGGCAAGACTTGAGGCACAAATTTGATCATAAGGCGGTAGTGGTGAGCTTGGCGAAGGCTCATGCGGATTCTAGACCAACTTCAAGTTCCAGAACATGTGGGCCGAGCATGGTGAATTCAAACGCATTGTGCGGGAGAATGGGAAAACCAATGCTAGGGGCACTTACCAATACCGATTGAGCAAGCTTTTGGGAGGCATGAAGACACCCTTACGGAGGCTGGATATGAAGGAGTACAGCAATATCTCCTCACGGGTTACTAGGGCCAATTCGGCTTATGCTTTGGTGCTGGATAATCTTCGAGAGAACCCGAATTCTATGGCCCTTCGGGAGGTTGCCGATAAGACTATGAAGGAGGCTCAAAGACTGAATCAAGAGGAGAGGATCTTCTACTCTCAAGTGGCTAAATCCAAGTATGTTCTGAACTCGAATCGTGGGAGCAAATATTTGCATGCTTTGATGAAGGCCAACGGCAAGAAGCGCTTCATACCGACCATAGAGAGGGCTGATGGGAGCTTCACCACGTCGGAGAGAGAGGTTAATGCTGAATTTGAGTCTTTCTTTGGCTCCTTAATTTGTATAAACGTGGATGTGTCGGGGGATTTACATCGGAGGTTTGCTCTTGGAGCCACGATGCCCCTGGAGGATAGATTGATGCTTGAGGAAGCGGTTTCTAACTCGGAAATCAAAGCTGCACTATGGTCCATGGGGGATGAGAAGGCTCCGGGACCGGACGGTTTCTCGGCTAAGTTTTTCAAGGAGTCGTGGGATATTGTGGGTGGTGAGGTGTGTGCGACTGTCAAGGAGTTCTTCCTCAATGGAAAGCTCCTTCAGCAACTCAATCACACTATTATCGCCCTTATACCGAAGGTTGACAACCCATGCCATGTGGAGCATTTTTGGCCTATATCATGTTGCAATGTTGTGTACAAGCTCATCACCAAGGTGATGACCCAGAGGCTTGCTAGGTGCTTGGGTGGCGTTATTGATCAAGCCCAAAGTGCCTTTGTTGCTGGCCGGCTTCTCTCCGATAATGTGTTCCTTGTGCAAGAATTGTTGAGGAGATATAATGTGAAGCGGGACACGAAGCGGTACTTCTTGAACATCGATCTAGTTAAGGGGTATGATACTATCTCTTGGAGGTTTTTACGGTTTGCCTTGGAGGAGATTGGTGTCCCACCCAAGTTTGTTGCATGGGTGATGGAATGCGTCTCCACCACTTTTTATTCGGTCAAGATCAATAAGAGGATTCATGGCTTCTTTCGAGGCAAGCGAGGCTTGAGACAAGGTGATCCCCTCTCTCCTTTGCTCTTTGTGATTTGTATGGAGTTCTTATCTAGAATGATAAAGAAGGAGACAGCCAAGCCCGAGTTTAGATATCACCAAGGCTGCGAGAAGACCCAACTCACCCACTTGATTTTTGCCGACGATGTAGTGATGTTTTGTTGTGGAGACTTGGGTTCGGTGAACATCCTTATGGGCTGTTTGAGATCGTTTGAGGAGGTCTCGGGCCTCAAGGTTAACCTTACAAAGTCCTCGGCATTCACGACTTCCATGAATGATGTTGAGAAGGCCGTCATTGTATCCGTTATCAGTTTTGCCGAGGGTTGCTTCCCTTTCAGGTACTTGGGCATTCCCATCAGCCCTCACGACCTCCGTGTCTTACACTATCAGCCGCTTATTGATCATCTCACATCGAGTATTGGGTCATGGGCTAAGAAAAGCCTATCTTTTTCCGGTCGGAAGGAGCTCATTGTTGCGGTGTTGCAAGGTGTTGAGGCCTTTTGGTTGTCCATCCTTCCGGTCCCAACCGTGGTCATAACCAAACTTGAGACTATTTGTCGGAGCTTCTTGTGGAAGAACCCCAAGGTGAGATGGAAGCAAGTTTGTATGCCTAAGAGCGAGGGAGGGCTAGGCATTCGTTACATTGGTACTTGGAACTTGAGCTTCATGGTTAAGCACTTCTGGCACATCTACTCTTACAGAGAATCCTTATGGGTTCGTTGGGTGCATCACCGGTACTTAGAGGATACCGATGTTTTGGACTGGAACACTCATCGAAGGGACTCCCAGTTGATCAAGGCCATTATACATGCCCGGGACCGAGTGGAAGGCATGGAGGGAAGAGACGCGGGTGTTAGTGATACGTTGAAGTCTTGGTACATTGGTGGGCGCTTCTGCGTCTCCGAGGCTTATGAGGCTCTCTGGGACAGCCTTCTGGGAGTTAGCTGGAGCCGAGAGGTATGGGTCAAGGGCAATACGCCCAAACACATGTTTTTGCTATGGCTAGCCGTCTTGGGTAGACTCTCCACCTTTGATCGGTTGTTTTATCTTGATGTGGAGCCCCTTTGTCGATTCTGTAACGCTGATTTAGAGACCCATGAGCATATATTCTTTGCTTTCCTATACCTGAGAGAGGCTTGAACACTAGTGCAGCAACGGTTCATGATCCCGGAGGTGGTGAACTCCATACCGAGGGGGCTGAGATGGCTTAGGAGGCATGCCAAGGGGCATGGTGTGCAAGCACAAGCCCGGAGGTCTGCTTTCTCCTCTTCGGTGTACTACATATGGCAAAGCCGGAATGCTCGCACTACTAGAAAACTTCAATTATACATCTGTTGTCAACAGATGTCTTTCAAAAAAAATTCCGATCTCTTTGTGCGTGTAGTAAAAGATCAAAATTTCCACATCGGTTTTAAGCAGATGTCTTTTATTAGTTAGAACCCCTCAATTTTGGTTATGACATATTCACTTGTTGATGAATATCCATAATTTGTCATTTGAAAACATGTGAAGATGTCCTCCTAAAGCAAAAAAGTAACATTTACATCTTTATTTATAAAAATAATTGATGTCTTAATAAAACATAGACAACAGTTTTTGTTGTAGTGATCACGTTTGTAATCATGTTCTATATATAATTTATGATTTTATATTGTTTTAATTTAACCGACCACATGAAATATAGGCACAACTGATGTGTTTTTATGTTATCGACATCACATTGAGAGTATTCATTCTCTGTGTATTAATTTCATGTCCATTATATGTGATATTATATTGTTCTAAAATAATGCACTATGTTAGTTGTATACACAGAAGATGTCGTTTCATACATTTGTATCAGTTTTTTCAAAATAAAATGACGTTATTGCTCCATTGATACATCTGTTTATTTCGTAGATAACGATGTTACTTTGACAAATATATATCAGTTCATATATCATTTTTAATGTTCAAACTTTTTTTTCACATTGATTTAAATGTAAAATGACGTTGTTGCTCCATTGACACGGTTTATTTTGTAGATAACGATGTGTAGAATTTATACTGACATCTGTTTCAATAGACGGAACTGATGTTAAATGTATGAATGCACTACTTTTTTCATATTTAATCCGATGTTTTTGTTTGGATACGCAACACGCTTTTGTCGATAGAACATCGCATTCATGTACATGTATACTAGCTTCATGCTGTAACATTCACAAAAAAATACACTGTCGCTATTCATAGCCACAAAATTGGCTAGCCACAACATCACAAAAAAAAAAGATAAATGGCTAGCCCCTATACGGCATACATTATTTCTGAAGAATGAGAAGAAATCAGTAGGTAATAAAAATAGCATGTCCATCGATCTACCACTCTGTTGAGTAGTAGCTGCTAAGCCTTATGACTGACCGCCTTCATACTCAACTCCATTCAGTTTCTAACAGAACAGACTTTGGATGTAAGAACTACAGGCACTAAATTGCAGCAGGGGCATGACCAACATTTTATTACACACTAGTTGCTATCCCGCGTGCAAAGCACGCGGGTATCTCACACTTGAATATTTCACAATAAGTTCCTGCAAGAAAAATGCCACCCACAACACTTGGAATATTATGTTAGCAAATGGGTCCGCCAGGCTCGTAACAACCTGGAATGAGTTAATCATTTTAGTATATTGATTGGATATGAATTTAAGCATTTCCAAAAAAAGGCTGATTTAAGTTCCAAACTAAAACTTGTAAAAGTTAGGAGTTTCAAGATGTGAAAATGTCAGTAATAAGGATGTAGCTCCTTGTAAGGTCAAATGTCTCAACGGTGTCTGATGACAGCAAAGCTTGGGACATTCAGATGGGCACTAAAGGCAAATAAAAGTATCATACCTGTGATACTATATTAACTTCTTGTAAGGTTATGTCCTTTCCTCCAGTAATATTGTATACAACACCGGTAGCAGATTGGATGGATGATCCAATAAGAGGAGTCAGAGTTGCTTTTTTGGCTGCTTCTTCTTCTGCTTGGTTCTTGCTGGGCGAAACACCTACTCCAAGCATCGCAGTACCGGAATCCTTCATGACTACCTTCACATCAGCAAAATCCACATTTACAAGTCTTAGTATTTGTTAAATTTAACAAGTTACTTTTAGAAGCTACAAGTCACTCTAGATCAAGGGAATTTTACCTAAGATTTGGAATCGTTGTGTGATTGTTAGAGTCACCATGGCTTCCATTGTGCTGCCTTAGAGATGAATCAGAGTATTTTTCATTGCTATCAAACATGTCTTCTTCCGGAGCAGCTCCTGAAATACAGGGAAAGAAAAGGTTAGTTTTCTTTTGATCAGTGACCACCAAATTAAGTGGTCATAACATAGAAAGACTCATCACTAATTTCATACATAATCTGAAAGCAACATTACAAACATAAGAAACAAGGACAGTTTGATCTTTATAGCCTACAAGCTCAATACATATGTATGAGAAATTGATCATTGACAACAAAAAATCAACAGTGAAGAGCAATTAAGGATCACAATCTTGAGAAAAGTCTTTTCACCTTCACTTTAGAAATTTTTGCTGTAAGATTTCTTAAAAGATTCTTTTCCAGCATATGTTGGATCCAAAAATAATATACAATCAGAATTAGATCAATGGCCAGTCTAAGATTTTTTTTTACATGATATGTGCAACACTTTAACATAAAGTGCAACTATTTAACAGGAAAGGATATTAAATACTTATTGAGGGTCCTGACAGGCAATTTTTTTCTTAAATCGATTACTAAGTTGGGTTATTTTAGTATTGATAGGTTGCAAGTGTTTTGGTTTATTAACTTTCCATAATACTAAAATCAATTATTAGAACACCTATAATATTTCTCTCTAGATTGTTTTTAGGCTATTGAAATACTTAAAAATAATTCATGAAATATAAACATATTCTTGCATGTGCTTTATAACACATTCTTTTATGCCATTTTCCATTTTGAACTTCTAACATTTACCTGCTTTCACTCTAATTGTCATACAACGTCTCTTAAGACATGTTTAGTAGCATTTAGGACATATTCTTGCATGTCCTATACAACACATTCTTGTATACCATTGTCCATTTTGAAACCCTAACATTATCAAGAATCAGCTTCTTGGGAATAAATTTTATAGAGTATTTCCGTTATTCAAGCATCAGATTTGGACATCATCATGAACCTTTTTTTTGTAGAAACAGAATAACATATCATATCTCAAAATTCCAAGATGTAAGAGGACTCTAGCCAAAACAACGGCTCTGAGGAAAGAATAATGATCAATGTTCAATATAAAGTAGGTGAGAAAGATTTCAACATTTTGCCTACATGAATCCATTCTTGCAATAGCATATTTAGGTGGACCTAGAATTTTCTGGAGGTAAACCACTCAAAGTACAAAATTTTTGGTAGAAAAAATGGCAAAATTGCAAGGACCAATTTTAGGGAGTCAACTGGTTACACTCGCAGCCTTACATACTTATAAATATAGTATATTGGCAATCCATTTGTAATTGTAACGAACAGTTGCTCCAATTTTTTAACTACTTTGACATTCAAAAAATTTATTCATCCCATCAGATACAATGTATGAGTAGTACAGTTCACCAAAAAAAAAATTGTATGAGTAGTACAACTGATAACATTCACTAGTAATTAGGATACCATAAGAAAACATTAATAATATGCAAGTTTAATCTACAAAAGCAGTAAATTATCTCATCAGTGAACTGCTTATAACAGTGACAAGATTCCGAGGAAACATAATGAAAAATAGCCCAAAGGTAGGCTAGCAAGTATATGTAGCTTTCAAATCCTAAAATAGGAGGGAGAGAGAGAGAGAGAGAGAGAGAGAGAGAGAGAGAGAGAGAGAGAGAGAGAGAGAGAAGAGGGTACCCATTCACCGTAGAAGATATGAAAACATGATATGGACCTAGGAGGGATTTGACAATAGGTAATGGAATAGTAGCTGCTTCATCAATAACTAGAAGCTCGACTTAGGACAGCTTTTCATGCTCACTTGGCTGTACATACTAAGATTATAGATGAACAAAGTGATTAGAGAATGAAGCATTCACAGAAAAGCTCTATTAAGAAAAGCAAAATCATTTCCAAACTTCAATTGGCACGTTAATGTGCATGAAATTTAGAGGATAATTAGCATTACTTCATTTTAGAAGAGAACAAAATGATATTGAACCTAAAGGAGTAATGGATGTCATTTGCAAATACAGTCTGGTTAATCAATGAAAACCACTTTAAAGCTTAAAATCATTGAGTGAGCAATCGTCTACTATTTAATATTGACATTATATTAAAATAAACCAGATGGTTAGATTAGATGTAGATATGGTCAAACTAAACTAGAGTAGTATATATTATTCAACTCAATCCCATCCTAACGTTTAGACTGGTATATAATATAAGAGCTAATGATTTAGTTTCAAGTTAAATTAATGTGCATGTTCTACAAATGGAGACAATAGATGAAAAGAAGGCACATCAGTTTCCATGTATGAAATCTGGAGGTAAAAAAAGAAATGGAAGCAAAAAGAACACATTCACCTAATCAAGGATGCAAACATAGTATTAATAGTACCCTGACTTGAAAGATCTAGCTCCAATTCTTGATTTTCTGACTCAACAGCCTAACAAGTAAATACGCTAAACAAAGTGAGAATTGTCCAGAAAATTTTACTCTGAAAATGAGAAGCCAATACTGTGCACCTCTGTCAAAGCATATAAAAAACATGAATACTATCAGGACACATCAAAAATTATCCCCTCACCTCAAAACTAACTGCATCATTACACTCAAAACCAACTGCATCATTACAGCAACAACATGAAATATCAAATGCGAAAAGGTTTCTGTCTTTAATTTGCATTAAACTACTCACTTGTATAAGTTCCGTATTTATCTATACATGATTTCAATCTCCTTTAATATTGATCAAGCAACCTCAGAAGACAAAGTTCAATATCTAACTTTCATAATCCTAACTAAGCTTAGTGATATATATTCCATCATTTTTGAATTCCCATTTTTTATGCCTGTATCAGCTTTTTTGGCAGCAATGTCATTCTACATTATCAACACTCATCACTCCTTGTCATCTCAGCTTCTTATAAGCTCATTTTCAGTTCCATATAAGAAATCAGCATACCTCATTATACATCATCTCAATTCCTTGAAAAAAAAATCAAGATGTACTTTATAAGAAATCAGCATTCCTTGAAAACAAATCAGCATACCTCTCTCTCTCTTTCTCTCCTTGTTTTCCCTTGAAAGAACAGAGAGACACTCTCTCTCCTTGTTTTCCCTTGAAAGAACAGAGAGACATCAAACATCTAAAAAAATCAGTAATATGAACAGAAAACATATAGCATCAAATAGGATATTACAACAAATTAGGTTCAGACGATGAAAACAAAAGCATTTAGAGAAGTAGGGACAGATTACAGACTCGACTGTTCCAATAACCCTAGATTAGAGAATGAAATTAAACCTAGATCTGAAAATTAGAGAATGAAATTAAACCACGAAAACCCTAGGTTTGAATTTTAGAGGAGCATTCGAGGTCTCAAAACTCAAGGGAAAGTCGAAGGGAGAAGGAGGATGTGAGTGCTTACCAGGGAAGGTTACAGGCGGTGCACGGAGCAAGAGGGCTAAGCGACGAGGGAGGTAGTCGTTGTCGGGGTTAGGCCATCACTAGAAGTCGAGAGAGAAGTCACAAATGAGAGAGAGAGAGAGAGAGAGAGAGAGAGAGAGAGAGAGAGAGAGAGAGAGAGAGAGAGGGCTTACCGGTTAGGGTTCCGAGAGAGAGCCGCCGTCTTCGTAGCCGCCGACCAGAGCGAGAGAATGAGGCCGGATTTGGAGGACAGGGGCCAGATTTGAAGTAGAGAGTAGGAGACAATGGGGTTTGGTCCATCTGTTCAAACAAGTTCGGGAATGGCAGCGCCGAACGACGGTCGTCGGAGATAGCTGGACAGAGGAGAAGATGAGTTGGGGTTTGGTATGTGGCTCGGATCTGGAGAGAGGTAGATAGACGAGAATATGAGTTGGGGCTTAGACTCCTTAGAGCTGATGGAATGTGAGGGGAGAGAGAAGAATATAGAAATATGTTAAGGGTCAGATTTTTTGAAGTGTTACAAATTATTGGAAAAGGGAAACAAGAAATTCTAATTTTTTTTGAAGTGTTAACATTACCTCCAAAATTTGGAAGTCCGGGCTCCAATTTTTTTTTTGTAAGTGTTGGATCCCGCCTTTTACCCTTGTAACGCGCGTTTTGGTTTTTTTTCGAACTATCAATTTCACATCTGTCCACATATTTGACCATTGTGTAAACCGTTTTAGACATCACAAAAAATATTATTGATGTAATAGATAAATTTAACATCTGTTGATTTTTTGATAGACTTAAATGACATGATGTCTAATTGCAGTATTCTAGTAGTGTCGCGTCTATGATGACAACCTTATCCCACCGGAGGTCCTTTCTCGTTTGATTATGACTCATGTGTTTTAGGATTTTGAATGATGTCTTTCCCTTGTCCATTGTGGAGACCGTGTAGGGGTCTATTGGTTTGAGCGTGACTGATTATTGCTCTTGTGTTGCCGGAGGGCCTGCGTGCTTGTCCGGGGAACCATTATGATATAGCTATACCTATGACATTAGTTGCTTGTACTTATCCCTTCTTGGGCACATATTTATCTATGAATTTACCACCACAACCCCTTAAGTTGGGGGTGGGTTTCCTAAAAAAAAAAGGGAAATTCGATACTTATTCAAATGAAATGAAATAAGAACTAATTAACTAAGAATTCAAAAACAAAAAAGAAAGAAACTAACCTTGAGTTTCCTCCGAAGAAGCGCCCTTGTTTTCCGTCCTAGGCTTGATGTCCTCAAAGCTCAAGTAGCCATAGGCTCATGTAGAGCCATGTCCTCCACAATCTCATCCGAAAAGCTATCAAAGTAGCGATTGAGTCTATGATCATTCACCTTAAACACTTGAGCGCTCTTTTCATCCTTAATCTCCACCGCTCCATGTGGATAGATATGAACTATCGTGTAAGGACCCTTCCATCTAGAGCGAAGCTTTCCCGAAAAAAGAGTGAGACGTGATTAATAGAGGAGGACTTTTTCACCAACTTTGAAGTCTTTCCTCAAGATATGCTTATCATACCATTCCTTAGTCTTTTCCTTGTAGTTGATTGCATTATCATAAGCATCCCATCTAATCTCATCCAATTCTTGCACTTGGAGCTTACGAAATTCACCAACTTCATCAATCCTCATATTGGGCTCCTTCACCGCCCAATAAGCCTTGTGTTGGAGCTCCACCGGAAGATGGCACGCCTTACCAAAAATCAATCGACATGGTGACATATGAATAGGTGTCTTATAAGCCGTGTGATATGCCCAAAGAGCATCATCCAAGCGTTGACTCCAATCCTTTCGATTCGGGTTCACGGTCTTTTCAAGAATCCTCTTCACCTCTCTATTAGAGACCTCAGCTTGCCCGTTGTTTTGGGGGTGATAAGTAGTGGAAATACGATGAGTAACATGATACTTCTTAAGAAGTGCAGCCACCGTCTTATTGCAAAAATGAGTACCTCTATCGCTAATCAAAGCGCGAGGAATGCCAAATCTAGCAAATAACTCCTTAAGAAAGCCTGAAACAGTCTTAGAATCATCAGTCCTGGTGGCTTTTGCCTCCACCCACTTGTAGACATAGTCCACCACCAACAAAATATAATAGTTACCAAAAGAATTAGGAAAAGGACCCATAAAATCAATACCCCATACATTAAAGATTTCACAAAAAATCATTCTAGCATGTGGCATTTAATTCCTATATGCAATATTCCCTGTTCTTTGACATCGATCACATGACTTACAAAATACATTCGCATCACGAAAGATAGTTGGCCAATAGAATCCTGATTCAAGTACTTTCCTAGCTGTTTTATTAGGTCCAAAGTGACCTCCACAAGCATAAGCATGACAAAAACTAAGGACAGACATTACCTCATTGTCAGTTGTTGTGAGCCTAATTTGCCATGTTTTATACTATCATTTATATCGATTTCTGCACGCATTTCATACATTTGGGTTAGAATAATACAGAATCTGTGTAGTTTACACTTATTTTCAATATATGGAGGTCTACACAAGTTTTGGTTATATTTCGCAGAAATCGGACGCACTTTGGAGCTTAAAGGAAACTCATGGAGAAGCTAAGAATGGTGCAGCTGGAGAAAAGGCCATATTTCACCATTCTTCGTTCTGAATCAAGCTTTGATGTCTTCATTAGAGTTGTAGCCCTCGGAAAGAGCTTTCCAACGCATGGTCATATGCGTCAATCCGACGAACGAGGACTCGGGAAAGTGCGTTTCAAGAACAGAGCAGAAAGCTGAAGCCAAGTGTACTCGATATCGAGTACATCTTACACGATATCGACCAACCTGGTCGAGCACACCTGGTCGAGCAGAGCTGATCGAGGACGAGTCAGAGACAACCCGACTCCCGGAACCCTACTCGAGATCGACTAGCTCTAGTCGAGATTGACCACACTTCGGAGCCATGTCCGGAGTCGACGAGCTGTGGCAAGCCGAGAAGCCGAGGACGAAGACGCAGACCACCTCTACTCGATCTCGAGGAGGCTTGGTCGAGATCGACGACGCCCAGGAGCCCAGATCCGAGCCTGTCGAGCAAATCTACCCGACCAAGCCAGTCAGACGACGAAGCCTACTCGATACAGAGTAGGGCTACTCGACATCGACTAGACCTCCGAGCCATGTCTGAGCCTTGTCGAGCACCAGTTACTCGAGACAGACGAGGCCTACTCGAGACAGACGAGGCCTACTCGAGACAGAGGAGGGCTACTCAAGATCGACAAGACCCTGGTCGAGATCGAGTAGACTTCCAGAAGACGCGTTACTCGGTTTTGACGAATCCTACTCGGTATAGGGTTGCTCGGGCTGGAAGATTGCCGATTCTATCCAAAATCATCAAGATACATCATGAAGGAGAAGATTTATCCATTGAAGACATTTTAGATATAATTCCTTATTTTAGATTTAATTCCTTTATTGTTTTTATTTATCTTTAAAGCCTTTTAGATATAATTTTAGATATAGATAGATGTCTTCTTTCCTAGAATAGCTAGGGAATGAAGCCTATAAATAAAGCCCATGGGGCTCAGTTTTAATCATTCAAATTCAGTAGGAGAAGTAGTAGGAGAGAGAGAGAGTGAGTGGCCAAGAGGAGTTTTGTGAAGCGAGAGCGGAATTGACTTCCTTTGGTTGTAAGCTCTATTTTATTTTATTAATGCAAGTTTATTTCCTTTTATTATTGATGTCTTTAATTATGATGAAGCGCGAGTAGTCCACCTACTTCTGGGGTTGGGGCGAGCCCGACGATAGCCCTGCGTGCTTGAGGTAAAGATCCGACCTTTATCATGTTTCGAGCATTTTCCTACTTGTTGATGTGTTTATTGCCCATCTAATGGAGATCCATGTTAACCACTTGGATTATAAACATAAAATCAATAGAGACAATTAGGGTTTCTTGAGAGAGTTGTCTAATTGTTGGAAAAGGCGAAAGCTTAGTCCTTTAATGCGAATTATATGAATATCTGTTTGGTTCTACCTTATGCATGCTTGGTTATTGTCGTTGCAAACCCCAATCTTGGAAGTCTTTTTACATTAAGTTTAGTCGAATCCCCCAAGGCATTTGTTTTTACTTTCTTTTATTTCGTTTTACTCCCTGCCCTCGTCGATCTCGACCAAACCCTAGTCGACCTCGACCACTGATCTTCGACCTAGAGTCGTCGTAGCTTACCTGTGCAGGAACTCGACCAGACCTACTCGACCAAGACGAAGGCTACTCGATCTCGAGTAGCGCCTTGTCGAGATCGACCACTGTTGCCGAGCTGCTGTGCCCTGTTCGACTATCCCAGCTTCTGTCGACTAACCCTTAGTCGAGCTCGAGGACCCTGTTGTCGACTTCTGACCGTGAGATTCCACCGCTGCCTAGGATCCGCTGACACACTTCCTCGTGGATCGATCTTGACTTCCCGCTGCTACATCAGGAGGAGGTCTTGTAATTATTTGCGTGGGCAGAATCTGGTTTGATTTATTTTGTTATATTTCATACTCGATTTCCTCCTACCAACATCAGTAAGACATCGTCGGATTACCTGGTCAGCGCAATGCCTCCATAAGAATGGGTCGTCCCAAACATAGAACTTGGCATCATGGCGAATTCTGTCCTTTTGAGCTCTGGTGAATTTCGAAGAAAACTCACTCGTCACCAAGAAGTTAACCATATTAGCAAACCATGGCCTAGGTGTGTTCAAAGCATTCAAGGACAAGGGTGTGTCTGTAGAGATGGGTGAGATGGCATGTAGAGTCTCATCAGGAAAGTATCCCAATGTCCTAGAGTTCTCCCCCACACTATCTGGATGCATCAATCGACTGAGATGATCATCTATAGTTCTCAGCGCTCTTCTTATCCTTGACCTCAATATCAAACTCACTCAAAATTAGAATCCATCGAATAAGGCGCGGTTTCGCCTCTTTCTTCTTCAGCATGTATCTCAAAGTAGGGTGATCAGTATAGATGATAACCTTCGCTCCCAAAAGATTAGGACGGAACTTGTCAAGTGCAAACACAGCCGCTGGGAGCTCCTTCTCCGTAGTGGTGTAGTTCCGTTGTGCTCCATTCAACATCATGGAAGCATAGTAGATCACATGGGAAGCCTTCTGGCCTAGCACAGTGCCAACAACATAGACGCTCGCATTACACATCAACTCAAAAGGAAGTGTCTAAATAGGCGCTTGGATGATTGGTGCGGAAAAAAGTCGATCTCTCAATGTATGGAAGGCTTCCTTGCACTTCTCATCAAACTCAAAAGCAACATCCTTCTTGAGAAGCTCACATAACGGCGCAGTGACTTTCAAAAAGTTCTTGATGAATCGGCGATAGAATCCAGCGTGGCCTAGAAAAGATCGTATCTCTTACATATTGGTAGGATAGGGCAAGGACTGAATGATCTCAATATTCGCCTTATCAACCTCAATTCCCTTCTTAGACACGATGTGGCCTAAAACAATGCCTTGCTCAACCATGAAGTGGCACTTCTCAGAATTCAGAACCAATTTGGGGTCACACACCTCTTCAACACAAGTGCCAAGTGAGCCAAACATGAATCAAAATCATCGCCATGGACTGTGAAATCGTCCATAAAGACCTCAATGAAGTTCTCAATATACTCAGAGAAGATGCTGACCATACATCTTTGGAATGTTCCTAGTGCATTACACAACCCAAAAGGCATTCTGCGATATGCAAAGGTGCCAAAAGGACATGTAAATGTAGTTTTCTCCTGATCCTCTGGTACACTGGAAATCTGAAAGTAACCTGAGTATCCATCCAAAAAGCAATAATAGGCTCTTCTAGCAAGCCTCTCTAGCATTTGATCAATGAATGGGAGAGGGAAGTGATCCTTGCGAGTCTCAACATTCAACTTCCTGTAGTCAATACAAACTCTCCAACCAGATTGCACTCGTGTAGGCACTAACTCTCCTTCTTTGTTCTCAACAACAATAATAACCCATTTCTTAAGAACCAATTGCATCGGACTAACCCACTTGCTATCAAAGATGGGGTAAATCATACCAGCTTGAAGCAACTTCAACACTTCCTTCTTCACTACCTCCATCATAGGCGGATTCAGACGTCTCTGGGGCTGTCTAGATGGCTTGGCTCCTTCCTCTAGCAAAATTCGGTGCATACATGTAGATGGGCTTATCCCTTTGATGTCTGCAATGGTCCATCCTAGGCCTGTCTTCTATTCCTTGAGCACCTCAACTAATCTACACTCTTGGTCAAGGTCGAGCTTGTTGGAAATGATGACTGGGAGGGTGTCACTCTCACCTAAGAAGGCATACTTAAGGTGATCACAGAGGGTAAAAGCGTCTCTTCAGGAAGAGTTAAGGCTAAGTTCTCACTCTTCAGATGTGAATGGTGGGCATCTAAGGCTCCTAGTGTAACGACCCAGAATTATGATTTCCGGGTTACGTTTCAAGGGATGAAACCCCTTGTTCGGACCTTGCAATCCAGGTACGGGTCGATGTTTCAAATCCATTTTAATATTAGTAGAAAAGAGGGATTTCAAACCCTAAAACTTAGAAGGGCCGTTGGGTACCCTGAACCTGTCCTAAGACTATGTCGCGAAAATTAATTCAAACGAAAGCAAAGTTAAGATACAAAGTGACACGGCAGAGCCAGATCAAAACCAAATCCTAAGCGAGTGATTACCAGTTTACCAAGTCAGAGTGTTAGTCAGATTCTTCGATTCGCCAAGGAATTCCCCGCCACTGAAGCATAGAGCAAGGAAGGATAGGTACCTAACACTATCCACGAAGTCAGGCCCGGTAATCGCCTACGGGTCCTCTGACCGCGCTGAGACCATATAACATGCCTATACCTAATAAAAGGATGACTAATGCAGTACAAGATTTAAATCACATAAGCATGCTTGACATAAATAATAATATGCAGAAAGTTGTAAAGGGCCCAAGACAATGCCAAGTGGCATATCCCTCTCCTACTCCGCCCCCTTTCTATGAGCGGAACTGGCCAGCACGGTACCCATTTCCTCGTGGTGGTGCACGGACCACGGAATAAACATCAACATAAAGTAACCAAGCTTGCTCGATGGTGCTGGGCTATAGTAACATGCTCATATTGACTCGATTGACTCAGGGCACCCGATGAGGCTGGGCTACCCTATGACCCTAACAAAGACTCTAGGACTATCACAGATAACGACCGTTCTGTTTCAAACACACATAGTAACCACATGCTCAGCTCAATGCAATCATAGCATGATACTACATGGCATGCTTTAATATGCAACAAAACTACACATCACATGACACATCAGGCAGGAGGTCCAGGTTACTGAGTAAGTCCCGTAGGATACTTACCTTAAGATGCAGAACATCAAGATAACACAAGCAAGGGCCCAGAAGCAAGTCCAAAAGCAATAAACACCTATAATCAAGTCAATGCCATAAGCTACTGAACTAACATTCGTACACACATAGCCCAAATTCTCAACATCCTCAAAACCAATCGATAGCAAAACCATTTTCCAACTCTTAAATCTCAAGTTAAATCAACTTGTTCTGAAACAATTTCTCAAATCCTATTTGGCCGAAAATCCATTTATAAAACATTAAATCTTTACTTCCCTTGCAAATTCATACTATTAAAATTATTCCGGCATGTTTTTATTTTAAAGTCATTATATAAATAAGCTTCAACATTAGTAAGATTTCAAAAATATAGTAAGAAATCAACAAATAACAGTAATAACACTAACCCATTAGGACAACCCAGCAACCCACAAATGAACTTAGAGAGAGGCCCGGATCTGAAAGGAAAGGACCCGATCTGGCCTAGAAAGGAAGAAAAGGGGAACCCAACCCGGATCCAAGATTCGAGATCACCCACAACCCAACCTCTCAACAACCAAATCTGAAAGGGAAGAGATCCGGATAGAAGGATATGGATCCGGCCCGCGACCCGGTCAAATAGGCCTAACCCCAACCCGTCTTCTTCCCCAACACGGAAGAACAGAGCTCTGATCTACGACGGGAGAAAATGGGAGAAGAGAGAGGGAAACCCCGGTCTCCGAGGCTTAACTCCACCCTAAACTTTACCCCTAGACTCAAATGGGATTTCCGACCGGTACCCATACAGAAAGAGGAAAACGCGAGCAAGGAAAGAGTGGGAAATGGAGGCTTACAGTGGAGACTCCGAGAACGACTCCGGGGCTCGACGGCAGCGCTTCTGCTGCAAATCGGCGAGGAAAGGGCTTCGAGGGCCTGGGTCGAGTGATAAAGCTTATAAGAGCGCACTTCTAAGTGTCAATAATCGAAAATGAGAGAATGGAGTCCAAACTGACCTTGGGGTGAAACAAGGGAGAGAAAGCGCGTCCGAGGCTCCGGTGTACTCTCGTGGTCGAAAAAGGTTCTTCTAAACCTAAGAAGGAGGGAGAACGAGTAAAAGAGGGATTTTGCAAGATTTGAAACAAAAACAAGGGATCGAAATCGCTTTTTACCGCTCTCGCAATGGAACAGGACGAGATGTAGAGAAGGCGGTTTTCGGCGGCGATGGTGGCTCCGACAGACTTTCGATGTTCCTCCTGGCTCCTAGGATGGGAGGACAGCAACGCCGGCTAGCTGTTGGAGGGAGCTGGAAGGAAAACGAGAGGAGTGGAGGATGAATCAGGCGAGGAGATTGTGATGAAAGGGGGCAACTTTCCTGGGTTTCCTCTGCAGTGCCGAAATGGGGAAGAAAGGGAGCTCTTTTGAGGGGTTTTCTGTGGGTAATGTGTGTGCTTCCTGGATCCAATTCAAATTAAGAGGAGAGGCTGCAGGGTGTTCTTCTGATTTGGCATGGGTGAGGACAGAGTAGCAATTGGCATTTTGCCAAGATTGGGAGGGCAAAGAGTAGGCTTGAATTGAAGGTAGAGAGGGAGGTCTAGCCAAAAATGGGAAGGAGAAAGAGTTGTTGCTCTGCCACAGATCGAGAGAGAGAAGAAATAAAAGAAAATAGGGAGGAAAGTGGTCCTCACAAGACCCAATTTCAAATTACCCGGAACCCGCTATCTCGGCGTTAATCCAATCCGCTTAAAAAATTTAAATAAAATTTCCGAATTTAAAATAGATAATGAATCTCAAAATAAATTCTAATTTCGAAGTAAGAAGGCGGAGATAAAATCCGTCGAAAACAAATTTTAAAACAATGCCGGAATCATTCATAGTGATTTTAAATCGGAAGTTGTGCTCGAGGACAAGTTTTCCTCCAATTTTATATCTCAGGTATAAAATAATATACTTTCAATTAAAATAATATTTCGGTCTTTACACCTAGGACCTCATGCAAGTATGGTCTCAATGTGTAATCCAGGGAAAGCTCATCCAGAGGAGCTTCCAAAATAACTTGCAACTCATCTTCTTTATTCAGCTCAAACACATCATCAACAATAGGCTCAATAACATCAACAGAGAATAAAGAATGCTCATCACCAAGGTATCTCATAGCATCCATAATGCAATACTGAACCTTTTCACCATTGAATTCCATAGCGAGCTTACCTCCCCAACAATCAATCTTAGTTTTCGCTGTTCTAAAAAATGGTCTGCCTAAAAGAATAGGTGCCAACACAACACCAGGTTCCATATCCAACACAAAGACATCAGCAAGAAAAATCAATTTATCAACCATGACTAAGACATCCTCAACAAAACCTCTAGGATAAGCATGAGAGCGGTTAGCCAAATGGACAACTATTCTAGTATCTTGCAATTCACCAAGCTTCAAGGTTTTGAATAATGAGTATGAAATCACATTAATCAATGCACCTAAATATAACATAGCATGCTGAAATTTAGTTTCAAGGATAGTGCATGGGATCGTGAACATACCTAGATCGCCACACTTTTCAGGCATACACCTTTAAATCATGGCGGAGACGTGCTCACTCACATGAACCTTCTGCTTCCCTTTCAACTTCTGCTTCCTCTTGATGGTGCAAAGCTCCTTCAAGAAATTAGCATATAGAGGAACTGTCTTGATGAGGTTAAGAAGCGGAATGTTAACTTCACACTTAGCAAATGTCTCGTACAACTTCTTATCATTCTTCGGCTTTCTTGTGTCCTTCAAGGCTTCGGGAAATGGGGATATGGGCTTGTAAGGATCAAGGTCAGACTTTGGATTCGGCTTCGGAACAGCAGCATCTTCGAACACCACAATCTCGTCATCCAGTGACGGTGTCACGACGGCGAGTGGGGTCTCTCGCGGCGGCGACTCAGTGTTCAACAATGGTTCTGGAACGGGTTCTGTCACGGCTACTACATCAGTGTCTCGTGGCGATGACTTGCGGCAGTCAAGGTTGGTCTGGCCAGGCTCTCTCGCGACGACGATTCCAGCAGTTCGTGGCGGCGACAACGATGATTTCGGACTTCCTTGTCCGATTTCCTCATCACTCTCTACCCAATCTTCCACCACTCCTTCTTGTTGATAGTTGAAAGGCAGAACCTTACCATTTCTTAGATGTACGACGTTGACATTCTCAGGTGGCGGAGGGGGAATACTCTGCGACGGTAGTGAGTTCGACCTCTTAGCTTTTAATTCACTCACTTCAAGAGCCAATTGTCCCATGGTCTTTTCATAAGCATTCAACTTATCCATAATCATCCAAAAAAATTTAGCTTGGTCTGGATTGGCCTAAGGAAAAAGGAGCTTGGTTCTGTTGGAACCTTTGGTCAAATCCTTGGCAATTGTTAATGTTGGAATTGTAAGGATCATTACCAATTTTTCGACGATGACCATAACCACCCAAAGCATTGACATCAGTGGAATTCTCATGAATCTGCGAGCACAAATCAGTAGGATGTGCAGGATCACTACTGATTCCACAAGAATGGTGAAGTTGATTAACAACTTGATTGACTTCTTCCAATGCCATGGTAAGTCTACTCATTTGCTCTCTTAGATCCAGATAATCATCTTGTGGGTTGGCTTGCATCCTTAAGACTCATCTAGCTCCTAGAGTCTTAGATTATTTCTGAGATGAATTCGCAAGCCTCTCAAACATATACATAGCTTCATTCGGTGTCTTAAGGAAAATATCTCCTCCACAAACATTATCCACCGACCCTCTATCTCTATCAGTCAGTCCTTCATAGATTGCAAGGACTAGATCATCCTTAGTGAGTCCATGATAGGGGCATGCAGCAACAATCCACTTGAAGTGCTCATAATACTCATAAAGTGATTATGTAGCCAGCTGCTCAATACTAGTGATCTCTCGCTTCATCTTGTTGTGTATGTTAGCAGGATAGTAGTTATTCCGAAATGTTTTCTTCACCTCAATCCAGGTGCGAATACTTCCAGCAGGAAGATAGTACAGCGAATCGTTGGCTGAATCCTTCAAAGTGAAGGGAAAGACTCTCAAAAACATCTGATCATCATTCAGACCACTAATTCGGATGCGGTTGCAAACAACATGGAACATAGTGAGATGCTTTTTAGGATTCTCGCTCTGAAGACCATGAAAGTAAGCCAGGAAACTAATCCATCCTTACTCAAACTTGAATCTAGAACCCTCAGGAAGATCAAGGAGTACAATAGCCAAAGGTTGAACATTCAGATTCGGCTCCCTAATCTCTTATAGAGTCCTCCTTGGAGGATCACATGCGTCATTCAGAACTTGATTGTTGTTTTCATTCTCATTTAGCACTTGATTATTGCCATTTGGGTTATTAGCATTTTCAACCATCTTTTTTTGTGTTTCCCGAGTTGGAAGAGTGATCTCTTCGCAACTTATAAAGAGTGCGTTCAATTTTTGGATCCAAAGACAAAAGAGATTCGCCAGTAGCACGAGTGTGAACCATACAATGGTTCACACAAAAGTAAAGTAACAATTAGACAATGAATCAATTAGAATTCCCCGGCAATGTCACCAAAATTTGGCAAGAGAAAAACCGTCGTGTGTATACCTCACTAAAGAAACTCCCACACAAATAACTAAGTATAGCGATAAGTGTAGGGTCGATCCCACAGAGAAATCTAAGACTCGATTTAAAAGCTACTTTACCAAAAAGTGAGAAATAAACAAATAAATAAGGGAAATAGAACTAAAGATCAAGATTGCAATTGAAGTAACAAAGCATAATAATGATGGTTTTGATAGCAAATCAATGGAGAAAATAGTTCCACCTGCGCATTCATCGACATTGGTTGGCTTAATTGGTCCTAGACATAAACTCAAGTTGTATGATTCCTTTAACTTACATTCTTCCCATCTTAGTTTGAATAGAGTAAAGCGCAAAGAGCACAATTAATCCCTTACACCTTTATGCAACCTAAGCACGGATAAAGATTTAACATAAAGATAGCACAAGTTCCTAATTAAGAATCTAGGCATATGAATAACACCAAATATACAAGGTAACCGATGTTTAAGACATATGTTGAAATCTCTACTTAGTCATGATCAAACGAAGATTCTCACAATCCTAAGCATGCTACTACGGAATTCATTCAATGACGAAAGAACAAATACCTAGCAAGACACTATTATGATGGCCAACCACAACAATATCGACAATATTCGCAAGAGAAATCAAAAGAACAGTAGGAAACAACTAAGTTTAAGCCTCACAAACCACCAACCAAATCTCTGAAACACAAGTGAAACAAATAACGAACTTAGCCACTCATAGCGTACCTAAATCTCGTTCGAATTGATAGAAAAATAAGCAAACTTGAATGGATGAATGAACTACTACAAAATATGATTCAAGGTCTGAGAATAAGCGTTTTTCTTCCACTATTTTCGTGCCTCCCCTTGATAGGAAAGAAGTAGACCCCGAAAACCTAGATACTTTCCTTAAAGATAATGCAGAAATAATCCTAAAATAATATAAAATATCTTAAAACTGAAAATAATACTAAATAAGTCTCAGAATATCTTCGTTAAACACTAAGGAACAAGTATTCAAAATATTGGATCGAACCTCCCACCAAAAAGATAGAATTTAGATTTCGAACTGATGTTATCTGGACGAACTCGCCGCCGCGACAAGGATCTTGCGGCCACGACTCGTAGGTTTCAGCAAACCCTCTCATGGGCATCTCTCCACGGTGAACCGGGGCGACTCGTGGGCGCGACTTGGAAACTCACGGCCGCGATTGGTGGAATTCAACTAACCCTCTCGTGGGTTGCCTTCACGGTGGAATACGGGGACTCGCGGCGGCGACACAGGATTTGCGGCCGCGACACATTGCAGAACCGTGTGTTCTTGCTCTTATCTTCTTAGCCTTTGCTTCCCTTGCTTACTTTTCTCTTCTTCTTCACTCCACTAAGAACTTTTCCAAGCTAACCACAAGCCGGATCTATGAACCTACATAAAACAATCGAAATAGCGTAGTTTCTGAATTTTCCAACCAAAAGAGTATAATATGGAATTAACTTTAAAACCTAACCAAACAACCATAAAACACAACTAAAACTACTCTATAATGCCTATCTAAATATGCATTATCACGTATGGGTAGTCTGGAAAAAGAGAGATGCATGAGCTGAAAAGCTTGGTCCACTCTCTCCATCATCATCCTCGAATGGAAAGCGGGAAGAAGGAAAGATATACCCGACCTGGTCAAGGAAACCCACACCTTATTGGGAACCTTAGAGTTGGGCTTCCACCTACTTCCCTGTCTCACTAGTACAGTTGCAGACTACCCGCTAAGCGATTTACTATGAGCGAGGGTGGAAGCGCCATTAATGAAGGACCATGTGAATTTGTTTTCTTTCTTTTCTTTACTATTTGATTGCTTATCATCACCATCCTCATTTAAGTCACGATGTGCATCTGACTTAGGGTTGTCCATTCCCGTGGTTTAGGCCTGGTCTAGTAAGCTATTCCTAATTCGAGTGTTGCGGATAGGCTTTAGTGGATACAACAATGTTTGACAACAGGTTTTTTGGAGGGTTTTGGAGGTTAAAAAAAAAGTTATAGTTTTGGGGGTTAAATTTGGCACAATTTAACCATGGGCTCCAAAGGTTTGAGATTTGAACTCAACCGAGTGAAGCAGCCCAACTTCAAAAAATGAGGGGTATTTTTGACATTTTAAACTCAATACCCTCACCAAACACTCAAGCAGGTTTTTTAAAAAATAAAAAAATAAATTCCACCTTTCACATCTTCAGAAAAATCAGGTCATTTGGGTCGGGTCGTTCTGGATTTGGGTAAAATGGATCTCGGGTAAACCCGGGTCAATTCAAACTCGGGTTGAACCCGATTTTTGGTCATTTCGGATCAATTTTGGGTCGGTTTTGAGATTGCCACATTTTTAATTTGTCAATAAATTTGTAATATTTGTATGAGATATTCAGGTTTAGAATTTAATAAATTTATTTTAAGGAGTTTTAATTTGGTTATATCATTTGTTTTTTTTTTGGTCATTTGAGAAGGTTGAGTTAAAATATTTTAATTTATTTTAAACATATTAAAATGGTTTTGAGGGATTTTATGATGTAATTTTATTGTGTTGCATTTTGTAATTTAATTTGATAGGATTTTATAATTTAAAGAATACCGAACGTTGCTGTTTTTCGAGCAGCAACCAAATTAACCTTATCTTATAAAACTCCATCGTTTAATACATTATTCCCACAAATCACTAGGAAATTCAACCATATTGAGAGAGCGAGGTCGGGAAAATCTCTTCGGGGTTCAAAATTCCAGTCGGCCGGGTGCAGGCCTTGGTGGTGGCTCCGTCAAGGAGGTCGAACATCTTTCTTCTGCAACCCACAATACCGAACAATATGCGGCTCTCTCTTGGGGCTTTTGTAGTCCCGGGGCTGAGAAGCCCGAGCAATCTTTCTTTCTAACCCAATTCGTTCATCTTTGCCCTGATCTCTGGGATCTTGAGTTCTTAGTCTCGTTGTTCTTGGATATCTCGACCCTTGTTGATTCTCGTTGTTCCGGGAAATCTTGGAATACCAACCAAGTCGATCATAATTGGGATCTCAGTCTCTTCTCCGGGCTATTCCTCTTTGGAACCCCTACCAGATTCGCCCCATCTCAATCCCGACGACTATGTAGATCTCCCCATCGCCCTTCTCTTCCTCCTCTTCCCCCCTTCTTTCCTTTCGCCTCTCACACTTCTCTTACCTTAGTTGATTCCAAATCTGGAATGTTCCTGCAGGTCTCCCTCCTCCTCTTTTGGATGCCTCCCTCGGTGGCCGGTTGGTGTCTCGTCGGGCCATCCTCGGTGCACCGCCTTAACCTCCGGGCTTCTCATACCGTCTTTGCTCACCTATCCTTTTCTGCTTTATAAATCTGTCAACCCTGGCTTTCGTCGTTGCTGGGGAAGCTTTCGTCCTTCTCGTCTGTCGCTTTAGCTAGTCGCTGCTTAGGTTTTGCCGATTGTGTTTCGAGTTCTTTCAATTCCTTGGCCTGAAGGAGTCTCGCATGTTGCTGTTTCGGGCCCGTTTTGATTCCTTTGGGCTCAAGGCCTTGGATTGGACCCTAAGTAGCCCTCTTGGAACAAATTTAACAAAAAAAAAACTGCCCCAAGGCCTTGGATAGATATATACTGTATATTTTTATATATAGAAAGTAACCCACCTGAACGTATTTGATTAAAATCCTGAAAGGCTTTGATATAAAACCCCGCAAGGGTTTCAAATTCCACTCGTTTGTGCGTGTCCTAAATCCCGTTAGGGTTGAATAAATATTGATAGAGGATTTCTGGGTGCTCTTACTCAGGCGGTGGGCAGCTCTACAGTGGCGTGTCTTGGTGATATTCTCTATGGATTTGGTTCGGATTGTCGGAGTCGGGATAGGTTGGGATCGTGGCAGTGTGTATCATAGTGTCTCCTCTACTCGGATTGACTGCTTCCCTGGAGTTTCATCCTCATTGCCCACAGGATGATCGGGTCCTGATGTATCGCTGGCCTACGGTTTTACTTCAGTGTGGGGCTTGGCTTCGTCTGTCGTCTTCGTCCTTATCCTGTTTGGTTTAGGTCTGTTTTGTGTCGTTTATTTGTAGAGTGTGTTCGTTTGAATCTGTATCATTTTATATTGTTGTACTTGTATGTTTGATATTTAGACGGTTCTCCCGTCTGTCGGCTTGTCCGGCCGTCGAGTTTCAGATATGTCTGAACTCGAATTCTTACCTAGTAAAAAAAATGATATTGTTGGTTAACAAAGAGTGTATAAATTAGGCCTAATATTTGCTAAAAGGGGAGCAACACCATTGATCCTCCTCCTACTCACTCCCCATTTGCACTCTTGGACGCCGCTACTGTAATTTTTTTTTTTTACATGGTAAAGGAATCAGTGATCAATGGTAAACAGACCCATGGTCACAAACTCACAATAATCCAACACGTTGCAGACATTGCATACAGTGTAAGACCATCCACAATGGTTTTGCTTAAAATATACACATTTGTATAAGATATGTAAAAATACACATCCCTTTTTAGTAATTTGTTCAATTGGTAAAGTGTGCATTTTTTACGCATCATTTAAATACAATTTATTTAAAACAAAAACAAAAATAAAATTATAAAAAATAAACCAAAGAAATTGTCTTGGTTTTCTGTAAAAGTTTATGCACATGGGGGAGGTGATGTGCTCAAATTTTCACATCACATGCTCAAATGTGTACATTTGCACACATCTGAAACAACCAATGGAACTAAAAAAATGTCTAAAAGAATACACATTTGCACATTTACACACCACCATTTTAAAATGCCTCTTTCTTAACATTAAATTCTTCCTCAATAAAGATTTATAAAGCATCTCTAGTCTCTAATCTACTCCAAATCTCCTTCCACTTTGCTCCTAACACCAATGCCCCTGCATACCCTCAGGCCCCAGATAATCGATTCATTTAAGCGTTGACTAAGTGATTTAAAATATCTATATTTATGTCTACTACTTTAAATGAGATTTAAAAATAATAATTTTATGAAAGAATTATAAAATACATTTATGATAAAGATATTTTTATAATTTTTATCTTAACTTTTATTTATACTTTATAATATAATTTTATTTTATTTTATTAAGATTTTAGTTTAAAAAAATCGATTCAATTTTTTTCCTACTTGTTTCCCTCTAGTAACAAAGTCGAGTTAAGCTTTTTATATTCATTCATTTAAAAAAAATCATAATTTCTGTGATCTCAACTTCCCACATTTAACCAATGGTAATTCCTAACAGTAGGGGAAAAATCAGCCCAAAAAATCTTTGCCAAATTATTTAATATAATCTCCATTTGCCTATTTTTGATCCCAACCGTCCTTCAATTCAACTTCAAAACTGGTTTTTGATTATATCCTAAAAGTAGCAATGGTTGTCCTAAATCACAGGCCATATCAATTTCTCCATCCTCTCAATTAGTGAAAACCACACAAAAGCTTCATATTTATACTTCATTCCCTTTTTCTATGAACAAAAAGCCATTTGTTATGAAGGGGATTTCTAATTTCACACCATAAACAAATTCACCCTACAAAAGCACTAGAAAATTAACACCCACCCACCCACACCCATACACAAATCTACCGATAATTGGTCGGTAGATTAATCAATTGCTTCAATAAAACCCTCTTCAAATAAAGTTTCAAAAGCCCACAATTGATTAATTAATTAAATTAATTAATCAATGGCATTATTCAAAGGGTTCCTTGGCCTAGTTGTTTGCTGTCTCTCGGCAAATTGGGCAGCTTCCCAAAAAATCTCCAGTACTTATTTTTTTTTTTTTTGTTTTTCCCCCATTTTGTTGTTAATTAATTTCTAGCAATTCATGACTTGTATTTTTTTTTATGGTTAATTTGGAGTGATTTTCATTTTTTTTTTCTAGAGATTAATTTTGTGATTACATGTTGCAGGAGAAGTGCTGGATTTGCCTCATGGGGTTGGAAGGGTTTTGGTGGATAGCTCACTTGTTGAACCTCCACCACAACGTAAACATTTCCCTTTCTCCATCTCCATTTCAAATGTTCAACCTACATTTAAAAAAATAAAAAGTTCAATCAATATGTGAAGGAAATTCATTTTGAAAGAACATGACCCAAATTCAGGAGCTTAGTTCATAGAATCTAGATCACGAGTGTAGTTAAATTCATTTATTGGCCCACCAGACTTTAATTTCTTATCAGAATCGAGTGCTTGATGGTTACCTAATTGCGGTCATTGATGGATGTGAAATATGTGGTGAATCTTTCACACTTAAATGAAAAAATGAGAACGGAACAAAATGTGTTTAAGGAGCGGCTTTATGAAAAATGCTCAATTGATTGATTATTAGTTGTATTTAGCGGCACAAACTTAGAATCGCGGCCTGTAAGCATCATACAATTATATCAAAATCGAGTACTTAATGGTATAACCTAATCGCGGTGATTGATGGATGCGAAATATGTGGTGAATTTTTCACACTTAACGAAAAATGAGAATGGGAACAAAATGCGTTCAAGGAGCGGCTTTTTGAAAAATGCTCAATCGATTATTAGTCCATCAGACTTTGTCAATGTATGTATGTATGGAATGATATCGATATCCAGTGGTCGATCGAAACCTAATCTCAGAAATCGATGGATGCAGAATGTATGGTGGACTTCATGAAGAAAGACTACTCAGCCCTAAACCAGTGCATAATGCCGTTCCCGAAGCAGCCGTGCTGCGAGGGCTTCATGGAGGTGGCCTGCCCGGTGACGACCTTCATCAACAACATGGAAACCAACTGCGCAACCGACATGTTCGCCGGCATCTACCACTCCAACCCGACGTTGCCACCAGGCTACTTCTCCGACAACTGCAGCGAGGGGCCGGAGGGGATCGACTGCATTACCATCATCCAGAGGAACAAAATGAAGGCGCACCACGCCAGCCCTCCACCGCCCCACCGTGTATCGTCCCAGCAAGGGGCCGGCAGCCTCGCCGCGCGCAAGGCCGAGATCATGAGGCATCACCCAAAGTTGTTCCCTCAGCAACCATGAATCCATGGGTTCCTATATACACTTACTTTTTTTTATCATGTAATATGCGTATAGTGTATTTTACATTCAGGGTTCGATACTTTAAAGATTTTCTTGCTTTTGGTGCGCATATATATATATGTGGAGTCATTGTTAGATCGTGTTCATGTTTAATATGAGATATATAATTTGTACATGCATCCATCGATCACTTTCGTTTATATATCTCGACTCCTTCGTAGAGATCAAATTGTTTCATTATGGAAGATATTATATGTGCATCTTATGCATTGTTTAGCATAGCTTTGTGACATTGTGTATGAAGGACATTTTAGTCCTTTTACATCTGATTAACTCGTCCTCCTCAGTTGTATATATAGGAGTCAGAGGCGGGAAAAGAGGTTGTAACAAACTTTCTTGAATCTTCCAATCGAAGCTTTATCTGAGCTTGTCGTCCATGGCTTCCTGTGTGTGTTTGTGTTTGATTTGCTTCCGTTTTTCCATATTTTTCGTTTCTTCATATGGTATCAGAGCCTTGGTATTTCGTGGCTTTGATCTCTGTCTTCACGTCGTGATTTGATCTCTGGCTCTTCGTGTTTCATCATTGCGAAGTTCGTGTGTGTTATCATGGTTGGCCGGGGTGCTAATAATCAACAAGGTCAAAGTTCTGGTGTCGGAAATGATGGAAATGGAACTGGCAGGGGTAATTTTGTTTCGGTTACTCCTCCAGCTCCTGGATCTGAAAATGGTGGAGGCAAAGGTCTAGGAGCCTGGAATTTTCCTCTGAATGTCTTCCAATTCGGAGATGTTATGCAAGGTATGACTAATGCCCACGCCAATCCTTTATATCTTTCGAATTCAGATCATCCAGGGATGGTACTGGTTTCCAATCCCTTCAATGGCCTCAATTTCATGAGCTAGAGTAGATGCGTGAAAATGGCACTTGGTGCCAAGGCCAAGCTAGGTTTCATCACTGGGAGTTGTGTGAAGCATATGGAGGGATTTGAGGATTATGAAAAGTGGATGAGAGCGGACTCGATGGTAATGTGTTGGTTGATAAATTCCATGACAAACGAAGTTGTCGAGAGCTTCATGTATGTGGAATCGACCAAGGAGCTTTGGGATGAAATCAAGGAGCATTTTTATGAGTCGAATGATCCTCTTGTATTCCAGTTACGAAGGGATCTTCACTAGTACAATATAGGGGGGTGGAGCACGCTAAGTTGGGTACGCTTTTTTACAAGCGTGCTTATTTTTTAATATTAAGCACACTTCTATCTAAAAGTGTGTTCCCAACACCAAATTCAACGAAAAGCAACACACTTTTTCGAAAAATTGTTCTCGTTTATTTCTAAAACAATATTTAGCCCGGTTTTCTTTTGAAGCGTGCTTAAAAAAAATTAAAACGAGCACATTTTTTTTTCAAAGTGGGTTCCCAGTCTCAGAATTGACTACAAGGAACACGCTTTTCTGAAAAACCGTTCTCGTTTATTTTTAAAAAATATAAAGCCCGGTTTTCGTGAAAGTGTGCTAAAAAAAACTACAACGACCACACTTTAATTACAAAGTGTGCTCCCAGAAACCGAATTTAATTAAAATCCAACACGCTTTTCTATAGAACCGTTCTCGTTTGTTTCTTAAAAAATATTTAGCTCGGTTTTGGTGTAAAGCGTGCTTAAAAGAAATTACAACAAACACAGTTTCATTTTCAAGTGTGTTCCCAAATCAAATTAAACCAAAATCAGCAGTACGCTTGTCTATAAAACCGTTCTCGTTTATATCTGAAAAATTATTTAGACCGGTTTTTAGAGAGAGTGTACTTAAAAATTAAAATGAACCCGGTTAATATCACTTTTATTTTTTCCCGTTCTTGTTTATTGTTACCTTTATTATTTTCTTTCTGTACTCCTATCAGATCTCTCTCATGATCCCGTCCGTGGAGATCCACCATTTCCACGCCCAATGTACCTCCCATCCACCATTTCCATGCCCAAGGTAAAGTTCCTCCCATGGAGATCTCTCTCATATATGCGCCCGACCGTCCCTCTCACTGTCTCGCTCCCGCGCGAGCCCTAGATAACAGAGAAGAAGAACCCGACCAACGCCGCCTTTCCCTCTCCCTAACAGATCTGAGAAACCTAAGCCCCTTCGCCCTCCTCCCCTCGACCTATCTCGTCCTCTTGTTCATGTACTCAGCCTCGCGCCTCTGCCATTGAAGACCCCCTAAACTGGACCCCTTCTCGATCTGATAATTCCGTTGCCGTCCCCATTTACAGATCTGATTATTCCGTTGCTCGACCTCCCCCGATCCGACAATTCGTTGTAAGGGCGAATTCAGGTGTATGTTAATCTTAGTCTTTAATTTGTATCTATTTTTGGCTCTCTCAATCTGATCTTATTTATATGATGAGTGCTTTGATCTGGTCTACTTGCGTGCATGTTATGATTCTTGTTCTTTGTGGCTTGATGATTCATCTTGAGGCTTTTATTTTGAAGCGGAAATAGTGAATCTGAAGCTTGTAAATTGTTGGGGAAATCAAAGAGATGCATTTTTTTTTCAATTTATGATGATTTGAAATGTGTTTGCAATAATACAGGCTACCCAAAAGCAGGAAAGGAATGAATTACTTTTCCATCTGGGTGTCAACTATAACAATCTTCTCCAGATATACCGGCAAGGAACCTGTCTTGTTAAGACTAAGGTACCAGTCCATGTGACTTTCGACATTCCACTGCTCTTTCAGTGACAATGAATAGTGATTTATGTATAATATAGGGATTGTGAATTGTTGATTACTACAGGCAGTATTTAATGCCAGGGTGGATCTCTAGACGATTAGGTTAGTCACAAAATTGGTCCGAGATTCTCAAAGTCTGATACATTTGTTACTTGTGTGTGTTCTAATTCTGTTGTTCATTGTTGTTCCCAGGAGAGGGCCTAGGAGGTAAACAGGAATCTGGACAGCTGCGCTTTGGAGGTCTTGAACGGCCTTTTCGTGCTCCCTTGTATGTTTTTCAAACATTTTTGTTATATATCACTTTGACATTGTTAGTTCCTCTCCGTTTTCCTTTGGTGAGTAGCCGGTTATAATCTCATTGCTAAGTTCATAAGCTGCCTTTATTATTGCTAAAGAGAAAGAAAACTTCTCTGACACCTTCATTATTTCTTTTATGTGTTAATTATGTAATTCTGACCAGAACATATGTCCATATAAAACAGGTTACTATGAATCTTAATTCAGATAGATTATAATGGTTTGTGCTTTAATGAAATCTCTAGTGCAAATTTTGTTTTAACTGCCATCTCTTTTTCATAGCTAGATTTCTGCATTTGCTTAGCGGAGTTGGGTATTAAATCGAGGAATGGTAAAAGAAAATGTTTGATGTCAAAGGCCTATGAAAGACAGGGCATGTATGATACTACTGTATTTGTTAACATGATAGAATATGAGAGCTTTTGGAGAAACAAATTTCCGTTAGTCTTGAAATTTAGATAGGAAAGAAAAAAAACAGCATAATCAGTTAATATTAGAGAAATTTTCTCTATGAGATTCAATCAAGCATTGCTTTGTGGAAAACGTATTGTTTTTTCTTCCATATCAATCCCTTTGCATCCCTTTTTACCATTCCTATATTATGCATAAATCTGAACCTTGTAAATTGTTGGGGAAATAGTTATCATATTGGTTTAAGAGGCATGCACTTCTACTGTCTTTTCTAGCACAATTTTGCTGGCTTTATACAATTCCAGTTTAAGTCTAGTATCTTGAATGTGAAAATGTTTGGTTGTTTTCTCTGAGATTGGTATGTGCTTTAGCTGAGAAGGAGCGACAATTGCTGCCACCACGAACTGCATCGGCTGAGAAGGAGCGGCCATTGCTACTACAGAATACAAAAGGTGTTTTTTCTTAATGCTTTGCTTACCCATTTAGGTTTATGTTTGATAAATAAGTGAATTCGAGTGAAATTATGTTTACTTTGGGCTGAATTTCTTTAGAAGTTAGTGAATTTGTGCTGAATTATGTTGAGACGTGTATTTGTGCTAATTTTTCTGATATGGTGTGTTTCAAGTCTAGGTCGGTTTTGGTAAGGATTTCATCCAATTAGTTTCAATACTTGCTAATCTCAGGGAAGGTTGTGGTTCTTTAATTGAGAATTGGTCTAGGGTTGTAGCTTGTAAATCTTGTACTCCATCTCAAGGATTGTGCAATCAATGCAAATTTGTTATTTGAAAATTGAAATCCCTATGTGCAAAATAACGCTTTCATAAAAAGCACTTCATAGTGAAATTGAAATCCCTATGTGCAAAATAACGCTTTGGAGTGGGTTGTTGCTGCTGTTTTCATTAGTATTTGTTTTTACAGGGAAAGTTTAAAAAATGTCGATTGTTTTGGCCCGACCCAACTAAGGAGGTAGGTAGAGGGCGAGCATTTGTCCCTGATGAGAACTCATTTGTGATGCTTCATGGCAAGCGGTTGGATTCAAATACACTAAAGGTCACCGTGGAGACAGTGTTAGATGATGGAACACTTGTGCCATGCCCGACGGATGAAGTAACCAAGATGAAGGAAACATTGGGACATTTTGTGGAATGGCCAAAGTGTATGGTCTCATTTGTATCGGTATGACAAATTAAATTTATATTTCATTCGTATTATATTTATATCTATAATAAAATAATTTTGACATTTACCACTTTATATTAGAACTCAGAGAGCTCAAAAGGTTCAAACATATCTGACAAACACTCGATTGAAAGTGACAATGACTGTGAAGGCCACAATGCAATGGTTGAAAAATATTCATCCATGTTGTCCTCTATTGAAGAGTTCCCACTTGAAATACTCATGCCAGAAGATACTGTACATCATCGTCATGTGTTGTATTGTGGAAAGGACGAGATAAATGTTTGGCTAAAAGGAAGAGAGTTGGATGCGGTGCATATCTCGATCTTTATCAAGTATGTATCTACAAACCATACGCTAAAATTTAATAACGTGTCAAATGCTTCAATTTGTTTTTGTCATTGTATAATTACAGGTATTTATTTGAATTGGCCAACGCAAAACAATTTGGCTTTCTATGCCCGACACTGTTAGGCATTCCTTTGGGATCTGATAAAGAAGTAGAGCGGCGAGCACAATATATTGCTACATCCATGATGAAATCAAATATGAGAGGACGTGTATGGCTTGCTCCATATAATGGAGGGTAAGTTTTTATTGCTCCATATATGTGAATCCTTACACTCCATTTACCTTGTGAATAGAACTAGCTGACTCTTTAATAAACTGATGTGTACCTTTTCATTCCTCTATTAAAATCCGCTTCCTCCATGTCATCCTTGCATCAGTTCATATTTGTTGCCATTTTTCTCATGGTTAGATAGCTATTCATGACCTAAAATGTGTTATTGTTGCTAGACAGGTTTAAAATTGATAGACCAAGTTGAGTTGTTCATGAAATATACATTTCTCTAATGTTTCTGGTTACTTGAAAATATACACTTTCCCATTGGATATATAGGAATCATTGGATGCTAGGGGTGATCGATCCTTTACAAAGCAAGATTTATTGGTTGGATCCGTTACATGGTAAAGTAAGAGATGATTTTATGCAAATAGCTACAAAGTAAGATACTTTGTAGTTTGTTTCATGCTACAATTTATTTCCTATTATTTTCAACAATCGAATATTAATTGTTATTTTGTTTGTATTTCTATAGTGCTATGAAACGGTTTAATGCTGATACTGATGCAAGACATCATCGAAACAAAACCAAGGGGAAAAAGAGGTCTATGATTTGGAAGAAAATCAAGGTGATGTCTTGTATAATTATTTTTGATGTTTATAGTGTTTTCAAATTGAATTATAGAAATAATGTTCTACGTACGAAGATTAACTATATTTATTTGTAGTTTTACAAGGGCCCTAAACAACCGAACAATTTCCAATGTGGTCAGTACATATGTCGGTACATGTGGGAAATTATTGAGAAAGGTGCCACTCGAATCCCGAAAAAGGTATTTATGCTCTTGGTGTCATTTAAGTGTTCACTTTTCTATCGTTTGCTCATAGTTCTTATGTTTCTCTTTTGAGTGCTATTTGTTGATTACCATACCTTCATCATTGACTGCATTAGACTTCTCTTTTCAAAGAGTATCATTGACTGCATTAGCCTTCCCCCCACCCCTATGTGCTGTCTTATATCCACTTCTTCCTCTATTATCTCATCATTATTATTCCTCATTGTAATGATCGCATTTCTGGACCTTCTCTCCTTAACACTCCTATAGAAGAGTGAAGATGTCTCATCTCCCATGGTAAGCCAATGTATCTTGGCTAAGCTAATTACCCGAGCAATATTCTCTCTCAACTCTTTCTCAGCTGCCTTCGAAATCTGTTCTTCCAGCTGTATGTTTTGCTTTTCAGTACGTGATCTGATCTACAGCTCGTAGAGAATCCCTTTTTTCAGTTTAATTTGTGTCTGCAGCTCCGGAAATCTAGTTTTATCCCAAGGCATCAAAGTTTCCATGAGATTGTTTAGTTTTTCTGCTAGTTTGTGCTGCTTTGATCCAATAACCTCCATGCTCCACGCTGCTCTCACCAGTTGTTGGAACTCCGGTTCTTTGCCCCACACATATTTCTATTTCAATGGATATCTGGGTTTGCTCTTCTCGTTTCTCAGCACTGTTATAGCTGGTGAATGGTCTGAGACGCCGGGGTATAAAAGAACGCTTTGGTGTTTGCATAGGAGTCCATCCACACATCATTAACAAGGACAGAAAATTTGAGTTTGCTGCAACCTTTATATATATATATATATATATATATATATATATATATATATATATATATATATATATATATATGCAGCTGTACCCATTGGTCGCATTCTCGACCTCCCTGAGAGTGTACCATTGGCCCCACCCCAAATGTGAAACCTCTGAAGCTGCCTGATTCTCCACAAACAGGTCAAGCTGATCAACAAGCAATGTCTGGTGCTCGTTCCCCTCTACTTTGCCAAGATCAGTAAATGGACATGGTTATGCCTGGACTTGCCCATCTTCTTTTTTTTTCTTTCCAGATGTGGTACTTACATTCCTCTCATCATCTCCCTTCATCTGCTCATAGCAATCTGTTTTTTCCTCCTTGCACATCCCTTTTCTATGTTGCTCTGCTGTGCTACTTTCATTCCGCCCATCATCTCTCTTTTGCTGCTCACATCAAGCATAATATCGTTGTTAATCCGACCCTCCACTCTTAGCATAACCCTCCATGTCTTCTGTGAGCAGTGTGTATTATACCACTTGAATGAACATATTATTGGTTGGGCATTTTACTTGTCTTCTTTTGTTTTAGAACCATCAATTATGGTACTCTATGAGATAAGATCCATATCTTTCGAGCTTGTTGTAGAGTAGAGCATAGTTTGCTTGTTGGATTTAATTTATTTGTGAAACATAACTTGGATGATAAATTATTTTATTCATTCATATATTTTTAATATGAAATATGTTTTGTAGTATTTCGACGACTCGCCTCAAGAGTATAAAGATTATCAGATTGAGGACTTGTACAAGGAATGGCTTGATTTTGTTGAAACATACATACACTTGCGTACCAATACCGCAGTAGATCAATCTAGTAAGTATTTTACCTATAATTTAGATTCGGCTTATTGTTTAGATTGTTTTCCGAATATTATTGAAAGTTGTATATATCCAATGATAATTCCATCAATTTATTTTGTTACTTGCAGGTTGAAGTGTTTCAGGAGGATTATGGTTTTAGAGAAAAGATCCTTATAGCTAGTTTAGTTCTACTTAGGATAATTAGGCATTGGTAGAACTTTAGTTTAACATTAGTAGCGAAACTAGTTGTTTCCCCAACTTTCATATCTTATTTAGCTTCTTTACATTAATTACTCGGTAAATTAACTACAATTGTGAATTTCAAATTATATATATGTATGTACAGTTAGACTCATTTGTATGCATTATTGGGTATATTCATGATATGTCACGAAATTGTGTGTTTTAGGAGTGTGTGCATCATTGAGATTTGAATATTTATCAATAGGGGTCAAAATGGACGGTTACAACGGTATGAAAAAATGGCTCAACCAATAAGCACGGTTGAGTGTCAAACCGTGGTTAAAAAAATGTAACATATTAAGAACGCTTGTTATACAGGTGTGTTAATGATAATATAAAAAGAGCACAGTTTGAATTAAGTGTGCTCGTTTGTAAGCACAGGTTTTATAAAAACGTGTTAAAACTCAATGAAATCAAAAAGCACGCTTTAAATTAAAGTGCCCTTAGAATTAAGCACGGTTAAGAATAAAGTGTTCTTAAATTTAAGCACGGTTTTGGAACAAATGTGCTAGTTAATTAGCTCGCTTTCAAAGGAAGTGTGCTTAGTTTTAAGCACACTTACGTATAAGCATGTGCTCAACCCACACGCTTCCTTCCTGCTGTACACCAACTTTAAGAACACTTTAAAGTAAAACCGTACTTATATACTCAGAACACGGTTAATTTCGAAGCGTGCTTGTTTGGGAGCGCACTTACTATAAGCACAGAAAGAGAAGCGTGCTCCCATGTATAAAAAAAGCGTGCTCTATCCCCCCCTTTTGTACTAGTGCTTGCAAATCTCAAGCAAGAAAACTTGTCTGTTGGAGCTTATTTTGGGAAACTAAAGAAAGTATGAGATGAATTGCAGTTGCTTGATGTGATTCCAAGTTGTAATTGTGGTGGAATTAATCAGTGCTACTCATCTCATTAATAAGATGCCCACATCCATTCTCAACTGGAAGTCACCTTTTGAAATGTTTTATAAAGTTTCTCCTAGATATGATCAATTGAAAGTAGTAGGGTGTCTTTGTTATGCTCTACAACCAAATGATCACGGAGATAAATTAGGAGCTATTGCAAGGAGATGCATTTTTCTGGGATATCCACCTGAACAGAAAGCATATAAATTGTATGATCTTGAAAGGAAAATTGTTATTGTGAGCAGACATTTCAAATTCCAGGAGGATGTCTTTCCTTTTAGATTGCCTCCAGCAGTTGGCAACTTACTTGACAGATAAAGGTCATCTCCTCTTGTCTCATTTGATGATGATACTCCTTTCACGATTCATGGTCATGGTGATTCGTCACCTCCTTCCCTTCATGACTCTTCAATAAGGATTGGTGATGTCTCTCATGAGTCATCTTCATCTATTACTCAACCTCCTTCAACTTATGTGCAAGATACAATTGATTCTATTCATGTTACATCTCCCGCTTCTCAGGTTGAACCTGCTCTTCCAAAAAGGCAGGTGTATTTGCCCACCCGATTCAATGACTATGTCTATGTGTGTCAGTTTCCTTCTAAAAGACATCAGGATTCCTCTTGTTCCGAGTCTTTTGCTGTGTTTTCAGTGGCTAATCTCTCCCATTTATCACAGAGTTATGTTAAGTCTTTCATCAACATGTGTGAAGTGTTTGAACCTAACTCTTATAATCAAGCTAAGGGAGTGGCAGAATAGGACACTGCTATGAAATCAGAATTGCAGGCTCTCTTTAATAATCATAGTTGGACATTTACACCTTTACCTGTTGGAAAGAAGGCAATAGGATGCAAGTGGAAAGTCAAATACAAGCCTGATGGCTCTGTTGAGAGGTATAAGGCACAGTTGGTTGCTAGCTAAGGGATATAACCAGGTTAAAGACAAGGATTATAAGCATACATTCTCACCTATACCAAAGTTAGCAACAATGAGAATCATCCTTGCTTTAGCTGCTAGTAAAGGATGGGTATTACATCAACTAGATGTTAATAACGCCTTTCTTCATGGGTTCTTAGAGGAAGAAATCTACATGACACCTCCTCTTGGCTATACAGTCCCACTAGGTCATGTGTGTAAGCTTATCAGATCATTGTATGGTTTGAAGCAAGCAAATAGGCAATGGAACCATGAGCTTACTAAGTTCATGACCAAGCTAGGTTTTGTTCAATCCTCACATGACTATTCTTTATTCACTAAAGTTTCTGGGACGGATATGACAGTGGCCCTGGTTTATGTAGATGATATGTTGATAATGGGTAACTCAATGACTGCAATTGTAGCTACCAAGTCCGCTCTGCACGCTGAGTTCACCATTAAGGACTTAGGAGCGACCGGGTATTTTTGAGGAAAGGAGATTGCTAGATCATCAGCTGGGATACTTTTGAATCAGAGGAAGTATGTCCTAGACATCCTTAAGGATGCTCACATGGAAGGATGTAGATCATTTGAGTTTCCTATGCAACATGGTGTGAAACTGTCCTGATCCTATTTCTAACCCTGAAGATTATAGACGTCTAGTTGGTTGATTACTCTACCTCACTCTCACACGGCATGACATTTCATTCTCAGTGCAACAATTAAGTCAGTTCTTACAGAATCCTTTGAAGCCACACTAGGATGCTCTTATACATGTGCTCAGGTATCTCAAAGGTAGTTTCAATTTTGTTCTGTCCTATCCAGCAAATTCTTCCCTTACTATCAAGGCATATAGTGCCGCTGATTGGGGTAATTGCCTAGACACTAGCATATCATTATCAGGGATTCAGGATATTGTGTCTTCTTAGGGTCTTCTTTGGTGTCCTGGAAAACTAAGAAACAAAAGGTGGTGTCTTGTTCCTCAACTGATAGTGAATATAGAAGCATGGTTGCTAAATCAAGTGAATTGGTTTGGTTACAGGGCGTACTTTCTGATTTAGGCATATTTGTGGCTCTTCTAATTACACTTTACTGTGATAATAAATCTGCCGAACAGCTTGATATTAATCCAGTATTTCATGAACGAACAAAACATGTTCGGATTGATTGCCATTTCATCAGAGAAATGGTACAGAAGGGGTTCATCAAAACTGATCATGTGGCTTCATCTTTGCAAATGGCTGATATTCTAACCAAAGCTTTGGGAGCTAGGCAACATGATTTTCTTCGGTCCAAGCTTGGACTTGTCCTCCCTTGTCTAAGTCCAGCTTGAGGGGGGAGGGGGGGGGGGTATGGAAGATATTATAAGTGCATCTTATAAATTGTTTAGCATAGCTTTCTGACATTGTGTATGAAGGGCATTTTGGTCCTTTTACCTTTGATTGACTCGTCCTCCTCAGTTGTATATATATATATATATATATATATAAAAGTGCATCTTATATATAGGAGTCAGAGGCGGGAAAAGAGGTTGTAACAAACTTTCTTGAATCTTCCAATTGAAGCTCAATCTGAGCTTGTCGTCCATGGCTTCTTGTGTATGTGTTTGTGTTTGATTTGCTACTGTTTTTCCATATTTTTCGTTTCTTCAAATTCATAGTCTGCACGTGGTGTAAGTTAGACGTTGGCACCGCCCTCGCCAACAAAAGCTTACATCATCAGATTCATAGCTTACTTTTTCACTGTCATATTAGCTTAATTAAAAGCCTAATTTCAAATTTTTATTTTTTTTTACCCCATTCATGAACCCGACCTTAGACACATCACTTACTTTTTCACTGTCATATCAGCTTAAATGTCTAATTTTAAATTTTTATTTTTTCACCCCATTCATGAACCCGACCTTAAACATAATTTACTTTTTTTTCGTTTTATTATTAAATGGTTTATTCATATATTAAAATCATATTATTATAATTATTAATGTTATTATTATTATTTATTTATTTATTACAATATTCTTATTAATTTGTGAATTATTAATTATTATTATTATTATTATTATAACCACTGTTATGAAGATTATGTGTCTAATGTTTAAAAAACATACTACAATATACGGATATTATTATTAAAAAAATCCAAACATACACAAAATGGGTGTTTAAATGTGAAGAAAATTAAACTACATTCAATTGTCAGTTTTATTTTATTTTAAAAAATATTAAAATGGCCAATTTTTAGATTTAATTAAACAACAAACAATGACACATGTCACACCCAAAGTGGTGTAACCTGGTAGGAACAATTTCTTTCTCCTCCCATATAGAATGAACGCGGTGTATGACCATTTACAAGGTCGGAACGATGTCGTTTTTGGTTTAGGAACATGGCGTGCTCAAGTGTTGTGCACATGACCTTGTTGTTGTCACCTATGAATCTTGTTTATTGAGATGCTTGTAGATGAACCCAAGGAAAGCGAGTCATGTCTATTTCTTTTTTTTCTCCATTATAGCAGTCCCATGAACCCTAAATTCACTTATGGTGTTGCTCTTAGAACCAACAGTTTCAGATGAATATATGGAGGTAAAAAAAATAAAAACAATGAAGGATTGTTGAGATGTGAAATGGCAAGTGTGTGTCCACATCAAAAGTATTAACTTAGTAAACTTTGATATAAGTCAGTGAACTACTCCTTTTATTGACAATTGGTTTTAGGATGGAACTCACCGTGCATATACTGTGTTAGACTACTAGCACATGTGCACGTGTGCACACAACTCTAGTTATCGATCCAAATCAAACTTTAATATGGTATTAGAGTGGTTAGTCTAATGGCCCGTCTTTAAATCCTTGTATGGGCTAGCTATAAGAAAATGAGATATTAAACTCGTTTGTGGGGGACATGTTGAGATATGAAAGGATAAGTGTCCCACGTGACCACGTCGAAAGTATGAGTATAACTGATAATGCATTTTTCATATAGACATTTATAGGTATTTCTTATTGCTTTTAGATAGGAGTTTTGCATATGTTTGAGTCTAGTTTTGTATATTGCTTGTGAAGTATTCGAGTTCAGAATCTACGCCTTTTTAGTGTTTATTATGCAGAATTACATTCCGACTTTGGAGGGATCTTAAAAGAGCTTAAGAGACATGTTTTGGAGCATATGGAGGCTCAGGAAGAGGCTAGAGAGGAGCAAGGAAGCACGACATTGAAGACAATCGAGGAAAAAGAGGGAATTGATAAGGCGTATTCCAATAGGCATTATAGATTATTTTAGCTGCATTTCATTGTTATATAATCATATTTTAGTGCTAATTAGATTAGCGCTCGTTTTGTGGGAAAGTTCGGAATCTACGCTATTTCGATGGTTTTATGTAGATTCGTAGATCTGATGCAAATAACACGAGAAACAGAGCTAAGAGAGACTTGGGAGAGCTTAAGTAAGAAGTCCCGAAGAGCATGGAACAAGCTAAGGAGCAACGGAGCATGAAATTGAGGTCTAAGACCATCCGGAACCATAAGGTTACCTCTTATCCAATTTTTTTCCTCTCTCCCTATAATATTTTGACACCTCATTTATTTTTTCTTTTAAATAATTTTTTACTTTATCAACCTCTTTCTTTAAGGTTTACTCCACAACCATGAGTTTACCTCATTCTTCTCTTTTTCCCATTTATTTATACCCACTATATGATTTCCACCAATCATAATATTATTAGTTAAATAAAATAAATAAATCATCATACTTTTACACATGGTCCAAGGCACTTTCTACCTCTCCACACTAAGGTAACCCCTTTCCTCTCTTCACCTTAAGGTTTTGCCTACAACCATGAGGTTACCTTTTAACAACCTTAAGGTGAGCAAAACCCATGGTTGCTCATGCTCTAAGAGCGAAAACAAGGACGAGTCGCGAAAGCTGTCCACTCGGCGAGCTGAACTTGTAACACACTTTTTGGAGGCCTCGGATGTCCGATCGACGCATATGAGCATGTGTTGGAAAGCTCTTTCGAAGATCTACGTGATGGTGTTCTGCTGGATTTTCTCTGATAACGAATGGATTTCCACTGCAGCGAATCAAGTCAGAGACATCATGTCTGATCGAGCAAGTCCCTGAGCAGAACCCGCTGCCAGCGATTGGGAACTCGCTGCCAGCGAGTGGAGTCAGTGGGAGGATGTCCTCGAGCCAGCATGTCTCGCTGCCAGCGAATGGGAACTCGCTGCCATCGAGTCGAGTCAGCCTGGGAGCAAGCGACCAGGCAGTGTCCGCTGCCAGCGACTGGACTCGCTGCAGCGAGCCACTCGCTGCCGCGGAAAGGCTTCGCTACCAGCGAGCTGCACAAGGACGAAGGCTCGGCGACTCGCTCCAGCGGAAGGGAGCTCTCGCGCTTGCGGATGGAATAACTCGCGGTAGCGGAAGGGTGGACTCGCAGAAGCGAAAACGATGGAATCGAAGAGTATTGGAAAATTTCTAAGGCATGGACATTCGCTAGCAGCGAGTATGGTAGCGAGGTGCTAGCGAAAATCCAACAATAGCTTGTTTAAGGCCATTTGCTGCTAGCGAGAAGCTTTTCGCTGCCAGCGGAATCTGACGCTGAACTATACATGGAAAGTCTATCTTCTATCTAGTTTGTTTAGGAAGTTTCTATCTTATTTGTCTATCTTTTACCTTGTTTATGCAAGATTTTAGGCTTATAAATAGGGAAAAATTTTGCCAAACAGGCACTTTTTTGGACAAATTGGTAAATTGTCCACCTTTTTGGACAAATTAGCAAACTGTCCCAAATAAATAACCTAATCCCCGTTCTCTTTTGTGCGCGATTCCTCTTCTCTCTCTTGTTCATCATCGATATCGATCGTCTTCCTCCCCTGCTCATATCGCTCCTCAGATCGCTCTTCTTCCCGGCCACCAGATCCACCACCGTGCTCTCGATAGAGATGTTGCTGCTGCAGACGGAGGAGCCACATCTGTGGCGAGGCGATGAAGATGAGGGATGCGATGCGCAATTTCGCTCCCATTGCAATTTCGCTCTTCTAGGTATAAATCAGAGTGTTTTTTTTTGTCTTTGAAATTGATCATTGATATTTGCTTGACTGCTTCTGCTTTGGTTTAATTTCTATGAAATTGGTGGTTGCTTCTCCCCGTTTCGCCCACTGGACAGCTGCGAAACCGATGGCTCTGCCTCCCTCCGTTTTCCAGATCTGGATTCTGAAATCGAGGTATCTACTTCTTCCTTGATCGTTGATTTTTTATTTGTATATGCTAAAACGTTTTCTGTTTTCTTGATGATCGATTTTGAGTTTGTCTGGTTTTGTTTTTATTGATTTTGAGCTTGTCTGGTATTGAGCTTGAGTGCTAGTTTGAATATGAGTGCTAGGTGAGTGCTAATCCTTTTCTGTTTCTGAAATTCAATTTCGTCCTTAACATTTGGTGCATACGAGACTTGAATAAATTGATGAATCCCGATATGCGTTTGCTGAAAAGGAATGGCTCAAATATGAAATCTGGTCCATCTGTCCATTGATTTTGCTTCAATTTTAGCCTATACAGATCTATCTAGTTTCAATTTCCACACAAAGTAGTTAAAGTTTCGAGCGTTTGCCATTTCTTTTCCAATCTGAATTGTTTCTTCCTTCATCGTTCTCTATTTAATCCACAGGCAAAACTTTGGCTATTACTAAAGTCTGAAGTGATCAGATCATCATTTCAAACCTAGTTTTAAATGGGTTAGATGATGAATTTAGATCCCCTTGTTCTTTTTCTATTTTGTCAAGTTCAGCAGATGCTGTTTTTGCTGCTTTCAGGTTCTGTCTTAGTTCCTATCATTTGCTATTTCTCTTTTTAGTTTAGAAAGTAAACACGCATCTTGTTTTATTCTGTTGGAAGAGAAAATTGACATAGTCCTTTGTGGAAAAGTCCACAACCAATATAATCAAGTTTCTTGAAGGATTGAAGTTGTGAAAGAGTAACGAATGATTGAATTTGCTTTTGAAGGACCTATGCATCCAGCCATGTCTGCTGCATCATGGATGGATTCAATGAACGGATTTGAGGCCGGGACAAGGGCATGTCTGCTGCATCATGGATGGATTCAGCCATGTCACCAGTGTGCCATATAATTTCACTGTTTTTACATATTAGATACTTAAGCTTAAAATCATCTTCTTACTTTTAGGATATCTTCTCTCACTTGGTGTTTTTTGTCTTTCGGATTGATAGGGTACTGTGATAAGTCCAACAGCATCATCAGTGGATCTGGCTTAAACACTTCTTTTGCTGGGCAAGAAGCAAGATTCTCTGTTTATTTATATGATATATATCATGATCGTTCTTCGCTTGATATGCGAATGCTTCAAGTACAAATCACTTTGGAAAATAGTTCCTATTTTTTCAATCCAAGCATTTCTCCTATCGAACCCAGTATAGGTAAAAAGCCTTTCTTAAACAAGTGATTCTGTCATACAAGTAGTATCACATTCTCATCGTCGATGAATTCACCGTGTGCTATATGACTTCTGCATTATAGGGAGACGACTTCCTTGGAAGCCTCACGAGTCTATCGGTCATGAGGTGGTCGCTCCCCAGCAAAATTTCAGCCACAATAATGTTGTAAGGAAATCTCATTCCCCCCCCCCCCTCTTATAACTATGCAGATGATAATATTTATAGATTGTGTATGTATATCTCACGAGCTCCCGAGCTCTCTTAACTGCGAGCAGTCTGCAGGGAACTCAGCAGTCTTCACTTATGCGTACAGCGTTTCGTATAGACCAGAAAAGGCCAGAGTTTATGACATCCATGATGCACCAAACATGGAGAGTTCTCGAAAGAAGAAGATAGAATCATCTGTAGCCTCTATGTTACCCATGCAAGCAGGTAAATCAACTAAATCTCAATCCATCTTTAAAAAATAATAATAATAATAATGATTCAAGTGCTAAATTCAAGATTAGCAAAATACAATATTCATCCCAAGAAAGCACCAAGACAAAACAACACTACCTTTGAGGATGATAGTGGAGATCATTAGTTAGATGAACCAAATTGTTTATTCAGCAAATGAAAATATAAAGACAGTGGGTGCAATTATATTAAATCTCCCAAGTTTAGACAATTGATTATGGATACACGTAGGCTGCACGCATGATAGCATTAAAGTTCTACCTACATAGGGTGATTTGTGCTAGGCCGAAACCTGTTTTTTTTGTCAAATATGATGAGGTCCCCTTATAACACTTTCAGCCCTAATGGTGTCAGCGCTAGTATATCTTATTTTTGCATTACATGGCTGATCATCCAGGCCTGGTGCCAGTGACAACTACACAAGTACGCTTAGGTTCATAAACCTATCTTTTTTCAGTTAATCTTGATCGTTGTTCGTTATGGAAACTAATTGAGATATGGCAATGACGGGTTGCATTCCATCAGGGAGAGGAATTGCACAATCAGATTGGTACGCTATACTATATTGAATGCAGCTCCAAGACTCAGCAGGTACTTGTGTGCATGTTTTATCTTTGATCTTATACGTTTTTTTAGCTATAAATCCCGAATTAGATGAAGAATATCAGAAGTTTATGGTGTGCTTGACTCCTGATGGAGTCATTTCTTGAAATTCACAGAACGTGCTTGATCAGACAAGTCATGACATTATGTTTTTCCTTGAGGATTTTTCTTTTGTGAAGTTGTATGCATTATGCAAGCTAATCTTGTTGTATATGATCTACAGTCAGCACTTTCTGGCGAGTCAATACCGGTAACGAAGGGTCATAGTGATGGTGTGTACTCGGGATCAACGTGCAAGCAAGGCGAGATTGAAGCAGTTGTGATTGCAACAGGAGTGCACACCTTCTTTGGGGAGGCTGCTCAACAGGAGTGCAACCATGAGGATGGGTTTGGAGAAGAGTTCGGTCGGGATCTCCGTTTCCAGATTTCCATGGCAGAAATTGTGCAGAATCTGAAGTCGGTGAATTTGATTTGGTGTGTCTCATTTGCTGAAATTGTCCAGATTCGAGATTTGCAATATGAGGATGTTGAACAGGTTCAGCAAACAATGGAGGAGTTCCATGTTTGAGGCCTTCAATCGGGTGAATTCCTGTTGCCATTGTCACATATCAAGATCCAAAAGGGGCAAATGTTGTATAATATAGTTCTCTTATCCAAGATGTTACATTCATCATCTTGTTTGAATTTCACAAGCCTTCATGTGTTGTATTGTATTATCCTTAAAGAGGAATTTGAATACAGTTTTGATACAGTCTATTTCCCCCAATTTTTGTAACAAAAACATATGCCTTAGTCATCATCTAATCGGACCTTATACCATTGAACTGACCCGACATCTTCATCGATCTCAAGCTCACAAACCGACTCACCAAGTATGAAACAGTGCCATTTAAGTCTTCAAATCTTGCGATGTCAAGGGACAATTCCCCCGGCCAGTTTTCGAGCCAGCCTTTCAGTCTCACTCAAGCCTTTCAGGATGCTTGGAAGCTTTGTAAAGTGCAGTTGTGCAACTGTAAAATACAGTTGTGAAAAATTTTCAAATTTGTGATGAGATGGAAAAAAGAAAAAAAAACTTTAAAAAAAGATTTTTTTTAAAAAAAAGTGTTGACACAAATAGAATAAATAGTGCACAAATTAGAATAAAAAGCGCAAGAATAATATTATAAAGTGCACAAATTAGATTCGAATTGTTTATTGGATAGGAGTATGAACAACATAGTAACTACTGATTACTCGTTCTCAATTGCACATTCAAACTAAAATAACTTTCGAATCTAATTTGCACAACATAAACTTATATTTGCACAACACAATATCATATTTGCACAACGTAAATTTGTATTTGCACACCAATATAAAATTTCAAAAAATGCTGACACGAAAAAGAAAAAGTGTATTTTTAGTTTGAATGTGCAATTTTAGAAAAACAAATGTACAATTTTCGCTCAACAATAGATTATATTTACTCATCATCAAGTATTTATGAAAACATCAAAAATAAAAAATAAAAGAAGATGAATAACTAAATTTATGGCAACATATGTGGTAGAAAGTTAGCAAAAATATCTGAGATAAGTCTATAGAACTACCACAAGCTTGATAAAGAAATTTTGCTCAACGTCATCTTATTTTTGCTCAACTATAGGTTATTTTTGCACAACAATCGAGACTTGCGAATTTGTTTTCAACATGATCTTATTTTCTCTCAATATAATTTCATACTTTTTCAATAAATTATTGCACAACATGCTCTTATTTTTGCTCATCAATACTTTATTTTTGCACAACATTCGAGACTTGTGAAATTGTGTCTCAACATGATCTTACTTTTCGTAAATATAATTTTATACTTTTTTAATAGATTATTGCACAACATGGTCTTATTTTTGCTCATTAATAGACAATAATTGCACAACATGAGAGATTGGTGAAATTTTGCTCAACATCACCTTATTTTTGCTCAACTATAGGTTCTTTTTGCACAACAATCGAGACTTGTGAATTTGTTTTCAACATGATCTTATTTTCTCTCAATATAATTTCATACTTTCTCAATAAATTATTGCACAACATGCTCTTATTTTTGCTCATCAATACTTTATTTTTGCACAACTAGTGGTGAAAATTAGTGCTGACACTGATATTAGTTACAATTAGTGCTGACACTGATATTAGTTACAATTAGTGTTGACACTGATGTTAGTTACAATTAGTGCTGACACTGATATTAGTTACAATCGAGTCATCTTCCTAAGTAATAACTTTGTAGTTCGGTATATATTTTTTCCGTGTCAGCACTTTTTTTTCTTCATGTCAGCACATTTTTTAGAGTTGCACAACCGTATTTTAGAGTTGCACAACTTTAGTTTAGAGTTGCACAACTTTAGTTTAGATTTGCACAACTGTATTTTAGATTTGCACAGCTGTATTTTATTTGTGTCAGTACCTCCAAGAAACACTTTTCATTCTATTTGTCTCCAATTAAAGTGGCTCAGTGCTTCAACTAAAGTTTACACAACCAACAACACGATAGCCTATACGGGATTTGAACCCGTATCTTTGTGTTTGTACACAACGCTCTACCGATTTGAGCTAATAGGCTTCACACATATGCATAAATTTGCAATCATCCAACATTTCTTTCCACTCAACCATCCAACGCTCTACCGTATCTTTGTGAAATACAATACTAAGGAAGTCAACATTTAAACCTCTCCAGTTGAACCCCATTAACATCCATAAAAGTAACAAATGTGCAACATTGGTAATAACTAGTAGCCATTAACCACTTGGATCACGCATAACCTGAGTATCTCTCTCTTGCTTACGAAGGAAGTGTCCAACAAACACTTGTTTATCATTAATCAGCATACCATTTAGCTTATCAATAGCAGTCTGTGCAGCATCTTCAGTATCAAACTGGACAAATCCATATCCCTTGGACTGGCCACTACCATCAGTAGCTATCTTGCATGACAATATATTAGCGAATGAAGAGAATGTATCATGCAGAGCCTTGTGGTCAGGAGACTTGTCCAAATTCTGCGAAAATCAAAACCAGGATTTTACATAAGCGTTGTGGATCACAAGCTAACATCTTCAACTTCCCCATTCCACTCAATTTGTCCAGCCAGAAGCTCTGCTTAATTGGTCACACATATGCATAAATTTGCAATTGACAATCACAATTCGCAATATCAAAATGAAAATCAAGTTCGATTCCTGACGCTTTCTCCTTCCAGTTCAGAAAAACCTAAATAACAAATCATCCTTCATCTAATTCACACAGATCTCAGAAAAATATTCCAATTGAACACTTGAAATTGAGAACAATCAGTTCAACTGAACCACAAATAAACTTCGATATCTAGCGAACAAAGTAAATCGATGTAAAATCCTACCTTGGAAGCGCCGTCAACGAGGAGAGGTTGATCGGCAAGGTGGAGGTAGAGCTGCTTCTTCCTGTCCAGACGAAGTTGAATTCCGACGCAGCAAGGCGGCAGGCATCAGGCGGCCTCGCTCACTCGCTCGCTCCGCTCGCCTCGCTCAACGTCGACCACGCGATGAGGACGTAGGCTTCCTATTGTTGCTCGGATCCACCAATCACTGCTTTTCTCAGATCCGAGATCTCTGTTGGACGGAGATCTTCGATGCAATTTGCAAACGCTTGGCCTCCGACCTCCCGAATTCAGATCTGGACGGAGGAGATCTGGTGGGCGCGCAGCAGCGGCGAACGGGAGGAGAGGAGGAGCGATCCGGCGAGAGGGAGAGCGAGAGCGCGAGGACGAGAGAGAGCGGCCGGAGAGATCGAGAGATTAGGAATTGGGGATCTGATTTAATTAGTATATATAGCGGGCAATTCACAAAATTGTCCCAAAACATAGACATTTCGCAAATTAAGCCCTATTTTGTGGCTATTTCGCAAATTGCCCCATAAATAGGATGTTTTAGGATTAGTTTTCTATGGATAGAAGTAGAGAAATCACCATTGATCGAAGAGAAGAAAGCTTAGGTAAGCCATGTTTGGCTAATTTTGTAGTTTTCGCCTACACTTTCGAGACTTGGTTGGTGGTTTGTGAGTTTCTAATTCAAGTTATTTTTCCTCTTTAATTCTTTCAACTTCTTTGTGTGATATTGATTATGTTATTGATGTTATCTTAATTCGCGACCTTGATAATATTGATTTCATGCTAGGATTTAATATTTTCGTATTTGTGTTATTTCCGTAGTAGCATGCATAAGATTGTGGATTCCGTGTTTGAAGCATGATTATGTAGGGAGTTGACATATATCTTAAATATTGATTTACCGTGTTTAATTGGTGTTATTTATATGCTGAAGTTCTTGAGACTATTTGCTATCTCTTTGTTAAATCTTGACCGTGTTAAGGTTGCATTGAGGTGTAAGGAATTATTTGGACTCGTAGGACTTTTAATCTATATAAACCAAGACGAGAGGAGTTCGTAGGAAAAGATAATAACTTGAAAAGGATTCGATGATCAATAAAATCAACCAAAGTCGAGAACTTGTATGTGGAAACGCTTTTCTTCTATCCTTAATTTATTTGCTTTTTTCAATATTATTTTCTTTTATTTTCATTCATAAAAATCTTTTCTTTTTATATTGATAAATACACAATATTTAGAAATACTTGATTCTCTAGGGTTCGACCCCTTACTTTCATACTATACTAGTTTGTTTGTTTGGGAATTATTTTTGGCGAGGTAAATCAACGAATTTCCCTCCGTCAGGAATCCCGTCACTGAGATGGCGGCGCCCGCCGCCTCTTGCACGGCGCCCGCCGTGGGCCGGTTTCCAGTGATTGCGATTTCGGATCCGAAGATTCTATTTCCTATGATTTTACTATTATGATTATAGGGTTCTGTCGACTCCTTATGAGTCATTATTAGGTTATTTCCATTAGTTGGAGAGAGAGAGAGAGAGAGAGAGAGAGAGAGAGAGAGAGAGAGAGGATATGGTGTGTGAGACTATGAACACAATTAGAGAGAGAGAGAGATTTGGCCTATGAGTTGCTAAACTCATAGTTTCGCCTGTGATTCGAAGACATGGTTGTTTAGATTGTGAGGGTTGATTCTATTTAGTTATTCATATTCCTATTTATCATCTTGTGCTTATTGTTTATATTTGTGTTCCTTTCTATGATTGATCACTATGTTAGGAATTGCATCTTAGCCATGAATTCGTTGTTGTGTTCTTGATAGGAAACGAAAGTAATGAAGTAGTGATATTTCTTTGTCTTTGTAGTGGATGATTTCAACTGATCTATGTTGGGGATATGTCGATTAGGGCTGATTTAGGGTTTTTCCGGTTTGTCTTAACTGCATTAAATCAATATGTCAATTGGTCTAATTACTTGAATCCTTAATGCTATTCTTTAGTGATATTGAATAAGATGATTGTATCCATGCGGATCTCTTAACTTTAGTCAAGTAGACATATGTTTATGAGTAATTGATAGATCAATCCTAGGACCATGAATCTCAACCATTGTCATAGAATTACAGGTGAAATATTTTCTCTACCTTATTATCAATTTACTTTGCAATCATAAAGTTGGTTAGTTTACATCTTGGTTATTTTTCATAAATCATTGTTTGGTCATAAGAGTTCTTGTTAAGAGTTATTGAATAGTGAATCGCTTCTTATTGTGGGTTCGACACCGGACTTAATTGTTATACTAGTACTTATTTGGTTGATCAAGTGATTGATTTGGCATTCTATTGGTTTTGTGTTTGAGTTTGGATTTTATTACTATTTGGTAAAGGGAGAAAGTGACAACGATGTTCGTCCCGCATCAAATTCTTGGTGTCGTTACCGGGGAGAAGAAAGGAGTTTGTTTTTCTTTATCTTTTTCATTAATTCTTTCTTTTTGCTTTTGTTTTCATTCTTTTCTTTGAGTCTTTTGTGTCCTTGTATGGTTCAAACTAGATCTTCTAATTCATTGCCTTTGTCATTTGATTCTAAGATTGAGAGATCTCTTAGGATGAAAAGGATGCTCGAGTTTGACACAAATAAGGAGATGGGAGACGAAATTGTTAATCCATCAAGAAGGACCCTGAGAAACCTAAATGAACCTAATTTGAGTGCTCAACCACTTGCAATTAGACTTCATGATCTCCCTGAGGGTTCAAGATTTGAGTATAAGTCGAATTGGTCTACTATTTTACCTTACTTTCATGGATTGCCTGGGGAGGAACCAAACAAGCACCTTGCTACCTTTGTGATTGTGTGTGATAGACTTAGACCGCAAGGCCTTACCGATGACCAATTGATGTTGAGAGTGCTCCCCTTTACTTTGAAAGATTCTGCAAGCGATTGGCTTTATTACCTACCCCTAGAAAGCATTACTACTTGGGTTGAATTATAGAAAGCTTTCCTGCAAAAGTACTTTTCGACGACTCGCCTCAACAAACTTAAGAAGGAGCTATCCAGTATTGAGAAATCACCTACGGAGAGTCTTTATGAGTATGTTGAGCGGTTCAAGAAGCTTAAGGGTAGTTGTTCACAACATGGTATACCCGAGGATGATCTAGTGCTATATCTTTATGAAGGCTTGCTTGACACCAATAGGAGTTTCATAAATGCTACTAGTGGAGAAGATATTTTGGATAAGATACCTCAGGAAGCAATGTAAATTTTTGAAAGGTTGGCTAATGCATCGCAATAATATGGGAAAAACCAAGGAGTTAGAGGAGTTCATAAGTTGGATAATTCTAGAGATGGTCACAAGGATGATCTAGATAGGCTTACGGAGATAGTGAACAAGATGGCTATGCAAATGAATCAATCTCAGCACCCTAGACCTTGTCACTATTACATATAGACCCTTTTACGGCGTTTCAAAGACGCCATAAAAGACTAAATATGGCATTTTTCAACGCCATGCCCAAACGTCGTGGAAGCCGACGCCGTCTTTTAGTCAAACTTTTATGGCGTGTGGCAAACGCCATAGAAAATATATTCTACGGCGTTTCATAAACGCCATTGATAACTTTTCAAAAAAATAAAAAAAAAATGTACAATCCATGACGTTTGTTAAACGCCATGGAATTTTATCCATTAAAAAAAAATTAAATGCAATCAATATACATCCATTGCTATAATGATATGTTGGATATCTAAAAGAACTACATTCATAATGTCAAACCATTGTACAACGTTCAATAGAACTCTATCTTCACACTTCAATTTTGATCTCCTATATTCATTACTACAAAAGACTGAGCATGCCATGCCATTATCTTCTGGAAGATAGAACAAAACACTAGCAGCTCGACCAAGAAAGTTACCGTTATCCTCCCGATGATGGATAAAACACTATCAACTCGACCACAAATCTGCAATCGATGGAAATCATTAAGACTTTCCTCAACACACATATTGAAATTCATTACAACTAACATTTAACATCCTTCATTCAACCAAGTAAACAAGAAATGCATGAAGAGAAGAATGAAATAACTAAATTTCTAGGTTAAGGTACCATAGCCAAAGATGCACATCCATCACACTAGAATATAATTTTATCTGATCGATTAATCCAAATAGCTTATTGAATTTCAATTATAACTTACTTCAATACATACGAAATATCTTGATTAATCCAACCATGTAACAGAATGCTGCAAAGGCGAAAAAAATCTTTTTATTACAATAATAGAGCTTAAAAATAACACAAATAAGATAGAATCATACAAGTTTATGAGACCAAGACAATCACCTTGTTGTTAGATCATTATTATGACAAACCAGATTGGAGGGGTAGACAAAATCAAAAGAGTTCTCTTCTCAAATATCAGCCTCTTGTACTAAATCAATTCCAAGTACGAAAAACTCACCATAAAATGCTCAGAAACTCAGGCCTTGGTTTAATTGTTGATCTGAAAGCAATCGCTTCACATATGTATAATGGATGACCCTAGCCTTATCTTGAATAATCTCTTCATTCAAATCAAAGAAAGAAATTAAAAGTTAAAATTGAACTATTAATTTTCAAGAAAACAAAATTAAGGAAAACTAAAATACCAATATGTAAAATTAGCTATCAAAATATATCTTCATAATACATAAGCAATTTGAGATAATTTTAGCCACAAAATGGAGTTCTATAGATTACCTAGCTATCATCACTTGAAGTGGAATCATCATTACCAATCATAAGCTCTAAAACTCCCTGTAAAGAAACGGGGGAAAGTGCACAAAAACATTATTCTAGTTTCAAACGAATAATATGTTGGCAGCTTCATTAATGCATTTTCTAGTCAAAGAACATGCTATATTATTTCCATAGAATAAAAGCAAGTATAATCCAGACAAAACTTAGAAAGTTGATGGCCAGGAAAGTTTAAATCCTTACTAGAATGAGTTGAGGTAAAACCATTGAGTTCAATGCAGCTCCTATATTCAAGTGAGCTCAATGCTGCAACTCACAAGTTCCAGGGCAAAGTATCTTACCATCCTATACAAATTTTTATATAAGTCAATCCTTCCATACTTTGAAAGTGGAACCTACCCCAATTATTCATAACTTATAAATATTCAGTTTTGCATATACAAGCAAAATAAGCATCATAGTGGTCAATTATAGCTATACTGAACCATGTACTAATGCATCATCGACATATAAGGAATTAAGGACAACTATTTAAATTGTTATACAATATTTCTTCTTGAACATTACAATTAACAAAACCACATGCATAAATAAATAGAGTACAAGTTAGGAGGGAAAAATATATAACTAAATGCACGGAAGATTTTAAGAACAAGTTGTCGTTGTCAAATGCAAATTAAGAAAAAAAATTACTCTTGCGGGATCAAAGGCGAGGAAGAGAATCATTTAGAACCTAATCAAAATCCCAGAAGAAGCCTGCAAACCCAGATCTGAGAAACAAGGAAGTAATAAGATATCTCAATTACCTTTTTCTCAAGATGAAACATCAGATTTTGCCAATGAACTTAGTTAGTAGAGATGCTATACTCACCATCGACTACAAACTCAATTGGGCATAGATGGTGTTGGAGGGTAAAATTTCATGAATATTTTTTAGATTCATGATTTGAATTCATTACATACATTATATATCAAAAAATATGTGATGAATTCTCTTTAAATTAAAGACAAGATTTACATATCCAAAGATGGACCTTAAAAAAATCCCATTATAAACCCATTCCAAATAGGCCCAATTTATGTTCAGAAGGGATTCAAAAGTTACAATTGTAACTGCTCTCCATTGCAGTTGAAGAAAAAATATATATATATATAAAAGAAAATAGAGAAGGGCAGTTATACAGAACGTGGGCTAGGTGGAAGGTAACTTCCTCTATTACCCTATAAAGAGCTTTGTTGCAGTTGCTTTTGGCTGCTCCCGGTTGGCTCCTTCTTTTAGCCTATTCAACTGCAAAACAGAGGGAGAAGTTGTTCTTTCCTCCCGGCCTTTCCTCCTGGCTCCTGGTACTTCCATTTTTGTATGCAAGACAGAAGAGATCAGTACACACCTCTCCCCTTCCTTTGAAAAAGTGTACCTGCAGCCATCAAAACAAAACAAAACAAAAAAAGGGGGCATAAGCAGGGCAACAAACACACATACAGAAGGCTGCAACAAGCCAGATTGAGAGGAGGAAAAACACAAGTACAGAGGGTAGAACTCTATCCTCATTTCTTTTCTTTGTTTGCAGGTTTACAAAATATACCAAAACGGCGGGGCGTTGTAGGTTCGAAATTGAGAGTTTCACCTAGCGCCAAAATTTGTAGTCGGTTCGAAATCGAGAGTTTCACCGCTACATCCAATCCTACGGGATTGATCTACAGGGCTGATATGCTGCCCAATTTTGCTCATCAATAAGTCCAAATTAAGGGTCATGGGTGACTGATGAATATTATACCAAACTGATGGGGCGTTGTAGGTTCGAAATTTAAAGTTTCACCTAGTGTCAATACTGTAGTTGGTTTGAAATTTAAAGTTTCGCCGCTACCTTCGATCCCGGCGTGGATCGGTTCAAAGGGACAAGGTACTGCCGGATTTTTCCTAGAGGGTTTTGATTACCAGACAGTGTCAATCGGCTCTCTATACTAGCGAGGACTATCAGGATAAACATATCAAATGCTCATTTAAACAAAAAATGGATTTGCGCCTGCTAGCCTTCAATCAAAATAACAAAAACAGAGCCTACAAATGCTCTCTAATTGCTGCCAAATTTGCAATTCGCAGGTTAACCCTAAACTGCTTCCAGTTGCTACCAAATTGCAACTGGTCTAAATTGGTGATAAAAAAAAAAGGGGAAGCTGATTAAAATTAAGGGGGATTGAGGGACCATACCATGGAATTAGCCGAAGTGGTACTCGCTGAGCCCCGCTCTGCTTCCCGCACCTTCACCCGCTCAGAATTGGGAACTTCTGGCTGGTTGTCCCAAACGGAAAAGAGCCCCAGGAACTCTTGATGTCTTCAAATCAAGGGCAAATTGCAGGGTTCTATTCACCCGCTTCCTTCTTTCGATTGCCCCAAGTCCAAAAATACCCCAAAATCACAAATTGTAAAAATCAGTCAAAGCCTAGAAATTGGACACTCGATTGAAGGTAGATGTAAGAGGGGATTCAATTTTTGGAGCATAAATCATCCAAAGATTAAATCAAGTAGTAGATTTGGGGTGGAAATTGACCAAGAGAAAAACCCTAGCACTTACCTCTTTGGAAGCATTTGGGATCGGAAGGTCTGATTCGTGCCCCACTGTTGGAGCCGGACCTGCTCCACCCTTCCGTCTCAATTTCTCAAAGCCAGAGCTCTGTGGCAAAGAGGATGCTGCTGCTATCGAAATGCAGCGTCGGTCATTGTCGCCAGGAGAGAGAAGGGTACGAGTTGCTATTGGAAGGAGGAGGTTGACTTCACATCCTCACCGACTCTGTCAATATCAAAAATGGAAATGAAATGAGCTTGTTAGCCCTGGCCAATATCAAAGGGAAATGGGCTGGATTATAAAAGAAAATGGGCTCGATTGATCACTGTACACATATGTACGTGATTAAGTGATTAACACATTTGTTTTTCAAGAAAATGTGATTAATTACAGAAATCACCCACTAAAATATAAGAATTATTTTTGGCATAAATTAAGAATTCGAGTTTGATCAAAATATAAAATTAAACTCGTTAAATATTCTTTGCCAATTAATTCTAGTGGGTCAATCTCAAATCGGCTCCTAAATAAATAACGGAGTCAAAACCTCAAATCGAGTTTCACCAAATATAGACTTGATTCCTGGGTAGAACTACGTAATGACTTGACGCCGTAAAAACGGCTACGTAGGTAACCCGATATTAAATCCTAAAAATATATCGGGTACAGTCGTCCACCTCTAAATTCACTTTTAAATGAATATGAGGTCAAACCCAATTAAATTAAATTGGTTCTTAAAAGAACTACGGGTGATTTGATCTCGTTCAACCGAGTACGTAGGAAGCTCGACATAAAGCTAAAAGCTCGTCGAGTTCAATCGCCAAACCAAAATAAAAATCAAATTGGTTCGTTTAGAACTACGTAAAGACTTGACGCCGAAAAAAAAGGGCTACGTAGGTAGCCCGATATTAAATCTCAAAATATGTCGGGTACAGTCGCTAACCTCTAAGTTCACTTTAAAAAATGAAAATGAGGTTAAAATTAAAGTCAAATTAAATACACATGATTTTCCGTGTAACTGATAGACGTTGAGTTGGGAAGCCCTTCCGAGAAGGTGTGCTCAATTTATTCGGGTGATACATGAGAAAATCTCATGCATATGATAGCGTGATTTATGTTAGGGCTACCCTTCCGAGAAGGTGGGTCCTAATACGATCCAATGATGCATGAAAATCTTTAAACTGCTAAAACACAAAAACTCAAAAACTCTGAACTACGTAAGGCTTGATTCTCTCCCAAGAGATACGTAGGCAACCCGCTAAAACTCGGGTGCAGCCCAAATCATCAAAACCATTCAAATCTTGGTATCGATACGACTTCGAATCAAGAGGATAACCAAAAGGGGTCGAACTCAAATATTAAAAATCAAATAAAATGTGTTGTACGATTATCGCGCATTTTTGTCCAACAGATGGGACTTGTTTAAACTGTCAAATGAAGAGACATCAAGTATAAAACACCCAATTTGAGAAAAGAAACAACTTATGAAGCAAATTTTCAAACGAATTTAAATGGTTACTCAGGGATTAGGGTTTATCGCAAAAAAAACCCCAAATTAAAAGTGATGATAGGTTTAATGCTTATCGGAGCGAGTAGGGGAGACGAAGATTGTCGAGGAGCCCGTCCAGTGCAATGAAGATGAAGCCCTTGATCCTAGCGGCATCGCAGCAATGATGACAGGAGAGCTTGGGTTCAATGGGGCGACGGAAGAGCCATGGCGAGAGAGGAAAATGGAACGCAGAGACAGAGGAAGAAGAAAAGAGAAGAGGATGAGGAGTGGAGGAGAGAGTGAGTCGGTGAGAGGTTCTGGCTTCGGAACTCCATGGAAAGGAGAGGGTTTCAATGGAACTGGAGGCGCCAACCAGAGAGAGACGCTCTCCGAGTGAAAGAGATGAAATAGCGAAAGTGAGAGGGAACTGGTAGATTTAGGGTTATAATTAGGCAAAAATTACCAAAACAACCTATCATTTATAAATTCATAAAAATCAATGGCGTTTTACAAACGCCCTAAATTTGATGGCGTTTTAAAAACGCCATAAAATATGATATATACTATTTGCATTTAATATTACAGCGTTTTACAAACGTCATAAAATTTAGGGCGTTTGTAAAACGCCATAAATAAATTGCACTTTATAAATTTATGGCTTTTGTGTATATAAACGCCATAAAATAGATCTTTAATGACATTTAATAGAAAACGCCATTTTTTAAATGTCATTAATGACAGTATATGTAGTAGTGTGTGGTGTTTGTGGAGGTTCAACTCATCCAAATGATAAGTGTCCTTTGATACAAGAAGATGTCGCTGATTTGAATGTTATGGATTATGAACCTCGCCGCAACTTTGGTAACAATGGTTACAATCAGCGCTACAATGCGAACTACCAAAGTGGATTCAATGGTAGAGGTCAGCAACAACAAGTTCCTTATCAAAGAGGACGATTTGAGAATCGTCAGAAAAACACTAAACAAGAGGATAGAGATGAGACATTGATGTTATTGTTGGACAAGATGAGTGTTCAAGAAAAGATGTTGAGTCATATGGCTAAGGAGATTGGAGAATTGAAAGAGAAATATTCGGGGAAGTTACCATCCCAAGTGGTAGTGAATTTGAAGGAAAATGTGAGTGCCATGATCTTTAGAAGAGGTAAACAAGTGAATGTGCCCACTAGGAATATTGAAGAGAGGCCTAAGGAGGTGATTGATGTGTGAGAAGAAGATGAAAAAGAGACGGAGATGCACTGTAAAGACGGCGCTTGTCGCCCCTCACCACGGCGCCCGCCGCCCCTTCCAATGACGAAATCGGTTTTTGACGTTGTTGAATCCCCAAGGACATCATCCAAGGAGTGGTATTTTGAGGTTTCAAGACCTGCATCACCCTTTCCTCATGCCTTAAGAACTGATCGTAAGTGGGAAGATGAACAAATTCTTTATGACACCTTTGCTCATTGTGAGGTAAATATTTCACTTTTCAATTTGATTAAAATTGTGCCTCGCTATGTGATGTTTTTGAAAGAATTGTGTATGATGAAACGCTAGCAAAGGAAGCGAAAGAAAGAAAATGTAAGTTTAAGTGAAAATGTTTTTGCTTTACACTTCAGAAAAGATTGCCTGAAAAATGCAGAGATCCAGATATGTTTACTATCCCATGTGCAACAGGGAATGCTAGCTTCACCAAAGCTATGTTAGACCTAGGTGCTTCAATCAATGTGATGCCTTATAATTTCTACTCCCTCCGTTCATATAAGTCATTGGACTTTCTTTCACGTTTTTTAAGGAGTTAAAAACTATATAAAATATTAACTTTTTTATTAAAATTTTAAAATAATATAAGTATAATATTATTTTAAAAAATAATAAAAAAAGTTAATATTTTATATAGTTTTTACCTCCTTAAAATATGTCTCAGAAAGTGAAATGACTTATATTTGTGAATGGAGGGAGTACATGTTTTTGGGTCTCAATGCATTGTTTGAAACTGGTGTTACTATACAACTCGCTAATCGTTCTAGTATTAAGCCTAGAGGAGTTGTTGAGGATGTTGTAGTAAAGGTAAATGATTTGATAGTCCCGACTGATTTCTTTATTCTGGATATAAAACAAGGTACGCCTGAAACTCCAATTATCTTGGGAGGGCCATTCTTGCGAAAGGCTAAGACTAAGATTGATTGTTTTGAAGGTTCCCTAACTATGGAATTTGATGGTTGAAAGATTGAGTTTTCTATATTTGAGCCTATTGTTTCTTCTACTAATGATTCTGTAGATGTTTTTTACTCTAATGAAAGTGATCACAAGAATGAATCCAATAGTTTATTAGATGCTTCCATTGAAAATGAATCTTTTCATATTGAGTCTTCTAACAAATAAAAAGTTGATTTAGGGAAAGATGACATTGAAAGAAAAATTTAGAATTTGTTTAAGTCACGTGACAATGTGTCTAATTCAAATTATTCTATTGTTATTCCCTATGAGAAATCAATTCCTAACAATGTTGAGGTTTTTGCAATTTCAGGGCAACCTCCAAGAGTAACTCATTTCAATAAGGAATTGATTGGTGCAATTGATGGATACATTAGAGAAATCCATAAAGTTCCCCCTCTTGTCTTGAAAAGGACAAGTGTGGAAGATCTTGATGGGATAACTTGATCAAGAAATGCATCACGTCGAGCCAAAGACGTGAAACAAAGGTGCTTCTTGGGAGGCAACCCAATGTAGTATAGGTAATATCATTTAAATTTCGCAATTAGTTTTTCAATTCAATAAAGTATGATGAATCGTTTCACTGAATAATGGAGAGATGGTAAGTTAAAACCTTTGTTGGAGTTGAATTTTGCTTGATTTGAATACGGAATATCGCTCTGAGTACACGGCGCCCGCCGCCCCTTACACAACGCCCGCCGCCTGTCCTGTTCACAAACGCGTCCGGATCTTTGGTAAAATTGGAAGGGAGTAATTCTATCTTTTTATCTTTGATAATTTCGGTTGTTTTAGGTTAGCTTTATATTTTCTATCTATTTAGGATTAGATGTTGTTCTTTTTATTTATTTTAGGACTAGATTTATTTTATCCGTCTTTAGAATTAGATTTTATTTTCTATCTAGTTTCTATTTATCTTTTATCTATTTTCATCTATCTAGGGTTAGATTGTCTATCTAAGATTAGTTTCCATTTATCTTAGGATTTATCTTTTATCTTTTTCTATCTTCTATCTATTTCTAACTTATTTTATATTCTTTTTGATAGATGGATGATAGAGCATATTTAGTGTTGCATGATAGATTGCATTTAGCATAATTTAGTTGTGAATATTGCATTTATTTAGTTGAATTTACATAATTACTTGTTGAGTTAGAAGAGGCGGAATCTACATGATTTTATGGTTTATTTCAGGTAAAGTAGATTGGAGGTGAAATGAATCGAAAAAGAGTGGAAACAACTTAAAGAAATACATAGGAGCTGCTGGAAACAAAGAAGAAGAAGCTCGGAAGAATCGCAGGCCGCCCCGCAGTATCGCTGGCCGCCCCGCGGCTCGAAGAGAGAAACGGAAGACTTCGCTGATCGCTGGCCGCCCCGCGGCCCATGCAGAGACTGGACATCGATTCCGGATTTTTACTTAGGGTTTTTATTTAGTTATTTCGGCCGACTTTCATAAGACTATTTAAGGCTTTTCTAGTTATTCTTTCATTAACCTTATGCACTTTATTCCATTGTTGAGAGCGCCGTTGAGCATGAGCAACTAAACTCTCAAGGTTTCGCCTACAGTTTGGATCTTTGATTGTTGAACTGTGAGTTTCTTAATCTAGTTCTTATTCCTATTCCAATGTTTTGACTTCCTTGTGCTTAATTGCTTGAATGTGTTTTATTCTCTCTGGCCTGATCAACTAGTTAGAGTAGATTCATTCAATTGCTAGGGTTTTGCAGATTCCTCGTAGCGAACCTTAACCCAAGTGGCAATCTTATCCCTTTAGGACTCGTAGGACTAATTGGATGTGTAGGAAGTTGAATATATGTTAAATATCGACTCGTAGCTTGATATTGCATGTACCTTGGTTAATTCATATTCTTAATGCTATCTCTAGGTTAAATCTTAACCGTGTTAGGGTTATTTAGAGATAAGGGTTGCTAGGACTCGTGGGACTAGTAATTTACATAAGATCTGGACAAGGACATTGATAGGAAAAGACAAGAACTAGAGGCTGAGACAAGGATCGAATTCATCAATCGAAGTGATAAATTATAGGTGAACCTATTTCTCTCCACTGAATTCTAAAACCAATTTCCTTTGTTTGCTTACTTCCACTTTGATAAAAGGCGGACCTTTTTCACACCCAAAAACCCCCCATCTTCTTACTAGCGATTAGAATTGATACTTGAATTGAATAGATTTCCTTGTGGATCGATCTCTTCGTTACACTATACTAGTTGTGAGTTTGAGTATTCTTTGGCAAGAACAACGACAGGTTTTCCTCTTGTCAAATTTGGCGCCGTTTCGGGGATTTTTTTCTTATTGAATTCTTGTGTTGTTTTAATTGCTAATCTTGGTGTGGACCACCTATATGGTCCACACTCGTGCTACTAACTCATCTTTATTGTCTTTAAATCCAGAGATTGAGAGGACTCTCTCTAGATTGAGGCCAGAAGCTCGTGATCACTTTCACGAGTTACCTTTCGATCAAGGAGAAGAAGAGAGTGAAGAGATGGCTGCTAACGATGATAATCGAATGCTGAAGGAGCTCACTACACCAAACTTAGCCCAACAACCATTGGCTATCGTGTTCCCTGAACTTGATGAAGGTGTCAATTTTGAGCTAAAGTCTGGGGTGGTTCATCTCTTACCCAAATTCCATGGGTTGAGTGGTGAGGACCCCCACAAGCACTTATCTGAGTTCCATACTGTCGTGGTGGGGATGAAACCAGGCAACGTCACGGAGGAGCAAATCAAGTTAAGGGCATTCCCCTTTTCGCTGAAGGACACTGCTAACGAGTGGTTCTACTACTTGCCACCAGGTAGTGCAACAACATGGATACAGTTGAAGCGTCTCTTTCTGGAAAAGTACTTTCCTGCAACCAAGCTGAACAGTCTGAAAAAGGAGATCAACAGCATTGACCAGCAGGCTACAGAGACACTCTATGAGTACTTTCAGCGCTTCAAGAAGCTTTGCTCTAGTTGCCCTCACCATGGTTTCTCAAAGAAGGATTTAGTGTTCTTTCTATTCAATGAATTGCTTGACGAGGAGCGCAAGACGGTGAACTCTACTTGTGGAGGCAACATCTTGAACAAAACACCCAATGCTGCTTGGGAGGTGTTTTCAGAGCTTGCTGATGGCTCTAGACAATTCAGCAAGGGAACTCATGCTAGAGGGGTACTCGCCGTTGACTCCTCAACTTCCGCATTATATAGCGATGTAGCTGAATTGAAGGATATGATGAAAAGGTTCATGCTACAAGGAACCCTACAACAACTTAAGGCATGTGGCATTTGCGCTGATCTTTATCACCCGACGGACACTTGTCCAATGCTGCAGGAGCCCAATGTAGAGCTGAATGCCATGGGGAACTTTGTTCCTCAGCGACCCAGGTATGGTAACTATCCCAATCCCAATCAATACAATAACAACTATAATGCAGGTTACCAGGGGTATGGCTATGGTAATAACCAAGCCCCTTTCAATCCACAAGGAGGACCCCATTTCAGACCTCAGCAACAATTTGATCAAAGGCAGAGAGGACCTCCATCAACTGATGATCAATCCAATGAGGATCCTCTCAAAGCTCTCACAAAGATCGTCTTGGGTCAAGCTGAGCATCGAAAGAGACAGGTTGAGCACCAAAAGAATTTGGAGAAGCAAATTAGCCAATTGGCTCAATCGCTGAGTGAACTGCATGCGAAGGACTCAGGACAGCTTCCATCTCAAACGGTGGTGAATCCCAAGGAGAACGTCAGCGCTGTGACACTAAGAAGTGGTAAGGAACTGATTACCACTCCCCATAATGATACTAACATAGAGGATTTTGAAACAGGTGCGAACGAGGAAGAAGAAGAGGTTCGAAATCGCCAGCCGCCCCACGGCACTCCTGAGCCGCCCCGCGGCCAAGGCGATTCTGACGATGCGGAAAATCGTCGGCCGCCCCGCGGCCCCTCCAATAACTCCACTGACGGGTATGTTCGACCTGATTTCCCCCCTCTTAATTCTTTTAAACCTGTTCCTCCCTTTCCTGAAGCACTCAGAGACACAAAAAGACCAGACAATGACAAACAGATCTTTGAGACGTTCAGTAAGTGCGAGGTAAACATCCCTTTACTCAATCTAATTAAAAGTATTCCTCGTTATGCCAAATTTCTCAAGGAACTTTGCACAATAAAGAGGAATCAAAAGTTGAAGGGGAAGCAGAAAATTAAGGTAAACGAACATGTGTCTGCTGTGTTTCAAAAGCGTCTGCCTAAGAAATGTAGCGACCCTGGCATGTTCACAATCCCATGTGTGATAGGTGAAACTAAGTTTGATAAAGCTTTGTTAGACTTGGGTGCATCTATTAATGTTTTACCTTATTCTCTATATGAATCATTGGGTTTAGGACCTTGGCATGAGACTAGAGTGGTGATTCAATTGCGGATCGATCAAATGCTTTTCCTAGAGGCATATTTGAGGATGTTTTAGTCATGATTGATAATTTGATCTTTCCTGCTGATTTCTTTGTCTTAGACATGGAGCATGGTAACCAAGAGGCTCCCATTCTTCTAGGAAGGCCTTTTTTAAAGACTGCTAGAACAAAAATTGATGTGTATTCTGGTTCTTTGACTATGGAATTCGATGGTGAGAACATTGAATACAATATATATGATGCAATGAAATTCCCTTCAGATGATCATTCCTTATGCTTTATGGATGCCATTGATACTTGTATGCAGGATACCTTTGATATGAGTTGTGTAGATGACCTGTAGGTAGCTTTAGAAACTCCTATTGAGGAGTTCTCATTGAATTATGCTTTATCCACTAACCTGCAGGAGACCATGAGAGACTTGTCTTCCCTACCTATATACTCACAGGCAGATACCTTTATGGCATTGACCGTTCCTAATGAAAAGCTCTTACCTTCTATTGTCCAGGCACCTGAAGTTGAGCTCAAGCCTCTTCCTGAGCATCTAAAATATGCATTTGTGGGAGAGGGTGACACCTTGCCTGTCATCATCTCTAATAAGCTTACCAAAGAACAGGAAGATAGGTTGGTAGGAGTGCTCAAAGAGCATAAGACAGCTCTGGGATGGACCATAGCGGATATCAAGGGAATCAACCCAGCTACTTGCATGCACATGATCTTATTAGAAGAGGGAGCCAAACCTTCAAGGCAACCTCAACGGAGACTCAACCCACCTATGATGGATGTAGTGAAGAAGGAGGTGCTCAAACTCCTTCAGGCAGGTATGATCTATCCCATCTCTGATAGTCAATGGGTTAGTCCAATGCAGGTAGTACCAAAGAAGGGAGGCAAGTGGTTGAGAATCAAGAAGGTGAGTTGGTCCCTACCAGAGTCCAATCAGGCTGGAGAGTTTGCATCGATTATCGTAAGCTGAATGCGGTAACTCGAAAAGATCACTTTCCCTTACCTTTCATTGATCAAATGCTTGAAAGACTTGCTGGTCGTCCATATTATTGCTTTCTAGATGGATATTCAGGGTACTTTCAGATAGCCAACGCACCAGAGGATCAAGAGAAGACAACATTCACTTGTCCATTTGGCACTTTTGCATATCGCAGAATGCCTTTTGGCTTGTGCAACGCTCCTGGGACATTCTAACGGTGTATGGTAAGCGTCTTTTCTGAATATATAGAGCAATTCATTGAGGTTTTTATGGATGACTTTACAGTCCATGGTGATAGTTTTGATGCTTGCCTCAACCATTTGGCGCTAGTGCTTAGAGGATGTGTTGACACTAATTTAGTCCTCAATTCAGAAAAGTGTCACTTTAGGGTTGAGGAAGGCATTGTTTTGGGTCACTGTTGTGAGCTGAATCTGCCATGTTTTACAGTAACTTTTATATCGATTTCTGCATACATTTGCATTCATTTGGGCTAAGATAGTACAGAATCTATGTAGTTTATGTTTATTTGTCAAATTATGGAATCTACACCAGTTTCTGTTTAATTCGCAGAAATCGAGGCATTTTACAACAATTCTACAAAAGGTCAGAAAAGCTCGGAAAACCACTACAGAAGTCCAAGGTCAAGGCAGCAACGGAACCAGTCGAATCGAGCCGAGAACCCAGGCTACTCGATCTCAAGTAGCTCTTACTCGACCTAGACGAGCATGTCCGAGCAGCCTTGGTCGACAAAGAGCAGAGTCGAGAGCCAGACCAACCCAGCTCCGGACCCAACTCGATCTCGACAAGACCTTGGTCGAGATCGACGAAGCTCAGCACCACACCCGGAGTCGAGAAGTGTTGATCGAGAAGCCGAGCAACCTTACTCGATCTCGACAAAGCAGTGGTCGAGATCGACGACACCCCAGACGCCACACCCGGAGTCGACAAGGAGAGCACCCAAGGACGAGGACGACCAGGCGGCACTTGCTGCCAGCGGACCACTCGCTGCCGCGGAAGAAAACCCGCTGCCAGCGGGATGCACCAAGCCGACAAAGAACTCTACTCGATCTCGATGAGACTACTCGAGGTCGACGAAGCCCCTGAGTCCAGATCCGAGCCAGTCGAGTAGAGCCACCCGAGGAGACCTAGTCGATGACCCATTCCTACTCGACATCGACAAGAGGTACTCGAGGTCGACAAGCGCCAGTGAGCCAGGACCGAGCCACATCGAGCAGATCTAGCCGAGGAAGTCCAGTCGACGAACCACCCTACTCGAGGTCGACGAGCCGTGGTCGAGGTCGAGTAGAGCCGTTTCCAGAAACTGCTCGACGAGACCTGTCCGAGTAGAATTGAGATTCCTTGGGCGTGAAGGAGTCGATTTGGCCGAAGTTCTATCCGATTCCATCAAGTTCTATCATCAAGGAGACAAGATCTATCAAGACATGAAGACTTACCTATTTAGTTTTATCTTTTCCTTTTAGATTTATTTCCATAAAACAATTTATTTATCCTTTCAAGTTTTAGATATAATTTTAGATAGAGATAGATATCTTCTTTCCTAGAATAGCTAGGGAATGAAGCCTATAAATAAGGCCCTAGGGGCTCAGTTTTATTCATTCCAAGTCAGAGACAATTAGTTAGTTACACAGAGAAGTTTAGGAGTTCTAAGGTTTTTAAGGTTTTGGCTTTCTGCGAAAGTTGATTGCCAGGATTGTAAAGACTTTGAATTTAGTTTTAATTCAATTTAGTTCTTTTTATACATCAATGCCTGTTATTGCAATGAGGCGTGAGTAGTCCACCCACTTCTGGGGCTGGGGTGAGCCCGACGGTGGCCATGTGAGATAACGCGATAAAGGTCAGATTTTGTTATGCAATTCATCTTCTATCCCTATAAGCATGATTCTTTTGCGAGAGTTGAAGGTGATCCTTGTTTGTGTTATTGAAGCGAAAGTGATCTTAATGCAACTTGGATTAATTATGTGAAAAAGGGTTAGTAACAATTAGGGTTTATGCGAAAGCCTCTATATGCCTATTTGTTAATGACGAAAGTTATTTGATGGAAAGCATGATCTTTTGTGCCTTTATGTGTTATTTTGCATGGTTATCGTTGTGGTGTTGAAACCCTGGCTTTGGAAGTCTTTTAATATATTGAAGTTTATTTCTGTCGAATTTCTGAGTTCTGTCGAAAATCTGCAATTTTATATTTTCTGTTTCTTGTCGATCTAGAGTAGTGCTTTGTCGATCTCGAGGAAGCTGTGGTCGAGATCGAGTAGGACTTGGTCTAGGTCGAGTTGGTTTTCTTCTGTTTTCGTCGATTTTCACTTTCTATTGTTCACTGTCTTGTCGATCTCGAGGAGCTGTTGTCGAGATCGAGTACGCCTTTGCTTTGCTTTTCGTTTTTGCTTTGCTTTGCTTTATTCCTTGCTTTTGTTTGTTACTTTCTGCTTTTATTTCTGTTTCCTTTCCGTGTTTCTGTCTTTCTACTGCTTTGCTGCTTCTGTGAGAATTTACAGCTACCTGAGAACTGCTGACGTGCTTCCTCGTGGATTCGATCCTGACTTTTCTCTTACTACAACGGGAGGAAGTCTTGTATTTATTTGCTGAGACAGGGAAGTCAGTCTGAACTTTATTTCATATTTATTTCATACTTGACCATCCTCCTGCAACAACAGTCACATTGTCTCCCATAAAGGGATTGAGGTTGATAATGCAAAGATTGACATCATTCAATCATTGCCTTATCCTACTAATGTGCATGAAGTGCGTTCCTTTTTAGGCCATGCAGGATTCTACCGCAGGTTCATTAAGGACTTCTCAAAGATCACCTCACCCTTGTGCGAGCTGCTGAAGAAGGAAGTCACATTTGCTTTTGATGAGAAGTGTAGGACGGCGTTTGATGAGTTAAAGACTTGTCTTACTAGTGCACCAATCATACAAGCACCAAATTGGTCTCAGCCGTTCGAATTGATGTGTGACGCCAGTGACTACGCTGTGGGAGCCGTGCTTGGACAAAAAGAAGGGAGAAGCTCTCATGTCATATACTATGCATCTATGACCCTTAATGGAGCTCAAAGGAATTACTCAACCACAGAGAAAGAACTTCTTGCTATAGTCTTTGCACTTGAGAAATTTAGATCCTATTTACTTGGTACCAAAGTTATTGTGTATACTGATCATGCAGCACTTCGTTACCTTTTGACGAAGAAAGAGGCTAAGCCAAGACTGATTAGATGGATCTTGCTTTTAAGCGAGTTTGACATTGAAATCAGGGACAAAAAGGGTGCTGAGAACCTAGTTGCTGACCATCTAAGTCGTATTGTGCAGGAGGAGAATGGACAAGAAGGCATATTGGGGAGCTTTCCTGACGAAGAGCTTCTACAGGTCTTCGCAATCGCCAGCCGCCCCGCGGCCACCCAAGGCCGCCCCACGGCTGAATCCTCGGAGAAAACTTCCCTCGCAATCGCCGGCCGCCCCGCGGTCAGCCCTGGCCGCCCCACGGCCTCTACAGAATCTGAATTTGAATCCCTCCTCAAGGTGAGTTCTCTTCCACGCCCTTGGTTTGCTAACTTGGTCAACTTTTTAGTGTTGGAAGAGTTTCCACCCAACTTTTCAAAGGCTCAGAAGGAAAAGATACGCCACGATGCTCGCTTTTACGTTTGGGATGACCCTTACCTATGGAAGCATTGCGCCGATCAAGTGATACGTCGGTGTCTTCCCGACAATGAGGTACAATCTGTCCTTAATTTTTGTCATTCTCATGAATGTGGTGGACACTTTGGACCACAAAAGACAGCTAGGAAGGTACTTGATGCATGATTCTTTTGGCCACATATATTTCGTGATTCTTATGCTTTTTGCAAATCATGCGATCGCTGTCTGAGAGTTGGGAATCTTTCTAAGAGGAATGAGATGCCACAAACTCACATGATATTTTGTGAAATTTTTTATGTTTGGGGCATTGACTTCATGGGACCATTCCCTAACTCCTTTGGAAACCTATATATTTTGCTTGCAGTGGACTACGTCTCCAAGTGGGTGGAGGCGAAGGCCACCATAACTGATGATTCAAAAGTAGTTGTAGGTTTCCTCAAGGAGCTATTCTCTAGATTTGGAGTTCCAAAAGCACTAATCAGTGATAAAGGGACCCATTTCTGCAACAAGACTGTGAGTGCGCTCTTAAAGAAATATCATGTGACTCAGAGGGTGTCTGCTGCTTACCACCCCCATACCAATGGGCAAGCTGAGGTGTCTAATCGCGAGACAAAGACTATCTTGGAGAAGACTGTTGCCCCAAACAGGAAGGATTGGAGTGTCAGACTTGATGATGCTCTATGGGCTTATCGAACGGCTTACAAGACTCCCATTGGGATGTCTCCGTTTAGATTAGTCTATGGAAAGGCGTGCCATCTTCCTGTCGAGCTTGAACATAAAGCATATTGGGCGGTGAAGCAGTGCAACATGCAGATTGATGAAGTTGGGGAGTTCAGGAAACTACAGCTGCAGGAGTTGGAAGAGTTGAGATTGGATGCCTATGATAACTCCGTCACCTACAAGGAGAAGACAAAGGCATGGCACGATAAACATATCTTGCGAAAGGACCTCAAAGTTGGGGAAAAGGTCCTTCTATTTCAATCGCGCCTACAACTCTTCCCAGGTAAGCTTCGTTCTAGATGGACAGGACCATATGTGATTACTAATGTCTTTTCTCATGGTGCAGTAGAGCTACTAAATGAGAGGAATGGAGACATCTTCAAGGTAAATGGTCATAGAGTTAAACCCTATTATGAGAATTTTGTCAAACAGGACGGTGATGAGTTGGTTCTTACTGAACCAAGTGCTGAGGATAATTAGGGGGTCATAACGTCGAGCCAACGACGGTAACCAAAGGCGCTGCTTGGGAGGCAACCCAAGGTAAGTAGTTTAGATTCTATTTTATTTGTGCATTTTACTACTTTTTAGTTTAGTTTTGGTTTTTGTTTGGGATACTAACACTGCAGGGAGAAAGAAAAAAGGAAAAGGACGAAAAAATATCTGGCCGCCCCGTCGCCAGCCAGGCCGCCCCGCGGCCGAGTCACAGCGAAGTCCCTTCGCGAAAATGGGCTTCTCTCTCCTTTCTCATCTTCTTCCTCCACACTATCCACCTTACCGCTTCTCTCTCCTAGATCTACACAAAAACCGGCCTTCTCCCAAGAAACCTCCAAGTTTTTCTTCAAATCCACCATGGAGGGAGAAGTTAGGAACGTCGGAGAGCAGATCCGACACCGGAAGTTCTAGATCCGGCGATTCTTAGGCCGCCCCGTCACCAGACCAGCCGCCCTGCGGCCACCTCTGTCGCCGGCCGCCCCGTCGCCACCTTCGGCTGCCCCGCGGCCTCTGCAGAAGCTGATTTCCGTGAGTTTTTCTTGATTTCAACTCGTTTGGGTCATTTTTCTTAGCTCAGATTCATAATGTCTCGACCCCATGGCATGAGTAAGAGTCAGAAAGAGAGGTGGACTGCTCTGAACACTAGAAATTTCTTCGTTACAAAATTCTTTCATGAGCCTACGCTTAGATTGTTACAGATGGATGCATGCACTAGACAGTTATTAGAGCATGGGGGCCTAGGGCAGCTTTTAGGGAAGAATGCCCCTACTTATCCAAGCTTATGTAAAGAATTTTTAGCAACTTTGAGTGTGAACCGTGCATCTATTGATTTTCGGTTGCTTGGGAGAGATTTTATGCTGTCAAAGGAGAGATTAGCACAGATTCTGGGTGTTACTGCTGCGCCGACTGCTGGTTGGCTTGATGTTTGCAAGGGAGAGGGCCCTGTGGCTTTCTGGATGGCATCTACTAGGGTGCCTTTTGAGGCCAAGAAGGGCCAGTACAATTCCAGCATTCGACATCCTGCACTACGACTGATTCACAAGGTTCTGGCGAACACCTTCTTTGCACAGGCTGAGGTCAACACGATCTCGCTTAAGGACATGTCATTTCTATGGTGTCTGACGCCAGAGAGCCTGGTGGTTCCAGGTTGGGTAGATCTGTTTCTGATGAACTGCAAGGATATCCTGGACAAGCGCAACGAGGCGACCATCAGCTTTGGGGGTTTTATCACCCTCATAGCTCGCACATGCATCGATGTGAGCGCTGTCCATGATGCTCAGCATGGCTCATTTCTGTATGATGAAGCCCAGCTGAGGAAAGCTGGCCACCTGGAGGGCAGGGCACCGATGTGGATCTGGAGGGCAGGCCATTAGGGGAGGATTCAGTTGAGATTGCCCCGTCCTCTCCCTTTTGGCCCTACAGCTGTTGATTTTTTTATGGGGGATGAGATGGATGAGGATAATAATGATGAGGAGGAGGATGCTCCTGTTGCTGAGCAGGATGATGCTGAGGATGTTCCCAGAGTTCAGACGGATTTTGGAGGTAGTGGAGCTGGACCTTCTGGCACAGCTGGAAGTGCTGGTCCAGACTACTACTCGCTGGAGCAGAAGATGGCTGATATGTATCTCCAACAGAACACTATGTGGGAGCATCAGCAGATGATGTCGCATCGTCAGGACGCTATGTGGGAGCACCAACAGAGGATGTCCCAGCGCCAGGACGTGATGTGGGACCAGCAGCAGCAGCTTTATGTGGAGATTGGCGATATTCGTCGGGATGTATGTGGCTTGACTTCTCACCTGGAGGATGTCTCTGAGGGCCAGGCAGCGATCCGACGGATGCAGGAGCAGATATGGCAGAGGCAGGAGGACTTCTATCGATTCGCCTATCCACAGTTTTCACCATACCCGCCGCCGCCTCCGCCTTATCAGTGAGCATGTCAGTTGTTTCTTTTCTTTTCCCTTTTATTTTTATTTTGATGTTTTTGTTCTCTTTTATGCATTGAGGACAATGTCAGAACTAAGTGTGGGGGAGAAGACTTGCAAACTTTCTGTATTTTGGTTCTAAGTTGCACTGCATTTTAACTTTTAAGTTTGCATGTTTAGTTCTATTGGTTGTATGCATATTTAGTTTCTACCATTATTTCTTATTAAAAAAACAGTTTTAGTTCTTGCATTATTAGGAATAGGTCTTATTTCCCCATATGGATGCCGTTTGTCCTCCATTTTATCTATTGAGATTTATGCCCCATGATGTGCTTGGATTGTTGAAGCCCTTGATATATGTTTTCTATACTATTTGGTAGGCATGATTGATTAATGATTGAGCACATAAAATCTTGAATTTTTTTGTGATTTTGAAGTTCTAGACATGACCTGGTGAGCTTATTTTGGCCTATTCAGGACTGCATTTTATTTAGTCCTCTTGCTTGTTGTGTGTGCTCTCTTCAATTACTTCCTCTTTGGCTTGCATTTAGATATCTTTTTCAAGGCTGCATATTATGATCTCTGCACATGACTTAAACATGATTGAGGCACCTTTATTAGCCCTATTTGACTCTATTCCCACCTTACATATTATCATCTGCTTGAAGCCAGTTTGAGCCTAATTGCCTATTCTTTTGTAGCTCCACAAAATGTTTCCATAGCGAATGATAGCCTGACCCCATCCGGGAATTTAGGAATAGTTGGTGAATATATAAATTGTGGATGATGGTTTTAGTGGTGGATTGTATGTTTGAGGTGCATTTATGAGATGTTTGATTCCTGCTAGCATATTCATTACTTGGGACCTAAGGAGGATAAAATTCACTTAGGGGAAAAAGTCAAGGAAAATCATTTGATATAGCATGAATGAATGAAAAAAGAAAAAAAAAGAGAAAAAAAAAAGAGAAAAAAAAAGAAGAAAAGAAAAAAAGAATAAAGGAATGAGTTGAGTATGGTTTCTAAAGTTTTATGCTTGAGATTGGTGTTGTTTGGCATTATAGTGATATGGTATGAGAAGTTTATGAGTGGTTTTATGATTTGGTAGCTTCCTTAGTTCCCGGATTATGAGCACCACATGACCAAAATTGTTCCATACCTTATATGTTCTACCTTGGCCCCATTACAACCCAATTAAAAGACCTCATGATTTTTGTTGTGTGTAGAGTCACCAGCGGTGGAGAATTAGAACACTAGTGCAAGACTCTTGTAGCCAAGTTTTTGAAGATTGAGTTTTGAGCGTAAACATTTAAACCTAAACACTTGAGCGAGAGTGAAACACATATCCTTTGTGAGGTCTAGAATGAATATGGTTGCCTGATTTCATTGATTATTCTAATTATGTGCTATGATGTTATTAATCTTTTGTGTTTGCTAGTTTTTATGCACTTAAAGAATATTGATGTGTGGATACATGAATTGCTATTCTGTGGGGCTGCAGAGTTGAGTTTTCTATTACTTGAGGACAAGCAAAGGTTCAAGTGTGGGGGAATTTGATAGAGCATATTTAGTGTTGCATAATAGATTGCATTTAGCATAATTTAGTTGTGAATATTGCATTTATTTAGTTGAATTTACATAATTACTTGTTGAGTTAGAAGAGGCGGAATCTACATGATTTTATGGTTTATTTCAGGTAAAGTAGATTGGAGGTGAAATGAATCGGAAAAGAGTGGAAGCAAGTTAAAGAAATACATAGGAGCTGCTGGAAACAAAGAAGAAGAAGCTCGGAAGAATCGCAGGCCGCCCCGCAGTATCGTTGGCCGCCCCGCGGCTCGAAGAGAGAAACGGAAGACTTCGCTGATCGCCAGGCCGCGCCGGTCGCCCCGCGGCCCGTGCAGAGACTGAACATCGATTCCGGATTTTTACTTAGGGTTTTTATTTAGTTATTTCGGCCGACTTTCATAAGACTATTTAAGGCTTTTCTAGTTATTCTTTCATTAACCTTATGCACTTTATTCCATTGTTGAGAGCGCCGTTGAGCATGAGCAACTACACTCTCAAGGTTTCGCCTACAGTTTGGATCTTTGATTGTTGAATTGTGAGTTTCTTAATCTAGTTCTTATTCCTATTCAAATGTTTTGACTTCCTTGTGCTTAATTGCTTGAATGTGTTTTATTCTCTCTGGCCTGATCAACTAGTTAGAGTAGATTCATTCAATTGCTAGGGTTTTGCAGATTCCTCGTAGCGAACCTTAACCCAAGTGGCAATCATATCCCTTTAGGACTCGTAAGACTAATTGGATGTGTAGGAAGTTGAATATATGTTAAATATCGACTCGTAGCTTGATATTGCATGTACCTTGGTTAATTCATATTCTTAATGCTATCTCTAGGTTAAATCTTAACCGTGTTAGGGTTATTTAGAGATAAGGGTTGCTAGGACTCGTAGGACTAGTAATTTACATAAGATCTAGACAAGGACATTGATAGGAAAAGACAAGAACTAGAGGCTGAGACAAGGACCGAATTCATCAATCGAAGTGATAAATTGTAGGTGAACATATTTCTCTCCACTGAATTCTAAAACCAATTTCCTTTGTTTGCTTACTTCCGCTTTGATAAAAGGCGGACCTTTTTCACACCCAAAAACCCCACATATTCCTACTAGCGATTAGAATTGATACTTGAATTGAATAGATTTCCCTGTGGATCGATCTCTTGCTTACACACTATACTAGTTGTGAGTTTGAGTATTCTTTGGCAAGAACAACGACAGGTTTTCCTCTTGTCAATGGATCCCCTTTCCAACTCACCATATATTTTCATTCCTTATTTTTTTTTATCAATCAAAGCTTTTCTCCAAAAAACCTATAAAACCCAAAAGCCTTCTTGAATCCACTAAAAAAAAAACATAAAGCCTTGTGTTTCAATTGAGTTCTTGCCCATTAAAACACTTTCCACCACAACCCTACATCCATCAAATTCGACCCTTTCCCATATTATTCCCCTACCTATCACCAAAGAAGGCTATTGAAACCAAGTTGTTCATCAAAGTTTCAAGTTTGGAGGGTTTGGACGTCGTTCGTTCAACGTCTCCGCTCGGATTCGTGTTCGGTAATACACGGCGCCCGCCGTCACTGCAGAAAGGTCGTATTTGGTTGTTTTTCCTTGCTCTTTCTCAAATCATGAGTGGATCTGCTAAGAAAGAGGTGTCGGCTTATTTCGAAGACACTGAGGTGCTTTGCTGGAACACACTTGGGAAGCGTTTCTACATGTCTATCAAATTCTTTGATGAAGATGCATTGAAAAGGTTGGGTTTGTTCGATTCGATAATGACTTTGATGGCACATGAAGGGTGCGTGTTTTTGTTGGTAGAAGGGCTCCGACCTACCCTGGCTTGGTCAAGGAGTTTCTTACTACTTTGGATGTAATCTTGCCCAAGGATGTTCGATTTAGGTTAAGGGGAAGAGCTTGCAATTCCTCATATGCTGCAATTGGGGTTGCTTTTGGTGTTTCAAAGAAGTGCTCTAGAAAGTGGCAGCATGCCATGTTCTTGATTTAGAAGATATTTGAAGGAGTTTGATGGGGATGCCTGAGACTTTCAAGAGCTACAGGCCCAATGATATGATTACTCATCCCGCTCTTCGGCTTTGTCTGCGGATTCTGGGCTCTACTTTCTATGATTCTGAGAGCACCACCATCGTTGATCCTGGTTTGGTTGATTTTATGTATTGCCTGACTCCTGAGTCTACTATGGTACCAGACTGGGTACTCATATTTTTTAGGATGTGTGAGAAGGCTCGTGACCAGCGTAGCGAGAGTCATCCTCTTGTCACCCCTTTTGGAGGCATGATCACACTTTTGGCAATATAATATGGTGCTGATGTCAGTTCCCTGTAGCCTGTGAGTCATGCTTATATGTGGGACATTGATACTCTCATGTCTGCATGGATGGTTGAGAAGCTACAGTTGCCTTATGCTATTGAGAGATTGTGTTGGTTCTCTAGACCCAAGCAGTCTCACCACCAGTATCTGCCGATTATTTTACCTGTGGGGCCGAGGTTAGTAGATTTCCACCGGAGCAATGTTCCTGTTGATACTGATCTGCGGAAGTCTGATGGTCCTATGACCCTTGCGAGTGACATTAAGGATATGCAGATTGAGATGACGCCACATGTGGTTCGAGATACCTCGCACATTGTCTGCCTGGAAAAGAAATTGACTGATTTTGAGATGTAGCAAGCAGCTCAATTGATGAAGTTAACAAAGTCACATGCGATTTTGGTTGAGAAGATCGATCAACTACAAGATGCTTGTCTCTTATTAATGGACATGATCAATCAGCGGTCTGGAACCCAGACCCCGCATTCACGATAATTGGTTAGTCATTTGCTTCCTTCAAACCCTTTATTTTATTTTCCATTGTTCCTTTTTGTATGTTTATCCATTGAGGACAATGCAACATGTAAGTGTAGTGGGGAGAAGTGAAGTGAATTAGTTAGTTTAGTTCATGTTTAATTTTTTGTTTCATGTTTCGATTTTATTTTAGGTTATTTATGCTATTTGTTTTCGAAAATGTCAAAAATGAAAAAAAATAGAAAATGTTGAAAATTCAAAGAAAAAAAAAAGTTTGGTCTCATGCATTGCATATTGTGTTATCAATGATACATTGATACCCATCTAATTTGAGTTTGTCCTATTTAACTTCATACAGGCATGATCTTATAAATCTCATGAAATTTTGGAATGATTTGACCTTGTCTTTAAAATTGGTTTTTTTGTGAAATATGATTAGGCATAGGTAATTGAGCATGTATGATCTAAGTTTGTGAGCATGCTTGATATTCAACAAAAGTTTGTCCTTGTGAGATATTTTTGGCCTTATAAGGGATACATCTATATTCATTTTCCTTTTCTTGTGTGATTTACTCTTCCTATGCATTTATCATTGAGTATTGACATGGTTATCTATTTTCAAGACCGATTATATACATGTTCATTGCTTTATAAGTTCAAATGATAGAGGCAAATTTTTAGCCACATTCTATCTATGTCTACCCTATGTTATATCTTGCTTTGAAGCCAATTTGAGCCTTTAGCCTATTTTATTAATAGCTCCACAAAATTATATTATTCCTAGCCTATAATGAGCCTTACCCTCATTCCGGGGAAATTGAGATTTTGAGTGGGTTATGGAATCTATTTTAGAGTTGAGGAGAAAGAAGCTAAAGTGTGAGTTTTATGATTTACGGTTTTGAGAAGATGTAATGTTATGTGCTTATTAGTTCCCTCATTTTTATTCATTTGCTCCTACATGTATTTCGGCTCTAATTAAAAAAAAGTTCGGAAAAAAAAAGAGAAAAAAATAAAAATAAAGAGCCAAGTTTATTTATTTCTGCATAATGAGGAAGAATTGGATTTATGTTGGTTAAAAGTTAGATTGGTTGGGTGTTGTAGATTGGATGGATATGAGATTATGAGATGATGATATGAGTATGAGTTTATTGATATATTTTGAGAGTTGTGTTATGGAGGATTTTTGGAGTCGTTATTATGTTTTAAGAGATGTTGTGTGTATGTGAGCTTGAATATTATTGAGTTGGTTTGTGTTATGTTGAGAGTTGTTAGAATCTTATTTTTCCGGAATTTATAGCACCACATGACCAAATACAATTCCTTGCCCTTATGTTTCGTTACCAAGCCCCATTACAACCCCGCCGAATGGAATCTTCTATGAAGGTTTCCATTGAGCGAAAGTCCTCTTGTTGTCCTTATTTTTGCATTGACGTATCTGGTGGAGATTTTGTGATATAAATGTCAATATTTGAGTTGATTCTTGTATATGAAATTGAGGCGAGTGTATGCTTAAAGCCTAAACACATGAGAGTGAGAGATACGCATTATCCTTAGTAAGGTTGATTTTTGAGCATGCAAGCAACTTGATCCCATATATACATGCTATGACGTTTGCATGCCTTGATTATATTTGCACTATTGATGATGTTGTTTTTGATGAGTAAAATTGTGAAAGAATCTCATGTGGGATGTATAGATGATGTTTTTGTCTTATGGTTGCTTGAGGACAATTAAGCAAGAGTTAAGTATGGGGGGCCAGATTTGATAATGCATATTTCATATAGGCATTATAGGTATTTCTTGTTGTATTTAGATAGGATTTTTGCATATGTTTGAGTCTAGTTTCGTATATTGCTTGTGAAATATTCGAGTTCGGAATCTACGCCTTTTTAGTGTTTATTCTGCAGAGTTACATTCCGACCTTGGAGGGATCATAGAAGAGCTTAAGAGATATGTTTTGGAGCATATGGAGGTTGATGAAGAGGCTAGAGAGGAGCAATGAAGCACGACATTGAAGACAATCGAGGAAAAAGAGGGAATCCCGTCACTGAGATGGCGGCGCCCGCCGCCTCTTGCACGGCGCCCACCGTGGGCTAGTTTCCAGCGATTGCGATTCTGGATCCGAAGATTCTATTTCCTATTATTTTACTATTATAATTTTATGGTTTTGCCGACTCCTTATGAGTCATTATTAGGTTATTTCCATTAGTTGGAGAGAGAGAGAGAGAGAGAGAGAGAGAGAGAGAGAGAGAGAGAGTGGATATGGTGTGTGAGACTATGAACACAATTAGAGAGAGAGAGAGAGAGAGAGAGAGATTTGACCTATGAGTTGCTAAACTCATAGTTTTGTCCGTGATTCGAAGACATGGTTGTTTAGATTGTGAGGATTGATTCTATTTAGTTATTCATTTTCCTATTTATCATCTTGTGCTTATTGTTCATATTTGTGTTCCTTTCTATGATTGATCACCATGTTTGGAATTGCATCTTAGCTATGAATTTGTTGTTGTGTTATTGATAGCAAACGAAGGTAATGAAGTAGTGATATTTCTTTGTCTTTATAGTGGATGATTTCAATTGATCTGTGCTGGGGATATGTCGATTAGGGCTGATTTAGGGTTGTTCCGGTTTGTCTTAACTGCATTGAATCAATATGTCAATTGGTCTAATTACTTGAGTCCTTAATGCTATTCTTTAGTGATATTGAATAAGATGATTGTATCCCTGCGGATCTCTCAACTTTAGACAAGTAGACATATGTTTATGAGTAATTGATAGATCAATCCTAGGACCATGAATCTCAACCATTATCAGAGAATTACAGGTGAAATATTTTCTCTTCCTTATTATCAATTTACTTTGCAATCATAAAGTTGGTTACTTTACATCTTGGTTATTCGTCATAAATCATTGTTTGGTCATAAGAGTTCTTGTTAAGAGTTATTGAATAGATAACCGCTTCTCCCTATGGGTTCGACACCGGAGTTAATTGCTATACTAGTAGTTATTTGGTTGATCAAGTGATTGATTTGCTAATCTATTGGTTTTGTGTTTGAGTTTGGATTTTATTATAATTTGGTAAAGGACGAAAGTTTCAACGACGTTCGTTCCGCATCAATAACAAGCCTTGTATATAAACTAGTGAACTACTCTTTTTATTATCAAATAGTTTGTTATCAACATGAATCAAAGATGATTGTATGCACATGTGATCTCCTTTTCCATATCTAGTTTGAAAATGAGCAAAGTCTCTTTAGAAGTCTCTTATTCCATTTCTTGTTTGAAAATGAGCAAAGTCTCTTTAGTCATGTGGGTCAGGGCTCATATACTTTGAACGTGTTTGATTTGATAGGCACATAAAAAGAACAAAAAAATATTGCAATCAACGTGGGTTTTCATATAAAAAATCACTTATGAATGGGTTGGTCCTGTAATATAGGCTCATATACCTTGAAGTCTTGAACATGTTTGATTTGGTGCACATAAAAAGAACAAAAAAAATACTTCAATCAACGTGGGTTTTCATATAAAAAATCGCTTATATGTGGGTTGGTCTTGTATAATTAAATTATACGGAGTATAAATTAGAAATTTTTTGTAAACTATCATAATTTTTAAAGAAAATCGAAATCTCATTGTTACTCGATGAAAAATACAGAATCAAATTTCATGACTATCAAACAAAGAAAATATTCACCAAATTTTACACTAAGAAAGTTTTCAAATTCCGTGGCTATTGGACGGATTTAGAAGGCAAAAAGAGTAAATTAAAAAAAAACCTTAAAATATGTGATTTTTTTTACAAAACTACCATAATTTTTTCTTCACGTCAATTAATAATAATAATTATAATAATTATTAATTAATTAATTAACACATATTTAATGGGCGATTTTTCCATAAATTTCCCTTTATTTTAAGAAAAAATTGCAAAAAATAGCCCGACCTTTAGAGATTATTTCGCTTATTAGCCTGAACTATAAAAAATGCAGAAATAGCCTTAAGTATTTACTTGGTTGCAGAAAATAGCCTCAAGCTATATTCAAATTCAAATAATTAACTTTAAATTCAAATTAATTATTAAAAATAGCCTTAAGTTTCCTTCAAATTCAAATTAATTACAAAATCTCTCCAAATATTTTTAAAAATCATCACTTATATAAAAAAAAATGTTACACTTAATTGTTGTTATTGAAACTCATAACAGCATTAATTATAAAAACTATCTCAAATCATATAAATATAACTTAAATTTATTATTTTGAAAAATTAATTAGACTATTTACATGTCATTAAAAGTCAATAAATAATTAAGTTTCTACTACAATTGATCTAATAAGCGATTTAGGGTGATATTTTGAGCAAAACTAGCACAACAAAGCAATTAATTAAGCATGCATTTTATATATATATATATATATATATATATATATATCGTTTTAAACCTAACAATTAGGTTGTTTGCTATCTATTGAAGAAAAAAGTGTGTATATGTTATATATTCACCCACAATGGTTTTTATTTAAGCATTGAATAGATTGTGAGATGAAGATAAAATAATGTTTTATTAAGAAAAATAAAGATCTTATGATATTTTTAGTAGTCTTTTTAAAAAAAATTATTTATTTACAAAATTTGTATGATATAAGATAGTTTTTATGATTAATTCAATGATGAATTTAGCTAATAGTGACTTGATGAGAAAAAAAAATCGAGAAGTGGTAGATTTTGAGAATAATAATTATTAGACTATTTTTTGTTATTATTTGAATTTGAATGTTGCTTGACGCTATTTCTTCAAATAAGTAAATACTTGATGTTATTTTTTGTATTTTTTTTTATAGTTTAGACTATTGAGCGCAACAATCTCTACAAGTTGGGTTTTTTTTTTTCAATTTCCCCTTATTTTAAGGAAGGTTTGATTTGATGTAATTTATCCAATTGTTGATGAATTACAATGAATTTACATTGGTATTGAGGAGAATTAAGTTTTAGAGTTTTTACAATCTTCCTCTAAATTTAGAGATTTTTTCTCTATATCCTAAGGTTTCTCTATTTTAGAGATAAGTATAGATGAGTTTTTTTTTTTGTTTTTACAGTAGGCAAACATTGGGAGCCGTTGCTAAAAAAACAACCTAACTCCTGGATCATCCTGAAGGATGATTTTACAGAGATCCCTATGGTAGGGAATAGAGGGTAAGTTACAAATTACACCTGATTTGGCTATATAGTCCGCAGTATGGTTTGCTTCTCTAAATATATGTCGGATCTCCACTGATAAGAATTCAGTTGTAAGCCTTTGGATTTCTTCAATCCGATGTAGAATTTCTCATCTGGGCGACTGTTCTCTGTTGGCTGCTTTGACCAGAATCTGATTGTCACTTTCAAGAATAATCTTCCTTAGTCCCTTCTGTCTTGCTCTTTGAAGACCTAGAATCATGGCAGAGGCTTCTGTTTGGATTGCTGATCCCACATTAGCTTCTTTGGAAAAAATATCAATAATATTTCCTTCAGAATCACGAATGATTCCCCCAGTCTGGCTTTTGCCAGATTGGGTAAAAGAACCATCTACATTAATCTTGTAGATAGTCCTAGGAGGTCTGGTCCATTTGGCTCTCACCCTTCTTATAGCGTTTGATTGTTTCTTTGTGTTGTGTTGTTCTTCCTTGGTCCAATCGGTAATGTTCTGGTTTATCATCTGGATCAAGACAGAGATGCTAGTCGAATCTTTAGACCTGAAAATTTGTCATTCCTGACATTCCAAATAGACTGTCATATAAAAGCTAGATCAATAAAGTTAGTGTTAGACGTATTGATTCTATACAGATTTTCACTCAGCGGGCCATGGAGATTAAGGTTTTGGAAGTACAGACCTGATTTTTGCTCATATTGGGCTATGACTTCCCTTGTGTAGGTGCACTTAGTGAATAGATGAGCAACATCTTCATTTGCATGACCACAAAGAGAGCATTGGCTAGGGACTCTGTTAACATACCTATTAAGTCTGTCAGTCGTTGGAAGACCATCAATCTTGATCTTCCATAGGAGGTTTTTGATGCGAGGGGGGGCCTTAAGCTTCCAAATCCAGCTTTGTGAGTTATGATCTTGGGGTTGTGTAGCCAGGATTTTCTTCACCGACCTGGTAGTAAATTTACCTGCTGGATCGGGACTCCAAATCAGGTTGTCTTGAGCCTGCCACTGGGGGATTTTTAATTGCAGAATCTTGTCGATGACTCCTTGGGGGAAGGTCTGTCTTAATACATCTTCCTTCCATAGCTTCCTGTCACTGATAAGAGATTCAACTGTCATGTTAGGATCATTTGTACCTCTATAGTCTCTAAGACTGATCGATGGGATCCAGTTCTCTTCCCATACGTTTATAGCCGAACCATTACCCACAACCCAGAGGAGACCTTCTTCAAAATTTTCTCTAAAATTTTGAAGAAGATCTTCCATAGATGAGTTGTTGGACCTAAAAAAACTCATATTTTCTCTAAAATTTTCAACTTCCTCTATTTTACAAGAGCTGTTGGGGTTGCTCTTACATCGTCGGATTCATAACTTACTTTTTCACTGTCATATTAGCATAAAAGCCTAATTTCAAATTTTTATTTTTTTACCCCATTCATGAACCCAACCTTAGACACATCACTTACTTTTTCACTGTCATATCAGCTTAAAAGCCTAATTTTAAATTTTTATTTTTTCACCACATTCATGAACCCGACCTTAAACATACCTTACTTTTTTTGTTTAATTATTAAATGGTTTATTCATATATTAAACTCGTATTATTATAATTATTAATGTTATTATTATTATTTTTTTATTATAATATTCTTATTAATTGTTTAATTATTAATTATTATTATTATTATTATTATTATAACCATGGTTATGAAGATTATGTGTGTAATGTTAAAAAACATACTACAATATACGGATATTATTATTAAAAAAATCCAAACATACATAAAAATGGGTGTCTAAATGTGGAGAAAATTAAACTACATTCAATTGCCGATGTTATTTTATTTAAAAAATATTATAATGGCCATTTTTTAGATTTAATTAAACAATGATGACACATGTCACACCCAGAGTAGCGTGTAACAGCAATTTCTTTCTCCTCCCATATAGAATGAAACACGGCGTATAACCATTTACAAGGTCAAAACGATGCCCTTTTTTTGTTGTACGTAGGAACATGGCGCGCTTAAGAATGACCTCGTTGTTGCCGCCTATGAATCTTCTTCATTGAGATGCTTGCAGATGAACCCAAGGAAAACGAGTCATGTCTTTTCTTTTCTTTTTCTCCATTTTTATCCACCTAGCAGTCCTATGAACCCTAGATTCACTGATGATGTTGCTCTTAGAACCAACAATTTCAGATGGATGGAGGTAAAAAAAATTAAAATAATGAAGGATTGTTGAGATGTGAAATGACAAGTGTGTGTCAACATCTAAATTATTAGCTTAGTAAACTTTTATATAAGTCAGTGAATTACTTCTTTTATTGACAATTAGTTTTATGATGGAACTCACCATGCTTATAATGTGTTAGACTACTAGCGCATGTGCACGTGTGCACACAACCCTAGTTATCGGTCCAAATCAGACTTTAATATGGTATCAGAGTGGTTAGTCTAATGACTCGTCTTTCAATCCTTGTATGGGCTAGCTATAAGAGAATGAGGTGCTAGACTCGTTTGTGGGGGACCTGGGTATGTTGAGATATGAAAGGATAAGTGTCTCACATCGAAATTATGAGCATAACAAGCCTTGTATATAAACTAGTGAACTAATCTTCTTATTTTCAATTAGTTTTACGATGAAAACAAAACATTTCCTTCGAGTTCCCATAATTCTAGAGAGAGAGAGAGAGAGTCGACAACCTTGTCGGAGGTTTCGAGCGTCGTCCTCCGCCTAGCCTGAAAACACCTCTTCGTAGGTGTATAATCCCTCTTCGGAGGCTAAAAACCCTCTTCGGGGACCAACAACCCCTCTTCGGAGGCTAAGGGCGAGTTTGGCAATGGGTTATTTTTTAAGGGGTGGAGATTATTTTTAAGGGATTATATGTGGTGGAGATTATTATGTGGGTTATGAAGATGGAAGAGGTTGAGATTTTTTTTAAAAAAAATAATCCCGGTAGGGTGTTTGGTGGGTATAAGGTTATTTTTTGTAGTTAATAATGAAAGGACATAATTGCCCCCGTCTTCAACCTCTGTCATTGCCCTTCCCTATCAATAATCGAATCTGCTGCAGCCAGGGAGAAGGAAGAGCACTGTAACCGCCGTTCGATCCCGGCGCCGAGGGAGAAGGAAGCAGAGTCGTTCTGTCAGCCTTGCATCTCGTCATCGCGGTGCATCTCCTCCTCGCGATTGAGAGTTGTCTCTCGCTCTCTCCTTCTGCTCGACGCCTTCACCCCTCAGAACCCCAATCTTCATCCTCGCCGGAGTTGCTTGATTGCAATTTCTTGGCGTCTGTCTCCACACACACCGGATTTTGGTTTCAATTTCTTCCATCAAAACCCCCAATCTCCATCCTTGTTGGTGCTTCCATTTGCTTCTCCTCGGATTCCGGCTCTTGGAGGACGCAGAGGAGGTCGTTGGAGGAGGACGAAGGGAGGCATGGGGATTTGTCCTTGGAGGAGCACGGAGGGAGGCAAAGCCGGTTGTCGTTGGAGGAGCACAAAGGGCGGCCCGACCATTCGTCACTGGAGGAGCACGAAGGGAGAGACAGGCACGAAGGGAGAGACAGGGGCATGGAAGTCATAGAGGGGTTGTTGAACCCAACAATCCCGACAATCTTCATGGGCGGGGGTTGGATTATTGGCCTTCAATAATCCCGATTAATCCCCACCTCCTAAAAAGCCACCCCCAAATAATCCCTTGCCAAACACCATACTCGGGTTGTTGTTTTTTTTTTAAAAAAAACTCAATAATCCCCAATAACCCCCTGTCGAGCACGCCCTAAAAACCCTCTTCGGAGGCCAACAACCCCTCTTCGGAGGTATATGACCCCTCTTCGGAGGGTCGAAATTCCATATCTGCTGAGAAGCTCTCGTCGAAGATTCTTAACATCCTCCTCGGAGGTAGCCTACATGTCTCGCCGGTCCATGGCCGGCAGGCTTGTCTACTCGCTTCGCCTCCCTCCTCTTGTTTGGCAAAGCTCATCCACCTGGTGTTAGTTAGGGCTGCGTCGCTTCCTCTCCGATTGCCCAGTTTCAGATCTGTTCAAAGCCTTAATCAATTTGGGGCTTTGTAGATTTTTGTTTCCTTCCGCCAATCTCAACTCCTTCATTGTCGAATTTGTTTCTAACAGACCCAATTTGTTCAATCGTTTGGTCTCGTGAGTCCTTGTAGTGGCTCCCCATCCATCGTCTGGCTGCTCGGTCGCCGACAATCCCCTTGATCTGTCGTCGTTTGAGCTAGGCGGTGTCATCCTGGTGGTTGGTGGCTCTGGTGGCTCACCGGCGGTTCGTCCATGGTCGGATTGGCCTCCCCGGTTCCACCGCTGCCGCTTCCATCTGTCGTCCCTTCTTCTCCCCTCCTGAGCGTCCTTTCGCCCTGGGTGTGGTGGATCTGGCTTCACCGGCGCCGCCTCGGTGCATCCGGCATCCTCTCTCGCTGTCTAGTTCCCCCTCCGACCACTCTCGTCGCTTCAGTTGGGGTTGCGTCAAACGCAGGCACGCTGCGATCCCTGCCTCTATTCAACTCTTTCGGGCTCGGGCTTTCTTTGGCTTTCGGGCTTGCCTTGGGCCGAAGGTGGCCCGGGCCTGTTGCCCAATAAATTAAAATTAAAATTAAAACAAATAATAAAATATAAATTTCTGTATTTTGGAAATTTATCCACTCAAATATAGTTTTATATCTATTATTATAATTGATTATAATAATAATTAACTTTATTAAATAATTCCTGGTTGGGTTAGCTATTTCCCGTTAGGGTTTCTGGTGCGTTTCGATTCAGGCGAGGTGTGGCTCTACGTTTGGCGTGATTGGACTTTCTTTCCGCGTGAGTGGGTTCTGGCAGTCGGAGTCGGGACAGGCTGGGGTCGTGGCAGTGTGTTTCGAGGCGTCTTCTTTTTCCGGAAGATTGTTTCGTTGGAGGTTCGTCTTCACTGCCCACAGGTGTTTCCTGATGTGCCGCTGGCCTGCGGTGCTGCCATCGGGGAGTGCTTGGCTTTCGTCTTTTGTCTACGTCCTCATCCCTTTCGGTCTGGTTGTTTTGGTTTCGCTTTTGTAGAGTTTTTTGCTTGTATCTGGCACCATCTATGTATTTTGTGTTTGTTTAGACGGTTTTCCGTCTGTCGACTTGTCGGCCTTCGAGGTTCAGGCTTGTCTCACCTCGAATTTTTACTTAATCCAAAAAAAAATTAGTTTTACGATGTAACCGTAGTTGGTAAACCAATCAACATGAACCAAAGATGATTGCACGCAGATGGGATCTCCTATTCCATATCTAGTTTGAAAATGAGCAAAGTCTCTTTAGAAGTCTCCTATTCCATTTCTTGTTTGAAAATGAGCAAAGTCTCTTTAGGTATGTGGGTCAGGGCTCATATACTTTGAACATGTTTGATTTGATAGGCACATAAAAAAAGAACAAAAAATATTGCAATCAACGTGGGTTCTCATATGAAAAATCGCTTATCAGTGGGTTGGTCTTGTATAATTAAGTTATATAAATTAGAAATTTTGTGTAAACTATCGTAATTTTTAAAGAACATCTAAATTTCATTGTTACTCGATGAAAAATATAGTATCAAGGGAGTGTTTTGGATTCCAAATGCATTATATTACCTCCGATCCAAAAAGGATGTCGTTTGACTTTTTAACACGTATTTTAAGGAGCTAAAAACTATATAATATATTAACTTTTTTATTATTATTTTTTTATAATCTAATACTTATTATCAACAAATATTAAGTTGTAAAAAAATAATTTAAAAAAAAGTTGATATTTTATATAGTTTTTAGCTCCTTAAAATACGTGTTAAAAAGTCAAACGACAATTTTTTTGGATCGGAGGAAGTATTTAATATTTATAATACAAAATGATTAGGTGGTGTTTAGTTAACACAAATTTTAAGGTATTTATTCCTTAGAGCATCATTATTAGAGCGCTTTTGGACCCTTAAGCATGTCCAACTAAGCAAAAAAAAATTAAAAAAGGGGAAAATGGTAAGGGTCTGGGTGGGAGGGCTCCCCTACAAGAGCCCGGAAGGAGGAGGCCCTAGCAGCACACCTGATGGAAATTAAACACTTTCAAAGTGTTTTTATGGCTTTTTTGTAAATAAAAAATAAAACATAAATTATATTCAAGTGTGGATTAATTTTAGGGGAATTACTACTAAATACCCCCACTTTCATATTTTGTTTGCAAAAATACCTAGGTTTGAAAACAATTGCATCAATATATGGAAACTTGTAAAAATATCTTATTTAATTATCAAAACTACCCACCGCCCCAAAAAATCAGGAAAAAAAAAGTTAAATATTTTTGGTAATTTTCATTTTTCTTATATTTTTAAATTATATTAAATAATTAAAAAATTAAAAAAATATGAAATTAAAAAATAAAAATTCCCAATCTCAATCCCTACACCAATCCCTAACAGAGCCCCCGACCGACCAATCTCAATCCCTAACCATAACACACAAGAGTAGCCCGATCGTCGTTGCCCTCACCCTCCATCGCTACGCTCGATCACACTCCGGCTCCATCGGGATTTTCCTAGAGAACCCAATTCATCCAGCGGCAAACGCCGACGACCTTGAGAGGTGGAGTTACCATGGCGATACCAGCCGCCGGGCATCTCAACATAACCGACTCGCCGCTTTAGGGATCAAGAAGCGTCGATTGCTTCGAAAAATTGGAGCAAATCAGTGAAGGAACCTACAGGTACGCTAAATTTCACTCCTTTATCTCGATTCCTCTACCGACGTTTCCTCCTTTATCTACAATTCTCTCGTATCATTGAATAATTTGTACCTTTTTTGGTCGTTCCCTTCATTGTTGTATCATTTCTACTTTGTTGAATGCGGACGAAAAATCCTAGCTTTAGAGATTTCTGTTAAACATGACTTTTTGGCGTGCGGTCTGCTTGTGTGTTTGGATTTCTATTTATCTCCTATGCGAAATTCTTTTAAGATTTGGATTCCTAATGCCGCAGTAGTGATTTGCAATGATGAACCCTAAACAAGGAGGGATTTTGCGTTCTTTCTTATTTTCTACGGATTGGGGTTGGTTTTTTTGCCTTTGAAGGATGGAAGAGGCTTGGGAATGTGGTTGTTGTCACATTGTCTTCTAGGATTCCTTCAATATAGGCAAGATTACTGTCATAGTATGATATTGTTAATGTGTATTGTATCGTCCTTTCCCCTTTAGTATTAGTGTATGAATTAAGAGATCTTTATTCATAGATGACAGGATTTACTCTGTCGAAAGCCAGATATTGATCTTGAGTTGAGAGTATTACATAATAGTGTTGATCGATATATGTTTATTACTCCGTATAGATAGTGCAAGTTAATAGAAACTGTGTGCACGTTGATAGAGACTACAAAGGCATTGTTTTGTTACTTAATTGAAAAACTATGATACCCATATACCTTGGGAAGGGAGGGTGTTCCTGTGAGGAGAGAATAAAAGACATATTTAAATCCTAAAATGTTTGAAGGCAAATTTCATATGGAATGTTCCCAAGCTTTAATAAAGAGGCAGGCATGGCAATAGATGGCATGAGGAGTAGCCTTGTTAAATCCTAAAATGTTTGAAGCCACAATTCATATGGAATGTTCCCAAGCTTTAATAAAGAGGCATGGCAATAGATGGCATGAGGAGTAGCCTTGTTTCTCAATTGCCTATGTGACATAGAGAAAGAGAAGGTAGTAGAGGGTGAAGCTCCGTCACCATTTATGAATTAAGTAAGATCTTAATTTGGCCTACATTGTCGGCTATCAAAATTTTAAGAACTTAAGTTACTAGATGGCCTTAAGTAAGATCTTAATTTGGCCTACATTGTCGGCTATCAAAATTTTAAGAACTTAAGGTACTAGATGGCCTTGAAAGAAGAACATCACTTTTTGTGGCTAAAATTCCAGCTTTTGGCACATTGCAGAGGAGAGTGTCATGGTGGCATACATGTGTAAGATTCTAATGTTGCTCTTCACCGGGAGAGGGAGGTGAAAACTCTTTTAACTCGGTTATTGAAAAGTTTCCGATGGTGTTGGAAAGACACGAGCCTCTGGCAACGAAGTATGCACAGTTTGGTAGATCTCCTTTGAGTGTCAATCGAGTGAAAGGTTTGGAAACAAACGAGCGTGTGTAATTGCATCTACCAACCTTTTGATGTGTTTTTATAGAGTATTTCAACTTATAATCCTTATTACTTATGATGTCAATGAATTTGCAGGGAGATTGTGGGGTGTACACGCTCAAATATATTGAACTTCTAATTGCTGGGAAGACGGAGTTGTTGGATGTTTCAGACAAGAATGTTGATTTGTTTAAGAATGAGATGGCGCATAACATCTTCAACTGCAAGTGGAACAGGGGCTAACCTGTTATTTCGTTTAGTCTGTTGTTTCGTTTAGCCTACGACTTTATCTATTATCTATTGTCTTGGTTCGACGTGAATAGGTTCATGTACGATGGTACAATTATTTTTGAAATCAAATGATATGATGTCTTAGAACAACAATTCCTTTTGCCAGTCGCTTTCCTTCATAGGTCCACTTGGTTCCACTGACCATCCACTCACTATTGGCTATCAATGTCATATATTAATCGTTTCAACCTACAAGTAATGAATATCATATGAATATGGACGAAATAACTATCATAAAAAACAAACTGATAGGAAATTCTTGTGATGAAGAGCTCACCCATGACTGTAATAACAATCAATCGAAGATCAAGCGTATTCCACCGGAAGATATGGTTGTCGCATGAACCTTTTACTTTCGCATTAGTTTGAACAAAGATATAAGACGATAAAGTTTAGGTTTTGTTAGAGGCGGGGGTGGGTAATGTATATTGGAGGGGATATCTAGTAGGAGGCGGCAATTAAGCGATTTGGGTTAATAATTTAGTTTTTATGATTTAGGTCAAAACCGTATCTTTACTCAATCTCCCGCCGATTTTTTTATCATATCCTGTCAATATTCATATTTAAGATTGTCAAGAACACCATTCATCCAGTCATTATGATAATATTATGTTTTCAAGATATATATTGACAATCGTTTTGTAAATATGGTTAATAATCCTGAAGATATGATTGACCGTATCTTCATTGATTCTCTCCTCGATTATAGGTTTAATCCTGTCAAAATACACATGCAACTTGTCACTATAAACATTTTTCCTATCATTTTGAAAAAATAACTTTGTCATCTTGGACAAGCCTTTAATTTCTAGTTATGGTATGGATAAAATCGTATCTTTATTCTCTTCCCTATTATAGACCACATCCTATCAGGCTGTCATTATTAGATATCTGTTTTGTCATCAATAACATATATCCTGTCAACAACAAATATATACTTGTCAATGTTTGATTCTCTTAATAAGGCAATGATTTTCATACGGCTAGTTTTATTATCCTTAAATTTCCGAGAAAAATATATTAAAAATATTATTTTAATATATATTTTATTTTTTTATATATTTTTTAATTTTCTTTAAATTCATAATACTCATTTTAATGATTTTTATATTTAAATTTAAAGGTAAAATCAGTCATTATTTTTTAGCACATATAGCCTATTTTTAGCACAAATGACCCACCTATTCTGTTTTTGCTATTCTCAGAAAACGGGTATACTTTTGCAAACCGAACACCGATTTGGTGTATTTTTGCAAATCGGCCTTTTATTTTATCTACCCATAGACACCCATTTTGTATATGTTTTTATTTAAAAAAAATATGCTAACAAGTAGCTTAAGGGCCCAAGAGTCGAGCTCTCGGATGAGGGTGCAAATAATAAAAAGTTGGAATGAGACCCTCAAGCTAAGGGGCCGGGTCTCGGGCCCTCTGTTGTGCAATATAAATATGGGTGATTAAGCATGAAAAAATATATTTAATGGGTAATTTTCTGTAAATTTTCCTGTATATTTTAAGGAAGGATTGATTTTGATGTAAATTTATCCCAAAATACAGTATATGACGAAGTTGTAGTCACTTGGCGGAGCCGCATAAATACGCCGGCAAGTGGGGTCCACGGACAACCTCGCACAGCACATACACGCTTTCTTTCTTCATCGCCCTTTCTAGTAAAGCCTTTCTGAATGCAAAATTGAATCATACACCAAACTACAGAACCCGTCAAAATCGACATTCCGTGATAGCCGGCGACGAATTTCGCCCCCGAACATTGCCGATTGAGTGAGAACCCCTTAAGGATCTGTCAAATCCAGGCAAAATCTCATAAACTCAGAAAAGATTATGTCTTTCAATCGATTGCATTTGCTGGGCTTCCTTGTTCTCTCCCTTTTGGCGAACTGGGCATCTTCCAGTGTGATTTCCGGTACTATTCGCTTGCTCCTTGCTCTAATTTCTGCTCATTTCGTGGAATTGGTGCAAATTTGTGTTATGGGGTTGTGAATTTTGTTGGTGGTTGGAGTTGCTTTCTGAAATTTGATGCTTGGTTGTGCAGATGCTGTGTTTGAATCTCATGGATCTACTGGCCGTTCTTTGCTTCAGACTCTGAAAAGTATGTTGGTTTCTTCCTAATTTCAGGTTTTATTGTGCAATTGCAGTGAATCTGTTGATTTGGCTTGTGTTGAATCTGAATTAGGGTTCATCTATGAGTTGAAGCTTGTCCTGTTGATATCTATCTGCCAATGTGAATTAGGGTTCATCTGTAATTTCAGTTTTTTTTTCCTTCTGTTCATCTGCTTTAGGACTGCTTCATGAAGCTTTGAAGCTTATCATACTTGATCTGGCTTTAAGAGCTGTTCATCCTGCAGCATCGAAATACGCATTTGTGAATCTTTGTTTTTCGATTCATTTTGGGTACAAATATGGACATACTATGGTCATCAAGATCATATTTTTTATGAAATGTTAACAGCAATAGTACTTTTCAAATCAAGCAAACAAACAAATACATTGGGTTCTTGTTTATAACAAGAATGTTTTCGCCGATATTCGGTGCTACTCTGTTATGAATTAGGGCGATTTAATATATACACATAAAACTATCTGGTAGATGGAAAACTGTAAAGAACCACCATTGGCATATTCTCTGTCACGCAAGTCCAACCTGAACCCTTAATCTGTTAGTAATTTGGTAATATTAGGTTATAGAGGACAAACATGGCTGCACTTTTGATTGGTGATATGGTAAACCCATAAAATATATTTTTACTCTGAAAATTGATGCAACCACCTGGCCAATTCAAAACTTTGAGTTTTCTTGGTACAATTTCTTAACTGTGCCACAAGGCGTGCAACCGATCCTTGAATTTGTGTAATTAAGTTCTTTGAGCGTGCAACAAAACATGAGTTGCAGAGAGCTATAGGTTTCTCCTGGTGTTTCCCTTAGTCTCTTTTATTCTTCATCTGCTTTTATGGGATTACGACAGCTCCCTGGAGCTTTCAATCTTGTCTTTGATTGACCTTCCTTCAAGTTTATGTTCATCACTTCATCCTACCTTGCTCGTACAGAAGACAGTAGACATTAGTGGTCATCCTTGTGAAGTTTTATTTGTTGTTTCATATTTAGCTACAAGAATGAAGAAACTATCCTGGCCATGCTTGTTCCTTTCGCATTAAGTGACGCAAATGAATGTAGGCGTCTGGGTTATAAGCGCATAAGAAGAAATTTTGCTTACATTTTCAGTGCTACTTCTACTTCTTTTGCACTTCTTACTATGCTTGATGTATCGTCGTTGTTTTTGATACAATCAAGAAAAAACAAAAAATCTAGATAAAATAAATGCAAATCATTCTGTGAATTCTTGGCTGATATTTATATCATGCAATTTTCAGGCTGCCCGGTTGATTTCGAGAACCAGAATTACTCAATCATCACAAACCGATGCAAAGGACCAAAATTCGCTGCTGACATCTGCTGTAGTGCTTTCAAAGATTTCGCTTGCCCCTTTGTGGATGAAATAAACGATTTGACTACGGATTGCGCAACCACAATGTTCAGCTACATCAATCTGTATGGAAAATACCCACCGGGGCTTTTTGCCAACGAATGCAAAGAAGGTAAGAATGGTCTTGACTGCTCCAACGTAACCACCACAGTTATGAAGTCAACCAACTCCCCAAAGAACAGCGCTGGCACGGCATTCGTTCTTTCTCCCATGGTATTGCTCTCTTCTTGCATCGTGGCTTTTCTCTTGTGTACTTTGCTGTGAAATCCGAACCTTCATATGATCTCCAACCAATCTTCACGAGTAATGCTCTTCTTCGAAACCCCATTTGAGGTTTATTTAGTACAAAGCTGATTGTAATGTATTGTTCGCTTGCCCACCGCCCCTTGTTCAACTGAGCTCTATTCTTTGGTTCAAACCCTTTTCGGAAACTACCCTGATCTGCACAACATTGTACTCATCTTGTGATATACACAGTATTGTAATCTCCCACTGACTGCTCACGGATTGTATTCGGACAGTGCGCAGCGAATGCTCGTACTGCCTAGTGTGATTGTGATTGTAGTTTGCTCAATAGGAGCTCACCCTTATGAATCAAGTCCTAGACCAAGAAATCTTCGACGAGTTATTGTTATAAATTGTAGTAAGACGAGTTCTGAGATGGGATGGAAAAGATCAAACTTTGTGAGTTTTTCTTCGAGTCACGCGTTATGTGTATCCGTTATCATAGGTGAACGACGAGTGTGTGTACGTGTTAGGCATATCGAGTTAGGGTTTAATCGATCTATCTGATGTGTCTATTCTTTAATCTAACCTAAGATTATAATATAACTTAAGAGTAACATCTAGTTGAAACGATTAAATTTGTAATCTTTATCGGTAGATTAAATGATTAAAATCTTCTTTCATATGACAAATGTGTCTATAATTGTGTATATATTAAATTGATGAAATTAGCAAAATAGGTATTATTATACGTTGAGAAAAATAATGTTCATTTTTTTGTATTTGACAAATGGATATGTGATTTTTGTATTTTTCTGGATAAACCATTTTTTTAGGTTTTCTAATTTGTATACGTACATAATTAATACGGAGTATTTAAAAATCATACATGTTAAAAACTCAATTTGGCATAATAAACGATTGACCAATTTATCACAGTGCTCCATCCGATTGGAAATATAAGTCATTGGGAATGTGTGCACGTAGTTTAAGGAGCTTAAAACTATATAAATAATTAATGTTTTTTATTAATTTTTTTACATTATAATACTTATTACTTATTAATAATAAATATTATAATGTAAAAAAAACATTAATATTTTATATAATTTTAAGCTCCTAAAACTACGTGCACAAAATCTCAATGCTTTATATTTAAAATCGGAGGGAGTATGAAATAACTATATAGTCTATATACAACAAAACAATGTTCGTTTCCCCCTTTTTTTTTAAAAAAAAATGTGTAATTTTTTTTTAGGGGAATTAGTAGTAAATACCCCACTTTGATATTTGAGTTGTAAAAATACCCACTTTTGAAAACAATTGCACCTATTTATACAAATTTGCAAAAATAACCTAATTAAATAGCAAAACTACCTCACCTCCCAAAAAAATGAGAAAAAAAAAGTAAAATATTTTTGGTTTTTATCTTTTATATTTAAATTAAATTAAATAATAAAAATAAAAATAAACAAAAAGGATTAAAAGCTATAAGCGTACAAAAATTAAAAGAAAAATCATTCAGAACAACCTCCAAGCCCTAGTAGGAGCAGCACCCGACCCTCCCTCCGCCGAACACCAGACTACCTCACCCTCAGGCGCCGGCTCGTCGGCCACACACTCCAGGGCCATCGCAATCACCCTCCGATGAAATCGACCTAACCCTTCGGCGCTGTGTCAAATCGTATTGGTCGTCGATGATCGCCCTCACCCTCTCGGGTCATCGCCCTCACCATCCAGCGGCATCGCCATCACCCTCCCCTTCCCGGCCTGTTTCGATTCAATGGCATCACCGCCCTTACCCTGCGCCATCGTCTTGTCAATGTTATAACTAGCTCTGTCAAGATGAATATTCATCCTGTCGTTCTAATAATATTATGATGTGTAGACATATATTGGCGTTCCTTATCTAAAATAATCTAGTAGTATGATTTCCGATAAAACCATATTTTTAATTTTATTTTCTGGAAAAGATAATAAAAATAAATTTTTTAATTTTAATAGATCATTTTTTTTAAGTTTTCTTTTAATTTAAAATACCCCTTTTAAATATTTTAACATTTAAATTTAAAGGTAAAATCATCTCTTATTTTTTAGCATAAATGACCCCTCGTCCTATTTTTGCAATTCTCACAAAATGGGTATACTTTTGCAAACAAAACATTGATTTGGTGTATTTCCGCAAATCGGCCTTTTTTTTAACCGAAAAGAATTTGACTGATTGGGGGAACCAATTTAGTCAAGGGCATCGAAGCAGATGAGATCAGAAAGCTCTGGATCATTTGAAGGTATCGAGTCAGAGAAAGTTATAAGTCCCATATGAGTTAGACGATCAGCAACTCAGTTGGCCTCTCTGTAAATATGTTTAACTTGAACTGCACCAATATGGTGCAAAATAATGAAGGAGTCAGATATAATCATTTCTACCTCCCAACTCCCAAGGGCAAATCAAGTCCTTACTACAATTGGTGGCTCACCGGTAGGGAGCAAGGGGTAAGTCAGAAGGTCTCGGGTTCGATCCCTACCTTCGCCCCTTTTCTTGGTGAAAATTCAAGGTTTGCCATACTCCTTATCAGTGGGTCGAACCGGTCGGCCCAAGCCGATTTACCTGGTGTGTGACTCTTACCGACTGAGTCACGTGCCTCGGATTTACTACCAAAGGTGGATTCCTTGATCATGCAAATATTATCACCTTCAATGGGATGAGTTGGTCTGATGGGCCATGAACAAATGCAATTCAGGCTTTATAAAAGAATTTTCTTTCTCCCACCTCTCTTTCTATCTCTTTCTCAAAATCTCAATTCTCATATAACTCAAGATCCTAACATAAGTCGGAAGCTTTATTTAATCCTTTGCAAAGGGCATAACCCTCAGCTCCAATGACAGTGTCTATAGGGATGTTCCAGCACTAGTGTGGACAATGTCACCTGTATTTTTTTTTTTTTTTTTAAACGGAAAGAGATTAGGAAGGTCTATGAGTGATTTGTAGTCCATCCTAGAGCATCCTTTCAGATTAGAACTTACAATTCTAAATCAGTGTCAGGGCTGGTGATAGTGGTTGAATGACCTAGGAGGGTCAGTCTGTCCGCTACACTATTAATTTCCCTAAACACGTGTCGAATATAGACTGTCTGAAATCGACAGAGGTCAGTCAGGGAGTCGGAAATGATCATACCCGTATGTTCCTTTAAATGTGGGGGACAACGCCCATCGAAGTTTAGTTTGAACCAGTTTTGAGGAGGCTTAGTGCTTGTTGGCAAGGACGGAGCCAGAAATTTATCGAAGGGGGGCGAAGTTTTATACATGTTGTTGATTCACTCTTCGACAAATTTTATATAGTACGTTTAGCGAACCAAAACTATAATGTTTTAGATTAAACGATGATATTTTTGTTTAAACAAAGTTTTTTTTTAGTTTAAACAAAGTTTTTTTTAGTTTAAACAAAGTTTTTTTTTAGTTTAAAACACACTGTTTTTTTGTTCAAAACGGTGGTGTTTAATTTAAAATTGTGTTAGTAGTTGTTATATTTTTTTTTTCTCTTTAAATGAAAAAAATGATGTCATTTTAATCAATAACAAAAAAAAAATCATCTAAAAATATATCATTTACCTACAAAGTCAATATGCAACTTGTTATTCTGTTAGCATGCAATAACGTGTAACAAGATATACAAACTTTAAACTTACATAATTTCTTATATAATTATCGAATTTAATAATATAACCTCTTGTTTTGAAGTTCTTTGGTTGAATTATATTGCCGAAATATCAAATTAAGTAAAATATAAAAGAATCGTGCTTTATTAAAAGATATTTGAAATAATTAATCTGTGTTTAACTTTCAAACGGTTATAACTTTTTACTCATTGATCGGATTCAGGCTTATAATATATCAAAACGAAGCTATCGACGCGTAGAACAAATATAGGTGATTTGTCGGATGAAAGGGGGGGCGTATGCTCCCTCTTGCCCCCGCCTAAATCCATCTATGCTTGTTGGGCGTTTCTTCTTAGTGATAGGGTTGGTGTTAGGGGGAAAGTCTTGTTGAGCCCGACCAGAAAGCCCAATATATATGCCGGACCGGGGCACCATCCCAAAACCAATTGGCGTTAGGTGGAGTAGCCCATCCACTTATATATCAGGTTCAGAATCCTCCCACTTCCGATGTGAATCGGTGGAGTAGCCCATCCACTTATATGTCAGGTTCAGAATCCTCCCACTTCCGATGTGGGATTCACAAGTGTCCCAACAAATCCCCCTCTCACTTGCGAATCCATCACAAGTCTAGTCCGGTTGGAATTAAGACCTCCACGCAACGGGTTCGACTAACCCGTCAACGATACAGATGTGGAGTCCATCTCAATCTTTGGGTGCAACCAGCCCACCCGCCGAACCCGGCTCTGATACCAGTTTGTTAGGGGGAAAGTCTTGTTGGGCCCGACCAGAAAGCCCAACATATAAGCCGGACCGGGGCACCATCCCAAAACCAATTGGCGTTAGGTGGAGTAGCCCATCCACTTATATATCAGGTTCAGAATCCTCCCACTTCCGATGTGAATCGGTGGAGTAGCCCATCCACTTATATGTCAGGTTCAGAATCCTCCCACTTCCGATGTGGGATTCACAAGTGTCCCAACAGTTGGCTTTTGTGCTGTTGTAGTCATGTGTCTTAGTTCAGATTCTTGATCAAGGTTTTTGACTTTTTCCCAATTGACAATTTGGTCTTTAGTGAAAGATGCAATTACTTGTGGTTAGGTTAGATTACAAAATTTTTTCAAAAAGTGGTGTAATATTGTAATCTACTACAATACATCTTTTTTTTATATACAAGGCAAAGATTTGGGGATGGTCAACCACGGTTGAGCCACCACCCAAGTGTGTCCTTCCAGATGAGCTCATCGACTACATCATCAGATTCCCAATTGGTAGGAGTTGGCAACAGACCAAGATGAGTGAAATGATCCGCAACGCGGTTGCCCTCTCTAAGTGTATATGAGAACAACACACTAGCAAATTATCGACCGATGGCGAGCGTGTTAGAAATCGTCATCTCAATCTCCCACGGACAGCTCCAAACACCCTTGACGGCGTTGATAGTCGTGAGGCAGTCGCCTTCCACCTCAAGATGAGAAATCCCCAGCCGATTAGGTTCCTGTAATCTTTTTTTTATCAAGAAGTAGGCTACTGCCTATATAGTATTATTAAGATTACTCCAAGACTAGTGCCCCGGGGTCTCAGGAAAGTACTTACAAAGAAAATTCGGTAAGGCAGGAAATTCAGTAAAGCTAATCGAATCTAAAAACGCAGATTGCGCCAGGGCATCAACAATCGAATTTCCTTGACGCTTGACGTGGGAAATCTGGATGACCTAGTCAGCAGCCTCTAAGAAGCTTCTGCACTGCCCTATCAGATGGTATTCGGCCCTTGTCACCTTCCCCTTCGTGGCTAGCAGCTAACTTACCATCACCGAATCCATTTCGAGGATCACATTGTTGTACCTGTTGGAGGGTAAATTTTGGTGATTTTATAAATGATTGATCACCTTCATTATATATTAAAATGTTGTCTATTTTGTCCATTTAAACACAAAATTGGACAATATGAAATTGGGCTTTCTAAATTAAAAGGCAAGTCCAATACAATACAAAGGATAATTATTCTGATGGGTTCAGGCTCACAACAAGCCCAACCCGCTATAATAAAAAAGGAAGGCAAAACTGAAAAGTTCAACTGCTTGCTTTTAATTCCTACAAGCTACGGTTTAAAGAAAAAACTGTACAAAGAGAGTGGGGAAAGTGGGCAGGCTACATAACTGCAGCTATGATTCCCTATAAAAAGCAAAAGCAAGGGCTGCAGGGGGGTTTTCCTGGGCTTCCTTTTCTTCCGAATAGTAAAAAAGCAGCAAATACAGTTTTTCTTCTTCCTTCTCCTGGCTTTTCCTACTCCTGGGAAAACCTGCAACAACAAACACAAAACAACAAAAACCAAACAACATCAGCAAACCCTGGCTCCTTCTGCAGAAAAGAAGAAGGATCAAGGTAGTTTCAATGGATTCCAAGATCCCCCTATGCAAAGTGATATAGCTTTGTACAGTTATATTGTTTTAAGCATGTGGTATGGATTTTGGAACCATAAAACTATCCCTAAACAGGTCGAAATGCTGTCGAAATGAATTCTCGAGACCCCCCTATGCAAAATGATATAGCTTTGTAAAGTTATATCGTTTTAAGCATTTGGTATGGGTTTCGAAATCCCAAAATCGCTCCAAATCAAGGCGAGACTCTGGCAAAATTCTCACTCAAATTGGTCATCCATTAAAAAAAAAAACTAACCAAGCAAACAATGGAGGCAGATCAGCCCTTCATTAAACTCAACAGAGGACAACAAAGTTTCTGTTTCTTTGTTCACAAAGTTTACAGAGGCAATAATACAATCTCTAGACCAAAAACTGGGCCATGAAAAAATATATACAAGCATAAATCGGGATCTTAAAAAATCAGTAACTGGTTATAACAGAAAATCAATCAGAAACCGTAACGGGCGATCCCAAATCAACAAATGCTAGGCCAAATCGGTTTCTACACTTACTGCAAGTCAAATTAAAAATTTGATGAACTAAAGAGTGGCGTTTTTCGTCCAAATTAAACAAAAGAAGTGAATCCCCCAACCACATCCAACAATGGAGGTTTCAAATAAAGTGAAGCCACTAACTGATCAACCAAATAAACTCAAATGAAAGGGGAAAGTAGGAGAACAAACCTGTTTCTTCTTCACTATGTAGAAGCTCTCGGATCTTGTTGATATTGGCTAATTGCAACTCCTCCAATCCTCGATCTTCTTGGGCTTCGACATTAAAAAAATGCAAAGACATGTATGGTTGAAGGTGAGATGAGACCTAATCAAATAGAAATTGGAGTTGGGTTCAAGGAAAACAAGACCTGAATTTGAATTGGTCTAAGCCTCCTTGTACCTCCGTCCTCTCTGCCGATTGCCTAGGTCGAAATCAAAGAGCTACCCAGCGGCCCGGGCTCTCTGCATTCATGCGATCGCCTGCCCTCTGTGTTTAAGCTGAGAAGCTTTGCAAAAAGATCAAGCAACAAATTAGGGCTCCGTATTTTTTTTTTGATTAGGTAAGAATTCGGTTGGAAGACCTAACCGAGAGCATCCTGACGGATGAGATCAAGAAGATCTGGGTGTATTTCCAGTGCCAACCCGTTAACAAGACGATCAAGGTGTGCAACCTTGTCAGCCGTCCTGTTACCCTCACGGGGCACAAAGGAAAAGGAGATATCATGAAAAGACCTCAGAAGACCTTTGATATCACCCATAAGTAATTCAATTTCCGAAGGACAGGTACCCTTCTCCTTAAGATGATCCATAATAATTAACGAATCTCCTTCTATTATTAGTTTGTTATAGTTATTGGCTTTAGCGCATAGTACTCCTTCTCTCAGAGCAATTGCTTCTGCTAAAATCGGATTTTTAATCCCATCCTCTCTGTAGCCTAAGTTGGTGACGTTTCCTTCTGAATTACTAATGATAAATCCGGCACTAGCTTCCCCTAGCCCATTAACCGCCCCATCAAAATTAATCTTCAGATAGCCTCTACCCGGTTTTCTCCATTTCACATTTTTCCTACTCACTCTACGACTTTTTTTAGTTGTCACTCCACTCTCCATACATTCTTCTTCCTATTCCTCTCTTTTAGCCCTTTTCCATCCTTCTTTAACTGAATTGATAAAAGAAAGGATCTCCACGTGTGATGGCATCCCTGTTCCTCTGAAGGTCATTTGATTCCTAAAAACCCAAATAGCCCACCACTTTATTGCCATATCTTCTTTCTCTTCCTTGCTTAAACTTTCTCCCAATTTTGCCATAATGAAATTCCCCGCTAGCTGGTTCGGATCGAGATTATTTATTACCCCAGAACATTTATTCGTTTGTAATAGCGGATTTTGCCCAAATGGACATTTAACAAACAAGTGAACTTCATCTTCCCCATGCATCCCACAAAAAATACATTCATTTGGAATAGACGCTCCCCTTCTACTTAATCTATCCTTTGTTGGTAACCCATTCTGAAAAATTTTCCATAGAAAAATCCTAATTTTTGGTATTGTGTTTACCTTCCAAATCCAATAAGACGGATTGTCTTCAAATGAATCCTGGTTTGACAGGAATCTTACCGCACTGGAGGTTGTAAACCATCCTTGTTTATCATGTTGCCAATAGAGTCTATCAGACATCCTATGAATCGGGAGAGGAATGTCTAGAATACACTTTACCCAACCTTCATCTAGTATTTCAGATAACTTTTCTTTCAACCATTTCCCTTCTCGAATAAATTCGCTTACTAAAACATTTCCATCCACTATTTGTGTATTAACAACACATTATATTAAGGGCTTTTGTGAGATCCAAGAACCTTTCCAAAATTTTACTGAGTTGCCGTCTCCAATTGACCAGACTAGTCCTTCCTTAAATTTGTCTATTAAAGAGGAAGCATTCCTCCATTGCCAGGACGAATTTTTAGGCCTCGTATAGTTTAATATATCATTTTCTTTTAGGTATTTGTGTCTAATAATTTGTACCCATATATTGTTTGGTTCCGCTAGTGTTTTCCACAATAACTTCATCTGGAGAGCCTCATTCATTACCAGCGATTTTCGTATGCTCAGTCCACCTTTCTTTTTTGGTCTGCATATCTTGTCCCAACTGATGAGCGGTTTATATTGGAGATCCTTATTCCAGAAAAATTTTCTGTTTATTTGATCCAGTTCTTTGTGAATTGAAGCTGGAAGCATGAAACTTTGCATTGCGTAAAGCAGTTTTGCTGACAGGTTTGAGTTTATAAGGACTGATCTGTCTTGTTGGGATAAGGAGTTTGCTTTCCATTTGGCAAGTTGATTTTTTGTTCTGCTAATAATCTCTTCGAAAGTATGTTTATTTACTTTCCCATTAATAATAGGGCATCCCAAATATTTCTCCATTGCTCTAGTATGAGGTGTTAGTAACGAATTTTCCAATAACTGGATTCTTGAGCCAAGCACTCCTCCTGTAGTTTGAAAGGAAGATTTATGGAAATTTACCTTTTGACCAGATACCCTACAATAATCTTCTATTATTTCTTTTACCTTCTGGCTTGCAGCCAAAGTTGCTTTAGCAAAGATAATTGTATCATCTGCAAACGCTAGGAAAGGAACCCTTGGGCCATGATGTCCAAATTTAAAGCCAATTTTACTCATTGGTAACATGGATTCTCGATGCAATTGTCTTGCAAGCACTTCTGCTCCTAATATAAATAGAAACGGGGAAATAGGATCCCCTTGACGGATTCCTCTAGTAGGTAGAAAGATCTTAGTTGGAGAACTATTTACTAGAACTGAGAATGATACCGATGTGATACATTCTTTTACCCAATTAATGAATTTCATGTGAAATCCAAATCTTCGCAAGATTTCTAATATGAAATCCCAGTAAAGTCTATCACATGCCTTTTCCATATCAAGTTTAATCGCCATCCATCCTTCAGCACCCTTGCGGGTTTTGAAAGAATGGAAAATTTCATGCGCTATCAACACATTGTCCTGAATAGCTCTGTCTGCTACAAAGGCTCCTTGTAAAGGGTGGACCAGTTTTCCCATGACCTTTTTCAATCTTTCAGTCAGAATCTTTGATATGATTTTATATATAGTCGAGCATAAACTGATTGGTCTATAATTATTTATTAAAGTAGGATTGTCCACTTTAGGTAATAGCGTGATAAAGGTATGGTTAATTTGACAGAGAATTTTTCCAGACAGAAAGAAACTCTTTACTGCTCTGATAACCGAAGGACCGACAATGTCCCAAAAACTTTTATAAAACTCTGCTGAAAAACCATTTGGTCCTGGGGACTTATTCCTTCCCAAACTAAAGACTGCATTCTTTACTTCACTATTTAGAATAGGCTTGATAAGTTCCTCATTATCTTCATCATTGATTTCTGGGGTTATAAGATCCAAACAATTATTCCAATCTCGACTTGCACTACTTTCCTTCCTAAAGCGTTTTTCAAAATCATTTTGGATTTCTGTCTTAATGTTATCCTCTCCAGTGATGAGGGTACCTTCCGCCGAAGTGATTTGTCTTATGATTTTTCTATTCCGCCTTCCTGTTGCAATTTTGTGAAAATAACCCGAGTTTGTATCCACTAGTTTTATGTGTTTGGATTTTGCCCTCTGACTCCAGAAAGTTTTATGAAATTTAATTAAAACTTCCTTTTTCTGAAGTAAGTTTTTCTGTTTCAACGCAGCCTTGGAATCAAAACTACAACTGAGTTTTCGCTGAATAGTAATTATCTCATCTTCTATCTCCTCTAATTATCGAAAGATGTTACCAAAGGTCTTTTTGTTCCAGGTTTTAATTTTTGCTTTTAGAATTTTTGTTTTAAATACTAACTGATACATTGCAGATCCTCCACAATTAGCTCGCCACGCTTGTTTGACAGTATTTCTTAAATCTTTTCTTTTTAGCCACATATTTTCAAATTTGAATGGGGCTACAGACGGGGTCATTCCTACGCTAAAATTCATTGTGATTGGACAATGATCAGATGAAGAGAATGCCTGGTGGACTAAATTAATGTATATTCGAAAATTGTTCCAGGATCTCATTTTGGACCAGTGCTCTATCCAAGCGCTCATGAATATTATCCGGTCCTTCCTTCTTTTTTCTCCATGTAAATCTATTTCCACAGAACGGTATTTCGAACATTTCACACCTACTTTTGACCTCATTCATTCTGTGAAGTCGTCCTAAGAAGACATCTACTCCACCACTCTTGTCCTCGTTGGAAACAATATCGTTCATATCTCCAATAACAATACTCGGCATCCTCGACCTTGATACAGATTCTACTATTTCTTCCCAAAACTGGGTTTTGTCTCGCTTCTGAGTCGGAGCATAGACGAAAAGTATTTGGCACCTAAAGTTAAGATTTGAGTTATAGTAATTAGCACAAATAAAACGTTGACTATAATGATCTATTGAAATTGTCTCATGAGTCAATAGCTGAGATTTCCACATCACCCCAATTCCTCCAGATTTTCCAATTACAGGGACCCAGAATGCTTCATCAAACCCGGCTGATCGCCAATGTTTTTCCTCCGGGATTTTTTCTGACTTAGTTTCCATAACCGACATTACTTGAATTCTTTGTATATTACAAAATGTACCTAGCTCCGCCCAGAAATTTGGTCTTCTTATCCCCCTTACATTCCAAGATCCAACCTTCATTTTAAACTATGATCTTCCCTTTCCCTACTGGCTGAGAGAGCCCTATTACCCTTTAAAGAATTAGATCTTATGCTACCCACATTATCTTTGCACAGGTAGGCTGTAAAACCTATTTTACTCTCATCTTTTTTCCTTTTTTTTGTGAATGAAGTGCCAAATCATACAATCTACAACACCAATGTTACGTAAAGTAGTTAATTGCCTCATTGACTTCATAAGCGGACTTTCACTTAAAAACCAATATATAAACCCTATGCAGTAAATGTTTGATTCACAACAAGAGCCTACAAACACGACATTGTCATTAGTCCTGCACAACTTACATATGAAACTCGACCCAAATACACCAGTCGAGACGGTTACATGAATGGTGGAGCCAACATTAAGCAAACTAGCTATTATTCCACACTGATTACATAAAAGCATATCTAGCAGAGAATACATGTTTCTAGTGTTCATAAGTGCACCATCACTAGATCTTACACTAACCACATCAGCAGCTGGGCAAAAGGAGATAAGTTGTCCATGTGAGAGACAAAGGGTTTCACAATTAGGCTTCGGGCAAACTGTTAGAATTTCAGCATGTGTTATACACCTACTCACAAGCAAAGCAAGTTTTTGATTCATACATTCATCACAAAATAGCCATGAAGGCAGCACATAACCTACGACCAATACACAATAGCTATTTGGGCAAGAAAACCACACGGCAGATTGTTGATTCTCAAAGTTCTTAAACACAAACCAACACAACTTAGTGGGTTTGTATTTAGAAAGTTTCTTCCCTACCAATATGTAGTATAGAGTAGTACTGCAGACAATGAACATATTGCACCATCTAGTTTTAAAGCAATCAAAATGCCTTTTTCTTAACAGAAGAGCACACAACACATAGCTAGCACCAAAGGGTTCATTCAACAAAACTTGCCATATGTTACAAGCGAAGACTTGTTTCTCAGTATAGTTACATAAGCCCTTTTGGGAGATGGCTTGTGAGAAGGCACATTTCATGACATCCACAAGCTTAGTTACGTAAGCCCTTTCGGGGGGTTTGGGGCCCTTACGGGGGGTGTTCGATAGGGACTCGGGTGAGGAGATCCCCATGGGATTAACCAAAGCAATTTTAGATAGTAAATAGCACACAATACAAGATTTTTGCCAAACCATAATTATAATCATTACCATAACAGAGGAGACCCCCTTGGGTTGCTGTCCTGAATGGTTGCCACTGAATACATACCTTAACAAGCAAAGCTTGGGGTTAACAATAAAAACATCAGTATTAGACATTCCTTTATAAACAATAATCACAATGTTTTGTAAGCCTTCATCTCGCCCTGGAGATGAGGGTGTTTTTTCTCCATAGGTCGCCTTGAGAGAACTCAGAGGCAAGACCCGCCCTTTTTGGGGGTTGTTCAATATGATTTCCTTCCGAAGAAGGGGATTGTTAGTCAAAGAGATAAGTAATTTGAGATTTCGAAATCTAGAGTACCTTGCTTTGATTTGAGATGATGAACCTCCCAAGAACCTACGATTGCCAACGAAAGCAACCGAACTTAGACCAGAAGGTCCCTTCCGATCGAGAGCTGCACTGATCAAGGATGAATTGATCGTGCTTGCACAGATGGGATATGAGGAGCCAACGCCGACAGACAGAGGCGAGAAGCTCCAGGGAGAAAGGGAAGAAACCTTCCATAGCCACCGCCACCAAAAGCTACTTGCCGGGCCGAGCCGGAACCGCCATGAATCCCACCTCCAGGGACATACGAAACGCCCCGAACGCCCCCAGAACAGAGACATCTCCCCCATGTATTTGATTTCATTTGTGTTGGAGTCGATTCCCAACAAAGCAGGCATCGCCGCTCCAAAAGACAGGCCAATACGTCCCCTCCACCATAGATCCTCCTTCTTCCTGACCTTTTTCCTTGGAAATTTATAGAATTTGGGACTTGCACAGATGAAATCGATTGAGACAACCAGAAAAGAGTAAGGGTTGTGATTTAGTTTTGTACCCTTCGCCCAGAAATCAGTAATTCCATCGATTGAAACGGTGGTAGAGAGACGAAATCGGCACCGAAACGCCTGGATTTCGCTGGAGCATGCTCTCAAAGGAGGATTTGGGGGAAGATTTTGGCAAAGTAGGGTTTGATGAACGGGGATACGGGGAAGCAATGTGGGGGAAATTTTGGGGGCGCGTGAAGCGCGTTCTTCACCATTCATTTTTTTTTCTTCGTTTAAATTAGGGCTCCGTATGATAGGCCACCTTGCAATTTGGGTTAATAAGGAAAACAAAATGAAATGGGCTGGATGTTAAAAAGAAAACGAGATGGGTTGGACTGAAATTAAAAAGAAAGAAAACAAGCACTTAAAAAATTGCAAATATTGTAAGATCTATCAAAACGCTCTGATTGTATTAATTGTATTCTCAAGTGTGTATAATTAACGAACGGGTACATCACCTTTTATAGGCAAGAGTGGCCTAATATGATCAAAATTAATAGAAGGTCGTAAGGGCCGTAATACACTAATACAAAGAGCCGCAATATGTATAGTAAAGGTGTATAGTAGAAAGGTGAATAATTCACCTATATCACAACACTCCCCCTTGAATATTCACCTTTAGAGCCGGGAGTAAATAATGTTGCCGCCTCAATAAAACATGGCTAAGGTAAACCCGGAAGGAAAAAAGCCAAAGCTTAGGAAAAAGAGTACGGCTTGCTTTGTACGCTTCTGGGATACTGTACTACCTCATTAAAAACCTTGTCAGGAAAAACCCTGTGGGATAAAAACCTGAGTCAAGGGAAAAAGAGTGCAGTGCGTACTATTTTCTCCCCCTCAATTTAATGTGCCTCTTGGAGTCGACACATCCCGATTTTGTACACAAGTTCTTTAAACATGTTTGGGGGTAGTGACTTTGTGAATAGGTCAGCAGGATTATCACTTGATCGGATTTGTTGTATATTTATTGTGCCTTCTTTCTCTAGATCATGAGTTGAGAAGAGCTTCGGTGAAATGTGCTTAGTCCGATCGCCTTTGATGTATCCTTCCTTCACTTGAGTGATGCATGCAGAATTGTCTTCATAAATAATGGTTGGGCTTCCAGCGATTGATCTTAGTCTGCATTCCCCTTGTATATACTTAACTACGGATCTCAGCTAAACACACTCTCTTCCAGCTTCATATAGAGCAATTAACTCAGTGTGATTTGAGGATGTAGCGGTAAGAGTCTGCTTTGTTGACTTGCATGAGATCGCCGTATCTCCATAGGTGAATACATAACCATTTTGAGATCTAGCTTTGTGAGGATCTGAAAGATATCCTGCATCTGCATACCCAACAAGAGTGGCATTTGCATGATTACGATAATACAAACCAAGATCATGTGTACCTCGCAGATATCGGAATACATGCTTGATTCCGTTCCAATGTCTTCTTGTTGGAGCTGAGCTGTATCTTGACAATAAGCTTATAGAGAAAGCTATATCTGGTCTAGTATTATTTTCCAAGTACATCAATGCACCAATTGCACTTAAGTAAGGAACTTCTGGGCCAAGAATTTCTTCATCTTCTTCTCTAGGTCGAAAGTGATAATCCTGTATACCAAGAGAACGAACTACCATAGGTGATATTAATGGGTGTGCCTTGTCCATGTAAAATCTCTTTAAGATTTTCTCGGTATAAGTACTTTGATGAACAAATATTCCATCTTTTAAATGTTCAATTTGTAAACCAATACCAAACTTGGTTCTACCGAGGTCTTTCATTTCAAATTCTTTCATCAAATATTTTGCAGTGCTTTCCAACTCATTTGACGTACCTATAATATTCAAATCATCAACATACACTGCAATAATAGCAAAACCACTTTTGGAATGCTTTATAAAGACACATGGACAGATAGCATTATTGTGGTATCCTTCTTTAATAAGATATTCACTTAATCGATTATACCACATTCTTCCAGATTGCTTAAGACCATATAACAATCTTTACAACTTTATAGAAAACATTTCTCTATTCTCTGTATTCTGCATCTGAGGCATTTTTAGTCCTTCTGGGACTTTCATGTATATGTCAATATCAAGTGATCCATATAAATATGCAGTTACGACATCCATTAGTCGCATATGTAGTCCTTCTGAGATAGTTAGGCTAATTAAAAATCTCAGTGTAGTTGCATCAACTACCGGGGAATATGTTTGCTCATAATCTATCCCGAGTATTTGAGAAAAACCTTGGGCTACAAGCCTTGCTTTGTACCTCACAATTTCATTTTTCTCATTTCGCTTTCTTACGAATACCCATTTATAGCCTACTGGCTTTACACCTTTTGGTGTAAGCTTAACAGGACCAAAAACTTCACGTTTTCCTAATGACTTTAACTCAGCCTGGATTGCCTCTTTCCATTTTGGCCAGTCATTTCTGCGATGACATTCGTCGACACTTTGTGGCTCAATGTCATAGTCATCAACGATTATTTTCATGGCAACAGAGTATGCAAACACCTCATCAAGGATAATATCCTTTCTATTCCATTGTATTCTGGTAGAAACATAATTCATAGAAATTTCATAATTATCAATGTTTCTATCTTCATCCAGAATACTTTTGTCATCTAATGCGCCCTCCGCATTTTCTGAGATGTATTTATCACATTCCTCTTGTATTTTGGCATTTTCTCCCCCTGAAGTTATCAGTGGGACAATTTTCATAACGTCTTCTTGACATCTACTTTTCCTTGGTTTTAAATCTTTAGAACCAAGAGGTCTGCCACGTTTTCGTTGTATCGTGGACTCATTTACAGGTTGCTGCCTAGCTGTTTGTCTCTCAGGAATTTCAATCCTTTGAGGGGCATTTATAGCAGGCACATGTGACTTTGTCACTTTATTTGTGTCTGTAAACGAATCTGGCAATTGATTCGCTATACTCTGTAAATGTATAATTTTATCCACTTCTTGTTCACACACTTTAGTACGTGGATCCATGTGAGATAATAATGGAGCATTCCACGTAATTTCTTTGCTCTTTTCTCCACCTAAAGTTGGGAATAGATTTTCATCAAAATGACAATCAGCAAACCTTGTTGTAAATAAATCTCCCGTTGTTGGTTCAAGGTACTTAAGTATCGATGCAGAATCAAAACCAACATAAATTCCCAATCTCCTTTGTGGACCCATTTTTGTACGTTGTGGTGGAGCAATGGGTACATAAACTGCACATCCAAAAATTCTCAAATGAGAGATATTTGGCTCTTTACCAATCACAAGTTGTAATGGGGATTGTTTGTGATAAGCGGTCGGTCTCAACCTAACCAACATCGCTGCATGAAAAATAGCATGTCCCCAGACAGATGATGGCAGTTTAGACTTCATTAATAATGGTCTGGCGATTATTTGTAATCGCTTTATCAAAGATTCAGCAAGACCATTTTGTGTGTGAACATGAGCCACTGAATGCTCAATTTCAATCCCAATTGACATGCAATAGTCACTAAATGTTTGGGATGTAAATTCTCCTGCATTATCAAGTCTTATTTTCTTGATTGTATAATCCGGAAATTGAGCTCGTAACCGGATAATCTCTGCAAGGAGTTTAGCAAAAGCTGTATTTCTTGTCGATAAGAGACTTACATGTGACCATCTTGTTGATGCATCTATTAGCACCATAAAATATCGAAATGGTCCACACGGTGGAACTATTGGTCCACATATATCTCCTTGTATTCTTTCTAAGAACACTAGAGACTCATTCTCAAGTTTACTCTTGGAAGGCCTGATTATTAATTTACCAAGTGAACAACCAGTACAATTGAAATCATTCGATCTGAGAATTTTCACATTCTTCAGTGAATGTCCATTAGAACTTTCAATAATTCTATGCATCATCACATTTCCCGGATGACCCAAACGGTCATGCCATAATGTAAACATCCTTTTATCATACGACTTTTCAGATGTTACATTTACTTCTATTGGACTTATATATGTATAATATAGTCCAGAAGAATAAGCTAGCAGCTTTTCTAGGATGTTCTTCTTGCCATTTCTATATCCAGTGATACATAGATATTCTTTTCCACCTTGATTCATGGTTTCCATATGAAACCCATTCAGACGCATATCTCTGAAACTCAACAAGTTTCTACGCGATTTACTTGAATATAATGCGTCATTTATAATCAGTTTTGTCCCTTCAGGGAGCAAAATACAAGCTCTTCTAGAGCCTTCTATCATCTTTGCTACACCGGATATTGTTCTGACATTTGCCTCAATTAATGTCAATTGTGTGAAGTATTCTCTGCTTCTCAAGATGGTGTGGGTAGTGGCACTGTCTACCAAACATTGATCTTTGCCACTTGGTTTGACTTCACTTATATCCATATCTTCAATATAAAAAGAGATATAATTAAAACTTTAATACATTTTTATTCATTAATAATATATAACAAGTACATTAAAAGTAATGTAGAAAATAAACACACTGCGATATGTTACAGGAAATAAACACACTGCGATATGTTACAAAAGTAAACTGCATGGAAATAAAAGTACTAGTATTTAATAGTTCACAGTATCACTAAGTCCAAAATCTCCATCTCCGTCAGGAGTATTTGCGAAGAAACCAGAGATGTCCAGATCGGGCTCGGGTGGAGTGTTATTGACAAAATTACTCTCCACCTTCTTTCCTTTGTTCTTGGATGTCTGTTACAGCTCAACCAAATGTTTAGCTGTGCGACATACTTTCGCCTAGTGGCCTGTCATGCCACATCTGTAGTAGCAAAGCTTCTACCGCGACCACGACCACGACCTCTTCCACGACCTCGACCTCTACCGCGATTATTCCCATCTCCACGGTTATTCGTATTCCAGCCACCATCTCCCTGAGATGTATATTGACCTGGGAACATTCCATGTGTTGCATTCGTCTCAGTATATGGAGCAGCACCAGTACGCCTTAGGTTGTGGTTCTTCATCAGAAGTTCATTATTTTGCTCAGCCACAAGTAATACTGATATCAAATCAGAATAATTTTTAAAACCCCTCTCTCTATATTGTTGTTGCAACAGCACATTTGATGCGTGCATTGTAGAGAAGGTTTTAACGAGCATATTTTCTTCAGAGATTTTCTGCCCACATAAACGTAACTGGGACGTGATCCTGAATAAGGCAGAATTAAAATCACTGACAGACTTAAAATCTTAGAACCTCAAATTGCTCGTCATATGTGGCTTTTGGGAGTAAAACTTTCTCCTGATGCCCATATCTCTGACTTAAGTTCTCCCATAATTCTTTAAGATCTTCCACCAGCAAGTATTCAGACTTAAGGCTTTCATTCACATGATGGCGCAAAAATATAATCGCCTTTGCCTTATCTTGTGGAGAAGTATCATTATTTTCAGAGATAGTTTCCAGTAGGCCATGAGCTTGGAGGTGAGACAGTGAATCAACCCTCCATTCAAGATATCTCTGGCCCGATAAGTCGAGAATATCAAATTCCCGCTTTGTAAGATTTGCCATTGAATTAACTACAAATAAAATCATATGAATTAATAATGACATAATTAATTATCATATAAATTAAATTTATGGTTAATTAAGATGACATAAATATTAAATTTCATTAATATATACGTAGATGCTATAAAACAAATATAACAACAGCTTATATATATATATATATATATATATATATATATATATATATATATATATATATATATATATATATATATATATATATATATATATATATATTATATATGTATGTACGTGTTCATATGGTATATATATATATATATATATATATAAAAGCCTAAGCTCAGCCTTACTGTTCATCAATGCTAATTACAAATTTACCCTTTCAACACTTTCATCTTTATTGAATGATTTAGGGGTGAAATCGGAAATGTCTTGGGCTAGCTGTTTCCAATTTCCATTACCTTCACCGCTTCCCCTTTGCCTATACACACCCACCGCCTCTTTCCGCTTCACATCGGCATCTCCGTTCACGCCTTCAGTCTCCACCGCCATTGGCCTCATCTGTCTTCTTCATCTTCCTTCCCTTCCCAGTTTTGTTCAACCTCAGGTCTCTCTGCTCGCGTTTCTCTCTGAATTCGCATACCATTGATCCCCTTTCTCAATTTCTCATCGCTCTTCTATGGTTTCTAGGGTTGTTGATTTTGTTTCTAGGGTTGTTGATTTTATTTCTAGGGTTTCTTAATTGTTGTCGGATCGCCATCATGTTTCATGTAAGCCTATCCCTATTGTCTCCGCCTCTTCAAGTCTTCTCCCTGCTATTTTCCCTCTTCCTCCCAGATTTCTCTCTACCCTCTCAAATCTCTTCTTAAATCGCTCCTCCTTTGAATTCATAGTTTAATTTGGGATTTTTCGGGACAAGAGAAATTTTCTGGCTTGAGGGCGGCGGTGTTATGGAAACGGCGCCGTTGAGATACTCCTTCAACAGCCAGTTTAGATCTCTGGTTCCGGGGGCGAAACAGAGGACGGGGGCTGCTATAGAGGGTCTCACTTGGTGATGCTAGATTGTATGGCTAGAAGTCTTATTTGGGGAACTTGGCTTATGCAATTCCCACGGGTAATTTATTCTTGTATTCATCTATAATTTCAATAATTTTGTCTGTTTGATTTGATTTTATATCATGTGCCATTATTTCTGTGTGGAAATTTGGAGTCACTTTTGATTTTGTTACTGTTTTGTTACTGGATTTAGGTTTGTTTGTTTGTTCTAGGAGATAATGGAAAGAAGGAATTCGAGCCAAACAAGCCAGGTTCGAATTCGTTGGTTGTTCATATTTAGCTCATTGTTGATCTTAAATTTGGACTCGGGCTTTTTTGGACTACTCAGCTCATATTACTGCCCAAGGGATTGTAGTTAGTTATAGTTAGATGATACCGAGTTTGTGTTAAAGAGGTCTGATCCTTCAGTTGAATGGTTGCTTGGCATACTGCTGCAATTACTGCAAAAATACTTTCAAGCTCAAAATGCACCTTGTCATATGAATTAGTGAAGAAATAATATGTTCCCCGCGCGCCTTCGCGCGCCTTTGTGGTAAGGCGGATACGAGTTCATCATGCGCTTGTTTGAAATTCCATATAAAAATTTTCTCAATTTAAAGGCCTAAAATTGAGCCTCTTGTGGAAGTAGATATTTCCAGTATAATTAGGTAAATAACTTATCATGCTAAAATCTTTATGTATTGCAACATTTGTTATAGATTTGTAATTTCAACGTATCCGTCTCCTACCATTCATGCTTCCTTTGTGAATGCTCCTCCAATTTTCATCGCATACTCTTCCTCTTCCTTTCCTGGCTTCCGGTTCCGCCCCCGTTTGCCGGATTTCGCCATTGAGAAAGAAGTATTTTTTTTTGGTGTTGATTGAGAATGAAGTATTTGATCTGCTATACAAGCTGATTATGAGATTGACAATGTTGTATTTTTTGGGTGGCTACAAACAGGGCTATAAGTTAACTAAACAGGGTAAGGGTATCTTCAAGTTAGACTGAAGGATGTTACTGATGGTACTTCAGGGGTAAAGATGGCATCAACAATGACAAACGAAGTTGAAGCGTATAAGTCCACAGAGGATGCTCCTGCAGCTCCCACAGCTCACCGTATGTTCAGGAGAAAGGTGGGATTTCCTTCCTGTTATCTCAGTTTCTTAAAGTCTCTCTTCAGTCCATGGTTTATCCTTTTTTTGCTATTATTGTCTATCCTTTTCATCACAGTGACTGGATCGGTTTCATCATCTGTTCTGTGACAGTTTGCATGAAAATGTGAACTTAAACTTTTGCTATTATTGATTGTTTACTATAGATGCCAATTTTTAGGTTGTTGAAGGTCAAGACGCTGGTGCTCTTGTTGGTGGTTGGATATGAAGCGCTTATCTTGACCGGCTACACGTTGGGGTACTTCCACAGTTCTAGTTGGGTTTTCTTCTTTCCTTGATTCAATATTCAAGTTAATGGCTATTTTTTTTTCATATTCATAAGAATGCTTGTGTTTTTAAGGTCATGTCACTGATAGTTTGGTTGATAGTTGGAAGATAATTTTTCTCCCCTTTGGAAGTGTTTTAGGTGATCATTAGATAGAGTGGGAAGTGTATACCATATTGCATCTACAATCATTGCATGGTTTAGTATTTGTAGAACAATGGATCAGTACCTTTTTATTACAAGCAATGAAGGGTCCATCATTAGCAAGATGTGCTTTAAAAAAACATACAGGAGCAATTGTGAAGCTTGAAATATCTAGAAATTTTCTGTTATGAAAGGACATGGTAGATAGAATGCTAGGAATGCATTGACCTCTTTTTTGTACTTTTGAAAGGATCTATGTATGATATATCGCATACTAAAAATAAGAGTGAATAGTGTACAAGTCTCTGAATCCATATGATTTCCAATGGATTTTGGACACTAAATAGAAAGAAATTGAGGTTTTCTTTCCTGTTAGTCGTTTTTTTATATATAAAACTATTCAAGGTAGACATATTTCTCATTTTCATTCTCACTAGCTGTTTGCTATATTGCTCCTGAGAATATTTACTGCGCATACTTTTCTTTTCTTTTCTCTTTTTTTTACCCTTATTTTGTCAGTGAAATCACTGTTATAGTTGTACAATATTATGTATGACCTGCTAAATGAATTCCCAATTGGCGAGTGACAGCCTATTTTATATTTAAAGGTGGCATCAGTTTCTGAGGATATGGGGACTGTCAATGCCCTTCGAGCAATATCACCCCACTCGACAGCTAGCGACATCTTGGTTAGTGCCATTCATGAACCCTTGGATAATTTTCATTTGATTGCATTTGTTGATGTGCTGTTCATGAACCTAGCAAACTATACTTGTGAATGATTCGACTAGGATTTAGACATGGAATATTATTGCTTTGTTGATGTAGCGAATGGAGGAGATTGGTTGGCAATACGATCTTTGTACAAATATAGCTAATTTGATATAGGTTGGGTAGTAGGTAGTTGTTTGGTGGCGCTGTTCATGAACCTAGCAAGCCATTGAATGTAATTTGATAGAAGTCATTTGTTATTGTTTTATGTTTGTCTATGAGATAACATATGCACTTCTTTTGTTATTTGGAAAATTATCCCTTTGTTTTCTTAAAGGAATGATAGTTTGTATTCTATGAATTCTTAATTCTAGACGAGTTCCAATATCATGATTGATCTTCCCCTTGCCATGCATTTCAAGCAATTACATTCAATGGCTTACAAATATTATTGGGGGGGAGGGTTGGGGGATTTTTCATTTCAGATGATTTGCTGCTGATATTTGACTGTTATGTTTATAGGTAGTGAGTGGTTATCTTGTCTGTGATGTTCCACCTGGGGTAGTGGCAGCTGTACATAGACAGCATGATGCAGCTGTAACCACAATGCTTTGCTCAACTTCAGTTAGTGGGGCAGCTGAGTCTGGGTCCTCGGTTGGCAAAGACAAGGTCAAAAAATCTACACGATGTGATATTATAGGATTGGATTCCACGAAACAGTTTTTGCTACAGATAGCATCAGGTTAAAATTCTGCTGGATATTTTTCAACTGATGTAAATGATGTAATACTTGATGGACATGGTCTGAGTGGAAGCATGATTTTTGTAGGCATTGACGTTGAGAAGATTGTTAAAGTTCATAAGAGCATTATTGCGTGCTGTTGGCCAGGTGTGTGATGTCTAACTTAAATATACAATTGTGCATGTACTTTTCATTTGTAGGAGTATTATATTTGCTTAGTGGAATTATTTGGCATTGGTTCATAAGGTTTTGTGCTCCTTATCCTACTTTGTAGATGGAAATTCATACGGATCTCATTGATGCTCATTTATATGCATTTAAGAGGTTTGAGGTTTGCACTTTGAATCTGAATCGTCTTTGAGTCCACCCTTGCTAATTGAAAATGATGTTGTCACCTATGAGCATGCTCTTGCAGATCTGTTTTGCAACAGGTTCTTGGTCAGAAGGAAAGGTTTCAGGGCTAATTAAAGCATGATGGGTTGCCTTGTCTTGATAGAAGTCAATGGTTTATCACTTTATTTGCTCTATAATCTAGCCGAGCATGTTAAATGCTAGAGTTTTGTCATTTTTTGAAGTTTTTGATCTTTGGTGTTCTCTGGTGATTGATTAGAGATCAGAGGTCTCAGTAAATTCAGTTTCCCAACTAGAAGAAAATGGGTATGAGAAGGTTGCGTTACAGAGCAACAAAATCATGTTTTCTCAGCTCTTAGCGAATGCAAGTACTCCAAGTTTCCAAGAATTATATGCAGTGTATTCTAATGGATCTCCTCGACTTGCAACTCATAAATGCTGCATTTATCTCGCAAGCAACAACAACTATTGTGCGAATTATACAAGATGACAACACCGCGCGCAAATGCGCGCGGTTAATGACCTAGTATATACATACATGATACATGCTTCTTCTTCTTCTTTTTCAAAAAGAAAAATATATTATATAAATATATACTACGGAGTATGTGCTTGTATATGTATGTGTTTGCATGTGTTGGATCGGAGTACTATGCATGCTATAATAGCTAGGTGAGATGTTTCACTCATATTACAAGCAACCTAATTTGCAGGGATATATATTGAATGACACATGAGAGTAGCTAGTCTTTATAGGTACTAGCTAATCTATATAGGTTCAACAGTTTTAAGGATGAGATATATAGAGAAGTAAACAAGTAATCTCTTATATATGTAATAGATGAATACGGAGCAAGAAGTCCTTTCATTCCCTCATAATATCAAATCACAAAAAAAAATCTCTTTTGTAAAAACCAATACAACCGAAAAACCTCAAAAATTTTAGTAGAAAAATTCCTCCATCTTCCGGTATGAGGTATTTGAAGATCATCAAAGAAGTGAAGAACAAGGGTGTATTAAGCATGGATTTCCAAGTTCAAGAGGTAATTATGGGTGGAAAAACATCTTCAAAATTTTACATCTTCCACCTTTGTCTACCCTCATATTTCCCTTCTCACTTTTTTTCTTTAAATTACCACCACTCCTTCCATTTTTACTAACATCCCATCTCTCTACAAACCTTTTCTTCTTTAAATTACCATCACTCCTTTTACTTTTACAATTATCTCATCTTCATCATCATCAACCTCATCTCCTCCGACCTCCTACAAACCACCATGAACTCCTCCGACCGATTCGATCTTGAGATACTTATTAGCATGGCAATAATCTATGCGGTTATATTCATTCTGTTATTTTGGTGGAGGTTTGTTGGGCTCTAAGAAGAAATCAAATCCGGTGATTTTGGTGAAGATCTGACGGAGAGGTAAGAAGAAATCGGTTTTATAGTTTAAAACTTGTATTAGTTTTCAAGTTTAGACCGATTTGGTTGTAAATCCGTTTGGATCTAATAAAATACCGGGTTTATGTCTCATATCTTGTATGAATATTTTCCTTCTTACTTGCTACTATTTCGTAGAACATAACCGAACCATATAAATGGTGATTTGTGTTCTACGAATTGAAAACTTTGATTTTCAGAAGAAGATTCAAAGCTTTACGAGTTTCTGTTGTTGAAGATCCCTTAATTAAGGGCAACTACAGAGCATACTTCTCATAATCGGTTTCTTTACGAAAATAATTAAGCAAATCGGTAGATTTTGAATTTCTACCTTGTATTTGTTGGCTTACTCAGTTGGATCTGAAGAACACTCGTGCTGATAACGTATTGTAAGATCTATCAAAACGCTCTGATTGTATTAATTGTATTCTCAAGAGTGTATAATTAACGAACGGGTACATTACCTTTTATAGGCAAGAGTGGCCTAATATGATCAAAATTAATAGAAGGCAGTAAGGGCCGTAATACACTAATACAAAGAGCCGCAATATGTATAGTAAAGGTGTACAGTAGAAAGGTGAATAATTCACCTATATCACAACAGCAAATACGCAAATGATATTTGAAATATCATACAGGTCTTCGTTTTTTTCTTGAGGAGTATATTTAATTACAAAACCTACCCACTAAAATATAAGAAATATAATTGGCATAAATTAAGAATTCGAGTTTAATAAAAAAAAAATTTAAGTTAAACTCGTCAAATATTCTTTGCCAATTAATTCTAGGGGCAGTTACTATACCGGCCATATTTTTTGCCTATATTAGGAAATTGTCCCCCACCCTCTCCATATTAGCAAAATGTCCACCAATTTTCTGACACTGCTGAAACGAACTTGCTGAAATTGTGCCCCAGTTTTTTTTTTTTTGAGTTTTTTTTTTCCGCGAAACTGCTGAAACCCCTGTATCACCCTCTGTTTCAACAGTTTTTTTTTCGCTTTTTTTCGTCCTTTGTTTCAGCAGTTTTTTTTCGCTTTTTTTTTTCGTTTTTTTCGCGTTTCCAGAGTTGTTGAAACTCCTGTGCCACCCTCTGTTTCAGCAGTTTTTTTTCTTTTCGCATTATTGTTTTTTTTTCATGTTGCCGAAACCGGAGTTGCTGAAACCCCGATTTCAGCACTGTTGTTGATGCCGAAACCACGGTTTCAGCAACGTTGTTGATACTAAACCCACGGTTTCAGCAATGTTGTTGATGCTGAAATCCCGATTTCAGCAACGTTGTTGATGTTGAAATTATTGCTGAAACCGTGTTACGGGATATAAAATTTAGCCTATGCGGGATTCGAACCCACGTATTTGCGCATAGCACATCGCTCTACCATTGAGCTAAGAGGCTTTTAAAGAAGATTTAAAGCAAGTTCAACAACACTAATTTCAGCAAATTCTAGTTTTAAAGCAAATTCAACAACAACAATTTCAACAAAAAGAAGGACCAAGCTAAAAGTCCTCACCAAAAGAGTAAAAATATTCCTCTCATGAGTCTAACTCCAAATTTCCTTCCACAACGTTGTTGTTGAAACCCCGATTTCAACATTGTTATATATATATATATATTTATAAATTAATCCTTGAAAGAGAAAGAAATTGAAATTGTAAAACATTTCAGCAATTGCTGAAACTACTGAAATGCTAAAATTCATCAAACAAAGAGGAGCAATTATGGAATACAACTCATCAGATCATCAACAAACCAATCATAAAAGCAAAAATCAGAAAAGTGAAATTAAAAATCAAGACAAATGGAAGTTGTTTCCCTCACCTCTACATTCCTGCCATCTCTTTCCAGATCAAGCGGAGCGGGCGCGCCGGCGCGGGAAGGGTGTGGCTGTGGTGGCGGCGGCGCTGAGGAGGAGGAACTTGTACGGGTCGGGGAGGCAGGTGGCTGCGAAGGCGCTCAACCGAGCGAGATCTAGATCGATCTGGAGCTATAGATCTGAATCAACAGGCGCTCAGCCAGGTCGGGGAGGCAGGAGGAGGAACTCGTACGGGTCGGGGAGGCGGTCGGGGTGGCAGGTGGCGGCGGCAGCGTCGTTCGGGAGCGACGGCGACAGCGTTGGTCGGGAGCGACGGCGGCGTTGCTCATCTCTATGCAGGGCTCCCAAGCCGCTTCAGCCGGTCTCGTCGAGACAGCCAATCACTGGATGGATCTAGCGAAATCCACCGGAGAGAGAGGCCCGATGCCGGAGGGAAGAGGGAAGGGATGCGGGAAGAGGATGAGAGAGAGTTCCATATCTGAATCGGCGGAATCGTGGAGGAGCGGAGACGACGGAGATCAGATGAAGCGCCACCACGTTCGCATCGCGAGGCTTTGTACTGATGAAGTGGAGGCGGGCGTCAGATGAAACGCCGATGAAGAGAGCGAAGAAGAGATATGAAGAACGACGATCTGTGGGAAGGGAGAGATATTTCAGCAGGGCAATTTTGTCCAAAAATTTTAGAATGGACAAAAACCTAATTTGACGGACTTGGTAGACACTCCCCAAATAAGGCCCAAAAAAATAGCCCGTTGGGCAAATTTTCTCTTAATTCTAGTGGGTCAATCTCAAACCGGGTTCAATAAAAACGGAGTCAAAATCTCAAATCGAGTTTCACCAAATATAAACTCGGTTCGGATAAAGAACTACGTGTAGACTTGATACACTTTTACGAGTTACGTAGGAAATTCGGTATAAAATTTAACATGTATCGAATTCAGTCACCTTGCCCAAGAATAAATCATGCGCTAACAGAACTACGCCTTATTTGATTCCAAGTTATCGGATACGTAGGCCACCGAACATAAAGCTAAAGCTCGTCTGGTTCAATCGTCAAACCAAAAAATCAAATTGCTTTTCCAAAAAGAACTACGTAAGACTTGATACTCGTTTACGAGTTACGTAGGAAATTCGATATTAAAATTCAATATATATCGGATTCAGTCGCCCGTTTCAAATTAAATCAAATTTGCCTTAGGTAGAACTACGTAAATACTTGAGACCTCATATCCGGCTACGTAGGTAACCTGATATTAAATTCTAAAAATATATCGGGTACAGTCGTCCACCTCAAAATTCCCCTTAAATGAATATGAGGTCAAAACCAAACAAATTAAATTGGTTCGCTTTAGAACTACGGGTGATTTGATTCTCTTCTAAGAGATACGTAGGACACTCGATACAAAGCTTAGGCTCGTCGAGTTCAATCGCCAAAAACAAATTCAAATTGTCCATTTTGACTCGATACAAAGCTTCTACTCGTCGAGTCATGACCAAAACCTCGAAAAACCAAATACCAAATGCAAATTTTTCCTTTTAAAGAACTACGTGTGATTTGATCCTTTTTCAGAAGGGTACGTAGGAAACTCACAAACGAGTTCAATCATGACCCCCAAATTGACCTTTTAAGTCAAATCTCAAATCAAATTAAATCAAACTCCACATTAAAATCAAATCGTTTTTTATGCAAATGATAGGCGGGTTACTTGAGTTACCCTTCCGAGAAGGTGGGCTCAGGTTACTCGGGTGGAGTGTTGTTCGAGCTACCCTTCGTATAAGGTGGGCTTAAACTTCATCCTATAATGCATACAAGAAAACGAAACCAAATCTAAATCAAACCAAACACAAAATCCAAAACACTCTGAACTACGTAAGGCTTGATTCTCTTCCAAGAGATACGTAGGCAACCCGCTAAATTACGGGTGCAGCCCAAATCATTAAAACCATTCAAATCTTGGTATCGATCTGACTTCGAATCAAAAGGGTAACCAAAAGGGGTCGAACTCAAATATTAAAAATCAAATAAAATGTATTGTACGATTATTTGCGCATTTTTGTCCAACAGTACCCGAGCCTCTTAGCAAGCTTTAGGCCATGGTAGGCTGCCCATAGCTCTGCTGTGAATGGTTTGCACACACCACAATTGAATCTGAAAGCAGAGAGGAATTGTCCCGATGGATCCCTAAAAACTCCCACTCCGGCCGCCTTCCCCGGATTTCCTTTCGTCGCTCCGTCGACATTGACTTTAACCCAACCCAATGGGGGCGGAGACCAGGTGGTGCTGCTGTCAGATCTCGGTGGAGTCGTGGGTTGGATCGGAAGGGAGCCGAACGCAGAGAGTTGATAATCTCTGGCATCCGCAATTGCTTTGGCCAGGACCCCATTCGTACCATCCATTCCTTCAAATAAGAGTTTGTTTCGGCATCTCCAAATTGTCCAAAGCATGGTGGCGAATAACGCTGCCTGGGCATCTTCCCGCTTTGTGTTCTCAAAGACCCAATCTCTAGCAGAGGAGGGAGAAAAGAAAACAGGTGGATCAAACTTACCTCTCAACTTCAGCCATAGGTCCCTGATCAAAGGGCAATCTCTTAGCAAATGAAGGCTGGTTTCCTCCCTCGAGCACCCGGGACACGCCGGAGAGGTAGTCAAGTGGCGGCGAACTCGGTTGGCATTGGTGAGCAAACAGTCGTGCACGGTGAGGAATAGGAATGATCGAACTCTTTGTTGGACCGGAGTGCGCCACAGGTGCTTCCATCCCCCATCAGCAGGGCGGGGGGACCGAGCATTTCTTATGAATTGAATTGTCGTTTTCGTTGAGAAATCACCCGAGGATGTTAAGCCCCAAGTAAGCGTATCTCTGGCATGTGCATCCTCGCAAAGGAAGATGGATTGTAGTCAAAGAAGAATATCCGGACCAAGTAGGGGCGTAAGAGCTTCCCAATCCCAGGAGCCTTGCACCCGCATCTCCACAACGGTTGCCCCCAACATGGATTCCGGAACCGGCATTAGCGCCACGTCCACCAGCGGAGTCTCCAATAGCCATGGATGGATCCAGAATAGAGTCGACTCTCCATTGCCCATGGATACTCTCAGATTTGGCGTCAGGGCTCCTGCTCCATGGATTATGCCTCTCCAGGTAGGGGATGAGCTAACTCGGTGTTCGAACATATCGACATCGGCTCTGCCATGGCAGTAGTTGCCACGGAAGACTTGACTCCAAAGCGATTCTGGTTTGTTCAGAAGGCGCCAACTCAACTTGGCCAGAACCGCCTGATTAGTATCCCGCATCGCCCTCACTCCAAGCCCACCCTCTTCCTTGTTGGCAGTGACAATGTCCCAATGCAGTAGATGGATCTTTCTAGTAGCCGGAGTCGACCCCCAAATGAACCCCCTGATTTCCCGATCAATCGCATCACAAATGGTTCTTGGTACAAAGCTTGATTGCATCACGTACAACGGAAGGCTCGACAAGACTGATTTGGTCAAGGTTATGCGCGCGCCCTACGAAGGACAATGTCCTAGCTTGCCAACCTTGGAGCTTGCTGGTGACCTTGTCCAGGAGGAAAGTATACCTTTCTCTAATCACCCTACCAGTGGCGGTTGGGACCCCAAAGTAATTTCCGAAAGTGCTAGCAATTGGGATGCCAAGTACCCCACTAATCCCCTCCTTAGAAGCTGCCGGAACATGACGTGAGAAGCGAACTGAACTCTTCGCAAAATTGACTTTTTCTCCCGAGTGTCCCAATGCAGTAGATGGGACTTCAACCTCGTCATACAAATCAACCATGCTGAATGGAGCGGGTGAAGGATTCTCGATCACCCAAAACAATCCGGCCTACCAGTCTAGATTCCTGTAATGTACATCATCGATCTATACATAATTGGATTTTTTGTTATTCATCTTTTTTTTTTCTAATTTTTAACCCGTTAGTATTATGACTTACTTTTACTTGTACGTTTTTACTTTGGCTAATTTGTTTTACTACTATCAGCCTTATCTATTGAATTAATTTTATTAAAAAAAAAGTACTTTTGTAGTAAAATGCAAGTTTCAATAGTGAAACTATTACTCCTCCCATAACATGATAAGACAACGTGATATGTAATTGTTGTACTTAATTATTACTAGTATTGGTTCACTATATATTAAAATCATAATGTGATCATTATTGATACGATATGACAGCTAATACATATACCACGTTTTTCATGGAGCTGTGACAACATCAAATTGGCATAAAATTCAACGGTTATGTTAAAAGAGGTTTCATACTTAGCCGAAACAGTAACAGTTGGTGTTAAGTAATGTAACACTCACCCCACGGTCCCCACCCATAGTTTATTCCTGTACTAATAATACTATCTCCGTCTTCACTGCCCACAGAGATACCTGATATATCGTCGGCCAACGGTGTCATTTCACGATGGTGTTTGGCTTCGTCAGTAGTCTACGTCTCCGACTTGCTAGCTTTAGGTTTGCTGAGTTTTATCTTTCGTTGTTGTATAGCCTGTTCTTTTGCACCGTTTATGTATTTGTTGTATGTTTGACGGTTTGCCGTCTGCCAATTTATCGGCCTCTCGAGTTTCAGGCCTGTCTGAACTCGAATTTTTACCTAATTAAAAAAAAAAATTACTACCTCCATTAAAAAAAATATAAGTTCTTTTAGACATTTGCACACAAATTAAGGAAATCATAAACTTATTTCATTTATACCCCTCATTAATTATCTACAACCAACATCAATCAATAAAATTTGAGAAAAAAAATCAAAAAGTAAAAATTTGCATATCCCAATACCTAGAAAACCTAAAAGGACTTATATTTAAAAAAAAAAATATAAGAGTAAATGAACTTATATTTTTAAACGGAAGGAGTATAATCCATCAAACATCTACTCTATATATTATTTCTTAACTACCACATTAATAAGGCCAGTCCATTTGATAAATTTTTTGAGGATTTATACCTGAAATGTTGGATTAAGAAAATTAAAGATTGAGATCGATTTAAAAGAAAATTTAATTGAAAAGCAAAATTATTTGTCTGAAAGAACATAGTTATTTATACATAACTCATACAACAAACGAACAATTTTTATATGATTAAACTATTCACACTTATGAATAATTATACGACGTCAAACAAATAATTGTGATATCTATTAACAATCAACTTATTCACAATTTACACCGAAAAGAGTTTCACACCGGATCTGTGGGTGAATTACATAGATTAGACACTAACCATGTGTTTTGTGACGGGTGACATTTAATTTTCTATCGGCATGCAAATGTACATCATGATGTGTATAAAAACAGAAATTAGTGACATCAACATGTAAATGATCATTCCATCTTGAAACCATTATATTTGATACGGAGTATTATTATTGTGGTTTACAAATTACATGGAATTAACGATCTATTTATCGGGAAGTCTCGAGCTGTTTGCGACTAGCAGGTCTCACTGGACACTTTAATTTATACTTGCCAAGACATAATAATTATGGACATAATAATTACTTCTAATTAAGATTACTCGTTCTATAAATATTAATATATAACCCACTCTGTATAGTTTTAAATTAAATAAGTAAATATAAGATTGATTTTTCTATCCTATGCTCCAAGTCCAAGGGAATAGAATACAACCCTAAATTTGGATTTTTAAAAAAAAATTTAATTAGGGTCGCTGGCCTTAGGGCATTGGATAGAAAAACCGATATAAGATTTATATTATATAATTTGGTACATAAGTTGACTCTTTTTTGGAGCTTATAGATTTGATATTTTATAATTTTAAATGAAGTAAATATAATATTTTAATTTAGTTGGTTTTGGAATATTAGTTATTCAACCGTTACTCACTCAACTTTTTCGAAACCTTTTGTTTTCCATTCATAGCTATCCATCAGTTAACAACTATAGGTTTACCAAACACCATAGTTTATTTTTATCGCAAATAATCTATCAACTTCATTTATCCCATCAACCACCCTTTTACTAAACAGAGCGTAAATATGTGACAATGATAAGGATAGTGTAATTATATATATAAAAATACATTGTAAACTGTGTTCATTAATTAATTAACTTATATTGTAATTATATTTTTTTGCATAATAGTGAGATTTAATTGACACAAATTTTAAAATATTTTGTTTTTAATTTACACATTTTAAATAAAATGTACAAATTATATTATCCAAACACATCCTTAAAAATGTTATACTTTCACCGAAGTATTTCAGCACCGTCCACTCCTTTATTTTAAATTTAATTACATTATTTTGAGGCAACCGTCTGAATTCACATGAAAAATAAAACCCACCCTCTTCAACTATTTTTACCAAAAATGCCCCTTACGTGCCCTAGCTCTTCATGTAATCATCGTGTAAATAACCCAACACCACCGGGGCAAAATGGGAAATTCAGGTGACAAAGCTGTTTGGCCAAGCTACCGAAGGACCCTTTATCAGCTTCGCCCCCGGAGATGCAAAAGCTCATTATTTAAATCAATAACATCTTTGAAGAAATCGTATCTTTGGGGGTTTGTGCTTGTAAACCCTAAAAATCTGCATCAAGGCATTTAAACTTCGATCTGTTTCGATCTCTCTCTGATTCGTCCATGGCGTCCGGATCTCCTTCGGGTCGAGCTAACAATTCGGGTGCACAAGGTGGTTTCGACTTCGCTACCGACGATATTCTCTGCTCATATGACGATTACGTGAACCAAGACGCTTCTAATGGCAACCACTCCGATGCAGTGATCGGAGCCGCCTCAAGCAAGGTATTTTTGATTCTTTGCTCACTGTTTGATTTATCCGGGGTTGAGAAGTGCGCTTTTTGGATTTGGAAAGTGTTGAGAGAATGAATCAGCTGTGGTTCTCGGATTGGATGTATTTGGTTTTTGGTTTTCTGGCGTTTGATTTGAGATTGAGAAATCGCCTTGTTATTTATTCCATTTTGGAGCTTGTTTGAGCCGATTACGGTCCTAATAGCATCCATAGATTGAGAAATTGGATTTGGAAATTTATATACTGAATTTGTGAAAACAAAGTTCTAGATTTGAAGGTTTTGAATTTAGTTTAAGAGGATTGCCTCTGAGGCTCTGAAGGAAGGAGATTCCTTGGAGAGGAGACTGGAAAAGAGGATATTTCATTGTTATGAAATTTGCTGCGGGAGTTGGTCTGCTTTTATGTCTCAACATGTTCTGATTCACAAAGTTGCTGAATTGTCACTGAAGTAAGCTAAATTCCAAAGGCTTTATCCAGAACAAAATTGATTTGGGTGGTGGTTGGGTTTTCTTGCGTGTGTAGTTTGCCAAGTGGCCAACATCTAGGGTGGCAGGTGGCTCATGGTCCAGTCAGTGTACAGGAGAATAATCTGACTTAAAATGGAATTTGTTGCTCAATACATTTCATATCTTGTGGAATTGGAATTTGTTTTGTGATGTGTTGTGTACAATGTGTACATGTATATGGTTCAATTTGTGCCTTTTATATTCAAGGTATTCATGGTGGTTTTTAAAGATTTTCTGCCTACTTTGTATTTCAGGATTTTCATAAAAACAAAGTGTCAAGGTCATCGGCAGTTCCTACTACCAATGTCTACATCCAGCCAGAGGATTTTCTCAACCAGGAAATGACTGTAGTTGTTGAAAGGACCATGAAGAAATATAATGATAATCTAATGCGGTTTCTGGAGGGAATTAGTTCACGCCTTTCACAGTTGGAATTGTATTGTTACAACCTTGACAAATCCATTGGGGAGATGAGATCTGAATTGCAGCATGACCATGAAGATGCAGATGTCAAACTTAAATCCTTGGATAAACATCTGCAACAAGTAAGTTGTGTCATTTATGTTATTTAATATGTGTGCTGAACTGCTATCCATCGTAGATTTTGTCCTATCTTTTTTTTCTCTCGGTTAAGAATGAATTTGAAGATGTAAATGCCCTTTTCTTCTTTTCACTATAAATTTGGTTTACCTCAATCTGTTGAAGTGTCAACACTTCTTGCATTGATGCATTATGTCAGCTTCATTCTACTTCACAACAGTACAATTGATCTGGTTGATTGAGACCCAATAGAGGATAAACGTATTATCATTTTCTTTATTGTATCATTCTCTTGTGAATCCCTTTAACAAAACAAGTTGATGTTCTTGATTTTATCACCTTCATTATATTTCTGCTGCATGACATTCTATTGGTTCTGATTTTTCTGCTATGTTCCTTAAATCTTAGAAGGCTGTTGGCTATCAGCAAACTGTTGTTTGTATTTTTCACAAATAAAAAAATGATTATCATAATTAACATTTATCAAATAAGCTGTCCTCAGCTTGGGAGTGCCTGACAGTATCACAGAAATTGATGCACTGCCTACATTAGTGCAAGTAGGTTTTTAAGCACATGGTTTCATTGGGGGTTTCAATTGCAGGTGCACAGGTCCGTGCAGATAATAAGAGACAAGCAAGAACTAGCTCAAACTCAGCAGGAACTAGCCAAACTTCAACTTGCTCAGAAGGAATCCCCTCGATCACAAGAGGAGAAAGTTGCTACACCCGTCTCTGCAAACCATAAGATGGAGGATTTGCCTGATATGCACAATCTGCAACTGGCCCTGGCCTTGCCCAACCAAGTTGCCCCTCAACCCTCGAATGCTGCTAGAGCTCCAGAGCAGCAGCAACCTATTAATGCTGCTCCACCCTCCCAGATTCCGTCCCAACCCATGACTCAGCAAGGACCTTACTACTTACATGCCACTCAGTTGCCAAATCCAGCTGCTCAGCCTCAATCTCCTCAAGGATCTTATGTCCCTGCTGATTCCCCTTATCGGACCCAACAGCTGGTACAGAATGTGCCCCAAGGTCAAGTTAATCAATCTCCACAAGTGCAGCAGTTCACTCAGTATCAGCAGCAGTGGTCTCAGCAGGTTCCGCAGCCTCACGTTCAGCCAGCACAGTCGCAATCTGTGCAGTCTCAGGCTCAGATCAGAGCAGCTCCTTGTCATATTTATGCGACATATATGCCAACTCAACCTGCAAATCTACCTCAGGAAGCCCTAACAAGCCCCATGCCTATGCAAGTGCCATTGCCAGGGTTTCCTTATCAGTCAGTAACTCGTGCTGAAATGATGTCTTATGGGTCTGTTGGGCAACACCAAACCCAACCCCCACCTCAGCAAATTAAAGGTGGCAATGGGTATACAGCTCCTGAGACACAAACTCCGATTTCCTCTGGTGGTTCCTATATAATATATGAAAGTGAAGGGAGTAGATCCCATCAGCCACCCCCAACCCACATTTCACAAGGCGGTTACCACCCTGTCAATACCCAAATCCACAACCCACATCCACATCCACATCCGCCACCCACAAGTGCAGGTCTCATACTCAGAGGCCCCAACCCACCACCACAGTTTGTTCGCAACCACCCATACAATGAACTGATTGATAAGCTGACAAGCATGGGTTACAGAGGTGACCTTGTTGTAAACATAATCCAGAGGCTCGAGGAGAGTGGGAAGCCTGTGGACTTCAATGCCGTGCTCGACAGGTTGAATGGGCATTCCTCAGGAGGGTCCCAGAGGTCGTGGTGATCGGTAAGCAACTTGAAACTCATCAGTCTGAACGACTGAACCAACTGCTGTTATTTTGATGCAGTTATGTTATCCTTTTCTCTCCGGTACCTGCCAATAAAAGGGGGTAATATGGTATCCTTTTGCCTTCCATTTTACCCCTGAAAGAAATATGATTGTTGTATAATTACTGACCTCTTAGGATCTTATGTGAGCCAATGAACTACACGAAGACTCATTTGCGACAGTCTTACCGTTTTATTTGTTAGACTGTCCATCTCTAATGGTTTTAAGTGCCTTTAAGTAGATGTTATGTGTATTAGCTTAAGGCTTTTAATTACTATCTTTTGCTTTGTGCTGTCTTTCAAGCCTTTCATTGTAATCTCTGAAATCTTGATGTGTACTGTGTTCCCGTTACATGATTTATGTTGTATCCTTGAGTTAGATTCTTGTTTGCTAGATGATCTATCAGCGCTCATAAACGAGTAAATGGTGTACAAAGCCACACCGTTGCTTGCAGAAACTCGAATTACAAACCCTACAGCAGGATCTAGGGAGAACTTGCTTGGGCAAAACGAGATATTTATTCAGTGATTGCTAGAGAGAGTAGTTCTGTTGGCTTGTCGATATATTTTTCTGTCGAAACCAGTGATGGCTGACTAATGGTGGATTCATTTTCACAGCAAGAAGTCAATACCTCATTTTCCCCCATCTGTTGATGATGTTCATCTTGACAGTAGTAGGATGAATTACATGTTTGTTCTCAACCACTTAGGTGTTGTTTGGCTGTCAATCACCCACATGTTGCTGTTTCTCAACCACTTGGGTGTTGTTTTGTGACAATTTAACAAAAAATAAAAACAAATGAATCAAAATTTGTCAATTAATCACTGGCATTAACAATTGCTAATTATCTTCTTCTGTTTTCATAGTCCGGTTCTATTGGACTTATAGTCACTGTCTAAATCAATCGCTACTTAGTGTGATTGCTTCATTTGACAAAAAAAAAAAAAATCCTTATGATTGGTTCAAATTGTTATATTTTGCCACGCAAGAACTCAAATTCGCGGACTAAATATGCAATATATTTGCAATATAAACTTCACCGATAATAAAGCTTGTAGCAAATTGACCATCCCAATCTATAACAAATTTGGCACATTCTGATTTCTAAGGCCCCGAGCAAGTAAAAATAAAAATAAAAATACTCCGTGAAATGTAACCAGAAACAAACATGAAAGATGCATCTCCATTTCTGACTAACCACCTCTATTCATACACAATCGGCGTAGGGAGCAAAACGACAGTTTAGCTCGCGCGTCTTGAATCACTACACCGTGCTGTGAGTAACTGAGCGAATCGATGAATGGGTATTCACCGTCTCTGAGGGCACAGCCGATTTACGTTTCCATGTAGAAGAGCCAAGCGACACGACTGGCTAGCTAGTAAATTGGATGTAGCTGGCCTTTCCCATGGGACAATCGAAAAATCATCATAGTAGTCCTCCATTCCTCCGACAAAGAGTTGCCAGACGAGAGCACCGGCTCCTGAGCCGCCTTCTTTTGCAGAGTCGTGTATGGTGTCATATACAAGTTGGATTAACTGATCTCGCTGGCGAGGGTGGAAGCCCTTGTTCCGGTTAGATAGGCCAAACTCTGTCAGCATCACTGGCTTTTTGAGTCGCTCATTGCCGTCTTCAATATGAGATGTCAGCCACTTCTTCACAAAGTCTAGCTTTTTCTCAAGTTTACCAGTTCTAAGCCTACAAATCACAATGAAGAGCAAAAAATAAGAGTTCATAGGATTAAAGCGTACAACAAAACCTCTTCGCAAAGGTGTGTTGCTAAATGGAAGTATAATAATGCATATATATAAAGTTCCTTTGCGATCCTCTGTGACCCAAACAATTGCCTAAGTTTAGTTCAATCTTTGTTCGCTTGGAGAGGAACCCAGTTTAGTTGAAAAATGAGTTTTATATCTACCGTTTTTCTAACTTTTGCCCTGAGATCTATATCTACCATCCTTTTCCAAATCAAGTATGCTTAACCTATGCCGTTAGAAAAACCATTATATCTAAACCCGTTAAAATTTTTGATAGTGTTTTTGGCCTCTTGAACAAAAAATAAACCCCGAAAAACCCTAATTAAGGAAAGGGTTAAACATATACTCAAGAGACATGACAATACATGTTTGGTTCAAATTCCATTTGGCAGGAATAATAAGTTGACCTAACTAAAGAAAAGGGTTACAAAATTTCAATCTATTGGTGTGATTTTTATTTCAAAATACCAAGTTGCTAACTTGTGAACCAAAAGTTAGCAACTTGATATTTGCATATCATATCTAGCTCTACTTAACCAAAACCAAAGAAGGGCAAAAAAAAAAAAACTACGCAGTTGGTACTGATTTTAATTAACATGACATAGGACAAGACACGTACCATTGGTCAGGGTAAAGATGAACAGAAGCAAAATCAATTGATGGTAGCTGAGAGTTCCGAATGAAGTCAGTTCCAATTGTACTTTCCCATGTTGACGGGTTCACAGTTAACCTTTTAGGGTCTTTAGGGCCATAGAATCCCTCAAGACCCACTGTCACAAGATGCTTATTATCAAGTGATTTTACATAAGTGGACATGTCTTTGATCCAATCCTGCAAAAATAGTATGATATCAGAAGATATATACTCCTTAACAATATAAAAAAAACCCGGCAATGAGTTTGTTTAGGCACTTGCATATGCCTGTTATTTTGGAGGAGTTACAAGGGAAAGAGCACGCGCATGACTACACCAGCGGGTTATTACACTTAATTGATTGGGTATTCATAACAAAATTGTATATAAACAGGAAGGATTCAGTAAAGAAGCTCTTCCAACTTGGCTGAAGATACATTTCTTCCTTTCATCTTTGACCTAAAAGTGAATCTGAAGGAAAATGAGGTCTTCGAACTTGAACTAGGACAAGAGCTTCGAAACTAGAGCTTAAGCTTCATGAAGGGAACTCTACATGTCTACCAGACAAATAATAAAGGTACTAAATGGAGAAATGGAAATCATAATATATCGCTGCTAGTAAGGTCAAAACATCGATAAGGAATATTGGATGTTAAAACATCACAACAACATCAATAATCAATAATTCCAGACATATCATGACAGCTAGACCATGAAAGTTCAACTAACATTCCCATTTTAAAACAAGGATAAAAATTGAATTAATCATTAATCATAGTATTTAACCTCAATGATACCTACTAAAAAATTGGATGACACAAGAACACTGAAAATTCTCACCTGGAGAGTATCACCTGATGGATCAGTCATGCAACGAGGCTCATTGATTAGCTCCCAAGCCAGGATTGCAGGATCATCCCTGTATTCTGTTCCCGTGATTGTATTCTTCCTTGTTAATACAGTCTGAAGAGGCAGGAGTTAAAAACAAAAAGATTAAAATTGCTGGCATGATGAAAAGAATTTTACAGTTCAAACAGCAGCATTGGAGCATATATCTTTTTGTGCACACATAACAAGATAGAGAAGAGTACATTTTACATCAGATCAATACGATTAGAATACTATGAAAAGTGGTCACCATCATATGCCAGAATTTCTCTTTCATGTGACAAAGAACACTTATTTTCACTTGGCTCTTTCAGCCAATAGCCAAAAGACACCTATTCAAGAATAATATAATCAGGAAAGCCAAAACATGATCTGGCAATAATATAATTGAGTTAGTTCACATAACAACTTGCTTATAGCTTGCACCTAGTAGGGCCCTGTGTCCCAATACCAATCAAATGAGGAAAGTCCTGCATATTCAGGCAAACATTTTCCGTTTGTCATGTATCTCATAGAAAGCGTCTGATTACAATGCAACTGAGGTATATCCATTAGCAATCCTAAGGTGATGAATTAATGTTAGTCAATGAAATAATTTACAGGTTTCAATTTGCAGTCATCATAGGTCTCCCTAAACATCAATTTAATGCATATGCACAAACAGCCTAACAGGGAAAGAACAAGTGGAAGACCACCTTTATGTAACTCTTGAAGTAAGTGCGAATGGATGGATCAAAAAAGAATGAATCATTGGACGAACTTATTCCTATGCCTTCTTGCCATGCCCACTTCACATACTGAGTTTTTCCACCATAAGGTTTCAAATTGTTAACTAAACTCAGTATCAGCCTGACACGATGTCTTCTTGCTTCGGCAATAACAAAGTCCAGGGCCTACAATCAATTTAGAAAACAAAAATCAGCGCTATGTCCACAGATCTTCGTTTTAGAAAGAAAAAACAGAACATTCAATCGACAAGGAACATAAATGAAAACAACATTTTTAAGGAAAAGTTCATAGAAGACCGAAAAGTAACCTAGAACCCCAAGTAAGGAACTAAAGGCCTACAAATTCTTCAACATCATGCCAAGCTGTAAAGCAAACATTCTCAATGTAAACAGTCAATCCAAGGATTCCTTCTTTCTAAGCTCTTCTCTTCTTCAATTACACCGCAAGTTTCAATCTTTCTTACCGCTTCCACTACCAGCTGAATGGCATAAGCCTTCCTGCCTAAAATCTTATTTTTCAAAACATGCAAGCAAAACCTCTAGTGACCATGCAACAAGACCTGTTTACAAAAGGCAATGACTTCTCTAACAACTTGGAAAAAAAATCGTATAGGTTTTCCAGTGATCGCTCATTGCCATACTCCCAAAAGCCCGAGTTCACTAAAATAGAGTAAATAAGAGAACAAGGAAACCCCTTGTCAAAAGTTCTCAGCTAGAAGCAACATGGGGAAAAACAACAACTAGCAAGATCTGCAAATAATCAACTCTTAAGTCCTAGCAAAGGTCAGAGATCAGAAAATAAAATGAAATTTGCTAATACCTTAAACACTTGCTCATTGAACAAACCAGGGGCAATCTGGAGAGCATGGTAGGTGCCATCATTGAATGCCCAAGTTCGACACACGGTAAGACCCATCTTGGATCCAGCTTGAAGCATAGCACTTACCCTATGCCTACTGAATCCCTCAGAGGCATGATCCATAAGCCAGTAAGAGTTCCAGCCATTAATGTAATAGGGCTTCCCCTCCAAGTAAAGCTGAGTTCCATTCCTCCCCACAAAGCTCAAATTGGGCTGTGTGAAGAACCCTAATTTCATGTCACTAAATGATATGTAAAAGAAGGCAACTACGGAAGCCAGAACAACAACGGGGAAGACACATCCATTAGTTACCCCCATCTTCTTGGGGGAATAGAGTGATTTTGGCGAAGAGGACATGGAAAGATCTTCAATCCCAGATTGGATTCTTTACACCCTCTTACACTCAACCATCTAAAGAGGGACAAGGAACAATCAAATCCAGAGAAACGCAACCTAAAAGAGGAACACCCAGATGAAAATCAATTGGAAAAAAACTCAGATCAGTTGCAATTTAGTACCAAAACGATCAATTTGAGAAAGAGAGGGCTGAGATGGGTATTAAATTACAAGCAAGTCTCCAAATTAGGGTTTTGAACAGTTCAGAAATGGGAAATGGGCTAAGATCTGGAGATGCAGAGAGGGCGATGTTCGCAGGAGTGAATGTCTGTGCCTTTCCTATTGAAGATTTGAAAGAAGTGATTTTTATCAATAACCAAATAGAAACGCCATTAATGGAAACAAATCTTACCAAATTTGACAGACAGTGCACCTAACTCACCTTCAAGTCGACAGCATTCGTAATAATAGAAGACGAGAAAAGTTCATCTGCACTCTTTCCCTTTCCCTGTGAAAAAAAAATTAAAGTATTGAAGGTGAAGCTGAATTAAAAGAAAAAAAAAAGAAAAAAAAAAAGAAAAAAAGAAGTGAATTTGCTAATTAATTTAAGTAAAGTTTAAAATTAGCAAAATATCAGACCTTTTTTTGTAACAAAATAATCTATGATTGAGAAAAATACTCAAAAAATAGAAATTATATCCTTAAACTCCGCATTGGTTAAAATATACTGTACTTTTTTTTTCCACTTGACAATTTTCTGATATTATTTTATTGAACCAGATTGAAAATAATAAAATCTGAATTTGACTCTTTGAACTTTTTTTCTGACATTTTTTTATTGAACCAGATTGGAAATAATTATTTTCTGACATTTTTTATGTGTTTTGATTGAGAAAGTTTAAATAATTTAATTTTGAAAAATAATTTCCAATCAAACTTATAATCCTATATCCTTAAACCAGGTAGTAAAAACCGTGATATGTAAAAATATCAGGACTTTCATATTGTAAGTGATAGACCTTGGTTTTCCAAGACCAGGCAGTATCTTGGAAGTTCCAAAATAATATATTTAAATCAGAGATCGAGACCCCATTTTTTTTTATATATAAAAAAAAATTAGCACTGACCATGTGCCTCGCAGATTAATTAGTAGTTTTAGGAAGGTAATTTTAACTTATTAATACTTAGATGAGTTCGACCGATCGGTGCTAAAGACTGAGTAATTCATAGATTATGTAACACCACAAATTAAGTGTAAAAATATGAGGATCAAATTTATAAAAAGATTGGGTCTAAATTTCTGTTTACACAATTGTTTTTTTTTTCTTTGAAAGTGGTGTAAAATGACAGCACCCAAGCTTTTTCCTTGGAGTGTCGGTAGAGAATGAGATGGGCAGCAGATATCATATACTCCGACGAGCTGAGTAGGATTAAATTGGCTAATATAATACTTATCCAACTAATTAATCAAGATGTTTATGTGCACTAATTGATTGATGTTTATGTGTGCTAATTGACAAATCCTCATAATTGATAACAAATGATGTTATCAATTATTTATAATTTTATTTATAATTAATAAATAAAGATTGTACTGAATTTATCCTTAAGTCACCTATAAGTTCTTTTTGCAATGTTAACTTTTGCTCTGTTGATTCTCTAATCAGCTTTTATGATCCATTATATAGTCGATTTATATTAATTGGTGAAAGTGAAATTATTTGCTCCAATCGGGGTGACTCACTGGCGAAGAGTAAGAGAGAAAGTCAGAGGTCTCGGGTTCGATCACTACCGATTTACCTGGTGTGTGGATCTTACCGACAAAAAAAAAAGTGAAATTATTTATTATTTTATTCATTTATATTATGGGTATCTAAGTATTTTGTACGTACTTTAGTGATTTTCAACCAATAAAAGTAAATGGACTATACAGACACATCATTGACCGTTTCTAATCCAATGGATTATTATTGTAATGGGATCTTGTTTTAGTTGAGTTTTCGTTAAATTAGATAAGCCTATTGTAAGGAGAAAAAAATACTTTGAAAATATGTGGAGAGCAATATATTTTGGGAGACCATCTCTAATAGTTTTTTTTTTTTTTACAGTAGGCAAGAAATAGGCAGTCCTTACAGAAGTAAAGTACCACCATGATGATCCTCGCGGATGATGTTACATAGATCCCTAAAAGTAGGGAAATTACTAATCGTACAATTATTACTAGACTTAGCTATGAATCAGCTGCCTTGTTCGCTTCCCTGTAGCAATGTCTGAATTCTACGCTGTCAAAGCTCAAGCTAAGGTTCTTGATAAACTCCACTTCCCTCAACACTTCCCATCAGACATGACTTCTATCATTAATGCTCTTGATCATTTCTAGGCAATCTCCTTCCACTATGATTCTCTTAAATCCTCTAGAGAAGGCTAAGTTTACACCTGCACAGAAAGCAGCAGCTTCTGATTGTATAGGAGATGAAGCTGCTAATTGTGATTGAAAAATGTCAATCACAGATCCCTTGTGATCCCTGATGATCACCCCCACCTGACACACGCCCGTGGGCTTTAGTGAACCATCTACGTTGATTTTGTAGATAGCCTTAGGTGGTTTTGTCCACTTCGAATTGCGTTTCCTTCTAGCAATATGGTTGGGTTTTGGGGTTGTGTTATCGTTAGCTGACTGCCAGTCAGTAAAGTCCGCTGAAGCTCGGATTGCAATTATGCGTGATGTTATTGTTTTATTGTTTCTAAATATTCGATCATTCCTAGATTCCCAAATTTTTTGCCAAATGAAGCATAGTTCCTCAAGATCTTTTTTGCTATGAATCTTGTTAACGATATCTTCGACATTATTACAGTGAGTTGGGAGTAACTGGTTGTGTTTGCCCTTCAACTGCTCATAGGTTGCCACCGTCAACCTTGTGAAAGGACAAAGAGTGAAGAGGTGGTCGTTGTTTTCATGGTAAAAATCGCAAAAGCAGCAGTTGGGTTCTAATAGCTTTCTTAAAATTTCTCCAAGATAGGGTACATATTCTTTAAATTATTTATGTGGAGGGGGACAATATATTTTGGGAGAAAAAAACTTTTCTATTTACTTTTGGAAAATGTTACATATATAGAGAAATCTCTCTACATTTTGGTTTCTTTTTTAGTTTTGAAAAATGGGATCAAAATTTTGTTAAATTAAAAAAATGTCTTAACTTTTCCAAAACACTCTAAAATTATCAATTATCAAAATGGAGAATTTATTGGAGAGGGTGTAAAAAAGAATCTATTTATGGATATAATGGGGAGAGACGGCTAGACTAGAGTGGCTCCAAATCCCCGTCCTCTAGTTTGTCCCCCTTCTATCCTCCAGACTCTAATCTTCTTTCCTTCGTAAACTTCAATTAAAAAGAAAAATAAATATTTAAATTAAAATTTTAAAAAAAGATTAAACAAATAAAAATAATTAATTTTTGGGAAATTCCGCGTGGTGCCCACGAACTTTTACGAATTCCGCGTAGTATATACACTTTTGAAAAATTCCGTGTGATGCCCACAAAGTTTTGTAAAAGTCCACATGGTGCCCACGAGGTTTTTCAAAAGTTTATATGATAACAATAATGGGTTTTGATATTGAAAATTGAGATTAAAAATTATATTATTGTGCATTATAATTTGGAAAAACACTACAATATTGGGTATTGGTTTGAATCTTTTTTAAAACTAGTTGTTTTTTATATATAAATTTTCTTAGAGATAAAATAACCAATTTTTTTTCTCAAAAATCTTACGTCTTTAATTTTTATTTGTTTTCAATATTTAGTTTTTATTTATAAGGAAATGAGGAAAAAATAATAAGAACTATGTAGTAATATTAGTCATTTACAATGAACCAATATTAATAGAAAATTTGAAAATTACAAAAAGATATACACGTACACTTTTCCACATGAAAGCATTTTTCATACGAGATAATTTTTAGTACACAATTAAAAGTTTCACATTTGAATTGAGTATTAAAAATAGGAAAATAGTATGGCACCACCTTCTTAAATGTCCAATTTTAATTTTTATAAAATTTGATAAGTAAATAATTAGCTCTAAAATACGATTTATAAAATTAAATTGGTTAAATTTAGTTTTTACAAAAAAAAAATGAATTTTGGAAATTTATGATGTCACACCACGTTATTAAATTCTTCAACCCCGATTAATATGTCAAAGATTGGTTAGTTTAACTCTAAGAAAGTGTCCTTTTAAGAATATTTATATAAAAATAAATATTGAAAACTAAATATTGAAAACAAAATATTGAAAATTCCCTAAGAAAGTGTCCTAATAAGAAAATTTATACAAAAATTGGTTAGTTTATCTCTAAGAAAATTTTGAGAATTTATGATGTCACACCACATTCTTAAATGCTCATTTCCTTATAAATAAAAACTAAATATTGAAAACAAATAAAAATTAAAGAGGTATGATTTTTGAGGAAAAAATTGGTTATTATATCTCTAAGAAAATTTATATAAAAAAAATTAGTTTTAAAAAAGATTCAAACCAATACCCAATATTGTAGTGTTTTTCCAAATTATAATGCACAATAACATAATTTTTAATCTCAATTTTCAATATTAAAACTCATTATTGTTATCATATAAACTTTTGAAAAATCTCGTGGGCGCCATGTGGACTTTTACAAAACTTCGTGGGCACCACGTGGAAATTTTCAAAACTTTGTATACCACGCGGAATTTGTAAAAGTTCGTGGACACCACGCGAAATTTCTCTTAATTTTTTAAAAGAGGGGATAGAAAAAAAGGATATAATCGGGGACAGGAGATTCGGATTTGACGAGAGCGTTCATGTATTTAGAGCGACCTATTTAAATGGAAACTTGGTGTTTGACTCCTCCCATTATGCAAAGCTTCCTTGAGTTAATGGAGTCAACAACAATCACGCACCGTGATTTCTGCAAGACTCCGGCCACAAATTTTTGCTTACAAGAAAAAATTGTGGTATGTCGTCATTTTAAATAGATTGACAAAGAATAAAATTTTCCCCAAAAGAGACCTTAACTTGTGAATCCATGACCTCCAAAAAAATTAAAAACACTCCCTTTTTTTTTTTATCAATTTAATTAGATGTGAAGCAATATAGATCCCCTATAACACTTTGTGTGTTACGCTCGGTGTTACACGTAATTATTTCGAGTATAAATTAGCATTAAATTTTTAAAAAAATTATATTTATACTCTAGACACTTATGTTAACATGTCTATAAACTTTTATTACTAAAATATGTATTTTTAAAAAATATAAAAAATATTTTCTAAAATAATCAATCTTTTAATTATCCATAATTTTTAATAATAATTTTTCATAATAAAATTTTATAAACATGTTAATATAAGAGTATAAAATATAAATACAATTTTTATAAATTTTTTTAATGTGATTTTATATCTAAAATAATTAAGTGTAACACCTGGTGTTACATGGGATTTGGACTGGATATGAAGCAGTAAAAGTTAAAAGAGGTAGTCAACCTAGGAGTAGTCAAATAAATTACTAACATCTCCTCCAATCACTCCCTTTTTTGAAAGACTTTTCGGGTAACCTTTAAGGGAAGGTTGGTTTAGTATAACTGTTGCAATAGATCTTATAACAAATTCAGAAAAAGATACAAATAATTCTAATGTTTGAATTTGTGAAGGTCAATACAAATACAAAGATTAAAACTTTTCTATAGAAACGTCTAGGATGGTTGACCGATAGATACTAGAAACACCACGGGAGGCCTGAGGGCCACTTGGCCACATTGCAATCTCTGCTTCTCTATTTTAGTTTTTAGGTAAGTCATGTGTGGCTAATCCTTTCTTTATTTTTGCTCTCGTTTCAAGATATGGTTGATGAAATGTGAGGGTTGATTTATGGTTATTTCTATTCATGTCTATTTCAATCTTTCTTATTCCGATATTGCTAATGTTATTGATGATATCTTGATTAGCTACCTCGATAAAATCACATCGCACTAGGATTATAGCTTCATCCTTTATAGGGTCTTAATACGCAAGTAGCCAGCATGTCTTGTAGGAATGGTTCGGGAATCTTGATGGTACAAAAAGATTGACATCTAGGTGATATCTCTTTCAATGAAAGCGATAGGTGGGCTGACGACTAGGTGAGAAGATTGACGAGACGAGAGTGGTACGACTAGATGCTAGGAGTTTAGGATCTAATGCTACTCACCATCATGCTAGAGTAAGGGATTGTAGTGGTGATCGAATAGGTGGCCGGCCTACTAAAGTTTGTACACAAACCAAACCCTAAAACAACTAATAGAAATCAACTTAACTAAAGGGAAGCTCAAAGATAGGAAATCAATCATTGTTGCTAATTGGGAGCTAAGCTATCTTCCTTTACATTCCCTTATTACTCACTATTACTGCGTCATCTCTACTATGATATCTACTATTGTTCACATCATCTCTACTACTTTTGCTACTACTCTCTTTCTCTTTCTCTCATTATTAACAAGGGAAACACATATAACACACGCTCTCTGTGGGATCGACACATGTGCTTAACCCGCTATACTAAGCTTTTAAGTGTAGGTATTTATTTGGCGAGAAGCAACGGTCGCTTTATGTCAGTCGTCTGACTTTTGGTTTATTGGAAATGACAAATCCATTACAATATATAGTCTGAGCCTTAGATTATTGATCACACACCCCTTAATTTTGTGGGGAAAAATAATGATAAGATGAAAGTGTCATATCACTTTGACCAAAATCAAAATTGGAATTAGGTTCTTCTTAAAACCCATTTTTCCTAACAACATTATCAAATATTGAAGTGCCAAAGTTTTGTGTGTTGAATAGACTATTGTGAGCTAAGGCCTTTGGTGGGCCCTTTTCTGTCCAGTCGACTAGTAGGTTATTAACCTCAACTCATCTTTTCCAATTCAAATCCTCTACAATACTCCCTATATTACTAAATTATTTTTATATTTATTTATTCTTAAAAAAAATTATAAAAATTACATACATATTATAAACCCCTATTTGAATATGTTTATAAGTTTTTATTTTAAAAAAATCATATTTTTACATTTTTTTTATAAATTCAAAAGGTATTATTTTATGAAATATAATTATAAAAATTTTTAAAACATGATTTTTCAAAAATAAAGTTTATAAACATATAAAAATAGGTGTTTAGAATATGTATATAATTTTTATAATATTAAATAAAGGTGAAAATAATTTTGTGATGTAGGGAGTGTTATGGGAAATGTTATAGATGATTTGAATTGCATCTTTTCCAATTGGACTTGAAAATTTAATCTTCCACCTAAAATAAAATAAATAAATAAATTGATAAACATGTATTGATGCCCTCTATAAAAAAGAGAGGCTCAAAAGATTTTGCCCACGATTCCTTCTCAATGTTGTCTTTTTAGTAATAGAATTAAGGATGGTAACCGTCTTTTTTTTTTTTTTTATGATTTTCATTTTACTAGATTTATGATATATGTTATGGAAATCGCTTAGAAAACACGAATCAAACCACGAAGAACCACAAACCAAACAAGAACACACAAGATTGTTTAGACGGTTCGGTTTTACCCTACGTCCACGGAGCCTTAGAGGGAAGACTCGCCTAAAATCCACTAGATCAAAGGTTCAAACAAAAACTCGGTTTACTGCAAAATCAACTAGCAAAAATCAAAGTAAAAACCCATAGTAAACATATGAATGCAAGAGCTAAAAGAAAACACAAGAATATAAGGTAATCGGAGATGAGAATCTCCCTTTTGCTAGATCTGTGCTTCAACCAAGAAGCTACCAACAAATCTAGAAAGATGGAGCCAAGCTGTGCTGAGGATGACCGTCTCGAAGCTTGACGTGCCACCGTCATCTCTTCTTCTCCTTGGCAATGCCGAGGACGTTTTCTCTTCTTCTTCTTCTTCTTCTTCTTCTTCTTCTTCTTCTTCTTCTTCTTCTTCTTCTTCTTCTTCTTCATCTTCATCTTCATCATCATCTTCTTCTTCTTCTTCTTCTTCTCCTCTCTCTCTCTCTCTCTCTCTCTCTCTCTCTCTCTCTCTCTCTCTCAGGGTTTACCTGATGAACTGCCGATGAGTCAAGCAAGAAGCTAGGGTTAATGCTTATATTGAGAAGCCTTTAATCCAACGTCGCATCCTAACTCTTCAGAGATCAAGCGTCATTGAGCTTAAGCTCGGATCCAATTACCATACACAAAATAGGCCCAATAACAAAATGGGTCCAAAGACATATAGCATCCACAAACCACATTGTAACCATCTGATCTATTCCATGTGTGATTCATCAAACCTAGCTCGAGCCAGGGATTGATCACTCATGAGCCATGGTTGCTCCAATGTGGATGCAATGGTGTGTGCTAGTGTGTTGTGCCATACTCGAGCTTGTTCAAGAGTTTTACAGATTATAAGGCTTTTACAATTTGCCCCCTTTAGTAAAAAAACTCTCAAAACAACTGATAATACATATTTCAATAGGCATTATAGAGTAGTTTTAGTTGCATTTCATGGTTGTTTGGTTATGTTTTAGATTTAATTTCATATTTTGTTCTTTTGGTTGGAAAGTTTAGAAACTACGCTATTTCGATTGTTTTATGTAGGTTCGTAGATCCGGCTTGTAATTAGCTTGGAAGAGTTCTTAATGCAGTGAAAAAGAAGAAGAAAAGAAGAGAAAAGAGAGCAAGGAAAGCGAAGGCCGGAAGCAAAGCACAAGAACACTGAGTTCTGATGCCTGTCGCGATCGCGAGTCTCGATGTCGCACCCGCAAGATCACCCTGTCGCCATGGAGAGATGCCTGCGAGAAGAGTATATTGAACACCCTAAGTCGCGACAGCGAGTTCGTGCAGAGAAGTTCAGTTCGAAAGAAAAATTCTATCTTTTCGGAAGGAGATTCAATCCAATTTTTTGAAGACTTATTCCTTAGGGTTTAATGAAGATATTTTGAGACTTATTTATTATTATTTTCAGTTTAATATTTTTAGGATATTTTATATTATTTTAGAATTATTTTCGCATTATCTTTAAGGAAAGTATCTAGGTTTTCGAGGTCTCTTTCTTCCTATCAAAGGGAGGCACGAAATAGACATTAGAGAAAAACTATTATAAGACCTTCAAGCATAATTTATAGTAGCCCTAGCAATTGAATTTATAGTAATTCAATTCAAAATAAGGAAATGTGTGCATATTGGGGGTCATGTTCAACAAGATTGAATTTTTCAGCAATCTGAACATTCAAATCGATGGAAGCCCAAACTAAAACATTCAAATTATGAAAACGGGATGAAAGAACAAATACCAAAATTGAATAATTCTAAATTGATGCAATAAAAAATGAAACAAGCAAGATTAAAGAAAATAAAAAATTACTAAAATTAAACACAAGGAATCCAAATATCAATGCAACAAAAATGGGAAAACGAATTAAAAAGAAAAGGGAAAATGAAGAAGGAAATGTACCGATTTGATCGATAAAGACCATAAGAAAGAATCTGAGAGATCCTCGTGAGATCTGAAGGAGGAAGGAACAAATGATGAATTAGCAAAGAGGAAGAGATAGAGTGAGAGAGTAACCGAGGAAAGCAAAAAGCAAGAGGGAGAAAGGAACGACAGAAAATGACAGTAAAAACATTATTGTGTTATAAACATGTTACAAACTAAAAATATAAAAGAGAATATAGAGGAGAGGCAAAGAGAAGAGAGGAGAAACTGATGTCTTCATTATGGTTCCAAAGGACCCTTTATATAGAGATTATACACCTTGGACCCCAAGTCTAACTAGGGTTTCCCATGTATCCACATAGAATAATAATAATATTATAACACTCCCTCTTGGATATACATCACTAATATTATAAAACTGTCATATTAAAAACCTCGCCTAGAAAACCCAGTGGGACCAAAACTAGGACCAAGGAAAAATACAAATGACATACGATACACTTTGATGATACTGCTCGTTAAAAAACCTTGTCAGAAAAACCCAGTGGGACAAAACCTGATCGAAGGGAAAAAGAGTGCAGTGCGTGTATACTCCCCCTGAATTCAACATCCTTCTCGAAGTATTCTCATTCATCTTAATGTCACTGTCTTCATGAGCTTATGGTCGAATCTCAACATTGCCTTTGATGTGTATAAGCTGGAATGTCTTCATTATTGACTTTGACGCGCTTGACTTCCATGTATTGGTGTTGAGCTGCCTTGGATGCATGAGTATAAGGTACTTCAGGACCTAGTGTGCTTTTCATTGTTGATCTGGGGAATCTAATGTATTAAATGATGCTTAAGTTGCCTCATTAAAAACCTTACCTTGGAAAAACCCAGTGGGATAAAAACCAAGATTAAGGAAAAGAGTACAACTTTGTATGGTATTTCGGGGCCTAATAAAATGTCATCACTTTAACAAATATAGGTAATTCAGATACTCTAATAAGGATCTTTAATAGACCTGTCAATCGGATCAAACGGGTCGGGTTCGGGTCGTAACGGGTTTCGGATAAAACGGGTTTCGGATAAACGGGTCTCGGGTAAACCCGAGTCGATACTAACTCGGGTTGACCCGGGTTTCCGGTGGGTTCGGGTTGATTTCGGGTCAATTTTCAGATTGTCAATTTTTTTATTTTCTCAATCAAAATTGACACTTCGACGCTCCATAAAAAGTGTAAAATGCTAAAATGAAAGGGCCTAACTTATCGGAAATGACAAAAAGACAAACATAACCAAATATTACAATAACCAACAAGTTAAGATGACCAAATACTAAAAATATCCAAAATATCTGATCATTTGAAGATTCTAAATACGAGTCTAAAAATCTGCAAATTCAAACACAATAGATAGGGTTGAATAAAAATTAGTTAGGATAACATCCTTTACAATAGAAATAAAATCCAATACAAGCTTCAAAATATGATATTAGATGAGCCACAAAACACAACTAGCGTACTCCTTCAATCGTCAGATCCCCATTTTGTTCATTTGATACTCAATTCCTCGAATATCTTGGTGTTCATTTTTATCTGTATTGTAATAAATATTCAATCAATACTCTAAATCTCTAATCAACTATACAAGATAGCGTATCAATGCCATTTAAAGTAAACGTACCTTCATCAATATGAAATCCAAACAACCAAGTGCGAGTAGTCAATAGCGCATCTGCTGTATACGGATGAAGAGAAGATCTCCATTTCGTGAGAACTCTAGCTCCCATACTAAAGGAAGATTCGGATGCCACAGTAGTAATGAGAATCGCTAAGATGTCTCTTTCCAAAAGAGCGAGTATGGGATATTTGAAAGAATTTTCCTTCCACCACACAAGAATATCTAAATCGGTAGTGTGACTTAACCTCGACTCATCTAGGTACGACTGTATCTTAGTTTTGTCTTCAGAAAAATCACCATAATTAGCAAATGCCTAAATATGGAATCAGTTAAACATAGAATTTAGATTAGCACCAAGCTAAAAGATCAACGTAAATAATGACGAAAGAGCAATAAGTAATAACTAGATAAGTAATAAATGTAGATTAGCAATAACTAGAGAATTAATAAATAAATAAATGTATAAACAATTAAACATAGAAATTTAAAGTAGTAATTTAGATTAGTTTACCGCCATCTCATCTTCATCACGATGTTGGTTCTCTTGTATGCCTCCTACACTTGCTTGAGTAACATTGCGGTTTGCATACTCATTAAATAACTTACAGAACTGTTCCATCACATGTTCACCCTTTGATGCAACAGTTGTAGTATTCAACACTTTATCCAATTCTTGGAAACAGAAAAGGACAAATTGAAACTTATAGCAAGGATCCAATATTGCAGCAAAAGAGAAAACAACACTATATGTTTCCCAATACTTATCAAACTTCTCCTTCATCCGGATTGCCATGTCTTTCAAGATTGGGTCATCTAAGTAACATAAGCTCAATCTTCCACACTGTTTTCAAATATAGATTGGATGTCAGATATTTCTTTCCCGACATAAGAGTTGTAAGTTCATCAAAAGGCTTCAGAAGGGCACAAATCTTTTCTATTCTGCACCATTCCTCTTCACTTGGAATTTCAGGATAGTCCCGATCAGATCTCCTTGACAAAGGGACACGTTATACCAATGCTCTTTCAAGCATTTTATATGTAGAGTTCCATCTAGTAGGGCAATCCAAGCTCAAATTCCTAGAAAGATCAACGTGGGCAGCAGAAGCAACTTCCATAAACTTCAACACTCTACGCTCTGAAGAAACATTGTAGGTCACCAACTTCCTAACCTTCTTTACCTCATCAACAATTACTTTCAACCCATCTTGAACAATTAGATTCAAAACATGGGCACTACAACGCACATGGAAATAGTCACCCCCACAAGGCAAAGGACAATGCAACGAGAGACTTTCGGCTAACAAGTTTTGCATATTGTCATTGCACCTAGCATTATCTAGTGTCACAGAAAACACTTTCTTATGAATTCCCCATTCCTTTAAAAGAGCCAACACAATATCATGCAACACAACTGCAGTGTGAGGTGGTTCGACATGACAGAAATTCAGAAGTTTAGCATGCAAATTCCATTCATCATCAATATAATGTGCAGTTAATGAAAGGTACCCTTGACCAACAACATAAGTCCACATATCAAAAGTCAAGCAAATATTCCCAGACACAATCGACCGAGCCTTTGACTCTCCACCAAGGCCCGGTCTTTGGTCTTCTTTACTGCATAACATTCGGCTCCACACAGCTCCGTCGTTCTTTGTCGATGGTTAAAAACAGAACAAAAACCACAAAGGCACACAAAAACAAAGGAAGAAGACGAAGGAATAGTGCACATGAAGAAAGCAGATTCCTTTTAATTTGTACGGGGCAACCTCTTTTTCTTCCTCTTGTTTTGAATTAAATAAAGAGGAAATAAAAGTCAAAACCTATGAAACCTAATACCCAAGGCCATCATCATTATCCCCTTTAGATATGAAACCTAATACCCTAGAAAACAAAATGGAAGATTGCTTGCAAAAGCCCGAGAAATCAAACAAAAGCCCAATCCAAATATAGACAGTTGCTACAAAAGTGAAACTGACGTACATGGATGTTACACACAAAAGAACGTGGTACAGAAAAAACTGCTATAGAAAAAAAAAGATGTAGTGGAGAGCTTCTGTTAACCACCTCCATCCACTTTATAAAAACGATCAGGGCGTGTTTTCTTCCTCCCTCCCCAACACCACCTCCACCTTCATTAATGGGGTGGATCTCCTCCCCATCCTCTACCTCCCCTCACCAAGGTAGGGGAATTTGCCCCACCTCCACCTCCTTTTCCCCACCTCCATCTCCTCCACCTCTTAAAAAAGAGGGGAAAAAACAGGCCCTTAGCACTGCAGTTTTTGGGGGGCCAGTTTTGCTCCCGACTGGTTTCCTCCTGCCTGGCTTTCCTCCTGCTTCCAAAAAAGCTTCACCTGCACAAAAACAAGAAAGAAAGGATGCTGGCTGGTGAAACAGCTAGCAAAACTTTTCTTCCCTTCCTGGCTGTCCCCCTTGGCTTGCTTCTTCTGCACTTAAGGGGCGTCCATTTCTTTACAACCTCAGCAAAAGCAACAAACACATGCGCTCTTCTCCTCCCGGGTGCACCAGCAACCACAAAAACAACGAAGAAAAGGGGGATTGGCTGGATAAACAGTCTTCCTCCTAGTTCTTCTTGTTCCTGCAATCATCCATAAAAAATTCAGTAAGAAGAAGAAGCGGCAGAACAAGACAGCAACTTGTTTTCTTTGTTTGCAGGTATAAAAAATAGAGGAATGGGAGATGTCAGCACACATTCTCTCACCTAGGGGATGATCCCGGTAATAGGCCTAAGTATAAGATTACTTTTTCCTAGGGGTCAGTTTCATAATAGGTTGAGAGCACTCACCCGTAGTCGGCTCGAAATTCTCTTTCGCCGCTACATTCGATCCCGACGCGGATCGGTTTATAGGGTCGAAGTGCTGCCGAAATTCGAGAGACTCAAATCAGCAAGTTCATCAGTTTGCCAGGGTGGTTCTCAAAAGTCAAATCCAGGCAGCCAAAATACAAAATACAAAAGACCCAAAAATAAGGACTAACTTGAGGCATAAATCTCCCCTAACTTGCTACCAAATTGCAACTAAATGGGAACCCCTAAATGCCACACATTGATCTTGGATGTGGGAAACCAAATTCTTCATGTCAAGATTCAAAAGTTCAATACCAAACTGAAATCCACTTAGCATGAAAAAAAAGGGCTTAAGTTGGGTTTCATAAAAAAAGAAAAGAAAAATCATCGGCTAATGTAATTGGGAGGGGAAAAATCACTGTGGAATCCTCAATCAGTCGGCTCAACAAATCAGTCTCAGATTGAAATAAGTAAACAGGGTTCAAAAGGAAAAAATGATGAACCGAGGATACCCAATTCGAGAGGTGGAGGTTGTAACCGTTCCTGAGGTTGCAGTGGCTTTATTCGACCCGCAGTTGGCTTGAATAAGAACGCCTCTTCCTTTTGTGACAACCTTGGCTAGCGGAAATGATGTAGATTGGATAGTTTTATGGAACCGATTAGGGACGGAAGGTCCGAAATCAGTCTTCAGTTGATAGTGGTGGGTCCGTGGGTGTGTTAGGGAGAAAACCCAGCCAGAAATTGCAGAGAAGAGGAAAGAGATAGATGTTGAAGAAAGGAAATGATTTTCATTAGTCGATTATGAAATTATAAAATACAAGCATATATAAGCCTTGAACTGGGTTTGACAATCAACACATAAAACATAAAGGGAACCGGGTTCACTACTAAAATAAAATCATAACCCATTAACTAGCCCTGCATCAGTACTCCGCTCTTCAAAGATCATTGTCCTCAATGATCAATGCAATATGGCAGCAATACCCATATAAGCTTCATTCGGCAAGCATTAGCTAACCACTAGGCACCGGGATCGAAGATGAGGGGAGTAGCATTTGTCGGTCTAATCCATAAAAATCCCAGTAATAGTTGAATACTCGCAGCTGCAGTCGCCAAATGATCCCTTTAATGAACACCTCCGAGGTCGAAAATAAGTGTTATAACATGAGGAGTATTGATAGAAACATGGAGATCACCTCCCTTTATCATTATCTGGAACCCATCAGCAGCAGCCCATTTTATAAGTAATAAAATCCAGCCGACTAACCTCGGATACCAAGCTGTCATAGTTATGTCATGTGCCTCGTTAATACTTGGCAGCTCAGCTTTCTTCACCACAACAGGTGCCAAATTAGGAGTGCTTCCAACAGGGACTAACTCGAATGCAAGTTCACGCCTCTTGCTCATATTTGTTGCAAGTAAAGGGTTGTCCAAACTATGAAAATTAAAATTTCTTCCCACCGAACAGCTTACCAGATCAGCCTTGTCTGTGAACAATGTCACACCAAGAGCTTGGAGAAACCAGAAATAATGATCATGGACAATCCGCAACTGAGGTATAATTCTGTTTTCGACTTCGGTCGCACTGAGGATGTCGCAGTTCCTGATGACCCTTGAATGGTTGCCGTCGGGATCGAAAACCAAATAAGTGGCACTGATTGCCCAAACTCGAACATCAAAATCAGTACTTCCCTTCATTATTTCCTTAGGTGGATTTAAAAATAACAGCCCCCATGTTCTCTTTGGCTTTAAATCTGAGGTCACATGATTGATTTCCTGATTTCCCTTTGCAATTTGCTTCATCATTGCAATCTTATCGACTACCCCTCCATCACAATTTTGTGCACTCTGAGCTAAACTTCTTCCCAAGTTGAGCGCCAGTAATTCACTACACTCCACCATCCTTTGAGAGTTCTCTAGCAGCCCTGCAACATCGGATATTGGCAAACATCCCAAGGAAATACTAACCTCAAATATCATGCTTGCACCTCCGGGATCAAAAACAGGTTGCGATTGAAACGAACTAATTAACCCTACCCTTACAACAATCAGCTCAATCCTATTCTCAACCCAAGGGTGTTCTTTCTTCCTATTCGTGCCATACATTAGTGCAGACATTTCATCGAGTGCCTTGTGGGCGATCGAACTGAAGGTTTCCTTTGTAGGAATCAACTTGTCACTTACCGACTTAGGTGATTCCTCCAGCAAGCCATACCTAGCAACCATCAAGTACTTTCCTCCCGGATCAAAAGGCGAAATCCCTACCATATCATTTGAAATTTCATCGAAAGCTTGATGGGCAATTAGAGTAGAATAAACCTTGAACTGTTTATCCTTGCTAACCATAGCTGATAGTTGCATCCCTAACTCATCACCAATGCCCTTTATAACAAACTGTTTACCCAAACAGAATGCAAACACAACAGTTTTCTGAAGCAAACTCCCATACACCACATCATCCGATATTTTTCCATTCATTAGTGCAGTAAGTGCTTCACCTAAATAGGCCCTGTTCAAATCATCAAGCATCCGTATACAGCCTAATACTTTAGTTTCAGATGAAATCGATCCTCCGCCAGGATCGAATGACAACAGCTCAACACAAGCATATATCACAACTGGATCAATGTCAAAATCATGCTCAAATTGCATAACTCTATCGATAGAAGGGTTACCTGCCATTGAACTTCCCAGTTGAAGGATTTCATCAATTGTATCTTCTTCTGGCATTTCGTCGAACAGTTTGTGTGCATTGAGATTTAGGAGCTTCTCTGTCACAGAAGAAACCTCCTCCACATTGAGGACCTTCAACTCAGTTTGTGCTTCATAAGGGCTCATTGTCTCGACTCCAAGATCGAGCTCGTCATCACTTGTGACATCGTCTTCCTTAGTGAACTCAATTTCCTCGCTGTCACTTGCCTTGTACATTTCATCGATGAAGTGATGAGCAACTAGATTCCTATGCGTGAGATTGGGATTACCTTGAGAAATCGGGATAAGTGGTGCTTGCTCTATCGGCATCAGAGTTTGGAATTTGGAGGAATCGGAAGTGTCTGGTTGTCCAACCGAGGCCATATAGTGAGCAAACATCTTCCTGAGTTCGGACATCTCCGCGTCACGTTGCGCATCACGCTGTGCTTGAGAGGACTGAGTAGATGCGATGGCCTCTTGCCAAGGCTCCGATCGAGAGATGGAAGACCGCTGGACGTACTCCGTTGGCGATGCAACTCTAGATCCAGACGGGTCAGATGCCTCCGGAGACCTAGCGCTCATGAACTGCGTGAATAGCTTTCTGATCTGGTCCATCTCGGTGTCTCTCTGCGCCTGAGTCGTATCTCGTTTCACCTCCAGTGATTGAGCAACTGTGAAGGCTTCTTCCAAACCTTCCAAGCGCCAGGCGACATCTTCAATCGTCGCCTTCCCAGGCGTATTGTCGGCCATGGAAACGAGGTCGGAGGAACGATTGCTCTGATACCAATGATGCAGATTGGATAGTTTTGTGGAACCGATTAGGGATGGAAGGTCCGAAATCAGTTTTCAGTTGATAGTGGTGGGTGTGTTAGGGAGAAAACCCAGCCAGAAATTGTAGAGAAGAGGAAAGAGATAGATGTTGAAGAAAGGAAATGATTTTCATTAGTTGATTCTGAAATTATAAAATACACGCATATATAAGCCTTGAACCGGGTTTGACAATCAACACGTAAAACATAAAGGAAACCGGGTTCACTACTAAAATAAAATCATAACCCAATAATGAGCCCTGCATCAGGCAATCGAAGATCTCCGACACCCTCTTGATCGATTGCTCAGAACAAAAGAAAATCCACATTAGAAATTCCCAAACACAAACCCTAGATGATTTTTCAAAACCCAAATCCATCAAATTGGGTCAAATTGAGAACAAATTGAAGGGCAAAGGAGGAAAATGAACCTGTCGTAGCCTTTCTTTGGACAACTTCTCGACATCTTTGATCAACAGAGGCTTGTTCCGGGCTGTCCAAACTCGACCTATTCCTCCCCTAACTTCACCCTAGTTCGACCCGCTCTTGAAGATACCGCCGGATCTATCTCCGTCTTTTGCCCAAGCCCTCAAGTCGCTGTTGTCGTCCTAGTTCGTGCAACCTGCACACGCAGCAACTCCTTCTGTCAATTGCACAGAGACGAGGCGTGTGGTTTGGTTTGGGAGCTGAAATTGAACCCTATTTGCACTGAACCAGAAAAGAATAGAATGGGCAAATGCTGGGCTTGGGTGAATTAATTGGATGGAGTGGGCTTTGGTCCTCCTTTGGGCTACGGTCAAACCGAAGCAAATCACCAATGTACATATAATTTGTATACGGTGAGGTTTTCACAAAAAAAATGATTAATTACAAAATCGACCCATAAAAATATAAGAATTATAATTGGCACAAATTAAGAATTCGAGTTTTATCAAAGACATAAAATTAAACTCGTCAAATATTCTTTGCCGATTAATTCTAGTGGATCAATCTCAAACCGACTCCTAAATAAAAAAAACGCAGTCAAAATCTCAAATCGAGTTTCACCAAATATAAACTCGGTCCTATTTTAGAACTACGTAAGACTTGATACTCTTTTACGAACTAACGTAGGAAATTCGGTATAAAATTTAACATATATTGAATTCAGTCACCTTTCCCAAAATTAAATCATTTTCTTGACAGAACTACGGGTGATTTGATTCTCTTATAAAAGATACGTAGGACACTCGATACAAAGCCAAGGCTCGTCGAGTTCAATCGCCAAATAAAAACTCAAATTGTCCATGCCGACTCGATACAAAGCTTCTGCTAGTCGAGTTCAACCCTCGCCCTCAAATGATCTTACGATCAAATCCAATCAAATACAAAATTTTCTTTTGTTCCGAACTACGGTGATTTGATTCCACCAAACAAGTGGATACGTAGGAAACCCGGTGTAAATCAAATTCTCACCGAGTCCAGTCACATCCAAACTTTCAAAACAAATCTCCTCAAATTCACTTTTCGACTCTAAGTCGTCCCAAATATCAAAATTTTCATCAAATCCAAAGTGTCTCATCCGACTCGATACAAAGCTTCCCCTCGTCGAGTTCGATCTTGACTAAAACTTCAAAAAAAACCCAAATACCAAATTCAAATTTGTTATTTTTAAGAACTACGTGCGATTTGATCCCTTCCAAAAGGGTATGTATGAAACTCACAAACGAGTTCAATCACAACCCCCAAATTGACCTTCAAGTCAAAACAAATCAAAACAAATTAAACTCCACATCAAAATCAAAATCAAAATCGTTTTCTATGCAAATGATAGGCGGGTTACTTGAGTTACCCTTCCGGGAAGGTGGGCTGAGGTTACTTGAGTGGAGTGTTGTTCGAGCTACCCTTCCTAGAAGGTGAGCTTGAACTTTATCCTCTGATGCATACAAGAAAACAAAACCAAATCCAAACCAAATCAAACTCAACACAAACTCAAACACTATGAACTACATGAGGCTTGATTCTCTTCCAAGAGATACGTAGGCAACCCGCTAAAATTCGGGTGCAGCCCAAATCACCAAAACCACTTAAATCTCGGTATCGATACAACTTCGAATCAAGAGGATAACCAAAAGGGGTCGAACTCAAATATTAAAAATCAAATAAAATGTGTTGTATAATTATTTGCGTATTTTTGTTCAACAATGTATATACGGAAAACACATGTCAAATACAAGTGTACACAACAAACAAATATCAACTTACATCACCGAATGAACAACAGTTGTGAATATAATCCGGTTTAACGAAGACTTACGCAGAATCGAACCTCGCTCACGATGAACGATCAACAAGCATATAAATCTAATCTTTTAATTCCCCTTCACACCGGTAATTGATGAATGATATCATAGCCAAAAAGAAGATCTTGATGCCACCGTCATAATTGAAGGCTTTCTTGCAAACCCTAATTCATTAAGAGAGGCTATCGTTAAGAGAGACTATCGTGCTGATAACATGTTATAAACTTCTTACAAACTAAAAATATAAAAGAGAATATAAAAGAGAGGCAGAGAGAAGAGAGTAGAAATTGATGTCTTCATTTGGGTTCCAAAGGACCCTTTATATAAAGATTACACACATTGGACCCCAAGTCTAACTATGTATATCCACATACAATAATAATAATATTATAACATATTTTTATTTGATCGTTTACACAATTTATAGTGTACATCCCTTTTTACATCGAATTCTCATTAATGGCCCAAACTTTCAAAATTGTAGGAAATATATCCTTGCTACGGGCTTGCTTGTGGAGTAAATATTTCATAATCTATCCTGTAATTTAGGAGGAGAAAAAATAATACAAAGCATGTATTTTTTTTTATTAGGTAAAAATTCGAAGGTCAGATAGGCCTGACTCATCGAGAGGCCGACCGAAGTCGGCAGACGGTGAACCGTCTAACAGAGCAACCTAAAAACAGAAATACAAATAACAAGCGTAATGAACCAAACAGAAATAAACTCTACAACAAACGTTCCAAGAAGGCCAAACACCCCAAAAGAAGATCGCAGCCAAGCACCACCGAACAGTAGCACCGCGAGCCAGTAGTACAGCAGGACACTAACTCCTGTGGGTAGTGCAGACAAACTCCAAGGAAACTCTATCCCGAATACGGAGTTGCCTTGAGCGCACCACCTCGACCCTAGCCAAACCCGACTACAGACTCCACGCCCCCCAACCAAGCAGAAGATCTCCAAGAAATATCGGAAGCAGATCCGCAAACCGCTGGAACAAAACGCCATCAAACTTTCACCTGCAAAAGTATCGACAACCCCTTGCGGGATTTTCTCAAACCCTTTCGGGTGGTTATACTCAAAACCCTTTCGGGACTTCTTTTTTTCACTTGGGATGCCTCATCCTTGGGCCCGAATGACCCAAAGCTTGGGCCCAAAGGACCTAAAGCTTGGGCCCAAAGTACCCAAAGCATGGGCCCGAAGGACAAGGAGGAGCGACATGATCGCAGCCACTGACGGAACCGGGCAGTGGCAAGATAGGGTATGAAGAGGGTGGCGAAGCCACCGATGAAGCTGTCGGACCACCACGCGCAGCCACCCAACAGAAGGTGGATTCCCAACAGCACAAACCCAAATGGAAGAAGAATGGGCCAAAAGCCCCGACCGGAGCAAAAAACCACAAAACACTCCCGCCAGGCAGAAACGGAGGAAGATCAGAGAGATGTGGAACAATCGGCCGGAAGGGAAGCCAGAGGGGAACCCCTAAACAAGAGATCGACAACTTCGAGGACGGGGACCGGAGACGAAAAATCCGACCATGAGACCTCAAAGTGGGTGAATAGATGGGGATGGAAACTCAAATTATTGATCGGGGGAGTAGATTAAGCCATACCCAGGCTGGATTGGAAGAGAGGGATGGAGCAAAGATGGATTGCACGGTTAGAGATTAACAAGGGGATTGAGACCGAAAATTTTACACAATCAAAGGGATGCTCAAATTGGGAGTTTCTCTCTCCTAAGAGAGAGAAAAACATATTAATACAAAGCATATTAAATCCATTAAGAAGAAATTGATACGAACACAAAAAATAAAAGTAAATAACTACTAGTTTATTACAACCAATGTTGCTGGATTTGCAAGTTTACCATGATGAAGAAGGTATAGTTTATTTGTAAAATTAGCTGCCTTTACAACAACCAACTTGCTTAGCATGCCTCAACTGTTGTCTACTGTAAACTAAACAAATGTTGGCATATACCAAAATGGGGAACTATATCTAGGAACAATATCATCTTGATAATCCAAAGGTTCGACTTCCGAAGCCTTCAAGTCGAAAATCCCCATGTCATACCCAGTGAACTTGGACTTGGTCGGATCAGGTTTCTCATCAGTGAAATATATGCAATTGGGCTTGCAGTTAGCCTCAGACGAACGCACAGACAATGCAGAATGGCTACTCACGAACAATGACATATCTCCGAGATCATTTACTCCTACCCAATCCCGCGCTCGAGGATCGTACTTGAATACCTCAAACTTTTTTGTCTCAAAATAAATGACTCGCAAACCTTCTTCTAGCAGTTGTGGACAGTCTGTTATCTCAATGCTATCCGTAAATCGCACAACCACAACAAGATCGCCAGCGGATTCGACCAAGTAGAAATACTCAGGAGAGCCTTCAACAAATCTAGATACAGGGCCACGAATATTACCGTGTACATGTTCCTCCGCCGTGAAACCCTCCCCCTCGCTAAGCAAAATCCGATCTATACTCGATCCTATAAGCTTCCCATCTCCAAACAAGAGCAGAATGTGGCCATTGAAAGCAATCATATCCTCCACACTTGTATCTTTCACATCAGTATGCACGCCAAAATGCCCATTATCATAGTCTACAACTGACCACGCGGAATCCCCGGGTTTTGCAAAGGCCAAGTGATACAAGTCCGATGTCACTAGGACAAGGAACCCATTGTCAGGAGGAATTTTAACCAAGAGTACACTTTGAATGAGGGTCCATCTGGCTAACTCTTTCTCATTACGACCATCATAATCTACATAATCGACCTCCATCATAGCCAACTCTTTCTCATCACAACTATGGCAGCCTCTAGAATCAATCTCCACCAGGGCCAACTCTGTCTTATTACTGTCGTCAGAGTCTTCATTATCATCATCCATCATTGGCAATGTATCGGCACATGGAAGGCCTATCTGAACTCCGGTGAGAGGATTGTAAAGGAAAATTTCCATGTCAAAGCCAATGGTGAAAATCCATCCATCCCTACAATACCAGCAATTCCTGCCAAATGTTTCAGGGAGCTCCACTTCACAATGTTTATTGGTACTCGGATTGAATACGAAGAAATTACTTGAAGAACAGTGCACATTGCTCCCAGGTATCAAAAGCCATGGCACTGCAGGAGTATATTTGGATTTCACTAGGCTTGAAACAACATTCCAGGATGAACACACACCAGAAAATGAGATCAGATCCTCTACTAATTTGATTCTCTTGCCAATTTCGATAAGTAGATCTTTTGGCAGTTGAGCCCAATCACCACCCATGACTTCTATAGCCAAATAAGATTCAAATGGAAGAAATTAAAGTAAAGGAAAGTAAAAGAAGAGAAATGAAATGCAACATTAATCCCCTTTCTATCCATATGCATGGCATGAATGTACATTTTCCTCCAAAACTCAGATTTGGATTCCATAACATAATTTAGAAGAATGCAACAAAAAATTTGAAATGCAAGAATCCCCTTTCTATCCATATGTAGAAATGCAATTTAATTTTCCTTCAAATTTCGTATCTCGGATTCATAGCCTAATTAATCAAAATTTAACAAATAATTTCATTAACTATCTTTCCATTGAAAACCATAACTAGTTTCAAAGGAGGTATCACCAAATCCTACTCAAAGAAGCATATGACAAAGATGAATACCTAAACAATCATATAAATGAAGATTTCCTCTTCTACAACATCATAATCGTCGAAAATAAGCTACAAACCTAAATAAAATTGAAAAACTCTTGCTAGATTAAGAATCTAACCATAAATTGGACTCATTTGGAGAAACAAGGAGAATGCAAAGGCAAAATTCAATCAAGCGGAGCTAACCTTGTTTTTGTTGAAAGCTTGACACTATAAACCTTTCCCTTTCCTTGTTTGAGCGTTGTGTCGGCGCACTATCAAAACCTACTATGAGAAATTTTATAGGACAAACTAGGTTTTGGTGATATTGATGAGAGTATCAAAGTGACTACAGGTGTATGTATCTCACCATACACGTGGAATCGCGGATGGTTTTGAGACATTTTTTTCCTTTTTATTTTATTTTTTTCATATTGGTGACACATTGTCAAATTGTTCATTTTATCATACACGTGCACAATGTTGAATAGACCTGTCAAACGGGTCATTCGTGTCAGGCCACTTCGGGTCCTGGGTAAAACGGGTTCCGAGTATATCCGGGTTGACTAGAACCCGGGTTTAACTAGGTTTCGGGTCAGTTTCGGATTTGTCAATTTTTTCTTTTTTAAATTAAAAAAAATCATGATTTGATAATTTTGCGATAATTTTAAAATTCTAAAATTAAAGACGTGGTTCATAAGTTCTAGTGCTTGTAGTTATATACTATATCTTATCTAAAATATTTGATTTTTATTATTTCTCATATTTTATATATTATTACATTTTATTAAAAATATTTGATTTTTATTATTTCTCGTAATTTTTTAATAAAATGTAATAATATATAAAATATAAAATTTTAGAAATAATTTCATGCGATTAATAATAAGCATAGAATTGTTTTAATATTCTAATATTTTCTAGAATATTTATCTTCTTAAAAAAATGTGTTGAAAAATAAAAAATCAAATACTATCAATTAGACGGAGTATTACACAATACAATAAATATAAAAGTTGATTTGAAAATAAAAGATCAAGTGATTGTAATTATAAAATGTAATAAATTGAAATCTCCATAAAAAAAATTAATCATATATAATTATAAATCAACCGGGTCAATTAGGTCACTGGGTCGAAACCCAGATTACCTGAAAAAATTTCGGGTTTTCGGGTTCGGGTCGGAAAAAAAATTTGGGTCAAAATTTCTGGGTTCGGGTCGGAAAATTTTCGAGCATTCGGATCGGGTAGACCGGGTCGGATTGTGTTTTGACAGGTCTAGTGTTGATACAATGTTACATACATTCTCTCTTTTAATCATTTTTTTTGGGAGAACTAATTAAAATACGCCCACCTTTGGAGGTATGGTAAAAATATATCCTCAACTTTCAAATTTAATAAAATATCCCGACCTTTGAAGGTGGTGGTAATATATTACCTTGTGTTTTCTCACGGGTCAAAAATGCTAACAAGACAGTCTACTTGGATTTTTTTTTGACAAGACAACATACGTGGAAGCCTTTTTTACAAATTAGCACAAAAATTGGGTTTTCTTGATCGGTTTCCTTAGACAAAAAATAAAACGATAAGAAATTATACCCAAAAATTGAAATTGATTCAACAAAGCAACTAATCTGGTCAAAATTGCCTCAAATTAACACAACACGACTATTCTTAACACCAAACCGACAAAAAAACTAAACCAACAACAACAACAACAACAACAACAACAACAACAACAACAACAACAACAACAACAACAACGAAGAGGGGAAAAAAAACTTACCTACCCAAATCCGTGAACGAATCAAAGGGGAAGAAGATGTGAGAGAGACAACTCAAGATAGTTCACCACGAGGGAGGAAGACCGACATTGAAGAGGAATCATGAGCTGACAGGATTTGAACCCGTGACCTCAAGGTTATGAGCCTTGCGAGCTACCAAGCTGCTCTACTCCGCGCCGAAGAGAAGAATTGGGAACTACCTGGAAGACCTGGAAGATAATTCAAGAGGCGACCACGGTCCACGGAAGAAGATATGAGGGAGGAAAAGGCGTTGGGTATGAACCCGATCCAACTCTTTATTGTTTTCTTAAGGACCCTGTTCAAGAAAACCCTTGTAAAAAATCCGCGTAGGCTGCCTTGTCAGCATTTTTTACTCGTGAAAAAACTTGAGGTAATATATTACCACTACCCGCAAAGGTCGGAATATTTTTATTACATTTCAAAGTTGAGGATATATTTTTATCATACCCCCAAAGGTGGGGGTATTTTAATTAGTGTTCCCTTTTTTTTTATTCTATACTTACTACTATTGCCTCTTAATCTGTACACCTTGTATTTTACAAGTCTTTTATAAATGTCATAAATAACCACCTATTTGGTTTTGCAAAAGAAAAAACAATAAAAGGGATACAATTCTTTTGATAAAATTGCATCTAAATTAGCTATAATTTGATACTTCATAATTTCTTCCGTGGTCTACATTCACTTCCCTTAATGTTTTCACATTTTGTAATCTGTAAAATAGTATTACCTTTTTTTTTCAACGCTACTTTGTAATATGGAAGTTGTAAAAAAAGGTTATGATCAATTAACAAATGGAAATTGATATCTCAATAAGTTTAGTTTATATGTATGTGTAAATTTTGTTTTTCTTAATGCGTCAGTGCTTCCTAAACTATATGATTTGTAATTTTTAGAGAACTAATCGTTCCCCCAATTAAAAAAAACCCCAAAACGCTCTCTTGAGCGTTGGTATATCGCCTCCAACATCACCATCACCATTCACCATGACCTTCGCTCACCGCCTTAAATTAGCCCGACCACCACTACTTCTCTATAGCTCGTTTGGCCCGTCACCATCCACCACGACCTAGCTGCCACCGTCGCCCGGTTCTCGATTGCCACCGCCGCCTTCCCATACTTGCTACCACTACTGGCCTCTACCGTCGCTGGTTTCGCCCAATGCTCTGGGTTCGGTCGTTTCGGGCCGCCTTTCGCACTGGCACCGCCGCCAGCCTGCTTTTCATGGCCACCGTCATGTCTTCTTCGTTCTCTTTTTCTGTGATGTTTTTTGCCGCCCTGCTCGTGTTGGCTTCTGCCATGCCATTTGTTTTTGTCGCGGCTTGGGAGTTCGCCGACGCTGGCTCTCGTCGAAGTCAGACCTCGCTGCCAACCTCCTTGGCCTTCCGGCACCCTCCATCGCAGTGCTCTGTGTGAGTACAGTGCAATCACCACTGTTAGCGTTGTGTGTACGCTTTTTTTTTTGTTAAAAAAATGCCTTTGGGCTTGGTTTTTTTTCACTGCTCTTTCTTTCACTATCCGGTTCACTGTTGTTTCTTTTAAACTTCTCTTTTTTGTTTTAACCGCCTTTATTTTGGGTTATCCTTATGATAAACTGTTCACGATCTTGTTATCGTCCTTGAGGTTTTGAGACGGATGTTTGGGGGTTTGATTGAGCTATGATGTGGTCAGGGTTTGAGAGTGCGAGTTGTAGTGTTGTGCTATTTTTGTTGTGTTTTTGGCTTCAGGTGAGCGGTGCTTGATTTGTCATGTTCGATGACGTCGTGAAAATGCGATTGACATCTGATGGATCGATGGAGTGCATAATCTGAGGTGTCCGCTAGTGATCCCTAGAGCTCTCTGTGTGCGTCATCCTTTTGACTAATCGATTCATTTGTCTTGTTGCCTTGTAGCTCACAGTGTGAAATGGCCTGCACGTTTCTTTTTGCAATTTTATTTATGTCATTTGCTTGTGTAATTTCCTTTCAGTCATTTAATTTCTGTTACTTGCTTTTGTTGTTGCTTTTGATTGTACATGATGGTTAGTCCATCTACCGGCTTGTCCGGTCTCTCGGTTCCTCTAGATTTGTCTAGAGAAAAGAATTGCTTTCCTAATATAAAAAAAACTATATGGTTTGTACTACCTTGTAGTGTGAAACAGTTGTGAATTCGTTATAACTCATCATAAAAGTGGAAGGCATTAAAATAATTTGTTTTTGTGATTCTTTTGTGATTGTAAATCTATGGTTAGTGCTTATTAGCTTAAATATATGTGTATTGTGAAATGGTGTTTGACGGGAGGAAAACATGTCATTATTCCTTTCAAACAAAACTCAAACTTATAGACTAGTATAGTGAATAAGCAAGAGGTCGATCCCACAGGGAATTCTACCTATTCGAGTATGATTTAGTTGCCAATTGAGTAACCAAAGGGGGGTATAGAGTGCAAAAGCTCCACCTTTTATCAAAGCGGAAGAATGAAAGCTATAGTAAAGAAAATTGATTCAAACAATATAGAGAAATAGTCCTATCTACAATTATCCACTTTATTTGGTTAAGTTGATCCTTGTAACTTCCTCTCGCCCTTTTAGGCTTCCTATGAATGTCCTTGTCTCGACCTAATTTAGCTACTAGTCCAATTAGTCTTAGAAACCCTTATCTCATGGGCAGTCCCTAAAGAAGAATTTAACTCAATCAATAGCTTTAAGTTCATAGATTAACCAAGGTATTTGCAACCCCTAAAGAGGGATTTCACAAAACATCCAACTTCCTACCTATCCAATTAGTTCAATTAGCCCTAAAGAGATAAGTTTGCTACTTGGTTTAAAGTTTGCAATCAGAAATCTACAAAACCCTAAAAATTGAATTGATTCTAACGAGTTGGCCAGACAAGATATAAAACAAAACAATCAAGAATTAAGTGTAAGGAAGTCAAAACATTCAATATAGGAAATAAGGAATGAGATTCGAAAACTCACAACTCAATCCAAACAAAGCTTCAAATTGTAGATAAAACAAAGGGAGTTTAATTGCTCATGGCGAACATCGCTCTCTCTCAATTGTATGTTGAACGATGAATACATAGAATAGTAGATATGTAACGCTAGGGCTAATCCCTCGTAATATAAAACTCCAAAGTTAGCCAAACTGATGAAATTAGGTTTAGATGGAAATAAAATGACTCCAGTTCATTGACGACATATGCGGTGGCCACTGCCTAGCTTCTTCCTTATTTTCTTGGCTAGGTGCATACGGCGGCCGTTGCCTGTGTGCCGCGACCGCTGCACCTGGTTGCTGCAACGCCTTTACTTGCCCGCTGCATGCATTTAAAGCACTCTTCTCTTCTTGCTTTTAGTTCGTTGCACTTTGTATCCATAGCTTCAAACCTATTGCGTCCTCTTCTGATGTTCGAATCATCGTCTCTTCAAAATAAATCGCAATTTGCTCAGAATTCGAACTCTTCCAAAATAAAGCATACAATGCAGTTTAACTCCAAAACATGTACCAAATGCATCCTAACTAGCCTAAAACTACCTACAATGCCTATTTAAAATATGCATTATCAAATTCCAATGCACTTAAGCTTTTGCTTGTCCTCAAGCAATGATAAAATAACATGAATCAATGCATCCCACAAGAAATTCCTTTATATCTTAATCCTATAAAAAAGCAACATCATGACAAGTGCAAACACAGACAAGACAAACAAACATCCTTGCATGTATTTGAGTGATCAAGTAGCTCGCACTCCTATTCATCCAACCTCATAAGGAGATAGTATCTTTCTCTCGCTCTCATGTGTTTAGGTTTTTAAGCACAACTCTCAACTCAATTATGTATGCAAACATTAATTATAAGCATTGACACTTATATACAAATATCTCCACCGAATACATCAAAGCAAACATGCATCATCAAGAGGGCTTTCAATTCCCTCAATGAAAATCTTCAAAGAATACTCCATTCGACGAGATTGTATTGGGGATTGGTAAGTGATGTGCGCCTATTTTGCCATGTTTCATGCTTACCTTTATTCCGATTTCTATTCATATTTTATACTTTTGGGTTAGAGAAGTATTGAATTTGCGTAGTTTATGTTTATTTGTGAATTATAGAGGTCTACACAAGTTTTGGTTTAATTTCGCAGAAATCGGAAGCATTTCAGAGAAATTTGGAGAAGAAGGAACCAAGTTGTTGATTCACTCAATGTCTACTAGAACCACTCGACATCTATTGGAGTGAAGCGGAATTTGGCTAAGTGTTGGACGGAGCAAGCTATTGAGATTTCACTCAATGTCTACTGGAGTTCACTCGACGCCGAGTTCCACATTCCACACTTAGAGCCAAGAGAATAAGAAAAGCACTCGACACCACAAGCCTGACTCGAGATCGAGTGAAGCTCACTCGAGACACATGAAGCCACTCGATGTCGAGTGACTTGACTCGATATCGAGTGAAGCCCTAGAGTGCCGAGATGTGTTTTGACGAATTCTAATTTGAAGGAGATTGCTTGGTCACGAAGAGAAGATATTTTATCTCCTTAATGAAGATCTATCCTTACGGGTTAAATTCCATTTACCCTAGGGAAATTTTATTTATCTTATATTATTTTAAGTAGGAAGTTTTATCTTAGGATATTAAATAGATATATCTTTCCTTGGCTAGCAAGGACTAGTTTACTATAAATAAAGCCCTTAGGGGCTAGGTTTTAATCATCTTTTTCTCACAAGCAATATATTGTGCACCATAATAGTAGAGAGAGGAGTAGGCCGGGAGGGGGGAAGAGAGAGAGAGAGCCGGCTGTGGAGTGTTTGGTTGTACTCTTACTCTTTTATTCAATTCAAAGTAGTTTCTTTATGTCGATGATGAAGCTTGCTATGATGTGGCACGAGTAGTCGTCCCACTTCTAGGGTCGGGGTGAGCCCGACGATACCCATGTAAGTGTGCTTTATTTATGATTCTCATATGATTTTTATCTTCTATCTTATGTGCTTAAATCTGCTGCGAGAGTAGTGGACGATCAGTTTTCTGCATTTTGACTCGACATCGAGTGACTTTAGTCGATATCGAGTGAACTGACCTGATATCAAGTGCCTCTACTCGACGTCGAGTGGTTGTTTGTGTGTTCTGCAGGTTTTCACTAGAGATCGACTGCCACTTGTTGATGAGGGAATCAAGTCTAAATAAATATAATAATATAATTATCAAACCGATTTCCAATCTCACACAAATAAATTACAAGAAACCCTCCCACTGTAGTGGTAGGGTGATGACGGACGAACGTCGTTGGCACTTTCGCCCCTCGTCAAATAGTAATAATATCCAAACTTAAACACAAAACCAATAGATTAGGCAATCAATCACTTGATAAACCAAATAACTACTAGTATAGCGATGAAGTCCGTTGTCGAAACCCTAGGGAGAAGCAATTTCCTATTCAATAACTCTAAGAAAAGACTCTTATCACAAAGCAATAATTTGTAGCAAGTAACAAAGGCCCTCGGATTGATCTATTAATTATTCATATTCAAAGGTCTACTTGACTAAAGTTGAGAGATCCACATATGTTCACTCATCTTATTCAATATCACTAAAGAATAGCATTAAAGACTCAAGTAATCAAGACCAATTGGAACATTGACTCAACGCAATTAAGACTAATAGGCGCATTTTGACTCGACATCGAGTGAGTTTAGTCGATATCGAGTGAACTGACCTGATATCGAGTGCCTCTACTCGACGTCGAGTGGTTGTTTGTGTGTTCTGCAGGTTTGCACTAGAGATCGACTGCCACTTGTTGATGAGGGAATCAAGTCTAAATAAATATAATAATATAATTATCAAACCGATTTCCAATCCCACGCAAATAAATTACAAGAAACCCTCCCGATGTTGTGGTAGGGTGATGACGGACGAACGTCGTTGGCACTTTCGCCCCTCGTCAAATAGTAATAATATCCAAACTTAAACACAAAACCAATAGATTAGGCAATCAATCACTTGATAAACCAAATAACTACTAGTATAGCGATAAAGTCCGTTGTCGAAACCCTAGGGAGAAGCAATTTCCTATTCAATAACTCTTTGAAAAGACTCTTATCACAAAGCAATAATTTGTATCAAGTAACAAAGGTCCTCTGATTGATCTATTAATTATTCATATTCAAAGGTCTACTTGACTAAAGTTGAGAGATCCACATAGGTTCACTCATCTTATTCAATATCACTAAAGAATAGCATTAAAGACTCAAGTAATCAAGACCAATTGACACATTGACTCAACGCAATTAAGACTAATAGGCGCATACCGAACTCATCCCTAATCGAATATCCTCCACATAGATCAATTGAAATCATCCACTACAAAGACAAAGAAACATCACTATCTCAATACCTTTGTTTGCTATCGAGGTTAAACAACAACAAATTCATAGCTAAGATGCAATTCCTAACATGATGATCAAGCATAGAAAGGAACACAAATATGGTAATTAAGCACAAGATAATAACTAAGAATACGAATAACTAAATAGAATCAAATCCTCACAATCCAAACAACCATGTCTTCGAATCACAGGCAAAGCTGACGAGAGGGTTTCTCGACGAAATAAATTTGCAGTCAAGACCCCGCTATAGGATATTGGAGTCAGGTTCGTCCTCAGGAGAGAAGTCAGTGGTTCTAGGTTTAGTTGGTTTCGGGCTTCTGGCTTCGGGAATAGCGGGAAAAGGTGTAAGGTTGTTGTCGACGTCGGCTATTTCTGTGCGCTTTCAGCATTCTGCTCCGTCTTGAAACACACTTTCCCGAGTCCTCGTTCGTCCGATTGACGCATATGAATATGTGTTGGAAAAATCTTTTTGAGGGCTACAACTCTCATGAAGTCATCAGAACTTGATTCAAAATGATGAATGGCAAAAAGTGACGTTTTCTCCAGCTGCACCATCTTGTGCTCTTCCTTAGTTTCTCCAATGTTTTCATGACTTTCTTTAGGCTCCAAAGTGCATCCGATTTCTGTGAAATTAAACAAAAACTTATGTAGACCTCCATATATTGCAAAGAAAGATAAACTACACAAATTCTGCATAAATCAAACCTATAAATATGAAATGCAGACAGAAATCGATATGAATGTAAGCGAAAAACATGGTTAATTGAGCGCACATCAACCCGCCATACTTAAGCTTGCTTGTCCTCAAACAATACTTTTACTGGTCATACAGGGGAAGAAATTAAACTCTCAACATCAAAGATTTATTCTCATATGTCCCTGCAATTAATTACCATCCTCGAAAAGGGAACTTGTGCCACAAGTTCATGCGTGTGAATAAAAACAACATCTACACACAAAAAGAGGGTTATGCAAAAACATTTCATAAGTGGCAAAACAACAATAATCAAGAGGACTTTATTAAGCTCAATAAGGAGTAGATTGGTAAAAGACTTAAGGTGGGATATATTTGGCCATGTGGTGTTAATGATCCGGGGAAATGGAGTAATTTCCAAACTTTCATACCACATTCCTTCTTCTTTTGATTTCTCACCTTTCGCTCAATGCTTTTTTCAATATAATGCTTTTACCTCTCTAACCTCAGCACTGCCTTCTCGCGAGTCGCAAACATGGGTGTCATGAATGACCCTGGATACTTAGTGCATCGGACTCCTCACCTTGGTGTCCCATCCTGCGGAACTAACATCTCAACGCAGGCAAGGTCGATCTACCTTTATCTCATGAGGTGACCGGATTTTCTTTCACTCATTGAATTTTCAATAATATGATGATTCTCCTGCCAAACTCCAAAATAATGATACAACACACAACCATATAATAATCTCCATAATATGACATCAGTTTCTCAACAAAACTCCCCGGATGGGTAATAAGGTAAAGAAAATGGCAATATATAGATCATGTGGAGCAAATATGAAATAAGGCATAATATGGCTTGTGATGCATATAAGCATAGGTGAGGCTAGGATATGGTAAGAATGTATGGAAAATAAAGTCATCCCTCCTCTTATCATGCATATGTCAAAAGCAACTTCAAATTTTACCTCCTTTCATGGTTTTCATAAAATAATGCACTTCATTGTGACTTCCCTTTACTAGGCAATTTCATGCTATATCTCTAATGAATCCAATTTTGCATCGTCGAGTTCAATATAACTCCCATGACACTAATCAAAATTTTTAACGGGGGTGATTAAAAATAAACTTTGGAAAACAACATGTAAGCATATAGATAAATAGCATTTCCAAAGTAACCATGTATGAAGAAATTTGCGTAAATATAATATAAGTAAGCCTTTCCCCCACCCCATACTTAAACATTATAGTGTCCTCACTGTACAAAAACAAGGGTGAAGAAAGAGACTCACTAGACAGATGTGCAGAAACTCGGAATCAAGTGTTAAAGTTCGCTGCAAAGTGGTCGATATCGAGTAGAGTAGTCGATATCGACTACTTTCTACTCGACATCGAGTATGTGGGAACCTTAGGGTGGTTTTCTGTCGACCACATGCTCTGTTTCTCTTCATGTGTGGTCGACATCGAGTAATTTCTGCAGCTCCTTGTACCTACAATTCGTGTTAGAAAGACAAAATCCACAAAGGCAAAACCCAATATAATATTTAAAACAAAAACCAACAGTATCTAAAACCCTAAGAAATAAGAAATAGCGGGTTGCCTCCTGTAAGCGCTAAATTTTAAGTCTTTAGCTTGACCTACTTCCCTTTAAATCTTAGCCTAGCTCATCTTTGTCCGGAGGTATAGGTGAATCTGGTGGTTCCTCCGGTGGTGGGAAGCGTGGAATATCATCCGGCGACATCATGTGAAGAAGCTTAAACCTCCCCGAGCGAACGCTCCATGGCTTCACCCATTCATCTTCCCGAGCCCCAGTTGACCTGTATAAGGGAAGACATAAAGAAAAGATACATACCTCGTTATCATACCTCTTCCGCTTCATAGGTTGACTTAGTTGTGTATCTCCACCACATTTGAACGGTGAAGTGGGGAGAGATATTTCCTCCTCATCCCGCGGAGCTTCATGCCACTTTGCTAAGACCCCATACTTAAATATGAACATCGGTTGCTCAAAATTGTCGGGGATGGCCTTCACCTTGTAAGGTAAAAGCAACCTTGGAACGCCCTGGGCAACAATGTCCAACTTCTTCTCTTCTAGTGCTTCTTTTTCTTGGGGCCCTTCAAATGGTTTTTCAAAGATAGATAGCAAAGGTGGAATTGAGATCGGGGAAGGACATACCTGGGTTTCTGTAATGTGGTCGACATCGACTATGCGGCAGACGACATCGACTGGCGTTGTTGCTTTCATGTACCGTGGGAGTACCCATTGTTCGTGCCAATCTTCATCTTCCTCGTCACTTTCCATAGATGCAATTTCCTCATAAGAAGGAGGCTCTAATCCCTTAGAACGATAGAAAGCCTCAAGCCTTCGGACTTCGTCCTCCAGCCGGGCTATTTCCCTTAGTTGTGCCTCCTCCACTGCGATCCTATTCCTCCGTTTCATATATCGGACCCATCTATCCCATTCGTGGTCCCATTCCCAAAAGTCTTCCATCTTTGTACCTAAGCTTTGAAATCACAATCAAGAACACAAATTAGTAGGAAAAGCTCGACACCTAGTTGGTATCGATGAGGTAGGTGGTGGTAGGGTATGTGATAGGGTAAGAAAAAAGGATGGGCTTTTCTTAACCTTAAACACAACTAAACTAGGCTCGATTGATATCTCCCCGGCAACGGCGCCAATTTGACGAGAGAGTTTCTCGACCAAATAAATTTGAAGTCAAGACCCCGCTATAAGATAGTGGAGTCAAGTTCGTCCTCAGGAGAGAAGTCAGCGGTTCTAGGTTTAGTTGGTTTCGGGGTTCGGGAATAGCGGGAAAAGGTGTAAGGTTGCTGTCGACTTCAGCTATTACTGTGCACTTTTAGCATTCTACTCTGTCTTGAAACGTACTTTCCCAAGTCCTCGTTCGTTCGATTGATGCATATGAATATGCGTTGGAAAGATCTTTTTGAGGGATACAACTCTAATGAAGACATTATTAGTACTTTTGTACTTGACATAGCTTGTTTTCTTCGTTTTCGGGATGAGTCCGACGAAGAAAACAAGCTATGTCAAGTACAAAAGTACTCAACATTGACTAGAGTGCTCGAGATCGACCAGAGTGCTTGAGATCGACCAGAAAGTTGTAAAGATCGAGTGATCTGTGCAGATTAAAAACCGTAACTTGTGACAAAAATAAAACAGAAACAACACGAATTTGGTGGGAATTTAATAATATAAAAAGCTTCCAGAATCGGGGTTTCAATGTCACAACTGTAACCATATAAGAATCATGCTAAAGGTATAAAAGATCATGTCTTTTCATGAAATAACTGTCGTTATTAACAAATAGGAAGATAGAGGCTTTCACACAAACCCTAATTGTTACTAACCCTTTTCACATAATTAATCCAAGTTTGCATTAAGAATCACCTTCAACTTTCGCAGAAGAACCATGCTCATAGGGATAGAAGATGAAATCGCATTAAAAGTTGTACCTTTGTCGCATTACCTTACATGGCTACTGTCAGGCTCATCCCGACCCTAGAAGTTGGGTGACTACGCACTCTTCATCATCAAAACACACACCAATAATGTAAAGAAACTAACTTGCATTAAATCAAAACAATGCTTACAACCGATCGAAGCCAAATCCGCTCTCGCCTTTCCAACTTCCTACTCGGCCACAAGCTCTCTCTACTCGCTATCTATGTGTGTAAATTGGAATTGATATCGAATTGGATGATTCCTAAAACCAGCGCCTAGGGCCTATAGTATTCAATCCTCGCTATCCAAGGAAAGAATAATCTATCTATATCTAAAACTATCTATCTAAAGCATAATGATAAAACTTGGTAAATAAAAGAAATAAATCTCTAAGGAAAATATCTAAAGTGGATAAATCTCTCTTCAATTGGATAGATCTTTACGTGTCTTGATAGACTTTCATGTGCCTTAGCTTGGAAGTAATCCACATATCCAAATCTTCACTCGAATTCCACTCGGATTGGCGTTGGGAAGTACTCGACATTGACCAAAGTAGTTGACGTCGAGTAGAACTCTTCTTCTCCTCGGACTGTGCTCGAGCTCGACTAGGATTGCTGACTCGACCAGTACTCGACATTGAGTAAGGTATTCGACATCGAGTACTTCTTGTGCTCTTGAGTGATGTTGTTCTCGACTGAGGCTCCAATAGGTGATTTCGACCAAACTGGAACTCGACATCGACCAGAGTGATCGACGTCGACTAGTGTTGTCGAGTGCCCTTTTCCTTTTTTTCTGCTCGACGTGCTTTGGTTCAGCTGCTACTCGGCCTCTGGTTTGGTGTAGTCGACCTCGAGCTCTTCCATGGTTTTCCTCTTTCTCCGAATTGCTGTAAAGGGCCTCGGTTTGTGCGAAATTAAACAGAAACTAGTGTAGACTCCATGATTTGGCAAATAAGCATAAACTAAATAGATTCTGTATAATTCTAACCCAATAATATGAAATGCATGCAGAAATCGATATAAAAGTCAATGTAAAACATGGCAATTTAAGCGCACAACAAAAAGCAACATCACACATAAAAGGAGGGTTATGCAAAAAACAATTTCATATGTGACAAAGCAACAATAGTGAAGAGGACTTAATTAAGCTCAATAAGGAGTAGATTGGTAAAAGGCTTAAGATGGGCAATTTTTGGCCATGTGGTGCTAATAATCCGGGGAAATGGAGTAATTTCCAACCTTTTCATACCACATTCCTTCTTCCTTTGATTTCTCACCTTTCTCTCATCGCCCAATGCTTTTTTTTTCACTATAATGCTTTTACCTCTCTAACCCCAGCATTGCCTTCTCGCGAGTCGCAAACATGGGTATCATCAATGGCCCCGGATACTTAGTGCTTCGGACTCCTCACCTTGGTGTCCCATCATGCAGAACTAACATCTCAATGCAGGCAGGGTCGATCTACCTTTATCTCCTGAGGTGACCGGATTTTCTTTCACTCGTTAAATTTTCTATAAAATATTTTCTCCTGCGAATCTCCAATAATGATAATAACACAAACACCAAATAATAATCTCCATAATATAACTTCCCTTCTCAACATAATCCCCGGATAAGGAGATAAGGTAAAAAATGGGCAATATTTAGATCATTTGGAGCAAAATATGAAATAAGGTATAATATGGCTTTTGTGATGCATATAAGCATAAGTATGGCTGGGAATATAAACAATGAGAATTATATGCAAAATATAAAGTCCTCCATCCTCTTATCATGCAACATGTCAAAAGCAACATTAAAATTTACCTCCTTTCATGGTTTTCATAAAAATATGCACTTCATTGTGACTTCCTTTTATTAGGCAATTTCATGCTATATCTCTAATGAATCCAATTTTGCATCGTCAAGTTCTATTAAAGCTTTCATGACATTAATTCAAAAGTTTTCAATGGGGGTAATTTAATTAAACTTTGGAAAACAACATATAAGCACATAGATGAAATATGAAATCCAAAATACCCATGCATGAGCAATTCGATGAAATATGATAATATATGCACAAATATAATCAAATATGCACAAAGTAAGCCTTTTCCCCACCCCAAACTTAAATATTACTGTGTCCTTACTATATAAAAACAAGGGTAAAGAAAGAGACTCACTAGACAGATGTGCAGAAGCTCGGAATCAAGTGTTGAAGATTGCTGCAGGGTGGTCGACGTCGACTAAGGTTAGTTAACATCGACTAAACCTACTTGACATCGAGTGTATTGGATCCTCAGGGTGGCCTTCTGTCGACCATATGCTCCTGCTCTCTTCATGTGTGGTCGACGTCGAGTAGGTTACTCGACGTCGAGTACCTTCTGCAGCTTCTCGTACCTACAAGTTTTGTTAGAAAGGCAAATCCACAAAAGCAAATCCAAACAATGTTTCAAAACCAAAAACCAATATTGTTTAAAAGCTAAAAACTGATTGTCTTGTTACAAGCTCTAGATTTTATAGTCGTTAGGCCGACTTCTTCTTTCTCCGTTCAGGGGGGAATCTGCAGTGCTCATGTGGCTTGGGCATCGAATAAGACTCCATTCTTGTCCATCAGATGTAATCCTCCGGAATGGATCTTATGCACTCTGAAAGGTCCCATCTTTGTGTTGTTGAATTTGTTGGGCAACCAATGATTATTTGACTTGGAGACATACACCTTGTCTCCTACTTCGTATTCCTTCGGATCGTCATTGGAAACTCTGCATAATTGCACATACCAAGGCAAACCTCTTCAATGTATAGATAGATCTTTAATTGAAATTGGGGAAGAGATGTCCCTACCTCGGCTTACCTTTGCTGAATTTTCATCGTTCGGGACCTCAGAATCTGATCAACATCGAGAAGGACTAGTCGGCGTGGAGTAGCCCTCTTCTACTAGTGTATTGCTCGACGAAGGACTAGTCGGTGGGGGCGTATGGGTCTGGTCGACGTTGAGTAGGTTACTCGACGTCGAGTACTTCTCTGCCTCTGGTGTATTGCTCGACACTGCAAAAGTCGATGAGGCCTGGAGATCTAATCGATTTTGACTAGATTACTCAACGTCGAGTAGATCTGGTCGATGTCGACCCCATACTTAAGACATGGCAAAGCATCTGAAAAATAGTTAGTCGACGTCGACTTACCTTGGTCGATGTCGAGTAGATCCTATGTTTCCTCATTCAGTATTGCCATGATCTCCTCCACCTAGGCTTCCATAGCCCTCTTCTCTAGCTCTTCGGGAGTCATATTTCTTACCTTAGGCTCCCCGTAAGTGATGTACCGTTCTAAAATTGATTTGACCTCCATAGGACATGTATGCCTTTCGGTTTTATTAAAAGAATACTCAATTACCTCATCGCTGATGTTGAAAGTGAGCACTACCTTCTTTACGCTTATGTTGGCATCCACAGTTGCTAAGAATGGCCTTCCTAAAATGATGGGACAAGCAGGGTCCTCTTCCATATCAATAACTAAGAAGTTAGTAGGGACAAAGAACTTAGCTACTAGCACCGGTACATCGTCCACCATGCATGTTGGGATGACTAAGTCTACAGTGTTGTTCGCAATGTATAATCGGGCGTCCACATACTCTAAGGCTCCTATCTTGACTTTGGACCAGATTAATAAAGGCATGATGCCGACGCTGACTCCTAATTCGCATAAAGCATTGAATTTGTATTGACCAAATCCAATAGTTATAGAAAACTTACCCGGATCTGGCCTTTTCTCTAGTAGGTCCATTTTGCTGCATTCCTCTGCGATCTCAGCCATCGACCGCTTCTTGCTCATGATATCTTTGAGGAACTTGACATAAGAGGCCATCTCATGAAGAGCTTCTGTAAAGGGAATGGTGACGTTGATCCTTTGAAGCGTCTTCATGAAACGGCTGAACTTTTTCTCCGCTGGGTCCTTCGAAGATTTCGTTGGGAATGGTTGCGTTTTCTTCTTCGGTGATGCTGGAGTATGGTCGACGTCGAGTGGTGTCTGGTCGACGTCGATTGGAGTAGTCAACTTCTGGGCAGGTTCTGCATTCTGGCCGACATCGATTAGAGGGTCCTCGACATCGACTAAATTCTGGTCGATGTCGACTAGTTTGGTCGATGTCGAGTGCTCTACAGTAGCCTCTTCCTCCATGTTCTGTTCGGGCGTCTGCAGTTGTCGCCCACTCCTTAGATTCATGGCCGCCACCTGACCTGCATATTTATTCTTAGGATTTGGTTCAGAAGAGTAAAGGAGCGTACCTGATTGTTTGGGGATTGATGAAGCCAATTGACCCATTTGGGTCTCCATAGTCTTTCGCTAGATGTCGATTTCCCCAAGTCTGGAGTTGATGTCGTGCAGTTGAGTGTGGATGGAATTGATGGATTACTTGCTTTCAATGCGATTCCGCCGCATCTCATCAAGAATAACCCGCAGATCATCTTTGTTACCTTCTCTGTCAGGATGACCAGGAGTTCTGTAGGGCGAGGGGTCTCTTTGGTACTGGCGCTAGCGATAATGGCTCTAGTTCTGTTGCTAATGTTGCCCTGAGTAGTTTCCCCCCGCATAACGTGCCTCTTCGTGGGTCTCTGCGAGCTGCCCTGAGTAGTTCCCCCCCCCCCCCCCCCCCCCGCACTCGTCGGCATGTGGGCACGGAGTAGTGTTGTGCCTCATAGACCCACACTCCAAACAAGGTTGGTTTTTAAACAGAAATTTAACTTGTTTGGTGAGACGGAGTACCTGGTCGTTGTGAAACTGGTCCCTGATATCCGGATCAACCTCCTTTGGTGGCTCATAGAGTGGCATAGATGGGGCAGGCCTTTCATACCTTTCATCGGAGGCCGCAGCAGTCCCATAAATGTTTTCGTAGTTGGCCAACGTCTCAAAGGTTTCCCAAGCACATCGTGATGTGTACTCGAGATACCTATAAGTCGTATAGTTGTTGATCCGCTCCATTGTTGGTGCATCCAGGCAGTTGAAGATGATCTCCTGGATCACATATGGTGGTTGTCTATGCGTAGGACATGATTTTAGCAGTCGTTTGTAGCGCTCCCAGACCTTGGCAAGTGTTTCCCTTGACTTTTGTTTGAAAGCTTCTGTTGTCTGAGTTGCGTCGTCTTGGCTAGAGAAAAGAACTTTTTAAGAAACAAATCCCTTAGTTCGTTCCACGTGTGAATGGACTGTTGATGTGAGTCTATTTCGCCATGTGTTACACTTAATTTTATATCGATTTATGCATGCATTTCATACATTTGGGTTAGAATAGTACAGAATCTATGTAGTTTATGCTTATTTTCCAAATTATGGAGTATACACTAGTTTCTGTTTATTTTCGTAGAAATCGGACGCACTTTGGAGCTTAAAGGAAAGTCATGAAGAAGCTAAGAATTGTACAGCTAGAGAAAACGCAATTTTTCACCATTCATCATTCTGAATCAAGTTCTGATGTCTTCATGAGAGTTGTAGCCCTAGAAAAGAGCTTTCCAACGCATACTCATATGCGTCAATCCGACAAACGAGGACTCAGGAAAGTGTGTTTCAAGAACGGAGCAGAAGGTTGAAAGCTGACAGTTCTACTCGACGTCGACTACATCTAGTCGAAGTCGAGTACACCAAGAGCCAGAAAGTCACAAGGAGTTGAGTAGATCAATTGAGGAGCCCAGAGCTACTCGGCGTCGAGTAAGTCTACTCGAAGTCGAGTACACCGTCGAGTCCAGATGGTGCCCGAGCTCGAGTGCAACCCAGGAGGAAAAGTTCTAGCCGAAGTCGACTAACCCTAGTCGAAGTCGAGTAGCCCAGTGTCCGAGTCCGAGATCGAGCTCAAGAAGATAGAGTGCTTGCAAGAGAAGATTTGTGGAATTCTATCCATCCACATGAAGATCTATCAAGTCAAGAGGAATCTATCCACATTAGTTCTAGTTTCCTTATAGATTAAATTGTTTTATTTCCAAACTTTATATTAAGTCTTTTAGATAGAAAGTTTTTAGATTTAGATATAGTTGTTCTTTCCTAGAATAGCTACATGGAACACTATAAATAAGGCTTTAGGGGTTGGATTTTAGGATCATCCAAGCCAAGCCACAAGAGAACACATAGAGACATATAGCGAGTAGGAGAGAGACTTGGAGTCGAGTAGAGTTGGAGTTTATCGAGAGACGTTTTGGCTTTGTTCGGTTGTAAGTTTTATTTTAGTTCATTAATGCAATTTATTTTCAGAAATTATTGATGAGTTTATTCATGATGAGAAGTGAGTAGTCCCCCAACTTCTAGGGTCGGGGTGAGCCCGACGGTAGCCATGTAAGGTAATGTGCTAAAGGTACAATCTTTTGATGCGATTTCGTTTTATATCCCGACGAGCATGATTTCTTTTGCGAAAGTTGAAGGTGATCCTTGTTTGTGTTATTGAAGTGAAAGTGATCTTAATGCAACTTGGATTAATTATGTGAAAAAGGGTTAGTAACAATTAGGGTTTATTTGAAAGCCTCTATATTCCTATTTGTTAATGACGAGAGTTATTTGATGAAAAGGCATGATCTTTTATACCTTATGCATTATTTTATATGGTTATCGTTGTGGTGTTGAAACCCTGATCATGGAAGTGTTTTAGTTTATTGATTTCATTCACCAATTTTGTGTTTGCTTTCATGCAATTTAAAGTTTCGAGTTTTATTTCTGTCCTACTCGAGATCGACCAGAGTTACCCGAAGTTGACTGCTACAGTAGTCGAAGTCGAGTAGGTTTAGTCGACTTCGACCAGATTTTTGCTTTTGTTTTGTAGTTAGTCGACGGTGTGGTCGAAGTCGAGTACCTTACTCGAAGTCGAGTACTCTTCTGGTCGAGTTCGTGCTGATTTTGGAACTGAAAAGGCAGGCGCTGACACGCTTCCTCGTGGATCGATCCTGACTGCTTTCTACTACAACGGGAGGAAGTCTTGTATTTATTTGCTGAGACAGGGAGGAAGTCTTGAAAAGGCAGGCGCTGACACGCTTCCTCGTGAAAAGGCAGGCGCTGACACTCTTTTATTTATATTTCATACTAGACACATCCTCCTCCAACAACAAATTGGCGTCATTGCCGGGGAAGCAATCAATCGCGCCTTTTTTTAGTTCCTTTTTATATTTGTTTTTGCTTATAGTTCCTTTTTACTTGTTTCTTTTTATTATTGTTTCTCAGGTGCATGCGAAGAACTGATCGCATGCCTATCGACCCTCTTCTCGAACCAGAACGCTTCTTCCACTTACAAAAAAGGCTTAGGAGAAGACTCCTGACGACTCCACCCAACAACGAGAATGTGGTCGAGCTCACACCAGCACAGAAGCTTGAGCAACTCCGCCTACGGATTGAGTAACTCACCGCCAGAGAAGCAGAACACGCCCGACGAGAGATGGAATATACACAGAACCAGCAGCGGTGGGAGGCAAGGGTAGATCGTAAGGTCAACACGAGGAGGGAACTTAAGGAGCAGATTGGGCATGTCCCAACCAACGTAAAGGAGTATCTGCATCCTACTCTAGAAGTTCTAGAATCACCGATCGTTCTTCCCCTTGTTAATTATGAAATTCGTCCTTCTTTTATTACTGAAATTAGGAGGAGTCAATTTAGGAGAAGACCCAATGAATGTCCTTTAGAGCATGCTACTACTTTTCTAGATTTATGTGAAGAAATTGTTGATGGTGCTAATCTAGAATATCTCAAACTAAAGGCTTTTCGTTCGTCCCTTGCAGGAATAGCCTCATAGTGGCTTGAAGGATTGCCAGCACAATCAAATCGCAATTGGAACGAATTACAGGACCTGTTCCTTAACAAGTTCTTTCCTCCTGCAAAGACAGCTGCTCTTAGACAACAAATCATGGCTTTCAGACAAAAGCCAGGAGAGCCACTTGCACAGATTTGGGAGCGCTACAAAAGGCTGCTCTCAGACAACAAATCATCTTCAACTACCTGGATGCGCCTACTAAGGATCATATCAACAAGTAAACTGCATATAGGTATCTCGAGTACACCCCATGGCGTGCTTGGGAGACCTTTGAGACGCTGGCCAACTACGACAATACATATGAGACTTCTGCGGCCTCTGCTGACGAAAGGTATGAAAGGTCTGCCCCATCTATGCCTCTATATGTGCCACTAAAGAAGATTGATCCGGACGTCAGAGACCAATTCCACAATGACCAAGTACGTCGTCTTACCAAACAAGTCAAATTCTTGTCTAAAAATCAGCCTTGTTTGGAATGTGGGTCTGTGAGGCACAACACTACCGCGTGCCCCCATGTCGGTCAAATACAAATGACGGAATCCCACGAAGAGGTAAGGTATGCAGGGGGACAGTGCTCAGGACAACATCAGAACCAAAGGTCCAGAACTGGAGCTATTATCGCCAACCCCAGCATCAAAATCCCCTGCCTTACAGAGCTCTTGGTCACCTTGACAGAGAAGGTAAGAAAGATGACCTGCAGCTAATACTTGAGGAGATGCGTACAAACCATGCAGAAAGCAAACATTCCATCAGTTCCATCCACACACAGCTGCACGACGTCAACTCAAGGCTTGGGGAAATCGATATCTGGCGGAAATCTATGGAGACCCAGATTGGTCAACTGGCAACATCCGTCCCCAAGCAATCAGGTACGCTCCCTGGATCTTCTGAACCTAACCCTAAAGGTAAATCTACAGCACAGGTGGCTACCATGAACCTAAGGAGTGGGTGACAGACACAAACGCCCGATCAAAACACGGAGCAGAAGGATTCAGCGGACTACTCGACATCGACCAGTCCAGTCGACGTCGACCAGAATCTGGTCGATATCGAGGAGCCCTTAGTCGATATCGACCACAACACTGTGCCCCACCAGAAATCGACCGACCTACTCAACGTCAACCAGCCTTTTGCCCTTGTCGACCACCCTTTTGCACCTCCGACGAAGAAAAAGCTATCATTCCCCACAAAATCTCCGAAGGATCCAGCAGAGAAGAAGTTTCAGCGATTCGTGAAGATGCTTCAAAGGCTCAATGTTACAATTCCCTTCACAGAAGCTCTTCATGAGATGGCGTCCTACGTCAAGTTCCTCAAGGAGATTCTAAGCAAAAAGCGATCGATGGCTGAGATCGCAGAGGAGTGCAGCCAGATGGATGTTCTAGAAAAAGGCCAGATTCGGGTAAGTTTGCTATAACCATTGGATTTGGTCAATATAAATTTAATGCCTTATGTGACTTGGGAGTCAGTGTGAGTATAATGCCTTTATCAATCTGGTCCAAAGTTAAGGTAAGAGACGGGGTCTCTGTCTCCAAATCAAAGGATCATTGGTTTCCCAATAAATTCGACAAGAAGAAAATGGGACCTTTCACGGTGAACAAGATCCATTCAGGAGGACTACAGCTGATGGACAAAAATGGAGTCTTGTTTGAAGCCCAAGCTACATGGGCCCTGCAGATGCCACCTTGAGCTTTAACGGAGACAGTCGGCCTAGCGGCTATAAAGTCTAGAGCTTGTAAATAAAAGACTTAGCTTTTGAATTTTTGGACATTGTTGTTTTTGGGTTTTTGGTTTTTGGACATTGTTTTTAAGTTTTTCTATTGTGGATATTTTCTTCCTAACAATTTTTGCAGGTACGAAGAAGCGGTAGAAGTACAGGACGTAGAGTAACGTACTCGACGTCGACCACCCATCTCGAGGAAAAGAAAATGTGGTCGAGGAGAAAGGCCACCCTGGGGTTCCACCTTACTCGATGTCGAGTAGCCATAGTCGAAGTCGACCACTCTTACTCGAATTCGACTACTCCTCCTCGATATCGACCACTTCGGCAGCAACATTTCACTCGATTTCGACGATCAATACACCTGTCTAGTGAGTTTCTTTCTTTACCCTTGTTTTTATACAGTGAGGGCACTGTAATGTTTAAGTATGGGGTGGGGGAAGGGTTTACTTTGTGCATATTTGACCATATTTGACATTATGTGTGCATATTGAAAGCTTAGTTCTTGAATTGCTTATACATGGTAACTTTGGATTTCATATTTTATTTATGTGATTATATGCATGTTTTCTAAAGTTTATAAAAATCACCCCCATTAATTTTTTTTATGGAAGTTAAAATTGAACTCGAAGATGCAAAATTGAATTCATTAGAGATATAGCATGAAATTGCCTAGTAAAGGGAAGTCACAATGAAGTGCAAATCTTTATAAAAACCATGAAAGGAGGTAAAATTTGAAATTGCTTTTGACATGTTGCATGATAAGAGGATGGAGGACTTTATATTTTCCATATATGCTGATATTGTTATATCCTAGCCTTACCTATGCTTATGCATCACAAAAGCCATATTGAGCCTTATTTCATATTATACTCCACATAATCTAAATATTGCCCATTTTCTACCTTATTTCCATCCAGGGATTATGTTGAGAATGAAAGCTATATTATGGAGATTATTATATGGTGTTTGTGTTGTTATTATCATATATGGAGTTTGGCAGGAAATTGAAATATTATGGAAAATTTAATGAGTGAAAGAAAATCCGGTCACCTCAGGAGATAAAGGTAGATCAACCCTGCCTGTGTTGAGATAATAGTTCCGCAGGATGGGAAACTAAGATGAGGAGTCCGAAGCACTAAGTATCCGGGGCCATTCATGACACCCATGTTTGCGACTTGCGAGAAGGCAGTGCTAAGGTTAGAGAGGTAAAAGCACAATATTGAAAAAAGCAATGAGCGAAAGGTGAGAAATCAAAGGAAGAAGGAATGTGGTATGAAAGTTTGGAAAGTACTCCATTTCCTCGGATTATTAGCACCACATTGCCAAAAATTGCCCACCTTTAGCCTTTTACCAATCTACTCCTTATTGAGCTTAAATTAAAGTCCTCTTGATTATTAATGCTTTGTCACCTTTGAATTGTTTTTTTGCATAACCCTCCTTTTGTGAGTAGATGTTGCTTTTTATTACACATGTATAGATTTGTGACATTAGTATCTTTTCAAGGATGGTAATTGATTGCAGGGGTATATGAGAATGGATCTAATATGTTGAGAGTTTAATTTCTTCCCCTGTATGACCATTAAAGTATTGCTTGAGGACAAATAATCTTAAATATGGGGTGTTTGATGTGAGTCTATTTCGTCATGTTTTACACTTACTTTTATATCGATTCTGTATTCATTTCATACATTTGGGTTAGAATAGTACATAATCTATGTAGTTTACGCTCATTTGCCAACTTATGGAGTCTACACTAGTCTCTGTTTAATTTCGCAGAAATCGGACACACTTTGGAGCTTAAAGGAAAGTCATGAAGAAGCTAAGGATTGTGCAGCTGGAGAAAACACAATTTTTCACCATTCATCATTCTGAATCAAGTTATGATGTCTTCATGAGAATTGTATCCCTCTAAAAGAGCTTTCCAACGCATACTCATATGCTTCAATCCGACAAACAAGGACTCGGGAAAGTGCGTTTCAAGAACAGAACAGAATGCTGAAAGCTGACAGTTCTACTTGACGTCCACTACATCTAGTCGAAGTCGAGTACACCAGGAGCCAGAAAGTCACACAGAGTCGAGCAGATCACACGAGGAGCCCAGAGCTACTCGGCGTCGAGTGAGTCTACTCAAAGTCGAGTACACCCATCGAGTCCAGATGGTGCCCGAGCTCGAGTGCAACCCAGGAGGAAAAGTTCTAGTCGAAGTCGAGTAGCCCAGTATCCGAGTCCGAGATCGATTCGAGAAGATAGAGTGCTTGCAAGAGAAGATTTATGGAATTCTATCCATCCACATGAAGATCTATCAAGTCAAGAGGAATCTATCCACATTAGTTCTAGTTTCCTTATAGATTTAATTGTTTTATTTCCAAACTTTATCTTAAGTCTTTTAGATAGAGAGTTTTTAGATTTAGATATAGTTTTTCTTTCTTAGAATAGCTACATGGAACACTATAAATAAGGCTTTAGGTGTTGGATTTTAGGATCATCCAAGCCAAGCCACAAGAGAACACATAGATAGAGATAGCGAGTAGGAGAGAGACTTGGAGCCGAGTAGAGTTGGAGTTTGTTGAGATAGATGTTTTGGCTTCGTTTGGTTGTAAGTTTTATTTTAGTTCATTAATGCAATTTATTTTCCAAAAATTATTGATGAGTTTATTCATGATGAGAAGCGAGTAGTCCCCCAACTTCTAGGGTCGGGGTGATCCCGACGGTAGTCATGTAAGGTACTGTGCTAAAGGTACAATCTTTTGATGCGATTTCATTTTCTATCCCTACGAGCATGATTCTTTTGTGAAAGTTGAAGGTGATCCTTGTTTGTGTTATTGAAGCGAAAGTGATCTTAATACAACTTGGATTAATTATGTGAAAAAGGGTTAGTAACAATTAGGGTTTATGCGAAAGCCTCTATATTTCTATTTGTTAATGACAAGATTTATTTGATGAAAAGGCATGATCTTTTATACTTTATGCATTATTTTATATGGTTAGTGTTGTGGTGTTGAAACCCTGATCTTGGAAGTGTTTTAGTTTATTGAGACCATTCACCAATTTCGTGTTTGCTTTCATGCAATTTAAAGTTTCGATTTTTATTTCTGTCCTACTCGAGATCGACCAGAGTTACCCGAAGTCGACTGCTACAGTAGTCGAAGTCGAGTAGGTTTAGTCGACTTTGACCAGATTTTTGCCTTGGTTTTCGTTTCTGTTCGTTTCTATTTTGCAATTAGTCGACGTTGTGGTCTAAGTCGAGTACCTTACTCAAAGTCGAGTACTCTTCCTGTCGAGTTCATGCTGACTTTGGAACTGAAAAGGCGGGCGTTGACACGCTTCCTCATGGATCGATCCTGACCGCCTTCTACTACAACAGGAGGAAGTCTTGTGTTTATTTGCTGAGACAGAGAGTTAGTTTGCTTTATATTTTATTTATATTTCATACTAGACACATACTCCTGCAACAACAATTGTGGAGCCAAACTCTCCAACCACCGTGAAGCAACTCTTGCAAGAGACCAACGAAATGCTTTTAGTTTCAGATATTCTAGATTGACATCATTTGCAATAGCTTCACACAAATCTAGAAAGGTAGTTATATGCTCTAAAGAGCGTTCATTGGGCTTCCCCTGTAATTGATTCCTCCAAATTTCAGAAATAAAAGAATGACGAATTTCAAAGTTAACGCGGGGGAGAACCATCGGTGATTCTGGAACTTCCAGAGTAGGGTGCAGATACTCCTTTGCGTATGCCGAGATGTGCTGAAGTTGTTCCTCAAGTTCTCTTTTGGCATGGACTTCGCGATCTACCCTTGCCTCCCACCTTTATTTATTTCATTGATATTCCGCCTCTCGTTGGGCGTATTCTGTCTGCCTGGTGGTGAACTCCTCTACCTGTGTACGGAGTTGCTCAAGCTCTTGTGCCTGTGTGAGCTGTACCTCATTCTCGTTCTCGTTAGAAGGAGTCGACATGAGTCTTCTCCTTAGTCTTTGATGAAGATGGAAAAAGCGCTCAGGTTCGAGAAGAGGATTGATGGGTGTGCGATCAGTTCTTCGCATGCACCTGTAAAACAAAAAAACAAAAATAAAAGAGTAACAAGGAACTAGAAAGGACGCGATTGATTGCTTCCCCGGCAACGGCGCCAAAATTTGTTAGGAGGGAAATCAAGTATGCAAATATAAAACTATGAAAGCAAACCGACTCTCTGAACCACGCAAATAAATTACAAGAAACCTTCTCGTTGTAGTGGTAGGGTATTTAGGATCGTATCCACAAGGAAGCGTGTCAGCGCTTGCCTTTTAAGTTTAAAATCGCTCTCGAAATCGACCAGAAGAGTTACTCGACGTTGAGTAAAAGTACTTGATATCGACCAACACTGTCGACTTTCCTGCAAGCTGCACAAAAAAGGACAAAACAAGCCAATGTCGAGTAGAAGTGATACGTTTGGAATCCCCGATCCTTCGCCTGTGGGCTTGAAATCAAGAGCACCAACTTGTTGATGGCCCGATCTTGCAATTATCCTTGCTATTCTTGATACTTACAATGAATTACAAGTAAAAGCTTTGAACTATTGTGGCGGAAATAAAAATAAACAACAAAGCAACAAAAACCAACAAAGGAAACAGCGACGGAAGCAAAGCAGCAGCGACAGTCGCTGGGATGACCGCGGGGCGGCTCGGACGCTGGCGACGGTTCTGGGCAGACTCAGCGACAGCTTCTCTGATCCAGCGACGGTTTCTCAGGACGGGTTTCTCCTTTGTGTTTGGTTTGGGATTGTGTTTGAAATTAGGGATTGGTATCGGATGATTGGTTGAACAACAATATGAATATCGAAAGGCAAAAGCTTTTGGATGAAAGGGATTGAAGAACCTTTTTAGCCAAAAAGGTTTCCTCAATATAATTTTCCCATCTAATTTTATTGAAGGATGAAAAGGGTTTCAATAACAAAAATACCAATTCTATCTTTGCAAAAGATAGAGTTTTGACTTAGATAAATAAATATTAAATCCTAATAATAATCCTAGATAAATATTCCTACTTAGTGGCCAAGGAAGATATCTAAAGGGATAGACTTTCCTTTTCCACCTTTATTCACCTAATTAAGTATTACTAAAAATAAGACATTCCATAAATAGCTCCAACTAACATAGGAGTTACTAAATATGGAAAGAACCTAAAACTAGTAATAATAATAATAAATAAATAAATAAAATATCTTTTCTTCAATTCATGGTGGCGCCTTCTTTTTCCTCTTGAGGACAACACTCTTTGCCGTCAATAGCCCTCGAATCGATCTTTAGAGCTCGTCTGGATCAAGATCATTGTTTGACCCACCGAAGGCCATCTTGATCCATCTTGATCCGGTTGAAACAGAGCTATCGGGTTGAAACTAGAAGAGTTGCTGCACCATCTTGATCTGCATCATTCTCCCCTTCTTAGCTTCGATTCGTCCTCGAATCGAGTCATTGATGATCGATGGGGAAGGAACAGCAACCTTCAGACATGATGACAATGGAGGTATGGGCAAAATAGGTGCCAGAAGATTTCGAGGTATAGGAACCCCAAAAACAACACCTTTAGGCATGATTGTTGAATGGACTAGATCTTCAATGGGTATAAGCTCAACAATCACTTCAACTTCAGCATTGACAACTTCATGAATTTTCTCAAGAGGTACAATAGCTAACTCAAGAGAAATTTCATCAATTACCTCATCTTCGTCAACAATTGAGACATTCATGTCAACCTGTGCAGCACTTCAGTCTACTTGCAGGGCAGATTCAGAGGTCTTCCCGGGAAAGTCTTGCAGCATGTGATCCACCGTTGGAAAGCTCGTCAAGTCAGCTTCGCAACAAGACTGAGTTGACTTAATTCCAAGGTCAGAGTCAACGGGAATCTGCGAAACAAAATTGACGCGATGTGCTGAATCCGGTGCGACGATTTTGATCTCATCCTGGGCTGCGTCAGTGGCCTCAATACCCACGACCTCTTCATTAAGGTTTTTCCTTGGGACCAAAGCTTGCCCGATTGAATTAGGAGTAATTAAAAACAAAAATAAACCATTGTAATAAATAACTTATAATTTAAAATAAATTCCGGTTGGGTTTGCTATTTTTTCGCTTGGATTAAATCGCGTTTGGGCTTGACTGGTCCGTTGTGATCGCTCCTACGCGGTTTGCTTTGCTCGGGTGGTGTGCATCTCTACTTTGGTGTGGCTTGGGGTTCTTTTTCTATGGTGGGGTTCTGGCAATCGAAGTCGGGTCTGGCTGGGATCGAGGTGGTGTGTACGGGGCGACTCCGTGTTCGGGAATGAGCTTCCTGGAGGTTCGTCTTCACTACCCACAGAGATTCTTGATGTATCGCCAAACAGCGGTGCTGTTTTAGGATAGTGCTTGGCTTTCGTCCGTAGTCTACGCCCTCATCGTGTTAGATTTATTTTTTCCTTGACTCGTTTCTTGTAGGTGCGTTTCCACTTGCCGTGTTGCACCGCCTTTTGTTTTCGTTTGTATGTTTTGATGGGTTTCCGTCTGCCGACTTGTCGGCCATCGAGATTCAGGTATATATGATCTCGAATTATTACCTTATAAAAAAAATAATATCGATATTGGGCTCAAGCTATCAAGGAGATTAAGCCTACATAACATCTCTAAGGAGAATATAAGAGAAACCCTTCCCGACCAAAAGAACGCGCCCCCACGCGCCTGAGTGCTTCCCCGTCCACTCCTCCCCCAATCCTCTATCGTCCTATCATTTCAGTGCCAACCTTTTCGTCCCAATCTCACGATGAAGAAACTCCGATCGTACAGCAGCCTACCTAATCTTCTGATCATCTTACTTTGTGTGATCGATTACCCTACGAATTACCAAAATCTCAATCTTAGCCCATGGTTTAGTATGTGTGCTGGCAATCTCTGTGTGGTTTCTAGGGTTAACCCAAAATTGGGGCTAACGTCTGTGGTGAGGCAAAAGCTTAATCGAAGTCCTCAAATCTTTTGTTGCTGGTACCTTAGTCAGATTTGGATGATTATTTCATCGGATTGGTCATATCGCCCTCCTCCATGGCCGAATCCTCGATGTATGGTCGTCAGAGCGTTTGGATTGTGGGAGTTTTCTACTGGCTCCTCAATCTGTTGGCACTTGTTTTCTGGAGTGGATCGAAGCCTCATGCGTGCGGAAGAAGGCCTGCTACTCTGCTCGGTAAGGGGGTACACGATCGGGTTTCTTACATCCTTGCTCTTCTCTGATTTCTTCGCCTATTTAAGGAGGGTGGGTTGGTCCTGGTTTCTTCACACTTCTCTTCTTTTCTTCCCCAAATCAATACTCTCAATTCTATATCTAACAAATTTATTGCTGGTTTTGTGTTTTGGCATGGCTCCTACGAGCAAGGAGAAAGGAAAGAAAGTAATGGATGCAGAAGATCTTGCACCTGAAAAGAGTAACACCCGAAAGGGGCAGTCGGAGGGCGTAAAACTCGCTAAGGGGGCTCAAGCTCCCAAGGATGATGAAGATGCTATGAGAAAGGCTAAGGCGGAAAGGAAATTTAGAAGGAGGACCATCAACCGAGAGAGGCTCATTGCTCTTCAGGGCAAGGTGCAGGAGAACATCTCTGCACTAAACCTCTCTTCCTTATTTGCGACAATCATTGGAGACCCAATGGAAGCAAAAGAAGTTCGAAAGAAGATCAGGTATGTATGGAAATTTCTTAAGGGAGGCTTTCAACTTATACTAGTTGCTAATAACTGGTTTGAGTTGAGGTTTGACTTGGTTGATGACCGAAACTTGGTCTAGGATAATCTCCCATATCATGTTTTTGGTCAACTGATTCTACTCCGCCCCTGGTGCCTTGAATTTGATCCGTGGGCTGAATCTGTTACAAAGCTGGATTTATGGATCCGGTTTCCTGGATTACCTGCTAAGTATGTGCATGATGATATTATAAGGGATATTGTGAAGGATAATGAATTGGGAGAGGTTATTAGGGTGGCAACCTTTAACTCTAAGGGGGCTAGATTTCGATATCCTAGAGTTTGTGTCTCGATTGATATTACATGTGTAGCTGGTCATTGTATCTTTGTTGTCAATGAAGCTGGGCAGGTGGAATCGTTTCCTATGTGGTTTGAAGACTTCCCACAAGGATGTGGTAGCTGTGGTGCTATTGAGCACTCCTTTGATGACTGCCCATACAGGAAGATGTGCAACCCTGCAGCTTTTTGCCCTCCTGTGCACCCTCATGTTGGAGGTTCTCAGGCTGCTGGTGAAGTTGTGGCTAATGATGGGGCTGGAGAGTGGGTTAAGGTGGCTTCCAAGAAACCTTCATTCATTCCTCCACCCATCTTTGGACACCCTAAGGCTGATCTGCTCAAGTGCTTTGGTAAGAATATTAGTCTGTCCTCGGGCTCTTCTTCCTCCAAGTCTTCTCCCAAGTCCTCGGAGATCTCGACTACTGCTCCTGGGGTTCTGGAACCAAACACCAAGGCCAACACCTCTCCCTCTGCCATGGTTGCCGACATGCTTCCCCTTCTTGCAGAGCATCCCCCAAATGATAAAGCTTTCAAGTTCCTGGCGGAAATGCAACCCGATCAGACTCTTTGGGCTGCCGACGATGAAGATAATGAGGAGATGGATGAAGAGGTATTTCTGGATGAAATTTTAGATGGGGATGGGTTGGCTAACCCGGGTCTCACATAAGAAGATTATGAAGCTATGTTAGTTGATAGTCCTCCTTTTGTCGAGTTCCATCTACCTGATCTGAGCAAACCTGGCTCCTTACTGCCTCTCTACAAATGCACAACTGTTCCCCTGTTGCATCCCCTGGTGTTGTACACGACCCTGAGCATGCTGAGAAGAGTGGTGCTTCCAAGTCTGAGTCGGGGAAGCGCAAAGCAATGATCGAGGATGGCGATTCCGCCTGCTCCAATCTAATTCTGATGGGGGGCAGTGCAAAGAAGGGAAAGCATGTGTGAAGCAACAAGCATGGGTTGGTTGATTGAGATCCTTGATGGTTGGGATCTCAATCAAGCCATGAAAATAATGAAACCATTGATTAAGGTTAGTATCCTCCTTTTGGGCTCTTATGTAGAGGATGGTTTTATTATAATCATGTCATGGTTTAAGGGTAAAAACTATTTAGCATATGGGAATTACTTTTGGCTACTCCTTGATGGAACATGTTGTATTCGATTATGGCTTAGATTATCTATTCTCATCTATCAGTTTCTTAGAAATATGTTGAAGACTATGGTTTATAACTGCTGGACTGAACTGGGTAGATTGGGTCAAAAATTATGGTATTATGAGAATATGAATTACTGGGCAGCAAATTATTATGTATGGGTTTCTTTCCTCTTATGTTTAAATGTCTTATGCTCAATTTATTTTGTCAAACTATTACTGAAAACAAACAATAACAGCATTAATGGAGTTAGTGTGGAGAAGTTCTGTACCGATGCATGTTTGCATCTGGTAAGGAGTATAAAAATAAGAATTGGTAGAAAGAAGACAGAAACTGGTTCTAAAGGGACATTAATTAAAAGACCAACTAATCTAAGGGTAGTGGATTGTTCTACTAAGCACTCGTTTAAACTGAATCCATGTGTATGGCTTCGACGGTTGAGTTACACCTCCTGCAACTTCTGTGAGCGGAAAACACTACTAGAGCTCGCTACGATAAAACCTAAAATGATAAAATGGGGATTAACTACAATATATACAAGATGTTCAATGACCAATCAAGTTAAAGGGAACAACAAGCAAAGTAAGATGACACTCTTGAAGGATAACCCCCCAACGACAAGCACAAATGTGTACAAACAGTCTCTGTCTGAAGTTCTGTACCAACGACTTCAGATGGATTGGATAATTAAATAATGAAAACATATTTCTGGAACATCAGAGGTATAGGAAAAACAAATATATGGGCAGACCTTAAAGCAATGCGAATAAATGAACGAATATCACTCATGGTTATTGCTGAGATTCGAACTAATACAATCCCCAATGAAAAATCTTGGAAATCAAGTGGATACACTAAAGCTATCTGGTCCGTGGAAAATGATAGAACAGGCGGAATAGGTCTCTTGTGGAACGAGAACTTGCTTCCCAATGAGACAATAGAGGTGGACATGGCACTACCAAGAGTAATTCGAGTTAGATACTCATGCTTAGACAAGAATTTTACAGGGATTTTATTCTTTGTCTATGCCCCTCCCCATGAGACAGATAAAGATAGATTCTGGAGCGTATTCTCAAATTTAGTCAAGAATGAACCGCTTCCATGTCTAATAATGGGAGATCTGAATGAAATCGGCAACAGCAGCGAAAAACTGGGCGGTGCGACGACCACGCAAGCAAGATATACCAGACTAAACCAATTCAAAAATCATTGCTCTCTTATAGAGATCCCTACTTCCGAAAATCAATTTACATGGAGGAAGAAAAGTGAAGGAGAAGATAATATCTGGGAAAAATTAGACCGAGTACTAGTTCAGCACGAATTTCTAGAAAAGTTCCCGGACTTAGTAACATTCAATGGTGCTTTCACTGGTTCTGACCACTGTCCCATTTCTATCTGCTTAAATTCGGGAAGTGAATCTACACCCCCCCCCCCCCCATTCAAATGTGAAAACATGTGGCTACACAGAAAAGACTTCAGGAATGTGGTGAAACAAGCATGGAGAATCAGATGCACAGGGTCTGCAATGTACAGATTGATGTACAAAACCAAGTTTCTGAAAGGTAAGGCAAAAGAATGGAATAAAAACACATTTGGAAATGTCTTCCGGCAAATACAAACTCTGGAAAAAGACCTGATTAATATTCAAGCAAAAAGCCCAAACAGAACGAACAAGGAAGCTTTAATCGAGAAACAACTAATTAGGAAAAAAGATCAGCTGCTAAATTTCCAAAAAGAATACTGGGGCAAAGAGCAAAAACAAAGCATCTCAAATTAACAGATTCAAACACAGCTTACTTTCATAAAATGGCCACTGGAAGGCGAAATAGGAAAATCATTAGACACATCAAAACCAGCTCTGGCACTCAGATTGTGGGGGAAGAGAATATTCGGCGAGAAATAAAAAATGACTTCGAGAGAAGGTTCTCCAGAGAACAAATAAACAATGAACTTCTCAATAAATATCTAGAACTAATCCCGCACGCTATAACAGATGAGGAAAATAAGAATCTAAGTCAACAACCTTCTAATAATGAAATAAAAAATGCGGTTTGGTCACTAGGTCTTAATAAATCTCCCGGACCAGATGGAATGACGACAGAATTCTATAAAACTTATTGGGACATTGTGGGCAATGATGTTATCAAAGCTGTAAAAGCATTTTTTCATTCGGGAAGAATTCTCCGTCAGATCAACCACACTTTTAGTACACTATTGCCAAAATGCGACAACCTATCAAAGACGACGGACTACAGACCAATTAGCCTGTGCTCAACAATATACAAAGTAATATCAAGAATACTAACCGAGAGACTAAAGAGGACTATTGGAAAGCTAATCCACCCATTTCAAGGAGCATTTGTATCTGACAAAGCAATTCAAGACAACATATTGATAGCACACGAAATATTTCATTCTTTCAAAACAAGAAGAGGATCTGAAGGTTGGTTAGCAGTTAAATTAGACAAGGAAAAAGCCTACGACAGTGTGGATTGGACTTTCACAGAGGCGGTACTAAGAAAATTTGGCTTCAATAACTATGTGACTCACCTGATTATGGAATGTGTAACAACTGTTTCCTTTTCGGTACTGGTAAATAATGGACCTACAGAGGTATTTAAACCCTCTAGAGGATTAAGACAAGGAGATCCTTTGTCTCCCTTTCTTTTCATTCTCGGAGCATAAGTGCTCGCCCAAAAACTAGCTGCAGAATCTAACTCAAACCAATCTGGTATTGGCTTTAGGTTCGGTCCATCTGGTCCAAAAATCCCTTTTCTGGCATTTGCAGATGACATTATCATATTCACAAAAGGCAACATGACAGCATGTGAAAGAATGAGGAAGATTGTTGATGAATATTGCCAATTATCAGGTCAGAAAGTAAATTACCACAAATCAGCATTCCAAGGGTCACCAGGGATACCAACGTCGCGTATAGCAACCATTGAATTGAAGGATGCTTAGGAATATCAAAGCACATCAAATTAGACAAATATCTGTGGAGCCCAATTGTTGACGGAAGAGTAAATAAAAGTACTTTCGAGGAAATTGTCAATAAAACTAGTAATCAATTATCAAAATGGAAAGCTGATTCATTATCTCAACACGGAAGGTCTGTACTAATAAACTCAAATCTAGCTTCAAAACCACTCTACGCAATGCAAAGCTTCATGCTACCAGTGACAATTCATTCCACAGTAGACAAAATCAATAGGTCGTTCTTCTGGAATAAAGATCTTCAGTACAAACCTCTAATAGGTTGGGACAGAGTCTGTAGACCGAAAGCTAAAGAAGGAATGGGCCTACGGAAATCAAAGGAAATGAACGAGGCCTTACAGATGAAGCTCATATGGAAAATAATTGTTGAACCGGATAACTGTTGGGTAAGGATTATTAGCCATAAATACCTAAAATCGACACCGATTCTAAAATTCGAGAAAACAGGAAATGCTTCTTGGCAATGGACACAATTGAGAAAACTCATTAAACCCTTCAAGGAAGGACTAGCCTGGTCGGTTGGTGATGGAAAAACTATAAAATTTTGGCAAGACAAATGGGCGCCGGTCAAGAATATTCAAAATGCTTGTTTAGATCCGACAATAATTAATAAAGAAGAAACTGTTGATCAATACATTACAAATGGGAAATGGAATGTGGATAAACTTTGTACAATAATTCCAAATTACATTGCACAACAGATAGCGGAGGTTCCTCTCCCAATAAATCAAATACAGGACAGAATGTACTGGTGGCCGGATAAAAAAGGGTGGTTTATGACGTCTAGTGCCTATAAGTTAAACACAAAAGCAACAGAGATTAATAATGATAAAAACGCGTGGATTTGGAAATTAAATGTTCCCCCCAAATTAAAGAACTTTATGTGGAAAATTTGTCAGAATGAACTACCAACAGCTGCTCGGCTGGCTAAAAGAGGAGTCGCAGTCCCACCCTATTGTGTAGTATGCAATCACCATGATGAGGATGTTGCACATATACTATTCCAATGCAAGTTCTCACTCTGTTGTTCCAGTCTATCACCAACAGTGAAATCTATTATAGATAGTAGTATGCTTGTATCAAGAAATGCAGAAACTTTACTGGCTAAACTAGGTAACATCCTTGATACACAACAAAAACGGGTCTTCCACTGGTGGACCATTTGGAACATCCGTAACAAATTAATCTTCAATCAAACGCAAATGCCAAGTCTAAAAGGGTTTGATAAAATGGTCCAATCACATATCAAAGAATGGAATAACACCGGAAAATATGATAAAGAGGATAACAATACCACGACCTACCGAACAAAGATAACCAATACGGTAGTTAGGAATAGGAGGAGGGAGAAATGGACAAAACCCCCTGAAGGAAAATTAAAACTAAACTTTGATGGTGCAGCATCTGGACAACGACAAAGCTCGATTGGCTACATAATTCGAGACAGCTCGGGTAGTTATGTAGCGATGGGAAATAAACTAGTTGGCCTTCAAACCCCTCTAATGGCTGAAGCTTTAGCTTTAAGGTCGGGGGTTCTGAAGGCACTCGAAATGAAAATCTCTAAGATTATCATTGAAGGCGACTCACTAATCATCATTAATCATCTACAGAACAAGACCAAATGCCCTTGGGAAATTGAGCTTATTATGTCGGATATTAGCATGTTACTTACAGGGTCTTACGAAGCTTCGTTTTCACACGTTCTTCATAACAGCAATTGCGTGGCAGATAAGGTTGTACACCTTGCTCATATTGCCCTCATCCCTAATCCATATAATGACCCAGGTCTTCTCAACCTCATCCGAAAGGATGCTGTCGGATAGCTTCATGCTTCCGAATATTTACTTAATCAAACAAAAAAAAAAGGAGATTAAGCCTACCAATTAGAAGCCTAGATTTGACATCGTGAGTATTGGAAGTAACACATGTTAAACTTTGATGGTTCAATTAAGATTTCAGGTTAATCCTTTAATTTGTTGATTGTGTTATTATGGATGAATTAGGGCAAGTTTTGGACGGTTCTCTATAAGAAGACTCTCGGGATTTGTCCTGCAAGTCGAAGCTTTAGCTTTGAGGGAAGACATCGTTCTTACAGCTTCTCGAGGTATATCGTATACGTAAGTCGAACTACATTTTGGCTCGATTTATGAAGACAAAAGTTTATTATTGTATGAGAGGTGCAAACCAAATAGGAGACTTCATTACTATGAATGACTTTAGTTGGAACTTGATGGTGTACTCTTCTTATAAGGATTTCCTTTATTCGTTGAAAGGATGATATAGGGTGGGCTAAGGTAGGTATTTTAATTTTCGTCGATTGTGGAAAAAAAATTAAGTGCATAAATTATTTATTAAGGGAATTTGTTGAAATGGACCTTTTACCATATTTGATTAGGTAGTTAGCCCCCTTAATTTGTTTATTAGGCACAACCAACCCCTCTAATTTTTTTTTAACCGTAGTACTCCTTCTTTCCTTCCTCCCATCTTCCTCCTCGGAGCTCATCGGATCTGGAGCCGACGACGTCGGAGCCGCCCTCGGAGCTCACCGGATCTGGAGCCGACGAAGCCGGAGCCGCCCTCGGGAGCTCACCAGAGGTTCTTCCCGTCGCTGGTGGCCTCCACCGTCACCTGCAAGCCGCCTCCCACCAAGGACTGCGCTGCCCCGAAGCCGCCTCCCACCAATCGGCTCCTGTCATGCCCAAGGATCCCGATGCGCTCTTCATCGGCGGTGGAATCAAGCTCCAATGGCAGCCGACGCCCCGCAATTTGACCCGCCGCCATCTCTGCAATTTTCCAACGGGGAAGAAGGGTTTGGGTTGTAATTTCTAATAAATCACGAAACCGGCCCGAAATTTTTAAAAATTACAGATTGGCCCTTTATTTTATATAATTACAGAAAGCGGCCTAAAACTTTCAGGGATGCATATTTTGCCCCTGTGAAGTATTCACATATCCTGAAGGTGATATGTAACCCCCGAAGTGGTTGGCCCTATATTTTATTGATTCCGCATTATATTACTCACATTGATGCATTTTTTTTAGTTGATGACATGTTATAATAGGTGTTTTTATGTATACAACCAATATTAATGTCGTACTTTCAAAGACTTTGTATTTTTATATGTGCAATAAGGTGACAATATTTTGATTCCACGTTTTAAGCTCTTATATCATCAATTATATAAAATTGTCACCATAAATAATTGTGATTAATGAAGCGTAATAACAAATGCCATCTATGAATAAAAAATTTTGATTAAAAAAAATGGCATCAAATAATTACATTATAAAAATGACATCAAAATACCATTTTGAAAATTTTGTATCACATTAAAGAAAAAAATGTCATCAAAAATACTACTTTGAAAAAATATCATCAAAAATATGGCATCACAGTAAAAAAAATATCATCAAAAAATTAACATAAAAAAAGTGGCATCAGTCGTTAACAGTTAAAAAAATGGCATCAATGATCAACGTGACATTACTGTAAACAAAAAATGTCATCAAGGTTTAAAAAAAATGACATTAAAAAAGTGTCATCCAATCATTTCATTAGAAAAGTGGCATTAAAGTGAAAATAAAATATAGTAAAATTTTGGCATTAAAACGGTAAAATATGGCATCACTAAAAAAAAAATTGGCATCAAAATGGATTGGTCAACGTTGACCGGTCAATGATCAAACGGTTGACCATTGACCAACCCACTCTATTGGGAAGGGGTCTAGGGCAAAACTAATTAAATTGATTTAGGGCCTAAGTGCCCAATTGAATATTCAAAAAAGGCCATGTACCAAAATCACCCTTATTTATTTTACTACTAATTTCAACATGAAAATAATAATAATTTGTATACATTTTTTTCTTATTTTTAATATTTTCCAAGGCTAGGTAAACCTAGAATATTTTTTTATTTTAGATTAATTTTATTTTCTTTGATGTTTAAGATTTTATCTTATCCTTATTTATTATTTGCATTACTATATATAAGAATATGAATAAATTAATCAGTGTGGTTAATTTTCTCCATCAAATTCAGCATAATATCTGAGTTTTAAGCCCGGCGACTAATCCTCGAAACAAATTGTCTTTCATAACCACCCCCAGTTCACACCATAGACTATAATTGTTATTTTAGCCTATTTTTTCTTTCATCATAGACTATAATTACTTATCTAATATAGCATACTCTTCTGCCAAATCAAATTCGGCTACAAAGTCGAATTTGAGCAATCCAAACTTAGCTTACACCAACACGAACCAAATTCGTCTTTTATGCCAAACCAATTGATCAAAATTATTTTTCATAATTAACCCAATTAATTTCTTGCTCTTTGCTTCCATACACATCACCCCAAATCACCAGGCTCATCAAAATTGTGACACCGCTCCGCTCCCTTTTGCTTTCCATCACCTGACATACCCATTAGGAGTGACGAATCTAGATTTTTTTTTAAGGAGGTTAAAAAAAATATGAGAATTTTAGTTTAATTGATAAAAATATAAATCAAAACTATTTCACAACTATATCTTACCAAAAATATGGAGTAATAGATAAATATGTAATATTTGATATGTGCTATTTTATTTATATCTAGATTATTTTTTCGTGAAAAGAATTATTTACATCAAAATTATTTAATTAATAATTGTTATTTTATTTATATCTATATTATTTTTTGGGGCCAAAATAAATTATTAAAATATTGTGTAGTCATAATATGTAACCACAATCCATCAATGCATAGATATTTTTGTAAACTAACATAATAAATATATACTACAAATTTAATGAAAAAATATTATATGAGATTTAATTAACGATATATTAGGAAAAAAATATTTACCTTAAAAATATTATTAAAATATTTAGATTATATATAATCAGTCAAAATATTTTTATTTATATCTAAATTATTGTTTTTTATTGAAAATAATGCATCTGGTTTATTTATTATAATATTATAATATTGTATTAACGTATTATATGTCCACATATTGGGACCTACGTACACTAGTAGATGAATATATAAAACCTTTCTCAAATTTTCAAACTAAAAAATTATAGTATTATATCAAGACACTAGTTTAGGTATATAAATGTTTGCAATTTGGTCCAAAGCTTGAATATGACGAACAACAAGGTCTCTGATAGAGGATTTTCAGTCGCCTTAAATCCTATCAAATAAATCTGACTAACCTAACTAATGTAGTTTGGCAAGTACGGGTCGATCCCACAGAGAGTAGGGATGGCAACGGGGCGGGGAGTACCCTCCCCGTCCCCGTCCCCGTTCGGGGATAAAAAATGTCCCCCGTCTCCATCCCCGTCGGGTCCCCGTCCCCATCGGGGAATCCCCGTCCCCGCTAAATTTTCCCCGTTTGCATTCCCCGCGGGTTTCCCCATTTAAAACTCATGGGTTCCCCCCATTTAATAGAAAACTATAAGATATTATTAAAGTTATGTAAAAAATATGACATAAATATTACATATAACTAGGAGAGCAGACCCGTGCTCCACCCGGGATGTGTTTTGTAACAAATATTAAGATGGAAACAAAATTGGTAAATGGTGTAAGAAATAACACATGAGGTTGATAGTAATGAAACCGAACATTCAAGTGAAAAAGAATCGTTGATGATCAAGAATCCACTAATAAAATATGAAATACTCTCTTAGAGTACATAGAGTTTGGTGTAATCAACAATTAACAATATGTGTCTAATACTCGCACTTGTTGGTTCAATTGGTAAGGACGACCCACTTCCTATAAACAGGTTGTGCGGGTAAGATTCGAGTAGTATAACTGGAGAATGTCGAACCTACCTAATGAGTTGGACCTTAACTTCTTGTAACAATCTATTTGATTTTTCTTTCGCCTAACATATTTCACATTGATTTCTCCCTTGAAATATATGTTTCATTAAATCAACCTTGACATATATATTATACCCTTGATACCCTTTAGTTCTAATATATATGACCAAAGTATGTAGAATACACACATATGTTGACAACATGCCTGAATGTTTAACATAATCGATTTTCATAAAAATAATAATTTATTGCATAGTTTTAATATTTTTAGTTTTATAACTAATTAAATTTTAATATGAAGAGAGTATAGAAATCAATACCCGTTATAATTGCAATTGACTTTCAAAAAATATATTAAAGATACTCATAAAAATATTAAATTATATATAAAATGATAGAGACACGCTTAATTCTTACTTATAAGTAAAACTATAAACAATGATTAGCTAGAATAAGATAAAATAGTTTAACAATACCTATAATTAGATAGATATTTTTTTCCTTCATATCACCGACTTTCGAAGTCGAGAGAAATTTTGTCAACATATAGCCATTTGAAAACGATAGAAGTTTTTCCAAATGCTCGGAATGTCACTTGCGTGGATTGAAATTGTCAATGTGTGGTTGAATGTTTTTATCTCGAATCGAAATCTCCGTATGAGCGTATGATGATTCTCTACGAATTAACAAAATTCAAAGCAATTTATGCCCCATTAAAAGTACGGGTTAAAATATGAAATTTTAAAAACTGAAAAGGGCATAATTTGGAAAGAATAGAAAGTAGGGGAGGTTTGGGTAATTAGTTCACCTTCTTCCACTCCCCGTCACTGCTACTACGTTCACCTTTCTCAACTGCTCTAATGGTGGCTCGGCGATGGCAGCACGGTGGCGGAAGCTTGGCAACGGCACGGCGGCTGTGCTTCATGGATAGCAATCGGTGTCCCTCCGGCGGCAATGGGCGGTGGTACTGGCGCACGGTAGTCCGACGAAGGTGAGTTCGAATTTGGGGTTTTTGAATCGGGATGTTTTTTCTTGGAAATTTCTGAATGGAATAACAGATTAAGCCTTAAGGTGATTAGAAAGTGATGAGATGGTTAGGAGCTCGTCTATTGGCCTCCAATGGCGCAATGAAGCTCTCGCAGGTTGAAGCTGTAACGACCCGAAATTTAAGTACCCGAATTAACCTCCATAAACCTACTTAGAAGGTAAATAAGGTTCGGAGTACTAGATTATCGGGGAACGTTATAGGAGAAGTTTGATCTTCTCCCGTGAGCTTTGGATCTTACGACCGAGTACGAGTTATTATTAGGTTCATTTAAGCGGAGGATTTAGTTGTCAAAAGATAGGGATTACGAACCCCGAAAAGATCGTAAGCCCGTTGGAGGCTTTACCTGTCCTACACTATCGCGAAAATGTTTCGAATAGAAATAAAAGCGGAAATCATAAATACAACAAAACGCCACGGCCGCGCCGGGTCAAAACGATAAAACGTATGAGCAAAAGAGTACGAATGTCAAGCGCCCCCCTCACTCTAATCGTCCAAAAGTTCTGTCCCGACAACCATCCACATAAGTAAGTCATATCGGGTAAGGGGTACCTGAATCTAAAAACAAGAAATAAATCGGGGTCAATCATCGGAAATATACACACTCAATGCCATATAAAGAGGCATACTTAAACTACATGAATGTTAAAATGTAACACATAAGCAAGTGTATAGATATATATAAATGCGAAATAAACACACAAGGGTCCGTATCATCATCATAATCATCATCATCATCATATCATAATATCTTCTCAAACGTACTCATCCTTCTCAAACATACTCATCCTTCTCAAACATACTCATTCTTTCTCATCATAAGCCTTTCATCATTTCATTCGTGTTCCATCGAGTATAAGTCATTTATTCAGATTTTGACGGCCGTCCTACCATAGACACATAGCATACATATGAATTGTTGAATTTACTAAGTTCATCCTACGTCATATTACCGGTTTATGTTCCTAAACATGTTACTAGGTCGCGTGATGCATGAAGACTCTCGATAAGACAAAGAGTATCACATAAATCCATCATGAGTAAGTTCAGGGGACTTACCTGGAGTCCGGAGAATAAGCAAGCAATAAAGTGCACAACCAAGGATCCAATCAACAAGAGCCTATTAATTTCATTAAGCTGTCATTAGGTGGTATTCTAATGCATGGTACCCAACCTAATAATCAACATACATCCACATGAGGTTCATGATTCTATAGATTACACACTTTGGTTAAGTGATCCGGACTTAACTAGTTATAATTTATATCGTATTATCACATAATCGATTTTCTTCTTATCGGATCATAAGCCAAGTTATGGGTATACTTCACTTCTGTATTTTATATGCTCTAAGTTTCGGTTATGCCATCACATATTTAACCATATTCTTAGCATTCCCTTAACCAAGTTTTCTAACCGAGTCATTATAAACACTGGTTACTAAAATTATAATAACTCTTGATTCAACCGTTGGATCGCCCTAATTTTTGAAGGACAGTTAGATAACATTCCCATGAACATCATAATAAGATTTCAGCCGAATCAGACCGTTGGATTGGAATTAAAGGCCAAATTATAGAGGCACATATATCCATTTTGTTTGTTGTGACGTTTGCTACAAAACGCAACCAAAAACACATAGAGGCTCCACTTCCTAAGCCCTAATTTACACATAAGGCTCTTAACCTATAGAGGGAAAGGTGGATGAGAGATTACCCTCGAAGCCTCTCTCGAAAAAGACCAAATTACCCCTCCAAGCTTCCCGGGACCTTGTGCCAAACACCTAGCATTTTTGACAAATCCAAACCAAAACATAAAAGGAATTCTTAGACAAAAACCTTCAAAATTAGTTGTACAACAAGTATAAAATCAGATTTAAAGGGGAGGAAACCAAGACTCACCCAAACACACTTGAAAACCTCAAGAACACAAAGGGCTCGGCACAGCTGGCTCGAAAATGGGCCTCAACGGGTAGCTTGTTGGGACTGGATTTTTGTGAACTCACTATGGTTGGAAAGGCCTCTCTTTTGTGGATATTTGGGTTTAAGAATCAGCCAAAAAGATTGAGTGAGGAGGGAGTTATGGTGGTTTGAAGTTGAGGTGTTGCTAGGCCAACAATGGCTTCCCTCTTTTCTTTCTCTTTCTTTTTCTTTCTTTCTCTCTGATTTTTGGCGTGTGGATGGCTGAGAATGGCAGCCAATTGGGGTTCTTTATGGAGCCAAAAGGGTGGGCAAGGGTGGTCAAGGAGTTGGTGTGTATTAGGTAGCATAGTGAATGGAATAGGACTTGGTCATTCAAAGGTGTCAATCCATGGGGGGTTTTATTCTTTAATCAACAAAATGATGGCTCATGAAGATCATAAAATGGGGCTGAAATGGGTCATAGGGGATGTGGAATTTTGAGGTTAAAAGACGTCTCGAAAAGTCGCGACAAGTTATGAAAGTTACCGAAATAAATGGATGACAAGGCCTTTGCCTCACCAATATTTCTCGGAAAATTATCATATGAATTCCATTAGATCGGAATTGTAATTCTCTTTCCATATAAAATATGTCATTCAAAAATTTTAAATTTTCCCGGGGTTTCAAAATCGTCAAAAGAAGGATAATTGATCGAATTATCCCTTGGAAATCAATTAAATCTTAATCAATCATAATTAAAATTTTCGGTCTTTACAGAAGCCCCTTTTATAGTCGATCTCAAACCGTGCATGAAATATCAAATTAACTATATCAATCTCTTCATCTCCTTCTGATGATTTACTTCGTATACTCAATTGTAAGAAACGGTTGCATAACCATCCCAAACGACACCGGTTTTAATTGAGGCCAAAATGAATTCGAACGAGATTTAGGTTGAATCCTTTGATTAACCTTCAAATCGAACACTTGATTGTGATGAGAGTATTGAAACGAACTTAATGGAAGCGTTTTGGAGGTGAAGCGAATTAACATTAAAACAACCATTGAAGGGGCTTGAACTGTGTAAACGGGAAGAGGAAGGAGGAAGAAGGAAGCGGTTCAGCTGAACCGGTTCTCTTCTTTTTTTCGGGTCGGTTCACCCGGTTTACAAATTAAAATGCTTGCATTTTTAAACTTTTATTATGTAAGTATATTAAGAATACGAAAACATATGGATGAAGAAGCCCTTTATTATTTTTTTGAATTAAAGACAATCCTTCTAAAGAAAAAAATAAAGTTAAATTAAATAAACATAACTTTTATATAATTGGAGAAATAATTGAATTGACAATTTATTAAATTGATAAAAAAAAACGAACATTATATATTATATATTACATATATAAATTTAATGACCAAAAAAATAATAAAAGATGTAGCTATGAAGAAGTGGAAAATGAAAATAACAAATGTAGCTATGAAGGTTCGAACCTTCAACAAAGAGGTAACCCCCAACAACTATAACCATTGAGCTAAAGAAAGCAAGTTGATACAAATTGAATAAGAAAACAAAAATAGTGTAAATTTTCATGTACTTAATAGTAGCAATAAATGTCTCTTGAACACAACTTTTTATGTTATAATAATAATAATATATGTACTTAATAGTAGCGATAAATGGCTCTTGAACACAACTTTTTATGTTATATAGATATAGATATATAGATAGATAGATATAGATATAGATATAGATATAGATATAGATATAGATATAGATATAGATATAGATAAAGATATAGATAGATATAGATAGATATAGATAGATATCTTATAAATGTAAATTATAAGGTAAAATTTTAAAAATAAAAGAAAGTTTATTTAAACTTAGGTAAGATATAAACAACAACGGGGATTTCATACTCCCAATCGGGGATCCCCGCGGGGGTCCCCGATGGGGAGGGGGCGGGACGGGGATCGGGGTGCGGACTACTATCCCCGTCCCCATCCCCATCCCCGCACGGGGAATCAATTTGCCCCCCATCTCCGTCCTCATCCCCGTTTAAAATCCCCGTCCCCGTCACGGGGATTCCCCGCGGGGAACGGGGAGTCTCCGCCCCATTGCCATCCCTAACAGAGAGTCAGCGATTTGTATGCAAATCAGAGTGTGTCAACAAGAACAAGAAACAAAGAGGGGAGATTGTGATGATTTGAACTAACTAATTAAGAAATAAAAGTAACAAACTAAACAGCTTGAGGAAATGAATATAAGAAAAATAGATTAGGTCAACCAATCTCAGCAATCAGGTTTGTTCATTGATCATCGAAATCGCATAGATAACTTCCTCTTGAATACTTTGTTGTGGAAAGACTATGTATTTTGAATCCAATTCCTTATCGAATCTAGTTAACAGGACAACTAGACCCTGAAAACCTTAATTATCAAACAATCTTGAAACTATCAAGATTCAATTCAATAATCGATGAAGTTTAAAGGAAATCAACAAAGACAATCGACGCGCACAACCAGTTATTGCATCAATTGCAAATCAATTCTTTATACAAATCCCTAAATCAACCAGTTTTAGAGATTTATACTTTGCTACTCAAGAATATAGATAATTCAACCAGAAATTACCTATATCTAGCTATAGATTATCATGAAAAGGCATCAGTTGATCAAGCTAATGGAAATTCACGAAAACCCTAAACATTCGATGCAAAGAATTGATAATATTGATAGAGGAGTATTAAGATAGAGAAATCTCACAATGAAATGATAAACCCGACGTTTTGATTAATTTTCCCAAGCAAAGAGGATTAGTTGTTCACACTTCAGAAATTAGAAGAGTAAAATCCAAAACTACGTACCAATCCTCTGAATTCGTGGTTCCAAATCCAGAAGAAGAACAAAACCTCCTCGGTGTTCCCTTTCTTCATCGTTCTATGTCTTTTCTTTTGTTCCAAATTAAAATAATATTAAAAGAAAATTAACATCCTTCATTAATTCATTTGTGTAACGGCTTTCTCTTGCACTCGGCACAAAACTCGGGCTCGCCACCACATAACTCGCCCGAGTTTATTTCTTCCCATCCGAGTTCTTCCTAATATCCACAACTCGGTTCTCTTCAATGGACTCGGCCGAGTTTCATGCTATCTTGGCCCGAGTTCTTGACAATTCCATTCATTTGCACGTGTTCAACTCTTCTCTTTGGCTCTCTAGCTCAAGGCTTAAATTTCTGTCTCATCTTCTATCATTTACACGAGTTCAGCTCCACCTTTCCACAATCACCTGAAATCATGCACAAAACTTGTAAATTCCGACTCTAATTGAAACATAATGAAAACATGAAAACTACTCTAAACCCATCCATTTTACCCTACCTAAACCCATCTAAATGCTTATATTAACACTACCTAAATGTGCATGATCAGTCTCCAGCCTCTACTTGCCCACGAACAAAGAAGTAATCAATGCGAATATGCCTGGACCATTAATGGTGCAGAATGGGATTGGCAGACATGCATGTAGCACTGAGGTTATCACACGGGACAATGGGTGAGCCCGCCACCGATGCCTGGAGTTTAGCTAGAAGTTGTCGGAGCCAGGGAAGTTTGACAATTGTGAAGGCAATAATGCGGTTCTCAGCCTCAGTGCTTGATCGGAAAACAAACGTCTGCTTTCGATAGGACCATGCTAACAAGATTACCACCAGAGTAGATGGCAAAATCAGTAGCAGCTGATCGAAGACAAAGGCCATGAGAGATTGTACCTTTCAGATAGTGCAGGATACATTTGACGGTCGACCAATGGATCTCAGTCAGGTTGTGCATGAACTAGCACACTCTGTTGACGGCATAAGCGATCTTCGGATGGGTAATGGTGACATATTGACGACATCGATCTTCGGATGGGTGTGGTGATATATTGACGACAATGTTTTTGTTTAAAGCTATGTCATTAATTGTTTAGAATACCTATGCCATCAACACTGTTGGTTTAAACAAAAAAATTATTATTTTGAACTAAAATATCGTCATTTAAACGAAAATATGCACCGACTTCCTTTTCCTGCACCTTGTTCCATCGATGGGGCAAGGTGCAAGAAGAGGAAGAAGAAAGTCCATCTCCAAAGTCGGTGCATGGCAACACCGAAGAAATATTAAAGGAAATTTTATAAACATTTCTTTTCAGTGTCTTATGTTTTCCCAATTTAATCTTAGGTTTATCTCACTTCAATTCCAGAAGAATATTAGGATAATCTTATATTTTAGATTTATTAAATTTATGTTATTTTATGGTTTAAATTTAATATTATCCTCTTTTTTCGGTAGGGAATTCAATATTATCCTTGTTTTACTCACGAATATTAATAAGTAGTTTTCCCACAAAACTCATACAAACCAGTTGCATCAAATTCAACTAGAATCTCAAGATATAAGATCCTTTTGAGGTTACATCGAAGTTTATATATTAAAATATATAAAAAAATCACTAAAGTGAAAAAAATACTATATATATATATCAAATTATATATTGCCCTAATAAAATTATCAATCTCCAAAATATTTATAAAAATAATAATACACAAACCTCGTATCAATAAAATTAGGGTTAAAATACATAACTTGTAAATTACTCCAAAAACCAAGAGAAACATATTTTCCTAATCAATTTTTTTTTTTTGGTAAACATTTTCCTAATCCATAATAACTCACATTACTCCCAATAGAGAAAGGTACTGTATATATATAATTAATAATCACCACATTTAAACCAATAAAATGGCCGTTATCTTTTTTCCCACCCCAAATAACTCACATTAACACCCCATTAATCCCCACATCAACAGCTACATACAGATTGCAAATTATCGGAAATGCAAATTCATATGAACTTCTGACCGTTGCATTGCACCTTGCCCTTATCTTCAACATCGTGTAACACCCATCGCTACTTACTACTCCTACTAATCACAAAAACGTAACGTCTCTTAAATTGCATTGAAACCCCAATTTTCATTTTCACCACTATTTACAGCTCATTATAACCCCCCTTCCAACGGTAAAAATAAAAAATAAAAACTAAAATAACGTTCACCTCGTGACCCTTTACAATCATCTCTTGCTATAAAATCCACTCAAACATACACACTCTCTCATTGCCTTTGTTGCTCTAATCTTATCAACAGTCTTTTTCTTGCATTGTTTTGAGATTTTGTTGCAATGGGTTTTAAGGGTGTTTTGCGATTGTTTGCGATGTCGGTTTTGGTGCTCTCGGTTTGCGAAGGGTACAAGTTCTCGGTGGGCAAACGAGACGGGTGGGTGGTGAAGCCCTCCGAGGATTACAACCATTGGGCGGAGCGTAATAGGTTCCAAGTCGACGACACATTAGGTAAGTACTAAGTAGTCGTCGTGTGTTCGTTACTCGTGTTATATAGTTTCGTCTATCGATATTGACAATTTTTTTTGTAGTGTTCAAGTACAAGAAAGGCGAGGATTCGGTCCTAGTAGTGACTCGCGACAACTACTTGCATTGCTACACGAAGAAGCCGTTGCAAGTCCTAACCGATGGAGATTCCGAGTTCAAGTTGAATCGATCAGGGCCCTTTTATTTCATCAGTGGGAATGAGGATCATTGCAAGCAAGGGCAAAGGATAATCGTCGTGGTATTGGCAGATAGGCGTCGTCGGTCTCCTCCTCCTAGCCCATCCCAACCGGCCCCTCCTCCTGAGTCGTCGTCGTCTCCTAGTGTAGCCCCATCATCAACACCGGCCTCTCCTCCTGAGGCTGTGCCTCCGGAGAGCGGGGAGGATGTGAGCCCTTCGCCTTCAGAGTCCGATAGTGGTCCGAGTCCTGCTCCGGCTGCCAAGGCCAATTTCGCGGCTCGGAGGATCGGTGGATCCCTTGGCTTGGCCACATTGTGTTTGGCCATTGTTGGGGCGTCTTTGCTTATGAATAACTGATTTGTTTGGTTGAATGTGGTTTGCTTGCTTCCTAGATTACTGTTAATTTCTAGCATAGTCGTTCGAGTCTATCAGTTCATTTGGTTTACCTTTCCAAGTCATTGTAATTTTTTTCCCTGTTTGGAAATTAGTGATCTTCCTGTTTTGAAGTCATTTGCACAATTTGGTTCTCCTTGCGTGAAAACATGTCTTATTACGACCTAAACTTGTCCATTACAATGCTATGTTTCGGTGTCCATATTCATTGAGTCCAAATCCTCCTCTTTCGCTGTCTTTCGGAGGACAGAACATGCAATTTCAGAGTAAGTTCCTTGGCGCGGACAAGATGTACTTGTTTAGATGTCGCTATTCCTGAATCCAAACGAGATGTCGCTATCCTCGAGGAGACGGGTCGATTTCTTCCAGTATCGCGGGCATTCTTGGGTCACTTGGTTTGCTGTGATGAAAACGTGGCTTAAGGAGAAAACAAAGTAGTCAATAAAGAGACATTTGTTATAAGATGGATTGATCAGTTTGCAGTATCTTTCGATTTGTTAAAGAGACATAATTTTGATGCTTCTTCAGCTCTATTTGGATCACGTCCTGCGAAGGCAATCAGAGCTGCTATAAGGGCTGAGGATATCATCAGAAATGGATTGATCAAACAGTTAGTTGCACTGATGGTGGGAAAACAAGGCAACTTCTTTCCAAAATAGGTCCTCTGTTTTTTTCGTTTTAAGGTTCAGAAGATCGGTTCTGCATCCATACCAGAACTGCACGGTGGATTGCTGAGAACAGAAATGGTTCCAAGTTCAAACTATGGTGTTGAACACATCTGAGCTTTTGATTGAATGTGCTACTTGCTGATGTTGTTCCCTAATATCGAGTAAAATCGGGCAAAAGTGAATACTTGTGAATCTACATAGCTGCTACCTCCTCTGCATTTTAAACCGGGAAACTGGTTTTGATGGTTGGGTGCTAGAAGGCTGCAAAGCATCAAACGTTTTGTTTAGAGATTCGAGTTATCTGACTATGGTAAGTGGGTAGACACAAAGAATGGATGTCAAAATATAAACCTGAGATGGTGTTGTTTGATTTGGATTTGTTGGTAAATTATCTGTATGCTCTATGATTGAACCAGAGAAAGCCTGAAGTGAACAAGAAAAATGATCAAAACGGGATAGACAATGAGACTTGAAACTGTAGAGAAAACAAAGTTATCAAAATGCACAATCATCCATTCATCCAAGAAACGTACCTTTAGAGTATCTGTGATTGGTCGAGAAATCCCAGAAACAGCCTCAGGGTTAGACGTTTTTGTTGAAACCTGTGAAAGAGTACATAAATTTTACAAAAGAGATGACAACACAAAACTAATCAACGTGGTTGTCAAATTGCAATCAGTACAATTTATAGATTAAATGTTCACCCTCATGGGCGAGCTAGCAATACATTGATGACGAGGTGAAACAACTCGAAGAACTAAAGGCATCAAGATATATGAAAATAGCTATATAGCAAAAATAGAAATTAGCACAGGCAACTGATTACACCCTTTTCCATCATCGATAGAAGCTTTCATCCCTACTTATGTCTGATACTCTGGTTTGGTCATACTATTATCATCTCTTGAACTATTAAAACTAAACTCAAAAGCCCATGAACAAAAGTCATCCAGAAAATGCTATTAGACCCAGAATAATTTAGAGCTGTTATCTCGAGTCTAATACATTCTTCAGTACAAGTCCATGCAGTTGCAAAACCCAATTATGATAATCATATCATTCTAAGATACAGCTAATGAAGATTCTTGTTTGGTGTTGCCCGAAAGTGAAGGGGTCATCCTTTACCACTTCCCAAAAAAGCAGCTCAAAGTAAAGGGCTCTGTACGTTGTGACCTCGAGCAATCAATAACCTAGGCTAACAAGACTTACATGTGAACTATCAAGCAGTATTTATGTAACAACTAATGAAAGAGCAGAAGACCAACTTTTAACTTGCACCTATACTTGCAAATTCTAGACTGAGTGGTACGTGCACTCATGCAGAGGTAACAGTATTCTGGACAGAAATCTAAATTTGCTGATTTTAGCAGCAGGTGCGTGTTTGAGGAAATATTCAGACATGGAAGAGATGGATGTTGCTGGAACTACCTTTTGGTTTGATTTAGGGACAGTCTGAATCCCCACATTCACTTCAGAATCTGTATGCGTTTCAGTAGATCTCTCCTTCACACTAAGCAGCGAATTTTTCTTGCTAGGGGATTCTCCTAATGCAAGAAAAAGAGAATAATAAATAAAATATTAGTATTCAGTTAGAAAGAAAACTGATGGAAAATCAAAACATATCACAAATTTAGTAGCCATGTAGAGATTTCTATGGGCATAGATGTTGCTAGAACTACCTTTTGGTTCGATAACACCTTTCAATGAAGACTGCACGCCTGAACTCCCCATCTAGATTCAGAAATTTCAAGAAAGAAAAAATAGAAAGATCAACAATTGGAAACTAAAACAAATATTATATATCACATTCGTGATGCCAAACCAAAAATAATTCTGAACATTCAATTTACCTTCAATTTTTCTGCAACCTTCTCTTGGCAGTTATTATATATTTGATCTTCAGAACCCTGTAATCCACAGAGTAGAGGTTAATGTTTGCCAAAACTGTTTTGACTATCAACCCCCTCTGGTCTTCCCAGGAAATAGGCACTGTGAAATCACCACCAACTTACCCATTCATTGAGACCTTTAATTCTCTGTGCAAGTTCCTCGTCAGCAGCATCTTCATCATCAACAGCAGCAGCAGCAGCAGCAGCTTCTTCTTCTTCTTCTTCTCTCTCAAGCTCGTCTAGCCTTGCCATCATTTTAGCAAATTCTTTGTCTTCACCTCCCTTAAGTTCTTCCATTCCGCTCTTAATTCGAGCATCTTCTTCATCATCATTGGCTACATTTGTCATGCTTTGTAGTCTGGAACTACTGGGTTTATCAGGTTTTCCAAGACCTGAAATTCATGCATTAGCAGATTGTCAAATGTGAAGAATAAAGAGTAAAAGTTTTCATAAAGTTAAATTCAACTCTAGGGGCTGCATTAACCATGTCAGAGAGCAAATTAGGGGCTGCATCAACTCAAAAACAACCCCAAGCATAGGTGTGAGAGATATTGGTGCTACATGATTGGAGTGTAACCTACGTGGTCTTCTTTCCCCTTCAATTTGTTATTTTGTTTCATTTGATATTGTAACCTTCTGGAACTAGCTAGGAATTTTTGTATACCTTTTGCTTTTAGATACAACACAAAATCGCTGCCCCAAGAATTATACCCAAAAAAGTTACTATAATTAAAAGCAACTTTTATCCATATAGCCAGCCAAGTCCTCACATAAATGCACAGAGAAAGGCCACAGAAACTGCATATGGCTCAATAATCAATATGCTGAAGGAAATTCAGATGCTGTTGAAGAAAATTAACGTGAAGATCTATAGGGGCAAAACAAATAATATCCATCTGAAATCTGAAAGGCAATATCAGTACCCGATTCTTAATGATTATTAACAAAGGAAAAATACAGGAGCAGGAACCTGCCTGTTTTTTGTGTATTCTCCTGGGGATCTTCCTCAAAGTACTCTTCCCTAATCTCTAAAAGGCCCTCCTGCGATCACCATCCAAACATATACATATGAATAAGTAAGGTGACAGACGAGGAATAGGAACTAATCCAATCATAGCCAAGAGCACAACAGCCAGTTCAACAGCCATAAACTCACCTCGCCTTCAGCAGCTGTAGAACTGAAAAATGATTCCTCGAGTCTAAGATCCTTTATCATACCCTTCAAAGCATCAACTTGAGAATCCAAAGCTTTTCCTCTCCTCTTCAGAATTTCAACGGTTTGCTTGGATGTTCTTTCAGCATGGTAGCCTTCACCTAGAAGAACCTAACACCATCCAAATAACCTCCTCTTTTTAAATGCTTATAAAACACATTTCACCAAGGATCCAAAAACCAAAGTGTAGCTAATACTGCTACTCCTGCGTTTTACATAAACACAATCTAGCCAGCTTTTGCATTGCCACGCCGTATAGCTCCTAAACAGATTATATGGATTCAAGCTGTCATGCTTTGAAATTTCCCTCCAATTTACATACTGCAGCAGTTCAAACGCAGCTATAACAAACTAATAATCTATGGCATTTGAAGTTGACCGTCGAACCATCAGTCCGTAAATTGCATAAAAGTAGAAATTATCACAAGAGAAACACTTCAAAAGTGAAAAAAATGCAGTTACCAAGAACTCATTGGTGTGAATCAAACGCCCAGGAAAGAAAGCAGCTTTCCCAAATGGAACCTGCGCGGAATCAAAATTAACTCGACTCAAAAGGTAAGCAGTTTGACAGAAAACGAAGAATTGGATAAACAAAGGAGCGCGGGAGAAGTGGAGAACCATGATATCGTGGTGGAGTTCATCGGGGAGGCGCTTGACGAGGTTAATGAGATTACTGTTTTCTGCGACAAAGCGGTTGAGGTGGCTGAGTTCGCCTTCCTTATCAGTGATCGCCTCCGCCACCTTCATCGCGGCCTTCCGAGCTTCTTCAGGTGGAAGCACGGAAGACAGCGGTGTCACAGTTCCCTTCATCATCTCTCTTCTCTCCATTAGTGTCTCCTCCTATCTTAAGGCGAATTCCAGAATATCAATCCAAAACCCTAACCCTCTCTAAAACAGCCAAAATTCGCAGCAGCAACCAAATGCAATCACCGCCAAGCGCGGCGAAACTAACGCTAGTGTCGTAAGAAGTCGTTTCAGTCCAGCCGCCGAGTAATGACGCCTTGCGCGCAGTAGCCGGAGTTCACGCTTTCGTCTTCTCCGGCCAACCAGCTAGTTGCGGAAGCCCTTCGTACGGTGATTGGTTGAGTCTTTGAGTTGAGCTTGTAGGCGGTTTAATAAAAGGGCATTTTAGGGATTTTCGAAAAGCTGCCAAAAAGAAAATTAAAAAAATAATTCCGTTGCCGGGACTTGAACCCGGGTCTCTCGGGTGAGAGCCGAGTATCCTAACCACCTAGACTACAACGGATTATTGTTCACATTTAAATATTAACATTTTTAATAAAGAAAATTAAGAAAACTTTGCAATATATAGGAAAGCATAGACGATTTATATGGGGAGTATTGTAGGGCTCCTGAAAGGGTAGTTAGTGTGTAAATTTGTAATGGATTTGTGCAATAATCGATTTTAATAATAAGAAATGATACTTATTATTTGGTTACTTATAAAATTCGGGTTTATCTTACCTTTTTTGGAGTTGGGTTTAAATTTCATTACTAGCTTGAGTAGAGATCGATGGAGCGATAAAGGAAAAAGTGATAAGATGGTGACTAGGGCGGAGTTTAAATGGAGAGTAAGGAGAATGAGTGGCTTGACAACAAGAATAAAGGTGTTTGGTGGTGCTAGCGAGTAGCGATGATTCATGAAGTGGGCAAAAGGAGAGGACTATCAATTGAGTAAGGGGGCGATGATTCGTAGTATACATCTAATATTATAAATTGTCATTATACGATTCAAAGCAACGATTTTATATCATTATATTTATTTACTTGAGGTTAATAGATTTTCTTATTAGTGGTATATAAAAAAATTAGAGACTTTGCTAGTGATAAATAATATTTGAAAAGTATTTTTTTATAATATCTTCTTTTTTTCGATTGATAATTAAAGTTAAACTTAACACGTAGGAATTGTAAGTGTTTGGATAACTGAGTCCTTAACCGGATCTCAAAGGCCTACTCCTGTATATATATATATATATATATATATATATATATATATATATATATATATATATATATATATATATATATATATATATATATATATATATATCAATGGGTGAAAACCCTGAGGGTACAATCGTAACTGTATATGATATGGACATATATGAATAATATAATGCGAACATCCTCCCTCAGTCGCAGCTAGAAGTGAGCGAATAGCAAGACTGGAACGAAAAGAAGTAAAAAGAGGATTAGGTAAGCCTTTTGTGAAAATGTCCGCATACTGATGTGCGGAAGGGACATGAAAAACTCGGACCTGGCCTAGGGCGACCTTCTCTCTGACGAAATGGATGTCAATCTCGATATGCTTCGTCCGCTGGTGCTGAACTGGGTTCGAGGACAGATAAACGGCAGATACATTGTCGCAATAGACTAGTGTAGCCGATCGAAGGGGAACCCGGAGCTCGCAGAGAAGGTTGCGGAGCCAGCAGGTCTCAGCCACGGTGTTGGCAACGCCACGATACTCAGCCTCAGCACTCGAGCGGGAGATGGTGGCCTGACGCTTGGAGGACCACGATACCAGATTGTTGCCCAGGTACACCGCGAAACCAGATGTGGAGCGGCGAGTTTCAGGACAACCCGCCCAGTCAGCGTCAGAATAGGCGGTAAGGGAGTCAAACCGGCTGCGAGCGAGATGTAAACCCATGTCAGAGGTGCCCTTGATGTACAGGATACCATGTAAGTGTTTGGATAACTGAGTCCTTAACCGGATCTCAGAGGTATACTCCTATATATATATCAATGGGTGAAAACCCTGAGTGTACAATCGTAACTGTACATGATATGGACATATATAAATAATATAATGCTAATAAGAATATCAAATTTGGCCATACAAATAAAATCTTATAACCATTAAATTGATTCAAATAAAGATCCGAAATAAAATCGAATCTATACTTAAATTTTTTTATATAAAAAACCACCTTGTATTATTGGTAAAAATCGAAATTAAGATAAAATTATCGACTATTCGTCATTTATTCACTTATATTGAAGATTAAACGAGTTAACAAGTTATGTAACAAATGTACTTGTTTTGTTTATATCATAACATTGATGAGTTTTTTTACTTGTACATATACAAAAATAATTATATACATATTGCCTTAATTATATATATTATATATACATTTTTGTACGGGGCCCTTACTGGATTGGGAGCTCGAGGCGACGACTTCTTTGGCCTATGTCCAAGGTCGGCTCTGGGAAGAGGAACCACCGTAAGGGGAAAGCGTCACCGTCAGGCAATGACATGGGGGTCAGGAGCTCGCTGGAAAGGAGGGAGGGAGAGAGATCCACAAATTAGAGCAACGACTGAGCAAACATAAGGTTGCATGTGGGAGGGGAGGTTGAAGGATAAGTGGGCGCGCTAAGGTATTTTGTGGGTTGTACTAACGGGCGATGGTGGAGGAGTTGGGGGTATGGGTTGAGGCCAGTCGGGAAACCTGGAGGCGGAAGCGGCGACGGTCTGAATTACACGGTGGCGGCTAGGGTTGGTTGGGGAAGAAAGAGAATTGAGAGGGTTTTACGAGAGGAGCCCCCAACTAGAAATAATACATTTTAACTTGATTCTCCATATTTACTCATTGGAGATCCGGAAAGGTTGTCTAACTTAATTGCACACAAAGAACATATCTTACTTCTAAAAATAATAATTTGTGGGATTGCAATTAGAGAGTACAAACTTCAATAATGCACTTCTAAGTTCTAATCAATCCTACATAGGAATCAAATTTCCTAAACAGCTTTACAAGTACAAGTCACCTCTTAAAAATAATAAACTATTATCGGATAAGGACAATGAGTAACCATTTAATATTCAAGGGGAAATCACAAAGGTTTTAGTCGTGCCATAACTTTTAATTTGATCCATATATTCTTCAAGGACTTGGTAGTTGGTACTTGGTAGACTAATAAAACCATAGTATATATATATTATATAGGCTACCATGGTAGAGGATATCAGAGGCTGCCATGACAATGAAGATATTCTGAAATTAATTCAACTATTGGCATCTGAAATTGGACCAATCTTTTATTTTCCCTTTCAATTCAAATGTTAAAGCAGCCATTTGGGGAAATACAATTAGGTGATTAATTACCTTTAATAATGGAGTACTACAATTCAAAGTAAACGCTCAACGAAATTAATCAAATTAAATCACAAGAAATTATAGAGATTTCTTTTAACAACATCACTCATTTATTACTCGTTAAAAGTTAATGTCATCTATCTACTATGGAATATTTTATTTTATATATACACTTTTATGATCAACCATCAAAATTTCCTGAAAAATCATTTAGGATATTAATTCATTTCATAACAGATAATTTTAGTGTGAAAATCTTAGCAACCTACTTTCTTAATGTATTTTTTTTAAATGTGACTTCTTCACAATCTTGGAAATCTTGAAAAATATAAAATATTTATACAAACCTAGTAGAGTTATGATTCACTGGTGAGTTTAAGGTAAGATGTTGAATTTAACTTGGTGAGATGTTAGATTCTTAAAACAATATACTTCGTATCAGATTCAATATTCATCCATCATTTGTTAGTGTTGTACTCTCATACACTTAGAGAAGACAATCGGGTTGCTGACTCACCTTGGTCTGTTGTCAACTCCTTCAGATTGGGGTTCTGATGTTGTTGTCGACGAGCTCATCCGTAAGGAGTAAGGACGCACTAATTGGGGGTGGTTCAACCACGGTTGATCACCCGAAAACTTCGTCTTTATCATACACACGCATTTGATGATGTTAGATGAATGGATGGATTTCAATATCAAAACAAACAAAATCTTACCAAAGTTTTTAAATATATGCCAAAAATATCTTTTAAAAAAAAATTGATAAGTTTCTCTCTCCCTATTTTTTTATTCTTTCTCACTCCATTTATCAAAAAAAATTATTGATAAATTAAATGTGAATTTGGAATTTATGTTTCATATTCATATGAATATGTGAACTAATGTTCTAACGAGCATGAGGAAATTATTTGAATGGATATTATTCTAATGAAGTAGTTTTGATATTTTTTTCAATTAACTAATATATGTATAGTATAAGATTGTGACTTATGATAACTTTTTATAAATTATGGCAACATATTACTTTAATCATATTTTCCCTAGAATTAACCAAAAAATACCACATATGACGTTTTGAATCGGTTTTAATATATGTATATAGATATGTAGATAGATTTTCAACTTGTTAAACGTAAATTAACTGTTTTTTTTTTCAGAATCAAGCACAATATACCAGATATGTTAAATGATTTATTTATCACATCATAAAAATGGATCTCATACTACAATAGTAATAAAAAAAAAAGGAAAAGAAAGCGAGTGTTATGACTTATGTCGAATGCGATCCTTGATGATCTCCATTCACATTCACAAAAAAAGCTGAAGTTCACAGACCAAAGTGGGTATCTGCAACCAGCTTTGTCACACAACCGATAAAGAGGGCAACAACAACAAGACGAAATTGCATCAGCAATTGAGGAAAAGCGGGGGTAGGGTAGTTTAGTGGAGCTCCAAATCCATGGCATGATCATCCTACCCAAATTAATCCCCCAATTTTTATAATAAACCACCTTCACCAACCTCATAATTGCGCTCATAATTTCTGAATCATTTGAACGCTTCAGCCGGTTTAGTGTGCTGTTGTTGTCGGAGAAACTACCCCTTCTTCCCTCCCAACTCCCTCCTCCTATCGGTTGACCTCTCCAAATCAATTTCCGTTGCGTGTTTTGACCTCATTTGAAGCAACCCCTCTCTGTGCTTTATGGGGTTTCTTCAATCCGGGTCTCGTCGGAATCGGTTGAGGTGCGGATATGGCAATTGGTAGCTGCGCTTTTGGCTCCGGATGGTTGGATTCCAATTTCGGGAACGGGAGATTTCTGTGTTTGGGGCGGATGGGAATTTTAGGGTTTGTGTTCAGGATTTTGATTGGGCTGTTGCTTACGTGTTCTTCGCTCTTCCCACCCGTTGCGAGCTTGCGGCCTTTGAGAGAGCGAGCTCGATCGACCTGGGGCGATGAGGTTACGTTTTCTGAAAGCTTGATTCTGTTTTTTTTTTTTTTTTTTTTTTTTTGCTGTTGATGTGATTGTTGAAATTTGGGTCTTTTCTTGGTTTTTGGTAGTGTTAATTTCTTCATGTTTGTGTTATGAAGTATGAGCTTTTCCCAAAATCTTTCAATTTGGGTGCTTTTTTGGTTCCGGGTGTAATTTTCAGTCTGAATTGTGCCTTTTGTTCATGATATATGCCTTCTTATTTTTCAATTGAAGTAGATTATGTAGTCAATAGTTGAGAAACCATTTTTGGGTACAGTTTCATCGGCTGGATTTTTTTAATGTTGCTTGATTTAATTTTGAATTTAGCATGCATTTGTGAAAGGGTGGATTTGAAGATTGGAATAGAGAGATATCAGAGGAACCTGTGAGCTGGATTAAATCGGAGTTTTAAGTTCAAAGTTTTGAACTTTAGCAGCCATCACAATGTTGTGTTCTTGAAAGCACAAATACAGTATTAGAAAAAAAGAAGAGAAAAGTTGGTGGTTTCTTGTTGGTAATATATTGTCATGTATTGAGCATGATACTTGTCAGTCAGAATGGGGGACTTCATGTTTAATTTCCAATGAAATGAAGAGATGATACATTGCTCATAACCCAGCTAGAAGTTGCTGCTATTTGATTTTGAATGAACATGTTTTTCTCACCTGCTGAAATTGCTTCTTGCACTCTTGCAGTGGCTGTTTGTTCGGAAAGACGATGGTCATTTGGATTCCTTTTCTGATTGGAACATAACAGGAACCTACAAAGGTTTGTAATTTCGAAGATGCACACTTTTGATATGCAAGTTATAATCCCTTAGACTGACACGTCATAGACATGCTTGTGAATAGATGCTATTTTGAATCATATTCATAACCAGTATTTTTTATGGTTTATTGACGAAGTTCCATTAGCTTCCAGCAACCATCTGGCACAATCAGGCAGTTATGGCCTCCATTTTCTGGGAGTCTCTGGACAGCACTCTTTTTGATAATAAAAATGCTCGTGAATATGTAAAATTATCTTTTTATTTTAAGAAGAACTATGAAGATTTTTTTCAAGAGACACAGGTTTCATGGCAAAGACCAATATGACATTGTTTTGTTGATGGTCATCATTATGTTTGATTTTTCCAGTTATTGAAGTTTTTATTAGCTTTTTATAAGTAGGGTAACTTTCAGATGTTTAGTTTAAAACGTTGGATACCTCATTGATAGTAAACGTCAACACGCAATGTAAAGTCCATCCATGACCTTGTCAAAGATGTAGAAGTACATGGCATATCTTGCCCTGACGTTTAGGGAAATAACATTGTGATAGTGTCTCATAGAGTATATTAATATCCAGCTTAGCTATGTTCTTATATTTTTAAATGCAGGTAATTGGAGGTTTCTTGATTCATCAAATAAGTCCTCTACAAAGTTCCCTTACTTTAAGAAATCCAGTGGCAACTCTATCCTTGAGTTGTTCAGCTCTCCAACAAAGATAGCTGGTGTACACTATGTTCAGGTAGAATACTACATCTTTGTTAAAAGAAAAAAATTCTACTTGTTTTGCATCATCATTCATTTTTGGAATGACATCTTCTATACAATGTAAAGGATGGAACTGATCACATCATGTATCTTGCAACTGTAAGAAGTTATGAAAAATGAAAAAGTTCTTTCCATGCTGCATATCTTAGGCATTTGACTTGCCCTTTGTAATTTCTTGTAGATCTTCTGCCTCATGCTGAACTACGTATATGTCATTAGGGGTTGAAACTGAGGTAGCTTAGGGATAAAGCTCATTGAAGACTAGGGATGAATGTCAGCTTATATATAAGAGTCATCTGATTCTAATGAATGACGCTGGAGATTCAAGTCTTTCATGTCTAAGAAATTAGAATTTCCACATTACAAGTTATGCTTTGCAACATATCATCCAGCTTCCTTATTTTATGTTTGAAAGTTGAAACCTTGCTACATGGTAATTGTGGATTATAAGTTCAACAATCTTGTACCAGGAGTAATCTTATTTTGATATTGTCATATTTATATCCTTCTCAACTTCAAAATTTTCTTGATATCTCTTCTCTTCCTGATTTTCCTTGTGCAAATCTTTTGCATCAATTCAGGGTGTAATTATTTTCCATGATGTATTTGATGATAAAGAAGAAGTCAGTGGTGCTCAAATCCGGGTTGAAGGCGTGTATATATGGCCTTTTAGGCAGCTTCGATTGGTAGCCAACAGGTACTCCTACATAATACAGTATTTTTTTTTCTCCCCAATTTGTTTGCATTGAATTCCTTCTTTGTTTTTAATTTTGTGAATGACACCTGTGCAGTGGGAAAGACGGAGAATCAGGCCTAGATGATGATTATTTTTTATCAAATCCCTATCACATGGTAACTTTATTTCTTGCTATCTCATGAAGAATATATATCTTATTAACTGGATGTTTTCAAGCATATTTCAGGATTTTGCGTAGTAAACTAAATGTGTTATGAGAGAGATGACTTTTTTGTTTGTATGATCTTTGTGTGTAGTATCTAGATTTCATTCTCATGGAAACTTCACGGGATCCGAAAATATTCCTAACTGGGAAGGATCACTCTTCATTGATGAGACAAATTAATGGAGATAATGATCAAATTCACACAACAAACTTAGGAAACCCTAGGAATCCTTGTGTTCAAATGTTCCAGTAAGTCCTCCAAGAGTGGGAAAACTCTGGCCTTGGGCAAATGTCTTACAGTTTTCATAGAAATAAGACTAAATGCCCATTGCAATGGGCCAGAATATTATATATATGTATGTATGTATCCCAAACCTACCATCAACCACTCACTGCCACTCTAGCACAATCACCTCGCGGCGCTAACAGTTTAGTTACCTTTTCCACATGGTCCCAGCCTCCAATTCATGCTCTTCCTCTCTGTTATCTTTAGCTGAATCCTTGTTATGTCATTACTGAAATTATCTAATATGTAGTAATTTGGCGAATAACATTGCATTTCTTGCATGCCACTTTGCAGCTCGGAGCTTTCTCGTCACAAGTTTTCCTAGATTCTCCTCGGGAAAGAATTTTGAAGAAGAAACACAGTACCAACTTTATTGGCTTCTATAAAGAATTTCTTGCTATTTGATAGTGGTGTTTCTGATATCATTCTATTATTGTGCAGCACCTATATACGACATGGAAAAACATTGCAACATTGAAATTGCAGCCCGGGTTTCACATGTCGCGTCCTTAAGAAGTGGTATATGCTTGAGACTGCTTACCTACATGTCCTTATCTTTACTTCGTCTGTTCTTTTCGGTGAAAAGCAAATCCGAAGATGCACCAATTGCAAATTAGACAATTGTCCTTTCAACGAACTAATATGTAAAAATGAGTAGTTTGATTGCAGATTCAGTCCGCAGAAACTCTTAATAACTTGTTTTCTGTCAAATTTGTGGTTATCATTGTGTAATGCATTATCATAATGGACAATGTTACCTGGTCTTAGACGGAGAGCGGGATCGATATCACATAGAAGGCTCTTTGGAATCACCATCTACAGATGATGATGGTGACTGCTTTTCCCCATTACTCTTAAATGCTACATCTGTTGACGTCGAGGCCTATTACAACAAAGCGGTCAACTACACTTTGATGGTCACCTTTGTATCCTTTTTCCAAGACTTAAGCATTTTTGACTGTGTTATTCATAAATGGTCAATTGAGTGAATTCCTTGACAGCATCACCATTAGGTCTCTTTCCTTCAAGTTCTTCTTTTGATTCGGCAAATGGAGCATGGCAACACACAATCTGTAAGCAGAACCTGCTATTTTGTAATTCTTGGTGTTTGATTGTTTATTGATTCTGAATTTCTATTCGGCCATTATTGTTAGGGGGCTGCCAAAGTTTCGATTTTGATGATTGGTCAACAAGCTATCATGGATGCGTATCTTTGCCTTCTTCATTTGACTGCTGGGATACTTGTTGGTAAGCTTCTGAAATGTCATTAAGATTTCAAGCTTTTTAACAAGTTTTCGTTTTCTGCATCTGTGTCAGTTTTTTCTGAATCTTCTATTGTTTATTTGCCTTTTGATGTCATATGGTTTTTCTAACTATGATATACCTTTTCATTTGTGGATGCTTTTATCTACCCAGAATCGTTATTTAACGCATTTGCAACTGCTGCCTTCTTCAAATTTGTCGTCTTCTCGATATTTGAGATGCGGTATCTTTTAGCTATATGGAAGGCTAATCGGCCTGCCAGTAGTAGTGACGGTTGGGAGGCCATGAGAAGGGAACTTTCAGTTCTGTACAGTCGTTTCTGTGAGTATTCTTCCACTACAACTCTTTCCCTTGAGTGACTGCAAAAGCATGTCGAGAAGCATCAGAGGTATCAGTTTATAAATATCGTACTTAAATCTTCTGCAGATGGTATCCTGTTAGGAGGCATTCTAGTGATGTACGAGTTCCATAATTTTCTGCGGCCCATTCTCCTCCTTGTGTACTCATTCTGGATCCCCCAGATAGTTACTAACGTTATTCGTGATTCAAGAAAGCCGTTGCATCCTCATTACATTATAGGAATGACCATCACTCGGCTAGCCATTCCGTTTTACGTCTTTGGCTGCCCTAACAATTTCATGCGCGTTCAGCCTGATAAGACCTGGTGTATCTGTCTGGCCATATTCATGGGCACTCAATCTTTGATCCTGCTTCTACAGCACTACTTTGGGTCTCGGTGTTTTATTCCTCGTCAGGTACCTTTGAACTTTGAATCTTTATTTGCAAAGATGTTTAGGAAAAAGTATAAAATGTTCAACGTACCCTTCATCGAAACAAAAACAAACACAAAATATGTTTGAATTGTGGTTAAATACACTACAATGTACCCTTTTTTGCACATGTGAACTGAGGTTGATTTTGTGCAGATTCTTCCCGAGAAGTACAGCTACTACAGGCGATTTGATCAGGGTTCAGCTCCTTCATCAGATTGTGTCATTTGCATGACTGCAATCGATTTCTCGCAACGCTCAAACGATTGCATGGTTATCCATTCACCCTGTTCCCATCTCATTGCATGTTTCACCGATTGATTGTTGCGTTGTTAACGACCTCTTTCCGCAGGTGACACCATGTGATCATTTCTTCCACTCCGGTTGCTTACAGAGGTGGATGGATGTAAAGATGGAGTGCCCAACATGTCGAAGACCTCTCCCGCCAGTCTAACAACACTCCCATGTATAGTTTGTAGCACCAGCTGATGTGTTATACACGAAAGCCTATGGCAATTTCCTTTTTTGCCCAAAGACAGGAGCCTTTCGCCGTAGCTACAGAATGCATTTTGACGCGAATGAGTTAGAAGGTACCCAACACATTGTATCTGAACAAAATAGCTAACGCGATGCGCCCCTGGCTTGTATAGGAGTCCAACTACAGCATTGCTAAATGCTAGAAAGGATGTAGAGTACCGCGGATAGTCGCCTAATCAGGCTAGCTGTTCAAACATTCATGTAGCTTTATACAACTGAAGAAGAGCAAATACAATGAACAACTTCATTATTTTGGGGTTTTAGAACTTGCAAAAGACCTACACTGCTGTAAAATATTGAGCAACTACAAAGCAAACCCAAAGATTTTGATGCATGTAAAATCAGTACAAATGGGTTGGACCTTAACATCAAAGATTTATGATTGTATGGGTAGATTGGATGTATGTATGGCCTATGAAAGATGGCAAAAGAATTATAAACATGTAGAGGAAAACATCAATTAATACCAAAAAATCAACAGCACTAAGCATTAAGCAACTAAAAATTGTGTTCAAATTATTATAGCGCACATGAAAATGGTCTCTGTAGACTAAATGAAATATATAAAACTCAGCCCTTTGAGGAATAACAATCCAAAAATTTCAGAATCCTTCGATCTGAATGACAGTTACAAGGAAATTGTTCCAAGGAAATTTGAGAGTATCGAAACCCTTGGCAAAAAGCAAAGGCTCAGATTGTTCCAAAGAAATTATTATCAAATGGTAAAAAGACAGCCCCCTCTCGACTTTGTCATCATCATCTAATGAGTATTAGCCGCCGCCAGATCCGTACTTCTTGCCCAAGACGATAACCTGAAGCTTGTCGTACCCGGCAAGGACTCCAGCGCCTGCAACAGCACGAAGGATGTTGGCACCAGCACCCTTGAAGAGTGACTTGGCACCCTCGTTCTTGAGGATCTGGTTGAAGGCATCCAAGGAGCTCTTGTACTTGACAGCTTCGCCGGAGGTCATCATCATTCTACGACGAACGGTGTCGATTGGGTAGGAAGCAAGCCCAGCACCAATGGTAATACCCCATCCGAGGAGGAAACTAGCAAGGAAACTATCCTGTAACATTCAAAGCCAGAGAAGTTGAAGCATGAGTTAACATGATAATAGAGTTGATCTAAACTACAGACATCTTGACTACATCCAAAGAAATTGGTGATTTACCTGCATATCTCCAGTCAGCAGCACTGGCTTCAGGGAATCATACATTCCAAAGTAGAGACCACGGTAAACAATAATTCCAACACATGAGATGTTGAATCCACGGTAAAGTCCAGCAACACCGTCAGAGGCAATGGTCTTCTTGTACACGTCAACCAAACCATTGAACTGTCGCTCACCGCCCTTCTTTGCTGCCTTTGCGTCGTTGGCCAGCCTTGTACGAGCATAATCCAGAGAGTACACAAACAATAGAGATGAAGCACCAGCAGCACCACCAGATGCCAAGTTACCAGCAAACCACTTCCAGTAACCATCCCTGTCTTTCTTGAAGTTGAACAGCCTCTTGAAGTAATCCTTGAAGGCAAAGTTGAGGGCCTGAAACACAAATATAACAAGTTAAATACAGGGAAACAAAACCCATTTTGCGCTTGAAGAACAAAGAAAACCACCTATTCATGGATATCTTGAAGAGAGGTGGTTACTTCTAATGGAGTAATTTGTTATTAACTTATGAAGGTGCTAATATGAAAACATGTGGGTTGCATCTTTTTCATATCACTTATCCAAGAAACTGCAATGCCAGATTCAGCTTAAATCTATACAAAACAGTCAGGGTAAATGCATATTTCTAAATTTTTTGGCCTGCCCAAGAACTAAAACCTCCATCAAAAAATGAGTAAACAGCTAAAGCACAAAGAGATCGGGGGGCAGAAAATGATAAGCTGTGCTTTACCCATCACCAAATATAAGAGTATGCATTATTCTCTATCAAACAAGGAGGGAAAATAACTAGAATTAACATGGCATATTAACGCATCAGGATGAAGTACCAACCTGTGTTGGGAAATATCTGATGACATTGGCAGTGTTGCCTCTCCACAGGGCAATAATACCTTCATCCTTTGTAGTTCTGGCAAAACAATCACCAATACCCTTGTATGGTTCAGACAACCTACCAGACTTGATCATTTCATCCTGATTCTGAATCAAGAGCTTCACACGCTCAATAGGAGCAGCAGCAGTCTTTGAAACGGCAGCTGAAACACCTCCCATGAGAAAATCAATCATGAAGCCAGTAACACCTTTCTCAGCAGGAGCCTGCACGAGCACTGGAGACACCGGTACTGATAGTGAAGCAAGGCCAGTGCCTTGGTATGCAGAAAAAACCGGGTTCTGTAGACCTCCATTGGCGTAAATACTGCTCAGATTCCTGGAGTGCAGGTTGGGTGAGAGGTGAGAAGCAAGGTAGGATTGCCCACACATCTTTTGAAAGACTGATGAATGTGATCCATCAGCCATGATTAGCCACCCAAACTGGTGACCTGCAAAAAGAATTTCAACAACAATTAAAATCATACATGATCGAATGTTGAAAACAAGCTAACGTTTGATACACCAACCCTTACACATTCTAAAGCAGATCTATGTCAGTAAGAGATGACAAGTTTAACAGTTTAGAACTAGAGAGTAATTGAAAGTCAAAATGAGCTACCTAACTAGGGACCTTTTGTACTATCAGACCTTGAAATTGAATTTCCAAATAGTCTGAACAGTAACAATCATAACCATTAAAAATCTACCAGCCGTCAAAACATTCAACAAAACCAGTATTTAAGGATAAATCACATTCGTAATAAGATAATGATATCAAACCAAATCTCGGCACAAATCTTTCCCGACAACTTGGAATTCTGCGGCCGTTGTAAAAAAGCCGAAAACCACTATGATCTAATGAACCGTATCTCTTTCAGTGAAACTACTTGCACAATTGAGAGCAGGAGATTCACAAAGGACCAACAAATCAGCATCCAACATTTGCGGAGACAAGGCCAACAAATCTAGAAAACACAAATGTCAGATCTACTTCTTCCGAGTTAAAAACACATAAACCTCGATCAACAAATCTTCGATCTGGCTAATGGCTACCACAAACAACTCGAAATCGGAAACCAAAATACAAAACACGGAATCGGACAAATATAAACAGATTTAAGCACGAATGAAGCAAATTAACAAACAGATCTATCAGAATAGGAGCAATCGCAGATCGCATGAGAGAAAGAGAGGAAATGGAAGAGAGATCTAACCAGCAAAACTGTAGAGGTCGTCAAAGGCAGCTAAACAGTGACTTGTCCTTCTCCGCGAATGGTGAAGAACGTGGGACTGCAATTGCTCTTAAATACAAAAATGGCGAGATGGACTTAGGGTTTTCCTAAAATGACGGACTTGCCCTCTTATATATTTACATATTCACGACTCTGCCACGAGATGTTTCACTCGTTTTCTCCCCCTCCATTTTCTCCGTTTCTTTTTGTTTTGGGAAAAAATTTAGGCCAAATTGCATAAAACCACCATTTATTCACTCTTTTTTCCAACTAATCACCCTTATTAAAAAAAATTCACTTAACCACCCTTTATAATATGTCTATTGCAACTAACGGCCCATTTTCTATTTTATTTGTTTAAAAGATCAAAATGCCTCCAAAATTAATTACTAGTAATGTTTATTATTTATCATCATTCCTTTGTTAGAGTTGTTTTTTATTATTAAATCTCAAGTAAATGATTTGGCAGTCTATATTATATTTTGTTTACTTTTAAAATTTTAAAAGGTGTATGACTATACTAAATTATATTTGGTCCCAAGATCGTACGCTCTTTAAAATTCATGGCCATGGGTTTTGAACATAAGATCCCACCGCATGATGAATTTAAAAAAAAAATGAAGTTAATATATTTTATATTAGTTAAATATTATGTTAAATCATAAAAAATACTCACAGATTTTTAAAGTAAACTAAATATAATATAGGCTAACCAACTATATTAAAAATTTCTTATATTCAAAGTGTGAATGTTAGAAATTTCTTATAATATACATTTTACAAGATTGTTAGTATCGCAAAAAAAAAAAAAAAAAAAGATCAGGACCGTTCTGCACTTCTGCCATTTTTGGATCGTTGGATCGTTAGAACCGTATAATCGGATTGGGGTTTTAACAACATTGGGTTGAACTGTGGAAAATGTTTGATAGTGACAAATTTACAGTAGTAGGAGGACGTGGGTGAGGACTTGGCGTTGGCGACGAGATTTAAAAACCGAGGCAACGAACAATTAGCATTTTAAAACATCCTTGAGATTTAATAAAAAAAATAACTCTACCAAAATAATAATGATAAATAGATCAACATTAGTAATTAATATTGGGGGCATTTTGGTCTTTTAAATAGAGAAAGGAGAAAATGGGTGGTTAGTTGCAATAGATATGTTATAATGGGTGGTTAAATGATTTTTTTTTAATAAGGGATGTTTAGTTGAAAAGAAGAGCGAATAAAGGGTGGTTTTATGTAATTTGGCCTCAATTTTTTTTTTTGGACAATGAGTGAACAATAGGCGGACTTTACATAGGATGTAGAGTGCCACCTTAATCATCCATCCGGATGATGTTACAGAGATCCCTTTTGCTAGGGAGATTATACATATTATAGATAAATCTATCTCTAGCTATGAAGTCAGCTGTTTGATTTGCCTCTCGAAGGCAGCATTTGAATTCGATGTCGTCGAAAGATCTTGTGAGAATGGTAATCTTCTCCATGTGCCTCATAATTTCCCACTTGGCTTGGGTTTCCTTCTTTATTGTCCTGGTGACTTCTAAGTTGTCACCTTCTATTGTGACTCGTCGTAATCCTTTACCTATGGTGAATTCCATACCAGTATAGATAGCAGTTGCCTCAGTTTGGAGAGTTGTACCTTTACAAGTCTCCTGTTGAAAAATATCAATAACCCTTCCATTTGAGTCCCTGATGACTCCCCTCACCTGCCAGTGGCCCGTTGTGCTAACCAAGCCATCGACATTAATCTTATAGGTAGAGTTTGTCGGCTTCTTCCATTTAGAGTTCCGACTTGGCTTGAGTTCCGACTCCTTATTTTCATAGGATGCAATAACCCTTTTGGTAAATCTACAGTCTATGAATAGATGTTGTGCGTCCTCATTTTCTTGCTCACATAAACTACATATTGAGGGGACCTTGTTCACGTATATGTTTAGCTTTTTTGTAGTTGGTAGGCCATCAATGGTTATCTTCCAAACAATGTTTTGGATTCCGGGTGGAGCGTTTAGTTTCCAAACCCATCTATTGTCTATATCTCTACTGTCGTTTGGATCTTCTATGTCATTAGTTGATTTAGTCGAAAATTTTCCGTTTGGATTATGCCTCCATATAAGTTTATCCCTTGCTTCCCAACTTGGGATTTGAATTTTTTGAACAATATCCAGCGGGAAATTTTCTATTAATCGATTAGTGTTCCATTGTTTTTCTGAGTTAATAAAGTGTGAGACGCACATGTTTGGGTCATGTTGGTTTAGGAAAGGGAGTAGATTCTTATCTGGGATCCAGTTGTCAAACCAGACATTGACCAAACTCCCATTGCTTAAGAGCCACAACAATCCCGAATGGAATTTGCTTCTTAGGGTTAGGAGTCTGGCGAATTGCCAGGAGGTGTTGAGATTAGATCTTTGTGTGATGGAAGTTGTTTGCATAAATTTTTCCTTGATAACTCTGGTCCATATATTATTTTCCTCTGTTTAAAGTTTCCACAATAGTTTCATTTGTAGACTATTATTGATGTCTTCGGCTTTTCGTATACCTAATCCTCCTTTAGTTTTAGGCTAACAAATGTTGTCCCAACTAATGTGCGGAGTGTACCTCTGAGTGGGTAGCTTATTCCAGAAGAAATTTTTGTTGATTTGATCAATTTGATTGAGGATTCCTTTTGGAAGAAGGAAGTTTTGCATTAAGTAATTTATTTTAGAGTTGAGATTTGCTTTTATTAGTACTGTTCTACCTGCTTGAGATAAGTAGAGGCCTTCCATTTTGATAATTATTTTTTTAGGCTTTGGATTGCTTCTTCAAACACACTGTTTTTAACTCTTCCTTGTATGATCGGAATGGCTAGATATTTTTTCAGGGTTTTTGTGATTGGGATATTAATTTGTTGCGCCAGTGATTTGGCTAGATTATTGTTAACATTCTTCGATACTCGCAAGGAGCTTTTGTTAGTCTTGAAAGATTAGAAAAATTATTGATCATATTTTAGATAGTGTTCAGACTAGTGTGAGCTGCTTTTGTAAAGATTATGGAATCATTTGCGAATGTAAGGAAAGGGATGGGAGTACCATTGTTTGCAAGTTTAATTCCTATTAGGACATCGGGTACTGCTTCTGCCTGAATTTCACGAGCTAGGTTTGCCATAACTATAACAAATATATATGGAGCTAACTGATTGCCTTGTCTTATATCTCTGTTTGGTTTGAATTGTCTTCCTGGATGGTTATTTACTAATATTGAGAAAGTGGATGTGGTAATGCACTCCATGATCCAATTAATCCATCTAGGATGAAATCCAAAGTTAGTTAATACAACTTTTATATAATTCCATTTAATTTTATCATATGCCTTCTCCATGTCCAGTTTTAGGGCCATCCACCCTTGCTTTCCTTTTTTTCTTGTGGAAACTGTGAAATATTTCATGGGCTATTAAAGTGTTGTCGTTAATTGACCTTCCTTCAACAAAGGCACCTTGGAAGGGGTTAATGATTCGTGGGAGGATCAGTTTTAATCTGTTACAGAGACTAATGGGTCTGTAATGGTTTATAGTACTAGGGTTATCAATTTTTGGGATTAAAGCTATGAATGTTTGGTAAATATCCTTTCGCAGTTTACTTGAGTGGAAAATGGCTCTAACAGTTTTGCACATTAGGGGTCCAACTGTACTACAATATTTGATGTAAAATTCTGGTGGGTATCCATCTGGTCCCGGCGTTTTGTCTTCAACCATACTACTAATGGTATTTTTTATTTCTATGTTAGAGGGTTTTCTTATTAAGGCCATATTTTCTTCCCTTGTGATTTGAGGTTGGATATGGGTAATTTCTTCTTGTGTGATTACCTTATGATTTTTAGATATGAATCTTTCTCCCATTTCATTTGTTATTTGTTCTGCTATTTGATCCTTCTCTCTTATTTTCTCTCCTTTTTTGTTTGTGAAGGAGGCAATTACTTTTTTTAAAATTTTAATTCTAAATATAGTATGATAATATTTTGTGTTCCTATCTGTCGTGCTTAAGTGTTTTATTTTTGCTCGTTGCTTCCAAAATCTATAGTTAAATTCCAGCCGTTGGAATTTCTTGTTTTCTAATCTTTTAAGTTTTAGACTTTCTTGTTTTGATATGGTGCCCCATGGTAATTTGCCTTGTAGTTCTGCAATTTGTTTATCTACATTTGATAATTGCCTGGAAATATTATTATTATGAAGTTTACACCATGTTTTTGTGTTTTTTTTAATAGCTTTTGTTTGTTCATGAGCTGGAAACCACCGAGCCATGGAGCTTGGTCTGCCAAACCTGTTTTACCATTTTCTCATATATGGGATCTGTTGTCCAAGCCATTTCAAATCTAAAGGGTGTGCCTTTCTTAGATTGGAATTTCCAATTTGGATTGAGATTGGGCAATGATCTGAAGAAGAAAACGGATGGTGTGTTACTATCGTATTCTTGAATCTTGTGGCAATGTCTTGATGTATAAGGACTCTGTCTAGTCTCTCGTATCTATTGTTTTCACTTTCTTTACTTTTTCTCCATGTTAATTAAGGGTGATCCTTTAAATGGTAATATATGAAGGTTTAGTTCCGACTTAACAAATCTGAGTCTTCTAAATCTCATGAGAGATGGTGTATTGCCTCTAGTTTTTTCATTATCATTTTCTATATCATTAAGGTCTCCTATCAAAATTACAGGGAGATTATGCTTGTTTGTTATTTGGAAAATGCTATCCCTGAATTCTGTTTTCTCATTCTCTATCGTAGGGGCATATACAAATAGAATTGCTAGTTCCAAGTTCTCTATACTTGTATTTATCATAATATGTCTATGATCTTGTTCTATGATTCTGGCATGGTCTAAGGCTTGGTTTTGTAAGGAGCCATAGCCCACCCTTGTGACCTATGGCATCAATACAAACACTTTTTTGGAAACCTGAAGTTCTCATTTGTGCTAGAGTTGGAGCTTCTATTGCTTTGGTTTCTGCTAAGACGAGCATGTCTATCTTATTTGCTTGTCTTAGATGGCTAACTTCTTGCCAGAGGAGAGGGTGTTTCGACCATCTTATGTTCCAATAGGCAATATTAATCATTTATTTTTGTTTTGTGATGTGTTGGATTTGGCTTTAACATATTGGCCTGATGATTTTTTGATAGTTTGAGTACTTGTTTAGATCTGTTTGTGATTGTGAGTGTAGTAAAGGGATTAAAGTATAAACCAATTATGTATTCTTGAGTTTGCTGGTAGCCCCGAGCATGGCGTCTTCTCCTATAGATACGTTTTAGAGCTTGGAGCTGGTGATAGGGAAGACTACTAAGGATTTCCCAAAAAAAAAAGAGGTTTGATAATTCAAGGTTTTGTATAAGTTTTGATTTGAACTTGTTGTTGAGTAAGGTTGTTGAAGCCTTTCACAATTACAAACCAAAGATTTGTAATGGGGAGTAGCTGGAGTTTTTGAGAAAAGGCTAAGTGCATACCTGAATTTTTGCCTGTCATGAGGCCATTGAGTTGGCTATGATCTAAGATCATATGCATAGTACGTATTCGGAAGTAAGGAGGAGCAATCACATGCCTTGAAGCAACAATATAAACAAAGTACCAGCAAAGGTAAGAAAACCAGCTAAAATTAACCAAGAGTAGCATTAGACCATAAAACTGAAACTTAAAGCAAGCCGAGACAGAATGGATCCTAACAACAAGAGAAAATAGAAGGATCCTATCCTTGCAAACCGAAATACTGTTCAGAAACACAAACAACAACATTGGACAGAAAACATCAATAGCAAAAGGATATAAAAGCAACTTGTGAGCATTGACATGATGGTTCTTATTGAGATTAGGGGGAGCTATGAAAGACTCGAGACTCGACAAGTGCTTGGGGCTTCTGATCATAACTAATTCTTCTTTTTCCTGGACTTCTTGTTAGTCAGGGAGGATGCTTCATTGTGTTCCTTTTTTTTCTCCTTTTGGACTGCTCAGAGCTCGTCATCTCTGTGGATTCCTTAGTGGGTCTGATTACTATACCTCCCATTTTCCTTATAATTGTTCTGTTAGATTTGAGAGAGAGATGAGATTCCTCAGAGTTGATACCAGTGTCCACCATTTTGCCTTTGAGTTGAGCCCTAATCATATCGTCCAGGTTACCATAAATAGGAGGATTGTTGTTGGGGGTTGTTTGGTTGGCCAAGGCCATGATGGTGTGGAGAATAGACGGGGCTATAGCAAAAGGAGGGACAAAAGTCTCCGCTGCTAACTTGGAGGCTTGAGCATTGTTAAGAGATATGAGGTGATTGATGAGTTCATTAGGGTAACTGGGGCTGGGTAAAGGACCATGGGACATTCTGTGGATGGGGTTGTTTGTCGTGGGAAGGAGACCGAAACCACCCTGCCTTAGGTTCATAGATTGCAAGACACTGTGATCATCAGGGTGGCTGTGAGAGTTATGGGGGTTTGTAGGGGTGAAGATACGTTGGTCATTTGCATTTCTGTTGGGAGGGACAATAGGGGAAGGGGCTAGCAAGTCAATGTGAGGGTTCTCCTCTAGGACAAGGTTGAACTTTCTGGGCCTTGGGGCATTTAAGGGGCAATCATCATAAGAGTGATCGTAGCCTCCGCATCACCCACATCCATCAGAGAAGTCCTCATACCAGATTCTCAATCTAAGATTCCCGTTCTCATTCTTCCGAATATGGATAAAGGTAACAAGTTTAGAGAGAAGAGAAACATTGATGCAAACTCTTGCAAACCTTAGCTTGTTTCGGATGTTGGACACTTGATCAACTCGGATGAGAGAGCCAACACCTCCATTTTTTAGAATGAAGTCTATCGCTTTTGAGGAATAGAACTAGTGAGGGAGGCCCGGTATTCTGATCCAAACGTCAACAGTAGTGGTGTCCTCTTCCATTGGGTTGAAAGAGTCCGTCCATGGGTACATGGCTAGGAGTGCTCCTTGAACATGGTAAGGTCTATTGTTCCAGACGATAGCTAGATCTTCCTTGTTAGCAAATCGAAAGATGAACCAATCGTTTTCGATTGTATCCATCCCCCAACTTCCTTTCAAAGTTTTCCATTCAACTTTCATTTTCCCTGCTACTTGCTTAAGATCAACCGGGGCTTGGACAAATCTTCCAATGAGGATGAACTCAGACAGTTTGGTGTGAAGATCCTTAACCCTAGGGATGGAGTAAGGGTCGGCGTCATGGTTGGTTTGGTTAGTGTTTTCCTCAGTAGAGGGAGCTTGGGGCACGTGAGTAGAGGGAGCACCTTAGGGTTAAGTATTTTGGGGAGTGAAGGGCTGGTTTTCCGTAGACAGGGATATGGGAATCTCCATGTTCTAAGAGCTCACATGGGGATTAGGCATGGTTTCTAGGGAGACCCCATGCCTAGTGATGTTGATGAGTGCTTCAACGAAGGAAGAGTGTTGATCCATAGTAAGTAGGTAGATGGAAGACGAGAAGTTGAAGAGAGGAGGGGTGTGGGAGTTTGATGCATGATCATCATTCATATTTATAGACAGATAAGCATTCTTATTAATGTTGCATGCACAATGTTGTATGAAGTTATGATGAGGGGAGGCTATAATCCTAGTATTATTGTAGTGAATAGAGGTAATCATACCTTTACTGCCTTGATTATTGGAAAATCTTATCGATAGATCGAAGAACAAGTCCAGATTCATCCATTCTTTGGGCTATTTCTTGTTGAGATGGTTAAACCTCGCGTCTTTTCGATCTTCAATGTCTTGGGAGTATGTTTTTGGGTAATTACTGAATAACCAGTGGTTGAACAACCTCCTTGCCGCCACCAGCTCACCAATCATGTGCACTGCATTGTGAGTATTATTAAGAGGATGATTAATACATAAGTTAAAGTTAGAGTGGTTAGGGTTAATACAATTAGATTTAGTGTTTAAAGTGTTTTGGGAAGGGTTGAGATGTAAATGTTGTTGGAGCAATCGGAAAAAAAAAAACCCCTAAAGCATACATTCTGTATGTTTTTTCGACATGCATTAAATTTTCCTTAATGTTTAATGAGGGTAAAGTTCCTTTCCCGATTCCAACACCAGAGGCGAGGAATGTTCAGGGTCGGAGCCTCGCAGTGCAGATAGATCTCTGTGTGTGGGTTAATTGGTGTTTGGGATAGAATTTTTGAAGGACATTTCCTTTGGGCTTGTTTACCATGGTTGTTTTGGATTGCAGTTTGGGATAGGTTTACATGTAGAAGGAGATGATCATATGCAGTGGCGGATCCAGAAATTTTTGTAAGGGGGGACTGAATTTTTTTCGAGAGAAATGACCGTTTGAATTGAAGCTTGAAAACCATGTCTTTAAAATCACAAGAGTTGTCCGTTCAAACCCCTCAAGCAACCCCTATCTATAAGTCTATTTGTCATCAAAACCTCGAACATTCCTTGTTTGTAAAAAGCAATAAGGTGACAATAGCTTTATGTTGGATATTCAACAACAAAGCCTTGCTTTGCTTCATTGCGCTGGCATATCTAGCAACTGAAAATGCAATGCCTCAACTAATCAACTTGTCCATATTATATATTCCTATGAAAGCCTATGAATATATTTATTTCACTGTCATCTTTACTCATGGTATGTTTTGGCCCTCTGAATTGAACAAATGTCATAGGTCTTGGAAGCTCTCAACCAACACCATATATATTTATTAGCCTAATCAAAATTTCTTAAAATTGATTCTCACAATTAAACCCTATTTTCACAAAATTTGTTTCTCATAAATCACACCATAATCGAAATTTCCCTTGTAGTGATTCTCAAATCCACAAATTTTAATATAAGTTGAATCTCATTTCAATCAATTGAACTTGATTCTCAAAATTAAACCTTATTTTCACAAAATTTGTTTATCACAAATCACAAACCCTAATCGAAATTTACCCCAAATTGATTCTCAAATACACAAATTCTAATCTAAATTGATTGTCATCTCAATCAATTGAACTTAGAAATAATCAAATTAGAAGGAAGAGGAAGAAAACTAAGTGTCGAGGGGGTTGTGCGGGACTGCAGACTGCCAAGGGACGGGGTGTGGTTGTGCGCCGGTGACAGGGTCGACCGGAGGTGGAGATGGCAGCAGCGGCAGTGGACGGCTCGGGGAATTCAGACTCGGGCGGCTCAGGTATCGCTTTCGCTCGAGGGGCTCCATCCCTGTGTGTCTGACTGTTTGTGTAAAAACAAAAAGGAGGGCTTTTGATGTTTTAAAAAAATGGTAAAAGTGGGGACTGATATGGGATTCGAACATGGGTTCACTGAGATCCCTCCCGCTTCGCTAGATGTCTTTACCGCTGAGCCAAATCAACTTTCATGTCTTTCCTTTACTTTATTTATATATTATAAATATAACAGATGTTTAAAAATATATACTGATCTTTTTTCAGGATGGGGGGCTTGAGCCACCCCGAGCCCCCCCGGATCCGCCACTGATCATATGCCAACTTCCTAAAGAAGCTGGGGAAGGAGAGGGCATGAGCAGTAGGTAGGCCACAAGAGGCCAACAGAGAACAAGAAGAGGGCATGAGCGTTGAAGTATCTTAAGAAAATTCTCGTAATTTGGCCTTTAATTTATTTTGTTAGATAATACTACCTCCATCCTAAAATAAATGGGCTTTTACTTTTTTGACACGTTTTTTAGGAGCTAAAAACTATACATAAAATATTAACTTTTTTATTAAATTTTTTTAATAATTATAAACTTATGGATAATAAGTTTATAATTATTAAAAAAATTAATAAAAAAGTTAATATCTTACTATATAGTAAAGTAAACTTTTTGGTCGTTCATTGCCCATTCATTAGTATCATATATGCTATTTGTTTTTCTTTCTTTTCATTTTTTTTTTAAAAAAAACTCTTCTTCTACCATCAATGTTAAAAAAAAAACTCTTTAAGCACAACAACAACAAGCCCAGTGTATCCCGCTTAGTGCAGGGTCTGGGGGGTCTCATGCATGTACGCTCTCTTTCCTCGACTAGGTCGAAGGAGAGTTTCCGAATGACTCGTACCTGTGAGAAGCGTATAAACCAGACAAAGCATGATGCACCATTAGACGAAATAAAAATATAGAAGTATAGATCATAAAAAGGATACTATCTCGGAAGGAGCAATCTAGCCCTCGTTAACCCTGATAGCCTCTCTCCACAAAAAATTTCATATTATTAAATGAAATAAGATTAGGGGAATTTGCTAAAATAACCCAAAAACCCGGACCCCTTTGCACCCCCTATCCACTATCCAAATAAATTGCAAAATCTAACCCTCCCCCTCAAAATCCCCCATTACCTCACTTGTTGCAACCAGTGGAGAGAGAGAGGAAAAAAAAAACAACAGGACATTTATTGTCCATCACTATCACTCATCCAAACCCCTTTCTCTATATGCCTCTCTCCATCAAAGAGATCCATTGAAGAGCTTATTTATTTTTTGTTTTCTCTGTCTTCTATCTCTCTACCTTCGAGGGTGAAGGGATCTCCATGGGAGCTCGAATTCGCCCTATACCGCTGATGTGAATCGCCGCCGGAGCACCACTTTGGTGCCTTCGTCCTTCACCTTCGTTGTGATGGCTTTTTCAGGTCAATTCGAGGCGGGTGGAGGCCGACTTTGGAGTAGAGAAAGTGGAATCGAAGTAGAGGAGCCCTCACAGAGGCTTAGTGAAACGCTTTGTTTTTTTTTTATTGATGAATGAACAATATATCAATTTTTCACTCTATGATTTCTTACTGAACACCCTTTAGTACTCTACTAGACACCCAATGATTTCCTACTGGACACCCTATGTTTGTTTCCTGTCTTGCGTGTTGTTCAATGTTTCCCTGGTTCTAGTGTCACCCTCCCCCCTAAGCCTAGACGGTAAAAAGAGAAAGGGGAACTGGTGCATTAAATGAGGGGGGAGAGAGAGAGAAAGGAGTGAAAAAGCATCAGTAAAGTCGCTGAGGAAAGAGGACAAATGAAATAAGACAAAGAGAGAGATAGAGGGGGGAAGAGTGACGATAAGGGGTATTAATATAATTTGAATTAAATCTTAAGTTTCAGAGAAAAACCATCGAAGAAGAAGAAGCAAGTAGGTTGTGGTTTATTTGCAGTTTGACATGTAAGCAGTTAGTTTTAACTGGACACCCAAAGCAAAACAAAATGACACATATTGGAATCGACTGGACAAGAGTTATCGGAGAAACAGATTCACCATCGACTTCAGATAGAAAATGGGTAAATTTGCTTCGAATTTGAGGGAGACACCTCTCGCATAACCTTTATCGAAAGCAAACTTGCCCATTTTCTATCCGAAGTCGATGGTGAATCTGTTTCTCCGATAACTCTTGTTCAGTCGATTCCAATATGTGTCATGTTGTTTTGCTTTGGGTATCCAGTTAAAACTAACTGATTACACGTCAACCTGCAAATAAACTCCCGTCCAATTGCTTCTTTTTCGATTGTTTTTTATCTAAAACTTAAGATTTAATTCAAAATATATTAATGCCCCCTCACTGTCACTCTTCCATCTCTCTGTCCTATCCTCACTAATCTCTCTCTCTTCTGCAACTTTACTCTCTTTTTTCACTTCTCTCTCTCATGTCCTCTCTCTCCTCTGCCAGACTCTCTCTTGCTCCTCTCTCTCTCTCTCTCTCTCTCTCTCTCTCTCTCTCTCTCTCTCTCTCTCTCATTTTGTCCAGGTGTCGAGCAATGGAACCCCAAAAACCCCCCTCACTTACCTACTATCGCGGGAACCCTTTACCCCCATATTCGGTTTCGCCCAATTTGTAACCGGATTGAGTTAACTTTGCAAAGAAAGTGGATATTTGGGTTACTTTGTATAATTCCCTCATAAGATTAAACTTTAGTTTGAATAAGCAAATCATATAATAAAAACTAACTACGAATAAACTTTAATTTGAAGTAACTTATCCGAATAATCAATTGAGTAATGTAAATCAAAGAAGAAAATTACAAGAATAAAATAATAAGTAAACCAAATAAAAAAATATCTAGAAATACAATTTGAAGAAACTTATTTGAATAATTAATTGATTAATGTAAATAAAAGAAGAAAATTAAAAGAATAAAATAACAGATGAAAATTAAAAGAATAAAATAATCTTATTTATATTTTATACAAATATAATAATTGGAGTGAATATTACTATTTAGGTATATGACAAATGGATAAATGTAGATTAATTTAATTTATTTGAGAAAATATGATAGAAATGGATAAAAATATAAAATAATTATATTTATATATGTAAGAAATCGTTAAAATTAGATTAATTTAAGTTTACTTCATGTCATATAAAGTTACTGATAAAATAAACCGCTAAAATTATAAGATTAAAACTATAAGTTAATACGAGTAATATAAATTATTGTTTGTATGAAATATATAGTACCAAATTTTTTAAAAAATGAATGCCCACTAGTTTTATACGGAGTATAGTTTTTGATGCATATAACCCAGTCCGAATCGGGAATGACTTAAGTACCTATATTACCTAACAATGCTCCAATAGGCACAACACAGATGTATGACCTAACATCAAAGATGTACGGTAGAGTGGTAGAGTTTGTAATGTTGAATAACCTAAGAAAGATGGAAGAAAAAACACCTGCAGATGAAAACGTTAGGAACGTGGGAAGAAAGTAACAAATGATTTTTACCAATTTTAAAAAACAAAAACATAATCACTAAGCAACTAAAAATTGTGTTCAAATTATTATGGTGCCCAGAAAATAGGGTCACTGCAGACTGAATGGAATAAACTCAAAACCCTTAACGAATAATAATCCAAAAATTTCAGATTCTTCTGATCTGAGATGCCAATTACTGGTCCCTAAGCCGGGGAAACTTGGCAAAAGCAAAAGGCTCAAATTGTTCCAAAGAAATTATTGAGTATCAAAGAACCGACGCAACCACCAGCCAGCCCCCTCTCGACATTGTCATCATCATCTTATGAGGCATTAGCCGCCGCCGGATCCGTACTTCTTGCCCAAGACGATCACCTGAAGCTTGTCGTACCCAGCAAGGACCCCAGCCCCTGCAACAGCACGAAGGATGTTGGCACCAGCACCCTTGAAGAGCGACTTGGCGCCCTCATTCTTGAGGATCTGATTGAAGGCATCCAAGGAGCTCTTGTACTTGACAGCTTCTCCGGAGGTCATCATCATTCTACGACGAACGGTATCGATTGGGTAGGAAGCAAGCCCAGCACCGATGGTGATACCCCATCCGAGGAGGAAACTCGCAAGGAAACTATCCTGTAATATCCAAAGAGCCATATAAGTTGTAGCATGAGTTACTTGATACGAGAGTTGATCTTAGCTACAGACAACTTGACTACATCCAAAGAAATTGGTGGTTTACCTGCATATCTCCAGTCAACAGCACTGGCTTCAGTGAATCATACATTCCAAAGTAAAGACCACGGTAAACGATGATTCCAACACATGAGATGTTGAATCCACGGTATAGTCCAGCAACACCGTCAGAGGCGATGGTCTTCTTGTACACGTCCACCAAACCGTTGAACTGTCGCTCACCACCCTTCTTTGCCGCCTTTGCGTCGTTGGCCAGCCTTGTTCGAGCATAATCCAGAGAGTACACGAACAATAGAGATGAAGCACCAGCAGCACCACCAGATGCCAAGTTACCAGCAAACCACTTCCAGTAACCATCCCTGTCTTTCTTGAAGTTGAACAGCCTCTTGAAGTAATCCTTGAAGGCAAAGTTGAGGGCCTGAAACACAAATATAACAAGTTAAATACAGGGAAACAAAACCCATTTTGCGCTTGAAGAACAAGGAAAACCAACTATTCATGGATATAACTTCAAGAGAGGTGGTTGACTGGTTGTTTCTTAATTTGTTATTATTGACTTATGTGCTAATATGAAAATAAATGTGGGTTGTATATTTTTGATATCACTAATCAAACTAATCCAAGAAACTGCAACACCAAATTGAGCTGAAATCTATAAAACAGTTCTATAGATTTCTGAAGTTGCTGGCCCTGCCCAGGAACCAATACCTCCATCAAAAAACAAGCAAACAGCTGAAGCGTACATCAGGGGCCAGAAAATGATAAGCTATGCTTTAGCCATCAACAAATATAAGAGTTTCTGGCCCTGCCCAGGAACTAAAACCTCCGTCAAAATATAAGTAAACAGCTGAAGCATGAAGCCATCAGGGGCCAAAAAATTATAAGCTACACTTAAGCCATCAACAAATATTCTCTATTAAACGAGGAAAAAAACACTACAATTAACATAGGATAGTAATGCATCAAGATGAAGTATCACCTGTGTTGGGAAATATCTGATGACATTAGCAGTGTTGCCTCTCCATAGCGCAATAATACCTTCATCCTTCGTAGTTCTGGCAAAACAATCACCAATACCCTTGTATGGTTCAGACAACCTACCAGACTTGATCATTTCATCCTGGTTCTGAATCAAGAGCTTCACACGCTCAATAGGAGCAGCAGCAGTCTTAGAAACGGCAGCTGAAACACCTCCCATGAGAAAATCAATCATGAAGCCAGTAACACCTTTCTCAGAAGGAGCCTGCACAAGCACTGGAGACACCGGTACTGATAGCGAAGCAAGGCCAGTGCCTTGGTATGCAGAAAAAACCGGATTCTGCAGACCTCCATTTGCGTAAACACTGCTCAAATTCCTGGAGTACAGGTTGGGTGAGAGGTGAGAAGCAAGGTAGGATTGCCCACACATCTTTTGAAAGACTGATGAATGTGATCCATCAGCCATGTTTAGCCACCCAACTTGGTGACCTGCAAAAACAATTTTAACAACAGTTAAAAACATACATGATCCAATGTTGAAAACAAGCTAAAGTCTATACACCAACTCCCACTCATTATAAAACTGGTCCATATCAGCTTGAAATGACCAGTTTCAGCACTAATTGAAGATTAATTGACAGTCAAACTGAGCTACCTAACTTGGTAACTTTTTGACCATCAAACCTTGACAATAGAATTTCCAAATAACATACCCGGCCAGAAAAGTCTAAAATCAGAAATATAAATCTAAAGGATGAGTAGACGCAAAATCTGAGCAATAACAATCACAGCCATCAAAAATCTACCAGCCGTCAAAACATTCAACCAAGCCAGGAATATGATTATTTAATGGTAAATCACAATCACAGATGATATGATGATAAGATAATGATATCAAGCCAAATCTTGGCACAAATCTTTCCTGATAACATGGAATTCAGCGGCCGATGTAATCAGCCGAAAATCATTATGATCTAATGATCCGCATCTCTTTCAGTGAAACTACTTCCACAAATGAGAACAGGAAATTCACATCAAAGGATCTCGAATCAGCATCCAACATTTGCGGAAAAAAAAGGTTAACAAATCTAGAAAACACAGATTTCAGATCTACTTCTTCCGAGCTAAAAAAAGCACATAAACCTCGATCAAAAAAATTTCGATCTGGCTAGTGGCTACCGCAAACAACTCTAAATCAGAAACGAAACAATAAAACACGCAATCAGACGAAAAGAAACAGATTTAAGCACGAAATCAAGCAAATTTACAAACAGATCTAGCAGAACAGGAGCAATCGCAGATCGTATGAGAGAAAGAGAGGAAATGGAAGAGAGATCTGACCAGCAAAATTGTAGAGGTCGTCAAAGGCAGCTAACACAATGAGTTCTCCGCAAATGGGGAGGAACGTAGAACTGCAATTGCTCTTAAATACAAAATGGCGAGATACTTAGGGTTTCTAGAAAATGATGGACTTGCCCTCCTATATATTACATATTTACGACTCTGCCACGAAACATTCGTCACCCCCCACCCCATTTCCCAATGCCTTTTGGGGATTTTTTTAAAGGAATTGCAATTTGCAACTTGCGTAGATGAAGGGTTCATATTTTTGGGAACATTATAATAATTTTTTATTTATGTGTATAAAAAGATTTGGTCGTGCAATTTTAAAAAAAGTACTCCCTCCCTCCGTTGCTTAATATTTGTAGGGAAATTTCGTTTGGTATTTCGGAAGTTTTGACAATTCTGCTTGATGCTTTAAGATTTTATTTTGTCCGGATGATACCCATGAGTTTTATCAAAAGTCCGTCTTATGCCCAAAACTCATATTTTCACTTTTTTAAATCAATAAAATGGCCCATTATTTTTCCTTATTTCACAAAACCTCTTTTACGTTTAACAATGAAAAAAATTACCTATTATTTATCTAAATTTAAGATAAAATTGAAAAAACCACCTTTATTTCTAAAATTTAACAAAATCACTTATTATTTCCAAAAATTTTATAACAAAATCACCCTTCTTCCAAAAATTTTAAAACAAAATCATTACGGTTTTTAAAATTATACAAAAGACATATTAATTTCCATACTTTGAAAAAATAAAATAAAAAAACTCGTTATTTTCCAAAATAATATTTAACACCTATTATTTTCCAAAACAATATTTAACACCTATTATTTTCCAAAATAATATTTAACCTATAATTCACTAAAATTTAACAATTGTAAATGAAGTTGATCATATGGTGGCTCAATATTTTGGCAGTACTTTTTTTTCGGTTCAATTTATAAACCCAGAATTTTTTTTTTCAATTTAATATTTAGCCACAATAGTTCATTGTATAAGAAAGAAATACATTGTAATTATCATTTTCTTTTAAAATCGGGTCTTTGGGTTTCACCTGACCCAAAAATGTCGGATTAGATCGAGTTGACCCAGCATGAACCATCCTAATTGATCAATCTAACCCAATACTCGATTAGAATTTTATTAAAAAGTAATGTAAAAAATAAAGGGTGGATTGATGAATAAGAGGGTGGATTTTTTTTATCCAATACTCAATTAGAATAAAGGAGAATTTTTATATATCAAAAGTATGGTTTTATGATTTTTTTCCTTTTTGTAATTTATAGGTCAATTTTTTTTTTCAAAAAATGTGAGGGTGGATTGATGCAATTTTTTTTTATAAATAATGGGTGGTATGTTATGTATGTACATTGTTTGACAAATGATGAGATTTTTTTACAAAATATTAAAAATAAAGAATCTTTTGTGTAATGTTAAAAATAAAGGTTGATTTTCTTCTAAAAATGTTGTAACAATGGGTGAGTTTTTGCTAAAATTTTGGAAATTATGTGTGATTTTATTGAAAAAAATATATAAGGTGTTTTTTTTTTCACTTTAATGTTGGATTTAGTTAAATAACAGGTAATTTTATTCATTGTTAAAAATAAAAGGGGTATTGTGAAATAAGAAAAAATAATGGGCCATTTTATTGATTTAAAAAAGTGAAAATATGAGTTTTGGGCATGAGGCGGACTTTTGACAAAACTCGGGGGCACCATCCGGACAAAATAAAACCTTAGGACACCAAGCGGAATTGTCAAAACCTCAAGGGCACCAAACGGAATTTCCCATATTTGTATTTTTATTATTTATGTACATTTTTTAATATGATAAAAACTATATAAAATATTTATTTTTAAATAATCTCATACTTATTAGTAATAAGTATAATATTATTTTAAAAAATTAAATAAAAAATTAATATTTTATGTAGTTTTTACCTTTTTTAAAAAAACGTGCATGACTTGAAAAATTCAAATACGTAGTAATAAGGAATGGATGGAGTATAAATATCAAAACAAAATAATAATATTATAAAACATTGGTATAAATTTAAGTAAAATAATTGCATTATGTAATTTTTTTTTATAAATGTAAGAATTTAAAATACTAAATAAATTAATGTATGGTAAATAGAGAGTTCATCCAAGACGGCAAACGGATCAACCATTATGGAACAACCAAAATAGAAAATCACAAAAACAAGAAAGAGGAAATACAAACACTCAACAAAAGCAGTGAATCAAGCGATTAAATGAAAACACGTTGACGTAAAGCAACACTGTCAGAAACAAATCAACAGCATACACTTAATCGTTAGAAGCAGGTCGACATAAAATAAAATTATGTAATGATCTTATATATGTTTTTTTAAGAAAATCTTATACTATATGTTAATAGTTAGTTTTATGGGTATAAATATACTCATACATGTTGTAAATGGAGTTAATATGTTCACCTTTAATTTTTACTATGTCCATAGCTAACTATCGTAATTTTCCACGGTGGGGTAACGACCCAATAAGCTAAGCCACTGTCGTGTCATGTGGTGGAATGGGTCGAGACTTGTATACCCACCGCAGTATTATGAGGTAAGTGGCATTTAAAAATTTATCACCCCACTGCATAGAGATACGGTGGGTGTTGACCATTAATACAAATTCCAAATAGTAAATGGGAATGACGAATCGTAGAGCATGTAGATGGGCCGGTCTAGTCCGGAGTGTCAATCTGTAAGAGGGTGGGTTAGTCTCCTCCGAGTCGGTCCATACAATGACCCATTTGATTAAAAAGGGATGTTGGATGTTCCAGTCCACAATGGATCGGTCCGATTCGCAACGGGCCCGGAACGGATCGGAATGATTTGGGTGAAACGGAATTATATCAAATATAAAAAACACCCACTTTTCTTATATGATACTGGTGTGCTAGGGAACTCTCCGAGCCAACAGGATCGACGACGAGGTCCCTCCATTATTTGAAGTCAAAAACTTTTCTACTAGAATCGAACATGTATGGCAAGATTCGTAAGCCTCTCAACCTTGAACCTCCCACACCCGATCTCAATCCTCTCAAAATCGCACTTCGAGGATCTCGACCCTCGACACCTTCACCTCTCACTAGGGTGTCTCCCTCGTCATCTCGCCAAAGGGTTTTGTTTTTAGCATATCACTAAAACACAAGATCCTTAACCTGGAATCAAAGGAAGCAGTGTGCTCAACTTTTAACTCAAAAAATCAACTTGTTTTAGAAATCATAAACATTACCTAATATATAGGAAGATATTGATGCCTCATAACCATTTACAAACGATGTAGGACCTTTCTCTACAAAAGTGAAAGAAAAATCTACGAGCTTAGATCACATCAGATACGACAAGAGATGCAGAAGAACTCCATATAACAATGAATGAAAGTAGAAAAGTATAATGAGTGAGTGAACATACTAGTACAAAATGGTTGTTGTGACAGACTAAAGTGATCCCATCTAGCTTCTAGTATGGTGGCATTGACGGACCACTGGTGGCAAATAGGGGGAAGACACAACATTGACATTTTATGTGACAATATAACCAGTGGACGTTTGTGAACCGTCGTAAAAACTTTACCCATGATCGGAACCTCTATCCAATAAGTGGCATCATGACATGCCCTGTAGTAGTTCACCTTAATAAGTTCCTCTAATCCTGAATAATAATGATAGCGATCCACATACAATTAAAGCTCTGCTAGCAATTGTCGTCGAACTTGTGGCCATGCTCCTTGCCCCAAATCCAACAGTAAGCGAATGATATATAACCACTGTGACCGTTACTTGCGACTTTCGTAAAAATTTGTATGAATCCTATCATGAATTTTTCTATGTTCCCCAACGAAAACCAAGGTTTTGGGTGTCTGCGTCCGGAATTGCACTCGATCCTGCAAGCGGGCCATCATTCTCTCTGATATCTTTCATAATAGTCCCACCTTCTACCTTTGGCTCAATTTTCAACCCTGAACGACCACTTTCCCTCTCACATACCCTTCCTACATCCTGAAGTTTTTCACCATCCTCTTCTTGCCTGAGCTCATCTGTAGTAGAACAAGTACCCTCTTCATCACCTTGACCTACTACATCATCATTTGAGGCTGAACGACCTCATCCTCTTCCATGACCTCATCCTTTGTCATTATTCATCTCTTTATCTTTATGTGCCTATGCTCGAGCTTGCTCCATTTCCCACTACAATGGGTTGGTTTGACAAGGGTGTTTAGTCATTGATCTCCCACTCTGGTCACGACTGTTTGGATCTTGTAGAACAAGGGGCTTTTCACTAGGTTGTTCCCCGTTGCTAAAGGCAGATGATATCCTCCAACGAGTATCCTCATTCATCTCCTCAGTTTGGAACAACGTGATAACCCGTGACATGTTGAAATCTGCCTCTGTTAGAGGCACATTGTCTTTTATGCTCACAATGTACGAGTGATCCCAATCTAACTGTTTTTAAAAATCAAAACACGTGAATCTGTGATGACTTTATCGGTGTTTATGCGCCCCGGCATGCTTGCATTTCATGTGTATAAGGCATGCCATACACGTCTCTCCAATATCGATCTCTGAACGGTTCTAATTGAGGATTTATTTCCATTGTTGTGTATATTTAAAAAAAAGAGGTCACTACAAAAAACACAGGAAATAGCCACGGATTTTTTTAGCGACGTCATAAGGTTGTGGCTAATGTCGTGGCTGATAGCCACGACGTTAGCCATGACTTGACATGTCGTCGCTATTTAGGCGGCGAGTGAAAATGTTTGTGGCTATATTCGTGGTTTGGGGTGCTGACAGAAATTCGTGTCCAAAAAGTCGTGACTTTTAGCCACGAGCATGAATGGCGTGGCTAAATTCATGGTTGTTAGCCATGACGTTAGCCACTATTTATATACTCGTGGCTGTACCCGTGGCTATGAAAATGGCAAGCATGCCCTGCTTTCGTGGTTGATGGGCACAAATTAAAACGTCGTGGTTGTACCCGTGGCTAAGAAAATGGGGCATATGGCAAGCGTGCCCCGCGTTCGTGGCCATTGGCCACGAACGCGTGGCTATAACCGTGGCTAATAGCCACGGATGTAGCCACTGGTTGAATATCCGTGGCTGGATTCGATGCTAATATGACCATGGCCATTGTTAATTGATTCCTCCGAAGTTGGCTAATTCTTCTCAAAGCCCAATAATTTTAAATCACAAAATCTCACCCAAAAAATTTTTTAGAGCCCAATGGAGGTCAATCCAATATCAAAGATAGTCAAAGCCCAAAGTCGGTTAACCTATTAGTGGTAATCAAAGCACAATGAATAAGGAAGCCCAATCAATAGCTCTCGACGCATTAAGGAGCCCAAATATTAGCCACGATCATCTCCGTGGCTAATGCCGTTGCTATTTACAGTTGAGTTCATTAATGCAATTCGTATTTTCTAGTTGTCGACTTTAACTTGATGGTGAAAGCTCCCTGCACAAACGCTGAACACAGTTGAATTGCCGTCTTCTTCACACAGTGAACTAGGGAGGGTTATAGTTTCAAGTAGGAGATGAAATTTTGAAGTTGAGAGGTATGTTATATATTATATATTTTATATTTGAATATAGAAATATATGCTATATATGTGATATATATTTTATTAATTACTTAGTTGTATAGATCTAATAATCAAAAATTTGTTATGGTTATGGATTTTGTGTTTGATTTTGGAAATTTATGGACTTTGAATAGTAATGTAACACTAATGGGTTGTTGTGGAGTTTGTGTTTATGGACTTTGAAATTTATGGACTTTGTGTTTATGGATTTTGTGTTTATATGGAATATGTATTTACTTTTTATAATTTATGGAGTTTTAATAGCAATATTAGTTGTTGTGTTCATGGGTTTAAGGTGTTGTGTTCATGGTTATTTATATCTCAATGGGTTTTAATGTATTATTTAGTCCACCCATTTACAATTTTATAATTCGAATTAATATTCATTATGTATTTGTACATATATATACAGAAATTGGTGAAGTGCAATATGGATGAAGAGTCATGACTGTCATGTGTTTATGGAGAGACTCTAAGTGTGTTTTGAAGAAAAATCATATAAGTAACTAATAATTGTGGAATAAAACCTTATATTCTTATTAGAATACTATAAGAGTATGTTTTGAGAAAAAACTCATATAAGTAACGAATAAATGTTTAATAAAACCTTATATTGACTACTCAATTCTTATTAGAATACTATAAGAGTATGTTTTGAGGAAAACTCATATAAGTAACGAATAAATATTTAATAAAACCTTATATCAACTACTAAATTCTTATTAGAATACTATAAGAGTATGTTTTGAGAAAAAACTCATATAAGTAACGAATAAATGTTTAATAAAACCTTATATTGACTACTAAAATTTTATTAGAATACTATAAGAGTATGTTTTGAGAAAAACTCATATAAATAACGAATAAATGTTTAATAAAACCTTATATTGACTACTAAATTCTTATTAGAATACTATAAGAGTATGTTTTGAGGGAAACTCATATAAGTACTGAATAAATGTTCAATAAAACCTTATATCAACTACTAAATTCTTATTAGAATACTATAAGAGTATGTTTTGAGAAAAACTCATATAAGTAACGAATAAATGTTCAATAAAACCTTATATCAACTACTAAATTCTTATTAGAATACTATAAGAGTATGTTTTGGGGAAAACTCATATAAGTAACGAATAAATGTTCAATAAAACCTTATATCATCTACTAAATTCTTATTAGAATACTATAAGAGTATGTTTTGAGAAAAACTCATATAAGTAATGAATAAATGTTTCATAAAACCTTATATTGACTACTAAATTCTTATTAGATTACTATAAGAGTATGTTTTGAGGAAAACTCATATAAGTAACGAATAAATGTTCAATAAAACCTTATATCAACTAATCAATTCTTATTAGAATACTATAAGAGTATGTTTTGAGAACAACTCATATAAGTAACGAATAAATGTTTAATAAAATCTTATATCAACTACTAAATTCTTATTAGAATACTCTAAGAGTGTATTTTGAGGAAAACTAATATAAGTAATGAATAAATGTTTAATAAAACCTTATATCAACTACTAAATTTTTATTAGAATACTATAATAGTATGTTTTGAGAAAAACGCATAACGAATAAATGTTTAATAAAACCTTATATTGACTACTAAATTCTTATTAGAATACGATAAGAGTATGTTTTGAGGAAAACTCATATAAGTAACGAATAAATGTTCAATAAAACCTTATATCAACTACTAAATTCTTATTAGATTACTATAAGAGTATGTTTTGAGGAAAACTCATATAAGTAACGAATAAATGTTCAATAAAACCTTATATCATCTACTAAATTCTTATTAGAATACTATAAGAGTATGTTTTGAGAAAAACTCATATAAGTAATGAATAAATGTTTCATAAAACCTTATATTGACTACTAAATTCTTATTAGAATACTACAAGAGTATGTTTTGGGGAAAACTCATATAAGTAACGAATAAATGTTCAATAAAACCTTATATCAACTAATAAATTCTTATTAGAATACTATAAGAGTATGTTTTGAGAACAAGTCATATAAGTAACGAATAAATGTGTAATAAAACCTTATATTGGCTACTAAATTCTTATTAGAATATTATATATAAGAGTATGTTTTGAGAAAAGCTCATGTAAGTAACGAATAAATGTTTAATAAAACCTTATATCTACTACTAAATTCTTATTAGAATACTCTAAGAGTGTATTTTGAGGAAAACTAATATAAGTAATGAATAAATGTGTAATAAAACCTTATATCAACTACTAAATTCTTATTAGAATACTACAAGAGTATGTTTTGAGAAAAAACTCATATAAGTAACGAATAAATGTTTAATAAAACTTTATATCAACTACTAAATTCTTATTAGAATACGATAAGAGTATAATTTGAGGAAAACTCATATAAGTTTCTAATAATTGTTGAATAAAACATTATATTAACCTTGTATAAAACCCTGTATTAAACTTATTATTATTGTTATTATTATTTTATTATTTAATATATATTTTTTAATTATTTTTTTAATAATAACTATAACTATTATACGAAGTATTATACTATTATTATTTTTACCATTATTTTTTTGTTTAAAATATATTATATTTTTATTTGTATTGATGGTTTTATTTTCTAGATGTAAATTTTGAATGAAAATAAAAAAGCAATTCATGCCTTAGTGTCCGATTTTTTTTAATTTACCGCCCAAATAGGATTTGAGCGGTAAGTTTCCCGCACCCTAAAATTTAGAGCAACCCTAATTTGTTTTGGCACCGCCTCATTCACACATGCTCTTTCTCCTATCTGACCGCTTCATCTTCATTCCATAACTCTCTCTCCCAAAAAATTCAGATCCTTATCCTCCCCATCTCACATCCACTCTTGTCCTCCTCCACCGGAGATCGATGCCGACAGACCACCACCGGAGGGAGCACCGCCTTCTACCGTCTCTTCCCAATTCGTGCACGCATGACCGCCTTCTACCGTCTCCTGCAGCTCCACACTCGCTCCTCCGACGGCAGCGTTGACTGGAGCCTCCTACTTCGTCTCTGTTGACCCACAACCCGCGATGCTTCCTCTAATCCTTGGGGATTTCTTCTTCCTTCAATTCTCCCTTAAATTTTAGAATTCATTGTTTGTGATTTTTTAATTCCTCGTTTAGGGTTTGTTTTACCTATATGGGAATCGATGTCACGTACATCGACGGCGGTTCACCCAGCCTAGCAGCTGACACAGGACGATAACCTCTGCTTCAGCAAGCACAGATACGCCGCCGCCATAAATGCTTACACTGAGGTACTTCTCATTCCTCATTTCTCTCTTAATTTGATTTCATTGACTCTTTTACGGCTATCGGAGTCGTGAATCGATGGCGGATTTTGAGAATTTGTTTCCTTTTTAAAGTATTGTTAGGGTTTGAGATATGAATTTCATCTTTTGGTTTTGGTTTTGATTTTTTACGGCAGGCTATAGCTTTGTGCCCCAATGTAGCGGTTTACTGCACGAATCGCGCGTTGTGCCACCATAGGAGGAAGTATGAATAGAGTTTAAGCCCTTTGCCATTGTCTTAAACTTTTTAGATTTTGATTCTTTAAGGATCTTGTTTGTTTTTGGATTTTGCAGTGATTGGTCAAAGGTTGAGTTTGATTATCGAAAAGCAGTACAACTTTTTTTTTAGTAGGCAAAAAGGGGGTGGTTCTTAAACCAGAACACAACCCTGACCATCCTTGCGGATGATGTTACAGAATTCCCTATTCAAAGGGAGAGTATCCATATTACAAATATCAGTAGCTCTAGCTATGAAGTCTCCTGCACCATTAGCTTCACGAAAGCAATGTTTGAACTCTATATGCTCAAATTTGGACTGCATCTTCTTGATTAGCTCAATTTGCCACCAAATCTCCCATCAAGGCCTTGCATTATCATTTATAGCCTTGATTACTTCTAAACAGTCACCTTCTATTATCACTCAGCATAATCCTCTTTCCCAAGCCAGTTTTGTACCTGCACAAAATGCAGCTGCTTCGGTTTGGATAGCGGAACCGCTATCTACCTGCTGCTGAAAAGTATCCATCACAATTCCCTGATAATCCCTAAGAATCCCACCTACCTAGCATAAACCGGTAGGTTTAGTTGAGCCATCTACATTAATTTTATAGGTGGCTTTAGGAGGTTTCTTCCATTTGATCATATGTCTCCGTGTGTTTTGTGCCGGACTTTTGTTTGGATTAGCACACAACCAATCTCTAACCTGCAAATAAGACCGAGTCGCAATTTGTAAGATAGAGTCAAGGTTTTTGTTTTTGAAAATTTTGTTGTTTCTAGATTCCCAAATTGATTGCCAAACGAAACAAAGGTCTTCAATATTCGGGATAGATGGTTTAGATTGTAGGATTTCTGTAATACTTGTATTGTGGTTATTATTGTAGCTTATCATTTTACCTGTTAGTTGTTCATAAGTTGCGATAATTCTTTTGGTAATAGTGCAATGTTGAAAAAGATGATCATTGTCTTCATCTTTGTCTTTGCAAAGACATCATTAAAGCGGTTAAGCCTTTCTTTTGTTGTGAGTCCATCTTGTGCTATTTTCCAAATGAGATTCTTAATTCGGGGGGGGGGGGGGGGGGGATGGGGAGATTAAGATTCCAAATCCACTTACTTTTTTCCTCATTTCGGTCGTGGTTGTTTATAATATGTTTGACTGATTTGGTCGTTAAGTGACCGTCAACGTTTAGTTTCCAGATGATCCTATCACATGCCCTCCAGGAGGGTATTTTGATATTTAGGATCTGGTCAACAATACTACTAGGGAATAGAAATCGAAGGGTTTGTAGGTTCCATTGTTTAAGGTTGGTGGCTCATAATTTTATTATAATTCCTCGTTTATCAAATTTCTTATTTTACACTGCTTAAGATTTGTATTAAAACCCATTCTAGTATTTTAAAACCTGAAATTTTTTTTTTCTGTTTATATGTGGTATGTAGGAAGGCCCATTGGGTACAAATGACGAAGTGACTCGTAGAATTTTCAAGAGACCAGCAGTTCGTGTGATACTTTGTCCACGTTCTGGTAGGAAGGGACGCAACTTGATTGGGAGAACGTTGAGATGCCTGCAGTTTATGTGGAATACATGTCCACATAAATGAATGTTAGTACATATATTGTTGTTATGCATTCTGAATCTTATTTCCAGTTGTCAACAACGTACCATGGATTGCTAAATGGATCAGAGATCCATTGAAATTGGTTTCAAGATGATTTCTAGTCTGCCTTGTTAAGCTACTTTGAGTTAACAAAAATCCCAAGAAGCATATGGATAAAAGAGTCACAAGAAGGGTACCAAAGATTAGATGAACATCTTACTGAGTTCTCTTAAGGATACGAGTGAATATATCCAATATTTTATTTATATTAGTGAATAATTTGTCCTTGAAATATCATTTCTTTTATGAATTTTTTATGTGTAGAAACACCGTTTTATTGTTGAAAGGTGCCAAGTATTAATTAATACATTATCTCTGAAGATTGAAGGTATTGGTAATTGTTATCATCCTTATTGTGTTTAGGTATGAGGGTGCTGATCCACCTTTTGAAAGGTGCCAAGTATTAACTAATTCATTTTTTGTTATGTCCCTAGCTAATTATATTGGGATTTTTGTTGTCTTATGTTGTGTGTAGGGAAGAGTTTCCAAAGGCTTGCATTGTCATTCTACAAGAAGAAGCTATCATTGTATATGCATGGGACAAGGGGAAGGTGGTGGTTGTAGAAAGGTTCGTTGTCTCATTTTTGTTATGTAGGTGCTTCAACATCTCATTTGGGTATCTTGTATTCATCTACATTGAATACATGCTTTTATTGAGTGTCCTTGTCATATTTGTGCTTGAGACTTGTTGTATTGTTGAATTTTTTATTATGTTTTAGATGTGTTTTGAATGGCGTATTTTATGGTTGTATTTTGGATATGTTTGTACGACAGATTTGTAAAATTATATTAAATTTATTTCCTAGCTCATAAAACGAATAAGGCCACGAATAAGGTCATAGGCATAGCCAGCAATAAAGTCACGAACTTAGCCACGAATTTCGCCACGGGATTAGCTACGACCATAAACAAAAAAGCCACAAACTTAGCCACCTAATTGGCCACGATAGCGAAATCAGCCATGACATACACCGTGGCTAACTTTGTCGCTACAGCCACGAATGACACGATCCTGACCCGACCACGAGCATAGCCACGGACTTGTAAGATCGTGGCTATTAGCCACGGATGTTGGAAATCTGACATTTAGCGACGAGGCATATAGCCATAAATGGCGATGAACATAAAATTCGTAGCTATACCCGTCGCTAAACCGTTTAGCCACGATCATTCGTGGCCTATTCGTGGCTATTTGGCCGTGTTTTTGGTAGTGTTGAAGCATTCTTTCGATATGATATTCCGTAGGCCATGTGTTCTATGCTTGATCAGTCACAATGACTAAATTATTATCTTGTATAAAAAAAAGTCACAATGACAAAATAATTTTAATTTAAAAAATGACTTAAGAATTTTAATTAGGGAAATGTTTTCTAAAATAGGAATCTTATCTTGTCCTTAAGACCTTAGATAAGTTTAAAAAAACTCATATTTCAAAATAGTTGGAGATTTTGTCCTAGATTATCTATCTATGTAAACTCTTAAAACAGAAAAATTTGCGCCTACGTGTCACATCCATCTTAATTTTCTCTTTTTTAACTAATCATTTTTTCTCCCCCCCTATTTTATTTTTTTCTAATTGATTTTCATCTTTAAAATAATCAATCTATATCTATATCTATATCTATATCTATATCTATATTTATACTTTAAATGAGAAGCAATTTTGCCACATGTCATCATTTTATGCCAAGTTATTTTAGGTAAGTGTATTTTGATAATAATCTAATTAATTAGGATAAATCAATTAACATATTTATTATTTATCCATATATCTCAATCTTTCCATATATATATATATCTATAATTTATTATAGGTTATTCTATTTAATTTCAGACAATATTCTTAAGGCATTATTGGATGTATACCCATTAAATTTTATTAATTTATCAATTTACACATAAAAAATTTTCAAAATTTTGGTTTATAAATAGTTTTAATGAAAAGTAAGTTTGAAGAGGTGACATCATCACATTAATTATTGTTTTTTCCTTAATATATTCAAAAGTTTGGTTTATATATAATTCTAACCAAGGGGTTTAGTTCAAAATATTGAATTAATAAATAATCGTTATCTATATGTAATTCTTTATATACAATATTAAATTAAAAGCACAAGAACATATCTTATAAATTCTCTCTTTCATCTATGAGATTTTCGTAAAATTATCTTTAGTTAAATTTTTTATACTCCCTCTGTTAATTAAAATTTGTCGTTTACTATTCATGCACGCTTTTTTAGAATGATAAAAACTATATAAAATATTAACTTTTTTTTACATTTGAGTTTATAAATTCATACTTAATAGTAATAAGTATGAGATTATTAACAAAATATATTAAAAAAGTTACTATTTTATATAGTTTTTAACACCTCAAAAAGCGTGCATGAATAGTAAAACGTCAAGTTTTAATTAACGGATGGAGTATAATATTATAGTGATAGTAATTTTTTTCTTTCTAATAAGATTATTTTACAATATCTATATCTATACATTTAAGTGATAATCATTTTTATGAGGTGTTATCATTACATTTAATTGTAGTTTTTTGAATTCACATGGGTATCCGGGGCTAATAGCACCCGACTGATCCCATGTGCCATGAAGTTAACAACTAGGTAAACCCTCCGGTGGCCACCCGGGGTGGGATTCGAACTGGAGACCTTTGGGTATTTCCCGCAGGTCCTTTCCAACTGAACCAACCCGAAATGGTTTACATTAATTGTAGTTTTTTCAACCAATAAAATTATACATTTTTAATTTTATACTAGCTTTTATTAAAAGTACGTTTACAATATTAATTTGTCATATTATTATGATTTAGTATGCTTATTGAGAGGATTGAGCACGATAGCAGTTTTAGGCATTCATATATAAGTCAAAGTTTTAGTGTTCCAATAGCTTATATTAGTGAGATTTTTTTTTTCCAGTAAGGGAGTGTATTGAGAAACTGTATGTTTGCTATATGATAGGAATTCCTAGGTAAGTGAAAGGAGAATGATGTAATATGCGTAGGCTAAATGAGTCACTTGTAGAAGCTCACATTTTGGATGAAATTTGAATCTTGGATTTCTAATCCTGCATCTTAAAATTCTAGATAAGTAATCAGTTCATAATACAAAGAGTAAAGGGAAGATGGGGTCTCCTTGCCTTAAACATCTTTTTCCTTGAAAGAAACCTTGCAATCTATCATTTATATTAATAGAAAAAGAAGTAGAGTAGGTGCTTTCTATAATCCAATCAATGAAATGAGACCATAAAGCTTTCTTCCTAATTATGTAGCTATGGTTTTTGTTTGAGTTTTTTTAATTGATCTTCTGTCTGAATTTAGGGTTTCAGTTCCAAGTGCCTCCTTTATTGATTCTTTTGTTGATTTTTATTCCTTTTATTGGGACTCTACAGATTTGTATCAATATTTCAATTTGGTTTTGTGTGGAGTGTGGGGATTTAACCATTCCAGAATGGCTCACCAGAAAGGACTTGTGGGTAGTACCCATAGGTCCCCGGTTCGAACCCCGGAATGGCCGCTCTTTATTTACCAATTCAAGGAGTGTGAGGATTTCATAAGAAACCTGGAAGAATGGAGATGTTGTTGCATCTCTTGTTTGGCAAATTTATACCTTTCTATCGTTAGTGTACTGCGGTTTTGTGTTTTAGTGTTTGATAATATAACTATCCTGAAACTGATAAATTACTTCGGCTAAGCTATGGTGGCCAGTACACTTATGAGACTTGTACTTTGCTCTTTATATTTCGTTCTCAGGTTGGGAAAAATCTTCATGTTTTAAGTCAAATAGAGGGTGTCAACCTTGACATGTATAGAGATACAGTTCTCCCCTGAGTCTTGGAACATGTATTATTATCTTTTTGGATTTATTTTTGAAATGTGATTAGATTTTTCTGGTTTGCGAGCAGTAGATATAATTCAACTTTTTTTTTCCCTTAATAGGAGAAAAAGCTCTAAGAAGACAATGTGAAAGACCTTTCAAGTGATTTACATGTTTGTAGTTTTGCTGGCATTCTATTCTTTTTGGTTGTGGCACTGATCTGCACAGGTCTTGAACCAGGAGCTTTAGTTGATTTTCATTGTCAATCTTCTATTTTCTAGCTAGCCAATGGTTAGGTCTTTTAATTATTGAAACCTACAAAAATAAAGTTTGTTTTAACACTTATTTTGTTATAAATTTTTAGGAGTTCTACATGAGGCACAAAGACGAGACTCCCATTAGCTCTGATGCTGAAAAGTAGCGAGTGATTCAATGCTTGCAAGCAACCATTTTGAGAAGAACTTCTCAGGTACAATTGTTTTCTGTTCTCACCATTATAGACTTCCAAGTTCCCATAGTGAGAGTTGGATTTAGGAGGTTACTTGTCAACTTTATGGTTATCTAGTACTCCCTCCGTCTAAAAATACATGTCTTTTTTAGGATGGAGCACGAGAATTAAGGAGCAGGTTAAATGTAATGACTAGATGTAAAAAGTAGGGTAAGTGTAATGATTAGACTTTGGTATTAGAGTATTTGTTTTTTTTTATTTTCAAATTTGTGAGGAGAAGAGTAGGGGTGATGTAAAAATTAGAGTAATGATTAGATGTAAAAGTAGATTAGGTGTAATGATTAAATCTAAAAAGACATGTATTTTTGACAAAATTTTAAGGGCTAAAAATACATGTATTTTGAGACGGAGGGAGTATGAATCTAACATAGCAATTCTTAACAGGGTGTAAGACTCTTTGTTTTAGGCTTTCTTTCTCTCTGAGCTACTTTCCTCTTTAAGTCTCTGTTTCTTCCATCTCTCTCCTCGTCTACTCTTTCGTTAATGGTGAAATCAATATTAAATGAGCAGCACACTAGAATGATTAGGGTAGAGAAGAGGAACTTGTTGTCATATTGTGATCCTATTCCTACCCAACAAAAATAACTTTACCAGGTTTTTTCTTTGTTTAGATGGTTTTTTTATCCTTTTTTTCCCTTCTCTCTTAATTTGTCAGCCTACAGTCACTACAAACAATAATTAAATTTATCAGCCTACATTCCTTTGCATTTGACAATTTTGTGCCCTGTTCAAAATTATTCTTTTTGTTGAGAAAACAAAGGTTATTAGACCTTGCATGCTCTTTAATTTGTTTAATTTTATCAATAGGTCTAAAGAAAATGGTAACTAGCCTTCTCTATATGTATATGAAACTTTTAGGGATGAGATTGCTGTAGTTTTTTTTTTATAAAAAAAACTAGTAGTTTAAAAGAAATGTTTCCCTCTCTTATCCATTTTTGCAGTCGTCACTCTCAAGTAAAGTGTGTTGGTGCATCAAGCTGAAGTATGTTAAACTAAAATTGCTTCTACAAGAAGAGGTATTTCTTCGTATAAGGGTTTCCAAACATGAAATATGTTAGTATGCTTTAAGTAAATAGCTATCTTTGATCTGCTGCTACTACGGCGTTTCCATGAGCTTGTTGTTGCTGATTTGTGGCTGCCTCTTGATATTGGTCAACTTTCTTCTTTTCATCTTCAAGCTTCTTCGGCAACTTCTCATTTTCTAAGCTTTATTGCAGCACGAGCTTGCGTCACCTTTTCCTTGGACACCATTTTTAGGCTATTTGGCTTAATTTCTTATCTATATTTTCATTCATTCAATTCTACTCAGTGAATTGGTTTGATGTTTCGAATCCAAGATTCAATTTGGTGTTCATGTGAAAAAAACTCATGATTTGGTTGGTGTTTCTAAAAATCTTTTGAATTGGTTTTTGATGTTGATGGAAATCTTATGCCTCTAGGCATTATTTAGTGTTTGCACTTGTAGCAACAGAAAACAATTAGATCATGGACTCATATATCACTTCCATTGTTTCTGCTTATTGTTAGTCATTTGGGCAACAAAAGTTTATTTTCAGTGAATTTGATTGCTTGATATGAAGATGTAAATGCACTATTTGATCATATCTGCTGGTTTTTTTCATGTAGTATATGTAGAGTTCAAATGCCATTTGATATTTAAAAATATCATCTTTGAATGATACTCTTTGCTGGTGTTAGGTGGAGGCTCACATTTGCTTGGTGAAGAGATGCAATGAAAAAAAATCATGTAATCTGGTGACATGGTGAAGGTCAAGTGTAAATTATGTAGTTTTAGACTTTTTTTTTTGTTAAAACATAGTTTTGGAGATTTTATTGTATATGTAAATTTTATAATTATGTATATTTATTTTATATAAATTATGTAGTTTTTAACAATTTATTATATATGTAATTATTTATAATTAATGAAATTTTATTATATATGTATATTGTGTATTATTTTTTTAAAAAAAAAATATTGGACTTTTTAGCTCGGGCCTGAAGAATCCGGGCTAAAAAGCATGTTTTTTTTTTTAATTTTCCACCCACACTTTAGCTACGGCTACTTACTGTGGTGAATGTGTCATGCCTATTGTCTAGGGTCGCCTAGCCGTTGCTTTTGCCGTGGCTGATATCCTTGTCACGGCTAGTAGCCCAAGCTACCAAATTTATCCACCGTCCGGTTCGCCACCCCCCATTTCTCGCCGCAGTGCCGAAGCTAGAAGCCTTTTGCCACCACAGAAAGGCCTTTTGCCACGACATTTTTCCGAACCCACAGAGAAACAAGTATTTCTATGCAATGTGTATTTATCAATTTGCAAGTAAAGAGAAGATTTGAACGTAAATAGGCAATAAGGGATATAGGTGAAGTATGATGAATGTTAGTAAGAGCGAATAAAAGATAGAAGAAGAGTGTGGTTTCATCAACAATTCACAACAGTGGTTGGTTATATTCGATCCTTGACTCAATTCCCAATTATTCAATCTTTATTCCGAATTTGGTTTATAGGGATTGACATTCCTCGCGGAGATGATAATCCTTAATTATCGACAGAAAGGTCGCCCAAACTGTCATTGCCCTACACAATCGAGATCATCCTTGCGGAATATCCCAATTATGCTTGCTTTAAATAGTTCTACTTATTCTCGTGAATCAATTGAAACCCTAGCACGATGCAATTCTACAAAGATGCAAATCAAAGTAAAACTAACAACATAAATCACCGCAAGGACAATGAAATAAACTTGGGAATAATATAGAAATCGAGTCTCACGAACCAACCAAGTCTTGAATTGAAGACAAAACCACGAGAAGCCTAAGTATTCATGACGTACCTTGGATCTTTCAACATCAATCCTCTCATCTCTCTTAGTTAGTCAATAGTTGAATGAATGAAAACTACTGAAAATAACCTAATATAGGCCAAACGTGTCGACCGAAAAACCCTAGGAAAGATAGATAAAAAGTTCCCATAAAGATAGACTTGGGCCGCGTATCGCAACTCCGGATCTGACGAGGCGGTGGGCACCGTGGAAGGGGCGGCGGGCGCCGTCCGTACAGTGCTGACAGCTTTGACAGACTGAACTTGTAACGCACTTTCTGGAGTCATCCTTTGTCCGATTGATGCATATGAATATGCATTGGAAAGCTCTTTCCAAGAGCTACGATTCTCATGAAAACCTCAGAAGCTAATTCCAACTTCTCAAAACCTTAAAGATGGGATTTCTCCATGTTCTCCATTTCCGCTCTTGTTTCTTAGCTCTTCTTTTGTCCCTTTGCTCCAAGTTTTCTCCACCTTTCGAGTCCGGATCATAAGACCTACAAATAAACACTAAAAACCGTAGATTCCAAACTTCGAATACGAAACGATCAAGAATATGAATAAGCTTATTAAGCATGCAATATGAATACTTAATACACCTAAGACTACCTATAAATGACCATATAAAATAGGCATTATGAGTATGATATGTACTTGCCAGATCGTGGAGGATTAAAGCCTGAATATTTTGATGGGGTTGATAAGTTTGTAGAATTCACAGCGGCTCAAGAACGTTACATGGATGGGAATTTGATCAAATGTCCCTGTAAGAAATGTCGTAATCATTGAGAAACGTTTCCAAATAATAGCTTTTTAATTCTCAATCATTTTAAATATCACAAATAACCACCCAAATAATCACATAAACATTAATAAATCAAATAATTAAATAACTAATTAAACCCAAACCCCAAAACCGGACCAAAACAAATAGAAGAAACTCGGTCCAGAATTAGCTTTCGCTGTGGCGAAAAGGACATTTCGTCGCGGCGAAGCTCGCCTTTGAGCTCCCCGCGACCAGGCTCAAAGGCAAAACTCGGTCTAGAATTAGCTCTCGCTGCCGCGACCAGGCTCCTTGCGGCCAGGCTGCTTTCGCCACAACGATCGAGCTCTTGCCTCGGCGAAAATGAGGTTTCGCCGTGGCGAGGGTCGCCTTCTTCGTCCCCGAGCCATTTTGTGTTTGATGCGGCGAACAATGGTTTCGTCGTGGCAAAACTCTATCTGGGTTGCTTTACGACGTCTTTGATCGAAAGAAGGAGGAGGAAGGCTTACCAGACCTTGAATGGAGGAACAGAGAGGAGGAGGAAGGAGAAGGCGTCAGCGGCTGGGGCTCTCCGTCTGCTCCTAGGCTCGGCTTCGGACGTCGGAGGAGTTGGAGGGCTCGAATTGATGCCGGGACCTCGAACGAGAAGGAGGACGTGAAGCTGTTGGGTGGCTCGATCGATTTTCTTCAAAAAATAGGAGAGGTACTTGGTAGGGTTCAAACGAGGAAATGGTGGTGGCCGGTGGAGCTGGTGTGGCGGCTGTTGGCTGCCAAAGAGATGAGAGGGTGGAGGTGGTTGGTGGCCGACGGAAAAAGAAGGTGGTGATGGTGTTGGGGGTGTTTTGGAGAAGGCAGAAAAAAGGAGAAGAAGAGAGTTTGGTAAGGATGTGTTTGGATGTGTGTGTGTTGTGGGTTTATGGGTTTGTTGGTTTCAATTTAAAGAAAGGGGAGAAGGCCTTGTGCTACTGCTGCATTCGGACAAGGGAGAGGGTAAGGAGTGCTTGGCGTCTTGCCTAAAATGGGTGAGACAATACTCGAGGGAAGAGGTGTGTGTGGGAGGAGGTTTAGTCAAAAATGGGAGGAGGAAAAGGGGAAGAAGGAGGGTGGAGAGCAACTGCTACTATCGACCATGGGGAGGGAGGGAGTTGTGCTGAAATCGGATGTGAGGGAGGAGAAGAAGACAAGGTGTATGGTCCCCAAAATCAAATTCAAAACACCTGGAAAATGAATCTCGAAACCTGCTTTCTCGACCTTATCCCGACCCAATTCAAAATAAACTTTCAATTTCGAAATAATAATGAAATCCGAAAAAAATATTTCCAAGTCTCGGTATAAGAAAGCGAAAAAAATCTAATGAAATCAAATTCAAATTTATGCCAGAATTCGCTTCAGAAGAATTAAAATAAAATAAATTTGATCGAGGATGAAGATTTTCAAATTTTTTGAATTTATAGAAATTAAATCAAAATTAAATCATAACTTTCTAAAATAATATTTTAAAATTTCAAGTCTTTACATCATCCACCTTTAAAAACAAGTCTCGCCCTCGAGACTAAAATCCTTTAAAAACGATCAAAGCCTTTCGAAATCTCAGGTTAGTTTCTCATATGTTAGCTCAAACAGATTTCTCCAGAATTCCAAGAGGCAATATATCCACCTCTAAGGGCTAATCTCATATTCCACTTCCTAGGTTCATTTCTTAAGACGAGTCGCAATATCAAGCTCAAAATATCAACATATCAGAATTCAACATCATATAAAATCTCATCATTAGCAGGTCACATCATTAACAGATCATATAATCATAGAAATCTGCACATTGCTCACGAAGTCAGGGTAATGTCCACGCTAGGCTCCATATAAGGTAAGCACATGATCAGGCAATGAAACAATGATCAGGCAATCAAGCATCAAGGTAAGAAAAGTATCAGGGTAAATACAAGATCAGGCAATCAAGCATTAAGGTAAGCACAAGATCAGACAATGAAACACACATCACATAGACAAAAGGCAACTAGGCAATACTCACCAATTAGCTCACGAAGTCAGGGTAATGTCCACGCTAGGTGGCAGGAGGTAAACCGTCGTGTGTAAACCCCGCCAAAGAAATTCCCACACAAATAACTAAGTATAGCGATAAGTGCAGGGTCGAACCCACAGTGAATCTAAGATTCAATCTAAATGCTACTTTACCAAAAAGTGGGAAATAAACAAGTAAATATGGGAAATAGAACTAAAGATGAAGATTGCAAATGGAGTAACAAAGCATAAAGATAATGGCTTTGATAACAAATCAATGGAGAAAATAGTTCCACTTGCGCTTTCACCGACATTGGTTGGCTTAATTGGTCATAGACATAAACTCAAGTTGTATGATTCCTTTAACTTACATTCTTCCCATCTTAGTTTGAATAGATTAAAGCACAAAGAGCACAATTAATCCCTTACACCTTTCTACAACCTAAGCACAAACAAATATTTAACATAAAGATAGCACAAGTTCCTAAGAATCTAGGCATATGAATAACACCAAGTATGCAAGGTAACCGATGTTTAAGACATATGTTGAAATCCCTACTTAGTCATGATCAAACGAAGGTTCTCACAATCCTAAGCATGCTACTAAGGAATTCATTTAATGATGAAATAACAAAAACCTAGCAAGATACTATTATGGTCGCGAATCACAATAATATCATCACTAATCACAAGGGAAATAAAAAAACATTAGGAAACAACTGATTTAAGCCTCACAAACCACCAACCAAGTCTCCGAAACACAAGTGAAACAAATAACGAACTTAGCCACTCATAGCGTACCTAAATCTCCTTCGAATTGATGGAAAAATAAGCAAACTTGAATGGATGAATGAACTACTGTAAATTATGATTAAAGGTCTGAGAATAGTTGTTCTCCAATGTCTAATTTCATGCCTCCCCTAGATAGGAAAGAAGAGACCCCAAAAATCTAGATACTTTCCTTAAATATAATGCGAAAATAATCCTAAAATAATATAAAATATCCTAAAAACATTAAAACTGAAAATAAAAATAAATAAGTCTCAAAATATCTTCCTTAAGCCCTAAGGAATAAGTCTTCAAAAGATTGGATCGAAGCTCTTTCCTTACGAGTTAAATCTCATCGCTTCGGGGATGGAGATCTGAACCTTCACTACTTCACTAGGGACAAAACTTATATCCCTGGAAGTTTTGGGTCTTTTTTGTAATTATCAGAAAAACACAACCCAATACGTAATTTTTGATAAGTCCAGGGATGGTTTTACAATTAATCCAAAATTGTAAATAAACTTATAGTCTTCTTCCGTTTCTTTGATGGATTTCCAGAGAGCGACGAAGGGACTCATCGTCCGCCCTTTCTTGCTCCGATTCGGGGCTCACGTTGAGGTCGGTGGCGGCGCCCATGGAGGCAGAACCGGATCGCCCCGCAGCGAGCAGTTTCCGAGCCTTTTCTCACCATCGGTAGATCCCGACATCGAAGACCCGCGGAGGAGGAAACCAGCGCGCAGGGAGGCTTCAATTTCCATGGGGTTGCAGATCCGATGAGGCGTCGACGATGAGCCTCGAGTCATCTTCATTTCCCCGTTTGCTTTCCTCCAACTTGTTTTGAATTCTGCACACAATAATCTAACACCAAACTGCTCACAGATCACAATTACAAACTCAATAGGATTATTAAAATTAACAAAAACAGTTTTGCAGATTTATAAGATCGGTTGAAAAGCAATGAGAGCAAGGTTCTGCTAGGCGCTCGACCACGGTAACAAAAGCGGGGTGTGTCCCCGTCGAGAGGCACAGATCACCACCGATGGAGGCCGTGAGCGACCTTCCAAGACTGCCTTGTATCGGACCCGAATTTGGTCTGAATATCGATCCCACAACTGTTGATCGAGTTTCCGTGTGGTGTCTTTCATCTCGATCACATCGGAAATCGATATCCATCCGTCGGTAGAATTGAGGATTGGATCGAGAGAACGAGATGGTGGTGGTGGAATTTGGCTACTGGTTAGTTTAGTTCCCTTCCCAAATACAATTATTTTTGTTTTGACAAAGATTTCGCAAAGAAATTTTGGGATTTAGGTTGAGGATGATTGGGGATTCCCTCTTTGCTGAGAGATTAGAATGAGGCGGGGAATTAGGGTTTACTTTGGGAACGACCGTGCTGATAATCTGTTGTAAAATAACGAAGAACGAGAGAGTATGGAGGAGACAGAGAAGAGATTTCTATTCATGTGTCTATTCTCAAGCGGGATTACAAGCCCTTATATAGGCAAAGTAGAGAAAGAGTACATAAATGAGTCGGGGGTTTAGGGAGGTGGAACATCCATAACTAGTGGCTTTATAACAAATGTATAATTATTATAATTTTTTATTTTATCGTATACTCAATAAATTAAGATAAAAATAATTGCAATGTGTAAATTATAAAGAATCATATATGTAAACATTTAAAGTTTTGTCCACTATATTTAAAAAGAATCATAAATGATAATACATTTTAATTTTATTTAAATACGTTAATATATTTAATTAGATTAATGTAGATTATTAATATATTGATTTAGTTGAGCAACTATTAAAATATTTATTTTTAAATAATGTAGGTGCAAAACTTTAATAAATTAGAATTTGTCATGTCAATTAATATATTGCCACATATAACATATTTTTCCGATTTTTTTTTTAAATATTCATAGAAAATAAAAAAATCAATATATAATACTAAAACAGAGGCGTGGAAATCCTATATGGCGGGCTCTGGTGCGATTCGCTTATGTGTCGTACTCTGGTACAATCTGGCCCGGGTCTTTGACACGTCAATTAATAATATTTGTAACCCTAAGTAAAAACGCGAGCCTAAACCGCGTTTTTATGTGTATCAATATGAATATTTTAAAGAAGAAATTTTAGTGATTAAGAAATTTATCAATACATATTTATGGTTTATTTAATAAGAAATTACTTTCATCCTGACAATTTATCAGTTACAAAAATATATAATATTTTTTTCCTTAAAACAATTCCAATGGGTTGTTATAAAATAGCTAGAATTATAATGGTTTGCTAAGGTAATATCATTACTTGAAATAATTTTATGAAGAAAAATGTATTTTTGTTAAAGAAAACCCTTAGCTAAAAACTTTGTATTTAACTAAAAGCTTAGAAGTATAATGCTTTGCTAAAAATGTATTTTCTTTTTTTTTTTATGAAAAAAAAAATATTTTCGATTCTCTTTAGGTACACTGCTTTTATAATTTGTTGAAATTATATTAGTTTCATACCTTCTCTCCATATTAGATAAGAAAATTCGATACTTTCATACCTTCTTTCCATATACCTTTTTATAAAATAAGTTTATGTTTTTCTAACATACTTATGTACATTAATTTTTGTAATATCTTTTCAGTGTAACTTCTTAGTATTTTGTTCAGGCTAACTAACTCGAAGATGAAAGACGTACAAAGGAGAATATATTAATGTATATACAAAATCTTTTACTCCTTAATTTGTTATAATTGAAATAAATTTGGCACTAACACCCAATTTACAAATTAATTTATTCAAACAAACACGAATCTATGTTAAATTCCACGACTTATATGGAGAATTTCAACTTAGCTAATGAATATATTATGAAATATTTAAGATATAGTATGAAATGTTTAAGATACATTATGAAATACAGTATTTAGGTAACGAATATGTGTAGAATTTGAACTTATATATATTCCATTGTTTTTTAGAATAATTAATTATATTGTTAGTTTTTTTCAAGATCGGCGTTTTCATGTATTTATCTATTAACTTATTCATCATTTTGAAAATATTTATATTTGTATATCTTTTGCAGTAGGTAAATTTTAAAATTAATTTTACATAATTAGGTCTTCCTAAGTAAAAGACTTTTTTATGTACAAAAAGCCAATATTTAATTTTTGTTTATTAATTTTATTTATTGCATGTTAGTGAGTTTCTTAATTTGTTATGCATTTAATATAAAAAAAACACTACTCTTTATAGTTTTACTATAAAAAAATTACTACATATAAATTATTAAATTTATTATTTTAAAGCTATAATTAATGTTTTTAGAGAGTGTGTGTGTATAATCTTTTATTATATCACATGTATTATTTTAGAGTTATAATTAATGTTTTTAGAATGTGCATGTGTATGTATAATCTTTTATTGTATATAGAATATCATTTTCTAATTATATAACACACATTTTAAGAAGTTGTAAATGGATTTTTCATATAATTTGACCATTTTGTAAAACAAATTTATGTATATACAAAATTAAGATATAGTATGAAATATGAATCTATGTAAAATTCGATATAAAATGGATAATTTCAATTTCTAAATTAATTTATTCAAACATATATGAATCTATGTTAATTATTTTTATACATATTTTACAAGAAATTATTTTATCTTTAGTTATTAAGATTAGACATGTTAGTTTATTATATGTAATGATAATATTTTATTATGAACTAACTATATATTGAACAATAAAATCTCATCATATCAATTTCACAAACTCAAATCTACAACAACAACAATAAACATAATTTAAAATATAATATTAAGGGAAAAAAGTTTCTAATGGTCTAATTTTCCCTCCTTTAATAAACATATGTCACTTTGATTTTTAACACATTTTTAAGAAGTTAAAAACCAATACTATATAAAAAATTAATTTGTTTGATTTTTTGATATTTTTGTACTTATTAATACTCCGTAATAAATATAATAAAATAATATATAATTAATTAAGAAACCGTGAAGCAAGTAGGCAAATATAAATATGAAAAACTAATGAAAATAACTAATTAAGAAACCGTGAAGCAAGTGGGCAAATATAAATATGAAAAACTAATGAAAATAACTAATCTTATCAAATATATATATTCTTTCATATTTTTGCTTTGAATAAATTTGGCGTATTAACACTCATGCTAGAGTAATAAATTATGAGTCATGATTTAACTTAGCTAATTAATATATTATGAAATGTTTAAGATAAGATACCATCTAATGTTAGTATGAAATGTTTAAGATAGGATATTATGAAATGTTATTAGCTATTTTTATATAATTTTATCCAAATCCCCATTCTAAATAATTATTGAAAAAATATAAAAAAATTATATAAAAAAAAACATTGTTATTATTAATTTAAAAGGGGGAAAATATTATTTCGGTTTCATTAGTAAAGGGTAAAAGTGACTTATCTATTGTAAAGAATCTGCTCCTCAAGAGTCATAGACTTACCCCTTATAAGTCAAAGAGCCGCTCCTCATAAGTCGCAGGTGAGCTAATCATGAGTCATAGCTCTATGCCTCTAAAGGCGCACGAATTTAAAAATAAAACAATAAATTTAATTTGTGGTGCACATAGTAAAATTTGGTGGTGTATATATTATCACCCTTTTCAAATTGATGGTTTTAGGGGTAAAGAAGACATTGAACATTGTGGGAGATACCCGCCGTTGATTAATTGAACCGACAAAAAACGGACGGCTTAAATTGTAAAAATTAGTAAAGAATAGTAACTGGACTTGCTGCCTTTATGGTAGTAATGATATTTGATTAAATAAGTTAATAAAGAAAATTGAAAATCACATATGATCGATTTTTCATGACTTTTCTCTAGAGGAGCAATATGAATTAATTATAGACTTTTTTTTTATCTCTCAACTCAATATTTAAATTTGATTTATTTAAGTTATTCACTAAAGTACTTGTATTTATTTAACGGATTTTTCGCCTGGTAACCCTGAGGTTTTGCATATTTCACGTGGTACCCAACTTTTTTTACATATTTCGTCAAATAACCCTGAGGTTTTGTTTTTTTTTCGCCAAATAACCTTGTCTCCAAAATTCATTTTTTTTCGGTTTTTTTTAATAAATCCTTTGTTAAATAATATTTAAAAAAAATTAAAACTACCTAGTAATTAAGTAAAACAACACAACACGTTTTTATTTTTTAATTTTGACAGAGAGCGGAGACATAGAGGCGAGAGCGAAGACAGAAAGCGAACAAGGTGACCCAAACACCCCGATCATCTACCGCCGACACCGCCCTCACAATGAAGATCCTCACAAGCCATTTACTGAAGAAGAAGGCTCGACACAAATACGGTTTGCTGCTCCTAAGAACCCTAGCCCTCGACTCCGACGATGCTCTCAACCCAAAAGCCAGAAATCCAAGCAACGAAGGAAGATCGCCAAGGCCGGGAGTGCGAGATGGCCATGCTTGTTCATCTCCGCTTGTGGCGCCCAAATACATCAGATGACAGAGGCGAAAAACCCCATAGAAGAAAGGGGAAATAAACTTCAGAAAGTTTGGAGAAAGAGAAAAAAGAGAGCAAGTAGGGCTAGATTGAGGAGCAAAGGGAAAGTTTTGGGTGATCAAGCCCTCTCAAGACCCCGAAAGGTTCGATTCAAGCCTCTGACTCGTCTCTAGAAGGTGCGGTGTTGGTGGTGGCGATTGTGGGTGTGGCCGGTCTCTGTTGCCTCCGCGGTCGTGAGGGCGGTCGTGTCGTCGCCTTTCAAGCCATGGTTTCCCCTAGTCGGTGACTCGCTTCCCGATTCCAAGAGTATTTGTGATTCTAGTGATCCCAGGTACCTCCTCTCTCTCTATTATCTCATTTGTGGTGCTCAGCCTTGGACTCATGTTTGTGTGCTGCTTGTCCGAGACCAAAAGACTAAGATCCATCTTTTTCTTTTTCTACGTTATGAAATTATTGGTTATGTGATTATTTTTGGGAACCCTAAGATTTCTCAGATAATTTACTCCTCAAAGGTTGATTTGGAAGGTGTTGAATTGAGTCAATGTGATAAACTGAATGATCCTATGAAATATAAAACAGTTTTATGCCAATGAGTTGATTTCAGGTTTATCCCTTTCGCTGATACTTGTCTCGATGTACAATTCGAGCAAGGAACCCTCTTGTGAGTTTAGGAAAAAGTCTAGAATCCAGTGGATTAGAAATCAAAAATTTGAATCCTTTTGTGATGCCTTAACTACTGAACACACCTTGATTTAAAAAAAAAAACTATTGAACACGCCTATATAAAAATGTTGTTGCAGTGGGCTTTGCTTGCCTTCTGGTGTATCTGTATTTTTACAATCATTTACTTTATTGATGCTAAGAAATGTGGAACTTGTGAACTCCGAGCCTTTGCTAATCATTTTTTGAACCCTGATTGCTGCTTCTTGCTCTTCGCAAATTGTAACCTTGTTTGTTGCAACGCTTGCGGGCTTTTGTCAATTGATGAAATTCCGGAAAAATTCTATGACCCCAGGGACTTACATCCCAAACTGAAAAACAATGAAACACAGAAAAATGAATCTGAACAAAGAGCGAGAGAAAAACATGAAGAATGGCAACGAACAGACCTAACGAAGAAATCAGGCCCTGACCAAACAAGACATATCAGAAATAATACGACTAAAGACGATAATAATCGCCAATCAAAAACTTGGTTAGTGTACAAACAACTGAAACCTAAACCAAAAGATGATTTAAAGATCCTGAAAGCACTACTAGAATTTTATTCATAGACATCGGGTATAAACCGATGTTAATCAAAAAAAATTTCGACGTGTTAGTGGGTGGTGTTAAAAATCCAAACTTTACCACATCGATTTATAACCGATGTCTATAATTATTTATAACATCGTTTCTCTTTGTAATATCGACTTAAATGGATGAATATAATCAAGTTTTGATTGATTCACCTAATGTTAAAACATTATTATTTCGCATTTTTAGCTATCTAAAGATATGTAGAGCAATAAAAAGATTCACATTAACATCGATATTTTTTTCCAAAAACAATTTTAAATATCTTATTTACATCAGTTATAGGGGATTTATTTCATGTTTATTAATTTTTCCTTTGTATATTGTCTTGTTATTTCGCTTAAAAAATAGTATATAACATTCAATATTTATAAAGACAATGTTATATGTATATATTTAAATCAGTATATTTGAAAGAAATGATGTCTAAAAAGATTACAACATCATTTTCTTTATGAATAATAATGTATAATTTTGCAAAAGACATCAGTTTTACTAGTCGTTTTGTTGTGTTTTAATACATTTTAAAATCGATTTTTATTCTATTAAATGATGTCTCATTTCCTGTTTGTATCCATTAATAGGCTACTTCTCAAATAATCAAAATATGTCAAAGCATTCAATAATGTTCTATCTATCAATATCTGTTCATATCATCCACATGCATATATTTTTCTACTTAGTATTACACAAACTGAAAGAAAGGATAGCGACTCCGGTTGAGCAAGCTTCTTCCATCATCCGGGCAGAATTACAGGCAGACTTCATTGCTTGAGCTTCATTGTCAAAAATCCCCATGTTTTGAGTAGAATCATCGTTTCTTAACAAAGCAAAGTATGCGTGATTCAGCTCTTGATTCAGCAATAAAATCTGTTCAAAAGTATAGATTTTAAAAACGTGTTCAGCAATATATACTCATATAGATTCAGCAATAAAATCTAAAAATCTGTTCAAAATTACAAATTTGAAAAACAGATACAGCAATACATATAGAGATTCAGCTCTTGATATCACATATAAAAAAACAGAAATGAAACATCTTTAATTAGCCAACTGATACTGTAAAGGACAGTCTAAGCATAGCATTTAGTCATCCCCCTAATGACTCCAGCTAAATCAGAATCAAGGAGATTGATAATCCAAAACCAGAGAACTACAAGGTAGAGCAAAACGTGTTATAATCTTGCCAAGTTGAGGACTGGCCCAAGACAGCATAACGAGTTGCAAGCATTATCAATCACTTCATGAAGCAAGGCAAGCTACTATTTAATAACAAACATCGTTAAAAAATATATGATTAATTAGCCAACTGATAGCCCACTTCTTGAGAACATAAAAACAACAGGTAGCAGTCACTGATAGTGTGACAACATAAAAACTCAGCAGATGGAGTTAAGAGATTTTAATACTCTATTTGGAGGTTGTGATCATTGCCATCCGAATCTCATCCCCCCATTCTTCTTTCAGTTGGATTGTATTCATTCAGCTCTTTGAACTTTGAAGGCGGTGATCACTACCATCTGAATCTCATCCCCCATTCTTCTTTCAGTTACTTCAGCTTTTCATCACCTTCATTAATAATTTCTTGGTGATGAAAAAAGCATAATCATTTTTCAATACATAATCCTAAGTTTTTATGCATGAGAAACCAGCAAACTAAAGTTACCAAACACCCCAAACCCGCCAAAAAAAAAAGCAAGAAAGATAATAATGCGGCTACTTTATTTACCAGAACATACATACATGGACTGTACTCTTATCCGATACATCATATACACCCAGATTTGCATCCATAAAGATTATTCCTGGACAAACATGTAAATTACTATACATGGGCAATCGTACTGGAATAACCATCTGAATATTGGAGAATTCATTCCACATAAAGATTATTCCCGAACAAACATGTAAATCGCTTATCAAGAGTCAAGACATGCTAGGTTCATGAAAACAATTAAGTTTTCACAAACGTAAAAAATTTGGTGCATGTAAAGTAATAATCCATACAAGGTTTTATTTCAATTTCTAAATTTCCTACTACATCCTATTTGAAAAAGAAAACCTGGAAGGGTTAATGCCGGCTAAAACCATTTGAACTACTTGAAAAATAGATGCATGCTGCTCATTTACATTAGCTAAGTAGGAGACACATTTGAGAGATAATAGAGAAAAACATGAAGAAGGTAGTAGAGTACTTAAAATGCATACCTCTGACTTCCCATCAATATTCAGAATTTTAAATGGGTACCACATTTGATCTTTCAAATGTTCCTGCCACAAGACAGCTCAACTGCCTTTATTGGCCCATCAGCTCCATACCTCTGCTTGCACACATCAATTCCGTGCACTCCTGGACAAGCAAGAATTACTTCTACAAATGTATGACAACTCTATAACCAACATTCATTTTCTTAACTTGATTTCCCTAAGATAATAAAAAGAGAAACCCAACACGAATATCATAGCAATTATTTTAGCATGACATAATATAGTATATTCTGATCAAGAAAAGGGCAAGTGAAGAAAGAAGGAAAAACATGTTAAGCAACAAGTTTACAACATTTTATACTTATTTCATCCTCATCATTATTTTCACATGTGAAAACAAAAAAGGGCATATAAGATTTGTCCTTGGTTGCTCATTTGAAAGTAAATGGAAAGGTAAATCCATTAACTAAACAATTTCCATTCGAAAAAAAAGGAAAGGTAGAGCATTTAAGAAGTCATTACTTGTTATTCTCTAGCCAAGCAAGTGAGTGAATCTGATCGAAAAAGTCACGTGCATTTCCAGGAACACCAACACCAAGGAAGAAATTCTCCAAACCCAATATCTTTTCTGATGGAATCTGAAAAGCAAGAATAAAACATATAAAATAGAATGATTATCAGAAAGTATTAAATCATATCCTGTTTTCTGGAGCAAGAAGAAAAGATGGTGAGGTTAAAATAGATCGTCTCTCTTCGATTAGATTCTATTTGATAATTGATACAGGTTACCTCAAAAAGAGACTTTTTTTAATGAAACAATTCAGCCATTTAAGAAGCACGGTATTGAACAAAAATTGTAGAGTCCTATAAATATCAAACCATAAACATGCACTTGTTCTAGATAATGTTTAGATTATTTGTCATGTTTTAAAAGAGTTCTCACAAACCTATCCTGTATTTATTAGTTGTAGATAAAAAATGAGACTATGCCAAGATAAGTCAGAACTTAACCATCAAAGGGGTGAAGGAGAAAGCAACATCTGAAAGAGCAAAACTTTGAGGAACATACATGAACAAGACCTTGCTGTAAACTAAAAGAAATCGATTAGTTAAATGCAGATCAGCATGCAATTAAATGCCAAGGATGGTTTCAACTTACATTCAGCTCATAGAAACTAGCATCTTGAAGGAGGTCTAACGAAATCTGTTGCACGGTGACATTTTTCACATTGTTGTTGTTCGAAGTCTCTATGCTCTTAAGCCTGGCTCTAGATTCATTCAAGTCCTTGTAAACAACAACAATGTGACTGTGACCTTGCTGAAATATTCACTCGAAGAGAAAAATAGGGATTCTGAAATTAGGGTTTTCAACCATGTTGAAAGAGTCATTGAAAGTGTTTACAAGAGATAAGAAAGCAAAATAAGGGTTCTCACAATTAGGGTTTTCACAAGCTGCGTAACTATTCTCAAACTAGGGTTTTCATACCTTGATTTGGGTGTTTAATGGAGTCGAACAAAGACAATCCAAAGGAGTGAAACTTGACCTCGCTTTGGTGGGACTGAGAACTCGGAGGAGATGAAGGAATGGGGCACCGGAGATTAGCTGAAGAGAACGGAGATCAGTACGTTGAAGCCGGCTGACTCTAGACGAAGACGACCGTCTCCAATTGAGACAAATGCCGGAGAAGATGATGGAAAGAAGACAACCTCTCTTCGGTGTGACTGAGAAGCCGGAGAAGATGATGGAATCGGGCGGGAGAGAGCAGATTAGGGAGAAGAAGGCTTGATTTCTTCGGTCACCGACCCCCATCGCCATGAATCGCCTTCCCTGTTGTTCCTCCAATTTGGGGATTTTGATTTTCCTTACGTGGGTACTGGGTAGTAATGAATTAGGGTGCTGGACCCTCGGGTCCTCTTTTTACCAAAAAATCCAAAAAGTCCTTTTTTATGGTTAAGTGTTTGAATTTTACCGCCTCAAGTGTTATAAGCGGACTTTCAAAAAAATTTCAAAACGTCTTTTTAACATTGCCCTAAAAGTAAGACCGATGTATATATTTTCATTAACATCGATAATTTTAAAGACGATGTTATAATAATTTTTAACATCATGCGTTTTTCTGACCGATATAAAAGATCCGATTTCTATGGACACAATTCTAGTAGTGAAGGAACCCATGGTCTGGATCTATGTAGCTTCATATTGATATTTAGATGGCCCATTGATAAGAGAATTGCTAGAAGAAATAAAAAAGAAAGGAAAAATGTGTGCAACATTTCAAACCTCCAGTTGTCTCTCGTCTTTTCTCTTTTCTATTCGTTGTTGCTTTGTGCTCAACAACCCGAGACTATGAGCTTGAACTCATTGTCACCGAACCTGTGCTACCTGAACAAACCTAACCCTGGGCGCCCTATTCCCAAGTTGAATCCATTTGAACCCATCCAATCATATCTTGAACACAGGAACATTGAAAAGGAAACTAGCACCAAACTCAGGAACTTTAATATAGCCCGAAAGGCAAGAATTCAGCTTGTAGCAAAAGAAATGAAAATACAAGAATTAATAGCTGATCAAATGGTCATTTCAGTGAACTCTAAAATTTCCTGGGAGACAAGGGAACTAGCACCAAACTCAAGAACGATAAATGCATTAGAACCATCAACAGAAATGAACCGTATGACAAAGGTAAACATCAGCCTTAAAACCAGGACACTAGAAATATGAAAACGATAAATTCATACCAAAATAAGTTAGAATGAAGATTTGTACATTGAATTGTTGTGGGATTGGGAAACGAAACCTTTGGACCGAGGTAGAAACTTTATGTAAAATAGAAAATATACAAATTATTGTTCTTATGGAAACAAGAACGGAATCGCAACCGTTGGAGGCCGTTTGGAAAAAGGCGGGGTTCGATTCGATTTGTTGGGTTCCGACGAGGGGTAGATCGGGTGGGATCTGTGCCTTATGGAAAAACTATCGAATCCCTAGTGGGAGAATTTCTATTCTGAGAACAGACGATCGATTCATTACTATGAAAATTGAAGACAATAACATCGGTTCGACCTTTGCTTGTTGTTTTGTTTATGCGTCCGCTCAAGAGGGTGAAAAATCCCTATTCTGGTCCAGGCTCCATGACCACATTCAAGGGATCGACATCCCTTCCATTGTGATGGGGGATTTGAATGAGATCCAATGTTACTCCGAAAAAACGGGAGGTGTACCCCCTAACCCGAACAAATTTCAAAGACTATTAACCTTTAAGAACCAATGTAACCTGCTTGATATCCCAACGCTCGGAAATGGTTTCACTTGGAGAAAAAACAGAACGGATGTGAGCAACATCTATGAGAAACTAGATAGAACTCTTGTACATGCAAGACCAATAGCAACTAGAAACGAGGTCGATGACTATTGTCAACGCCTTGCGTGGGATCGGTACTTGCCGGTGGACTATTGAGATGGTGATTACTGATATTCTTGGCCTCTGCAAATACTTTGAGGCCATTAATTTCTCCCACACGCTACGGGAAGGCAACCAGGTTGCTGACAGATTGGCGCACATTGGTTTGATCTCTTCTTTCTCTGTTGAGCGGTGCCCAGTCGAGATTGAAGATTTAGTCCGTAAGGACGCCATTGGGAAGTGGTTCAACCGAGTTTGACCACTCCCAAGGCGTGAATTTATTTTTTTAAATGTTATTTAATAAAGGAATTATAAAAAATCACCAACTAGGTATTTTATTTTTTTAAATGTTATTTAATAAAGGAATTATAAAAAAACAAAAAAAAACATGAATTTGGGATAATTTGGGATACAAGGTTATTTGGCGAAAAAAACAAAACCTCAAGGTTATTTGGCGGAAAAAAACAAAACCTCGGGGTTATTTGACGAAATATGTAAAAAAGTTGGGTACCACGCGAAATATGTAAGACCTAAGGGTTACTAGGCGAAAAATCCGTTTATTTAAAGTGTGCGAAAATACCCATCTCTGATTTTAAGAGGGGGGGGGGGAGAATAGAGTTATTCACTAAAGTACTTGTATTTATTATAAATACAGGTTTGCTGAGCGCACGGTCAATTTCTCGCCAAATACACGGTGGCTGCCACAGCTCCGAAAACCGCGAGAATCTGGACTGTCACAGTTTCGAAAACCGTGGGGAATAATGTGGCGACAATTCTGAAAACCGTAGCAATTGTCGCTGCCACAGCTTCTCAAATTGTAAGAAAATTGTTACACCGCCAAAAAAAAACTATAAAAGGTCATTGGGAATCCGCATGCTACAGTTCTCACGGTTTCCAGAACTGTGGCAGCGGGAAATTGGGCCTCTTTTTAGGGTTTTTTTTTGGGTTTTGTTTTGGGCTTTATTTTTTTGGGCCTTTTTTTTGTTTTGGGCTAAGCCCACGATTTCCAACTTCGTGGCCGTGATTTTTTCTACGGTTTTCAAAACTAAAACCACAATATTTCCCTACGGTTTTCAATTTCGTCACCGCCACCGTGTGATTGGCGATATTTTGGCCGTGCGGATAGTCTCCCCCTTATAAATATATGGTATACATTTGTGACAAATGGAACATGATAAGTGGTGTAACGTGATATTATAAATTCTATTCCCTTTCCCTAGTCTACCTTGTTTTGTGATGAACACTATTTATATACTACTATTCAGGGTACGTTGCATTACACATATGCGTCATTATTGTTGTGGCATTTGATCGAGACATGTCTTTCACTTCAGCTTTGCCTAAAAAGGCTTATAAAAAGCTGCCCTTTTCACGTGGTCGTGTAGTTCTCCTCCATCTTTAACATGGAGTATGTATTTAATTACCTAGAATATTGTTTGATAATGTTGACAAAGAAGAATGTGCATCTTCTATGGATCGACATGAATTCACCTTTAGGTAATTAGGTTAAAGTCTTAGTTAATTATGGTCTTATTGGGAGATAATACTGTTATTTGAAAAAAAAAAATGGGTCTCTTGATTTTATTTTATTTTCATCCATTAAGAGTTAATGCAGAGTATGACAGTATGTGTGTGTCGTCTAAGGAAGAAGAACCAAATGTCAGCTCAGCAATCCGGGGTGTAGAGGAATCAAGAGATCAAAACCTTTCATTCAAGTGCAGAATGGATGATGCAGATCATGGTTGATCTGTAACTAACTTTGTTTGTTAAGTTTCTTGTAATCAGCAATAAATGAGATTAATATCTCATAACAGAAGTTGTAATCTGTTTTTCTCTAATTGAGAGCGAAATAAAGCCATCGCCATTGATGGTCCCAATCGAGCTTCGTTCTCTCTGAATTCTTCCTTCCTCCCTTCCTTAATCTCTTCTCTCGAATTCGATTCTTTTTCAAACAATCCTCTAGATTGTAACATGGTATGAGAGCTATGAGTGCTTCGATCGACAATTCTCGCAATTCGCAATCGACGGGAGAAGTTGACAGTCTCGGAATTGATTCCAACAACGTATTGTTTCTTCATCATTCAGATCATCCGAATTATGTGCTCTCTACGCAGTTACTGACTAATCGCAACTACTATCCCTGGAGGAGATCCGTGGAGGTGTCGCTGAGAGCGAAGCACAAACTTGGCTTCATCACCGGCAAGTGCCAGCATCCACCGGCTGATTCACCGCTTCTTGATCAATGGGAGCGGTGCAACAGTATGGTGATTTCCTGGCTAACGCATTCCATGGAGAAGGACATCGCTGAAACCTTGCTCTACTTCAATTCTGCTGAGAGCTTGTGGCTCGATCTTCAGTTGAGGTATGCATTTCTGAATTGCACTCGGATTTTTCAAGTCCAGAAGGATCTTTTCACTCTATCTCAAGGAAATCTTGCAATCGGTGCTTATTTTACTAAGTTCAAGCGTCTTTGGGACGAATTTGTGGTGTTGATTGAGATTGAGAATTGTGAATCTTGTGGTGCTGCTGGTATGTTTCCACAATTCTTGCTCAAATTGCAAGTAATCCAGTTCTTAGTCAGTCTCAATGATTCTTACAACATGGTTCGAGCGAACACATTGATGATAAAACCGATGTCGAATATTGCTAATGTGTATCGTATGTGCCTTGATGAAGAAAAGCATAGAGAACTGCGTTCTTCCACAAGTGTTGGAATCGATTCCGCTGCCTTGAATTCCTTTCAAAAAGGTCATAGTACTAGTTACCAGAACAACAAGAGCACCAACAATTGAGGTCAATCCTCTCAGCAGTGGTCTAATGGTCAATCAAAGAACAGTGGGGGATGCTACAAATGACTCTGGTAATCATAATTCAAGTAATTCTACAAATAGGAAGTCCAAGTATTTTTGTGAGTTTTGCAAAAGGGACGGACACAGTATTAAGAGGTGTTTCAAGCTTCATGGCTATCCTAAGGGCGATAAAGATATGGCTTCTGGTGGAGAACGTGATACTGGTGATCAGGCGTCGGCGTTCACCAAGGAGTAGTATAGTCAGTTGTTGGCTATGTTAAGCAAGCATTCAACCAGTGACAGACCCACCGCCTAAGGAATGATGGCAGGTAAAGCTTTCTGTTTCTCAATTCATGGTCAAGATCATAAGTGGATCATAGACAGTGGTGCTACCCATCTTATTACACCTAATTTGTCCTTATTTCACTCTTTCTCCATAGCCCCACCTAATTCTTATATCACTAAACCTAACAAAACCCAATCTTCTATTAAACACATTGGTACAATTTATTTACAAAAAGACATTGTCTTAACGGATGTGCTTCATGTCCCTTCTTTTGTTTATAACCTTTTGTTCGTCAGACAACTCACTAGATCCTTACACAAAAATGTCTTACTTACTCCATACCATTGTTTGCTACTTCAGGACCTTTCACTAAGCACATCTCTGGTTCTTGGTGAAGAGAAAGATGGATTGTATCTCACCAAGCCTTCTAGTTCTGTTGTAGCTCCTGCAGCTACCATATCTTGCAACCTTTCTATGAAAAATTGGCATTACCGATTGGATCACATTCCCTATAGTCAGATGCATTTGTTTCCTTTTCTAAGAAATGTTAGTTTCAATAAATCATATGTCTGTGATATTTGTCCTAAAGCACGACATTGTAGAGATGCTTTCCCTGAGAGTTCTATCAAATCTGTAATTCCTTTTGAGCTTTTACATGTGGACATATGGGGTCCTTATAGTACTCATACTTACAATGGTTATCATTCCTTTCTTACCATTGTCCCCCAACTTTCTTAATTCCATTTGCTGCACCACTGTCACTTCACCCACATCCATCATCTTTGAACCTAAATCCTATTTCCAAGCCTCCAAAGATCCACCATGGGTTGAAGCCATGAAGAAAGAAATTGAGGCCTTAATTGAAAGCTAATCATACATGGGAGGAGATTCCTCTTCCGCCACACAAGAACCCAGTGGGGTGTCGTTGAGTGTATAAAATCAAGCTCAAAGTCGATGGTTCAATTGAGCGTTTTAAGGCTCGTTTAGTTGCCAAGGTGACACGCAACAACAAAGAATCGATTATGATGAGACCTTCCCGCATGTAGTTCATATGAATACTATCCGTGCACTGATTTCTCTTGCTGTCACAAAGGGGTGGTTGATCCATCAAATGGACGTTAATAAAGCGTTCCTACATGGGGATTTACCTGAGGAGGTTTACATGGTTATGCCACATGGTATATCCAACTCATCAGGTAATGTTTACAGGTTGACAAAGTCATTATACGGCCTTAAACAAGCCTCACGCTAGTGGCATGCTAAACTGGCTTCAACCTTGCTCACCTTGTATTTTCATCCTTCGAAATTTGATTCATCATTGTTCATATAGCACACTGAGAATGATTTGGTCATTGTTGTTGTCTATGTTGATGACATCCTTGTCACTAGCACCAATCTTGCTATTATTGAGCATCTTAAAACCACAATGGATACCTTGTTTAGCATCAAGGATTTGGGGCGCCTCAATTTCTTCTTAGGCATAAAAGTAGTCTATTTGGATGACAGGGTGATTCTCTATCAACGAAAGTTTGCTACTAATCTCGTTGATGATGCCCAATTAGGTGAGGTTTCTTCGGTGGTGACTCCCCTTTCTATCAATTTGAAGTTGGATATTGATAATGTTGGGGTAATCTCGCCTGATCCTTCTCAGTTTCGATGTTTGATCGGGAAATTGAATTACTTGACCAATACACGGTCGGATCTGTCTTTTGCAGTTCAAACTCTGAGCCAGTTTATGCAAACCTCTCGTGTTGGTCACTTGGATGCTCTATTACATGTGTTGCTCTATGTCAAGGGCACCTTGGGTTATGGCATTCAGTTCTTTCCTGGCATTGACCTCACTCTGTAGGCATTTTTCGATTCAGACTAGGCTGCCTGTCCCATTTCTTGCCGATCTGTCACCGGATACGTTCTTCTTCTGGGTTCAAATCCTATATGTTGGCGCTCTAAGAAACAAGCCATTGTTTTAAAGAGCTCGTCAGAGGCAGAGTATCGAGCTATGTCTCAAGCGGCGTCTGAGGTAACTCGGTTAGTCAGTTTACTTCATGAGTTTGGCCTTCATAATCTCACTCCAGTTACCCCTCATTGTGACAATAAGTCAGCATTGCTTATTGCTCGTAACCCGGTGTTTCACGAGCGGACGAAACATATAGAAATTGATTGTCATTTTACCCGGCAAAAGGTGCTTGATGGGTTGCTTCAATTGTCCTTTCTCCCCACTCACAATCAGCTGGCTGATGTGTTGACTAAGATCCTTCCTTCAAGTCAGCATCGGAATCTACTGATCAAGCTGGGCATGTTCGTTGATCATGCTCCAGCTTGCGCGGGGGGGGGGGGGGGGGGTAATGCAGAGTGTGTGTTTGTCGTCTAAGGAAGAAGAAGGATCAAATGCCAAGTCAGCAATCCGAGGTGCAGAGGAATCAAGGGATCAAAACCGTTCATTCAAGTGCAGAATGGATGATGCAGATCATGGTTGATTTGTAACTAACTTTGTTTGTTAAGTTTCTTGTAATCAGCAATAACTGAGATTCACATCTCATAACAGAAGTTGTAATATATTTTTCTCTAATTGAGAGCGAAATAAAGCCATCGTCATTGATGGTCTCAATCGAGTTTCGTTCTCTTTGATTTCTTCCTTCCTTCCTTCCTTCCTTAATCTCTTCACTCGAATTCGATTCTTTCTCAAACAATCCTCTTGATTGTAACAAGAGTAAGGGTATCTGAATTTTGAGATTTTGTATAAAGTTAATAATTTATTTGTTAATTCATTAACAAATAATGTTAAACATTGACATGGCATCGATATGGATTGCTTAATTAAAAGTGTGGGTGAACCCATACCATGTAGTTTTTTATTTTACAAAAGTTTTTTAAAAAATTGCGATTTTTAGAATAAATTTATAGGTTTATTTGAATTCTTTAAAAATTATTTTCATGAGTTTCTTCTTTAACTTAGGTAATTAAAAAAACACATCGAGGGAATCATTTTAAATGTGAACCATTTTATGAATTGTATATTTGTATGGGACTATGGGGTAAATAAACCACGCACGGTAATTGGAAGTTTCTCTCTCCTATGAGAGAGAATCTCCTAATTGAGTAGCCATTTTTGAGCAAAATTTCCTCTCGTCCATTCAATGGTTGGGCAATCCAATGTTTGGGAAAAATTTCCTCCCCAAATCCCTAATTTGTCTACCCTCCTCCTTAATCCCTTTCATCCTTTGGTCAAATCTGCTCCCCCAAGACTCAACTGTTAAAGAAAATCAAACAGTCGATGTACTTGGAGAGTTTGGTCCGGTGCTCTGCAACTTCATCCCTCCCGCAGTGGTCGACGCTCTCCTCTCGTCCATGGCTCTCTGACGTCCCTCTTGTTTTTCAGATCTGCCCCTCTGTTGTCCGTGGCTCCATCCGTACCTCCCGTAATGTCCTGAGTTTGGTCGACCCTTGCCTCCCGGCCGACAATGGTGTCCAGATCCGCCTTGCCTTGCTCTCCAAGGTGGTCAAATCTGCTCCCCTCCTCCTTAATCCCTTTCATCCTTTGGTCAAATCTGCTCCCCCAAGACTCAATTGTTGAAGAAAATCAAACAGTCGATGTACTTGGAGAGTTTGGTCCGGTGCTCTGCAACTTCATCCCTCCCGCAGTGGTCGACGCTCTCCTCTCGTCCATGGCCCTCTGACGTCCCTCTTGTTTTTCAGATCTGCCCCTCTGTTGTCCGTGGCTCCATCCGTACCTCCCGTAATGTCCTGAGTTTGGTCGACCCTTGCCTCCCGGCCGACAATGGTGTCCAGATCCGCCTTGCCTTGCTCTCCAAGGTGGTTTTGCCACCATTGTTGCTGCGTACAGGTTCTCCTTGGCGTGCAAGGGATGGTTTCTCTGCCTTGCACGCCAAGGCCATTGGAAAAAAAAAACTCCCTAGAGAGAGAAAATCCCGTAAGGGTCTGAGTAACCCACCGGTAAGGGTCTTGACAATCTTCCGTAAGGGTTTTTTGGTGCGTTATATACAGGGTGGCTATCGGCGACGTTTCCAGGTATTCTTGGCGGTCCTAGTCTGAGTTGGGACTTTGGTGTCCGGTTTCAGGTCTGGCTGGGGTCGTGACGGTGTGCATCGAGGCGACTCTGTATTCCGGAAATTTCCTTGGAGGTTTGTCTTCATCGCCCACAGGAGGGACTCCTGATGTACCACTGGTAAGCGGTGTCATCACTTGGTGACGCTAGCTTGGCTCCGGAGTTTGTCCGTATTGTTCTCCGCTCTTTTTGGTTAGGTTCGTCTGGAGTTGTTTAGTTGCCGCTTTTGTATTGCACCGTTTATTTTAGATTGTATGTTCGACGGTTCGCCATCTGGATCTGTCTGATCATCGAAATTTTACCTAATAAAAAAAGTTTATTTTAGGATTTACTTATCTTTTCGAGAAAAAGTACACTCACAGTAACTTTTATAATTTAAATATAAACTTTACTTTATAAACTTAAGCTAGGTGTAAAATCGTCCCCGAATGACTATCTATATGGGTTTAATTAATTATGGGAAACCATTTTCACGATAATTTTTTTGTTAGTTTTATAAAATGAAAATTTTCAAGATATAGGCTCATTAACACATTTACACAACCAAGATATAGGCTCATTAACACATTTACACAACCAATGACTCCTGGTACTAATGGTAAGGGAGAAGTGGTCCTTACAAGAGGTCAAGGGTTCAAATCCCACTTCTTACACAATTTGTGTAATTAGTGAGTGTGCTTAATCGGTTCGCGTCATTTGCAGGCTAGGACCCGGACCCGTGGGGACTAGTCGATAACCTCGGAACCCCACGTCCAAAAAAAAAAAAAAAACATTTACACAACCCACATGAATACTTCGTCAAGGTTTAAGAATGCATTAACACAAAATTTCGACTAGGGCTATTATTCTAAGAATGCATTAACACAAAATTTCGACTAGGGTTATTATTCGAGCCAAGTATTGCTTGTTCATATTCAGTTCATTTAGGATATAGAATATGAACGAGCTCGAGCCGAGTCTAAATTTTGACTCGAGCTTAAAATGTGCACATACTCGACTCGTTTAGGAAATGAACGAGCTCGAGCCGAGCTTTTTTCGAGTTTTTTAAAATGTTATATTTGCTCATTATACAATAACTTAAAGGAATTAAATATTCCATAAGATTTGAGTTATTCGAGCTTAATTCAAACGAGTTGAGCTTTGGACCGAGCTTAAAAATGTGCTCATACTCGACTCGTTTAGAAAATGAATGAGCTCGAGGCGAGTTTTTATCGAGCGAGTACGAGTCAAACTCGAGCTACTCGTATTCACATAACACCCCTAATTTCAGCTGGCTCAATCTTAAAATTAAGATATTTTAACGAAACATTAAAAAAAAATGTGTATTTTTGTCAAAGTTCAATAATGATTTTACCCTTCAATTAAATGTGTATTGGGAAATATTCTAAACTAATAGTGTAGGTCCTGTCCCGTGTACGGATAATACGTTAATGCAAATTATACAATATTATAAATAATCTATATAGATTCCAATAAATAAAAATAATAATAATCTAAATATAAATAATTTGATCTGCCAAAAAATAATATAGATATAAATAAAATTAGCTTGATGGTTTATATACAATCTAAATATCTTTTATTTATATTTTCTCAAAATATAAATAAATCATATTATGGCTACATAATATTTTAATAATTTATTTTGACCTCAAAAATAATATATATATAATAACAATTATTAAATAATTAATTTTGATACAAATAATTCTTTCTATCAAAAAATAATCTAGATATAAATAAAATAAAACCTATCAAACACTACATATTTATCTATTACAGTAATATTTTTGGTAAGTATGACTAATGAAATATTTTTTATTTATATTTTTTTCAATTAACTAAAATATATATAAATAGATCGTGCCTTAATTATATAAAGGAAACGATATCTACACCGCTAGTTTTTACTATTTCCACCGCTAATCACCGCATACCTATGCGGTGAGTTAATGACCGACTTAATGACGGTCAACGACCCACCGCTTATACATGCGGTAGATCACCGCATATACATGCGGTGATAGCCATCGTATAGAGACATACCGCATATTCATGTGGTGAGCACCCCCGTTCCGTCCCAACCCCACCGCATACCCATGCGGTGGGTATCGGATAACCTGATTTGCGCTTAACTATTTGGAAGAGCTGAGGGGACCGATACGAACCGACACACACCGCATGGGGTTGCGGTATTCGTCCACACTACGAATTTATCGTATAATCCATGGACATTGCAATGGTATATCCTACTATAGTGGAATTAACTTTTAATAAACGCCGTGATCTGAAAAAAATCATATGTTGAATTGAAAACAAAGATGATTAAAACGAAAGTGCGATAGATATAAGCGATGACGAAAATATTGAGTTCGGATGTTCGGATGTGAAATGGAATGGAGAAAGATACAACCCAATTGAACATATGAAGTTCGAAAAATGACATCAGAGAGTGGGAAATGCTAATACGGTAGGGGACGGCCACCATCACGACGGCGGTAAGCTCTATATCGTGCAATCCTCGCTGCAAACTGCTCGTCCCAACCGTCGACAGTGCGATCGTGATGCCGTGTCCATGTGACGTAGACTGGAGGAAGAGGTGAACCAGGCAACAACCAAATCTGTGAATACAAGGTTAATATTGATGTTAGAAAAGAGAAACAAAACAGTAACAAATTAATGAATACGAAATACGAAACGTACCGGAACGAAATGGTTGCTGTTGCCAACTAAAGCTATTCCATCTAGCTCCTCATAGGCCGGTACTGACGGGCCACCGGTGGCGTACAGAGGTAGGCACAACATAGGCATCATCTGGGACAAAATCACCAAAGGACGCTGGTGAAGCGTGGCAAACACCTCGCCCATGATCGGAATCTCCATCCAATACGTAGCATCATGACACGTGCCGAAATAGTTGACCCTCATGATGAGCTCCTGTAAGGCCGGATAGTAATGGTACCGATCTGAATGCACCTGCAACTCAACGGCCAGCTCTCGTCGAACTCGAGGCCATGCGTCTTGTCCCAAGTTGAGAAGACAAGCTAAAGACCTATACCCACAGTGACCATCACCTGCAACATTTGTGACGGCTCGTACGAAAGTAATCATGAATTCGTCGATGTTGCCAGTGCCCCAATTGAATTCTACTCGAGGTAGATTCTGTGGTGGAAGCGTCGTAGGTGCTGGTGTTGGAATGTCACTTACAATCTCCGGAGCTGGCTCCGACGCCGATCGACCTCGTCCACGTCCCCTTCCACGACCCCGTCCTCGGCCTCTGCCTACTCCTCGACCCCTAGGAGGGTCGTCGATGGCAATGTCGTTGGACCCAGTGGCCTCCTCAGTACCTTCCACGTCATCTGTTTCGTTTGATGCCGGTTGACCCCGACCTCGGCCTCGCCCTCGTGCGGATCCAGTGGTCGCCTGTCTATCTGCCTGGCGTTGAGCCCGAGCACGCTCACGTTCCCAAGGTAGAGGGTTCGTCTGACAGGGGTGGCGAGTCCTCGGTCTTCCGGGCGGTCTACGGTCCTCCGGGTCAGGGGTGGTCAACGGTGTCTGGGACGGACGATCCCCGTCGTTGAATGCCGACGCGATTCTCCAACGAGTATCCTCGTCCATAGCTCCGCTCTGGAACAAACTGATCATGCACGACATGTCCACATCAGCTCTGCTGAGTGGAGTGTTATCCTGGACGTTGTCAACATGAGGCCTCTTGAAATCCAATTGCTTCCAAAAATTATGTATCTGGGATGGTCTGATGGGTATCTGCGTGTCTCGACAAGCTTGCATGTCATGTGTGCATGGAAGACCGTAGACGTCCCTCCAATATGCATCTCTGCATGGTTGTGACGGTGGCTCGGCTTCCATCTTTGTGTAGATTTCGAACAACAAGTTGAAACATTCCTTCGACACAATATTCCGAATTCGATCGAAAATCCATAGGTCGTGGGAGTCTGTAGGCCAGGTGTTGTTCGCTCTCCCCAATGTATTCTTCACCTCCCATATTTGATCCGCCATCATGAGATCGATTGTGTTTATCACGTGAGTGAAATCACCGACTGCAGAGTTTAAGGTCTTTTTCAACACAGAATGAGCAGCCTCAACCCTAAAAGATAAGTGAGAATCGCAGGTGAAAATCGTTATACCTAAACAAATTACGTGTATAATGAATTTTATATTGAAAACGTAGGCGCACCTGTTCGTCGTGGTCGTACCAAAATGCTGGATTGCGTCTGTCCATGCACGAACTATCTGCTCCGAGTAATCTCGTAACCACGTCGCCTCCAAATACGGCATAAGCCCTTCAATATGCCCCCACTCTGCATGCATACCCCTCCTTCTAGCGGCAAAAGTTTTAACCGATCTGGATTGGAACAGGCCAACACATGCGTTCTTGAAACGCCTAGCAACATCAAGATTCTTTGACTTCTGGAAAGCAGCTTCTTCGCATCGTCGGAGGACGTGCATTGTGCACAACATATGCCTGACGCTGGGAAGAACTTCTCGGAGCGCCGCAATCAACCCCAACTCTCGATCAGTGAAAATAACGTTAGGAAGATTACCTCGCATGAGGTAAACGAGCTGCCCCAACGCCCAAATGTACGTATTTGTGTTCTCGTGCGACATGAAGCAGAACTCGATGACGAAGTTCTTGTTTGTGCAAGTAAATCCAACGAACTCACACAAAGGGATCCCGTACCTGCACAATGAAATATTTGAGTTCGCATGCCGTGGTGGGAATGGGTAAAAGAATAAGTGTATATAGAAACTTACGCATTCGTCCGGTATGTACCATCGACGAGGACGACGTATGGAAACATGGCTAGAAGATGGCGAGCGTCTGTATGGGCGATGAATAGATCTTGAAGCCTGTTGGGATCGTCAGGGGATCTCCTCGTACAATAGTAGTAACCCTTATCCCGCAAAATGCGGAGTGCTTCCTGGGAGACTGTTCGATCTCCTCTCGCTTCAGCTTTAAACTTTGCTCTCGCATTGTACACTTGGCGCCGCGATGTGAAGTTCAGCTTCTGTCGTGCGTCAGCTGTCATCTTCATGTAGCTAAAATCGGTTTTGGTGGGGTACCAGCGACGGTAAGGGCCAACGTAGTGTCTCTTTCATCTGCATCCATCCGTCCGACGTACGGGTGACCGTCCAATGCACCGAGGAGTAGATGGTTGTGCTTGCCATGAATAACGTCCAGGCCCCATTCGCCCCGTTTGAACTCCACGCCAGACAATGCAAACGGACACCCCTCTATCTTCGAAACAGCTCTGCGCGTGTTCCCGCTTGCATCATCTCCGGCTACTCGCTGTCTCTTACGGGGAGTGTACTGGCCGTACTTCTCACATGCGAGCAATAGACTCCCACGCCTTGTAGGAGTGCTCCCCCAAGAACGCTTGATTGTCAAAACCATATTAAGTTTTAATGCTGTGCCACGACAGTGTTGTAGGAGATCGTCGCGATTGGTCCACGTCTGGGAAGTAGCAAATTCGGGAGTGTAATCGCGGTACTCCTGGTTACGGGCCTCATCGTCCTGACCGTCTTCCGGCATCGGATCAGCCTGCTCCTCCAGTGGTAGCTGCCAGCATGCAAACAGTGCATATATATTACGCGAACCATTCATGGTTTCTGTCTGCTCTACTTCAGAACCTAATTTATTCCCCTACATAACCGGTACCTATATCTTGGTTTCCATTCCATATGATTCCAGTACCTATATTCTACCTACAACGACATTTCAAATGATAAACATTAATCACATACCGGAAGACGAGGTGGCGGTGAGTTATCGGCCATTGGCGTCGCGGTAGGTGCTTCCTCCCCCGGGCTTGAAGGTCGTCGGCTGGTGTCGTCGTTAACCATATTAGAAAATGACCGTTGATGGGGGGTGATGGGATTGGATGCATTCCAACGGAGAGCGGGTGACTTCTTATACAGTAACACTGCATGCCTATGCGGTGTTTCCAGATGACCGTTGGGGTTGAATTATTTGAATATGTGGGCCCACCGCATAGGTGAACGGTGCAATGGATACCGTATATGTCTGCGGTACATCACCGCCTAGGTAAACGGTGAAGCACCGTGTACCGCTTGCCCATGCGGTATGTATCTATATATACCCCCATGGCCGGTTCGTGACATTTGTCGTGGCGGTAAAGCGATGATACTCTGTGCGAACTAGTCATGGCCAAAGATTTGTGTCTTCGGAACGAAATTTTTGACCGTTGACTAGTTTGCACGGGTTATATCGCTTCGTCTTATAAATTAAATAAAATTTATGCTTTTTTCATGGCTCAACAGCGATGATAGCCTAGGCAACATGCCACGGCCGGCGATTTGTGTCTTTTGATTGAAATCGCTGGCCGCTGGCATGTTGCTCGGGTTATATCGCTTCGATGTGGGGTTATGTAGCTTCGATCTAATAAAATACAATAGGTATCCGCAGGATATTGTGAAAGACGTTGTGATAGTATATATGTACGCCCATGACGTCTTTAACATTATCCTACGGATGACTATTGATCATCCAAACAAAACTGTAAATGCTTCGGAAACGTACAGGTACGGGTACACCGTCATCTTCGTTCTTCATCGGAGTGGGCGTCTAAATTACATCTGTCAAGGGAGAATGAACCTCTTACAAGAGGACGAATCTGGGAACTTTCGTCGGAACTCACGACGGAATCTCTCAGTTTCGCACTTTTATAAGAGGCTCGCTCTCCTTCGACCGATGGAATTTGGAGGACCAACTCCAATGGCGGAAGAAGATCACGATGTACCCGTGCCTTTACGTTTCCGGACTTTTTTGAATACCGCATTGATATGCGGTGAACCACCGCATACACATGCGGTAATGTATACCGCATGTATATGCGGTATACTTCTCGCATAAAACGGGACATGTTTTCCCGCTATAAATGACCCCCGTGCGATGTGGTGATTATTACAACATGGCGGCTGGTAATACACCAAGACCTTTCTACTCAGTCTCAGGGAGCGGACCGAGGGATTTTTTCTGGTGGGTAGAAGACGTCTCGCTGACACAAATATTGGTAAGCCCCATTCTGTCGTCTGTCATATAATTCACACTGTTCCGAAGTCACTAAGTACATCTTAAAAATTGCAGCCTCTGCCTTCCAACTTCGAAGAAGAATACGGGCTGGCCGGCGTCGAAAGAATAACGCTGACTAATGGGGCACGGAGGAGAGGCACTAGCATCCGGGTTGAGCGCAACAGATCCGGGGCGCTCTGGCTCGCACAAGGATGGAATAATTTCGCGATATCCCGTGACGTGCGTGTAGGGGCGGGGTTGATGTTTAGCTACTTAGGCAACTCTCGGTTTCGGGTAGTCGTAGTGCCGCCGGAGAATGTTTCACCATCAGATGAATAGAACAATAATGATTTCCTTTGATGTGTGACATGACGACGATGCGGCAAAACGAAGTAACTGAGTTACTTTTGCTGCAATGTTATCTCTTTAATTAATATGAAAAATGAGGCACTTTATCCGTTTTCATGTAATCTGTTATTCCCTGAAATTATCGAAATTCATACCATGCAATGGTGTCGCCGTGCTGGTACGTTGCATAATGTCTTCGCTTAGACTCCAATCCACGTGCTGGGAAGATGACGTACTGCGGTATACATGTATACTGCATGACCATGCGGTGGATGCGGTGGTTTCTAGAGACAACTATAAAAGCGGTTTTTTGAGACTTTCAGTACACCATAACCACTATGGCAACTACCAAAGTGTATGAAGCGGAGACAAGATCCGGCAGCAGGTTTAGACTTACAGTCGAAACTTTTCGTACGCCGCCCGACGATATATTGTGCAACTGTCAGCACAGAAGCTCGACAGGATGGCCGTGCTGCCTTTGCCAAGTTGTATGCGAAGAACGCAATACAGCAAGAGTTTCCGATTCAGTGGACCTCGAGTGCGTTGAAGGAGTGACTTACGAGGATGTCCGCATGACAAGGCCGTACTCATATAGGGATAACCCTGCAGCATATTATATTCACGCGACGGAGGCAATTACGGAGCTTGTTAGCGACTTTTTCTCCAACTTCGGATTGGCCAATGCAACGCAGGTGGAAAGATACACCGTGGAAAAAGTCGTGCGGCGTGCAAACACAAAGCTTCGAAAGTACGCATTTCACCGAATACATATTCACATTTTGCCGAGCAATGTAGAGGAGTCGGTTGGTAGTTGTTATGTACCATAGGTAAAATGTTGTCGTGTCCTAAATTGTTGTGTATCATTTGTAGTGAATTTATCCGGTCACGAGTTAAACCAGTAATTATATTTCGCTGATAAATCATTTGCATTACACATGCGGTGATACATAGCCTATTAAACGGATTCTACATAATGATTTTACACAAACTTGGTTCCTACTCTATTGATGGATATCCTTGCAAAGGGTCTATCCACAGAATGCACAGAGATGAACTTCAGGAGGCTCTATCAAGCCATTGCATCCGCGGAGCAATACCTTGCAACGGGTCCCACCACAAGTTAGGATCTGGTGTACAGCTACCTACTGACTCCTCGAGAATACGCGGGCTAATCTGGATCTCAATGCGGTTGAATGCGTACTTCTTCACTCTGTCGTTCGCTGGACGGACGGCGTTGTCGACAGTGAACCTTGCAATCTCAAGTGCGCAGTGTAGCCTGACATCGCTGAATAGGTCGCTGATTGCGCATTTGATTGCCTCAACCGCCTCGCGGTAGTATGACTCGGGGTCCTCAACGTGTAATTGGTGACCTATCAGACACGCCAGTTCAACTGGCTCCGAGAAAGCGTATCTGTCGCCTTCAACGCCTTTGTAGCAGACAACTTGAGCAAGACAGCAAGGGAACGTTTGGCACCACCGCTTGTGCTGACAATTGCACAAATAATTTTCGTATGGCCTCGAAAACTTATCGCGTATTATTTTGTATGACACACCCATCTCTGTCTCACCTTCAAACTCAGCTATTCTAACCATGATTTGATTGTTTTGATTCGTATGAGTTGTATATGCGGTACTAAACCACGCTTTTTATAGCCTAAATGAGACCACCGCATGTATATACGGTGGTGATAACCGCATACACATGCGGTGATAACCGCATGTGTATGCGGTGGTTCTGCTATATGGTCCAAAATGTGGCAAGTGGGACCGGACCGGTTACGATGTACCGCATTACCATGCGGTAGTAAGATACCGCCTCCCCTTGCGGTGTATGCCCTATAAATCATGACATCCGCCACAGAAACCACCACACCGAGTGTCCACCGATTCACAAAATGGTGACCACCACGGATATATACCGGCTGACGGCAGGTTATCTGGAGTACAAAGTCACATTAGTTCGTTGCACGGAGCCCCGGTGGCCGGAGGAATGCACCTGCAAGCATCTAGCATACCTTCCAGGAAATTCGTGCGTTATATTTCAGTGCCATATCGAGACGGACACCGACATTGCATATCCGCTCGACTTCTGTTGTGCGCATTGTTATGACGACAGAGGATTTCCCGAATCGTATTACTTGGATGCAGAGGCGCAAATCGCGAATCACATCAGAAGATATTGTCGTTACGACGTTTACGACATCGGGGCTGAGGGCCTATGTGATCATGTTATCCGCAAGCTTCGAGCGTTCAACGCAGGGGAAAGATATTACGCGTTCAACCAAATGAATATTCTCATTTCCATTAATGAGAGGTCATCGGAGGAAGATAGTGAGTAGATATGCGTATGCGTTGTATTTTCATGTGTAAGCTGTTCAACTGTTTAAGTAAATTCTCTCTCGAGTCGCCTCGGTGATGCGTATGCGTTGTATTTTCATGTGTAAGCAGTTCGACCGTTTAATTAAATTCTCTCTCGAGTCGCCTCGGTGATTTCCATTATATATTATTTCGCAAGAAATATAGAAAATACGTTGAAATATAGAAAATACGTTGAAATAGCGTACGAACCGACTTGTTACTCGAACAACACTGTTACAACTAGACGACAAACAAACTACTTCACAACCAATAATAACAACAACTTCATCACACTACCACAAACAAACGACTACACAACCAACATTAACAACAAGTTCATCAGACTGACACAGTGACGACATGTTGCAGTAAAAGCGATGCCTCCAAAAGGCTCACTCTGAAGTTCACTCTGTTGTATGCAAAACGAACATTGTTCAGAATTTTATTTGTACAATGTTCGTTTTGCATACAACAGAGTAAACTTCAGAAGGCTCTATCTAGCCATTGAATCTGCGGAGGATCTACACAAAAAGGGTTGCATTCCACCGCTTTTTATAGCTACCGGACCGCTTGGGACACCGCATGTGTATGCGGTGCCTCTGCATTACGTTCCAACATGGGGGGATCGGAGGAAGATATGTTGTATGAGTGCTATAAATCATGGCGTCCACCCAAGTGCGGCAGGAACCACCACGGCTGTCCATCTAATCCCAAAATGGTAAACACTTTAGACACATATCGGCGAACGGCAGGTTATCTCGAGTACAATGTTACATTAATTCGTTGCACGGAGCCACGGTGGCCGGAGGAATGCAACTGCAGGCATCCAGCATATATTCCGGGAAATTCGTGCGTAATCCTACAGTGTCAATTCGAGACAGACACTGACATACCATATCCGATCGAGTTTTCTTGTGCGCATTGTTATGACGATAGGGGATTTCCCGAATCGTATTACTTAGATGCAGAGGCACGTATTGCGAATCACATTAGAAGATATTGTCGTTACGATGTTTACATGTTCGAGGCTGATGGCCTATATGAGCATGTTATACGGAAGCTGCGATCATTCAACGCAGGAGAAAGGCACTACGCGTTCAACCAAATGAATATTGTCATTTCCATTAATGAGAGGTCATCAGACGAAGGTAGTGATTAGACATGCATTACCAAGTATGTAGTGTGATGTGCATCAAACTTTGTTTCCTAAGCATATGTTGTATTTTCATTCCTAATCAGTTCAACCGTTTAATAAAATTCTGTTTCGAATCCCGATCGGTGATTTATATGACATATTACTTCACATGTGCCAAGGAAAATAGGAATTATGTTGAAAATAGGAAACCAATGACACAAATAGCGTACGATCCGACTGATTATTCAAACAACATTGTTACAACTAGACGACAAATAAACTACTACACAACAAACAATAACAACAACTTCATGACACTGCAACAAACGAACGACTACACAACCAACAATAACAACAACTTCATCACACTGACACATACAAACGACTACACATAAGTCGGATAAACACATAAATCCTAGATCTCGTCGGCATGCTTGTTGTTGATGTGCCTCTTAAGATGACTGTGCTGCAGGTTGTTGGTCACGGTGTAGCGATGGCCGCAGTGACGGCACGTTGCAGTGAAAGCGATGCCTCCAAGCGGCTCCTTCTTGTAGTGCCTGGTGAACATGTCTTCACGGGGAATTGGCCTTTGTTCGGATGACATTGTCGGTGGGGGTGTGTCTCCGGCGGTGGTGTGTTTCCGTCGCCGGGTATGGTCCTATTTATAGACTCGGTCTCACCGCTTATAGGCATAGGGTATTATGTACCGTATGTCCATACGGTACATAATACCGCATGGACATACGGTATTGTTTACCGCCTGTCCATGCGGTATTGTATACCGCATGGACATACGGTATTGTATACCGCCTGTGCATGCGGTATTGTATACCGCATGGAAAAGCGGTGCCTGATACCTATATAACCCGGGGTCTCTAGCCACTATCCACACACCTCAACATGTCGGACAACAGCGGGGAAAGCTCAAGCAACGACATAATACGTCAAGGCACGATGGAAGAGTTTGAGGCGGTTCTATACACTGGTAGTCCGCGGTCAAAGACGGTGGAGGCGATGATAAAGAGACTACGTGATGAAAATCGGTCGCTCCTGGTCGAAAACCAACAAGCCCGTTGGCGGAGTGATATCCTGGAAAGTCAAGTTGCAGTTCTGGAAGAGGAAAAAAAGCTCTTGTAATGAAGCTAAATCAAGCTACTGTGCGTAACACTTGAGTATTAGGGTCATTTGTATTTCGTTGCTTGTAATTTTATAAAGTTCGTTTCGAATCATGATATTGAACGTTGGGTACGGAAATACTATTCACATTTGAAAACGATCTGCAACGGTAACAAACCATCAAATCCATGCGGTAACATATGACCTACGTAATCCGAAATGGGATTACCAACTACTCCACAAAAAACAATCCAAACTACTGCACAAAACAAATCCAAACTACCAACTACTACACAAATAGTCATCTACCCGCAGACAGAACAACCACATACATCATCCCAGATGGCACCGTCACGGTGGGGGAGGACCCCAAAATTGCTGATAGATGCGAGCCAGGTGTGCCGGAGTCAACTCAACTCCAAGTTGCACGAGTCGCTCAATCTCCAACCCAGCCGCATGATGGCGCTGTTCAATAATGGTCGGCGGGGGTGGCGACGGCGGGTGTGGCAGCGGCGTGGTGAGCGGCGTAGGGGGTCGCGGCAGCGGGGGTGGCGGCGGTGGGATGATGGGCTGGTGTCGAGGAGTGTCAGGAAGTAGGTATGGATGACTATGGCGGTGAAACCACTCCAGATAGTCATCGGCCACGCCATATGGGTACTCTTCAGAGGTCCGTGGCAACTCCTCCATGGGGAAAAGATGATCGAACCTGTGCGCCCAGTGGTTGTCAGCTGGGTGGAACGACGCCTCCTTCTTGCACTTGCCGGACTTCGGTCTGAGCACTACGGCAGGCCTGATTGGATCAGCGGGAATGTGCTGAACCCGACCAAACTGTCGCAGCACACGGTCCGGCATATACGGCTCCTCCTCGAACAACCACCGAATGGTGCCCCTATATCTCGAAAGACGCAGATCTCCATCAAAATCCAAGTGTCTACCAAATGGCATGAACTCGATCTGCAATGGAATAGAAATTGTTATTACGACTAAAATCTGGTATATAGTATGACAAATGTAAGTGCGGATATAAATTGTGTTCGTACCTCGTCGATTGTCATCTCATCCAGCCTCCGCCGCAGAACATCCAGTCGCTCGATGCGAGGCCTATCATCCCGGGTGACCGTACTGGAAAATGGTGTCGCCCCCAGGACGTACCTCACCCCGCGTCGCGGATCCCGAGCTAGCCTCCGATCGAGCGTCATGCCGGGCTTGAACACCGGAAAATGCAACCATATCCACACCTACAAAGGAACAATACTATCAGCAACATAGCCATTATAAGCTAGTTACAGAACTTCTAAAATAAATAATCACAGAACGAATGCCTTACCTCCAATAGTTTTGTACAACCGTCCATGTCTTTGGCCAACTCCCGAGTCGCCTCGCCCAATCCCCGGTACAAGCACGACAAGACCTCTGTAGCTAGAGAAAGATGCGACACCTGCGCTACATCCATAAACCTACGGATCACCTCCGGTCGCAATCTTCCGCCCGACTTGTCGATGAACAAGGTCGCAGTCGCAATCATCCCCAGCACAACACCCAAGATGCACTCCATATCATGCTCAAGTGGGGCGCCATCTCAAACCCGCTGTCGCATCGGTGCTATCTTCTGAAGGAGGAGCTGAACAGTAGGTCCTCCATGGGCCCAAGCGCTCTGCCGCTCGTTCTGGGTCAAGCCGTAATACTCCCCAACTACTTCCCTCCAGCCGAGAACATCATCCAAGTGAATACACTCCTCTCCGTCCAAACGAAGGCCAAGTATGAAGAGCACATCGTGCAGTGTGATGGTGATCTCTCCCCATGCGAAGTGAAAACTGTTCGTCTCGGGGTGCCAGTGCTCAACAAATGCCCCGATCAGAGTGTGATCCACATGATCCCACTCGAAATCTCTGAGGTCCCAGAACCCAATCTCCCGCACTGCGGGAAACCAGGACTCCCGTCCATCGACCTCCAACAACGCCTCTACGCGGCCTAGCGACTGCCCTCGTCTCTGCACACGCACACCCCTACGCAAGGCTTCGTCCTCCCGTCTCCAAATGGCCTATGCAATGTGCGTCTCGTAGTCTCTCAGAAGGGAAACAGTATGTGGCCCCCCCGGCCATTCGGGCAGAACAGCCCGAATGACCCCTGTCCTGCTAGGCTCGCCATGCTGCCCATCACCTCCTGCACTACTGCTCTCTCCACGCTGTCTCCGCCTCCTCTGTACTGCACGGACAGGGGGCTGTGCCGCCTGGTCTCCTCCCAAATCCTGACGAACATCATCAGATGCCCCCCACATCGGATCATGCATCTGGACTCCTCCCATATCCAGCAACACATCCCTCGAAGGTCCAGCTGACTCAGTAGGTGGGGCCGAAGAACATCTCTGTCCACGTACATGCATCTCATGCCCCCCGGCAATCGGCACACCTTCCAAGTTCGTAGGTGTCGCTGATGGCACCGCCTGCTGACTCCTAATGATCGGCTCAGGCTCGGCAGTCCTCGGCGTCGATGATGGCGCCGCAAGCTGAATCTCAATGATCGGCTCAGGCTCGGCGGTCCTCGGCGTCGACGATGGCGCCGCATGCTGACTCCCAGGCGTCCTCCCTACACCCGTAGAACCGACCGGGGTGAACGACGCAAAATCTATCTGCGCAACGGCCCATGGCTCCTGGTCGCCACCTCGAGCATGACTCGTCCCAGCACCCACATCTCCGAACAGAGGTGCCGTGTCGTCATACGAGTTCAATTGTTCGCTCGCAAACTGAGTCCCAAAGTAGTCCCGATAACTGTCAGGATAAGTCTGCACCTGCTCTACCACTCTCTCAGCTCCAGTCTGCAAGTGCTCACCCGCCTGACGTGCTGGGTCCCCTAGTAGGTACTCCTCCAGCATCTCAATACCCTGGTCGCCTTGACCAGACTCTCCAGTCGACTGCACCACTGGGTCATCCGTGTGGTCAGACATCAAGTGCAGCTCAATCTGCACCAGACTTTGATATGTCTCTATAGATGACTGGGACGTGTGCCCAGTATCAGCTCCTACAGTCTCAGTGTCCCTCTCCGGAGGATCCACTACATCCTCCAACGTCTGAGTCTCCCTGACGGCAGCCGCGGTATCATCATCTACCGCGTCGATATCCGTCTCCATCGGAACGGATACACCCTGCAACGTCTGCCTCTCCCTAATAGCAGCTCTCCTAGCAGATTGTAATACTACCCTCTCTCCCAAATTTCTCGACAACACAGACTGTGTAATTTAAAATATATTTGTCAGAATCCTATCGCTCAATTACAATACTATATCGTATGACTGTATAAATGTGACAACATTTTCGTAAGGTTTATTAATGATATCATCTTAATACTAACAATTCATAATGAAACATAAATATATACTTATTCGATTTCAATTTCCCTACACCTAGTATTTGTCAGAATCCTATGGCTCGAATACGATACTATATCGTATGACTGACTAAATGTTGCAAGATTTTCCTAAGGTTTATAAATGATTTCAACCTCATACTATCAATTCCTACGAAAACAGAAATATATACTTATTCGATATCAATTTCCCTACACCTAGTAACAATTTTAACATACCGTAGGGTGAGGCTGTGTCTCCAGCGGTGGCGGTACATCTGTCGTCCTCCGCCTCTGTATAGTGGGCTCCGGCTACATTATATATAACAATGAAATGTTAACACTATTTCCTTCAAATTAACAAATAAAGCAAATTGATTATTATAAACATTAAATGTTACCTGTAACGGATGTCTCCGAACATGACTGACATCATCAGCTACGGCTTTTCCACGGTTGTCCTTCACCATCTTAAAACCCGGGTACAGAGTGGTGGTAGATATGGGGACGGGGAATGGACGGATCCAAAAGTCGGGCTCGGAATCAAATAATGGGAGAAGATTCGAGTCGGCCTCGGAATGAAAGAGATCGGAGAAGATTCGGTGTGTCGGAAAACTGGGCCCCCCACGCCTATTTATAATGGGACCCCAAGGGTAAAAAATCATACCGCATCTCCATGCGGTATTTTTTTACCGTTGTGGCAACGGTAACAAATCATACCGCATGGATATGCGGTATTTTTGTTACCCAAATTTCAAAACATACCGCATAGGTAAGCGGTATTTTTAAAACCACCGCATGCCAATGCGGTAGGTTTCGGATCACTACGACCCAACCGGATTATTGTATTACGGACTCCGTTTAAACCTAACCCACCGCACATACATGCGGTGTTTTTCTACGGTCAACAGACATACCGCATGTACATGCGGTATGTCGGGCTAAAATTTTATTAAGCCACTGCATCCCTATGCGGTGGATTTGCGGTGTAAATAGTAAAAATTAGCGGTGTACATAACATACCCCATTATATAACTTTATATAAACTATGATAATATATTATTTTATTATTTTTTCCCTAAAATCAATCATAACGCGCCACATAGCACGTAATCTTAGATTTTAGTATATGTATATATAGATAGATGATTGGTATATTATGATTGCCAAGCGCGGCCTTAGGTACAAGTGAGACTGCTTGGCAAAGGAAGGTGTGTACTGTGTAGTGTGTCTGTGTGTGTATCTTTTACATGGTTGATGTTTGATAGTCGCAATTTTCCAAGGGTTTTTCACGACTTCCACGCGAGTTGACAATTGGGTTTGTATTTTAAGGAGACCTAAGTCATTTTCCTTGTTATTTGCATTAGTGTTGTATTACAATAGTTAGTCTGTTGTTCTTTCGATTTATCAATCAACATGTTGAATAATTTCTTGAATTTTTTCATTTATAAAAACCGTGATGATTCGAAACATGAAAAGAAAAGAAGGTGAATAAAGATATATTTTTATGAAACGACTGTTTAAATGTTAGTTTGGGGCTTATATAAAAGCCGTAATAATTTGAAAACACATCATCGACCCTTCTAGACATAGATTTTTTTTTTCTTTTTGAGTCTAAAGAAGGGGAGAAAGAAATTATTGAAATATCCTAAGGAATATGATAATGCTATGTTAAAATTAGGTAATTAATAACTATAAATGAAATAGATTTTGTAGAAAAAAGAGAAAAAAAAGGAGGATAATAATCAATAAATCTTTGAATTTTTTTTCAAAATATTCACAAAAAAATAAAAATTTACAAAAAAAATCACACTTTGAAAATATTTACAAAAAATATTCAAAATTTGCAGAAAGGTCAGAAATTCACAATAAGTAAATTTTAAAACCGGAAAAAAATTAAATGAAAGAAACGCGGTTTGAAACCGCGTTTTACCATTAATTTTAGGTAAAACGCGATTTCAAACCGCGTTTATTTCAATATAAATTTTTGAATTAAAAAAAAAATTGGTGAAACGCGGTACTACACCGCGTTTCTTTTGTATTTCATTTCTATCATCTTCTTCATCAATCCCTCGGCCATCGGCGGCGACTTCGACCCGACCACCACTCCCGGTCTCCAAGTACGGTGCCATGCCACCCTCCAATACACCACCCAGTTCGCCCAACGCACGTCCCTTGTCCCGTTCGCCTTGTCGGCGGGCAATTCTTGTGGAAACGACGTCGTAGCCGAGCTGGCCGCCGGTGGCGGTGTGGGTGACGGAGTTGTCTGCGAGGAGGCACGCCGTAGGTGTTGTTGAAGCAACCGGAGTTGAATTGGACACCAAAGCAATTCAATTGAAGAAATCAACCGTACAATGGGCTGGTAAGCTACCAATTTCTCTTTCTGCACCCGTTATAACTCCTCATACACACATCATGGGATTCTATGAAAAGTGGGTAAGCAGATGCATTAAAATTGAACGGATTTACCTCTTCAGAAAGCAGACGGAGCAAGGAGTGGACTGGGTGGTGTATTGGAGGGTGGTGTGGCACCCGTACTTGGAGACCGGGAGTGGTGGCTGGCTCGAAGTCGCCGCCGATGGCCGAGGGATTGATGAAGAAGATGATAAAAATGGAATACACAAGAAACGCGGTGTAGTGCCGCGTTTCACCAGTTTTTTTTATTTTTTTCTAATTTAAAATTTTATTTTGAAATAAACGCGGTTTGAAACCGCGTTTTACGTAAAATTAATGGTAAAACGCGGTTTCAAACCGCGTGTCTTTCGTTTATTTTTTTCCAAGTTTCAAATTTCACTTATTGTGAATGAAACGCGGTCTGAGACCGCGTTTCTCTGATCTCTCTGCAAATTTTGAATATTTTTGTAAATATTTTCAAAGTATGAATTTTTTTGTAATTTTTTATTTTTTTGTGAATATTTTGAAAAAAAAATTCTAAATCTTTAACTTAAATATGAGAGATTAGTTGATTTCACTTGCTAAAGCAGAATTTGAAGGTGATTATCTAAAAGATTAATACAAACGGCTATATCATACCCCGCATATGGTGATATCTTTTAAAATTTAATACTAAGGATTAACGTGTAATCCTGATTTTAAAAGAATTATTAATTAAATGCTAATAATCTCTAAACTTTTTATAGATTTGTCCACACTTGCAATATACTACCTTACAAATCAATCTTTTGGCCATACAAGAGCGCCGGAGCGGAGTCTCCACCGTATCACCGACGACCCCATCAGATTAAATTTTAGATAACTAGGGAAAGGAAAAGTAAGGTATTAAATTTTACACATAAAATGTATATGATCACCAATTTTTGTGAGCTTGGAGGAGAGGATGGGGGAATATTAGCCCATCCTAGAGGTATTAGTTACCCCCTTAAAATTAGGGAATAGAAGGTAACACATTTGTATGGAAAATGCGAGAAGAAGGGAAATGATTAGAATAGTGATCAATGAATCTTTAACTTAAATATGGACTATGTTCATGAGGGTAATTATTACTTTTCCCTACCAAAAAACAAACGTGGGCTAAAGCCGAACTATAACTAGGTTGAGGCCCACCGCATATAATAGGCCAATCTCAACTACAGTATTACAGTACTTATCTAATTGCCTATTGTAACGTCCCCCCAAAACAGGTCAATTGCGAGAAAAGGTCCAAACTTTTGGTGTGGGGGAATAGTCTGGACAAAATGAATTGGGGTTACTTTGGCAACTGGTAACTGATTGGATAATTGAAATTAATAGGGTAGTTAAAGCTAATTGATTAGATGTGTTAAATGTATGTTAATTTAATTGTTTATAAGTTAGTAAGATGTTTGATAATTTCAGCTAATATGGTAGTTGATACAAACTAGTTGACGAGAAAAAAAAATTGTGAATAACAAAAAAGTTGATAAGCTTGATTGCTTGAGCTATTAAAAATCTATTTTTAAAAACTAATTAAACTAAAATATTATATTTACCTCAATTACAACTTTATAATATTAAAACCAAAAGTTTTTAAAACTTACAACGAGCTTTAGAAAGGAAATCAAGTTAGTTAATTAGAGGTCTTGTGTTCGAGCCTTCAAAGTAAAGTATCTTATATCATTAATGTTGACGAAAAAAATATTATCAATAAAATGATTTAAAAAATATGTGTTGATTCAGTTGCAAAGGGGAAGAATTGCAATTGTTGGGTTAGATTTTCTTCCACCATTTTTAAATTTCAAATCTTATATTCATTTCTATATCATTGACTATAAAATGTATCTCAAACAAAACAAAATGCAATAATAATTCTTCTTTTTTACATATAAATATAATTATTAAGAAGTCTATTTCTCAATAAGTCCCTTCTCTTGAAGTGTAAATGTGTATTATATACGGTTAACCAAAAGAGTTAGAATTCCCATATCTATATCGATGAAGCAACACTATACATCGTGCCCTCATCGTCGATGTTCTAAAAAACGTTTGGCAGTAGGGTAGAATTAAGGGTTTAGGCGGGGGTGTATGCGGATATCATGGCAGGTTTGATTCTAGGCGGGTTTTGACGACCTTGACGGCGGGGCGAGTTCAAGGTTTTAAGCGGGGGTCTAAGTGGGTCTTGAAGGGTTTTTTAGAACATTGCTTATCGTACTCATCTTATCTTACATATTCACATTCTAGACCCAATGTATAAATTATCACATATCAAGTTGTGGATAAATCTGGGAAAAAAAGCTTTTTTTTTTTATATAAGGAAATAAATTTGATTCTCTAGACAGGCCTAGAGAAACCGAGAGCCCAGACAAGCTGGGAGATGGACTAACCATCATGTACAACATGAAGCAAATAACAAAAGCAAATGACTGAAAGGAAATAACAAGAAGCAAATGACGGAATTGACAAAGCAAAAAATAAAGTACAAGCCATCAACACTGTGAATAACAAGCTAGCAGAACCAAGGACCGACCAGCAAAACAGAAGACGCTCACAGAGAACTCTGGGGATCACTAGCTGACACCTCAACATGGACTCTAAACAGAATCAACATGCATCATCGCATTTCCACGACGTCTACAAGCTCGACAAACCAGTCACCGTTCACATGAAACCTGTACCACAGCAAGAAAAGCAAAGTACACCAACGCGCAAACCAAAACTCAAGCCAAAACATTGCCAAAACAAATCCCAAAAACCGATCTCACACCCTCAAGGACGATAACAAGATTGTAAAGGCAACCACAAGGGAAACCAAAATAGAGGAAACATATAAGACGGGACAGGAATAAATAAACAACAACAATACACAAGCTAAGAGATCAGAGAGCGGTTAGAAAACGAACCAATAAGGCTCAAGTACCCTTTTTTTTTCTCTACCTTGTAGTTCTATTTCTTTTTTCTTTATTTTGGTAAAAACAAGACAAAGCGTTGAAACAACGCTTGAGGCTTCAAAGCGTCACCACCAACCAGCACAAACAGGGCAACCGGCGGCGCTTGAGGGCTGGGCGGAGCAAGGCCAACAGGGCGTGAATCCCCTAGGCAGGTAAGGCAGGCGGTAGCGGGTGGATTACGACCACCACTACGAGTGAGGAACCATGGATATCGAGTGGCGACGAGGTGGAGAGGCGCCGAGTTGGTGAGGCGGTGTGCGTGGAGACGCAGCAGGCGAGGAATGGAGGTAAGAGACGGTGGGAGACGACGGGCTATGGTGTTTGATAGCGAGAGTAGGTGGGATGCCGGTGTGGTGGTGGCTAAGGATCGAGGCGGCAAACCAAGGTACTGGAGAGGACGATCGGCGAGAAGCCGCAGGCGAGGGATGGAGGCAAGCGATGGTGGGAGACGATGGGCCGTGGTGGTTGGCAGTGGGAGCCGGTGGGGTGTTGGTGTGGTGGTGGCCAAGGCGGCGACAAGCCATGTCGAGAGGTGGCGAAAAAAGGGACTCTCCCTTAGGGAGTGTTTTAGGGCCGACTCTCAGCTCTAAAAAAAGCATTTTGTGCATACATAAAGTATCATTTATTAAAAGAAAATTGAAACAAAAAATGTCACTTAAAAACACATACATATCTCCAATAGGTTCACAAAAAACTAAGGAGAGCATGGTTATGGACAGAACACATTGGAGGAGCATCATCCATGTCAGAGAGGGTTAGACTGAGCCTCAGAGGAGTGACACAGTTCGTACCCCCCTCGCACACCTTATCATTATCTTCTTTAGTTTCGTTTGTTATACTTGTCTTTTTGTTTTTATCTTCCTGATGATGTCGGGGAAAGAGTGCGTACAACTTGACTCTCATACCCTGCTCCGACGGGATATACTAAGGGTTCGTTTGGTTCAATGTGGGAATTGAAATTCCCGAGAAGTTACTTCATGGGAATTGAATTCCCGGGAAATTCAATTGACGGGAATTCTAAAAATATGTTTGGTTGATTTTTTATTCTAGGAGATTAAATGAAGGAAATGGAAATTTCCAAGTTAAAAATGGGGAAGTTGAACTTACCTAGGGGGAACTAGGTAAGTGAACTTCCTCCATTTTGGGGAATTTAACTTCCCGGAAAGTTGAATTCATGTGTTTTTTAATTGCAAAAATATCAACCAAACACAAGAATTTCTCCTACTTCCTGGGTTTGTAGGTTGCTAACCAAACGAGCTCTAAGATTGTTGTTGTTGTTAATTTTTTTACTTTTCTTTATTATAGTCTAGTTTGATTGATTTTGCTATTCTATATTATAGGCTTTTGTAATACAATATTTAAAAATAATTTAAAAATATAAGAAAATGAAAAATATCAAAAATATTTAATCTTTTTTGTTTCTGATTTTTTTGGGTGATGAGTAGTTTTGATAATTAAATAAAGTATTTTTATAAATTTTTATATATTGATGTAATTGTTTTCAAACTTAGATATTTTTGCAAACAAAATATGAAAGTGGGGTAATTAGTAGTAATTCCCTATAATTTTAACCATTTCTACCGACTCAAAGGCGAAATTATCTATCGCGATATTTAAAATTCATATTAGTTTCATCAATTAACTCCCAATTTCGAGTCATTTTCCGTAATTAACTCTAAAATTCCATCACGACACGAACAAATTCACTACGGGATTACTTATCGCAATATTTAAAATTCGTACTACAGTAGTTTCCAAAAATTAACTCACAATTCCGCCCATTTCTTCGTCGTTTCCCGAAATTAACTCTAAATTTGTGACAGTGGAACTCTTTTTTATACTGTACTGTTGTGGAGTCTCTTTCACAATTCCAAATGCAGTGTCTTTTGTGAGTTGTGTCAGTTTTGTTGAGCTTTCATCTTCTTCTTCCCGGGCTCTCTCGCATTTCCCCGCCCAAATCTCTCCCTCCCCCGCTCCCAGAATCTCCATCCATTCCACAAATCTGAGGAGGTGCTTCAATTAAATCTTCATCTTCTGTCAATTCAAGATTCAGCTAGGAAGAAAAATGGCGGATAATCTCCCCTCTGCAACTTACTTCCCACTCCGGTGGGAGAGCACCGGCGACAAGTGGTGGTACGCGTCTCCGATCGACTGCGCCGCCGCCAACGGACACTATGACCTCGTCCGGGAGCTTATCCGACTCGACCCCAACCACCTCATCTCGCTCACCTCCCTCCGCCGCCTCCGCCGCCTTGAGTCCGTCTGGGACGACAACGCCGCCAAGTCCCGTTCCGCCGTCGCCCGGAGGCTCCTACAGGACTCCGAGATCTCCTCCGGCAAGAGAAGCCCCCTGATCGGCGCCGGATACGGCGCCTGGCTCCTCTACACCGCCGCCTCCGCCGGCGACCTGGAATTCGTTAAAGACCTCCTCGCCGGAGATCCGCTGCTTGTCTTCGGCGAAGGCGAGTACGGGATGACCGACATGCTCTACGCCGCGGCCAGGAGCGGGATCGCCGAGGTTTTCTGGACGCTGTACGATTTCGCCGCCGCGCCGAGGCTCGAGGGGTCTCATGGAGCCGGCGATGTACCGGGAGGTTTTAAGTCGGAGGTTGTGAACCGAGCGGTTCATGCCGCCGCCAGAGGCGGTAACTCAGCGGTTTTGGCCGAACTTCTAGCCTTCGCCGGGGATAGGGTTTTGGATTATAGAGATGCTTATGGTAATACCGTTTTGCACGCTGCTGCCGGCACCGGCCAGGTCGAGGTGATCCTTTTTTTCCATTTTACTTTTATTCAATTTGATTTAACTTGATTTCCTGAGATCCCTGTGATCTTTGATTGCTTTGATTTCATGAAATTTTGTTCAAATGATCAAAAATTGCCCCCAGTTATCTAATTTCGATTGATGAATATGGCATCTGAGTTGAAATCTAATTCCGATCTTCTTTCGTGATTGGTCGAAGAAGCTAAATTCTGATGGTTGATTGTGTTTTGGATCATTTGAAATTCGCTGATAATTCGCCGTTGATGTTGATGTTGTTGTTGTAGGTAGTGAAGTACTTGATAGCAGCTTACGACGATATCGTCTCTGCAACCGACAACGAAGGCAACGGTGCTCTTCATGTGGCAGCCTACAAAGGGCAGCTATCAGTGGTTGAAGTGCTTCTTACTGCATCTCCTTCATCCGTTACAGCGACAAACGAAGCCGGCAACACCCTACTCCATATGGCCGTGGCTGGAGCCCTGAGCCCCGGTTTTCGAAGGCTCGATGGCCAGATTGAGCTCGTGAAGCAGTTGATAACGAACCGAAGCAAGTTCAATGTAGATGATATCATCAATGCCAAGAACAATGAAGGGCGGACTGCTCTCCACACGGCGATCATTGGCAATGTCCGGTCCGATCTAGTGGGAATCCTGATGGCAGCTCGCTACGTCGACTTGAACTTCAGGGATGAGCATGGGATGACCCCTCTTGATTACCTGAGGCATCAGCCTCGGTCTTCGTCGTCTGAGATGCTTATCAGGCAGCTGGTCTCTGCAGGCGGGATGTCGAATTGCCAGGACTACTCGGCAAGGAGAGCTTTCGCTTCCCATTTGAGGATGCAGGGCGCTGTTTGCAGCAGCCCGGGAACCTCCTTCAGGGTCTTGGACTCCGAAATCTTCAAATACTCGGGCATGGAGGTCCTGCTGTCGGGTTCCAGAACTCGGCACAGAGGGGCCACTGTACGCCTTGTTTCGGCTCCTAGCGAGATAAGCCAGTGCGGCTCAAATGGTGGGGGAGGACCGGTGGAGAATGCTGCCAAGAGGTATTTGAGGGCTATGTTCCGATGGCCCAAGACGAACAAGAAGAGGACGGACAAGGATGACAGTAGCGTCAACGAAACTCCGATTCCACTCCGGGAGAGATTCATAGGGCAGAAGAGGACACTTGATGCAAGGAGTAACACTTCGAGTCCAACCAACCGGAAGAAGTTCGCCTCTGCCATGGCGGGCAGGCCACATGGAAGCGCTCATTGTATGGGTTCTTCGACGTCACTGTCTTCGCATAGTTCATCAGATAAGCGAAAGGGAGCAGACGAAACGACAGGGTCTTCGTTCTCGGTCCAAGACGAAGCTGATGAGGCACCGCGACTGGTGCACAAGGAAGGGCGGAAGAACAGGATGTTTATGAACCACTACTTGTGCTTCGGTGGGTCTCGTTTGTCTGTTAAGAATCCAATTGGGAAGCGCCATAGATGTCCTGGCACAGGCAGCAAGCAGCCGATCCGAGCTGTGTCTTGCTACTGATCAGCCGAAGGGTGTTGCTCTGGAGTTATCTCGTCTTACATCGTTCTTTTATAGCTATCAGTGCGTAGTGCCTATTCGAATGACCATGGAATGAAGGTGTGCGATGTGTGTTAGGATTCGACTGATTTGACCTAGGGTGAAAGTCATTGCTGAATGGATTAAATTTTTGTATTAGTTTTTTTTTTTTTTTTTTTTTTTGATGAGGTAAAAATTCGGGTGCGCATCAGGCGCTATCCGAGAGCATCCTTTCGGATGAGGTCCAGCAGACCTTGATCGTTTAGTAAGTTAGGGTTATTGGAACTGCGTCCAAGGAAAGCAATCCTATCAGCGACACAGTTGCCAGTGCGAAGTATATGGGAGTATGATACTTCCTTAAACCCTTGCAGCATTATGGTGATGTCCGACATAAGAATCTCTATTTCCCATGGACAACACTTTCTCTGTTTAAGGTAATTAATAATAATAAGAGAATCTCCTTCAATAAGAATTTTATCTAAATTAAGTTTTCTGGCTTCAATAATGCCTAAATGCAGTGCTCTAGCTTCTGCAATTAAAGGAGATTGTTGCCCATTCCTGCTGACGTTAGTAGCAACAAGTCGTCCTTTATCATCTCTAATAATAAATCCACTTGTGCTGTTACCCTGTGTACACGAAGATCCATCGAAATTTATTTTATGCCATCCAAGATGCGGTTTCTTCCATTTAGTATTCTTACCTATGCCTTTTCCTTGCGAACAAGTCCTTCGAGTCCTTGATGAGTTTGTACCATTTTTTGATTCCAGCCAGTGTGACGTAGCTGCCAACCAATTTTTCAGAGACTGCTCAGCTTTATGACGTACATCCTCAATTGTTGGGGCCTTTTCATTTCTAAACACATATTGATTTCGAATTAACCAGATTGTCCACCAGTTTAGTGATAATTGTTGCTTTTCTTTCTGAGATAAATTATTGGAAAGGATTGTCATTATTGGCCTGATATCGCGATTTTTATGGATTGAGTCATTGATCAACACTTTAGTTCTATTATTGAGATTCTTATAGAAGAAACTGTACTTGCATTCACAGAATATGTGCACCTCATCTTCTTCGTTGTGGTTACAGAAAGGGCAGGAGGCCGGGACTGCAACCCCCCGTTTAGATAGTCTAGATGCTGTTGGCAAGCCGTTTTGACCGAGTTTCCAAAGAAAATTCTTTACTTTGGGGGGGATGTCTTGTTTCCATATCCAGGAATTTTCATCGATTTTGTTTGTCGAGGATTTTGTAACAAAGTTATACGCGCTTGATGTTGAAAACCACTCATTTTTGGCTGGCTCCCAGTAAAGTCTGTCTTCCATACTCGAGATAGGTAGAGGAGTATTCAGAATTTTATTCACAATTTCAACTGGAAGGACACTAGTTAATCTGTCCCTACTCCATTTACCCTGCTCTATGTATGCATCCACCGTTTCAGTCATATCAGTTTCCTGAGGAGAAATACAGTGTAGTGCCATATTCTGTACAGGTCCCCATCTGTCTTCCCAAAATTTAATACTTTTCCCATTTCCAACGACCCATACCAGGCCGGTTTTGAAGATAGGAATTAGTTTTCTCAATTGGGTCCATTGCCAAGAAGCACTTCCTTTTGCTATATATGTTAGAATATGATTTGTCTTTATATATTTATGTTGTATAATTCTTACCCATAAACTGTTAGGTTCAGCCAAAATTTTCCATAATAGTTTCAGTTGTAAAGCTTCATTCATATTTTTCGATTTTCTTAGCCCTACACCACCCGCTTGCTTTGGTTTGCAGATTCTGTCCCAACTAATAAGAGGCTTATGATTAGAGCCTTTTGTTCCAGAAAAATGATCTATTTATTTTATCCAGATTCTGATGCATTTTAGGTGGTAGCATAAAGCTCTGCATTGTGTATAAGGGTTTTGATGCCAAATTTGCACTAATCAATGTCGTCCTCCCTTGCTGTGACAAAGTATCTGCTCTCCATTTAGATAATTGACTCTTAGTACTAGACATTATATCCTCAAACGTCGCCTCATTTACTTTACCATTTGTGATTGGACAACCTAAATACTTATCAAGTTTTATTTGGCTAGAGATGCATAGACATTTTTCAATATCCACTATACGGGACCTAGGGATACCAGAAGTGCACTGGAAAGCTGATTTATGATAGTTTACTTTCTGCCCTGATATTTGATAGTAACGATCTATTGTATTTTTAACATTTTCACAAGCGGACATGTTTCCTTTAGAGAAAATAATAATGTCGTCCGCAAAAGCCAGAAAAGGAATTTTAGGACCATCCCGTCCAAAGGGAAAGCCTATTCCATTACTAGACGAGAGTGAGTCCGAAGTCAGTTTTCTTGCAAGCACCTCTGTTCCAAGAATAAACAGGAATGGTGATAACGGGTCACCCTGTCTAAGACCACGCGTCGGGTAGAAAATTTCCGTGGGCCCATTATTAACTAGGACCGAGAAGGAAACAGTCGTTACACATTCCATAATTAGCCTAGTGAATTTTTCATGGAAGCCAAATCTTCTGAGTACTAGCTCAGTGAAAGCCCAATCCACTCGGTCATAAGCCTTTTCCATATCTAATTTGATCGCTAGCCAACCGTTACTACCCTTCCTAGTTTTAAAGGAATGGAATATTTCATGGGCAATTAACACGTTATCCTGGATTGCCCTATTAGATACAAAGGCCCCTTGTAAGGGGTGAATTAATTTACCCATTACTGATTTTAATCTATCTGTTAGAATTTTTGAGATAATTTTATATATTGTGGAACAGAGGCTTATAGGTCTATAATCAGTTGTTTTTGTGGGGTTATTATTCTTTGGCAGGAGTGAAATAAAGGTATGGTTTATTTGCCTAAGAATTTTCCCCGAATGAAAAAAGGCTTTGACAGCTCGAGTTACATCAGCACCAACAATATCCCAGAATTCTTTGTAAAATTCGGCTGTGATGCCATCCGGGCCAGGGGATTTATTTGTTCCAAGATTGAAAACTGCCGTCCTTACTTCGCTATTCGTTGGTGGAGCAATTAGTTTTATATTTTCCTCCATCGTGATAGAAGGGGTGATAAACTGCATATATATTCATCCAAGTAGTTGTTATTGATTGATGCTTTGGTAAATCTTTTGACAAAATCATTTTTATTTCCTTCCTAACATTCTCTTCACCCACAATTGGTGTTCCTTCTGCAGACGTAATATTTCTGATATATTTCCTATTCCTCCTGCCTGATGCTACTCTATGGAAATAGGCAGTGTTTGAGTCCGCTAGTTTTAGATGTTTGGACTTCGCACGCTGACTCCAGTATTTTTTTTGGAAAGACAGAAGTCGGTCCTTTTTTAAAATTAACCTTCTTTGCTTGATAACGTCATTCATCCTATTTTCCTGTAATTGTATATCTAAAAGTTCGTTTTCTATGGATGTTAATTGTCGAAATATGTTTCCAAATATTTTTTTATTCCAGTCTTTTTCTTTTTGTTTAACAAGTTTTGTTTTAAACATGATTCTATACATTATGGAACCAGGGCAATGGGCTCGCCATGCCTGGGCCACAATGTTCCGGAAGTCTGGTCTCTGGAGCCACATATTTTCCATTTTGAAGGGCGACGACTTTATGACACTCGTAGATTTTAAATCAATAGTAATTGGACAGTGGTCTGATGATGAAAAGGCACCATTATGCGTACAAAGCTCAGGAAAGTTATCAAGAAAACTTCCTTGGACCAGAACTCTGTCTAATTTTTCTAAGATATTATCTTCCCCTTCCTCCTTTTTCCTCCAAGTAAAGCGGTTTCCAGAGGTGGGAATATCTGTAAGCACACACAAGTCCATAAGTTGGCTTAATCTGTATTTACAAGATGGATGAAACGGAGCCCCTCCACATTTCTCACTACTATGTGCAATTTCATTAAAATCCCCAATAATCATGCACGGGAGATTTTGATCGCAGATTAGTTTTGTCAAAAGTTCCCAAAACTAGTCTTTGTCCTTTGTCTGTGGGGGTCCATAGACGAACAGAATAATACCCTTGAAGTTTTTTTCAAAATTGTGGTATTCCAAACCAATAATTCGTGGTAGATGGATTAGAACAGAGATTGTTTCATTTACGAGTGAGTTCTCATTCCATAGAACACCAAGACCCCCGGCCCTGCCGTTACCCGGAGACCAAATTGCATTTGAAAAACCACTACTTTTCCAAGTTGTTTCTGCTGGGACTACCTCAGATTTTGTTTCTGCTATAGCTATTATCTTAATATGATCGTTAATCCGCATTGCATTAAGCCCTGCCCAAAAGGTTTTCTTGCCAAACCCACGACAGTTCCAATATCTGATCTTCATAGATAACTAATTTTATGTACATGAAGACCAAGCATTCCGTCTTCATATACCTCCTTAGTGCTCAATAATTTGATACAAGACACTCTAAGAGATGTTAACCCAAATTTTCGAATGCACTGGCCAACCCAAGACAATGTTTTTAGAGTACTATCAGTAGTGAACTCAAGGCTTATGAAACTATTATGTGGACAAATGATAAGTAGTGAACTCTCTTTGTTTAATAACGCAATAATCCAAGTGTTGCCTCTTGTATGGGAAGGGTATTCAATAGCTGAGCCTTTGAGAGAGCATAGGGTTAATAATATTGGTATAGATTGCCCACTAATGCTAAGCATTGATACCCCATCGGCAAACAGAAGTGATTTAGTCTCCGTCGAATGACACACGATTGGAAGCATAGAAGTAAAATTTGATTTTCCAGAATGATAGACACTAATGGATGCATAAACGTTGAACTTACTTAAATGATTCTTATAATACCAAGAAACATACATGAACATCCATTTCCATTGATAATAAGCAGTCAGAATTTTACAAGGAAAGACTACCCATTGCACCCTACATTTCCATTTCCATTGACAACCAGTAGCCTGAAATTTACATGGAAAGACTACCCCTTGCACCATAAACTGCCAGTGCTGACTACAACCAAAACCATCAACCCACAAGACTAGAAAGAAAGGAATACATAAGTCTGGAGATAACATACAAAAACTATCACAATGAGCTTGGCCAGACATGATCAAAATAAAACCACCAAAAGGACTTACATACTTAGAACATAATCTGATAGTTGATGGTTTCACAGTTATCATGGCTTGAGGTACAGCACAACCATCAGTGAGTACCTCCACCAGTCCACAGCTGGGCTTATCACACATGCTTCCCCTTCTTCTTGCTGCTACCCATCAGACTCACGGTAGAGCAAGCAGAGTCGCCTTCCTCGATCTTGATTTTGCGTTTGGCTGATTCAGACAATGAGCTCACAGACACCTCTAGTTGTTCAAACTCACGAGCCATAGAAGGAGATGCATTGGGAGTAACAAAGTGCTCTTGCAAGGACTCAGCCAACTTACCCGGTTTGCTCAAGTCAGGCAATATGAACTCCACCGAAGGTGGCACATTGACAAGCATAACATCAAAATCCGCCTGAGAGAAACCGGGATCAGCAAGCCCATCCTCTAGCAGCATCTCCTCCATGAATTCGTCTTCATCAAAGTCCAGGTCTTCATCATCAGCCATCCACACAAAAGGATCCGGTTGCGCCTCTGCTTTTGGAACAATAATCGCATCATTTGGGATCACTGCAGCTCGAATAGGGGAAGCATTGATGACCAGCGAGGGAGAGCCAGTAGGAGCACCAGAATCCACCAACACAGGGGCCGCCGGATTGGTCTCAGAACCACCAGAAGAAATTGCAGGGGATTTGGAAGAAGATGAATCCGATGAGAGAGTGACATTCTTACCGAAACAAGAGAGTATATCAGACTTGGCATGACCAAAAGAGGGAGGAGGGATCACAATTGGCCTTTTGCCAGCCACTGTCGACCACCCACCCTGACCATCATCGCCAGGAGCTTCACCAGCAGGCACGGTGAACTCCACAGGTGGCTCAGCAGGATTGAAATTTGCATTGCAAAGATGCCTCAAAGGACAAGCTTCAAACAGGTGGTCTTCAGCCCCACAGCTGCCACATCCCTGAGGAAAGTCCTCAAACCAAATCGGGAAAGTTTCAACAATCCCATTCTCATCCACCACACAGACAGACCGACCTTCAATCATGGTGACATCCACCGAGACACATACCCGAGGATACCTAAAGCGAGCCCCTTTTGCATTGAAAGCAGCAATGCGAATCACCTCACCCAGCCTGTTCTCCTGGATGATGTCCCGAAGGATATCATCATGCACATACTTGGAAGGGAGACCCGGGAAGCGGATCCAGAGATCAAGCTTTGTCACCGACTCCTTCCAAGGATCAAACTCAAGGCACCAGGGCCTAAGAAGAATCAACTGGCCAGAAACACGATAGGGGCGATTCTCCCAGACCAAATTGCGGTCAGATGCAACATCAAATCTCAACTCAAACCAATTGTTGGCAATTGGTATGCGTTGATAGCCACCAGACAAGAATTTCCAGACATACCTCACCCTCTTCCGGACCTCCTTTGCTTCAAGAGGGTCGCCAATGATTGTTGCAAAGAGCGACGACTGATTGAGAGCCGAGATATTTTCTTGAACCCGCCCTTGAAGAGCCACAAGCCTTTCTCTGTTGATAGTCCGCCTTTTGAACTTTTTCTCCAGTCGGGCCTTTCTACTCGATTCACCGGCCTCTTTACCAAGAGGAAGCTGCTCCTTGAGATTATAGCCTTCCGGCTGCTTGGTTTTCTCAATTTCCGGGGTAGGATCATCTACCACCAGAGGGCTTTTGCCCTTGTTTGCTTCAGAAGAAGCCATGCTCAGAACACACACAAAGTAAGAGTTAGCAAGAGGAGATTGTAAGAAAGAGAAAATAGAGAAAGAAGAGGAGAAGATGTGAGGAGAGAAACCCCAATACCCACCGTTTAAATAGATGAGCACGGTAGATCTGGAGCGAAGGAGCGCCATCAAGCACCGCTCTCTTCCGTCGAGCAGGCCACACCACCCCATCCCCCAAATCGTGCAACAGTAACCAAACTTTTTGACACCCCATCGCCAGAACTCTGCACCAATGAGAATCAGACAGAAGATAGCATGAGGAGGGTACGTACACCTCCAAATCTTCCACGGAGGGGTTCGATTAGACCAAGCCCCAACTAATCTGCACTTTTCGATCCAAGAATTGTACCATCGAGAGGATAAACTGAAGAGATTAGGGATTTGGAAACCCTTATACGCAATCAGGGGTTTGGAGAACGCAGAAATCGCCCCCCTTATGGATCCGTCACATAGATAATGATTGAAAATGGCTAACCCTAGAGCGATTTGGGTAGGGTTATCATCTAATTTCAGACGCAAGTATGAACGATCACCTTCGATTATAGTACGGAAAAGCAAACTCAAGAGGAGGGATGTGAAGGGGTGTTTTCCAGAAAGCTTTACAATGGGGGAAGGGGAGGTTTTTTCTCTGGCGCGTGGGGCGCGTACAAAGATGGCCATGGGGTTTTCTCAGTAGCACATTGTTTAAATTTTTGTATTAGTATACTATGATGGATTCAACTTTATAATAAAAAAAATTAAAGTAATAAATCCGACTCAAGGCTTCCGTTTCTCCTGGTCCGCTCCCGTTTCTTATGATTCGAAACTAGCAAACCAAAAATTAGCAAGTTGAAGATTTAGACAACGAGTGAAGCTAAGCACTACCATGAAGTAGCACCGCTTGCCAAAGATACATTAGGAAACAACACATGAATAAAGGTTGGTTAGAGATAATTGTAGCGATATGATCGATTCTGCAGCGGGAGACTTAGAGAGCGAGTTCGTAGATTGAGTTTGGAGTCAAGCAAAGAAAGTAGATCTAAGCGAGCTAGATTTGCAGAATGTAAAGAGCAAGATGATTTGTTTACACAGTTCGGTCAAAGACTTACATCTACGGGACCTCAAGAGTCAGGCCCAATCCACTAGATAATCAGGAATTACAAGTAAAGGGAAACAGGTAGAGGCAAACAATCATAAGAAAGCATACAATCTGCAATAACACTCAGCAAACCCTAAAGGAAAGAAAGAGGAACACCCTTTTCGAACGACGAAGTCTTCAAAGAGGAGCTTTGAAGGTGAAGATTCACTTCTTCTTCTTATACGCCTATTGGGGTCACGAATCTACCAGAAGTTTTGACGTCGCACCAAGAGGAACTCGGATTCGAAGCCAAGGAGTAGAAATCCTAGCAGAGGAGAAGCGCCACTCTCATTTGTGTGGAAAGAGAATGAACAGTGTGAACCTTCTCTAGGGTTAGCCCGGAAAGGGAGTATTTATAATACAACCATCAGAGCCAAAACGCAGCGTCCACAAATAGGGCAAGACTCAAGAGGGATCCAGGAGTGAAAGAGTCGTTAGGGTTCTAGCTAGGAGCAAAGTCTGAAAGTGGGCTTCAACCTTTGGGCCTACACAGATCCACTGGGCCCTTTAGAGTTTGGATATGATCCAAACTCACGAAGACCAGCAAAATGGGTCCGGTTACCCTTTGGTTTATAACCCAAAGTAAGACCTACATGAAATGTATGAACAGATAGTGTATAGGTGGTTAAACTTATGAAAGTATACCAATCTACAATTGCCCCCTGTAATTTCCTAAGTTTACACATGATATGCAAACATTATCATTTGGGATTTAGCACTAGGTCCGCCCTCGGTCCTAGCCCATAAGGGCTTAAGTCATATCTTGGATATGAAGGTAGTCCCTGTAAAACAAGAATTTGTTAGCAGAGATAATTTTAGTGCCAAAGTCAGCTGGGTTGAGATCACCAGCAATCTTCTTTAGGAGGATGATTTTCTTTTCCACTTTCTTTCTGATGAAGTGGTAACGAACATCAATGTGCTTTGTGCGTTCATGGTACATGGGATCCTTGTAGAGATAAATGACACTTTGACTGTATATGTGAAGAACAGTCTTTTAGTGTTTCCTTTCAATTTCTCTTAGGATTCCCTATAACCATATAACCTCTTTGCAGGTCTCAGTAGCAGCAATGTATTCTGCCTCTGTAGAAGATAAGGCAACAATTGGTCGTTGTTGTGATTTCCATGATATGCAGTTACCTGCCCAAGTGAAGACATAGGAAGTAGTAGACTTCCTATTGTCCTTGTTCCCTGCATAATCAGCATCAACAAAGCTAGACAATCCACAGCTAGAATCATGGTTAGCATATAAGAGACCAAGATTAATAGATCCAGAAACATATATAAGGAGGTATTTCATGGCTAACCAATGCTTTTCAGCAGGGTTAGACATGTGACGACTAAGTGCACTCATGGAAAAAGGCAGATCTGGCCTAGAGCAGATCATGGAAAACATGAGGGATCCCACAACAGCATCATAGGGGATTAGTTTCATTCTGGCTTCTTCAGCAGCAGACATAGGTGCTTTTAGTTTAGACAGATCAAGATGAGCACCCAGGGGTATGGTGTTAGAAACAACACCTTTCATATTGAACGTGTCGAGCACCTTCAGCAGGTAATCAGATTGTGTAAACCAGATTTGCCTTTTTAGTCTATCCCTCTTGATGCAGATCCCAAGGATCTTCTGAGCAGATCCAAGGTCTTTCATATCAAAATTCTTCTTCAAGCTTGTCTTGAGTTTGTCCACTTTTAAAATGGACTTTAAGATCAGAAGAAGGTCATCTACATATAACAAGACAAATATAGGATCATTAGCCTTCACATCCTTAAAATAAAGACAAGGGTCATAAGCACTTCTAGAGAAACCAAGGCAAGTCATGCATGAATCAAATTTCTTGTTTCATTGTCTCTAGGAGACTGTTTTAGCCCATAGATGGATTTGTGCAAGAGGCACACAAGATTAAGATTAGCACGATCAATGAAGCCTTTAGGTTGTCTCATATAAATAGTCTCATGCAAGTCACCATGTAAGAATGCAGTTTTGACATCTATTTGTTCTAATTGATAATCATAAACTGGAGACATACCAAGTAAAAGCCTCATGGTTTTGTATTTCACAACTGGTGCAAATATGTCATGATAATCTTCACCATGTTTTTGAGTAAAACCTTTGGCTACTAATCTAGCTTTATACCTAGGAGGTTCACTAGGTTTAAGACTGTCTTTGAGTTTAAAAGTCCATTTACAGTCAATAGTTCTGGCCTTAGCGGGTTTTTCAACAAGAGTCCAAGTTTTATTGACATGCATGGATTCAATTTCTACTTGCATAGCAAGTCTCTAATTCTAGCATGATGACATTTAATAGCTTGCTCATAGAGATCATGAACATAAGAATTCACAGCTTCAGAATGGCAAAATCCACAACATTACTCTCATATTTTTTGTTAGGTTTATTAACCCTAGGAGACCTATCCCTAGTTAGTTGATAATGAGTAAGGTCATTTTCAACACTTACAAGAGAATTAGACACATCAACATCAATCATATCAGGGATATCATGTATGAGAAGATGAAGAGAATTCAGATGAAGAGATATAAGTAGAAGGAGACTGAGAGGAAGAGGAAACTCCCTGATCATGAGGTTCTTCTTGATGATTCTCTTCATGAGGAATTTATTCAGTCTGTGCAGCGGGATTGCCAGGAGTATGACCATTGTCAAACTCATCTTCGACACTGTTGGAGTGTAGAAGTGTGTTGAGCTGCTGTGAGAGTCAGAGGATTGAACCTCAAACTCAGGAGAAGTGTGTTGTAGTTCCTTGAAGTGAAAAACATTTTCCTTGAACAAGACATCCCTACTCGATCACTATGACCTTATACCCCCGAGGCTGAAGGACCAACAATTTATACCCCTTAACACCCCCTGTGAAGCCTAGCAGCACACATTTCTGGGCTCTCGGATTGAGTTTGCCATCAGATTTGTGGTTGTAGGCTAGACATCCAAAGGGTTTCAGGTAGGCAAGGTTAGTTGGTTTCCCACTCCATTTCTCTTGAGGGGTTTTAAAGTCTATACCAGAGGAAGGAGTCCTATTGATAAGGTAGGCAGCAGTGGTGATGGCTTCTCCCAAAAGAGAGTGTTTCATGCATGCCAGCACCTATCAGCATGCATCTAGCCTTGTTCAACAATGTTATGTTCATCCTTTCTGATGTGCCATTTTACTGGGTTGTCTGTAGAATGCATCAAACTTTGTATTGCAAAATTCCATCCCATTGTCTGTCTTGAGACACTTAAGCAACTTCCCAGATTCCTTTTCAACCTTAGCCTTCCAGCTTTTGAAATGCTCAAATGCCTCATTCTTAGTTCTTTGCAAGAATATCCAAACCTTTCTGCTATAGTGGTAAACAAGAGATAAGAAATATCTCGTGCCTCCCACAGTATCAACCTGTGCTGGACCCCAAAGGTCTCCATGTACATACTCAAGAGGAAGGTTAGCAACATATGAGGAGTATTTAAAAGCCAGTTTAGTATATTTTTCCCATGATGCAATTTTCACAGAAATCAATATGAGCAGGTTTAGTATTCAGAATCCCTTGCTTATACAACTCAAGAAGACCCTTGTTTCCTACATGACCCAGCCTGTTATGCCACAACAAGGTTTGTTCAAGAGTCATAGGCTTAGAATTTTTCTTTTCAGTAACATTAGCAGAGTACATCTTGACAGATTCACCAATAACATGATAAAAACCCTTCATCTTAACAGACTTAATGAGAATACGACCATTTTTAGACACAATTTTTATCCCCTGGTGAACATTTATATAACAATTCAAGTCATCAAACACACTTTCAGATAACATATTTCTTCTCAGATCAGGAACCCATCTAACATTCTGAATGACTCTAATTTTCTCATCATGCATCTTTATAGGAACAGACCCAATACCCTTAATATCAAGCACATAATGATCTCCTAACATGACAGTACCTTCATTAATAAAATCAAACTCAGAGAAAAAATGCTTGTGAGGTGTAGTATGAATGGTGCAGCCAGAGTCAATGATCCAAACATCAGATGCAGAGATATCAGGAAAAACACATAGAAGCTCATGAGAACAATTAGATTGGAATTCAAGTACAGCAGTAACAACTTTGTTCTTCTTAGTCTCATATTTCTTTCTTTTATAGCAATCTTTCTCAAGATGACCATCTTTGGAACAATATTTGCATTTAAGAGAGCTCTTATCAAATGAGTATTTTTCAGAAGATTCAGATTTCATGCTATCAATGTTTTCACTTTTCTTGTTCTTATTCTGATTCTTCTTTTGGTTTCTGAATTTTGCTCTAGCCATCAAAGCCTCTGTTTTAACCTCTTGCTTAGTCTTAAAAACTTTCATGACATAATTTTTCTGTATGACAGCTTCTATAATCTTAGTCTTATCCAAATCCTCCCTACTATATTGTACACCATCCTTAAAGGTGTCAAACTGGTTAGGCAGAGAATTTAAAATCAAGACAACTTGATGCAATTCAGTAATTTTATCACCACAGCGTTCAAGATCTTGTATCATAGACAGAAACTTGTCAAGATTGTCATTCAAAGACACATGAGCATCCATTTTGAAGTGAAAGAGACGACAAAGCAAGTTTATGCGGCTAGGAAAAGATTTTACCAAATAAGTTGCTTCCAAAGCATCCCAAAGTTCTTTGGATGTCTTTTTGGTAAGCACTTGTCGGGCTACCTCATATGTGAGACGTATCATGATCTCACTATGTGCAATTTGGTCCATTTCCTCACGTTCTGCTTTGTCAAGCTTGTCAGATTAGTTGTCTGCCACAACAACCCAACATTTTTCCTTGATGAGGATGGCCCTCATTTTCATCTGCCACGTAGCAAAGTCAGAATACCCATCGTATGACTTAATATGAACAGAAGACTCAGACATAATTCTAGCAACAGTGGCTATCAATAGAAACAAGAATAAAAGCAGAAACCACTCAAAATCCAGCAAAGAAAACTGAAATGCAAAACAGGAGTAACCTGTAAACACAAAAGGATTTTGCTCTTGACCTAAAAGGCTCAAAACCCAAGTCAGTGCAAAGATGTCATTGCAAACTCACAGAAAAAACACAACCAGTCAAACCTAGAGCAACAAGGCTCTAATACCAATTGTAGCGATATGATCGATTCTGCAGCGGGAGACTTAGAGAGCTAGTTCGTAGATTGAGTTTGGAGTCAAGCAATGAAAGTAGATCTAAGCGAGCTAGATTTGCAGAATGTAAAGAGCAAGATGATTTGTTTACGCAGTTCGGTCAAAGACCTACATCTGCGGGACCTCGAGAGTTAGGCCCAATCCACTAGATAATCAAGAATTACAAGTAAAGGGCAACACGTAGAGGTAAACAATCATAAGCAAGCATACAATATGCAATAACACTCAACAAACCCTAAAGGAAAGAAAAAGGATCTCCCTTTCCAAACGACGAAGTCTTCAAAGAGGAGCTTTGAAGGTGAAGATTCACTTCTTCTTCTTATACGCCTATTGGGGTCACGAATCTATCAGAAGCTTTGACGCCGCACTAAGAGGAACTCGGATTCGAAGCCAAGCAGTAGAAACCCTAGCAGAGGAGAAGCACCGCTCTCATTTGTGTAGAAAGAGAGTGAACAGTGTGAACCTTCTCTAGGGTTAGCCCGGAAAGGGAGAATTTATAATACAACCATCAGAGCCAAAACGCAGCGTCCACGAATAGGGCAAGAGGGATCCAGGAGTGAAAGAGCCGTTAGGGTTCTAGGAGCAAAGTCTGAAATTGGACTTCAACCTTTAGGCCTACACGGATCCACTGGGCCCTTTAGAGTTTGGATATGATCCAAACTCATGAAGACCAACAAAATGGGTCCAGTTACCCTTTGGTTTATAAACCAAATTAAGACATGCATGAAATGTATGAACAAATAGTGTATATGCTGTTAAACTTATGAAATTATACCAATCTACAATAATTTTAAGAATAAGGGTCCCCCACATGAATAAAGGTTGGTTAGAGATAATTTTAAGAATAAGGGTCTAGGGGGGAGATGTTTTGCTAATTTCTACCTAGTTTCTCAATGTTGAAAGCTCATTAAGGACACTTATTGGGTGGTCTAGGTTAGATATGTTCAACACCCATCTAATCTAATAACATTGCATACATTCTTGCTAATTGGTCCAAATCTTAAGAGGAATCCGTTTTTAATTGCTTGCTATTTACCGTATTACACTTACACCCGAGATTACATGTGCCATAATGTTATTTGATTTCAATAGAACCAGGCAGTCTACCATTTTATTGCCAAGTTTTCTTTCTCTTCCTTATCTAGTTTCTCACCTAAACGACCCGTGATTATTTTGATATCTCTTGTGGAGTTCAGGGTGGTTCATGTTTTTCGGTAGTTTTATCTATTTTTAGACATGAACCACTTAAAATCCTACACTCGATGAACGGATGGCCTTCTCTTCACCATGGTTGCCATAGAAAAGTGCATTTATTAAGAATCGGAATTCCTCTATTCGCTAGTCTCTCTTTCGTAGGTAGTCCTCTCTAACTAATTTTCCAAAGAAAAAATTTAATTTTCGGAATCGTGTCTATTTTCCATAGGACCATATCCAATTATTTGGGTCATTTTGTGTTCTATTTGGATTAGTTATGATTTTCATTGTGTTGGCCGTTGTGAATCATCCTTCACAGTCTTGCCACCAGTATCATCTGTTTGAGAGTGCGTTGCTTGGTATTGAGATATTAGTATTTTCTTTTACTATATCATGGTCTAATTCATCACCTATCAATGAACTAACGTTTCTCCATTGTCATGATGCATTGCCTCGTCTACTCTAACGTAGTATGTCTGTTTCTTTTGGGTTATTATGTTTTATGATTTTAACCCAATAATTTTCTAGTTCAACTAGGTTACGGTTTTCCAAAGGATTCGAGTTTTATTTTCCTCTTAGGTTTACATATTCTGCCCTAGCTTATTAATGGTCTATGTTGTAAGTCTTTATTCTATAAGAAGGTTCTATTGATCATGATCTAACTCTTTATGGATATTAATTATTTAATTAGTTGGTAATATAAAACTCTGTATTATATATATGAGTTTTGATGCCAAATTTGAGTTGATAAGCACTGCACGACCTTGTTGCGACTTGCGAGCGAGAGTTCGCTCTCCATTTTGTCCGGTGTTCTTTAGATTTACATATTACACTGGCAAAAGGTTATGTATTTACTCTCCCATTGATGATTGGACACCCGAGATACACTACCAAAAACACAGGAAATAGCCACGGATTTTTTACCCACGTCATAAGGTTGTGGCTAATGTCGTGGCTGATAGCCATGACATTAGCCACGACCTGACATGTCGTCGCTATTTAGGCGAGGAGAGAAATATTTCGTGGCTAAATCCGTGGCTGGGGGTGCTGACATAAATTCGTGGCCAAAAAATCGTGGATTTCAGCCACGAGCATTACTGGCGTGGCTATATTCGTGGCTGTTAGCCACGGCGTTAGCCACGATTGATGCCCCATGGCTGTACCCGTGGCTATGAAAATGACAAGCATGCCTTCCTTTCGTGGCCTCTGGCCACGAATGAAAACGCCGTGGCTGTACCCGTGGCTAAAGAGATGAGGCACGTGCCCTTCCTTCGTGGCCATTTGCCACGAACCATATGTCGTGGCTATATCCGTGGCCAATAGCCACGGATATAGCCCCTAGTTGAATATCCGTGGCTGGATTCGATGCTAATATCACCATGGGCATTCTTAGTTGATTCCTCCGAAGTTGGGTAATTCTTCACAAAGCCCAATAATTTAAAATCAAAGGTAGTCAAAGCCCAATGAATTAAAGAGGTCAAAGAAGGTAGTCAAAGCCCAATGTAAGAGCCCAAACGCTGAACCTGGTCCAATTGACTATCAAAGGTAGTCAAAGCCCAAAGAAGGTCAAAGCCCAATGAATAAGGAAGCCCAAACAATAGCTCTGGACGAATTAAGGAACCCAAATATTAGCCACGGTCGTATCCGTGGCTAATGCCGTTGCTATTTACAGTTGAGTTCATTAATGCAATTCGTACTTTTCTAGTTGTCTACTTTAAGTTTGATGGTGAAAGCTCCCTGCGAAAGGTCCAAGTGTCGTCTTCTTCACAGTGAACTTGGGAGGGTTGTAGTTTCAAGTGGGAGATGAAAATTTGAAGTTGAGAGGTATGTTATATATTTGATATTTTATATTTGAGTATAGATATATATGCTATATGTTATATATATTTTATTAAGTACTTAGTTGTATAGATTTAATAATCAAAAAATTTGTAGAGTGTAAAAATGTTGTGGTTATGGATTTTGTGTTTGATTTTGGAAATGTATGGACTTTGAATAGTAATGGACTTTGAAATTTATGGACTTTTTAAAATGTTTGGACTTTGAATATAAGTTGTGTGCATGGGTTTAAGGTTTTGTGTTCATAGTTATTTATATATATCTCAATGGGTTTTAATATATTATTTAATTAGTCCACCCATTTAGAATTTTATATATTGTATGTTTAATATTCATTATGTATTTGTACATATATATATATATATATATATATATACAGAAATTGGTGAAGTGCAATATGGATGATCGCTCATGGATGTATGAAGGATTAAATGATCGATTTTTGCAAGGGGTGGATGAGTTTATAAAATTTGCATTAGAGCATCCACTTTATGTCGATGAAGGCAAGATTAAATGTCCATGTTGGCGATGCACTAACTGTAAATGGTACAGCATAGATGAGGTTAAGAATCATTTATATCATCGTGGGTTTATGAGTGATTATCATCGATGGACAGCACATGGTGAAACTATTGCGCCTCCAAATCAGAATTATCCGTCTATGTATGATCACTTAATGGGGTAACAAAGGATGGTGTTTGACATTGCAGGTTCGAACTTTATATCATATATTGTACGTTTAATGTTCGATCGATTGAAATGTGATGAATTACAAGAAGTGGATGGGGTTTGAAATTTCAGGTCCGAGCTTTGTTCCTCCTCAATGGTTTAATAATGATGGAAATGATGTTCAATTCCAAGAAGTTGATCATGGTGGTGGTGAAGACATGATGACAGAGGATGCTAATCTCTTAGCAACGCAATTTGCAGAAGTGCTCAGAGCCGCTGATGAACCAGTGTTTTCAGGTTGTACTTCACATACTCAGTTGTCCTTTGTAAGCAGACTTATGAGCCTGGAGTGTGAATATATTTTCCCCCAGCCACTCTTCCATGGATTCGTGCAATTGTATGATGAAGTGTTGCCTCCTAACCATAAGATTCCCACTAGTTACTATGAAACTGAGAAGGTGGTTCGAAGTTTGGATCTACCGGTGGAAAGAATAGCCATGTGTCCTAATGGTTGTATGTTGTATTGGAAGAATGATGTCAATGAAGAACCGTGTAGGTTTTGTGGGCATGCAAGATATAAAGTTGCAAGCAACGGAAGGAGCACTCCACACAAAGTGTTGTTCTACTTACCTCTAACTCCGAGACTTCAGAGACTATATGCTTCTGAGGCGACAGCTAGTCATATGACTTGGCATGCAGACCATGTAACAGAGGAAGGAATGATGTGTCATCCGTCAGATGGAGAGGCCTGGAAAAGGTTAGACACAAAGCATCCTGATTTCGCTTTAGAGGCTCGTAATATTCGTTTGGGTTTATGCACTGATGGCTTCGCTACCTTCAACAAAAGTGGACAGATTTATTCTTCTTGGCCCGTTATTGTTACTCCTTACAATCTTCCGCCTCATTTGTGCATGAAAACAGAGTACATGTTTATGTCCTTGTTAGTGCCAGGTCTGAAAAACCCAAAGAAGTTGATTGATGTTTGCCTCCAACCTCTCATTGATGAGTTGATGCATTTGTGGGAGGTCGGTGTACCTACTTATGATGTTTCGAGGGGAGAGACCTTTATTATGCGTGCAGCTCTACTTTGGACAATAAGTGATTTCCCTGCATATGCTATGTTGTCGGGATGGAGCACTGCTGAGGGGATGGCTTGCCCGATTTGTATGGAATCGGGATCTGATTATTTTCGGTTGAAAAATGGAAGGAAGACTACCTGGTTTGATTGTCATCGGAAATTTTTAGACATTGACCATCCCTTCCGTAGAAATAGGAAGGACTTCTATCGAGGACATGTGGAAACAACTTTGCCACTGTCGATGCTATCGGGGGAGCAGATATGGGAGCAGGTACGTCAGTTACCAACGGTCATTGACGATCCTTTTTACACGTCACCGGACTATGGGATTTCACATAAGTGGACAAAACAGAGCATTTTCTGGAGACTTCCATACTGGAAGGACCTTCTCATCCGTCACAATCTCGATGTTATGCACATTGAGAAAAATGTGTTTGACAATGTGTATAACACCGTGATGGATATCCCTGGGAAGACGAAGGACAACTTGAATGCACGGAAGGATCTTCGCCTATATTGTCATCGACCTGAGCTAGAGGTGGATGATGAATACAGAGGCGCAAAGCCTAAAGCAATATATACCTTGTCACGAGAGGAGAAGAAAAAGGTGGGTCAATGGTTGAGATCTGTTAAGTTTCCAGATGGCTATGCTTCTAATCTGGGAAGATGTGTTATGAGTGATGATTGCACTCTCAGTGGGATGAAGAGTCATGACTGTCATGTGTTTATGGAGAGACTCTTGCCAATTGCTTTCAAAGAGTTGTTGCCACCATCAGTTTGGGGTCCTTTGACGGAGTTGAGTATCTTCTTCCAGACAATTTGTTCATCGAGCTTGTCAGTTGGTGTCATGGAACAGTTGCATCGCATGATTCCTATACTGGAATGTAAGCTAGAGCGTATCTTCCCTCCATCATTTTTTGACTCCATGGAGCATCTCCTTGTCCATTTACCGTATGAGGCACAAATAGGGGGGCCAGTTCAGTATCGATGGATGTACCCATTCGAGAGGAATTTATTTCATCTCAAACAGAAGATCGTCCAAAAGAGTAATGTCGAAGGGTCAATCGTGATGGCATACTTAAGAGAGGAAATAACATCTTTCTCGGTGCACTACTTTCCTTCGCATGTTCCTTCAAAATTTAGGAGATTCGCGAGAAATGATGTCGACAACGGTGACGATTCTGCTTTCTCCATATTCAATCACCCTGGTGTGGGTCGTGGCAAGGGGAGAACAAGGTGGTTGAATGAAGACAAAGAGTGGAGGGCCGCCCACACATACGTGTTGGTCAATTGTCCGGAAGTACAACCATACCTCGAGTGAGGATAATTTTTCTTATTAAGTAAGTATATTTTCGATTTTATGTCATATAACTAATGCATCTTATACGTATGGATATTCACACATGTAGGATATTCGTAGCTACAATGGGGGGAGATGCGTGCGGAGATGACACCATTGAACAACATTTTGCAAATTGGTTTAAATTATATGTAAGTATGACTAAATACTTTTGCATTATTATAATTACATGAAACGTATAACTATTGATAATATTGTTAAACAATCTATTTGTAGGCCATGGACGGAAGCAATGGAATTTATCCAAATACTCTCTTGTGGAATTTGGCACGGGGTCCAAATGTGGAAGCAAAAAGTTGGGATCGATTCTTTGTCAATGGCTACAAGTTTGAGACTCTACATCAAAGTGTTGGGAAGAAGACAATGAATAGCGGGGTTTGTGTTCGAGGCTCAAACTATGCAAATGCGGAGTCGGATTTCTTCGGTCTTCTCGAAGAAATCATCGAGATGGAGTACCCAAGCCCATACGAATTCCCGCTGAAAGTAGCCCTTTTCAAGTGCAGATGGTTCGATCCAACACGTGGAACACAAATTCATCCGGTCTACCATTTCGTTGAAGTCAACCAGAAGAAATTGTATCAACGGTACGAGCCTTTTGTACTCGCACAACAGGCTGTGCAAGTTTACTACCTTCAATATCCAGGAGCCACACGGGATCGAATGGATTGGTGGAATGTGTGCAAAACAAGGGCTCGACACAAGATAGAAGAGAGATGGGTATCGACGACCCCCGCTGATGCACAAACTGCGTACCAGTCAGACGAAGTCAACAATGCTCAGTTGCCCATTGACATCGAAGTAGAAGACTCACCGACTTCCTTGCGAGATCCCTCTGGTGCATATGATGTCTGCGATGACTACAACGAGGGTATGGCCTCCGAAGATGATGGAGATGACTTGGACGAGGGTGTGGTTCCTGCTGATGAAGAAGAATCCGACTAAACACCCTCTGCAGTATGATGTATCGATCTGTTTTTTATGTAATGTATATGGACCTGTGAGGGAATCGAACCCACATCACTGTGCACGCACAACGCTCTTCCAATTTGAGCTAACAGGCCTTGACAATGTAGATTTGCCAAGATGCATATGTATGCCTTTACAATGACAAATCTGATTGGCAAATACATGCTCTGACAGCAATTTTAACACAAAAAACACAATGGCAAATACATGCTCTGACAGCAATTTTAACACAAAAGCAACAGGACCCCCATATATGGCAAACACAATGACAAATCTGATAGCCAAATCCCATACCCATAGTCTTACATAATAATCTTTATAAATATAATTCTGGAACCAGAAAATCAGAATTGCACTAGCAACAAAACACAATTTACCAATTCAGAAGGAGGAATTCGATAGCCAAATCAACAAGACCCCCATGGCAAAAACAATGACAAAACCAACAGTCGATGATTCCACAAATTCAAGATGATTCCACAAAGATGAATAAATGACAGCAACCATAAGAAGGAATCAAGATACCAACATTCGATGACCAAATCTGTTAGAAAAATCTTAATTCCTCCATCAAAGTGAGAACCATATCCCTAATTGACTCATAACATCATCTTGGTTCAAAAAAAATTAAAGTATTACTGAATAAATGACAGCTCTACTTTGGTACTCTGCTCCATCATATTACTAAAATCCCAAATCCAAGCCCAATTCGAAAATCCTAAATCTAAAACCCTAATTTTTCAAATTATAGATCTAGAAAAGAGAGGTTACCTTCACCACGGACCGCAGTTGCTTGGGAGTCCTCGTCGCTCTACCATCGCTTCAATCGCTCTACACTTTTTCATACTTGCCCAATTCCACCATAAACTAAGAAGAGCAAAGGTGTCAGTAGAGTTGCAGGGGCAGGTTCAAGAAGGGTGGGAGCCTGAAGCTCCGTCGTCGCAGTGCAGTCGGTCCTCATCAGCCTCCCTCTCTTTCCGGCGTGAGGAAATCGCATCTGGTGGAGGTTTGGTTCCCAAACCCTAGCTATCCATAGAAATTATTGGGCCTTTTTTAAGTATAAAAAAACAATGGGCCTTTTAGCCCAGCCCACACCACCAAAGCTATTCTCAAACCCGAAACCCTAGCTATTTTCAGTACGCGGGCGAGGGAATCCGAAAATTCATCCAAAATCAAAATTTCATCCAAAATCCGAATTTTCATCAACTCTGCTCACAAACCGTCATTCACCTCTCTCCTCTCAAAAAACCCTAGCTCTCATCTCTCAATCTCCTCTCTTCGATCTCTCAATCCACTCAGCTAGGAAGATGCGAGGAGGCCTAAGGAGATCTGCTTGCCATGTCGACAATACCCGGCCACCTCTGGCTCCACAGAGGGAGAGGACAACCACGACACGCTCAACCCACAACCCACCCACGCAACCGGTGACCTCTCCACCGGTGGTCTCCTCACCTGTTAGATCTCCGGCCAGGACAAAGACAAGGGCCCCCGTACGAGTCTCCTCTGCTAGGGCCACCAAACGGGCAAAGACAACACCCTCAACCACCCAACAACCCTCTGCTCCTGTAGCCTCCCAACCCTCCGCCTCCCACCGTACTGAACCTACCCACCAACCCTATCCTCATGTAGCCTCCCAACCCTCCGCTTCCCAACCCTCCGCCTCCCAACCCTCTGCTCCTGTATCCTCCCGTCCCTCCGACTCCCAAGGTACTCAAACCACCCTTCCCTCTGCTTCCTAAAATCCACCAAGACGATTGCTCCCGGTACTTGCAAGCCTTCTCTTGCCGGATTCTCCAACTCCATCTGAGACAGAAGACAACGTCGTGTCTGAGAACCCCATGGACGAGGACCCCGTGGACGAGGATGCCCCAGAGAATGAGGAAGCCCTGCAAAATGAGGATGGCCAAGACAACCAGGAAAACCAAGAGAAGGAGAACGACCAAGAAAATGAGGAAGCTCCTAGGTGGAATAGACCAATCTCTTTTTCTCTGATCAATGGATCGTAAGTTACCTATTGTCCTTTACTTTTCGTTCTGTTTGTCTATGGATTGTGTATTTATTTTATAATGGAAATTGGAATGCATGTTTAAAAAAAGGGGACAGATTCTGTAAGTGTGTGTATATATCATCTGTAAGTGTGTGTCTCTATGTGGTTAAACAAAATGGGCTAGCATCTGCAAGTATATATGATGGAACTTTGTCTAAATAATGGAACTTTATCTAAATAATGGAACTTTGTCTGTTTTGATTGAACTTTGAATAAATAATGGAAATGGGATATCTGATGCAAGTGTGATTTGCTTGAACTTTGAATAATGGAACCTTTAAAAAAAATTGGGATAGCTTCTAAATAATGGGATAGCTTCTAAATCATGTGATAACTTCTGAATTTTTATATTTTGATTGAACTTTGAATAAATAATGGAACTTTTGTTTATTTTGATGGAGTAAGAAGCTAGCTAAATATGTTGCTCCATTAGAGAACTTAGGGTGCATTTGTAATTAATTTTGTTTGTTTTGTGAATTTTGTTTCAATTTGATTCAATTGCATTTACAGGATGGCTTAGGAAAGTGTGTGTATATAGCTTCTGCAAGTGTGTGTATGTATGTGGTTAGCTTCTGCAAGTGTTTGTATATAGCTTCTGTAAGTCTTTTTATATATGTGCTTCAATTTGTTTGTCTTTGAATTTGATATGTTTTTATATATGTGCTTCAATTTGTTTATCTTTGATTAAATTTGTTTGTATATATATAGCTTCTGCAAGTGTTTGTATATGTGCTTCTGTAAGTCTTGACTGTGTGTGTATATATGTGCTTCAATAGAGTCACATGTGTTTGTTTTTCTCAAATGCTCTGATTTTTTTTTAAACTTCAATTATATTGACAACATTTGATATAACATTTTTTGGTTTTACATGAAGCTTTGATTCAACAAATCCTGCATATGGTGTCATGCTCCAAGTCATTCATTCTCATTTCGATGGACCGTATATACGGTGGAGGGATGTTCCTGAAGCAACAATAGAGTTATGGTGGGGAATGTTCAAGGTAAAAAAATTTCAATAATATGCTAACATTCAGTGCATCCATGTGAAATATTTCAAACCTCACTTGTTTGTTCAATATGTCCAGAAGCGAACACGATGGGATGAAACTCTCTACTCGGAAGCAGCTGTCTTCAAGGCTTTCCACACAAAGGGAGGGGACCACATCAGGAACATATTTGGGAAGGCTCGCGCTGGAAAAACAAAGAAGCCTACATGGGTGAAGCAAGTGATATGGGCGCAAATGCAGGAGAAATGGGCAAACGAGGACAATTTTCGCCGCCAATCTGAAGTCAACAAGCAGAATCGAGCCATCGCAACAGAAAAAGGCACTCCGATTTTCAGTGGTGGATCGGTTTCAACAACCGTAATCAAGGATCGACTGGTATGTACACCTTATATCAGTTTCTGATGTTTTCCCATTTTATATAGTTTCAATCACTCCTAAATTCATAATTGACGGTCTGTTTAGTTTGCATATATATGTAATAATTAACTAACTATATTTTCTTACAGAAGAAGGAGCTTGGACAAGACCCAACCCCAAGGCAAACATTTGAAAGGTGCCATAAGAAAAAAGACAGTTCTTGGGCTGGCACTCAATGCCAACCAACTGTGGTAAGTAACAATACACTACAAAAAAAAACAATTTAGCATCGGCAATTTACCGTGGCGAAAAGCTGATCTGGGGTGGCAAAACCTATTTAGCCACGGACATAGCTACGGGAAACTAGGGGTGGCCAAGTCTGCGGTGGCAAAATGTTAATAGCTACGGATGCTTGCCGTGGCGACCAACCTAGCCACGACATAGCTACGGCTAAGCGACCCCATATGAAAGACACGACACATTTGCGACGGTAGGTTGCCGTAGCTAAGGTCTGGGTGGAAAATAAAAAAAAACTGCTTTTTAGCCCGAATTCTTTAGACCCGGGCTAAAAAGTCCAATACTTTTTTTAAAAAAAAATACACACAATTTACCTATATAATAAAATTTCATTAATTATACACAATTTACATTTCTAATAAAATGACAAAAAACTACATAATTTATATAGAATAAAAATACATAATTACAAAATATACATATACAATAAAATGTCCAAAACTACATTTTAACCAAAAATAAAATGTCCAAAAGACAATAGTAATTCTAACTCCAAACTTACTGAACTAAAAGACAGCAGTATAATTTCAACGAGCAAGATTAACATGGCCCCTGTAAAAAAAAAGGAAACAAAGAAAGAATAACATAGGCCTCTGAAACGGAACTTAGCCAGTCCCAAATTATTCATATACCTTATGCTTGGCTGAACACTTGAGAAGAACTGCAAGTCTGCAATACACTGACAGCTTGAGGAATATCTTGCATTTGAACTAAAGCCTGAAATTTTGCAAAAGGTAAAAATAAGTCTCACTACTAGAAATTTCAACAAATAACTTTAAATATTAATTCTTTATTTTAACCAATTTACCAATATAATATATATCTAACTGTTAAGCACATATCAGCCAATACAAATAAAACAACACCAATAAACAACAAGGAGTTACTTGCTCAGTACATCAGTCACACCAGGTACTTGACATTTTGACAATAATGATGCACTGTGCAGGTAACTCCTTCAACTGAATGATGCACTTGATCAGAATTTACCGGCACTTGGTATTAACCCAACATTAGTCACACCAGGTACTTCACAATAATGCATATCAGGCAGCTGCGTTTTACTTAAACTAAAAGCTAAAATATTTATTTTACTTAAACTAAAATCTAAAATATAAAGCTGAACTTATTAAAATTGAATCTAATATCTAGAATCTAAGAAAGAATTGAAAGAAATGAGCTGCAAATGCATCTAAAGCTATTGAACCTTTGACTAATAAACACGCAAGCAGGACTTTACCAAAAAAAAAAGGAAGTAGAAGATTTAGCTGATGTATCGAAATGAAAGAAAATGTATAAAATCCAAATAAGTGGGAAGCTCTCCAAGAGCCAAGGCATCCCGACTAGGCAACATAAAAGCAGCAATGGAACACCAACAAGAACTAATATAGGCTCAGAAAAAAATTCACAGCAAGTGTAAGTGTTATATTCCTTATTTACAAAGCAGAGAAAAAGCAATTTCAAAGATTCACAGCAAGTGTTATATTCACAGCAAGTGTTATATTCCGTGCAAGCTACGATCAACTTGCTTGGTGTGGGAACAGCTTCCATGGCAGCCGAAAGCACAATATCCACTAACACAAAGCATCATGAATTTCAAAGAAAAAGCAAGCTCTTACATAAGAGCTTGCTCCCAATTCCATGTAATGAATACAAACTTGGTGGAATCTCAAAGAAAATTTTACACGTCCGACAAAGAAACCCTAAATCATTGGTCTCGAATTGAAAAGCAATTTCAGCTAGCTATAATGAATCGAAAGCAGTTCACTTACCTCCAAAGAAACCCTAAATCTTTAATATTGAAATTTAAAGGAGGAAAAGTGAAATACCTAAGGCGGGTGGTTTTGAGAGAGGCAGCAAGGGAGGTGGTGCTGAGAGAGTCAGTGGTTGGTGAGGGAAGAAGTGCTGAGAGAGTCGGTCGCACTGCATAAAAAATAGCTTTAGAAATGAATTGCATTACATAAAAAAACACTTAACAGGATATAGATAAAGTGACATGCCTTAAAGTCTCAAAGACAGGATATAGAACATCGATTAAAAACCAGTATGATTTACAATATGTTTCAAACGAAAGATACACAATCTTTCTTACCTGCACCATAATGATATATGAGATTCCATATCTATTTCTAAACCGTCAAGCTCTGCAAATCAACACATTGAGATTTACCAAAATAACTAAGATGCAGTGGATACTGGATACTGATTTAATGATAAAGATGGAAAATCAGAAAAGTACATCAATATCAGCAGAGACAGATTAGCTTACCACCCACAAGCTCATCTTCATTAATATCAGGCACATCATAGCTTCTACCTAGGGTTTATTGAATTTCATTGCTCATATGCATGCATCATGTATTCATGTCCATCATTTATTTTTCATGTTCTGGAGATCATATATCAAATAACAGAATAAAAATTCAGGATTGTTTCGCAAGAGGATTTGCAACTGGATACACGACACTGTCATAAACTTACATCTAAGTAATTGATTTTAACAGTTTTCATCATCCCTTTTAAGTCCTTGTTTGCAGCCTTCAGCGCAGACATCTGAGGAAGGAAAAAAGAAAGGTACAAAAATAAAGGCCTCCAAACTTGCTCCAGAAAATGAAAACAATCACAAAAATGGTATAAAGAACAATCAAAACTGAAAACTCTTGCGAATGATTTGGTTTTGTATCAGTAAGAGCATGAATGAAATTAAAAGAAGACAAACAACACTTGATAGCAATGTTTGGTTCTTATAATGTACCGTTTGTTACTTTGTTGGGCATCCTTTATACCCTCCGCTGCAAATGTAACTTGATCAAGTTTGAATGTCTGGTTGTAGAGCATGTCTCTTTGCCCTTCATACCTATCAAGAATGATATAAAGAGGCCTTTTTAGCATACTCACAGTAATCATCATATCATCAAATACATATCCTTAAGGGAAATAAGCACATGTATTTTAGGGATGTCCTGCCAATCAATCAGATTCATTGAAAAGGTTATGCCCTCATTGTCAAACATATCATTACATAATATGCAACAACATTTCATGGGCATGTCAATACAATTATTGAATCCAATAAAAATAAACAAACAGCTTTCTAGGAGTATGCCATCATAATTAGTGTATCTGTCATGAAGCAAAGAAGTTTTTGTGATCTTAGTCCCATTCCTCGTGAACAGGAAATCAAACTCACTTAAAATACAAATTCATGTTAAGGCATCAATATCATTCATGTAGGTAAAAAAAAAGAGAGAGCAGCTCAACTGACAATGAAATACGAGAAGTAGATGATCCAAGCAGTTCTACTTTGTTAGGATTCTATTGTACTAGCTACAGCCAAGGCCGAGAGATGTAGTTTCCATAAGAAGTCCTCACTGCTACTCTCAAATGCTTGCTGACTGCTAGTTTCCGTTAGAAGTTCTACTTTGTTTGCAGCCTATGCATTGAACCAAGAAAGATGTAAGAAATTAATTGAAAAATCATATAAACCTAATGAACCTAGAAAAACGACCTAGTACAAACCAATTGAACCATAGTAAAAACAACTTTATGAAGAATGAAGATTCGAAAGCATTACGAACCTTGTGCTACGGTTAATTTGTTGGTTCGATAACCGAAGCATGAAGAGTCGAAAGCAGGCGATAGGGTGCGCTCCACATCTTCGTCTAAAATTGACTGCCAAAAGAGGGAGAAAGAGAAAGAAAGCGCAGAGCGGCGACAACGGAGCGGTTGGAGCCGCGTCTCGGTTTAGATCTGGTTATATAGGTAGCAAGAGGACATTAGTGGGGGTCGGAGGGGAGAAAGAGAACGACAGAAATTGATGGAAACAAGAACGAGAACGAGCTCCCCACCGGCGGCTTGAGGGTGTGGCTCCGACGAGCGTGATGGAGGAGGGTGCAGACCGGCGACAACGGCGTGGCCAAGGCGACTAGGCTGGAGACCCCCTCTCGGTCTCGATGGGGAAGGGGGACGACGAAGATGGATGGAAACGAGGATGAGAATGCGAGTGAGCTCCTCAATGGCGGATAAGAACTGGATCGAACGAGTTCTTAGGGTTTTCGACAAATTGGAGTACAAGAGAGAGGAGCAAGGCCTGGAAGGTGTGGCGTTGTTGACGGCGAGGAGAAGGTCGGGAAGGGCGAAGGCAAAGAGGAGGGATCCATGGAGCGATGAGGAGGGAAGAAAGGACCAGAGCGGCGCACAAGTGAGGATAGCTGAGAACGGATTAGGGCTTAAAGAAAACAAAGGGTTCTTTTCATTTTTTTTTTTCTAAAAAAAATACTTTTTACGACGGCAGTTGCCTAGCCGTGGAAAAATTAGTAACAGCAACGGCCAGCCGTCGCTTTGTCGTGGCAAAAATCGACCCATTTGCCACGGCAAATCCATCCCGTTGCTACTAGGGGTGGCAAAATCGACTCAATAGCCACGACAACCCTTGCCGAAGCTACCATCGGTGGCAAAAGGGTAAAAATTGCCACGGCAAGCCCCTGCCGAAGCTAGGTAGGGTGGCAAAATTCTTTATTTTTTGTAGTGATATCAAGTGACCCTTGTGACCCTTGTTGTTATGTATGTGCGATGTGAATGGTTTAGTTATGTTCTTTGGGTTCACACTTTTTGTTCGAATTTTTGGTTTCTCTTGCTGTTTTTGGTAAGTTTAGGTATTTTTTGTGCTTATGGACTTTCCAATTAAATGTGTTATTGGTTATGTTCTTTGGGTTCACAGTTGAATGTGTTCAGTTATACATGATGTGATGTGGTTTTTTGTTGGTGGGGAGTGGTGTTTTGGATATGAAGTCTGTATGTATAAAACTCATTTCCAATTGAATGTGTTCAATTATTCATTCCCCAAATTGATTTGGTTTTGAGGCATGCTTCATGAAATTAGTTAGTTTGTCTATTTTATTTATGATGAGCGTCACTTTGTCTGCTGATAAATGCGCTTGTTTAGTTAAGAAGATGTCATCATTCATTGCATTCTTACAATTGCAGGAAATGACTCACAACATGTTACATGAAAAAATTTAAACATGCTATGTTGTTAGCTGCTGCTTTCTATATGTTGTGACTGTCTGTTTTGCTTGTTTATATTTGTGATGATGTATTATACATGCTATGTTGTTAGCTGCTGCTTTCTATATGTTGTGTTACTGTTGTTGTGTTCATAGGTGTTGCTAAAGTTTGGTTGTGATGGTCAGTTCACTAGTGCTGCCTGATTGTGATGGCTTGGTCGTTTTCTTTGAATTAAGACAAGTGTGACCAGTTGATAGAAGAAGAAGAAGAAGGCCTGCTTGATTACGCTATCTCTGAGAATGGATCTCACTCAGTTGATATGAATGCTGCTTGGATCAAGGCTACTGGAGCTGTGAAGAAAGGACGGGTTGTCGGCATGGGATCAGAGTCGCCAGCTATCATAAAGTCAAAACCGATTCCAAAAGCTGCAGCCCCAACTATTGCAGCTCCTACTGATGCCCCTTTGAAGGACTATGTGATGTCTGAGCTTTCAACTATTAGGCAGGACTTGAGGACCGAAATGATGGAGTTAGGGGACCAAGTACAGACCCAAGTGACCACAAACCTTAGGCAAGAAATGTCGTCCTTTGGAGAGCGAGTGCAGGAACAAGTTAGCTCAAGCGTCCGACAAGACATGGTAGCTATTGGGGAGCAACTAATGGGCGAGACTAGGAAGGCCAACGAAGAGTGGCAGGAGAAGCTCCTCAACACCATGATGCAGTTTTGTCAGGGTAAGGACAAGTGAAAGTAAGTTGTGTGTTGCTGTTTTGGGTTCCACTACCTTAAGACTTTGTCGTATTCTCCCATTTCATACGTACTGCTGAACTTTTGGGTTTGTTTTGTTTGTGGTTTGATTGTGTTTTGGATGGTTGAACTTATGTTTGTGTTTTGGTTGGTTGAACTGGTGGTTGTGTGTTGGATGTGGTTGGAATGAACAAATTATGTCAATGGTTGAATGGTATTTTATTTTGGTATATTTGTGTGCAGGCGTCCAGCATTATTAAATATATTATATTTACAGATTTAAATAAGATGTGGCAACAAAATTTGCCACGGGCATACATTGTAGCCACGACCATAGCAACATATTTGCCACGACATTAGCCACGGGCATAGCCACGGCATATATTTTAGCCACGACATTAGCCACGGTCATAGCCACGGCATAAATATTAGCCACACAATAGCCACGGTCATAGCCACGGCATAAATTTTAGCCACGAATATAGCCACATTAGGTTCACCTGCTAGCCACGACTATAGCCACGACTTTAGCCACGACAGTTAGCAACACATATGACAACGAAATTAGCCACGAGATCAGCCACAACAATCATTGAGCCTCAATGGAGACTCGCACGTGTGTGGCTACGACATCAGCCACGACCACACCGTGGCTGAATTCGTGGCTGCTAGCCACGACTTCCTCGATTATGGACTAGCCACGAACTTAGCCACGACATTGTCAGTTCGTGGCTGTTAGCCACGGATGTTGGAAATCTGACATTTAGCGACGAGGCATATAGCCACGAATGGCCACGAACGTAAAAATCGTGGCTATGCCCGTCGCTAAACCGTTTAGCCACGACCTTTCTTGGCCTATTCGTGGCTATTTGACCGTGGCTATTTCTTGTGTTTTTGGTAGTGATAGTTTCCATCGATCTCGTGTGAGGATTCTTCCCGATCCAAAGAAAGGCTTTATTGCCTTCATAATTGATGGAACAACTATATCCCAATATGTTTTGTAAAATTCTACTGTCATTCCGTTTGAGCAAGGTAATTTATTTCTTGAAACGGTAAATATATAGATGTTGACAAAAGCCAAGGAGTAACAAAAGGTAAGATCAAACCAAGAGTCTTACGTAAAAGGGTGACACTACCCATCTCATAATTACTATCACCATATGTAACACTCACTACCCCTTTAAATATGCAATACCGAAAAAAAAATTTCGGGGATCACACATTCAAAGGGGGAAGTGAACAAGCCCAAAAAAGTTAATAGCCCAAACCATTACAAACCCAATTTCACCTTGAGTCCGGCTCACACAAAAAACAACTCGCCGACCTACCCACTAATCCCGTTTTTATAAAAGCACCTCACAAGACCATGACAGTAAAACATGGCTCACAAAAAAATCAGCAAATTCATGACAGCAAACCAAAGTACTCCTCTCCCAGCCTTCAACAACCCACACGTTTTGCCAAGGCGATCAGCCCACACGCTCAGCCAGGGTGATATGACTCATCGTCCATCGACCCCTTCTCATCCTCCTCAATTTCCGAGAGTTGAGCAAAGTATTTTGCGACCTTCTCCCCCGAGTTCGGATCTTTGATGGCAGAAAGTGCATTGAAGAGCTCGTCCATGACCATAGTCATGGAGACTTGAATACCCCCCGGAATACGATTCGATGTGCCTCGGAGCAAGTATCTCCCTTTCCTGATTCCTCCTACATCCTGCCATCGCTTCAGAGGAGGAGCGTTGTATCTGCTGATCCTCATTCGACCATCCACCGAAGTAGATATACCCGAGTTCTCTGCCCATGCAGTAGCCACCAGTGCTGCACATACCTTGGAAGAGACCGAGTCTGCCTTGAGCTCGTCATCACCCTTTTCTTTCAAATGACAAGCTGGCTCGTTGTGGGACAGGGGGGAGCCATAGAAAGATCGCTCACACCCTTCCCAACTTCAGCTGTGAACTCAGTTTGAGTGGCAGCACTATGCATTTTTACTTGATCCTTACCCGCTGTCTTGACCATCCCACCAGCAGACACTACATGATCCCTCCTTGATGAATCACCCTCATCATCGGGATAACCCAAATCCTCCATTTGAACCCCAATAGAAGTAGCAGTAGAACCTATGGGTTGAGGAGCAGGGCAGTCACCTGTCGTTACCCACCCAGCAGCAGTCTCACCATTCCTACGCTCCTCCTCCACACTACCTTTCTCAATGCTAGTCCGAACAACCTCGTTACCACCATCCGCCAATACCTCTCAGAAGCAGGTCGACACCTTCACATGGGTAGGTGTTGGGCAAGTGGACTCCGTGTGGACAAAACAACAACACCGTCCACAGTTCCATGAGAGCCATTCAGAAATTATCTTTAAGATAATTTATTTCTCCCCAATATCGAGGCATTCTTTATTTCACTATTCGTGATTGGTTTGATTAATTCATTATTCTCGTTTTCGAACAGAGCAGGATCTATAAGCCTCAAATAATTAGTAAGTTTGTTTATGTTTCTTCTATCTTTTTAAATCATTTTTTCAAAGTCTTTTTGAATCTTTTTTTTGATATTTTCTTCCACTATCACTCGTGTTTCTTCTAGTGAAATTATTTGTCTTATAATTTGATGCAATTTTATGAAAGCACCTAGGTCCCGTTTGGTATGAATTTAGTAATCGGAATGGGAATAAAAAATTGGAATAAGCTATTAGCGAAGCATGTTGTTTTGGTATGATTCGGGAATTAGAAATTAACAAATTCAACCTCAAAAATACCCAAATTTAACATTTTGCAATTAAAAAACCGAAATCCAATCTCTCAAATTTAACATGAAAATACACAAATTCAACCTATGAATTACATAAATTCATCAAAATACACAAATTTCAACAAATTTGGGTAAATATGGAAGGGGGGTTTGGGCAATGGTGGAGGTCGACTGGAACAAGGAGAGGATTGGGCGGTGGGAGGTGGCGGTGTTCGACTGCAACAAGGAGGGAGGCAGATGACGCAGGTGGAATTTGTGTTTCTTCTAGTGAAATTATTTGTCTTATAATTTGATGCAATTTTATGAACAGATAATTTTAAATGTTTTGTCTCTCTTTGGTTCCAAGAATGGGCTCGCGCTTTGTTGTTAAAAAAATGCATTAATTTTGTGCAAAATATGTTAAATGAGTGCTTTGTGGTATTTTGAAAACATAAGACCAAAATTCAGCAGTCTTATGCAAAATTTATAAGTTAATGGTTATTTTGTATAATCTATATACTATATAAAAAAGCTGAGTTCCCTTAGGAATAGTAAACAAACTCCGTTGTGACCCGAAAATGCTAGATACTCTCTAGGGCAAGCGGAGGCGAGCGGCGAACGTCCCTGACGATCAAAGCGCGCCTTCTTCCTCTCCGGTGTAAGGCCGTGGGAGCCAGAGAGACTCGTCGATGGGGTGCGAGATTCGCTGTGACGGAGATCAACGGTGGGTTGGAGCAAACTGGTTTTCGATAGTTTAGGGTTAGGGTTGGGTTCTGAGCGATTATGGACGGGGGGGAAAACATTCATCTCACCAATGAAGAGAGGGAGTCGGAGGAGATCGGGGGTGTGATATCGACGGAAGGTGGCAGCAGCAAGACTCCGATTCTAATCGGGTCGTTGAAGACATCGCGCCCATTCAACTCGTATGCCCTAAATGCAACAATGAAAGGAGCATGGAAGGTTAGAAAGGGTTTCCACTTCAGAGAACTGGCAACGAATGTCTTCTCGTTCCAATTTAGTGACCAAGCCGAAAAAGAACGGGTGTACAAAGGAGGACCATGGGCATTCGATCGGTCCCTGTTGTTGCTTCGTGAACCGGGTGCGGAACAACCTTCGAAGATGTCTTTTGACGAAGCTCCATTCTGGGTGCGGTTGTACGATCTCCCAGTGGGGGCATTCAATAAAGAGGTGGTGGAAAAGCTTGGTGCAAAGATTGGAAGGGTCATGGAGGTAGATGAAGGGACAGTGAATATCTGTGGAAAGTATGTCTGAATAAGAGTAATGTTAGATATTACTAAACCTCTAAGAAGGGGGGTAATGGTGACTATGGGGGGAAAGAAAATGTGGTTTGTGGTGAAATATGAGCGCCTCCCGAACTTCTGTTACGTGTGCGGTAGGGTGGGGCACATCGAACTGGATTGTGAGAATGAGGATGCCAAGCAATATCATAATGAGTATGGGGATTGGTTACGGGCGTCTCCATTGAAAGTGATACCGAGAGGTGCAGGCGGGAGGGGTGATTAGCCGAGAATCGGAGTGGAGGGGAATGGAAATAGGGAGAGTGAAGAGGGAGGGGTTTAGAAAGGGAGAGCAAGAACAACTGTGCGAGACGCTCATTGGCGGAGGTGTTGGGGGCTGATGAAGACAAGGATGACGAGGATGGGAGGGAGAATGAGCAAAGTGAGAATCAAATAGCTGTTAAGGATAAATTAAGGGTGATAGGGCTGAAGGGGGATGGAAGTTCGGGAAATAAGGAAGGGATAAATTCAGATATCGAAAAGGTGGGGGATGATATGGAAGGGGTGGTTGAAGTGCAGAGTAGTAGGAATAATGGTGAGGGGAATGTGGAAAGGGGAATGGAGGGTGTTGGGGGTAAAAAGAAACAATGGAAGAGGGAGGCAAGAGTGATAATTGAGAATGATAAAAATAGAGAGTGGGATAAGGTTGGAGACGTGAGGGGAGGAGTGCAGGAGACTAGGAAGAGAAAAGAGGGAGAGGGGGTTGATGAAATGCAAATTGATAAAGTGGGGCAAGATAAGAAAAGGAAAGTGATTCTGAAGGAACAGTTTCGATATCGGCAGAGGAGACGGGAGGTCTTCTCTGCCGGAAGCCATGAATCTAATTAGCTATAACTGCCTGGGATTAGGGGGAGCCCAGACAATTAATAGGCTCACTGAATTGGTGAGGAAGGAGGCCCCGAAAGTGGTTTTCTTAATGGAAACCAAGAGTAATGCGCAGAGGATGGAATTCATAAGAAGAAAGTTGGGGATGACGGGTTGTTTTACTGTGGATAGTATAGGGCGGTCGGGTGGTCTATGTCTATTATGGGCGGATGATGTAGCTGTGAAGGTGAGTACTTACACAAGTCACCATATAGATGCGGAAATTGGATATGAGGATCTCACTTGGAGGTTTACGGGTGTATATGGATGGCCCAATAAAAGCGAGAAAAGGCATACATGGGGCTTACTTGACCGGCTGCAAGAGGAAGGGCATGCTGGTTGGGTTTGCATTGGTGATTTTAATCAAGTTCTGAGACAAGAGGATAAGGATGGGGGTGCAGTGATTGATATGGAGCTAATATTGGAGTTTAGGGAGGTGTTGGACAAGTGTGGGTTTCAAGAGATTAATTTTGTTGGTAATAGGTTCACGTGGGACAATCGACGAAGTGGGAACCAGTTTATTCAGGAGAGGTTGGACCTAGGGTTTGGGAACAATCAGTTCTTTCAAATGTTCCCGGATGCTACAGTCCATCACTTGTCGTGGATGGGGTCGGATCACGTACCGATTGCTTTGAGGTTTCAACCGAGGATGGGGGATAGGTCGACGAGAAAGGGGGAAAAGGTGTTCCGTTTCGAAGCCATGTGGCTCGATGATGAGAGTTGTAGGGAGGTTATCGAAAACGGTTAGAGGAACCCGGGGTCTGCTGATGTCGACACCAGTGTGTTAGGAAAAATTGCTCGGTGTGCTAGCGATCTAAAAGAGTGGGAATGGGTGCACTTTGGGAATATTAGGAGGGAGTTGGGGAGAGTGAGAGAAAAGTTGAGTGATCTGCAGAAAAGGGGGATGTCGGGGGCGAATGTCAATGTGAGGAAGGTGCTTGAGGAAAAGGAGAGGGAGTTGTTGAGACGGGAGGAATTGCTTTGGTTCCAACGAGCTAAAGCAAATGAACAAAAGTGGGGGGACAGAAACACGAGCTATTTTCATAGGAAAGCCTCGGGTAGGAACAAACGAAATGGGGTAAGGAAACTGGTGGATGATAATGGTTTAGAGTGGAGAGGGTTTGATGGGAAAAAGAAAGTGGCGGTGGAATATTTCGAAAACCTTTTTAGCTCCAATGTATTAGCTGATCCAAACACAGTTACTCAAGGAATCGAGCACTTTGTTTTGGCTGAAGACAACTCTGAGCTCCTTCGGCCATACACCCGCGACGAGGTAAAACAAGCCCTTTTTGATATGCATCCTACAAAGGCACCGGTTCTTGATGGTATGTCAGCGCTTTTCTTTCAAAAGCACTGGAATATCGCCGGGAACGATGTGTGCAATTTCGTTTTAGATATATTAAAAGGAGCCCCTATGCCGAGTGATTTAAACTACACTTTCATTTCGCTAATCCCTAAAGTCAAAGATCCTTGCAGAATGACAGAGTTGAGGCCTATTAGTTTATGCAACGTCCTTTATAAAATTGTTTCGAAGGTCCTCACAAACAGGTTGAAGAAGTGCCTAGGGAAGATTGTGTCACCGAGTCAGAGTGCCTTCGTTCCAGGGAGGCTGATAACGAACAATGTCCTGGCAGCGTTCGAGATCTTCCACTTTATGAAGAAGAAGCGCATGGGACGGAGATGTTACATGGCGATGAAGTTGGACATGGCCAAAGCATACGATCGAGTGGAGTGGGGATTTCTCAAGGGATGTATGCAGCGTATGGGCTTTGCGGAGGTGTGGATCAAGTTAATTATGAGGTGCGTGTCTTCGGTATCTTTCTCGGTGTTAATTGATGGAAGGCCATCACCCAGATTCACGCCGGAGCGAGGCTTGAGGCAAGGCGATCCTCTCTCTCCGTACTTGTTCTTATTGTGTGCTGAGGATCTTTTAGGGATGATTCGCAAGAGTGAACGGGAAGGCAAACTAGAAGGCGTGGCAATCGCTCAGGGAGCCCCAAGAGTCTCGCATTTGTTTTTTGCTGACGATAGTGTTCTTTTTGCAAGTGCTACTTGTCAACAGGGCAGTGAAATTGCACAAATCCTCCATAACTACGGAGCAGCATCGGGTCAACAAGTTAACCTTGCAAAGTCGGAAATCTCGTTCAGCACCAATGTCAGCGAGGCTGTCCGGCGAGCGGTGCAGCAGGCGGTTCAGATTCGTGAAGATGTGAAACATGAGAAGTATCTTGGTTTGCCAACCATGCTAGGAAGATCAAAGAAGGTGATTTTCGGGCAATTGAAAGAACGCATATGGAAGAGAGTGCGGGGGCGGAAAGAGAAAACTTTGTCGAAGGGAGGTAAGGAGGTTCTAATCAAATCAGTTGCGCAAGCGATACCCACCTACACGATGTCTTGTTTTAAACTTCCGACGGGGCTATGTGAAGACATCGAACAACAACTTTGCAAGTTTTGGTGGGGTGACGGAACGGACAAACGGAAGATACATTGGATACGTTGGAAAAGAATGTGTCTCCCGAAAGAAAGAGGGGGAATGGGCTTTCGAGACTTGGAAAATTTCAATAGAGCTTTGTTAGCTCGTCAGGGATGGCGTCTACTGCAGGAGCCGGATTCCTTACTTGCTCGCATGCTGAAAGCGCGTTATTTTCCCCGTTCATCGTTCTTACAAGCCAAAGCGGGTTTCCAGCCATCCTTTACGTGGAGAAGTCTGTTGACGGGGCGAGACGCTCTTGTTCACGGTCTACGATGGCAAGTGGGCAACGGTAACAATGTGGTTGTCTTCGGGGACCCCTGGATTCCGAGACCTGCTACATATAAACCGATTGGGAATCCTTGCAATGCGGGGGTGGAGTTGAGAGTCACAAAATTGATCGACTGGGGCATTCATAGCTGGGATGAGGATCTCGTACGGGAAGTCTTGCTGCCGATAGATGCTGAAATGGTCCTCAAGATGAGAATAACCGAGCCTGATGTTCAAGATGAGCTAATATGGCATTACACAAAAGACGGAAATTTCACGGTGAAGTCCTGTTATCACCTATTTATGGAGAAAGAACAAAGTCGTGAGGGGGCATCGACATCAGACCCAACCCGGACAGCTTACCTATGGAATTATAAGAAACTATGGAAAGTTGATGTGGCGCCAAGAGTGCGAAACTTCCTTTGGCAGGCTTGTAGAGGCGTATTGCCGTGTCTGGGTAACTTGAAGAAGAGGGGGTGGTGGAACAGGACCTCTGTCCTTTCTGCGGGGTGACGGAGGATGAAGGCCATGTCTTTTTTCGATGCGTCAAAGTATGCGAAGTCTGGAAAGGATTTCCAAGATTAAGGAAGATTACTAAAAGGGAATCGGAAGTGTTGAATGCCTTTGAAAGGGTGCTGAAGCTGGGCAATAAGGAGATGCTGCAGACTTGGACGTATGTGCTAGACACGTTATGGATGGCAAGGAACAAGCGAGTCTTTGAATCAACCGATACAGAACCGGATGAGCTGATCAGAATGGTGAAGATCAGGATTAATGAATTTGACAAAGGTGTGGAGATTGGACCGCAAAAGCAGGACATGAATGCTGAGATCAGTTCCGGATGGAGGAAGCCTTCGGAGGGCTTTACCGAAATCAATTGTGATGCTGCTGTGGTGCCCAATCGGGGATGTGGTATTGGATGCATAGCAAGGGATGAGGCAGGCGAGGTGGTGTTTGCTGTCACAAGGAGGACGCAGGACTCGGATAATGTAGAGCTAGTGGAAGCCGAAAGCATTGCCTGGGCTCTCGAACTTGGACTGCAATGGGGGTTATCGAAGTTGTGGTTGGAGAGCGACAGTTTGCGAGTAATGAATCAGTTCAAGCAAGGGACGTTTCCAAGAGGCGAGACGGGGCAGCAGCTCAGGAAGATCCACAGGTTGGCGAGCCAATTCGTGAAGTGCCGATGGAGCCACATTCGGAGACAAGCCAACAAGGCGGCTGATTATCTAGCCAAGATTAGACCTGATAGTACTGTTCTTATTTCAAGTTCTGAACTGCTTCCTTCTGAACTCAGTTTGTTAGTTTTTGATGATGCTAAGTAATGGTATAAAGGGTTTATGCTCAAAAAAAAAAAAAAAGTAAACAAACTCCGTTAATTAAATCCGTTTTATTTTTTTGCAGGTGTATTCCACCGTCATTCACTGCCTCTGTCTAGGGGTGGAATTGGTACAATACCAGTTACTTTTCATCGTTACCACGTACCAACCAATTATAATTGGTAATGATAAATCTCGTACCATTACCAACCATATAAACCATTCTACCAACTTAATAGGCAACCAATATAATTGGTTGGTAATGGTAAATTATCAAGTTTTGACATTAATATACAACTGTAAAATTAAATTTCAAATTTAAAAAACAAATATTAACACATCTATGTGTATACATAAATTATACATCAACCCTCGAAGTGGAATGAATCAAATATAAAATAAATTTATCCGGTAGATAAATCAATATCCCCCGAAGTGGATGAAAGTGAGGAAATCGATATTATAAAGCACACTATGTGATTAATAAATCTCATCCCCGCAGAGATGACCGAGCCAATAACTTTCATCCCTGTAGTGATGAAATTATATTTATTTTTATGTTTTCTCAATTTATGTGTTATTTTATTTTATTTATTTAAACTATATTTGTTTTCCCTTATCTCCCGAAGTAGACGAACGAAACCATCACATCTCCCGAAGTAGATGAACGGGTACATACCTCGAAACAGATTAACGTTCTCATCTCCTGAAGTAGGTGAATGAACAAGTCGTATCTTTGAGATAGATCGATTAATTTCATCTCTTAAGCGATGAACCAAATATTTTCATCCCTGTAGTGATGCATCAATGATTAGCCTTTTATTTTGTTATATTTGTATATATTATATTTTTCATCTCTTGATCGAAGTAAATGAAGTAAATGAACAGACTCATTTTCCAAAGTAAAGAACAAACTCATTTCCTGAAGTAAATGAGACTCATTTCCCGAAGTAGGGGAATAAACAAATCACACCCTCGTAGGGATAAACTGGTAAACGTCATCCTTGTAATGATGATTCGTATATCCAGAGACACAAATCAACTATGATCCTTAATGTTTTCTCCATCACTTTCCCGCAGTAAACGATAAAATTGCATATAAGAATACTACCTCCTGACGTAGATGATAAAATGGTCTCGGAGATCTATGTTAAATTTTCTTGTCACTCGAAGTTGACATTAATTTTATTTATTTATTTAAGATTATTGTTGTTGATATACATGTCTCTTAATATACTTTACTATTTAGTATTATCTTTTACATAGTTTTATTATTATTGTTACTTTAGTCCACTATATTGTGAGCTTTTCAACATCTATTTTGTGGTCGGGCTTGAAGTTCCTAAACTCAATGGTTAAACAATCCAGCAGATTGTGTGTTTTCATCAAAGTCTGCATAATAGCTTGAAGACTCTAATTTCAAATTCTTATAAACTCTTGAAGAGTGCAAGATCTTATTTTAAACATTTGTACTCTTGAAGAAGTACATGGAATGTGGGTTATGGAATATTCAGAACTATTTTTATTTGGTTAGTACAACCAATATAAATAACCACAAGACATGATATGGTTTACAAGGTCACTTCCTGATAATCCTCTAAGCATGACCCGAAGCATGCCCCTCTTGTAGAGGTTGTAAAAGAGGTAATGGTTAAGCGCGCAATCAAAGTTATTGTTGTGGCTTATAACTTGGTCATCTGTGTACGGTTAATTTCTAATGTCCTGAAGAACATCATGAATAAACTGGAGTATGACACCAACTGAAGTTTTGAAAATACCCAGTTAACGACATCTGATTAAATAAATGGATCACCATATACAAAGTTCAATGGTTAGAATATTTTACCATTGAGACTTATGTCACTAACCAGAAGTTATTTGACAATAAAATCTTATTCTTTGTGGCATTTGGTCGCTCAAGTAAAACGATGATTTGCAGGATCATTGAATTTTACATGAATTCCCACCAAAAGGACTAGAAAATCCTAGGACCGGAAGATTCTCAATAAGGGTGACCATACATGTACGGCTTGTTCTCTTGGCAGAAATAATAACAAGACCGTCTATAATAAAGAGTAAATGCAAAGTCTCTTATGTCTCTTGACCGAGTTCAATGAGACAACTACGAACATAAAACATCGGCATATGGACCAATGTTATTCCAATATAGATGCCTTAACACATTGGTCATATGAAAAGGTAGAGAATGTTTGAGGAGCATATAGTAGCTCACAACGACCTAGAAGAGTCGTTAGTCAAATGGGCCCATGCAATTTTGCATTTCGAATTTGAGAGAAGTTCTCCAGAAGAGAGTATATGTTCCAAGGCCTCCTCCACAATTAACTAAAAGACCACAAAGAAGTTGAATGATACATGGGGTTTGAGTCCCTAATGATATCAAATACCTCGAGCTTTATAAAGGTGATCAAACGCTCGGTATTTAGGGGGAGAGGAAATGAGACTATATATATTAAGAAAGAGATTGCATGAAAGCAACTTCTCTATCATTTGGGATCCGCGGATAAATAAAAGAGAACCAGAAGTTCAACACTTATGTACACCAAATGATAATTATATGGTTTAGCAGAAAGTCATCGAATGCATTTACTAAGGCCAAGAGAGTGACTAAGTCACGTATATTGCACTAGCTAGCTAGCTTATTTGAAGGTTCCAGAAGTAACTCCGAAAATCAACAAAATCAAGTGAGTCTCAAATACACCAGAAGTTTTGAAGATAACTAGCCTCTCCTTTTAAGGATTCCCCGGAAGTGGAAATAGCGCATGGGAATCTGATGATCATCAATCAAATCATGGATGTCGATATCGAAATGATATATGATAAAAGAGATAGAAAGAAGGAATTCATGATGAATTCTTTAAGCATGATCCTATTGGACCCGTAGTTCCAACATCGGAAAGTATAACATCATTGGTTTTAAGTGGATGTTTATACAAAACCGCAATAAGCGAAATGAAGTTGTAATATATACAACAAGATAAATTGCATAAAAGTTTTATAGTGGATGATATGAAAATATATTCACCTGTAGTGGATATAATCTTTGGTTGTCGATGAACTGACTCTAACCGTAATTGACGGGCATAGTAGTTGTATACTCAAATTGATCATTAATAAAAGAATATAAGTGAAAATGATCGATTAATTTGAAATGCCCGAAGTATCAATATGAAAGCCTCGTCATATGTACACGATTAAGTCAAAGGGTGCTTATAGTACTTGAAGTATTGTGTAAGTGGTGACATAGTGTATTGAGTCCTGAAGTACTATACACAATGTTGTACTCTTTTCCTTAATCTTGGTTTTTATCCCACTGGGTTTTTTCCAAGGTAAGGTTTTTGATGAGGCAACTTATACACCATCTATACATCAGATCTCCCCTATCAAATGATGAAAAGCACACTATGTCCCGAGGCACCTTATATTTGTGCATTGAAAGCAGCTCAGACGAGGAAGTCTATTCCATCGAAGTCGAGTGTGATGCATGAAGACATTTCGACTTGTGCACATGAAAAACAATATTCAGACTCGATCATGCAGCTCATGAACTCAGCATTACAGAATGAGAAAGCTGCAAGAAGGATGTGGTTTTCAGGGGGAGAATATACGCACTGCACTCTTTTTCCCTTCGATCAGGTTTTGTCCCACTGGGTTTTCCTGACAAGGTTTTTAACGAGGCAGTATCAACAAAGCGTATCAAACGAAATCTGTACTCTTCTTCCTTAGTCCTAGTTTTTGTCCCATTGGGTTTTTCTAGGCGAGGTTTTTAATGAGACAATTTGTAAGGTTAGAGGTGTACATCCAAGGGGGAGTGTTATAAAGCCACTAGTTATGGATGTTCCACCTCCCTAAACCCCCGACTCATTTATGTACTCTTTCTCTACTTTGCCTATATAAGGGCTTGTAATCCTGCTTGAGAATAGACACATGAATAGAAATCTCTTCTCTGTCTCCTCCATACTCTCTCGTTCTTCGTTATTTTACAACAACATTATAATAAAATTATACATTTTAAAAAAATACTTACAAATCATAATTTTTAAAAATACTTGCAATCCTGCCCTTCCCGAGTCACGGAGCTATGACTCAAGAGGAGCAGGGTTGAAAAAAATAAAAAAAAACTCTACGCCTCTTGATCCATAGATCTGTGAATCAAGAGGGGCAGGGTTTAAAAAAAAACCTACGCCATAAGAGGCGCAGACCTACGACTTAAGATGCGTACGAATTATAATTAAAATTATGCCAACGGAATTTGTGGTGTGGATAGTAAATTTTTGCGGTGTAAACAACAAACGCCATTTGAAAATGTTTATTTTTTTATTTCGATGCCCTTTTATGTAATTTCACCTAATAAACGCTCCCCCTCTCTCGACTCTCCCTGGAGCCTAGCCGGAGTGTCGCCTCTCTCTCCTTCTCTGAAGCTCACCTCTCAACCTTCACCGCCACTACAGACCGCCTTCTTCTTTGTTTATCCTTTGCATCTTCACCTCCTTCAGTCCTTCTTCTTTCGAGCTCCTTCCTGGCCTACAGACCGTCTTAGTCTTCTGCTCGCCTCGCCGACTTTATTGTTGAAGACGATCGAATTTCTCTTCGTGTTCGGGCTACCAGGTTTGTTTCTTTCTGAATTAGGGTTAATAAATTTGATCTTTTAGGAGTCATCTTCTTGTTTGCTCTTGTTACTCTAGATTTTTTAGGCTATTGATTGAAACTTGATTTCGATTTAGGGGATTTGAGCTTATCCTTTTTCGGATTGCTGGCTTTTTTCCTGATTCACCATGGGTGCTATTTGCTGGCTTCATCTTCTTGTTTGCTCTTGTTACTCTAGATTTTTTTAGGCTATTGATTGAAACTTGATTTCTATTTAGGGGATTTGAGCTTATCCTTTTTCGGATTGCTGGCTTTTTTCCTGATTCACCATGGGTGATATTTGCTGGCTTCTTCTTGCTTGCTGATGTTGTATTTTTCCCGTGTTGTTCTTTTACGTCTGCTGCAGAGGAAGAAAGAAGAAGCACCCTTACAAGTTGCAACAATAGCTTTTATAGGATGAGTAGGTGGGAGTTATTGAAGTTAGATAGTCGAATCCAGGTATGTTACTATGTTAATTTAATTGTTGTGTTCATTTGCTATTATCATCTTTTTAAAATTTTAGATTTTTTAAATTAGTGTAAATAATGAGTCATCTCTCTCAGTTTTATTTTCTTTCTGCAAATCAATATTCCAGTGTATGTGTTGTTACCCCAAGTTCGGGAAAAATGATCATAAAACACTGATTATACCGTGTTTGATGAGAAAATTTATTATTTTGTTTCTATGTTAGCCACTTAGTGTGTCTACCATTGTTAATGGAATTTAAAATTAATATGTTGCTAAATTACATGAACTCACTCCAAGTGAAATTAAGTCGGAATTTTAGAATATAAAATTTGATCAACAATATACATTGTTTTAGGTTTTCAAAACGATTAACTAACGTTGGGGCACAAACATTGTTATTGGAATTTGCTTTTGTCGAATACTTTTTTTTATATTGGTCACTCTTTAGTTCAAAACAGCGGTGAATATATATTTAGTGATAAAATTTAGAAAGACTTTGACATGTTTTAGGAAATTAATAGTTTTATTAATATTTATAATTTATGCAAGGAGCTAAACAGACGACTTGTTTTACTGATTGGAAGGAGTATTATTTATATTCCATAATGGGTTGAGGATCAGAATATCTTTAAACTCTTAACAAGTTCCATAGATATGTACTTTCTCGATCTTTGATAGTTAACTTATTGAACTTATACAGGACTCTCATACTAATTCGAATTTTGAGAGGTCTTACAATTGTAAACACTCTAGAAAGAATGAAAATTGCTCCATTAAAAAAAGATTTCATCTAAAGCCACAACAAATGGTTTCAAGACTTCAAATTTATCCATTAAACTATGTGACCAAATGTGAATTTACCATTGTTCTACATGTTATAATTATACCATATTTGCACATAGTTTATAAAAGAATATGATTTCGCAGAAGGTAATATTGATTTGAACTTTGATAATATTTTATTTCAGTACTTATAAGCTAATATCTTTGAAATTAAAGATATGTACATTGATATTTATGTGGTGAAAATTTGAATTAATCTTTAGTTTCTGGTTATTTTTCAACTCTACTCTTATTAGAACGTGTAATCTTATTGTAATAGGAACTTTTATTTTAGTAAACTAATTTAGAGTATTGTTTAATAGGTGATTGTTCTGAACTGTTGCACAGAATGAGTGCGCACGCAGGACAACAATAGAAAAGCCATTTTCTTCAAGGTCATTAAATGAATGAGAGAAAATAGAAGTTTAGGTTTCTTAATAGTAGTTCAAACTATGCAGACTTTTTTTTAAGTATTTCACTTTGATTATTATGAACTTGCAAACATGCCATCAGTTTAGTTATGAATATTTTTTGCCCTAAGTTATAAATTATACAGTAACAAAGCAAACTTATACTTTGGTTTATACTTCCACATTTGCCATATCAACCATATTTTAATTACTCAATCATATTACACATCAATATGGAATTACAAATTATGTATTCTGATTTTTTTTAAAGTTTTTTTACTATTATTATAAATTTGGGATTATAAATTCTTCAATCAGGTTTGGTGCTAATGTGCTATGCAACTGTTTCTAGAGCTGGTATTTCTCTGATCTGCTTGTTGCTGCTTCGCATTTGAGATCCTCCAAGTTATAATGGTTTTAATTGTGGATTTTACCCCTTTTAGCTGTTTTTGGGTTTTTTTTGGTGTTGAGCACCAAATGTGTTTCGGTTTTTACAAGCTTTTTTTGTACTTATTGCTATTGATCTGCTTTTTTTTTAGAACACTTGTACTCCTTTTGCTTTGTTGGCTTTTTTTTATTGGGGTGTGTTCAGTTAAGTGAAGGGATTTGGATTTGCAAATCAGATATTCAGAGGTAGTGCTATTCATTTTGCTTTGGATTTGAATAGAGGAGAAATCGGGTTCTTGTTGAGACGAGGAGCCTAATTTTAGCCACTACTTTATGGCTCTCTAAAATCATGTTTAACTGATTGAGATTGTGGTGGTTGTTCAATGTTCATAAATTCAGTTTCTAGATCATCAGTAACTAATTTGTTTTTTGAATTAGAATATGTACAGGGATGCACACGTTTTCGCTGTTAGATCTCAACATGTGCAGAGATATAAACAGTGTGCTAACATTCACAAGGTATGCATAATTCTCTCTGCATTGGGACTTACATCCTTCCTCTTCAATTTGTTAAAAAAGTTGATTCTGAAAAGACTTAGTGTTACCTTATGATCTGGCCATCCTATGCTTGCTTGAGCATTTTTTATTTTTAGTTGCTTCTTCATAGATTTCTGTATGCTATGTAACAAAATAGTAGATCATTAAACCTTTTAAATTTCGTGTCTGCCTCTTCGGTTTTCAGCTAAATGTTCTTTAAATGTACATTGAACAACAATCAAGTTCATGATGAAAGAAATTGTTGGGGAGAAGCTTGACATGATATTTTCTTCACAATTAGATTATTCTTTGTTACAAGAAGAAGAGGAAGAAAGATCAGATATATGGAAACTATTCATAGAACAACTACGTTATTCTTCCTAATCACCCATTAATGGCCTGACATATGAAGCTGATAAGATTGATAATAAAAAGGAATCAGAAGTTGGTGTTGCCCCTCAAGAAATAGATGCTCATCCAGAGGAAGCTGATAGACATGAGCTAAATGCTGAAAGAAATGATTCAGGTGAAGAATTCCAAGGAAAATTTCCAGATGTGCCAATAGTACAAGAGAAAAAGGTTATTAAGGTACAAGGATTGTCCAATATCAGGCCTTCACTTCATGCCATTTAGGACATGATGAGAACTCGCGTTTAGAAAAAGAGTAATGTAAGTAAAGGGCATACTGGTGAAGCCAGAAAACCTCTTCATTCAGAAGAAGAAACTACGCTTGTCAAAGGAGCATTAGAAAAGGATTCTGAAGAATTTTATGATGTGGAGCGATCAGATCCTGTTAAAGAAGCTGTTTTCGTTAACAGTGAAAGTTTACCTATAAATGGCTGAGTTCAGGATATAGTTGATTTGGAATGTACTTCTCCCTGGAAAGAAGAGTTGGAGGTCCTTGTTCGAGGAGGGTTGCCAATGGCTGTAGGGGCGAGGTATATTTGTTAAGTCCAATTGGTTAAGATTTAGCTTTTATACATACTTTTCCCTGGGTATACCTTCATACTTAACTTTCTCCGTCCAAATTTCAGCTTTGACAAGCTTTTGTGGGAGTAAAGGCACGCCGACGTGAAAATTACTGCTAGGATTTGTTATCTCTAGAAACTGATTCTTGCCATAACAATAATCAAGATGAAAATATCGGCGGACCATGCAAAGAAGGTTTGGGTCTTTGTAAAAAATGGAAAGGGAAAATTGAAAAGGTTAATACTTCCAGATTTGCCATATCAACCATATTTTAATTACTCAATCATAGTACCTATCAATATGGAATTATAAATTCTAGCGGCTGAATTTCATTTTCAGAGTTTCTTATATGATTATTATAAACCGGGAATTATAAATTCTTCATTCAGGTATGGTGCTATGCAACTTTTTCAAGAGCTGGTGGTTTTTTAAAAACTAGGAGATACTCCCACATGCAGGGATAAGGTTAGATGTATAACTACATTGATTTTGTTTTCTTATTTTGATAATTTATCATTCTCTTTTCATGCAAAAGCTTTTGGTTTTTCAAATTACATCTTTGATGATAGTTATTTTGCGTCTTTTGTGTTATAGCATAGAATAAGAATATATACATTTTATATTTACCGCTTCAGATAGGATATATACATTTTAGAAACTCTACATCATTAAACTACATAATAGAATTTTACGAGGGTAAAGCATTCTTATTGATGTAACCCTAGATATTTTAATCACTAAAATAAGGGAACTACAACTTGCCTCTTGCTGTGTAATATGTTATCGGTCAAACCCTTGATACTTATGTGGGGCTATAGTGTATGGTCCTTTTCACCTTTTAAAACCCCCAAAGGTTCTTGTAGGCGAAAGGCCTTGGTTAAGGACGGACTACTCATTTGTTGGTACGTTATTTGTGTTAAAGTAAGGAGTCGGAACCAACGGAAAGGAAACTTTCATATTTCTTCTAGGTTCTCCTTGGTGTCTTTATATGCTAAAAATGACAAGAGAGAGCCACTTCCGTTGAGTTGTTGTTCTAGGTCAGGTTTTGTTGGCTTCTCGACCACCAATTACAGACCTGATGCACTTCGAGCAACCTTTTCATTTTATTGATGATTTCTATTTTGTTTTACGTCTTGAGGATTCGTGTCTTTCATATATAGTTTCCTTTGGACATACTGATTTATGTTATTGGCAAGCTGGATCTAGCTGGTCCTTTTATAATGAAAACCTTGGCAATTATGGTCAATTGCTGCAAGGTCCTTAAGTTTCCTCATGAATATACACATTGTTTTCTTGACGTTGATTTTTATTAGGTGTTGTTGACATAGGTAGAGAATCAATCAACAATCAACACCTCCTTCACATGGAGCCGAAGTCTCACAGGTATCCTATCAATGGCAATTCACCTCACAAATGACTTGATGCAGCTGTTGACCGAGAATGCTGATGACCATTTGTTATCATGGACATTTCCCGAAGAGGACTTGAAGAGGTTATGCAGTCACGGGTTCATGACTCAACGATGAGATCTAGGTGATTGTGTTATGTATCCAGCATTAAAGGCGCGCATCGCGCGCCCTAACTACCCTAGTATTTTTAAATATGTTCATAGCGTTAAAGGATCGCTTAATTTATTTATAAACACCGGCCTTATATTGATCTAGGTTTATTATATTCATGTAAATTTAAGTCTCCATTATTCTTTTGAAATTACAATATCTCACTCAAAGGGATCATTTGTTTTTTTTTTTAATAAAAAAAAAGTGCTATGTTAGGTACAAAGGGGGCAAAAAAGTTGGGAGACTCCAAAAATCCAATTACAATCAAGTAATTCCTGCCTATACAAGTTTTCTCTCAATTACAAAAAGGTCCATATGGTGTCTTTAGCTACAAGGGATAAAAATATAAAATGACTTATCATACTATCTTAGAGGGAAAAATGAAGAAATGATTTAAAACAAAATAAAAAAGGAATCACAAAACATCAAAACCTTAAAGACATATCACCTACTTGACATTCTCATCATCATAGATTGCTCCATTCAAGACATGGTTAACCAAAGGCATGATTAATATGCCAAAGATTAATCTATAGTATTAAATTAAAATTTGTCTTAAAATTATAATTATAATATACATAAAATTCTGTAAATAGATTACAATATTTATAGAATTTTATATGAAATTAAAATCTGTCTTATTTAGCATGATAAATTTCCCAATATTTTTCAAAACTATTTTCTTAAAAATCGCAAAATTTTTACAGCTCTTTGAAAAGCTATGCCAAATAAGCCCAAGTTATATTAGGCCCAGCCCAAAATTACACAATAGCCCAAATTCAGGCCCAGTTGCCACTTGCCAGGGCAATTGCCCCTCCCCCAAGTCACTAGGGTTCTTAGATAAACCCTGAAAACCCCTTCTTCCACCACTCTGCATCACCTGATCATCGGCGAAAATGGCGAATCAAGCGGCAGTTGCGTTCCTCACGAACATCGCCAGGGCGGCGTTTGGTCTCGGCGTCGGAATCACCGTTGTCAGCTCCTCCATCTACAACGTCGACGGCGGCGAGCGGGCCGTCCTCTTCGACCGACTCGGCGGAGTGAAGGATACCACCGTTGGGGAAGGCACTCACTTCCTGATCCCATGGCTCCAGAGGCCGTACATCTTCGACATCCGCACTCGCCCCCACAACTTCTCCTCCACTTCCGGCACGAAGGATCTTCAGATGGTGAATCTAGGTCTCCGTGTTCTGTCTCGCCCCGACGTCGAGAAGCTTCCCACCATTTTCCAGAACCTAGGGCTGGAGTATGATGAGAAGGTTCTGCCTTCGATTGGGAATGAGGTTTTGAAGGCCGTTGTGGCTCAGTTCAACGCCGATCAGCTGCTTACGGAGAGACCTAGGGTTTCGGCTATGGTCAAAGAAAGCTTGGTTAGGAGGTAAGATTTGAGATGCATTTCAGTGAATTGATTCTACATTGGTTAAATTTGACCCGTATGATGCCTGTTTCAATGAGATTTGCTGCTTTTCATATTATTTTTGTGGTTTCCGAAGTGCATTTTGGAAATTTTAGGGCAATATTGCACTTCATTATCTCGTTTCAGTGTGCTTTACCTAATAATCAGATTGGGATGTTAGGCTTGATCTTGAGTTATAACAAATGTTGGCTATAAGATGGTGGAAATTAATGCGTTTCTGAAGATTATATATCCTAGCTTCGGATTTTGATTAGTGGTTGCTGTTGTGATGTACCATTCTTAAGGACTGTTCTTAAAAAATAGTTGGGGCAATGTATGTTGAAATAAGATTTTATGCCATTGATTTTGGAAATGAATCTCTTTGCATCCCTTTACTTATGGAAATGTCAGTATATAGAGATGTAGATGCAATTGCTTTGCAAAGGCTTCATAGGGACTTGACTGGGCGACTGGTTAATTTAGTGTTCACATACTTATGGGAAGATAGTTTAACTTCTTTAGCTTCTCTTTAGGCGATCATTTTTGAAACTTTTAGATGATTATCTTCCTACTTCTCTTTGTTTATTGCTGACCATTAGGGGTGTGGCATCACCTCGATTGATCACTACTATGCCCTTATTAGAATCTTGAATTCTAAACACCAGGAATAGACAATTTGAATTTATAGGAAGGTGTAGGATTTCTAATATTCCGGATGTAGATGTAAGTGCAGTCCAGAATGTGTTTATAGCAATTCCATGCTCTAGAATATTGAGTTCAGAACCAAAATTTGAAAAACTTATGCATTGACAATGTTGATTTTTTTGTTTTGTATTTTCAGGGCCAAGGACTTCAATATTCTTTTGGATGATGTGGCTATCACTCACCTTTCTTATGGGGCTGACTTCTCCCGAGCTGTGGAGCAGAAGCAGGTTGCTCAGCAGGAGGCTGAGAGATCCAAATTCGTGGTGATGAAGGCGGAGCAAGAGAGAAGGGCTGCAGTTATTAGGGCAGAGGGAGAAAGTGAGGCAGCTAAGCTGATCTCAGATGCTACCGCAGCTGCTGGGATGGGAGTGGTTGAGCTCAGGAAAATTGAGGCTGCCAGGGAAAACGTGGCCACTATGTCGAGGAATAACAGTGTGATTTACTTTCCAAAGGGAAATCAGATGCTCATGGGTATGAATACTCGCTAAGAGTTCAGGTGAGTCAATAGTTTGGCATTATTTATTGGTTTCTATTGATAATCTCCTAACTTTTGCTGACTTGCATGTTTGTAGTACTGCTAGGGTTGCTACTTGTATTTTGGTTCTTTGGTTTCAGTTTAGTAGCAGAAAAATGCAGTGATTTCCTTAAAACAGCGATGCTGACCCCTAATACTGTTGAAAGTAAATTGATTACTTTTGGGAAAAACTGAGGAGTTTAATATGTGTGAGGATTCCATATTTTTCTTGCAATAAAACAAGTAAATATCTTTGATATATACTGTGTACGGATACTTTCCTTTTAATCAGTGTTATATATGGATTATGGACACCCTTCCTTTTAATCAGACTCACGGTGATAAAGCAAATTTTTGGACTGAATTGTTCTAGTCGTACTAGATTTGATATTTCTTTCAGTTAGTACCCTGTGACGGTCCAGTTTCCACTAGAACTCTTAGTTTCAGATTTCTTAGACATTAAAGGCGTCATATGTCGATATCAATGTGTGGTATATCTTCTGCTTGTTGCCTGTTGGTGTATGAAAAGGGGCTGCTTTTCTATAAAACTACTGGCATTGTGGTTATTTTTAATTTGGTCGAATGATACCAAATCTAGTGCTCAATACTAGAAGTTTGTATATGGATTTGCACTTTCTCTTCTTAGGGAAGTTGAGAGAAAATACTTGTACAGTTGCTTAACTTGATGTACAACTCTCTTGAATTCTACTAGACTTGATGAATTACAACTTGTGAAAAATAATTCTCAAAATTCTCCCCCTCTCTTTTGCAGAAAAATGCCAGGGTTACATGATCGAGATGCTGAAGCTTACATGCTGCAGTTCCTCCTTGAGAAGCTTCAATTCAACAGTTGTAATTACACTGATATTCAATAGACTTGTTTTTTTTTTTGGGCGATAATGATCATCAACTTTGCTGAATGTCAAGTTCTGCCTCTAGAAACAGTTTTTTCTTGGTTCAAAAGTACCCGTTTTTCAGGGAAAATAAGATATCTGACTTTGATAAATGCCCATGTTTCCCAAAATTTTGAGTCTTTAACTACTATCACGGAAACGAGTCATTTGTTATGCTGAATCACAGATGATGATGCGCCATGGTGCTTCGATCCTTTTCCAGGTAGGTGTGATAACCTATGAGATCCCGTTTGCTCCACTGGAATACAGATTACATCCGAACAACGAAATTATATGAATTTGATCTCCTCTAATTTTTATGGTTGTAACTGTAAGCAATGGTCACATTTTAAAATTGAATTTCAAGTTCTCAGTAGCCAAGCTGTGGTATTGGTATTTCCAGCAGCTTCCCAATGCTGCAAACTACTTGCATAGATCTATCTTCTATGTATCATCACATATCATCCTCAGTTTGCAGTTCGCACTTTGGGTCGTATCCTTGTTTAACATCTTGATATAATCGGGAAAAGGGCATGTATATTGCAACTCTCAAGACTTGCTATAAGTGGGATATATTGGGTTTGTTGTTATTGTGGTGTATTTGGGGATGTCGAGGTGGTGTTATTTGGCAGTGATCAATTGATGAACGGTTCATCAGTGTGTTCACTGTCAGCGACGAAGGACTAGCTCGCATTCTTGATTTGAGATTCATCAACGAGGTAAGTGAAAGATGAAGTCTAGTGAAAATATGTATTTTCAATTGATACCTCAGTATTTTATCAGAGACATTGTATCTATTAATGCTTACAATGCATACCTCTTGCTCTCGCAGTGTCAAAATTTTAAATAAAAATAAAAGATTATTAAAATACTCGTAGTATAAGGCACGGGCACTACACTAGTAATATTCTGCTTATTCAACTACTACTCGAATTCTCAAAACCAAGTTGAAGCGCGCGCTGAGTAACGATATCTTCTCAGCAAGAGGCCATATGCCGGACCAAGTCCACCACCCGGTTACTGCAACCGAGCAAGACACAGTTAAACAAGAGAGCTGATGATCATGGAGATACATATATGACCATGGAGATCAAGGAAGTATGTTACCTGTAGCCCCATTCGTTGTCGTACCATGACACGAGCTTCACAAAGTTGTCGTTCAACGAGATCCCAGCCTTTGCGTCAAAAATGCTTGACCTGCACATAAGATAGAATAGAAGTCCATTAACCGCGACTCCAAGTCATGGTTTAGTGCTATGCCTATGAATCTGTGTTGAATCCCTTACCTGTTGTCGCCTACAAAGTCGGTTGAGACGACATCATCCTCAGTGTAGCCGAGGATTCCCTTCATTGAACCCTCAGACTCCTCCCTGTTCAAACCAACAAGCGTTTATAAGAGCTCATATAGACTGGAGCTTAGCATAGAGAGCGACATTCGTACTTGATAGCCGCCTTGATCTGGCAATAGCTCGCCGCCTTCTCCAATCTGACCGTCAGATCAACCACAGAGACGTCGACAGTAGGAACACGGAATGCCATTCCAGTTAACTTTCCATTCAATGCAGGCAAAACCTTCCCTACTGCCTGAAGAAATCAGTCAGTCAAGATGGATCTTAGCGAGTGCTAACTCGTAAGAAGAAAGAAAACGAATGCGTTTAAGTTCATTTATCCGAGAAGGCACCTTAGCTGCTCCGGTGCTGCTAGGAATGATGTTGAACGAAGCTGCTCTTCCGCCTCTCCAGTCCTTCATAGACGGGCCATCAACCGTCTTTTGTGTAGCTGAAACGTCGCCATTAGAGATTAGTACATAGTAGATAGGAAGATAATTGGTTGATTGAAGATGAGTAGAGATGATGCAGACCGGTCATGGAGTGGACAGTGGTCATAAGGCCCTCAACAATGCCGAATTTGTCATTAACAACCTGTGCAAAACACGGGGAATAAGACGATTTGTATTCGTAGTTGAGACGAAAAAACAAGTGCAAGAACTCAAGATTGATGCCTTTGCTAGAGGAGCAAGGCAGTTGGTGGTGCAGCTTGCGTTGGAGACAATGTTGATGTCGGATTTGTAGTCCTTCTCGTTCACTCCCATGACGAACATCGGTGCATCCTTGCTAGGAGCCGAGATGATGACCTTCTTCGCGCCTCCCTGATGATATTCATACACATTGGAGGTTCAAGTTTGGGCTATATAGAGAGCTAAAACGAAGGAAAGTCATGTCTATGAACCTTTAGGTGAGCCGCGGCTTTGTCCTGATCGGTGAAAACACCTGTTGATTCGACCACAAAGTCAGCTCCACTCGCGCCCCATGGGATCTCCTCCGGGTTCCTATTCGAATAAGATCATGTCCATTATGGACTAAGCTATAGGGATCCTCAAAAAAGACGAGATTTCGGAAGGATCAAGGGGCCAATACCTCATGCCAAAGACGGCGATAGGCTTGTCTCCGAAGAGAAGGGTCTTATCATCCTTCATCTTGAGATCACTGTGCTTCCACTGTCCATGAACACTGTCATACTTGAACATGTACACCTGCAAGGCCAAATCCAAAGATCAAACCGAGTTTTCGAGAAGAAACACTCGTTTGCACCAATGATGTGAAGGGAAAATCAATGTAGTCATACCATGTAATCGGTGGAGATGAAGGGATCGTTGACAGCAACGAGCTCGACATCATCTCTCTGCATCGCTACTCTCGCCACCAAACGACCAATCCTTCCGAAACCTTCGCAATGACCCACAGAAATCAGTAACAACTATAGTGCAACAAGATGTTAGAAAAAGGACCAAAAATACAGTATTGCAATGTTTTTGACTCACCATTGATTCCAATCTTTACCTTGCCTGGAATTCATCATTCAAAAGGACCAAAAATTAGGATTAAAAGAAATTATTCAATCTTAATAAGACTTCAAATGATCAAAATCAAACTATTATGTATAAAAACATCACTCATGAAACTTTTAAAAAATACAGAATTGTAAAAGATTGCGTACTCATGATGATCGAGATGAGAGGAGTAGTCCACAAAGCGAGGATTAAAGGTTCTTTTGCTTGTTTGTTTTGAATGAAAAAAAAAAATCTTTTTTTTTGTTGGTTGAATGAAGAATGCAAAAAAGTAGGGTGGTATAAATAGTGAAAATGAAGGTAGTTTGTGAATTGATCTCTGCAGCTCTAATGGCTTTGCAAGATCATCGGCGAGTTTCCTGTTTTGTGTGAAGCCGGAAGAACAGCTGCAGGAAGTTTGAATGCTTCTTTTACATTGAATGATCCATTGGTGTTCACTTTGACATGACTTTTTCCTAACAATTTCTTACATCTAAAAATAGGAATCCATCCCCTTCTCATTGTAGGAAAATTTATCCGACGTGTAATTGACTCGAATCGTAGAGATTGGCTATAAGACTGGAAGACATTGGTGTTACCTTTTGTAATTTTTCAGTTCTTGAAATGCAGAGAAGGATAAAACTCAAAAGCAGTGAAGAAAAAAGTTCAATCAGTGTAGCTTTGAGATTCGAATAAGTTCGATTTTGAGTAATTTTAGTTCAGAGCAATGAAGGGAGATCAATTGGTGCGGTTTTAGATTGGAATCTTTACGAGTTCAATCGACATCTAAGGTGAAGGAGAAGGTTGTTACAGCTAAAACAGAGAGCAAACAACCACCCCAACTTCGTCTACTAAGCGTAACCACCCCAAAGTTCAGGATATATTTTGCAATTTTCTATTCATCTTAACAATGGTTCTTTAATTGATCAAGGGACATTGATTAGTAGTAAGAGATCATTGGTTAAAATACCAATGGTATGTTTTGATTCTTCAATGCTAAAAAAGAGGCTTCAAAATTCAGCATTTTTAACAATACTCTCTTACCTAGACCCGTCAAACGGGTCATTCGGGTCGGGTCACTTCGGATCTCGGGTAAAACGGGTTCCGGGTATTTCCGGGTTGACTAAAACCCGGGTTTGACCGGGTTTCGGGTCGATTTCGGGTTTGTCAATTTTTTCTTTTTTAAATTAAAAAAATCATGATTTGATAATTTTGCAATAAATTTTAATTATATATATAATTAATTATAAATCAACCGGGTCAACGGTTCAATCGGGTAAAATCGGGTCAAAATTACCGGGTCAATTGGGTCACCGGGTCGAAACCCAGATTACCCGGAAAATTTCCGGTTTTTCGGGTTCGAGTCGAAAAAAATTTATGAGTCAAAATTTCCGGGTTCGGGTCCAAAATTTTCCGAGCGTTCGGGTCGGGTTGTGTTTTGACAGGTCTACTCTTACCCAATGCCTTAAAGATTGCTGACAAATTTGACATTTTTTCGAAATCAGCAGTGACCCAACTTCAGCATTTTTAACAGTCTTACCCAATGCCTAACATTGCTGACAAAACGAATGGTAGCAGTGACCTAACAATCTTACCCAATGCTTAACAGCATTTTTAGCAATACTCTTTTACCGGATCCCCTTAGCATTGCTGACAAAACGTTACTTCAACGTCCAGAGTTGAAATACTAAACGATACCCTTCCAACAACTTCTTGTTTTATTGATATTTTTTGTGAATAAGATGGTAAATTGCAGCAAACAGATGCACTGAAAATTTAAATGCAGCCAGAAAGGATCTTTCTGTAAACGCAAGAGAAATGTTAAAAGCATCTGACATCTGAATTCAAAGTCCTTTATTCCCAAAACACAAATTCGGCGTAAACAGAAAGAACAGGAAAAGTGTATAGTGAAGTTAGTGATTCATAACAGGGGTGATATTTTTTTTGGTTGGAAACAACAGGGATGTTTTAGGAGGTGATGAATTGTACACAGGAACTGTATTTCACAAGGTCTAAGAAAGGATGCAGCTTGCTCTGATGCGATGACGGCAAAGCCAGCAGCAGAGCCTGCCCGTGCAGCACCAACAACGCTGTTTGAGAGTGACATTGCCGGAGGAGGAAGAAGCACTGCAACCAACTTCATAATGCATCTGAAGACGGGTGCTTCCCAGAATCCCCTCATTTCCCTGCTTTCATACAGGAGACTTGAGATCATCAACTCCACTGAATCTGACCATCACTGGCTTAGTGTTACACTCTATGAGAGATGATGACACAGATGATTAGATGATAGGGATTACGTTGTGACGAATCACCAAGAGAGGGCGGTTGTTGATCAGTAAAAATAGCCTGATCACAACATGACACAGCTTATTTAGACAAAATCACACACAACTAGCAGCTTGCAGGCACAATCTGTATAGCAAAGTCAAGGAGTTTCTTCAGCTTTAATTGACAGTCTTCGACAATTATGGCATTATGCTTCAACTGATCTTGCTTTATGCATTTGAGAAGCAGCTTGGTCACACATATATTGCATTCTTCCGTCGTAAGTTTACCACATCAGCTTGCAGACACATTGCATTCTTCCTTTTTTTTCTATTTTTTTTTTTCCATTTTTTGGGGACAAACTGGCAGGCAGCAGAGAAAGCAAGCAACTTCAACAAAGAACTAGAAATCAGGCGATCATCAGATATAAGATCGGAGCTATCTAATCTTGCGTTTACGTAGGCGAACAGCAGGAGTCCTGTAATTTTGCAGATTAATAGCAACATATTTCCCTTCCCAAGTCCGGAAGAACGATCATCTTTCTTCAGCTGGCAAAAAAAATACCGAGAATCTGACTCCCAACTAGCCATAGAAGCAGAAGTAACTTGTGGCTTGACAGAATATGGGCTGGTTGAAAATTGAAATACCCTCTTGCCTCCCGGCCTCTTGGCAGTTGAAGATCTTGTCCCAACAGTCTAAACAGATAGCGTCCAGAACAAATGTCTCCACATAATCACGGTTGGTGAGGCAACATCCACAATTGATACAACGGTTAACGCATAGGAAACAAGCTTTGCAAGAGTTAGCGGCCTCGGCCTTTTGGCAACTCTCTGTTGGACAGTCATACACGAGCCTCACTTCATTGCATCTAGGGCACTTCTCTATATCAATGCGCCGATCATCATCAATAGAAATACAAGAATGACCATCGTGATAATACACCGGTTTATGAGGCCTAGATTGTAGTTGTTCGTCCACACGAAGTAAGACCTTCAGCTCCTCATACTGTTCACTTGTAACACCAGAAATGCCTCCAATTCTTAACTGTTTTAGCGCCAATGCCCCAGCAGACTTGAATGTCGTTAGCAAGCCTTCAATGCTTAGTCTAAAACATCCAGGCACACTCAACTACAATGAAAAAAAGATAAATATGTGAGGATTGCGTTACCAATCGCAAGGAAAAGCACTGTGTTTAATATCATAACATGGAATAAAACAGTAATGCGAAAGGCAAATAGTTATTTGCAATCAATGACTAACTATTTAGGTAACATCTTGGCATTTTCATTCTTTTAAGCATCCTCCTGCAAACTTGATTTTTGTTAAGACAATTTTGTAGTCATACAAATGCATTAAAATGCACGTTGGCCCCTTGATCAGGATGCTTTTACCTTATAAGCAACATTATAATTGACCCTACAAAACATTATAATCGACCCTACAATACAATAAAAGCAAAAGGCGCTTTATAAATATGAAAACCCTAAGTATTAAACCAAAGATATCAAAGGACCAATTTAAAGCCAATCTTGACATCATGGAAAGTGGCCCAAAAGTTCAACATGGAGGCATTCACAGTCGAATAAGTTATTCATATAGGGCATGAAGTTGAAAGGCATTCATCTTACTAGTAATAAACATTGTAAATACTGACCTTTGTGAGACCTGGATTGCTGTCAATAATTTGGTTGATACTAGCATTTGTGATCCGAAAACACCCAACCAAGGTCAAGCTCTTGAGAAGCCCACAAGCCCGGCTAGTTAGCCTTATAAGAGACTCATCACTAATTATGTTATTCAATGGATGATCCACATTAACATGCATCCACATTGAAGGATCACTTTTGACAGCAGTGTTGAGCGACTTGCAAACCGTTTCAACCGATAGTAAATCCTTGACACCGAGATACCTAAGGGCCAAAAACATGGCATAATGTGGTTCCCCTCCCTGTCTTTCGTCTGTGATCTCACTACATCCTTGGACATCTTCAATAATAGAGCAAGCATCTGAATCAGCCTCAGAACCTAGATTAAGAAACTCCTCCATATCATTTGCCACAATAACCCTATCAAATGAGATAGTGTTCAGTTTTGAATCAGATTCATCATTTCCAGCTTCGGGCATAAACCTTACCCTGCCCCTGCACACCAAATTCAATCCGAAAACCAACCCATCACCTCCCCTACCATTCACATAATCGCCGCTTTCAAATGACCAATCTATATCCTCCAAGCCCTCAAAGGAGCCAGTGATTCCCCAAAAAGCAGTGGACACATCCATTCCAAAGGGATCAGAGGGCAATAAATCAGCAACATCTCTTAGAGCATGCCCATAAGACACATGCTCTTCGAGATTGCCCTTCCCCTCGCCACCAACCAGCGATTCGCTGCAACCCTGAGATTCATCCACTCGATGGCCATCAATCGAAAACCCATTCGGCTTCCCATCAGATTCCATGTTGCCCATTTCAGGAATAAGCCTAACCCTACCCCGGCAAAGCAAATTCAGCCCCGGAAGCAACCCATCCCCTCCTCGATTACCCTCAAACTCCCCCTTCCTTGAATCCATCACCTGTGGCAGCAATTCAGCCTCCAAACCCTCATCAGATGCCGTAATCTCCTCAGAATCGCTTTCCCGGTCCATTTCAAAGGGATCAGATGGCAAAAGATCAGCAATGTCAACCGGAGACGGCCTACAGAAGCCCTGGATTCTGAAATTCCCCTTCTCCTCCATCAAATTATCCAATTCCGTCGACGGATTCGACATTGCGGCCCGCAATCAACAGTAGAATCCAAACCCTAAATCGCCCACCAATCCCTGGTGTCCTGGAAACAACAATCAGGAAGAGCCCACAAAATTGAAAAATACGCCCCCCAATTAAATGAATTCCTCTTTGAATCAGAAATCCAGAAACAAAGACGCACCAGGCAATACCAACACCGGGATTCAGAATTCAGAGAGCATGAGATGAATCCCAACGAAATTGATACATGGGCAAGAAAGATTCGAATCTTCTGAGAAAGGCACAACACCGAAAAGGGGCAAAAAAACCAAAGGGCGCCAGCACCCACGCAAACCAAAAACACGCCGAAAGAGAAGTTGTGAAAGGTTGGTTGGTTAGAAAAAAAAACCCTAAAAAAAACAGATCGTCAACTTATTTGGAATTGGAGGGAGGAGGAGGGGGAGAGAGAAAGAGGGAGGGCATCACAAATCCGGAGGAGGAGAGAAATTGCGAATTTTCAGGAAGAAACCAAAAATTGGAGTCCAGAGATGAGATTCTAAGCCATAAATTTTCGGGCGTTCATTTATTTTTCTAATTTCCCGTTTTGGGCTTTTGGTTTTTTTTTCCCCCTTGTTTTCTTTTCTCTTTTATAATGCACACAAAATACATGGAGAAAATAATTCAATTTTATGGAGTACTATTTAAAGTATACAATATCATCAATATCAGTCCATAAATATATCGTAATAAATTATGTCACGTCGTATTTAGAATGTTTTTAAATGTAATCTATATGTTCTTGGAATTATATCGTATCAATATTTTAAAAAATACGTATTTAGAATGTTTTTAAATGTAATCTATATGTTCTTGGAATTATATCGTATCAATATTTTAAAAAATATTATATCATGTTATTGTCTAATTTGGAATTATTATGTTATTGCCAACCTAAAATATAAGGTTTTTAAGCGTATTTTGAGAAACTAAAAACAATATAAAATTATTAGTTTTTATTAATTTATTAAAAATAAAATTTATATTTATTATTCATGTTGATTCATAATTAGATAGGAATATTCATTTGAATATAATTTATACGAATATTTATTTGAATAATATTCATCCAAATATTTTCCTCATATTCATTAGAACATTAATAACCCACATATTCATATGAATAGGAGACATAAATTCCACATTCATATTTAATTTACCAATAATTTTTTTAATAAAAGGTGTTAGAAAGAATAAAAGATATGGAGAGAGAAGCTTATCAATTCTTTTAAAAGATATTTTTGCCAATTTATTTGTTTTGATATTGAAATGAATCAATTCATCTAACCTCATCCAATGGTACTATATATTCTCACGAATGCACAGTAAGAAGCAAATACATTAAAAAGTTATTTTATATACATACATATATATCAGTAACAAACCAATTCTAACATCAAATTTAATACATAATCATCAATTTATTACGGTGGCCCCAACACGAATAATATAGAAATTATGAATCAACGTGAATAAATTGATCATAAAAAAAAAAGAATAAGTATATTTTTATTTATGACTTAGAATAAAACATTTGATTTTATAGATTTATGACTTAGGAGAAAACATTTTATCCCTTATTGGATTGTGACACACAAATAAAACTATACCACTATTTTTTTTTTAAAAAAAGTCTTCTCTGTATCTCATTCATTACATTGTTTCAAAATTTGATAATTTTATGTTGATAGGAAGAATATATGCAAATGGGTTCCATTCCATTCCATGAATTGAGAGGTAGATAAGTCACATGTTCCAAATGTTGGTGTAAAAAGATAGTGATGGGAATGAGGAATTAAAGTTAGTTGAGAAGTAAAGAAATTCCTCCCTTGCTTTTGGGGTGAAACACATAACTTATCCTACTTCACAGCCTCACTTGGATTGCTTTGCTTTGCATTCATCTTATTCTATGTTCCTAACTCCACTACATTACATTTCCCTAAATTACTATATATGTATATAACCTACCATCCAAACTTCCTAGCTAGCTAGCTAGCTTGTTTATGAGGGTATGTCTTCTAAGTTCTAACACAAATATTTAATATAAATATATATAAAAGGTAGAAATTCACTTAAAACTTTTCGACCAAAAAAATACGAGTATATATATATAATCAACAACAAACTCGGCAAAATTCATCCAAATTAAAAAGGGATATATAAAGGGTTTGAGTTGTACGCGCTTTTTCTCCGATTACTCTTTACAATGTTTCTTAGTGTCTCAATTATGTCGTATAAAACAGACGTGTACAAACACACACCAACCATAGAAATAAACAACAAACTAAAAATACACAAACAATTGAAATTTAAGAATAGCGTACCTAGAAAAGCATAGAAACAGAAATAGTGAGAGGATGAAATAGTCATCCTCAAGTCGGATAACACTTCTCCACTGTCCGTACTCAATCTCTTGCCACGTTCTCTATAAGGTCCATAAAGGTATAAGGTCCTCCCTAGCTAATCACTTCCCAAACTCTTCTTTAGTCGCCCCTGTAACACATACATTCTCCATAGCAAGATTGTCACACTCACACCTACCGACTGGTATACTTATGTTAAACACATAAACTCAATGATCCGAGCAAAGATTGAATTTTTGTAACTTTGTATATAGTTTTTCTTTGGCATTAAGAAGTGATACATTTGTTACAATAGTATACCACCTGAGGTTTGTTACAACCGGAAACAACAACAACAACAAAAAGTACAACAACGTTTATAAGGAAACAAGCACACATGTTATAAGACTTTAGGAGCTCCTTTTGTTCCCTTATACATGCTTAATGGTGATCAACCTCTTTCCTAAAGAGAAGGTGGCCTCCATTTGTAGCCATGGGTCTGGACATATCCGAGCTTCTTCATCAGCTCGTCTGCTGCTTCTGGCCCTCGGCTTCCTTGCTTGTATGCATCCGGCTTCATCTCCCCCTTGTCTATTCTGTGCAACAACGGTGTGAAGATCTCCCACGCAGCCTGTCGACAATCACAAAGGTTCCGAGTTTAGACCCTTGGAAGGTACCTAAACATAGGCCAATCAATGTGTAAGTTGTCGTTGTTACCTTCAACTCGTCTCTGCGGACAAAATGCTGTTGATCGCCTCTTATGCTGTGCAAAAGCAATTCAAGAGTTAGTCATTAAGATATGTTCTTTGTCATATGACATGATACATTATGATAAGAATCATGATTCTTACGTATCGAGTATTAGACGTTCATAGGCCTCTGGAATTGCGACGTCTTGGTAACGTTGTTTGTACGACAAGTCGAGTTCACTTTGTGCAGTTGCCATATCCAGCCCCGGCTGCTTCACCTGTGCAGATCCGAAGAAAAACACATCAACTTAGGCCACCATCAAATAGACCTCAACCAACGAAGATCAAATTGCATACGTTGAGCTTGAGGTACATGGCTTCCGAAGGCTGTAGTCGTATAACGAATTCGTTCCTACCATTGTTCTTGCCTGGTAAAAGACAACAAAATCCGACATCAGTCAAGTTATAACTTCAAATCCGATAACACGAAGATCGAAAAGGTAAGATATCATACATTTGAAAATGTCGCCAGGAACGCCCTTAAACTGAATGCGAATTTCAGCTTTTCGACTATCTAGCGCCTTCCCTGCCTTGAGTATAAATGGAATGCCTTCCCATCTTTCGTTGTCGATTCGTAGAACCACTGATGCAAATGTGGGCGTGTTCGAGTTGTCGGGAACAGTTGGATCACTTCTGTAGCCTTCGTATTGTCCGAGTACTACCTCGTCGTCCTTTATGGGCAGCACTGATTCGAGCACCTGAAAGCCGAATCACAACCAAAATGACCATTTCGGAACACTGAGCCAAAGGACAAGTCATGTAAAGTACCTTCACTTTCTCGTCTCGGATATGCTCCGGCTTGAGAGAGACCGGCTTCTCCATTGCCACCAAGCAAAGAACCTGCGACGATGAACCGGACTTAGAATTGAAACCGAAAAATTGTATCAAAATACGAACAACATAACGCGGGCATTCTTGCCTGTAAGAGGTGGTTTTGAATGATGTCTCGGATGATCCTGCGTCGAAAAAAAGGTACATTGTTAGTTGATTTTCGTAAGACACCGCTATTTTTAACTAACATAACGGAATAGCGAATTCGAACCCATATTCGTCAAAGTATCCACCGCGGCCATCAGTTCCGAAATCCTCCCTGAAGACGATCTGCCAGCACAAGATGTAAAATGTACGACAAGCGCGATCTATGTAGGAAATGTATGTTCTATAAGTTCAAGATCTTCGACTTACCTGTACACTATCGATGTTATCTCGGTTCCAAAGAGGCAGGAAAAATCGGTTTGCGAAACGAAGCACCAGCTGAAACAAGAAGACACAAACTAAGGCAAAATTAACCGAAAAACTGTTGAGATAGAGATGTGAATGAGACCAAAAGAGCCCCACATCAAAAGTTGAACATATAACGCTTAGTGTATGAGTCGGTGAGCTACTCCTTCTATTGTCAACTGCGCCCGTGCACACGACCCCAGTCATAGGTCCGAGTTGGACTTTCATAAAAATAAACAACAACAACATTAGGCAGGATTCATTTACCAAGTTCTGTACTAGTTCCTTTCCCAAGTAGTGATCAATTCGGTACACTTGAGATTCGTCGAACAGCTTCGCAATGTGGGAGCTTAGCTCCTCCGAGGAATCCAAGTCCTTTCCAAACGGCTTCTCAACGACAATCCGAGTCCATCCATCGTTATCAGCTGCAAGACAGTGAGCTTAAGCATCGGTATACTAACTTAGTAAGACATGAATTTCTTCGAGCAAAGAAAACACATACACTTGTTCATACAACACAACCGGATCATCTTGCAAACGGATGGATAAACCGATGGAGGAAGCGCGAGATAGAAGAGTCTTCTAGATGATTTGTCACACTCCTGCTTGGCTATCTCCTTGTCAAGAACACGAAATCCCTCCTCGGAATCGTAACTTCCGCTTACATACTTTATCTACGAAATCGACAAAAAGGATCACACCATTGCAATGAAGACGAAATCGTCTAAGATAGCTATATGAGCTTGTACAAGAAGCTACCAATTACCAGCTGAAGAAACTTATTGACTTGCTCGGATTGATCGGATTTCGAGTCCTTCCCTTGCATAAGATACCCTCGAATGCGATCTTTCAGCTCGTTGTCCGAAATCTTAGACCTTGCATAGCCGAAAATGTGCACTTCGTCCTGCTTCAAAAATCCCTGTGGATCCCAAAACGCCGAAAAGTCAACAGAATGGAGAGGTTAAGCTTTTGTGATAGAAAGGTGGATTGAAACGAACTGTAGTACTTGTCGGAAGAGATTGAAGAGGGCGGGAAAAGTCTTCTTCTTGGCAAGATCGCCGGAGGCGCCAAGAACAATGATGCAAAGAGAGCCACATTCGGTCGAATCTTCGGAATCTGTTGTTTCTGTGAAGGCATCGCCAGCTCTCTTTTCTATAGTCCACTCTCCGGTCCCCATTGATTCTCAATCGATCAATGAAACTGCAACAAAAGATCTAATTCAGTAACTAATTGATTCAATTTTAGCACAGAAAAAATCTGGAAAATTAAAAATAGAAAAGCAAAATTGATGGAATTAAATTGATGAGGATCAATTGAAGATGGACTTACAAGCTACAAAAGATGTGAGTTCGATCAATCTGGAGAATGTTTATGAAGATATTTTGATTTTTGGGGGTAAGATAATGTGGGAGATGAAGTACTTGAATTATATATAAGGAGGTGTGGATGCCATTATTTGAGTGGGTGGGGTGCGTTGATCGCAAGTGATGAAGGGGATGGGTGTTTCGTTGCTCACCACAACTTGATCGATCTTTCTCTTGATAGTTTAGGCAATTACATAAATTTGGATATTCTTGTTTACCCAAAAAATAAATAAATTAGATATTCTCTTGGGTGATTTTAGTACTTGGCCTTTTTTGAATATTCAATTGGACATTTTTTGTTTACAGTAATGTCACGTTGATGCCAACCCATTTTGATGCCAACTTTTTTTTTTTTTAGTGATGCCATATTTTACCGTTTTGATGTCAAAATTTTACTATATTTTATTTTCACTTTGATGCCACTTTCCTAATGGAATGATTGGATGACACTTTTTTAATATCACTTTTTTTAAACATTGATGACATTTTTTGTTTACAGTAATGTCACGTTGATCATTGATGCCATTTTTTTTACTGTTAACGTCAGATGGCACTTTTTTTATGTCAATTTTTTGATGATATTTTTTTTACCGTGATGCCATATTTTTGATGATATTTTTTCAAAGTAGTATTTTTGATGACATTTTTTTCTTTAATGTGATACAAATTTTTCAAAATGGTATTTTGATGTCATTTTTATAATGTAATTATTTGATGCCATTTTTTTTAATCAAATCGATTGATGCCACATGTTTTTAATTTAATCAATTGTATATCGATTTATTTTCATCGATTATACTTTCATTCACTGATGACACGTTTGTGATTACACTTCATTGATGCAATCACTTGTGGTGACATATTCATTAAATTTTTATTCATGGATGATATTTGTTATTACGCTTCATTAATCACAATTATTTATGGTGACAATTTTATATAATTGATGACATAAGAGATTAAAACGTGGAATCAAAATATTGTCACCTTATTGCACATATAAAAATACAAAGTTTTTGAAACTACGACATTAATATTGGTTGTATACGTAAAAACACCTATTATAACATGTCATCAACTAAAAAAATGCATCAATGTAAGTAATATAATGCGGAATCAATAAAATATAGGGTCAACCACTTCGGGGGTTACATATCATCTTCAGGATATGTGAATACTTCACAAGGACAAAATATGCATCCCTGAAAGTTTTAGGCCGCTTTATGTAATTATATAAAATATAGGTCCAATTTGTAATTTTTAAAAATTTCGGTCCGGTTTCGTGATTTATTAGAAATTACAACACAAACCCTTCTTCTTCCCCGTTGGAAATTTGCAGGGCGGCGGCGGGTCAAAATTAAATTCCAGATCTGGTGTATTAGGCTTAGGGAGGACCAGGCCACGACGTCGGCGACCAAGGGGAGGGGCTGGGTGGTGGTTGAGGGTGGGCTCGGGCTATTGAAGTCTGAAATCGAGGGGAGAGGTTGCGAGGGGGGTTCTGCGGGGGGGTGAGGATGCGAGGGTAGGGAGCGGGCTCGGGGAGGGGGTTCGGTTGGGGTTGGGGTCGCGCCGACGACAAGCAACAACCGGAGGAGGTGACCGGCGGTGGTGATTGGTGGACGCAAACGAGCGGCGGGAGGGAGGGAGAAGACATTGGACATTTGGACCACAAATTGGAGTACTGTCGGGGAAGGAGAGTGGGTGAAGGAGAAAGGGTCTAGAACGCCCAGTAAAAATTTAATGAGGATTTCGCCGGCTAAAAAAATAATTAAAGAGGCTAACTAGCTAATCAAATATACAAAAGGGTTCAAATCACCAAATTCCCTCTATTCTCTTAGCATATATAGATTACAAATACTACCTTGTTTAAAAATATAACAGCTCGTTTGGTTTGAGGTGGGAATTGAAATTTCCGAGAATTTACTTCATAGGAATTGAATTTCCGTAAAGTTCAATTTATGAGAATTGTGAAAATATGTTTGGTTGATTTTTAATTCTAGATCATTAAATAGAGGAATTGATAATTTCTAAATTAAAAAATGTGAAAGTTGAACTTACTTAGGGGTACAAGGTCAGAGAACTTCCTCCAAATTGAATGAATTCAAATTCCTGGGAAGTTGAATTCCTGTGTTTTTAGATGTTTAAAATATCAACCAAACGCATAATTTTCTCTTACTTCTTGGGATTTTATAGTTCCTGGGTTTTTGAATGGCTAACCAAACAAGCCCTAAGTTTTTATAGAACTTCCATTTTTTTAAAAAGTTTTAAAATACAGTAAAATATTAAAATTTTCAAGTTTTTTTTTCTAAAGCACACCTTATATATTAGATTTTTTTATATAACAAAAACACCTTATATCATATATAAATATATAATCCATTAATTGAAGCACCAACCTTTATTTTCATGTTAATATTTTGGTGATCTTTTATGTGTATAGCCGAAACTACTTATTTTACTAATGATTTTTATTTTTAAAACCTTATATAATAGGTTTTTTAAAATAAAACACCTTAATTTTTTGAAAAATATTAACAAAACCATTTATATAATTTACTTCATTCAGTTGAATCACCAACTTCTATTTTCCAACCTAATATTATTATTTTTTATGATATTTTATTTAAGTCACCGTTATTTAATTAATTATTTATTTTAAAAAATAAAATAATTATAGAATAAATATTATAACATTATCTTTTTTTATAACAATCCACATATTTTTTATCTTTTGATTTATTATATAAGATTTAAAATAAATTAAAACACATAAAATATAACCTTTCAATTTTTAAAATAAATTAAAACGTATAAAATGTAAACCTTTGATTTTTTTTAAACAAATATCATAAGATTATATTTTGATTTGTCGGAAAAATAAATTTTAAGGGTGCTAATTTGTTACAAAAAGCTATATTATATAAGGTGCCTTAAAAAAGTGTTAATTAAACAGGGCATTTCAGTTATAGATATAAAATATTACTGGAAAATTAAACACGTGGCCGAAAAATAGAGATTGATGCTTCAATTAAATAAATTATATTATATAAGACGTTTTTGTTTTAAAAAAAATAAAAGATGTTTTGTTAAACAAAACTCTATTATAAAAGGAAAAAAAACATTTTTAAAATTAATTTCATGCTTTAAGAAGTATGAAATTTTAAAAAACGTTTTACTATAATTTTTAACTTCTTAAAAAAAAATATGTAAATCTTAAAAGAAATTAGGGTAATTTACACTTAACCACCCCTTATTGTTCTTGGTTTGCAATTAATCACCCGTAATACAAGAAATTATAAGTAACCACCCGCTATACCACTTCCGTGTTCAACTAACCACCCATCCAAACCTGCTGTTAAGTCCCTGTTAAAATGAATTGAAATTCAATCGAGTTGCCTCCATGGCCCTCCCCTCCCCGATCCGGACTCTAAACCCTTCTCCCGCACCCCCCGACTCCCAACCCTATTCAATTTCAAACTCCCAGAACGCAGAACTTGCCCAAGCCAATGGCGACATTGCGAACCCGACGACTCCCATCGAAACTCAATCGAGTTTCCGCGAGATATGTGGTCCTTACTTTCTTGACAATCTCCACACAACCTCAACGACCAACAACATGCTACTCCATCAGGAGTTCTCAACCCCATTAATCAAAGCACCACATAGAAGGCAGGCTTTTGAAGGGTCAATGACCCTCATCAGAGCTTCGTCGATGTTCAGTGAGGGATGCACAACAAACCCTTCGCTCTCCCACTGGGCCATGGCTCCAAAGGCCAACGACGTGACTTCGAGACGACCTTAACTCTGGTCACGTTGAGCTTGGATGATATGTGCACAACACAACACCTTGTCTCGCCTCTCGATCACTCACCGACAACCTCAGCATGCCCACGATCTACATTTTCAAGACTAGATCACACAACCTACCACCGGAGACCATCACCTTATTGATGGTCGATCAAATTAGCCTCGAACGCCGATTGAAAGGAAACATGAAGAGACACACAAAATCATGCTTTCATAGGGGATGAGGGGGGTATGAGGGCAATAAGGACAATAGGACATTTTAGTTATTTTTAAACGGTGAACTTAACATTTGGTTTGAGCAGGTGGTTAGTTGAAAACGGAAGCTGTATAGTGGGTGGTTACATAGAATTTCTTGTATTACGGGTGGTTAATTGCAAACTAAGAGCAATAAGGGGTGGTTAAGTGTAAATTACTGAAGAAATTATATTTTTGAAAGAAGGAAGTATCGTTTATTATTTTTTATTTTTTATTGGAAACTAACCTCAAATTATTTAATATATTAAATCATGACTTTATTTATAGGAGGAGATGATATAAGATAAACTAACATAAAAATAATAATTAGAGTGATACTTCAATATTTTTAAACATTTTTTAAAACCATTTTCAATTTAGAGGTTATTTTATGCAATTTCTAAATTTAAGATATCTATTAAAATTCCTCTTTGTATTTTCTTTTACGGAGAAACTTTTCACATGTAATTTGTCTATATGGTTACTTACCAAACAAAACATTTGTCTATATCCATATGGTATAACATCGATCTTATCAATTCAAACGTTGGAAGATGAAATATTTTATCCGCTCAGATCTCTTGCGCTAATGTCCTTTTCTGATTGGCATGAACTCGAGTCTCATCTCTCTAAAGATTATGATCATGAAAAATAAAATCTCATGCTCCGTAGAAGAAGTGACTATTATTGACATGGTCAAAATTTTGCCAGATGCACAGTTGAGTCATCGACTTGGGGGATCAAAGATGACATCATCTTTAATTTTTTTTTTATCAACACCAACATTTAGTGTCGACAAATACCAATACATTATAAGATTCACCTGACATGTTGCAACCCTACAAACTTATACCAACAAGCTTACCGACTCCTCATGTCGGTGTCGACAAACACCTTGTCGACTCCTCGTGCCGATGTCGACAACTCAGCCCCTGCAAAACTCAACCCAACACTAGCAACCCACCCGTCGAATTCGATTTTTGCCAGCTTTGAAAGTTGGTGTCTTCTAAACCTTTGCCGACATCGAAAGTCGGTGATCTAACCATGCGTTTAGCCAGATTAAACTGTGCGGATAGCAAGCCAATTTAAAGAATCCAATGAATATTAAGGTTTGTTGACAATCACAAGCTAAAATATGTTTGAATATTGTCTTTTTTTACCACTTAAATCCATGGTGAAAATCTTGTCATATACATTATACCAATCATGGTTTTAAAAGTAGTCAGAATCTTAGTTGATTACGGTTTTTAAAACCGTAAAAATGACAATTGCTACGATTTTGAAAACTATAAAACTTTATGCGGTCATGGTTTTGAAAATCGTGAAAAATTTAACTCATTCCAATGTAATGGGTCTTTGGATATCCCATCCTGACTCTTCTATCCAAAGTTGCTCTCATCGAGTTATCATTGATACATTAGATTGAAAAGTATTTCGATTATTTTGGGGAGATTCGTTATCAGATCGAAGATGATATATCATCGAACAATATAACCAAAGAGGAATATATCGAAGAGGGTTTCGATTGGTTTGGAAAAATTCGTCATCAGATCGAAGAGGATTTATCTTCAAAGAAAACGAGACATTAATTATTAGTATAAAAAATATTATTAAATTTAAACAATACTAACTTATAAATTTATTTTAATTTTTTTATTAAAAGTATTCTATAAAATATTTTTAAAATTTATAACCATTTTTAGGAATAAAATAGAGCAAATTTGTTCATATATACCTGAAGTTTTTTTTTAAAAAAATATTTTTAAAAAATATTTAGTAAAATATATTTTTCAATATATTTGAGATTTTAATTAAAATATAAAGCTGAAAATATTATAATATCACGTATATTTGACAAAACCCTAATAGAAATAGACAACGGTGGTGATTTGTTAACATAAAACCATTTAATGAGTGGTTTTTTGTAATTTCATATTTAAAGGGTGATTAAGTGTAGAAGCATGTATTTAACGGGTGGTTTTCTGTAAATATCCCTAATTATTAAGTATCTGTCCATTTTGACAAAATTATCCCTGACTCTTATATCTTCATACCCAAGAAGAAAAACATAACGACGACTCTTCTATCCAAAGTTGCTTTCATCGAGTTATCATCGATACATTAGATTGAAAAGTATTTCAATTGGTTTGGGGAGATTTGTCATCAGATTGAAGAGGGTTTATCATCGAGCAATAAAATCAAAGAGGAATATATAAAAGAGGGTTTCGATTGGTTTTGAAAAAAATCATCTTTAGATCAAAACAAAGTTTAGGGTTTTGGTTGGTTTTAGCAAATTCGTCATCAGATCGAAACAAATTTTAGTTGTTGGGAGAGAATCTATCATCAAATCGAAGATGATTTGTCGTTGAACAATCAGATTGAATAGCATTTTGATTAGTGGTGGATGATTCAACAACGAGCTTCTCGGATTGAAGAAATTCATCATCAGATTGTCATCCTATATCTTGTTCCAAGTGATAATAGACTCTTTTTATTCCATGCGTAATTGGTGACATTAAATCATTTGGTTGAATAGATTGAATACACTAAAACTTGTTATGAGATTTGTGACATATATAACTTCTTATGTCTGTCATTGTTGGAAAATTTATGTTATGTGTAACCAGTGACATGCATGTAGCATGCATAAACTAGAACTTGGTATGAGATTTTTCCTTGAGACTGGTGGCATATATCACTTAGATCCGATACTGACACATGGAACAAGTGGCAGACCAAGTTCCAATGACAGATTCGTCATTGGAAACTTTATATATATGTAATTTGTGACATATATTGATGCATATGTATAATTGATGAAATATAGTTTGAATAAACTGGAACTTTGTTTGAGATTTGTGACATATATCACTTTTGATTACTTTCATCATTGAAAACTTTATGTAATGTGTAATTGGTGACATATATTGATGTATTTTTGTAACATATATAATTGGTGACGTTGAATACCCTGGTTGAAGAGCATGAATAGACTAGATTTGTGACATACATCACTTTTGATGATTGTCATCATTGAAAAATTTATGGTATGTACAATTAGTGACATATATTAATGCATATGTGTAAATAGTGACATATAGCTTGGATAAACTAGAACTTGCTGGTATGAGATTTTTTTATTAGATTGGTGACTTGTGATGACTGTCATCATTGAAAAATTTATGTTATGTGTAATTGGTGATATATATTAATTCATATATATATGGTGTTTTTAGATACACCGCAAATCCACCGTAAAAAATGCACGTCGGAATTGACGTGCAAGCCTTTCTGATTAATTAGCACTTTAAAAAATTTAATTAACCCACTTTAACCCTGCACATCGAAATCGACGTGTAGGATTTGGGGTGTATATAGCGGAAACGTATATAATTGACGATATATAGTTTGAATAAACTAGAACTTGGTATGAGATCGATGATATATATCACTTCTGATGATTGTAATCATTGAAATCTTTATGTTATGAATAATTGGTGACATATATTCATTTATTTTTGTTCCATATAATATCATTTGTCATATTGATACTCTTGTTGAATAACTTGAATGCACATGAGATTGGTGACATATATCTCTTTTGATGACCGTCATCATTGGAAAATTTATGTAATTTTTAATTTGTGACATATAATAATGTCTTTTTCATGTATATTTGGTGACATTAATTAAACATGATGAAAGTATAACATAATGCATGACTTCAAATAATGTTGAGACTATAAATTCGATTTTCAAGGACAACAAATCTTTACACCTTGTATGTCTGACTGAGATTATACAGAAGTTCTTAGAATGATTCAATGATCGTAGAAATGATATGAATAAAATAACGTGAAACTACTAACAAATGTGAGCGAGATTATTCTAGGAAGATGCAAGGAAACAAAAAAGTACACTGTGAAGCACTTGAATAACTTCTAACTCGAGATATTGGATGGAGATAGACCTGTCAAAACACAACCCGACCCGGTGACCCGACCCGAAAAATTTCCGACCCGAACCCGAAAATTTTGACCCGAATTTTTTTTCGACCCGAACCCGAAAAATCCGAAATTTTCCGGGTAATCTGGGTTTTGACCCGGTAATTTTGACCCGATTTACCCGATTGACCCGGTTGATTTATAATTATATATAATTAATTTTTTTTATATATAATTAAAATTTATCACAAAATTATCAAATAATGATTTTTTTAATTTAAAAAAGAAAAAATTGACAAACCCGAAATCGACCCGAACCCGACCCGAAACCCGGTCAAACCCGAGTTCGAGTCAACCCGAAAAACCCGGAACCCGTTTTACCCGAAACCCGAAGTGACCCGACCCGAACTCGACCCGAATGACCCGTTTGACAGGTCTAGATGGAGAGGATAGTGTTTTTGGGTGTGTTTGGATTCCAAATGCATTATGTTTATAATGCAAAACGATAAGGCGGTGTTTGGTTAACACAATTTTTAATGGGTTTAAATTATGATATTTTTTGGATTCCACAATATATTAATTATAATGCAATTATATTATCTCGATTTATGTGATTATTTGGTTAAATTACGGTTTTACCTCGGTGTTTACAAGATTTTTATTTTTACAACCAAACGCTCACATAAAACGATGTAAAATAATTGCATTATAATTAAAATGCAATGGAATTCAAACACACCCTTTGTTGATTTGCATGCAAAATCTTGTAATTGCAAGTTGTTTAATCTAGAAATAATTGTCACCAACATATTAAATGTCAGTAAATACACAACACTTTCATTAACTTAGTGCGTTCAACTACTTGACACTATCACCAACATAGTGTCACCAACTAAAATACAATCACATCAACTATATTGTTACCAACTACAACACAATCTCACCAACATAGTGTCACCAACTATTGAACAATGTCACCAACTAGAGAAAATTGTCACCAACCAGAACAATTCACCAAAACAATTATCACCAAATACGGGAAACTAACCAATTATTTGTTAGCAACAATAGAAAATTGTCACCAACTAGAACAATGTTCCCAAAACAATTTTCACTACTAATTGTCATCAACCCTGTGTATAACATTTGCAATATGTCACACATTAGTAAATAATGCAGTAATTTGTTTTATTATTGTTAATTTAAAGCCTATTAGCTCAAATTTGTAGATCGATATGTTCAAGCACAAATGTAGGGGTTCAAATCTCGTATAGGCTACAAAAAAAAAATTCATTTAACATCAGCTAAAAACCGATGTTAATAAAAAAATTGATGTTTATGTGGGTGATGTTAAAACTCAAAATTGTATAACATCAGTCAAAGCCCGATGTCTTTTTTATGTTACAACATCGGTTATATTTTATAATCAACGTTATAGGATAACAAAGACATCGGATTTAAAAATATAAACGGTGCCATACTCTACAAAGACATTGATCTATGACCGATGTGAAAAACTTTTGACTTTTTACATCACCTAGATAGACATCGAACTTTTTTTCCAAAGACATTGGTTATTACTTGATTTTAAATGACATATTTCAGTAGTGGCTAGAGTGCGATTTAGGGTTCTAAACACCATTCATTGAGTCTTAAACACATTACACTGAGATAGTAACCATGATAATGATCGAAAATAGTTTATAAATATCCAACTCTTTGACTACATTGAGTATCAAAATAAAGTAGAATGGTACATTGAGATAATCGTCATGATAGTTAGACTGTAATGAGTATCAAAATACAAACACCATACAACTAACTGCAATGGTTAAGTGTGCAAATGTGTACATTTGCACAAGGTGTTCAAAAATGCACATCATTTTTTGATATTTTACTCAATTGGTTAAATTTTTATTTTATACACATCCATCATTAAATAAATTTGATTTAATTAAAAAGGAAAAAGAAAAACTTAAAAACAAGCAATAGAAATGACCCCTACTTTATGGAAAAGTGATAAAAAAATTTGCACATGGGGAGGTGATATGCTTATATTCGAGCATTTTGTGTGCAAATGTGGATATTTTAAACACTCAAAAGTAACCATTTGAGCACAATTTGTATCGAAATGTGCATATTTAAGCATTTGCACCATGTCATTGGAGTTAGTCTTAAGTAGCAAAATATAATTATAACCATACAACTTAACATCCCCAAATTAATGGTGACAATAAAAAGGTGGGGCATAATAAAATCCTAAGAAATCTCATGCCCACCACTTCTGGAACAAATCCATAGTTATCATCTCTTGATATACATCCATATATTCGTCATAAACAACTTCAATGTCACCATGAATAACGAGTTGAGAATTATTAGCTGAAAAAAGAAAGACAAATAAACTGTCAACAAATATTATATATAACCCTACCACTAAACAACTATGACATAATGTCAACATAAATATAGTTGATTAACTATCACCAATCTAAAAAAACAACATAATAACCATATAAATATGCCACAAACTAAAAATGAGTAGGATTCAATGAACTATCCCCAATCTAAAAAGCTTAATTTTGTAATTGTCCATCCTCAATTGAAACTATTTACTATATGAAGAACTCTGAGAGGCACTTAGAAACCAAAAACAACAATAGAAAGAAAACCAAAAGGATCATTTTCGAAGAGTTCTAGCATTTTTAGAAGCTGCAAAGAGCACAAACTTTAATTAGGGGTGCTCTATTGTAAGTTATTGCCCGAATTCCTCTTGGAGTGAAGTACGTTGTTAGTATTGTGTTTTGAACATTGGACAAATTGTACAAAGAATCAAAAATGTTGAAAGAAATGGGAGTAATAATTAAAAAATGGGTTGTCTAATTTGATATCATTTCAGTATGTTTAGTCTCAGTACATAGTTTCAGTTGATGATATAGGGGTTGAGATGCAAAACATTTGTCACTCAACAAATCAAGCAATGCGAGCTAAAACCCTAAATTGTTTACTTAATTAAACTTCTTAAATGGAGATCATCAAGTTGAACAACAAACTATTCACCCAACCATTGATACAAGAAGGCCAAGACTTACCAAATATGTTTTATATTAGTTATATATTATGTTAAATCACAAAAAATACCTAATAGATTGTCAATTTTAAAAATTAAAGTAAATAATATAGACTTACCAAATATGTTAAAATTTTGTTATATTTAATTAAAGTTAAAATATTTCAATATTCTTATAATAGACATTTTGCAGGATTGTTAATTAGAAGCATACGTAAGATCAATATTGTACATAAGTTCCTACTCTTTTTTATATCCAAATTTTGTAAGATTGGGATCGTTTGGTTATTTTTGGATTATAAAATCATTAAAATCGTAAAATCGAATATGCATATAGCTCTATTTGGATAGATGTACTATATATTTTACCCTTTTCCTTAGTCGTAAATGCCTTTGGGCTTGTAATCAAAATTTGAATTCAAACTAGTTCAGAAGCAGGCAAAACAAGCTCAGGCTTATATAAAACGCAAGACATGAATATACACAAAATTTTAAATTCAATTTCAAAATTAGGTTTGACTCGACTTAATTAAAGATGATGTAAGTATGAGCATATATACTAAATCTGAACTCGTTCAACTTGAATAATTCCCAATTATATTGATATGTTGAAACTTCAAACATGCTTTAGATTTTACATCAAATTTTGAGTTTTTCACTCCTAATTGTCAAGGGCAACTTGAAGAATCGAGTACTTAATATAAATGATAATTAGACAAATATTCTAGAAGGTGGGTTGAATAGAGTATGAAATCTTTTAGCAAAGTCTCCAGCAACAGCAACTTCAAGGGCTTGATATCGAATCTCAAGGCCTTGAACTCGATCTCAAGGTCTTAAACTGCTCTTTAGATGTCTTGAGTTGACTGCAGAAATCAAAAAGTTAACAAATAATATGAAAGAAATAAAGAACACTTGACTTGTTAACGAAGTTCGGCTCTAAACCAGCTTACGTCTCCGCCTAGGTTATCCAACCCGTAGGATTCAAACAATTATTATTTCACTTCTTCTAGTCAACTCAAATCCCTTCTTCTAAACTCTCCTTCTTGATCCTAGATACAACCGAGATGATCTTTCCTTCTTCTAAACTCTCGAAGCCTCACCCGCTCCTATCTAGTCAACTCAAATCCCTTAGAGTCCTAGATACAATTTAGAAGAACAATCCTTCTCGTAGGCTCACCCGCTACTATCTAGTCAACCCAAAACGCTCGTGAAATAATAGCACTAACCACACCAACGTGTGTATACGTTTGAGTATAGGGATACTCTTGGTATAAAAAGAATGATTTATCCTATGACGCTCATATTTTTTTTCTTCTCTCTCAACTAGAAATAAAAGCAATTACAACTAGAGCTTGCAAGTCGGTCGTTCGGGTCGGGTTCGGGTCAGACTTGCTCGGATTGGGTCACTGACAGGTTGGGTCAGTTCGGATAAAATTTATGGTCGGACACTGGTCGGGTCGGGTTCGGTCATAATGAATTTTAGATTGGTCGGGTTAAATCGGGTCATGCCCATTCGGGTTCGGGTCAAGAGGCGGGTCGGTCTCATTTGAGTTTTGAATCAAAGTGGGTATAATTTATTTCAGTTTCTGGTCAAATCATATTCGACCCGTTTGGATAATTAGGTTGATTTTGACTCGGTTGAATACTTAAATATGTAATTTACTTAAAATAAATGATTTTGACTCGATTAAATACTTGAATATTGTTATGAAATAATGTGGATGGTTCACCTCTCATCTTTGTCTATATAAAGGCTTGTACTCTCTTGAGAATGAATACAAGGAATAGAGATCTATCCTTTCTCTGCTCACTTTATCCTTCGTATGATAACACATTAAATGGGTGTATATCTAAGGGGAAATGTTATAATATTGTATATTATATGTTTTTATGGATATACCTATTTTACCCCTTCACTTGTAATTCCCTATATATATAGTTTATATATATATATATATACATACATATATATATATATATATATATATTGATGAGAGGGTTTCTCGACCAAATAAATTTATAGTCAAGACCCCGCTATAGTATAGGGAGTCAGGATCGTCCACGGGAGAGAGTCAGCGGTTCTTTATTTAGTTGTTTTAGGGCAAAGAGTAGCGCGAAGAGGTGAAAAGGGTAGAGATTTTGGGGGTTTAATGTTGCTGAATTTTTGGAATAAAATCAATAATATGAAAGATCTAGGGCATAGGGATCACCACAACGATAATCATGCATGTCTTGCAATGAATCATACGAAAATCAAGCTTTTATCCATTAAAAAGGTCAATTTGCATCAACCTTAGCAAAGCAATCAATTTATTTTCACAAATCAATAAACTTTACCAACAATCTTAATTAGCTTATCAAAACTTGCGTTTAAAAACCCTAATTACTATCCAATTCACAATTCAATCTTTCAATTTAATTGCAAAAAGAGAATTTTCCCCAACTTTCATTGAGTACTTAAGCACATAAAATAGATAAAACCAATCAATTCATCAATTCATAGCAAAATTGCAAGCATAACTATCGTTGGGATCACCCCAACCCTAGAAAAGAGAAGAATTACTCACAATTTATGAAAGAAAGCATAAACAAAAGAAATAAGAAAGAAAACACCTTGCATAAACTTAAAAACGTCGAAAACCTTCGCTGAAATCTGTCACAAAACCAACGTCTCTCTCACATGTATCTCACGCCCCTAGGGCTGAAAGTCTCCAAAGAATCCCCCTTAGGGTTTCAACATAATTTTCTATTTATACTAAAATAACTTAATTCTATTTTTGGAAGAAGAAATAAATCAATTTTATCTAAAGTCTATCTAAGAAAAGGGGTAAAAATAATTAAATCCGGGTAAATCAGGTCTGCTGGGGCCCATACCGAAGCGGATGACCTCGGTACCGACCCCCCTTAGGGTCGGTATGAGCACTGTTGCTTTTTTCTTGCTTCGCACGTCCAGATTGAGCCTCGGTACCGACCCTGAGGGGGTCGTTACAGGGTCGGTATGAAGGTGATCCATCTCGGACTTAGGGAAACGCTCGTATCTCCTTCGTTATAACTCCGATTGCTTCCGTTCTTTTTCCTATGAGCTCCTTATTCTTTGCCGCATCTTTTCTATGTTGAAACTTTCTTCAAAAATAGCTCCCAAAATCCTACAAAACACATAAAAGCTAGTGAAGACATATATTTCTCGTTAAAATATGAAAACTTATGAAAAAGACACTAAACCCAATGCAAAACTTATGAAAAAGACTCAAATTGACATCAAAACATATGGAAAAATATGACTAAAAACATGCACATCAAAATACCCCATACTTAGACTTGCTTGTCCTCAAGCAATAACCAAGCAATAACCAATACCTACAACACATCCTTCAAGTCTTCGCCCTTGTCAAAAGCAACATCATAAAGTTGTAGCAAAGCAAAACAAGTGAATTTAACGTCATCACACATATATGAGCTAGACGTAGCCACAGGTCGGCCGCCGGGTCGACAACCCGGGGAGGGTGATCTTAACCCTGACCCGCGGTTCGGACGGGTCGACGGGTTAGGTGACCCGACGGGTCGGCGGGTCGGACAGCCGGGTCGGCCACGTGGCACCGAATCGGGTACCCAACGGGTTTTGCGGGTCGACCCGCCGGGTCAACAATTTTTTTTTTTTAAAAAAAATTGTTTTAAACCCAAAATAAAACTCAACTCAAGTCTTTCACCACACTTTTGAAATGGAAAGATTTAAGGTTGACAAAACATGGTATTGGGAAGATATATATATATATATATATATATATATATATATATATATATATATATATATATATATATATATATATATCTTCATTCCACTCCCATCATTTCATCACACTTTAGATGTGGGAAAGAAAAGGTTGGATTGTGGGAATGACAAGTAGGGTATGAGGATCTAAATATAGAGAGAAAATAGAGGTATGATGAGAGGGTTTCTCGACCAAATAAATTTATAGTCAAGACCCCGCTATAGTATAGGGAGTCAGGATCGTCCACAGGAGAGAGTCAGCGCTTCTTATTTAGTTGCTTTGTCGGGTTAAAACTAGCAAAAGAGATGGAAGAGAGATGGGTGGTCATAAGAGCATAGAATCTGAATTTTAATTAATAAAAGGAAAAACTTCCAAGGCAAAGGATCACCACAAAAATAAATACATGTGCAAATCAATGAATCATATAAAAGATCATGCTTCTATCATCAAACAATTGAGTTTCATCAATCAACAAGTAAATCAATTCACTTTCGCATAAAAGACCTATTTGTTTCTACCTTCTCTTAATTAGGATCCTTTAACTTTCATTAGAAAACCCTAATTACTATCATGTTAACAATTTCCTTTGTCAAGTTCAATTGCAACTATGAATTCCTTTAGATTTTCATCAAAGGTTAAGCACAAAGGTAGAAGAAGATAAAAACATCAAATAATCATAGATCGATCAATTCAACACACATGTCTATTGTTGGTCTCACCCCAACCTAGAAGAGCAAAGAACTACACAAACATGGAGTAAATAAACATGGATTTAAGTGAAGAAAACATAAACTGGAATTAAACTAAATAAAACCTGGAAATTCAGCGTTCAATCGCAACAAATACGTCCAAACTTTCGCCCAAACGCCAAAACAAAACCCTAAAACCGTCCTACAGCTGCTGCGCGCAGCCCTCGCGCTGAACAACGTGTCTTCTCCCCTTCAAAAATCAGCCCCTAATAGGCTTTATTTAAAGATAAAAATATATGACTTAATCTCCAAGGAAAGAGATTTTATCTTAGGAAAATAGTATAATCTATCTAAGAAAGGATAAAATATCCCAAGTCTATCTAACTAAAAGATCCTAAAAGAGATTTAGAAGAAAACTTTAATTAAAAAGCCCATTAAGAAATAAAATCAGCCCACTAGAACTTCTCCTTGTGCGCAGGGTATCGGTGCCGAGGTCCGAGGTGTCGGCGCCGAGGGTCTGTTAAAAAACAGTGCTACTGGAATTTGCTGGATGTTGGCATCGAGGGTCTGGGTGTCGATGCCGAGGGTCTGTTGCACACTTCTTCTCCATCTTTACTTGTTAGATTGCCAATCTTTTTGTGCCCTTTTTCCATCCTTCTTCACTCTTCCTTAAACTCTAGAATTGCCTCTTTTTAGCTTCAAAACCTACAAAATACCACCAAAGCTTGTGTAGACATCCATATCTCGAAAAATACAAAAACTAACATAAACGACACACTTTCCTAACACAAAAGCTAATAAAAAGACTCAAATGGAATGAAAACATGATGTTAAATAAGACTAAAAATGTGGACATCAAGGTATATAGCCCACTTTCGATGTGGGACAGAAATATGAGATATGAAAGAAAATGTGAGAAATTGATGTTTCGACGAATCAAATTATATGATGTAAAATGTAATGTAATTAAAGTCTTTGGATTATATGGTGGAATATAATGTAATTTAAGTATTTGGATTATATGATGTAACATATAATATAATTAAAGTGTTTACCTCTTAGGATTTAATGAAATGAATAACATATGATGATGAAACATCATGATACAATATATCAAGTTATGTTGGATTAATCTTTCTATTTAATTTAATTGATAGTTGTGTTGATCCATTAATCAATCATAAGTGTTTTATTTTACTTGCATTATTATGTTAATTTCTTGATTAATGATTTCAAATCTAGGTTCATCTTCATATAGATATGTTAAACTTTCTCGTTTAAAGTTGAATTAGCCACATTTTATGAATACACATAATGATGATGTTATTGAAATTACATACTTGAGTTGATTGTTATGACATGAAAAGACACATTGAAAAAGTATTACCCAATATTATATTTCATTCTTGTGTTTGAAAATCCGAAGTTCTATATCATTTTCAAAATAAACGAAAACTCAACATTAAGGATACCATACAAGTGTAATGGCTTTATCAACAACAATATTTGTATTATTTGAAATTATATCATAAAGACTTCTAACTTAGTATCATATAGAATGATATAGAATGATTTAATAGTGGATCCACCAAATAACACAAATGTTTAAGGTGTTTTGTTGAACTTCACACTTTCTTGTTACCCGTTCGTTATTTTAATCTTTCATAATTGATAGGTAAAATATTTTTTTAAAATAATATTTATATAAAGTATAGTACTAGTGTTTGTATATGATAAAAAATTTATAAGTATGGATTGACATGAAAAAACCGAATGGTAGAGATTGAAGACATGGTGTAGTTCTTACCCTTGTTCTTGTCCCACATTGAAAACTAGAGGAAAGGGGGTATGCTAAGTCTATAAAAGGAGAAGCATGGGGTTCATTTGTCTCACATTGCCATTGCATATTAGTTTATGTAATATTATGAATTATTCTAAGAATAATTTATATAATTTACATAATAATTATAAATTTATTTTATTTAAAATAAAATTTTCAAAAAAAAATATTTTAAAATGGCAGGTCGACCCGGCGGGTCGAACCGGGTCGGACCCGTCGGGTCACGGGTTATCTTTTCCCTGACCCTAACCCTGACCCTCAACCCGAGCCGACCCTTGGACCCGTGGACCCTGACCCGTCGGGTCACCAACCCGGCGGGTCACCGACCCGACTGGTCACGGGTCGACCCGCCCGACCCGTGGCCCGTGGCCATGTCTAATATGAGCGATCCCTAGGCATAAGCAATATAAATCCAACCTCACAAGGATAATGTGTTTACACTCAACTCTCAATGTGTTTAGGCTATGAATATCAACTCCCAACTCAATTCTATATACAAACTCATAAACATTGCAATTTAAATGTAAATCCACTTCGCAACCAATTATGTAAATGCAAACAAGAACCATCAAGAGGACTTCGCTCAATGGAAGACTTCAAAGAAGACTCCATTCGGCGGGGTTGTAATGGGGCTTGGTAAGAAATAGAGGGCAATTATTTGGCTATGTGGTGCTTAATAAAATTCGGGAATCAAGACTCCTAAATCTCCAACACAGCTCAACCAAACCATAACTCTCAATCATATGAATCAACCAAACTCTCTAGATCATCTCAATGAAGAACATAACCTCTCAAACTCAATAAACCTCTCAACAATATGAATCTTGCAAAAGTAAAGGAAATAAGGTAAATTTGGCTCATGCACTTTATTCATAACATATAACTTCTCTTTTTTTTTTTTCGAATTTTTTTTCCTTTTTTTTTTCTGAATTTCGTTTTTTTTAGTTTCGTTTTTTTTAAACGAAAAATAACATAATAATAAAAAAAACTACTAGTGCATTTATAAGTTGAGCCAAAAATCCTTTTACATAATATGCATAGCAAGATTAAAATATAAAACCAACCCATAACTCAACAAACTCAAAAATTCTTCTCACTCGAAATCAAACACAAGCTCATTCATTCCACAAACCATCCTTCCAACCAACTCTAAGTCTTAATTCCCAAATGGGGGTCAGGCTCAATTCGGCTAAAGATAATTTTGTGGTGCTTATAAATAAAGGTCGCAGGCTAATGTTCTGGCTTCAAGCAGAGATAATACAAGGTAGGTAAAAAGATGATAAAATTGGCTTAAAAAATGCCTCCATCATTTAATTCTCATTCACATAAACATATAAATGCATTGGCTTTGAATAACTATTACAACATTTAGAGATGCATAAGAAGAGTAAATGCACTCAAGAAAGCAGAGGGATTTTTAATGTTCTTCCTATAAGGCCAAAATTCTCACTAGGACAAATTTTGTTGGATTTCAACCTTTAGCCTATGATCATATTTGCTCAATTTCATCACAAGTTCACAATCCACATAAAAACATTTCCAATGACTTAGGCTAAACCTTCCAAACATGTCATAGGATTTACATGATCAAGTCAGTCATTATTTATCATCATAGGACATCTAAATTAGGGTATAAAAACCAAGATAGAATGAAAATAAACATGCATTTTTTTCTTCTTTTTTTTCGACGTTTTTTTTTGGTAATTTTTCAGATTTTATGAAACTAAAAGCAAGATTAAAGTAATTAAAATATGAAAAAAAGACTCAAATGCATAAAACTGACTCAAATGCATAAAAAACTTAAACATGAATGTATAACATAATCCAAATAAAGTAAAATGCAACACATGAACATAAACATCATCTAAAACACATAAAACAAGTTTCTGAATCCCCCACCCCATACTTAAAAATAGACAGTGTCCCCACTGTCAAAAGAAAATCAAAGGAAAAATGAAAGATTCAGAAACTCACAAAATCAAGATTCAGAAGTTGCTGAAGAAGTCAATAAGCTCTCAATGGAAAGGGCGGCAGCGACGGTCCAAACCAAACCAATATAAGCTTAAGTCAAACCAAAATAACCACGAGAACCAAGCAAAATAAAAAGAATAGTTGTAACGGCCCAGAATTATGATTTCCGGGTTACGTTTCAAGGGATAAAACCCCTTGTTCGGATCTTGCAATCCAGGTACGGGTCGAGGTTTCAAACTCGTTATGATTAGTAGAAAGAGGGATTTCAAACCCTGAAAATCACGAAGGGCCATTGGGTACCCTTTACCTGTCCTAAGACTATATCGAAAAATCCAATTCAACCGAAAGTAATGCGGAAGCAAAACTAGGATACAAATGCCACGGCAAAGCCGGGTCAAACCAAATCATAAACAAGTGATTACCATTTTACCAAGTTAGAATATTAGCTAGGTTTTTCGATTCGCCAAAGGGTTTCCCGTCACGGAAGCAAGGAGCAAACAAGATCTGCAGAAAATACCTAAAAAAAAAAAGAACGGGGAAGGAGTCAGATCGAGCCACTCATGCGGGACCGGCAGTCCTCGCTGAGGCCACATAGTATGTGCTATACCTAATAAAGATGCTCTAATGCAATACGAAAGTCAAACACACTAGCATGGTCCTAGTTCATAATAATGTGCAGAAATACTGTAAAGGGCCCAAGACAATGCCAACGGCATATCCCTCTCCTACCTCCACCCCTTCCGATAGGCGGAGACTGGCCAGCTCGTGAATGCATTCCATCATAATCGGGGGGCACGCATGCCTAACCCGCTCCACAATAAAGCCCGCAGGCATATCATAATATAAGGAAGTTCATGACTCGATTGACTCAGGGTACCCGATGAGGCTGGGCTACCCTATGACCCTAGCAAAGACTCTAGGACTATCACAGATAACGGCCGTTCTGTTTCAAACGCATAAAGTAAACAGATGCTCAATCAATTAGTGCAACCTAAACATGATACTACATGGCATGCTTTTATGCATATGCAACACCTAACATAAAATGCAACAACAGGCATGAATGTCCAACCTGAGTAAGCCCCCTAGGGAACTTACCTGAAGATGCAGAACAGCAAGATAACACAAGTAGGGCCCAAATGCAAGTCCAAAGCAATCCAAAAGCAATACACACCTATCATCAAGTCATTTCCATAAGCCACCGGTCCATCATTCACACATATGAACTCCAAGTTCTCGACATTCTTAAAACCAATCGACGGTAAAATCATTTTCCAAAACCTTTCTGATATGATCGACATCAACCAAAACCATTCCGTTTCCCATCAAACCCATCGATAAATCTTATCAACAATATTTCCAAACTCATTTCCCAAAGTTCTTCAAACTCTTAAATATCGAGTTAAATCAACTCATATTCAAAATAATTTCTCAAATCATACTTGGCCAAATTCCGACATTTATCATTTAAATCCTTAAAAATTTCCAAAATCATATCATGAACGCAATCCCGGCATGTTTATTTTCAAAATCATTACATAAATAAATCCAACATTTAGTCACCAAAATGATTCCATTTTCACAACCATATTTATAAGTCAAATCCCATAATTCATTTCAGATTTCCCAAAATCACAATTAAACCATCACTAAATACATATTTCAAATAGTGTCTCTTTTAAACCATTTTATAATATATTATAATAATAATAATGATAATAATAATAATAATAATAATAAAATACCAATAATAATCTAACATTTACCAATTATGTAAAATCATCTCATAACATAAATACTAACATAACCTTATCATAAGGTAACAACAATAACCCAAAACAATAATCCACAAGCTTTACCAACCCAGCAGCCCAAACCCTCACAAAGATGACCCAATACCTGGACCAACAAGCCCAATCCCGAGCCCAACTCTCAACCCATCCCTCTCACTTTAATGAACCGAACCGGAGTAATAACATTATCGGTGAACCGGACCAAAAAAAAAAAAAGAAACAAAAACTCACTGAACCCGTCTCCCTTGAAGTCGTCTTCCCCACCGAGCAATCTACGCTCACTGCTACTGGAACGGAACGAAGAGGAGAGAAAAGGGACACTCGACGGTGGCTGCCTCACCCGACCTCCCTCACAGGACCAGTCCCGACCTCAAGCGACCCAAAGGATTCAAAAGAGAACAAGGAGGAAGGAGGGAAGATATCTCACCGAGGGTCGAAGGTTGCCGGAGAAGAGATCCGTCGGGGTCCGATTGGCCTCATCGGAGTCGGAATCAAGCGAATCTGAGCCTGGGGTGGAATAAAATGGCTTAAAGGAGCGACTTTACATCGATTTGGGTTGAAGGAAGAGGAAATGGGGCTTACCGAAGAACTTTGGAATGTCGCCGGGAACTCCGTCGGAGGTCGATTTGGCTTGTTCTTGGCCTAGGACGTTCGAACGAGGGTTAAAGGTGAACCTTTGGATACGAATTGAGTGGAAGGAGGAAGAACGGATGGCTTACCGTACTTGAACCGAAAAACAGGGACGACGAGGAGCTCGGGGACCGGCGTCGGCTTCGTCTCGAGCGTCGGAGGAGCTGCTGGAATTCGAAGGGGAGGAGAGAGCGGGTGCTGCGTGAATGAAAGAGAGCAGAGGCGAGGGGGAGATGCTGCTGCAGTGCCGCTCTCGGCAAGCAGAGCTCGGAGCTCTCGGAAACAGGGGCGGAGCGCTGGGCTTGCTGCGGCTTCAAGCGGAGGAGGAAGAAGGGTGAGGCGGTGGCCTGGTGCGTGGTTGTTGTTTGGAGCTGCTATGGCCAGCCGGCAGAGAACAAGGAAGGGAGGTGGGGAAGAGGGAAATGGGGTGTGTATGTGTGGAATCTGGATGGAGATAAGGGGTAATTGGGGTTCTGCAATTTTTCTTGTTTGTTTCTAAAATAAAAGGGAATCAAGGAGGGGGGAGTGAAAGATGGGGATAAGATTTACCCAAATGAGAGAAAATGAGTTGGAATTGGTCAAACATAGGGACCAAGTGTAGAGATTGGATAAGAATACGTGATAGGAGACGGAATTGTGGTCCCGACGGTAAAGTTTAAATACCCGGAATTACATCTCGAAACCCGTTCGCTCGAACCAAAATCCCCTTTATTAAAATAATGCTTCAAAATTATGAATATATCGACATCTCAAAGTTTATTTCAAATCCCGAGGGAAAACGATAGAATTTTCTTTCACGGTTAAAATTTAGGCCGGAATTCGCTTTAAGAGTTTCAATTTCGATTTAGTAATTTAAAGACGAGTTTTCCTTAAAATATCCGAATTATTATTATTATTATTATTATTATTATTTTTAAATCCATTTTATATTATTTGTTGAAATTTATTATTTAAAAATCCGGGCCTTTACATCATCCACCTCTAAAAACAAGTCTCGTCCCCGAGACTAAAACCAAAATAAAGTAGGGGATGAAGTTTGAAATTGATGAGTCCTAGGACCATGTCCAAGAACCTTGTAATCATCTCGGTTGCGTCTTCCGGGATTCTCACAACATTCTAGTCACAGTCGTGACATCTCCAATTGGCCTTGACAAGTATGCGATAAGCGCCCCTATCACATACTCGCTTCGACTTCTCGGAAGTACCACAACTCCCTACAATATAATCACTAGGTCTTAGCAAGCACCCTACAAGCGCCTTCATAAAATGCTTGTATCCACTTCGTGAAGTATCATAGAGTTGCCCGGGTTTGAAAAGTTTCTAAAGAGATTCCGCAATTGAAAATAAAGATTAACCTTAAAATCGTTGAAATCCTCGGCAACGTTTATTCTTTCTAAGCAATTCCTTTTCAAACCGCTCAAAATCTTTAAATAAGACGTTTAACCAAGTAACTTTACACCAAAACAAGTCAAATCCCTTCAACTCAAGATTTCGTCAAAATCTTCCAAAACCAATTTAGGTCCCCGCATATCAATCAATCAATTTCAGAAGTCAAGAGGTGGAATCATCCACCTCTAAGGGCTAATCCCATATTCTCTTCCTAGTTTCCAGATCATGCACCATCATTTACATATTTATAATCATGCTTCCCAACCATATAATACAACATCATTATCTCATGTATCATATCACAACACATCCTATCATGCTTCTAAAACAACATAGCAGAGCAGCAATATATCATGATAACATTTGTCACTACCAACTAGATTTCAGTATTGCATAACAACAGGTAATATCATTCCCTATCAGATGCATCATGGTTATTATCTAACGTCATGCCAGCAAATATAAATAAATCACATCATCAAGAAAATCCTCACATCATACCAGTCAAAATAAAACAAATCCCCACTCGCCCATCTCCACTCTCAAGCCAAGACTAATCCTCTTCTAGACCGACAACGTCATCTCAGAAAAATTTCCCAAAGAAATCCCAATTCATCCCGATGCTCAAATCTCGCCCCTCCTTCTGCCAAGCACTACCACACCATCCACCTCTAAGAATCCAACTCCTATCTCTAACTTCACACCCAAGTACCCTCTAATACCATGTCCTCAATATTCACGAGTCATTCCTTACACTCTTCGCACTACCCAAAGCATTACCAACATCACCTAGAAGCTCATCAGAACCACCAACACTGCCTATTATAAATTCCAAAGCTCACTCAGTCTTACCTAGGCCAACTTCCTTCTCTCGTGACTCACCTCCTAATACCATCGATCATCCCAACCGCCCAAAATTTTTCACCACTCTCCAACCACGCTACCAATGACCTCACCCACAGGTTTAAGGAATAAGCAGTTATGAAAATCATCAAGCATATAAGGTCTACATCATATCAACTTGCATTCATAAACATAACATCATGGGTTCAACAAGTCTAAGTTTACCATCATGCTTAATCTTATCATATACGAACATCATTGCAAAACATCATATATGAACATAATCAAGTCAAGTTAGCATGTTGCATTATAATCTTATCAGATAACAATTCGGACTTCGTAGTACATGTAGTTCACATTTTACAGGCAAAGGAATTCAAATCATGCTTAGCAACTTAGAGTAGCAACACGTCAAGACATCATGGAACAATAGAACTATAAAGCATCAAATCATATCATTATAGACAACATGCAATCAGGCAACGGTCGTTATCAAGTCAGCACGTCAACACATAAATCTCATCGCTAGGTCAGTGCAATATCGTCGTCAACAATTTCAAATGGGTTAGCAATTCGAACGGAGGACAATCCTACTTGCAAGTCATATCGTACAAAGTAACCGTAATTCTCGATGCGTGCCCGTTCCGCCAACATCGTAGATCCTGAGGCCCGTGGGTTATGGGCCTACGCTTCCGCCACACCGCTGAATCGTTATGCAATTTCCTTTCTCTTTCAAGCAGTCGCTCACCCAATGTATCGCGCATGGCTCCAAGTTAGCAAGGATAGGGGAGTGACAAGAGCGGACAACCCAATGTTCCTCTCGAAACCAAACATAGACCAAGGCTAAGAACGACAAGACTAAAGACAAGACTTCGACCCGGGAATAGCAACGATGCCCTTATGAAAGTCTATTAGGTTATAATCGCGACAAGTAACATAAATTCACCATGGAGCATATCAATTACAATAACCCACACTAACATGTACCTATCTCAAGGAGAATAACATGTGTATTCATTCCAAAAGACACAAGCAAGTCCTACACTGATGCATGCGAAGCAAAATAGCAGTCTATTATTCCATGAACGCCATGACGTCTAGTAGCCCTAAGCGAGATATGTAGGATTTAGCAAACAGAACAAGTATCACATATACGGACAATGCATGAGCAAGATATAGACACTAACAAGTGAGGTCAAATATATCCTGGCTAGATATAACCAGATTACAGGTTGTACGAGAACACATAGGAACATTATAGTATTTATCACCTATGGCAACAATGATCACGTGATAGTTCAGGGATGGCATGTAATCATACGACGAGATGCATTTAGAAGGCATAGTCCTACATGATATTAACAACACATGATGTGATACAAGCAGGGTCATGAGTCATCAAAAGGGGTTCACATAACATTTACGAACATGAGGCATTATCAAAAGTAACGAGAAGGGCATCATGAGTGACATATTAAAATCATGCTAGGAACGAACCATCGTAAGGCATATAAACGATAACCAATACATTCTGGAACAAGTACAACATGTAATCATTTAACGACTCATATTAGAAAGTAGAAGCCCTACAAGATACTACTAGTACATATCAAAACGTGACTACAATCAAGGCAATTCGACTATATTCATTCTAACATTCATGCGTCATGTGTATGCGAAATTACGATGTAACGTGGTGTGTGACCATGCAAGGTGCCAAAGCATACATCTATGCAAGCCCGAGAGGATATCATAGAGCAATAGGGGAACACTACCGAGCGATAACATGTAAGCATGCTATGATTAACCATCACAGAAAGTAAATCGATCATCGAATTCAACATCAATTAACTTGCATGAGTAAGACATGCTATGGTAATAGAAGGATAGAAGAACCACACCATTAGGAACCTAGCTCGAGAGAGAATCAACAATAAAGTAGGCAAGGTACATATGGTCCACATGGGTCGCAACCAAGGGTCCTACATGATGCTAAAGGCTCAACATGACATTCGAGACATACATGCGCTTGAATGACCAACACATCGATGTGCAAGAAATCATATTAACAAACCCCGTGATATAGAAGCATAGGAGGAATATAACAATGCATAATGCAAGCCTACGCAATATGCACTATAACTAGCATAGCAGGTATGTGTTCCAAGTCAACAACTATTTGAATAAGGCATGCATTTACCAAGACATCACGTCAAATAACATGATCACAATTGAACTGTTAATTTAGCCAACAAGCTACGGGTAACATCGAGTAATCATGCAGAGGAACATCTTACGACATTCATAGCAGAGAAGTGTAGCACACCATCATGGGCCTAATCTAGGAGAAGGCAACGACTATATACAGACTCCTATCATGCAATTCATGCTGAGGAGATCATCTTACGGGGCATTCGTACAAAGAGGAGCTTACCACACTATCATGGACCTAATTCAAGGAAAGCAACATTCATATAGACCCATGTCATGCCCTTCAGGTTTCTAACCAATCAATAGTACGATAATTACAATAGGTCAATTAGACACGCGAAACCAAACATAATCATGACAGAAAGCGAGATGCAACACGAGACCTAAACAATGTGACTAGCATGGATACGAAATGTTATACAATCACGAATTTACATTAAGGATCGTCACACTAACATGTACTGGAAATTACGTATCATATAAGGCATGTTGACAACAAGTTGTAGCACGTATCAAATAAAGAACTTGCTTCATTGTTGTTGCAGGAGGATGGTCAAGTATGAAATAAATATAAAATATAGATCAGACTGACTTCCCTGTCTCAGCAAATGAATACAAGGCTTCCTCCTGTTGTAGTAAGAGAAAATCAGGATCGAATCCACGAGGAAGCACGTCAGCAGTTCTCAGGTAGCTGTAAATTCTCACAGAAGCAGCAGAAAGAACAGAAACACAGAAAGGAAAGAAACAAATAAACCCGGCAAGGGCAACTAAAACAAAAGCAAAGAAATAAAGCAAAGACAAAGCAAAAACGAAAATCAAAGCAAAGGCGTACTCGATCTCGACAACAGCTCCTCGAGATCGACAAGACAGTGAACAACAGAAAGTGAAAATCGACGAAAACAGAAGAAAACCAACTCGACCTAGACCAAGTCCTACTCGATCTCGACCACAGCTTCCTCGAGATCGACAAAGCACTACTCTAGATCGACAAGAAACAGAAAATATAAAATTGCAGATTTTCGACAGAACTCAGAAATTCGACAGAAATAAATCAATATATTAAAAGACTTCCAAAGCCAGGGTTTCAACACCACAACGATAACCATGCAAAGTAACACATAAATGCACAAAAGATCATGCTTTCCATCAAATAACTTTCGTCATTAACAAATAGGCATATAGAGGCTTTCGCATAAACCCTAATTGTTACTAACCCTTTTTCACATAATTAATCCAAGTTGCATTAAGATCACTTTCGCTTCAATAACACAAACAAGGATCACCTTCGACTCTCGCAAAAGAATCATGCTCATAGGGATAGAAGATGAATTGCATAACAAAATCTGACCTTTATCGCATCGCCTCACATGGCCACCTTCGGGCTCACCCCAGCCCCAGAAGTGGGTGGACTACTCACGCCTCATTGCAATAACAGACATTGATTGATGAAAAGAAACTTGCATTAAAACTAAATTCAAAAGTCTTTACAATCCTGGCAATCAACTTTCGCAAACTGCCAAAACCTTAAAAACCTTAGAACTCCTAAACTAACTAATTGTCTCTGACTTCGAATTCGAAATAAGATAAGATGCCTAATGCTCAGCCCCTAGGGCTTTATTTATAGGCTTCATTCCCTAGCTATTCTAGGAAAGAAGATATCTATCTCTATCTAAAATTATATCTAAAACTTGAAAGGATAAATAAATTGTTTTAAGGAAATAAATCTAAAAGGAAAAGATAAAACTAAATAGGTAAGTCTTCATGTCTTGATAGATCTTGTCTCCTTGATGATAGAACTTGATGGAATCGGATAGAATTTCGGCCAAATCGACTCCTTCGCGTTCAAGGAATCTCAACTCTACTCGGACAGGTCTCGTCGAGAAGTTTCTGGAAAACGGCTCTACTCGACCTCGACCACGGCTCGTCGACCTCGAGTAGGGTGGTTCGTCGACTGAACTTCCTCGGCTAGATCTACTCGATGTGCTCGGACTTGGCTCACTGGGCTCTCGTCGATCTCGACAAAACCTTCGTCGACCTCGAGTAGACTGGCTTGCCGACTAGGTCTTCTCGAGTTGCTCTACTCGATGGACTCCGGATCTGGACTTAGGCGCTCGTCGACCTCGACAAAGGGTCGTCGAGATCGACTAGAGCGGTGTCCTTCCTTTCCTCTTCCGCGAGTTGCCTCTTCCGCTGGTAGCGAGTTTTTCCGCGGCAGCGAGCGGTCCGCTGCAGCGAGTCCAGTCGCTGGCAGCGAGTGCTGCCTGGTCGTCCTCGGCTCCGTCCTCGGCTTCTCTCCTTGTCGACTCTGAGTGTGGCGTCTGGGCTTCGTCGATCTCGACTAGGGCTTGTCGAGATCGAGTAGACTTCCGGAGCTCGGGTTGGTCTGGCTCTCGATCAGGCTTTGTCGACAAGGCTGTGCTCGGACATGCTCGTCTATGTCGAGTAGGGCCCACTCGAGATCGAGTAGCCTTGACTTTCAGCTTGGTTCCGCTGCTTTGACCTTGGACTTCTGTAGCGATTTTCCGAGCTTTTCCGACCTTCTGTAGAATTGCTGTAATATGCCTTGATTTCTGCGAATTAAACAGAAACTGGTGTAGATTCCATAATTTGGCAAATAAACATAAACAACCTAGGTTCTGTACTATCTTAGCCCAAATGTATGAAATGTATACAGAAATCGATATAAAAGTTACTGTAAAACATGGCAGATTCAGCTCACAACAAACACCCCATACTTAAGCTTGCTTGTCCTCAAGCAATACTTTTAGTTGTCATTCAGGGGAAGAAATTAAAACTCTCAACATCTTAGATTCATTCTTTATATAACCCCGCAATCAATTTCCATCATCGAAAAGGTACTAGTGTCACAGATTCATGCATGTGCAAATATGTAAAAGCGACATCTACTCATAAAAGGAGGGTTACGCATAAACAATTTATAAGTGACAAAGCATTGATAATCAAGAAGACTTTAATTTAAGCTCATGAAGGAGTAGATTGGTAAAAGGCTAAAAGGTGGGCAATTTTTGGCAATGTGGTGCAAATGATCCGGGGAAATGGAGTATTTCCAAACTGAATTTCCACATTCCTTCTCTTTGAGATTCATCACCTTTCATAATGCTTTTATCCATAATAATGCTTTTACCTCTCTAACCTCAGCACTGCCTTCTCGCGAGTCGCAAACATGGGTGTCATGAATGGCCCCGGATACTTAGTGCGTCGGACTCCTCACTTGGTGTCCCATCTCTCCAAACTATTATCTCAGAGAGCAGGGTCGATCTTTGATCGGATTTTCTTTCACTCATTAAATTTTCCATATATTTCAAACAATTCCGCCAAACTTCAATAATGATAATAATCACACAAACACCATATAACATCTCCATAATGTAACATCATTCTCAACATAATCCCCGGATAAGGTAAAGAATGGCAAATGTTTAGTTTATGTGGAGCAATATTTGAAATAAGGCATACTATGGCTTTGTGTAATGCATAAGCATAAGTAAGGCTAGGATTATAAACAAAGAGCATTATATGGAAATATAAAGTCCTCCATCATCTTATCATGCAATATGTCAAAAGCAACTTCAAATTTTACCTCCTTTCATGGTTTTCAATAAATAATGCACTTCATTGTGACTTCCCTTTACTAGGCAATTTCATGCTATATCTCTAATGAATCCAATTTTGCATCGTCGAGTTCAATATAAGCTTCCATGACATTATCTCAAAATTTTCAATGGGGGTCATTTTTCTCAAAATTTTTTTTTGGAAAATATGTATGTAAGCTCACAAATCAATAATGCATTCCAAAATAGCCATGTAGCAATTCAAGAAATAAAACTTTAAACATGCACACATAATGTCAAATATGGCAAATATGCACAAAGTAAGCCCTTCCCCCACCCCATACTTAAACATTACAGTGTCCTCACTGTATAAAATAAAAACAAGGTAAGGGTAAAGAAAGAAACTCACAAGACATGTGTGCAGAGCCTCATATTTTCGATTGGAGCACCTCCTGGACCGAGTATTAATGTAGCTTGGTTCTATCCATGGACCTGAAAAGTAGAAGACATATACCCATAGTAGCAAAACTAAAAGTGTTCAAAACCAAAACAAAAGGCAACAAAGTCTCAAAATGTCCTAAAAAGTCTATGTACATGCTCTAGATTTTATAGTCGCTAGGCCGACTTTCCATTTATGCTCAAGGTGGCATCTGCAGGGCCCATGTAGCCTGGGCCTCAAATAAGACTCCATTCTTGTCCATCAGCTGTAATCCTCCAGAATGGATCTTGTTCACCATGAAAGGTCCCATTCGTTTCTTGTTGAATTTGTTGGGAAACCAGTGATCCTTTGATTTAGAGACATAGAGCTTGTCTCCAACTTCATACTCCTTAGGCTCATCATTGGAAATCCTACATAAGCGCACATACCAAGGCAGACCTCTCCCATGTATAGATAAATCTTTAATGGAAATAGGAGAAGAAAGATCCATACCTTGGCTTACCTTCGCAGAGACGGAATCGGGGACCACTGTATTTGGTCGATCTCGACTAGGGTTAGTCGATCTCGACAAGACTGCAGGTTCTGGTGGTGGTCTGGTCGAAGAGGCAGAAGTCGACGAAGAGCATGGCTTGTCGATCTCGACAAGCCTGGTCGACCTCGACAAGGACTCCGCTCCTGGTGGTTTGCTCATCGACGAAGGCGGGTCTGGTGGAGCCGGGTGGTGGTCGACCTCGACAAGACTAGTCGAGATCGACGAGAGCTCTCCTCCTGGTCGCTGTAGCGTCGATGAAGCAGGCTCTGGTGGCGCCGGGTGGTGGTCAACCTCGACAAGTCTACTCGAGGTCGAGTAGGGTGGCTCCTCTGGTTTGTTGCTCGACGATGCTGGTGCTGGTGGAGTCTCTTTGGTCTGGTCGAGATCGACTAGGGTTCTACTCGAAGTCGAGGAGCCCTGGTCGATCTTGACCCCATACTTAGCTCCTGTCAAGGCATCCGAAAAATAATTAATCCACAACGACTTACCTTGGTCCGTGTCGATTGGATTATCTTTGTTTTCTTTGAGGATTGCCATGATCTCCTCCACCTGGGCCTCCATGTCCCTCTTTTCTATCTCCTCAGGGGTCATATTTCTGACCTTGGGTTCCCCGCAGGTGATGTAGCCAGCTGAGATAGATTTGACCTCTTCCATTGGACCTGTATGCCTTTCAGTTTTATTAAAGGAATACTCAATTACCTCATCGCTGATGTTGAAGGTGAGAACTCCTTTCCTTACGCTTATGTTGGCATCCACCGTCGCCAAGAATGGTCTTCCTAAGATAATTGGACAAGCAGGATCTTCTTGCATATCAACTATTAAGAAATCAGCAGGGACGAAGAATTTACCTACTTGTACTGGGACGTTTTCTACCATGCCTGTTGGGATGACCACAGTGTTGTTGGCCATGTAAAGTCTAGCATCCACAGGCTCCAGGGCACCTATCTTAATCTTGGACCAAATTGTTAAAGGCATTATACTCACACTAGCTCCAAGATCACATAGGGCATTAATTTTGTATGGACCAAATCCAATAGTTATAGCAAACTTACCTGGATCCGGCCTCTTCTCCAATATGTCCAGATGGCTGCACTCCTCTGTGATTTCAGCCATCGATCGCTTTTTGCTCAGAATCTCCTTCAAGAACTTGACATAAGAGGGCATTTCATTGAGAGCTTCTGTGAAGGGGATGGTGACGTTGAGCTTCTGAAGCATCTTGATGAAGCGCTGAAACTTTTTCTCCGCCGGGTCCTTTAGAGATTTTGTGGGGAAAGGCAGCTTCTTTTTCTGATTCGGAGCCAGAACAGACGTCGGAGGTGCTGCAGGTTGCTCTACGTCGACCAGGGGCTCCTCGACATCGACAAGGCTTTTGTCGACATCGACCAGATTGGGCCCAGTTGAGTTGCTGTGTGGTGCAGACGAAGATTCTGGAAGTGTCTCCTCGAGGTCGACGAGGCTCTTGTCGAGGTCGACTACGGCTTTGTCGAGATCGACTTGCTGTTCCTCGTCGTTCTGCTGCTTTCCGACCTCTGGCTCTTGCAGTCGATGGCCGCTTCTGAGTTTTATAGCAGCGATGTGTCCAGTCTTTCCCTTAGGATTTGGTTCTGAAGATCCTGGAAGTGACCCTGACTGTCTGGGGATTCCTGCTGCTAGCTGACCAATCTGTGTATCAACTGATTTCCGCCAGATATCAATTTCCCCAAGCCTAGAGTTGACACCTTGCATCTAAGTATAGACGGAGTTGAAAGATTGCCTAGTTTCTGAGTGGTTCCTCCGTATTTCCTCCAAGACTATCTGTATATCATCTTTTTTCTGCTCCCTTTCCGGATGTCCTGGAGCTCTGTAGGGTGGGGGGTTTCTAGGGACACCTTGGTTCCATTGTGGTTGCTGAAACCTTTGGTCTCCCATGTAGCGATTGGGACCCCCTGCGTAAGCCGCTTCCTCATGATGCTCTGCCATCCTGACTTGCTCTGTGTGTGGGCACTCAGGAGTGGTGTGCCGCTGCGATCCGCATTCAATGCAAGGCTGGTTGACAGAGAGATACTTTACTTGCTTGAGGAGCTTCTTATTCTGGTCTCTGTAGTATTGCTCCCTAACGTCTGGATCGATCTCCTTAGGAGGGTCATATAGGGGCATAGATGGTGCTGGCCTGGCGTATGGGTTCTCTTGCAGTAGACCCATACTTGTTGTCGTAGGTAGTGAGCTTCTCTAGCACACCCCATGCGTCACGTGGCGGCATTGTCAGATACTCATAGCGAGTATAATGGTTGATTCTGTCCTTAGTGCCTTGATCAAGAGAGTTGAAGAAGATCTCCTGAATGACGTAGGGTGGCTGTCCATGAGTAGGGCAAGATCGCAGAAGTTCCTTGTAGCGCTCCCATGCCTTTGCCAGCGGTTCCCCTTGCTTCTGTCTGAAGGCGGTGATTTTCTGGCGGAGATGTGCTGTTTTGGCGGGTGGGAAGAATTTGTTTAGGAACTCTTGCTCTACTTGGGCCCAGGTTGTGAGTGATCTTGGTTGCAGCCCTTCCAGCCATTTTAATGCAGGCCCAGCGAGAGACCAGCGAAAAGATTTCATCTTGACATATTCCAAAGTTGTACCTTCAGCAAGAGTACGACACATGTCAGCAAAGTTTTTAATATGTTCAAGAGGACACTCATTGAATCTACCATAAAAGGCATTATTTTTAAGCTCTATAAGAAATTGAGTGCGAATTTCAAAAGAGTTATCAGGGATAAGAATCGCCGATTCAGGCACGACGAGGGTTGGGTGCATATAGTCCTCTGCCGTGGTTGGATATTGGGCAAGCTCAGCTTGTGCTTGTTCCCTTGCTTCTTTCTCAGCGGCGATAGCAGCATCTTTAGCGGCTAATTCCCTGGTAAGCCTAGCGAACAACTGTTCCTGTGTCTCCACAGCTGCCATGGCTCTTTGTAGTTTAGCTCTGATGTGAAAAAGGCGTTCCGGTTCGTCTAAGGAGTCAAACTCAGGTGTTTGACCAGAACGACGCATACACCTGCAAAGTAACTCAAAGAAACAGTGAGAACTGACTACCTAAGGCGCGATTGATAGCTTCCCCGGCAACGGCGCCAATTTTGTTGTTGCAGGAGGATGGTCAAGTATGAAATAAATATAAAATATAGATTAGACTGACTTCCCTGTCTCAGCAAATGAATACAAGACTTCCTCCCGTTGTAGTAAGAGAAAATCAGGATCGAATCCACGAGGAAGCACGTCAGCAGTTCTCAGGTAGCTGTAAATTCTCACAGAAGCAGCAGAAAGAACAGAAACACAGAAAGGAAAGAAACAAATAAACCCGGCAAGGGCAACTAAAACAAAAGCAAAGAAATAAAGCAAAGACAAAGCAAAAACGAAAAGCAAAGCAAAGGCGTACTCGATCTCGACAACAGCTCCTCGAGATCGACAAGACAGTGAACAACAGAAAGTGAAAATCGACGAAAACAGAAGAAAACCAACTCGACCTAGACCAAGTCCTACTCGATCTCGACCACAGCTTCCTCGAGATCGACAAAGCACTACTCTAGATCGACAAGAAACAGAAAATATAAAATTGCAGATTTTCGACAGAACTCAGAAATTCGACAGAAATAAATCAATATATTAAAAGACTTCCAAAGCCAGGGTTTCAACACCACAACGATAACCATGCAAAGTAACACATAAAGGCACAAAAGATCATGCTTTCCATCAAATAACTTTCGTCATTAACAAATAGGCATATAGAGGCTTTCGCATAAACCCTAATTGTTACTAACCCTTTTTCACATAATTAATCCAAGTTGTATTAAGATCACTTTCGCTTCAATAACACAAACAAGGATCACCTTCGACTCTCGCAAAAGAATCATGCTCATAGGGATAGAAGATGAATTGCATAACAAAATCTGACCTTTATCGCATCGCCTCACATGGCCACCGTCGGGCTCACCCCAGCCCCAGAAGTGGGTGGACTACTCACGCCTCATTGCAATAACAGACATTGATTGATGAAAAGAAACTTGCATTAAAACTAAATTCAAAAGCCTTTACAATCCTGGCAATCAACTTTCGCAAACTGCCAAAACCTTAAAAACCTTAGAACTCCTAAACTAACTAATTGTCTCTGACTTCGAATTCGAAATAAGATAAGATGCCTAATGCTCAGCCCCTAGGGCTTTATTTATAGGCTTCATTCCCTAGCTATTCTAGGAAAGAAGATATCTATCTCTATCTAAAATTATATCTAAAACTTGAAAGGATAAATAAATTGTTTTAAGGAAATAAATCTAAAAGGAAAAGATAAAACTAAATAGGTAAGTCTTCATGTCTTGATACATCTTGTCTCCTTGATGATAGAACTTGATTGAATCGGATAGAATTTCGGCCAAATCGACTCCTTCGCGTTCAAGGAATCTCAACTCTACTCGGACAGGTCTCGTCGAGAAGTTTCTGGAAAACGGCTCTACTCGACCTCGACCACGGCTCGTCGACCTCGAGTAGGGTGGTTCGTCGACTGGACTTCCTCGGCTAGATCTACTCGATGTGCTCGGACTTGGCTCACTGGGCTCTCGTCGATCTCGACAAAACCTTCGTCGACCTCGAGTAGACTGGCTTGCCGACTAGGTCTTCTCGAGTTGCTCTACTCGATGGACTCCGGATCTGGACTTAGGCGCTCGTCGACCTCGGCAAAGGGTCGTCGAGATCGACTAGAGCGGTGTCCTTCCTTTCCTCTTCCGCGAGTTGCCTCTTCCGCTGGCAGCGAGTTTTTCCGCGGCAGCGAGCGGTCCGCTGCAGCGAGTCCAGTCGTTGGCAGCGAGTGCTGCCTGGTCGTCCTCGGCTCCGTCCTCGGCTTCTCTCTTTGTCGACTCCGGGTGTGGCGTCTGGGCTTCGTCGATCTCGACTAGGGCTTGTCGAGATCGAGTAGACTTCCGGAGCTCGGGTTGGTCTGGCTCTCGATCAGGCTTTGTCGACAAGGCTGTGCTCGGACATGCTCGTCTATGTCGAGTAGGGCCCACTCGAGATCGAGTAGCCTTGACTTTCAGCTTGGTTCCGCTGCTTTGACCTTGGACTTCTGTAGCGATTTTCCGAGCTTTTCCGACCTTCTGTAGAATTGCTGTAATATGCCTTGATTTCTGCGAATTAAACAGAAACTGGTGTAGATTCCATAATTTGGCAAATAAACATAAACAACCTAGGTTCTGTACTATCTTAGCCCAAATGTATGAAATGTATACAGAAATCGATATAAAAGTTACTGTAAAACATGGCAGATTCAGCTCATAACATTCATCAGGGTATCAAAATTTAACGATCACGCTAACATGAACCTAGTAGAGTAAAATCATGCAACTCACACTTCCATTCAATCCTACGATCAATAGGTCAAGCAAACATGCTACGAAAACATATGATCATGGTAGAAGCCAAGACATAACACAAGACCTAAGCAATGTAACCAATCATAGATGCAACCATGAGTAGCTTTTTACCAATGGTCATTCACAGGGTACATGCCAAAGATTACAAAATTATGTCATGCAATTCAGAGAGGATCACAATTACAACCGGACAGAGATCCCTAAGGGCGACCATTGACTTTTCCCAACCGACTCATCACCCCTCTTTCCCGTGGGACTCTGGTACGACTCCTTGTGGTAAGAAAAAAAGGTTGACCATCATATGAATCAAGAAAGACAACCCCATGACACCTTACTTTTGACTCAAAATGCCATCAAGAACCACCTTCTAAATCTCACTCAGAGAACCTTCATATCCATACATGATTCCGACACAATGTGTTTACCGACCCGATTTTCCCCGTGGGAGACACTGACATCCGGGAGGAAGACTCGATAGCACCATCAAAGGGTTAACAGACATAGTGGAAGGGCTCGTTCCACACAAGCTGGGTTTGACCACACAGAAACAAGGGTACTCCCACTATCCCGTTTTCACAGATCAGTCAATACACATTTAATTGTTAGGCATATCAATCAGATATCTGGCATAGCAAGCACTCAACACAGAATCAGTTAGTGACCCCTCTGTAAATAACAAGCTAATATTTCGCCTACCCATTTCCAACTACATCCAATAGGGATGGTCTAACGTCTTTCTACCCACTCGATCCCCATCTGGTCGGTTTTCATCTTTTATTACAAGTCGAGTTCATTACTTAGTCCAATTTAGGTTAGACATCTTAAATTCATTTTGCCCCTTTAAAACACGTTCAAAACCTTTGAAATTCATGGGCAGTTTTCCAAAACATACACTCGACCCTTTTGTACCCGAATTGCACAACCTCAGCTCTGATACCATCTTTATAACGGCCCAGAATTATGATTTCCGGGTTACGTTTCAAGGGATAAAACCCCTTGTTCGGATCTTGCAATCCAGGTACGAGTCGAGGTTTCAAACTCGTTAAGATTAGTAGAAAGAGGGATTTCAAACCCTGAAAATCACGAAGGGCCATTGGGTACCCTTTACCTGTCCTAAGACTATATCGAAAAATCCAATTCAACCAAAAGTAATGCGGAAGCAAAACTAGGATACAAATGCCACGGCAAAGCCGGGTCAAACCAAATCATAAACAAGTGATTACCATTTTACCAAGTTAGAATATTAGCTAGGTTTTTCGATTCGCCAAAGGGTTTCCCGTCACGGAAGCAAGGAGCAAACAAGATCTGCAGAAAATACCTAAAAAAAAAAGAACGGGGAAAGGAGTCAGATCGAGCCACTCATGCGGGACCGGCAGTCCTCGCTGAGGCCACATAGTATGTGCTATACCTAATAAAGATGCTCTAATGCAATACGAAAGTCAAACACACTAGCATGGTCCTAGTTCATAATAATGTGCAGAAATACTGTAAAGGGCCCAAGACAATGCCAACGGCATATCCCTCTCCTACCTCCACCCCTTCCGATAGGCGGAGACTGGCCAGCTCGTGAATGCATTCCATCATAATCGGGGGGCACACATGCCTAACCCGCTCCACAATAAAGCCCGCAGGCATATCATAATATAAGGAAGTTCATGACTCGATTGACTCAGGGTACCCGATGAGGCTGGGCTACCCTATGACCCTAGCAAATACTCTAGGACTATCACAGATAACGGCCGTTCTGTTTCAAACGCATAAAGTAAACAGATGCTCAATCAATTAGTGCAACCTAAACATGATACTACATGGCATGCTTTTATGCATATGCAACACCTAACATAAAATGCAACAACAGGCATGAATGTCCAACCTGAGTAAGCCCCCTAGGGAACTTACCTGAAGATGCAGAACAGCAAGATAACACAAGTAGGGCCCAAATGCAAGTCCAAAGCAATCCAAAAGCAATACACACCTATCATCAAGTCATTTCCATAAGCCACCGGTCCATCATTCACACATATGAACTCCAAGTTCTCGACATTCTTAAAACCAATCGACGGTAAAATCATTTTCCAAAACCTTTCTGATATGATCGACATCAACCAAAACCATTCCGTTTCCCATCAAACCCATCGATAAATCTTATCAACAATATTTCCAAACTCATTTCCCAAAGTTCTTCAAACTCTTAAATATCGAGTTAAATCAACTCATATTCAAAATAATTTCTCAAATCATACTTGGCCAAATTCCGACATTTATCATTTAAATCCTTAAAAATTTCCAAAATCATATCATGAACGCAATCCCGGCATGTTTATTTTCAAAATCATTACATAAATAAATCCAACATTTAGTCACCAAAATGATTCCATTTTCACAACCATATTTATAAGTCAAATCCCATAATTCATTTCAGATTTCCCAAAATCACAATTAAACCATCACTAAATACATATTTCAAATAGTGTCTCTTTTAAACCATTTTATAATATATTATAATAATAATAATGATAATAATAATAATAATAATAATAATAATAATAATAATAATAATAATAATAATAAAATACCAATAATAATCTAACATTTACCAATTATGTAAAATCATCTCATAACATAAATACTAACATAACCTTATCATAAGGTAACAACAATAACCCAAAACAATAATCCACAAGCTTTACCAACCCAGCAGCCCAAACCCTCACAAAGATGACCCAATACCTGGACCAACAAGCCCAATCCCGAGCCCAACTCTCAACCCATCCCTCTCACTTTAATGAACCGAACCGGAGTAATAACATTATCGGTGAACCGGACCAAAAAAAAAAAAGAAACAAAAACTCACTGAACCCGTCTCCCTTGAAGTCGTCTTCCCCACCGAGCAATCTACGCTCACTGCTACTGGAACGGAACGAAGAGGAGAGAAAAGGGACACTCGACGGCGGCTGCCTCACCCGACCTCCCTCACAGGACCAGTCCCGACCTCAAGCGACCCAAAGGATTCAAAAGAGAACAAGGAGGAAGGAGGGAAGATATCTCACCGAGGGTCGAAGGTTGCCGGAGAAGAGATACGTCGGGGTCCGATTGGCCTCATCGGAGTCGGAATCAAGCGAATCTGAGCCTGGGGTGGAATAAAATGGCTTAAAGGAGCGACTTTACATCGATTTGGGTTGAAGGAAGAGGAAATGGGGCTTACCGAAGAACTTTGGAATGTCGCCGGGAACTCCGTCGGAGGTCGATTTGGCTTGTTCTTGGCCTAGGACGTTCGAACGAGGGTTAAAGGTGAACCTTTGGATACGAATTGAGTGGAAGGAGGAAGAACGGATGGCTTACCGTACTTGAACCGGAAAACAGGGACGACGAGGAGCTCGGGGACCGGCGTCGGCTTCGTCTCGAGCGTCGGAGGAGCTGCTGGAATTCGAAGGGGAGGAGAGAGCGGGTGCTGCGTGAATGAAAGAGAGCAGAGGCGAGGGGGAGATGCTGCTGCAGTGCCGCTCTCGGCAAGCAGAGCTCGGAGCTCTCGGAAACAGGGGCGGAGCGCTGGGCTTGCTGCGGCTTCAAGCGGAGGAGGAAGAAGGGTGAGGCGGTGGCCTGGTGCGTGGTTGTTGTTTGGAGCTGCTATGGCCAGCCGGCAGAGAACAAGGAAGGGAGGTGGGGAAGAGGGAAATGGGGTGTGTATGTGTGGAATCTGGATGGAGATAAGGGGTAATTGGGGTTCTGCAATTTTTCTTGTTTGTTTCTAAAATAAAAGGGAATCAAGGAGGGGGGAGTGAAAGATGGGGATAAGATTTACCCAAATGAGAGAAAATGAGTTGGAATTGGTCAAACATAGGGACCAAGTGTAGAGATTGGATAAGAATACGTGATAGGAGACGGAATTGTGGTCCCGACGGTAAAGTTTAAATACCCGGAATTACATCTCGAAACCCGTTCGCTCGAACCAAAATCCCCTTTATTAAAATAATGCTTCAAAATTATGAATATATCGACATCTCAAAGTTTATTTCAAATCCCGAGGGAAAACGATAGAATTTTCTTTCACGGTTAAAATTTAGGCCGGAATTCGCTTTAAGAGTTTCAATTTCGATTTAGTAATTTAAAGACGAGTTTTCCTTAAAATATCCGAATTATTATTATTATTATTATTATTATTATTTTTAAATCCATTTTATATTATTTGTTGAAATTTATTATTTAAAAATCCGGGCCTTTACAATAGTATGCACTAAATAAATCATATAAGCATAGAAAGCAAGTGCAATAATATAAACTCAAGATAAAATAAACAAGTGCATTCTTAAAAATACCAAATAATCTCAAATGCACAAAAATTCACTGCCATATAAACTATATAATGCACTACTTATAAAAAAGATGCTCAATATAAACCATATAAGTAATGTACATCAATACGAACAAGTCAACCACCATAACACCATACTTAAGTTCAAAACAAGTGGAAAAATAAATATGAAATATATACAACTTGTTTGCACATGTCAAATCTTGCAAGAATATAATTTTCATGCTCAAATAGAAGAAATTAATCAACTTAAAGCATAAAAATCAATTCACAAATCAAAGCCTGAAACGGATCGCAATGAAATCTCAAAATTAAAATTAGCTCACAATCCCTAAAGAATTTGACAATGCCATGAACATGAAAATGACTCCATATCAACCCAACACCACAACCATATCATCAATTTCACCCAATTTGGCTTTCGACAAAAAGCCCCAAATTCCGCTCTAAATCAAACCCTAGGTTTCAATCTCAACCTAAATCATCAAATCAATCAAAATAATTGAAATAACCAGTTTAGGGTTAGAAATCATACCAAAATCAAGTTGAATGAACAAGAAAATTTGGGATTTCGAAGGTGTAACGAGCCAAAAAGGCTGAACAGGGTTGTTGGGCAAAGTGGTTCGGCTAGTGGTGCTGCTGGGCACGAACCGGGGTGGTTTAGGGCTCGGGAGGTGCGCACAAGGGTAGGCTCGGGTGCGGCTCCGGCTGTGTGGGTCGGAGATGGCTCGACGGGGCTGTGGAAGGCCGAGAGAAGTCGAACAACGACTGGGGAAGAGAAGCGCTCGGTGTGTGCGGTTCTCGGCTCGAGCCGGGTAGGTTCAGGGCTTGCTGGGTTCGGCTGGTGAATGTGGTTCGACCGGCGGTGGAAGACTGACCGGAGGTGGCTCGGTGGAGGCGTGGGTGGTGTGGGTTCGGTTCAGCACTAGGCATTCAGGAGAAGGAAGAGAGAAAGAGAAGCAGGCGGGATGGGTTTTTTTTTTAAATTCCGTAGGGGTCGGTACCGAGGCTATTAGGGTCGGTACAACCTCGGTATACCTACTGGATTTTTTTTTAAATTCTTCAAAAATACTTACCCCATCAGATAGGTTGGTACCGACCCTGAGATGATCGGTATAGACTCGGTACGAGTGCTTTCTTGCTCCTTTCTCCTTTTTTTTCGGCCGTTCCCGTCGTGGTTTTCTCTCAAGACCTGCATTGTTAGTGCAATATGTTCTATCCCACCTATCTTACCTATCCTAAAATTGAAAAACAGAAAATAAAATTTGAAAATGAAAGGAAATAAAGCGGGTTGTCTCCCGTAAGCGCTACCTTTAACGTCATTAGCCTGACGTGGTTACTTCAACTTCAATTCGGATCGGGAGGAGTTGGTGGATCCGGTGGATCAGCTGGAAGAGATGGTGGTGGAACGTCCTTGGGTGGTACATCATAATTGGCCCTCAAGTGACATGGTTATTGCTCATTCGCTTTGTACTTCCTTGGATCTCCTTTCCTAGCCTCATGAATAAACTTAAACCTTCCTGAGTGGACGCTCCAATCTTCCACCCATTCATCCTCGCTGGGAAAGCACTCAGGAGGTGTGCTTCCCTCATGTATAATCCTCTTTCTCTTCATTGAATTGACTTTTTGAGCTTCCTCGCCATCAAACACAAATAGATGTGTTGCTTCTTTGGGTTTGGTGTACAATGGTGGAGGGAGAAGAGATTTCTCAACCTTGTCTTCTATCGCCTCATCTTTGATGTTCCACTTCGCAAGAACCCCATACTTAAATGCGACAGTCGGTTGCTTGAAATCGTCGGGTATCACCTTCACCTCGAATGACAAAGGTGGCGGTGGACTGGTAGTAATGGTACAACATGCTTGTTCATCATGAGAAAAGAGGTTAGGGATCATACCTGAGCTTACCTGTGGTTCGGTAGGATCTTGGCAATTCTCTGAAGGAGGTTCCTCTTTCTCATTGAGCACTTTTTTTTTATTGGGGTTCCTCACATGGCTCCTCCTGAAATGTCTCAGTACCAACATGTTCATCATGAGAAAAGAGGTTAAAGACCATACCTAACCTTACCTGTAGCCCGTTAGGATTCTGGCAATTCTCTTTTTCCTCCTTAAGACGTGCAATCGAATCATGAAGAGCCCGAGTAGAGTCAATACAAGTGTACGTTGACTCGGTTGGGATAGGTACCAACTCATCCTCATGCTCTTCTCTACCTACAAGCTCGCAAAATATAATGTTATCATATGAACCAACCTCATACCTATATGAGGTCTCTATTGATTGTGAGGTTGCGTCTTGTGATGATGATTCTGATAGATCCTCCTTCTCTGCGGCCAAATCTCCCAATTGCGCTTAGATACCCTTCAATTGGGAACTTATATCATCGCGAAACCCATGAAGATCCTCTTTGAGCTCTTGTACCCATGATGGTGGTTCTTGGTGCTCAGAATACCAATATGATTCTTCCGGAGGCGGCTCCCATTGCTCATAAGGAGGAGGAGGAGGTTCCTGATAGAGATTCCAGGGTTGGGAGGGCTCATACGAGTCCATATAGTCATGTTGAGCATAATACCTCTCTGTTGGTTGATAGGAACCATATGACTGTTGGGCTTTGGTTGAATCCTCGGAGGACTTCTTTGCTTTCCAACTATCAAAATCAATGAAATCTTCATCTTCCTCATCAACCTCGGCTAGATAGCTCGCAAACTCCTTATTCCTTGCTTGTCGTCTTTCTTGTTCAGCCCTTGTTTCAAAATAATCATATGCATATTGCATCTTTTACCTAATCTTCAAAACTCAAACAAGTGCACAAATCAAATAGCAAGGGCTTGGCACCAAGTCGGTATCGATGAGGCGAGTGGTAGATGGTGTTAATATATATATAAAAGAAAAGGGATGGGCTATTCCCAAACCCTAAAAACAACTAAACAAGGCGCGATTGAACTCTCCCCGGCAACGGCGCCAATTTGATGAGAGGGTTTCTAGACCAAATAAATTTATAGTCAAGACCCCGCTATAGTATAGGGAGTCAGGATCGTCCACGGGAGAGAGTCAGCGGTTCTTTATTTAGTTGTTTTAGGGCAAAGAGTAGCGCGAAGAGGTGAAAAGGGTAGAGATTTTGGGGGTTTAATGTTGCTGAATTTTTGGAATAAAATCAATAATATGAAAGAAATAGGGCATAGGGATCACCACAACGATAATCATGCATGTCTTGCAATGAATCATACGAAAATCAAGCTTTTATCCATTAAAAAGGTCAATTTGCATCAACCTCAGCAAAGCAATCAATTTATTTTCACAAATCAATAAACTTTACCAATAATCTTAATTAGCTTATCAAAACTTGCGTTTAAAAACCCTAATTACTATCCAATTCACAATTCAATCTTTCAATTTAATTGCAAAAAGAGAATTTTCCCCAACTTTCATTGAGTACTTAAGCACATAAAATAGATAAAACCAATCAATTCATCAATTCATAGCAAAATTGCAAGCATAACTATCGTTGGGATCACCCCAACCCTAGAAAAGAGAAGAATTACTCACAATTTATGAAAGAAAGCATAAACAAAAGAAATAAGAAAGAAAACACCTTGCATAAACTTAAAAACGTCGAAAACCTTCGCTGAAATCTGTCACAAAACCAACGTCTCTCTCACATGTATCTCACGCCCCTAGGGCTGAAAGTCTCCAAAGAATCCCCCTTAGGGTTTCAACATAATTTTCTATTTATACTAAAATAACTTAATTCTATTTTTGGAAGAAGAAATAAATCAATTTTATCTAAAGTCTATCTAAGAAAAGGGGTAAAAATAATTAAATCCGGGTAAATCAGGTCTGCTGGGGCACATACCGAAGCGGATGACCTCGGTACCGACCCCCCTTAGGGTCGGTATGAGCACTGTTGCTTTTTCTTGCTTCGCACGTCCAGATTGAGCCTCGGTACCGACCCTGAGGGGGTCGTTACAGGGTCGGTATGAAGGTGATACATCTCGGACTTAGGGAAACACTCGTATCTCCTTCGTTATAACTCCGATTGCTTCCGTTCTTTTTCCTATGAGCTCCTTATTCTTTTCCGCATCTTTTCTATGTTGAAACTTTCTTCAAAAACAGCTCCCAAAATCCTACAAAACACATAAAAGCTAGTGAAGACATATATTTCTCGTTAAAATATGAAAACTTATGCAAAAGACACTAAACCCAATGCAAAACTTATGAAAAAGACTCAAATTGACATCAAAACATATGGAAAAATATGACTAAAAACATGCACATCATATATATATATATATATATATATATATATATATATATATGACTAAAAACATGCACATCATATATATATATATATATATATATATATATATATACTAGTACTTTTCCCGTACCTTGTACGGGTGAGTATTTTTCATGAAATTTACCGTTTTCGTTCCCCCCATGAATATATTTCATTTGAATTGTTGTCATGCTATCAATTACAACCCCTGTTATAATACAATAACACTTATAATCACAAACAAAAGTCTCATAATTGATCAGAGGAAAATGAAAATTATGTCATCAAACCTACAGAACGATGGGTTTATTAAACCCAATTTCTCATAATAATAAATTTTGCAGTAGGTAGATACTATGTGCATCAGATTGTGTTTTTCCATTATCACACCCTATGCCATGACACACATAATACACCTATTTTCTCCATTACTACAGGCCATACAAGTGATGTCAGAAAGGACCGATACTTTGTTTTACCACAGAGAATTATTTAATTATTATTTTTTGAATTATTTAATTCTTGTGTTTAAACAAAATTTCAATGATACACCAAAACTCTAAACACTTACCATGCACTTAATAATATGATTTTATTTGAGTGTTACGTAATTGTTAGATTTTCACAATGTTCCTTCATTAGTTCCTCGTAATGTTCCTTCTAAACTCGATGTAGAAATAACCTTATAACTAAAACCAGGAGGAAATGATCGATGGATTCTACTACTAATGGATTCAGATGGGTAAGACCAATAATAGGGCTTGTTAATTACCATTGTCAATGCTAAAAATAATAAATATCATGAGAAAATCACACCAAAATAAAATTTCCCCAAAAATAGCAACATTAAAAAACAACATTGCATGGATATATATATATATGATGAATCATTTTAAGGCCACAGTTGCAAGGATAATGGGTGGATATAAATAATACTCCGATATTGAATTTCACTGGGAGCCTGATCAAGTTAGAAACTTGAAAGTTGTATTCATATGATATTTGCATATGATCATGCTCAGATTGCATATGATCCATGATTTGAAACTTTAAAGTATGTCCATTTGGACCAAGCTAGGACTTGTGACATATCTTCATTGATTAGAAAGCATTTTGTTAAAAAAATCCAACCAAGTAAAAAGAATGGATCAATAAACGAATATGTCACATAAGCTATACATAATGCGATCAACAACAATATGTAGAATCTATTAGATAATTAACAACCCGACAAACAATAATTTGCATGATCGAATACAAAATTTCCTAAGTGACAAATAATCTACATAATATAGATAATAATATACTATAGGGTAAATTGCGGCTATTATCCTAACCTTTGGAGATAGTTGCTTTTGATACCCTGACCTTTTAAAATTTGACGAAATACCACAACCTTTAGAATTAGTTGCGGTTAGTATCCTAGGTCTCACCGCCGGCAAACAAGTCCGGCCAGCCACCATGACGTGTCAAATGAATGTTGAAGTGGGATTACATGGCAATTTAATTTTGACACATCACACACTAATTTATTAAAAAAAAAAAACCCTTAAAATCATAACCAAACCCATACATCCCTACTAATAAAAAAATAAAAGTAAAGGGACTTCGTGGCTCTGTGCTTTTGACGGTAGGTTTGGGACTAAAAAAGCGGAAGGACCTCACTCGAAGAAGATGAAGACTACAACGGTGTCAGTCTAATGACTATGGTGGCGCGATGTTGGCTAAGTCATCGCCACCGCCCAACGTCGACTTGAAGACATTGGCAAAGTCGATGGAAGTGTGGGAGGTGCGAAGGCGTTGGCAAGAATTCGACCCTTAGGGATTGGATGCGAAGAGGTATTTTCAATTTTTGTGATTTTCCAAATTTGAGGGTTAGGGATGGAAATTGGGGATTAATTGACTAATTTTCTTATCTGATTGAATGATTAAATTTGTTGATTTGGGGATCTTGGGATCTAGGGATGAAATTCTGGATTTTGATACATGGTTTGATTTGAGGTAAGTTGTTTGTTGTTGCAACTGTTGCAATCAAAACTCATTCATTATTAGGTTTGCAATTATCTTTGATTCAAGGAAACTGATTTTATCACTTTGAAATATATCTTTGAAATCCTTCATGAAGTGAAGCAGCTGAAGACAAGCATTCCACTCTGGTGTTTTCACAATTACCTTAAGAAATCATGTATTCAGTATTTATTTATGTCGACCGCAATCTTTCACATGCTTATTAGTTTCCATTGATCGGCACATATGTCCTTAAGAAATCACATATGATTGTGTTGACTGCTATCTTTGAGTTAAGGAAACTAATGTCATTAGACATGCTTGTTAAGAGTGTTGACTGCAATCTTTCATATGATTAGCTTCCATTGATTGGTATATATGATAAGTTGCCATCAATAGGCACTTAAAATGACGCCTTTACTACTTATTCTACATTTTTCAAGGGTGTTGTATTTACTATTTAGTGAATATCATATACCTGTGTGGCAACAGATTGGTAGTATGATAGCAACTCAGGTCGTTACTATCATTATGGTCATCATCAAACTTTTAAATACCCAATATTTATACAGTTATGGGTTGAATCATTATCAAACTTTTATATTATAATTCCATTTAACAAGTTTAAAGCCTATTAGCTCAAATGGTAGAGCAATGTGCCCAAGCACAAAGATGTGAGTTCGAATCCCGCATAGGCTAAAAAAGTATAACAAAAAAGTATAAACAAAGACGAGTATGTAACAGAAAGAGTAAAATTGATTATGTCTTCATAAAACTGAAATCAAGTTAAAGTACATCATCGTATCAAACAAAATATATATATAAACTCTACAAATTCAGCAATATTAGTAACTTAGGTGTAGAGCACCAGATTCAACACACACAGCAATAAATGTCCCCTTGAGAAATTTCTATTTGTGCAACATCTTCCCTCTTTACCAATTGCAAACACCAATTTCAGCAGATTAGCATTGTTATGGCTGTGAGGGTTCAGGAGCAGAACCTATTTGAGATAATACTGCAGCACCAGATACGCCAGGCTGGCAATGAAAGTGCATAAAATGAGTTGAAAACTGAATGCATAAAATGACTTTGAATAAAATGATTAAGCATAAAACAACCTACATTTAGGTAAACTGTATTACTGTCTTGAGGGAAATATGCACCAAAACCTCTAGGAATGCGTTCATTACTTGGTAGAATGGTGTTAGTTCCTTTCCTTGGTCTACCCCTTGGTCTAGCATTCCTGAGTGAATGGGATGAACTAGTAGTTTCAGGGTTCTCCTTTCTAGGCCTACCTCTTCTTCTCTTCGCAACCTGAAATGAAATGTAAAAAAAAAATGATAGCATGCCAGTACAAATGATAATTTCAATTTAGTCATATAATTCCTTACATTTTGAGATGCATCATCATTTCTCAAGTTTTTCTTTTGAGGGCATGTTCTCTTGTTGTGATTTTTCTTATTGCAAAGAGAGCAAGTCATTGCCATTCCATGCTTTGAAAGCTTGCCTTGCCTGTCAGCCCTTTCATGAGGATCCTTTCTTCTATTCTTCTTAGGTCTACCTGCTCCAATTTTTATAGGAGGGGGGACAAGTGGAAAATGTACCTTCTCCCAATGCTTTGGACCATTGATCATTTCCAATAATTGTCCATAGGCTAAATCATACTTTTCTTTTTTAAACCAATCAAACACATAATTTTCACATGGTATCCTAAGCCAATTGCAGCATGCAATTACATGGCAACATGGAATTCCAGTGAGATCCCATTTTCTACAGGTACAAGTTCTAGCCTCCAAGTTAACACACAACATGTCAGTAAGATGCATAACTTGAAATGCTCCAGTATTAGCTGGCAAAGGAACACAATTCTTAGCATTTTCCTTCTCTTGCTCAAGCCTCTTTCTTATTCTTGGACAAATATCATCCGCCTTATCATTCATCAAACTCCTCTTTTTGAATAACCTCTGCATTAACAACAATCTAATATCCTCCAACATTCCAATGACAGGCTTGGCCCTTGCTTCTAAGATGTATCCATTGAAAGTCTCAGCAAGGTTGTTCACAATCACATCAGTTTTAGAGAATGTTCTTAGATAACTTCTGCAAAAGGTGTGTGGATTTTGACATAAAAAGTCTTCTACAGCAGTAGCACTAAGTGCTCTCATTTCTTCAAGGGCAGTGTCGAAATCTGATCTTGTATAGGCCTTTGCAGCTTTCCAGAAAAGGCCCTTCATCTGATCTCCCTTATGTTTCTTATGCCAATTTGCATAAATATGTCTCGCACAATTCCTATGCTCTGCCAATGGAAAGTGCTCTTTAAGAGCATTCAAAAGCCCCTGCAATTTTTTTTTTAAAAAATTTGGCACCCTTTAATATTTATTTAAAAATTAAATAAATGGAGGATAAATGAACAACAACATAGTTTTTCACCTTTTGTTGATCTGAAAGTATAGTGCATTCCTCACCACCAAATCCAGGTAAATCTGCTTTCAAAGCTTTTAAAAACCAACTCCATGAATCATTGTTCTCAGCCTCAACCACAGCCCAAGCCACAGGATACATTTGATTGTTCCCATCTCTTCCAATTGCACATAGTAACATGCCTCCAAGAAATGTCTTCAAGAAACATCCGTCGAAGCATAAGATGGGTCTACACCCCACCATGAATCCTTCTCTCAAGCCTTTGAAGCTGATGTATAACCTCTTAAACACCTCCGGTTCGATTTGTATTGCATTATCAGTTAGCAAAACTATTGTTGTGCAAGGATTAACCCTCTTTAACTCATGCATGTATGACCCTAATTTCATGTAGTGATCTTCTAGCGACCCATGCAATAACTTGTGAGCTTCCAACTTGGTCCTGTAACATTGAAATTTACTCAGTAATACCCCATACTTCTCTCTCACCTCATTGATTAAATATTTGTTTTCCCAGTTTGGAAACATCTTGTACTTATGCAAGTACTCTTTTGCTAAAAAGGTTGGCTTCAACTGAATGTTTTCGAAATCTTCTCTGTTGCAGGTGTGTGTGCTAGTGACAGATTTTACCACAAAGGAATCCCTAGCTCCATGCCAAGAAGCATATATCTTCCAAGAACAACCAGGCTTACATTTTGCTGCTAGCTTTGCCTCCTCACTTTTATACCACCTTATGCTATACCCAGCTACAACTGCGTATCTGTTAACCATGCCTTTGAATATATTAGGAGAAGCAAACTTCATACCCACTTTCCAAACAAGAGCCTTGAAGTTACTGGTAACATCAACCTCATCTATAGTTCTGCAACCTGGTTTCCTTTTGGGTGCTTCATCATCACTTGTGTCAGATAAATCGGACATTAGTTCTTCTAATACATCCTCATAAATGTTGCCAATTGAAACTTCATCTATTTTTTGGTTCCTTTTCTCCATAAGAGCTCTTCTACTTGAAATCCACTCATCATCACTAGAACTCTCACGTCCACTTTCGATTTCATCTTCAAGCTCAGCTTCATCTATACTGTCATCCCACACGTCTTCACTAGCCTCGTAGTCTGGATCCACTTCACAACTACTATCATATTGAAAGTATTCAGTGAAGTCGTAATAATATTCATCAATGTTAGGAGAGGCACTTGAAGTTGCTTGTTCTTCTTTATCCTCACACTGCATATTAGGATGATTTGGCTCAGCACTCACTCTCGTATGGCTCAAAATACTTTTTGTAGGATCAGTAGTGTGTATACATTTTGAGGGTGTCGAAGGAGGCCCGTCATCTTCGGGTGTTTCAGTCATTTTTCTATTACAACAAAGATACAAGAGACAAATGTTGCAGTAAAACAGAACACAAGATCAACAAACAGAAAAATAAATCAAGAACAATACGAGAGTATAAAATAACACATGAAAATGACCAAATTTACATAACACATGTACACTGACGTGAATCAAATCATATGAAATTACCAAATTTCACATAGTAGATTTATCGGTAGATGTCACATACTCACATGTGCATTGACATGAATCCAATCATCTAAAATTAACAAAGACTATACAAAAATTACCAAATTTCACATATCAACAACAAAAAACGAAATTCATTTTAAAATTTCAAGAGAACATTGAGGGATTTGAGGCATTGAAGTAGAGAAGTTACCTGTGCTTGAAGGGTTTGAGGGCTTGCTCGTAGAAACTGTGGAAGGAATTAAGGTTGAAAAGATTTGTTTTTTTAGTCAAATCTTCAAAAGCACGATCAACATGATTCGATCTTTTTTTAATTTTTTTAATTATAATGTATTATATTGTTAATCTTTACTTATGATTTTAGGGTTTTTTTTTTTAAAAAAAAATTAGTTTATGATGTGTCAAAATTTAAATGCCATGTCAACCTATACATATGCCACTTCAACATCCATTTGACACGTCATGGTGGCTGGCCGGATTTGTTTGCCGGCGGTGAGACCTAGGGTACTAACCGCAACTAATTCTAAAGGTTGTGGTATTTCGTCAAATTTTAAAAGGTCAGGGTATCAAAAGCAACTATCTCCAAAGGTTAGGATAATAGCCGCAATTTACCCTATACTATAAATTTGCACGAAGACAAAATAACAAACAATCTACAAAACATTTAATTTTATTATTTTGTAAATTTTTCTGGTATATTATATGTAGATTAAATTATCTATTGAATGATATTCTCATAAAAATAATTTACTAAAAAAATCAAAAGCTTAGGAGGTTAACATCTTTTATTTTATTTAAGATTTTCATTAAATTTTATTTTTTTAAATATATATATACATATAATTGGTTGGTAATGGTAATACCAACTTCGGCAAACTCATTACCATTACCAACCGACTTTAACGAATTGGTTCGGTAATACCGTACCAATATAATTGATTACCAATTTAGTCGATACCAATTTAAATTGATTCGGTTGGTAACGAATTGATTGGTTTGTCTTGGTATATTTTGGCCAGCCCTATCTCTGTCTATTGCTACTCATCATCACGTCTCTGCTCCGAGGCATCTGTCTCTCCTCCGCCACCAGTCCCCGGCGCCCCCTTGAATCACACATCGCTCTCTCTACGTACTCCCTCTTCCGATCTCCAGGTCTCAACTTTCTTCGCCCTTTCTTCTTCATTTCTCTACTCCCCGCCGCTCTCTATTCATCCGGCGTCTCTGCTCCATGCCCCCTCCGCTCGCTCTCCCTCCGCCACCAGTCCCTGGCGCCCCTTAAATCGGCCGTTTGATACGCTGGCGTAGAGGATCGGGAAAGCCATTCGACGTCGTGGCGCCGCCTCCAAGGCTAGGGTTGTCATACAAAGCTATCTCTTCCAACATACAACATCAGCATCGGACGTTTTTCACCTTCAACTACTGGTAAGCACCAACTACTCTTCCATATTTTCGCATTGGGTTGTGTATGGATTATAAAATTTTGCAATTTGAGTTTGAATTGGGTTGCCTGCATCCCTCCTTCACTTTCAATCTTGCATATTTCCGAGTTTGGGTTGTTCCTAGACTATAAAAGTTTGCAATTTGAGTTTGAATTGGGTTGGTTGTAGCTTATTAACTCTGCACTCTGAGGCTAGGTATGTGCATTTATTCTGCATTCAAGGTGTTTGACCAAATGCCAACATAATAAAAAAAAACCAGAAATGACATAATGATGTACTCATGGAGTCCTAGAGGCTTCAAACCACAAACAAGTGTTTTAGATAATGAAGAAATCACGATGAAATTGTGTGCCTTGAAATAATTTTTGGATAGTAGGGTGGCTTGGGGTCATAGGGTGAAGAGATTTATATGTTCTACTTCTAAGTTGTAGCACCCTTTTTCAAGAAATTGATAATCAAGAGAATAGACACTAGATTACAGAGAGATCCCAAGAGCACTAATTTCACTACTGGTTCCACAAATTTGCTGTTTAGTTGTACACGATGCAGGGGTTTGGGTCTCTTGCAATTTAATGTTTGGGTGGCATTACCAGTGGCATAACACTAGCACTTAATTAATAATGGGGATGAAAGTGTGTCTGGACTTGTGGTAATTGGCATGAGTGGAAGGAGGGATGTTTGAGGGAGACAACTGCGAGTCTGTGACTGTCAAAGTGTGAGCGAATGGGGGAATCAAAGGGTATGAACTCCAGACTTCTCTCAATCTGTTCTCTTTATTACTGTTGAAAAAAAAAATCATACATTCCAATGATTTAATGGGCTTGTTTGTTTCATAGTTTTTTTAATCCGCTGATCTGTTTGTTTTAATGTTCTTTTGCACTTCTGATTTCGATCTGTTTGTTTTAATCCGCTGATCTGTGGGGGAATCAAAGGGTATGAACTCGACTTCTCTCAATCTGTTGTCTTTATCACAGATAATGGATTGTGTAGTAGAGTTGTTTTTTTCATTCCCTCTGCTTTTTGAAATGATTGAAGAGGTGATAAAGCTTAGGTGAAGAATTGCAACAATATTGGTAAAAAAATGATAAGGGTAAGTTTTCATTTGGGGGAGTATAATTTGGAAATGATGTGCAGAATATCTCCATACAATTGCCAGTGTCATAGGCGATGGTTTTCATCCAACTCTCATGCTACATGGGTTATATAACTCGATGTTATTTATTAACCTATTTTTTGGTCAAGATTATCTATTGATTTGTTACTTAAGGCTACCTATTGATAAGTTTCTTCATAGCTTCATGTATTTGCTCATCATCCCACAAATGAACTGATTTTGTTATAGATATTTCATCAAATATTTTGAGTGCAAATTTAAAACAAGAAGGTAATACTTTATCAATGAACTCTTCAGAGGCATTTCAGTGAGCATATTGAGTGCCTGATCAAATCACGTCTAATTCTAATTGCAAGACATAATAGGGAAATACGAATGTATAAAGGAGGGAGTATAAATGTAAAGGGGATCTGTACAGTACAATTCTTTCATAATCAAAATACCATTTCCTCCTAATTGTTCTGAGATTGCACTCTCTATTCCTCATCATCTGTTCTAACAGAATCCCAACAGATCTAACAACTTTACACTAAAAATTTCCAAACATCATATAAATCATCACAAGCCTCTCAATTTATCAAACTACAATTCGAAAGTAATTGAATTTAAACTCTTAATTAGGGATCGAAATTTTTGGCAAAACCAACTGGAAAACTAAATAAAATAGGCAAGGGAATCAAACTGACCTAGAGAGCCGATGCTAGCTGCCGAAAAAATGTTCTAAGACATAAAGCTGTCAAGTTAAATTATAGCATCAAATTATCAAGTTAAATAGAACATAAAAGTATCACGATTTATAAAATACATTTGAAGTTGAATATGTGTTTAATTTTAAATATTTATAGCTTTTCGCTCAAGTTTTAGATTTAGGCTTGTATTATATCAAAATCAGTGTTGAATCTATTTGTATTGGTTTGCATGGAAATGGTTACTCTCTTGCCAATTTGTACACATAAAATACGATTATAAGTCACTTAATCATTTCCTCCTTATAAAATCTCCTCTTTTTTTTCCTTTCTAAAGTAGGAGATACTTGAAAGGCAAAAATTGCATGCAAAGTATCTTGAAAAAAAATGGAGCAACCATCTTTGAAGTTGTATGTAAATCTTAAACTTTCACCTATGAATAATGATCCTTGCGAGTTAGTAATTATATGAAAAATGAATGGACATAGATTTTGTCATAGCCACATAAGTCATTCTCTCAAGTTTATTTATAGAGAAAAAGATCATCAATGTTGGAAAAGTTTGTCATATATCATGGAAATAAGGTTTGAAATTTAATATTCAAAATTTGGAGGAACTAAGTCTGGGAAAGTTGAGCGTGATGGAGGAGACTCTATTCAGGTAGTAACTTCTTTTTTTATGATCACTTTAATACATCTCATTCAATTGGGTTCACTTGTGTTTTCAATCAATACTTGTTTAAATAAAGCAGTTAAAATATAAAGGGAAAATCGATCTCAAAAAGCAACCTAGATGAGCCCTGCTGAAGAGGTTAAGATTGCATACGTTTGAAGGTTGAATTGAAGAAGAGTACTGATTGACTTTTAATTATTATACTTTATATACTCCATATTGTTTACCTCTTCACTATAGTCTCTAATCATGAAGCTTATATTACAAATAACAAATTCTATTTCTGCAATTATATTCATATTTGCTTTGTATATAAAGAAATTGTATGTGGATTATTTTTTTCAAAAACCTTAGATATACACTTACATTAACCTCTCACCCGCATGCTTCGCATGCGGGTTTCAACTAGTTTTCAAAAACGTTTGAAGACTGAGAGCAACAGTTCGTGAATTAGGTTGTCTGATAAACCCCAAATTGAACCCCCCTTCGCTATTTTCATAGCTGATTTCAGTGTTCAATCAACAATTGCTGTTTCTTCGCAGCTTAACATGTACAGGCTAGCTGCAACCAAGCTCCGTTCGAATCTCTGTCGGCAAGAAGCCCTAACGAGGTCTATTCGGTGTTTTTCTTCGGCGAGTGGGAGTTGCCCTACGCCTACTTCTGTGAGTTTTTCAATTCAATGGGGAGTTTCCGATTTCCATGTGTAATTGCTCGCTATTTAGTTGTTTTGGATCAATGCGGGGTTCTATGTTTTGGAAATCGAAAAAATGGTGGGAGCGTTGAATCAAAACGGTTTAGTTTTACTTGATGAAGAAATACCATGTTTGATTGCCCTAAATTTCTCTGGAAATGCCAATTCAGGATCATGCTGGAAAAACTGCCTCGATTGATGATCCACAACAGTATGATGTTGCTATTGTTGGAGGTGGTATGGTTGGCATTGCTCTCGCTTGTTCTCTAGGTGATTATGATCTTCACTGAAGCTTTGTGTACAGTTAGTGGCGATGCTAGCTTCTTTATCCCACTGTGGTATCGGTCTCAAGTAATGTTGTTGTGGTTGCATTGTAGCTAGCAATCCTCTAACTGAAAAGCTTAATGTTGCAATAATTGATGGAAGCCCTGCATTGCGCAATGGGATAAGTTTGAAAGATAATGAGCCCCCTGACCCGAGGGTTAGTGCGATCACACCAGCTTCTATCGCTCTTCTTAAAGGTATTTACAATCCCAGGGCAGGTTTGCTCCTCATTTATGTTCAGATGCTATTGACTTGCTTACTGATTGCATCATTCATCCGTTCTTGTTGTAGTTGTAATTTGTATTTAGCAATTTCATCACTCTGCTGCTGATCATATATCTTCTTAGATCATTATGAATATTCTTCCATAGCCATTGGCGGGTGTCTTTAGCTAAAAATTTCAGTTTCCTGTGCAAGGGAAATAAATTAAGCATGTCTGTCTCATACTCTCATCATGGCTTTAATTTAGCAGAATCCATTCAAGACAGCTTTTCTACTTCTTGTTCAAATGACATAAACATACTCTTGCTCATCAAATGGCTTCATTTTGCAGATGTTGGAGCCTGGAGAATTGTTGAACAACATCGACATGCATACTTTAGCAAGATGCAGGTGGTGTTCTTTTCTCCTTTTCATGTTTATTGATGTGTTTCACAACTGGAATTGAACTTCTTGGAGTTAAAACATTGATAATTTGACTATAGAAAAACTTGATGTTTACATTGCCTACCATGTATATTGGCGTTATAACTTTAGCTTACTACTAATATGATCTGTATCCATTTATATTGACATTATAGCTTTAGTATGCTACTAGCATCATTTGTATCTAGGTATGGGAAAGTTGATGAAAGGCTTTTGCTTTATAAGGCTTGTTGAAGCTTATTAAAACCACTCCTTTACCCCTTTCTGTTGAATGTCCTCTGCTGCGTTTTTCACTGCTAGAGTGCACTTCCATTAAGGAACTGTGGAATTCTTTCCCTTTAAATTACAGGCATTTAGTAGTCCCCCCCTTTACTGCTGAAATATCTAATGTGACATTTGCAGCTTTGCTTCACTCTAAAAAAAAGTCAAATGCTACTTCTTAGCTTGTCAATCAGCTGTTCTTGTTCCCTTATTAAATTTTGAGACATTTTAAGCTTATTTTTTTCCATTATTTACTGGTCATAAATTGCATTATCACTTACTGTCACCTTCTTACTATTATTTCTTCAAAATTTTGATCTTTTTTACATTTTTCTGTTTGTATGATTGATAATATGATTTTTGTTTGTTAGAGACAATGAAGTTATGGTATATGTGCAGGTTTGGGATTATACTGGTCTAGGGTACACGAGATACAATGCAAAAGATGCCAATAAAGAGATACTTGGGTGAGCAATTAAAAATCTCGACCCAAATGCTTACATAATTTGTTCTCTGTATTGTCTGTTGATATACGAACTCTGTTCCTATTATGTAGGTGTGTTGTTGAGAACAAGTTGCTGCATAGTTCGTTACTGTCATCCCTACAGGTAAACAGTGTTTGTAAACCCAGGGATATGTATACACATCTATATTCATGTTTCTAGTTGTGCATGTGCTTGAATGTTGTTGGGCAAATCTAGTTAAGTGAATTTGACTTTTCAAAACCCCTTGCCTGAGGGGTGCACGCTCAGCATTTTGCTCTCATGGCTGATTTATAATTAAGCCAAACCGACCGGGAACTTTCAAACAAATTGTACCTTTTAAGCGGCCGGAAGAGAATTTCACAAGTATGGTGGTAGTGTAGGTGGAACAATTATGGCTTTTTTGGCGAAAACAGTTTGGATTTGAACAATAGGAGTTAATGATATATGCTAGGTTGAGAAAGGAGAGAGGTTAAGGCGTAGGCAGACACCGAGTAGGTATTTTTGGTGCAAACATCAGGCACACCGGTAGGTATTTTTGGTGCAAAGTGCAAACATCAGGGAGGCTGCTCTGAAAGAATCAAACAGTAAGAAGTGAAATTTTGCCAGTGCATGATGTGCATCAGAGGGCAAATATTATATAAATATCAGACATCTTACCTCATAGCGACTAGATAAAAGAACTCAAAGAATTAATTTGACAATAAGTGTAACCATGGATAAAAATAGTCAAGCATTTGCATCACCTAAGAAATTTAGAGCACCTGGAGCCTTGTGTCACTGGATAAAAGGAAAAAGGCCAACAAAGCTCTCTTTCCTTTACATTTGGTAGTGGCTAGGTAGTTGGAAGGGACCTATTCAACTCTGGGTGTAGGATTTCTGGTAGTAGGTATATTCAAGTATTTGTTTTGTTACTTATCTGCCTTGAATCCTTGATACCAGTTGGAATTACCAGAGAACTTGGAGAACTGTTAAGGGACTTTCTCTGTTTTGTTGTGGGATGGAGACAAATGGGGCAACTTGTTGTTTAGGACTTGGTTTGTAATCAATTCTTCTAGCATCTTGCATTTACTTGTAAATTTTTTTAAATGGTAAATTTTCTGAATAGTTGAGCTTTGCTGTAGTTATTATATCTTCCTTGGATTTGTTTTTTGACAGGAAAGTGTTTTCCAGAAGACTTTGCTCAACTCTAGACTGACTTCGATGACCTTACCTTCCAGTGCTTCAAAATCTTCCACGTCTAGCCACAGTCAATTAGCAAAATTAGAGCTAGATGATGGAAGCACTCTAGCCGCAAAGTTAGTGGTAATGCCTTGTTTCCTTTTTGTAGCATCTGCTGCAATTATGGATTGTTGATTTCTTCTTAATCTGCAAGTTTTGGTTTTGTTGACCTTGCCTACGCCTCTTAGATTTCAGTCAAGCAAGTGAGAATGGTAACACGATTTGCAGACCTGTTATATGTTTGGATGGATGTCAAGTCATTAGCTTGTCTTATGCATGTTGTGATAGGTTGGCGCTGACGGAGGCAAGTCTCGCGTGAGGCAGTTAGCTGGATTTGACACCACTGGCTGGAACTATCGACAGAATGCCCTCATTTGCACGGTTGAGCATTCTGAACACAACAGTTGTGCTTGGCAGCGATTTCTTCCAAATGGTCCAATTGCGCTTTTGCCAATGGGAGATAACTATAGCAATATCGTTTGGTCTATGAGTCCAGAGGAGGCTTCAGATCGCAAAACTATGAATAGTGATGATTTCGTGAAAGCTGTGAACAGTGCTTTGGACTATGGTTATCCTCATCCACAGTCTAATGTACGTGGCAATGACCTTTTTTCATTGCTATCAGCTGCAGTATCACCTAATGATCCTTTTGAGGTACCTCCAAAAGTCACAAAGTTAATCTCTGAAAGGATGGTGTTCCCATTGTCTCTTCAACACAGCAAGAGTTACGCTTCAAATCGTATTGTTCTCATCGGTGATGCTGCACATACTGTTCATCCTCTAGCCGGTCAGGGAGTCAACTTGGGATTTGGAGATGCATCTGCTCTTGCAAGAGTGATTGCGGAAGGTGTTGCTCTTGGCGCTGACTATGGGGAGGTACTGTATCGTCTAAATTTATCCATACTCAGTTTTTAATCGTCCAAGATGGATGCTTTACATGCGAACCCACTTAACGAATAATGTGTCCTGTTCTTAGGTATCGTGTCTAGGGAAGTACGAGGCAGATCGACGGCCTGTGAACACCATGATGGCATCTGTACTGGATGGTTTTCAGAAGGCTTACTCTGTTGATTTTGGCCCCTTGAATGTGCTTAGAGCTGCTGCAATGCGAGGAGCACACCATCTGTCACCTTTGAAGAGAAATATCATTTTGTATGCTTCTGGTGAAATGAGACTCCCATTTTTCTAGAGAGTGTACTGGTTCGAAGGTGCCATGAACACGTTGCTAGAAACTCAATAAAAGTTTTCATGGCTGTTGGGTTAAGGAAGATTGTTAGCAACTCAATGTATGTGGAGAACTAGGAAAATGATGATCTTATTTGAGTTTTGCTAACTTTCATCTTGTACTTTCTTGCTGATTTACTTTCCTTTTTTGCTTCTAGCATTGTTTACTAGCCCCTGAAAGCTTAGAGAAAAGGGTTAAAGTAAACTCATTCTCACTTCTATAAAAGGTGACCAAAACTGTTTCATTCCTCAGTAAACATTCGCCCGAGACTTAAAATTGTATTTGTATTGCCAAATGCACTTTTTCTGTGGTATGTCTTTGCTAGCTCATGGATTTTCGAGGGCGTGCACAAGTTACACTACTCTGGACACATCTTTACTCCTTCCACATGTCTGCGAACTCGTCACGCTCCATAGGGTTTGCCAGCTCATGCATTTTTCTCCTGGTTTTGGCTTTCACCTTCTTCACATACTTGCCAGCCTTCTGCTTCTTCTCCAAAGCACGAATCTAGAAATTGTAATGAAAAACGCAACATCAACCAATGCCGTACTAGGAGTCAGCTTAAGTTTGGTATAAAAAGCAGTCGGTACACTATATAAAACAAAGCTTTCCCTTTCACAATAATCCTTTTCCCGGCTAAAAGTGAAAGCATCTTCATTTTCAAAATCAATACACCATCGGATATATATGACCCTTACAACTCATGGCAGATGACATTGAAAAGAAAGTAGATCCATCACTAATGGATATGATAAATAGCGAAGAAAAAAATGGCGAAGTAGATCCAGATTAAACACTCACCTGGTTTGGTGAGACATAATATGGGTTCTCGTACAAGGTTGGACCGCCAAAGCTCCCACCAAATATCTTGATTGGATTTAAACAAAATCTAGGGCCAACCTGTGTGGGCAAGATTTTCATTTAATCAAATCTTTTAGAATTAGATGACAAGGCATCAATTGTAGTGACTAGTAAGAATAAGGCTCAAACCTCTATCAGGGTCATTTTATCTAGGCCACCTCTGTCTACTTTAGTTGATTCATTATGAGGTACTGATATCTGCGCAATATAGCAAATGGATCCAGAAGATACATGTAAATGAGAGTTATAACACGGATACATGGTAGAGGAAAAAAACATAATGCTAAAAGCAGGGAAAATAATTACGAAAACTGAGACTATTGACTTTCATGTTATTGTTATATCATAATCAGGAAGCACAGTGCTCGTGGTTTTTGTAAAATACTAATTTAGTTTCATTTTCCTGTTATTATTTTATAGCTAATTAGGAAGCACGTCAACTTCTACATCTGGGTAAGAATACTGAATATAGTCTTGCATAAATCTACATTGCCTCTACCAGAGAGATCGGCATCATCCTTTAATCTTCTAAAAGAGAGACACGACGCGGCTTGTGTAAAGACAAGCTATGCAACATTGAATGTAACATTCAAATTTGCATATGATTGATAATTATCATCCAGGTTAAAATCTGTATCCTTATTTACTGCGTAATTTTCTCCTACCAGACATATACAGGCATCAAATGATCATATTCGTGAATGCCTTTACAATCATGAAAGCACTGATGCAACTAAAATGAAAATAGCATGGTCACCATTGAGATGACCCAAGAATTTCGCTATTTCGATTCTGCTAGTCCTTGGGAATTGTATTTGTAGAGTATAAAACACAAACCTGATAGTTTCTGAACCATATGTGACCATCAAGAAGAGAGAAAACAAGAAAGTGGTCATGATAAGGTTTTGATTTCCTATGAACTTTTGGAGTTCCAAAGATCTGAAGAAAGCCAAATAAAACCGCATCAGTAAAAAAATTCTATGGACAGGAACATATATCACCAATTCACCACTGCCTTAATGCATAAATAACTCTTTCAAATTGTTTGTTTCCGCTACCACCGCAGAAACCAACAATTTGAATCCTCATGACAGTCTGTTGCCAAATAGAAAATGAAAACTCATGACAGTTCGTATGAAATCGAATCCTTCTGCTATACTGGAAAACTAAGGCAACTAACACTAAAAGTACAGTACATAACTAGGGACCATCTCAGAATCTCAAAATAAAAATAATACATGTTCCTGAAACAAACAACCATGAGCATAAATCAACATAAGTGCCATCTACATAGTGAATAGGTATACCTGAAGGATTATCTCTTTCAAGAGCTTCCAGTGAGGTTCAGTATCAAAATTCGACGAGAAAGTCAAAAGAGGACGAGAGCCTTTCAAATGATTTCCTGTAAGCTTCAGTTCTTCCATTGTGTGAACTTCATAAAAGAAGGAAATCTATCAGATATCAGACCTATTCTGGCAGCCATAACTCATTCCATTTCTAAGTAAATAACAAAATTTTATCACCTAATGAAGCCCTAAACATCTAGCAGAAAGAATTGGAATCAAAATTCAAAATCAGGAGAGTCTAAGATTACCTGCATTGACCAAAAACTTAACAGATGGACCATTTGGACACTTTGCCATCCACAGATAAAGATCTTTGTGTTTCCTGCACTGAGAGAGAGAGAAACAAAACAAAGCCGAATTATCACCACACTAGAAATTCGCAGCGAATCAAATACTATTCCCGATGAACTAATGAGAAATCGAAGACCTCGAAGAACAAGCAGGACGAACAGCTCCTCAGCTCCACGAGCTCATTCAAGGTGGCGCCTTTTGGTCGCCTTGGACTCGACCTTGCTGTCCTTCTTGCAATGAGGAAACATCGTAGCCAAGTTCAACATCAGGTGCCGGTACCTGAAGTTAATCCGGCGAGAGCAAGTGATCAGAACCTTCTCCTTGTTCCTGAATCCTCCTCCTCCCCCGCCATAAGAGAGCTCATTTCCTCCATCTCCCTCCTTCTCCTTCTTGTCTTTCCATCCTAATAGCGTCCTCTTCGGCCTCTCCGGCGCTCCACCGTCGCTCGCAGCTTCTGCTTCAACGTGCTTCCTCTTCTTCGCCATGTGAATCACAGAGAAACCAACCCTAACGTTTTTGCGTTTTAGACGACGAAAAGAGAAACAAAAAACTAATTGGGCCCCCATTACTGAAAAGTTTGGGCTTTCCGGCCCAAGATATTTTCAAAGTTGAACCGGCGTTTCAAAGTTCGGAGCCGTTGGACCCGCCGGGTTGGAGCTTCTGACCCGGCGGGTTTGGAGCCGTTGGATCTGCCCGTTTCGAGGAGTCTCCAACGGCTAGAAATCCTTTTTAAATTTTCAAAAAAAAAAAAATCTGAAAATCTATAAATACCTCTTTCCCTCCATTTTACTCCACACCAATCTCTTTCTACTCTCTCTCTCTCTCTCTCCAAAATTTCCTACTCTCATAAGTCCCTCTCAGAAATTGCTTACTTGAATTCGAATTACATTATTTTTCTATTATTTACTTTACTCATATTAATTATTTGAACTGAGTTCTTATAATGGCAGGCAATGGAACCCAAGGAGGAAGAGTTCTTGCTTCTGATATTTTTCCAAAGCATTTCAGAAAAGGTATTTTGAAAACAAACAACAAATTTGATGTTTTTTGTAACTATTGTGACAATAGGTACGACTGGGAAAACGAAGAGAGCTACGCCACATTGTCGCGACATCTTCAAATCCGACACCCCGAGAAACTGGCAATGGAGGGAGATCCATTGCAAGCACCCGATGCGGTATCTTCTTCTAATCCTACTAGTTTATTTTGTTTCAATCATGCTACTTGTCGGTATCAATTAGCCGAAATGATATGTGTTGAAGGCTTACCATTTAAATTTAGTGAATGTCCTGTTAAAGACAGTTGGATAGTGAATCATGTTCAACCTGCTTACAAAATGGTTTCTAGTCGCCAAATCAAGAAGCTTGTCGTAAAATCGTATAACAAACGTAAACGTTCTTTGGTTGATTTTTTTACTAACAACGATATATGTGTATCGATTTGTTGTGACATTTGGTGTGATTGTTACAATGTGAGTTTCTATATGGGCGTTACATGTCATTTTGTTGATGATCAATTCACATTGCATAAGAGACTCTTGGCTTTTAGAGAAATTGATTCGCCGCTTACCGCGCGAGGTATTTGGGAAACTACGCATACCGTTTTAGAAGAATATAGATTGATCAGTCGAGTTTTTTCCATTTCATTTGACAATCCATCTGCTGAAACCGTCGCTATTCATGATTTGGAAGCGATTTGGGAACCTAATTTCAAAGGCCATTTTTTTATTGTGAAATGTGCATACCGTGCTTTAAACTTATGTATTCAAGACAGTTTGCGTGCTTTGATTGATTTAGCTAAACCGATTCGAGATGTTTGTTCGTATATTTGGATCCGCCCTAGTGTTTCAAAAGAGTGGAAAATGTATTGTAAACAAAATGATTTGCCCCCAAAACACTTGCCAAGACATGTCGGTTACTATTTGAACTCGACTTATCGATTGCTTTGTCAATCTGAGTATAAAAATGTGTTCTGTTATTTTGCGTTACACAATGTCCCAAATTGCAGCGCTTTTCTAGAACAAGTTTGGGATCGTTGCTGTAAAGTAATTGAACTTTTTAAGACTTTAAATGATGCAGTTTGTACTTTTAGTTGTGTATATAAACCGAGTTTACACTTATTTTGTGTTGAAGCTTTGAATGTTGCACATGTTTTCAATGAGGGGGCGAAAATTCCAGAAATCGCGGATGTTGTTGCGCAAATGAAAATTACATGGTTGCGTTATTACAAAGTTATTCCTGATGTTTTTCTCGTCGCCTGTTTTTTTGATCCTCGATTGAAATGCGACGGTTTGCGACAGTTGTTAGAGAACTATTATGAAATGTTAGATTTGAATGATGATGATGATGATTGTGATGTTAGTCGTATGATTTTTCGAGTTAAATCTATTGTTGATTATTTGTATTCTCGTTTTAGTGTTAATGGTAATGGTAATGTTGGTTGTTCGTCGTCTCAGTTACCTCCGTCCTCATCCTCGTATAGTCGGTTTCCGTTAGGAACCGTGTTACTACGAGAAAGGACCAAGAAGGGGAGGTGTTCGTCGAGCTCACAATCGGAGCTTGACACTTATATAACAACTTCTTTTGAGTTTGATGATAGTGCAGATTTCGATGTTTTGGATTGGTGGAGACGACGAAGGGACTTGTTTCCGACGCTATCGAAGATCGCTGCTCAAATTCTCGCCATTCCCGCCTCAGCGACAGCATTGGATCCGGCTTTCAGTCAAGGCGGACACACTCTGGACCAAAGGAGATCAGACATGGGAATCGAGTTGTTGGAGCCTCAAGTTTGCGTCAGCGATTGGGCGAGGGCGGAATCTGCAATCCAAAGGAACATTGCTTCATCTTCAACATCGGACACTTCGATTTCCATTGCTTCAGAATCCGACATGGACCTGACTTAGGTAAGCGGGGCTCAGGTAAGAGAACTACGTGGGCTTTGATTCCTCATACCCCGAGAGGATACGTAGGCAACTTCGATCACGTCAAGTGCAAGCCCTTTACATTAATGCCTTTCAATAAGTTATGTTATTGCAATCAGAAATTCATCATCAAAGGTATTTATTTAAAGAACTGTGACCATGAAGTCTTGATCAAATAATCAACAATAATCTGGTTTGTTCTCTCTGTAGGGTGGATTGAATCCCAGAACACAAACTTGTTCGGATCCGGGCATGTCAATGCCAATAGCCCGCTACAGAAGATACCAGTCTCGAACACTCCTGTTCCGCAGCATCCTCTATCAACCACCTCGAATCCTGTTTGAAGAAACATCAGTACTTGGAAATTGGAATGAAACGTTTTCGTATCGATATAGGACTTACCATATGATTGAGGTTTGGCCAAGATTTCGACAAAGAAATCATAGAGGTTAGCGAAAACAAGGTTGATCTTGGGAAGGTCCTTGTTGAGCTTTAAGACCAAGTTATGGAGCTTGTCATTGAAGCTTCTAGCAACTGTGTTGTACTTCTCTTGGCAGGAATTCGGGTGATCGAGGTTGGTGGCTCTCTCTAAGGGAAGGCATCCCATAGGACAGATCCCGCCAAGGGAGATCTTCCGAGCTCCAAGCTTGTAGAGTTGTCGGAGGAAACTCTCCGCGAGTTGTGCTAGGAAAAGCTGGTAGTTATCGACTGTGTACTCGGATCTTCTGTTCGGTAACGCGTAGTAGTTCTCGATGAAGTCATTCGTTCCGATGCTTATGATGTAGAAGGCCTCGGATATGACTTGTGTCGCCTCCTTGTCGCCTAGATAGTCTCGTAATCTCTCTTGGTATTCCTTGTAGTACTGCACTTGTCTCCACAGTGGTATTACTGCCTGCAAAACACAATCAAATTCATAACCATAAATCCATGGTTTGATCTCAATTTCGCCTTCGAAACACAAAGGGACTTACAAGAACATCAGAGGTTGCATTGTCGAAGCCAGTGGCAGCAGAGGCGAAATCAACACCAGTAGCGAATTCGGAGATATCAAACCCGGGATCCAAGTAGGCAGGAACCAGCTCCTTGATGCCTAAGGCTTGGGAGGCGAAATCCGGAGCCAGCTTCCCATTGCAGAATCGCCCTGTCGGCATCCTGCTCGGAAGGTCCTGACCATAAGGCGGGAAATCGCTCCTTGCAATGGTCGGTATCCAGTTGTTGTTGCCCGAATCAACGGAGGAGTCTCCGAAGACGATGACCGCGGACACCTTGGCGCCGCCGCACAAGGGGCCGAGGCGCAATAGGAGCGCTGCTTGGAAGAGGAATAGGAGCATCACCATGTGTTGGTGAACATATATATGGTTTCTTGGTGAGTCTTTATTTGGTGATATCTTGTATTATAAGAGTATGGTGTGTAAAGGAGGTTAGGTGGGAGGTGTTTTGAGAGTGATGGGTCTGTTTCAATGAGTTTGGGCTTTAATTTTGGGTCATTTTAGTTCGTTGGGCAGCTTTAATATACAGTGGTCTCACTTGTGTGCACATGTTAGGAAATAATAACTCATTTTTGGGTAGTAGATATTTTATTTTCCATATCCTTTTATTTTAGGATTACTATTTACTTTCATATTGTTGGAAATATTTGATCTTGTGCAATCTTTTATTATTTTACTTAAAACTCTATATAAATAAATAAATAGAATCTATTTGAGAAAACTATAAATAGAATCTAATAATATAATAGATCAACCTTATATAACTTTTTAGGTTTTCGACTTTGATATCACTTATTGGTTATTAGGAAATTTATTGAATAATCGGGCTTGTGTGCGAATAGAGGGGCCTTTAACCCTCATGAATTTTACACTCTTGACGACGGATTTTCCTCTTCTTACCATAACTTAAATTCATTGTTGTTGCATTATAAAACGGAGTGCAAACATGCATTATGCATGTAAAAGGAGAAAACCTACCATAGGTCCCCTTTGCAAATGAAGCATATTTGAAATTGTAATTTTAACCCTTTCAGTATAGCTCACCGGAAAGGATCCATAGGTCTCCGGTTCGAACTCCGAAATGACCGCTCTTTATTTACCAATTCAAGGAGAAAACCTACCATATATACTGATCCAGGTCTTGTTGACCTCATCCGTAAGGATGTTATCGGATAGCGATATTTCGCATTCGAATTCTTACCCAATAAAAAAAAAAGGGAGAAAACCGGGAATTAAAGGTATGTAGCAATTAATTTAATTTATACATTTTGTGCCATCGATCTGTATTCATTGCTACACTTCCCATTGATTGAAAATTTGATTCACCCATAATCCTAAAATCTTTCAAAATATTATTATACTCCGTACTATTTTCAATTTACACTTGATTCTGTGATACGGTTGGAATAGTTTTTAAGGTCATAAATTAAGAAATATGATTTGAATATTTTTCCTCCAAATTAATTTTAGTTATTTGGTCTTAAGGGTATTATTGTGTGAACACGAGTAGCTCGAATTTGCCTCGTACTCGTTCGATAAAAACTCGGCTTGAACTCGTTCATTTTCTAAACGAGCCGAGTATGAACATATTTTGAAGCTCGGTCCAAAGCTCGGCTCGTTCGAATTAAGCTCGAATAGCTCGAGTTTTACAAAATTTCTAAAATTTCCTTTAAGTTACTGTATAATGAGCAAGTAGAATTGCTTAAAGCTCGAAAAAAACTCGGCTCGAGCTCGTTTATTTTCTAAAATGAGCTGAGTATGAGCACATTTTTAAGCTCAAGTCAAAATTTAGGCTCAGCTTGAGCTCGATCATATCCTAAATGAACTGAATATGAGCAAGCAATACTCGGCTCGTTTGGCTCAAATAACAAGCCTGTTTAGTCTTTTTAAATATAGTTCCTAGGTTCATCCATTTTAATTATTAAATACTTTTAAAACTAGATTTCTTAATTAACCTATGTTCTTAAATATATATATATATATATATATATAGGAAATTAAAACAATCGTAATTTTATTTTATTTTAATTAAGTTGATGGTGGTGTTTGACTATAATCCTACAATTTTTAAAACTAGATTTCTTAAATTTATTTTTAATCGTAATTTTATTTTAATTAAGGTTAAGTCAAGTTAGTGTAAAATCCAGCTACAATAAGCTGAACAACACACACACAAGGTGTGTAATATGTGACAGAAGAAGGTAATAAAACAGATGCTAGGAAGAATCAAACAAACAGTATGATGTGGGAGCTTCTTAGAACAATATCCATTTTGGGATTGGAGAAAAAGAGGTCGTCAGAGAGACCTAATTTCATTGATTAAAACCCTACAAAAAAACAGAATGAGTTGCAGCATCCAATATATAGTCCATGAGCATGTGTTCTTCACGTGACACAGCCCTATGCCAGCTAGCTTTATTACAAACGGACAAAAGAAGTAAATGCAGAAGTTGGTTATAAATGAAATGCAAATGTGGATGCTCAACTCAGCAAATGCAGAAAGCTTAGAAAATGCAATGCAAATGCAGAGGTCAAGGTCAAGGTATGTCTCTATACCCCCCCCCCTTCAAGTTGGACTTGGGTGAAAACCAACAAGTCCCAACTTGAAAGAGAGGAAAGAGTGTTGTTTTTCTCCCAAAGCCTTTGTGAAGATGTCTGCCAATTGAACTCCAGTCCTCACATGTTGAGGATGCACAAAGCCTTCTTGCAACTGCTATGTAGATGTTTGGTTCTAACAAAGTGACAGTCAATTCGTAGGTGTTTGGTTCTTTCATGGAAAATAGGATTCTCTGCTATGTAGATGGCAGCTTTGTTATCACAAAATAAGGGAATTGGCAGAGGAGCTATAACCCTGAGAGCATGTAGCACTTCATGAACCCAGATCAACTCACTAGTAGTCATCGACATCCTCCTATATTCTGCTTCTGCTGATGATCTAGAAACAGTTGTCTACTTCTTAGTTTTCCATGAAATCAGTGCATTCCCAAGGAAGACACAGTATCCAGTAAGAGAACGAGCACTGAATTGGTAGAGCCCCAGTCAGCATCACAATATGCTTGGACCATAAGTGAAGAATCCTTTGGATAGAATAATCCAACTGAGATAGTTCCTTTTAGATATCTGACTATGTGCAAAGCTGCTTCATAGTGTGGCTGTCTTGGAGCAGACATGAACTGACTTAAGTGTTGAATAGCATAATTAACATCAGGCTTGGTAAGATTTAGAAATAGAAACCTTCCTATCAGCCTCCTGTACCTTTCTGGATCTGTCAAGAGCTCACCAATGTCTGTAGATAACTTCAGTCCTCTTGGAAGAGGAAAAGGAGCTGCTTTGCACTCAGATAGTTGACAATCCTGCAAAATGTCTAGCATATACTTCCTCTGATGTAAATAGGTACCAGCATTAGTCCTAGCTATTTCTAATCCCAAGAAATATCTAGCCAAACCTAAATCTTTGATGGTAAAGACCTTGTGCAAAGCTGCCTTGGTTGCCACAATTTCTTCTTCATCGTCACCAGTGATGAGCAAATCATCAACATACACTAGTGTAGTTACAATTCCCTTAGGAACCACCTTGACAAACAATGAATAATCCTTCATTGACTGTTTGTAACCAAGGCCAATAAGAAATCTGCATAATTCCATGTTCCATTGTCTTGAGGCTTGCTTAAGCCCATAAATAGGCTTCTTTAACTTGCATACCATTCTCGGTTTAGGAAGCTCATAGCCATCAGGGGGCTTCATGTAAACTCCTTCTTCAAGATGCCCATGTAGAAAGGCATTGTTCACATCAAGTTGATGTAATGGCCATTCCTTAGCAGTAGCTAGAGCCAGTAGAATTCTCACTGTAGGGAACTTAGCCACAGGTGAGAATGTGTGCTTGTAATCCTTCCCCTTTATCTGATTGTACCCTTTCGCCATTAATCTTGCCTTAAATCTTTCAACATTCCCATATGGTCTGTATTTAACTTTATAGACCCACTTGCTCCCTATGGCTTTCTTGCCTTGAGGGAACTCAGTCAATTCCCATGTCTCATTCTCTTCAAGGGCTTTTACTTCTGATTCCATTGCCTTAGTCCATTCAGGACTCTGAGCAGCTTGAGAATACAAGTAAGGTTCTTGGATGCTTGCCATGTTGGCAAATGATTCAATAAAGGGTGCATTGAGAGGGTATTTTGATTCTAGGCATGTAGCCAAAAAGGAATCAGATAAGGATTGATTTCTGTTGGCACTAGGTCCAACATAGTCATGTAACCTCTTGGGTAAAGCTGTTTGTCTTGTGGATCTTCTTAGAGGAGGGAATTCAGTTAGATCTTGTAGGATTTGTGGAGACATATGTGTTTGAGAATTGGATGATGATGGACTGAGTGAGTCCTGGACATTTATTTGAGAGGTAGTTTGAGAATTTTGTGAGGGGACTGGCTCTTGTGGATTTTGGAAATTTAGTGAAGGTGAGGAATCTTGGGTCTGGTGGTGGATGTTGCTCACAGATTCAGGAAAATCTGGGGCAGGATTTACAAGTGGCAAGGAGGGGGCTTGCATCTCAATTTCTGCTATTCTTCCATTTGTAGATTCTTTGAAAGGAAAGACATCTTCTCTAAAGATCACATCCCTGCTTATCACCAAGCAGTTATCTGTAACATCCCATACCTTGTAGGCCTTTTGACCATGAGGGTATCCAAGGAACACACATCTTCTTCCTCTAACACTCAGCTTATCTCTCTTGCTGTGAGCCACTGGGATGTAACAAAGGCATCCTATCACTCTGAGCTCATCAAGATTAGGAGGCCTTTTGAAGAGTCTTTCATAGGGAGATTTCCACCCTAAGATTTCAACAGGCAGTTTATTGATAATGTGTGTAGCAGCAAGCACACACTCTCCCCAAAATCTGATAGGAAGATTACCATGAATCCTCATAGACCTGGCAGTGTCTATAAGATGTCTATGCTTTCTCTCCACTCTCCCATTATGTTGTGGAGTATAAGGCACTGATTTCTGATGCAAAATTCCCTCAGAAGCTAGGAATTCACTTATCTTGAACTGTATAAATTCAGATCCATTATCTGTTCTTATGCATTTCACTGAGCATCCAAACTGATTCTTGACATATGAAACAAAATTACATACTGCCTGAAACACCATTAACTTGCTTTTTAGCAAGAAGGTCCAAGTTACTCTTGCTTTTTAGCAAGAAGGTCCAAGTTACTCTCAAAGTTGTTTCTTGCCTTCATCTTTCTCATGACCTCTTGGAATACTGCATTCACCATGGCATTATCCATATGTCTCTCTCCTGCATCTCTAATCTATCCATTGTCATCTAATGGATTATCCTGCATCCCTCCATTCATAGAGCCAGCAACATTAGCAGAACCTCTCATGGGCAATGATCTTGTTCTCTCATTCTCTTTCAATTCTTTAAACCATTATGGTATTCCATGGAGCTTAAAGCATTCCTCAGCTGTGTGACCATTCCTGTCATAGTGGGTGCATTTTCTCTCTGCTTTAATCTTCTTCCAATCCTTTTTAACAAAGGAATTTCCATAGTTCCCACCTCCAGAACTACTTCCTGTAGAGCTACTTCCCATTGAAGGCCTTGGCTTAAAGCCTTGTCCTCATTTGTTAATAGAAAAAGCACTGGCATCAACATTGTTGGACTGAGTATTTGAGGAAGCATCATTCCCTTTCTCCACCTGCTGAAGTATGTAATACGCCTTATTTATGTTTGGTAAAGGATCCATGAAAAGGATCTGATTCCTTGCTGCTTCATACCCATCATTCAGACTCATCGGCAGCTGCATCACCCTGTTAGTGCTTTGTCTCAATTAACTTCTTCCTCAAATCACAAGTGCACTGTGCCATAACTCCACAAGTGCATTCAGGGATTCCTTCTAGCACTTGCAATTCGTCCCAGTGTCTCTTCAAGGTATTATATAGATCAGGCAAGGACATTCCTTCTTGAGTCACATTGCTCAGTTTCCTTTTGATTTGAAAAATCAAAGGAGCATTACTCTGACCAAATCTCTCTACAATATCATCCCACAGTTGCTTGCTAGAATCCATAAACATAAATCCCTCGGCTATGTTCTTGTTCATAGAGTTTAGCAACCAACATCTTACCATGAAATCCGCTCTTATCCACCTTTGTAGATCTGCATATTGTGCATCAGGTTTCCCACAGGTTCCATTTATGAACCCCAACTTACATTTAGCACCCAAGGCCATCATAATCCCATGACTCCATGTCATGAAGTTAGATCCATCAAATAAGATCCCAACAAGTTGAGCTCCCGGATGATCAGAATTTGACAAATATAAGGGATCTCCAAGGTTACCTTGATTGTTGCCATCTCCATTGTTGCCATCTCCATCTGGTACTCTAGCATTCAGATTCTGGTTCCCATCAGCCATCTTCAGTGATGATTAGGTAGACTCCTTCTTCAGTTAATGTCACTGTAAAAATGCTCACAACTCGGTGTTGTAACCTGCAAGCTCTGATACCATGTAAAATCCAGCTACAATAAGCTGAACAACACACACACACAAGGTGTGTAATCTGTGACAAAAGAAGGCAATAAAACAGATGCAAGGAAGAATCAAACAAACACTATGATGTGGGAGCTTCTTAGAACAATATCCATTTTGGGATTGGAGAAAAAGAGGCCATCAGAGGGACCTCATTTCATTGATTAAAACCCTACAAAAAAAAAACAGAATGAGTTGCAGCATCCAATATATAGTCCAGGAGCATGTGTTCTTCATGTGACACAGCCCTATGCCAGCTAGCTTTATTACAAACGGACAAAAGAAGTAAATGCAGAAGTTGGTTATAAATGAAATGCAAATGTGGATGCTCAGCTCAGCAAATGTAATGCAAATGCAGAGGTCAAGGTCAAGGTATGTCTCTATAGTTAGATATGAGCAGAGGCGGATCCAAACGGGGGCATGTGAGGGTACGTGCCCCCACCCTCATCCGGCAAACCCCGTATATATATTCTCCTCGTCGATAGCTTCGTTTTGATATACAGTATGCATTAATCCGATATCCGAGTAAAAAGTTATGCATATTTTAAAATTGAAGGTATATTAATCACTTTAAATCTTATTTAAATAACTCACAATGCTTTTATAGTTTATTTAGATTGACATTACTATATTATAATTTATGTTGGCATCTTTGAAATAAAAGGTTATATAACTCATTTCGACAATTAATTAAGTAAGAAATTATGAAAGTTTAAATGAAGAAAAATGTCACATTTTCTACTTTGCAAGATATTAGTGATGTTTTCTAAAAAAAATGATCGAGGTAGGAATTCACAAAGCTTTTGATTTGGTATATCATCTCATCGAGTTGATTTTAGTGTTATTGGTTGCAAAAAATATAGTGGAATTTTTTTTTCTAAACTATGGGTATTAACCGTATTATCAAGCCATATTTGCGCAACAACATAAGACAAGATTTTCTCTTTGATAGTTTTGTCAGCTAGGTTGAAAAAAAGATGTTTTCAAGCACATCGATAATGAGGTTATAATTCAACATTTTTAGGGTATGAAAATCCATAAAATGGATTTACCCCTTATCGAGTTGAAGTATTTCATTATAAAACTCTAATTAGCAATGAAGAACTTTTCGTACTAGTGAACTCTTTTATTTTTATCGCTATTTTGTAGAGTGGACGACGTTATATGTTGTACGAGTTCGTGTTATTCATTGTTGTTTATTATTGGTGTGCCCCCACCCTTTTCAAGTTATGGCTCCGCCACTGGATATGAGTAGAGCAATATTTTCTTTCTTGGGTGATCGAATTGCCGGGAATAATTGTTCTTGCATAACTTAATTAAATCTAATTTAACGAACCAACCATGTTTATCACACAAAAGACTAGCTACAATAATTATATCTTCTCCAAAAACTAGCTACAATAATTACAGTATATTTCTTAACAATTTAGATCCAAACTCTATAGTAGTTATAATATTGTATATAGATATAATTGATGTAATTAAATAGACTACTTGACCATCTAGAAATATAATCATATTGATTTATGAATTTGGCAAACCCTAAAAGAAATTTACCCAATAATACTGATTTTTCACATTTTCCATCTTTACCTTATCAAACTTCCCTACTCTATACATAAATTATTATTCAAGCAAGAGTTGTTAATCAACACCACCAAAAACTTTTAAATGCCCCCCAAAAAAGTCGAATTCAAAAGCAATAGTGATTATTGCAAGTAATCAAAATTATTATTTGTTGTTAGTTTTAGATTTATTTAAATTCGTGTTGTCGTTGAGTGTGTTGTGTATGTTGTATTGCGTTCTGGACTTTTGATTATATGTTTGACAGTTTTTGTCTACCGACTTATCGATCTATTGAATTTCAGATATATTTGATCTCGAATTCTTCCCTTTTTATTTATATAATGTCTCAAATCATATGGGTCACATTTAGGAGACCTAAAAACCCTTTTTATATAATAAGTAGGAGACCTAAAAACCCTTTTTTTTTCCTCTCTTCTCTCTCCTGCCGCCTCCTTCCTCTCTTCTCTACTGCTGCGTCTCAGCCCTCGGCATCTTGGCCATGGCGCGGCGCCGCCGCTGCCTTCGGCTCCCGATGTGAGCTCTATCCTTGAATCCGTCCTCACCAATCTTCAACACTCATCTAAAACACCTTACCTTAACCCTAAATTTCCAAAAACTAAATCTCCTCTCAAACTTTCTCAAACTATGGATTGTAGCCTCCAAATCGCCAGCCACCAAACCAGAATCGTCACATGCATCCGGTCTCGAGGGTGCAACAGGCAGTTATTGACCTCGTTGTGTCCTTTAGGCATCGATTTGGGCAGATCTCCCTATATCTCGACCAACAGCAGCAACTCTACTGGCCGATCCCCTCTTCGTGTGGTGATGGATGGTCGTTTCCTCATCAGCAGAACAACATCTCAATCTGTTGCAAACACTATATGTATCCGAGGTTTCCCTCAAGATAAGTTTTCTTATAAACCCTCTCTTCCCCTTTCCTTTGATTCCAATCAGTTTCCCAGGTTAGATCCTATGAAAGCCCTTATGATTCTGACTAAAAGGAACTTGAGTCTCCCTAGTTGCTTGAAGATGAATTTGAGATGCCTGGATTTTGTTTTTCAGTCTAGGTCTGATTCCCTCTTCAAGTGGAATGACTTAGTTGGTTCTCAAAATGCAGATTTGGACCTTAGTATCACCCTCTTGGTTTCAGCCTTAGTTGACCGCCAAACCCAGACTTTACTGGCCTTTTCTTGCAATATTAGCAATAATAAGTTCTATTTCAGCATGCATCACAACTTGTTTTGGAATACTTTGAGACCTAACATTCCTAGCCCAAATTGTTATAATATTTGTTTTCACTATGATCTCTGTATGATTTACCTTTGCTCTTTTGGAATAACTTTAAACATCCAAATCTATAAGATTAATAAAACAAATGTGGAGGAAAAGGGCGGCAATCTCTCGGGTTCCCTTGAGGATACCAAACACCCTTGGACCTCAGGTATAAGCTCCCCCTATCTCAACAAAACAACTCTTCAGCAATGCTCCATGAAACCCTTCTTGGGTCATGTGGGGGCAAGCTACAAAAACCTTACATACCAACAACCTCAATACAAATCTCTTACAAACTTTGCTCTTAACAAGAATCTCTTACAAACTTTGATCAAGGCCCAAGTGATGCAAGCTGATTGTGAGCTAACTACAGCAACTAAAATCCTAAATAAACACATCCTTATGAAGTTTAAGAGGTGTGTTCCTTTAATTTATAATGATGATGTACCCCTTTCTGATGCCGATCCTATGCTCAAAAACTGTTTTAATGATCTACGGTGGCAACCCCACCTATTTTCAACGGTTGTTTGGGGTCAGGCCATAGTAGAAATTTATGTTTTCAAATCTATCCTTATGAATCAAGAAATTTTAGTCTACTTTTATGTGTTTTTGGCCGGTTTCTGGCTGTGTGGTTTGCTTTTTGTTGGTGATGTTCAGGTTTCTGGAATCCATGATAAGATGCCTTATTTGAGAAGTGAAAGGGTTATCCACTGGAATCGGAAGAGTGATTCTGACATGCTTGGGGTTTGCCTTTCTGAAAGGTGGTGCTACAAGCTGTCTCCACCTTGGAGTCTTTGGCCTGGAAGGCTTCTGTTGTGCGTCAGATCCTCCAAGAGGTGCAGTAAGGTAAGCTCAAACAACCACAAAGGTATGATCTCTCCTCAACTCCAACCAAAACTTCAACCAAAACTTTGGCTAAGCCCCACAATACTGCCTTCTGGCAGCTTGGTGGCACGCCAAACCAACCTTACTCAACAACATTTCATTCAAAACCTTCCCTACAAATATGCAGGCTATGATCCAAAGTCAGAAGTATGCTTCCAAGCTAACAGTAGAAGGAATCGGCATAAACAACTTGCTACAAATGTAAATGTTACTTGGATTGAGAAAGAACACCAAATTGTAATCTTTCATGTCATATTTAATAGTTCTGATTGTACTATGGAAAGCTTTTACCAAGGAAAAAGCCAAACAGGCAATTTTAACAAGCAAATTCATGATTAGTATCGGATACTGGAACATAAGAGGCTCGAGAAGGCCATTACTATGGCAAGAAATTAAGCAGGCAAGAATGAAAAGTAAACTTGATATATTGGCCTTAACAGAAACCAAATCTGTCCTCCCACCTCTTGAAAACCAGATAAAGAGTGCAGGGTTCCATTCTTGTTACTCCATTCCGGCTTCTGGAACAAAGGGTGGCATTTGGATCCTCACTCGACATAATAGCATTATAAGTAAGGATAACATTCTTGAGCAAACTAATAGAATATTTATGTTTGAACTCATAATACAAGATTTAAGACTAGCCATAATGTTTGTCTATTCACCAAGCATTGAATCAGACAAAACAAAATTCTGGGAAGAAGTATATGCCAAAGTCAATAGACATATGCTACCAATCCTTATCATTGGGGACCTAAATGACATAGAAAATGATACCGAGAAGGTTGGGGGCCTTCATCCATCCATCAACAGATTTAGAAGACTACATGAGGTAAAACAAGAACTTAATTTACAAACGATTCCATTCAAGGGCTCACCATTCACGTGGAGAAAGAATTCAGGAACCATAGATAATACATATGAGAGATTGGATAGGGGTCTTGTTCATCAAGAAATCCTATCAAAGTTCAAAGATTTAACCATGCACCATCATCCATTCACGTCGTCTGACCACTGCCTCATTACAACAAAGATAGGTTCAACCTCAAAGGAAAATGGTTCTCCTTTTCGCTTTGAGATGGCATGGACTACATTCAAAGAATATGAACAAATGGTAGAACAAGTTTGGAAAAACAAAATTGCTGGATCTTTCGGATTTAAACTAATGCAAAAACAAAAGCTCTTAAAAAACAACACTAAAAAATGGTGCAAATTGCACAATAATAATCTACTTAGACAACTATCCAAGGTTGAGGATCAAATTAAAAATCTACAGCTCTCTCTTCCTTGGGGTTCTCTCTCTAGAGGGGATGTTCAAAGACTTAAGAGATTAGAAAATAAAAGAAACCACATACTTGAATTCAGTCATAAGTTCTGGAAGCAAAGAGCAAAGATCAGACATGTACAAATGGCCGATAAAAACACTAAATATTACCAATCCTTTGTTAAAATAAGGAATTTTAGATCAATAACAATATCATTTAGGACAAAAGATGATCAAATAATCACAGATAAGGAAAAAATAAAGGAACATATAACTTCGGAGATGGCAGAAAGATTCATGAGTCCAAATAAATTAAAAATTGCACCAAACAATATACGATTTATTAATCAGGAAATCACCCCACAACATAACATTGATCTTATAAGGCAACCCTGTAATAAGGAAATTAAAGATGTAGTCTTCAATATGGCAGAAGATAAAACACCAGGCCCGGATGGTTTTCCCCTAGAATTTTACTCAAAATATTGGAGCATTGTTGGTAACTCAGTTTGCAAAACAGTTAAAGCTTTTTTCACTCGGGTTCTATTCTCTCAGAAATCAATCAAACCTTCATAGCCTTGATCCCTAAAGTAGAAAGCCCAGAAACAATCAACCATTATAGACCTATTAGCCTTTGTAATACGATATATAAAATCATTGCAAAAATTTTGGCAAATAGACTCAAACATATTTTACCTAAGATTATTAACCCTTTTCAAGGTGCATTTGTAGAAGGAAGATCAATTCAAGATAATACCTTAATAGCGCATGAAATATTCCATACCTTCCATAGACAAAAAGGCAAAAAGGGATGGATGGCTTTAAAATTAGATATGGAGAAAGCTTATGATAAAATTAACTGGAACTATATTCAGGCAGTTTTAACAAAATTTGGCTTTCATCCTCAGTGGATCTCTTGGGTCATGAAATGTATCACAACTACCACATTCTCAGTTCTTGTTAATAACTCACCCGGTAGTAAATTTAAACCAGAAAGAGGTATCCGCCAGGGGGATCCCCTAGCTCCTTACATCTTTGTAATAGTTATGGAAGGATTAGCAAGAGAACTCATAGCAGAAGCCCAACTTGATGATGGTTTAGTGGGTATAAAACTAAAACAACAAGGTACACCGATACCCCTGTTAACCTTTGCAGATGATACTCTAATCTTTGCGAAAGCCTCGCATATAAGTCTAGACACAATAAAAAATACTCTCAATAACTTCTCTAATCTTTCAGGACTAACAATCAATTATCAAAAAAGCTCTATCCAATTATCAAAAAATGTAAATCAAAATCTTGCCAAATCATTAGCACAACAAATGAATATCCCCATAGCCCAAGGATTGGAAAAATATCTAGGCATCCCTATAATCAATGGTAGGATTAAAAATTGTGTGTTTGAAGAAGCACTACAAAGCCTTAAAAAACAGCTATCTAAATGGAAATCCTCTATATTATCTCAAGCAGGTAGAACGACTCTTATTCAAGCAAATTTAAGCTCCAAAACTAATTACTTGATGCAAAACTTCCTCTTACCAAAAGGAATCCTGCAACAGATAGACCAAATTAATAAAGATTTCTTTTGGAATAAAATGAGATCAGAAAGATATAGCCCTCTAGTTAGCTGGGAAAAAATTTGCACACCAAAACACCAAGGTGGTCTTGGAATAAAACTAGCAGAAGAGCGTAATATCAGTCTACAACAAAAACTTCTTTGGAAAATTCATACTCAACAGGATAATATTTGGGTTAAAGTTGTGACCGAAAAATATAACCTAAACTCGAATAAATTGAACTTGAACATCCACAACACATCCTGGCAATTTGGGAGATTAATTCAGTTGAATGAGCAATTCCAACAAGGCTTGCACTGGATTATCGGGAATGGAGAAAACATAAACATCTGGTATGATAACTGGATAGAAAATTTCTCTCTAAAACCATTTCAAAATAATCTAGATCCTAATATGAATGTTGCTCGACTTTTACACCCCAATAAAAAATGGAATGAGCAACTTCTGAACCAAATCTTTCCTGCACAACTGGTTAGTCAGATCTTAAAAATAGATATCCCGGCTTGGGATACGGAGGATAAACTAATCTGGAAATATAACAAGGACGGGAGATTTACATCAAGCTCTGCTCGAAATCCACATCTTGTGAGCCCAACTAATGTTAATAATTGTGATTGGGTTTGGAAGCTTGACATCCCTCCTAGAATCCGTAATTTTATTTGGAAAATAGTCATTGATGCATTACCAACAAAGTTAAGGTTGAATAAATACTATAATAGGGTCCCATCCCAATGTTGTTTATGCAACCAAGAAGATGAAGACACTACACATCTCTTCCTAAACTGCCAGTTTACTAAGTTCGTGATCAATGCTTATGAGATCAAGACGAGTAAATCTCTCCTTGGGAACAGGAATGCTAATTTAACTCTTTCAGATGTTAAACAAATAAAGAATAACAATCCAAACTTTAACGATTTATGTTTCATTTGGCAAAATATATGGGAAGCCAGGAATACTATAATTTTCAAAAACAACAATAAAAACAACCTTGATAAAAATATCTCTGCTTGCCATATAATACAGAAAACCCTAACCAATATAAAAGACTGGAAAGAAGATAAAAATATGGAAGCACCAACACAAAGGAAGAGGGAAGGACGACATATTAAATGGAAAAAACCACCAAAGGAGGTTTACAAAATAAATGTCGATGGATCAGTTAAAAGTAATGGAGATTGCAAAATTGGAGGTATAGTTAGGGATTGGAAGGGAAAAGTAATTGAAATTTTCCAACAACAGGTTCCAAAGGGATCAGTACTCTTAACTGAATCCCTTGCGTTTTGTTTGGGGTTAGAGTTAGCCCGCACTAGAGGATGGAAGCGAGTGATAATTGAAGGAGATAGCCTTATGGTGGCCAATGCAATCAATGATCCTGCTAAAGTTCCATGGGAGATCCTTAGAGTTATTGAGAAGATCGGAAGACTCCGTGTAACATTCACATCAGCAACTTTCTGCCACTGCTTTAGAGAAGCAAATTCAGCAGCTGATCTTATCACTAGATGTGATTCTATATGTAACTTGTATACCTTCCCTTTGAATAGGGAGCTGACTACCATCATTCGAAAGGATGATCAAGGATGATCTTTCTGCGTAAAGACGTCCTAATTATTGCCTACTGTACAAAAAAAAAAAATATGGGTCACATTTAGATAGGGCCATAGGGGTAGGGTGAAGGTGAAGCTAGGTGGGGGTATAAATGAGTTGAGTTGAGTAACATCAAATCTACTGAATGGTATATAGGCACGTAGCCACACATTAATTCACACCATTTGCCCATCCATTGGGCGTTGCTGTTGGTGAATGCAATTAATTCAATTTTAATTAATTGATTCAATTATTTTATTTTATTGCATGGAGGGCGAAATAAAAGAAAGCAAAGAGTACAGCAGTAATTATTAAATAACCAAAAAAAGGTTGCATTCCTATAAAGAATTTACTGACGACTGACGAGCGTTATTATTCGTATAGGTGCACCTACTTCGTCGGCCCTTTCAATTTTTTCCGGGTCCATATCTATGAAAATTATGTTGCCTGTCTATATTTAATGGATTAAGATGGAGAGTCAATTGGATTTGATGGAGTTCGGTTTGGATCAAATTAATCCATTCAAATTGGGTTCAAATATCTTGGATTAGACCAGGGCAGGTCCTATCATTTTATAGGTTCAGGGTGAAATAAAATCTAAAGGGTCCGATAAGTATTATTTTTATATTTGAATTATTTTTCAAATTTAAGAAAATAAAAGTAGGTCAATGAATAAAAAATAATATACATTAAAAGAATTCAAAAGTATAATTGGAGTGAAATCTAGTTATTTTTGCTTGGTATCCAGTATAATATGTCCACAAGTACGTAAGTTATTGTGTAGAGGAATATTAAAATATTGTCTAACAATACTAAATACTCCGTATAGTTTTTGTTCTAAGACATCACATATATGACCTCTTATGACATCACCTATATGAACTAAAACAAAAATTAATTTTTTTTTATAAACAAAAATAAAATGGTAAATTAGATACATCGAGCATATATAAAGAAATAAAAACAATACATTTTTCTCAAATAAAATAGAAATAGTTATATATGTAAACAATATAGCTTTATTTGTCACATAAAAAGGTGTCTAATATTGTGTTGAAATGGAAAAAGTAAAAAAAATCGTGTCTAAATTAAACGGATATAAGCTCCTCTATAAAAACATAAAAAATGAAAAATTTAATGGATATAGGGCCTATCTATAAAAACATAAAAAATGCAAATAGAGAGATTTGAACTCTACGCGTTTAGGAATCAAATCCAAATTTTGTTAAGATTTAAACTTACCATTAAGCTAAACTCGTATTTTTTGTATTTTGTTATATTTTTTAAAATATATATATAAAATATATTTTTAATGGGCCTCTGCCGAAAATTGGCCATGGGCGGTCGCACACCCTGCCCATGCCCTTGGGCCGGCACTGGATTAGACGTATGTTGGATAACAACCTTGCTGAAATCTACGATAAGCAACAAACTTTGTTGTAGGGCGTTAATGGATGTAGACCGAACTCATTTCCGTGAAGGACTAGGGTTGTGATGAAGCATGATATAAAAGTTATTGAATGAGAAACGTATTTGTCCCCAACATAGGTGCAAATCGAACGTCTCTCAAGAAAGAAGATGAAACTGAAACAGGTGCTCAGAACGGAAAAATGGTAGGAGAAAGAGCAATGAAGATCCTCTACAACACTTTGTGTAACACAAAATTAATTATGCTATGAATTTGCAATAAAAGAAATTCCAAAAATTATATTTATGTTTTAAACACTTGTTAGTATATGTTTGTAAAAAAATTTGATGAAAAATTTTGTATTTAAATTTTATATAAATCAATTATTACTTATTTTGCCATAAGATTTTCTAAAAATTATAAAACATGTATTTTTATCAATATTTTTTATAAATATATACTAGCAAGTGTTTAAAACATAAATATAATTTTTGAAATTTTTTTATTACAAATTTATAGCATAACTAATTTTGTGTTACACTCAGTGTCACACAAAGTGTTATAGAAGATCTTCATTGGGATAAAGAGAGGGAGAGAGGCGATCGTTTTCAGTGTGTTTGAAACCCTAACCTGCGATCCCTTTTATAGTTGTTGAAATTGCCTCCTTCGATCGCGAGCAAAGATCTAAGGGAGAAGATTTCATTCCATCTTCAGAGAATCGTGGCTATCCAAAATCGAAAAGATAAGTTTCCGCAAAATATTTTTCGGTGAAAATAGATATTCGCGGATAAACACTAAAAAGTATATCTTTAATATCTTCGAACTCAAGAAAAGGTATTCGGAGCACGAGCATATGGGTGTTATGTGAACATTAGTAGCTCGAATTCGACTCGTACTTACTCGCTCGATAAAAACTCGGCTCGAGCTTGTTCATTTTCTAAACGAGCCGAGTGTGAGCACATTTTTAAGCTCGGTCCAAAGCTTGGGTCGTTCGAATTAAGTTGATCGAATAGCTAGAATTTTATGAAATTTCTTAGTCTAAAGGAGTGAGAAAGAGAAAGTTCTTGGACAAAAAAATTTCCTTTAAGCGGATGTATAATGAGAAGTAGAATTGTTTAAAGCTCGAAAAAAGCTTGGCTTGAGCTCGTTCATATCCTACATGAATTGAATATGAACAAGCAATATTCGGCTCGAATAACAGCCCTACAAAAGCACGACAGACGACGGCAGCGGGTGAGTGTGTGGGTGCCCCATCTCCTCCCTCAACCTCTCAATGTAGGTAGTGGAAGAGTCTTCTTAAAAACACCTTTAGGATACTCTTGGGCTTCCAATGTGGGATGAGAAAGTCCATGAGACACCTTGAAACCACCAAGTCTAGGGATTATATCCAACAACGTAGCCCTTGTTAAAGTCGGCTAGATCCAATATGCTCAAGACGAGCGGAAGGAAGGTCGTGTGTGTGGACCACGTACCACATATAGAAAATATGAACAATAAATAAATCCAAGGGAATTCCATCTCAAAACCAATTGGTGCCCCTCAAGTGCAACGACTTTTTAGCCAACGAGCCAAACCCAGCTCTACGGATCCATTTACAGGAGGTACAAACAATACATAAACACAATAGAGTTCCATCTTAAAATCAATTGGTAATGAGAAGAGTAGTCCACCAAACTTATATGTTGTACAAGCATTATAAAAGGCACTAAGCGGCCACCTCGCTAGGTGGCTAGGCGGATGCCTAGACAATGTCTAGACGGACTTAGAACAAACTTGATTATTTCCTTAGAGCACCTGCATTGATGTATTTAAGTATGTAAAATAAGGAATTTATTATTATTATATTACATCTACAAAATGAAAAGGTAAGAAACGATAAGACAGGTTCATTTGTAAGAGCACCCACATTGGTAGTTTTTAGTGGGTTTTTAGTGGTAAGAAAATATTATAATATTAGAGAAAGCTTAAAAACCCAACTTTGAGTTGCTAGGGTAGCAACTATACTAAAAACCCAAGAACCCCTAATTAAAGAGAGAGATAGAGAGAAGGGAGGAGAGAGAGTGGGTGGGAATTGGTGGGACAAAAGGGGATGTGGCACCTCATGCTATTATTTATAAGTGTATAAATAACAACGTGGGGTTTATGGATGTGGGTAAAAAAATAAGTTGGGTTTTTTAAGGAGAGAGAGTGTGATAAAATAGGTTAAGAAACTCAAGAAACCCGAACTAATGCGGATGCTCTAAGGAACTTCTAAATACCGGGTGGGCTAGGAGGAAATAAATGCAATATGAGAGAGAGAGATTTGTAAGGAACTTCTAAATACCGGGTGGGCCAGGAGGAGATAAATTTAATATGAGAGAGAGAGAGAGAGAGTACGAAGTGGAAGGGAGAAAGAGAGTTGATGGGTGAGCAAAGAAAGTGGTGGGGTAGGTTCATTTTCTCATGTCTGTATATGAAAAAGCAATATATGCTACTGATTTTCTATTCAAATTGGCTTAGAATTTGTCTTGGTTGCAACCGCTTTCATATATGGAGTGTCCTATTGAGGAATTTCAGTTTGGCCTGGCTACCCTCCATGAACTTGTTGTTGCTGGTGCTGCTTCCTCGCTCTGAGTTGGCTTTCGTCTGTGATAGTTTTGCTTCCTGTGTGCTTTCGAATTGGGATAAGTCCTTTCTTCCTAAAGTGATATATTGTGACCTTCGTATCCATCCGACCTTGGCCGTCCCAAATGGAAAAGGAAACCAATTCATTAATTTCCAATTGCCTTATAAATGCTTTCATCACCCTTTGCCATATGGAAATGGAACTCATTATTATGGTAAGAACTCATGGGCGGTTAAGAGTTTTGCTGGTACGAAATCACCCTACAAATATTGTGGGAAGAACTCATTGGCGGTTGGGAGTTTTGCTCCCTCCCCAAACAACTCCCGAAAGGGCACAAATCCTCTTATCGAGGCAAATCACTCGGAAGGGAGTTTACTCCTGGATGAGAGCTAGCATCCCGTCTGTCACCCTAAAACTCACCCTCGCTTCTCCCATATGTATCTAAATATTGCCTTCTTTTTTTATCAGCTCTCGATCAGATTATTCTTTTCGTTCAGCTGGTTTGTGCGACACCAGCTTAGTTCTGCAGCTAATTAAAATCATCAAATCTATATAATTAACCAGGGTTATATATGTGGTACTAGTAGGCATGAATTCGATGTTCCTTTAAATTTATCAACAAATCCTTGTGCTAGGATTAAAATTAGAAGTAATATAACATGTTCTCCCTTTGTAAGATGTATCTCTAGGAGTATTGTAACTGATCTTTGCATATTAGAAATCACAAAAAAAAAAACTATTCTTGAACCCCCTTTATGGGTCATAAACTGCGGCAGGTGTGTGCTTCCATTACGCATCATGTATCTCTAAAGTGTATACTAATTGATAAACTTGAGCATTGGTTAACTGTTAGTGTTGCTCTTTGGTTTATTCACTCTCAAGTTCTCATATTTTTGGAATCGGAACACACTAATTTGGATTTTGGGTTGCATATATATGTAAGGTGCTCTAAATGTTCGCTACTTGTTGGCTATGACTCTTACCTTTTCTTTTCGTTTGGAAACTTTGGTGTAATAAAAGTGATGTCTATCGGTAAAAATGCAGGTTTCAATTTGCTCGATAAAAATCAAAGTGGTAATAGTATGTCAATGGAAGAACTTTTCACAATCAAACTATTATTGCTGAACGAACACTAATCGTTGGAGAGGAAAATGTCAGAAATGAAATTAAAAATGACTTTGAAAAAAGGTTTAAAAAGGAGCCTATCGACGATAGACTGCTAAATGAAATGCTTAACCTAATCCATCCCTCTATTACCATAGAAGAAAATGAATTTGTCATTTGACATCCGTCTAATAATGAAATAAAATCTGCAGTGTTTAGTTTGGGTAACAATAAATCTTCAGGTCCTGATGGAATTACATCCGAATTCTATAAAAATTATTGGGATATTGTTGGAGTATCTATCACTAGAGTTGTTAAAGGTTTTTTCCATTCTGGAAAAATTCTAAAACAAATAAATCACACGTTTATTTCACTACTACAGAAGCGAGACAACCCTTCTACCACGAGTCATTACCGTTCAATCAGTTTATGTTCAACACTATATAAAATCATATCAAAAATTTTGACTGAAAGAATCAAAAAAATTATCGGCAAACTAATTCACCCTTTACAGGATGCGTTTGTATCAGACATGGCTATTCAAGATAATGTTCTGATAGCTCACGAAATCTTCCACTCCTTCAGGTCACGTACGGGTCGTGAGGGTTGGATAGCGATAAAACTAGATATGGGGAAAGCGTACGATAGAGTTGATTGGAATTTTACAAAAAAAAAAATTAGAAAAATTTGGGTTCCACCATACTTTCATCACTTGGGTGATGGAATGCTTAACGACTGTTTCATTCTCAGCGTTAGTAAACAATGGCCCCACTGACATGTTCCTCCCCTCTCGAGGTTTTCGCTAAGGGACTCCACTATCCCCTTTTTTGTTTATCCTAGGAGCAGAAACCCTAGCTCGGAAGCTCTTAGCGAAAACTAGTTTAGATCACAGTCCAATTGGTTTTTCCTTCGGAAGAAACGGCCCCCGGGTTCCTTTCCTATCCTTTGCTGATGACATCATTATTTTCACAAGAGGCCGTATTGATACAAGACATAAAGTTAGATCAATAATTGATACACACTGTAAAGTTTCTAGACAAAAAGTTAATTATCACAAATCGAGCTTCCAAGCTACAAAAGGTATTTCAAACTCAAGGATCTGTGAGCTTAGTAGTTATTTGAATATTACAAACGAAAACTCGTTGGAAAAATATCTCGGCTGCCCAATTATTAATGGTAGAGTAAACAAACATACTTTTGAAGACATCATCTATAAATCTAAAGAACAACTAAGCAAATGGCATGTCAATTCTTTATCACAACAGGGACGTGCAACCCTAATCAATACAAACTTATCAGCTAAATCGTTGTATACAATGCAAAACTTTCTATTACCCGCTTCGGTACATAAAGAATTAGATCAGATTAATAGGACGTTCTTCTGGAATAAAGATCTTCAACACCGGCCGCTGATTAGCTGGGATAGGATTTGCAGACCAAAGAAGTGTGGGAGATTAGGGCTCAGGAAGTCCAAAGAGATGAATGAAGCCCTTCAAATGAAACTACTATGAAAAATATTGGCTGAACGAGATAATGTCTGGGTTAATCTGATTAAATACAAGTATTTACGCGCGACTAACATCCTTCAATATAAAAGGAGTGGTGTCTCTTCTTGGCAATGGGCCAAACTGACAATTCTCATTGATAAATTCAAATCGGGACTTATTTGCTCAGTTGAAAATAGGAAATCTATCAAATTCCGGACAGATAATTGGATCACAACCTCATCTCTGGAGTCTAGGGAAAATGGCCCCCAAATTGGAAACATAGAGGAAATCGTTAGTGATTACATTATGGGTGGTAGATGGTGGATGGAAAAACTAAACAATTTGCTACCTTGTGATATTGTAAATGAAATAGTGGACATTCCCCTTCCCGTCTCTACTTTTGAGGATCGACTATATTGGTGGCCTGATAGAGCGGGTTGGTTCACCACTTCGAGTGCATACAAACTAATTACATCCCAATCCTCTCTGAACTTAGAGAATAACGCATGGATATGGAATTTGGATATTCCACCTAAGGTAAAAAAAAAATTGTGGAAGATTTGCCAGGATGGTCTTCCAATGGCCTCTAGGCTGGCCAATCGTGGGGCCTCTGTCCCGTCCACATGTAGCCTGTGTAATTGTGCGGTCGAAGATGATGTTCACCTCTTGTTAGAATGCCACTATGTGCGCTCTCTACTTCGTATTCCTTCTCGGATAAGCTCAATAATATCCAGTATGATAAATCATTATCGAGATATAAAACCTATCATTTCCTTCATTGGGAACTCCCTTAATTTTGCGGCTAAGGTGGAGCTTGCCTTCGCTTGGTGGTCGGTTTGGTACATTAGGAACCAACACGTGTTTAGTCAGGTCTCTATCCCATGTAGAGATACTTCATTACGTATTATTAAAACTCATAGGGAGAATTGAAGTAAAACATCTCAATTAGAGGGTAGTCTAGATGTGGACTTCCTCTTACACACACAAAACGCCAATCACCCAAAGAAGAAAAATAAGTATGGTAAGGTTACATGGCGTAAACCCCCAATGGGAACTCTCAAGCTTAATTTCGATGGATCCAGAATTACAAATAATGATAGCTCGGCTAGAGCCATATTTCGGGATTGGAAAGAACGTCCAACACAAATATGTTATCAAAAACTCGGTACACAAAGCCCGCTGAAAGCGGAAGCTCTTGCTCTAAAATGGGAATCCAACACACTCTGCGACTTCGTATCGGCAAAATCCACATTGAGGGAGATTCTAGTATAATCATAAATCACTTGAACCAAAAATATAAAATTCCTTGGGAAATTGAACTAATCATGTCAGATATTAAACTCCTTATATCGACTTTCAAAGAAGTTTCCCTCTTTCATGTTCCCCGTTTAGCCAATAGAGTGGCTGATAAGGTTGCACACCTTTGCCACTCTGCCTGGGGTGTCGATATTCACAACAATTTAGATCTTTTAGACCCCATCCTAAAGGATGTCGTCGGATAGAGCCCGCTCGCCCGAATTCTTTCCTTATATATAAAAAAAGAGTGGTGGGGTAGGTTTTATTACACCTGAAATTTTACTATCTACACAACATATCCCATTTTTTTATTTTTTTTAAAATCGACCCTGTCCCTCTTGAGTCACAGTCTCACAGACGTGTGACTCAAGAGGCGCAGGGTATTTTACATATAAAGTACCCTGCGCCTCTTGAGTCACACGTCTGTGACTCAAGAGGGGCAGAGTGTGGTGTATATAGTAATTTTTTTGGGTCTAAATATTATCACCCATTTTTATTAATTGATTTTTAATAAAATGGGTTGTATTAATGTGGGTATAAAATTAGATTGAGTTTTTTAAGGAGAGAGAAAGGTAAAAAGTTGAGTTAAAGAATCGTATTGGGTTTAACGGATGTGGATGCTCTTATATTTTAACGTATAATACATCTCAATAATTCATATAATGTAATAATAATCCATAATTAATATCACTCATAAACCCGAATTTGCGATCTTTAACGAACACTAAAGTAAATAAATACAAAAGTACGCATCAAACTATAGCGACTCTAAACCTCATAAAATCCAAAACCATAGATATGAGTCAAAAACAAATACATTGTGACTTGGCATAAAGAAATTCCAAGTCGACCAATCACTTGCCTAAATACTAAAATTGAATAATCGCCGACCTAGACAGGTCTAGACCTACCTAAGTAGATCTAGGCAGTGTCTAGCGCCTAGGTACGATTTTTAGAACAATGTGTTCAAGACATTTCAATATTTTCAATGTGAGAAAACTCATATTCCAACAACACTTGTGAAGGTGGTTCGAAACCAACTTCAGTATATGCCTATATGGTATAATTTTGAGTATATATTTGTCTAACATTTTAGGAATGAATGATATATTTCAAAATCAATTTGACCATGATATGAGTAGTTCACTAACTTTATTATTTTTGATTTCTCTATTATTTTCTGATGTGAGATATATAGTGCCCTACTATTTTAACAAATTGTATTCTTAACTGGATAACTGGTTTAAAATGGATTGGTGAGATTTTTCAAATTTCCTAACATTGTTTTTTTTATTAGGAAAGAATTCGGGCGAGCAAGCTCTACTCGACAGCATCCTTACGGATGAGATCTGAAAGACTAGAATTATTGTAAATATCGACCCCCCTAGCAGTGTGGCAAATGTGTGCAACCTTATCAGCCAATCTATTGCTAATCCGAGGAACATGAAAGAAGGAGACTTCTTTCAAAGTCGATAGTAAAGTTTTAACATCTGACAATATGAGCTCAATTTCCCAAGGGCATTTAATGCAGTTGGTTAAATGATTTATGATTATGTTGGAGTCACCCTCGATATGGAGTTTCTCGATTCGGAGTCGAATAGCATGTTGGACTCCTAATTTTAAAGCTAGCGCTTCTGCTTTGAGGGTGCATTGTTTTCCTAGTTTTTGATAACATATGCTCATTGGTTGACCTTCCCAGTCCCGGATAATAGCCCCTGTTGAGCTATCCAAATTTGACAAGGTAGACCCATCGAAATTTAATTTAAGAGTTCCTGTTGGGGGGTTTTCGCCAATTTGTTTTCCAGCATACATATTTCTTTTTCGGACCTGTAGAACTCGGCGGGCGAAGGGAGAGGTCCTCATCAAAATCACTCTCCATCCGAAATGTTTTATTCGAATTGCGCATGTGAGTTGTAATCATATGTATTGCAGCGTCCCTACTTAGGATGAGAACCTGTCTGAATATGTGTTGGTTTCGATTGTACCAAGTTGTCCACCAAACAAAGGCAAGCTCCACCTTGGCCGCATGAGTAAGATTATTTCCAAGGAAGGCGAAAATTTTCCTAGCATTGTTGTTATGGGTTATCTGTAAGGTCTATATTATGCAAAAAATTCATATGAGTTTTTTTTTTATCATTTTTATATAGCAATTGTATCGATCATACTTCAAATTATTACAATTTCAATATGTTATAAATTTAATTTAATATTATATCTTATAGGAAAATTCCATTTGGTGCCCCTGAGTTGTTAACAATTCCGGCTAGTGTCCCACACTTTTTTTTTTGTCTAGATGGTACCCTTGAGTTTTGTCAAAAGTTCGGCTCATGCCAAAATTCATATTTTCTTCTTTTTAATAAATAAAACCAACCTTTACTATTCATTTCTTCAAACAAAAATCCCTTTATTTTAAACAATTAATAAAAGTACCTATTACGTGACTAAATTCAACACAAAAGTGACAAAATCACCTTTATTTTTGCAAAATCACATATTATTCTCAAAACTTTTATCGCAAAATCACCCATGTTTCCAAAAAAAAAAAAACTGGAACAATTATCAACTCCTAATTCCGACGACAACAAAATAAATGGGTTACATGACAGCAAAATTATCAACTCCTAATTCCGACGGAGATGTTGCTCACTTCAACAAACAGGGTCACTGAACGAAAAATCATGAGCAAGGATCGATCAACCCGGATGATAGTCTTCATCCTCCTCAGAAGAATCCCCGCCATCATCAATGTCGGACTCGTCGTTGAAATGGATATCCTCACCCACACCGCAATTAGGATCCTTTATCCCCGACATCACATGGAATAATTGACTCATGTGCTAGTGAGCACATGACATATGATAGGTCTTTGCTATCTAATATCAGACATTTGGCTCATCCTTGCTTAGTGTCTTTGCCCAATGATCATAAGGTTGAAGTTCATGTGTGTGGGGACATATTGTTCAGTTCAGAAATTCATTTACGAAATGTGTTGTTGCTGCCTACATTTCATTAAAATTTGTTGTCAGTCCAGAGGTTGTGTTCTCAGTCCCATTGCTTGGTGATTTTTACTCACAGTCATTGCATTGTGCAGGCCCCTTCTCTGAAGAGGCTACTGGTAGTTGGTGAGGCTCAAAATGGACTCTATGTGATGTCTCAAGATGCTCAGAAATCTTTGCAAACACTGGAGAAGGCTTGCAATTCAGTGGCATCTGTTGATTAGACTATGTGGCATTCGAGATCGGGACATCTTCCTGCCTACAAGTTGCATCAGATTTCTGCATTTTTAGATTTTAATAAGGCGTCTAGCAGTTCCGCATTTGATTCTTGTGTGATTTTCCATAAAGCTAGACAACATAGGTTGCTCTTTCCCACTTCTAGTAGACAGTCTAGCTCATTGTTTGAGCTTGTTCATATTGATGTATGGGGACCGTATGCTACCCCTACTCATGATGGTTAGAAATACTTCGTTACAATTGTAGATGACTATAACATAGCTACTTGGACACATTTAATGAAATCAAAGTCTTTTGCTTTTGAATTGATCAAGGATTTTGTTGCTATGGTGGAAAGACAGTTTTCTGTGCATGTTAAAAAGATCAGAACTGACAATGCATATGAACTTGGCTCAAGCAATGAAGGGAAAGCTTATTTTTCTGAAAAGGGTATTATTCATCAGTGCTCTTGCCCACACACTCCTCATCAAAATGGAGTGGTAGAAAGGAAGCACAAACATTTGTTGGAAACTTGTAGAGCTTTGTTATTCCATTCTCATTTACCCATGGAGTTTTGGGGAGAGTGTTTACTCACAGCAAAATATCTGATCAATAGGTTTCCTTCTTCTGTGTTGAAAGGAAAATCACCCTTTAAAATATTATTTGGCAAATATCTAGATTATGCTCATTTGAGAGTATTTGGTTGCTTGTGTTATAGGACTGTTGTTGGCCCTGCTAGGGATAAGTTGAAGCCAAGAAGTCTTCCATGTGTGTTTGTTGGGTATCCCTTTGGCAAGAAAGCATACAAAGTATATGAGCTTGAAAGAAAATCATTTGTTGTGTCCAGATATGTGGTGTTTTATGAGCATATCATTCCCTTTGCTTCATCTCATGTCTCTACACTACTAGAAAAATACAATTAGACATCTGTTGTGAACCGATGTCTTTCAAAAAAAAAATTCCGACCTCTTTGTGCGTGTAGTAAAAGATCAATTTTTCCACATCGATTTTAAGCCGATGTCTTTTCTTGGTTAAAAGATCTGTTTTATTTTTTATATATATAGGTATAAATCAATCCCTCACATTTATTTTTGGCATGTTCACTTGTTATTAAAGCCTCGTTATTTTTCATTTATAAGTTTTTGAAGATGTTCGCACCAAGCCTAAATTTTACATTTACATCACTATTTTGTTGTTGTTGACTTGATTAAGTCACAAATTACACATATCAATAATGAACCGATTTTGTTGTTGTTGACTTGATTGAGTGTGATAAATTAGATGAATCGATAAATAAATAAAAAATCAACCTCTTTGATTTAGTCAAAGTATCACCAAAGAATATAGGGTAAATTATACATAATCACCCATAAATTATGGTATTTTTCACATAACCACCCATAAAAACTTAAATTATAGTAAACCGCCCATAAATTTGAATTGTTTTCATGAGACCACACACACATTAAACCTCTATTTATTTTGTTTAAAACGACTAAAATATCCATAATTCAAGCTTATTTGTTTGTACTTTGTAAAGGAAAGATGTTGCATGTATATAGGCCTGAGCATGGGCCGGGACGGGCGGGCTTGGGTCGGGCCTTGACCAATTTTTCAACCCATTACACTTGGTCGGGCTTGGGCCAGGCCCGATTTTTTGGCCTAATGCCTTGTCCAAGCCCGCCCTCATTGCCGGGCCGGGCCGCCCAGCAGGTCAAACGGGCCTAGCATCTCAAATTAATTTTCTATCTGAAATCGATTTAAAAAAAGAGGCAAATCACAACATTATACCGATACTTTCAAATGTGAGGCAAATATGGACAATATTAGCTTACTAACAAATGCCAATCAACGTTATATTGTACCAATACTTTTAGGCGACACGCGGGACGAAGAGTCATCGTCCCGCAAATCCCGTCCCGTCCCGCATATATATAATATTTTTATTTATATGAAAAAATTAAAATCAATAAAACATCAAAAAAATGTATATAATTAAGTTGAATAAACTAAATAAAGTTGTAAACATTGTAAGGTTTATGCTACTGTAATTGTTGAATATACATTTAATTATAATGTACTTATACTATTTGCTATAATTGTCATACTTAGTAGTTACTGTAATTGTTGTTTACTATTGGCTAATATATAAGAATATTTATGGAAATTAAATATGTAATATAAATCTATTTCTATAGTATTTTTATTATATTAATAATGGAGTATGATAAATTCACCGCTAATTTTCACTATTTCCACCGCTAATCACCGCATAGGTATGCGGTGGTCTTAATCCACTTTTTCCCAGACCCACCGCATATACATGCGGTGGGTCCGTTGACCGTATACAAACCCACCACATACCGATGCGGTGGATTATGGCGATCGTATACATGCGGTCAGTTTTTGAGCAATTGAAAATGGTTTGTAGAAGTGGTTCAAAATCGTCGCATAACTCACCGCATACCTATGCGGTGGGTTATAGCGACGGTTTTGGAATGTTATGGCGACAGTTTTGGCTGTTATGGCGATAATTCAAACCCATCGTATACTTATACAGTGGGTTATGGCGACGGTTTTGTACCATTATGGCGACGATTTTGAACCTCTATACTCCTCGACCCACCGCATAGGTATGCGGTGGGATCGTTGACTGTCATTAAACGCACCGCATACCTATGCGGTGATTAGCGGTGGAAATACCCGTCCCGATTAAATTTATTTAAATTAAAAAACCGAACTAGTTGTACTGTACTTGCATGAACCATTTCCAAATTTAGATTTTAGGAAAAACAATTAATTGTTAGAATTACAAATATCACCCCCACGTTAATTTACCAAAAAAAAAAATTCACCCCCCAATTTCCCTTTTAATGAGATAATAACAATGAGAAAGAAGATCAACTTAATACTTGTGTATTCTCAAGTGAACATACAAAGGCCTTATATAGGCAAGGTAGGAAGAGCTAAGTAATGAAGACTATAATGGTAGGAGTTGTAGGAGGTGAAACATCCACTACAATAACTAGTTATCATAACACTCCCCCTTGGATGTGCACCTCGTAGCCTACGTATTGCCTCGTTAAAAACCTTGTCTGGAAAAACCCATTTGGGACAAAAACCAAGATCAAGGGAAAAACAGTACAATACTAGTGTAAACTACGCTCCCCCTCGACTTTGCATACATCCTTCAAACAACGCATCCCCATGTCGTGTACGAGTCGCTTGAATGTCGTTGTAGGCAAAGCTTTAGTGAACACATCTGCCAGATTTTCACTTGATGCAATCTTCCGGACATCAATCTTGCCTTCAACTTGGAGTTCATGAGTGGAGAATAATTTAGGGGATATATGCTTCGTCTTATCACCTTTAATGTACCCTTTTTTGATTTGGGCGATGCACGCTGCATTGTCTTCATACAACACTGTCGGGTGTTTTGCAACCGACTCTAACCCGCATGATTCTTGGACATGTTGGACAAGTGATCTGAGCCACACACTTTCTCTTCCAACTTCATACAAAGCGATAAGCTCTGCGTGATTTGATGATGTGGCTACAAGTGACTGTTTTGTTGAACGCCATGATATAGCGGTCCCACCATACATGAATAAGTGCCCTGTTTGCGAGATAGCCTTGTGGGGATCAGACAAATAACCTGCATCAGAATAGCCAACTAATTCTGCACCCTGTTCTCCTTTGGATCTTTCAAAATACAACCCCATCTCACTAGTTCCACGTAAATAATGTAGAATGTGCTTGACACCATTCCAATGTTTCTTTGTTGGTGTTGAGCTATATCTTGCTAGTAGATTAAATGCAAAAGCTATATCCGATCGGGTATTCGTAGCAAGATACATAAGCGCACCAACTGCACTGAGATGGGGTACTTCAGGGCCTAATATCTCTTCACTGTTCAACCGAGGACGAAAGGGGTCCTTGTCGACATCAAGTGATCGTACACCCATAGGTGTACTCAATGGAGATGCTTTGTCCATGTTAAAGCGTTTTAGGACTTTTTCAACATAAGTTGACTGATGAATGAAAATTCCATCTCTTGTATGCTCGAACTGCAGGCCGAGGCAATACTTGGTTGTTCCGAGGTCTTTCATTTCAAATTCCCTTTTCATGTAATTAGCTGTTTGTCGAATCTCTTCTGGAGTCCCGATAATGTTTAGATCATCAACATAAACTGCTATAATTACATAACCCGACTTTGTCCTCTTTATAAAGACACAAGGGCTTAGTTGATTATTTATAAAGCCATGTCTTAGTAGGAACTCACTAAGGCGGTTATACCACATGCGACCTGATTGCTTTAACCCATATAAAGATCTCTTCAACTTGATGGAGTACGTGTGACGAGGTTTTGATCTTAATGCTCCAGGCATTTCTAATCCTTCGGGGATTTTCATGTATATATCTGTATCTAATGATCCGTAAAGGTAAGCAGTTACTACATCCATAAGTTGCATTTGGAGTTGTTGAACAACCGCCAAGCCAACTAGGAATCTAAGTGTTGTTGCATCCACTACAGGTGAATACGTCTCTATATAATCCACTCCTGGCTTTTGTGAAAAACCTTGTGCTACAAGTCTGGCTTTATACCTTACTACTTCATTACGCTCATTGCGTTTTCGTACGAACACCAATTTAAAGCCGACTGGTTTTATGCCTTTTGGTGTTGGAGCTACTGGTCCAAAAACACCGTGTTTGTTTAATGAATCCAGCTCTACTTTGATTGCACCTTTCTAACTCTCCCAATCATTTCGATTTTGACATTCCATCATCGTTTGAGGATCATTGTCATCTTCATCCATGACTTCTATTGCCACTGTATAAGCCAATATGTCATCTAGGACTATGTCATTTCGATGCCACCCCAAGCCGGTGGTTGCATAGTTAATTGACATCTCAAAATTGTCCTCGACATCTTTTTCTTTGCTTTCGGGGTCATTAGATAATATCTCTTCTGGGATTATATCTTCATGGATGTTAGTGATTGGTACATCTCGATCAACACCTTTACGTGTTGTTATTGTTTCTTTCCTCTTCCGGGGAATTGTATCCTTAGAGCCTAGTGGTCTCCCACGCTTCCGGCGTACTTGAGAATCACTTGTAATTTTTTGGTTTGGAGTTACTACTGGAATCTCTAATCGAGCTGCTGCATTGTCAGCTGGTATATGTGACATCGTCACCTTCTTGGCATCTGTAAACGCATCTGGTAATCTATTTGCAACACTTTGCAAATGTATGATCCGTTGAACTTCAAGTTCACTTTCATTTGTCCTTGGATCTAGAAATGATAGAGAAGTGGAATTCCACGTAATCTCTTTCTCAATTATCTCCTTATCTTCTCCCCCTAGAGTTGGAAACTTTGTCTCATCAAAGTGACAATCTAAATACCGAGCTGTAAATAGATCACCGATCATAGGCTCGAGGTATTTAATAATTGATGGGGATTCAAAACCCATGTATATTCCCAACCTTCTTTGTGGTCCCATTTTAGTTCGTTGAGGGGGAGGAATAGGGACATACACCGCGCACCCAAAGATTTTCAAATAAGAAATATCGGGCTCTCTTCCGGAGATAAGTTGTAATGGGGAGAACTTATTATCAGCGGTTGGTCGAAGACGAATCAAAGATGCAGCATGCAAAATTGCATGGCCCCAAGCTGATGAAGGTAATCTAGCCTTCATTAGCATTGGTCTGGCTATTATCTGTAACCGCTTGATTAACGACTCTGCTAGGCCGTTTTGGGTATGAACATGAGCAACTGGGTGCTCAACCACGATACCAATTGATTGACAATAGTCATTAAAAGACTTTGACGTAAATTCTCCCGCATTGTCTAACCTGATTCTTTTAATTGAATAATCAGGAAAGTGAGTCCTTAATTTCACAATCTGGGCCAATAGCCTTGCAAATGCAACATTCCGTGTTGACAACAGGCTTACGTGTGACCATCGTGTTGAAGCATCTATCAACACCATAAAATATCTAAATGGTCCACATGGCGGTGTGATTGGTCCGCATATGTCACCTTGAATTCGGTCGAGGAACATAGGAGATTCTGCGTTTACCTTTGTCATTGACGGCCTTGTTATTAATTTACCAAGAGAACAAGCCGTACATGTCAAGTCACCCCTTGATAAGAACTTCAAGTCCTTTATTGGGTGTCCATGTGAATTCTCAATGATCCTGCGCATCATTGTATCACCTGGGTGACCGAGTCTGTCATGCCACAAAGAAAATTTTGCATTGTCCACTAACTTCTGGTTTGTGACACTGTAACTCTCAATGGGGTATATAATTGTGCCATATAAACCAGGTGTTAATGTTCTCATCTTTTCTAAGACTGTCTTCTGGCCCGTCTCAAAAGATGTAAGAAATAGATATTCAATATCATCCTCATTCATGGTTTCCATATGATAACCATTTAGTCTAATATCTTTGAAACTCAACAAATTCCGTTGCGAGTTGCTTGAATACAAAGCATCTTTGACGTCAATTCTTGTTCCTTCGGGTAACAAGATGGAGGCTCTACCGGAACCTTCTATGAGATTGCTTGTGCTAGATATTGTATTCACACTGGTTTTTGCCATTTGCAGGTTTAAGAAAAACATTGGGTTTTTCAAAATAGTATGGGTTGTGGCACTATCTGTGAGATAAAGCTCCCCTCCATTGAATTTTCCACTTGGTAGATCCATTCTATACAAGTAAATAAGCATGTATAAATAAAACGATGTCATGCAAAAACTTTATTTAAGTGGAAAGATTCCATTACATTTGAAAAGAAATAACAACCAAGCAAACTTTATTTAGAGATAGGATGCAAACTGAAATATTGAAATAGCTAGATAGTCATAGATTTAATAAAAGAGGAATAGATTTCATCAAAGAGGGTGGTGTCGTCATCTTGGGGATTGCCATCCGAGGGCTCAAACCCAGGCAAGACCTTGTCATTCTCATCTTGTTGGAGAAAATCAGATGCTTCAAGATATGTGTTCTCAAGTCCATCAAAGAAAGAGTCGGAGGGGCTCCCTCCTTCAACAAGATTTGCCTCTGCACCTTTACCCTTGGATTTCATAAAGTCTTGGTATAGCTTCACAAGGTGTGGTGCCGTACGATAGGTACGGGACCAATGGCCAGGTACTCCGCATCTATAACAAGGACTTTCCGTTTTCGATGCAGGTTTGTCTTGCTGATGTTGTTTCTTTGACTTGTTCCCAATATTCTTCTGGATATTGGGGTTGATCCATGTGGAATTACGACCTTGGTCAGATCCACGACCCCGACCTCGATCCCGACCACATCCTCTTCGGGAGGAGGTAGCATTCGCTTCAGGCGTGTCTTGATTGTTGTCGGGGAGTGGGGCCGAACCTGGGGGTCGTTTTTCATGGTTGTTCATGAGCAACTGATTGTTTTCTTCTGCTACGAGCAAGCTTGAGATGAGTTGAGTGAATGTTGTGACCCCACGTTCCCTGTACTGCTGCTGGAGCACTAGGTTTGATGCATTGAAAGTTGAGAAAGTCTTCTCCAACATATTAGCGTCTTGTATGTTTTCTCCACACAATTTCAATTTTGAGGCAATACCATAAATATGTTGGCTCATCTACTTCGGGAGATGGCTTAAATCGTAATTAAAGTGTAGAAAAAAGAAGAATGAAACATCCGCTTCTAGGGATGAATCGATCGCTTAAGGAAAAATAATTTTTTTTTCCAAAAACCGTCCACTTTGGTGGAGGAAGAACATCTCTACCGGGATGCTATGAAGGTATATATATCCCCTTTTAAAAGATGATATCGATTTTGTCTCTTCAAGGACAATTCTATCCTCTTCGGGAGGTAAGGAGACAAAAAAACAACAACAACAATGTAGATATACGTACAAAAAAAATTAAATCCATATGAAAGGGATTATATGGGAGAAGGGTTTCAAACTAGAATAAGAATATGCACATGAGAAGAAAAAAAAACCGGACACTGGCCATGTTTGTATACGTGTACATACATATACTTGGATATTCATCGAATTCTTACCGAGTCGATCGTGCTGATAACGTGAGATAATAACAATGAGAAAGAAGATCAACTTAATACTTGTGTATTCTCAAGTGAACATACAAAGGCCTTATATAGACAAGGTAGGAAGAGCTAAGTAATGAAGGCTATAATGGTAGGAGTTGTAGGAGGTGAAACATCCACTACAATAATTAGTTATCATAACATTTAACAGTTTATTATTTGTATTTTTAAACAAAAACTTAACTTACCAATCTGATGATTCACACATGGTATTAATTAATTTCTATAAGGGTACAATATATTTGAACCACACTAGGAACAACGGTACATCGATCAAGATTTTAAAACACGGTACATAACAAACTACATATATATATTGGGAGACGTTCCCACTAAAGGCTCAATAATACAGAGTAATATTTTTTTTTGAGTAAAAAAAGAAAATCAGAGAAATTGGAAAAGGACTTTGTGGAAAACATGATCGGCGACGATCTGATTGGTCTTCTCGGTAGGGTGGAAGGAGTCCCAGAAGACGTAGCGAGTGGCGTCAGTGCAAGTGTAAGGATTGTAGCGGTTGCACATGTATCCCATCTCGAACATCCCCGTCGCACAACACGCCATTGATGCCACTTGAAACCCTGCATCATTTTCATATCATATATTATATGTTCATCAATGGAAGTCCATAAGTTATGATATAGGGTTCGTATGGGACGGGGTTAATAAACTGACTAAAATTATAAACAGGGTAAAAATTTATAAACTGTTGGTAAAAGTAGTTAAAAATTTATGAAAAAATATAAACTCCGTATGGGGCGAAAAACAGTTTATTTGTAAAAAGTGGAGTTTATTTGGTTTTTATTAGGGGTATTGTGGTACTTTCAAACCAAATAAGATAAAAGAGAAGGGGTAAAATAGTAATTATGGAATATAAACCTCAAAATAAGCTTCAATCTGCAGCTTATTTATAAACCCTTTTTTTAACTGACTAAAGCTTATTTGTTGTTCCCATGCACCGTTTAAACCTGTTTATTTTTTTAACAGCTAATAATTTCACACTTTTTAACCTGCTTATATATCAGCCATACACACCCATAGTCATTGTCTTCATGGGATCAGTAATGTGCACTTGTCATTTAAGGGTAAGTGTTTGGATAGAGTCAGTAATAATACAGGGCTCTAGCCCTCCTTTTGAACCAAAAAAAAAAAAAGTGTTTGGATAGAGTCATTATGGAATTGGGTCAATTTCAAGTCTGGATCATTACTCTCTTCGTTTGGTCATTTTAAAAATCTATACACTTAAAAAAAAACAAATAAAAATATATTTATAACCCTAATTATTACTCTACTATTTTATTTTCTCAAAAACTACAAATAACAATTATCTAATCATTATAAGGGCAATTTCGTAATAGATAACAAAATATCTAAAATGTTTTTTCTTAACAAGATTTACTTTCTAAAACGATACATTAAGTTTTAATTAACGGAGGGATATTAGAATAGATCATTTCGAAAATCTTGGGCCAAAACAAATTTGGGTCGGTTAAAAAATTAGTATATTGTATTAATTGTCATCAGAGTTTAGATATAATAAAATTTTATACTGAAGGGGTCTATTTCGAATTGGGTTCGTTTTGAGTTTAGGTTGCCCTGTTGGGTTTGAGTTATTTCATGGCCGATTCATTAAATTTTTGGGTTATGAGTTCTAATAAAAGTTTAGCTAAAATTTAGAGTCGGGTTCAGTCTTGCTAGCTCTAGCCAAGTTTGAAAAAAAAAACACTATAATACAGGATCGACCTAATAACTTGGGTAGGATAGATTATGGCTCTGTATGGGGCGAAATTGAAAAAGTAATTGAAATTGAAAAATTGTGTAAAATAAAAGTTAAAAAATTATGGGATAATATAAACTTTGTATGGGGTGAAAAAAAATTTATTTGTAAAAAGTGGAGTTTATTTAGTTATTATTAGTGGTATTATGATAATTTCAAATCAAACAAAAAAAATAAGCAGGTAAAAAAAAACTCTCTCATTTTAACAATTTTAAAACTGTTAAAAGGAGCCCTATATTTTTGTGTTTAAATTTAGTTTTGGTTGTAATTGAATCACTCATCATTAATATGGCCCATATGGGAGTTGGGAGTTGATTGGTAACATAAGGAGAGTAATAAAAAATAAAGCTAAAACTTAGAAATCATAACTAAACTAGTATATAAAAGGATCTTAGGCTTACCAAAAGATGATGGTTTATGAATGATTTCCATCAAAATAGGGTAGGGATTTGAGAAAACCACTTTGATGTCTTGAAGTTCCTTGTTAAGCTCCACCACCAAGCCACTCAATTTGCCATTGAACTCCATGGCCACATTGTTGTACTCTTGAATGCACTCACCTCCACCAAAGAAATTGGTGGTTCTCTCCAATGGCAAGCAACCCATTGGAGGCAACCCTCCTAGGGAAATCTTCCGAGCCCCGAGTGCATACAACTCCTTGATAAAACTCCCCGCGATCTTAGCGAGGAAGCTCTGGTAGTCTCCTATCGGCATCTGGGATCTCCGGCTTGGATTCGTATAATAGTTCTCTAAGAAATCGTTCGTCCCCAAACTCAAAAGGTAGACCGATTCGGATATGATTTCGTTCGCCTTTGCTTCACCGAGGTAGGTCTTGAGTTTTGCTTGGTATTCCTTGTAGTAGTCTAGCTCCCTCCAAAAGGGTATCACACTCTGCATAGTGTTTTTAACCATACCAAAGTTTGTTAGCAATAAATGAGAGCGGTTGGACTACTTGTAGTGTCTACATGAATTATGATTCACAATTCACAAGTGAATGATGATAAATCCATTTCCCACTTCAATAAATTAATGCCTCTATTGTGTTTTTTCTCTTTTACATACAAGCAGGGACGGACTCAGGAGCGTGATGAGGTCCACTCCAGCCCACCCCCACCCCATTTTTTATAAAAATAAAGTAATAGGTAAAAAAAAGTAAGAAAATTAATAAAAAAATTTATTTATTTATTTATTAAATTAAGGGTTTTGTTAATAACATTATGCGTATGAGAAAAATTTAGCCTGCCTAGCGCACTCAAATTTTAATTTCTGATTCCGTGACTAATGCCTACACATGTAATTCAACTAAAAGGATTTTTTTTTCTCTATGAAAAATAAATTGTCTTTTTCATATATATTCGATCTACTTCCTTTTGTGTTTAATTTATTTCTCTTTTTCATTTAGATGGTAATTTTTTCACACACTATAGTCTACTTTAGAACAATATGTTATAAATTATGAAATATGGGTCTAAAGTATAAATAAATTATTATATTATTCATTTTATATTTTTTAAAGAAAAATCTATAAATAAAATAAAATATTATATTCTTCATTTATGAATTAAACATTCACAATGCAGAAGAGCCATGCCAATTGGAAAGCCTTATTTAATTACCATGGTTCACATGCACACAAACTGTATTAATTTTTAGTTTTTTACCTGCTAAATTTGAATTGAATTAAATTTTCCTTCAATTTTGACAGACTATATATAATAGACTAAAAGTTTAGTTTAAATTAAATAGAGAGATTTAAAAAAATAAAAAAGTACTAACGAGAACATCAGAGGTGGAGTTATCATATCCAGTCCCAGCAGAGGCAAAGCAAACTCCGGTGGCGAAATCGGAGATATTGTAGGCGGGATCCAAGTAGGCTGGCACCGCATTTTTGAGGCCGAACGACTCCGAAAGGAAGTCCGGCGGCACCCTGCCGTTGCTGAACCGCCCGGTAGGCCGGCCGTTGAAGAAGTCCCGGCCGTAGGGTTGGAAGTTACTCTTAAGGACCGTGGATAGGACGTTGTTGTTGCCGGTGTCCACCGACGAGTCCCCGAAGACTATCACCGCAGGCACATTGCCTCCGGCCACCGCGTCGATGGCAGCGGCTACCGCTAGTAGGAGGATGAGTGGTGGTGGCAGCATTGATGTGCGGCTTGAGTTTTATTTTTTGATTGTTGGGTGTTTTGGAAGTGGGTGTGTGTTGGGTTCGTGTTTGGGGTTTTTGCCTTATATAGTGATCTGCATTGATGGTTAGTTTGTTGGGAGTCATTTATTTTGGGTTGGCAAATGTAAACAAGTCACAAATTTTAACCATGGGTGATGCATGTTTTTTTTATAAGGTAAAAGTTTGAGGAGTATAAGCCTCGGGTTCTACTGGATCATTACCTAATAGCATTCTTATATATGAATGCGAATATACAATATACAGGATTGTCGAACAACCTTTGTGAGTTCGTTCAGTGAAAAAAACTCACGATATTATTTGCAACCATGTTAATTTCCCTGCATATGTGATAGAATTGCGCTCTTTCAAAGGCTTAGGAAGAAGAGGGTGTCAGAAATCGTCATCTTGATATCACATCAACATTTTCAATTCACATTCTCTAAATTTTGTTGATGATCACCAAGTTGCCACTGGTCACCCTCAATAATGATGTTTGGGAGGCCAAGCTCATTGGCTTTGGCGAAACCGCATTTGAGAGTTAGAGCCTCAGCGGTATGAGCTGAGTTGAGATCATAGTGGATACTACCATACTCGATAACTTCTCCTAGGTGATTTCAATAACAAACCCTACAGTTGGCGCGCTCTCTGAAGGCCGATTTAGAACTGTTAAAAATAATCTTGAATGACCCTTCCGTGGGTTTTTATCCATCTAATGTTCCTCCTTTTCCTTGGTCCGCAAGTTTGTCGAGTTTGGTTATGTTGTGGATCTTCGTCATATACTCATATGTCTTCTTGGAGGCTTCCTAGTTCCTTAATTGTTGATTCGTGTACTTTTTAATGTTCTAGATGCATGTTGTATCTTGATTTTTGAAGATTTTTCGATTTCTGTTTGCCCATAAACTCCACCACGTCATGACCAATTTTCCTTTTTTGCTGCTATTCAGTTTGTTGCAAGTTTTGCATACTATGGTGTTGATTCACTACTACAATTAGGACATATTGTTGCACTTAGTTGCAGCGGTCCATGTATTGTAGCGGTTTATGCAACGGATTAGTCTATTGTGGCGGTTAAAGTGACGGATTTAACATGTCTTATTATAGTACCTATGGTAGCAGTTTTAAAGACACTATTGTGGCGGTTTCTGAGCTATTGTAATGGTTTTTTTAGCTATTGTGGTGGTTTTAAAAAACACTTTTTCCCACCTAATGAAGCGGTTTCTAATACCTAATGAAGCGGCTCCAAACTTTCGTATTGGCGCCTTCCAAACGCGCCATAATTTATTTCCTTTAACCTAAATTCATTTTGAAAATTTATTAAAGGAAAAAGGAAATATGTTTTAAATTAGGGAATACACTTTTAATAAAAATAAAATAAGACTAGCGGTGCAAAGTGCAATTGATCAGTTCGATCAAGTTCGGGGTGGTAGGGTTAGGTCACATCTCTCGAACAAACCCTTTGCGGAACGAGCAGAACGAGGGAATCGATCACCTGAAGGGCCGATTGGGTGGCGCTGCGGCTGATTGGGCGGTCGGCGAAGTGGGCGGACAACTTGTTTGGCCGAATCGACCACCCGGAGGGCTAGTTGGGTGATTGACTGCTTGCGGAAAGGGCTTGTTTGACCGAATCGATCACCTGGAAGGCTGGTTGAGGGATCGGCGAGGCATCATCAAAGAGGGAGACTAACCTAGGGGAATCGAACAGCTCGTGTTGGTTGGCGATCGAAACGCGTCACTTTGAAGCGGGCCAGTGGTTCGAACTCGAGCGACTTTCGGTTCAAATAGGGCGAGCGTTAACACTTTCAGTGGCATGGTAAGTTAGGTCATCACGTTTTTTTGAATTGGTTGTTATTTTTGTTTGAATTTGATGTTTCAAACAAAAGCGAAGAATCAATTCCTCTAGGGCTGAAATAGGAATGACCTTTAAAATCTAGATTTGTTTAAGAACTTTAGGTCTCCTTAGTTGAGATGTGTTTTTGTATTTGTACAAATGGATGCCAAATGTGCAAATTTGATATGATTTCATCTTCTGGCTTCTAAAATTGATATGGAATGATTAAAAGAACCGATAGATTAAAGAGGCCATTTATGATGCTTGGAAATAGAGAATGATGAACAAGTACACTCTACATGACCCTCTATTTCTTCCTCCATGATATGCCAATATGTTTATGTACTAAATGACATTAAACCCATGAGTGACCATTCTTTTTTGCCCCTTTTTTGGCATTTCATGGGTCTCAAATGTACCTATATCTAATTTGGGTCATTTGATAATCAATAAATTCTTCATATATTCCTACCTATAAATGCAGATGCAATGAAATTTATATTATATATAAATTCATGACCCATTGAGTATATAAAAGTGATGTTTAGTGAAGTATATATATAGAGCATATATTAGGGAAAACCTTTTTTTTTTAAGAAAGGCAAGCCAGTACCAGTCATGTTCATATTTATTATTTTAAGTGAGTTATTTAACTTATTATTCTTTAGATGATTTCTTTAAATCGGGCTCGATCTTCTCATTTTTCTTGTTTTGCCTATTCTATTGACATCTCTTTCTTTAATCATTTTTCTTTTGGCATCTTAGGTATTCACCAATTTGAGTGTCTCCCATTTTCTGGCATGTGCACAAGGGACCTCCTTGATCTTGTTTGTTGAAGTCTTAGAAGTAGTGAGGTATGTTCATTAGCACTCCTATGAGAAATTTCTGGGAAATTAAAACATTTTGACCATCCATAAGCATACAACTTTTTGTATACTTCGTATAATTGGTTAGAATTGGATTCCTTGTATCATATGGGTAGTGTCATTTATTGTATCATAAGGGTAGAATTATTTTCCTTGAATATTTGATTTGTCATGGGTGTTACAAAATATTATTAGCACATTGTTAGCTTCAATTTTTTATAAAGGAGAAAAATATTTTAATAAATAATGGTATTGTAGTTTTGCCCTTATTCTTAAATATTATACACTTAATTGAGAGAAAATAATACTAATTTTTCACAAACTGAGAGCTTAATTAAATTTATATATCTTCCTCTCAACAAATATTTACAAACGGTATCATAACATAAACATCAACAGTAAGGTTGGAATGTGCTTATTGTTGGTGCAAGTTATAATAATAACAGTAAAAGGGTAGTTATAGTTCTTGTCATGATTGTTCTTTTGTCAAATCATTTTTAGACATGGATAAAAGTAACTTGAAATGGTGGATGTTATCTCGATGGAGTAAAGAGTATGAAAAGGGAGTAGATGACTACATAGAAAAGATATTTGTAGCTGAAGATGAAGGAGATGAAATATGTTGCCCTTGTAAAGAATGTCATTTTCGGCATTGGTTACCTAGAAATGTAGTGAAAGATCATATGATTGCCAAGGGTTTAAGTCCATTGTGGAAGGAACCAATGGATTCAGTTAGTCACGAGGGGGAAGCTTTGGATGGTATGGTTAATACCTTTGATGATAATGTAGATGATCTATTGCATGACACATTTAGAAATGGGCAAAATGAAGAGACAAAGAATTTTTACAAGCTAGTGGAAGATGGACAAGAAGAATTATTTCCTGGATGCAAGAGTTTTTCTAAGCTTTCCTTCACTATTCGATTATTTCTTTTTAAGAGGGATCATCATTTGAGCAATGCCGCATTTAGTGATTTGTTGAAAATTTTAAAAGCTATGCAACCCGATGCGAAGTTACCCAATTCTTTCAATGAAGCCAAGAATGTTCTTAAGGTTTTGGGTCTTGATTATTGCAAGATAGATGCATGCCCCAATGATTGTATGCTATATTGGGAGGAGAACGCTGATGCAAAATGTTGTCATTTTTGTAAGACTTCTCGGTGGAAATTAGATGAAAAAGATGAGATATCAGGCAAGGTTCGTCAAGTTCCAGCAAAAGTTCTTAGATACTTCCCTATCAAGAAGAGGTTGCAAAGGTTGTTTTTGTGCTCAAAAACAGCTGGTCAGATGAGATGGCATGCAGACGGATGTCATAAGGATGGACTTTTGAGACATCCAGCCGATGGTAATGCTTGGAAGAAATTTGATCTCAAATATCCGTTGTTTAGTGGAGAGGAACGCAATGTGAGACTGGGTTTAGCTACTGATGAGTTTAACCCATTCAACACATTGAGTATAGTGCATAGTACCTGGCCAGTTATACTAAGCAATTACAACATACCGCCGTGGTTGTCTATGAAGTCTGAGTTCTTAATGCTAGCGTTGCTGATTCCAGGCCCTTCGTCACCGGGAAACAACACGCAAAGGTATGCATTTTTTATTCAACTTATGAGTTGTTAGATCACATAAAAAATGATAGCACCCTGTTATTTATATGGACTGTTGTGCAAATTTAACGAAGTGTGGTGCAACGGTCAATTACTTACACATGAAAACTCAGCAGGAAATCAGTGCTAAAAACAAAGAAAACCGTCAAAAGCAAGGTGACATGCATATCATGGGGCCAAAATCATATGCTATGTTACGTCATGAGATGGTACCTTTATTTTTTCCTTAACTAGTTATATCAGCAACCATATTGCAAATCAAATGCTTATAATTTGGTTTAATCTTTGGGAGTTTTTCTCTATTTTATATAGCAACAAAAAGACCCAGAGAAGCGGGTACCATCACAAGCAGAGGTCTACATAGAATCTAGAAAGCGAAAAGTGGGACGAACATACCTTACCCAAAATGAGGAGACTCTAGAGAACATTGTAAGTTTTTATTTTATTGTATTTGTTGTAGCCTTTTATTCGAAGTTAGATTGTAAATAAATTAAAAGCACAAAACTTATAATGTCCAGCTAACACAAACAACACAAAAATGTAATGGTATCTTCTTGAATCTTGACATAAAAGAATAACCATCTTGGCTAATCACCTTGTTGGAATAAACTAATATCATAAGAATTCTATCTAACAGAAATTATAATGTCCAGCAGCTGACATAAACTTTCAGAAGTTAGATTGATTTTATGGTGCTTTGAATCTACTCAAGATGGAATATTTTGAATCTACTCAAGATGACATAAACTTCCATTATCTTTTGAGCAAAAGATAATGGAACAAGTGGATCAAAGTACAAGTAAGGGTAGAGGAAAAAGTCTCACATCTATTATCAAAGATGCGAGAAGCCAATCCTGGAATTGAACTCGTGGTACCACATTCACCTACGTCTGAAGGAGATGAACTTACTTCCAATGACAGTTTAGCTGGACAATCTAAGTCACCATAAAGGTATTCTATTTTTTTTTACTTCAACAAATATATACATTCTCATTGGTTCCTACCGTAAGCCTATAATTATGCTTGTATATATTCTTGTTGTGCTTAGTTATTCATGTTGTGTGTGAATATTTTTGGTGGTGGAGTTGGTGTTAAGAAGTGGGAAAGAAGACACCGTGTGTTAGGATGAGGTGGGGTTCTTGGTTTAGACTTGACACTTTATAAGAAAGCTATATGTATAGTGATCGATTCGGTTAAGAAAACCCCTAAACGCAGCTCATCATTCTAATATGATAAACATACCAATATATGGTTTCATGGAAATCGAACTCTTGCTTTAATGACAACAACACTTTTCAAATGAATTTCACCGTGTGCTACCTAGCTAAGTAACTTAACTTTCTTAATCAATAACGTACACATCAATGATCTTTTTCTATAGCTAGCTGAACGTTTTATCATATATGTATATATTCATCTATATTGTACTTACGTTATATATATATTGTGTATATATAGCTGTGAAAGGTTGTGTGGTTGTGAACTGGGAATGCCCTCTTTGTGCATTTTTTTGTTGTTGTTCTGAACAGCATCTGGACATGCAGTAGTTTGTGCAGGTTGTGAATGGATGTGTTTGTGCAGTTCTTTGTGCATCTTTTGGTTCGTGTGCATTTGGTGTGGCAGTTTTTTTGGCCTCTCTTGTGTGGATCTTGATATGAGGTTGTGTGCATTTAGTATATATGGCAAAAAACAGTGGTAGGAAATTTGACATCTAATTTCTGCCTGCATAGGTATGCTATGATGTTGCTGAATATGGATTCACCTGCTGCAAGGTTATGTTTTTTTTTTATGATTCAAGTTTCCAGTTTATGAATAGCTTGAATACCACTATGATGTGGTTACTTATCAAAATTTTGTTTTCATTTCAGCTTGCCATTAATTTGATTCCAATACCCAAGCAGTGATGCTGATCAAATCTAGATGATGCAAATGATTGCTCGATCGCCTATATCGTATCTACTTTCTGGTGGGGTTGATACTTCGGACTCTAACTAGTTTATTATGCTTTTGAAGCATAGATACAGTACACTTAAATGTGTCTTTTGTTAATGAATTTTGGATATACTTGAATTTTATATGTTCAAATATTAGCGGAAATATATTTAGCACGTAATGAATATGATACTATGGTTATATATAATGTCTATTTTGTTAAGTAATTTCTTATGTATACATATAACATTTTCATTTATCTATTATATATATTATGTAATTACTATATATTCATAAATCAAATTACATGGAAATTAATTGTAAATATAAACCGCTTCAATAGAGTTTAGTAAATAGATTAATAAACCGCCACAACATAGCCATTTATATGTCACAATAGAATAAATAAACCGCCACAATAGAGCTACAAACCATTGCAATAAGTATAAAAACCGCTTCTATAGCTTGATAAACCGTTGCTTTAGCTTAAATAAGACAATACAATACCTTAAAAAACCGCCACAGTAGACCTTTTAACCGCTGCAAAAGATTGATAGAAACCGCCACATTAGCTTCTTCTAGTGCAGCGGTTTTCAGCTCTATTGTGGCAGCTCATCCTCTTGGTAATAAACCGCCACAATAGGTTCTAAAACCGCTACAATAGGGCAAATGCAACGCGACCTAATAACACGGTAAAAATCCGCCACAATAGGCTTTAGGTGGCGGTTTTCATGCCTAGTGTGGCGGTTTTGAGCCGCCACAATAGGCCTTAATTGTTGTAGTGGATTGTTTTGTTTTTGGTGTCAATGTTCTAGCTAGAGGATCGATCATTTCTATGTCTTGCTCTATTCTTTTGATGAGTTGTAGTGTGTGGTGGAATTTGAAGAAGATGTTGGATGAATGTTCTTTCTGGTCATAGAGGGCGCAATTGGGAGGGACACTAACTCTTTTGTTGACCAATCTTAATTTTATTGGGGTTCCATATATCTAGTGCAAGCTTCTAGATAAAGTTTTTGACTTTAAGGAGAACGTCTAAGTTCCATATCCATGCAATACTACTAGGCTTTTCCAGGTTTTGTTTGGTAATGTATTCTAGGGCACTAGCGGTGCTAAACCACTCGTCCCTGTTAGACTTCCAATAAAGTCTTATCATTTATTTTGTTTTCAGGTATATACGTGTTTTTTATTTTTATCAACCAAGTCTCTCGGAAGAATCAAGAATGCACGGAAGACCTCTGATTTATCATTTTTTATTGTTAGTTATGTATTTTTCTACCTTCTCATCTCCATTGATTGCGTTGTTGGAGTGTTGTTTGTCGATCAATGATTTCTTATCAAGCTAGGTATCTTTTCAAAAGTTGATGAATTTTCCATTTTCAGCTTGTCATACTAGTCCTTTGCATAAGGCTTACTTTAGTTTCATTAGTTTGGCATATTCGTACGAAGCATCCTCTTCTTTTATACTCAAGGAAGGGAGTTCTCTTTAAGATATTTAGCATTGATCAATTGGACCCAAAGGTTATTCGGCCATAATTTTCTAGAGTAGCTTCATCTGAAATGCATAATATATATATATATATATATATATATATATATATAGAGAGAGAGAGAGAGAGAGAGAGAGAGAGAGGTTGGTTCCGGTGTACTCAAGCCTTAACGTATATCATGTACTCAAAAATTATTCGTCTATTTGTTCATGATTATTCGACCGTTTTCACATAATTATTCATCCGTAAAAAGAGTGTAAAAAAAATAAATTTTATTCTACCGAATAATTGTCCAATACCACCTAATAATTTCATTCCACCGAATAATCTCCCAATACCATCGAATAATCAGAAGTTACGTACTTTTAATCTCATCCGTTGACCTTCTTAATTCAATGGCCCAGATTTGTTCAGATGATACACGTTAAGGGCTGAGTACATATATATGATCTATCATATATATATAGGTATGCGCTCCGGTGAAAACCAAAATTGCGGTAGAAACCCATGAGGACCGGCTTTTTAGCTCGGTTCACTTGCTTTATAGTCCGGTTATGTATAGAACCGATCTATAAATGCATAAATTTTAGCCCGGTTTTGAATTAAACCAAGCTATAAAGTCACTATGTAATTTTTAAACATGATTTTTTAGCACGATTTTTAGGCTTGATCGAGCTATAAAGTCATGTGTTATTTTAAAATTGGAGTTTTTAGCACGGTTTTTAGGTTGAACCGAGTTGTAAAGTCACCGAGTGATTGAGGTTTTTAACATGGGTTTCAAATAAACCAAGATATAAAATAGTCCTCACGAGTTTTTACCACTTTATTTTTTAATTTTTATTTTTAGGTTGAACGCAACTTTTCTAAATAAGATGGAATGGATCAAAAAGAGTTTTTTTTTTTTTAATTGAAAATTGAGGGACATATATTTTTCTTGATTGCAATCATCTAGAGGGAAAAAAAAGCGGAGTATAAGGATGTCTTTCATATTTGTACCTTTTGGTTTCCTAGTTAGCTAGTTTGTACTTTGCTCAAATTAAAGCACATTAATTTAGGAAGTAGACTAGATCAGAAATTAAGTTATTAGACCTCATTTTTTTGGTCGAAAAGTTATTGGTAGTCCTAATGTGTATATACATTTTACTCTTAAAAATTATAGGTCCTTTTTTTTTAAAAAAAATATAGGTCCTTTTAAAATTGGACAAAGTTTTCCGAAAATAGGAAAGGGATATGTTGTTTACTGTAAAAATTTACTATATACGCTACAAAATCGTGCATTTCAAGAGGCGCAAGGATCAAAAGTTAGTGCTAGTTCAAATGTGCATATACATTTTAGTATTTTACACTTAAAATTTACATGTCCTTTTAAAATTGGACAAATTGTTACAAGAATAGAAAATGAAGATACTATTTACACCGCAAACCTTATGCCTATTGAGATGCAAGATTTGCCTATTGAGATGCAAGAATAGAAAATGAAGATACAATTTGCTGGAACACTTGATAGATGGGTTAGAGCGGCAAATTAATTTGCCTCTAACCCATCTATCAAGTGTTCCATCAAAGAAGGAGAAATATTGGTTAAAAAATAAAAGCCTTTAGAGGACTAAGAGCATCATTATTAGAGGGCCTTTGAGCCCTTATAATGTCCACGTCATCATTTTCATACACAAAGAAAAAAGAAAAGTTAAGGGCCTCACCTATTTGCCTCTTATATTAAGGGCGTGTTTGGCAACGGGATGGGGGTAGGTGGATGGGGATGGAATTTTGGGGATGGAAGGGATGGAGATGGAATTTCGGGGTGGACCGGGTGGAATTTTGAATCCAGTTTAATCCCGTTCGTGTTTGGTTGTATTTTGATGGTTGGGAAGATGGAGAAACGAAAAAAGTCCAAATTGCCCCCACTAACCACATGAGATGACGAAAATACCCTCCCAAATACCCTAAAAGCTTAACTTCTTCTTCCATCGTCTCTCGGTTGAAGCCCAACAGCCAGCTGCCCCTCTCGACGACTTCGGCCACCTTCGACGGCCACCGACGCACCGCTCCGCCCCTCCAATGGTGGACGAGGAAGGCGAAGATCCCCCGATCTTCACTTCTACGCGGTCGACGGCAGGAGGGCGCCGGAGAAGGAATTGCCGGCGAGGGAGATTGATCGGAGGAGGAAAGGGGATTTATGTGCGGCGGCGGTGGTGGGTGACGGCGTCGGCGGTGGTGGGTGGCGTCGGCGGTGGTGGGTGACGGCGTCGGCGGTGGTGGGTGGCGTCGGCGGTGGTGGGCGACGGTGTCGGCGGTGGCGTTGGTGGCGGTAGGGGTAGGAGAGAGGGAGGAAGAAGGTTGAAGATGGGGGCAAATTTAGGAGATTTCTATCCCCATCCCCTAAATCCTCCTATTTCTGGGTGGACTTCCCATCCCATTTTTCGGTGTGGAATTTCCATCTCCATCCCCTTCCATCTCCCTCCATCCCGTTGCCAAACACGCGGGCACGGTTTCCAAAGCCCACCTCCATCCCCTTCCACCCACTCCCATCCCCAGCCAAACACGCCCTAAGAGTCAGGAGAAACGGGCTCCCAACACAACAACCAAGGTAAGTTGTCAATTCCAATTCAATTTAAAACATTAAAAATCAATTTATGGAATTTTCAATTAATAAATAAAAAATAAAAAATATATTATCAAGTGTAATTTAATTATATATATAGAGACATCCATTTTGTATATGTTTAACAATAAAAAAAATTAATTACATAATACCCATATTTTATTTGTTAAACATTAAATAATAATAATAATAATAATAATAATAATAATAATAATAATAATAATAATAATAATATAGGAATTGAAAAAGATAAATAGTAAAAAGTAACTTAAGGGTCCGATAGTGGGGCTCTCAGATGAGAGTGCAAATAATAAAAAGATGGAATAAGACTCTTAAGCTGATATGGCAGAGAAAAAATAAGTTAAGGATCCGGGTCTCGGACCCTCTGCTATGCATGCTCTAATAAGGATTGACTATAATTAACTGCACTAAAACAATCAATGTTAGTTGCCCAATAATATATGTAACGTATACTATATAGTTGGAGGATTTCTCTATTAATTAATCATGTACCAAACAAAGAGTAAATTGTTTGCCTTGTAAGCAAAAGAAAAAAGAACAGCTACTAACTCACATATATTAGAGTTCACCAAAAGAAAAAAACTAGTAACTCACATTTAAGCAATAAAGTGTATTTGAGTAGATTAAGTCACAAATTACACATCAATAATGAACCGATTTTGTTGTTGTTGACTTGATTGAGTGTAATAAATTAGATGAATTGATAAAAAAAAAAAAAAAAATCAACCTCTTTGATTTAGTCAAAGTATCACCAAGGAATATAGGGTAAATTACACATAATCACCCATAAATTATGATATTTTTCACATAACCACCCATAAAAACTTAAATTAGAGTAAACCACCCATAAATTTGACTTGTTTTCATAAGACCACACGCACATTAAACCTCTATTTATTTTGTTTAAAACGACTAAAATATCCATAATTCAAGCTTATTTGTTTGTACTTTGTAAAGGAAAGATGTTGCATGTATATAGACCTAAGCATGGGCCGGGCCGGGCGGGCTTGGGCCGGGCCTTGACCAATTTTTCAGCCCATTACACTGGGACGGGCTTGGGACAGACCCGGCTTTTAGGCCTAATGCCTTGTCCAAGCCCGCCCTCATTGCCGGGCCGGGCCGCCCAACGGGCCAAACGGGCCCAGCATCTCAAATTAATTTTCTATCTGAAATCGATTTAAAAAAAGAGGCAAATCACAACATTATACCGATACTTTCAAATGTGAGGCAAATATGGACAATATTAGCTTACTAACAAATGAAAATCAACGTTATATTGTACCAATACTTTTAGGCGACACGCGGGATGAAGAGTCTTCGTCCCGCAAATCTCGTCTCGTCCCGCATATATATAATATTTTTATTTATATGAAAAAATTAAAATCCTTAAAACATCAAAAAATGTATATAAATAAGTTGAATAAACTAAATAAAGTTGTAAACATTGTAAGGTTTATGCTACTGTAATTGTTGAATATACATTTAATTATAATGTACTTATACTATTTGCTATAATTGTCATACTTAGTAGTTACTGTAATTGTAGTTTACTATTGGCTAATATATAAGAATATTTTTTGGAAATTAAATTTGTAATATAAATCTATTTCTATAGTATTTTTATTATATTAATAAAATATATAATACTATATATAACTTATATAATTATAATTATAATTATATATAATATTAATATAAAACCGGGCCGGGCATGTTGGCCCGCTTGGTCTTCACCCTTGGCCAAGCCCGGACCTCTGGGCCTAACGGGCCGGACTCGACGGTCCGCTTGTGCCAACTACTCAGTCCAAGCCCGCATATTTTCCCGGGCGAGTTGGGCAGGCCGGGCGGGTTGGCCCATGTTTGCTTTCATAGACCTGATTATTTAACAAATGAGAAGTCTTATGAAAACAAATCATTGCATTAAATACAAATAAGTTTGAATTAAGGGTATTTTAATCTTTTTAAACATAACAAATAAAGGTTTAATGGGTGGGTGGTCTTATTGGAGGAAGCCGAGCTCAAGGCACCAGCTCAAGCTCACACTCAGGTGGAACTCAAGGCATCAGCTCAAGCTCACACTCAGATGGTCCAAGCAAAGCACAAGTGACGTCGTTTTATAAATTGTCTTTATTGCCTGTTGTAGCTTTGATTGCTCAATATTTTGGATTGTATAATAAGTTGCTTCTCATTTTCAGTTGTAACTAACTGAACATACAACACAATTCACACAATCCAGATTGAGAGAAAACCCTCTCGAGGGCTCGTGTTCATCATATTCTTGTCCTGATTTCTACTTTCTTCTTCTTCCAATTTCTGTTCTTCCACATTTCAAACTTGAATTTCTTCAAGATTAACATGGTATCAAAGCAACTATCAATCAGTTAGAGGTTCTTCGTGTTCGATTCTTTCAGTTGTCGCATTTGGTTTGATCAATCATCATGAATCTCGAGGTTGCGCAGTTTCGTGGTAATGGTGTTCAAACTGGGATTGTTGATCTTAATGATCCATTACATCTTCATGCATCGGACAATCAAGGCGCTATACTGGTTTCTAAGACCTTCAATGGCAAAGGAGGTTTCAGTTCTTGGAAGCGAGCTATGCAGATCGCTATTTCAGCAAAGAACAAAATTGGATTCATTGACGGTTCTTGCGAGTGTCCCACTGACGACGATCTCAGGGAAAAAGCTTGGGATAGATGCAAAAATATGGTAATATCGTGGATCATAAATGCTTTGGAGAAGAACATCAGCGAAAGTGTTCTTTATTTCACTACTACGAAGGACATTTGGCTTGATCTTCAAGATCGGTTTGATCAACCAAATGGAGCTCGGCTTTTCCAAATCAAGAAGAAGATCGCTTCAATCAGTCAAGGTACGGATTGTTTTGCAGATTACTTCACTCGTATTAAGCGATTGTTGGACGAATTATCTTGTTTGCGAAAATGTGTTGTGTGTACATGTGGTGGACAGAGATAGAATCAGAAACAAGAGCAGGAGGAGAAATTGATGAAATTGTTGATGGGGTTGAATGAATCGTACATGTTTGTTAGGGGTACGATATTGATGATGAATCCTTTGCCATCCGTGAGCCAGACCTACTCTTTACTTGATCACGAAGAGACGCAGAGAGAGGTGAAAGCTGTCACAAAATTCTTATCTGATTCAGCCTCTTTGAATGCTTCATCTCAACGACAACTGGGAATCAAAGTTCTGGAAATCAGAATTCAAATTCTTCTAGACAGTTTAGTAATCAGAATTACTCAAGGCAGTCTGGTAATTCGTCTCAGCGGCAATCTGGGAATCAGATTTATGGGAATCAGAATTACTCAAGGCAGTATGCTCCTTCTCAGTCCACGGTTGTCTGTGATCACTGCAAGAAACAAGGGCATCCTAAGGAAAGGTGTTTTCAGATTATTGGTTTTCCTCCCAATTTTCAGAACAATAAAGGGAGGAGGATTGCAGGCAATGCTGAGGTTGATGTGGGTTCTAGCTCCAATGTAACTAGTTCTTCAGTTCTCACAGATGATCAGATTCATCAGATCATGAGTGTATTGAATGGCCTCAAGTCTCAACCAGTTTCTCATCGGGTTGATGGAGTTGCTGTCAATTTTTCTGGCATTACATCTCTTCTTACACATTGTTTGAATTCTGAGAATGGTAATGTGAATATTGACAATAGTAAGTGGATAATTGACTCAGGTGCTAGTGAGCACATGACATATATATGATAGGTCTTTGCTCTCTAATATCATACCTTTGGCTCATCCTTGCTTAGTGTCTTTGCCCAATGATCATAAGGTTGAAGTTCATGTGTGTGGGGACATATTGTTCAGTTCAGAAATTCATTTATGAAATGTGTTGTTGCTGCCTACATTTCATTACAATTTGTTGTCAGTCTAGAGGTTGTGTTCTCAATCCAATTGCTTAATGATTTTTACTCACAGACATTGCATTATGCAAGCCCCTTCTCTGAAGAGGCTACTGGTAGTTGGTGAAGCTCAAAATGGACTCTATGTGATGTCTCAAGATGCTCAGAAATCTTTGCAAACACTGGAGAAGGCTTGCAATTCAGTGGCATCTGTTGATCATACTCTGTGGCATTCGAGATTAGGACATTTTCCTGCCTACAAGTTGCATCAGATTTCTGCATTTTTATATTTGAATAAGGCGTCTAGCAGTTCTACATTTGATTCTTGTGTGGTTTGCCATAAAGCTAGACAACATAGGCTGCCCTTTCCCACTTCTAGTAGACAGCCTAGCTCATTGTTTGAGCTTGTTCATATTGATGTATGGGGACCGTATGCTACCCCTACTCATGATGGTCAGAAATACTTCATTACAATTGTAGATGACTATAACAGAGCTACTTGGACACATTTAATGAAATCAAATTCTTTTGCTTTTGAATTGATCAAGGCTTTTGTTGCTATGGTGGAAAGACAGTTTTCTGTGCATGTTAAAAAGATCAGAATTGATAATACCTATGAACTTGGCTCAAGCAATGAAGGGAAAGCTTATTTTTCTGAAAAGGGTATTATTCATCAGTGCTCTTGCCCACACACTCCTCATCAAAATGGAGTGGTAGAAAGGAAGCACAAACATTTGTTGGAAACTTGTAGAGCTTTGTTATTCCATTCTCATTTGCCCATTGAGTTTTGGGGAGAGTGGTTACTCACTGCAAAATATCTGATCAATAGGTTTCCTTCTTCTGTGTTGAAAGGAAAATCACCCTTTGAAATATTATTTGGCAAATATCTAGATTATGCTCATTTGAGAGTATTTCGTTGCTTGTGTTATAGGATTGTTGTTGGCCCTGCTAGGGATAAGTTGAAGCCAAGAAGTCTTCCATGTGTGTTTGTTGGGTATCCCTTTGGCAAGAAAGCATACAAAGTATATGAGCTTGAAAGAAAATCATTTGTTGTGTCCAGATATGTGGTGTTTTATGAGCATATCATTCCCTTTGCTTCATCTCATGTCTCTACACTACTAGGAAAATACAATTAGACATCTGTTGTGAACCGACGTCTTTCAAAAAAAATTCCGACCTCTTTGTGCGTGTAGTAAAAGATCAATTTTTCCACATCGGTTTTAACCCGATGTCTTTTCTTGGTTAAAAGATCTGTTTTATTTTTTATATAGATATAAATCAATCCCTCAACTTTATTTTTGGCATGTTCACTTGTTATTATAGCCTTGTTATTTTTCATTTATAAGTTTTTGAAGATGTCCACACCAAGCCTAAATTTTACATTTACATCACTATTTTTAAAATTGTCAATGTATTAAAACAAAATAGACATCTTTTTTATTATATTAATATTGTGTATATTAATTTCACATATATAATTTGTGATTTTTGTATTGTTTTAAATTAATCTATCGCATGAAATATGTACATAACGGATGTATTAATATAATATATACATCGGCTTTTATTTTTATAACGATGTTATTGTAATTACTATATATCAGTTAATGTTAGCATTTTCATGTAAAACGTGTGTTACACATTGATTTAGGTTAATAGCACGATGTCTGTAATGATTTTGACATCTGTTTTTATATAATAATCTAATTTCCAAGGTATGGAATCACTCGATTTTTCATTTATAATTCGATGTTTATTAGTTTAATACGCAACATCATTTGCTCGACATAAGTTTTTTGTGGAAATGAAAGGATCGGTACTTCGATAAACTTATAAACATATAATATAGTGAATATAGGTACAATTAACAATGTATGCCGGTTACAAAGTTATAGTCGGGAAGGTTGTCTTCTCCATCTATGTTTGGATGTGGGGAGTTGCAAGGAGACCAAACAAAATTAAAGGCGGCTCGAATGTGTGAAATCGACCTCTTGGTGGCATCAATGGCGGCCCGATTTATGCTCCATCACGATGTCCTCTGTGTCCAAGTTTGGTGAGGATGCAGAGTAAGACAAAGTTGAATACTTGGAGAAGCAAAGACTGAAGCTTGAAGAGAGCTTCTCCATAACATATATTGGAGCACACCTTCAATTCATCTGTAAGTCAGCATGCAAGGTAAGAAAGTCGCTTGATTAAAAAAAATGGCAGAGGTTCGTTTTATCTGACCATTTGGGAAGGAGCGTGACAATAGCCGAGGTTCACTTTCAGTCGTTTCAGAATCTCTTGTAAAAAGCATGTACATATCTACATCAAAAGAAAAGAACAAGTAAAACATGAAGAACAGAACATAAATCCTCATCAATTTCATCAAAAGGAAAAAAAATCAACTTTTGTAAATTAGAGCATGCTAGTATCATGCTTGGTTATCATTCTGCATATGTTCTGTCTTTGTTTCTCTTCGGGGGTTGGTTTGTGGAAAGCATAAGGGTTTGGGTATTTGAACGGAGGGGTCAAACCTTGATGATATCCAACTGTCTTTCCATAAGCTTCTGATCATCAGGTGACGTACATTGTTAAAGTTTCTTTGATCGACTCTACCATCTTTCTCATAATTGTTAAAGCTGAAGTTCTTTCTTCCTGTGTTAATCCATTTACACAGTAAATGTCAACAACTTTCCTTCAGAATAAAGAGATCAAAATATAATCCCTGATCATATATAATGGCCTTTATAGGAGATGAACGGACAAGGGGGTTTGGAATCCTGAGAGATCCGGAAATAGGTTTCGGGAGGGATGGAGGCGTCGGAGAGGAGGTGTTGAGGTGGAGGGATGGGGGCGCCAGCGAGAAGAAGGTGGAGTGAGTCGCTGGTGGCTTCAGTCGTTTAGGGTTTCGGGAGAACATGGAATGAGGAGATCTCAGATCTGGAGGGATAGGAGAAGCGGCGGCGGCGGTGGTAGTGGAGGTGGTGGTTGTGGATGTGGTGGTGGCGGGGTCGGCAACAGTGGTGGCAGTGGCGGTGGTGAGGATGACCGCGGGAGAGGAGATGAGTTGACGAGGAGATGATCGTGGCCGGGAGAGGAGATGAGAGTCGTGAGACTGAGAGTGAGTGTTACAGAGGATATGTGCAATTATTTTTTGAAGTATGGGTGAGTGTTGAAATTATTCTAAGTATGACAATGTGCGGGTGTTCAAATTATTTTTTTTCAAGTATGGGCGCGGGTGTCCAAATTTTTTTTAAGTGTTTCTCCGCGCGTTTCAAATTTAAAACCGCGCTTGTTAATTTTTTTAGAATAAATAATTTTACATCTGTCAAAAAATTTAACTGATGTCTAATTATTTTTCAACATCGCAAATTTAAAGACTGATATAACAGACTAATTTTAACATCTGATATTTTTTGACAGACTTAAATCATATGATGTCTAATTGCAATATTCTAGTAGTGTTATTCCTAGTTCTGCTTTTCCTTTGCCTATATCTGAGAATGATATTACTTCATTTGATCATGATCATGATGTTTTTGATCCTCCTGAAGGTTACAGTCCACCTGTTATTCAACCACCTGTTGTTGATCCTCTTCTAGACCCTCCCCTGCGAAGGTCAACTAGAGTGGGTAATCCTCCTTCCAATCTCAGAGATTTTGTTTATACTTCTGCTGCTGTTGATCATGAGAGGTGTTCAGTTTTGTCTGATGTCTCTCCTACACAGCAATTATGTGCTACTGCTCTCTCTTGTCACAGTCAGCAACTTGCTTTTTCTGTGGAAAAACATCAAGAACCTTCTTCCTTTTATGAGGTTGTTAAGTGCAAGGAATGGAGGGATGCTATGGATCTTGAATTTGTATCATTAGAAGCTAATCACACCTGGGATGTTGTCCCACTCCCAGCAGGAAAGAAGCCTATATCTAGTAAATGGGTTTTCAAAGTTAAGTATAAAGATGATGGTGGCATTGAGAGGTTTAAGGCAAGATTGGTGATCAAAGGTAACACATAGAAAGCTGGGGTGGATTACACTGAGACGTTTTCTCCAGTTGTCAAAATGACAACCATTAGGAGTTTAATTGCAGTAGCTACTAAGAAGGGTTGGTTGATGAGCCAATTGGATGTCAACAATGCATTTTTGCATGGTGATTTGTATGAGGATGTGTATATGAAGATTCCTTAAAGATACTCTCCTCCTTCCTTGTCTCAAGGAGTGGCAATTTGCAAGTTAAACAAGTCTTTATATGGCTTAAAGCAAGCATCTCGTTAGTGGTATTCCAAGTTATCCACTTTCTTACAGGACAAAGGGTATTGTTCTTCTAAGAATGATTATTCCCTCTTTGTTAAGCATTTTGACACTAAGATTATCTTAGTTGCTGTGTATGTTGATAACGTCCTATTAACTAGTGATTGTCCCGAGGAAATTGATCTTTTGAAAAGTCGGCTTCATAACCCGTTTAAGATCAAGGACCTTGGGCAGCTTAGTTACTTTCTTGGTATGGAGGTGCTCTATGAGGCATCTTCTGTTATATTGACACAAAGGAAATTTGCTCTTTGTCTCCTTAAAGATGCTGACATCTCATCATCTAAGTTTGTGCAAGCACCATTGGAGTTAAATCTAAAGCTCTTCCCTGATCAAGGGGAGCTAAATCTAAAGCTCTTCCATGATCAAGGGGATCTGTTTGAAGATCCTTTATGGTACATTCGTGATACGGGGTTAGCCGTAGGTTGGTCCGATCTTCGACAACAAGCAAGAAACTCAAAGAAAGACTCAAGAAACTCAAGAACGCAGCAAACAATAACCAAGATTCGACCAAGAACTTCAAGATCGATCAAGAAAGTGAACAAGACTCGACAAGATTTCAAGAACAAGGGTTGTAATTGAAATCGACAATAAAGAAACAACAAGACTTGATGCAAGAATTGATAAAGAATGATAAAGACTCGAAATTGATAACAAGAATTGAAAGACACGACCTGACATGGACTGAGTCGATCTATATAGAACAAGATAGAGACCCCAGGCTTCCGTAGAAGGTAGGAACCAATATCAATGACTATATAACCCGCCTCTGCAACCCTACACAACCAAGCGGACAACTTGGAGGCACAAGGAGGGGGCTTGTGGATACTAGGATCACCAAGTCTTGCGAAGTTGATGAACACAAAGCAAACCAAGCTAGATCAATACCAATATTTGCCATTGAAGAGCACAGCTCTATTCAATCGACAAACACTCATTGTGTTTCACACAAAAAGGGAGCCTTTCTATCAAATTCAACGTGTTTGATTACAAAGGAGGTGTCGGCAATATATAGCCTAACTAGGGCTGATTTAGCCGAAAATATTAAATAAATAAAAAAACTAATTAAGACACCTAAAAACATAAGTAAATAAGGTCTCTAAAAATAACACATAAAATAAGCCCAATTTCGGCCCAATAGTACTCTAAAGATGTTCCGACACTTAGCCATATTCATTCCCGTCAAAACAGTGACAGACTTGCAAAGATGGTGATTTTCGGCCAATCTCGAAGTCGAATCTGGAAAAACCTTCAACAGCAAAGTTGTAGATCTCTTCGTCCTCGTTCCGACAAGGTGTGACACGCCTCAATCCGATAAATATTGAATCCGTACGACTCACTTTACTGAGACGTCGAAAAGCTGTCAATGTTCTGAACGACTCCCATTGTTGGGGTTGCTATCTTCTCCCATGGTGGAGCCTTCTTCTTCCTCTTGAGAAAGACATCATTCTCCCTTCCTTGAATCATTGGTCCATCCTCATGTAAGATATGTGCGTCCGCAGGTGGTGTCTTGGATGGTCCCGCATCAATCTCCCTTTCTTGAAAAGGATTCGTCCTCGAATCCAAGGTCATATATGATTTCGCACATGCAGCCACACGAGCTCCTGGATCGAACACCATATGCCCATGGAAATCCATCTCAAGAACGATTGGTGTAGGGATTGACCACTCCTTGTTGGGTATTATCTCAGCTTCATCTACAAAATCAAGAAAAGAAACGTTATGAGTGCATAATTCAGATTCCATATGAATGTCATGATGTTCTAACTTAATATGCACTTGAGCTTGGTCATTAATCCCTAAGTTTTTATCCAAAGCTAGCAAGTTTTCATCATTTTTCAAGGCTGAATTTTCAATTAAGTCAAGGCTAGCAATAGTAGAAGAATTTTCACCATCAATGATCATATTAGAAACATTGCCTTTTTCTAAGCATGCAGTATGACATAAATCTTTTCTTTGATTATCATCACAAGACATAGGTTGAACATTTAAATCAATCAAAGAATCATCATGCTCATATTCAATGCAAACATTATCATCGTAGGCAATTAAATTAAGATCTTGATCATTTTCAACATGCTCCACGTTTTCAGCAATAAAAGAAGCATCTAGGCTAGAAGAAACATGATGTTGAATAGCATTATTAGGAGGAATAGGATGAGTTTCTTCCCTTTCATTAGATGACACTTTAAATCCAGGGATAACTTGATAACCTAGGGCCGCCAATCGTTTATTCGTCCTCTCCAAGCCCTCATTTATTTTAGCCATGTTTAACTTAGCCATGCTTGCATTCAACTTAGCCATGTTCTCCATGAAGGTATTGTACCAATCATTACCCTGGTTATTAGACATTGTAACAAAGAGAAAAGAAACAAGGAAATATGTTAAAGGTTAGTAAAATTATAAACAGCTCACAATTTGTGTTTCGCTCACACTCCCTCTCTGATTGATATGTCACGCTTGCTAGGGCAATCCGCTTTGGGCAAATCAACAACCAAGCAAAAGAACTAAGCAATCAAAGTATGCAGTCAAGAGAATGAATGAAACAACAACCAAGAGAACTCGACAAAGGCTGTGGAGAACTCGATGTAAGCAAACAACTCAATTCAAGCAAAACATATGGGTATTTGCAAGAATTCAACTCGACACAAACTAAGAGTACTCGACAGGGGTCAATGTACTCGACACAAGCAACTAAGCAACTCGATACAACAAGGGAGGCACTCGAAATCAGAAGCAAGTGCTCGACACAAACAAGTTCAACTCGGCAATGGTAAGTAGAACTCGACAAAACAATTGCACAATGAACAAAAGCTCAACAATGGCAATTTAAGACACAATAGGGACTGATTTTATGTGGAAAGAAAAGAAAGGAACAACCTTTGATCAATTTACCTCTTTTGATTGTAACCCCAAGTAAGGATGTTGTAGTTGCAAGGGTAGGGTTTAAAGATTGTGTTTAGGAGGTAATGAGATTGGTCTAGGGCTGATTTCAACACCAATGTAGTCCCTTGATGATTCCTTGCAAAAGATGAACAAAGAGCTCCAAAGAACACAAATCAAACAACTTTCTTTCTTTTTTTTTCTTTTGGTATTTTCGGATCTGATTTTTCTCTTTTTTTTTACAGCAGCTCTATAATGCACGAAAATTAAATAAAATGCAAGGGAAATTCGAAAATTTGGTGAATAAAATAAAATTCAGCCCTAGAATGGTAGAAATAGGTGAGGTTTTTGTTATCTTTGGTAATTGGATCTATCTAAGGCTTTAAAGATAAATGATAGATAAATAAGGATTATATCTACCAAAATCAGATTTATAATAAAAGCAATAGATAAATAGAATTTAGATAAAAGATATATCAAAATTCCCAAAGATAGAACAAAGGATAGAAAGGATAACAAACTAGGGTTTGTCTTGTGTGGAGGACACAATTTCGGCCAAGCAAAGGCTATGGGGACACTGAATGCCGCTGGCTAGGAGAGTGAACACAAGGTATGTGCGCACTGATCTGGTCGACTCCACGGTCTAGGCTAGGCTTGTGTTTAGGCTATGCAACCACAAACAATCACAAACTCAAGATTAGTGCAATAATCAAATAAAGAACAAGAAGTAAAAGACCAAAACAAGAAAAGGACTCTTTTTTGTGGTTTTTGTGTTTATAAAAGAAAAAGACTCAATCTTGATGTCGGAAACCAAAGCTCTAATACCAATATTTGCAATTGAAGAGCACAGCTCTATTCAATCGACAAACACTCATTGTGCTTCACACAAAAAGGGAGCCTTTCTATCAAATTCAACGTGTTTGATTACAAAGGAGGTGTCGGCAATATATAGCCTAACTAGGGCTGATTTAGCCGAAAATATTAAATAAATAAATAACTAATTAAAACACCTAAAAACATAAGTAAATAAGGTCTCTAAAAATAACACATAAAATAAGCCCAATTTCGGCCCAATAGTACTCTAAAGATGTTCCAACACTTAGCCATATTCATTCCCGTTAAAACAGTGACAGACTTGCAAAGATGGTGATTTTCGGCCAATCTCGAAGTCGAATCTAGAAAAACCTTCAAGAGAAAAGTTGTAGATCTCTTCGTCCTCGTTCCGACAAGGTATGACACGCCTCAATCCGATAAATATTGAATCCGTACGACTCACTTTACTGAGACGTCGAAAAGCTGTCAATGTTCTGAACGACTCCCATTGTTGGGGTTGCTATCTTTTCCCATGGTGGAGCCTTCTTCTTCCTCTTGAAAAAGACATCATTCTCCCTTCCTTGAATCATTGGTCCATCCTCATGTAAGATATGTGCGTCCGCAGGTGGTGTCTTGGATGGTCCCGCATCAATACGTATGGTTGGGAAATTGAATTTTCTCACCAAGACTAGGCCTGACTTGTCGTTTGCAGTCCAGTTCTTAAGTCAATTCATGAAATGTCCAAGAGTTCCTCAATATGAAGCCCTTGTTCACACGCTCAAGTACTTGTCCAACAATCCCTGTCATGGTCTTGTTTTCTCCAGGAAGCCTGACTTTGAGCTCAAGGCTTATTGTGATTCTGAGTGGGGTTCATGTCCTTCTACTAGAAGGTCCGTCAGTGGCTACTTTGTTCTCCTTAGAGGAAGCCCGATCAACTGGAAGTCAAAGAAACAACACACTGTTTCTCTATCATCAACAGAGGCCGAGTATCGATCCATGAGAAGACTTGTTGTTGAGCTCACATGGTTGTCTAGACTCTTACATGAGATGCAGGTTCCATCCGTGATTCCTATTCCCTTACATTGTGATAACCAAGCTGCTATCTACATTGCGAAAAATCCAGTTTACCACGAGAGAACCAAGCATATTTAACTGGATTGCCATTTTGTGAGGGAGAAACTCAATGATGGCTTAATCTCTCTTCATTTTACTTCCTCTGCTACTCAATTGGCTGACGTCTTTACTAAGCCCTTAACTGGCATTCTTCATCGACAATTTTTGTCCAAGTTGGGGTTGTTTTCACACCCTCCAACTTCCCGGGGGGGGGGGGGGGTGCTGGAGGAAGCCGAGCTCAAGGCACCAGCTCAAGCTCACACTCAGGTGGAACTCAAGGCATCAGCTCAAGCTCACATTCAGATAGACCAAGCAAAGCACAAGTGACGTCGTTTTAGAGATTGTTTGTATTGCCTTTTGTAGCTTTGATTGCTCGATATTTTGGATTGTATAATAAGCCGCTTCTCATTTTCAGTTGTAACTAACTGAACATACAACACGATTCACACAATCCAGATTGAGAGAAAACCCTCTCGAGGGCTCTCGTGTTCATCGGATTCTTGTCCTGATTTCTACTTTCTTCTTCTTCCAATTTCTGTTCTTCCACATTTCAAACTAGAATTTCTTCAAGATTAACAGGTCTTATGAAAAGATAACTAATTTATGAGTGGTTTATTGCAATTTAAGTTTTTATGGGTGGTTATGTGAAAAATACCATAATTTACGGGTAGTTATGTGTAATTTACCCACGAATATATTCTGCCCTCATTCCTGTCCTGCATGAGAAATCATTTTGAGCCATTTTCATCCTTGTTTATATACATTTTATCCCTACCTTATAAATTATCCTACATTTATGTGACTTAAACTCTCTTTTTTTACAAAAAAATATTTATATTAGAGTCCCAAATACATTTAAATTTTGTAATATTTACATTTTTTATTTTCTCGGAGATAATTAACCCATTATTTGAATTACTTGTCGCTACAGCTCATTTTTTATTCTAACTTAAAACTGCAAGCTATCATTAAAAAAAAATTATATTAGACGTTGCGTATATAGTCCTTCTGAAACGTCTTTTTATTTTGGATAAACTGCAAAAAAACCACCCCTTAAATAGGGCATATTGCTCAAAACCTCCTCTTAAATTCAATATTATAGAATACCACCCTTTATATGTCTTTTGTTTGCCAAAGACCACCCTGCCTCTATGGGTCATTAGAGTTTCGTTAAATGTTTTTGAAAAAACCAAAATTACTCCTACAGGTATCATTTTCTTCTCTCTCTTTGTGTATCTTTCTATACATATGTACAACTCCACACACACTTTTTTAATTGAAATTATTCGACAATTCTTACGGTTCTATACTAGCCGCCCTTCAATCCATGTCTAAATCTCTCCACAACTCCTATCTGCGAGATCCCCTTGAATACCGCCTCTCCATATGATAAGAGTATTTCGGCAATTTACCGCTTTTTCATCTAAAACTTAACGAAATCAGAGATAGGGTGAACTTTGGTAAACAAAAGGTATATAAATGGTGGTTTTTGACAATAATGATTTTAAGAGGTGATTTTGAGTAATATACTCTATTTAAAGGGTGTTTTTTTTTTTTTGCGGTTTACCCTTTTGTTTTTAGAGACAAATGGGCCAACCCAAAAGAGTAAATGGACGGCCTTCAATAAAATGAGGTCCATGTAATGTTCTGTACGTATTATTCATATAGAGAAGAGGAGTTCATTAATTGCCGGCTCTCTTTTGTTGGCCAACTAGTAACCGTTATGTAGGTGCTCCTTTAATTCACACCGTCTCCCTTTGTTGGAATATGGGGTTCGAAGTAAAAGTATTCGGTTCGAACTCGGAAGGACTGTTCTTTATTTACAAATTCAAGGAATATGGGGTTGTTCTGCATTTAAACTATTGAAATATCTTAAACAACATATAAGTTTGGTGAACTGCTTCTCTCATTGTTAATAGGTTTAAGATGAAATTCCATTGAGTTTATCTGTTGTTTGTATAATCTGAACATGAGCCCACACGCGATCTTCCTTTAGCTTTTCTTGACCCCACCGAACCAGCCGACTTTAACACCTTTTCGCTCCATGCAGGGGTTTATTCCACTTGTTTTCACCTCTCGATATTTTAAGATGATTTAATTAACTTACGTTTTTATGGTATAAGTTAGAGAAGATTAATTAAAAAACTTAGATTTATGGTACACTGAACATCTTATGCGAGTGAAATGTGTAACAGAGAAGGGTAGTTTAGTCCTTACACATAGTCAGCTTGAGTTAGGAGGTGTTGGTGTATAAATAGAGGCCTAAGCTGTAGACATTCATTCACAAAAATACAGAAAACCATCTTCAAGAAATATCTTCTGCCTCTGTAACAACTCCAACTGAAACTCTATTTCAATGGGGTTAATTCAAACTTGATCAACTTCTTTTCATGGTATCATAGCACATCGATTCGACGCTAGAACAAGAGCATGTCGAATTTTGTGAAAGATGTGAAATGATATATCTCATATTTGATAATATGAATAATCCAAACCTTGTATATATACCAATGGCCGCGCTACTCCTATTGCTGATTAGTTTTAGGATGGAACCTACTGCTCATGTGTGCTCGGCTTGGTTAGCGCATGGTGCATTCAGACGTGTAGACATCCACGTCATATGACATTCTTTTAATGAAATAGTTGGTAGAAACAAAAAATATAGAGAAATTAAGACGAATTAATGATATGGTAAAATAAATAAAAGGTGAAAGAGTTGAGATTTGAACCCAAAAAAACCTTTTGATTTTATTTTTTCTTCCTTCCTTTACAACTTGAGCTATTTAGCACTCTTGTCTCAAATAACATTTAAATACCTTATATTACCTTAAAAATACTAAATATATGCTCGAGCACCCCCTGGCTCGAGCTATTCCGTCCGGGGGTGCTCGAGCACCCCCTGGCTCCGGCACTGAGTGTTGAAGTCATCATCTTGTAGCTTAGTTACTTAATGGAATTTGACAAACTTTTTTTTTTTGATAAGTATTTAGATGACCATACCCAAAAGCAGTGTTCTAAAAATCGCGCCTAGGCACCGCCTGGGCGGCGCCTAGGCGCTAGGCGGCAGGGCACCTGGGAATTTTTAAGCCTAGGCGGGCCTCTAGGCGGTAATCCGCCTAGACCCTGCCTAGTCTTGCCTAGGCGCCGCCTAGACCCCGCCTAGGCCCGCTTAATCCCGCCTAAGGGATGCCTAGGCACGCCTAGTCCCGCCTAACCCGACAATTATTCAATTTTAGCTTTTAGGCATGTGATTAATCAACTTAGGGTTTTTTTATCCCCATGTTGGAATATATTTGTTTTTGAGTCAAACATATGGTTTTGGATATGTTTTGGATTTTAGAAGATTTAAAGTCGCTAATCAGATGCCTACTTTTGCATTTATTTACTTTAATGTTAATTAAACACGATAAATTTGGGTTTATGAGTGATATTATGGAGTATTATTACATTATATGAATTATTTACATGTGTTATGCTTCAAAATATAAGGAAATAATTAAGTTTGCTCCAAGTCCGCCTAGGCGCCGCCTGGGCACCCGCCTAACCGCCTAGGCGCTAGGCGGCCACCCACCGCCTAGCGGCCGCCTAGCACCTTTTAGAACATTGCCCAAAAGCATCATGAGATATGTGAGAGAAGGCTACAACTCTCACTCTCGACAAAAAGGTTTTGGTACTTGACTTAATCATTTCAATTTTCCAATAATATTTGATTTTTATTTTTATATGATTTATGATTATAAGTCAGTCTCCTTTAATCTGTAAATTATTTATACTCAATTGAAATGTTTGAATAACTCATTGTCTAAGGGTCATGGCTTCAACCTTTAATGTGGTTTGGTTTCCAATCCTAGATGACCCTCCCAGTCACGTCTAATAAAGCTCACCTAGGACTTTTTGTTTGTGTTAGTTGCTTCCCGAGGGCTTGCTCGCGTTTTCAACCAAAAAATAATTAAGCTCTACGGAGTTTTGTTAAAGTTGGTTGGACCCAGTTGTATGAGCCTATATACGAGAGACACGAACAACACATAAATCAAACGAAGTTTCATCTCAACATCAATATATTGACAATTAGTGTAGGTTTCATCCAATGCACGGAAAATACATTTATACAATATTATAAATAATTTAAATAGATTTTAATAAATAAATAAAATAACTTAAATATAAATTATTTTTCTACCAAAAAATAATACAGTACTATAACTTGATGGAATGTCACACTTTGTCCCCATCGTGCATTCAACGGATACAAAAGTGGGTGGATGATAATCATTCATTTTCACATATCCATCTGCAGGTCCACTTTGTTTGTGTCATTCTCTCTCTCTCTTTATTTTTTTATTAAATGTGGGTTCTTGAGATTGTCGACACATAATATAGGTAAATAATAACGAATTCTTTCCTAATAAAAAAAAACGAATTCTTTTCTAATAAAAAAAAACAAATAATAAAATTTAAACCCTTAACTTTTTATAAGAATTTCTCTCTCTTATCCTCATTTTCTCTTACAAGTATCATTGTTAGTTTTAATCCATGTCTTTAGAGTGGTATATAAGGGTTATAAATTTCAATTTAACAACAATATTTTCCTAAATAATAATATTTTAACCCCGTAAATATATTTTAAAAATAGTCAAATTAGTAAATCTAGAGGTATCTTTCTCAAGTTAAAACTATACGGAGTACTATAAAACAAATGGTACATTGTTGTGTGGGAAAATATTTTTTTTTTTGGTTATCTTTTTTTTTTTTTTTTTGATTCGATTTTTTTTTTTTTTTGGTTATCTAAAAGGTGGCATAGTGGCCTTATTATAAATAATTAATGCAAAGGTTAAGCTAATGACATCAAAGAGAAGCTCTCGAATTACAATACTGTATTAATAAGTGTTCAACACATATGCATGAATTTGAAAGACTCAACAACCAGTTTGTCAAGCTAGTAATGTTCTAAAAGGCGTTAGGCGACCGGTAGGCGGTGGGTGAACGCCTAGTGCCTAGGCGGTTAGGCGGGTGTCTAGGCGGTGCCTAGACGGACTTAGAACAAACGTGGTTATTTCTTTATATTTTAACATAAAACACATATCAGTGATTCATCTAATGTAATAATAATCTATAATATCACTTATAAACCCAAATTTGTGGTGCTTAACTAACACTAAAGTAAATAAATGCAAAAATACGTGTCCGACTAGCGACTCTAAGCCTCCTAAAATCTAAAATCATAGATTCGACTCAAAAGCAAATACATCCTGACTTAAGGGATAAAAAAACCCTAAGTCAACTAATCACATGTCTAGAAGCTAAAATTGAATAATCATCGGGCTAGGCGGGACTAGGCGGGCTTTGAGCGGCGCCTAGGCAGGACAAGGCAGTGTCTAGGCGGAAATCCACCTAGAGGCCCGCCTAGGCGTAAAAATTCCTAGCTAGGTGGCCTCCCGCCTAGTGCCCAGGCGCCGCCTAAACGCGATTTTTAGAACACTGCAAGCTACTCGTAATTATATTAGCTACAATATTGTATTAATAATTGTTAAATACAGTAAATGTTAATAAACTCGTATGATGTTTGATAAACCTAGCGGTTAGAGTAGCGAAAGGAAACTTGTAAATAGAAAATCCTAAGCTCCGAAAAACTTCAGTGAGTAGCTGTTAAAATACTCTCATTCCAAAAACAAATTAAACTAAAATCTTATATTTATATCATTTACAAAATAAACTCTACTAATTCAAATCCAGCAACACCGAATAAATTAAGAGCGGGTCGCTTGTATGGGAAAATAGTGACAATGCACCGTATGCATGTGTTTCTTTTTTTTTTTTTTTTTGACGCAAGATAAGAATTAGGTCGGGTCGGCCGCAGCAGAGACCCTTCCTAGCGCATCCTTCCGGACGAGAACTAGCAGTTCTGGGTCATCCTCACAGCAGACGTCGGCAGGGGAAACGTGGGCACTACGAGCAAGGTAGTCAGCCACAGCATTCGATTCCCTGAAAATATGATGAATAGCAACATAAGTAAAGGACGAGATATCAGACAGTATATCAGCTTGTAGCATCTCTATTGTCCAGGGGCATTTCCAATCCCCCAATAGAGATTTTATCACCAGTAAGTTGTCTCCTTCGATCAGAAGTGTAGATAGTTGCAACTCCTTTGCCCGTAACAAACCCATTCTGAGTCCGAGATTTTCGGCATAAATCACCGAGATATTTGTGCAAACAGATCTGCCAGCAGAGACCACTAAACCCGCAGAGTCACGGATGACAAAACCATAAGACGAGTTGCCACTCGGGAGTACCGAACCATCGAAATTGAGCTTATAACAATTCGGCGGGGGTTTATCCCACTTCCCGGACCGATTCTGAGCCCTTGTTTTAGTAGGACAACCCCTAATAGCCTGGTTGTGCGTACCGCAATGAATGCGATGAATAGGTATCAACGGACCAGTCGGATCATCATCTAACTGTTTTGATTGTTTCCAACAATGACTAGTTGTGCTGTGGAACAACAAAATTTCATTGATAGTTACCTTGTTTGTATGATCGAAAACGAGTTGGTTTCTAAAGAACCACATGGCCCACCAAGCTGTAGCTAGAACGGCAAAAGTATTGGTCCCAATAGCACATTTTATAGCAGTAAGTGGAAACACATTTCCCATGCTGACAGAAACAGTGATACGTCCCGGAATGTGGATACGTAAAGCTTTAAGCAAAGCAGTAGCCATGGGGCAACGAAGAAGCAGGTGATCACCCGATTCATTCGTGTTGCCACAGAAAACACAACCAGCAAGTACAGCCACGTGCGACCTCTGTAATCTGGTTTTGGTCGGGAGACCATCACGGGAGATTTTCCAGAGGAAGTGTCGAACCTTAGGGGGCACATCGAGACTCCAGATCCAATCGCAATCGAAATCTGACGACCCGGTGTTTGCAGATAGAAGGGAGTTGGCAGAGGCGGTTGAGAACCATCCATTTTTGCTTGGGCCCCAATATAGACGGTCCGTGATTTGGTTACTAGGCAAAGTTAGACCGATGATGTGGTCGATATCATCTTGTTTCAGAACATTTGTTAATGAGTCATTTATAAGTGTTTTGTTCCACTGACTGTTGGTGATGAAGTGACCCACCGAAACTCCCAAGAGATTATCCGGGATGGGTCTCAGTGTTTTGGAACTCAACGGCCTCTCGAAGGCCCAGTTATGGGACCAGAAATCAATGGATTCCCCATTTCCGACCCTCCACTGAAGAGCTGGGAGGAACTGAGGTCTGATGGACATAAGGCGGGACCATTGCCACGAGGTATTACCTTTTTTGTTATAACTGGAAAGGTCATGTCCTTTAAGGTATTTTTGTGAGATGACACGAACCCAGATGTTGTCTGGTTCGGAGATTATTTTCCAAAGAAGCTTCATCTGGAGAGCTATATTCATAGACTCCGCCTTATGAATCCCTAAACCACCTTTCATTGTGTCCGAACAGATTTTGTCCCAGCTAATCAGCGGTGGAGCTTTAGAGGTTTTGTTCCAAAAGAATTGTCTATACACTTTGTCGAGTTCATGAAGAACATGAGAGGGTAGCAGGAAAGCTTGCATAAGAAAAATTGGTTTGGCGCTCAGATTTGCTTTGATAAGCACCCGTCTCCCTTCGGCAGAAAGATTTGATGCTTTCCATTTCGTGAGTTGATTTTTGGTCTTGAGAACCACATCAGCGAATGTGTCCCTATTGGTCCTACCGTTAACGATAGGGCAGCCCAAATATTTGTCAAAATTGTTAGCCTGGGGAATGCCAAGTACTGCAATAGTAGATGCTATGGCGGTAGCAGTCGTGTTAGGAGACGCTTGGAAACTGGATTTGTGCAGGTTCACCTTTTGTCCCGAAATTAAACAATATCTGTCTAAAATGGACAATACAGAGGTACATGCCGAATGGGAGGCTTTGCAGAAAATAAGAATATCATCAGCAAACGCTAGGAAAGGAACCTTGATACCCGGACGGCCGAAAGAGATACCCAGGTCCTTACTAGCTTGCCCTTTATTATGCAGTGTACGTGCTAATACCTCAGAGGCTAGGATAAAGAGAAAAGGGGAGAGGGGATCTCCTTGTCTTAAACCTCTAGTGGGTTTAAATACTGTGGTTGGTTCATCATTAACGAGGACCGAGTAGGATACAGTTGAAACACATTCTTTTATTCTGTTAATAAAGAGGTCATAAAAACCATACTTAGCTAAAACTTGGAACAGAAAGGACCATTCGATGCGATCGTATGCCTTTTCCATATCTAACTTTAGAGAAACCATGCCCATTTTGCTTTTCTTCATCCGAAACGAATGCAAAGCCTCATGAGCAATCAGAATGTTATCCTGGATAGATCTCCCTTTTGTGAAAGCTCCCTGGAGGGGATGTATAAGTTTGTCAAAAATCTTGGTTAACCGTGCTGAAATTACTTTAGCTATGATTTTGTAAATTGTAGAGCATAGACTGATAGGTCTGTAGTGGTTTACTGCAGTCGGGTCATCGCATTTTGGTAGAAGCGTAATGAAAGTATGGTTTGTCTGACGCAGTAACCTGCCACTGGTGAAGAAAGCTTTGACCGCTTTTATTACAGAGGGCCCAACTGTAGGCCAGAACTTTTGGTAGAACCCAGCTGGGAAGCCGTCAGGGCCGGGAGCCTTATCCGGGCTCATAGAAAATACAGCCGCTTTAATCTCATTGTTTGTAACAGGAGCCGAGAGCATGTCGTTATCTGCTTGTGAAACTAAGGATGGGATGACCGCTAGGTCTGGAGACAGATCCGAAACAGGGGTTGAAGAGGCTCTGAAACGAGCTTTGAAGTCGCGGACAAATTCCTGCTGGATTATGTGGAAATCAGCTGAGGATTCCCCACCGGGAAGTATGATAGATTTGATCATTTTCCTGCCTCTTTTAGCAGTAGCGATCTTATGGAAGTAGCCTGAATTGGAGTCATTGAGTTTGGTATGTTTGACTTTAGCCCGTTGGCTCCAATAGCGACGGTGAAAATCGAGCATTCGTTCTCTTTTGTTGAGTAATTGTTTTAGGATTTGAAGATCCTGACTGTTATAATTTGAGATAAGGGAAGTCTGTAAACTAAGGAGCTTTTGATCCGTTACAAGAATTTGGTTATGAATATTGTGAACTGTATTCTTATGCCAGGTTTTAGATAGTTTTTTAAGAACTTTTGCCTTCTGAAGCAATTTGAACATCAAAGAACCTTGTGGGTTTGCTCTCCAAGCTTGCGAGACTAAGTTTCTGTAATCAGCCCTTGAGGCCCAAGCCAATTCGAACTTAAATGGTCTATTCTTAGGCTGAATGTTGTGACGAAAATCTGTGGATATCGAAGCATGATCAGATCTAGTGAAGGGATGGATCTGTGTACGAAGTGAGTCAAAAATGGTAAGCATGTCCGTGTGGACTAGAAGGCGATCAAGTTTTTCCAAACAAATGACCACATCTTTCGATTTCCGTTGCCAAGTAAACTGACCCCCACTAGATGGTACTTCTAGTAGAGAGAGTCTATTCTTTAAATCTAGTAAGCGCGTGAAACGCGACGTCGAAGGATAGGCTCCTCCAAGTTTATCAGTTGGGGAAGGTATTTCGTTTAGGTCTCCCATAATGACCTAAACGAGTGACTATATATAAAGGGAGATTGTATCCCAAAAGGTTGATTTGCGACGCTCATCCGGTGGGGCATAGACCACAAGTACCGCAAAACACCGCTTTGTAGTGTAGTCCGAGTAGTTAAAGTGAATAAATCGGTGGTGAACCGAAATAAGATCAATGGATCCTTGTGAGGCAGGGATGTCCTTCCATAGAAGACAGATACCCCCAGAAAAACCAATAGCCGGGTCAAAAGCAACATTCGAGAAACCACATTTCCACAGTGTGCTCTCGGAAGGAACCTTATCAGTCTTAGTTTCTAAAAGAGCTAGAACGTTGATATTATTATTTTGACAGAAAATATCAACATTTGTCCAGAAATTACGGCTCCGGATGCCGAGTGAGTTCCAGGTGCATATATTCATAAAAACCTTTTTGGGCGAACAGTTTGTACTAATCTAGGGTCGACGTGCTTTGTCTTAAAGAAAAGAACCATAAAAGAGATAGTTCGATTCAGGGATACATTAAGTACTTGTAAGTTAGTCGAGAACGGCAAGCAAGGAAGCACATCACTGCACGCGCTGGTAAATGCAGCTTGATACATGATTTTACTGATTAAGTAATATATGTTACATGGGCAATTACGCCATTGCATAGGACTCGTAAGAGTCGAAGGGGTTGTAATATAAGGGCGTTGTACGATCGTTGTTGCCTGGTAAGGCTTATACATCGAGTGTATTAGTTGGTCAATACTAAATGAAGAGCAAACCCATGAAGCATAGTTTATAATTAAAGCAACTACAATTAGAATTCCAAATGAAAGCAGCAGTTCCCTGTTAGGATCATCTCGAAGACTATAAACAAAAAGGCAGTAGGTAAACTTACCAAGATGAAATAACTTTGTCATCAAGCAACTAAAATGGTAATTAATAGTCTTATTCCAATAATACATCGTTAAGTATTTAGTAGTTAGTTGACATAATGAATTGTAAGAATCTTTGGTATAGTTATGGTTGTGCGTGGCTTGTGAGCCGAGGAGGATATTGGCAGTAAGTTTAACCCAGTTATGGTGAATGCAGCTGATGTAGTAATCCCGAAAGTGACGCGTTTCAAGCAGCCCATAGTCGCATGGATCCAAAGAAGACATGTATGTATGACACATTCCGAGTCTCGGGGTTACCGAAAAACAAACGTTTCTGCCAGTAATGCTGTTAAGCCAAAGGAAGTGAAAGCAAACTTTATTAGTATCATTCGAGGAAAGACCGTAGCAAGGCATATCCAAGAGATGCCAAAGAAGAGAGGTGACTCTCCCCAAGGCACACGAGTCCAAGATACTGCATAAGGGTAAGAACCTACAAAAATATAAACCAAGCGCAGCAGTGCCATATGGTTGTCCAAAAAGGAAAGGGAACCAAAAAACAATAGTAAGCAGAATCAGCCAGTACGCAAGCAAGTCGAGCAACCGACCATACAAAAACAAGAACCGAATATAGGCAAGGAATATGCATGGCAGAGAAGTAGGATTGTGAATCCTTAAGCACCCAATTGATTGTAAATCATAGGTAACATGTTGGTACAAAAAAAAGAGTATTGTAGTAGATATGATCCTGGTAAATAAAGCTTATAGGGGGTAAGCCTAAATGATTGTACTCAAGATGAATAACCCAAAGAGTGTGCAAAATTTGCAAAGGTAATGCAAAAATGTCCATTCTTGTAGAGTTTGTAGTAACTAAATTTGCAAAGGTGATGCACTCAAGAGCACAACCAGTCGATTTGAAGTCGAAAAGAGCTGAACAAAAACTAATCCTAAGATTAGAGTCGGTACTAAAAGCCGAATTGATATTAGTCACAATAAAACAAGGTACGAGGGTGCAAAGGGGCCTGTGAAAGAACCTGGACCACCTATGGTCGAGAGCTGCAGGGCCAACATCGACAGCCCCAGAGGGCTCCAATGAAGCCGGCCACGGTGTTTGGTTGTTGTTGAGTTGCCGTCGCCGCCAACAAAAGCACGAAGCAGGGTTGGGCGAGACAAAGAGCGAACAGGAAGGCGTTGACAGATCGAGACCGAGAACAGGGATGAAGAGGGAGCCTTGAGGAGGAAGAACCCATAGCTTCAACCACCACCACCAACCCCGGACATCCAAAACGGACATCCGAAACCCAGAAATAGGAGCAAGCCGCCGGCCAAAGGACCACCGTTCTTCATTTCGGTGGAAAAGGATGAGTTGCATCGGCACTTTTAGTGGCCGGTAGCAATCGATTGCACCAAACACCCGATTTTCCGGGCTGATTGGAAGATCTCCAAGAAGAATTTGTGATTTTGCATAAGAAATTTTCCGATTAGGAAGGAGATTTGCTTGCTGAGGCCAAGTTGGGCGGCACTGCGGGGTTGTTTGTTTAGGGTTTGGCGGCGGTGGCCGCGGGTGGGTATGATGTACCTCCTGCGCGTGAGGCGCGTTAATTTTGGCTGGAAAGGGTTTCATTTGGTGTATGCATGTGTTTCTAATTCTATGGAATACTATTTTAATCTACGAATAAAACAATATAAAAGTAAACCTTGCAAATTAAAATAAACACATACAAAGTATAAAACTCGGTTCGAACTCGTTCATTTTTTAAACGAGCCGAGTATGAGCTCATTTTTAAGCTCGATCCAAAGCTCGGCTTATTCGAATTAAGTTCGAATAACTCGGATTTTATGGAATTTCTAAAATTTTCTTAAAGGAGCCGAATATGATCACATTTTGAAGCTCGAGTCAAAATTTACGCTCGACTCAAGCTCATTCATGGCTTAAATGAACTGAATATGAACAAGCAATACTCGGTTCGTTTGAGTCAAATAATAGCCCTACAATTTGGTTAATAAACATTATATATGATGACCTCCTACAACGGCTGCAATTTTAAAATGGACGTTGGATTTTCGTCCTTCCAAGCCCAATTATAGACATGAATTTGACTTGTTTAGAAAGGTGCAAAAACAAGATAAAAACTAAAGTAAAAACCATACTATTTATGGGAGTTAATGATTTATATTAAGCCACATTGATTAATTTCAACCTCATATACATCAACCAAGAAAATCTCCTACCCACAAACTCTTACCCCTCCTCAAATCTATACAATCCCTCTTCGATTTCGGCCATCCAAAAGATTGAAATCTACCAATTAATATCCCCTCCAAACTCCTCCAATCCGAATAAAAAAATAAAAACCTTCAAAGGGAATAAACAAGCAACTCAATTACCTTCGCGAGAAAAACAATAAAGGATGGCTATATCTACGAGGAAAGCGATAGCCCTCGGCCTCACTATGGTCGTGGTTCTCTCGGTATTGATCAAGGTTGCGGAGGCTACAGAGACGAAGCCAGATGATGGTGATGTTCCGATGAAGCACAAGAAGAGGGTCTCGTTCAAGCGTCCTATATTTACGACTGACTTTGATGATGAACGTTTTGACAACATTATGTTTGAGAGTATGGATGACGACGACGAAGATATTACCCCTAAGTTGGTCGTTTTGGGACATTAGAAAGGAGTTTATGTTGGCTTTATATAGGTTTATTTTTGCTCGATTTATATGGCTTAAATGATGATGATATATGCCATTTAATTTGTTATTACCATCTAGATCTTTAGATATATATGATCACCATATTGGGGAAAAAAGGCAATAAAATGTAGGAGGGGTATACTCGAAGGCTGAAAAAATGTTGAACTTATTTAGATAGATGATGAATGGCTTTAAATGTGGCCAATTAATTGATATTTGAAACCTCTAAATGTTTTGTAATGTGGTAATCTTGTGAATTAATGGAAAATTAAATGTAGAATTATTTTTGGTACGTTGTATTATTTTACATTATTGGAATAAAATGACATCCCACAATGGCTTACGCTTTTGTGTTGGAATGGTGGATTTCGATCTTATAACAAAAATAAAATATAAACCTGACATGACTCTAGTTTTCATATAACCCGACCGGAGTTTCTCGGAATTTCACAAACATAAATTATTTATTTGTGTTTAAATATATATACTCTGGAAATTACTAAAAATACATTTGCTTACCTATATATATATTCACACACTTGGTTCAAATTACTAAAAATTCAAAACTCTGGAAATTGACTCCTCCGATCTAAAATGTTCAGATATATCCCACTGCTTATCACATACGGAGTATTTGATATTTCTCATATATACAAAATAAACAAACCAATCTCAGGCCCATCAGACACACGGCCCGGCCCAAGAACACTCTTCCAACTATATGTCAAAATTAAATACTCCACTTGAAAAAAACACACGTAAATACTATCTCTGTTTCAAAATATAAGTTCATTAAAATTTTAGTACGTAAAAACTATATAAAATAATATTTTTTATTAATTTTTTTATATAGTCTTATACATAATTACGTATTACCAATAACTATATACTTATATTAAAAAATAATAAAAAAGATATTATCAATCAATCATTAATATATATATATAATACTAAAACAGAGGCGTGCAAATCCTATGTGGCGGGCTCTGGTGCGATTCGCTTATGTGTCTTTTTCTGGTGCATTCTGTCCGGGTTTTTTTACACGTCAATTAATGAATGTCCAATCAATTTAATCCATGTCATACAACTGTCTAATCAATTTATCTACGTGTAATTTCAATCAATTTTATATATTTTCTGTTAAAAATATCTTCAATTGAAGTGATTGAGATATGCTTCCATTTTTTTTATATTCATTAAATAAAAGTTCAGTTATACTTTTTTATATGCATAATATTTAGTTAAAGATAGGTTATATTAAAGATAGATTAGTTCACGATTAATAATAGATTAATACTAGCTAGGTTATATTAAAGATAGAATGCTTCCATTTGATTTTGCCGGCTATAGGATATTTAGTTAAAGATATATTTAGTTCAAATTGTAACTGTATTACTATGTTAAATAATATACTAAATATTTTACTCTGTTTAATATGGATATATATAGATATGCATAATATGTAAATATATATAATGTAATAATATTCGTTTGAGTTTGCACGCATTGGATCCATTAGAATATTATTTAACCTATTCCCTCAATATAATTTTCCTCCTTTTGCATTTTCTTGGTTTTGTTGAATATTCAAATAGAAAAAATCATTTACAAATGTAATTAATCCTGTTATACTAAAACAGAGACGTGAAAATCTTACGTGGCGGGCTCTGGTCGAATTCGCTTACGTGTCGTTCTGTGGTACAATTTGACCGAGTTTTTTTGACACATTAATTAATGAGTATCCAATAAATTTAATTCACATCAATGAATGATTTCATATCATTTAGCCACATCATTTAACTTATCATTTGTAATAATCACAATTAATTTAAATAATAAAATTTTATCATATCTCAATTAGTTACATTTTGATAAATTTTTTTGAATAAATATAATGAATTTTGACAAACTAAAAAATCTTATAAATACACATTACTTTCATCACTTCATCCTCTTTTCTGATGACAACGTGCTAATTAAATTAGTAGAATCCAAATCGTCAAAGATGTTAAAATTTGAAAGTTTTCTTAGAAAAAAAAATAATAAAAACAAATATTTTATTTAGTCCTTCAATTCAAAAAAAATTTCAAAAGTTGATTATAAAATTCTAATATAAGATAAAGTTTAGATGTATATAGCTAATCCGTTTTTTAACCAATTTTGTTGGGGCTTAGTTAAATGTTTGGTTACAAAATCTATCATTTTACCATGAGTTATTTTTATAAATATTGTACCTTGAATGATTTTATCTTTAGTCATTAAAATTGATTATTTTAGTTCATTATATCTAATGATAAGATTTTATTATTAATTAATTATCTATTGAACGATAAAATCTTATTAATAAAATATTTATATTAATTCTCAACCTCATATCTCAAGTCGTTACAAAATATTTTATTTTTATGATTACTTGATTTTTAAAAAAAAATCAATTCAACAATTTTAATCTTCACATAAAATTTAACAAAAAATAATTTTAATATAATCAATATAATTAAATATAATTTATTAAAAAACCGCGCAAGAGCGCGGGTACCGAATACTAATTTTATATAGTTTTTAATTCCTTAAAAAACATGCCAAAAAGTCAACTAACTTATAATGACAAAAGTGTGCCGAGTTGGGCTTTAGCCACTTCCAATAAAGTAGGGTTCTGAATTCAAATATGTACAGCCAAATTATTTGAAAAAGTCAAATTAGTGATAAACTATGTTTTATTTAGAAAATCATGTATAATTCTTTTTAGATTAAAGAAATATATTAAAATGTGTATGATTACTTTATTTATTAAAATTATTATAATCATAAAATAAATTTACCCAATTAAGTAAGAACTAGTACAGTTCCCGCGCCACCAAAACAAGCCACCCCGGAAAGAAATAAATGGAGTGATTTTTAAAAATAAAACCTTAATAATAAAATAAACTAATATTATACAATAAAATAAAATATTAGTTTAACATTTTGAATCAGACTTATAAGGGCACACACAGTGGTGTACACCTTCCCTGTTCTTAGACCAAAAATAAGTAACTAAAAAAGAAAAATGTGAATAACAACTTGAAGTTGTACTTCTGCAACAACACTACCAAGTGCTGCACTTCACCGCAAAGTTCAAATGAAAGCCAACCACATAGGGACAGGTGTACAAGATTGCCCTACTATTAGTCAACAAAGTAAACATCTACTTTTTATATTATTTTAATAATTTGAAGGAGTTTTTTAAATCATTCACACAATATTTAAATTGTTATACTATTATTTTAATAATTTCAAATTTTATCAACAAAATCATTTACAAAATATGTGAATAATAATAATAATATCATACTTCAATATAATTAATAATATTAGTTTAATGAATAAATCAATTTATAATGTCAAGTTAGAAGAAAATCGAAAATGAATAAAAATCGAGTGAGGATCCTGAAAGTGAAGTGCATAGATGTGGGCGTAAGAAAACACTCATAAGAGAAGAGTTTAATAAGCTCATTCAAGATGGACTCCGTTATGATAGTATATAAAGATTTACAAATATGGTGTGTGTGTGTGTGTGTGTGTGTGTGTGTGTGTGTGTGTGTGTGTGTGTGTGTGTGTGTGTGTGTGTGTGTGTGTGTGTGTGTGTGTGTGTGTGTGTGTGTGTGTGTGTGTGTGTGTGTGTGTGTGTGTGTGTGTGTGTGTGTGTGTGTTATATTAATTTAATATTTTGAATGAAATCCATTGGTTACATGAAAGATTAAAACCAATTGCAAAAGGAAAAAAAGGGGGAAATAAAAAATATAATTGGTTGAAAATGAGAGGATAAAGATGGATGTGACACATAGGTGGAACCTCTTATGTTTTAAGAGTTTATATAGATATAGATATAGATATAGATTGGTCACGTGAAAGATTATAATCAATTGCAAAAGGAAAAAGAGGGGAAAAATAAAAAATACAGTTGGTTGAAAATGAGAGAATTAAGGTCGATGTGACACATAAGTGATTTCACTTATGTTTTAAGAGTTTAATTAAGGGCCAATTTGCGAAATGTCCATAAAATATGTATTAATTGGTGAAATGTCCACGTTTTGGGACAAATTGGTGAAATGTCCTAAATATAACCCCCTCCCTTCTCCCACGTGCCTTTCTCTCTCCTCCGCACTCTCTCTCACTCTCTCTCTCTCTCTCTCTCTCTCTCACACACACACACACACACACTGCTCAGTTCTGTTCGACCGCCATTTAAGACGAAGGATGAGCTTTGATGTCTACCGAGCTTCAATTTGCCGTCCTCTTAAAAATCTGTACGCGTGATATCTAGTTGCAAGCGGCGTCCATCTGATTTCCTTATCAATCGATCGAAGATCGAACACCTTTCTCAGATTCGGATCTCCGCTCTCTCAGTCATGGCTTCTCTTTCTCCTCTATTCACTCTCTCCTCTCACGAATTGGCATCTTAATCCCGATGTCTTTTGCTGCCTCTGTTCGCCACCTCCTTTGCGAGGAGACAAATTAGGTCTTCGATTTATCGCAGATCTCCGATTGACTATGATCGCGTACGGTATCGTTGTGGTGCGGCAAGTCCAAGGACGGTGACTCGGAGCAATGGCGCGAGGCGAGGTTCTGATTGTGAGTTTATGGTGACTTCCTCCTACTGCTCTTCCCGTCTATGGCACATTATAGGTTCTTCCATGCCATTTGTTCAACACAGTTTAATATCATCAATTTGTTGTTTTATGTTTTGCACATAAAATGTTTGATGAAATGCCCCAATAGGCCGAGTGACTGTATTTTTACGAGCCGAGGTTTCCTTATCAATCGATTGATAAGGAACTTGAATTTTGCTTCCGACTGTTTTACTTATCAATCGATCTTTGCTTTCGACTGTCCACCTGTAATCGGCGGAGGAGCGGCCCATTGGGGAGGCTGTCTTGATGAATCCATCGATGATAGTCACCCTTACCATCATCGTCACACGGATAATGCCATACTGTCGTTTGACTTTGTGCAGGAAAGTTTTGACATCATTGAGATGCCCAATTTTCATTCCTGGGAATATTCACCTTGTCGCTGGCAAGGCGCCCTTTCAGTTGTTCGTTGGGATGATCACCTTCCTCCTGGATGTGAGGTATACTTGAGGTAAGAAGATTCATGGGTTAAAATGGTTGGTTTTAAAATTGATCATGATCCTTATATGTTACTTCGTATTTTTTGGGCGATGGAAGATGTGGAAGCAAGAAAGAAAAAGAGGAAGAGAAAGAGGGACATGGAATTAGAAAGGCGTTGTGATTTATCAATCGGAGAAACGCAAGAAAATGTCAAGGTTCTAGCTACAAGCCTTAGGGCCAGGGGCGAGTTAATCTTACATGGCACAAAAACTGGTCGTAAAGCTTTGAGGAAAGGGCTTTGGAATTATGATTATGGTGTTATGGCTTACCACTTTGTGGAAAGTCTTATTTTTCCTTAGGTTTGTGTAACACACTTTGCTTGCCCTCTCCCTTAGGCTCTGTGATTTAAATGGAAAAATGAAAAGTCTTCTTTTCCATTTAAATCTATTATTAGAGTTTGCTTTACCAAACGATGACCCTATTTATATATATATATATATATATATATATATATATATATATATATATATATATATATATATATTGTGTTTTTACAATTTTTATACGCAGATTTATATACAAGTACTGTTTGCTGAAAGCTACTTATTATTATATATGTCAATCATTGTTAGCATTTGTCTGTTCATTGTACGCTACACGCAAAATCTATTTGTTTGGTTGTTAAGACTCAGCATGTGGAACAATTACATATACACTAATCAAAGCAATTAACATTTTGTCTTCAAAATATAAAAGTAATAGCTCAAAACTGAGATACAAGGGATCCATTAACCAAAGTTGCACAATAAGATAAAGAGTGGCGTGCACAAAAGAATAAAACTGAATATACAGTTGCACAATAGCAAATCAAGCTCCATTAATCACAGTTGCACAATTAACAAAGCAGCAGGCGCAAAAGACTAAAATTGAAAATACAAATGCAAATGCGGGTTCGAGTATCATATAAATCAATCTAATATAAATATATAGAAACACTAACAGATAGCTAAAAATTGAAACTTCTAAATCATTTCCTGAACCAGACAGCATTGCTGCACTGAAGATATGCACAACATTGCTGCATTGAAGCTCCATTAATCACAGTTACATATTGAATGCACTAGGAACATTAATAGATCCTAGAAACCTGAACATAAACAGTCAAATCGATCTAGTTTCAAGCCGATACAGCATAAAGACATATGAGAAATATTGAATTGTGGAAAAAGGCTTGATCTTTCTCTCATTCACAAGGAGTATATATAGTACATTTACAAGATAGGCCCAACTTAATAAACTAATATCTATATATACATAGAAGATATCCCAATACTCCCCCTCAAGTTGGAGCATGCGGGTCACAAATGCCCAAGGAACTGAAACTGCTGATGACCGAGGGCTTTGGTGAGAAGATCGGCCGGCTGGAAATCGATACGAATATGATGAGTACGAATAGTGCATGCAAGTATGAGATCCCGAATAAAGTGGCAGTCAACTTCAATATGTTTGGTACGATCATGGAAGACGGGGTTTGCAGCAATGTGAATGGCGGCTTGACTATCACAGAACATACGCATATGCACTGAATGCTCCACTCCAAGAGAGTGAAGAAACGACTTGAGCCACAACAGCTCACAACAGGCGTAAGCCATGGCCCGATATTCGGCTTCGGTAGAAGAGCGAGAGACAGTATGTTGTTTCTTCGTCTTTCATGAGACTGGAGAGGAGCCGAGAGAAATATAGTAGCCGGTCAGAGAGCGCCGAGTGACAGGGCAACTAGCGTAGTCAGAGTCACAATATGCAGTAAGAACCAGAGGACCAGATGCCGGAAGAAAGAGGCCCTGGCCAGGATGACCCTTCAGGAAGCGCAGGACACGCAAAGCGGCATCCCAATGATCAACAGTGGGTGATTGCATGAACTGCGCCAAGGTATGGACGGAGTAGCAGAGCTTTGGGCGCGTGATAGTGAGGTATATCAAGCGACCAATCAGACGGCGATACCTATCCGGAGCGGCGAATGACGAAGCGATAGAGCTAGCAAGAGAGTGATTCTGTTCCATGGGAAACTCAGAAGGCTTAGCACCAAGGAGACCAGCCTCTGAGAGTATGTCTAGCGTGTACTTTCGTTGACAGAGAAAAAGACCCTTGTCAGAACGAGCAATTTCAATGCCAAGGAAGTACTTAAGAGGACCCAGATCCTTCATATGAAAGATAGAGCTCAGCTTGGATTTGAGGCGAGCAATCTCGGCTGAATTACTACCAACAATGATCAAGTCATCCACATAAATTAGCACATGAAGAGACAAACCTGGGCGCAGGAAAGAGAAGAGCGAATAATCAGCCCTAGACTGAACAAATCCAAACCGGCGAAGAGCAGCAGTAAGCTTGAAGAACCAGTTTCTGGGGGCCTGACGAAGACCATAGAGTGGCCGATTCAAGAGGCACACCTTGGAAGGATCTGAGAAGGGGAAACCTGGTGGTGGGTGCATGTAAACCTCTTCGTCCAAGTCGCCGTGGAGGAAGGTGTTATGGACATCCATCTGATGAAGTTCCCAACCCTGATTCACGGCAACAACAAGAAAGGTACGGACGGAGACCATCTTCGCAACCGGAGCGAAGGTTTCATTGTAATCAATACCCGACTGCTGATTGTTACCAAGCATAACAAGCCGAGCTTTATGACGCTCCAAAGTACCATCTGACTTATACTTGATGCGAAAAACCCATTTACAACCAATGGGGCGTTTGCCTGCAGGAAGATCGACAACCGTCCAGGTGCCATTCTTAACCAAGGCATCAATCTCAGCCTGCATAGCCAAGCACCATTCCGGACTGCGAAGTGCCTCAGAGAAGGATCGAGGCTCAACTCCAGCAGTAATAGAAGCTAACAAACCCACATGAGAAGAAGAGAAACGGTCAAAAGAGACATAGTGCTCAATAGGATAACGCGTACCTGATGATGATGAAGGAGGAACAATAGAGGATACTGGTGATTGTATGGTATGACAGACGTAATCATGAAGTTTTGCTGGTGGAGCTCAATCACAAGTGCTCCGACGAAGGGGAAGAGGCTCAACAGGGAGCGACGCAGACGCATCTTTTGGCGAGGCACTCCCCCTGGCGTATGAAGGCGGGTCAGCAACGACGGAAACATCCACATGAGGGGTGGGGGCAGGGGCAGGTTCAGGCGGAAAGGGAGCTAATGAAAGAAGCTCCTCGGCCGGATGGGTAGGGGAGGCCGGATGGGTAGGGGAGGCTGACGACAATGGTTGCTGCGGCGGAGGTAGTGTAGAGGTGTGAAACGGAAAGGTGGTTTTATAGAAGGTAACATCCCGAGAAACAAACAAGTCATTGGATTCAATGTCAAACACTCTCCAACCCAGTTGTCCCTTAGGGTAGCCTAGGAAGATGCATTTGTGTGCACGGGGGGCAAATTTATTGGAGGTGCGAGGGATCTGTGAGGCATAGCAAAGGCAACCAAAGGTGCGGATGTGCGAGTAAGAGGGGCTGCGATCATGAAGGACTTCGAAGGGGGTTTTGTGGGCAAGGATAGGGGTGGGGGTGCGATTGATAAGGTAGCATGCGGCCTGAATACATTCCCCCCAAAATTTGATGGGTAAGCTGGTTTGAAACATAAGAGATCGGGCAACATTCAGGATGTGGCGATGTTTCCGTTCGGCCCGACCATTCTGTTGGGGAGTGCCTACACACGAAGATTCAAACATAATACCATTATGATCAAAGTAAGAATGTAAGGATGTGAATTCCGTTCCATTGTCACTTCGAAATCGTTTGACAGAGACATTAAACTGACATTTAGCCATAACACAAAATTGTGGAAAAATAGTAGAGACTTCACTTTTATTTCGCAACAAATAGAGCCAGACATGTCTTGAACAATCATCAACTAAAGTAAGAAAATAAGAAGCACCCGTAAGAGACTTAGAGCGATAAGGGCCCCAGAGATCTCCGTGGACTAATTCAAAATGACTAGAAACATGAGAAGTACTTAAAGGAAATGGGGAGCGAGTTTGCTTTGCTCGATGACAGACATCACAAGGACTCAATGACCTGTGTTTATTGACTTGAAGATGAGGTAAATGCGACAAAATAATAGGTGCAGGATGACCCAAACGATTATGCCAGAGGGAAAGTGAGTCGGCTTCGACATGGGAAGACAGGCCAGTTGGTGGTGCAAAACGAAGCCAGTAAACTCCATTGCGCCCCTCACCCACGCCAATCAACGTCATCATAGTACGGTCCTGCAAAACACAGACTCTATCAGTACCGCTGAGACAACAGTTGTTCTGACGAAGCAAAGTCAGAAGGGATATAAGATTGCATTTGAGACGGGGAGCAAGAAGCACATCAGTTAACCGTAATTGGGTCCCCAAAACCAGGGTGCCTGCCTGTGCAGCAGTATCAACCAGACCATCCGGCAGAACAATAGAGGATGGAGTAACATCCACAAGATCAGTAAAGAGAGAGCGATCACCCGTCATATGAAATGAGGCGCCCGAATCAAGTATCCAGGGGGAACATATCTTACCATTCAAGTGATCAGTTGAACCAGAGACGGGTGACTAAAAGAGAAAAACAAGAGTGGACCACTGGGAGTCGGATAATCCGGGGAAGGCAGAGTGATCGGCGCCGGCGAAGGAAGCTGATGACTGACCGCCACGATCCTGATGAGTATGAGCGGCATTGGCGAGGCCGGTCTGAGGACGGCCACGACCATGACCAGCGCCGTCAGAAGCACGACTAGCAGGAGCGTCGGATGTGGTGCGATCGCGAGGTCCAGTGGGCCACCACTCAGGATAGCCTATGAGTTTGAAGCAGGAACTGACAGCATGACCGAGTTGGCCACAATGAGTGCACGTAGGGCGATCGGTACCACGCCCGCCAGACCGTTGATCGCGAGAGGACTGATCGCGATTCCCTGTAGATCGATCACGCACAGGCGGGTCCGGATTGCGACGAGACTGGTCACGGGGCCAAGAACCCTGGCGCTGTCCTTGAGCAGCAAAGGCAGCACCGTCGGGGCGAGCATCCCGATTCTTGGAAGCGGCTAACTGAGCCTCTTCACGGGTCAAGGTCTGATAGACAACGTTGAGAGAGGGCAACGTGTCATTGGCGAGAAGCGACGAATGAACGGTAGCAAATTCGTCATCGAGACCCATGAGAAACTGATGGATCTACTCCTCCTCGCGTTCCTTGTGCAAATTGCTGCGCCAATTGCAGGTGCAAGTACCGCAAGTAGCACAACCACGAACGGTAGAAAAACTGGCAAGTTCATCCCAACTGCGTTTAAGAACGCCAAAATACATAGCAATAGATCGCCCGGATTGAGTGGCTCGAGACAACTGCGCCTTAAGTTGATGAATACGCGGACCATTGCCCACCGAAAACCATTGAACAATATCATCCCACAAGTCTTTCGCAGTCTCAAAGTAGGTAAGGGAGGGACGAAGCGAGGCGTCGACGGACTGTAAAATCCACCCAATGATCATGGAATTCACAGCCCGCCACCTTCGAACCTCAGTAGCGTCGGTTGGTTTCTGCAAGGAGCCATCAATGAAGTCGGACTTGTTTTTCGCATAGCGAGTATTGCAAAAACAGATTGCCCATTCGGGGTAATTGTCACCCTTGAATGTCACGGCACAGACGTGCAAGCCTGGATGATCAAAAGGATGCAAGTAGGACGGAGAGGTGGTGTCAACGAGGGCCTTCTTCGCAGCCTCAACGACGGCAGCGATGGCGGCCTGCTGGGTGGCGTCGGACTGGTTGCCAGACATGGCGGAAGCAACGAACGGGAAGGGTAGATAGAGCGGAGGCTAGGGCGGCGGCTCGGGGTAAAAAAAATTTGATTTTAGGTTAAACTTGTTTCGATACCATGAGAAATATTGAATTGTGGAAAAAGGCTTGATCTTTCTCTCATTCACAAGGAGTATATATAGTACAATTTACAAGATAGGCCCAACTTAATAAACTAATATCTATATATACATAGAAGATATCCCAATAACATATCTAAATCTAACTAATAAATGTTGAAAATGAATGAAAGACATATCTAAATCGTAAACTTATACCAGGAATCATTAGCTGAATCAGTGAAATTGGATTGCAATTAGAAGACTTACATTGGTGGTTAGTCAGTCGTCCCTCCTCGATGCCTGAACGCAGCCCCTAAGAGATCTTGGATCCACCGAGGAGATCTCGGATCTCATAGGATGCACTCGCTCCGGCCGCTCCCTCGATCGCTCGCTCCGGACGAAATTGGATCGCAATAGAGAGAATTGGAGGACAAATTGAGAATGACCAGGAACGGGAGGCGGTGCACCGTCGACGATCATCAGAGATGTGAGCGGCAGAGATGTGAGCGAGCGATCTGAGGAGGAGAGGTGAGCAAGAGAGATCCGGAGAGGAGAGCCGAGATCTGAGCGAGCGGAGGTGAGCGACCGGCTTCCTCTTGGATACCGGAGCCACAGACAGGGGAGCGGCAGCAGCGGTAGGTGGACGGCTGGATGAGGCAGAGGAGGATTGGAACTGGAGCAGTTGGAGGGAGGGAGGAGAGCGATGGAGACGATGAGAGAGAGGGGGAGGTTAGAGCGAGAGATCCCATTGAATAAGGGTTATATAGCGGACATTTTGCTAATTTGTCCAAAAAGGTGGACATTTCACAAATTTGTCCAAAAAAGTGTCTGTTTTGCAAAAATTTTCTTTAATTGATATGTAGATATAGATATAGATAAACTGATATTTGGAGTTCAACTTGGGAGGAGATCGAGGGAGACATGGACCAAGATGTGATGTTGGGTGAGGATGTTGTCCCGAGAAAAGACAGCTTTAAGTATTTAGGGTCGGTAATGCAGAGTGACTGAGGTGTGGATATAGATATCAAACATCGAACTCAAAGGGTTGGTAGAAGTGGATGGTTGCGCCAAGGGTTTTATGTGATAGAAAAGTGCCCCCAAAGCTCAAGTGAAAATTCTACATAATGGTAGTTAGGCTCGCAATGTTGTATGAGGCTGAGTGTTGGGAGACTACGAAGGCACAAGAGCATAGGCTAATGGTGGAAGAGATGAGGATGATAAGATGGATGAGTGGATTTACTAGACTCGACAAGATTAGAAATGAAGTTATCCGCGACAAAGTAGAAGTATGCAGTATCCGAGATAAGTTACGGGAGCCAAGGTTTCATTGGATTGGTCATGTACAGAGGAGAGATCTAAGCACGCCAGTATGTAGGTGTGACAGTTTAGAGATCGATAGAGTACGATGGAGCAGAGAGAGTCCGAAGAAGAGTGTGAGGGGGTGATTAGACAAGATTTTGCACTTCTGAATCTTAACAATAGCATGGTTATGGATAGAACGCATTGGAGAAGCATCATCCATGTCAGAGAGGGTTGGACTGGACCTCAGAGGTGTGGTAGAGAGCGTATCCCCTCCCCCTCATTCTCACATCATTTCACCCCTTAATCTTCTCCTTTAGTTTTATTTGTTATACTTGTCCTTTTGAGTTTTTCTACGATTATATGTCGGTGTCTGGGCCACTAGAAAACACTCATTTGACATTGTCGGAAAAATAGTGCGTACAACTTGGCCCCCTAGACCCTGCCCTGGTGGGATAACTGGAAATGTTGTTGTTGTATAATAGAACTAATCAAAGTTATTGAAGTAGAGAGAAACTATAAATAAAATCCTTTAAAAAAGAAAAAGAGATCAAGGAAACACTTTTAAAAGGAAATAAAAAAATGCTTAAACTTTTTGTCGTCTGGAAATTCGAATTATTTCCTTTTCAAAAAAATGCATAAACATTCAACACAAAGACTAGCGATGAATTAAAAAATGAAACTTCATCATTCTTTCTTCACCTCAATCGACGAGGGGGGAGATCGAGCTAATTAGATGAAAGTATTGAAACAGACCCCTAAATAGACAAATTAAATATTTTTAAATTGAAACTCTGAGTGGATCACAAGTGGGGAGTCCTGGGCTGTCGATCAGATAAGTTCATTAACAACCAGCGGTCATGATTGAATGAACAATAAAACGATTCAATTGTATCCTCAATTCTGAACCTTTTTGGCTAGGAATTTATAGGAAATCAACCACCAAAGTCATCCAAGACAAGAATAAGAATGAAATCAAATATGGAATCTCCAATATAACAAGAGAGGAACCTCATAAAAATTGGTACCAAGAAAGAATTGAACAAATAGGAGATATATGTCAAAGAGATGAAACGAAAGATAAATCCAAATTAGAAAACAATTAAAAATGAAGCCAAAATCAAACCAGAAAGTAGGGGTAAATCTAATCAAACAACTAAAAGAGGAAGCAAATAACGCAGGTAATCAGTTGAGGTATCTCTCATCCCAATTGATTCATACCCCGGTCAAATGACATGGATTTTACAAGTAAACTTCTTTCATGAAATAAACATTAAATGAAGTGAGATTTTTTGTTTGAAAAAAATGCATTCATGCAACTAGGGCTGGACCTGAGGCGAGGCCAAACAGGCCCTCGCCTCAAGCCCAATTAGCTCAGGGGGCTAAAAGTTAATGTAAGTGTATATGTATTTTTTTAAAAAAAAATGGAGAAGGAATTTGTTTTGGAATTAGAATTGATGTTTGCTAAAATTGGCATTGGAGTTGAAATTTGGCCCCTGTTTAACCATTGGAATTGGCTCCCTGTTGCTAATTGTATACATCCAATGTGCAAATTCAATGAGAAGTAAATGTACAAAGGGATTGAAATTTTCATAAGGGCAATTTGCGTGTATAATTTACAAATTACATATGAGAAAACAATTGTGCAAGGAGCTAAATAAAGAAAATTGAAGGAGAAGGAGAAGTAAGAGGGCCCAATTTTCTTATCTCGTCTCGGACCTCCGAAATCTCGGGTCTTGCCCTGTATGCAACATAAATTCTAATAAAGTAGAAATTTCAGTAAATATCAAATCATATATCAAAAGTAAGATAACAAAACCAATAGATAAAAATGATCAATACTGAATTTAATAATGAATTAGATGGAAAGAGTAGGTATAATGACGAGGGATTTATATTTTGCAGAATTTATAAGATAGATAAGCATCCACCATAATTGCACCTTGACAATGTCTGATAATGCATATTTCATATAGGAATTATAGGTGGTTCTTATTGCATTTAGATAAGAGTTTTGCATATGTTTTGGTCTAGTTTTGTATCTTTCTTGTGAAGTATTTGAGTTCGGAATCTACGCGTTTTTAGTGTTTATTCTGCAGTTTTACATTCCAATCTTGGATGGGATCTTGGAGGGGCTTAAATGACATGTTTTAGAGCATATGAAGGCTAAGGAATGAGCTACAAAGGAGCAAAGAAGCACAACGTCGAAGCTAAGAAGGAAGTTAGTCACCATTGGACAGGGCCGATCCTTATAAAATAGAGGCACGGGGCGAATAAAAATTAAGGGCCCTAATAATTTAAATTTTATAATAATCACCAACAATAGATTATAATGACTTAATATTCATGTTATTTTTGAAATAAAACAAAACTCAATGTTTAGAATAATAATAGGGTTCATAACAATTGAAAATAATAGGAAAAAAAAGTAGAACACTTCATCAGCAGTAGAACATAGCAACAGGATAGCAGCAAATGTATAACAATCCAATCTCCATTCAGTAGCCGCAGTAGCAAATCCTTCATAATAAGCAGAACACTTCAATAGAACATAGTAGCAGGAGTAGCAGATCTTTCATACGCAGCAAAAAACTTGCACATTATAGCAATTTGAAGCAAACCCTTAAAATCTCATTGATGAATTCAAAGGCAAATCACTGTTAACGTGCTATATATCTGCATATAAAAAAAGGCTCAAATTCTCAAAATAAGAGTGGATAATAAAAATTGAATCAAAATCTCCAAATTTCCATTATAATTTAATCAATTTCCCCAAATCAAATTGAATCAATTTCATGGTTTGAATGTTTGATTGAATGAATCAAGATTATAAACACAAATTTGGAGAAAATATTCTTATCGGTTGGCAGCAATGACGACGCTGACGACGGAGTTAGATCCGGTGGTACCGCTGACGACTGGGCGACTGGTGTTGGAGGTAGATCCGGTGTGATGGTGGTGTTATAAAGGCATATAGCCGACTACCGAGAGCCTTGAAATTGAAAATGATTCATCTCTTCTCCTTGAATGCTAGACGAGGACTCCGATGTTTAACATCTCTTCTGAATATTTGAATCTCTCATCTCCCAACTCAACGTTTGCAAGGCCTTCAATTCAAGCAATCTACGACTACACAGTGCACACGTGACAAGATCTGCAACATTCATTGATTTTTTCCCTTTTCAATTAATAAGGGTTTGTCTTTAATGCATTTCAGTAATTCGATTGAGCAATTAGGCCTTTTATTTATACATGGTTGGGCCTTTTATTCATGAATTTACTCCATCATACATAGGTATATATATACCTACCTAAAAAAAATTTTGGGCCCCCTAAAATTTTGGGCCCTGGGCAGGGCGCCTGCCCTTGCTTCTGGGCGCCCTAAAATTTTGGGCCCCGTGTTCAGTATTGCTGACTTTAAGTCCGAAGATATTATTATTATATTATATTATTATTTTATTTCCTTGGGTTTCCATGACTCTATTTAGGTTTTATTCTTTCATATTCAGCCATAGACAGTAGTTATCGTTGAGAGGAGAGATGAGAGTTATTTCGTCTATGAGTTGCTAAACTCATAGTTTCGCCTTTGATTTGAAGACATGGTTAAATGAATTGTGGGGATTTGATTTCAATTAGTTATTTATAAGTATATTTGTCATCTTGTTCTTATTGATTATATTTGTGTTCCTTTCTATGATTGATCACCATGTTAGGAATTGCATCTATGCTATGAATTCGTTGTTGTATTCTAGATAGCAAACGAAGCCATTGATTTAGTGATATTTCTATGTCTTTGTAGTGGATGATTTCGATTGATCTATGTCGAGTAGATGCTATAGGGCCGAATATGGTTGTTCCGTTTGTGTTCTATTTGCATTGAATCGATATGCCAATTGGTCTTAGAACTTGAGTGTTTAATGCTATTCTTTAGTGATATTGAATACGAAGATTGTATATTTGCGGATCTATCAACTTTAGTCAAGTCGACATATGCTTAGAAATATCTATCGAATCAATCCTAGGATCTTGAACCTCAACCATTGTCGAGAATTACAGGTGAAATACTTCTCTATATTGTTATCACTACTTTGCAATCATTGATCTCTTTACTTTACTTTGTTATCAATTTGCCATAAATCATTGCTAGCTTTTGTCATAAGAATCATTGTTAGAAACATTGTATAACAACCGTTCTCTCTTTGTGGGTTCGATTATGGACTTCATCGATATACTAGTTTAGTGGTTATCAATCTATTGGTTTTCTAATCCATTGGTTTGAGCTTTGAGTTAGGATATTATTGACATTTGGCAAAGGAAGAAAAAGTCAACGACGTTTGTCCCGCACCAGTGCCAATACACAAATCTAGATTCAAATGTAGGTTGATGATTTCCCTAAACTTGTTTAAAAATTGGAATTGACTTGGTTCGAACTCATAAATGAAACAAGTTTGAACATACCAAGCTCAACTTCTTTTTCCAACTAACTTACTTAAGTGAACTCAATTCAAGTCCTTTCTATATATTAGGACATTTATATATTAGGATATGACTGGATATTTCATGTTGAAAAGGAAATTAGGTAGTAATTATTCAGAAAAAAGGTCTAATAAAAAAAATTGTAGATAGATTGAAGCTTCTCTTGAATTAAGCTTGCTAACAGACCTATACAAGCTATAAATATATGGCTTAGGCTCCAATTATTGGGAAATGATGTTTACTTGTTGAGCTAAAAAAACAATTGTAAATATTATAAACTAAAGAACAAGTAAAATCAATAAACCGCACTAAAGAAATACATAATGATGAATAATTATTGCTATCGGTGGCAATTTGAAGAAGGCAAAATCACGCCTGAACAAATCTCTAAAAAAAATTATCAAAGATGAATATTATCAAAAAAAAAAAGGAAGAAAGAAATACCAATTGTAACCATCAGAGAATGGATTGACATGCATTGTGATTTGAATTTGGAGAAGAGCGTTACAAAGAGGGATAAATACAAACTAATTATTCTCGAAGTTTATACGCCCAAATTCAACTTGACCTATAACTAAAATTCCAAATCGGGAAAAATAAAGGAAAAAGGGGGAAAATTAGACCAACATACCTGTTTGAACTTATGGTTGCACTTGCACTCCCCGTTTAAATTGTTGAGAGGCGGATTTTCTCTGGCATCTACTCAAACTTCCCGAGCGCTGAATTCACTTACCCCTTCGTCAATTGCCCTAATCCAAAATCCCTAATATTATAGATCGTAGAAAAATCAGTCTAACCTGAAAATTGAGAAAATTGAACATCCAATTAAAGGTAAATGAAAGACGGGAATCAAAGTTTGGGGTACAAATCACCTAAAAGTTAAAAAAAAATCGGGAAAGGCTGAGCATACCTAAGTAGCAATGCCATCATGTGGCCTCGTAGCGACGTCTTCGAAGGTGTTGGCATGCATGTTGCCCTCTCTTTCAATCGCACAGGCTGAAACTCCTCAAGTTGCCACCGTGTCATCCTCGGCGAGTTCGTGCAAAACTCGCTTCTGTCGTCTGTGCAAGGACGTGTGTGAAGAACGCACAAAGGCAGTCGTCGGAATCACTAGCCAACACCCAACACAGATAAGATAGACCCTCTCTCCAACCATTCTCAGGAATTGCACAGACGAGGAGAGGAGAGACGCAGGGATTGGGGCACACTTCAGGGAATCAGATGAAAAAACCGAAAGGAAAACTAAAATAAAAAAAATAAACAATTTCAAATAGAAGGTGTGAGGGGTAAATATATATGGCAATATACACGGGAGTCGTTGATCATCTGCCTCCAAGCCGTTTTTTTTTTACAGTATGCAAACATTCGGTACAAAGAATGTAAACGCGCTCCGGGATCATCCTGACGGATGATGGTACAAAGATCCCTATTAAAAGGGATTGTAGATCTATCACTAATGATGCCCCTCGTGGCTATATAATCTGCAACTTTGTTAGCTTCTCTATAGATGTGTTTGTATTCGAATGCTTCAAAGTCTGCTTCCATAATCTTGATTTCTTCTATCTGACGCATAATTTCTCATCTGCTACCTTTTCCTTTAGTGAGAGTTCTCATCAGCTCTTGGTTATCTCACTCTATGGCAATCTTGCGTAATCCCAATCTTCGAGCTATCTTCATTCCTATCAAAACTGATGCCACTTCGGTTTGAATAACCGTGCCTTGATCGACTTCTTGGTAGAAGATCTCAATTACATGGCCCCTAGAATCACAAATGATTTCCCCTACCTGATTTACGCCGGTGGGTTTTACAAAACAATCTACGTTAATCTTGTAGATGGCTCTTGCTGGTCTAGTCCACTTAGTGTTAGACCTTTTCTTCTTTTTACTGATTTCTTTATTAATTTTCCCTGTATTTGCCTCTCTCCAGTCGTGGGTATTTATTTTAATGCACCTAATCATGTTCCCAAAGGAGTCAGGACTTGTTTGTTTAAAGATTAAATTATTTCTAGTTTCCTAGATTATTTGCCAAATGACCACTAGATCTTCAAATTGATGATTTGCTTGTTGATCATTTTACAAGACCATTAAATCAACGGTTATTATAATTTTTTTTATTTTTGTAATGAACAGTAAAATCAAATTGGCTCCTTTATATTAGGGATTTGAAGAGGGACAACAACCTCGATGTGATCTTTTTTTTTTTGAAGAAAGATAATAATTCGGTTCTCTAGACAAGCCTAGAGATACCGAGAGACCGGACAAGCCGGTAGATGAACTAACCATCCTGTACAACTGAAAGCAAATAACTGAAGTAAATGACATAAAGGAAATTATAGAAGCAAATGACAGAAATAAAAATATAAGGAAAGTACAAGTCATTCTACATTGCGAAACATAAGCCAAAAGACAAACGAAACGATCCGCCAAAGCGACAACGCACACAGAGAACTCTGGGGACCAGCGAGACAACTCAGATTATGGACTCAAGCGAGCCTTCAGAAGTCAATCGCACAACCTTGACGTCATCGAACATGACAAATCAATCATCGCTCACAAGAAGCCTACAACACAATAAGAACAACATAGTGCACTAACCCGCAAACTCAACCCCAAGCCACACTATTGCTCAAAAACAAACCCAGAGCACTCATCTCAACCCTCAAGGACGATAACAAAATCGTAAGCATGCTACCATAAGGAAAGCCCAAAAGAGGCGATAAAAAACGAGACAAGGGAGCCCAGAAGAGCAATAATGAACAAGAAAGCGACATAATGAGCGGACTAAAAAACAACCCCAAAATGTAACTTATTTTTTAATTTTCCTCAAAACAGAGGCGATGGCAAAAGGCTTGCCGGAGACCGGCAGAAACAGTCGGTGGAAGCCGAAGAAAGGGCATGTGCGGAGGAGACGAAACCAATGGAGGCCGAGGTGGTGGAAACAGGCGAGGCCGAGGGAGGCCAGACCAACCGGAGTCCAGCAGACAGTCGGTGGAAGCTGAAGAGAGCACAAGTACGGTGGAGACGACACCAATGGAAGCCGAGGCAGTGGAAACAGGCGAGGTCGAGAAAGGCCAGACCAAAATCCATCAACCACCGGAGGGCCACGCAGAGGCGGTGGAAACAGACGATGGCAGTGGGGCCGACAGAGGTCGTTGTCGCGACGGAGGAGGGAGAATCGATGGATGAGGGTGAACCGAGGGTGGCAACACGCCCTTTGCGGGCAGCGACTGGCATCAGGGGCTGAAGCCCGGAGTGGCTCGAGGCATGCGTCATTGACGCCGTGAGCTGTGAAGCCGATAGGAGGATGGATTCGGAGGCAAAGCCCAAAGGGAGGCGAAGGCGATTGAAGAAGGGTGATGGAGGGCCAAGGTAGGAGGCGGTGGTTGTTGGAACCAGTGGGATGTGACCAAAGGTGAGGCTGGGCAAAAGTGTGAGGCACAAAGGCTGGCGGCGACAACACAAAAGCTCTCATTGAGAGCGTTTAGGGTTTTACCTCTTTAATTTTTTGACGGTCTGTATCCAAAAAACCTCCTCGATGTGATCATTATTTACTCTTTACCTAACCCGCTGGCGGAATATTTTAAATGATTACTTGAAATTTTTTTAATTAAAAGGTGGATTTTAATTTTTTACAACCATGAAACTTGAACTAATCCGGTACAGGTAGGGCGCCTGCCCAAGTCCTAAAATTTTAGGGGGCCCAAAAATTTTTTTAGGTAGGTATATATATACCTATGTATGATGGAGTAAATTCATTAATAAAAGGCCCAACCATGTATAAATAAAAGGTCTAATTGCTCAATCGATGAAATGCATTAAAGACAAACCCTTATTAATTGAAAAGGAAAAAAAAATCAATGAATGTTGCAAATCTTGTCACGTGTGCACTCTTTAGCCGTAGATTGCTTGAATTGAAGGCCTTGTAAATGTTGAGTTGGGAGATGAGGGATTCAAAGATTCGGAAGAGATGTTAAACATCGGAGTCCTCGTCTAGCAGCATTCAAGGAGAAGAGATTAATCATTTTCAATTTCAAGGCTCTTGGTAGTCGGCTATATGCCTTTATAACACCACCATCACACCGGATCTACCTCTAACACCAATCGCCCAGTCGCCAGCGGCACCACCGTCTCCAACGACAGTAGCTAGCGGTACCACCAGATCTAAATCTGTCGTCGGCGTCGTCATTGCTGCCAACCGGTAAGAATCTTTTCTCCAAATTTGTGTTTATAATCTTGATTCATTCAATCAAACATTCAAACCATGAAATTAATTCAATTTGATTTAGGGAAATTGATTAAATTATAATGGAAATTTGGAGATTTTGATTCAATTTTTATTATCCACTCTTATTTTGTGAATTTTAGCCTTTTTTATATGCAGATATATAGCACGTTAACAGTGATTTGCCTTTGAATTCATCAATGAGATTTTAAGGGTTTGCTTCGAATTGCTATACTGTTCAAGTTTTTTGCTGCGTATGAAAGATCTACTACTCCTGCTACTATGTTCTATTGAAGTGTTCTGCTGATTATGAAGGATTTGCTACTGCGGCTACTGAATGGAGATTAGATTTTTATACATTTGCTGCTATCCTGTTGCTATGTTCTGTTGCTATGTTCTACTGCTTATGAAGTGTTCCACTTTTTTATCCTATTATTTTCAATTGTTATTGAACCCTATTATTATTCTAAACATTGAGATTTGTTTTATTTCAAAAATAACAAGTCATTAAAATATGTTATTGGTGATTATTATATATTTAAAATTATTAGAGACCTTAATTTTTATTCGCCCCGCGCCTCTTAAAATAGGGATCGGCGATGCCAGTCGTTACTCATATGTAACATGTCGTTGAAATTTTATTTTATTTTATTTAAACAAAAAGAAACAAGCGATAAGATTTGAAGCTTGTATATTGCGTGGACGTGGATGATGCGTGTCAAATTTAACATTCATCTACTACCCTATTTTCTAGTAAATAATGGGGTTTTTTGGTCAAAGTTAGTAGATAAAATGGGTCAGTAGAACGCATCTCAAATATTTATCTCGTTTGTTTAAAAAAATAATACTCCCTCCGTTGCAAAATATAAGGTCTTTTACTATTTAACACGCTTTTTAATGAGTTAAAAACTGTGTGAAATATTAAATTTTTATTAAAATTTTTTACATAGTATTATACATATTGTTAAAATGTATAATACTATGTAAAAAAATTTAATAAAAAATTAATATTTCAACGAGTTTTTAGCTCATTTAAAAGCGTGCCCAATAGTAAAAGGACTTATATTTTGCAACGGATGGAGTAGTACAATTCCCGCGCCATGGCGCGATTTTTTAAAACTCAAATATTAATAATATAATTTTTTTATTATAAAATATTAGTAAAAGTTAAGATAAAAATCATAAAAGTCTTTACCATAAATGTATCTGATAATTCTCGTAGATTTTTTTTAAAAATCTCATATAAAGTATAATTACATATAAAGTCTTTACCATAAATGTATCCGTTATGCTTACTACTATTGATGCCGATTTGAGTCCATGACCGCTGGGTCTAACATGGCGGAAAGAGAGAGTTGAGATTCCAACTTCACCAATTTAATTACGGCTCGAATTTGAATGGTTGATCATATTTTGACCCGGCTCTGCCGTGGCACCCCTTTGTATTATGCTTTACTTCCGCTATTTGTGTGATCTTTGGTTTTCCACGTTTAGACTTACGACAGGTACAGGGGACTTCCCCGGGGATTCCAACGATCCCTTCAAACTTGGGTATGAAATCCCTCTTGAAAACATCAGTTTAGAATTTCAAACCTTCAACCTGTACTCGGGGAGCAAGATCCTAACGAGGGGTTTCATCCCCCGAAACGTAACCCGGAAATCATAATCCCGGGCCGTTACAAAGATGGTATCAGAGCTCAGGTTATGCAAACCGAGTATGATAGGTTGAAGTGGTTTTGAAAGTGGCCCAAGGTTTTCAAATGGTTTTTCAAAATGTTTTAGAAGGGGCAAAATGAATTTAATATGGCTAACTCAAATGGACTGAATATGAACTTGACTTGATAAATTTGGTAATCAAAGAAAGGGAAACGAATGGGTAGTGAATGCGCTAGACCATCCCTATTGGATGTAGCTGGAACGGGTAGGCGAAATATAGCTTTTTCTTTACAGATGGGCTTACAAGACTCCACGGGATTGCGCCGTAGTGGCTGGAGTGGCGAGTTAGGTAGAGACCATGAGGTTTTGCCCCTCCGGTCAGTCGTCCCTTGAAGGGCGGCCTTAGGATAACTTGATTGTTGATGTGCTGAGTGTTGTATGCTTAAATTGGAGACTTGGTTGATATTCTTGATTATGAATCATGTGTTAAATGCTTATGTGAATGTAATAGCGGGAGAGACCTTCTATCATTATAGAGTCGGGATTCCAGTCTTCGTGGGATTGCCTTTGACCTCTTAAGTTTGACTACCTCCTTCTTCGGTCTTCTTTTCCTGACCCCACTAAACGTCTTTATCGAGCTCTTCTTGTAATGTCGGTGTGATATATGGCCATGGGTAACCACGTTTGAGGTTGTATTGGAGTACGTTGTTTACTTGAGCCCTTTTCTACCCTACTCGAGAGTTACACGAATATTTCACGGGAAACAAGTCATGGAGTCAACGAGAGTAAGTGAGAGTCGCCCTTGTAGATCTCTGCCGGGTCACCTTAGTTGCTTGCAATACTTTGACAAACGATGGCGTAGAAAAGAGCACGTTTATCCAAATAGCACGGGAGCGGCGCAGTGGAAGCACGGTGGGCCCGTAAACCCCAGGTCCCAGAACTGACATATTGATTCTTTGAATGATGAACTTGTAGTGGACGTTACCTCGTTAACCTTTACTTATGATTATAGATTTTAGTGCTCTAGTGTTTCTATGTGACTGACCTTGCGATATGATTGGTATTTTGTGTTGATAGGCCTTGCCTGAATTCTTTTGCTCATGGAATGTGGATTATACCTACTGAAATCCTGACTTGTGTTGGTAATAGTGATATTATGTGCCCCAATAATATGTGACAATATGATATTGCGATGTTGGAATGATTTTACCTTTGCTCGAATTATTATTAGCATGAGGTTATGTGGTAACTCGTCTTGCTATGCCAATACCTGATATTCTGCAATACTTGTTGAGCATGATAGTATCTTAGGATTTATGACATGTGACTTTTGAGACAATGAGAGATAATAATGTATAAACCTAGTGTGAAATCATGTTATATGCTGATATGAAATATTTGGGAATTAAGTGATAGTAGAGTGTATAGTCCATAGTATGAGGATGCATGTTATCCTGATATAATGATATGTGATGTCCTGTTAAGTTAAATGATGCCGTGATTACATTTGGTGCTTGCTATGTTGTTAGACTTTGCTATTGCCGAACCATGAGAGCACGACAGGTTTTATGTTGATAACTTGAACATTGAATTGCTGAAAAGTGATTGTGGTGATGCCTCTATGCATTAATATTTCAAAATTGATTTTTCGGCTAAATCCTTGGCTATGAAAATGGTGAATATCATGGCTTGCTGAATCTTGTTGAAATGGATTTTGTTGTGCTGACTTGTTGCCTTTCTATTAGACTGACACCCCTATTATGACAAAATTCTGCTATGTTGGTAGTGGTAAGTAGGAAACCATGCTGATGTGATCTACCTGATGCATTCTTATTTGGTTGACACCTAGAACATGAAATGCTAATTTTGAGTTTGACGTTCCAATATACTCGTATGCGACAATGTTGCTGGATGGCTATTCATGTTATGGTTTTGGCATGGTCAATCTTGATGGTTGGTTGTTTATGAGGTGGCATGTCTTGATTATGCTGATTTGGATAATGGCTAGAAATTCGTAGCTTGGAATTGCTTTTGAGATTGGAACCTAGGAAGAGAATATGGGATTAGCCTTTAGAGGTGGATGATTCCACCTCTTGAGTTCTGAATATGCTTGATCAATTTGGGATTTAAAAGATTTCGAAAGAGCTTGGAAATGACTAACTCAGATATTGAAAGGCTTTGGATGATTTTGAAGTCGAGAGGTTTTGCTTGATTTTGAAAGGTTTTGAGCGGTTTTGAAAAGGGCTAACTTGGATTTGGGAAGAGCGAACATGATCGAGAATTTCAACGATTTTGAGGCCAATCTTTTTCAACTGTGGAATCCCCTTCAAAACTTTTCAAACCCGGGCAACTCTATGATACTTCGCGAAGTGGATACAAGCATTTTATGAGGGCGCTTGTAGGGTGCTTGCTAAGACCTAGTGATGGTATTGTGGAACTTTTGGAGTGTGGTACTTCCGAGAAGTCGAAGCGAGGATGTGATAGGGGCGCTTATTGCATACTTGTCAAGACCAACTGGAGATGTCACGACCGTGACTAGGATGTTGTGAGAATCCCGGAAGACGCAACCGAGATGATTACAAGATCCTTGGACATGGTCCTTGGACTCATCAATTTCATACTTCATCCCCTACTTTGTTTTGGTTTTAGTCTCGGGGACGAGACTTGTTTTTAGAGGTGGATGATGTAAAGGCTCGGATTTTTTAAATCCTAATTTTCGGAAAAAGAAAATAAAAATGAAATGTAATCGAATTTAATTCAGATATTTCAAGGAAACTCGTTCAAAAAAAATCTAATTAATCGAAATTGAAAATTCCTTCCGTCGTCGATATCCTAATTCCTCAAAAAAAAAAAAAAAAAAACTCAGAATGAAATTCAAAGCGGAATTTAGCAGAAGAAATTCTCTAGCTCGAACTTTGATTTCGTAAAATAGATTTCCGACCTAATTAAAATTTTAAGAACTAACATGGCAACAATCTTTTCGGGTTTTAAAAATCAATTGATCGAGCGTGCGGGTTTCGATAATTATACTCGGGTAAATTTGAAATTTCATCCTCTCCTCTTTTTCTTCTAATCGCTTAGCACTGCTGCAGTAGCTAGAAAACAAAAGCAATAAAATAAAAATGAAAAGACCTGCTCAGACTTGCAAAAGAAAACCAAGATACCCTGTCCTTCTCCTCTTGTGCACTTCTTTCCCATTTTACACAAGGAAAACAAAATCCAAAGCCCCTTTTTGACTTTGAAAAGAGCTCCCTTCAACAGCATCCAAACCCATTCTGATTTTCACCATCTCCCTTCCAAAAGCTACAACCTTTCCTCCCCAGTGCTCTCTCCTTTTTGCTCTCTGTCTCGCTTCAAAGAACCCACCAGCACGCTCCCTTTCTCTGTCTCTCTCGCCAACGCCCGAACCTCTCCCGAGCACGCTGAGCACAGCCCCCGTCTCCGTTCCGAGCGCCGCCGTCGCCTCCACCAGGCTCCACCACTCCCTTCTTCACTCTTTTTCCTCGACTCAGCAGCAGATGCTCTCTCCTCACCTCCCAGGAGCCTCCAGCATCAGAAGCGGCAACCGGAGGGCCCCGACGACCGAGACGCCGCCCCTCCTCCTCTTCCGCCCTGTTCCGAGTTCGACGAACGGTAAGCCTCCCTCCTCTTCACTTCTCCGCTCTAAAATGCCATAAAGCTCCGCCCTTAAGCCTCTCACCGTCGTCCTAGGTCCCGAATCGCTCGGATTCGCCTCCGGCGAGCTCAATTGCGCCACCGACGAGCCCGAATAACCTCGACAGATCTCCGACGAATCTCGACCCTCGGTGAGCTATTCTTTCCTCTGCCTTTTCCTTGTCTGTCGGTGTTGCGTGTCGTTGTCGAGGTCGGAGTGGTGGCCAAGCCGCCGGCGAGCCCCCTCTTCTCCCCTCCTCCTTTTTCCACTGGCGGACGGGGCTCTCTGCTCTAGTACTCCTTTCCCTTCTTTCTTTCAACCAGAAATGGAAGAAGAAGACCATGTGGGTCCCCCGCCACCTCCACGTCATCGGCCACATAAGCTGGGCCCATTCCCCTCTTTATTTTCGGATGGAATGAAAGAGAAAAGTGGCTGGTTTGTTGGGCCTAATTTATGGGCTTTAAGCCTTATGAAAGATCAAAGAGATTGGGCCTATTTTCTTTAACCTCAAAATCTGATGGGGTCTTGGGTTTTTTTCGAAAATAAAAGGGTTTGAGGGCTGATTTTAGTAAATAAAAATGGTTAGGATTAATTTTTGGGACTTGGAAGTATTTTATGAAAATATTAAATAAATGGGATAATATACTACATTATGTTATTATTGAGATTTAAAAATATAATATTATTGGACTTGGATTTTAATAAAAGAGAAATTTTGAAAAAAAAAAAGGTTTCCAAGGTTGAAAATTGTTTTGATGAATGGAGAATTGATTTAATAAAACTAAAAAGAGGATTTTGGAAATATACTAACCTTATCGGATTTGCCTTGAAATAACAATAAAATAAGTTGATGAAAGAGTAATGTTTTATAAATGGATTTATGGATGATTTGAGAAAGTGTTTTGAATGGTAATTTGATCTAACTTGAGCTTTTAAAAGAGTTTTGGGAAATCTTGAGAAAATGAAGAATAAATTGGATGACTTGTGTATGATATTATATGCTTAGGTAACATTAGTAGTAGACTTATTTGTATTACTTATATATGTGTTAGGTGATCATCTGTGACATGTTGGCTTTCTGTATACCTAGTTGTTGCCTTTTGCTGTTCTGCACTTCCAGGTAAGTCTCTTCGGAGCTTACTCAGATTGAATAGAGCTATTCCCTGCTTTAGGTGCATGATATACTAGGTGCTTGTATTCATGATCAGCATGCCATGTAGTACCATGCTAGGTTGCATCGACGGTTGAGCATTCTATTTCTTTATGTGTATGTAAACAGAACGGCCGTTATCTGTGAAGTAACTAGAGTCATTGCTAGGGTTATAGGACGACCTAGTCTCATCGGGTCCCATCCTGAGTCAATCGAGTCATGCACTTCGTTATATTATGAGATGCCTGCGGGCTTTATTGTGGAGCGGGTTAGGCATGCGTGCCGCCCGATTATGATGGAATGCATTCACGAGCTGGCCAGTCTCCGCCCTATCGGAAGGGGGTGGAGGTAGGAGAGGGATATACCACTTGGTATTCTGTGCTAAGGCCTTATTATTATTATGCACTTGATCTTAGGAGCATGTTAGTGTGTTAATATCCCGCAATGCATCTAGAAGCATCTTTATTAGGTATAGCGTATATGTGTGCTTAGGGTTGGGATGCAGAGCTAAAGTGGGCATCGATCTGATCCCGCCCCATATCAATTTTTTAGGTATCCGTTATGCTTACTACTATTGATGCCGATTTGAGTCCATGACCGTTGGGTCTAACATGGCGGAAAGAGAGAGTTGAGATTCCAACTTCACCAATTTAATTACGGCTCGAATTTGAATGGTTGATCATATTTTGACCCGGCTCTGCCGTGGCACCACTTTGTATTATGCTTTACTTCCGCTATTTGTGTGATCTTTGGTTTTCCACGTTTAGACTTACGACAGGTACAGGGGACTTCCCCGGGGATTCCAACGATCCCTTCAAACTTGGGTATGAAATCCCTCTTGAAAACGTCAGTTTAGAATTTCAAACCTTCAACCTGTACTCGGGGAGCAAGATCCTAACGAGGGGTTTCATCCCTCGAAACGTAACCCGGGAATCATAATCCCGGGCCGTTACAGTAGTAGTAGTAGTATTAATAATAATAATAATAATAATAATAATAATAATAATAATAATAATAATAATAATAATAATATCATTGTAATCCACCCCTTATACTTATTATTTTAGAAGCAAAGCCTTCACAAAAAATTGAGCCACGTGTCCAACTTAAGAAATTACTTTTTCAACCACGTTCTCTTCAACTGCTCAAATTCACAACGCTAATCTCCCTCTTCCCCTCAACTTCTCCCCTCTGTTGCTCTGTGTATGTGAAAGAAAAACGACGGCCATGGAGCGCGGATGCAAGTGATATCCAATGCTCGGGGGTGTGAAGCCCAATCAAAACCAATCGATCGTCCACCACTTTCAAAACCTAGATCCGAAGTGTTCTACCGATTCAAGTCTTCAAGTGCTCAGAGTATCCGCCTGTGCATCGATTACTCAGAGAAGGAACCAGCAAATCGGAGGACGACTACTGACGCCGATGATGGGGCTCCGCCCATGAGCTACCACCGTCCATTCAAATTTGGTTCACTCGGTTGTAGAGGATGCCGCCACTGTCCCAATCATAAACATGTATACGGTAAGTTTCTCATTAATTTAGTTTTTTTCCCTTCGGCAAATGTTTATTACAGAGTATTACATAAATTAATGAAATCATCACCTATATTTAGATGTGTTTGATAACATCTAAAGATTAGAGGAATGGAAGGCCTTGAAATTTATGGTTTTGAAAGGTCATTTAGTCATGCACTCTAACTGCTCGATGAAATGTCATATAAAGAAAGCCCTTGAAATTAATGGTTTTTTTCTATGATCTCCTTAGTTCCTTACTGATTTTTTTTAATGTTATGTAACTTATGTTGCTGATTTTTTTTTTGCTGAGTATCTCCCTAAAATCTAGATAATGAATTGAAAATATTAAGAATGGTGTAAGGATTAATGTTTGGGCCAAATACTCTTTACATGATATGCAAATTAGTCTCTGGAGGAGCGTTTGTGTCAAGCAATTGAGGTGCAGAGGGTCCACTCGAGATCAAGGTAGAGGTCAAACCATTTTTAAATTCCTAACTCATCGTCTTCTTTGTCGTTTGGTGCCATAACTTCCGATTAAGCTTTGGTGTTGGTTAGAGTCGAGAATGTTATTCTAAAACTTCTGTTTTATTTACCGGGATTCCGAATTGAGTTATTTTTTTCCTTGGTTTGGCTTTTAACTTCTTGTGATGAAAGGTATTCATGATGCAACTGATGCTTCTGGTGATTAACAATGCATAAGGGGCAATTTTTTTTTCTTTTTCTGTAGAGAGCTTTGATAAGTCTTTTGATGTCAAAATTAAAGGATTTCGAAACGATAGAACAAGAATTTATTTTTAGAATAGAGAACTTGAGATTTCCACTGTTTAGAGTTGAGTATACTATCTTACAAGTTCTGTTTTTTTACATATACTTTTGGAACTAGATTTTGATTGCTCTTGCATAATATCCAAACTTTAACTTAATGATTGAAGCATAATTATAAAGATTTTGAAACAACCACATTTGCCACATTTTTTTGTTATATATATATATATTATCTTACACTTTCCTTTGTCCATATAAATTTGATCATGTTGTGTCCAATGATTGCTAGCTCCATAGTTGGGATACAAGTTTGTTAAAACATAATTATAAAGACCTTGAAGCTTATATGTGACAAATGCAACCACATTTGCCACTTTTTTTTAATATTTATTGAACTGAATTTTGTATTTTTGCTTATGCAATTTTCCTCCTTAACACAATTTCACTGTCAAAGGATATCAAGGGACTCTCTTTCATAACCAAGGTCTAGCATCTTCTTAACAACAAGTGGTAGTTGCACTTTCTTAGGATTCGCAAACGGCCGGATCATCTCAACAACATGTTAGAGCCTTAAATACTAAATTTGCAAGGTGATTTATCAATCTTTAATGTTTCTCATTATGTTTTCCATTCATGCATATCTTTGATTTCTATCTAAACGGCATGTAAGGCTGATATATATATATATATATATATATATATATATATATATATATATAAAATAAGTGGACATATTTATAATGTTCATCAATGTCCTCTATGCCTGTGTAATATAGTAAGACTTCGTTGAGATGTTGAGCAGGATGACTCCGAGGAGGAACCAGTAGGTCGGAGGCCGAGTACTGAAGCCCTTAAATTGGATCTCCTCTGGTACGTTTTATGCTCTTTTGTTTTCACTCTGTTCTCCGAATTTGATTTTTACCAAATTGAATTTGTCTTAATACGACTGAAATTGACGATGTTCTGGGGTTATAGATTTTATCTCTGCAGTACATGGTAACATGGGGGAGTCTGGTTCTCAAGGAAGACGATGGTTCACAAAAACGTAAGCTTTTTTATTTCCCCTTTCTATATTTGCTTTTTTTAAAATTCGAATCAATCCATTCCTTCCAGTTTTAATACGGAGTATGATATTATGATTTTTATATCTAGCGTGAATCATATGATTGTGATGTTTTCTATGTTGCCGGGATTGGAGATTTTCCCCAATAAATTCATGATTTATTGTTGACTTTTCTGGGATTTGTTTATAAAGTTGATTGTAGAGCACATTGATGGCCAAAGTGATCAATTGTAGAAACCCTTATGAAATGAAATCTCAGTAGTATGATTACGAACAAGGAGGTGCTCTCTACCCAGCAACTCGCGGTTCAAAAGGGGTAGTAGGTTATGGGTGCAGAAGATGCTAATTTGAACTTTAGAGGATGTTGATTTCCCACCTCTGCAAGCCTCCAATCCAAGCTGAGTGGTGTTGCCTCCTATATGCCGTAAAAGTGTGAAGTTTGGTCACACGTTCGAAAGCTGTCAGAAGGTTATTAACACAGTGAGACCAACGACAAAAAAACGTGTGGATTCCAAAAATTATGTCAGGGAATGAACATAAAAAAGTATTGAGCTGGTGTGGTGGGTGCTTTGCATAGCCTGAATGAATCATCAATTATGTCTGATGATGTTCTGGATATTGAAAGCAATGGGACGTGCTGTCAGCTGCAGATGGAAGGTGAGTGACAAGGAAAAAGGTGTAAGTTTGACCTTTTTTCTTGGAACAAATTCAACACATTCAAAGTCGTGTTGTGTTCTCAGCTAAAAGAGAAAATCAGTGTGACAGATGTGGGGACTGCGATGATCTGTGTGCTGCAAAAGAGAGGCCATTGCCTATTATTGCGGGAACAAGCATGACAGCTAAAGGCATTAATGCCTCACCGGCTGTGGTTTTAGTTGTATTGCAGCAAACAATGGAGAAAACTGAACAGGAGGGCAAGGAAAATAATTGTATGAAGAGGGTGAAACCTAAGGATGTATCAGCGCTAACTCTGAGTGGGAAGCTACATAGAGACGATGCCCTCAACCGTAAAATTTATGAGTACGTGCATCAAGGATGTTTGTGTGACGATATAAATGTGAGTGGACAGTGAGAGGAGGGTGATCTTGAGGGCTGCTTGGGAGTGCCAGTAGAGGGTGGTTGGGTTTGTAAGTTGATGGAGTTTAGCTCACCGACCTACCATTCAACCCCGACAACTTCAGTGGCCGAAAAGAAGGTGATGCGAAATTCAGCAGAAAAACAAAACAAGTTGAGCAGGAAGGCTGCTAGGGTCACGAGGGCGACGATCTTGGCATTACATAATTCTGAAGAGAACGATAACTCAAGGGATATGTCAAATGGAGAGGGGGATGCGAGAAGTGCTTCAATCATTGTTACTTTGATCAACTTTTCATCTACATTCTTCTTATCTTGAATTTGGCATTATGTCTCACTACAGGTTGTGATTCTGGGCTCAAATAACAAAAACCCTCAAGAGGGTTTGAAGGCTCTTTCTTAGGCGAAGAACTACAATGTGAAAAGAAGTGTGAAAGCGAGGTTGCTTGGTAAAATTCGTTGAGGGAATTCAATCAATTTGGTGAACTATATCGAGAATCTATGGTTGCAACCTCTACTGAAAAGAGATCGAGGTCGCCGAGACAAAAAGGATTCGCACCAAAGGGAAGAATGTCATCAAGAAGGGTGATGCCGGTGGAGTTAGATGTTGGATATCTATGTAGGCGGTCGTCCTTGCTCGAGATCTAGGTTGCTTTCCTATCCAGAAAAGCTCTTATCCTCTCCTTCAGGGCACCCTTCCTATGTAAAGCAGTAACTTTGATTGTTTATAGTTGCTTGAGATTTGTAAGTTTTCCCTTTTTCAAGTGCTTGTAGTTGCTTAGTGTTGATTTCAATTTAGGTTTTGAGGAATTAATGTGAATCTTCACAATTGTTATATGTGATTTATAAAATTTGTAGTCTCAGTTCAACAACACCACTTGAATTGGAATACCACTTGATCGGGTACAAATTCGGTGAATGGTGCATTTAATTGGAGTTTAAAAGGAACCTATAAACAATTTTCTATTATAGAATGAAACTTTAATTAAATTTTCATGTCCTAAATGCAGACATTATTTTATTTTTTCCCAATGATTTAGCTGTGTCTGTTTAATACTCTGTTTTTTAATATAACAACCATGAGAGTAGTAATGGTGGCTGAATTGTTAAAATATTTGGGGATAACGAAAATTAATTGTCAAGTCCTTATGTTTCAAGCAGTGAGGAGATACTTTTTTTATGGGGTTTATAATGACAATAATATTGAATCACAAATCATAGTTCAGTTACCCTTTTAATTTTTACTTCATTTCTGAATTTTGCTCTTTTGGATTGTGATTTGATTCCATTAATCTTAGATATTACTTGGATTTGAGTTGAGTTTTGATTGGTACATTGATTCCTCTTTGTTTGCTCAGATATATTCAACAAACTGGTAAAGGGTGTGAAAGGCGATGTATCTATTGCTCAAGTTTATTTGTCTGTTTCCATTTTAATGAATTCATCTCTTTAGTTTACATGTATAATGTGAAATATATTATGGTGATAAACATCATGTTTCAATATTAAATACAATAATAATAATAATAATAATAATAATACAAAATCAAACAATTTAAAAAATCTTAAAATAAATCGTCTATTATAGATCAATTTGAAATAATTGGATTCCCATCAAAACACACACAACCTTAAAACGAATAAAAACATAAATCATTCATTTTATTCAGCTTGATTTACATGCATGGTGTGAATTATATTATGGCGAGGAAAATCATATTTCAATATTAAATACAATAGGAATATGAAATACCAAAAATTAAATATCTAATGTCTAATAGTCTATTATAGGTTAAAATGTAATAATTGGACTCCGATTAAAATCACACATGATCTTCAAATGAGTAAAAACATAAATCAATTATTTTATACAGTCCGTTTCACATGCACGCTGTGAAATATATTATGGTTAAGAAAATAAGTTTTCAATATTAAATACAATAGGGATAAAAAAAATCACAAATACTTGATGCTCAACCCGTCATATATCTAAGCTTGTGATAGAGTTTTGACAACCATTCCGGAATGGTTCACCGGAAAGGATTTGTGTGTAGTACCCATAGGTCCCCGGTTCGAACCCTGGAATTGACTGCTCTTTATTTACCAATTCAAGAGATAGAGTTTTGACGAGGGTTCCAAGCTCAAAATATTAGAATCTTGAATATTTTGTGTTTAGTAAAAGTTTGTCTTGATTTTTAATTTGCTTTCTATTTTTTCTCTAAGTCGATCTATTGAATTTTGGTGCTCATTAATCTATCTCTTCATAAATTGCAAATTTGTATTATTGAGGTTGTGACTCTAGATATGTGCTTTCTTTCTCTTAAAAGTTGCAGTTTTACCATTGCCCCTAATATGTGATGTTTAACTTAAGGGTGCTCGGAACTCTAAAGTTTTCAGTATTCATTTTGCACTTACAACCCTAAAAAGGACTGATCTTTACCCACCCTTAATTCACAAACATCAAATACGCGTTGCCTAAATACAATAGGAATATTAGGTGACAAGAAAATTTCAAATAACAACAGGTCAACATGACAAGAAGTATGAGCAATATGTTAGTAGTAAATTGACGTGTTGAATATTTTATTTATACGTCAAACTCGACCAAAAATATTATGAAAAAATCCGAACAAGGTTCGGAAAAAGAACTAGTTTTGTTTAAATTTGATGTGTCACAACCAATAGTTATATTCAATTTTTTTAATTAAGTCCAATAGTTAGTAAATAAATTTGAGTTAAGCCCAATAGTTATATTAGATTTAATTTAATTTTTTGAATTAAGCCCAATAGTTACTGAATAGAGTTTTGGTTGGGAAAATAAAAAAAAATGAAAGGAAAAAAAAACGTGATTGGGCAGAAGGGTGGAGAGCGCACCACGTAAGCAAAAGTCTTTTGATTTAAAGTTATATATATAGTTAGTGAATAAATTTGAGTTAAGCTCAATAGTTATATTAGATTTAATTTAATTTTTTGAATTAAGCCCAATAGTTACTGAATAGAGTTTTGGTTGGGAAAATGAAAAAAAAAATTGAAAGGAAAAAAAGAAAAAACGTGATTGGGCGGAAGGGAGAGAAGGGTGGAGAGCGCGTCACGTAAGCAAAAGTCTTCTGATTTAAAGTATTATATAGATAGTTACTGAATAGAGTTTTGGTTGAGAAAATGAAAAAAAAAATTGAAAGGAAAAAAAAAACGTGATTGGGCGGAAGGGAGAGAATGGTGGAGAGCGCGCCACGTAAGCAAAATTCTTCTGATTTAAAGTATTACTAGTATAGTACCCGTGCCTGAGGCACGGGATTATATGAACACATTGTAATCAATATGTATATGATATAATTGGTTTTTCTAACTTGCGATCTTGTGACATACTTTTATAAAATTTGAATTCAAAAAATATTATTAAGAAGTAATTTAGTATTTTAGGCAATATATTTTCATACCTAGATTATTAACCATAATTGTTTCGATTGATATCGTCACTCCTCATCCCCGTCTTGATTTTCATCATCTTCTTCATCACTTTCATATTTTATTTAATATACCTACAGAGATTATATTTCCCTTATAATTCTCTTTATCCTCATCTTCCTTAAATTCTTCAGCTAAATAATCTTCATTAGCTTCACCACACACCAAATATTGCATGTTTCCCGTCTACGTGGATGTATTAGTATAGTAAATTTGATTATATACTTTAAATTAAATCATAAGTTCTAAATTTTTTATTCCAAAAAAATACACATTATTGTTTTATTTTTATATGTAAAGATTGTTTCTATTTTTTTTTTAATATTCTTCTAATATCTTAGAGTTTGTTAGTTCTTCACCATAATAAAGGTCATTTATTTTTTATTAGATGTAAAAAAAGATTACTGTAGATAAAAAAAACATAAGTAAAATGAAAGAACAAAATATAGATATATTGATACATGTAGAGAAAATGAGCTGGAAAATAAAAAAACTGTGAAATTGGAAGACAAACATGATAGAAATAACATGTTTATTGTATAAATATACACATGTAAATATTTTGAGTTATTGTTTTTAAAAAAATTAAAATGGACTAAAATATAGAATTCAATCACTATCAAATGAGATAATTGAAAGAAATTAATTTACATATTAACACCTCATAATTAGGATTTTTAATTAATTTTATTTTGAATACGTATTTGTTCGGATCAAAATTGATAAATGAAATAAACATGCATATCTACAAATAAATTTGTAAAAATACCCACCAAGATTTAACGAACATGTTTAAAAACTAATATGGATGTGTGTGTGCGTGTGTTCAGATTAAACATAAATTGAGGTGGGAAAATCAAATTATATATTATAACTTAAAACAATTTTAAAAAGGAATCATTAAATTTATAACTAAATAATTATCTTTGAAATGTAATGAATAAAATTAATAACCCAAATATATCGGATTATCAACTAACCAAATAAAAAAGTTTATGAAATCTCTTGAATTTCTCCTTTTTTGAAATTTATTTATTTTTAAATAATTGTACATGATTAATTTTAATGAATAGTTGGACATTGTAACATTTCTAATAGTTTCATTATTTATTTAAATCAAATCAGATTAATTGAACTCAATGAAATCAATTCAATCATTATTTTTTTGGATCTTAGTCTAGTTTAATCGAGCTTCACGTTGACTCGACATATGGATCATGTATTGTATGTCCTATTTGTTTAACCAAAAAAATGTTAATTAGAAATAATCTCATAGTACATATGTTTAGTGAAGTTGAACCCATGTTTATTCGGAATTTACATAATATAAGGTAAAGCCACAAATGTTGATTAGATATTTTTTTTACTAATTTGCTTAGTATTTCTAAGATTTTTTTATTATAAAAATGAAAAATATATTCTACATATAAAAAATCAAATCAAATCGTAGGGCAATAGCCTTTGAATTTACCAAACATATATATAGTCGGTGGTCAATTTCATAACAATACAAACAAAGAGAAATTCGGATAAGTAGAAAAAATAATTTTTCATTTAAAATGAAAAAATAATATTTTGCCTCAAATTATACGTATACCACTTCAATTTTTCAAAAAAAAAATCAACTCGAATTAAACCTTTAAAGATTCATTCACTAATGGATCACATATATACCGAGATCACGGATCATCTCAATAAGATCGATTTGATCTTATCATCAATTTATTGGTTAAACAAATATATTGATTAAGATAAGGAGGTTAGGATAATGCATGTGTTTTGCATATCCAGTAATCCAGAGGATTGCTTAATAGTCTATTGATTATTGATTATAAAAGTATAAATTAAATATCATTCGACAACTTTAACTAAAAAACAAAATAAACAGCTAAATTAAATACAATAATAAAATCTTCACGTATTGTTATTTTATTAAATACAATATCATTCCAACTTATGTTACTTAGTTTCAATTTTTAAATATCCGAGTATCATGGAATCCTCAAATATCTTGACCAAAAAAATCAATAAACAAATTGTTTAAGTATTATTAATTTATTAATTCAAACAAATCTCGTTGTAATGTGTTTCAAATCATTGGTTAAAAAGTCTTGGATAAATTAATCCGAATTTATTAATAATATATTGATTTATTATTTTCTGGCTTAAAAAAATCTTAGATAAAAAAAATCTGTAAATTTGGAGAAGTAGTTATGATTTGGTCAACAAATTCAATATTTTAGTTAATAAAAAATGATTTTAAGGATATTTATTTAAATATAAATGGGGGTATGTTAAGTAAATGGCTGCCACGTGGCACTTTCAACGTGAGGCTGCCACGTGTATCTTTCGCAGCTGTTTTAGTATTATATTAGATATTAGATATAGATTTATCAATAACATAATAATTACTTATTCCATTTTTTTTAAAGATATTTGGCTAAAAGTCCATTTTATCAACTCCTCTTTGCAAAATGTCTACTTAAAATGAGTTTTTGCTAAATGTCCTAAATTTTTTTGAAAACCCCAATCTACCCCTACTATTAATTAATACTGCTTCTCCCGTATCTTCATCCTTGGCTCGCTGTAAATCCTCCAAGCTTCCCTTCTCCATCCAGATCTGAGATCTGAGATCCATATCTAGTTCCTCTGTCTCGTCCCTCCTACCATTCTCTATCTCATCCTTCCACATCGAGATCTGAGATCTCAATCTCCGTCCACGCCTCTCCATCGACAACGTCCACGCTCTATCTCCGTCGAAATCTCCTACATCTGCATCCGGATTCCACTTCGACCACCACTGATTCGATCTTTCCTTGCAATTGTGCAGTGGTGGTGAGGAATTGGCCGACGATTGCGGTTCCGTCGATTGTTCATTCCGTCGATTCCACTTCTAATTTCCCTTCCTCTTGCGCGAGCGTCCGTCGATTGTTCATTCTTCGCAGTTGCGCTTACATGCCTCCATTGTTGTGCGTTTAGGGAAAGCGGATACCTTGAGATTGCGGTTCCGGCATCGGCGCCGAAGACATGCCTTCATCGCCAATTCGGCACAGCCTCGGCCTTGTGCTGACATGCCTCTTTCGCAGTTAAATGGAGATTGCGGTTCCGACATCGGTTTCGGCATTGCGCTGACAAGCATCCTTCGCAATTACCTGGCGCCAGATCCGAGCTCTGCTGCCTGGGAAAGTCACCGCTGCACAACGCCAGATCTGGCCCCCGGCGCCACTCCCTGTCGTCGCCGGACGCCGCCAGGCGCGGAATCTTCCAATGGTTTTCCCAGCCCCGTACCAGGCGCTGGTGGCGCGTGAGGGCGCCATTCCACCGCTGGTGGCGCTTTCCCAGTTCGGTACCAGCCGAGCGAAGAAGAAGGTGCGCTTTCTTTTAATTTTCTTTTTAATTTTATTTTGAAAGAAATATTTGTTAGAATATGGTTGGTTGTGGGGGATTTGGGACCAGAAGCTTCATTTTGCAGTTAAATTGGGGTTGAATTTTCAAATAAGATTAGGAATTGATCAAGTCCATGAGATTGAGTAGTGGTGGTGATCTGTGGGTTGACCCGGAGAATCACTATTTGCTGAATTGATATGCATCGTTTAGAAGCTGCGTGAATGCTTTTGATTTGCTCTTTTTTTAGTTTTGTAGATCACGATCCCCATTTTCCATGAGCATTGGAAGCACGCTTTCTTGATGACATTGTTGGGCTCAACTCCTTATGGAAGATTTCAACTCATGGGGAAGGTGTTTTTTTGTTTGGGTAGATGAATTGGAAATTTACGATGTATAGATCCTTCTAATGTCACTTTCATTGTATAGATGGATTCGAAATTAGAGGTGACACTCTTGGAAATTCATGATGTATATTTTTCGGTGATATTGTGTTTGATTACACTATTTTTGTAGAGATTGTGTTTGATTACACTATATTTTTCATGAAATTATATGTTCTTTTTTTATTTATTTTGGTCATATTGTATTTGATTACACTATATTTTTTTTTAATTTTTCATGAAATTAATGTGTCACCGAGAGTGTCACCTCTAATAAGGGTGGTGACAGTGATAGGGGTGGTGGTGACAGCGATAGGAGTGGTGGTGACAGCGATAGGAGTGGTGACGGCGATAGGGCGGTGACAGCGATAGAGGTGGTGACAACAATAAGGATGGTGACAATAATATGGGTGGTGGTGACATCGATAGGAGTGGTGGTGACATCGATAGGAGTGGTGACAGCGATAGGGCGGTGACAGCGATAGAGGAGGTGATAGCAATAAGGGTGGTGACAGCGATAGGGGTGGTGGTGACAGTGATAGGGGTGGTGATGACAGCGATTGGAGTGGTGGTGACAGCGATAGGAGTGGTGACAACGATAGGGTGACAACGATAGAGGTGGTGACAACAATAAGGGTGGTGACAACAATATGGGCGTTGGTGGTAGTGATAGGGGTGGTGGTGACATCGATATGGGATGGTGACAGCAATAGGAGTGGTGGTGACAGCGTTATGAGTGGTGGTGACAGCGATAGGAGTGGTGGTGACAGCGATATGAGTGGTGACAGCGATAGGGCGGTGACAGCGATAGAGGTGGTGACAGTAATAAGGGTGGTGACAACGATAGGAGCGGTGGTGACAGCGACAGGAGTGGTGGTGACAGCGATACGAGTGGTGACAGCGATAGGGCGGTGACAGCGATAGAGATGGTGACAACAATAAGGGTGGTGACAACAATATGGGTGGTGGTGACAGTGATAGAGGTGGTGGTGACAGTGATAGAGGTGGTGGTGACAGCGATAGGGAGGTGACATCGATAGAGGTGGTGACCGCAATAAGGGTGGTGACAGCGATATGGGTGGTGATGACAACGATATGGGTTGTGGTGACAGCGATATGGGTTGTGGTGACAGCGATAGGGCGGTGACAGTAATCTCGTAAAAAAAAAATTGTCACCCAAAAATTTGTTTATCATCATACATGTTTCACCAAAGTTGTGTCACCAAAGTCATTGACCAGTGTCACCACTTATAAAGGTGGTGACACTAATTTCGTTAAAAAAAATATTTCGAAAAAAAAAACGTGTCACCAATTTTTTTTTTGTGTCACCAATTCATTGACTTTGACCGGTCAATGGTCAAAATAAAAATGGGAAGGAAGGAAGGGAATTGGAAGGAGGGGCAAAAATGTAATATTAGGACATTTTGCAAAAGGGAAAATAAAAGTGGACATTTTGCAAAAGGCCTTATAGAAAATGAACACTTAGCTAAAAAGAATTATATAGGAATTCATACATACTTATTTATGAGTATTTAAATTCTTTTCCTATTTTCTAATTGTATGTTCGACGTTTTTATTACTATGTAGGAAATTATTAAAAAGAATTATATACAGTATATTTTTTAGTTCCTGAATAAGCGTGTATAAATAATAAACGATTTATAAAAAAGAACGGAGGGAGTAACCGTTAAAAATCTATTCCCTTCATTTTGATTTTTCAGAAAATATTGAAATTGTTTTTCTTCCGATAACTTTCCCATTATATTCTCTAAAATTGATAATGAGGAGGAAAAACAAAGACCATTATCTAAATTTGAGGAAATTCTATATATTTCTGAATAAACTCTATAATAATAAAATTATTGAAATTTGGGCAAAATTTTTTTAAAAATATATAATGTATAGTTCTCTATTTTGAAGATTTTTTTAAATCTAAAATATGTTAGGAAATCTGTACATATTGGATGGTAACACGGAGCTGATGAGGAAACTGAAGCTGATAAGGTAGCTGAAGCTGATGGATTACTTATATTAAATATGTGTTAAATTAGAGTTTTCATAAGCTAGTAAGGTGTTTGGTAACCCAACTGATAGAGTAGCTGATACAAACTATCTCATCATATAGAATAAAATGAATAGAATTATGAAAAGTTTGGGGTGAATAGCTATTAGAAATCCATTTTTAAAAGTTAATTAAAATAAGGTGATTATTGAAGGAGATAATCTAAAGGTAGTTACTGCGATAAATGACAACTCCAAGATCGACTGGGAGATCTGTAGAACTGTCGAGATGATCAATCGGTTAAAAAAAAGATTTGAGTTGAATCAATTTCAGCATTGCTTTAGAGAATCGAATACAGCAGCTGATTACATTGCTAAAGCTAGAGATGGTTGTAATATGTCAACCCTCCCCTTGCATGGGGAACTTTTTAACATCACCCTTAGAAATGATCAAGAATAAACCCGGGTCTGTCTGGACATTCTATTATTTACCTACCGTAAAAAAAAAAATTTAAAATTTTATATTTAACTTATTTTAAACTATAAAATATAAAATCCAAAATTTCAAAAAGCTACCTATATTGGTGATACTTGAATACGATGAATCTATAGTCCACCCATATCCGCCAATTAAATAAGGGAAATCAACTTCAACACCTATCTAATACGGAGTATATAAATTGGATTTTATTTTATGGGAGGTCAAATCAATCAGTAAGGCAATAGATTCATTCGACACCCCCCAATTGTGGGAAATAGGTTACGCTTTCACCGGCGGCCATGGCAGCGTCCAAGCTTAAATCCCTCTGGAACAACCCAGCTGGCCCCAAAACCAGTAACTCTTCTTCATTTACGCTTCAATTTCAGTTCAATTTGGGTTTCATGATGTCAATTGATTGATTCCTATGTTGAATTTTACCCCTCTTTTTTTTTATTGCAGTATTTTTCTGGGCTCCCGTTTTCAAGTGGGGCTTGATCATAGCAAACATTGCTGACTTCCAGAAACCCCCTGAACAGCTCTCCTATTCCATCCAAGGAGGTCTGTGATTATTGCATTCACCTTTATCGATTTCTGGTCGAAATTGTTGAGATGTGATCGAAACTCCTCTTGTACCCAATTGGGTTTAGGATCATTTTTCTAGGGTTTTTAACCAGATATCTGAATTCGAATCCATATAAATTGGTGCTTATTAATTATGTGATGAGATGTTGTTTTGAAATGGTGTAGCACTTGTTGTCAGTGGATCAATTTGGACAAGGTACAGCACCATAATAAAACCGGTAATTTAAGCTTCTTTGGATAGTTACTGAATACTGTTACTGTCATACCAATTGATAACGATATCGATCAGACAGTTTCACTGTACTAACTGTTTTGATGGTACCTGACTGGACTTATGTGTGGATTATGAAACTGTGAATGCAGAAGAACCCGATTTTGGTTAGTGTAAATGCCGCAACTGCTCTAACCGGAACTTACCAGTTAGTTCGCAAGCTCAGGTAAGTTGCTCACTCAACCGATCTCCATCATAAGAAATCGAATCACTGCTGTTTGCTGATTTGGGTGTCAATTTTGTGTCAAAAGGCATGATTATTCACAGGCACCACAGGAGGAAGCAATTGCAGAATGAATCACAATTCGCCTTAATTGCCATTCTAACACCAGCAACTCGGGCATTAATCGATTCAAAGGGTAGTTAGTTGACAATGTATGTAGTTACTACGTGTGCAATGTGTGTGGCTCGTATCTATTCTTGCTTGTTTTGTCTGTTGATGGTAGTTGAATAATAATGAGAGATGGGTATGCTTTATAAGACAACATACCGATCTTCCTAGCTCCATTGCTGTACTCTTTATCTCTTTCTATGATGAAACAAATTGATCAGAAAATAAAAGCTTTACTTCCTTATTGGACTCCCAATGAATGAAAGGATGCCCCAGTCGAGGTGGCCTACTGGTGTGGAGTAGGGGAAGGTTTCAGATTCGATATATGACCCGGCTAAGATTTCTCAGAATTTCACATTTTGTGCCCTGAATTAGAATATCCTTCCATGCCTTCAATCGACATTTTTTTAATCGAAATTGGTATAGTCTTTCGCGTCGAGTAACTACAAATGACACCAACTTTGTTTATATAGTTCTTTTTAAAAAAAACTATGAAAATATTTGCTTAAGAGCACATCCAACCACTTTTAAAAAAATTTCAAGAAAACCCACCCGGCACTAAGTCGGGTTTGGGGTATGCGTAAATTCGAAGAATAAAGAATGTGGGACCCAAGGGCCTTACATCAAACTACAATCCTTTAAAAGTTATGGCGCAACCTAGACATTCCAAGGATTAGTAGTCAAAATCAAGTCGATCTTAAGGTGTATGTTCCTTCCTTCCGGCACGTAGGCCATTAGGACACATACCAAAGCATAAACAAAACACACAAGGGCATACCTTGGGCACACAGGCCCAAGAATCATGCCATAAAAACACAAAACGAGTCATGTTCCAAGGGACGCAGCCCCAACTGGACACATCAACTCAAAAATCAAACACAGGGAGGGTTGTTCATGAGATCAAGGGAGCCTTCACTAATTGGTTTAGGGGAGATTGTTTGTGACTTGGCACTTTGCTTTCCCAGTTCGAGTACTTTGCAAGCGGGTGCTTGGGTCCATGGAAAATTAGTCGATAACTTCGGAACATCCACATCATAAAAAAAAAATAGTTTTAAAGTTTTTTTCCCTTAACATATTCTCCATCTCATTCTTAAAAATAGAAAAACAACATGAAAAGAAGGACAAACTTTTCCGAATTCATAGCATTCTTCAAAACTAAATGTTTCTCTAAAGTTTCGAAATGATAACACTATTAGGGTGTATTTGGATTCCAAGCGATTATCAATTATAATTATAATTACTTTGAAAGTTTTTGTTTAATATACTTATATCATGTTTGAAATATTGTAATTTTTAAAAAAATACTTGATAATTTGTGTCAACAAAACACCCACTATTATATAAAATTTATAATTAATAACTTTATAAACTTAATATAATTGATTAACATAATTTACAAGTTATTTTATTTTAAATCTACATTATAATTATCTTAAACAAACACTTTCAAAGTGATTGTACATTATAATTCTAATCACTTGGAATCCAAATACACCATTAAAGATAGAAAAAATCAACCCACACACCCAGTAACCCACCCACACACACAGCATGTTGAAACTTCTACTAAAAATTAACATTATAAACTCACAAACATCCAAATCTAGAAGCAAGAGTTGAAGAGCTAGGTTTATTGATGGATTGTAAGTTACTACCTCCGTTCGGTAAAATATGTCACTTTCTATTCACGTACGTTTTTCTAGAAGATAAAAACTATAAAATATCTAATTTTTTAAATATATTTTTAACAATTTCGTAGTTATCATCAATAAGTACAAACTTGTTAAAAAAATCTATAAAAAAATAAATATTTTATATAGTTTTTATCTCCTAAAAAAGCGTGCGTAAATAGTAAGTGACATGTTTTACCGAACGGAGGTAGTATGATTTATGAACTTATGAAGATTGAGTGTGGGGAGAGGATATGTTCCTCGATCCATTTCTGTAAATATTTTGTAAAATATAAATATAAATATTTGTACGATTTATTGGAAATCATATTGTCAAATGTCAATAATATTTTAGCCATTTTTTTGTTTATAGTAGCAAAAATTAGGATGTACTACCGACATCCATGATCATCTAACATGATGATGTTCTGGAACTCACAACAAGATCTCAAAATAAAATTACAGCTCAACTGAGATTTCGCAAGAAAATCAGCTGCACAATCCGCCTCTCTATAGCAATGTTGGAATGTGATGATCTTGAAATCTTTGCTTAATGATCGGATTTCTTGAACTATTTGCACCACCTCCCATGATATATTTTTTCCCTAATTAATGACATTGATAACAATTGAGCAATCACTCTTACGGTCCTATACTAGGCCCCCTTCAATCCATGCCTAAATCTCTCAACAACTCTTACGGTCCTATACTAGGCCCCCTTCAATCCATGCCTAAATCTCTTAACAACTCCGACCTATGCAAGATCCCCTTCAATATTGCATCTCCATATGATAAGGGTATTTTGGTAATTTACTGATTTTTTTTTCTCTAAAACCTAATCAGAATTATGATGGTCTTTTGTAAACAAAAGCTATATAAATGGTAGTTTTCTACAATATTGATTTTAAGGGGTGATTTTGAGCAATATTACCAATATACCCTATTTAAAGGGTGATTTTTCACAGTACACCCTAAAATATATTTCAGTCAAGCAAGCAAATATTTAACTATCCATATTAGTTAGGAAAAAGTTCACTACCTTGCATACCTTTGGCTATTTAACTTGCTATTTGTTATGCAATATTGACCTTTAGGAGTAAGAAGAGTTCACTGCCTTACCTTAATCTATATATAACCTTAATTTAAAAGACCTTGCTTATGTGTCAATCTTAGAGGAGTTTTAGGAATATTGACAAATTAATTTTTTTTCCTTCATTTTTTATTTCTCCTTTTCCCTTTTTTCCATTAATTTTTTTAATCCCCCATTCTCTTTTATTCTTAACATATTTACTAACAATTGTGCTTAATTCAAAACATTGAATTCAATCTAATATAATCATTAGGCTTAACTCACATTTATGTACTAACTATCTATATATCTATATATAACCTTAATTTAGAAGACTTTGCTTACGTGTCAAACTTAGAGGAGTAATAGGAATATTGACCAATTAATTTTTTTTCCTTCATTTTTTTATTTCTCCTTTTCCCTATTTTCCATTAATTTTTTTATCCTCCATTCTCTTTTATTCTTAACATATTTAGTAACAATCTATATATCTACATATAACCTTAATTTAGAAGACTTTGCTTACGTGTCAATCTTAAAGGAGTTTTAGGAATATTGACCAATTAATTTTTTTTCCTTCATTTTTTTATTTCTCCTTTTCCCTTTTTCCATTAATTTTTTTTAATCCTCCATTCTCTTTTATTTTTAACATATTTACTAACAATCGGGCTTAATTCAAAACATTGAATTCAATCTAATATAACCATTAGTCTTAACTCACGTTTATGTACTAACTATCTATATATAACCTTAATTTAGAAGACTTTGCTTACGTGTCAATCTTAGAGGAGTTTTAGGAATATTGACAAGTTAATTTTTTTTCCTTCATTTTTTTATTTCTCCTTTTCCCTTTTTTCCATTAATTTTTTAATCCTCCATTCTCTTTTATTCTTAACATATTTACTAACAATTGGGCTTAATTCAAAACATTGAATTCAATCTAATATAACCATTAGGCTTAACTCACATTTATGTACTAACTATTGAGCTTAGTTCAAAACATCTATATCCATATATAACCTTAATTTAGAAGACTTTGCTTACGTGTCAATCTTAGATGAGTTTTAGGAATATTGACCAATTAATTTTTTTTCCTTCATTTTTTTATTTCTCCTTTTCCCTATTTTCCATTAATTTTTTTATCCTCCATTTTCTTTTATTCTTAACATATTTAGTAACAATCTATATATCTATATATAACCTTAATTTAGAAGACTTTGCTTACGTGTCAATCTTAAAGGAGTTTTAGGAATATTGACCAATTAATTTTTTTTCCTTCATTTTTTTATTTCTCCTTTTCCCTTTTTCCATTAATTTTTTTTAATCATCCATTCTCTTTTATTCTTAACATATTTACTAACAATTGGGCTTAATTCAAAACATTGAATTCAATCTAATATAACCATTAGGTTTAACTCACATTTATGTACTAACTATTGAGCTTAATTCAAAACATTGAATATAATTATTAGTTGTGACACATCACTTTTAAATGCATGATTCAGATTTCAAAATTTTTAAAAAAGTTACAATGGTATTGATATTATTATTACCTGGGTGATTTAAAATATCTACATTTATGTATTATACTTTAGACGAGATATAAAAAAATTATTTTAGAATTATAAGATACATTTATGGTAAAGTTTTTTTTTTTATCTTAACTTTTATTAGTCTTTTATAATATATTTATATATATTATTAATATTTTAGTTTTAAAAAACCGCGCCATGGCGCGGGAATTGTACTAATTTGGTTTAATTTCCAAGAGGTTAAATCTAACAAGTGTTTAGATTTGAATGGAAAATAAAACTTTTTTATTTTTGGTGGGCGAATTGAAAATAAAACTAAAAAACAACACAATCATGTCGATGAACATCTTCATCACTCACTAGTCACTATCGACTCCCAAAAAAAAAATACATCAATCAACAACTACATTAATTCGGAGGAGTAAATCGAGAGTTGATCCTCTCAACCCCAAGGGGAAAAAATAATCTCGCCGGCGGCCATGGCATCCTTCAAGCCCAAGTTCCAAGCTTTTTGGAATCACCCAACTGGCCCTAAAACAAGTATGTATTATCCGCTTTTCGATCCGTTTATATATGAAATCCGTTTCGACAATCTAAACGTTAGTTGAAACCGGGAAGCAAATGAATGGCGGATTTGGATTTGTTTGATGCAGTCTTTTTCTGGGCACCGGCGTTTAAATGGTGTCTCACCGGAGCAAGCATCGCCGACTTCGATGAGCCCCCTGAACAAGTCTCTTATGCTATGCATTCAGGTGTGGTTTATGTATTATATATGTGTGCGAAATTGTTGAAATGTGAAAGATATATAAAAGGAGTACCATGGGGTCAGTTGATTTTATGTTACAACTTACTCCCTCCGTCCGTTCAACAATATAGGCCCTTTTAGATTTTGTACGTTTTTTAAGAATCTAAAAATTATAGTCAAATATTAACCTTTTTATTAAATTTTTTTAATAATTTCATACTTCATACTAATAAGTATTAAATTATTTAAAAAAAATTGATAAAAAAAATAATAGTTTACCATCTTTTTTAGATTCTTAAAAAACGTGCAAAATCTAAAAGGACTTATATTGTTTATCGAATGTAGTATATGTTAGGCTACTAGTGTATGTGTGAAAAGAGAACGAGATGTTGGACTCGTTGTTTAAGTGTTAATTAAACGTTGTCAATTGGTTTTAGGATGAAATATTTATGTATTGGGCTATTAACGCATAAACCACCACCGATCATGAGTCAATTAAACGGTCAGACTCTCGATCCTGAACTAGATAAAAAGATAATGAGAGCTTAGACTCATTGTTCTAGTGTCAACTAGAGCAGACAACCTAGTTGCACTTGTGGACATGTTGAGTTGAGATGTGAAAAGATCAAAAGAGTTTCACGTTAAAAGTATAAACTAAACAAGTCTTGTATATAAGATGATGAGACTGAGTCACTTCTCATATTAGCATATGATTTTGTAATGAAATCTCATTAGAGTTGTGTTTGAATACTGACTGGTCTATCATATATGGATGTAACATATGTGTGATCAAATGTTTGGAGTAGCGATCGTCGTGTGTCAATCCATTTATGCGAGGTGGAGCACCGTTATCATACCGGTAAGCTTCCATCTACTTGTTTGGTTTTTAGCTACACCATTCGGAAACCGCCGATAATGCAATTTGCATTGATCTTCTCCGACTTTACATGTGTGTTGGTTGAGTGTATGCCATTGCAGAAGAACGTGAATTTGTTCAGTGTAAGTGTCGCAATGGTCGCAACTTCGTCTTACCAGTTGACGCGCAAACTCAAGTAAGTTACACATTCGCGCTTCGCTATACACGCTACACATATAGTAGTACGTTTGCTTGTCAGGCAAATGGGTCTGAATTTGTGTTAGCAAAACCCAACCCCGGCTGAAATTGAACTGTTGGCACTTGGCAGGCACGACTATTCCCCGGCACAGGAGGCGACAATCGAACGATGAATTGGTGTCAACTTCCTATCCCACTCTGTATTGCATTGTAATATTTTAAGGCCACAAACTCAAATCTTGTTATGTATACTACTAGTACTTTTTAGCTACTTTCGGAGGGCTGATGTTGAGATCTCGGCGATGAAGGCGTCCTCTTGATGAGGCACATCTCGAGTTCGATGAACTGTAAACTGTATTGATAGCAAAGGACAGCACAAACTGAACCAAGAATACCATTTGGCCACAAAACACAAGAAGAATGTATCAATGAATTATCTCCGAAAGGAGAGAGCAAAAAAAACATCGACTCTCGGACGGTTTAGAACCTTAAAATCAAACCCCACACTCTACAGCAAATTCAATGCCTAAGCGAACATGCTGGTTGAAAGAAAACTACTACAAGGATCACGAATTCGTGCTCTAACTGTCTGGGGATGGCATATCCTAGGAGCTATCCATCGGTAAATCTCCAGCATTCGGGTTGACTGATGAGGTCTCGGCAGTTTGGCCGGCTCCAAATGTGAATTCGTTTGGAGGGATGCTTGATGAAGAGCAGTCAAAGATAGACGTACCTGTTCCCGTGCTGAAAGTAGGAGCAGGGATCCCTTCAGCCTTTGGAAAGCCGAAGCTCAAGGCTGGAGTACTCGAGGACGGAAAGTTCAGAGTCGGTGTGGAGCTACTGTCTGTCGAACCGAATATATTTCGCTCGTACTCTAGGAGGAGTTGGTAGACCTCTGAAGAATTGTAAAACAGAAAACCTTACTAAGACCAAGATGCGAAATGGAGCCAAATATGCATAATTTTGAAAAGATTGGTGCGAGAATGTGAAAGAGGAAACAGTACCTTGTTGTATATCGACAGATGGTCTACGCTCTTTAACCCATTGATAACTCTGTGCAAGCCTCCACCGCTTGGATTTCATCAAGTACGCAATTACAATGGCGGGTGATCTGGCATTCAGCAAAAGTTGATTATGATGAATGGAAGGCACAAGGATCAAAACAGATTGCAGCACTTACAACAGTTAATCTAGGATAGCCGGATGAGTTCATGTAATATAGAAACTGCATGAACATTAATCGAGACAAGCAGGTTTGCAATGTGGATAGCAATCAGCCCAGATTGACAGAACCAGCCTTAGAAAAAGTATATGTTCAGTTACAAATCATTTGTTTTTGTATTTTAATGTTTTCTTGCCTCTGCATCTGCTGATGGACAGTTAAGGTTCTTTGAAATATTAACCATGCATAGATCTAGGTGGATATTAGGTTTTGAACAAATACTGGTCACAAAACATAAGGATGTCTAGGGTAGATAGAACACAAATGCAGGAGAGACGGACGGATGGGATCAATGATCCGCCATAAATAGTAACCATTATTTTTCTTAAAAGGTTGCTGAACAAAAGAACCACTATTTTTCTTAATCACTAGAAGGCAGTTAAAATTTTCCAAATTGTCTGTATGCTGGATTGATATGGACAACTATCCTTCAAAGCTACTGTATTTGTCATCACACTAAAGACTTCAAAGGAGAGTTGAGATGCTTTATAGAAATGTGCGAGGTAGACAGGTTGGTAGCTTAGCCAGACAGACTGCTCTATCAGACACAGTCCAGCTATGGCATGAAAGGAATGCTGAGTAATGGAAAAGGTTGAAAAGAAATTGCACAAATTGTAAAAACTATCTATTTACCAAACATGGGGTATATTAAAATAGACAATTATGGTTGAGTGACACAAAAGCTACATTAGGAACTAAACATTAGTTATGTTACTTATGTATGTTATTGCTCAGCACAGTTTGTAACTAAAGCACCTTAATATTTTGGAGATTACTTGGGAGAAATTAATTTTCCATTGCTAACACAAACAAAAAAATGCAGCCCAAACTAGTTGAGAATATTTTGGCTATGAAACAGAAACAAAAAAAACAAAATCAATACTAAAAGAGAGTAAGTAACCACCTGTTCTTTCCAGTCATACAATGTACGAGCACACGAGCCCTTTCCCTTTCAGATTGTTCTGCCAAAATGGTAAATTGTTGTTTTAATTTTCTTAATAATTCCACAAAAAAAAAAGAACAACAAATATGTACACAATGTATAAAATACGTATCTACAAATGGAGGAAGCGACTGACATACCTAGAAATTGTACAGCATCGTCAAATGGATAGCTCTTGTCATCACTAAGAGACAAGTAAGTGAAGGAGTTCTTGTAGAGATTTGTACATGATGGAACAGTCTGGAGTTCAAGAAATACAAACAGCATGCCATGTCAAATTGTCAGTCTATTTTTCAGGTAGTGGTCAAAATGCAAAAAAAAAAAAAAAAAAAAAAAAAAAAAAACACTACACAGTAGCATAAAACTGAAATTCATATGCTTTAAGGAATTCTTTGCAGTGAATCATCAGCAATGAAAGATTTTTCAACATTTCAAGTGTGTTTACTCAAATGAATATCTCTTCATGAAAGTGGTATGTTTTTTCTCTTTGTATAAAGAGTTGAAATTAAAAAGGTTAGAGTTTCCCAAGTGGCTCTAATACTTTGGAGTGGAGAAAGAGAAGCTTTAAAGGAAAGGAAAGCAGATTGAGGGTACTATAATTCCTTCATGTAACAGAGCTTAACATCAACCAAAAGAACTTACACGTATATATCTCATAAGAGTAAAATACACAATCTAGATCATACATTTTATCCCATGCAGAGGTCCACGTTGTTGATCACAAGTTAACCCATTAACCAAATTCTAGATCATACTCCGTAATCCGTATAACCCAAAGATCAATCTCTTAACCATGTGCTGTATTCTAGGCTTAAGATTTTCATACACTAACTACATCTTCATTTATGCATAGATGAAATTGTTGCCAATCTACGAATACAATTTCCTGCCCCAAAAGCCGTCTCAAAAGTCAAAACCCTTCCCATACACAGAGTTTAACACTGATAATATAGCAATACAGCATGCAAGTAGAAATATGAAAGCTGCCACAGGCAGAGGCAAACCCACAAGCCCACAATCTTCAATACCAAAAAAAACAAACAAGAATCATTATAGCAGCATTTAAATCGCCGCAAACATAAGCACTGATGGAGACAATTCCAACTTGGGCAAGCATCAAATGTTAACAACCCACATCAATAAGTACCCAAATCCTTAAAAGGGTTTTGATTTGGGTATTTGATGGTTGGTTCAAGATTCTAATTTGGTTGGTTCAAGAATCAAATTAGGTTTAGTTTATTGAGTTCGACTAGGAACAAAGCAAACAAAGTTGATATTGGGTTCCATGATTCCAACTCGATTCCTCATTCCTCATCAACCAAAAAGCATGATCAGGCATTCAAACCGCAAAAATCAGCAACCCACAAGCATCAATTAAACACAAAAATTAACAGGCGCGAGCCAACACCTTAACATTAAGCATCAAATCCCCAAATCAAAACCCTTGCAATCAAAGCAGAGACAAAGTCATTCACAAAGGAAAGGGGCAATCTTACATTAAGAATCCGAGAAATCCCCTGAGTTTTGAGAAGTTCAGACCTAGAAGCATTGTCGTAGCTCCCAAGGAAGAGAAACTCCGGCAGAATCTCCGTCGCAAAGGCACTGACTTGGATCGAGGAGCGATCGGACGCCGCCGGCATACGGTGGCCGCAAATCCCGCAAACCTCGCCCTCCTCGTACTTATGGTAGTGGCCGCAAACCCCGCAAGGATTCTCTCTCTCCCTCTTCCTCGCAGTCCCAGAAGCGGCCATGGCTGGTGTTTATTAACGAAGATTAATCGATACCCAGATCAGAAAACAGAGTGGATTGATGAAAGGAACAGTGAATCGGGTCGGATAATGCGAGGATTGGAAGGGCTTGTGCTTGAAATTGGATAAGGGACAATCTAAGTAAGGCAAAGAGGGGGAAACTGAAGATATCAGAAATCAAAATCTTATTTTTATAGATTCGAGTGAGCGTTTGAGTTCTTATAGATTTGGGGGTTTGGGGGGCCACGCAACCGAAGATCGTTAATGCCTTAATGGTGTGTGATTTTTAAGGGTGTTTATAGGGCTGTTAAGGGATTGTGCTCCGACAGCTACTACTTGCCAACTTGGGAGAAAGAGAACGACTAATGTTTTTTTTTTTTTTTTTTTGAGAAGATCTTTTGTTGTTTTTGTGTAGAAACCCTAAAAAGGAATAAAAATAGCTTATCCTATATGTATATCAATTTATTTTATACGTCTGTTTGACTGATTGGTCGTTGATTCTGCTAGCTTGTAATTTAGTGTACGATGGCTTGTTCTTTATTTATGTTTTTTCTTTCCGTCATTTGCTTCTTGTTATTTCCATTCCGCCATTTATTTATGTTATTTGATTTAGATTGTATATGATGGTTGGTCCATCTCCCGACTTGTTCGGGTTCTCGTTTTCACTAGGCTTGTCTAGATAATCGAACTTCTTTCCTTATATAAAAAAAAAATTATACGTAGTATATTTTTTGAAATAGTAAAAAACTGGGACGGACACATTAATACAATATTATCTATAATTTAGATAGATTTTAATAAATAAAAAGAAATCTCAATATAAATAAAATTTTCCACCAAAAAAATATAGATCTAAACAAAATTAGTTCGACAAATATATAATAACATAAATATCTTTTATTTCGATTCTCTGAACACTTGTCAAATACTATCTATTGAGCTATTACTTTTGGTAAGTATGACTATGAAATATTTTTTATATATTTTTGTCGATTAACTAAAATATAGATAGATAGATAGATTGTGGTTTACATAACTTTTTATAAATTATGACAACATATTATTTTATTTTATTTTTTCTCAGAATCAACCAGGCCACATAGGACGCTTTTCCTCGTAATCAACCACGACATAGGACGTTATGCATCGTTTTAGTATATATATATATATATATATATATATATATATATATATATATATATATATATATATATAGATTTGGATGAGTTTAGCCTCTAATGGACCACTATTCAAGGGCATCATTTCAAACGAGAAAACGAAGTTATGTGAGAAGAAATGTCAATCCTTTCTTATTTTGTCATCAGCCAATTGCTTTCAAATGGGATAAGACTTAGATCTATCCGCTTCCACTGGATGCCGAAGATTTTTATTTTTTTTTGATCAGGTAATAATTCGATGGTTAAACAGACCTGGCTCATCGAGAGGCCGACAAAGTCGGCAGACGGCGAATCGTCAAACATACAATCACAATAATAAAATGGTGCAACACAAAGACGGCAAACAATCAGTCACTAGTAGAATAGACGAGTCTAATCCATAAAAGTCGAGGACAACGAAGACGGAACGCAGCCAAGCGCCATCAAAAGATAACACCGTTGGCCAGCGGTACATCAGGAGTCCCCATGTGGGAGATGAAGACGAACCTCCAAGGAAATTTTCGGAATATGGAGTCACCGTGATGCACACCGCCACGACCCCAGCCAGACCCGACACCGGATGCATGAGCCCCAACTCAGATTAGAACCGCCAAGAACAACCAGAACAACTGCCGTGAACCACCCTCGTAGAGAGCGCACCTGCAAACCCTTTCGGGAATTTGTCAAGACCCTTTTGGGATTTTATCAAATCCTTTCGGGATTTAGACTACCCTTTCGGGTGGGTTTACACATTTTTTTTTTACAAATCCACATCCTTGGGCCCGAAGGGTCCCAAACTTGGGCCCAAAGCACACAGTTTCGAGCCAAGAAAGCAGTGGCGGATCTAGTGTATCAAAGCTAGGTGAGCGGAAATGTTTTAGTCATGACAAAGAGAAAAAAATTAACAAGCCAAAATACGATTATTATATAGTACTTCATAAAAAATACAAAAGAAATTCAAGATTTATCAATTATAAGAGTTACGGAGTATTTGACATTCATAATAATAAATAGTTTCATGACAAATAAAATATGATCAATGAAATTGCGCTCTACGATCTCCCGTCGACTCGATATGGTCAATGACTTCCTCTGTGTCAATAGTGTCGACGTATTGTTTTTCAATATGGAGCATCATACAACCTGAAAGATATCCTTCTTCCATCTTGTTTCTGAGCCTGGTCTTTATAATCTTCATTGCTGAAAATGCGCGCTCAGTAGTTGCAGTAGAAACAGGAAGTGTTAAGACCAAACGAATCAATCTATCAACCAGGGGGGAAATTTCTGTCAAATCTGTTTCAACTAGACATCTACACAACTGTGCAAGGCTTGATAGTTTCTGAAAATCATTTCCCAAAACTACTTGATACTTGTAATGCTCTAACTGTAATCTCAAAGCTACTACCTCAGATGTCTCAAAGTTTGTCGGATAAAACTTCTCAGCAAGCTTGCAAATCTTCTCAACGTCGAACTTCTTGAATAGATTTTTTGGATCCAATGAAGAGCTCAGAATCAGTAGCTCCATAGTTTCCTCGGTGAACCTGTCATTCAACTCCATCATCTGAACATCTATTATCACATTAAAAACATCAAAATGATAATAATGTTCATTTGTAACAACATTACGTTGCTGACAACCACGACCCGTGCCCATTGAATAAGTTGCATCCATACTAGGCATTTCAAGGCCATGATCTTCTCCAAATTGTAATACACTTTCCAGAAAACTATCCCAGCCATCATCAGCTCTCAAAGCTTGAAGAAGTGCTTTTGTACTTGAAACCAAATTCATGGCATTAACAATGTCTTGTGACAGTTTTTGCAAGGCTTGAGAAAGTAAATCAGTAATTCCCATTACTTTGTTGGTGAGCAACAAACAAAACACAAAGTCAAATGCCCTTAATGCTTTAAGGTATCCCTTTGCATCACCTCTTACACTTCCCATGAGATCTTTATCCGTCATCATGCTTTGAAGAAGTTGAGTAGTTTCCTTATATACATGGACTAATGTACTAACGGAATAAAAGTGAGACCCCCATCTAGTCATACCTGCTCGCTTCAAGCTACGGATTTGGTTAAGCCCTCTTCCTGTTTCAAGATCTCCAGCAACTAAGTTTTCTTCAATTTCTGCCTCTTGAATATCTCTTAACTGATTCGTACGCTTTGATGAAGAGCCAATGAACCCCACAATGGAACTTAGCATCTGAAAGAACAATTGCATATCATGTACATCTCTAGCACATGCATTCAAAGCTAATTGCAATCGATGAGCAAAACAGTGAACATAATAGGCATATGGGCAATCTTCAAGGAATAATGCTTTCAATCCATGAAATTGACCACGCATATTGCTAGCCCCATCGTAACCTTGACCACGCAGATTTTGTATTTGGAGATTGTTTCTAGAAAGCACACTACATATGTGCTTCTTCAGATTAGCTGAAGTAGTGTCTTCAACCGTTAAGATATCAAGAAACCGTTCTTGAAGAAACCCATCATCATCAACAAACCTTATAATAATGGCCATTTGCTCCCTGTGAGATACATCAAGTGATTCATCAACTAAGATACAAAACTTGGCATTTCCAATTTCTGCACGAATTCTACCTCGGATGTTGGTAGCAATTATATCTAGGATCTTCTTCTGAATCGATGGTGCAATGTACATCGCGTGCTTGGGAGCTTTATCAAGAACAACTTTCGCAATGTCTTCATTCAAATCTGCAAAAGACTTTATCAACTCAATAAAATGTCCTCTACTAGCAGAGTCAACAGATTCATCATGACCTCTAAAAGGCAAGCCTTCCTTTCCAAGATACTTGACGACTGCTATTGTTGTCTTTAGACGCAACATATTCTGCCTTATCATTTCTGGCGGTAGTTTTTTAATCACTCTATCAATGTGCTGAGAAGTTTCCCGTAAGCTGCTCCAATTTTGAACATTATATTGATGAGTTGAATTCACCTTTCCCACATGTTGTACACAAATTCCTTTATTCCCTGCCAACATTCTACTCCAATTGCAACACCCTTCGATAGTGAATAAAGGATGTTTTGGTGGATTTTTCTCAAAAAGAAAGCAAGGAAAACAGAACACTTTGTCTTTGGCTTCTGAATACTCCATCCAAGGGAAGAGTGTGACCCACCTATATTGAAAACGACGATTATTACGTCCATCAGAGGTTTGTGGATAATTTTGTAGCTTGGGTTGACAAGGTCCCATAAGGATGTACTGCCTCCGGATATGATTCTGTTGATTCACTGGAAATGTATAAATCATTTCACGCAATCCAGGATCAGCTTGGATACGGGATTCAGGTGTATCATTAGCTACAACTGGAGGCACACTTTTATCATGTTCTGATGGAGTTTCAACTTCATTAACTGGCAAGGAAGAACTAGAGAAGGGAGTGTCTGATGTAGGTAGTGTTGAAGTTTGAGTCTCTAATGCAATCGGTGTTGAAGTTTGATTATTATCATCTTTCTTATAGAAGGACAAAAGATTCTTCAATCGTTTGGGTTTCGGATGATCGGACATCCTATTGAATCAAAAGTAACAAAAATAAATATAAACAAAGAAGTATATAAATTCATTCGGGTGATGTTGTATTACAATTGGCAACTCGGTAAAATAATCTATAAGCATAAAAAATAGATGATATAAAATACTAATCTCATCTCAATGTCTACACTCAAATTCTCAAACAATTCAAAACCCTAATTTAGTAAATTATAAATTAAATAAAGAATAATTAGAAGAAAAGTAAAAAAACATACCTCACAAATTAGATTAAAGAAGTGGACCGAAGTTGAAGTTTGACAAACGCCGAAAAAACGTGTTGCTTAGCCTAATAATACCGAAGTCTTTGCTTTTGCCGATGTGTGTGTGGAACGGTGTAACTTCCAGGAGATCCATGAGGCATTGCAATTTGATTCCAAATTAAAAAAAAAATCGAAGCTTTGCTCGCTTTGCTTTTATATTAACAAGTCTTTGGGCCTAAGGCCACTCTATAGCACTGCCCACCTAACAAGAATTCCACCCAGCAAAATTTTTTTTTACCTTGCCCCAGAAATTTTGACCCAGCTAGTGCTGGGTTTGCTACCAAAGCCCTCCGCCCCTGCAAGAAAGGATACCAATGGACCACCTCGGGGCTCGGGCCCAAGGAAAATCCTTAGGGTCCAAGGCAATAAGAAGTTAGCCAGGCAGGAGTACAACACCGGCAGAACTCCGGCCAAGCTCCGACCAGGAAACGGGCAGGAAGGAGTGAAGCGGAATCCACCGAACAACACAAGCCCCAAACATGATCTCTGAGACGATAGAGCGAGAGTGAAACAAGAAGTAGTCGGAGACAGAGGGACAAACAACTCCACACCAGGGGAAGATGGATTTGGGTTGGAAACTGGTGGTCGGAGAAAAAAACCAGATATGCGGATTAGGGAGGTGGCCGGAAGACTAGAGGTCGGGAAGGGGATCTAAGGGGATAGATCCAGCGGCGCGAGGAACAGTGGGAGTGAAAGACTGATTCGAGCGGCGTAGGTAGAGAGGGGGGCCACGGAAGCACCAGGGTCACCGGCGGAAGAATCAAGGATAGCCTATCGGCCGAAAAACCAGCAACAACTAGCCATTGAACACAAAGGGAAGGATAAACAAAGGAGGTTGAACCAAAACGGAGGTCGGAGACGACGATTTGCCCAAAATCCGGATTGAGATGGAAGAAGGTGAACCAAAGAGATTGCCCAAATTCTGGATACTCAAGAACGAGAGTTTCTCTCTCCTAGAGAGAAACTCTCACTAGATGTCCAAGATGAACAACCTTCTTAGCAACTAGATTGACTTCTCAAAAGTGTGGTCGTGGAAGGCTGAACTAGAAGAATGTTTGAAATCACCATCTTCATCTTACAAGAACACTTTCACACACCTTTGAAAGAGTTGACAACGATATGATTGTCGTCTTCAAGTTCAATGTGATGCAACCAAAGAATTTATATCAATGTATTTATCTATGTTTATGTATACTTAAATTGAGAAAATATATAAAATTAAACATTTAACGGTCTGGATAAGAGGTCAAATTGGAAAATATTTACCCTAGATAAACCCGGTTTAGCCATTTTTAAAGTAGATTATGGGGTTCATTTATTTGTTTTTAGGGTTTTCCTTTTTCAATAGAATATTCTTATATATCCTATCCCTTAGGGCACACAAACAAACCGAATAAAAAATAGGGACAAAATTACTATGTTACACGGGAAAAAAGGGAAACCGGAAGGAAAACGAAAATGGAAACAGGGAAACGACAATCCAAATTTTGTAGAAAACGGAAACGCCGAGGAAATGACAACATGAATTATATGTTCATTTAAAGGTTTAAATAAGAGCAATAAACATATCACCAAGTGATACACTTAGAATGCATCATTAAATCTACAAATTAAAATGTTCAATACCGCGAAAAACAGTGTCCTTACTCCTTAACATAAAGCAATATAGACATGTTAAACATATTAAATGTCTTGCAAACAAACAAAATAAATTAACTTAGTTTTAAAATAACAACATAATCAAGAAGAACACAATAGGAGATATAATAGAAATACTCTAGAAAGGGGGGTGAATAGAGTATGGAAACTTTTCGAAAAACTTTCTGCAGAAGAAACTTCATGGCCTTGGAATGGAGTTCAAGGTTTTGATTCGGATGTCAAGATCTTGATCCATCTCAGAAACCTGTTAAGCTTCACGAAAGCAAAGTGTTAAAATAAAAATGCGAAAATTAAAACACTCTTGAATACACGAATTGTTAACGAAGTTCGGCTCTAAAACAGCCTACGTCTTCACCTAGGGTTATCCAACCTGTAGGATTTAAACCACTTTTATTTCTCTTTTTCTTATGAGTCCTAGATACAACCTAGAAAAAATTCTCTTCTTCTAACCACTCGAAGCCTCACTCGCTTCTATCTAGTCAACCCCAAATACAAAGAAATAAAAGCCCTACTCACACCAATGTGTGTATACGTTTGAGTATCGGAATACTCTTAGTATAAAACTAATGACTTGAAGATAAACTCTAGGACAACAAGGAGAAAAAACGAGAGAAATTATGGCTTATGATTGCAGAGGAGAATGGCTTTGATGTGCATCAGTGCTTCAGCTCGTCCGCCCTTCTTCACTGCTGCATTTGGTCTTTTTATTTATAGGCGCATGGACTGATTTTATGAACGTGTGAATGCTTGAACTTCAGTCGCTTGAACTTCCACAAGATCTTATTTTTAAGGGTTGATTTTATGAACGTTTGAATTCCATCCGTTTGATTTCAAATTCATCCCATAGAATCTACACACAATCTTCTCAGCCGAATAGATATATCCAACAAATCTAAAAAAATCGAAAAACAATTTAATAAAAAATGATTTAGATAAATCCAATAATAAAATCTGATTTTGAATAAAACAATATCTAATATATATCTTTATCCAAACAAATCTTATCCAATTCAAAACAAATTTGAAAACCATTTTAAACAAATCTTTTCGGTTGTAGAGTTAAACAAATATTACCCCGTAATTATATCTACATAAATATATTGATATTTGTAAAGAATGGATACCTCATCAAGGTGGAATTATCAAAGAACAACATAAAGTAATCAATCTAACATCAATCTTCTGCTTAGCTAACTCTTCCTCAAGTTCCGGTTCATCAAGAGAAAGTTTTGCAAGTGAGTTTACGAGGAGAGGGCCGAGAGACTGAGAGAGAAAGAGCACCGAGCAAGTGAGAGTCGAGAGGGAGAGAGCACTGAGCAAGTGAGTGTTTACTATGAGAGGGTCGCGAGGCTACGCTGCTGCGAGCGCCGCCGAGTAGAGAACCGGAGAAGAGTGACCCAGCAAGGCTACGAGCGAGCGCACCGATCACAGAGAGAGGGGGCTAGGGTCACCGGAAGGGAGGAGAGGAGGGAGAACCGAAAATAGAGGAGAAGGAGGCGACAAGGATAGAGGGAAACAAGAGTTTTAAACGGGAGGGACGGGAAGTGTGATTTAGGCTTTGATTTGTTTATTTTTTATAACTATAAAATTACTAGAAACGTCATCTGGCAAGTTAGAAACGTTTACGGTCAAAGTTTCTAAATTTTTTTGTCAACGTTTTTAAGGCGTTTTCTCGAAATTTCGGAGTTTCTTCATATGCAGAAACGTGAAATGGAATTTCGGGTATCATTGCAAAATTATACCAAAACAAAATCTAAGTTCGTTCCAGATAAGCAATTCAGTTTACATAGCTAAATGCCACTCCATCCATCATCATATTGATGGATGCACCTCTCATTGCAAAGCAAAGATTCATAGCATATATGTGGATTGTGGAAATATGAAAATCACTTGTTTTTTTATTGGCTCCCAAAGATGGACAAATTGAATGGGTGAGTGTACCTGGTCCAAAATGTGCAAGTTCACCGCACTACGCAATCTCTTTTACCAAACTTAGATACATTAGGCAAGTAACTTACTAGTTGCTTTCTTCCAATAATGTGGACTTTTTTATGCACAATACATATCTGCTAACCTATTCACATCTAGTCACACACGTTAGGTAGTTTTTTGGTTTAGACCATTTTCACTAAATATATAATTTTATATTGTGGGTCAAAGTCCCAAACTTTGGAATTTTCAAACTTGGTTTAGAATTGAGTCATGTGAGTTTTAGAATTTGTTTTGATGTATAACGATATATCCTAGAGTCCCATAAAGTTTGCCATAAACCGTGTGGAGGGAGTAAATCGTAGGTTCAACTGAAAAGGACTCATGGGTAATATCCAAAGGTCCTCAGTTCGAACCTCAAATGACCGCTCTTTATTTACCAAATTCAAAGAGTACATCGTAGAGATTTAACAATGAGTGATAAGATGGTATTATATGCACCCACGAAAATAGAAGGTATAGAATCCGCTCCTTGAAGTGCATATGGCATCGTTTGGTTATCTAATGGAAAAGCCAAGAAATTAAAAAAAACCCAAGTAGAATTAATATATGTGTTTGGTTAAAAAAAATATTACAGAAAAACCTACCACCTTAACTTCTTAGAGCATCTCTCATGGTAAGCCAAAAAATGGGTTTTGGCCTAATTTTACTCCCACCCTAGGTCAAAACTCATTTTAGCCTTTTTGTTTTTGGCCTATTTTCAAAACAAAGGCTAAATTTGGCTTCCTCTTTTGGAAGGCCAAATGCAATTTATTTATTTATTGATTTATTTTAAGTGTTTAATATTTATGTAAATCTATAAATAATACAATTATAAATCTATATATTATATAGTTATGATTTTTAATTAAAAATAAAAGTTGTAGTATTGTAAAGATATTCATGAGTTCTTCGATATGAATATAATATTTGACATGTTTAAATTATCATTTCATAAATAATATTTTTAGAAGATGACATTAATCTTTTTTAATATAGATTAATAAAAATTATAATAAAAAATAAATATTATGTTGCTTAATATATTAAAGATAGAATCAAGTGACGAAAATAAGATGTAAAAGTTCTAAATTATATTAGTATTTATAGGAAGTTTAGCCTATCAAAATTGGCCTACGGTGGGAACAACAAAGTCGTATTATAGGCCAAAAAAAAATATTCTATAGAATATTCTCTTTTGGTAGGCTATTTCCCCTAGCCATTATGGCTTACGGGGGAAGATGCTCTTAGGAATTTTAAGTTAACTCCTTCAAACGTACAGTTATCCTTTTTTATGTATTTTTTTTTTCTTCTCCTCTTTCTATTTTTAAAAACCTAAATTCATCAAAACATCTATTTATCAATTTTCGAAAAGTGCAATTCCTAAAATAGTAGCTTCCCGATAATTGTACTTCTCATGTTCAACCAAACAGGCCCATGGGTTCATACAGACATTCCAAACTCATAATAATGTAAGAGTGAGTAAAGCCAATGTCCACTTGCCATGGTAAAAGTGTATAGTTCTCTATACATCAAAATTACTTGTGAATAAAATTTTGTACTACTAATTGATTTCTAGTGATAGGTTTGCTTCTGCATAATAAGAGAAATGTCAAAATCTTTGATAGCAGGATTAGTACCAACTTCAGGTTGGCTTGTATTAAAATGAGAAAGTGACCAAGAAGCACACCTACCATTCAAAAACATACCAATTATTATTATCACATCACATGGTTTTGCATTAAATAACCGTATGATCACATGGTTTTGCCTCCGGAAACATGAAACATGGGTAAATGACAGGCAAATTACCTCACTGGCTCGAGCCCTAGCAATGTCATCTCATATCCAGCAATTTTTACCTCATCCACAAGACCGAAAACGGCGCAGATGGAGGAACTTGCCAATCTAACAACCACAATTTTGAGTAACAATGGTCAAGATGGGGTCTATAGGATCAACTCATCCCAAACTTGGGTCTATGATATGGATGGAAAGGACAAGATCAAGAGCGGAGGCTGGAAGGCCAAACAAATAGGAGCCAACTTCTATTAATGGGATAAACTGATACAAGTGTACTGTGAATGCAAGCGCGAACAACATACAGAAATTGAATGACAATATCTTAACTCTGTACCATGTGAAAATAGTGCCAACCCCTCCTTTTTGCAACCTGAAAATATAAACAAACGGAAGATTCTTATTTACAATGCTATGCCAAGCACTCAAGTCCCAACACCAGATGATTCAGATTCATTTTCAAGTTTTAATTCAGTATAAGATCAGTATTCCCTCTATTAGCCAAAACATGCCCATTACTATTCATGCATGGTTTTTTAGGAGCTAAAAAATAATATATAATATATATATATTTTTTTTATAATTTCATACTTAATACTAACAAGGTATGAAATTAATAAAAGATATTTATAAAAAAAGTTGATATTTATAAAAAAAAAGTTGATATTTAATATAGTTTTTATTATTCTTAAAAAGCGTGCATAAAAAGTAAACATGCTTTGGGTAACAGAGGGAGTATTTGTTAAGATTAAGCTAAGTTCTATGATTAATCATTAACAAGGCAAATCTATTCAGGAACAGAAGTATTGTAAGTGAACTTGTTGTGATGATTGTCAGTAATGGAAGAATAGCAGAAATCATTGCTGCAGATTTTAGAGGAAGAGAATATAAGACACGAGACCATGACGTACAAGGGGGAGGGCACAAACTAGATTTGCTACATTCTGTCCTAAATTCCTTGGGAGTGTATTCTGTTGAAAGGCCAGCTGGACCATCCTACACGAGAAAAATGGATTTCTAGTTTCATTTTATCCTTCAGAGAAGAGTAGCTAGAAAATTGCAGAAACTGAAGATAAAACTGCAGAAACAGTTCAGACTCTGCACTATTAAGAATTTAAGAGGCAATGGTTTGTAATATAAAGCCCATCAATTAAATATTTTCAATGTTACTCATTGCCCAAATTCATTTTCTCTGAGGGTATTTACATTATCATCTTATTCTAGAAAATTACCTTCGAATCTTCCTCTAATTTGAGAACTTTAAGAAATTTCACCAACTGTACTTTTCTGTCTCTTTGGACTGGAACCCTCAGTAGGTCTGCTGATAAGGAAGTTAAACAAGAAAACCAAATGAATTAAAATGAAAAACCCAATCCATTGATTCAGTATAATGACAAAGAGTTACATCAATGAAGATCAGCAGAAGTGAATACGAAGAAATAATATGATAGATCTAGCACCAAGCATGCCTCAATTTGGTCTTGAGATTCAATGATATGATAACTAAGATAATAAGTATGTTAGTTTAAACTAATATTTTTTTTATAACAATGCTAGTATCCTAGACCTGGAGTGCGTACATCTTGACCCGTTCGGGGAAAAGAGTGCGTACATCTTGACCCCCAGACCCTGATTCATCGCGCGATATACTGGGTTGTTGTTGTTGTTGTTAATGCTAGTATCCTAGAAATTATAGCCAACCATCAGAACCAAGTAGCAGCTCTTAAGAGAACAAGTTGACAATCAGTTGGATAATGACAAGGTCAAGTATTACAAGAGTACACCTGGAGGAAATTCCTCATTCCTCAAAATGAGACAACATAGCCAATGAGAGTAAAATCTAACAGAAAAACAGGCTGAATTACTTATTGATTGCAAGCATTGAAATATATCTGACACGGGCATTCAATATCCCTTGGATCAAAGATTACTGATTCAAAAACTTTGGAGAATACCAAAAATAAAAGATTAAAAAAAAAGTGATTAACTTGTAGGCTTTCATTGATCAGCAAATTACACAGTTTGACGAAAATGAAATAACCATATTAAAGTAGCAGAATATTGAGAACAAATCAACAATAGAAAACGCACATCAAACATGCCTGTCAATGAGATATGTCAATGCAACAGTTTTTTTGCGACACTAAAGCAACTAATTCATGTAAGAGGTCAAGTGTTTCATAGTTGATGGTAACATATGCCTACATAACAAAACAAATCATACAGCGATGCATGAGTCACCTTGGTATCCTACGCTTTCTTTTCTCCATTAACATATCTATCTCCAAATCAGCATGGTCCGTACAGTCAATGCCGTCCATGGATTCACAATTTAATAAGTTACTTGCATTGAGCAAGACTGCAGACTCGGACAAGCCTGAGATTGATAAATCCTTAACTTGCTTTTTGACATATTGCATTATAATGAAACCTGAAAAGGCAGCACAAGTTGTATTTCTGTGTGAGCACCAGTGCAAGCAATAAACATCCGAGTAACATGTAGAAAAAATAGTTACCTAGAACTCTGAGCGTTTTCAAATTGAATTTCTTAGCTAAAGCTTCGTGTCCAACAGTTTCAGCGCGTCGCATAACAAGCTTCTTCAAGCTTATCAGTAATTCCTGTGGAAGGGTAACATTGCAAGTCGCCAAGTCATTTTATGTGAGCTATTGGGAAATATGAGTCTAAGTGAAATGGTATGATAAACCTTCTCTACACCAACTCACTAAGCCTTGGATCATCACATCAAATTGCAATTGAAACACTAGAAAATTGCAATTCAATGCAAGAGCAAACTTCCAAGTACAAATGATTTAGCAAATGCAGTATTGTCCTTCTATGCTATAAAGATAGCAAAGAAATAGGGAACCTACATGGCACAGATAAAAAAAAAAAAAAGACAAACAATGGAATTCCAAAATGACAAAACATAACTCTCAAGGATCAAGACTCAAGACCATGGTTACATGGTTCGAAAGTCGAATCGAAACGAGGTACGAAAACGGAAACGTGGTTCGTTACCTCAATCGAATTCGGTACGACGAGGAACGGTAGGGTATTTTTCTTTTTTATTTATTAGTTAAAAATAAATATTAAAATACTAACAGCTGAACCATTTTAATATATATAATGCATTTTTTTGAGCAAATATATAATGCATTCTAAATTTACACAAAGCGTCCAAAATCACTTATAACTACTTAATCACTTATACCCACTTTTACAGATCTCTCTCTCTCTCTCTGAGTAGATGATATGTTACTTTATGTCAAATTGATCAATCACATGGGGAAGGGATATATAATGGGATAAGTTGCAGAAATTTTATTTGGGCCTTTTTTATAATACTAACTGTAATTGGGCCTAACTTTTGGCCCAACCCTAAATGTCTTCTTCTTCCTCCAGTCCTGCCGCCTCTGTCCTCTCTGGAAATCTCCTTTCTCCATTTTTTTTTTCTGGTTCGCTCCTATGAACGAACTGGTTCGAGTTTCCTACCGAATTCGGAACGAAGTTTTCGGTACGAAAATCTATATATAGTACCACGAATTCAGCTTTCATGCTCAAGACATGGAAAATAGAACTACAGTGTGAGTAGTGTGAGTTTTCTGGGACCTAGCTCCTATGCAGGGCTACACCAATCGGGTACCTGGCCTGTAAACATAGCAAGTGTGACTTTCTTGCCTAATAGACTTAAGATCGAAAACTAAGTCAGCACATTCAATTAAGCACAACCACCCTGCACTTTAGCACCATTTCAAACATGATATGAAGGCCTACATACTTTGTTGGCCTTTGAACTTTAACAAGTTGGAGTCTCGGACACACAAGTTCATGAACTTCACCTCAACCTCAAACTTAACCAACTCAAAAACACAAGGTCCTCAACTTTAGCTCGTTCAACTAAATCATTGAACTTTTACAGCTATGACACAAAACTTCTAAATGTCTATCCTGGATTAATCATTTTATGTGTCCTAATTCTGATTTTTTCTTGCATTACTAAAGTTCCAACAGACAATCTTATATTTAGAACTTCAATCAAAACAAGTAAAGAGGAAGCGAATTTCGATTTACTTACAAGCTCGGACTCAGATAGCGATAAGAGCCATCTAACATCTTCACGCCTGTTACCGCCCACTAACACTTCTTTATCCATGCTAGAGCTAACCTACTGGTTGACAGACAATATCAAGGCCTGGAATCCATGGTAAAGAAGAATATTTAGAAGATTAAAAAAAAAATTATTCCCAAACTCATAAACCATGACATTCAGTTGCGGCCAGGATAGGTTGGCCATCATATGGCATTCCTCTAATAATACCCTATCTTGTTGCATTTTTGTGCTATAGTTAGAAAAGAAGTTGGCCATCATATGCTTGATCTTGCATTTCTATACTGTAGTGCATGCCCTCCAATGCAAAACTAAACATCTAGTAGATTATTTAAGTGTTTACAATCTTCCTGGATTTTCCATTGCAAGTAATCCCAAACCATACTGAAACTGGATCGAAATCACAAAGGCAGAATTCATGATTCACACCCTAGATCAACTACAAAAAAAAAAAAAAAACAAAAACAAAAACAAAAAAAAAACAAAAATTTTCGACCCCAAACCCTAAAATTTATTATTCGAAATTGGAAGCTTCAACCCATGATTTGAGTTGGATTTCACACCTAGATCACTAATCCCACTCAATAAGAAGTAATTTGATAGATATGATTTTGAAATCTAGGGGAAAACCTACCCAAAATTTTCGAAAGAAGAAAACTCACCTTAACCCGGACCCGACTGTACGCCCAACTCCGGCCACCGCCTGCACCGCCGATGCCCCACTCGCCTTCGGTCTCCGCCCCTCGGGAGTTACCAGTTGCCCGCCGGTCTGCCCTCCCTCTGCAATCGCTCGTCTCCCTGTTCGTGTATCGCTCGTCTCCCCTCGCGAGTTGAGGTTCGTCTGTTGGTGTATCGCTCAATGGTTGAAAATGTTAATGAAATGCCTCCACAAAAGTTATTAATATTACCATACTCACCCTTCTATAAATCTAAAACATAATTATTGGACAAATTCAAACTTGTGAGTGCGTGACAATACATTTCGAAACCTCAGGGTCACCAGACGAAATATCTGAAACTTTTTTTACCACGTGAAATACGCGTAACCTCAAGGTTACCAGGCGAAATTTTCGTTTTTTTTGTTTTTGATTACTTCGGACTCTTGTAATTTTTTTTAATGGACTCTTATAGTTGAATCCAATGTCTCGGGTTCATCCAATTTTACTTTTCTTTTCCTCAGTCTTTTCCTAGGTGGGATGGTGTATGAGTCGGGGGACTCACCACTATGGGTGAATTAATAAAGGCGAAAAATATGGACATTCTAGTAAACACCTCAAATTTATATTGTTTAAAATTTACCTTTTTTTATCTTTTTACATCTCAACACAAACACACTATGATCGAGTAGCTCGCAACTCTTCTTATTTCAGATTTCTCTGTTGTCATATTAGTGTTTAGTGGAAATAAATATTGAATAAAGTGTCTTAAAACGATTTTAAAAGAACAATTCATTTATAATTTCCATCATTTATTCCAAGTCATTTCTATTTGAAATTTTATATGTATAAAATGATTTTCAAATATACACATTTCCTTAATATCGTTACTCTCTTATTTTTAACAGTTTCAAGTTCTTTTTTTTTATAACCAAAGCATAACGTATGGACACACACACACACTTGACCAAGATAACCAACTATAAAGGCCCATTTGCATAAATAATCCTTTTGGTTGCAATCTTTGCATGCCTAACCCCATCCGAAAAAAATTTGCACAATTCCGGATATCCGAATTTTGGGTTTAACCGGTAGCAAGTCATGAGGGGGAGACTGGACATTGTGAGTTTGACAGCTAGACAAGTGAGAGGCAGAGAGAGAGGGAAAAGCGAAGAAAAGACAGAGTGTGTGTGTGTGTGTGAGATGTGTGTGTGAGAGAGAGGGAGAAAATCTGCAGGATTATTGACAAGACACACACATAGAGAGAGAGAGAGAGAGAGAGAGAGAGAGAGAGAGAGAGAGATGGAGAGAGCAATTGAAAGGGGGGCTACAGTAAAAGGAGGGAGCCAGATGCTTCCCGCCCAGTGATGGCGCCAAAACAAAAAAAGGGAAAGAGAAGGGAGGAGGGGGAGTGTATATAAGCATTGAAGAATTTCTGAAGGAAATCATTAGTCCTCATTAATGAATTGCAGGGGAAATTGAACTTCGGGAAGGAGAATGATCGGCATGGGATTTGAAGAAAGAGGTTTGGTGTCCAATGATTTGGGGCCTATATAAGGAGATCAGAGGAGTGATGGGAGTCACATTTAATCACAAAATATGAAGAAAGAGAGAGAATCCATTGAAGAAGAAGCAAGTGGGCCTGGGTTCAGTAAACGGTTTACTTGTACGAAGCTACTTTTCACTGGACAGTTAAATCCTACCCACATGACACGTGTTGGAAGTTACTGGACATTCCTCTGGTCGGATATAAAATGGGTAAGTGTTGTCTCTATGTATGGTAAGTGTTGTTTATATGTAATTATTGCAGTAAAAATGATTTTCTATCTCCCTATGTAATGCAACAGGGGAAAAACCATCAGTTTGTATCACTGTATTGTTTGGAGGATGGTGGGCGTGTGAAGGCGACACTTGGAGCCATTGACCTTGGTAGCTCCTCCGACGAGGATGATGCAATCCCAAAAGTGGTTAAACCTGAGCACGGTAGTTTTGGTCCGACGAAGTTTTGGTCATTGGATTATGAGGCGGAGCGAGCGGTGAGGGAAGTCGAGAAAGCATACGAAAGAGGAAAATGGAAGTTGAGAGCTTCTCCGAAGCCTGCTGAAAGTGAACCAATGGTGGCGGGGAACCCATTGGATCCCATCCAGTGCGGTATTAAGCTCCGGGAGGGACAAATGTTTCGGAGCAAGGAGGATGTGCAGGAACTCGTAAGGTGGGCGGGTCTAACTCGCTGCTTCACGACGAAGGTGAAGAAGTCAACGACGATCTTGTATGTTGCAGTGTGCGCTGCTTCCAAGTGCAAGTGGTCATGTCGGGCTTCGACTTACAAGGATACGGGGTTATGGATGATCCAAAAGCTTGTGGACGAGCACACGTGCGGGCTGAACGAGGCGGTCAGACAAAAGCGCAGTGCGACATACACGCAGCTGGGGCAGCGCCTTGTCGATAGGTATGTCACCCTATACGTAAGGCTTAATTGGACTCTTGACTAAATTACACTGGACAACAACCAATATAAACTAGACATACTTAGGCAGTAACTGGACACACAACAATTCTAACTGGACACCAACCGATATACACTGAACATACGTAAATAGAAACTGGACACACAACCATTTTAACTGGACACCCGTGTGTGATTGGGCATGTGCAGTTTCGTAGGGTCAAAGAAGCCCCTGGTTCCGGAGCAAGTGCAGTCCATGATGAAGTCGCAGTTGGGGTCACATGCAGCTATTGGAAGGCGCGCCGAGCCCGGTTGAGTGCGAGGGACAACGTGTACGGAACGGACGAGGAAAGCTATCGGAGAATGTACTCGTACATGTACATGCTAGAGCAGGCCAACCCTGGGACGTACACGAGGATAGAACGCGACACGGATGGGCGATTCAAGTATGCGTTTGTGAGTCTTGAAGTGTGACGGAGGGATATCCCCAACCTACGAAAGGTCAGTCCTTCCGTAAATGTAACATGACGCGCATTTTCTTTCAACATGCCGCTCACATTAATAAGACATGACATATGTTCGATTACACATGACACCTCTAACGCCTTAAGATGTTTCTTCTCCATGCTATATCGGTGGACGGGGGATTCTTGAAGGGGAAGTTTCGAGGGTGCTTGCTATTTGCTACCGCACAAGACGCTAACCACCACATTTACCCTATCGCCTTTGCCATGGTTGACGGCGAGAATGATGGATCTTGGGGTTCTTCTTCATGCAGATGTTGCGTATCGTTGAAGACACGACTGATCTGGTGTGGGTATTTGACCGCCACATCAGCATCCTAAAGGGCATACGGGATAGCTATGTATTCGCGAAGCATGGCATATGCACATGGCACTTATTTCAAAACGTCCGTTTCCGGTTCAAGTGCGGGGGCATGCAAGACAAATTCATGACGGTGTGTAGAGCTTACACATACGAGGAGTTCCAGGCGTTGTACGCGGAGTTCTGTGCACGGGTTCTCGGAGCAGGCCAATACCTTAAGGAGGTGGGGTTCAGCAACTGGGCAAGGGCTTTCTACACCGGGAATAGGTACAACATCACAACCACTAATAACTCCGAGTGCTTGAACTCGGTGTTAAAATATCCTCGGGATTTGCCGCTAACAGCCCTTGTAGATGCCATCCTTGAGACCGTCGGCACGTGGTTCGCCAAACATAGGGTGACAAGCTCCGTCCAGAGGAAAGCCATAAGCGACTGGGTTGGTAACGCCATCAGAGCAAACTTTGTGCAGTCCCTTTCCATGGTCGTCAGACAGCTGAGTCCTCATGAGTTCGAGGTACGCAAGGGAACCTCCACCTGGCTTGTAAACCTAACGAGACGTTTATGCAGCTGCAGACGCTTCAACGTCGACCAGTACCCATGTTCGCATGCAATCGCAGCATCCCAATTGCACGGGGTGGATGTGTACTCGCTCGTCAACGACTTGTACAAGGTAGACGCGTGGCGTGCGTGCTACAAGGACGTGATCTACCTAGTCCCGTCGCGAGACACTTGGAGGGTACCCCAGGCAATCGCCAATGAGACTTGCCTCCCCCCCTATCAAGGTACGCCCTGGCAGGCCGAAGACAACGCGGTACCCGTCCCAGTGGGAATGGAAGTTCCCGAAACGGCGCCGCACCTAATAACCGTCTGCGACATACTTGGTCGACCACACGGAGAAGGCGTCGACGTCGGCCCTGATCATCAGACCCAAGGCCACGACGTCAACCCCCACAATGACCTTCTTCCCTTTGGCGCCCCGCGGCTTCTTGACCCCCTTCGTGACTTCGTCAACCCCCTCCTTTTCCTTGTTCCCCTTCTCAACACGCGGCTTCTTCACCGGCTGAGTGACTTCGTGCCCATCGAACGTCGCAGGCGCTCGCCTCACCCTTCCCCCCTTACGCTGAAGGGGAACGACGACCTCATCATGCGCCTCCTATGTTGGTAGACATGACACAAACTTCAAATAACATGACAAATACGTCACATCACATGACAGTAATAGTAACACGACCTACCTCAGGGGTTGTCTGTGTGGTGGGTGCTTCTGGCTCAGAGATGGTTGCCGTGTCCCCAGGCTCTTTCGCCTCAGTCTAAGAGCCCTCAGCTAACACCTCGGCCACATTAGCTCGGTCCTGATACATGACAACACACCGTTGTTGACATGACAACTAACTGACTTCACATGACACTGGGCGTCAGATGGCTTACCTCAGCGGTTGTGACGGTGGTGGCTGCTTCTGGCTCAACACCGGTCTCTCTTACCATTTCCCCTTTCCTTGTGCTATCAGTTTAACCCTTTTCCTTCAAAACTTCGTCTCCCTATGCACAGATGGAAAAGAACTTAGTGTCGACACCATTGTCAACACTGACATCGCAGTACGACAGGGATGACTTACCTGTGTGGTGGGTGTTTCTTTGGGGGGTTCTTCTGGGTCAGCATCCTTCTCCATTTCGATGTCCCCATGGCCTGTGCCCTTATTCTTACCCTTCTCTTTCAGATAATGAGTTCGTGTCACCGTCATTCACAAAACTGATATCACACTTTCAGTTAGAGTACTTACCTCAGAGGTTGTCTTGGTGGTTTCTTGTCCATCTGCATCGGTTCCCGATTTCTGGCCCATTTCCTTTACAGTTTCGTCACCCTACGCAAATATGCGAATGACGTTACCATGACGCCTATATTCTTATACATGACGATTGTGTATACTAACATGACAAATTGAACATCTTACCTCCTTCGACTGCACCTCAACATGTTCGGTTTCCTCCCCATGGGTTCTATCCCTTTCCTACGAGTGTGTCACCTCGTCCTCGCTTTGCTTCTTCCCCATCACCTCCCTTCTCAGCTCCTGCATCGCCACCGCAACCCTTTGCATCCTCTCATTAAACGTTGCCATTATGCTCCTCCCCAGTTCATTCATCTTAGACAAACTCATTGACACATCCACTTGGGTAGCCGTCGTACTTCCCTCACCCTGCGTGCCTGACCCGGATGCTTCCGTCGTGCTCGGCCCATGTCGCGCTTTGAACTCCTCCACGAGGTCGTCGAAGAACTTATCCGGCTTTTTTGTCACGAAGTTGGCGCCAAGGACAACCCCCTTCCGCACCTCCTCGGCATTCGGGAGGAGGACTGTCCGAACAGCGTCAACCTCATCGAATATGCCCAGCTCATCCTTCGACTGCTGGATGAGGGAGGCAAGAGAATCGTAAATGATATTGTGCTCTTTCGACTTATACCGCAGGCACCGAGGGTAGAGTATGTTGTCGCTGGTGGCAGCAAATTGCCTTGCAACTGGGCGCAGAGCCTCGTACACCCACAACTACAAAAAAAACCCAGGTGATGACATGTCGACACTTTGCATATAATCGTGTTTAGTTTGTATTTTACATTGCACATTGACCATGCCCAGTGAACATGACTAAATGTCCAGTATAAATAAATAATTGTCAAGTGAGCTTCCTATACATGCCTGGAATGCAAGGGGGAAACCGGCTAACAAGTACGACGGGCGAGAGCCGCTGACCCCGTGCTGAAGCTTGCGCTCAACAGCCCGGTAGAGGAACTCGTGGGTTCGTTCGTAGCACAGTCGCCCCCACGAGTAACGCAAGAACGCCTCAGTGTCAGACACCATGTTCACAACCCACCCTTGAATATAGTTACGGGGTTCCTTCGCGAAGAGCACCCCCTCCACCAGCATTATGAGCGCGAAGTTAAAGCGCTTGGCGGGGGAACGCTCGGACTTCATCGCCACTTTGTACTCCAACTCGAAGTCCTCCATCCTCATCTTCTCCACCCCTAAGAACTCTAAGCAGGCATCCTTGTCCGCCTCAGTGTCCACGGTCCGCAACACGTTTGATGAGCACTTCAGTTCGGTCACAAGCGCGAACTCTGCGATGGAGAACCGGACTATGGACCCCTGGATCATGTACCAGGTTTCATGCTCATTTTTCGACCGCAGCTGTCGCTGTAGGACGTAGTGGACTAGCTGTGCTGAGAACTCGACTTTGGAACCAAGCCTCGCAATGTCGCCAAACTGGGTTTCACCCAAACGGTTCCAGTCTGAGGTGGTCGAGGACCGGTCGAGCTTTAAAAGGACCTGGGGCCGGGCGTATTGATTGCACCGACACTTGAAATGCCGGACCTCGGGGACGGCATATATCGCCTGCACGGTGGGGTGGAATGTTAGAGCCACTCATCTGTAAAACACTCTACCTTTGTTCGACACTACGCAAACCATACCTTGCCTGTTGTCGGTGTCTGCGTAATCCTTCTTTCTCCTGAACCAGTCATATTCTTCTTTGATACCCGGCAGGTTGGGGAACAATACTTTAGCATTCTGCAAACATTTGCTCATTATCATCGCACCAGTCAGAATGCACATGACGGTAAGTTTATATAACATGTCACCTGAGCATTATAACATGACAGAAACCATATCTCACCCTATACTTATCACACTCCAAGTAAATTTCTAGCCTCACCATATCAGATGTCACCGTATTCAGAGAAAAATTTGTAACCATTTTATAGCTTCCACAAAATATACGTCGCGCAAGTTTGCACATTAACATGACAGGAGAACTATTAACATGCCAACTAAATATTCAAAACATGACATGATAGAATGTAACAGCATTTACATTCAATAACTTGTTCCTGAAATTTTTTAACCCACATAAACGTTCCCCAATTTCCCTCTATCTATAACAATCTATCCAATTTCCCCAATCTCACCAATTTCCCCATTTTCCCCAATTTCACCAATTTTTCAAAATTCACACATTACATGTGTCGATTTTCCCTAATTTGCTTCCCCATTCATGGCCTTAACCATATCATCACGGCAATGGTACTTTCCTTCTCTCCCCGTCGCGAACACCCCCCATTCCCACATTTCCACCCATTGTTTTCATACTTGACGCCGATTACTTCCTTCATGACAGGGGCGGATATTCCACCCGTTCTTTCATCTAATTGCAAACAATAGCAAACAAATTAGGTTCTTCAATTGGTCCCTCCTCCTTTCAATTTCTGCAATCGGTACTAAATTGGTAGAGTTAGGGTTTACTTACTTGAAAACCGTCGGTCCCTCTCTTCTAAACGCTGTCGGGGTGGTCTTCTAAACGTTCTCGGGTTTACTTGCTTGCAAACCGCCGGCTTCTTCTCCTCCTTACTCGCAGGTTCGTCTTCTTCCTTGGGCTTCTTCTTCTCCTTACTCGTATCTCGAATGGCGGTTTCCTGCCTATTGCCCTCCCTCCTCTCTGTTTTACACACAGTTGGAAGTGACATGTTTTTAAAAAACTGCCCTCTCTCTCCTCCTCCCTCCCACGCTCGCTCTCTTCCTTCTTTAATTACCCCCAACCACCGGTTTCACCCCCTTTTTTCGACCGGCTGCCTTGTAATTTTTTAAGTGGGAGAGTCTAACCCTTACAAATTGAACCAGATAGTGGATTAGGTGTGCAAATCAAACCGGGTTGGGGGTTATTTACTAGATTCTACAATTCCCTCCAACTATAAGTCTATACTTAATTTGTAGTCACCATTAAAAAAATGTCATTAGAATTTGGACAAACAAAAAAGGTGTCATTATTTTGGGCGAAAAAACTAAAGCGGCGTACAAATTCATAATAGAGCTACAATTATTGGAAGGAGGGTTAGTAAACCCGTGAATCTGCCTTGTCTTATACTCATCTCACTAATTAGTTTTTCTTATTATTATTTAGTTATTTAATTCTTCATAATTTAGCTAATGAGCTCAATAAAATCCGGAAAAAATATCTCTTAGTTGGTATTCCATATCTTATAAGAATTTTTAATTATAGGTTTTGTGACTACAATGAAACAAGATTTGAGACTTTATATCACCTCAATATATAGAATTTCTCAAAACTATATATAAGTGTTAAAGTTGGATTTACACTTACCTCCAAGGATAAATTTAAGTTCACAAATAATTCTTGTCATAGATATTCGAGTTCGATTATTGAGAATATAGCATTTTTAAAACCTAGCTATAAGATCGATGTATAACATTTTATTCGTCGTTAAATTTAGGTTCTATTATGACATCTTTTTCCTTCTAAAATCAAATAATTAAATTTGAAAAAACATACCTGGCTAACCGATAGATTTTTGAATTAAGAAAATCTAACAACTCAAAACAATAATAAACAAGAGTTTTATAAAAAAATCAATATCCATAACAAAATATTTGGACTAATAAGGTGCATAATTTACTATAGTATAATTCATAGTATAATATTTCTTTATTCCAATATACTTATATTCAGCCTTGATATTATTTGCACCTCAGCATGGCTTTTATAAGAAGCTACGCTTGATAAGCATCATTTCCCACTTCTATTTCTCTAACCCCTCTTCCTTACATATCCTAAATAAAATAAAAATTAAATTTGAAAAAAAAATAGTTTTGGGGAGAGAAAATAGAGGACATAAGAGCAAGCCCAACAGCTTTGGTAAAAAATCTCTAAAATAGAGATTAAAATATCAAAATCTCTAAAAAAAATTCACTCCAACTCCAACAGCTTCTCTATTTTACAGATTTTTACATTTATTAAAGACTATAATAAATAAATGCATTTATTAAAGATATTTGATTCTACCTTTCTAAAAACTTCATTTAAACTTAATTCTAACATTTAGCCTCACATTTTTTTGTGAACTAGTACATATTACCCATCCTCTTGCACGACATATTAACTTATTATTATTATTATTATTATTATTATTATTATTATTATTATTATTATTATTATTATATTTTTTTTTTTTTTTTTTATAGAAATCAAACAACCGAATGTTTACAAGAAGTTAGCAGGCAGCCGAGAAACAAGCTGCGCGCCAACCCCCTTAGCAATGGAAAAACAAACTCTGGTAAAAATATGAGCAGCTAGACGAGAACTAGAATCTAAGGCTAAAGAGAACAAGAAATTAGTGGGCAACCGAGATACTATCTGGGCGCCCACTCCCTTAGCGATAACAAAGCTAACTCTAGTAAAAATGTAAGCTGCAACACGAGCCCCAGCATCCTGAGATACCGAGAATTTCTGAATCCGCTTCAGCAGGGCAACAACATCTGTATCTAACTCCCCCAATGAAGAGAAGGAGAAGGGTAAGAAACCATAACCAGCCGCCATGCACGAATCCCGATACTTGGCACACTTACGCTGAACAGCATCAGCGACAACACGCCCGGGTGCAAAGTTAGACAATCCAGACTGAGTCAAAGGGGAGGATCCCGTCAGATCGACACACACATCCCGCCCTCTGTCCCAGGAATAAAGGAGCAAGTCCGCTGGACGAATGGGCTTATTACGACCATCAGCCAAACCGATATCAACCTCCTTACTGGCAGAAATCCCAGACCTGTAGCAAATATCCAATAAGGTGTCACGAACGAGGTTATGACGATGTTTAATGCCCACGGAACCAGCACAAGACACAGCATGGTCACCGTAGACATCACCCTCAAAGACCCGAGACCAAGCGGGACATGGCCTGAACACCGTAAACAATGGAACTCCCAATCGATAGCTAAGCACGCTGCGATAGGTCCTTCCATTCATAGTCTGCCCCAACCCAGAAATAGGAACTGCACGCAGCCAATCAGATGAGTGAGCACCCTGCTGAGACTTCCATAATGCCACTTGTCGTGGAGTCAATGAGAAAATAGAGTCTGATGCAGCAGCAACCTTCGCGAAATATATATCTGCCAGTTTCTTCATAAGTTTAGGGGCAGCGATTTCACTAGGATCGCGTAGAATATCAGAACTCGTGACCTCATTAAAAGAACGACAAGCATCATCAAAAGTAGGGCCAGCAGCAATGATGCCAGAAGGACGTAAGATCTTAGCCTGCAACTCAGCAGACTGCAAACGGGATGCCAGAAAAGCATAATGTATAACATCACCAGCAGCATACACCCCGAGCCCACCAAAATGGAAAGGGAAGGTGGCAAGTCGCCACTGCCAATCTCCAAATCCAGGCCCAGACGCAGTGACAATACGCTCCAAGCTAGAACGGAGTGCCACATCAAAGGAAAGTTGGGCCTCCCGAAAGACACATTATTATTATTATTATTATTATTATTATTATTATTATTATTATTATTATTATTATTATTATTATTATTATTATTATTATTATTATTATTATTATTATATTCTCACATGATATTTTTTAAAAATAAATTTTAGTGATAAATTTGATATTTATTTTAAATGGTATTAATATTAAATTTAGATTGTTACTATAAAAGTTATCATAAAATTGGATAAAATATTATTCAAATTTAATCTTATTATTTTCAATTGGTTAATATATATTTTATTATAAATTAGATTGGTGATTGATCATATATGATTAATTAATTAAATTAATTAACTAATAAGGGTTACTTTATAATTTATAAAAATAAAATCATTCCAATATGAGTTGTGAGTTCAAGTGAATATTTTTTGAAGTGAAAATTTTATAGACTAATTTTTAATGTGAATTTTATAGCATGAAATTGGATGAAATTAGTTATGCTATTTGATTTATAAAAGTTAACATAGAATTATGATGTTTTGTTTATCTATCTATATTGATTTAACATAATTAATTTATATATTATATCAAATCATATCAATTTTTTTTATTAATTTTTAAAAATAATTATATTTTTATTACTAGTAAGTATGAAATTATATTTTTTTCCTATATTATGGGTGAAAATATGGGGTTGTTTCATTAAATTCTATATAGGGACAAGTGAACATTAAATTATAGAGATCAACTTCTCTTCCTACAAATTTAGAGATTTTTTCCCTCTCTCCATCCATTTCTCTATTTTAGAGATGGGTTTAGAGAAGCTGTTGGGGTGAAAAAATGACATTTTTCTCTAAAATTTCTCATTTTCTCTATTTTAGAGAAGCTGTTGGGCTTGCTCCAAGATTTGAGCCGCAATTCTCTCCTTCCAAATGAAAATGTCTTTTGATAAGATGTCTTTTTGTCTTTTTTTTAAAACGGGAAAATTTGGCAGAATGGAAGACCTCATTCAACTAAGAGCATCCCGAACGACAAGATCAACTAACTCAGGATCGGATGGGAACGATGGTCCTGAAAAAGCATGACCAAGATGCGTCAAACAGTCAACAGCCATATTAGCATCCATGTAACATGTTTTTTTTTGTCTATTGATAAGATGACTGGAAATATATTGCACTCTAGCAGCCTAGTCCTTTTTATTTTTTTTTCTTTAAAAAATCACGCTTTAGCGGGAGAGGAATAAAGACTTAATTTTGAAATGAAATCCCAAAAATAATATTATCAATCTCTATGAAATATGTTAAACAATATTTTGAATGTGTTTTTTATTTTTCCTTTGACATTGGTGGCTTCGATAACTTTCTTGGGTTATCGATTGCACAAATAATTGAGGATGGACTCGTTAATCTAAACCGAGGCTATAACATATATACCATCGGCAATGTTCTACATCCTTCTTGCTTGACCTCGGTGAACTTTATCGAGTTGAGTACATGCATATCCTCGGTAATGTTCTACGATTGCTTGACCTCAATAAATTGTACCGAGTCGAGTGCGCGCATAGCCTCGGCTTAGATAGTCGAGCCTTTATGTTTTGACATTCTCTTTCATCTTCATCTCTTTGGAATCTCGAACAATCTTCACTCTTCACCATATTTGTTCCAACGTACCATCGTTACCTAAAATCAGCAATATAATCGGCCAACCATCATCGTAGCGCTCATCTCATGGCGGCAATTATAACAATTAAGGATATTTCATCTTTAGCCTCTGAGGATCTCTTTTAATTAACATTGGCTCTTCTAACCCTAGTTTCCTTCATCATTGTTTCTTTCAAGTCCCTCAATTCTCCTCTCCAACCATCTTCCACTCTCCTCTTCACACCCGTGTATTCTCTCGATGCACTGATTGATTTTCCGGTCGTGGTTTGATGTCTTTGACTTGCGTTGTTATTAGTGGAGTGTGGGTTATGTTTTTGTAAGCTCTTAGGCAAAAACATAATTATTTTATGGGAAAACAAATTAAAATACCCCCACATTTGGGGTATGATAAAAATACATTCTCATCTTTCAAATGTACGTAATAAAAATATCCCAAGTCCCGACCTTTGAGGGTAGTAATAATATATTACCACAGGTCAAAAATCATGGCAAGGCAGCGTACGTGCCTTTTTTCAAATTATCACTAAAATTGGGTTTTATTGTACGATTTCCTTAGGAAAAAAAAATATAGAGCACTAAAGCGGGTTCAAACCTACCGCCTATATATCTTCTTCCGTGGTCGCCCATCTTTAACTGTGTTCCCGGCAGCTCATGGTTACTCTTCAATAGCAGTCTTCCTCCCTCGTGAACCTCGTGCATGTGGTCGCCTCCTCCGACTGCATGTTGTCGTGGCCTTTCCCACTGCCTGTCGATGTGAGCATTTTTTACCTGTGCGAAAACTCATAGTAATATATTATCACTACCTTCAAAGGCAGAGATATTTTTGTTAAATTTGAAAGATTATGATATATTTTTACCCTACCCCAAAAGGTAGGGGTATTTTAGTTTTGTCTTATTTTTTTAAAAATGAAAAAGAATTTGAGTGTAATTGTGTAAACTTTATCTTGTCAATTGATAAAATGCTATGTTACCAATATACTTTATAGTAATTTTATCATAAGAAGAGATGGATTGTAAGTTAGAGATATTTTTATTTAATAAGAGATGAAAAATATATTATCTCACCCAAGTTATAATACTACACATGACTACAAAGCATATATAGTTAACTTATGCAAAATATAACAATAAAAAATACTAGCTTGTAAATTAATCAACATTAACCCATCGAGATAATTAACTAACCTTTTCGGGTAAAATATTGTTCTTACAAGTTATAACCACAACATTCATTATCATGTAATATATATTAATCTATTTGGTTGTTTACAGTTAAAATTATTAAAATAACAAAAAACGAAAACAAACAAACTACAGCTTACAAGCACAATCTACTCAATCAGCCAACTATAGCCTCCCCATATGAACACAGAACACATGTTTCAGATTTACACTTGTTATTTTGTTCTAATAAATAATTGTCTCCATCAGTGTCTCTACCTTCTTCATGCACCCTATAAAAACCCCTCTCCCCACTCCAAAGTTTCATCACATCCAATACAATCTCTTCTTTGCACTCACAACAACTCTTCCTACAACCATACCCTAGAAATGGCTTCCAAGAGCTCTTCGGTCGCCCTCTTCTTCATCCTCAACCTCCTCTTCCTTGCACTCGTTGTCTCTGCATGCGACAGTGGGTGCGGCTCTGGTCCCAAGCCTAAGCCCAAGCCCAAGCACACCCCATCCCCAAGCACAGGCTCGTCATCTGGGACATGTCCCAGAGACGCGCTTAAGCTTGGAGTGTGTGCAAACGTGCTCAACGGATTGCTTAACCTCACCATCGGAAAACCACCCAAGGAGCCATGTTGCAGCCTCATCGACGGTCTTGTTGACCTTGAGGCTGCAGCTTGCCTCTGCACCGCCATCAAAGCCAATATTTTGGGAATTAACCTCAATGTTCCGATTTCGCTCAGCCTCCTCCTTAACTACTGTGGCTACAAGGTTCCGACTGGATTCCAATGTGCCTAAAACACCATGGATTTAAGATGGATGCTTTGGTTACCCGCCTAGGGTTAACCTAGTTATTGTTGGTTAATGTTTACTTGGTGTTCTTTGTTGGTTGATATTTGATTTGATTTGATATATTCATGTAATTTTGTAATGTGTTAATTTGTCAACTATCAATAAAGTGGGTGTTTATTTTTATTTTTATTGTAATATTTGCACTTTAATCAATGGTTGGATCAATATTTTCCCGTTGAGGACTTGAAAATGCAACTTGTAATATTGTTGCTTAACCACTAGCTAAGATTATATAGGTAATCAAACTATCTAAACCTTCATCCAATCGAGATTCATTTATATGGTATATATAATTAGCGTTTAATTAAACAAGTCGTATATATGTGGTTTGGGTTAGAGGGATTGAGAGATAAATCCTACGAATATATATTTACAATATCGGTCTTTATATATATCATATGCTTCAATGGTATAGGATAAGAATCTAAATTAAGAAAGATTTTCTAATAAAAAATTATCGATCGAAACTAGAAATCTAATTAAAAGAAAAACTAAAATAATTAAAATTTAAAATTTAATTCTAAATCAGGACTCTTGTCCTATGCCATTGGGGTATAGGATAGAAAAATCTTATGTTACACGGAAACAGAAACGGAAATCGGAAGGAAAACGGGGAAACAGCAATCCAAATTTTATAGGAAACGGAAACGTCGAGGAAACGACAACATGAATTATATGTTCATTTAAAGGTCTAAATAAGAGCAATAAAGATATCACCAAGTCATACACATAGAATGCAACAGTAGACTACAAATTAAAATGTTCAATACCATGATAAATAATGTCCTTAATCCTTAACAGAAATCAATACACACATGTCAAACATTTTAAATGTCCTTACTTCTCTTCGACTCATGAGCTACAAAGTCGGTTTGATGGCTTTGTTCAACACTATGACTTCTGTTAGGACAACTACTCGCATCTGATGATGACATAGTGAGAGCTGAGAGTGAGAGAGCACTGAGCAAGTGAGAGTTTACCAGGAGAGCACACCGAGCAAAGAGAGGGTTGGCGCGCGGAAGGGAGGAAAGTAGGGAAGACCAAAAATGGAGGAGAAGGAGGCGACAAAGCTATAGAGAAACGGGAGTTTCAGACGGGAGGAAGGGGAAACATGATTTAGAGTTTGATTTTTTTTTTCAATTATAAAATTAGTGGAAACGCCACCTGATAAGGCAGAAACGTTTCTGACCAACTTTTTTGGTCAACGAAACGGTCAAAGTTTCTGACTTCTCAGAAACGATTCTGAGACGTTTCTGTGGAGTTTCGAAGTTTCTTTCTAGAAATGTGAAACCGCTATGAAATGAAGTTTCGGGGTATCATACGAAAAATCGTTACAATATAGATCCATTAGTTTAATTTTAAAATGATTTTTATTTTTTTTGAGAAAAGGGCTATCATGTAATTTGGATCATTTGATTATGAGTTGGATATATACTCTTTTTCTGAAAAAATCCAGATGAAGTTTTGTTTTTTTGGGTTCAAACAGGTGAATGTAACTAGTAACTAATAATAACAAATTTAGTAAATTTCGAATAATCCAATAATGGAATATAATATTCTCAAACGAAAGCAAACTCAATGATCGAGCCAAAGACAAAGGTAGTTCAAGAATTGCACTAAATAGGGGGAAGAAGAAGAATATACTAGAGATACAACCAAAGGGGGAAACATGAAAGATGCGACCCCAACATCCCCTAGCCGCACAAATTAGCTAGCCCTCAACTCTAATAGTGTCTCTCTATCGTGTCCGATTTTTTGCCATATCCTCTAGTCAAATATCTTTCTCGGCCTTTTGGCTAAAATCAAGTATAGTATCTGTTCTTTTCTTATTCTCGATCTGGTCCAAAGCATGTAAGATCATATTTAAATACGTTTCTCAAACTCATCTTAAACTGTGAAAGTATTTAACAAGGATTGAAGAGGAACTTATAAATTTCTTATTAACCTCAATGGGTAGTACTTGGAGGAAAAGTCATCTCTTAAATCGATCTATCTATAAAGAATGATAGAATATATATGCACAAGATAAACACATTCGATCTTTACTAGAAAATATTCTAATGGATAAATTTTATCCTAATACCCCCGTTCATGGATGAGCAGTGACATAAAAATTGTGTGAAAACATGCTAAGATCACTAAATGTAAGATGCAAAACAAGCAAAATTCATCAAGAACAGGCCAACACAGGACACTGTTTTATCATTAAATCAGAGAATCAAAAATGGCTTGTCATAGCCTTCATTTAGTGCGGCTGCAATCCCCAAAACCCTACTAATTAGGAAGGGAGAATGCCAGCTTTTATAGTAGGGTAATACACCAGGGCACATGAGTCACCAAACGGAGACGAAAATCCTTATTACATAAGACGACAAAGCTACTGAAAATGTAAAGGAAATGCAGCTGAAATGAAGCTCAAATTCAGCTAAGGCAATGAAGGAATAATGAAGATTATAATGAAGACATATAATCTTCATATCCCCCCTTCATGATGGGCGTGAGGAGAAACCAACAAGACCCAACTTGAGAGATAGGAAGTTGTGTTACTTTTCACCAAGAGGTTTTGTAAGATTAATAGTTGCAATCTGTATCCCAGTTCTAACATGTTGAGGGAGCACAAAACCTTCTTACAATTTCTCTCTTACATAGTGACAGTCAATTTTGAGGTGCTTAGTCCTCTCATAAAACACAGGGTTCTAAGCAATATGGATGACAGATTTGTTGTCACAATAGAGAGGAATGGGTAGTGGGACAGATAACTTCAATCTCTGCATAACTCCTTCAACCCATATCAATTCACTTGTAGTGGTTGACATGCTCCTGTACTCAGCTTCTGCTGATGATTTTGAGACAGTGACTTGTTTCTTTGTTTTCCAAGATACAAGGGAATGTCCAAAGAATACACAATAGCATATCAAAGACCTTGCACTGAACTAGCATGTCCCCCAATCAGCATCACAAACAGCAGTGAGGCTTACAGCAGAATTTTTGGAATAAGAAAGACCAACTGATATGGTCCCTTTTAAGTATCTCACAACATGGAGAGCAACATCATAATGTGGTTGTCTTGGTTCAACCAAGAACTGACTGAGGTGTTGCATGGCATAAGAAATATCTGGTCTAGAAAGATTGAGAAATAACAATCTGCCTACAAGCCTTCTGTATGTTTCTGGATTATTCAAAATAGTACCCGAATCAGTGGATAATTTCAAGCCTCTTGCTAGAGGAAATAAAGCTGCTTTGCATTCTGTCATCATACAATCTTCCAAAATGTCAAGAATGTATTTTCTCTGATGTAAAAGGGGGCCATTTTTATCATGAAGGATCTCTAATCCCAGAAAGTATCTTGCCTTCCCAAGATCTTTGATAGTGAAGGCCTGATGCAGGGAATCCTTGGTATGTTGTATCACAGATTCATCATCTCCTGTGATTAAAATATCATCTACATAAACCAAGGCAACAACAATACCTGATGGCACAAGCTTGACAAATAAAGAGTAATCTTCACAGGATTGAACAAATCCTAAATTCATCAAGAATTTGCAAAGTTCAGAGTTCCACTGTCTAGATGCTTGTTTCAATCCATAGATTGATCTTTTTAACCGGCAAACCTGACCAGGTTTCTGTACAGGATCTCTCTCAGAGGGAATCATATATACTTTCTCTTCAAGCTTTCCATGCAAGAAAGCATTGTTCACATCAAGTTGGTACAATGACCAGTTCTTGACAGTTGCAACAACAATAAGAATTCTCATAGTAGCAAAATTTGCCACAGGTAAAAATTTGTGTTTATAATCTTTGCCTTTAATCTGATTATAACCCTTGACAACTAGTCTTGTCTTATATCTTTCAATTGTCCCATCTGGTATATACTTGATCTTATAAACCCACTTACTGCCAATAACTTTCATTCCACTTGGAATATCAGTCATTTCCCATGTGCCATTTTTCTCCAAGGCTTGCAATTCAGTTTCCATAGCATCCACCCAGTTAGGATTCTGAACTGCCTGCTTATAAGTGTAAGGCTCGGGCTCAGCAGCCATACAAGCAAAGGAATGAACAATACTTGGATCATATTGGAGATCATCTCCTAAACATTCAGCTAGAAAAGACTGAGACATGGAGTTTCTTTGTCTGTCATTTGCACAAATAAAATCATTCAACCTTCTAAATAGAATGTTCTCTCTGGTTGAACTCCTCAAAGGGGGGAAAATAGTCATATCTTGTAATAATTCAGACGTCATATGAGTAGTATGACCATCAGAAGCCAGAGAATCTGCTATTTGTGAAGGCAAGAACTGTGAACTAGATTCTGACTGCACTGGCTCAACTATATGAGGTGTCATAGAACTAGATGTGGGCACTGTATGAATTAGATAATCATCATATGAAGTAGGATTAACCAAAGAAGAGACAAGACATCATGAACACTTACGGGTTCATCAATAACATTATCATTCTTGAAAGGAAATACACCTTCCTTACAAATCACATCTCTACTATGAAAAACAACTTTTGAATTAAGGTCCCACAATTTATATCCTTTCTGGCCAAAAGGATAGCCTAAGAGGACACACCTTCTGGCTTTAGCTCCCATTTTGTCTCTCTCTGAATGAGCAACTAGAGCATAACACAAACTGCCTATAATTCTCAATTCAGCTTAAGTAGCAGGTTTACCAAATAATCTCTCATGAGGAGACTTCCAGTTCAATATATCTGTGGGCGTCTTGTTGATCAGGTGAGTAGCTACCAGCAAGCACTCTTCCCAAAACTTAATAAGCAAGCCTGCATGAATTCTGAGACACCTTGCTGTCTCTACCAAGTGTCTATGCTTTCTCTCCACCCTACCATTCTGTTGTGGAGTATAAGGGATTGATTTCTGATGGATAATGCCCTTAGATGCAAACAACTCTATGCACTGTCTCTGCACAAATTCAGTGCCATTATATGTCCTTATGACCTTTACTGAATGAACAAATTGATTTTCTACATACTTGAGAAAATCTTTGATAGTTTGCAACACCTGCAACTTACTTTTCAACAGGAAGGACCAAGTAACCCTTGTACAATCATCAAGAATAGTAAGGAAGTAAGAATAGCCATTGTAAGTAATAGATTGATAAGGACCCCACAAGTCCATATGCATTAAATCAAAGGGCTTAGCTTCAATATTCAAACTTCTCTGGAAAGGAAGTCTATGATGTTTTGACAACACCTGCAACTTACATTCTTAAATGTCTTAACTTAGAGACAGAACTATGACCAATTCTAGCATGAACGGTTTGTAAATCAACACTAGCTTTATTACAACTTTTCATTCTCCACTTCTCCGTGTCACTTGAAGAAGGTGATTTTGAAAAGAACTTGTAGAGACCAAGCTTTCTGACTCATGACAGGATCACCTTCTTAGATCCACGGCCCTGAAAATAACAATAAGTTTTGGTGAATATAGCAATCAAGTCAGTTTCATCAAGCACTTTTCCAACTAACAACAATCTGTACTTAAAGTCAGGAACTAGCAAAACATCACTCAGAGTAATGTGATCTGTCAATTGCAACATTCCCATCTCAGTGACTGTTTTGATGAAGCCATCTGGCAATCCAATATGAACAGGCCTATTTAACCTTTTTTTGTTGAACAAAACATGAGAATCAGCAACCATATGGTCTGTAGCCCCAATATCAATTATCCATTCAACAGACATAGTACCTTGTGACACACTATTTGCAACTGTATGAGAAATCATACCTGCAAAGTTTGCAAATGATCCAGTACTGCTCTCTTCTTGATTTCTTCCTCTCATTCTCTTTAGTAATTCTTGGTAAACTGCATTTACCATAACATAATCAACATTTCCTTCTCCTGCATCATCATCTAAAGGACTTCCTTGCATTTGGTTGCCAATTGACCCTGTTGTGTAAGCTGTACTCTTACTGGGAACTCCATTCTTCTCTATTTCTTTAAGCTCCTTAAACCAATCAGGAATTCCATGGAGCTTGAAACATTGCTTTGTCATGTGGCCTTTCATACCATAATGAGAGCACTTAGAGACAAAATGGAGACAAAATGGAGACAAAAATCCTTATTACATAAGACGACAAAGCTACTGAAAATGTAAAGGAAATGCAGCTGAAATGAAGCTCAAATTCAGCAAAGCAATGAAGGAATAATGAAGACATATAATCTTCATAGATGGACAACAAACTAAAAAAGCAACTAGTACCAATAACCTTGGTAAACACATCAGCAATTTGATCTAGAGAGTGGATTGCAGACATGATGGACAACCATATCATTAGATTCAACTTAGCTTGCTCTAAAACAAAGTAATAGTCAATTTTGACGTATTTAGACCTTTGATGATGAGCAGGATTGGTAGAAATATATGTGGCACTAAGATTATCATCACTTGAAAGAATTGGCGGGTGAACCACTAGAACGGTACTTGTAGCTCACGAAAAATTTGACGAATCCAAATCAATTTAGTCGCGGTGAAGGCATGGCACGATATTCCACCTCACACTGAACAACAAATTGTTGTTTACAGGTTAGAAAATATCCTAAAATCCTAATAGGCCGCCTTCTTCTATATCGATTGAACACGAACTCTTGAAATGTGACAGTGACACATACGCACAAACTAACGTGCGTGGATCTCTCTCATGCTCATTCTCAACCCTTATAAGCCTTATATATGCCCTTTTACTTTATTACTGATAATCTCATTTATGATCTATCCAGTGTATCACTAGTTAAACTATTAGTCGGTTATATGGAAAAATAAAATAAAATAAAATAAAATTACTTAGCTTGTAAATTAATTAACCGTATCACGGGTATAATATTGTTACAAGATACAAATACGATCCATCAATTTGATTATTTACAATTCACAAAAAAACAAAAGCTTACAACCATAATCTACTTCATCAGCCAGCTATAACCTCCCAATGCCATATGAACACATGCTTCAGATTTACACTTAATTCTTTTTTTTATTTTTTCTAATAATAAATTGTCCCCCTCAATATACAACTTCTCCATGCACCCTATAAATAGCCCTCTCCCAGCCTCCAAATTTCATCACATCAAATACAAACCCCTTCTTTACTCTCTCATATATATCTCTTCCTATCCTTAGAAATGGCTTCTAAGAGCTCTTCGGTCGCCCTCTTCTTCATCCTCAACCTTCTCTTCCTTGCACTCGTCGTCTCTGCATGTGACAGTGGGCATGGCTCTGGTCCCAAGCCCAAGCACACCCCATCCCTAAGCACAGGCTCGTCATCTGGGACATGTCCCAGAGACGCGCTTAAGCTTGGGGTTTGTGCAAACGTGCTCAACGGATTGCTTAACCTCACCATTGGAAAACCACCCAAGGAGCCATGTTGCAGCCTCATCGACGGTCTTGTTGACCTTGAGGCGGCAGCTTGCCTCTGCACCGCCATTAAAGCCAACATTTTGGGAATTAACCTCAATGTTCCGATTTCGCTCAGCCTCCTCCTTAACTACTGTGGCCACAACGTTCCTACTGGATTCCAGTGTGCTTAAACACCATCACCATGGATTTAAGATGTTTTGGTTACCCATTTGGTCTTAACCAATTTATTGTTGGTTAATGTTTGAGTTCCTTGCTGATCTTGGCTGGTATTTGATTTGATTTGATTCGATTTGTGTAATTTTGTAACGTGTTAATTTGTCTTTGAATAAAGTGTTATTGTTGGTTAATGATGAATGCTGGATCGATTTTAATTTCCAATAGATAAATTAAGTACTTGAAAACTTGCTATATTGCTTAAACACGAACTAGCTAGGATTACAGATTTATAGGTAGGGGTGTTATTCGAGTCAAACGAGTTGAGCTTGACATGTTCAAGTTTCGTTCATTTGATAAAGTAGCTTGAGTCGAGCTGAGCCCAATTTTTAAACGAGAGCTTGAGCCGAGCTTTTTTCAAGCTTTAAGCAGTATTACATGGTTATAACATATTAACTTAAAGAAAATTTTAGAAATTCTAAAAAATTCGAGCTATTCGAGCTTAATTTGAACGATCCGAGCTTTCAATTGAACTTAAAATTATGTTCAGGCTCGGCTTGTTTAGGTAAGTAAACGAGCCCGAGTCGAGATTTTTTCGAGTCGAGCTCGAGCTTTTCAGCTCATATAACAATCAGTTTATATTAGCTATCTGACATTCAATTCATTGATGGTACCGATGTCTATTTAGTGATTTAAAACCCAATTTTTGTACTAGTGTGGTAGTAATTAGCGTTTTGTATTATACAAGGGGTATGGGTTTTGTGGAATATTGTTAAATGTCCATGGAAGGAGAACAAAAACACCGATGAAAAGAGAGAAAGCTTTGATTGAAATTGTAAATCTGTTACAACTAAACTAACTCAACTGACACAGTCACAGAGGAAGCCCTTTATAAGGGTAATCACACTGGAAACGGCATCGTTTAGGACCCACTTATTGAGTATTTACACAAAATAAACCAAAGTGTTATCACACTTACATCCCCCTCAAGCTTGGCCCGAGGAACAGAGACGATGCCAAGCTTGGAAGATAAAAACTAATGTTGTTGGGCACCAAGAGGTTTAGTCAAAATGTCGACCAGTTGCAGATGAGATTGGACATGCTGAGTACGAATGAATTGGGATTGCACCATTTCACGAATGAAGTGACAGTCGCTCCGGATATGCTTTATTTGCTCATGGAACAAAGGATTAGCAGTAGGGGTGGAAATGGGTGGGGTGATGGATGGGTGGACCCATTTTTTCACCCGACCCATCAAAAAAAAAAATTTCACCTGACCCATCACCCACCCGTTTAAGGTTTCACCCATCACCCGACCCGTCGGGTGAATCGGGTGGATCGGGTGGTTAATTGGATAAAATAAATTAAAAGAAAATGAGTCAAAAAACATACCTAAAAATCATTCATAGTCGATAATTTTATAAATTATGTTAAGGTACGAATCTTACTAAATTAATAAAAGACTTATTCATACATTATATCACTATCCTTAACTTACAAAAATTAGTATTAGAAGTTTAATACTACCTCCGTCCAAAAATACATTGCCTTTACTATTCACGCACGCTTTTTTAAGAAGGTAAAAACTATATAAAATATTAACTTTTTTATTATTTTTTTTAATAATTACAAACTTTTTGATAATAAGTTTGTAATTATTAAAAAAAATTAATAAAAAAGTTAATATTTTATATAGTTTTTAACTCCTAAAAAAGCGTGCATTAATAGTAAAAGTCCATGTATTTTTGGACGGAGGGAGTATTAAACTAAATGAGATGAATTTAACTTGGTTACTAGGCTAAAAATAAAATAATATAGAAATGATGTCCTTAGAAAACAGACTCATATGTCATTTCTTTAATATCTTTGCATGAAGAAGATTATTGTTACAAATATCATGACAAATCGGGAAAATACGATTTGGTTAATCATGCATTAATACGGTAATATGCTAACAAAGTTGTTGGAAAGAGCCAAATTGCGCGCTTACACTTTATCGGTATATGCAAAACAAATAAAAGAAATTTTAAAAAGACATGGAGTTAAACAATGCAAGTTTATATTTTTTTTAGACCTTTCTAAAAAAGAAAACACCTAGAAAATAGAAAAACTAAAGGTAGAAAAGGAGAAATGTTAGTTATGTTAAATTATACGGAGTATTATTTATATACTAGCCTCTTTTTTATAATAATCGGGTGGGCTAACGGGTGGTTAAACGGGTCGAGTGATGAGTCGGGTAATGGGTGGAAAGTATATCACCCATCACCCATTTCACCCAACCCATCAACCATCCGTCACCCGTTTTTTCCGGATTTTCACCCTAATAATCGGGTCGGGTGGGTCGGTAACCCACGGGTGATTTCAAGCCCTAATTAGCAGCTAAGCTCTAGGTAGCTTTATTGTCACAATGCAAAGGAATAGGTAAGGTCACATCTACTTGAAGATCCTTAAGCGAACCTTCAAACCAAACAATTTCGCTAGCAACAACAGACATTGCACGATATTCACTCTCTGCAGATGATTTGCTCACGATTTTCTGCTTTTTTCGTCTTCCATGAGATTAGAGCATCTCCTAAGAACATACAATAACCAGTCAATGATCGACATGTAAAGGGATAAGTTCCCCAATCGGCATCGCTATAGGCCCTGAGAGACAAATTAGAGGCTTTAGGATATAAAAGGGCCTTCTTAAAGGTTCCCTTGATATAGAGAAGGAGGAAATGGGCAGCCTGCAAATGAGGGACTCTTGGAGACGAAATAAATTGACTTTATTGCTAAACCGTGTAGGAGATGTCAGGCCTGCTGAGAGTTAAGTATAGAAGACGACCAATTAGGCATCTATACTGCTCATGTGACTCTAGAGGATCACCATCATCTGCTGAGCGTTAAGCTTCTGTTGCATTGGAAAGGAGGCAGGTTTGCAATTGATCATGCCAACATCAGCGAGGATGTTAATGATGTATTTGCGTTGATTAATAGGATCCCAGAAGCGTATCGAGCAAGCTCCATGCCCAGAAAATACTGAGCCAACCCAAGGTCTTTAATGGTGAAGGCTGAGTCAAGAGCCAATTTGGTAGTTGTAATATCAGAAGGAGAATCACCTGTGAGTAAGAGGTCGTCCACATAGACTAGAGAAACAGTGAATCTTCCATTTGAAGACTTCACAAAGAGATAATGGTCTTGTGAGGATTGAGAAAAACCCAAGGTGAGCAGCAATCAACTAAGTTCAATGTTCCACGAGCGAATGGCCTGCTTCAACCCATAGAGGGATTTAAGTAATCGGCACACCTGACCTGGCTTGTGAAGTTTGAAACCAGGAGGAGGGAGCATATAGACCTCTTCTTACAAGTATACATGGAGAAAAGCTTTTTTAATGTCTAACTGGGGCAATGGTCAATCTCTAGCAGCTGCAATGGCAAGAAGAACAAGAACAGTGGTGAACTTCGCCACCAGGGAAAATGTGTGCGAAGGTTCGATAATGTATAACAAAGTAATATAAAGATACTCTAGAAGGGGGTTGAATAGAGTATGTCGGATTTTCGCAGATAATCTCAAGACTTTTGAAGCACTGGCAAAACCCTTTGAGATTAGACGTAATTCTTAATTTCTTCTGGCAAACCTGAATCACAACAGAGTTATACAATTCGAAACAAGTGCGGAAATATGGTAAAGCAGTAAGTAAAGGACACAATGAATTGTTTACGAGGTTCGGCACGAACTTGACCTACGTCCCCGCCTAGGGTTCTTCCACAACCCTAGGATTCAACCGGCTTTTATTGATTCACAAGACTTAGGATCCTAATAGCTCACCGAGAAGCCTCTCTCCTATACAATTACAATCTAGTCAACTCACGTTCCCTTGGAATCCTAGACCAATCTAGAAGAGCCCCACCTCTCTCAGCTATCTAGTACAATCCTCTTACACTTAGTGAATCAATCGCCTAGTGTCCACTTTCTGAGTTACAAACTCTCTAGTATAACACTCACTTGAAATATATCCTATAAGCTCACTGTGTAACTCTCAAATGCTTTGAAACAAAATAAATGACACTTAAGAACTTAGCAGAGAGCACACGAAGAAGACAGATTTGACTTGAAGGCTTGAGTGTATGAAAGCTTGTGTTCAATGAATGTGTCTCTGTCTTCCCTTCATCCTTTTCTTTATATTGAACAAATCGGCGCCTCTTTCAAAGAAGGATCTTCACCAACGGCTAGAGCAGATCATGGCCTGAGAGGTAATCTTCACAATCTTCTATTTGGGGAAACTCGGAAGCCATGATTTCCGATTTGATTCTTCTCAACTTCAAGCTTTAAGAAAGGAGATATTTATTCAAAAAACTTGCTGAAATGTTAGTGCATAATATCTGGCAATATATTAATAATAATAGCATATAATAATATCCACAAATAATAATCATAAAGTACAGGTTTTGTGTTTCATCAACACAGTTGTAGCTTCAAGACCTTTGACACAAACTGAGTGTCAAAGCCTTTGAAACTATTTCCGATTTTCATCAAGGGAGTGGAGTTATCAATCTCCCCCTTGATGAAAGACAAAACCTGTGCATCCCTGCAACTTATTCAAGAAATATATTATAAGCAAAATCGGACTAAGTACCTGCATGGGTTAGACAAATGTTGGATCATAATTTTAAAGTCAACGAGAAACATCCAACAAAGTAAAACAAAACAAGGTCTTCCAAGACCCTTGGTTCACAACAGTTTTAAAGTCTAAACCATCATCAGATCATCTCCCCCTTTTTGTCTTTCAACAAAGGGAGGAGGGTAAAACAGTAACCAAAAGTTTTAAAGCAGTATCCAAAACCAGCAGTGTTCAAAATAGGGGTTAGGGTAGGTGTTGTGAGGAGGAAATCAAGTATGAAATATAACAAAATAGATCAAACCAGATTTAGGCCCACGCAAATAATTACAAGACTCCTCCAATGCAGTAAGAGAAAGTCAGGATCGAATCCACGAGGAAGCGTGTCAGCGTATCCTAGGCAGCTGTAAATCTCACAGAAAAGCAAACAGAAGACAGAAACAAAGGAACAAAGAAAGAAAGACAGAAATAACAAACGAAGACAAGAAATAAAACTAAAGACAGCAACTTTACTCGATCTCGACTAGCTGTTACTCGAGATCGACAACCAGCAGTGAACAACAGAAACTCAACTCGACGTAGACAAGAGCCAACTCGAGATCGACTAAGGTCTACTCGATCTCGACAAGCCCCTCCTCTGTATCGACTAAAAATGCAGAAAATATAAATTGTAGATTCGAACATAGATTTCAGAATTTCGACAGAAATAAACTCAATTTATGAAAGACTTCCAAAGCCAGGGTATCAACGCCACAATGATAACCATGCAAAGTAACATATAAAGGCATAAAAGATCATGCTTTCCATCAAAGTAACTTTCGTTACTAACAAATAGGCATATAGAGGCTTTCGCATAAACCCTAATTGTTACTAACCCTTTTCACATAATTAACCCAAGTTGCATTAAGATCATTTACGCTTCAATAATACAAACAAGGATCACCTTCAACTCTCGCAAAAGAATCATGCTCAAAGGGATAGAAGACGAATTGCATAACAAGATCTGACCTTTACCGCATCACCTTACATGGCCACCGTCGGGCTCACCCCAGCCCCAGAAGTGGGTGGACTACTCGCTCTTCATCATCAAGAAAGACATCAAATAACAAAAGAAACTAACTTGCATTGAATTAAATAAAGAAAGCTTACAACCAACAAGACAAATCCGCTTTCGCCTTTCCACTTGCTTGCCACAAATTTTCTCTCTCTACTCCTACTTACTTGAATGGAATTGTGTGTGTTTCTGAATGAATGAAAAACCAGCCCCTAGGGCTTTATTTATAGCCTCCTATTCCTTTCTATTCAAGGATAGAATATATCTATCTATATCTAAAACTATATCTAAAGGCTTAAAAGATAAATAAAAGTAATTTAGGAATTAAATCAAAAAAGGGAAATTCTATCTAAAGAGCAAAATCTTCCAAGTGTTGATAGGTGTGGATAGATGTTGATAGATCTCGGATATCTCGGACTCCTTCGGCCCCAAGGAAAGCCAAACCGCGTCGGACAACAAACAGCGTAACGCGGCTTCGGACACGGCGCTCGTCGATCTCGACCAAGGCTAGTCGATCTCGAGTAGGACTGGCGTCGACTTGGGCTGACTGGCTCGGGTAGCTCTGCTCGACAAGGCTCGGACTGGTGCTCCTTGGCTCCTCGATCTCGACTAGCTGTACTCGAGATCGAGTAGAGTTGGCTCGGCTTCTCCGTCCTCGGCTTCTCGACTTGGCACAGCTCGTCGACTCCGGACATGGCGTCAAAGTGCGGTCGATCTCGACAAGAGTTACTCGAGATCGAGTTGGCTTCCGGAGTCGGGTTGTCTCTGACTCAGTGTCCTCAATCAGCTCTGCTCGACCAGGTGTGCTCGGACAGCCTTTGTCGAGATCGAGTAGATGTACTCGAGATCGAGTAGAGTTCTCTCAGCTTTCTGCTCTGTTCTTGAAACGCACTTTTCCGAGTCCTCGTTCGTCAGATTGACGCATATGACCATGCGTTGGAAAGCTCTTTCCGAGGGCTACAACTCTCATGAAGACATCAAAGCTTGATTCAAAACGAAAAATGGTGAAAAATGGCCTTTTCTCCAGCTGCACCATTCTTAGCTTCTCCATGAGTTTCCTTTAGGCTCCAAAGTGCGTCCGATTTCTGCGAAATATGACCAAAACTTGTGTAGACCTCCATATATTGCAAATAAGTGTAAACTACACAGGTTCTGTATTATTCTAACCCAAAATGCATGAAATGTATGCAGAAATCGATATAAAATTAAGTGTAAAACATGGCAAATTAGGGTCACAACAAACACCCCATACTTAAGCTTGCTTGTCCTCAAGCAATAATTTTAATTGTCATTCAGGGGAAGAATTCAAACTCTCAACATCTTAGATTCATTCTCATATGTCCCCTGTAATCAATTACCATCCTCGAAAAGGTACTAGTGTCACAGATCCATGCATGTGCAATTATACAAAAGCAACATCTACTCACAAAAGGAGGGTTATGCAAAAACAATTCATGTGACAAAACATTAATAATCAAGAGGACTTTAATTTAGGCTCAATAAGGAGTAGATTGGTAAAAGGCTAAAGGTGGGCAGTTTTTGGCAATGTGGTGCTCTTGATCCGGGGAAATGGAGTATTTCCAAACTGAATTTCCACATTCCTTCTCCATAAGATTTATCACCTTTCATAATGCTTTTTCTCAATAATAATGCTTTTACCTCTCTAACCTTAGCACTGCCTTCTCGCGAGTCGCAAACATGGGTGTCATGAATGGCCCCGGATACTGAGTGCTTTGGACTCCTCACCCGTGTGTCCCATCTCACTGAACTATTATCTCAGCGAACAGGGTCGATCTTTGATCGGATTTTCTTTCACTCATTAAATTTTCCATATATTTCAAACAATTCCGCCAAACTCCAATAATGATAATAACAACACAAACACCATATAACATCTCCATAATGTAACATCATTCTCAACATAATCCCCGGATAGAAAATAAGGTAAAGAATGGCAATATTTAGATCATGTGGAGCAATATATGAAATAAGGAATATTATGGCTTTTGTGATGCATAAGCATAGGTAAGGCTAGGATTTCAAAATATGAGCATATATGGAAATATAAAGTCCTCCATCCTTTTATCATGCAACATGTCAAAAGCAACTTCAAATTTTACCTCCTTTCATGGTTTTAAAGAAATAATGCACTTCATTGTGACTTCCCTTTACTAGGCAATTTCATGTTATATCTCTAACGAATCCAATTTTGCATTGTCGAGTTCAATTAAAGCTTCCATGACATTAATAAAAAATTTCAATGGGGGTCATTTTTCTCAAACTTTTGGAAAACATGTAGGTATGCACATAAATCAATGATGCATTCCAAAATAGCCATGTAGCAATTCTAAATATGCACACATAATGTCAAATATGGTAATTATGCATGAAGTAAGCCCTTCCCCCACCCCATACTTAAACATTACAGTGTCCTCACTGTATAAAAACAAGGGTAAAGAAAGAAACTCACTAGACAATTGTGCAGATCTTCTTAATATCGAATAAAAGGAACCGCCTGGGCCGAGTCCGAACATAGCTTGCTTCTATCCATGGACCTGAAAAGTGTAGAAGACATATACCCATAATAGAAAAACTAAAAGTGTTCAAAACCAAAAACAAACAAAATAACGTCCAAAACTAAATGTCTATGTACAAGCTCTAGATTTTATAGTCGCTAGGCCGACTTTCCATTAAGCTCAAGGTGGCATCTGCAGGGCCCATGTAGCTTGGGCTTCAAATAGGACTCCATTCTTGTCCATCAGCTGCAATCCTCCAGAGTGGATTTTGTTCACCATGAAAGACCCCATCCTCTTCTTGTTGAATTTGTTAGGGAACCAATGATCCTTTGATTTAGAGACATAGAGCTTGTCTCCAACTTCATACTCCTTAGGCTCGTCATTGGAAATCCTACATAAGCGCACATACCAAGGCAAACCTCTCCCATGTATAGATAGATCTTTAATGGAAATAGGAGAAGAAAGATCCATACCTTGGCTTACCTTTGCAGAGACGGAATCGGGGACTACAGTGTTTGGTCGATCTCGTGTAGGAGTACTCGATCTCGACGAGGTTTCTGGTTTTGGAGGTGAGCTGCTCGAGGATGCAGGAGCTGGTGGTTGGTCGATCTCGACTAGCGTAGTCGATCTCGAGTAGGATTCGGCTCCTGGTGGTTTCAGCGTCGAGGAAGCAGGTGCCGGAGAAGCTTGGTCGATCTCGACTAGCGTAGTCGATCTCGAGTAGCCTGGCCTGTCTGGTGGAATCAGCGTCGAGGAAGGCGAAGCCGAGGCAGCGACGTGGTGGTCGATGTCGAGTAGTGTACTCGATCTCGAGGAGCCTGGCCCTTCAGTGTTGCTGCTTGACAATGCTGGTGCTGGTGGAGGCTCCTGGTTTTGGTCGAGATCGACTAGGGTCCTCGATGTCGAGGAGTCTTGGTCGACCTTGACCCCATACTTGGTTCCTGTCAAGGCATCCGAAAAATAGTTAGTCCATAACGACCTACCTTCGTCTGTGTCGACTGGATTCTTTGTGTCCTCCTTTAGGATTGCCATGATCTCCTCCACCTAGGCTTCCATATCCCTCTTTTCCAGCTCCTCAGGGGTCATATTTCTTACCTTGGGTTCCCCGCAGGTGATGTAGCCAGCTGAGATAGATTTTACCTCTTCCATTGGACCTGTATGCCTTTCAGTTTTATTAAAGGAATACTCAATTACCTCATTGCTGATGTTGAAAGTGAGCACTCCTTTCCTTACGCTTATGTTGGCATCCACCGTCGCCAAGAAGGGTCTTCCTAGAATAATTGGACAAGCAGGATCTTCTTGCATATCAACAACTAGGAAATCAGCAGGGACAAAGAATTTACCTACTTGTACTGGCACATTGTCCACCATGCCTGTTGGAATGACCACCGTGTTGTTGGCCATGTAAAGTCTAGCATCCATAGGCTCCAGGGCACCTATCTTAATCTTGGACCAAATCGTTAAAGGCATTATACTCACACTAGCTCCAAGATCACATAAGGCATTAATTTTATATGGACCAAATCCAATAGATATAGCAAACTTACCTGGATCTGGCCTCTTCTCCAGTATGTCCAAATGGCTGCACTCCTCTGTAATTTCAGCCATTGATCGCTTTTTGCTCAGAATCTCCTTCAGGAACTTGACATAGGATGGCATTTCATTGAGAGCTTCTGTGAAGGGGATGGTGACGTTGAGCTTTTGAAGCATTTTGATGAAGCGCTGAAATTTCTTTTCTGCCGGGTCCTTTGGAGATTTTGTGGGGAAAGGCAGCTTCTTTTTCTGATTTGGAGCCAGAACAGACGTCGGAGGTGCTGCAGTTTTCTCGATCTCAGGCTGACCGTCCTCGATGTCGAGTACACCATTGTCGATCTCGACCAGATTGGGTGATGTCGAGTTGCTGTGTAGTGCAGACGATGGTTTCTGTATTTTCTTCTCGAGATCGAGCAGGCCCTCCTCGAGATCGACCAAGCTCTGATCGACGTCGGCTAGCTGCTGGTCGACTTGCTGGTCTCATTTGTTCTGCTGCTTTCCAACTTCTGGCTCTTGCAGTTGATGGCCGCTTCTGAGTTTTACAGCAGCGATGTGTCCAGTCTTTCCTTTGGGATTTGGTTCTGAAGATCCTGGGAGTGACCCTGTCTGTCTGGGGACTCCTGCTGCTAGCTGGCCAATCTGTGTATCAACTGTTTTCCGCCATATATCAATTTCCCCAAGCCTAGAGTTGACACCCTGAATTTGAGTGTAGACTGAGTTGAAGGATTGCCTGGTTTCTGTATGATTTCTCCTTATCTCCTCTAAGACAGTCTGTAGATCATCCTTTTTCTGATCCCTTTCTGGATGTCCTGGAGCTCTGTAGGGCGGGGGGTTCCTAGGGGCACCTTGGTTCCATTGTGGTTGCTGAAACCTTTGGTCCCCCATGTAGCGATTGGGACCCCCTGCGTAAGCTGCCTCTTCATGGTATTCTGCCAGCCTGACTTGCTCTGTGTGTGGGCACTCAGTAGTGGTGTGCCTCTGTGATCCGCATTCTATACAAGGCTGGTTGACACAAAGATACTTTACTTGTTTGAGGAGCTTCTTATTCTAATCTCTGTAGTACTGCTCCCTAACATCTGGATCAATCTCCTTAGGGGGCTCATATAGGGGCATGGATGGTGCTGGCCTGGCGTAGGGGTTCTCCTCATAGTTGACTGGAGTCCCATACTTGTTATCATAGTTGGTCAGCTTGTCTAGAGCAGCCCATGCGTCAGGAGGCGGCATTGTCAGATACTCATAGTGAGTATATGTGTTGATTCTGTCCTTTGCAGCCAAGTCCAGAGAGTCCAGCAAACAGCGTAACGCGGCTTCGGACACGGCGCTCTTCGATCTCGACCAAGGCTAGTCGATCTCGAGTAGGACTGGCGTCGACTTGGGCTGACTGGCTCGGGTAGCTCTGCTCGACAAGGCTTGGACTGGTGCTCCTTGGCTCCTCGATCTCGACTAGCTGTACTCGAGATCGAGTAGAGTTGGCTCGGCTTCTCCGTCCTCGGCTTCTCGACTTGGCACAGCTCGTCGACTCCGGACATGGCGTCAAAGTGTGGTCGATCTCGACAAGAGTTACTCGAGATCGAGTTGGCTTCCGGAGTCGGGTTGTCTCTGACTCAGTGTCCTCGATCAGCTCTGCTCGACCAGGTGTGCTCGGACAGCCTTTGTCGAGATCGAGTAGATGTACTCGAGATCGAGTAGAGTTCTCTCAGCTTTCTGCTCTGTTCTTGAAACGCACTTTCCCGAGTCCTCGTTCGTCGGATTGACGCATATGACCATGCGTTGGAAAGCTCTTTCCGAGGGATACAACTCTCATGAAGACATCAAAGCTTGATTCAAAACGAAAAATGGTGAAAAATGGCCTTTTCTCCAGCTGCACCATTCTTAGCTTCTCCATGAGTTTCCTTTAGGCTCCAAAGTGCGTCCGATTTCTGCGAAATATGACCAAAACTTGTGTAGACCTCCATATATTGCAAATAAGTGTAAACTACACAGGTTCTGTATTATTCTAACCCAAAATGCATGAAATGTATGCAGAAATCGATATAAAATTAAGTGTAAAATATGGCAAATTAGGCTCACAACAGTAGGGTAGGGTTTAAGATTCATCATCTGGAGTACCATCCGTGAACAGCACCCTCAGCTCGTGCAACAGCTTAGACACCCCGCTCATTGTTGTGAGCTGAATCTGCCATGTTTTATTGTAACTTTTATATCGATTTCTGCATACATTTCATACATTTGGGTTAGAATAATACAGAATCTGTGTAGTTTACACTTATTTGCAATATATGGAGGTCTACACAAGTTTTGGTTATATTTCGCAGAAATCGGACGCACTTTGGAGCTTAAAGGAAACTCATGGAGAAGCTAAGAATGGCGCAGCTGGAGAAAAGGCCATTTTTCGGTATTCATCATTCGGAATCAAGCTTTGATGTCTTCATGAAAGTTGTAGCCCTCGAAAAGAGCTTTCCAACGCATGGTCATATGCGTCAATCCGACAAACGAGGACTCGGGAAAGTGCGTTTCAAGATTAGAGCAGAAAGCTGAGAAAACTCTACTCGATCTCGAGTACATCTACTCGATCTCGACGAGGGCTGTCCGAGCACACCTGGTCGAGCAGAGCGGATCGAGGACACTGAGTCAGAGACAACCCGACTCCGGAACCTTACTCGATCTCGAGATCGACGACACTGAGAGGCCATGTCCGGAGTCGACAAGTTGAGACAAGCCGAGAAGCCGAGGACGAAGATGCCGAGTAACCCTACTCGATCTCGAGGAGGCCTTGTCGAGATCGAGGACCAGCACCGCGTCTTCTCGAGTCCATGCCGAGGAGGAGTCCTCGACCACACCAAGCCACACCTCCTCGAACCACCTCTACCCGATCTCGAGGAGGCTTAGTCGAGATCGAGGAGCCAAGGAGCCCAGATCCGAGCCTGTCGAGCAGAGTCACCCGAGAAGCCCAGCCAGCCCAGTCGACGACGAATCCTACTCGATGTCGAGGAGCCCTACTCGAGATCGACGAGCCGTGTCCGGGAGCGCGTTACGCGGTTTGACTATCCTACTCGGTTTGGCTTTCCTTGGGGCCGAAGGAAGTCGAGATATGCCGAATTCTATCCAATTTGATCAAGTCTATCTATGGAAGAGAAGTTCTACCTACTTGGAAGATATTTTGCAACTTTAGATATAGTTTCCTTTAAAGATTTATTTCCCTTAAGCTATTTATTTAACTTTTAGGCTTTTAGATAATTAGAAGTAGATATAGATAGATGATTCTTTACTTGATTAGCGGGGTTTGTTCACTATAAATAAAGCCTTAGGGGCTGGTTTTTCATTCATTCCATGACACATTCAATTTCAGTCAGAGACAAGTAGTTCCACAGAGAAGTTTTAGGAGTTCAAAGGTTTTAGGGTTTTGGCATTCTGCGAAAGTTGGATTGCCGGGATTGTAAAGGCTTTGAATATAGTTTAATGCAAGTTTCTTTTTGTACATCAATGTCTGCGATTGCGATGAGGCGTGAGTAGTCCACCCACTTCTGGGGCTGGGGTGAGCCCGACGGTGGCCATGTAAGGTGACGCGGTAAAGGTCAGATCTTGTTATGCAATTCGTCTTCTATCCCTATAAGCATGATTCTTTTGCGAAAGTTGAAGGTGATCCTTGTTTGTGTTATTGAAGCGAAAGTGATCTTAATGCAACTTGGATTAATTATGTGAAAAAGGGTTAGAAACAATTAGGGTTTATGCGAAAGCCTCTATATGCCTATTTGTTGATAACGAAAGTTATTTTGATGGAAAACATGATCTTTTATGCCTTTATGTGTTACTTTGCATGGTTATCGTTGTGGTGTTGATACCCTGGCTTTGGAAGTTCTTTTATATATTGATTTATTTCTGTCGAATTTTGAAATCTGTGTTCGAATCTGCAAATTTAAAGTTTCTGAGTTTTTGGTCGATACAGAGGAGGGGCTTGTCGAGATCGAGTAGGCCATAGTCGATCTCGAGTTGGTTTTGGTCTATATCGAGTTGAGTTCCTGCTTCTGTTTTCGATTCCGAAGTTTCTGTTTTTACTATTTCTTGTCGATCTCGAGTGGCATCTTGTCGAGATCGAGTACTGTGTTGTCTGAGTCGAGTTTCTGTCGTCGATTCTTAGTTTCTGTTTTTGCTACTGGTTGTCGATCTCGAGTTGCACCTAGTCGAGATCGAATTAGCTTTTGTCTTTACTTTATTTCTTGCTTTCGTTTTCTATTTCTGTCTTTCTTTCTTTGTTCCTTTGTTTCTGTCTTCTGTTTGGTTTTCTGTGAGATTTACAGCTACCTAAGATACGCTGACATACTTCCTCGTGGATTCGATCCTGACTTGCTCTTACTGCATTGGAGGAGTCTTGTATTTATTTGCGTGTGCCTGAATCTGGTTTGATCTATTTTGTTATATTTCATACTTGATTTCCTCCTCACAACACTCATCTCCAGCGAAAACTCTCTATGCAGCTCCTTGATGTACAGGCGAACTTCCTCCAAGCCCAGCTCCAGGTTGTCCAGCCGCTCATCAATGGCAGAGGCAGTGGGAAGAGTTTTTGAGGGAGAGGCAAGACTCCAAGTCCCTTGGGGGGACTGAGTGATGCCAATCTTCTCAAAGCTCTTGGAGTCGAATTTACCCATATGATGCTGTTGTTCTTCATTTTTTAAATCGATTTCAGAAGCTTTGAAGATATGGGTAAAAAGGTTGGCAAAGGGAAGGGGAGTTCCTTTTCTGGCTTTGCGAGTGTGAGCCATGGATCCTAGGATTGTGTTGGCCAGATCAAGATCATGGTCATTCAAAATTCGGTATAGAAGGACCATAGCGTTATCAGTTAGGAGGGAGCCAGAGTTCATTCGGGGTAAGAGGCATCTCACAATGATGTTGAAGATGAGTTTTTCCTCGAGAGTAAGGGACGAGTGGGTAAGCTGTTTTGTGGTGGTGTAGGATGCTTCGGGGAGCAGGTATTTGGATCGGGAAAGAGCAACGCACTGTTCTTTTGTGGGGGTTTCATGAGAGGGTGGACAAGGTCTAGGAAGGCCAAGGAGATCAGCTAAGTCAATGGAGTTGAAGGTGATTCTAACCCTCTTGACGACTGATTCCAAAGACCAACCATCAGCATTGTGTTTGGCTTTGAAGTTTATGTAAAATAGACGGGTGAGTTGGGGATAATAAATGGATTCAAGGTTTAGAAGGGTCCAGGCAGAGGTTTGTTTAAGGAGAGAGATGCAAGGTAGGTTCAAAGCTTCCAAAAACTCAAGATCAATGAAATCAGAACAACATATCTTACGAGTTCTAAACTCATCTACCCACTTTCCATCCATCTCAGCATTTTCAAATCAAGAGGAGGGCAAGGATTGGTTTACTTAGATAAGTGCAGGTGGATCGGCGTTCTTCCTGCGAGCCTTTGTGGGAGCAGTCCTCTTGACAAGCGCCTCAAGGCTTTTGAGAGTGCCTTTCCTTGTGCGCTTGGGAGATGGAGGCTTTGTTGCAGGGGCTTTGCGCTTCTTTGGAGACGGGGGAGGAGGAGGAGGAGAAGGAGAGGGAACAGGTTCTGGCTCCTCATCTTCTTCATCCTCAGACCCCAAGTCCTCAGCGGACCCTTCAACATCGTCTCCCTCAGCATCCTCGTCGTCTACAGTCTCGTCGTCCTCCTCTTCCTCTAGTTCCTCTTCAGTGGGAATCTCATTCTCTGCAGCTCTTAGGGCCTCTTCCTCGGCCTCTTTTCTGGCTTTCTCAGCCTCTTCCTCGGCTATTTTCCTTGCTAGCTCAGCCTCTTCCTCAACCTTTTTCTTTCTCTGGGCCTCTTCCTCGGCCTCCTTTGCAGCATCTCGTTCCAAAATCTCATCAAGATCCTCCTCTTCCTCCTCTTCCTCATCAATGATTTTCCTTTTCCCTTTTTGCTTGGCACTGAGTGATTTCTTCGTCGTGCGCTTTAGGGACCGCTTGATTTCAGCTATAGTGCTCTCATGGACGGTGCGCGGGACAGTAGCTGGGACAATGGCTTGAGGAGTAGGTTCGGGTTGAGGGGAAGTAACAATGGCCTAGCGTCCCTTGGGGGTAGCACCAAGGCGTTTGGGTGTGGAGGTCTTCTTGGATTTGGGTTCCATGGATTAGATTCGGCTAGGCTTCCAGAAAAAGGTTGAAGAAGGAGTTTAAGAGAGGGTTTAGGTAAATATTGAGAGGTGAGAAATTAGGGTAAAGTTTGTGGTTTAAAAAGGGTGAGAGGGTTAAGTTGATGGGACGGGTTTAGGGTTCCAAGGATAGTAATCATCACACTGCGATTTTGAAAAAATTTGATTTCCAAAACAATTCAAATTTCAAACTATCTTGTCACACTTCAATTCAAGAGGAAATAATTCCGAAAATATATTTTCCATAAATAAAAAATACTCGGATATAAGAATTTTTGGAAAATAAGATGTGTACATCATAAAGAAGGTTAAAAAAACATAAAAACTATATTTGATCAAATATCTAATAAGATATTAACCAAATATATGATCCGTTATATGTGCTTTACCATTCAGCTCACAATCTTTGACATAATTCTCAAAGGTCTTGACACTTGGTAGAATTTATCTTTCGTAAAGGGAAAGCTCCCCCTACGAAAGTGCATCCCTGTTAAGCATTCCAATCTCTCGTCTAATGAAGGTGAACCTGTCCTCTGCCATAGGCTTAGTAAAGATGTCAGGCCATTGATAATCAGTTGAAATAAAAGATATGGACACATCACATTTTTCGACATTGTCTCTAATGAAAGGATGTCTTACATCAATATGTTTGGTCCTTGAATGCTGAACAGGATTCTTTGTAATTGATATGGCACTTGTATTATCACACTTAATGGGAATACCTTTGAGGTTGATGCTAAGATCTCTCATTTGTTGAGCTATCCAAAGGATTTGGGAGCAACATGCTCCAGCTGCTATGTATTCGGCTTCGGCAGTGGATAGAGCAACTGAGTTTTATTTCTTTGAGTGCCAACTGATCAAGGATGCTCCTAAGAATTGGCAACATTCTGACATGCTCTTCCTATTCACCTTATAGCCTGCAAAATCTGCATCAGAATACCCGATTAATGTAAAATCTTTTTGCTTTGGGTACCATAAGCCAAGCTCCTTAGTGCCATTGAGATATCGAAAGATCCTCTTCACATCCACAAGGTGAGATTCTTTAGGGTCAGCTTGAAACCTAGTACACATGCAAACACTAAACATGATGTCAGGTCTACTAGCCGTAAGATATAGTAAAGATCCAATCATCCCTCGATACTCCTTTTGATTGACACTCTTCCCAGTCTTGTCTTGATCTAGAGATAAGGTTGAGCTCATGGGTGTCTTGGCTGCTTTGGATTGATCCATCTTGAACTTCTTCAAGAGATCCTTAGTGTACTTGCTTTGGTTAACAAAGATCCCTTTCTTAGATTGATGAACTTGTAATCCCAAAAAGAAGTTGAGTTCACCCATCAAGCTCATCTCAAATTCACTGCACATGATGTCAGAAAATTCCTTGCACAAAGATGTGTTAGTAGCTCAAAACAATATATCATTAACATATATTTGAATAACCAAAATGTCCTTTCCTTTGGTCTTGATAAAAAGAGTCTTGTCTAGTTGTCTATCAACCCCCTTTTAAAATCATTTTCTAAAAGATATTTTGACAAGCGCTCATACCAAGCTCTTGGGGTTTGTTTCAAGCCATATATCGCTTTGTCTAGTTTGTAAACATGATTAGGAAATTCCGAACTTTCAAAACCTGGGGGTTGGGCCACATAGACTTCTTCCTCTAAGAACCCATTAAGAAAAGCACACTTGACATCCATTTGATATAACTTTATGCTCATAAAAGATGCAAATGCTAATAAAATGTGAATGGCTTCAAGCCTGGCTACGAGAGCAAAAGTCTCCTCGTCGTCAATACCTTCCTCTTGATTGTAGCCTTGAGTAACAAGCCTTGCTTTGTTCCTCACGATCTTACCATTCTCATCTAGCTTGTTCCGAAATACCCAACGTGTGCCAATGACTTATTGATGCTTTGGCCTAGGCTTCAAGGTCCAGACTTTGTTTCTTTCAAATTCGTTAAACTCACTTTGCATGGAAATGATCCAGTTTAGAACGAGTTTGGATACTAGATGTAGGTTCAGAGATGATATCCTCTAATGAATGTGATGAGGAGTATTTGAATTTTCGTTTGCTAGTCTCATCTCCTTGATTCGTCGCACCAGCAAGATTGATTTGTGGTACATCTGACTCCATGGATCTGTTAGGTTCAGTTACAGCAATTTTTGATGTTTCAACACTTTTGGATTGGTCACCAAGGGCTTTGGACGAATCTTCAACACCTTGGGCCAATTCTTCAGTGTTAAGAATCTGATCCTACATGTTCCTCTTCTCTGTGTTCTTGATAACGGCATCATCACCATCCTCGTTCTCTGTATGGATGTTAAGATCTATATCTGCAACACTTTCACTCAAAGAACCGTCATTGCATTCATCAAATATATCATGTATACTTTCCTCAACTAACTTGGTCCTTTTGTTGAAGATTTTATAAGCTTTGCTACTTGTGGAGTAGCCAAGAAATATACCTTCATCACTACGCGCATCAAATTTCCCAAGGTTATCTTTTCCATTGTTATGAACGAAATAAGTACAGCCAAAGGGTTTAAAATATGATATAAGTGGTTTGCGGCCTTTGAAAAGTTCATAAGGAGTTTTCTTTAAGATGGAACGAATAAGACAACGATTCAAAATATAGTTAGCTGTGTTAACAGCTTCAGCCCAATAGGTTTTAGGTAATGCATTTTCTAAAAGCATAGTCCTGGCCATGTCCTCTAGGGTGTGGTTCTTACGTTCCACAACCCCATTTTGTTGAGGTGTCCTAGGAGTAGAAAAATTATGGGAGATGCCATATTTAGCACAAAACAAATCAAATTGAAGTTGATCAAACTCCCTACCATGATCACTTCGAATTGACACTATGGGCTCGTTTCTTAAAGTTTGCAACTCCTTAAAATGTTTTGAAAACTCAAATAAGGCCTCTGATTTTTCTTTTAAAAATGCAACCCAAGTATATCTAGAAAAATCATCAACAACAACAAGCATGCACTTTTTACCATTGGGAGATTTGACTCGCATAGGACCACACAAATCCATATGTAAAAGTTCAAGGGGTCTAGAAGAACTTTGGGTTTGAAAGAGCTACGCGTTTGTTTACCTCGTGTGCATGCTTTGCACATATCAATACCTTTGAAGTCCATCTCAGGTAGTCCTCTTACAAGCCCTTTGGACACAAGCTTTTGTAGTGTATGTGGGCTCACATGACCGAGTCTCATGTGCCAGAGCTTTGGATCGTCCGTCAAAGCCTTTAGGCAGGTTAAGCTTCCTTGTGCCACTTGCTCAGCATTCACATCATAGATGTTGTTATAACGATATGCAGTTAGAACTACTTGACCTGTATCTTTTCTGCACACACTAGACATCTTTTCTTGTTAAATCCAACATCATTACCACTATCACATAATTGAGAGATACTAAGCAAATTATACTTCAAACCATTAACAAGATAAACATTTTTAATACTATGGTTAGGATCACTCCCAACACTACCAATACCAACGATGTCACACTTTCCTTTGTCATCAAGAGTGATTGTTCCAGTGGATTGCTTCTTTAGATCATGAAAGAGAAAACTCTTCCCACTCATATGTCTCGAGCAGCCACTATCAATAATCCATTTTTGCTCATTCACCTTGGTGATCTTCTGCAAAACAAACATCAACCTTTGTGGCTAGACCAATAAGAAAATTTAGATCCATTATTGGGATAAACCATATTTGGTAAAATAGTGCCTTTGGGGACCCAAACTTGCGTTATCCGTTCTTTTCTCAAATGAACAGGAAATGTATTGCGAATGATATGTGGATCCTTTCTTCTATAGGGGCAGGTCTCTTTTACATGTCCCTTTCTCGCACAGTGGTGACATATAGGAGAGGTTCTGCTTCCTTTTGCCTTTACAAAAGTGGTAATTTGCTGCTTCTTTAAAAACCTTGGATTGTAACCAATACCACTTTTGTTTAGAGAACTTTGTTGCTCACCCAACATCCTATCAAGAGTGTCTTTGGATTTGGTAAAACTTATGAGGGTTGTCTTTTGGTCTTGAATCTTATTATTCAGGGAGATCTTCTCGTTCTCTAATTCATGATGTTCACTTCTTAGAGAGGAGAGATCTTGCTTGAGTTCAGATTTCTCTGAGTCAAGAGTCTTGACTGTAATGTCAAGACCTGAATAAGAAGTTTCAAGACTTTTGATCCTCATAGACAGATCCTCAATAGTTCTTTCCTAGTCCACAGTTTTCTTAATAAGAGTGTTAGTTTGGGCAATAAGTTTCTCTTCATTGGCAATCATATTAGAAAGGAATTCTGATAATACCTCTTTTGGACTTGCCATAAGCTCTCTTACAGTTACCTCAAGCTTCTCATCGTGGGATTCATCTCCTGAGGCCATAAGACAGACATTTGCCTTCTCATCATCGAAGTCTGAATCGGAATCGCTCCATGTTTCCACCATGGATTTCTTTTTCCATCTATCACCTTTCTTGGACTGGCTCTTCGTCTTTTGAGGGCAGTCTTTCACAAGATGGTCTGTTTCACCACATTCAAAACAAGACAAAGGTTTAGTTTTCTTGTTATATTTGTTGTATTGAGACTTACCTCAAAATTTAGAAGACTCTGATCCATCCTTGTTGTTGAATTGCTTCTTCATTTTGAGAATTCGAGAAAGGCCTCTTGTGATAAGAGCAAAAGGATCATCCTCATTGTCATCCTCATCTTCAGAATAAGACACATCTTTGGGCTCATCCTTCTTAGACTTGAGCGCCAAGTTCTTAGTGCTTGCGGGAAGTTCTCCATCGTCTTCATTGAGAATCATCTCATGTGTGATCAGCTTCCCAAGCAAGTCATCAAGGGGCAGAGTGGTGAGATCTTGAGCTTCCTCTATGGCTGTCACTTTAGGGCCCCATTTGTCTTTTGAGAGACACCTTAATATCTTCCTCACTTTCTCAACGTTCTTAAAGGTCTTGCCGAGAGAGTCAAGGTTGTTGGTGATTTCCGTGAGCCGTGTGAACATGGCCTTGATAGACTCATCAGGCTTCATTTTGAAAAGTTCATACTTTCGAAGGAAGATGCTTATCTTGGTGTCCTTCACTTGGCTAGTTCCTTCGTAGGTGACAACCAGCTTGTCCCAAATCTCTTTAGCTGACCTACAAGATGAAATACGGTTAAACTCATCAGTGCTAAGACCACAGTATAGTAAGTTAATAGCCCTGTAGTTTTTGGAGACGAGTTCAAGACCCGCTTGGATGTATTCAACTTCGGTCTTTGCAACTTTGGTTCTATTTGGACCATCTTTCTCTGGAACCTTCGGACCATTCTCTATAATCTTCCAAAGTTCCAGATCTTGATCTATAATGAACATTTTCATCAAGGATCTCGAGTAGACGAAGTTGTTTCCTACAAAGAGTGGTGGTCTACTGGTAGACCTTCCTTGTGCAAATCCTCCGCTTGCTTCACCAGACATGATCAAAACTCACAAGATTGTTAGATAAAAAGCAGTGAGTAAAGCTCTGATACCAATTGAAGGTTCGATAATGTATAACAAAGTAATATAAAGATACTCTAGAAGGGGGGTTGAATAGAGTATGCCAGATTTTCGCAGATAATCTCAAGACTTTTGAAGTACTGGCAAAACCCTTTGAGATTAGACGTAATTCTTAATTTCTTCTGGCAAACCTGAATTACAACAGAGTTATACAATTCGAAACAAGTGCGGAAATATGGTAAAGCAGTAAGTAAAGGACACAATGAATTGTTTACGAGGTTCGGCACGAACTTGACCTACGTCCCCGCCTAGGGTTCTTCCACAACCCTAGGATTCAACCGGCTTTTATTGATTCACAAGACTTAGGATCCTAATAGCTCACCGAGAAGCCTCTCTCCTATACAATTGCAATCTAGTCAACTCACGTTCCCTTGGAGTCCTAGAACAATCTAGAAGATCCCCACCTCTCTCAGCTATCTAGTACAATCCCCTTACACTTAGTGAATCAATCGCCTAGTGTCCACTTCCTGAGTTACAAACTCTCGAGTATAACACTCACTCGAAATATATCCTATAAGCTCACTGTGTAACTCTCAAATCCTTTGAAACAAAATAAATGACACTTAAGAACTTAGCAGAGAGCACACGAAGAAGACAGATTTGACTTGAAGGCTTGAGTGTATGAAAGCTTGTGTTCAACGAATGTGTCTCTGTCTTCCCTTCCTCCTTTTCTTTATATTGAACAAATCGGCGCCTCTTTCAAAGAAGGATCTTCACCAACGGCTAGAGCAAATCATGGCTTGAGAGGTAATCTTCACAATCTTCTATTTGGGGAAACTCGGAAGCCATGATTTCCCATTTGATTATTCTCAACTTCAACCTTTAAGGAAGGATATATTTATTCGAAAAACTTGCTGAAATATTAGTGCATAATATCTGGCAATATATTAATAATAATAGCATATAATAATATCCGCAAATAATAATCATAAAGTACAGGTTTTGTGTTTCATCAACACAGCTGTAGCTTCAAGACCTTTGACACAAACTGAGTGTCAAAGCCTTTGAAACTATTTCCAATTTTCATCAAGGGAGTGGAGTTATCAGTGTGTTTATAGTCCTTCTCCTTGACTTGATTGTAGCCTTTAGCTACTAATTGTGCCTTGAAATGATCCACAGATCCATCAGCTTTGTATTTAACTCGGTAAACTCATTTACATCCGATGGCTTGTTTCCCTGGAGGAAGCTCAGTGAGTTGCCATGTCTTGTTGGTGTCAAGAGCATGGAGCTCCTGGTTCATAGCCTCAATCCATTTAGGATTGTTCTTGGCTTGAGAATAACAATTGGGTTCAGGAACTGAGAACACATTGAATAAAGAGGCCCTGTAGGCACGGGTAAGATGATCAAAATCGGATAGGATGAAAAGTTGAAATGTCATGGAAGAAGAGTCAGTGGAGGAGAAAGAGGGATGTTTTGATGGAATGTTGCTACATATAAAATCTTGTAGCCTGGATGGGAGATGTGTTTGGCGAGTTGCGTGTCCAGGAGCAAGAGATATGATTTGAGGTGGGGGTGGAGGAGGTCGCTGGTGAGATGTAGGGCTTGTGGAAGTGGACGAAAAAGGAGAATCAATGGTATGAGAGGTAGAATTGGGAACAATCTAATTACCACTGAGATGAGTGACCTGAGATGTGTGAGACAACTCAGGATTGGAGAGAGAAGGGGAAGAAATGGGTGACAAAGAAGGGAAGTGTTAACTCCACCTTGATGATAAGGCCTTATAAGCTGTGATTAAAGCCTTGGTTTGATGATAGCCAAAACTCGGGTTTCCAGAGTTTGGTAAGATCTTACCAAAGAGCTCAACGGATTGCGCAAATGGACTCGGACTCTGGAATGAGTTGAATGGGCCTATTTTTTAAACGGGCCTATTTAACTATACAGATCCGAGATCCAAAGGAACATGTTATTGGGCCTAAGTGTTTACTTCAGATTGCTTTTTGGTTTGGGCCTAAAATGTTTTGAATGGACTACATCTTATCTCTATTATTTGTTAGGCAATGTTGTTGAGATTGTGCAGGATTTGTTTGAACAAAATCCAAGACTTCTACAATGACGATATCCAAGATCTCAACAAAACCAAAGTGAAGGTTCTGGAACTATGTTGTTTCAGCCAAAGATCTCTCCATGTTGTTTCGGTACAACGTTACTTTTAACCTTCGATTTTCAAATCAAAGGTACTCGCCTATATAAAGGAGAAGAAGAAGATTGCAGATATACAACTTCATAGTGCTCTAACGTACACCTGCAAGTTCATCTTCTTCAACGCATTCGGATCTCACATCGCTCCTTTGGCTTAGTGTTGTATTTGCTTTTGAACGTGTGAGGTTTCTTTACAAGCTTTATAGTACAATTCATGCATCTAGGTTATACTAAGGGTTTCCTTACCCAAACGTATAGGGTACCTTGGTATCCATAGGAGCTTTGTTTCACTAGTGCGCTTGGGTTGCTAGATAGTAAGTTAGTCTAGAAGTGGGTAAGTCTTCTAGAGGTTGTATCTAGAACTCATAAGATAAAGTGAAATAAAGTGTGTTGAATCCTACGGGTTGGATAACCCTAGACGGGGACGTAGGCAGTTGTGCCGAACCTCGTTAACAAGTATCGTGTTCTTTCATTTCTGTTATTTATTTTCGCTTATTGCTTGTTCGCTGTTTATTACTAATTCGCTTTTGCTTCTCAGATAAGGTCTTACACCAGGTGGTAGGGTCTTACATTTTCGATTTGCGAAGAGTTTACATACTCTATTCAACCCCCCCTCCCTTATAGAGTATTTGCGTGCTTTATATCTGCCTATTCCGCACATCAATTGGTATCAGAGCCTAACTCACATTCTTTAGATATTACTATCTGTGAGACTAACGATGGCAGGCGAAGGTCAAGGCGGCTTCGGTCAAGGAAGATCTGTCTCTCGTCCACCTCTCTTTGTTGGGGACAATTTCATGCATTGGAAATCTCTGATGAAAATGTTCATCATTGATCAAGATCTAGAAGTCTGGCATATCATTACGCGAGGGCCAAATGTACCCAAGAAGGATGGACCAAATGGAACGAAGTTGGACAAATGGGAAGAAGAATATACTCAGCAAGATTTGGAGAGCACGACTAAGAACTTCAAAGCCGTGCATGCTCTGTATTGTGGACTGAGCACCGACGAGTTTAACCGCATTTCCTCTTGCAAAACTGCAAAGGAAATTTGGGACAAATTGGTCGTAACCTATGAAGGGACGAGCCAGGTTAAAGAAACTAAGATAAGTATCTATCTTAGACAATATGAATTGTTCAAGATGAATCCCGACGAGTCGGTTAAAGTAATGTTCACCCGTTTTACGGAGATCATTAATAACCTTAACTCATTGGGAAAAACTTTTCAAAATGAGGAGGAAGTTTGAAAGATACTTAGATGCCTACCCAAATCAAAATGGGGTCCCAAGGTGACAGCCATTGAGGAAGCTCAAGACCTTAGCACGCTAACTATTGACAACCTATTGGGAAAGCTAATCACCCACGAAATGATCCTCAATGAGGATGATGGGGAACCTTCCTCAAATGTCAAAAACCTAGCTCTTAAGGTTAAGAAAGAGGAATCTGCTGAGGATTCTGAGAATGAAGACGAAGAAGATCCCTTCGCTCTTATTACAAGGGGATTGGCTCGCATTCTCAAAATTAAGAAGCAATTCTCCAATAAAGAATTCGGAGGATCATCCAGGAATCAAGGTAAGACATCTACCCCTCCGAAAAGAAACTGTATCCTAACTTGCTATGAATGTGGTGAATCAGACCATCTTGTTAAGGAATGTCCCATCAAGAAGCGAAACAAGGCCAAAAGGAAAGAATCAAACAAGAAAGTCATGGCAGCATGGAGTGACTCGGACGCTTCAAGTGACTTGGATTCTGAAGAAGAACAAGCCAATTTATGTCTAATGGCAAAGGGTGACGATAAAGATCAACATCGGAACGGAGTGGTAAGAAACCTTCTATCTAGTTCCAAAGCTGTATTATCTGAATTTCTCAAAAACATGATTTCAAATGAGAAAAGCTGTAACAGAGAAATCAGTAGCCTACAAGAGAAGGTGTTGGATCAAGAAATTTGCATAAGAAGGTTGTCGCTGAAATTGCAAGATCTTGATAACCAGAATTCAGATCTTCTCACTGAAGGTAAGACCTTACGATCGGAAATTTCCGAACTTAAGGAAAACCTTTCAGTTCTCAAGGTTCAGAACACTGATCTTGAGAATGAAAAAGTGAAACTATCTGAAAAATGTCAAGATCAACAAACAACCTTAGTGCAATTCACTAGATCCAAAGCCACTCTTGATAGGATGCTTGGAGAACAACAACTCTCCTTAAATCAAAGTGGTATAGGGTATAACAAGAACTTTCCTGTTAAACCTACTACCAAGTTCGTTAAAGCAAAAGGAAGTTGGAGGTCTCCTACATGTTTCTTCTGTTGCAGAAAGGGTCATGTAAAGGAAACGTGTCCTTATAGGAGAACGGATCCTTACATTATCCGAAACACGTATTCGGTACGCCTAAATGAATGGATAAGGCAAGTTTGGGTCCCTAAAGGAACAAGGTTACCAAATATGGTTTACCCCCACAACGGATCCAAATCGGTCTATTGGTCAAGCCGGAAAGGTTGATTTTTTATTTTGCAGGATATCACCAAGACTAAGGATCGTAAATGGATAATGGATAGTGGTTGCTCCAGGCATATGAGTGGAAAAGAATCTCTTTTTCATCATTTAAAGAAGCAATCAAGTGGTACTATAACTCTTGGTGATAAAGGAAAGTGTGACATCATCGGTATTGGTAACATTGGTGCTGATCCTAATAATTTTATTAAAGATGTATATCTTGTTGATGGCCTTAAATATAATCTTCTTAGTGTTTCACAACTATGTGATAAAGGCAATCGTGTAAGCTTCAATAAGGAGAAATGCATCGTTCAAGATGAGAAGACATGAGATGTAGTTCTTACGGCATATATATGCTCTTAATACAGATCGAATTCCGGCCTCTAATCTGAAATGTCTCAAGGCCTTATCAGAAGATCCAAGGGTGTGGCACAGACGACTTGGACATATCAGTATGCACACTCTCGGAAAACTACTCTCTAAGGATCTTGTCCGAGGACTTCTGATAGAGCATGATTAGCGTTGCATTATAGAATGTATTTAGCATAATTTAGTTGTGAATAGTGCATATTTTAGTTACAATTACATGTTTACCTGTGGTGTTGGAAGAGTCGGAATCTATGCAATTTTATGGTTAATTTCAGGTAAATGTGGATCCGACGAGGAATTAGGAGACTCTTGGATGAAGGAAGATTCAAGTTGAGGAAGAAAAGTGAAGAGCACGGGAGCGGAGTCGAATTTCGATAGCCTAAGTGAATAACAAGTCATCAAAAGTTGTCGCCAGACATGTTGAACTTGTTTTGCACTTTCTGGAGGCCTCGGTGGTCCGATTGACTATTATAACCATGCGTTGGAAAGCTCTCTTCGAGATCTACAACTTTCATGTTGACATCGAGACCAAATTTGAAACGGAAAAATCGTTGTGAACAGTAAAAGCCGCCTCGCGGCCCGAACCTCTGACGAGCGATTTCGCTGATCACTGGCCGCCCCGCGGCCTGGGTTGGCTGCCCCGCGGCCCTCGCAGAAACACGCCAATCAGAATTGGACTTTAATTAGGGTTTTTGTTTTATTCTTTGCCCGACTTGTTAGAGGCTTTATAAGACTTTTCTAGTTTATTATTTCATTAACCTTATGCGCTTTATTCCATTGTTGAGAGCGTCGTTGAGCATGAGCAACTAAACTCTCAAGGTTTCGCCTACAGTTTGGATCTTTGATTGTTGAATTGTGAGTTTCTTAATCTAGTTCTTATTCCTATTGCAATGTTTTGACTTCTTTGTGCTTAATTGCTTGAATTTGTTTTATTCTCTCTGGCCTGATCAACTAGTTAGAGTAGATTTATTCAATTGCTAGGGTTTTGTAGATTCCTCATAGCGAACCTTAACCCAAGTGGCAATCATATCCATTTAGGACTCGTAGGACTAATTGGATGTGTAGGATGTTGAATACATGTTGAATATCGACTCGTAGCTTGATATTATGTGTACCTTGGTTAATTCATAATCTTAATGCTATCTCTAGGTTGAATCTTAACCGTGTTAGGGTTATTTAGAGATAAGGGTTGCTAGGACTCGTAGGACTAGTAATTTACCTAAGATCTGGACAAGGACATTGATAGGAAAAGACAAGAACTAGAGGCTGAAACAAGGATCGAATTCATCAATCGAAGTGATAAATTGTAGGTAACCTATTTCTCTCCACTGAATTCTACAATCTATTTACTTTGTTTGCTTGCTTCCGCTTTGCTAAAAGGCGGATCTTTTCACACCAAAAAACCCCCATCTTCTTACTAGCGATTAGAATTAGACTTGAATTGAATAGTTTTCCCTGTGGATCGATCTCTTACTTATACACTATACTAGTTGTGAGTTTGAGTATTCTTTGGCAAGAACAACGACATGTTTTCCTCTTGTCAACTTCCTGATCTGAACTTCAAGGTGGATGATCTATGCAAAGCTTGCTCAAGAGGAAAACATACTCGTAGCTCTTTCAAGAAAAAGAAGGTCATTAGTACTACTAGACCTTTAGAATTGTTACACATGGATCTATGCGGACCTATGCGTGTCAAATCTCCCAAAGGTAAACAATACATTCTTATAGTTGTTGATGATTATTCATGGTTTACTTGGGTTTTCTTTCTTAAAGATAAATCAGAAACTCTGTTTTATTTTTCAAAACTTTGTAAGGAGTTACAAACATTGAAAAACCTACCTATCATTTCTATTAGAAGTGATCATGGTAGAGAATTTGATCAATTAAACTTTGATTTATTTTGTCAAGGACTATGCTATTAGAGAATAATCTGCCAAAGTCATACTGGGCAGAGGTTGTAAATACAGCAAACTATATTCTCAATAGATGTTTGATTCGATCAGTCTTAAAGAAAACTCCTTATGAGCTTTTTAAAGGAAGAAAACCAAGCATATCGTATTTTAAACCATTTGGATGTACGTGTTACGTACATAATAATGGTAAGGATAATCTTGGGAAATTTGATGCACGCAGCGATGAAGGTATATTTCTTGGATATTCGACTCAAAACAAGGCTTATCGAATATACAATAAACGTACCAAAGTAGTCGAGGAAAGCATACATGTGTTATTTGATGAAAGTGATAACGGTACCTTGAGTGAAGGGTTTGCAGATCTCAACTTAAATACTTATGAGGATTATGAGTCAGAAGGAGAAGGCAATGATCAAGGAAAGAGCAAATCGAGAAATATGCAGGAGCCATTTCAAGATCATACTGAGCTATCACAAGGCCCTGGAACTCAGTCTCAAGGCCTTACAGATGAAGCCAGTCTTGAAAATGAAATACCTCCCGAGCCCCTAGAACCGTATCCCACCAGTCCTCCTGAACCTCAGGAGCCCGACTCATCTGCCCATGGAGCTTCATCATCCAATCAAGGATCGGCGAGAAGGAAATTCAAACATGCTTCTTCTCACTCCTTGGCAGACGTTATTTCGGATCCTTCGTCGGGTATTCAAACTCGTTTTAATCTTAGAAACTTATGTGCATTTCATGTGTTTGTTTCTCTTACAGAACCTAAGAAATACACCGAAGCCCTTAAAGAACCAGATTGGATCATAGCTATGCAAAATGAGCTCAACGAGTTTGAACGCAATAAAGTATGGACCCTTACGGCTAAGCCAAAAGGAAAGTCTATTATTGGAACTCGATGGGTATTTCGAAACAAGCTAGACGAAGGAGGTAATATTATTCGAAACAAGGCACGACTAGTTGCACAAGGATATAATCAAGAAGACGGTATTGACTACGAGGAGACTTTTGCTCCTGTAGCCAGACTCGAAGCCATTCGTATGCTTCTTGCTTTTGCTTCTTTTATGATTATCAAGCTTTATCAAATGGAAGTGAAGTGTGCCTTTCTTAATGGATTTTTTAGATGAAGAAGTTTATGTTGCTCAACCTCCAGGTTTTGAAAACGATGAATTTCCAGATCATGTTTTTAAGCTTGATAAAGCTCTTTACGGCTTAAAGCAAGCCCCAAGAGCTTGGTACGAGCGGCTTTCAAAATATCTCTTGGAAAACAATTAAAAGGGGGTTGATTGATAAAACTCTCTTCAACAAAACCCACGGAAATGATATACTTGTCGTCCAAATTTATGTTGATGATATTCTTTTCGGAGCTACTAATGACTCTTTGTGCAAGGAATTCTCTAACATTATGTGCAAGGAGTATGAGATGAGCATGATGGGAGAGCTGAATTTCTTTCTCGGTCTTCATGTACATCAAAGTTCAAAAGGTATTTTCCTTAATCAAGGGAAGTATACACGAGAGCTACTCAAGAAATACAAGATGATCAATTCCAAGGTGGCTAAAACTCCTATGAGTTCCACACTTTCTCTGGATCAAGATCTTACTGGCAAGGAGGTAAATCAGAAAGAATATCGAGGTATGATCGGCTCTCTCCTCTATCTTACTGCAAGCAGACCCGACATTATGTTCAGTGTCTGTATGTGTGCAAGGTTCCAAGCTAATCCGAAGGAATCACATCTGATTGCGGTAAAAACGATTTTAAGATATCTCAATGGTACTAAAGATCTAGGATTATGGTATCCTCATCAAACAAGCTTTGATCTTATCGGATTTTCCGATGCTGATTTTGCAGGGTACAAAGTGGATAGAAAAAGCACCTCAGGGTGTTGTCAATTTCTTGGGGCATCCCTTATAAGCTGGCATTCCAAGAAGCAAAATTTAGTGGCGCTTTCAATGGCCGAAGCCGAATATATTGCTGCTGGAGCCTATTGTTCGCAAGTCTTATGGATTGCACAACAACTCGAAGATCTTGGAATCAACTATAAGAGCATTCCCATCAAATGTGATAACACCAGTGCTATTTCTATCTCCAAAAACCATGTACAACACTCAAGAACAAAACACATTGATGTAAGACACCATTTTATCCGAGACCATGTTGAAAAAGGTGATGTGTCTTTGACATACATCTCTACTGAGCTTCAACTTGATATCTTTATGAAACCTTTACCCGAAGACAGATTCAATTTCATCAGATTAGAACTTGGAATACTTAATAAGGAAGCATCGATGTAGGGGGAGCAATCGTATCTTATGATATCAGTATTATTTCCCACATCAAGATCTTGAATTATAATTTAAAGTCTTACTAAATCATATTTTGGCCTTAAATTCAAATTCAAAAACAAATTTATGGATCAAATCTTCTAGGTAATATCTCTTTAGATACTTACCAATAAGATTTTTTTTGTTTTGAAATTCTCCGGATTTGTCTCACAAGGTTAAATTTTTTTATCCAAATGCTTTGTATTTATCTCTTTTTGAAAATTGATTATACGTTTTAAGAGATATGGCCGGATTTTGTGTACGGATTGTGGAAGTTCAAAAGCCCCTCTCCCTTATTTATATCTCTCTCTTCACTCAATCACATCCCACGCCATCTTTTCTTCTCTCTCTTCTTCTCTGTTTCTTCTCTTCCCAAGAACACTCAAGTGCTCTCCCTCCGCCATGGCTCCAAAGAAAGAAACCTCACCTCCCTCTACCCGGTTTGGCTCCAAGAGGCTTCGTTCCTCGGATTACAAAGGAAAGGGCATCGCAATCGACGACGATTTTAAGGGCAAAGCTCTCCTCCGACAGTTGGAGACCTCTTCCGAAAGAGAGGATGAAGGAAACCGGGGGCGCCGAAAGATCATCAAACGTGAGCCCCGTCCTCCGCCCCGAAATCATCCGTGCCAGGCTAATCCTCGCGCACCCAAAAAGGCTCCACGCCAGCACCGCCTCCAGGCTCCGATTAATCATGAGGTATTCTCCGACACTCCTCTCATTTGGTTTGAGAACCACACTAAGTCTGGGATGTGGAAGGACGGGTACGTGAATCGCCCTATAAACTTCTGTGAGCATGTGGATCTAGATTTTCTAGAATCCACATGCCTCCCCTGTGTCAATTTATTGATGAACTCTCATGCATGTCTGGTCTCTTCTAAACCCCGGAACCATCGCCTATCCTCGCCACACTAGACTCTTCTTCGTAAACCTTACTTCAAGCAGAGAGAAGGGAGTACTTACTCTCTCCACTCAAGTAAAGCAGCGCCAAATCACCCTCACTCGATCCTCCCTAGCCCTGAACTCCAGAGGTTGTCAACACACAAGATCACCCCACCAAAGATTCCTCCCTCCGAAAAGCCCAAAAGGAATTCTTTGTGAAGCATGTACCTCCTCCTGAAGCCTTTAAGCCAAAGCCCAAATTCACCCACAATGTCCTTTCCCTTGAGGCCAAAATTGTCTTCACTCTCCTTGCTCGCTGCATCCTTCAACGAAAAAATTCGCGCGAGCTTGTCACCGATAACCTGCTTCATACCCTCTACCTGATCCTTGCTGGCTATGAGGTTGATGTTCCGAATCTTATCCTGACCTATATGCTCCATACCATCAACATTCCTCTGACTGCTCCCTTGCCCTATGCCAATTTCTTCCCGAAGATCTTTGAATTCTTCAACATTGACACACGAGGGGAGGAGCACGTCTCCCACACTAGCATAATTGATGAGGATTGCTGGAAGCGTTTGGGAGTCGAACAGACATTGGCCAGTGGCTGGATTTTGAAACCAACATCCCAGGGAGATACGGTGAAGCTAGAGCAGAGGGTTGAGTATCTGGAGGCTGAGATCGATGCGCTAAGGAAGGACATCATTGCTGCCAGATCAGATGTGGTGGATCACCAAGATGACAGTCACCAGAGGCTTATGATCATGGATGAAAAGCTGAATAAGATGTTCATGCTTTGTGGCTTGAATCACCGGGCAACCACTTCAATCTTGCCAATGGATGCAGACTCGGTAAAGCACGTCGAGGAAACGGCTAATAACGTCCTCTTCAATTATGAACGCAAGGTGCTTAATCGCTTCATTCTCCACCCTCTTTTCCCTGAGCCAAACATCCTCACTGTCGAGGAGTATGGTATAGTCAAGAAATGGCGAAATGCTGAGTCAAAGAGGCAGTCGGAGATGTAGAAAAACCACCATGTAAAGGATGCAAAGGACCGCTGGCGCGAGAAGATCTACCAAGGCCGCCCCGAGGAGTATGGCGTTCCTCCGAAGTATGGACAGTGGTACGACGAGGAGGTGTTGGTGCTATCTGATGACGAGTGATCGGCTTGGGGCAGTACTTGCTGGTGGTCTTAAAACTTTTTGGTCTCTGGTTTTAAAAGCTTTATATTTGCTGGTTGTTTAAAAACTCTTTCTTCCCCTCTTGTTGAAAGACAAAAGGGGGGAGACATCTCTGGTCTCTGGTTTTTAGTTGACTATGCTCTGCTGGGTTGTAAGGCCTTACCTTTGTTTTGCTGGCCTTACTGCTTTCTATTTTTTTTGGATTTCAAAACTTTGATCCAACATTCTATATAAATTCTTGCACTATTATATATTTTGCATGGTTGTATATTTTAACAGGAAATAGGTGCACAAGTTTTGTCTTTCATCAAGGGGGAAATTGTTAACTTCACCTTGGTTGATGAAAGCCAAAACTCGGGTTTTCAGAGTTTGGTAAGATCTTACCAAAGGGCTCAACGGATTGCGCAAACGGACTCGGACTCTGGAATGAGTTGAATGGGCCTATTTGTTAAACGGGCCTTTTAACTCTACAGATCCGAGATCCAGAGGAACATGTTATTAGGCCTAAGTGTTTACTTCAGATTGCTTTTTGGTTTGGGCCTAAAATGTTTTGAATGGACTACATCTTATCTCTATTATTTGTTAGGCAATGTTGTTGAGATTGTGCAGGATTTGTTTGAACAAAATCCAAGACTTCTACAACGACGATATCCAAGATCTTAACAAAACCAAAGTGAAGGTTCTAGAATTGTGTTGTTTCGTCCAAAGATCTCTCCATGTTGTTTCGGTACAACGTTACTTTTAACCTTCGATTTTCAAATCAAAGGTACTCGCCTATATAAAGGAGAAGAAGAAGATTGCAGATATACAACTTCATAGTGCTCTAACGTACACCTGCAAGTTCATCTTCTTCAACGCATTCGGATCTCACATCGCTCCTTTGGCTTAGTGTTGTATTTGCTTTTGAACGTGTGAGGTTTCTTTACAAGCTTTATAGTACAATTCATGCATCTAGGTTATACTAAGGGTTTCCTTACCCAAACGTATAGGGTACCTTGGTATCCATAGGAGCTTTGTTTCACTAGTGCGCTTGGGTTGCTAGATAGTAAGTTAGTCTAGAAGTGGGTAAGTCTTCTAGAGGTTGTATCTAGAACTCATAAGATAAAGTGAAATAAAGTGTGTTGAATCCTACGGGTTGGATAACCCTAGACGGGGACGTAGGCAGTTGTGCCGAACCTCGTTAACAAGTATCGTGTTCTTTCATTTCTGTTATTTATTTTCGCTTATTGCTTGTTCGCTGTTTATTACTAATTCGCTTTTGCTTCTCAGATAAGGTCTTACACCAGGTGGTAGGGTCTTACATTTTCGATTTGCGAAGAGTTTACATACTCTATTCAACCCCCCCTCCCTTATAGAGTATTTGCGTGCTTTATATCTGCCTATTCCGCACTTCAGGAAGGTCTGTAAAGACTCGTCACCAAATCCAGAAATGAATGGAAGAGGGTTAGTAGGAGCAGGTGAAGAGGATTGAGTAACCTCGTTGAATGGAAAAACATTTTCTTTGAATATGACATCGCGACTAACAAACACATAATGGGTATCAAGATCATGGAGTTTATTGTCTCAAAAAGAAACGCGGAAACGATCCTTGAATCATACAAGACTCTGATACCATGTGGAGTGTTAGATCTCCGTGGAAGGATAACAAGAACACCGATGAAAAAAGAGAAAGTTTTGATTGAAATTGTAAATCTATTACAACTAACTCAACTGACACAGTCATAGAGGAAGCCCTTTATAAGGGTAATAACACTAGAAACGACATCGTTTAGGACCCACTTATTGAGTATTTAAAGGGATTTAAGGATTAATCTAAATCGGCCATTACGTTTGAATCATTTAATGTCAAATATTATTAACTTAGTTGATAAAGATAACATGTAATAATCAATCTATTATATATGAATTCGATTATTTCTTCTCCTATTGTAATGGCCTACAAACAGCTGTAAGCCTGTAACAAGTATTTTGTAAAGGCCTAGCAACATGAAAATTGCAAACATAAAAACCTAGCTTTGGGAAAATCATAAATTTATAGGGCATTTGACACAAATTAGTCGATCTCTTAGTATATATGATTATTTGACTTATTACCCTTTTCTCGATTCATCATTGAAGTGGTAATTATACTAGTTTAATAGGATTTTAGTTTGATTTGAATTTGTAATTATATTAGATTTTTGCTGTGTAATTATATTATATTTATATATATGCGATTCATAATAAATCTAAAATGGTATGAGTTGGCAGCCTCTTAAAATTCTGGTCTCACCACTGGATACACATTATCTTATACTATGTGATACGTAATTGCATTTTTTTTGTTTGACACTTTTATTTTTATTTATAGTAAATAAAAAAAGGTTCATGTAACACCTATGTTAAAATTTGCGGAACTAAATACAATGCAAATCACCACTTCCAAAGTAACGTGACGTGCACTAATTCGATCTCCCTGATAAAGATGATTAAAAACATAATTAATTAAAAATTCAATCACGTTGTTTTGAGCGTGCACCACGTTGCTTTGAACGCGCGTTTAGAAGTGGGGGATTTACGGTGTATCTAACAATATATAAAGTCCAAGTTGATGTGTCCGTTAGTGATCCCCATAGTTTTCTATGAGCATCTTTTTTTTTGGATGGTTGGTTTTGATTCTGCTAACTTGTAGTTTGCAATTTAAAATAGCATCTACTTTATTTCTACATTTTCCTTTCCATCATTTACTTCTTGTTATTTCATTTCTGTCATTTATTTATGCTATTTGATTCTGATTCTAGTTGTACATCTACTTGTTTGTCCAGTCTCTCGGTTTCTCTAGGCTTATCTAGATAATCGAATTTTTTTCCTTATATAAAAAAAGTTGCTTATATACTTGCAAGATGAAATATGACAAAAATAGCTTAAAAAAACAAAATGGAAGAAAATATATCACTCATCTTCGTACAAAACTACTGAAAAACAAAATATCACAACCGAACATAAAACTAAAAGCCATAATGATTTGTCGTGGATGGGTGACTCAATAGTAAGAAATACGAGGTTAATAGGAGCTCTAAGTTCACGTATATCACAACCGAACATAAAACTAAAAGCCATAATGATTCGTCATGGATGGGTGACTCAATAGTAAGGAATAAGAGGTTATAGGAGCTCTAAGTTCACGTCCTGGAGGGAAAATCAAGGTTTACTTTACCTTGAATTTGTAAATAAAGAACGGTCATATCGGGAATTCGAATTGGAGATCTTTGGATACTACCCGCAAGTCCTTTTCAGTGAGCCATTTCGAAATGGTTCAGGTTTACTTTACCTCTCACCGTTAGATCGGGTCACATCACCAAGGTTAACACCAAAATTAGTTACCCTCGATAAGTATAAAAACAAAAATCATTCCTTAAAATAAATTAATATATCTACCCGAGTGTAAATCGTCTGTCCCCGATCCCGTCCCCCTCTCCTGTCCCCTCTCACAGAAATCCCTTTTTTTTTTTTTCATTTTATTAATTTAATTTATTTTTTATTTTTCTTTTAAATTAGGGTTTGTGAGGGGGGTTGGGGATAGGAGGGGGGGACAAGATTAAGTACAGAGGATTTGGCTCCGTGCAAATCCTCTACTCCAAACCCCTACCCCAACTCCCTACCCCACAAAATTATTTTACATCTAAATTAATATTAAAAAAATTAAAAAAATATATATTTAGCTTCTACATACTTATGATAACATATTTGGAAAAAAAAAATCTTCAAAAATCAACTTACAAAAATTATAATAATTCACAAGAGATAAAAAGATTTTTTTAAGTTTTAAAAAGATGTGAGTTTACTATATATTTTTTTAAAAAAAATATAAGTTGATTTTTGAAGATTTTTTTTTTCAAATATGTTATCATAAGTATGTAGAAGCTAAATATATATTTTTTTAATTTTTTTAATATTAATTTAGATGTAAAATAATTTTGTAGGGTATGGAGTTGGGGTAGGGGTTTGGGGTAGAAGATTTGCACCGCTCCATAATACCCCAACACCCACACAGAGCAGAGCCAAACAAAAAATATTTTTAAAAATTAAATAAAACAAAAAGTCTAGTAGATTTTTTTTCATGAAATCCGATCTGAATCCGCAGTGAAACTCAAGTGTAATTATCAATCCGTTGTCACTTCGCCGTTGATTCCTCCGAACAATCTGCCTCCTTTTCCGGCTATTGCCGATCAACGGAATAGCGCCGGAGCTCTCTTTCCCGCCCTACCAGATCACTTACGTACACCTTTAAAGTCTCAATCTTAACCTTTCATCAATTCAGGTTTTAAGGTAATTTCCCTCCTATTGCCAATTGTCAATTGCTCTGGGTAGCTTTGGAATTCCGGGGTTAGTTGATTCAAAGTTTGATCTTTAATTTCAGTGATTCACCTGTAATTGCTGTAACTTTTAGGGCTTCACATAGATTTCTTCATATTCGTAGAGTTCTTTTCCCCATTTTTCAAATCTAGGGTTTCTGTATTTGAGGTGTTGAAAAAGTCTGCTAATTGCAGAATTTTTTACTTAATTATGTTTTGAAGCCATTCTGTGAATGAGCTGTTCTTCTAATACCAGCAATTAGGAGGTTTGCATTTTTTTGCTAGACCGTGAAATATGGACTATGAATGTAGGGTATTTTGGGCGATACTTAGATGTGAATAATGTGGGTTTTGCTACTAAAAGAATTAATCAGAGCTCTTCTTCATCCTAGCAATTACGAGGATTGCAAGTAGGTCATCTTCCCATTTGTTTGCCAATGCGGCCATGGCTATGAATATAGATCTATAAAAGAAAAAATCTGTATGGTTACACTTTTCCTATCTTCACATCTGGTAAAAAGGTTAAACTGATGCAGTTTGATATAGGTAGGTTAATCTGCGTTTGCTTTCAGGGCCTTTCACAATGATTTTATTCTAGATTACTTGTGAAAACTTATATGGTCAATGAATTCATGGCCGTGGAGAAGCTAAAATAATTAATAGTGATAGGTTACTTTCCAAAACTTATCACAGAAAATGCAATAGTGATTTGGTACTGTGGTAGTTATCCATGATTAGGGGCTTCAGAAGTAGGACCATCCGTTTTTCTAGAAAGGATGGTATTGCAATGCAGGGTTCTTTGTGTTTCTCTTGATCCTATTATATCTCTTCCTCTTTGTCTATTTTCAGGCTATGGCCACGTCGACAGAGGTTGTCAGAAAGTTCTTTGTTGCATCAGTATTTATGTGGATACTACCTTTAGCAGTTTTGTATGGATTTCATCATAACTGGTTTCCAGGTAAGACTCCTCAACACATTGGGAGCTTGTTGATCAATTGTAGTATCATTTGAAGTTCCATTTAGTTGGATGAAAATATTTCCACGGTTAATTGATGTAACCTGTAAACAACAGAAACTTTTTTCACGTCAATCAAATATGAATATTGAAATTCAAGGGGAATGCTTTTCTTGGCAAAATTTTCCTAGGAGAACATTTTCCATGGAAAAACCTGTACAGCCAGCCTAACTGTGCTTTCTAGGGCACTTGTTCTTTTATCTTTGAGAGCTTTGTGGGTCTTCTGTCTGTTCACGTTATTACAATTTACCCACTTATCCTCAGACAACTTGAAATTGTGTGCTACTTTGTGTCTAGGACTTACAGCATTAATCCATTAAGCTTGAATGGTTGGTGTATTCCTGTGAATTTAATATACTTTCAATTATGTAGAACATGTTGACAATCACTGGTTAGTGTCTTAAATTGAAATACTTCTTAAGTGAGCCGGTGGGTTGACACTTGACGAGGCCAAATCTTGGATAGTGTCAAGCCTTGCTAGCTTAGCTGGTTAAGGACGACATGTAGTGACCAATAGGTCACGAGTTTGAATCCCCCTCCCACATATTGTAATGGCCTAAGTGCCTACCTATGAACCAAAAAAAAAATGTTTAGCCTTGGATAGTACTGGCCACAGATTATTCATGGCGGTAAGATTCAGTCTTTGACTTATTTTTATTAAACACCTTTCTAGTTCATGCCCAGCATAAGAATGAATCCACTTCTTTAAATCAAACCACTACATGTTCATATAACAGGCCTTTTTGAAGTCCTGTCCATTGTTTGCAAATTTTATAGCTCATGATCTTCTTTAGAACCAGTTTTTCCCACATTCATGTCAAGTCTTTTCAATCAGTGCTGTTTGACCCCATATTCAATTCACCAATACTTAGCTTCTTTTGTTTCTATTTTCTGTTTGGGAAATATGGCAGGCTTGGAGCAAATGTCTCCCGAATCTCAGACACTGTTGAGTGGGTTCATTGCTGTCATATCTGTGAATGTGGTCATAGCATACTACATATACACAGCACTGAAAGAGCCTTCCTTTAAGCATGAACCTGATCCTGCATTCGTTGCCAGTGCTAAAGCGAGCTTAAACCAGTCTAAAGCCCAAGAATCAGAGGGCTCAGCAGAGCTCCATGGCAAACGAGAGTAGGATACAGGTGCAATGGAGCCATCCAATGACAGGAGCATAACATTTTTTTCCCCTTGAATTTTTTTTTTCTCTAAAACCTCAGCTGTAAACTCTGAATCTGACCGTAAACAACTACAGAAGGTATCCTTAGTTGATACAATTAGAGGAATGTGAACTTGTGACTTGCCATGGCGTGATATACTTCTAGTTTGTGTCATAGTTGGATTTGAAAGAACATTTTGATTGCATTTTGATATGAATTTTTGTCAGGTGATAAAATAAGTTATAATTTGGATCTTCTAGGGATAATATTCAAGCACATCGCGGTTTTGACAAGAAAAACGGGAGGCTTTTCAAGGGTCTTTTATCAAGCAGAGCCATCTGGAGATGGTTCACACAAATCGTTGATCCTCGATTCTTCATTAAGAGAGAATGAAAGAAACAAAGATGATTTCTTCAAAGATTATGCGGTCTTCCCTTGTTGTAATGTTCTTTTCACACATTTGAGCACCAGAAACTGGTAGAAGTTGCAAATGACGCTATTCAATAATATTTCAGATCTTAACTCGCTAAATGTTGATGTGTTCACATCTGTTTCTCTTCTCAATTTGTATTCATAGTATGTATGTTTTTCGTTTTTGCTGATGCAGCTCCTGTCGTCTATGTGGTGAAGTGATGACATTAGAAATGAGTTAGGATTTAAGGTAGCAACTGATCTTTCATGTTTCAAACGTCAAAACCCTAGTGCTCTTCTAAGTTCTAACACATTTGGCAAAATGCTCAAAGCAGCTTGTAGTTTATGAGGTCGTGTTTGGCATGGTAGAGTTCTCCACTGCTATCAAAGAAGGCAGTCTAGAACAATGCCGCTACCTCTACCATTCCTGCAACAATACCGCTTTACATGCCAAACACGCCCTTACATTACATGCCTCACAGGACACAGATACATCAAAGAAGAGAACTTTGGCCAAATATCAGTCTATCACATTGTATTTCTCTCTATTCTATGATTATTCGAAATAATCAAACAAATATTCATAGAAATAAATTTAACAAACAAAAAAAATCAACTTCTAATAATCCAAACTAATCTAGCAGATGGCATTGTCAAATAACCATCTTTCTTTCTTTTCCTTTTGTTCTTTGTTTTTTTGGGGAGTTTCCTCAATATCTAACTCCCAAATCTTGTAAGTATATATATATAGTATATCTTTTCCTATATCACTCAACAGCGAAACAAATCCTTCACAGCAAAACCAGAACAATTGCTCACCTCTTAGCCTAAGTCAAGGCCGTCTATACAACCCCAGATGAGGGCTGCTCATCACCCGCTTGTGCAGCTTCATCAGATGATGATTTCCCATCAGCAGCTTCTGTGGCTTCATCAGCCGCAGAGGGTTGAGCCTCAGCAGATTCCACGGTTTCGTCAGCTGCAGAAACACTGTCGTCTGCCTCACTAGATGCTGATGTGCCCTCATCAGTTAGCTTTTCATCTTCAGAGGAAGGAAGCTTCTCGTCGGGCTTATTCTGGAGCGCCCAGTACATGATGCTCGCAGTTAATGTCAGCATCATCTTTTGGTTTACCTGTAATACAGATGGGCAAGAAAATGTATCACCATGAAGTGTAACTTTTAGAACTTGAAAAGTTATGGTCCAGGTGATGGCCTTCTTACCTCAATAATATCCTCGGGCAACAAGAATATGGAACAGCCGAGCTTTCTAGCGATACTGATAATGTAGCTAGCATTCATCTTCTTATCTTCATCTGCAAATCACAACCGAATATTTACATCCCTTGGACAAACTCACAAACCCACAGAAGAAATCAGAACTTAAACTACTGATCATGAATTCAATGAAAATGGATCGTTGTATATTGCCACAAAAAGGCAACAAGGGAATTGAAATTCACAGGAGTTACCACCAACTTACCATTTTCACCCTTTGTGACAAGGTTCCAATCTATGACCCTTGGTTCTACAGCAGTAAGTAGCTCCAAGAAGAAAATACCATTTGAGAGGCGTTTATCCTGATAAGAATAAGAGATTGTATTTCAAGTATCAATCAAATATGGATTAGAAAAACTAAAACCATCCTCTCACGGAAAATAGGGAAAAACAGATGATCACCTTGAAGCTGTCCATCCGAGAGGATTTTCCAGAACTCTTGACCTTCTGGTTTGCCCAACTGAGAATAGCTGCATCGGTTATCTCTTTTCCTCCGGAATGTGCCCGCAAGTTTTTCAGGAGTTGGAGCATATTGAACCTCATCAGTTGCCAAAGGAAAGCTGCACCAAAGAGGAGCCTCAATTCGAAATGTTTGGGTAGCATACTCGTAAATAAGCGAACAGGATGATGATTTATCTGAAACTATAACAATCAAGCTAACCACTTCTTGGAAAATGATTGAGAGAACACTAACCGACAATGAGCTTCTTGTTTCCTTGCACAATATCATTTCCAGCAACATTTACAAGGGAGAGGTTCAGATTCTTTCCGATACTAACAACTTGGTTGCAATTTTCAAGTCTTCTGAATGGCAACTTAATAGGAGGTTTTGAAGCTTGCTTCCAATTAACTGAACCAGGGGATACTTTATCAAGGACTTCCAAAAGTACCCACCTGCGCATAAAAGTAATAATTATGCAATCGAGCCTTCAATCCAAGAGTAAGAAAGGATCAGTAGATCGTATTTTTAGTAGAATGACACTCACCCAGTTCTCACATCCTCAAACAAATTATTGACATAGGTGTCAACTCCAAGACTATTAATCCAGAGCCGGAAGCATCTCTCTTCTCTAGAAGTGTTTACATCTTCTTCCTCTATCATATGCTCGGCCACAGAGAGCTTTTCAGTGCTAACTTTTTTCAACCCATTTCTGCAAATCAAGAAACCTCAAATCTCATCAAGAGTTCTTATGTAAATTATCAGACTAGATGTTACACCCTAAGAGGTACTCATATTATTATGTATTTGAGGTGGGTACTGTCTACGTCTGTTGCATTAAAGGTTAAGCTTGGTCATTTAGGAAAAGAAAGAAAAAAAAGACATTTAATTATTAATTATGTGTTTTTTTTATGGCACGAATATCTCATTACACAAATCAGATGACAGGATCATATCAAGATACAAATCATTAACAAAAGACACCATGGAGACGAAAAAATGCAAAAAAATAGGGCGTGAAAAATGGAAGAAATAAATCCCTTCAATATGCCAAGAATCATAATGCTAAATATGATCATTCTGTAATTCTTTTTCTCCATCTCCTTTCTTCTTTTCCTTTTCTTTTCATGGTCTATTTTAGAGTAATTAGATGGAAATCTTCGTATCCTTTTGTCTGTTCTCATGAAAAATATTTTAGCTTTAACATTCTTTTGGACCAAACAAGAAATAGATAGGAATAATAAATAATATAATCAAACATTAGACAGATAGAATCTAAGTGCAAAGTTACCTGTGCTGAAAAATCTGAGCAACAAATGTAAGATTTAAATTCGCTGATCCATCAGTTATATCCTTTGGACTAATATACCTACTACAATCCAATTTCTCTGCCTGCTCCACAATCATTTTTGCTCTCTTAGTGGGATCACTAACTTCTAATATTGTGTTTGAACTGTGCTCTGGTGCAAGAACATTAAACAAATGAGCATATGCCTCTCCATCCTGGGAATAAAGGGGTAAAGCATTTAGTGTATGAACACAGAATAGTAAACACAAACAAACAGAGCAAAGCCTAGACCGAAACTATCAGGTCATAGTTGTCACTTGCCACTTCAATCTTCTTTTCTGCCAGTGGTGGACGAAGCATGAAATATTGTCTCAAGCAATATTTGTCAAACCGAAAAGCAACTGTGTACAGTTGATTGTTTTTCAATGACATTTATCAACTAAATTGTCTTGCTTATGTCCAATGAATCAAAGTAGGTAGACTGCACAGAGTACCCTCTAGTTCTTGTCCGAAACTCAAACTCCTGATTCGTATTAGCTGAAAGTGGGTGGGAAGATTTTAAGCAGTAATTTCTTTTCAAAAGAAATCAATCAAATTTTCGGTTTTTTCCTATTGGTTAGGTTTTTGCCAAGGGCTCAATTTGTTAGTTCCATGTTCTTCCTGATTCCAAGATCTATCAACAACGTTCCAGCAAAACTTCAATCTACAAATTTCATATTCAGAGCTCGTAATGAAAGTAACTTCGATAGGTCGTCTAAATATAAAATTTAAAAGTAAATTTTCCATGATTCAGCCATTTAACCTGGTTTCTTAATCAAGCAGAAAAGCTAAATTAAGGGATGGGCCATGGATATCAGTACTTCAAGTTCAATACTTGACCTCATCATGCAAATACCGAACAAAAGTTCAGCAGAAAATAATAGCATGATCCACTTCTCCTTGATATATTAGAGCTCAAAATGTTGAAGAAATTAGAAGGTGAGAGATGTGAATGCACTTGAAGGTTCTCAACTTATACTTCTTCAGCTAATAGATGGATTGCATCTAGTTTGTGACTCGGCCATTATAAAAGGCAATCACAGACTTTCTTTGATATATTAGAGCTCAAATATTGAAGAAATTAGAAGGTGAGAGATGTGAATGTAGTTAAAGGTTCTCAACTTATACTTCTTCAGCTAATAGATGGATTGCATCTAGTTTGTGACCCGGCCATTAAAAAAGGCAATCACAGACTTGATTGATTATTTTTTCTCACTTCTCTCCCTTCTCTTTCTTATACACACTCTTGGCATACAACATGGAAAAATGCATAACATATTCCTCATGAAAACCTAAATTCCCACTACACATTATTAAACTTCAAAAATCTTTTACCTTAAGATCTGTAGAATATAGTATCTGACTATGTGAAATTGAAAAGAGCTGAAAATTTCTTTTACCTTAAGATCTGTAGAGAAATTTGTGATTTCCTTCTTATAACCAGATTTTTTCAACTGGAAGTTCATCCATCTGAGCAAGACCTTATCAGGAGGTAAAGCCATGAGCTCCTCCAGATCCTGTGGATGTGGAAGACACAAAAGCTAAACCATAAATCCAAATCCATCTAGCAAAAAAAGCTTATGTATTCTCGAAGATGGCCAATAAAGAGCTTCTAACCGTGTCCTTTTCTGCCAATTCTAGCAGTTGAGGAGTCTTCTTCAAGCTAAGATCAGACAATAGTTGGATCTAGCATTTCCATAGAGTTAAAAAAGTTAGCTTGATAAATTTATTAGAGAGAGTTATAAAAAGAAGCTACAATCTAGATAAGAATCTCGACAAGGAGCCCATGATTAATACCTTGTATATTTGAGCAATCAATCCCATTACCAGGTGATGCTGCATCATTAAACAATAATAATGGTTTTAAGAAGGTTTATTGCCAAGCAAGAACCAGTAAATTCAAACGACGGTTGTTGATTTGACTTACTCTTCCCTCTATCAAATCCTGTGTTCCGATGTTAACAACAGTGCAACCAATAGCCTTTGCAGAGTTGAGGAAAAGTGTATGATTCTCATTTCTCTCCCAAGGATTAAGGTTTTTTTTGGTGTTAATCGCTCTTTCATCTATTGTCCCGGGAACAGCAACATTGATCAACTTACTGTATACAGTTACAGATTATAGGGGAAATAGAAGATTAATTAATGAAGATAAGCTTGAAAAAGGAGTATTCTCCCCAGCAACAGTAAGGAAAGTATTATCAAATTTGTATCATATACCAGAGAAGAACTCCGTCTTTCACCAGATCAAACAACTGGTTTGTGTCTGGATCAATGGGAAGAAATTGCTTTAAGAAAGGATCTTCACCAAGACAATTATTAATGTGGGCAACATAGGAGGCTTTCTCCGTTCCACTAATTACATGGAGAAGAGTGGTTGTTAACTGCCTGAGAACTGAAGTTAGCCTTTTACTACCTCCTTCACCTGAATCTCGACCTTGAAACTTCAAGTAATCCTGTGCAGTACGATGATTGTCCATTAGAATTTTGTTTCAAATTTCAAAACACTCCGGTGGCAATAAGATTCGTCCATTCCATATGTGATGGGAAACAAGTAAGAATTAGTATTTATGCACAAGTCCCATCAGTAAACACAAATCCTCTTTCACTGCCACAATCATACACCCTTTGACAATGATCATTCTCATTGATTTGCCTAATGCTTAAAATCTCACACAAAATGTGGCACAGTTTGTATTACAAATATATATATAGCTCTTAAATAGTATCAATTTCAATTCATTCAATTTACAAGCGGCTTAGTTCATGTTGTAGATTCCTTCTAGAATTAAAGCAAAAAATGAAAACTAATTCTGGAGTGGATGAACTTTCAGACATCCTAAGTTTCAATGTCAAAAACACAAGGTACCAAGTCATGGACGGGGTCTTACTCGTAAGAAAGTTTCAAAGTCAATCTCCTGGCTCGTGTCAGGATGTGATTCTGCCAATGCAGCTTTAATATCATCCTCAGTAATCACTCCCACGATACCTTTTAACTTTGCAAAAACGGGTGCTAGATTCCCAGCATTCAAAACACCAAACTGCTTCTTTGCAACATTGTACTGCAGACAATTCCAACAAATCAAATTCAACAGAATAGGCTGATTAGCATCCATATCAATGTCAGATTCACCAATGGTCATCCAAAATAGGATCAAACACCATACCTTGCTTTTGAGGCTACGGAGCTCGACTTGGGTGAACTGACTATGGAGCCCTGGATCAGAGACAATAACACCCTGATAACCGGACATTTTGTTTATTGATTGATTAATTATTAATATTATTGTCTCTTCCTCTTCTCAAATCCAACAGCCCTGACACCCAAAACAAGAACAACAAGCAAAGAATCAATTCTCAAATCAATCTCCACAATGAAGCCAAATCAAAAACCATTTCAAACATAAACACAAATCAAATCTAGCTCAATGTCTGATTGATGATCAATTGATCACTTGATCACTTGTATCTGAGATTCCAACCCTCCAATTCCCCAATTCATAAAAATCTATCAAGAGCCCATTCCAATCCCACTGAATCCACACAACCCAAAAAACCCAGATGAATTCCAATCAAAACCAGCACTGTTTCATAAATCAAAATGAAACCCACATCCGAAAAATTGAAGGCAAGGAGCGCACAAGACCTGGAACGAAGTCAGCATCGAAAACATGAACCAGGGTTGTTCAGATTGGGAGAGAAAGAGAGGATAGTCAGTGCCCCAGCCAGCGATCGTAGGGATTGAAATTGAAACCTGAAATAGAAGAAAGGGGGGGAAATTGCAATATGTTTCCTTTTCTGCTGATTGCTAAATAGATTTATCTCTCTTGAATCTCCTGTGTATTGAATGTGATTGATTTATTAATTGAAATGGCCAAATGGGAATGCAGAGCTTTCAAGGCTTTCACAAGATGGGGCGGTTGCGTAACAGGCAATGACTTTTGATTTTCGCTCGACGTGTTTGGTTGTTCTGGAAAAAAAAAAGAAAAAAAAGAAGAAGAAATGGCAATTTACATTAAATCATCCTTAAGTTAGGGGTTGTTTATAAAGCCATCCCTAAATTTGAAAATGATACAAAACTACCCATAAATTAGTTTTTTCTTTCAAAAACTACCCACAAGCCTACGGGTTTATTTGGTGTTTTGTGAATTTGTGCTGATTTTTTCTTTTCAAATTAATGAGCTATTGAGAAGTGATTAAAATGCAATCCACTAATGGGCGGATAAAAAGTGGTTACATATTCTGCAAATTTGATTCCGTCTCAGTTCCATCCCGATTTTAGTAGAATTTGAAACAAAAAAAGGTAAATTCGTCCCGTAAAAATTACACAGGACGGGATACGGGACGAGAATTTCTCATCCTGTAAATTTTGTCTCGTCCCACATATATATTAAAAACTATATAATTATATATATAAAACATTAAAATAAGCTTTAAAACATATATATTACTATTATAGTATTATTTTGAGTAAATTACACATAACCACCCTTAAATTAGGCTAGTTTTCATATAACCACCTATAAAATTATAAATTACAGAAAACCACCCATAAATTACATTTATTTTCAAAAGACCACCCATCCATTAAACCTCTATTTATTTTGTTTGAAAATACTAAAATAACCCTAATTCAAACTTATTTTTTAAAGGAAAGACTGAGGTGGCAATTAGGCGAGTCGGGTCGGGTCGGATTCGGTTAGTCGGGTTTCGAGTCATTCGGGTTTTGGGTAATGTCTAATAATTGGATCATTTGGTTGGGTCGGGTTCGGGTTTCGGTTGTATCGGGTTTCGATTGTCTCGGGTTTCAGTTATTTCGGGTTTGGATTGTCTCAAGTTTTGATTATTTCAATATTCATTTTAAAAAATTTACTAGAATCTATCTTAAAATTTGGGTTATATCGGGTTTCGGTTATAACGGGTTCGAGTCTTAATGGTTTCGGTTGAATCGGGTTCGGTTCATTCGGATTTGGGTGAGTTTCGGTTATCGGTTATCGGTTATTCGGACTTTGGGTCCAAAATGGGTCGGGTTGGGTCGATGTTCAGGACAATCGGTTCCAAAATACATACAATAACCCTAGAGCTGGCAAAACCCGACCCGATCGACCCGAAACCGATTGTCCTGAACACCAACCCAATCCGGCCCATTCTGGACCGGAAATTCGAATAACCGATAACCGAAACTCACCCAAATCCGAATGTAGGCACACCAGATTTGGGTCGAGTCAAACCGGATTTGTCCCAAGTTTGGGTCGACCCAACAAGTCAAAACACTCAAACTTTTGAAGAATTTTAAAATATTATCAAAATTAAAATGTAATGTAAACCTGTCAAATAAACTAAATAATAATATTATAAGCATAAAAAATTCATATTCATAAAAATAAGCGTTATAAACATATTATAATTATAAAATATATACGTTATTTATAACTTATGAGTGACCTTAACAAACACAATTGCATGACGAATCTGTGTGCGGTATATCCGATGCAACCTTGATGTCTACATGGTGCTGACTCACCGGGTCGATTTTGACCCAACGAGTCATCATATCTCAACCCTAAAACTCCCTCCCTAGTCATTCGGGTTCAAGTCCCAGGTCTAAAACACCGGCTTCAAATCCGTATAATTATCGGGTCATGTTTTAACAAGTCTAGTTGGATGTATTGAAATTTCTTTCAACCCAAGTGATATATTAAGTCCAACCATCGAAACTTTGATGTGAGTATTGAACTTAACTAAGCATGAAAGGAGGAAAAAAAATGAAAAAAAATAAAATTGGCCCATGCAGGTCTCGAACCTGCGACCTTCGCGTTATTAGCACAACGCTCTAACCAACTGAGCTAATGGGCCTTGTTGATTAACTACTCATAAGTAAGAGAATATCGCAAACTTTGAAGCGGAGCCAATTCAAGACGGCATGATGAGATCTCGACGGTTGGTTTCACTAATTAGGAGCAACTGAGTCATGGAAGGGTCACCGTCTTCGTGAGAATCACCACCGGTCTAGAAGGTTTGCAGATGACAATGGCCTCAGCCTGTGTCTTAAGATTTGAGCTTATCGGCGAATCAGCTGTGATCTTATCGGCCAATACAGTAACAGTCGGCGAATTAGCTTAATTTGAGGTTACCAGCTGCCAATACAAAAATACAATACAGTAACAGTTTTGGGCAAACAATGACAATGGGGCATCCAGACCTTAGTGTAACAGTTTTGTTATAGCATCGTATATCGTATCAGTTAATTCAACCAAGCGTTTGCTTTGTTTGTTATAAGTTATAACATTTAGATCATCTAACTTCCCCAAATTACCCATTTAAATTTGACTCCGAATAAGCTAACTTCCACAAACAATTAAATTTAAAGCCCACTTTCTGTAAATTACCCATTTAAATTTGCAGGTAGCTTTATCTGACATATATATATATGATATGAACTCCTGCAATTTAAGTGGGTGTGACATATCTCCATTTGAAATCCAACTAACCGATTCTTTCTATTACCCGTCGCACAATATCCAATCACCTATATTTATGAATCTTCAGGTTTCATCCATTGAATTAAATTGAATCCAATCTGAATCTCCATCTATGCAAATGGCAAGCTCAAGCTCAAGCTCTTCTAATGGTGATGATGCCATGAAACCCCAACTGTGAAGAGAAATAAACAAAATTATCATGAAACAAACACCAATATATTTTTGATAGAGTTTAAATGTATTTTTATATAACTAAATTTCAAAATAAAATCCATTCTTCAAATTCAACGTCAACTAAAGTCTTGAACCATTAAACTAAAAATATTTAGCTCAAGTATTCACAAGTAAGTAAATGGCATCTCATCTCACCTCACCTCATATAGTCATATGAGACAAAGATGGAAGATGCATATGGAAATTGAACACCCCATTTGCTTTATCTGATCACATCAATCATAAAATTGATATCTGAACAGATCCAATATCAGTATACAGGCAGTTTCCTTACCCGTCATACAATACTCAAATGTACAGTAGAGTTCATAAATATATGGAGCTGTAGGCTGCTTTTTGTACGTTCCAAAGAAACCAAAACCTTCCAGGCAAACCCAATTCAAAAGATGCTTATTTGAACGTTTCTTCCTTTTTCATTCCATCTCATCGGCCTCTATGGTAGCTTCCTGATTCCCAATATCTTCTAGTCTTTCTCCACCACCACCTCGCCTTTCCGGCATCGGTGTTGCCAGGTTAATTGATGTTCTCTTAAGTTTGATTTCTTTTGAATTTTGTGTTCTTCTGACGTACTGTATCTCTCCGTGATCAGTAGACAGTAGGTGAGAATTAGTTTCTCTTTAGTCACTGATAGATATATATAGTTAGGTCTCAGGGAAAAAAATGCTATGAATTTGTGCTTAATTGGGATTAATTTGTCTTCAAAAGGTGTTGTGTTGTTCATAAATCCATATGATAGAGGTAGTTTTTCAGGGTGAATTTGGTAGCAGGAGTTTTCGTTTACTTTGATTTGAAAGGGGCCTGGAAAGCTTTGTTGTCTTTGTGGTTTGTGGATAGGCCACACTTGAAAAGATGCTTGCTTTCTAGTTTGGATTCATTCATTGTCAGAGGCTACATGGGCTTCTTGAATTGAAGCAGTACTGCATAAGACTGAGTTCTTGATCTGTGCAGAAACTCATTTAATTTACTGCGTATAACCAATTCAAGATTACAGCTTTAATTTGAAGCTAATTAGTCGTTAATCTGCAAATGGCGAGCTCTTCTTCTAATGGTGATGCCATGAAGCCCCAATTCTTCACCATCATCCTTTCTCCTCCCATCCAGCTTCACCAGCTCGTAAGTCAGATCGATCATATTCATCCATTCGATCTCCTTATCTACATTTATATATCCATCTATCTTCCGGTTTTTGATCTCTACCTTGATATATAATGTTTTTGAAGAGGATTCCACCTGCATTCATAGAGGAGCATGGGAGAACCTTACTAGACCACGCTTTCCTCCAAACTCCGGAAGGCGAAGAACACAGAGTGGGTCTCACAATCGATGACGAAGCCCATCTTTGGTTCGATGACGGGTGGGAGGAGTTTGCAGCCCGCTTCTCCCTCAGACTAGGATCCTTCCTAGTGTTCCGGTATGAAGGCAACTCCCGATTTTATGTCCTTATCTTCGACACATCTGGCTCTGAGATTGCCTATCCAGAGTTCAACCCGACTCATGAGGACAGTGGAGGTGAAGATGATGAGATGATTGATGCTGTCGAAAGAGCACAAGCTTTCCAATGTATATATATATATGTAGAGGGTACCAGCTTCTTACACGAAAATGTACATGACGGACAACAAGAGCAAAGAGATACGGCTTGAGCTGGAGGGAAACCCAAATGGGAACGAAGACTTGGCGGGTTAATGTCATTTCCGCCGGATTCTGTAAGAAGCGAAAGAATTTCTACTGGCAACTGAGTACCGGATGGAAGAGTTTCGCCATCGAAAATGGGCTGTCACCCCAAGACGTCTGTGTGTTCGAGCAGATCGACGATGGAGCCAAGGCTTACAGGGTGTATATCTTTCGTCATGGGCCAGCAGTGTTGATCGAATGTCGATACGATCATTTAGGGTACGCAGTTTGTTATGGATTAGAAACTTGAAGTTAAGTAGTTCCTGCAATTTGATTCAAGTTTTTATCCTTCTAATCTAGTTTAGGGAAATTTATATGTTACTTCGTATTGTAAAGTATAGTAATCTCCGTTATTTAAAATATGTCATTTTAGTTTTTTTCCAACCGTATAAAATGTCACTTTGTTTTTTGGCGAAAATGCATAAAACCACCCTTTATTCACCTTTGTTTGCAATTAACCACCCCTTATTCAAAAATTTTCACTTAACCACCCCTTATAACAAATTGTTTGCAAGTAACCACCTATCCTCTCATTTTTCTTTAAATTCAACTTAAAAGTAAAAGACGAAAATGCCCCCAAATTTGGTCATTTCGAGTTTCGCGTAAAACGGATCCCGTGTAGATCCGAGTTGACTTGAACTCGAGTTTGACCCGATTTCGGGTCAAATCCGCAAATCGGGTCAATTTCAAGTTTGTCAATTTCTATTTTTTAAATTAAAAAAATTACGATTTGGTAATTTTGTGATAATTTTAAAATGCTAAAATTAAAGACGTGGTTCTTAAGTTCTAGCGCTTGTAATTATATACTATATTTGATCTAAAATATTTGATTTTTACTATTTCTTATAATTTTTAATAAAATTTAAAAATATCTAAAATATCAAATTTTTAAATAATTTTTTAAAAATAAATAATTTCATGCAATTAGTATTAAGCATAGAATTGTTTTAATATTTTAATGTTTTTATCTTCTTAAAAATCAAATATTATCGATCAGAGAGAGTATTATACAATACAAATAAATATAAAAGTTGATTTGAAAATGAAAGGTCAAGTGATTCTAATTATAAAATGTAATAAATTGGAATCTCCATAAAAAAATTAATCATATATAATTATAAATCAATCGGGTTAATCGGTTCACCGGATCAATTGGATCAATCGGGTCACCGAGATGACCCGAAAAATTACCCGATTTTCGGATGCGGGTAGAAAAAAAATTTTGGGTCAAAATTTTCGGCTCTTGACCAAAAAAATTTGGGTCGTTCGGGTCGGGTCGACCGGTTCGGATCGTGTTCTGACAGGTCTACTATCAATCATTGCTAGAGGAGGGTGCAAATAAAGCGTCAATGACCGAAAGAGGTATGACTACATCTGACCTACTAGCAGAGGTGGGCATAACTTGCATACATTAATGGTAATTTTGTATAAATAATAATAAATAAAAACCATCATTGAATATCCCACACGTTGCCAAACAATACTAACAACATGGCCAACAAATGTGGCCATCAAGTTTAAGAAAAAAATCGGCATGCAAACTGTGCAAGGGTAAATGTCTTCAGGATGCAAAACTATGATCAACTAATAAAAATATACCAGCGGCAAATAAATAACTGAAGAAAAGGATAAACTTTGTAGTTAACTTAAAGTACTTAAAATAAAGATACCATACCTAACTGCTAACAAAAACAATGCAGAGATTCTCAAAGCACATGTATTTTCCACAACTTCCTAGCAACCACTACCCTTGAAATCTCTACCGACAAATTCTCAAAAAATAAAGCAGTAGAAATAAAAAAAATTGGTTGAAAGCAATTACTAGTAAATAAACTCTTATACTCCTTCAATCTTGGTTGAAAGGATACTGTATGTGGTCTAACCAATTGTTAGGACAGTAAAATTGACCCCAAAAGGTGTAAACTATTACAAAACTACTCTAAAATGCAGTCATGATTTTGGATTATTAAGGCTACGTAGTGTCGAGGTTCCATGTTTTGCTGAGCACAGAAGCTTGCTACATCTTATAGGTAAGCCGTCCTATTTCTGTCAGAGCAGACCAGATAAATTTTAGGTTTAGAGCTCTAAATATTTCAAGGCATTAGATAAACACAAAAATAAAACGCAATAAACAGTACCTCATTTTCTGCCGAAACGCAGCGCCATGAGGGAGGCGAATCTGCTGAAACGCCGGAATCGCAAAGATGGCAACCGCCGTCAATCGCCGGCAATCCCCAGAACGCCTCCGTCTCCTGCGAAGCCGTCTCTTGCGAAGCCGATCTTGAGATGGAGGATCCGGTTGAGGAAGACATCGATAACAGGCGCCAGATCTGAGCCGCCATGGACAGCAAACGGCGGCGACGATGGCAAGGGAGGAAGCGAGCCACCATGGACAACAAAGGCGGCGACGATTGCAGGAGAGGAAGAGAGGAAGGCGCCGGATCTGATCTCTGATCGTCTTTGTCCGTCTGCAGAGAGGGAGTAGTCGACGGCGAGGCCAAGCGACGACGATGATGACGAGATGAAGCGATGGAGAACAACGCGAACAACGCGACGACGATGAATAAGTCGCAGGTCGCCGTCGAGGTCGCCGTTGGTCACCGGATCTCGAACGAGGCGTTGAATGCCGGCGAGAGAGGGCTAAGAGGGTGAAGATTGGGGATGGAGAGCATGAGAGGGAAGAAGATGGCGGTTCACCTCCATCGTTTCCTCAGAGCGATAGAGAATGAAGGGCGGGGAAGAGAGAGAGAGAAGTGTTGCTGAAACCCTAGAAATCTCTCAGATTTAATTAAGATTTCAGGGGCAATTTTGTCCAAAAAATTAGAGGTGGACAAAAACCTAATTTACCGGACTTGGAAGACACTCCCTAAATAAGGCCCAAAAAAAAGGCCCGTTGGACAAATTTTCTCTTAATTAAATTATTATTAGAAATAAGTATGAAATTATGAAAAGGAAAAGTTGATATATATTTTTATACAAGTGAAACAAAATGTTTTTATTAGGTACGCCTTCAATTATGTGGTTCAAAAGGATATATGTAGATATGGATGGATTGATGGTCGATCGGTCGGTCGGTAGATATTTCTTTCTTCAGTAAAGTTAGCTTTTTAGGAGTATTAATGAACATTTAGAGATAAAATGTCTAATTAATGAAAACTACAAAATATTAATGCTATTTCAAAAAAAAAATGTTTTACTATACAATTTTTATTATACATAAAGTTTCAATTGATCTCAAATTATTATAAAAGGAGATAAAAAAATTCAAATTAATGACAATGAAAAGATCAATATTTACAAAGATATACGTATATTTTTTAATTATTTACAAAGATTAATTCCTAATAAAAAAATATTAAAAAATTCAACTAATAAATGTAAGTTAAATGCATTTAATCTTCTACATAGTGAAATAAGGTTTCTAGATCATTTATTGATTTGAAGTTCTTACCCTTTTTTTTAATTAGGAATGAATTCGATTAGGGATCACCTAACCGATAGCATCCTTTCGGATGAGGTCTAGAAGACCTGAATCACACAAGACATCGTCCCCGAGGAACGAGCGGCAAATGTGTGCAATCTTATCAGTCACTCTATTCCTACAACGGGGCACATGAGAGAAAGAAACACCTCTCAGATTTTGTAGCATGAGTTTAATGTCAGACGTAATTAGTTCAATTTCCCAATGGCAAGAACTGTTAACCTTCAGGTGATTAATGGTTATTAGCGAATCCTCTTCTATACGAATCCTTGGGATGTGTAGTTCGAGGCATTTTAATACCCCGTGTTTAAGAGCTAAAGCTTCTGTCATAACTGGGGATTGAATCCCAACGTTTTCATATCCAATATGAACTGGACACCCATTCCAGTCCCGAATAATGAACCCTACTATACTGTCTCCATTGGATAGGGTGGAACCATTGAAATTCAACTTTAGAACACCAAAGGGTGGTTCGTTCCAAGGCGATTTTTTGTTACTTTTGTTTATGTGGTGAGTCTGAGTAGTCGTCGTATGGCTTTTGTTGGCTTTATTTGTCACATGCGGACATAAGGTCTCTTCCTCAGAAGAATGCCATGTTTTGATAGTATTTTGGATTCTTATTTTCATGGACGTCGTTGTTAGGGCAACTTCATTTCTAAAGATCATATTATTACGTAGATTCCATGTAAACCACCAGGTAAAGGCAAGGCGTTGCAAATCCTGAGATTTCAGGGCTGATCCTGGTGTGTTAAGGACATGATTAAAATTAGTGGTCCCGGATGTGATGTGGAGAATGCGTTTTACCAAGTCAGCATCGAGGATGGATTTGATAGAGTGAAACGGGCAATCTAGAAAAATATGGATGACATCTTCATCAGCGTGGTTACAGAGGGTACATGTTGAAGGAATGGAGACCCCTTTTTGACTAAGCCGTACTTTTTTCGGGAGACCATTGTGATGTAGTTTCCAGAGAAAGTTTTTAACTTTTGGTGGGATGTCAAGTTTCCATATTCAGTAATTTGCATCATTGGATTGTTGATGGCGGTTTGTAGCCGGTTTGTATGCACTAGTGGTTGTGAACCAACCATTCTTATCTAGCCACCAATATAGTCTATCCTCAAAGCAGTTTGAAGGAAGCGAGATACTCATGATCTCCCTAACCCTCGCCAATGGAAGGTTTTCCATCGTTTTTTCTTCCCACAATCCCCTCCCCCCTCCCCCATAATGTAATCACAAACCTTTTCATCTAGGTTACAAGAGGGGTGATTACCGATAGTGTTAATCAATGGTTCTAGGGAGACCCAGTTATCAGTCCAAAATTTGATAGATTTACCATTTCCTACCAACTAGATTAAACCTTTTTTAAATCTATTAATGAGAGGAGTAAGTTTGAACCATTTCCAAGAAGCTCCACCCCTCCTTTCATATGATAGAATTAATATGCATTGTTTTAATATATTTATGTTGGATGATTTGCACCCAAGGGTTGGACGGTTCGACAATAATTTTTCAGAGGAGTTTCATTTGGAGGGCTTCATTCATGAATTGCGTTTTAATTACAAATGCTTAGACCACCTTTTCTCTCCGTTCTACATATTTTATCCCACCCAATTAAAGGTCTATGTTGTGCATCTTTATTCCAGAAAAATGTGCGGTTAATTTGGTTGAGATCTTTATGAATCGAGGAGGGGAGTATAAAGTTTTGCATGATATATAACGGTTTGGTAGCCAGGTTTGACGCAATTAAAGTAGTCGGCTCTTGCTGAGAAAGGGTGTTCGCCCTCCATTTACTGAGCTGGTCCTTAGCCTTGTCAATCACTTCCTCGAATGTTTCTTTATTGACCCAACCATTAATGATAGGACAACCTAAGTACTTTTCCAAAGATTTTTCATTAGATATGCCCGACGTGGTTTGAAAGGCAGATTTTTGGAAGTTCACTTTTTGCCCAGAGATTTTGCAGTAACTGTCAATAATATATTTTTCGTTCTACAAGAAGTGGCAGATCCTCTAGAGAATATTATAATATCATCTGCAAAGGCCAAAAAGGGGATATGTGTCTCGTCAATCCCAAAGCGAAAACCGATAGGAGATCAAGAAGTCGTTGAAGAGAAATAGAGTTTTCTAGCCAACAGTTCGGAGCCCAAAATGAAGAGAAATGGTGAGACGGGGTCTCCCTGACAGAGCCCCCATGATGGTTGGAAGATTTCCGTCAGGCCATTGTTAACAAAGACCGAGAATGACACAGTCGATATGCACTCTGAGATCCAGTTAACAAAAGTAGAATGGAATCCAAATTTAGTCATAACCTTTTTAGTAAAGCCCCAGTCGACCCTATCATAAGCTTTTTCAATGTCAAGTTTAATAGCAAGCCAACCCTCTTTACCTCGACAATGTACGAAAGAGTAAAAAATTTCTTGTGCCATTAGGACATTATCTTGGATAGCCCTATCAGATACGAAAGCACCCTGAAGAGGATGGATGAGCTTGCGAATGACCTTCTTAAGCCTCTCAGCAAGGATTTTGGAGATAATTTTGTAAATAGTAGAGCAAAGGCTAATGGGACGACAGCGAGCAGTCATCGTGGGATTATCGCATTTGGGAAGTAAGGAAATGAAAGTATGGTTGATTTGTTTTAAAAGTTTCCCTGATAAGAAAAAACTTTTCACGACGCGGATTACAAACACCCCTACAATGCTCCAACAATGTTTATAAATTTCAGCAGTCATCCCATCCGGGCCTGGCAATTTGTTGTTACCCAGAGCAGAAACCGCTTGTTTAATCTCACTATTTGATGGGATCTGAATGAGCATAGAATTGTCTTCTTCCGTGACTTCCTAAGAGACAAGGTGCAGAAATTCTTCCAGGAGATGATCGGTGATGGTTTCACGTTTGAAACATAATTCAAAATCATTCTTAATTTCCTTTTTGATGTTGTCATCCCCCACAATGAGGGTCCCATCTGTTGCAACAATAGTTCTAATAATCTTTCGATTGCGCCGTCCCTTTTAATTCATCTTAGAGCATCCTCATTGTAGGTCCCCCAGACCTTTACATATGCCACATCACAATAAAAAGAAAAAGAAAATTCGATTTCCATAAGGGCTTGGGTAAAGAAACCCTTATATAGGACTCTATAAGAGCATATTTATCAGTGAGCTCGAGACAGGGCTCACGACTTGCTTTTCAATTGCCACATCAGCTTATGAGTCATAACCTAACTTTTCACTTTTTCAGTAAATTATTAGTGAGCCATGTCCCGGGCTCATAGCTTTATTTTTAATCTTTTTTTTCTCTTCAAATTTACAAAAGCAAGTTATTTTTTTTTATTATTATTATTATTATTATTATTATTATTATTATTATTATTATTATTATTATTATTATTATCATTATCATTATTATAGGTATATAAATGTGTGAATTTTTTCGATGGATAAGAAGTGAGTGTAATAGTGTATAGGTAAGAAATGTATTTTTAATGGGTAAGAAGTGAGTATATGGGTATTTAAATGTGTGATTTTTTTTTAAAAAAAACATATACAAGATAGGTGTCTATGGGTAGATAAAAATAAATTATTCGAAATTATTTTTTTCGTTTTTTTTACGAAATAAGCCCAAAAATCCAGATTTTATTAAATAAAAACAACGCTGCCACGTGGCGCGTTGTGATTCGCCCATGTGGCAGATGCTGCCCTTCTCCCTGCTTGGCACAAAGCGAAGCATCTACTTCGTTCCCCTAAAACGGCGCCGTTTAGATTTTTTCTTTTCCAAAAAAAATTTGAAAGTATGAGAGATGGCCCACCTACTGACACAATGGGCCGGATCATCTGCTAGATGCAATTTTCCGGGCTCCTTCTTTTTTCTTTTTCCCTTTTTTGTTGATGTGGTTTATTGGTGAACCCGAAGGCTCACCAATAAACGTGCTCTATCAAAGAGCCCCGAGCAGCATTTTGTTTTTTGACAGTGGACAAGAAGTAGATCGACTAAGCAATCTGGAAGCCATCAACAGATGGCTTGGAATACCCTGCGCAGAGAGCCGCCAGTCAAAAAAGAAAAAAAATTATCTCATATTACAATTACAGAAATTTAGAATTAAGGGGGACACAAAGGTATCCCCTCTTTAAATAATTTTTTTATGCATTTTTTTGTAATTTTTTTTAAAATAGGGTATTTTCAAGTGTGAATTAATTTTATCTACCCATAGATACCCATTTTGCATATTTTAAAAAAAAAAAAATTATGCCAACAATACTCGTATACTATATTTTTACCATATAAAAAGCAAATAATAATAACAACAACAACAATAATAATAATAATAATAATAATAATTTATTATTTTAATATTAGTTTAATACATTAGAATAAAACATAAAGTAACCTTATAAAAATTACATTCTATATATTAAAATTTTGAGATCTTTTTTTTTTAAATGTTAGTAGTATTATTATGGTAGTAAAAGTAAAGTTTTTCACATTTATATTTTACTTTAATATCAATATACTACATACATTAGTAGTAAATATAAAGTAAGTTTATTACAATTATATATAAAACTAAGTCTAGAAAACTAGATTAAGTATATGATATTCACTTTTGATTTTATTAATTTTATTTTTGATTGACTTTCTTCTTCAAACCTACTTATAAAAATATAAAATTATTCGATAGTAGAAAATTTATAGTCTCGTGTGTAGCACAAGATAGTTCACTAGTAAGTTTTTTATGGGAAAGACTGGAGTCAATGCTATTTTTAAATTGTCACTTTATTTATAAACTTCGACTGTGAGTCGACTTTTTTCGGTCGAAATGTGGGAGTCATGCGCCCTACGTACGGTTAAACCCAATGTATCCTCCTTCAAAAATTTATGGGAAAGACTGAAGGATGCCTTGAGTTTTGAAATATGCAGCTGCTTCATGACTTGATCCCAACTCAAAGGCATTATCAGTTCTGAAGGTTTTTGGGGTGCAAGAAAAATGGACTTGAATCAACTTACTAACAGAAAGCAGATTGAACTTGAAATCAGGGACAAACAAGACATTGTGTATGATCAGATTAATTAGGCAATAGTTGCACATATCCAAAAGACATGACTGTGATTGTAACGGCCCGGGATTATGATTCCCAGGTTACGTTTCGAGGGATGAAACCCCTCGTTAGGACCTTGCGCCCCGAGTACAGGTTGAAGGTTTCAAAACCTACTTTAATGTTTTCAAAGGGGGATTTCATACCCAAAATCGAAGGGATCGTTGGAATCCCCGGGGAAGTCCCCTGTACCTGTCGTAAGTCTAAGCGTGGAAATCAGAAATCATGCGACTAGCGGAAACAAGTGTAATACAAGAGGGTGCCACGGCAGAGCCGGGTCAAAACTGAGTCTAAGTGTAAATCCAAAAATATAATCAGAGTCTGGTGAAGTCTATAACTCCAGCGCTCACTCTCCGCCTACAAAACGACCGGCGTAATAAGCAAACAGCACCGATAGGATGAACATAAATAATACCTAAAAAAATTGATATGGGGCGGGATCAGATCGATGCCCACTTTAGCTCTGCATCCCAACCATAAGCACACATATACGCTATACCTAACAAAGATGCTTCTAGATGCATGGCGGAATAATAACACACTAACATGCTTCTAAGTTCAAGTACATAATAATGATAAGGCCTTAGCACAGAATACCAAGTGGTATATCCCTCTCCTACCTCCACCCCCTTCCGATAGGGCGGAGACTGGCCAGCTCGTGAATGCATTCCATCATAATTGGGCGGCACGCATGCCTAACCCGTTCCACAATAAAGCCCGCAGGCATCTCATAATATAAGGAAGTGCATGACTCGATTGACTCAGGACGGGACCCGATGAGACTAGGTCGTCCTATAACCCTAGCAATGACTCTAGTTACTTCACAGATAACGGCCGTTCTGTTTACATACGCATAAAGAAATAGAATGCTCAACGGTCGATGCAACCTAGCATGGTACTACATGGCATGCTGATCATGAATGCAAGCACCTAGTATATCATGCACCTAAAGCAGGGAATAGCTCTATTCAATCTGAGTAAGCTCCGAAGAGACTTACCTAGTATCGCAGAACAGCAAAAGGCAATCAACCAGGCAATATGAAATCCGACACGTCACAGATGGTCACCTAACAAGTATAAGCACATCAATGAGTCTATCTCTAAGGCACACAAAGCATAGAATTATCACACACACAACTTCACAACTTAACATAATAACCGTCACATCATCATTTCCATAATATCAACCTTATCTCGTAGTCTATCATCTCAACATCTCACAACCATACTCAATATAATTCTCCAATTCATCAACGTAAGATAATTCCAATTCATACTTAACCAATTTGCATGCTATCATCTCACAATCTTACTTAGCATATAATTGCACATCTTCAACATAATCATATAACATTTAACCACAAATAATAAATCACCACAATATTATATTATAAATCTCAAAACAACATTTTATATTTTAATCCCAATAATATTACATACTACTTCTAACACCATTTTCTTTCAAGCACTTTTATAAAATATTTTCTAATTCCTTAAAATCCCAATAATTTTTATTAAATCAAAACATCCCCTTATTTTGTAAAAATCCCCAAAACCGACCCTTATTTTGTTAAACCCCAAGTCGAGTTTTCAGACAAAAAAATTAGGCCCAAAACCGGTTGTGGTTTAGGAAGAAAAAAAAAAAGAAGGCCCAACATTCCCCTTTTTAAAACACCAATCTCGGCCCAAACAATCAGGCCCAAAGGCAATCCAATTTCTTTCTTCTCAGAGAAATGAGCTGGAGGTTATAAAAAAAAGAAGGGGGCCCGGGTGACATGTAAAAAAAAAAACGAGGGGCCCAGGGGGTGAGGTGGCGCTGATGTGGCTAATGAAAAGGGGGGTCCACATCTCACCTTCTTCCTCCCATCTGCGTGAATGAAAGAACAGAGGGAGTGGAGGCCGGCGACGTTCGACCGGAGAAGAAGAAGAAGAGGAGCGGGGAGGCTCGCCGGCGGCGGTGGAGCTGGGCTCCGGCCACCCGATCTCGCCGGCCATCCCGACCCATACACACGAGACAAGGAGGAAGGAGAGAAGAAGGAAGAGAGAAGGCTCACCGGGGTGTTCGACGCCGGAAAGTGCGAATCGGGACGTCGAAGGCTCGAATCGGCTCGTCGGAAGCTCGAGGAAACTTGCCAGGCCCTGGATTGAAGATTTGAATCACAAAGGTGGATCCTTGCTCGATTTGAAGGTGAAAGAGAGAAGGGGCGGGGCTTACCGAACTGGCCACGCGAGGACAGGGGAAAAGCGGCTCGGGGATGGGCGTCGGCGGCTCCTGGGCGACGGCCTGAGCTCCTGGGCGAACGTCGGAGGGGAGGGATTTCGGTGGTGCTCTTGTGGTGCTCGGGTGGTAGATGAAGAAGGAGGAGAGGTGGCGGTCCGGCGGTGGCGTGGTGGCGGCGAGCTCAAAGGCAGCTGGGTGTTTGGTTTGTTTGACAGAGAGGGAACCGAGAGAATGGAGAGAGGAGATAGTGAGTGTGTAGGTAGGTTTAGAAAATCCGATTCCAATGGTCAACTATCAAATGGGGGTCTGATTTTTTTTTGAAGAGAAAGGTGTTGTGTGGGGTGTGGAAAGGTGTGTCCAACATTCAGATTTTATGGACAAATATTGGAGTTTACTTGAGTTATTGATTATACCCATTGGACAAAGCATGGAACCTCTCTTCCATTTTTGGTAAATCAGAACAAGGTAAGAAAAAGAGTATAGGTAGGTGTTGGGTTAATTTGGGAAAATTGAAAGAGATGGGGAAATTTTAAAATTAAATCTCAAATTGAGGGATCCAAGGTTGAATTGGATAAGAATGTGAGAAAGATGACGGAATTGGGGTCTCGAGTCGGGAATTTAAATTTCCGCCAATTGGTTAATCAAATCTCGAAATGAAAGACGGATTCGATCTTTAAATTAAAATTTGGGCTGGAATTTGTTTTAAATTCATTTTGATTTTATTTTTCCGATAATTAATATTTTAAAAATCCGAGCCTTTACATCATCCACCTCTAAAAACAAGTCTCGTCCTCGAGACTAAAATTATTCTAAAGTAGGGGATGAAGTTGAAATTGGTGAGTCCAAGGATCACGTCATCGATCCCGTAAGTACCTCATAAGTGCCCCCATGAGATCTCACAGTACCGTCGTCATGATCATAATACTCCCAATTAGTCGTAGTAAGGATGCGGTAGGGGCCCCTACCACATCCCCACTCCGACTCCTCGGGCATACCATAACTCGAAAACCATCATGACGCCTCCGCTAGGTCTTAGCAAGCGATCTACAGGTGCCCCCATACATGCTTGTATCCACTTCGTGGGGCGTCATAATGAAAACTCGGGTTGGAATAGTTTCTTCAAAATCTATGTTCCTTCTCAAATCACCATTTGAAATTCTTTAAATTCGACATTACACAAGGCATTCCCAACTTCCCAATCATTCTAACATCCACCTCTAAAGGCTACTCCCATATTCTCTTCCTAGGTTCCGAGTCAAATCATAATTCCACAATTCAATCTCTAGCATTTCTAATATTTGGTATCATGGATATAGAAGAATGATCATAATCTCAAGATAAACAGAAGATTATAGCACATCAAAGGCGGTCACATACCATAATATCTAGCACATCATCATATCATCGAGGCTCATCACATCATATCACCAAGGATCTGCACACAACTACCAAGCATAAGCACGCAATCAAAGAGACACCACTAACCAATCCCAACCAACTAGCTAGGCATACTCACCGCACTCGAGAGGTCAAGGTAATGTCTACACTCGGCTCAACATAGGACGCAAGTAGCCCATCTAGGACATCTCCATAGCTAGCCCGAATGCTCTCCTCGGTCTCCCAGGTGGCCTCCTCAGGGCTCCTCCTAGACCACTGAACCAGAAGCAAAGGAACCTCCCTGTTCCTAAGCTTCTTGACGCGACGGTCAAGGACCCTCACCGGACGCTCTACAAAGGTATGGTCAGGCTCGATGTGAAGGTCTGCGTGGTCAAGGACATGGCTAGGGTCGGGAATATACTGACGGAGCTGGGAGACATGGAAGACGTCATGGACGCCGGCTAAGGATGGAGGTAAGGCTAAACGGTAGGCTACCACACCGACTCTCTCTAGGATCTCAAATGGGCCAATGAACCTCGGACTCAACTTCCCCTTGATGCCGAACCATCGAACTCCCCTGGTGGGCGAAACTCGAAGCCATACGTGCGAGCCTACCTCGAACTCAAGCTCGGTCCTCCGTCTGTCCGCATATTTCTTCTGTCGATCCTGGGCTACCCTCATATGCTCTCGGATGCGACCAACCTTATCAACTGTCTCTCTGACCATCTCGGGCAACGACAGAACTGTATCTGCAGGCTCGTCCCAGCAAACCGGCGACTTGCATCGCCTCCCATACAAAGCCTCATATGGGGCCATCTCGATCGACGCGTGGTAGCTGTTGTTGTAGGAAAACTCCACTAGCGGTAGGTGCTTGACCCAATGATCACCTCAATCCAAGACGCACGATCGCAACATGTCCTCCAACGTCTGAATCGTCCTCTCGCTCTGGCCATCTGTCTGCGGGTGATAAGCCGTACTAAAATGCAATTTGGAGCCCAAACTCTCCTGAACCTGCTGCCAAAACCTCGAGGTGAAGCGTCCATCTCGATCGGATACAATCCTCTCTGGTACTCCATGAAGCCTCACAATCTGGCGAATGAACTCGTCCGCTAACTTCGATGCTGGCCATGTCTCCTGAATAGCTATGAAATGGGCCGACTTGGTCAACCTATCGACCACGACCCAAATAGCGTCAAATCCTCTGACGTCTCGCCTCAGCCCAGTGACGAAATCCATGGAGATATCCGTCCACTTCCACTCGGGAACTGGAAGTGACTGGACGGGTCCTCCCGGCCTCTCGTGATCAATCCGAACCTGCTGACAAACCTGACATCTGGCCACGAACTCTGTGATGTCTGCTCTCATCCTCTGCCACCAATAACTCCTTCTCAGATCCTGATACATCTTATTCGTCCCTAGATGGACAGAATAAGGGGTGGAGTGAGCCTCCTGCATGATCCTCTGCCTCAGATCTGATGTCGACGGAACTACAACTCTGCCCTGGAAGGTCAGCATCCCGTCTGCTCTCTCTGCAAGCTCTCTAAATCTGCCCTGAGCCATCCCTCTCTCAGAACTGCAATCTCCGGACAATCTGCCTGACCCTGCCAAATCTCTGTTGACAACTCTGCCTGCACCTCTAAGAACGACAACTGCCTGCGATCTCGCTGAATCCACACCTCAAAGCAGCATCCCATCAGATCTCTCTGCAATTCCCGCTGAGCTGTAAGCCTCTCAACTGCCACCTCCTGGTGGTCTTCCTACTCAACGCATCTGCCACCACATTGGCCTTCCCTGGATGGTAGACTATGTCCAAGTCATAGTCCTTCAGAAGCTCTAGCCATCGTCTCTGACGCATGTTGAGCCCCTTCTGCGTGAAAATGTACTTCAAGCTCTTATGATCCGTCATCACCTTGCAGGAAGTACCATACAAATAATGCCTCCAGATCTTCAGAGCGTGAACCACAGCTGCCAACTCCAAATCATGGATGGGGTAAGACACCTCTGCAGGCTTCAACTGACGCGAAGCATAAGCGATGACCCGACCTCAAATCGATCTTCGAGAAGACCACGGCGCCCTGCAGCTGATCCATCAGATCGTCAATCCGGGGAAGAGGATAACGATTCTTCACCGTCGCCCGGTTCAGCTCCCGATAATCGATGCACAGTCTCAGCGACCCATCCTTCTTCTTGACAAATAGCACTGGCGCTCCCCAAGGCGATGCACTAGGCCGAATGTAGCCCTTCTCAGCTAGCTCCTCTAGCTGAGCCTTCAGCTCGGCCATCTCCGTCGGTGCCATACGATAAGGGACTCGCGAGATAGGCCTGGTGCCTGGCTCCAACTCAATCGCGAAGTCGACCTCCCTCGGCGGGGGGAGTCCTGGCAGCTCCTCCGGAAACACATCTGCGAAGTCTCTGACAACGGGAACATCTGATATACTGGGGTGCGTGCGATCCACCTCTAAAGCATAACACCAATACCCGACGCAACCCTAGTCTAAAAGTCTGGCGGCTCTGACTACGCTGATGAGTGATCCGTTCCTCTTGGGGTCGCTCCCCCAAACCTGGTGCTCGGTCCCGTCAGATGCCAAAATCGACACTGTCCTTGTCCGCAAGTTGATGATAGCCCCGTAATGGTCCATGAAGTCCATACCCAAGATGAGATCATCCATCCTCAATGGCATAACGATAAGGTCGGTAGGCCACTCTCGCTCTCCTATCCGAATGGGGCACCCTAAAATCTCACGACTCATCCTAACCTTGGCCCCATCCGCCAGACCAATAGTAAGGGGTGAACCACTCGTGCAGCTCAGGCTCAGCCTGGCCACGCACGCCTCTGCTATGAAGCAGTGAGTCGCACCAGTGTCAAACAAGATAGATAGGCACTCATCATGGAAGAATATCGTACCTGCGGAAGTCGGGGCTGAGCGGTCATCAGCATGCATCTGAAATACGCGAGGCGGTGGGGGTAATCCTGGTCCTCGACCTCCCGAGCTCTGGCCACGATCATACCCTGACCCTGACGGTCCTACTGAAGATGATCCACGACCCTGACCGGACCCAGATGGTCCTCTACCTCCACGTCCAGAACCTCTACCTCCTCTACCTCCGCCTCGGCCTCTGCCGGAAGGGTCACCTCGTCCCTGGCCCTGACCCTGGCCCTGGGGATATGTCAGCAGTGGTGGCTGAGGAGCAGTAGGAAGTCTCGGCGGCTGTGCAGTAGCTGGAGCTCCACGACTCTGAGGGCATGTAGCAGCTCGGTGCCCCATAGTACCACAGGTATAGCAGACAGTCGAACGATCTGGGCAAGAAGCAATGTAGTGGCCCCTCCCGAAACATCCATGGCAGGTCCTCACTCTGGCATCTCCTCCATAAGCAGTCTGAACTGGGGGTGCTCTCTGTGCAGCTCCGTGATATCCTCCTCTAAACGCTCCTCTCCTAGATCTGTCATCTCCGTGGGGGTCATCTGGACGCGCCCTCTTCGCCTCAGGGCGAACAGTAGAGTAGGAAGTCTCACACAGAATCCTCTGTTGATCGTACATGATGATAGCCTCCAGAAATCGGTCAAAGCTGACAGCTCCCAAGCTGGACGCATGCAGAAGTACGGGAGGCGGCAATCTCATAGACAGCAAACGAATCCGACTCTCGTCTGATGGGCATAGGTGATCGCAGTATATCAGCTCGCTCTTGAACTGGCGAACGATGGTAGCTACAGAAGCCGATCGGTCATAGGTGCCGCGCATAAAAGATACCTCCCTAGCCATCTGTATCCCTGGTGGACGGTACTCCCTCATCATCAGGGATCTGAAGTCGTCATAGGTCCACTCGGTCCGCTCCTTCTTGCAGCCAAACCATCTAGCATTCGCGTCCTCCCGTAGAAGTCCAGCAGCAAGTCTCTGTCTCTCAGAGTCAGGTACAGCAACATGGTCAAATAACCCCTCTATATCACGCAGCCATCTCTCAACGTCATCTCTGACGCCTCCCGCGAAGGTCGGCGGACTACACTGAGCAAACCTCTTGACCCAATCGATGCGCTTCTCAGGGCACACATCGACCACGGGCTCGGCTGGCTGCTGAACTGGAAACTCTGGCGTCGGCGTCGTAGATCGAGCCCCTCCACGTAACTCGCTCAGAATATCATGGAGCGCTGCCTTTAGCTGCCCAATCCTAGTCTCTGGGGAAGCTGGCACCCGGTCATCAGCTCGCGATGGTGAAACTCGCTCCTCAGCACCCTCAGCGGCAACTCGACGAGGGCGTCCCCTGCCGCGACGCGCCCTACCCCCACGCCCATCTAAGCCACGTCTCGTGTCGACCATACTTGCTACATAACAATAATTATATCACTCAGCACAGAAGCACTCAACGATTCAATATGACCCTCTTCAAGGAGGATCGCCCTCAGGCCCAATTGAATTTAAGACATAAAAGCACAGAGACGATCTATGCCGCCCTTCGGGGGACGACTAACCGGAGGGGAAAATACCTCACGGTCTCCTAACCCATTGTACTCCAACCCTCGAGCTCCTTGGAATCTTCACAACCCATCTGTAAAAGAAAGCTAGTGTTTGCCTACCTTCCCCGAATTCTACATCCATAAGGGATGCCTATCGCATAGTCTCTACCCCACGAGATTGCCATTCATAATTGATTAATCTATGCTTATGTCCAATTAAATTCATTTTGCCCCTTGAAAACGATTTGAAAACCACTTGAAAGCAATTTGAAAACCTTGGGCCATTTTCAAAACCACTTCAACCTATCATACTCGGATTGCAAAACCTCAGCTCTGATACCCCTTTGTAACGGCCCGGGATTATGATTCCCAGGTTACGTTTCGAGGGATGAAACCCCTCGTTAGGACCTTGCGCCCCGAGTACAGGTTGAAGGTTTCAAAACCTACTTTAATGTTTTCAAAGGGGTATTTCATACCCAAAATCGAAGGGATCGTTGGAATCCCCGGGGAAGTCCCCTGTACCTGTCGTAAGTCTAAGCGTGGAAATCAGAAATCATGCGACTAGCGGAAACAAGTGTAATACAAGAGGGTGCCACGGCAGAGCCGGGTCAAAACGGAGTCTAAGTGTAAATCCAAAAATATAATCAGAGTCTGGTGAAGTCTATAACTCCAGCGCTCACTCTCCGCCGATAAAACGACCCGCGCAATAAGCAAACAGCACCGATAGGATGAACATAAATAATACCTAAAAAAATTGATATGGGGCGGGATCAGATCGATGCCCACTTTAGCTCTGCATCCCAACCATAAGCACACATATACGCTATACCTAACAAAGATGCTTCTAGATGCATGGCGGATTAATAACACACTAACATGCTCCTAAGTTCAAGTACATAATAATGATAAGGCCTTAGCACAGAATACCAAGTGGTATATCCCTCTCCTACCTCCACCCCCTTCCGATAGGGCGGAGACTGGCCAGCTCGTGAATGCATTCCATCATAATTGGGCGGCACGCATGCCTAACCCGTTCCACAATAAAGCCCGCAGGCATCTCATAATATAAGGAAGTGCATGACTCGATTGACTCAGGACGGGACCCGATGAGACTAGGTCGTCATATAACCCTAGCAATGACTCTAGTTACTTCACAGATAACGGCCGTTCTGTTTACATATGCATAAAGAAATAGAATGCTCAACGGTCGATGCAACCTAGCATGGTACTACATGGCATGCTGATCATGAATGCAAGCACCTAGTATATCATGCACCTACAGCAGGGAATAGCTCTATTCAATCTGAGTAAGCTCCGAAGAGACTTACCTAGTATCGCAGAACAGCAAAAGGCAATCAACCAGGCAATATGAAATCCGACACGTCACAGATGGTCACCTAACAAGTATAAGCACTTCAATGAGTCTATCTCTAAGGCACACAAAGCATAGAATTATCACACACACAACTTCACAACTTAACATAATAACCGTCACATCATCATTTCCATAATATCAACCTTATCTCGTAGTCTATCATCTCAACATCTCACAACCATACTCAATATAATTCTCCAATTCATCAACTTAAGATAATTCCAATTCATACTTAACCAATTTGCATGCTATCATCTCACAATCTTACTTAGCATATAATTGCACATCTTCAACATAATCATATAACATTTAACCACAAATAATAAATCACCACAATATTATATCTTAAATCTCAAAACAACATTTTATATTTTAATCCCAATAATATTACATACTACTTCTAACACCATTTTCTTTCAAACACTTTTATAAAATATTTTCTAATTCCTTAAAATCCCAATAATTTTTATTAAATCAAAACATCCCCTTATTTTGTAAAAATCCCCAAAACCGACCCTTATTTTGTTAAACCCCAAGTCGAGTTTTCAGACAAAAAAATTAGGCCCAAAACCGGTTGTGGTTTAGGAAGAAAAAAAAAAAAGAAGGCCCAACATTCCCCTTTTTAAAACACCAATCTCGGCCCAAACAATCAGGCCCAAAGGCAATCCAATTTCTTTCTTCTCAGAGAAATGAGCTGGAGGTTATAAAAAAAAGAAGGGGGCCCGGGTGACATGTAAAAAAAAACGAGGGGCCCAGGGGGTGAGGTGGCACTGATGTGGCAAATGAAAAGGGGGGTCCACATCTCACCTTCTTCCTCCCATCTGCGTGAATGAAAGAACAGAGGGAGTGGAGGCCGGCGGCGTTCGACCGGAGAAGAAGAAGAAGAGGAGCGGGGAGGCTCGTCGGCGGCGGTGGAGCTTGGCTCCGGCCACCCGATCTCGCCGGCCATCCCGACCCATACACACGAGACAAGGAGGAAGGAGAGAAGAAGGAAGAGAGAAGGCTCACCGGGGTGTTCGACGCCGGAAAGTGCGAATCGGGACGTCGAAGGCTCGAATCGGCTCGTCGGAAGCTCGAGGAAACTTGCCAAGCCCTAGATTGAAGATTTGAATCACAAAGGTGGATCCTTGCTCGATTTGAAGGTGAAAGAGAGAAGGGGCGGGGCTTACCGAACTGGCCACGCAAGGACAGGGGAAAAGCGGCTCGGGGATGGGCGTCGGCGGCTCCTGGGCGACGGCCTGAGCTCCTGGGCGAACGTCGGAGGGGAGGGATTTCGGTGGTGCTCTTGTGGTGCTCGGGTGGCAGATGAAGAAGGAGGAGAGGTGGCGGTCCGGCGGTGGCGTGGTGGCGGCGAGCTCAAAGGCAGCTGGGTGTTTGGTTTGTTTGACAGAGAGGGAACCGAGAGAATGGAGAGAGGAGATAGTGAGTGTGTAGGTAGGTTTAGAAAATCCGATTCCAATGGTCAACTATCAAATGGGGGTCTGATTTTTTTTTGAAGAGAAAGGTGTTGTGTGGGGTGTGGAAAGGTGTGTCCAACATTCAGATTTTATGGACAAATATTGGGGTTTACTTGAGTTATTGATTATACCCATTGGACAAAGCATGGAACCTCTCTTCCATTTTTGGTAAATCAGAACAAGGTAAGAAAAAGAGTATAGGTGGGTGTTGGGTTAATTTGGGAAAATTGAAAGAGATGGGGAAATTTTAAAATTAAATCTCAAATTGAGGGATCCAAGGTTGAATTGGATAAGGATGTGAGAAAGATGACGGAATTGGGGTCTCGAGTCGGGAATTTAAATTTCCGCCAATTGGTTAATCAAATCTCGAAATGAAAGACGGATTCGATCTTTAAATTAAAATTTGGACTGGAATTTGTTTTAAATTCATTTTGATTTTCTTTTTCCGATAATTAATATTTTAAAAATCCGAGCCTTTACAGTGATGCAAGAAGCATTTGGTAAGGTGATTTTGTGAGTTCTTGAAAGAGGGGTTAAGGAAAGGAAATGGTGTTTTGTGGAGCACATGTGGTCGGTTGCACCAGAATCTATTATCCAAGTCAAATCATCAAGATTTGAACCACAAGATGCATTGAAACCATACTTCAAATAACAAGTCATGAACAAAGGATTCAACACCTGCCATAGTGCAACCTGTCATGGGAGAAGACTGTGTCTCCGGGGATGAGCTTTGACTGAGAAAAATTCGTATCTAAGCACATTGTTCAGCAGTAAACCTAGGGATGGGAGACGATGATGAAGACTCAGTGTTATTAGCGACACTTGCAGCAATCTTCTTCTTTGAAGATCTAGAAGAAGTAGATGAAGTAGAGGGATATCCAATAAGCTTGTAGCAAAACTCCACCTTGTGTCCAATTTTCTTGCAGTGAGTGCAGACATAAGCCGGTGTCCTTGTCGGAACCGTTCCCTCCTGCTTTGGCTTGTGACCTTGTGAAGACATGGCCGATGAATCTGGAACAATATGATGCGTGGGCATCATTTCCCTCTGCTTCTCTTCTTGATTAATCATGGCATAAGCTTCTGCAACTGAAGGCACTGGGTTCATCATCAAGATAGTAGCTCGTACTCTTGCATAGCTATCATTGAGAGCCATGAGCAATTGGATTAGCTTCTGTTCTTCAGCTTCCTTGCGAATTGCAGCATTCGCATTGCAAGAACAAACAGTCAGACTCTTCAAGGCTTTTTCCTCCTCCCAGAGACGTCCGATCTTCATGAAAAATGTTATGAAACTATCATTTCCTTGAGAAATGTTGCAAAGTTCCTTTTGAACGAAAAATTTATGTGCAAGATTTGTCTGCTTAAATCGTGTGCACAAGTCAGTCCAGATCTCAGACGCGAATGCAATTTGGATCACACTCTCTGCGATCTCCTTACTAAGCGCATTTATGATCCAAGAAACAACTAGATCGTTACATCGATCTCAAATCTGGCACTCAGAATCGTCAATTGCTGGTCGCTGTAGTTCTCCGGTGATGAAGCTGATCTTGTTTTTCGCTGAGAGTGCGATTAACACCGATCGCTTCCACGAACTGAAACTAGAGCCACCGAAGAATCTTGAAACCAAAACCATCCCTGGATTGTCCGAGGGATGAATGTAAAGGGGACTCTGAGTATCCATCACTGATGGCTGACCACTGATGAGATCTGCAATGTTCTGAAGAGGATTCGCCATGGAAACGAGCTAGAAATTCAAGCGGAAGACGGAAAAGAGCTCGGTTGCTCTGATACCATGAAGGAAGAAGAAATCAGCTATGGGCGACCATGGCGGGAAAACAGAGAGATGAAATTGGGGAGGGAGAGAGAAATGTAATTTCTGTAATCTTTGTTGTAACAAACTGAATGAATGTTCAATCATATGCTAAATGGTATTTATATACAATGAGAACCTATGGTTTAGCTGTAACTAACACCTAATACAACTTGACTATGTCCAACAGGCAGATCCAAATCCAGAGGCGACAAGGCGATTTTTTTTATTAAAGATTGAGGCTCGATTTGTCCTTTTGACGCTTTTCATGATTAAATATTGGCTAAATTAATGGGACGGTGGACTGATTTGGTTGCAAGTTTCTCAAAAATTACTATGGGAGACATTATTGAAATGGAATCGACTTGATATTTCGACCATGTGTGATTGGCAGATGATAAAATTAGTTGAGGGGTTTTGATTAATATACAATTTTTTAACTCTCCAACTGAACTATTTAAGGTATATGTATATCAAATTGATTTTAATTTTTAATTCATTCTGCCCATTGTAAAATTTTCCCTTAATTTTACATTTTTTTACCAAACTTTTTTTAAAAATTATCTTTTGAGGCCAAATTTATTTTTCATTTGTTAGTTCTGCCCATTGTATCGTTATTGGTTCAATAATTACAATTTGTATATGAATTTATAATTTTGAAAGTTGATATTATTTTTGGTTCAACCTCAATAATTCATATTATTTCGAGTCATTTTTTCTTTTTATAATTTAATGGCGATTCTTTTGGTAAATTCCCTAATTTAAAGCTGATTTCTGTAAATTACCCAATTAAATTTGACCGAAGCTTTATCTGACATGAACTCTCAAAATTGAAGTTGAAACCCAACTATCCGATTCGTCGTTTTACCCGTCGGACAATATCGAATCACCTCTAATTATGATAATGAAGGAGGATCAGCTTTTGATTTTCCCTGAATTTTAATCAGCAAAAACAACTCCAAGAAGGAAAAGCGGGGGATATTTAAGATGGAGGGGGTTTGAATTAATCATTAAGGGCTATTTGCACAAATACCACAATTTGTTTGTGGGTTTGCAAAAATACCACTTTTTTGAAAAATTTGCACAACTACCATTGGTGGTATTTTTGCAAATAAAACTAGGGAAGGGCTAAACCAGTTGCAGGTTGTCACAAGGAGAGAGAGAGAAAGAAGAGAGAGAGTTTTGGTGGGGGATGTTCAAAACCCTAATTTCTTCCTCCTCTTCTTCATCCTCTTCGTCCCCCTCCGCCTCTCGGGCTCGGGCCTATGGGCCATTAGCCACCGTAGCCAATCGCTAAGAGATGCGACAACCTTCGCTCTATCTCTCCTCCGCCACAGCTGCTGCCTTCTTCGAATCCTCCCTCTCCACTGCGATGTACTCCCATCCCCGCCCTCGCTTTCGCCCCAATGTACAAATCTCTCTCTCTATCTCTAACTGTGTAAGTTTCTCTCTCCCCCTTTCACTCCGTGTCTGTTTCGCAGTCCCGAGGAGGAGGAGGCAGAGGCCAATGGCACAGAGACTACTCGGAGGGCCCACTACACCCGGGGGCGTCGGAGAACCAGGGCTTCTCCGGAGACTCTCAGTTCCAGAGCGTCAGAGCCACCAATTTGGGGGTTCAGGCACCTGTTTACGGCCACAGCAACAATACTTATTCCTACAATGGTTATAATTCGGCGAATAATGGCAGATTTCGTGGTCAATCTAATGCTCACAGGCCGAGGCCTGAGTACTCCAACAATCCGCGGGGTGATTCTGGTTTCCGACCGCGCTACTCAGATCCGGGAACCAATAACTCGGACAAGCGGCGGCGGAGAAACCCTTACCAACGCCCAGATCTGAGAAAAAGGCAAGAGCGAGGGAGAGGAGAGAGAACAGCAACAGCCCAGAGCGCCAGAGCCCACCTCCGGCCAGATCCAGGCCGAGACCGACCACCACACCCCCCCTCCACCAAGCCCCCCGGCGAACACCATCGGCAACCAGATCTGTAATTTAATTATTTTTTTTTGGCATAATAACCTAGGATAGCAGGTTTTTGGGGGGTGTTAACCTGGACATTTTTGCAAATTTGGGGAAAAAATGGTATTTTTGCCAATTTTTCCAAAACGATGGTATTTTTGAAAAGATTTTTAAAAAAGTGGTATTTAGTACTATTTCCTCAATCATTAATGTGTACAGACTATAGGAGAAGGGGACAATGATTCTCTTACCCTCTGGTAAGCTTACTCGGAGGGTAAAATTGTAATCTTCTTCTGGTCAAAAGTAAGTAGACTTTAAAAAAAAGAAAAAAATTGTAATCTCTTACCCTCTGGTAAGCTTTTTTGGGAGTAGTTATGATTTCCGGGTTACGTTTCAAGGGATGAAAACCCTTGTTCGGATCTTGCAATCCAAGTACGGGTCGAGGTTTCAAACTCATTTTATGGTTAGTGGAAAGAGGGATTTCAAACCCTAAAAGTCACGAAGGGTCGTTGGGTACCCTTAACCTATCTTAAGACTATGTCGCGAAATTCAATTCAAATGAATGTAAAGCGGAAGCAAGGTTAAGATACAAATGCCACGACAAAGTCGGGTCAAAACCAAGTCATAAGCGAGTGATTACCATTTTACCAAGTTAGGATATTAGCTAGGTTCTTCGATTCGCCCAAGAGTTTCCCGTCACAAAAGCAAGGAGCAAACAATATCTGCAGAAAATACCTTAAAAAAAAGAACGGGGAAAGGAGTCAGATCGAGCCACTCATGCGGGACCGGCAGTCCTCGCTGAGGCCACATAGTATGTGCTATACCTAATAAAGATGCTTTCAAACACACTAGCATGCTCCTAGTTCATAATAATGTGCAGAAATACTGTAAAGGGCCCAAGACAATGCCAAGTGGCATATCCCTCTCCTACCTCCACCCCTTCCGATAGGTGGAGACTGGCCAGCTCGTGAATGCATTCCATCATAATCGGGGGGCACGCATGCCTAACCCGCTCCACAATAAAGCCCGCAGGCATATCATAATATAAGGAAGTTCATGACTCGATTGACTCAGGGTACCCGATGAGGCTGGGCTACCCTATGACCCTAGTAAAGACTCTAGGACTATCACAGATAACGGCCGTTCTGTTTCAAACGCATAAAGTAAACAGATGCTCAATCAATTAGTGCAACCTAAACATGATACTACATGGCATGCTTTTATGCATATGCAACACCTAACATAAAATGCAACAACGGGCATGAATGTCCAACCTGAGTAAGCCCCCTAGGGAACTTACCTGAATATGCAGAACAGCAAGATAACACAAGTAAGGGCCCAATGCAAGTCCAGAGCAATCCAAAAGCAATACACACCTATCATTAAGCCATTTCCATAAGCTACCGGTCCATCATTCATACTCACCCAAAACTCAAGTTCTCAACATGTTAAAAACCAACCGACAGTAAAACCATTTCCAAAATCTTTCCGATACGATCAACATCAACCAAAATCATTTACTTTCAATCAAACCCATTGATAAAATCATACCAACTATATCTTTCCAAAATCTTAAATCCCAAATTTAGTCAACTCATACTCAAAATAATTTCTCAAATTATACTTATCATTTAAATCCTTAACAAATTCCCAAAATCATATTATAGGAATACTTCCGGCATTTTGGTTTTCTAACACAAATCCTTATAGAGATATTTTCGAAACTTGAAAATCTCTTTTTTTTTAAATAATTTATCTTCAATATATACAATTAACACCAACTACTTTATTCGTTTCCAAAAATCACATATTAAAAATACTAATGTTCTAATAGACTAACAATAATATAAATCATAACATATAACAATCATATAGTGTATAAAAATTAGTTAAGAGAACTCCTTAAAACAAACCCGGCCCAGAAAATCCAAGACAAAAGCCCAGCCCTTACCCGATTTCAAGGCCCAAACCCGAGCCCAATAGAAGAAAAGAAGGAAATGGGATCCGGATCTGCTTGCCCTCCCCAACAGAAGACCCATTTCTAAAATGATATAACCCTGAGGCTTTACCCGGATCCGGCCCAGCCCACAAAGGAAGAGAGATAGAAAGCCCTGCTCTTCATCCAGAGCGAGCGCAGACACAACGGAAGAAGGACGGGAGAAGGAGGGTGAAAATCTCAGGCCACCGGCAGACCTCTTTCCGAGCAAGACCTCACCGACCAGACCGACAACCAATTCCGACCCCAACCCACCTAACAGAATCGAAGCACACAAAGAAGGAGGAGGAAAAGGAGAGATTTACCGAGGCGTCGATCTCCAACGGCAATGGCAGATTCCGACCGAAATCGGCGAGGAAGGAGCGAGCTCAGGCCTAGGAAAAGGTAAGGGGTGAGTACAAGCTTGATCGAAAGAGATGTGAATCGAGACGAGAGCGAAGAGCGTAATGAACCTTCACGGGAAACAAGGTGCGCTCGCGGCTCCGACAGGGCTCCGGGGATGCGCTTCCCCGTCTTCCGGCTTCGCTTCCAACCAAAGCAGAGGGGAAGGAAGCTCCCTCGGCTGCGTTGGTGGCTCCGGCGACGAACAAGAGCAGGAAGGTGATGCCGATTGAGGGTTTTCTGTCAACGACGACCGACGAGGAGGGTGCAGGCTCAGGCGTTGCTCGGTGGTGCTAGGGTGTCTCAGCCGGCGGCTAGGGGTGAACACAGATGGTGGTGGCTGCTGAGGAAGGGGAAGAAGAGCTGGTGCTCAGATAGAAGAGATACAGGGGATGGTTTGGCTTGGAGCGAACAGGGAGTGCAGAAGCTCTCCCTCTCCTGTTGTTTCTCTTCTCCAGGTCTGAAGAAAAGGGGCAATGGAAGAGTGGTGTTTGGAGGGTATGAAACAGAGGATGGAGATGTGAAATTGGGGATGAGTATGTTTGGATTTGTATTCTTCAAAAAGGGGCTTTAGGTGCTGCAATGGGTTTGCCTTTGTTCAAACAAAACGGTGAAACCATAGGGTGAGGGAGAAGCTGAGTGGTGGGGTTGTTTGGCTTATTTGTGGAAACAAACAAACAAAAGTGAGCTGGAGGGAGGTTGAGGCATGGAGCTGCAGATGACAAAAGTGGAGGGAGGTGTTCTGTTGCTGCCTGCTAGTTCTGAATCCGAATGAGTAGGAGGGGAAGAAAGAAAGAAAAGAAGGGAAAAAGATAGAGAAAGAAATTGTGGTCCCAACTCTAAAATTCGAAGTAGCCAAATACTGAATCCCGAAACCCGTTTACTCGACCTTATCCCGTCGTAATTCAAAATAGATCGTCAAATTCGAAATTAAAATCATGTCGGAAAAATCCGCTTTATATAATTTCATTTTTAGTTTTTATTATTTTTTTTTTTTTTTTTCCGACTTAAATCCATTTATATTATTTATTGAAATTTATTATTTAAAAATCCGGGCCTTTACATCATCCACCTCTAAAAACAAGTCTCGTCCCCGAGACTAAAACCAAAATAAAGTAGGGGATGAAGTTTGAAATTGATGAGTCCGACGACCATGTCCTAGAATCTTGTAATCATCTCGGTTGCGTCTTCCGGGATTCTCACAACATCCTAGTCACGGTCGTGACATCTCCAATTGGCCTTGACAAGTATGCAATAAGCGCCCCTATCACATCCTCGCTTCGACTTTTCGGAAGTACCACAACTCTAAAAGTTCTACAATATCATCACTAGGTCTTAGCAAGCACCCTACAAGCGCCCTCATAAAATGCTTGTATCCACTTCGTGAAGTATCATAGAGTTGCCCGGGTTTGAAAAGTTTCAAGAGGGATTCCATAATTGAAAATAAAGATTAACCTCAAAATCGTTGAAATTCTCGGTATCGTTCATTCTTTTACAACCCAAGTTGGTCCTTTTTCAAAATCGTTCAAAATCTTCAAATCCAATCGTCTAATCAAGCAACCTTATACCAAAACAAGTCAAATCCTTTCAAATCAAGATTTCGTCAAAATCTTCCAACCACCAGATCAATTTCTCGCATACCAAACAATCAAATTCAGAAGCTGAGAGGTGGAATCATCCACCTCTAAGGGCTAATCCGATATTCTCTGCCTAGTTTCCAGAATCAAAACAAGCTATCAGTCTCAATTCAAACAAGCTTCACAAGCTATAAGAAATGCATAACCAAATAACCAATCGATCATCAACGAGTACATCATATAACAAGTCTCAAACATATGCCAGCACACTGCCACAAGATCACATCAACGTCTCCACCACATACTAAAGGTCATAATACACATCTCAACAATATGCCAAAATCATAACACATGGCTCGATATCACACCAAAAGTCATAAAGGATATCTCACTATCGCATATCGTCATCGCAATCATAGTAGGGTCAGTCACAACAAGGGATATCATTTAACCCATAAACTCACATAGTCATCCTATCCAATTTCTATCCAGCATTAGCATAACATTTTTATCACGTCAATCATTGGTACTTGCAAGGTTAGCCATAGCGAAATTTCATCACAAGTCAACGGAACAAAACTACTTATCAACACATCAATACAGTCAAGGTCATGCTATTAAGATTCAATAAAAAAGGGAAGATCAAGAAGTATATCACCATCAAAATGTCAATATGCCCTAAAAGACATCACCTTAACTCGTCACAAAACCATATAACGACCATTTAGAGATCATGCATCATTATCTCATGTTCATACTTCAAGTCATATTCATCATTTACATAATCAATAATCATGCTAGTCAGCCGTATACTGCAACATCATGCTTACTACCACATAATAAACATCATGCTTCCATATAGTAACACATCATTATCCCGTAGTTCGTACTCATCATTATTTCATACATCATATCAAAACACGTCCTAATATGCTTCTAACACAACATAACAGGATAGAGATGCATCAACATATCATGATAACATTGGTTACTTCCAACTAGATTTCAATATTGCATATCAACATGTAATATCTTTCCATATCAGATTTGTCATGGTTGCTATCTAACATTATACCAGCATATATATTAAGAATCACATAAGCAAGAAGATCGTGACATCATCACCACTCAAATAAAACGCAATTCCCGCTCGCTCGCTTCCAATTCCCAAGCCAAGACCAACCTTCTTCTAGACTCACCAACATCAACGCAGACAAAATTCCCTAAAGAAATCTCAATTCATTCTGATACTCCAATCTCGCCTCTCATTCCACCAAGCACTACCTCGCACCATCCACCTCTAAAAGCTCGCTCCTATCTCTAACCTCACGCCCGAGTACCCCCTTATACTATGTACTGAATACTCTCAAGGGTCATTTCTTACACTCTCACACTTCACAAGACATCTCAAACATCATGCCCAGCTAACCATACCCCCACCGAAGATTTACCCAAAAGCTTAATAGAATCACCCAAGCATTGCCTCTCATAAATCCCAAGACTCACTCTGTCTCTCCTAAGCCTACATCTCTCTTGCGACTTATCTCATAACATCCCTGATCATCCTAACCACTCAAGCTCTTTCACCACTCTTCTACCACGCTACCAATGACCTCACCCACAGGTTTAAGGAAGAAGCAATAATGGAAATCATCAAACATAAGGTCTACAACATGTCAACTAGCAGTTATAAACATAACATCATGAGTTCAACAAGTCTCAGTTTACCATCATGCTCAATAATCATTGCAAACATCATATATGAACATAATGAAGTCAAGCTAACATGTTGCATTATAACCTTATCCGATACAATTCATGCTTCTTAACATATGTAGTTCATATTTTATGGGCAAAGGAATTCAAATCATGCTTAACAACTTAAAGTAGCAGCACGTCAAGACATCATGGTACATGAGATCTATAATTCATCAAATCATATCATCATGGACAACAAACAATTAGGCAACAACCATCACCGAGTCAGCACATCAGCACATAAATCTCATCGTCTGGTCAGTGCAATATCGTCATCAACAATTTCAGAAGGATTATCAATTCTAACGAAGGACACTCTTGCTCGCAAGTCATATCGCACTCAGTAACCGCAATCCTCAATACATGCTTGTTCCGCCGACATCATTGATCCTGAGGCCCGTGGGTTATGGGCCCACGCTTCCGCCACACAGCTCTATCGTTATGCAACTTCCTTTCTCTTCCAAGCAGTCGCTCACCAAATATCGCAGAGGAGTCTAAGTTAGCAGAGATAGGGGAGTGACAAGGACGGGCAACCCAATGTTCACTTCGGAACCAAACATAGACCAAGGTTAAAGAACGACAAGACTAGAGACAAGACCCTGACCCGAGAATAGCAACAACGCCCTTATGGAAGTCTATTAGGTTACAATTGTGACGAGCAAAATGAATTCATCATGGAGCACATCAGTCACATTAATCCACACTAACATGTACCTATCTCAAGGAGAACGACATGCATATTCATTCCAAAAGACACAATCGAGTCCTACACGGATTCATCCGAGACAAGTTAACAGTTCATTATTCCATGGAAGCAGAGATGCCTAACAACTTCAAGCAAGGTATGCGGAACCAGTAATGATCATGCAAGATTCAAAGTCATGCGGTATATAATAAGGATGACCAATATCATGTATATGAACAATGCACGGGCATGGTACACACATCAACAATTGAGTTCAAATATAGCATGCCGGGGTATATCATAGCAAGCAGATTAAGCATCATACGAGAACACATAAGAGCATCATAGTAACTATCTCATCTTAACACACTGGTCATATAATAGGTCAAGCATGACACGTAATTATACGACGAGATACATTTAGAAGGCACATGTCCTACATGATACTAGCAACACATGATAAGGCATGATCATAGTCAAGAATCGTTTAAAGGAGTTCATCATAATGTCCATGAAAATAAGAGGGATCACCACAGAGTAACAAATAGAACATCACGACGATAGATCATAATCATGCTAGGAATGACCCATCGTAAGGCATATAAAACGATAACTATCACATTATGGAACAAGTACAACATGTAATCATTTAACGACTCATATTGGAAAGTGGAAGCCCTACAAGATACTACTAGCACATATCAAAACGTGACTACAACCGAGGCAATTCGACTAGATTCATTCTAACATTCATGCGTCATGTGTACGCGAAATTACGATGTAACGTGGTGTGTGATCATGCGAGGTGCCAAAGCATACATCTATGCAAGCACAAGAGGATATCATAGAGCAATAGGGGAACACTACCGAGCGACGACATGTAAGCATACTATGATTTACCATCACGAAAAGCAAGTCGATCATCGATTTCAGCATAAGTCTAATCAGGATGAGTAAAACACTTTAAGAAGAGGGAAGAATCACACTATCAAGGACCTAACCCGAGAGGGAATTAGCAATATTGTAGACAAATATAAATTCACACAAGTCACAACCAAGGGTCCTACACGACACTAATGGCTCAACATAACATGCTATACATACAAACATTTAATTGATAATTACAACGGTACGCAAGAGATCAATCACTCATATTCCGACGATATAGAAGCATGAGGGCAAGTGTAGCGGTGTATAATACGAACCTAGTAATGGGACAATATAGCTAGAATACGGGGACATGAGTTCAAATCAACACATAACACGATAAAACATGCATTCATCAAGACTCAATTATACCACATACTCTCCATCCAAAACACGTAATCGTACACCAATATTAACTTGCAAGATCATCAACGATAGTCAATTTAACGAATACAAAATAGATCGGCATGCTACAGATTCTCGTCACAAAGGAATAATAAGCATTGACACGTCATCATCCATCATGCTAAGGCGATCATGTACAAGCATTCATACAGGGAGGGTTGATCACACTATCATGAACCTAATAAAAGAGGAAATAACGATTATGTAGGTTCACATCATATGGTTCATCCTTCCAATCAATCATACGATCAATAGGCCAAATAAACATGCTATAACAACATACAATCATGATAGAAGGCAAGACACAACACGAGACTCAAGCAATATAATCAATCACATATGTAATAGCAGGAGCAGTCTGTACTAATGGTCATTCGCAAAGTATATGCAGGAGGCTATAAAATCATGTCATGCAATTCAGAGAGAGTCACCATTACAACCGGACAGAGATCCCTAAGGGCAACCATTGACCTTCCCAACTGACTCATTACTCCTCTTTCCCGTGGGACTTTGGTACGACTCTTGTGGTAGGAAAAACACTGGTTAATCATCATAAAAATCAAGAAAGACAGCCTCATAAACACCTTACTCTCGACTCAAAATGACATCAAGAACTACCTTCCAATACTCACTCAACCCACCTTTATATCCATACATGTTCCGACACAATGTGTTTACCGACCCGATTCCCCGTGGAAGACACTGACATCTGGGAGGAAGACTCGATAGAACATAGTTGAAGGCTGTTTCACACAAGCTGGACTTGACCATATAGAAATAAAGGTACTCCCACTATCCCGTTTGCACAGGTAAGTCAATACACATTTCATAGTTAGGGCATCCAAATCAAATCTCTAGCATAGCAAGCATTCAGCACAGAATTAGTTAATAAAACACATAATGATCTCCTTGGATTTTCCCAACCCATCTGTAAAGAGCAAGCTAGTATTTTGCCTACCGTTCCTAACTACACCCAATAGGGGTGGTGTAGCGCCTTTACTACCCACTCGTGTCCCCGTTTAGTCGGTTTTTCTCTTTTATTACAAGTCGAGTTCATTACTTAGTCCAATTTAGGTTAGACATCTTAAATTCATTTTGCCCCTTTAAAACACGTTCAAAACCTTTGAAATTCATGGGCAGTTTTCCAAATCATACACTCGACCCTTTTGTACCCAAATTCCACAACCTCAGCTCTGATACCATCTTTGTAACGGCCCAGAATTATGATTTCCGGGTTACGTTTCAAGGGATGAAAACCCTTGTTCGGATCTTGCAATCCAGGTACGGGTCGAGGTTTCAAACTCATTTTAAGGTTAGTGGAAAGAGGGATTTCAAACCCTAAAAGTCACGAAGGGTCGTTGGGTACCCTTAACCTATCTTAAGACTATGTCGCGAAATTCAATTCAAATGAATGTAAAGCGGAAGCAAGGTTAAGATACAAATGCCACGACAAAGTCGGGTCAAAACCAAGTCATAAGCGAGTGATTACCATTTTACCAAGTTAGGATATTAGCTAGGTTCTTCGATTCGCCCAAGAGTTTCCCGTCACAGAAGCAAGGAGCAAACAATATCTGCAGAAAATACCTTAAAAAAAAGAACGGGGAAAGGAGTCAGATCGAGCCACTCATGCGGGACCGGCAGTCCTCGCTGAGGCCACATAGTATGTGCTATACCTAATAAAGATGCTTTCAAACACACTAGCATGCTCCTAGTTCATAATAATGTGCAGAAATACTGTAAAGGGCCCAAGACAATGCCAAGTGGCATATCCCTCTCCTACCTCCACCCCTTCCGATAGGTGGAGACTGGCCAGCTCGTGAATGCATTCCATCATAATCGGGGGGCACGCATGCCTAACCCGCTCCACAATAAAGCCCGCAGGCATATCATAATATAAGGAAGTTCATGACTCGATTGACTCAGGGTACCCGATGAGGCTGGGCTACCCTATGACCCTAGTAAAGACTCTAGGACTATCACAGATAACGGCCGTTCTGTTTCAAACGCATAAAGTAAACAGATGCTCAATCAATTAGTGCAACCTAAACATGATACTACATGGCATGCTTTTATGCATATGCAACACCTAACATAAAATGCAACAACAGGCATGAATGTCCAACCTGAGTAAGCCCCCTAGGGAACTTACCTGAATATGCAGAACAGCAAGATAACACAAGTAAGGGCCCAATGCAAGTCCAGAGCAATCCAAAAGCAATACACACCTATCATTAAGCCATTTCCATAAGCTACCGGTCCATCATTCATACTCACCCAAAACTCAAGTTCTCAACATGTTAAAAACCAACCGACAGTAAAACCATTTCCAAAATCTTTCCGATACGATCAACATCAACCAAAATCATTTACTTTCAATCAAACCCATTGATAAAATCATACCAACTATATCTTTCCAAAATCTTAAATCCCAAATTTAGTCAACTCATACTCAAAATAATTTCTCAAATTATACTTATCATTTAAATCCTTAACAAATTCCCAAAATCATATTATAGGAATACTTCCGGCATTTTGGTTTTCTAACACAAATCCTTATAGAGATATTTTCGAAACTTGAAAATCTCTTTTTTTTTAAATAATTTATCTTCAATATATACAATTAACACCAACTACTTTATTCGTTTCCAAAAATCACATATTAAAAATACTAATGTTCTAATAGACTAACAATAATATAAATCATAACATATAACAATCATATAGTGTATAAAAATTAGTTAAGAGAACTCCTTAAAACAAACCCGGCCCAGAAAATCCAAGACAAAAGCCCAGCCCTTACCCGATTTCAAGGCCCAAACCCGAGCCCAATAGAAGAAAAGAAGGAAATGGGATCCGGATCTGCTTGCCCTCCCCAACAGAAGACCCATTTCTAAAATGATATAACCCTGAGGCTTTACCCGGATCCGGCCCAGCCCACAAAGGAAGAGAGATAGAAAGCCCTGCTCTTCATCCAGAGCGAGCGCAGACACAACGGAAGAAGGACGGGAGAAGGAGGGTGAAAATCTCAGGCCACCGGCAGACCTCTTTCCGAGCAAGACCTCACCGACCAGACCGACAACCAATTCCGACCCCAACCCACCTAACAGAATCGAAGCACACAAAGAAGGAGGAGGAAAAGGAGAGATTTACCGAGGCGTCGATCTCCAACGGCAATGGCAGATTCCGACCGAAATCGGCGAGGAAGGAGCGAGCTCAGGCCTAGGAAAAGGTAAGGGGTGAGTACAAGCTTGATCGAAAGAGATTTGAATCGAGACGAGAGCGAAGAGCGTAATGAACCTTCACGGGAAACAAGGTGCGCTCGCGGCTCCGACAGGGCTCCGGGGATGCGCTTCCCCGTCTTCCGGCTTCGCTTCCAACCAAAGCAGAGGGGAAGGAAGCTCCCTCGGCTGCGTTGGTGGCTCCGGCGACGAACAAGAGCAGGAAGGTGATGCCGATTGAGGGTTTTCTGTCAACGACGACCGACGAGGAGGGTGCAGGCTCAGGCGTTGCTCGGTGGTGCTAGGGTGTCTCAGCCGGCGGCTAGGGGTGAACACAGATGGTGGTGGCTGCTGAGGAAGGGGAAGAAGAGCTGGTGCTCAGATAGAAGAGATACAGGGGATGGTTTGGCTTGGAGCGAACAGGGAGTGCAGAAGCTCTCCCTCTCCTGTTGTTTCTCTTCTCCAGGTCTGAAGAAAAGGGGCAATGGAAGAGTGGTGTTTGGAGGGTATGAAACAGAGGATGGAGATGTGAAATTGGGGATGAGTATGTTTGGATTTGTATTCTTCAAAAAGGGGCTTTAGGTGCTGCAATGGGTTTGCCTTTGTTCAAACAAAACGGTGAAACCATAGGGTGAGGGAGAAGCTGAGTGGTGGGGTTGTTTGGCTTATTTGTGGAAACAAACAAACAAAAGTGAGCTGGAGGGAGGTTGAGGCATGGAGCTGCAGATGACAAAAGTGGAGGGAGGTGTTCTGTTGCTGCCTGCTAGTTCTGAATCCGAATGAGTAGGAGGGGAAGAAAGAAAGAAAAGAAGGGAAAAAGATAGAGAAAGAAATTGTGGTCCCAACTCTAAAATTCGAAGTAGCCAAATACTGAATCCCGAAACCCGTTTACTCGACCTTATCCCGTCGTAATTCAAAATAGATCGTCAAATTCGAAATTAAAATCATGTCGGAAAAATCCGCTTTATATAATTTCATTTTTAGTTTTTATTATTTATTTATTTTTTTTTTATTCCGACTTAAATCCATTTATATTATTTATTGAAATTTATTATTTAAAAATCCGGGCCTTTACATCCAATCTCGCTCAAAACTCAACCAAATCCATTCTAAACGCTCCCCCATGTGTTATTATGTCAATTCCCATAACGAATTTTGAGATTTCGGTGTGCCCTCACCTATTTCATCAACTCCGACTTCGATTCAAGCCCCCACTCCCGACTTCGATTCGAGCCCCCACTCCCGACTCCGATTCCTTCTCAAGCGGAGGTGCAGATTCGGACAATTGAGGGAGGGAGACTTCTCCGACGCCATTGGCTAATTGGGAGAGGAAGAAGGAGGAGGTGGCGGTGGTTGTGGGTGCTAGAGGATCGAGGAGGAGTAGAAGAAGTGGCTCTCCGGCCCTCACCCGTCAACTCCTCCGACCTCCTTCTTCGGCCCTCACCAGTCATGGCTGCAGCTCCGCCTCCCTGCCCCTGCGCCCCTTCATCTCTCCCCCAGATCTCCCTCTCACTGCGCCCCTTCCTCCATCCCCCGACCTCCTCTCTCCCCTAGATCCGCGCCTTCCTCCTCCCTGCGCCCTCTTCGGCCCTCACCTAGCCTTCCCTCTCCCTGCGCCCCTTCGGCTTCCTCTCTCCCCGTTTCAATTTTCGGTAGCAAAGAGTTTCAATTTTCCGTAAACAAAAAGAACAAAATTTGGGCGGGTAAAATGAAAAATCAAAATTTGGCTGAATTTTTTTGCGGGAAAAAATGGTTTTTTCTTAATTCCTATGTTGACACCCATACTTTATTTTTTTTTGTTAAAATCAGCACCCTGAGCCTTTAATAATTGTCCATACTTTTCTTTTTTATTCCAAATCAGCACCCTGCACGTAATACCTTTTTTATGCAAAATTCGTAAACTTAAAGAAAAAAGATAACTCAAATTCATAAAATATATATGAATGAATAAAATCTAATTTCATACTGTAAATGCATCGAATATTCGAATCAATCGAATATTCTAATTCATCGAATAATCATAGATGAATAAAATGATTATGAAAAAAGAATGAAGGTCATTTCGATCTAATTAGGATAAAATTTCCTATTAAAATAGATCTTGGAGGTATTTAGTCATTTACGGTGTATAGAACGGTTGATCATATAAGTTATATCTTTATAAGTTTAGATGTGAATTTATATAAATATGAGTTTAAATAAGTAAGATGTACATTCAACCCCAAAAGACACTATCATAAGATTTTTAGTACTAACATGAAGTTATACATATTTTTTATTTCAAAAATATTATTAGTATAAATGATAAAGTAAGTCAAAGTCATAAAGTAATACTCCCTCTGTTAATTAAAACATGTCGTTTACTATTCATGCACGCTTTTTTAGAATGATAAAAACTATATAAAATATTAAATTTTTTTAAATTTTGTTTTTATAAATTCAAAATTAATAGCAATAAGTATGAAATTGTTTAAAAATATTGTTAAAAAATTTAATATTTTATATATTTTTTAACACCTAAAAAAGCGTGCGTGAATAGTAAAACGTCAAGTTTTAATTAACGGAGGGAGTATATATAAGATTTTTAGTACTAACATGAAGAAAACTATACAACTTTGCCTTAAAATAATATAACAATTTGTGATTTTTTTTTTGAAAAATCAAAGTAGCATTTATGGATCATGGGACACGCGTTGGGCTATGATTGGCCGGGACTATTGTGGGTCCGAAGCATCGTGGAAAGCATCAACCATTCGCATGGCTTGTATGCAATCGTGACCCTTTATTTCTTGAAATCCAACGGTGCAAGATGTCAATCCGATGGCTCAGCCTTGCACCAATAGAGATGAGGATTTCCTTTATATTTTTTTTTACATTACATATGAAATAACCTACTCTTGTTCTAAATACTTTAATTATATTTTTTCGTAAAATAACACTTTTAATAATCTAAACTACTTTTGTTTATAAATAGTTTTATTTAATAATACTGGTTCTTATTTTTTTTTGTGCATATCTAATAGTTGCTCCAACGGTTGCATATGGACCTATTTAAACTAATAACTATGGGTATTACTTTGACTTATTTTTCATAATAGTAATAATAATAAAAACAATAATAATAATAATAATAATAATAATTATTATTATTATTATTATTATTATTATTATTATTATTATTAATAAAATAACCTATTATTAATTATTATTATTATACAAATTATTACTCCGTAATAATACTAATACTAATAACAATAAATCTGACCGAATTGAACTCTAAAAACAACTTGTGATTTTTTTTTTAAAAATAAAAGTAGCATTTATGGATCATGGGACCAATAGAGATGGAGATTTCCTTCAAATTGTTTAATTCAAAACATTGAATCAATATAATTTTTTTATTGATTCAATATAATTTTTTTTATTGATTCAATCCGTTGGCTCATCCTTGCACCAATATAATTTTTTTTTAATTTTACTAACTATTGGGTTTAATTCAAAACATTGAATCGTATCCTAATATAACTATCAGACTTAACTCAAATTATTTATTTACTAACTATCTATGTGAACTCTTAATCGAGAAGATTTTACGATGATGTGTGCATCTTAGAGGAATTTTATGAGTCTTGACCGATCATATGTTTTTGCCATTTTCCTTTGATTTTCTTTAATTCTCCTTTGTATCTTCTTTTTCCTTTAATTCCCTATCTTCTTTTCTTTTTATTAATTTGAGTTTATATAATAAAATATATGAAAAAATAATGAAGGTCATTTTGATCTAGCTAATTAGGATAAAAATTCCTATTAAAATAGATCTTAGAGGTATTTAGTCAATTACATTGTATATAACATTTGATCATATAAGTTATATCTTTATAAGTTTAGATGTGAATTATATATATATATATATATATATATATATATATATATATATATATATATATATATATATATATATATATATATATATATATCTTTATGAGTTTAAGTTATATCTTTATGAGTTTAAATAAATAAGATGTACGTTCAACTATGATCACATAAAACAAAATTCAAAAAGTCATACGCTTAGAGGGTGTATAATATTTTTTTACTAATTTGAGTTTATAAGTATCAAGTACAATTTGGATATTTCGTATAAATTTGGATTAATATAGGTAATACTTACAGAATTGGTTTTGATTTGATGCATATAAATTCATTTGTATAAGTTCATATAATAAAAAAATATACATATGTTATCACAAAAATAATTTTACCTTCTTATTTTTTTTATTAAGTTGAGTTTATATAATAAAATATATATAATATCAAAATTATTAATTTAAGTTTATAAGTACCAATTGTAGTTGTTTTGATTCCTTCTTGTTATTAATTTGATCATTAAAGTTTGTGAGTTTAACTTTTTACATGAGTAAGATTTATGAAATTTCATTTTATTCATTCATATATATTTTATGAATTTTAGTTATCTTTTTTCTTTGAGTTTACAAATTTTACATAAGAAATGTATTAAGTGCAGGGTGCTGATTTTGAATATAAAAAAAAGTATGGATAATTATTAAAGGCTTAGGGTGCTGATTTTAACAAAAAAGATAAAGTATGGGTGGCTACATATAAGAGTAAAAAAAGCAACTTTTTCCTGCAAAAAAATTTAGCCAATTTTTTATTTTTAGTTTTACCCGCCTAAGTACCAAATTCAAATCCAAAACTCAAATATAACCCGCCCACTTTTCTTCTATTTTTTTTACGAAAAATTGAATTTTTTTTTACGGAAAATTGACACACGACCGGTGGGTACGGATTCGTGGCGATGCGGTGCATCCCTCGGTGGTGGCTCGTGGCTCCGGCAGCGGCTACTGGTGGCAGGTGAGGGCGGCAAAGGCGGCTCCGACGAGGGGTGAATTCGAAATTGGGGTTATCGGTTTCGAAACGTTTTTATGGAAATTTTGTGAAGAGGATTGTTGCGGGAGGTGTTTAGAACACAATGGAATAGTTTGAGAGCTAGGAGATGGAGAGAAGAGGTGGTGGTGTGCTTCGAAAGTGAATCCGAAAGGGGGTACATATAGGGGAGGATTAGGGGACGGATGGAATTAAATTAAATCCGTAAATCAACTAAATAATCCCCTTCAAGCTTATTCCCATCCTCAATTTGGTGAGATTCGGCCTGACTTAGGCGGATTTGGGTGAGTTTCGAATTTGGGGATAAGTTCGTTCGGTTGCAATTCGATCCCAAATCTCCAAATTTCTTGCATAAATCTCATTAACAACGAATAAAGAACATTCTAGAAACAAAATCGTTGAGCTTCGGGCGAGATTTGAGGGTGGTTAAAATTTCAACATCTTCATCTCATTTACAGTTCATCTAAGGAAGAAGAAGCGGTTCGGTTCAACAACATTTTTTTAAAGGACCCGGTTCGGTTCAACCAAACCAAAAGAAAACCGATTTAACCCTTATTTATAATATATAACTATATAGATATATCCGAATAAATTTTTATTAAAACCCACACAATTTAAATAATAAACTAACAAAAGTTTAATTAAATACATTTTATTTTATGTAACATCATTTTTCTAAAACCTTAAAATAAATACCTTATGAACACTAAGATGAGTTATAATTATAAATCCTACTTTAGTTTGAAGAGCAAATGTACAACTTTACATTAAAATAATATAACTTAAAAATATTTTATTTATTGTAAGTGCACATAAGTAAACAAGACTAAAATAAAATATATCCAGAATAGTTATAAAACTTTATATATAATTAATTCGAAAAGTATTTTCTGAGTAAAAAATAATAAATAAAATAAAAGGACTTTTACTAGAAAAAAATATTTAATTAAAACGAAATACCCAAAAATACTCTGGGGTATTTCAGGAAGAAAGTAGTTGTTATATACGGAGTATTCATTACCTCCATAACTAATTACATTCCAAATAATAATAAATAGGAACTGGAACTAATTAAGTTGTATATATAGTACTCGTATAAACAAAGTCTAAAAATTATTTAATTACAAAGTATAAATTGTGTAATACTCGTATAAACAAATTACAGTATAAACAAATTGTAAAAAAATAGTTGTTAGGACTTAGTATTTTCGGATTAGTCAACAAACTCCATTTATTAGGAGGGAGAAGTAATATATGGGTAGTAATTATGACATAGGGGTGCATGGAACCTCACAAAAAACCAAACTTATTTATCCCCTATTAAAATATTTCTTTTTATTCCACTTTTTCCTTGAACATGAGAATACCTTTGGGTAAACTTACCAAAGGGTAAGACAAATAATTTCTAGAAGTCCGAAACTGTGGCCTCTTCCTTTCTGATCCATCTGAATCAAACAATCGTAAGTCGTAACACATACAGAAGAGAGTTTGCACCTCCAATCTGAATCTCGATCCATCTGCAACTCCATTCCCTAAGCTAATTAGTCCATCAATCACAATCTATGCTAGCTCTTCCAATGCTGAAGTGGTGATGATGCCATGAAATCTCAAGGGTATTCTCATGTCCAAGGAAAAAGTGGAATAAAAAGAAATGTTTTAATAGGGGATAAATAGATTTGTTTTTTTGTGAGGTTCCATGCACCCCTATGTCATAATTACTACTCATATATTACTTCTCTCCCTATAATAAATGAAGTTTGTTGACAATCCGAAAATACTAAGTCCTAACAACTTTTTTTTTATACTTTGTTTATACGAGTATTAGACAATTTATACTTTGTAACTAAATAATTTTTAGACTTTGTTTATACGAGTACTATACAACTTAATTAGTTCCAGTTCCTATTTATTTTCATTTGGAATGTAATTAGTTATGGCGGTAATGAATACTCCATATATAAAACTACTTTCGTTTTAATTAAATATTTTTTTCTAATAAAAGTCTTTTTATTTTATTTTATTTATTTATTAATATTTTTTACTCAGAAAAAACTTTTCGAATTAGTTATATATAAAGTTTTATAACTATTCGAGATATATTTTATTTTAGTCTTGTTTACTTATGTGCACTTACAATATATAAAATATTTTTAAGTTATATTATTTTAATGTAAAGTTGTACATTTGCTCTTCAAACTAAAGTAGGATTTATAATTATAACTCATCTTAGTGTTCATACGGTATTTATTTTAAGGTTTTAGAAAAATGATGTTACATAAAATAAAATGTATTTAATTAAATCTTATGTTAGTTTATTATTTAAATTGTGTGCGTTTTCATAAAAAAAAAATTCGGATATATCTATATAGGTATATATTATAAATAAGGGCTAAACCGGTTTTCTTTTGGTTTGGTTGAACCGAACCGGGTCCTTTTAAAAAAATGTTGCTGAACCGAACCGCTTCTTCTTCCTTAGATGAACTGTAAACGCGATGAAGATGTTGAAATTTTAACCATCCTCAAATCTCGCCCGAAGCTCAACGCTTTTGCTTCTAGAACGTTCTTTATTCGTTGATAATGAGATTTATGCAAGAAATTTGGAGATTCGGGATTGAATTGCAACCGAAAGAACTTATCCCCAAATTCGAAATTCACCCAAATCCGTCCAAGTCAGGCCGAATCTCACCAAATTGAGGTTGGGGATAAGCTTGAAGGGGATTATTTAGTTGATTTACGGATTTAATTTAATTCCATCCGTCCCCTAATCCTCCCCCATATGTACCCCCTTTCGGGTTCACTTTCGAAGCACACCACCGCCTCTTCTCTCCATCTCCTAGCTCTCAAACTACTCCATTGTGTTCTAAACACCTCCCGCAACAATCCTCTTCACAAAATTTCCACAAAAACGTTCTGAAACCGATAACCCCAATTTCGAATTCACCCCTCGTCGGAGCCGCCTTTGCCGCCCTCGCCTGCCACCATTAGCCGCTGCCGGAGCCACCACCAAGAGGTGCACCGCATCGCCACAAATCCGTAGCCACCGGTCATGTGTCAATTTTCTGTAAAAAAAAATAGAAGAAAAGTGGGGGGTTATATTTGAGTTTTGGATTTAAATTTGGTACTTAGGCGGGTAAAACTGAAAATCAAAATTTGGCTAAATTTTTTTGCGGGAAAAAGTTTTTTTTTTTTACTCTTATATGTAGCCACCCATACTTTATCTTTTTTGTTAAAATCAACACCCTAAGCCTTTAATAATTATCCATACTTTTTTTTTATTCCAAATCAGCACCCTGCACTTAATACATTTCTTATGCAAAATTTGTAAACTTAAAGAAAAAAGATAACTAAAATTCATAAAATATATATGAATGAATAAAATTAAATTTCATAAATCTTACTCATGTAAAAAGTTAAACTCACAAACTTTAATGGTCAAATTAATAACAAGAAGGAATCAAAACAAGTACAATTGGTACTTATAAACTTAAATTAATAATTGTGATAACATATGTATATTTTTTTATTATATAAACTTATACAAATGAACTTATATGCATCAAATCAAAACCAATTCTATAAGTATTACCTATATCAATCCATAGATAGTTAGAATTCTTCTAAGATGCACACATCATCGTAAACTCTTCTCGATTAAGAGTTCACAAAGATAGTTAGAAAATAAACAATTTGAGTACTTAAGCCCGATAGTTATATTAGGATAAGATTCAATGTTTTGAATTAAACCAAATAGTTAGTAAAATTAAAAAAATTATTAAAGGAAAAAGAAGAAACAAAGGAGAATGAAAGAAAATCAGAGAAAAATGGAAACTCAAATATTATCGGTGAAGACTCCTGAAATGGCTATAAGATTCACACATCATCGTAAACTATTCTCAATTAAGAGTTTACATAGATAGTTACTAAATAGATTTGAGTTAAGTCCAATAGTTATTAGGAACAATAACTCATTCTCATTACTATTATCGTTATTAGAAGTTAGGTTATTTTATATCAAATTTTCATATAATTTGAAGTTTAGATTGATTTTTATATATGCTTATTATAAAAGTAGTTTATATTGATTTAATATCTAATTTAAAAATTAATATAAAACTATTTATAAAAAAAGTAGTTTAGGATTATAAAAGTATCATTTCAAGACTATAAGGTTTATAAGAATTCAATAATTATTATTGAATTCTTGAGTTCAAATCCTATCAATTGTACATTTTATAAGAATTTATTAGATAATATAAGGTTTTATTCAACACATATTAGTCACCTATATGATTTTCCCTCCAAATATGCTCTTATAGTATTAATATAAAAATTTAGTAGATAATATAAAGTTTTATTCAACAAATATTAGTTATCTATATGATATTTCCTCAAAACATACATTTGTAGTATTATTATAAGAATTTATTAGATAATATAAGGTCTTTTATAATTTATATATATATATAATTCTAAAAATTTATAAGATTAAAAGAATCTCACTTTGATAAACGAATATCTATATTTAAATTTATATATACTCGTATATTAATTATATTTGTAAAAGAAGAGAAATGGTAGGTGGAACAAGGGAAAAATGAAAAATGAAAAATAAAAAAAGACGAAGTGTCCCCATGGGTCGTCGAACCCAGGTTTCCATCACCTTCTTCCCAATACCAATCCACTATGCCATATTATGTTATTGTCTTTTTTTAAAAGTATTTAATTCATGTATTAAATTTAATAGCTTAGTAATCAAGTGTATCACGATTCACGAGATACATTTATTGGGTGATAAAATAGCACATGGATCAAGTGTATCAGCCGTCGGATAAGAATTGAAATGGACGATTAGGATTGTATCTTATTACTCCTCTTACTTATTCTAAAAATATATATGATATAAAATCCGAAAATATCATATATTCATATTCCCGTAATCTTGTTTTTTTAAACCCATATTCAAGTATTTTGTTAGATAGTTATGTATTGAAGTAGATGATATGTTATAAACAAATTATTATCTTTTGTGTCTAAATAAAGTTATGATTTTATATTTTATTCATTGCAAATGATTAGATTGATCATTTTATTTTTATTAGTTAGATTATTACATAAGTAAAATTTCATTTTATTTTATTTTTGCCTCGTCAAATTTAGTTTTTTTAATTAAATTATTAATTACAATGAAATTTCATAAAATAGGAGGGAATGAAATTTCGTAGTACGGAAGGGAGCGAAATATATATATAAATGCGATTGGTGCCAAGCGTTTTTGTTTTTAAATTAACCAATGCGATTTTAATCCGCTTTTTATTCGTTAAAATTTGTCCACATTTTTTTTCAGTTTTAAATTTTATAATTTGCAAAAAAAAAGGGTCACGATTGGTGCAAGGCTGAGGCACCGGATTGCCATCTTGCACCGTTGGATTTCAAGAAATAAATGGTCATGATTGCATACAAGCCATGCAAATGGTTGATACTTTCAATGCGAATGGTTGATGCTTTCCATGCAAATGGTTGATGATTCCCATGATCCATAAATGCTACTTTTTTTTTTAAAAAAATCACAAATGGTATTTTGAGTTAATTTTGGTCAGATGTATTACAATTATTAGTAGTATTACTACGGAGTAGTAATTTGTATAATAATAATAATTAACAATAATAATTAATATTAGAGTATTTTATTAATAATAATAATTATTATTATTATAAATTATTTTTATTATTATTATTATTACAAAAGAGAATTAAAAAAATCAAAGAAAGATTTTATCCAACAAATATTAGTTATCTATATGATTTTTCATCAAAACATACATTTGTAGTATTATTATAAGAATTTATTAGATAATATAAGGTCTTTTATAATTTATATATATATATAATTCTAAAAATTTATAATATTAAAAGAATCTCACTTTGAAAAACTAATATCTATATTTTAATTTATATATACTCGTATATTTATTATATTTGTAAAAGAAGAGAAATGGTAGGTGGAACAAGGGGGAAATGAAAAATAAAAAAAGACGAAGTGTCCCCATGGGGGGTCGAACCCAGGTCTTCACCACCTTCCTCCCAATACCAATCCACTATGCCAGATTATGTTATTGTCTTTTTTTTAAAAGTATTTAATTCATGTATTAAATTTAATAGCTTAGTAATCAAGTGTATCACGATTCACGAGATACATTTATTGGGTGATAAAATAGCACATGGATCAAGTGTATCAACCGTCGGATCAGAATTGAAATGGACGATTAGGATGGTATCTTATTACTCCTCTTACTTATTCTAAAAATATATATGATATAAAATCCGAAAATGTCTTTTAAAATATAATTATGGGTCCACATCAACTTAAATATTTTTTAAAAATATAATTTAAATAAATAATTTCCTTATTTAATAAAAAAAAAATGAAAATTACATTATATAATTATTAATTAGTCATTTTAAATAATTATAATGTTTTCTCTTATAAAACTTATACCATGTACCAATTATATTCTATCTTCATTTGGAATAAAATAACTATTTTATGACTCTGAAAATAAGGTCTCAAAAATATTATACCATAAGGTTTTATTCAACTATTATTAGTTACTTATATTATTTTTACATAAAAGGCATACTTATAGTATTTTTATAGCAATATAATACCCATTAGTTAGTATAAGGTTTTATCCAATAATTATTAGTTACTTATATTATTTTTCCTTAAACACACTTATAGTTCTTATAACAATCTATTAGTTAATATAAGGTTTTATCCAACAATTATTAGTTACTTATATTATTTTTACTTAAAATACACACTTATAGTATTCTTATAACAATATACTTCTTATTAGTTAATATAAGGTTTTATCCAATATAAGGTTTAGGGTTTAGGGTTTAGGGTTTAGCAAAATCATATAAGGAACTATTGTTGGAAAAAAAAACTTATATTAACTAATAAATTGTTATAAAAATACTATAAGTGTGTGTTTTAAGAAAAGATCATATAAGTTGCTAATAACTATTGGATAAAACCTTATATTAACTAATAAATTGTTATAAGAATAACATAAGTGTATGTTTTGAGGAGAGAAATCATATGTTTTTTCCTCAAAACAAACTTTTCTAGTATAATCATAAGAATTTATTAATTAATATAAGGTTTTATTCAATAATTATTAGTTACTCTTATGACTTTTCTTCAAAACTTAATCTTATATTATTATCATAAGAATTTATTAGACAATATAAGGTTTTATTCAATACTTAGTAATTACTATAAGGGTGTGTTTTGAGAGTAATATTTTAAGTTGATTAAATAAAATTGAATTTCTTGAATCTTATTTTCATATTTATAAAACTTATAATGAGAACTTGTTGAACAAAAGACTTTTTTTTGATGAAATGAACAAAAGACTTTTTAAATAAATGGGAACTAGGGTCCGTTTGGTAATGCAAGTAGCTTTTCGGAGCTTTTGATTTTAATATTTTATAGTTTTAAATAAGTTAAATATAAGATTTTAATTTAATTAGCTGTTGAAATTGGATTTTCAACAGCTACTCACTCCAAGCTTTTCAGAATTCTATTCATTTTCTTCTATCTGATCAGCTAGTTTGCATCAGCTACTCTATCTGCTTGGTTACCAAACACCTTACTAGCTTCTGAAAACTCTAATTTAACATATATTAAACACACTTAATCTATCAGCTTCAGCTATCCTATCAACTTCAGCTACCTCATCAGCTACGTTTTACCAAACTGACCCCAGTTCATAAAAACAAGGGAAAATTGGAAAATAAAAAAGAGTAAACACGTCTCCAAGGGGAATTGAACCAACATCCCCTCCATCTTCCTCCTAGTACAAGACCACTAAGCCAGTTAACATTACTGTAGGTTCTTCAAAAAAGTATTTATTATACGCTTTTAATTAGAACTATCGAAACCTTTCTTCTTCCTCTCGCTCAGGCATAAGTTAAAGGTTTAAGGTCTTAATGGTGAAATTGTATTCTTTGTCCTTTCGGTTTCCAAACAACTTAATTACGGAGTAATATCTAATCAATCTTGCCATGTGAAAAATGTGATCAATTTTGTGTTTAATTGATGAATTCATCCCCTATTTCAATCATGTTCAAAATTTCTCCAAATCATAATCGGTGTCGTTCGGGGTGAATTAGACACCATTTCTTAAAATTAAATGTACAAATTGAGTAAAAAAAAGAGAGGAAAAGAATGGTGTAATCAATTTAGGCTTATCGGGTTTTTCATCGCTCGTCATATATAAGGGGTGTCGATTGTTTCGAAGATTTTTTTCCACCATTTTTTACAAAAATCCGAGCCCACGTTCTAAATACCTTCTGGAACAATCTTGTTCAACAACTTTGATGAAACGTATACAAAATACGAAAACCCCATTTTGCGACTGAGCCTCACCGAAAATACGAGCTCTTAATCTATTCCGCCACCATCTCCGTTACCCTGGCCTTTCTTCGCCCGCTTCCGTCACCATTTCCGACGACCTCGTCTTCTCCGCCCGCTGCCGCCACCATCACCGTCGACCTAGTCTTCCTCCACGACTCCGCCCTCTTCGTCGCCAAAAACTCCGCCGCCCTGGTCTTCCTCTGACCGGTGTCGGTTTTGAATTGCTGCCAACCTCTCCGTCGCCCTGGTTTCTGTGAACATGTCTGTTTTTTATTGGCCAAACTACCAAATTGGTATTTAAAACTGGCACCTTTGGACATATGGGTATTTTAAAAAACTCCGGTGCCAAATTGGTATTTAAAAAGTCACCGGTGGACATATATGTATTTTTTTTGCCGGAAGTTTTTTATGTTGATAAATTCATTAAAAAAAATTCTCATTAATATATCTATAAATGTTATATAAAAAAGATAAAATTAAATCCATACTTTTTTTAATTAGTTTTCACATATTGGTATTTTAATTAGTTGGAAGTTAGATACTTACATATTAGTATTTTTAAAAACCTAAGTTTTTCACAAATAAAATTCAACAAGTTAATTATCATCATTAAACCATGTATATTAAAAACCTAATTCCATCCAATAAAAATATATGGGATTAATTATGGTAATTAACTTACTAATTTTTATTTTTGAAAAATATGTTTAAAAAAATAATAATGTATGAGAATCTAACTTCCAACCAATAAAGATACCAATATATGAGAAATGATAAAAAAAATACTACATTTTTATCATTTTATATATTTTTAGATACATTAATGAGTTCCTTAAAAAAAGACTTTATTTTTATCATTTTATATATTGTAAGATACATTGATGAGTTTTTAAAAATTAATTATCAACCAAGCTAGTTTAATTTTTTTTAATTACCAACAAAAATAATTCAAGCTTACTAAATTGCGTTCTCTAAAAATTTAGAACGAAAACCGAACTTTCGGTAAAAAAAGTATACCTATATGTCCGCTGGTGGTTTTTTAAATACCTATATGTCCGTCGGTGACTTTTTAAATACCAATTTGGCACCGGAATTATTTTAAATACCAATCTGTCCAAGACTGCCAGTTTTAAATACCAATTTAGTAGTTTGGCCGTTTTTTATTTCACCCTCGTCTCTGTCCACCTCGATCCTTTGTCCAAATTTTGTGAAATCTCCGAATTAAGGATAACATCGTTTAAGCTCGTTTTTATCCGAAATCTCAAAATTGGTTATGTAAATCTACATAACAACACATAGGGAAGCTTTTAGAATGGATTTGGTTGAGTTTCGAGCGAGATTGGAGGGGTTGAATTTCACCCATTTTTACAGACGGGAGGTTGAAGATGACGAGGTTGAACCGGTTCGGTTCACTTTTTTTCGTTTCCCCTGGACTCGGTTCAGTGAACCAACTTAGACCACAAATTATAGTCTGTATTATATGTGATCATATATCCCCTTATCTATATTGTAATTTATTTATTTTATTTAATTTAAAATGCATACATTAAATAATTAGAATAATAAGGGGCTTTATCACTTTAAATAAATTCTTATAATTATTTTACTTAGAATAACAATGAAAATTATTCTAAAACTTTACCTATTTTACTTAATTAAATCCAAAGTTTACATTGGAGATGAGTGAGGTAAGAGACATTAATTGTTGATGCTATAATCAAGGTTGTCTACTAATTACTCCCCTAAGAGATAGAGGTAATTATTACCCTAGTATCTTCATTTTCATTTCTTTTTTTTGTAAGTTTGACTTACTTTTGACTAAAAGGATGTTACAATTTTATCCTCGAGTAAGCTTACCAGAGGGTAAGAGAATCATTGTCCGAAACTGTGACCTCTTCCTTTCTGATCCATCTGAATCAAACAATCGTAAGTCGTAACACATACAGAAGAGAGTTTGCACCTCCAATCTGAATCTCGATCCATCTGCAACTCCATTCCCTAAGCTAATTAGTCCATCAATCACAATCTATGCTAGCTCTTCCAATGCTGAATTGGTGATGATGCCATGAAATCCCAATTCTTCACCATCACCCTAATTAAAATATTAAGGAAATGTTTTATAGGCTGAAAGCAGAAGAGCTGCACCATATGCAAAACTAACATATCTACTCATAACTTTGTTTACAGTAGCTCTCTTCAAAGTGAAAACACACACACACCCCACAGAAAAGTGAAAACACACAGAGAGAGTGTTTACTTAGGTTGGTGGATCATTAATATATATATATATATATATATATATATATATATATATATATATATATATATATATATATATTTATATTTATATTTATAGATGCTTTCAAATAAATACTAATTTCTTTCAAATTAAGGCCTTACTTTGTTGATGCGTATTTTTTAAAATCAAACTTTTTCCCTTGTTATTTACTCAAGAATTTCATATATGTATATCTTGCTTCAAATTGGTGACGATGATATATGAAGATGATGTTGATGCAGGTAACCACCACCATGAACATGAACCCACAGTGCTTCTTCATGATCATTGATTCACCCTCCGTCCAACTTGGTCGTCTTCTAAGGGCCTGTTTGGCTGGAGCTTTTTGGAGCGGTAGATAAAGCGTTTTACGCTTCTTGAGAAAAACGCTCTCCGTCCGTTTGTTTGGCTGTTCACGGCGTTTTCAAAACGCTCAAACTTTCATCTCGCCCAAAAGCTTGCTAAGCGTTTCCGCCACAACTCTCCCGTGGAAGCGTTCGATAAAATTTGAGGAGCGTTAGGGATCGAAAAGCCCTTCTTCAATTTCTCATCTTCTTCGCATGTCTCCACTTCAGGCGCTCAATCTCACGACGACGAACTTCGATCTCAATGTCAGATTTGCTAGTTTTGCAATAGATTCAATCTCTGAATTTACTTTTGAAAATCAATGATGTTCAATTGCTTGTGTTGGCAGTGTCTCTTCACAGGTTCCATTTCGAATTCTCCACCAAGCTTTTTCGCTTTTGCGTTTTTCAGGTAAGAGCTCGCATTAGTTTTGCTTTGTTGTCCACTTGTGTCTATGCAATTTTGATTTGGAACAAACTGATGCAGATTGATAGTTTTGTGAAACCGATTAGGGACGGAAGGTCCGAAATCAGCAATGGATAGCAATGGTGGGTGTGTTTAGGAAGAAAACCCAGCCAGAAATTGAGAGAAGAGAGAAATAGAGGTTGAAGAAAGGATTGATTTTCATTAGTTGATTCTGTAAATGGAAAATACAAGCTTATATATGAAAGGTAGACCAGTTTAGCTGCTACAAAATACAATATAAATGAACCGGGTTCGGATACCCCTAAAACCTATCAAATTGCCCTGTATCACAAACCCTAATTTTTTATTTTGATAGAACCGTACTTGTTCATTTGAAATTCTGAATTGGCAACAAACCCTAACTTTTGATTTTCATGGTCTGAGACTACCAGTTTGGATTACACCCACTTTGAAGTCTGTCAATTAGAGAAAATTGAGATAGCTTCTGACGAATGTTGTAATTAAGATTGAGTTTGAGAGCGAGGGGCATCAAGATATTTATGGATTGCTCATTTAATTTGTGTCTTAATCATGTGAAAACTTTTTGAATTTGTTAATGTGTCTTTCTGCTTCTTTCTCAAGATAGAATCTCATTGAAATGATTTTTGAAGATTGCAAGTCATACCTAAAAACCTTAAAAGTAAAACAACTGGTTGTCTTTTAATAATGCTCATTTTCATGGTAATAATGTGTGAATGTGTTGAACATGTTTGATATTTTGACAGTAAGTAAATTCAAAAGAATAGTTATATAAAAACATCTTAATTAGAGTTGACAAAATGAAATACATTACAAATTCAAATTTATGACAGTAAGTTTAGAAACAAACTTGAAAAAGTCTCAATTTTTGTCTGCTTTGGGTTACACATTAAAAAATTGAAGGTGAACCCAAAAGATAGAAAGGAAAAGTGTGACAGAAAAATATAAAAGATTGTACATCTCAGGAGGGTCTGATTTGAATGAAGTAGCTTTGTTCTTCATCATAATATTTTTTAACAAAAAAGCCCCATCTTTGATTTATCACATTTCCCTTTGGCTTGCTATCTGTTGGGAGTTATATAGTTCAGATATATGTCAAGTGGTGAGAAACCACATACACCTTTCTTCCCTATCACTACGATTCTTTGAATTAGAATTTTTGTCTACTGGGCAACTTCACATCTATAATCTTTTTAGTCCTGCACAAGATCATGTTTAGACAAATTTTAGCTTTTATGGCCATTACTTATTCTTGAAGTGTGGATCTTTGCTTTAAAAGAGGAACTAATTACCTTTTCTGGCATTGTATTATGTACAGAATCCTAAACTTTCAAATATATAGTAGCACGGGCAGATTGCATTGTTGCTTGAGTTTGGTAATGAATTGTATTGTTGCTTGTGTTTGGTTCTTGCAGTAGCTTGATATGCATTAATGGTGAAAATGTACAAAACAACAAGCAGTTATAAGGCGCTTTATGGGAATGAATGGCTGGCGCCTGCTCCTGGTTGTGGTGATCACGTGATTTTGAGTAATTTCGAAGGTTATTGACTACAGGGGTTCTCAAATATAGGCTGGCTTATAGGCTGATTGACCATCCCATCTTCTTGGTGGGATTTGTGTGGTATGAAAGCTAAATGGTACTCCCTCCGTCTCATAAAAGAAGTCGTTTTAGAAATGTACACGAATATTAAGAAAATTGAAATAGAATGATAGTTTGTACTCTCACCAAATGATTTGGTGCAAAATCGTACTTGCATTTAGGCAATATGAGGAGCTGAGCTGCTGAGGTGTAAAGAAGTTGTGCTGATTAAAAATCATTTAGTCTTCCACATTTAAATGTTTGATGGGTGCTTTTAATTTGGAGCCAAAATTTTGAATTCATTAGGGAGTTTGTTGTATAGGCATCCCATACTTACTCGGTTACTCCCATCACATGAAATTTGTTAACCTTCTTTCAATGGCTACCAAGAAACACTTTGATTTAAATTCTGTCCATAATGGCTCAACTTCAGAGGCAGATGAGGACGGCCAAGATGTTGAGCACAACAACATGGATTTTCATGCTTTATCACCCGATCGACAAGTCGAAAGAGGTGCCCCGTCGATTCCTGATCTGAACGAAAACTGTGATTTAAATTCTTTCCACAATAACCCAACTTCAGGGGTGGAAGAGGAGGGCCAAAGTGTTGGGCACAGCAACAACAATTTTCATGCTTTACCACCCGATCGACAAGTCGAAAGAGGCGTCCCGTCGATTCCTGATTTGAACGCCCAACCGGATGAAGAGCTTGAACATGAAGGTATGGTTTACTTGCAAGACAACTACCTACTGTTTTTTTGCTTTAATGCACACTCATTGCCTTTTTTTAGTCTTCCACATCCCTACTGTGTTTGGCTATTTTGAAGTGGATTTCAATTTTGATTCCCACAGAAAATGATGAAGTTGAGGGTGATGGAATTGAACACAGGAGGGTGTTATCAGTTGGAGAAAAGCAAATGATCTATCACGCTTTACTTGCGAGAAGTGTGAATGGCAAAATGAAACGCAATTCCAGTAACGAAGTGTCATCCCTATTCTCGGTGCACTTGCGAGCTGTACAAAGAATTTGGAAACAAGGAAAAGCTACTCCACTTGGCACCATTGTTGATTTCTCTGATAAGAGACCAAAAAATTCAGGTAGGAAAAGAGCTCAGATTGACCTTTCTCATCTCATTGACATATCTTTAAAGCGAAGGTCAACAATACGCTCAATTGCTGAAGCTTTACATGTAAATAAAGACATTCTGCATAGACGTTTCAAAGAAGGTCTCCTTCGACGACACTCAAACGCCATCAATCCGTATTTAAAGGAGGAGAACAAGATAGCAAGGCTGAAATTCTGCATATCCATGTTGGACAGAACTAGTTTGCCTCACAACCCAAGATTCATCGATATGTACAATGTTGTGCACATTGATGAGAAGTGGTTCTACATGACGAAGAAGTCGAAAACGTTCTACTTGTTACCAGAGGAAGATGATCCTTTCCGTTCATGTCAGAGCAAGAATTTCATCGGCAAAGTGATGTTTATTGTTGCTATTGCAAGGCCAAGATTCAATGATGAAGGTAATGAAACATTTTCGGGCAAGATAGGAGTGTTTCCGTTTGTGACTAAGCAACCAGTCCTGAGGAGAAGTCGAAACAGAGAGGCCGGAACCTTAGAAACAAAACCGATCACCTCCGTGACAAAGGAAATTATAAGAGCCTTTTTACTTGAAAAGATCATTCCGGCAATACAAGCTAAATGGCCAAGGGAAGATTTAGACAAGACGATTTTTATTCAACAAGATAATGCAAGAACACATGTTCGTCCGGATGATGAGGAGTTCCATATCGCTGCTATGCAAACTGGCCTTGACATCCGACTGTTTTGCAAACCAGCAAACTCTCCCATCTTCTTGGTGGGATTTGTGTGGTATCAGCTTTAACTCACTGTAAATGTTGTCTTTTGGCTACTGAAACATCACACGGAATATTATTGTACAAACTGTTTTCAAGGTTCCGTTTTTTCATCACACGAGTTCTCCCTACGGACTACTGTGAACAAGAATTTGGTTATTCTTGAATACATGTGATATTTATTTTTTCCGTTTTGAAAATTCTGCAATCTGCATGTGTTTGGGTTAACTTCCAAGTTTCGTGTTATTGTTGCTTGTGTTTGGTAAGTCCAAATACTTATTAAAAGGCGTTCTCTTGCTAATGTGATACTTTCTCAACGTTCCCAGTTTGTAAAAGGCATAAAATGACAGTATGTAAATAAGGTGATTGTCATCATTTATATATTTTGATATCCATTCTGTCTTCATATGCTTACTAATTTAGGCTAATTATTTGTTCATGGGAAGAGAAGTATTTTATTGATAGTGCATGATTTTAGTTTAATAGCCCGGCCTTGTTGCTGGGCTATAAAGTCATGTATTTTTTCTCTTTTACAAAGGAACTTTATAGCTCAGCCAAATATGACCGAGTTGTAAAGTCATGCATCAAATAAAATGGGCTCATTGTTTTCTACCAATTTTGATAATTTTACCATTTAATCTCCAAAAAGCTTGGATAATCAGTAGCCATGCCAAACAAGATGTTCAATTTTAAGCTAAATTATAATCTTAAGCTAGATTAAAAATTTCCTTTAAATTATAATCTTAAGCTAGATTAAAAAATGTGCATGCCAAACATGCCCTAAGTCTCTCCGCATCCACCATCTCCTTTGATCGGTTTTTTTCACTGCAGATTCAAACAATATATGACAATGTGTAATGCAAGAAAAATTGACAGTATTTTCTTTTACAGTGTCTTCCAAATGCATTCGTCGAAGAGTTTGGAAGGTCGTTGTTGGATCATGCCTACCTTCGGACCCCAAATGGTGCAGAACACAAGGTTGATGTGATGACGGATGGAGGCGATGTTTGGTTCAGCGGGGGCTGGAAAGACTTTGCGGAGTTCCACTCCCTCAAATCAGGACACTTCATAGTGTTCGAATACGAAGGGAACTCTCATTTCCAAGTGCTTGTGTTCGACATATATGGCTCCGAGATTGAGTATCCGGACATGTATTGTGCTGCTGATGATGATGATGACGATGTCGAGATTGGGGAAGATGAGGACATTGTAGCAGAAGAGCTCAACGGAGCTAAAGAAAGAGCCAAGGCATTCCGAAGCGACAATCCTTGCTTCCTTGCTAATATGCGCTCGACGTATTTGAGCGGCGATTACCGATTGGTATATATGTACTTGTAAATTGAAACTTTACATTGATCTGTACGTAGTATTAACTTACCTATACTTTGTAGTGGGTCCCGGCGTCGCATGCCAAACGACACATGCTGGGGGAGGAGGACAACAAGATACAGCTGAAGCTGGCGAGCCAAGACGACACGTGATCAGACCTGGACGGTTCATTTCACTCCCGAGCCATCGAGATATGGAAGGGTCACTGTTGTGAGAATCACCACCGGGTGGAAAAAGTTTGCGGTTGCCAATAGCCTTGAAGTTGGGGATGTCTGTGTCTTTGAGCTCATCCGCGAAACCCCCAAGACTTACAGGGTCCACATCTTTCGTGGCCAGCAGCCTTGATCGGAGGTCAATCTTCATCGGATGTGTTCGAAGACTTTGTAACTGCTCTAGGTTGATCTTGGACTTTACGTATATATGATTTAGGCATTCTATATATGCTTATGACTTGTGAGATTTGAATCTTGTAATGGCTTGCTCTCTATATTTCTTACTGCCTTGCACTTTAGTCCAAAAAACCTACATTTATATCTCCTCTTCTCCAGAGATTCAACATCAAATTCGAATTCAGGTATAAGCTAATATGAGTATATATAGATTACTACAGTTGTTCCAACAAAGAGTGTGACATGTGTTAAACTAAATTGTAATGTAAACATCTTAAAAATAAATAAACAAATACATGTGTTAAACTAAATTGTAATGTAAACATCTTAAAAATAATAAATAAACAAATAAATTGGCCCATGCAGGTCTCGAACCTGCGACCTTCGCGTTATTAGCACGACGCTCTAACCAACTGAGCTAATGGGCCTTATTGATTATATTCTCAATTCATTAAGTTAAATAAGTAACATAATATCGCAAACTGAGCAACCAAGTCAATGAGTCATGGAAGGGTCACCGTCGACGTGAGAATCACCACCGGATGGAGAAGGTCTTAAGCTTTGAGCTTATCGGCGAATTAGCTGTGATCTTATCGGCCAATACAGTAACAATCGGCGAATTAGCTTAATTTGAGCTTATCTGCCAATACAATACAGTCACAGTTTTGGGCAAACAATGTCAATGGGGCATCCACACACCTTAGTAACAGTTTTGATATAGCAGCAGCTAATTCAGCCAAGCTTTTGCTTTGTTATAAGTTATTAAAATTAGATCAGCTACTATTATTGTACGTTACTTACCTTTCTATTGCGAAGAAGATCAGTTATTTCAGCCAAGTGTTCGGAGTGTAGGATTGTAGAATTGATGTAAAGTCCTCCTTAGGGTTTCCATTCATTGATATAACATATATATAGGTTACAAAGGTATTAGGCCTTAATCTATCAAACCCCCGCAGTCGAAACGGGAGGGGTCCTTACAGTGAGACTGGAACGAAAATCAATGAATAACTGTCGAGGTAAACCCTTGGTGAATATATCAACGTACTGATAAGAGGACGGGACATGGAGAACGCGGACATGTCCAATGGCAACCTTGTCCCTAACGAAGTGGAGATCAAGCTCAATGTGCTTCGTGCGTTGATGGTGGACTGGGTTGCTAGCCAGGTAGACGGCGGAGACGTTGTCCGTATAGACCAGAGTGGCCTTCTGAAGGGGACAACGGAGCTCAAGTAGGAGGTTCCGGAGCCAAGAGCACTCGGACACAACGTTGGCAACACCCCTGTATTCGGCCTCAGCGCTGGAGCGAGATACGACGGACTGACGCTTGGCGGACCATGACACAAGGGTGTCGTTGAGGAAGACGCAGTACCCAGATGTGGAGCGACGTGTGTCAGGACAACCACCCCAATCCGCATCAGTGTAAGCAACAAGATCGAGCTTAGAGGAAGGAGTGATCGTGGTGCCGAGCTCAAGAGTGCCGCTGATGTACCGAATGATCCGCTTCAAAGCCTGAAAGTGAGGTTCCCTAGGTGCATGCATGAACAAGCAGACCTGCTGAACGGCGTAACTAATGTCAGGCCTGGTGAAAGTGAGATACTGAAGAGCACCAGCGAGGCTCCTGTACAATGTCGGGTCATCAACCAAAGGACCAGAATGAGCACTGAGCTTGTTGGATGTATCGACATGGGTGGCGACTGGATTACAGTTGACCATCTTAGCCCGAGCAACAATCTCTGCAGCATACTTACTTTGTGAGAGAAACAGACCTCACGCATGACGCTGAACAGCAACTCCCAAAAAGTAAGACAACTGACCCAGATCAGACATGGCGAATTCCGCACTCAACTGCGAAATAATAGACGTCCGAAAAGCATCAGAAGAGGCGGTGAGAATGATGTCGTCGACATATAGCAACAGGAATGTCAAGTCTGAGCCTCGGCGATAGATAAACAGAGACGAATCGAAAAGGCTGCCTGTGAAACCCAAACGGAGCAGATGAGAGGCAAAACGCTGGAACCAAGCCCGCGGAGCCTGTTTCAGACCATACAGAGAGCGCTTGAGGAGACAGACATGCTTCGGACGGTCAGCATCAGCAAACCCCGGCGGCTGAAACATGTAGACCGTCTCATTCAGATGGCCATGGAGAAATGCGTTCTTGACATCTAACTGATGGATGGCCCAGTTGCGCGACAGAGCTAGACTCAGGACCACTCGGATAGTGGCAGGCTTGACCACAGGGCTGAACGTCTCATCACAATCAATACCTGCCTGCTGAGATCTACCGTTCACCACAAGACGGGCCTTATAGCGCTCCAAAGTCCCATCAGATCGGAACTTGTGACGAAAGAGCCACATACAATGAATGACGTTCGCCTCAGGAGGGCGAGGAACAAGAACCCAAGTACCATTCTTCGTAAGGGCCCTGTATTCGTCGAGCATAGCCGCCTGCCAATTCGGGTCTTGGAGGGCTGTTTTGTGGGAGGTGGGAATGGGGGAGAGGGAGGTCTGGGTGGAGGCAGAGGGTGATTGGGTGTCGGGACGGATGGGAGCAAGAGGGGCTAAGCATGGGGATGAGGCGGCGGGCGCAGCAGAGTTGCGGGTAAGGGGTGCAGAGGCGGTGTGGGATGCGGCGGGCGCAGCATACCCTGCGGCGGGCGCCGTAAGTGGGTGATGTGAGACGGGGAGGGATGCGGCGGGCGCAACATGTGTTGCGGCGGGCGCCGCCAGTAGGTGATGCGATGCTGAGGGCATGGGCAATTGATAGGCTGCGGGCGCAGCAGTGTGCGGCGCCCGCGGCAGTGGTGTTTGGCGGGGGGACTGCTTTGCTAGGCCATGAGGTTGGATGGTGGGGCGATGGGTGGTAGTCATGGATACGATCTGACGGGGTCGGAAGACACCGGAGACGCTGCGGGTGTGTGGTCTGGTGGTGGGTGGTGGTGGGGGTGGGGAAGGGGGAGACGCTGGAGCACCGGGAGAGCTCTGGGGAAAAAGGAAGAGAGGGAATGGTGACTCAGACTCTGACGGAGACACAGGGGGTGTGGGAGACGCAAAGGGAAATCGCGACTCATCAAAGGTGACATGACGTGAGAGAATGATCTTGTGGGTCTTGATATCGAGGCAAATGTAACCGCGATGATCAGACGGATAGCCTAGGAAGACACATGGAGTGGAGCGCGGGTGAAGCTTGTGCGGGGCTGTGGAGGATTGGTTTGGGAAACACAAGCACCCGAAGGTGCGAAGGTGATCATACCTAGGCTCGGCGTAATAAAGTGTCTGAGCTGGCGAACGATGGTGTAGGGTAGTGGAAGGGAGAATGTTTAGGAGATAACATGTGGTGGATAAGGCGTGAGGCCAATAGGGAAAGGGAATAGATGCGTGGAAGAGGAGAGAGCGCATCATGTTGGTAATGGTTCTGATGATTCTCTTTGCCTTGCCATTCTGCTGAGAAGTGTAGGGGCAAGACAAGCGATAGGAGATCCCATTTGCGGCAAAGAAGGAGTGAACGTCTTTGTTGTCAAATTCACGGCCATTGTCACATTGAAAACATTTGATGGACATGTGAAACTGTGTTTTGATGTAGGTATGGAATCTGGCAAAGACAGGAAATACTTGGGACTTGAAATGCAACGGGAAGACCCATAAGTAATGAGTGTAATCATCAAGAAACAAGAGGTAGTACTTGTGACCCTCCTTGCTAGGCACGGGTGAGGTCCAAATGTCGCTGTGAATGATATCAAAGGGAGCAAGGGTAGAGGTCAAAGACCGTTGGAACGGCAGTCTGGCATGTTTACCTAGTTGGCAGGAAGAGCATAAACCAAAGCGTGGATCTTTAGTACAGGTGACAAGGTTCTGGGAACGGAGGACATTGTTATTGCAGGAGGATGGTCAAGTATGAAATAAATATGAGATAAAGTTCAGACTGACTTCCCTGTCTCAGCAAATAAATACAAGACTTCCTCCCGTTGTAGTAAGAGAAAGTCAGGATCGAATCCACGAGGAAGCACGTCAGCAGTTCTTAGGTAGCTGTAGATTCTCACAGCAGCAGCAGAAAAGACAGAAACGCAGAAACAAAGGCAGAAACAGAAATAAAACAGAAAAGAACAAACAAAAGCAAGAAACAAGGCGAAGACAGAAAAGACAAAGCAAAGCAGAAAGTAAATCGAGGACACAGAAGCTACTCGAGATCGAGTAGCTGTCCTCTATATCGACTAAAGTGGTCGACAACAGAAAACAGAAAACAAAGCAAAACAACTCGACGAAGACAAATCAACTCGATCTCGACAACCCCTACTCGAGATCGACTAGAGACTGTAAAGACAGAAACTTGAAAATCGATGACAGAAAGCAGAAACTCAACTCGACACAGACAGGTCCTACTCGAGATCGACCACAACCTACTCGATCTCGACGAGCTTCTCCTCTATCTCGACAAGAAACAGAAACTTTAAAATGCAAATTCTCGAACCCAAACGCAGATTTTTGACAGAAATAAATCAATATGCTAAAAGACTTCCAAGGCCAGGGTTCAACACCGCAACGGTAACCATGCAAAGTAACACATAAAGGCATAAAAGATCATGCTTTCCATCAAATAACTTTCGTCATTAACAAATAGGCATATAGAGGCTTTCGCATAAACCCTAATTGTTACTAACCCTTTTTCACATAATTAATCCAAGTTGCATTAAGATCACTTTCGCTTCAATAATACAAACAAGGATCACCTTCAACTCTCGCAAAAGAATCATGCTCATAGGGATAGAAGATGAATTGCATAGAAAATTCTGACCTTTATCGCATCGCCTTACATGGCCACCGTCGGGCTCACCCCAGCCCCAGAAGTGGGTGGACTACTCACGCCTCATCGCAATCACAGACATTGATGTATAAAAAGAAACTTGCATTAAAACTAAATTCAAAGCCTTTACAATCCTGGCAATCAACTTTCGCAGAAAGCCAAAACCTTAAAAACCTTAGAACTCCTAAACTCTATGTGTAACTAACTAATTGTCTCTGAATTGGAATTGAATGAATAAAACTGAGCCCCATGGGCTTTATTTATAGGCTTCATTCCCTAGCTATTCTAGGAAAGAAGATATCTATCTATATCTAAAACTTAAAAGATAAATAAAATGTTTTAAGGAAATAAATCTATAAGGAAGAGATAAAACTAAATAGGGTAAGTCTTCATGATGTTGATAGATCTTGTCTCCTTGGATAGAACTTGATGGATTTGGATAGAATCTTCGGCCAAATCGACTTTCCTTCACGCCCAAGGAATCCCAAGTCTAGTCGGATTGTTCCTCGTCGAGAAGTTTCTGGAAACGGCTCTACTCGACTTCGACAAGGCTTCGTCGACCTCGAGTAGGATTCCTCGTCTCGGCTAACTGGTGCTCGATGTGGTTCGGTCTTGGCTCACGGTGCTCGTCGACCTCGAGTAGCCCTAGTCGACCTCGAGTAGACTGGCTTGCCGACTAGGTCTTCTCGAGTGACTCTGCTCGATGGACTCCGGATCTGGACTCAGAAGCTTGTCGATCTCGACAAGGCGTAGTCGAGATCGAGTAGGGTTCGTCGAAGATGGCTCTCTGGTGGTGTCGACTAGAGCTCCTCGGCATGGACTCGGACAACCTCTGGTCGGCTCGTCGATCTCGACAAGGCGTAGTCGAGATCGAGTAAAGTTGCTCGGCGTCTTCGTCCTCGGCTTCTCGGGCAGCTCCTCTCCTTGTCGACTCCGGGTGTGGCGTCAGGGCTTCGTCGATCTCGACTAGGGTTTGTCGAGATCGAGTTGACTTCCGGAGCTGGGCTGTTCTGGCTCTAGATCAGGCTCTGTCGACAAGCTGTGCTCGGCTATACTTCTCTAGATCGAGTAGGGTTTACTCGAGGTCGAGTAACCTTGGTTCTTGACTCGATTCGACTGGTTCCGTTGCTACTTCGACCTTGGACTTCTGTAGCTGTTTTCCGAGCTTTTCCGACCTTCTGTAGAATTGCTGTAAAATGCCTTGAATTCTGCAAATTAAACAGAAACTGGTGTAGATTCCATAATTTGGCAAATAAACATAAACTACATAGATTCTGTACTATCTTAGCCCAAATGAATGCAATGTATGCAGAAATCGATATAAAAGTAAATGTAAAACATGGCAGATTCAGCTCACAACAGACATCTAGAACGGCAGCGCTGGGATGGCCCAGGCGTGCATGCCACAGGCTGGACGATGATGCCGAGAGGGTGACCGGACACGACTGACTGAACGCAGGAGGTGGTGTGACAGGGTAGAGCTCCCCGGTGCTGTTACATCTCATGCGAGTAACCCCCGTAGTAAGATCGTTCACAGAGAAACCATAGGGATCAAACGTAAGGGAAACGTTGTTGTCAGTAGTGAACCGACGGCCAGAGATAAGGTTTTTGACAATCTTTGGGGCAATAAGGACATTGTTGAGGTGTAGTGGGTGGGTTGGGGTCTGTAATTTGGCGTGTCCAATTCCCGAAGTAGCAAGACGACCACCATTTCCGACGATAATAGAGTGGGCAGAGCCCTTAAAAGAAAGAGATGAGAGGTTACCTGAGGAGTTCGTCATGTGGGAGGTGGCACCAGTGTCCATGTACCAAGAAGAGTCTGAAGGTGTCGACTGCATAGAGGAGAAGGCGTGATGATGGTGCGGAGAAGGCCCAAGGAGTCCCTGTTGGATCGGGTATGACCTCGTTGGAGGGGCCGGGTAGCCGTGTGGATGGGCTCCAATGGGGGAATGCCCCCTTTGTAAATGACTGGGAGGAGCAATCATCCTGACGAGAGGTCGTTGGTGATCATAGAAGGCCATGATAAGTTTTTTTTTTTTTTTTTTTTTTTTGGAAGGTAAACAGGCGAGGGGGTGCGGGAGAGAGGCCGGTGAGGAAAATAAATCAAAACCATCATGTTGACTTTGTTTGCACAACACACAACGAGAGAGAGGAATTCGATTGAATTCGATCAGCTAATCAAATTCGTGAGGAATGATCGGCTAATGGCGCAATTTGAGGAGGAGGGGGAGAGAGAGAGCGGCGGCGAGGAGACAACGCCGGCGACGGTAAGAGGGTGGGTGGGGCGGAAGGATCAAATTAGGGTTCCGTGAGGAAGAAAAGGCTGTGATACCATGTAGGATTGTAGAATTGATGTAAAGTCCTCCTTAGGGTTTCCATTCATTGATATAACATATATATAGGTTACAAAGGTATTGGGCCTTAATGGGCTTTTAGCCCACTATACAATATTAAGACCTATGTAATCTATCATGGAGTCATGCTTTTAATTGTTCTTGCAATTAGAAGCTTCACTCCCAATTATAATAAGCTAACTTCCACAAACAATTAAAGGCCACTTTTCTGTAAATTACCCATTTAAATTTGCAGGTAGCTTTATCTCTCTCACACACACACATAAAATTTAAGTGGTGTGACATATCTCCATTTGAAATCCAACTACTCGATTCTTTCTTTTACCCTATGGACAATATCCAATCACATGCACCTTGAAATCGTTTTCTTGAGTTTGAAGATCAAATACGAACGATTGAACACAACAGAAGCAAACACGACTCAAAACCAAAACGAAAAACAAGGGACACAGGAGATTGTTTATGCAGTTCGGGTATTGCACCTACATTCGCGAGGCCTCACGAGTCGAGACCCTAAATCCTCTATGTAAGATCAATCTGGGTATAAGAAGGGCAATCAAAGACGATAAACCTAAGGAGTACAGTAAACAAGGCAACTAGCAACAAATATCAAAGGAAATAAAGAAACTCAGAGTTGTCAAACTCAAACACTTGACTTTATATATAGACTCATTTTCAGCTCTAGCTCGATCTCCACGATTTAAAAGCATCAAAAGCATCACTCTTATGTTTAAGGAGATAAACCCAAACTTTTCTACTGTAATGATCAATGATAAATATGAAATATCTTTTACCACCCACAGTGTCTATCTGAGAAGGCCCCCACAAATCAGAATGAATATACTCAAGAGGAGAAGCAACAGTGTACGAAGACTCTTTAAAACTTAGCCTAGTTTGTTTACCAAGCAAGCAATTGTCACACACATCAAGAGCAGCATGTTGACAACTAAGAATGCCAGTTTTATGCAAATGACGCAAACCAATATTGCTAATATGACCTAACTTATTATGCTAGGTAGTGGTTAGCTCTGAAGGCATAGGTTTATCAGACACAGCAAGCGCAGAAGGTCCAACAAAATTGCATTCAGTCTGACAAGTAACATAATACAGGCCATTTCTTTTAACACTTTTCAATAGGACTCTACCATTTTTGCTAACATGCCTCATGCCATGGAAAACATCAATGTGACAGCCCAGATCATTAAACACACTCTCAGATAACAAATTTCTGTTAAGATTAGGAATCCATCTAACATTTTGCAAGACTCTAATTTTTTCATCAAATATCTTGAGAGCAATTGACCCTATTCCTTTTATAGATAATGCAGAATGATCACCCGGAAGCACATCACCCTCATTTATCAATTTAAGATCACAAAACCAATTTTTATGAGGAGTATAATGCATGGTGCAGCCATAATCCAATATCCAAGCAGTGTTAGAATCATAACTAGCAGAAACAACAAGCAATTCATGTGTGAAGTACTAATTGGAATCAAGCACAGCAGAAACAGGTTGGTGTGTTTTAGATGCATCCTTTTTAGCCTTTTTAGCCTCATCTCTTTTCCTTTTATAGCAGTCTTTCTCATAATGACCAGTTTTAGAGCAATAATGGCATGTAGCATTTTTCTTATCAGAATTTGACTTATCACCAAAAGAAGAAGCAACATCTTTCTGCTTAGATTTCTTAAAGAAGTTCTTATTTTGTTGCTGGTTTTTATACCTAGCTTTTGCCATAAGAGTTTCATTTTTAGCCTCTTGTTTAGTCTTAAATACCTTCAAAACATCATTTTTCTGAGCAATAGACTTTAGAATCTTAACTTTACTCAAGCTTTCATGACTGAACTAAATAACATCCTTGAATGTGTCAAATTGAGCAGGTAAAGCATTCAATAGCAAAACACATTGATGAGTTTCACCACATCTAGCAAGGTCTTCAGTCATAGCTAAGAATCGATCCAGCTTATCAGGTAAAGACACAGAGACATCCATTTTGTAGTTAAACAACCTATAAAGTAAAGTTATCCTACTAGGGAGAGATTTTACCAAGTAGAGCTTATCAAGAGCCTGTCATAGGTCTTGAGAAGTCTTATCAGTCATTACCTGCCTTACCACTTCATCTGTGAGTCGAATGAGAATCTCACTGTGGGCAACTTAACCTATCTCAACCTTCTCTTCATTCGTCATCTTCTCAGGGTAGCTTCCAATCACTACAAGCCAACATTTTTCTTTTATTAGCACTGCTTTCATCTTCAGTTGCCACATAGCAAAGTTAGAGTTACCATCGTAAGGTTTTATACGACTTGAAGATTCAGACATGGCTCAAGTAAAGCTAAAAGCAGAAAACTGGAAGAAAAACGATAGATCCAAAGTGGATCTAGAACATGCAGTCCCAAAATATTAAACAATACCGTCCCAAATTAGGTTTTGAAAAAAAGAGATATCAGAAATATGGATTTCTAGGGTTTCATCCCATTTTCCAACTAAGGATAGTCAGACGCGGATCAAAAAACACCCTAACCCATAGCTCAGGAGCAACCTGGCTCTAAGAGCATCAACACTCATTGGGTAACCCCATCCCTCTCTCTCATCGTAATATTTTGACATATCATTTTTTCACTAACTCTACCCCATTCTTTAAAAAATTTAACTTTTATCCCACATCCATAAGTTTACCCCTATTACTATTTTTTTTAACTTTAATTATACCCCACCACATATTTTAACCAATCAAAACTTAACCCACTTAATAAAAAAAAATTATTAATTTTATAAAATAAAATGGGATGGGGGATGGGATGGGTTTAACCTATTTCCACTAGGGTTGCCCCTTCTCCTTGGTGGAATGGGTTTTATCCCACACCCATGGGTTTACCCCATAGGAGGAATGGGGGAGGAGAAAACCCATGAGTGCTGATGTTCTAATACTAATTTGAAATCATTTTCTCGATTTTGAAGATCAAATACGAACGATTGAACACAGCAGAAGCAAACACGACTCAAAACCAAAACGAAAAAAAAGGGACACAAGAGATTGTTTACGCGGTTTGGGTATTGCACCTACATCCGCGGGGCCTTATGAGTCGAGACCCTAAATCCACTATGTAAGATCAATATGAGAACAAGAAGGGCCTCATGAGGAGCTCCATTAATGGAGCTCCTCGGAAGTCCTTGAGTAGCAAGGATCTTCAAGCCACCAACCTTGGCCACCAGAGAGAGGATTAGAGGAACCTTCTGGAGACTGTTGTTTAGGGTTTTGTGGGACTTACCATTTGAAGAGAGAGCACACCCTGAACAGTGGAGCTCTTAGGCTTATAAAGAGCTGAAGAGGAGCGTCTCACAACCTTAGCTCCACAAAGAGACGTTGAAGACTTTAGAGATTGGGCTGGCTACAATACTTGGATCAATGGCCCATTAGGTTTGGATTGGCAACCCAAACCATATAGACCTAGTAGACCCGGGTTTAAGCCATGACCCAAATCTGTTGGCCCATAGTCTCCTTTAGCTAGGATCAAATCAAGCCTTGAGGTTTACATGTACAAACATGTTAGGGGAATACATCTTCTAACACACCTATATTTATGAATCTTCAGGTTTAATCCATTGAATTTAATTGAATCCAATCTGAATCGATCCATCCGCAACAAGCTAATTAGTCCATGGATCAATTAATCTCTGTTGCAAATGGCAAGCTCAGCTAAGTATTGCTTGTTTAACCATATGTGGGGCATTTTTGTATTATTTTCTCATATACAAATTCATATATCAACAAGCTATAAATGAACCGCCCATTGTATCATTATTGGTTCAATAATTACAATTTGTATATGAATTTATAATTTTGAAAGTTAATATTATTTTTTGTTCAACTTCAATAATTCATATTATTTTGAGTTATTTTTCTTTTTATAATATAAGGGGGATTTTTTTGGTAAATTACCGAATTAATTAATTTGATCGAAGCTTTATCTGACATGAACTCTCAAATTTTAAGTTGAAACCCAACAAACCGATTTGTTGTTTTTACTTTACCCGTCGGACAATATCGAATAACCTCTAAATCTAAATTATGATTATGAAGGAGCATCAGCTTTTGATTTAGGAGAGCTATAGAACTAGAAGAAGCTATCGCCTTCCAAGAAGCTCCAGCTCCCTTTAATTACTTTAATTTATTTTCCCTGAATTTTGACCAGCAAAAACAACTCCAAGAAGCAAAAGCGGAGGGAAGATGGAGGGGGTTTGAATTAATCATTAATGTGTGTACAGACTACAACAGACTGCAGAAGAAGATGACATCAGGTTTATATTCCAACAGATGGCGTGGGGGTTCAAATGAGGAAATTGTGGCCTCTTCCTTTCTGATCTTTCTGAATCAATCGTAACACACACAGAAGAGAGTTTGCAACTCCATCCCCTAAGCTAATTAATGTAATGGTAGTTTATATATATATAATGGAAGTTAACATTTCTAAATTAGGTAAAATTTGAAAGGCTGAAGCACTTGGAGAAGAGCTGCAGCATATGTATAACTTATGCAACATAGAGATAGGCTCTCATAACTTTGTTTACAGAATCTCTTGCAGGCTTCAAATTTTAACCTAAAGATCCACCTCTTATTTTTGTAGGTTTCATAAACCAAACCACACTCACAGAAAAGTGAAAACACAGCTAGAGAGAGTTCAGTTTGGGGCTAATTGGTAAGCTCAATCTTGTCGATCTACTTGTTTATATATTGCTCAAATTGCTCTGTCTACTTAATTGTATTTACTTTTAGAATTTCATATATGTATATCTTGCTTCAAATTGGTGACGATGATATATGAAGATGATGTTGAATTGTTGATGCAGCTAACCACCACCATGAACATGAACCCACAGTGCTTCTTCAAGATCATTGTTTCTCCCTCCGTCCAACTTCATCGTCTTGTAAGTCTCTCCGCATCGACCATCTCCTTTGATGTAATGTATGGATTCATACATTTTGCAACTCTTTTTGTTCAAGAAATTATATATGACTTTGTTTAGTTATTGTATACAGTGGATGGATCTAAATTAATCCATGTTTCCTACTGCCTTTATCTAGTTCCTTTTCTTCACTGCAGATTCAAACAATGACAATGTGTAAGTGTAATGCAAGAAAAATTGACAGTATTTTCTTTTACAGTGTCTTCCAGATGCATTCGTCAAAGAGTTTGGAAGGTCATTGTTGGACCATGCCTACCTTAGAAACCCGAATGGTGCAGAACACAAGGTGGATGTGACGAGGGATGGAGGCGATGTTTGGTTCAGCGGGGGCTGGAAAGACTTTGCAGAGTTCCACTCCCTCGCATTCGCACACTTCCTAGTGTTTGAATACCAAGGCAACTCTCATTTCCACGTGCTTGTGTTCGACATGTCTGGCTCCGAGATTGAGTACCCGGACATGTCTTCTGCTGATGATGACGATGTCGAGAGTGGGGAAGATGAGTACATTGTAGCAGAAGAGCTCAACGGAGCTAAAAAAAGAGCCAAGGCATTCCGAAGCGACAATCCTTGCTTCCATGCTAATATGACCTCGACGTATTTGAGCGGCGATTACCGATTGGTATGTACTTGTAAATTGAAACTTTACACTGATTTGTACTAACTTACCTATACTTTGTAGTGGGTCCCGGCTACGCATGCCAAACGATACATGCTGGGGAAGGAGGACAACAAGATACAGCTGAAGCTGGCGGAGCCAAGACGACGTGATCAGACCTGGACGGTTCGTTTCACTTCCGAGCCATCGAGACATGGAAGGGTCACTGTTGTGAGAATCACCACCGGGTGGAAAAGGTTTGCGGTTGTCAATAGCCTTAAAGTCGGGGATGCATGTGTCTTTGAGCTGATCAACGAAACCCCCAAGACTTACAGGGTCCACATCTTCCGTGGCCAGCAGCCTTGATCGGCTGTCAATCTTCATCGGATATGTTCGAAGACTTTGTAACTGCTCTAGGTCGATCTTGGACTTGCATATATATGATTTAGGCATTCTATATGTGCTTATGACTTTGTGAGATTTGAATCTTGTAATGACTTGTGAGATTACAATCCACACCGGAAACAAATATACTGCCTTGCACTAAAGTGCAAGGCAGTAAAGTAAGAAATATAGATTGCAAGCCCACTGCATATATATATATATATGCAGTGGGCTTGCAATCTATATTTCTTACTTTACTGCCTTGCACTTTAGTGCAAAAAACCTACATTTATATCTCCTCTTTTCCAGAGATTCAACATCAAATTCGAATTTGGCTATAAGCTAAAATGAGTATCTATAGAATACTACAGTTGTTCCAAGAGGTTCACTTTCTGCAAAACGGGCAACCCGAAATCTACTTCAGACAAGGTGTATTTAGAACTTTAGCTTACTCTGTGTGACTTGTGTTATGTGTGCGTGTTCTTGGCTTCTAGTGCTTTGTGTTTCTATAGGAATGCAGAAATCATCTTTGGAGAGAGGAGCAAGATGAAAGCCAACAGTGAGCCGAAGAGAATTTTGATTGCAAACTTGAATGGGTCATGATCGGCATCTTCTTCTTCAGAGGAGGAGCCGGTTGATGTAGAAATAGCAGCTGCGGAAGGCAGGGCTTCAACAACAGCGTCAGCGAGGTCTGTGATGAAGGAAGAAGTGCAGTTGAGAGCAGGGACACGGCCCCAATTTTCAATGCCTGATTCGAGAGCCAACTCCTTGTATTCCATGTCAATCTCTTCGAGTGTCTCTATGTGCTCACTCACAAAACTGCCGAGGTTTCAAATAAAGAATTTAGATTTGTGTATAAATGAAAACTTCAGTAACATGTGAAATTGAAAGCAACTTTTCAAATACAAATAAAAAACCATCTTTGTAGGTTGTAGATGCAAAAATGATGAAAGTAATGAGTGCAAGTCACTGGACTATGTTTAAGCTCACCTGATAGGAACAGCTAGCAAACTCTTGACACCACTCTGACCAAGCTCAACAAGGACTTCATCCGTGTAAGGCTTCAGCCACTGGACGGGGCCAACACGACTCTATAATTATAAAATAAAAATGACCAGGTAAGATAAGTAAGATGTTAATAAGAAGCACAGAAAAGGGAAACTATGACAATATGCCAACTGGATGGCAATATATTGATTGCTAAGATATGAGTCGGAAAATCTCACTAGACCTGGTATGCAAGAGTGTGGTTATTGCTGACTCCTCTAGCTTTCAATTCCTTCATGATCAAGAGGATGCAATCCTCCATCTGATCTCTGTATGGGTCTCCATATTCCTCGACATAACTAACAGGAACCCCATGAGCACTAAAGAATATCATCACCTAATGATCATTTTCAGAAACGAGAATTAATCTCTCCTGATTTGAAGGTAGCATTAATAATGTTACAGTGAATTTGGGGAACATGTCTGAATTGAGTCCATTTCACAAACCTACCTCATCTGGTTGCTTGAAACTCTGCAGCTCTTTCTCAACCAAGTCCGCCATAGACTTGATATACCCTTCCCTCTGGTACCAAGACTTGATAATGGCAACAGGAAGTCTTGAAAGGTAAGAGTCCTCCCTGAACAACAATCAAAATTGAGCACAATGCTTGTGAATAAAAGGGCATCTAAGTTTGAAATACGAGCTTACTTGAACATGTTTTGTAGAACCCGAACACTTGAACCGGTTGTCGATATTGAATATTGTGGATAGAGTGGCAGCACAACAAGTTTTGTGATCCTGTCTTCTTTTATCTACATGGACACAAACCCATTGAGGCCAAATGGATAATGATGAACTCAATGTAAGGGCCAGGACATTGACTCAAGGATAGAACACAAGGCAAATGCAGCATTTAATCAAATGATGGTAGAACTTATATATCTAGAAAGCATGCATAACGTTTAAAATAAACAAATTCTCCCCGCCTTATTGTTCTGTACTTCTGTTATGTGGGTAGACAGGCAAAAAAAAAAAAGGTTCATAACATGTCATCAATTTATCCACAAATATCCATAAGAGAAAGCAGTGAGATGTCAAAGGGAAATATTCTGAACTTTTTCAGCAATTTGAGAAACCAAAAACTTTTAGCTTGTGAAAGAAATGAGGGAAAAAATGGGGTTTCTCGATTTCAATCTTTCATGCACAGATACATACTTGTAAATTTTCCAAAATAAATTAACTATCAAAACCACAAGTTCCTCCTAACATGACAAAATTCCATATGAATCTTTGACCTTGCAAAATGATAGCAAGAAGAAAAGCCACATGTTAAACCATGATGGAGGCAATTAATACAAGTCATTTAATACAAACCTGGTGAACGGCCTCTTCTGTGAATGGGTACCAATATCTCATCCCCACATAGACATTTACATTCTTTTTGTTCATTTCCAATGCCATTTTAATTGCCTGCGCCTGCACAATAAGAAATAAAAGAGCAAGAAGCTAAGGATGAAATCTCAGCATCACAAATCAACAACCAAATAGGTTAAATTATTGACGGACGTGACTGAACAATAATGATGGATGTGACTGAACAATAATGAACAAAAGAATTATAATCTTGCCTGCTCATCTGTAATCTTACGCAATGGTGACCCTCCCCCAATTGCAGCATAGCCTTCCTTGCTTTTAGGAGCTCGAGCCACAGAGATAAAGTTTGCCAATGGTCTTTGAAGAAACTGAAACAACCTGGGTAGCCGAATGATGTCCTGTCACAAACACCACCACCACGACCGCAATACAAGTCATAAGGCTACGTCCTTTGTCAAAGCATCAATACGATAATAAGATCATCTGATTAACATACCGGATCAGCAAATAAATTGAATAGAAATGGTTGAACATCATCAAGTGTATCAGGGCCCCCAAGGTTCAGAAGCAACACACCAATCTTTTCCTCGGCAGTATGTGCAGGAGCTCCAACATCTCCCTCAATGTAAGTGCATGCCCCTGCAGCTGCTGAACAATGCATCTTCCCAATAAGGTTGCCATTCTGATTGGACTTGCAAATATGTCCTCCTTCAATACTACTTCTAATCCGCAGTGACCCTTTAGATAAACGGGTACCCACCGTGTGCACAAAAGCTTTGCTAGGGGGGCATGGCCTGCAAGGTTTAAAGGCCATCAATAACTTTCTTCAAGATGTACTTGAGAAACTAGATATAATTGCAGCCACCACCATAAGAGAAACTTCTACATTCATTGGATAAAATTTTGACTTATACTTCTTGAAAAGAGCAAATTATACTAAGCATCCATTATTAGAATGATTTTGACCATAAACACTAGTAACATAAGAGATCAAAATGCCCCGTTGTCAGATGATCATTGACAAGCTAACACAAATGGCTGATGCACTGTTAAAAGTCCTATATAGACTGAAGCATAACAGGTTAATCGGCATCTGATCATGTGTTCCTAAGGGAAAAAGCTCGTTTTTTTTTCTGTACTTTTCTTGCGCTAACAAAATAAGAAGTTGCTAAATTTCAACCTCGAAGAAATGATGAACCCTAATTTCAACAAATCAAACAACAATAACCTAAATTCATAACTGTGACAGCAATATATTGCAATCAAACAATCAGAATCCATAATCAACACACAGCGATTGCCGATCAACAATCCAACCTAAAATCCCAAACAGATTTTTTTGTAAAAAAAAAAAGCAACGGAAAGGGCCAAAAAAAGAAAGAGCGAAGAGCGAGACATACAGGGAAAGCGTAGGATTCCCATCTTTGAGAGGAGAAGCTGGAAGCCTCAAACAGGAACCCATTCTACTGCTCGCAACAGCTTCCATCGATCTAAAATTCCACCGAACCAGTAAAGAAGACCGAGAAATCGAGGCGAGAAGGTTGGAAGTTCCAGAGAGTTATTAGTCCCGGAGATCACGGGGTTGAATAGGGGATAATATAGAAATCAAAATCGAAGAATAACAGAAAGGGAAAGCGATGGGGGTGGGGAGGAGGAGGAGAAGTCAGAGATGGCTGAATGGAGTAGTTGCGCATACGCGTTCGATCGTCAATGGAGAAAAAGTCTATGGAGGGGGAGAGAGAGGGGAGACAGGGGGTTTGGTGCGAGATACCTAAAATGGCAAAATGTGCAGAGGCGGCAACCGAGTGGGCCCAGGCAGTTCAACGTCCCTTTTATTGGCTCGAACCCTCCTTGTAATCGAACCGGTCTAGTTCTGCCATGAACCGGTTTAGTTCTGGCACGAACCGGTCTAAGTTTGATCTTATAAGATGATGATGCGGAGCGTAGCGTCAGGATGGATAGAAGTGCCGGAGTGCGGAGATCGATGAGAGATGAGATAGACGATCGGTGGCACCATTACCTTCCCTAAAAATGTGTAGAATCTCTGTCATAGAAGCAGTGGGGAGAAAGGAGACAGTTAAATAAAATCATCTCGATCTCACCAGAGCAAGAGCATCCAGTCTGTAGACTGTTAATGATGTTAAGATTATCACCTTCAATAATTATTTTATTAATTATCTTTAGATCGATTGCTTTAAGGATCCTTTTTCAAAAGTGAAAGCCTTCAGACCCAAGTACAGAGGGGAAAGGAGACTGACCACCTTCGGAAAAAATGGGGGTACCACTGTCAGTCTGAATAATGAATTCGTAAGAGGTTGAAGCTGACAGAGAAAAAGCTCCATCAAAATTTAGTTTGTCTCACCCGTGTCTTGGTTTGGACCATCTACAGTGTTTGCGGGAGGTTTTCTTCTGTGCTCTAGGGTTGAGTGTTGGGAAGTCTGTGTTGGGTTCTGTGTCTAACTCTTTGGATTTGTTCCCGTTGAAGGGATGTTCAGAGATAAAGGATAAGATTGCTTTTGGGTTGGGGTTAATGTCGTTGAAGGCCTTTTTGTTTCTGAAGAACCAACAACTCCACCAAAGGATGGCCAGTGTTGAAAAGTCTTTGAGTCCTAGATCATTTTTTAGTTTAAGGAGAGTGTCAGCTATAGTTGTGGTGCATTATATGCATTGAGAACTTTCATCGAGATATGTGGGGAGAGAAGCTGGAGAGTTGTTTTGGTTATGGGGCAGTTGAAGAGTAGATGTTCAATGTCTTCGTAGCTCATGTCGTAGAGGGGACAGTTTACGGGGATGCCCGTGATGCGGCGAGCTAGTTTGGCAGTAGTGGGGAGGCCATCCAAAGAAATTCGCTAGATAAATTCCTTAACCTTTGGAAGACAGTCTAATTTCCAAATCCAATGGAAATTTGATTTGGAGTGTTGTTTGTAGTTATGAAGCATTTCTATTGCCGAGGCAGACCATTGCCAATAAAGTCTATCTTGTGCTATGATGTTCGGGATAGATGTTTTGGAAATGTCATTTATAATGTTTTGGGGGAGTTGATTTTGTAGAGTAGAGTATAGTTTTCGGATGTTCCATGTTTTGTTGGGCGGGGGGGGGGGGGGTCACTGACCCGTATGTGTGAGTCTATTTGTGAGTTTTTTGTATGAGTCCAAAGGGGATCCACCCCAATCCAGGAATCATGCCAGAGTTTAATGGAGGAGCCATCAGTAACTCCCCAACATAAGCTCTTTTTGAACAGGTCAAGGAGGTTGATTAGTTTTGCCCATTGATAGGATGTGTTTCTTTTTCTGTTGTAATTCATGGTATGGGTGGATCTGAGATATTTGTTGGTGATGAGACTAACCCAGGGGTTGGATGGTCATGGTTCAGTTAAGATTTTCCATAGGAGCTTAAGTTGAAGGGCTTTATTCATGTCTTCATAAGACCGAAGACTAAGAACCCCGTTACGCCGTGATTTACATACTTCAAACCAGCTTATGAGAGGACGGTGTTCAGGTCCTTTGCTCCAGAGAAAATTCCTGTTGATTTTGTCAAGTTCTTTGTGTATTGAGGTAGGTAGCATAAAACATTGTATGACATGAAGTGGTTTTGCGGCTAAGTTAGATTTAATAAGTGTGAGTCTCCATGCTTGAGATAGATTGCTAGCGGTCCATTTTGATAGTTGATTCTTGCTTGAGGAGATTAAAGCATAAAAGGTGGAGTTAGTTACCTTTTTGGTGATTATTGAACAACCAAGATAGCTTCCTACGTTGGAATTCCCCAAAGTTTTATACTCCCTCCGTTAGGCAAAACATGTCACTTTACTATCCACTCACGTTTTTTTAGGAGACTATATAAAATATCTATTTTTATAATAATTTTTTTAACAATTTCGTAGTTATTATTAATAAGTACAAACTTGTTAAAAAAAATTATAAAAAAATGAAGATTTTATATAGTTTTTATCATTCTAAAGAAGCGTGCGTGAATAGTAAACGACATATTTTGCCGAACGGAGGGAGTAGTAGCTAATAATCCCAATTATGTGTTACGCCTAATCAAAATGACTTTTTTTTAATGGGGTTTATAGACAATTTTCATTATTTATTTAAGTTTATAGACCCCAAGATAAATTCTTTAATTAAATAGACATTTTCATATATATTATTCCATTTATACTCTTAATTCAATGTTTTTTATTTGTTAAAAAGTTAACACCTTTAATTATAAATTTGAAAAATGAGTAAAAAAATTCAAAGACAATATATATTATAAGGAAAAATTAATAGTTTATTATATTCAATCCCTAATAAAATATCTAAGTACGAACATTATAATTAACATTATTATTGTAACACATCTCAGTATTATGGTAACACAATAACTTGTGTATTGTGATACAATATTTCGCATTTATTGTAATACAATATTACTACTTCGTAAAAACACTTATGGAGAGCGGAGAAAAGAAAAACTCTGAAACACCCAATGGCGCCGCCGATGAGATGCAAACGGACACGGAGCCAAAGCTTCCCCCACCGGGGGATCCGGGGGCGAATCCTCTGCCGGCAAGCGAGCAAATCACGCCCCCGAACCCGGCGAATCCTCCGCCGATAAATGAGCAAGTCACGCCCCCAACCCCGACGACAAAAACGGTGTCGTGGAGAGACAGAGTTGTGCTTGGTAGTCTTGGCCAGCGGAAAGCGGTTCTTGACTAAGGGTTCCTCTAGAATAAAATAGCTATCTCCTTCCCGCAAGGAATGAAGGGAGACCCTGTCATCGCCATAGACCTGGTGGTGATCGACGCCCTGGTTGGTGCGTGGAATAACTCTATTGTGGTCAGATTGTTGGGGCCGAAGATCCCACTCCATGTTATGGAGAGAAAGCTGAAGGAGATTTGGAAGGAGGGACAAAACTTCCAAGTGATGGATCTTCCTTTTGGAAATTTCCTCGTCAGATGCGATAGGGAGGAGGATTGCAAGAGAATTCTTACCGGTGGCCCATGGTCGGTCTTTGGTAAGTGCTTAATATTGAAAGCTTGGTCGCCGGATTTTAAGCCTTCGGATGCTATCAAAATTGTCCCAGCCTGGATAAGAATTGTGGATCTCCTCATAGTTCTTTATCAAGAAGACGTCCTGATGAAGATAGCCGAAAGCCTTGGGAACCCTATCAAAGTGGATCATCGTACTATACTACTATCTATTCGAATAGAGGGAATTTCGCTCGAGTATGTGTCGAGGTCAATCTCGAAGAGCCGCTTAAAGGAGCGATAACCATCAATGGGGAAAAATACCTATTAGAATATGAAGGTATACCGAAAATTTGTTTCTCCTGCGGCATGGTTGGGCATCTTAAAATCAATTGTCCATCTAGTAATCGGGAAGAAGAGAGAGCTGGAGATACGAGGATGAACCCTGTAATTCCGAGGACGAAAGAGACTAATAAGGATGCGTGTAAAGATGAGAGCGCCGATGGTAGTCATGGGCCCTGGATGGTGGTGGCGAGACGTAAGTGGCCGGCGATGAGAAGACCTGTGTCTAGGCCACAGCCGGTGACCGGAGGGGCCCCTGTCAAGCCGCCGATTAAAGTTTGGCAGCAAAAGAAATCTCATACGGGTAACAACGAAAACAACATTTATGAACATGGGGAGTGCAACCATAATGATGGGGGAATTGGAACATCCACCAAGAGCACGGGTGCAGATCAAGGCATTAATGTGGAAAAGCAAAAAGAGAATAGTACAGTTATCGTGAATGGTGGGGATGAACAGATAAGAAACACCAGTGGAGAGAGTGACATGAATATGGAAGATAATGGGTCGGGTGTTGCTGTGACTAATAATTTGGGCACAGAGATAGATGTCTCCAAGCTCCAAGTGGGCTCTACTAATCCTAAAACCAAGGAGAAAGTCAAGGTGCAAAAGCCCTCGGGTTTTAAAAAGAAAGCCCAGAAAGGAAAAGGGTAAGATTAATAATGCGGCCCAAATGGGATGCTTGGACCTGGAGTTGGGTGTTAGGACCCCGAGCCGCCAGCAATTGGGGACAGAGCCAGAGCCTTGTGTCAATGGTGGTCGGTTGCCACAACAGGAGGCGCAGGACGTTGTGTGGACGTCGGAACATGCCCCAACGGCACCTTCGCCGATCACTGGCAAATTCTGGTCTAATTTGGAGGTCTCGACCTCGGAAGAGAACAATGGGAAGACTGGAAAGGGATCCCCCAGAGTCGGGGGGGGGGAAGACAATTAATCCAGGGAGTTTGATCACTTTATTTTGTGATTTACTTGTTTTGTTCTCCTTTCTCTTTTTCCTCTTCTTTCTGATGAGTAACATTAATATTCTTTTTTGGAACTGTTTTGGTGCAGGCAAGAAAAGTTTTGGAAGGGCTATCAGATTCATTCGTAAAAAGTGCAATGTGGATGTCCTCGCTCTGATGGAGACTCATATATCAGGGGAGAATGCTGATAAAGTGTGCAAGAAACTCAATTTTTCGAACTTTATTCGTATAGAAGCGTCGGGCTTCGCCGGCGGGGTTTGGCTTATGTGGAATAAGGATAAGTGCGATCTGAATATCCATGAGAAAGAGGCTGATTTTATTCATGCCTCGTGGATGGTGGGAGGAGCGAGAATGCACCTTGTCGTATGCGAGAAGGGTCCCTTTCTGGGAAAATCTGGAGAAGTGCCTGAACGCCATCCCTGATCCGCTTGTGATTGGGGGGGATTTCAACTGCATTGTCAGTCCTTCTGAAACTCATGGTGGCACAGGAGCTGTTCATAGGGATAGCATTACTTTCCGGGAGCTTATAAACCAGTGTAATTTGATTGACTTGGGCTACTCCGGACAGTAAAGAGTGTTTGGGAGGAAGAACTATATCGAAGAGGCTTGATAGGGCGCTCATCAATGTGGAAGGTCGTATGAAATTACCTAATGCTAGGGTTCGGCACCTGCCGCGGTACTCTTCGGATCACTATCCTTTACTCTTGGAGCGCCGCCCGTTCAGATTTGAAGCGGCTTGGATGGTCCATGAAAAATTTCTGGATTTCATAAAGGAGAAATGGATTCAGGATTGCTTTGTGCCGGAAGCCCTGGAGAGTCTCAAAGTGGATCTCTCGGTGTGGAACAAGAAAGTCTTTGGTGCGATACAGGCTAGAAAGAGCGATCTGCTGAATGCTCTGGACTGTATTCAGAAGAAGATGGCGAGGAATCCGACAGCTGAGGGAGCCGAGTGGGAGGCCAAGCTGAAAGCTAACCTTGATTCTACTTTAGAGCAAGAAGAGATTCTCTAGTATCAAAAAGCTAGGGAGAAATGGCTATTGTTCGGTGACAGGAATACGAGTTACTTCCACACCACAACGGTCATCCGTCGTAGTCATAATAGAATTGAGGGGCTCAGGACGGAGGACGGAAACTGGATTGAGGGGAGCGAGGAAGTGGAGCTTTTGGTGCTGGATTATTTCAAAGATCTGTTCTTGGAAGGGGCGGCGAGGAGTCCTAGCGTTGTGTGCCCGAGTGCCTTTCCTCAGTTGCACAGAGGGACTTGGTGCGATATTTCTGGTCTACCGTCGGAGGAGGAGATTTGGCGGATCATGAAGAGTTTGGGTGCGTTCAAGGCGCCGGGGATCGACGACTTCCAACCCGTTTTCTTCCAGAAGTGTTGGGGTACTGTTGGCAAGTCTGTGGTTGAGTTTATTAGGGAGTTTTTCTGGTCTTCCTCTCTTCCGCTAGGGGTCAACGATACCTTGATCGTCCTCCTTCCGAAAGTGGGTAAACCGGAGAAGATCCAGCAGTTCCGTCCCATCAGTTTGTGTAATGTCATCTATAAAACTATTACTAAGATCCTCACTATGCGCCTACAGCCTATCATGGGCCGCTTAGTGGGTCCGACTCAGGGAAATTTCATCCCGAGGAGATTTATCTCGGACAACATTATTGTCGCCCAAGAGGTTGTCCATTCTATGAAGCGGAAGAAATGGGCTAAGGGATGGATGTGTTTGAAGTTGACTTGGAGAAGGCGTACGACAGGCTTAGTTGGAGTTTCATCGAAGATACCCTTAGGTGCGCTGGCTTGCCGGATCAGTGGATCGGTTGGATCATGGAATGTGTCAGGACTCCGAGAATGCAACTCTTATGGAATGGGGAGGCGACGGATCAGTTTACGCCGTCTCGGGTTATCCGGCAGGGGGATCCGATTTCTCCTTATATTTTCATCTTGTGCATGGAAAGGCTCAGCCATCTCATATCGGAGGCCGTGGATAGCGGGGGTTGGAAACCCATAGGCATTGCTAGAGGGGGGCCAAAGCTCTCTCACTTATTTTTCGCGGATGACATCCTCCTATTTGCGGAGGCATCTTGTGGGCAGGTCAGGAAGATCAGAGAGTGCCTTGATGCTTTCTGTGCCTCGTCTGGGCAACGCGTCAGTTTGGTTAAATCGAGGGTATTTGTATCCAAGAACGTGAAACCTGAGCTGCGTAGAAGGATCCACGATGAGAGCGGAATCGCTGTTACCGACGACCTAGGTACGTATCTTGGTGTTCCGATTCTGCATAAGAGGGTCTCTGAAGGGTTGTTCGCGCCAATCCTTGACTCTTTCACTACTAAGCTCAAGGGTTGGAGAGCCTCTCTGCTCAATTGTGGGGAGAGTCACTTTGACCAGAGCGGTCCTGACTGCCCTGCCTGTTTATTCCATGTCTACTTTAATCTTGCCGGTGGGGCTTTGTAAAAAGATTGAGAAGTGTTGTAGGGGCTTTATTTGGGGCTCGACCCCTGAGAGATGTCGTTTACACAAGATCGCGTGGGGGGAATTAACCCTGCCTAAGGATCTCGGAGGGCTGGGAATCAGGAAGATGGAGGATCTTAACCTTGCACTGGTTGCTAAGCTTGGTTGGAGACTCTTCACGAAGGATGAGGGGTTGTGGAGTGAGGTGCTCTCTAGCAAGTATCTTAACAAGGCTCTTGGATGCTCCGCGAGTGCGTCTCATGTGTGGAAGGGCCTGTTGAAAGTGGTTAACTTAATTATCAAACCCAATCTTAGATGGAACTTAGGGGATGGTAACAAGATCCGGTTTTGGGATGATATTTGGCTGGGCAATCAAGCCCTTTCAGCGACCATTGCGGGGGAGGGGCCCTCGGAGTCGGATGAGAAGGTGGTGGCCGAGATGTGGGATCCCGAGTGTGGGTGGCGCTGGGCCGAGTTCGCTCGCTATCTCCCCGCGTCCACCATCTTGAAAGTCGCTGCTACTACCGTCTTGGATAGGGAGGATTCTAACCGCTGGATACATAGCAACAATGGCGAGTACTCTGTCAAGTCCGGCTATGCTTCTCTGAGGAATCTTGAGGAGGCTCATGTCATCGATAAACCTGTCTTCCGAACCATATGAAAGATGAAGATTCCGGAGAAGATTAGAGCCTTCATCTGGACAGCGATCAAGGGTGGAATTATGATGAATGCGGAAAGGTTGAGACGTCATATAGGTAATAGTGTTCTCTGCCCTGTTTGTGCCATTACTTGTGAATCCATGTTACATCTTTTTAGAGAATGTGATTCTGCGAAGGAGTTCTAGCTGCAGGTTGAAGATACTCGGAGCAAGGCAGACTTCTTTAACCTTCCTTTCGTTGTGTGGCTGAGAGTGAACATCCTCGACACGACAGTGGGAGTGGGAGGGGCGGAATGGAATGCCTTCTTCGCGGTAGCGCTGTGGTGGCTATGGCGTAGAAGAAATGAGTTCGTCTTCAGAGACTGGACTAAGGCGCAGCGAGTCTCCCCGGTGAAGTGCAGAGATCTGGTCCGTGAGTACGAGGATTGTCGCAAAGGGATGCTGAGAACTACGGGGAGTAGGAAGGAGCTCACGAAGGTTAAGTGGAAGCCGCCGGAGACCGGCTGGGTTAAAATAAACAGCGATGGAGCCGTGAGGAGCACCGGAGTTGCTGCTGCTGCTGGGGGTATTATTCGCGATGAGAAGGGTGACTGGATCTGGGGCTTCACTCTGAACCTTGGATCCTGTTCGGTGTTAGCTGCTGCATTATGGGCGATTACTAAAGGTCTTGAATTGGCCTGGGACCTTGGGTTCAGGAAGGTGGAGTGCGAGACTGATTCGGAAGATGCGCTTAGTGATACGTTTGGGATACCCGATCCTTCGCCTGTGGGCTTAAGATCAAGAACCACGCCGTATATTTGCTTAGATCTTGCAATGCTCTTTGATATCTCCTGATTTGGAACAAATTAAACAAGTAATTAAAATTCTGAAATAGCGACAGTTTTACACTTGGTAAATTTCATAATTGGAAACTGAGAAATAGCGACAGAAAGAGAGAAGCGAGGGACTGGGTGCGCGAGGATCTCGGAAGCGCTGGAGCTGGGTCTCGGCACACAAGACTGGGGTCCTCAGGGTGTGCGCAGGAGGATGCGCGGAAGACTCTCGCTGGGAGCGAAGGTGATGGCGACTGGGCGCGGGGGCGCTTGCGAGGGAGAACACGGGAGCGAGCGCCTGGGAGCACGGGAGCGAGAGCGAGTGCGAGGCGCCAGGGATGGCCTCGCTCGCTGGGAGCGACTTTGCTTGCTTGTTCTGCAGCAGGACCCCTCCAATGCCAGTGCCAGAAGCGTCACACTCGAGCTCAAAAGGTTGAGCAAAGTCAGGTAACTGCAGCACTGGGGCGTGTGTCAGGCGATCCTTGAGGGCGTCGAAAGCCTTTTGATGTGAGTCAGTCCAGCGAAATGTCACATCTTTCTTTGTCAGCTCATGTAGGGGGGCGGCAATCAGGCTGAAATCCTTGACAAAACGTCGATAGAAGCCAGCGAGGCCCAAGAATGAGCGGACATGAGTGGGTGTTGTCGGCCTGGCCCACTCCTGAATAGCACGAATCTTCTCCTCATCTACCTTTAATCCAGATGCAGTCACTACAAAACCAAGAAAAATGGTAGACTCGGATGCAAAAGAACACTTCTTTAAATTGGCATATAATTTCTCTTTCCTAAGACAATCAAAAACCAATTTTAAGTGACTTAAGTGATCATGCATATTCTTACTATAGATTAAGATATCGTCAAAATAGACAATGACAAATTTACCTAAGTGTCTTCTAAGCACATGGTTCATAAGCCTCATAAAAGTAGAAGGTGCATTTGTTAATCCAAAAGGCATTACTAACCATTCATATAAGCCATACTTAGTTTTAAAAGCCGTTTTCCATTCATCACCCTGTTTCATCCTAATTTGATGATATCCACTTCTAAGGTCAATTTTAGAGAAAATAGCAGCACCATGAAGTTCATCAAGCATATCATCTAAACGAGGAATAGGGTGGCGATACTTAACCGTTATTTGGTTGATTGCGCGGCAATCAACACATATGCGCCAGGAGCCATCCTTCTTTGGAACCAAAATGACAGGCACGGCACAGGGAGACAGGCTCTCTCGAACAAAGCCTTTATCCATCAATTCTGTGACTTGGCGTTGTAGCTCCTTTGTTTCCTCAGGACTAGCTCTATAAGCGGCGCGATTAGGCAAGGCTGCCCCAGGCACAAAGTCAATCTGGTGCTCAATACCTCTAATAGGAGGCAAGCCTTGGGGTAGCTCAGCTGGAAGCACATCTCGATAATCCTGCAGAAGTGCAGCAATAGGTGCAGGAATATGACTCAATTCAACATTAAGTAATACCTGTTTCATTACCAGAAGAATATGAGGTCGATGAGCATTCCATGTGATGGTCCCTTGCTAAGGTTGAGAGACCAAAGATCGACGTTCTACAGAGCCCTTAAGTGAGGCAGAAGAGGGCTTAGCGGACGTCGAGTGGGAAGGAGGGGCTGCCGAGGGAGCCACGGGCGCTGCTGGTGGGGCCGCGGGCGCGGCAGGGGTGGCAGCGGGTGCGGCCTGTTTGGCCGAGAGCTCTTTGAGCTTTTCCTTCCTCTCAGCTTCCTTCTGGGCGTCTTGTTGTTTCTTCTTGCGAACCTGGTCCTTCAGAATAGTTTGTGGCAAAAGGGGTAGGAGAGTAACTCTCCTCCCGTCATAGGTGAAAGTATATGTATTTGCACGACCATCATGAAGAACAGAACGATCATATAACCAAGGACGCCCTAACAATATATGACTACAATCAATGCGAGCAACATCACATAATATTTTATCATGATAAGATCCAATAGAAAGAGAAACTAAACATTGTTTGGTGACCATTATATCAGATCCATCATCAGTGATACCATTTAATCCATAGTGAGTAGCACGAGGAGTAGTAGTTAAATGGAGGAAATCCACTACCTTTTCATTGATGAGATTGCAGCAACTCCCACCATCGATGATGAGGTTTAAGGTAGCTTCGCGAACCACACATCTAGTGTGGAAGATGTTCTCCCTTTGATCAGCCATGGGAGACTTCTGAATGTGTAGGACCCGCCGGTTGACAAGGCAGAGGACGTTGTCATATTCTGATGTGTCGATCTCCTCAATAGGTTCAGACGGCTGGTCCTCCTCCACTTCACTCGAAATTACATGGTCCTTAACAGTCTCCTCCTCATAGTAATGGTCTCCCAAATCATTGAGAAGAACCTTCCTTTTCTGAGGGCAATTGCGAGAGACATGCCCAGAACCACCACAAGTGAAGCAGCGGATGTCTTTGTTGCGATCTGTAGAAGGTGCAGCAACTCTTCTAGTTTCAACCTGATAACCCTATTGAGGTGAGTTGGAAACTCCCTTTTGCTGCATAGAAGGGTTAGAAGTAGAAGGTTTATATTGACTAGAAGGGTTAAAGGGAACAAACCTGCGACCTTGAGAGGTCTGGTCAAATCGACTCCTCTGCTGCCGAAGCTGCTGCTGCTGTTGTTCATACAGAAGTTGTGCTTTATGAGTCAAAGTGTTAATATCTCTAATGGAATGGATAGATAAAGGATTTTTAATAGAAATATTAAGACCAGCAAGAAATTGAGTACACAAAGCACGTTCAGTAAGATAAACATTAGCCTGATGGGAGAGTCGTTCCAGCTCATCCCTGTAGTCATTAGGAGAGCGAGTTCCTTGGCGGCAGGTCGCCAATTGCATCCTCATAGACTCTGTGTATTCATCAGGCACATGTCTCTTCTTCAGGAGATAGCGAAGTTGTGGCCAGGTTTCAACAGGTTGCTTGTCCTGACGACGGCGCATCTCACGAGTGCGGAACCACCAGGTGCGAGCTTTACCTACTAAATGCAATATAACAACTTCCAACTTCTCCGTTTCCTCATAGCGTAAATGTTCAAGCATATAGTCAGTATGATTTTCCCAAACAAGATAAGCTTCAAGATCAGTGTTACCATCAAAGGTTTCTAATTTAAGCTTAACATCTCGTCTCTGTATAGCTTGAGCATTATCAAATCTAGGATGACCAAAATTAGGAGGGGGTAAATCATCAAAGTTAGGATTTACCTCATGGTAAGCATCCTCCAAATGCGGCGTCTCATAAAGATCATTATTGGTGCGGCTGTCATCCCAGTTAACACGGCCATGCAGCGGTTGCTGTTGACGCTGATTGAACCTCTCTTGCTGTTGATGTCGAGGTGGTGTGTACTCACAAAGATCTTGGTTGCCATTGAAGCCCGCTAGATGATCGTTGTCATTCTCTCCAGTGAAAGGGTTAGGAGTAGCAGACTTAAGCGGTATATATAATTGACCAGAAGGGGGGGTTTAGCAGTATAAGAAGTATTACCTGCAGGGGGTAGATTACCTGAAGGTGGAGTAGGGTCGATTGGAGGTGTAGGGCTGGCAGGAGGCGGCATACCACCTTGGGGTGTAGAACCAGAAGCCTCCTGTTGTTTCCTCTCCTCCAGGTGTCGCAAAACACCATTTATAGACCGAGTAGTAACCAGGTTAGCTTGTTGGGTTAGTTGATCATGGAAGCGCTTGTTCCAACGCTCCTCAACAGCTTCGAGCTCTTTCCTATGTTCGGCCTTAGCGGCTTCGAGTTCTTTCTTATGTTCGTCCCTAGAAGCTTTAGTAGCGGCCTGAATAATACGGTCCAAGGCCTCATTAGAAATAGGGATAGGGGTAGTAGGGGAAGTTCCTTCGGGTGCCATGTTCCTACAATATCAGAAGAGCAACAAGTAACCGAAGCAAAGACCAGAAACCAAGTAATGCAAGCTCTAGTGATTCCTAAGAGTGATTCAAGTTTTAGAAATCCAAGAGCGAGAAAACAAGGCACAATATTCAAGCAATTCCCCTGGACACAGAATTTTGCAATATTGAAGACAGCAAGTAATAATCAAAATTGCAATTTAAATCAACCACAAGTCGGATATCAAGGATAGCAAGTATAAACAAGCGGCTGAATGTGTATAGAATAAGATCTACAATGAGATGCTTGAATAATATGAATGTGTAATAGTCGAAATTAGCAATCACAAGGGCAAACAAGTGCACACACTCCGTCAACTATTATCTGACGGTTGCAACACGGTTCAGAGAAAGAGGGGTGTGACCAAGGCTCCAGTGTCGGCACAGCACAAAATCACACAAGTAGGGTTCTTTTGTAATGCTTAAAACCGATTAGATCATCTAACAAGTAGCAAGAAAAGAATGAACAAAAAAGGAAGAGTTACTAACTCAACAATGTAATGTATGCTAAACTTTTCTTTCTTTCTCCTCTTTTTTTTTTTTTTGAATTTGGTCTCGGCTTTTTTTTTTGGCTATGAAATAGCTGCTGTATAGGAATGCAGAAACCGAAAATAAGAGAGAAAAAATAAAAATAAAAAAATAACAAGCTACGATGATCTAAAAGTAAGCAAACATAACGGAAATAAGGAAAATAGGCTAGAAACTGGAGAAATTAGGGTTCTTTAGTGGTGCAAGTTCATATAATGCTTTTAATCCAAGAATCACAGTCATAGGCATGATATGTAGCAACTAGGAATAAAAGATCACAACTTGCAGTCAAGAACTCAATATCTTCGAAATTAAAGATCCAAACAAAGAATAACAAAAATAAAGTGCCAATTTTGATGGGTGAATAATAAAGATTTAACTTTTATGCAGCGGCTATGCTGAAAAATAAGGCACGAAAAATAAATCACTCAAATAAGAAATCAAGAGAGTAAAGAACTTGCATTAACCTGAAATCCGATACCACTTGATACGTTTGGGATACCCGATCCTTCGCCTGTGGGCTTAAGATCAAGAACCACGCCGTATATTTGCTTAGATCTTGCAATGCTCTTTGATATCTCCTGATTTGGAACAAATTAAACAAGTAATTAAAATTCTGAAATAGCGACAGTTTTACACTTGGTAAATTTCATAATTGGAAACTGAGAAATAGCGACAGAAAGAGAGAAGCGAGGGACTGGGTGCGCGAGGATCTCGGAAGCGCAGGAGCTGGGTCTCGGCACACAGGACTGGGGTCCTCAGGGTGTGCGCAGGAGGATGCGCGGAAGACTCTCGCTGGGAGCGAAGGTGATGGCGACTGGGCGCGGGGGCGCTTGCGAGGGAGAACACGGGAGCGAGCGCCTGGGAGCACGGGAGCGAGAGCGAGTGCGAGGCGCCAGGGATGGCCTCGCTCGCTGGGACCGACTTTGCTTGCGGGTGTCGCCAAGCGCTGGAGTCCTCGGATGCGCTGCGGGTGTCGAGTAAGGCTGCTCGGTGATCTTCCTCGATCTCGACAAGAACAAGGTGAGGGTTTGATGTTTTTTGAAGGCCGAAAATTCTCAAGACACAAGAGCTTTGATAGTTGTTTGGATTGATAACCAAGAACCCTTTAATCCATAAAGGGGTTCTCAATTCTATTTCAATCTGATTAATTCAAAGTGCATAAACATGAATATATAGTAAAGCTATGGAAGATCTTACCAATCCTTCCTTGCAAAGGAAAGGGGTTTGGATAGATCTATTCTATCTAAGATAAATAAAATAACTTTAAGATAAATAAATCCTAATGAGATAGATATTTAATAACTTGGTGGCCAAGTATTATATCTAGAAGAGATATAATTAATTTCCACCTTATTTATCTAAATGCATAAAATAATAACATAGGTAATTAATTAAATCCGGCCCAAGCACAAGTGTAACTCGGCCCACTCTCTCGACAAGACTTTTGGCCCACTCGCCCGAGTGACCCCAAGGTGATGCCGAGTTCAGTGAATCATGGTGGGTGCAGACGAGTCTTCATGAGCTCCGTGTGTGGACGCAGGCTCACTTCTTGTGCTGGTGGTGTAACCTTGAGCCAAGTGATCCAGGGTGGCCTGAACCCTTGCTCTAACGTTCCATGGTGACGGACAAGAAAGGCCTTAGTTGCATTTTGAATCTTCTTGGCCCTTGCACGAGTGACAGGACCATCAAATGGAACCTTCATGTTGTCCTCAATGTCACCAGGAGTCATCGATAATTGCACGGCATCACTTAGACTCTTGAAGAAGGCGACGGTGCCCTCGCATCCGTGCGCTAGCCTGGTGTTTCTATGCCATGGCTTCCTTAGTAGGAGCTGGTCTGTCCAGCTTCGTCACACGTTCCGCGAAGGCAATGTCATGGCGGATTACCTTGCCGATCTGGCCTTTTCTTCGCCTCTTGGACTTGTGGTTTTTGATTCTTTACCAGTTGGTGCTTCTGAACTCTTATTGGATGATGTGAAGCGGATTTCTAGACCCCGGATCCGCATTGTCGGTTGAGACTTTGTTGTTTTTTATTTTAGGCCTCTGGCCACGTTCGTTTACCAAAAAAAAAATATTACTACTTTGTACCATTGAGATTCATATTATAATACAATGAATAATTTGGTGTAATTATTCATGTATTGCAATAAATACAATAGTTATGGTAAATGTATTGTAATCGATTATTGTAATCCCGCATGTATATATTACAAACAAAGCTCATGTCATTATTAAGTATACATGTTATGCTTATGCTATACATTAGAGCATGCTGTAATATGTGAATATAAATTTCAAGAAATATATATAATTATCTTTAAGGATTTTTTTAAATATAGTTTTTAATTTTATTATTAAATTATATGAACTTTTTATTAAACTAAAAAAATTAAGGGTAAACAAGTAATAGCACAAACAAAAGGGCCTATTATGGGGTCTATTAACTTTAAAATTGATTGAAGGGGATTCTATTCATCCAATTACTCCATCCGTTAATTAAAACTTGACGTTTTACTATTTACGCACGCTTTTTTAGGTGTTAAAAACTATACAAAATATTAACTTTTTTAACAATATTTTTAACCAATTTCACACTTATTACTATTAAGTTTGAATTTATAAAACCAAATTTTAAAAAAAGTTAATATTTTATATAGTTTTTATTATTCTAAAAAAACGTGCATGAATAGTAAACGACATGTTTTGATTAACAAAGGGAGTATCTTTTTTTTTTTTGGGATATGTGAACTTATCCTTACTTTCTTGTCCAACAAGTAAAATAAGATTTGAGCTAATATTTGCAATTGAATCAAAATATTTGTTTATATAAATTAAAAAAATTAAGTTATTTTACTAGATCTGTCAAAACATGACCTAACCTAAAAATTCAACTAGAATGCCCAATTTTGCAGGTTTGAACCCGGTGTTTTAGACACGAGACCCAAAATTGACCCGAACCCAAATGACAACTCGTTGGGTCAAAATCAACCCGATGAGTAGGAGTATTATTCGAGCGGAATGAGCCGATCGAGCTTAGCATGTTCAAGTTTGGTTCTTTTGTTAAACGAGCTCGAGCCGAGCCGAGCTCAATTTTTAAACGAGCTTTATTTTTTTTTATCAAGCTTGACTTATTTAGGAAATGAACGAGCTCGAGTCAAGCTTTTTTCGAGCTTTAAGTCCTTTTAAGCAGTTCTAGTTGGTCATAACATATTAACTTAAAGAAAATTTTAGAAAATTCATAAAATTCGAGCTATTCGATCTTAAATCGAATGAGCCGAACTTTCAACCAACCTTAAAATCTTGTTTAGGCTCGACTTGTTTAGGTAAGTGAACGAGCTCAAGTCGAGATTTTTTTAGCCAATTATGAGCCGAGCTCAAGCTGTTTAATTCATATAATAGCCTTACCGGTGAGTCAACACCACGTAGATGCTACACATGCACCAGATTGACCCCACACAGATTCGTCATGTAATTGTGTTCGTTAAAGTCACTCATAAATTAAATATAGTATGTTTATAACACTTATTTGTACAAATATGAAATTTTTATGCTTAACATATTTATATATTATCATTATTATATTTATAAATTTAGTTATAATATTATTATTTAGTTTAGAATAATGGGCCATTTTATTGATTTAAAAAAGTGAAAATATGAGTTTTGGGAATGAGACGGACTTTTGACAAAACTCAGTGGTACCATTCGGGCAAAATAAAACCTTAGGGTACCAAGCGGAATTGTCAAAACCTCAGGGGCACCAAACGGAATTTCTCTTTAGTTTAATTTGACATACTTATATTATAATTTAATTTTGCTAATATTTTAATATTTTTAAAAAGTTCGAGTTTTTTGACCCGTTGGGTTAACCCGAACCCGGATTTGATTCGATCGGGAACGACCAGTAACCCGATATATTGATTCGAAACCAGATTTACCCAGAATCCGAATGAACCAAAATCCCAAACTCGAACCCGCCCCGAATAACTTGATTGGTAGATATTTATACATAGCTTATTTACAAAACTTGTTTATCAATAGCAAAGTCTTAACAAAATTTATACCATTAAGAAGTAACGGCGTCAAAATTAACGGCCCGCTCTCTTTCATCTCTGGTTTCTCTCCCCCACGCTCTCTTTCGGTGAAGACGACGACTGAAATCCTCAATTCATCCGCCGATCTCCAATTCAACTCCCCGGATCTGAACGAGATCTCCCGACGCTATTAGATCGGACCAATCCCATCCCAAATTCGCCTCGCCGCTGCCTTCTCCGATCTCCGCCGACAGTCCCTCAGCACAACAAGGTTTTATTGGGCCTTTTTTAGGGCTGTATGTGTTAGCAAACGATCTTCTGATCTTCTCTCTCAAGCCAGAGAGAGGTCCTTGTCGTTCTTCTGTCCTGCGCTTGTTCTCTGTAAGTCGTTTTTCTCCCTCTCCTCAGATCTCTTTTCGGAACGATTTCGGTTTGACGATGTTCCCGAAACGGAAAACTGCAGGCTGTGCCACGAGTCCAACTCGAGCTATTAGTTTTCTTAGGGCGAGTGATTAAAGGAATTGTGAAATTCATGAGTCTTTGTTAGGTCGAGTGGTTTGAGCCCTTGAGGTCTTATGTCCAATTTGATTTGAAGTTTTTAATTTGTGATGATCTGTCTAGGTGAGTCAGACACAGTTTGATTCATGATTTGCTTATCTTTAGCTCACGCATCTGATGATGTCGACTAACAAAGGCAGTGTAATGCCCGCAGTTCTGGAATTTGCGGCAGAAGATAATTTTTTATTGGTTTTATGCCTGTTCTTCTGCAGGGATATTTCTTGTTGATCCCCGTTTATAAACCTTAATCTTTTGCTAATAGTGGCTACTGTAATGACAAAATGCTTTAGGTTTTATTGGTTTTTTTTTTTAATTGATGGTTGTTTTCTTGTTGCAGTGATTTTATTGGGATCTTGTGAACTTGGTGAGGAGCCGGATTCAGTTTGAAAATGGTTTCCTTTGAGATGGACGACAGAAAGAGTGAGTTAGCTTCAATCCCTTTAGTTTATCTAAATTTGTGTTTCTGCAGAGAATAAATCATGGCTATCCTAGTCCATGCCTCTTATGAAACATATGCTTGCTTGTTATTAAAAGGATTTATCCATATTGCCGTGACTCCATTGGGGGAAGCATCCTTGTAATGCTGTGCATGAAATTTGATTAATGATTGGATTTTCTTATCACTAGGAGTTACAGAATGGTGATTTTGCAAGTAATACTGTGATATGTAATTTAACATTTTAATGGTGAACTAGTATATGTCATCAAATCACTCTGTTTTTTATCTTCGGATTGGGAAGGTGGTGCTGCAAAGATTTATGATGGTTTGTTCAATGTTTTCTTCCTAGTCTCTTGTCTATTCTAATATAAAATGTACTTGATTTATTGTGAGGCTTAGCGATTGGTCTCATTGTCTTGCAATTGTTAGTTTATCTCAAGAAGGTGCTTCTTTTAACTTGCTTATTATCAAGAAAAAAGAATGTTGCACTTATTAGTTGTTTTTACATCTCTTTGTAAGGAACATATATCCGAACTGCTTATAATTCAATGTTTAGTTGCTCACTTGCTACTGAAATTTATTTGTGCTGTATAAAGGCTGACAAATTTCTGGTTTGATTGGCACATGGAATTCAATTTGATGTTTATTTATTAGTTTTTGTCTTGTCTCTAGATTTTCTATGTACGAGTTTTCATTGGATTTAAATATTGTCTCAGAGATTGGAATAGGGCTGACAATGTTTGGTGTCTTCTTCACATTCCTTGGGATCATATTTCTATTCGACAAGGGGCTGCTTGCCATGGGAAATGTAGGTGTCTTGAGCACTTTGAAATTTGTACACCATATTATTTTTTCTTGATGCTTCCAGTATGGTGATTTCTTGTCTTTCTTTCCATGTATAACGTGCACAGATACTGTTTATGTCTGGATTGGCATTGACCATTGGTCTAAAATCAACTCTGCAATTTTTCATCAAACCTCAAAACTATAAGGTATGATTATTTAGCAGGAACATTCACCCCAATATCTGCTTCTGCTTTATTTCCATGCCCTTCCCATATATTCTCATTGGCTGCTACCTTCCGATGACTGCTCAGGGAACTATCTCGTTTGGTACTGGCTTCTTTTTTGTCATAATAGGCTGGCCAATCTTGGGGATGATTCTAGAGTCCTATGGCTTCATCGTACTTTTCAGGTCTGTCATTTGCAACAACCTGATTTCATGGTTCTGAATGTTTCTTTCTTGACATGTTCAGTAGTTTTATATTGATAATTTGTTTTTGCAGTGGTTTCTGGCCCACACTTGTTGTTTTTCTCCAGCGGATACCTATTCTAGGCTGGGTGTTCCAACTGCCTTATATCAGATCGGTATGTGACTGTTACGTGGCTTTACAGTATGTATGTTAAGCTGATGGTCATGCTGAGTTGTGGTTTGGTACTTTGGCTTTACAGTATGTATGTTAAGCTGATGCATTTCTGATTGCTGTCTTTTTCTAACTGTGAATTTATTATGGGCTTGGTGAAGTGTATTATGATTTTTGCATGGTTGGTGAAGTTAAAGGGGGGAAATTGTCACTTTGGTGATGCCTTCTAAGTTAGCTCTGCTGCAAGCAGAAAATCCTCCCTTTTGCCAAAATATATCTGGAAAGGTTAAGAAGGGTAGTAGTTGCAAGGAAGTCTTGCTTTTGAGGATCTTTGTTTATAAGGGCGGTCTGACTTCATAAAATTTCTTTATGATGATCCCATTACTGTCATTAGTGAGAACTCATCACTGTTTGTAGAAACTACTTAAGGTAGCAAATTTATTGTCATTATGATGGTGAGTGCCATGGCTGCCATATCCTTTATCCCTGTTATGATTTTACAATTCAAAAGATTTTGAAGGAACGTTTTTATCATGCTTGCTAGCATAGTTTTGAGTAGCGTAGTTGAGCCACTTTAGGTTATTCTGTATTTTGGTGATTAAGCATCTCCAATTGTCATTATTTTTGCCTTCATATTTACCATCTCCATATGTATCTTGCAGTTGCTTGATAGGTATCGTGGAAAGAGGGTACCTGTGTGAACCAAATCAACAAACTTGCAAGAGATTTGCGTACTCTGGCATTTGAGTTGCAAGAATTCAACAAAAGAAGAAAAAAAAGTAGATGTGAATCCTGTATTTCCCAGGTAATGGCTTGGAAACGTCAGCCGACAATTGCCACACGGATGCTTATGTTCCTTGCAGTTTCGCAAAATTGTTTGCTGACATAGAAATATAGCTGTCTGTTTACATACTGACCTTAACTATTACATGGGATTCAATTGTTTGAGTCTGTTGAAAATGCATCTGATCCTTGTGGTTTTTGTGATGAACTGTTATTGTACATTCCCAAATCTTTATACAATTACCGGCTTGTAGATTGCAGAATGTACAACTCTGATATTTAAAGCAAATTTAAGACGAGAAGCAGTAAAAACTTGTAAATAAAAGATTTGGAATGAGTTCTTTCAGACCTAGTGGATGAAGTGGATATGATATTATGACGTTTCCAAAGGTTCATGTGATACTTTCATTAGAGTAGAGTCTTCTTGTTGTATTGGACCCTTGTGCCATCTATGAACCAAAAAAGAAAGGGCGGTAAACTAAATATGCAAACAAACAATCCCATTGTTATACTTTGTGTAGATTTATATAGAGCCAACTTTTATAAGCCAAAATGTGTGTATTTTTTAACCATTGTTATTTATATGCAATTCAATTTAAAGAAAGGGGTATTGTTATCAAGTTTTTGAGTGGACAAAACTATAGAAAGTTACATTACCACATTTTGTGATAGATAGTAAGTAGTACTCCGTATTACTATATAGTCCTCAAGGGTTTAAGGTTTAGAGTTTTAACCACTCCATAACTTTGAATATAAATAACAACGGTTTGAGGTCCGGATGGATAACATATGAGAAATAAGAAACAACACTAGAGAGAAAAAGATTTGTCGCTTGTCATCACTGATTTGCTGCTTGTCAGTAATGACAGGCAACAAATCAGTGGTTAAATTTGAATAGAGAAAAGAAAGTACCAAAAACCAGGAGAAGAGAGAAAAAAAAAAGTCAATAGGAATTCAAGTTTCAGTTTAGCTACTTCACTACACTGACTACGCATTGAATTCAAAGCAAGGCTCCCATGAAATCCGAGGGAAATGATGACAGTGAGGCAAAGTTGGGAGATCTCGTTCATATCAGAGGAATTGGATTGGAGGTCGACGGATGAATTGAGGACATCGTCTTCTTCAAGGGAGAGCGTGGGAGAGAGAGACCAGAGATGAAAGAGGGCGGGCTGTTGATTTCGACAGCCCGCTATTGGTGGAAAAAAAAAGGTTGTAAATTTTACTTATATTGGTAATTCACCCTTAAAACATACACAGCAAACTGGGATAGGAAGTGGTAGCAGACGAACAGATGACGATGGACCTACAATGAATGAACTTTGGCAGTACAAACTACAAAGAAAGCCCCAAAAGAAAAATAAAAAACGAGGAAATTTCAAAGCAGGCAGATGTTGCAGCAAATGGATGGCTGTTTCTTCCACCCCAACTCTTTTAAGGAGTAACCCATTCCTTACGGATGTCGAACGTGTAATTGATTTCCAAGTAACACTTTTTATCGTCGTCCACAAACTGCAGGCAAAGAGCAAGCCAGAGACGGTACAACGTTAATGGAGATTTTATCCAAGGTCTAGGACAGGAAATGGCATATTGGAAGATGACTCTCCTTACTTCCTATGAAAATTAAGATTAGCACAAAAGCTTGCAGATATAGCAGTATAGCACCGTCCTAAAAACGATTATCAGCTTCCATCAGGTTGTCAACTTACATAGTTGTATACCTAGACTGAACGGAACATACTAATTATTTCCAAGTGATCAAGGGGCATCTAGATCATCTATGCCATGTACTTTAAACTAGGTCAAAACAAGAAAGCAGAATGTGTGCTCGATATGTATGTCTATCAGTCTATACCTTGGTCATAGCGTACAAACTGTGTTTCATCAACTATGCACTACTCTTTAAATTAAATTATGTAATTGATGCAAGTTAAACATTTAAGATTTAAATGAGAAAATGATCCAAGAACTTCAACATAAATCATGTGCATTATATAAATAGAAAATGAACAAACGGACCTTTGATTTGGACGTGTAGGATCCCCTAGCAAATAAGCCAGAAGGCGTAGTCTCCTCTGGCATCTCATACACATAGGGCTCAGCTTGAGGGCTAAATGTTCCAAGCATCTCCTTTGTGCTGTACACTGAATTAAAGCAAACTTTTGGCTATGAGGATGATAATTGATAATAATATATCTTGCAGTCTTGCACATTCAAATTAAAACTAGTAATTCTGATCCAAATGGCCATTAAAAACAAAAGGATGGGTGTAAAACTAAACCTTTGACGCCAGTTTTCCACACAGCATTCGTGTACTTGAGGCCTGAAACAATGTTTCCAGAAACATGGAAAGTGAATCTCAACCTGTAACGACTGCCTTCCTTGAGCGTAAACCACAACCCTTTTGGTTTTCCACCTTCGGGTACAGATAGAAGCATGTCCGGTCTACCAGGTGAGAGGATAGCAAGACTGGTGATTCTCACTTCGGGTTCCAATGATTCTACAATCAATGAAAAGGGAGTAAGTTTATCCAACAAATCCAGGTGATGTTGTGTTCAATCACATTATACACAATTACCAAAAACATCATCAACTATAGACATTTTTTCCCACAGCATCATGTCAGAGGTATCCGGTAAGACTTATCAACTTCATCGGCTAATTCAATAGAAATATATATACCACCCAAGCAAACTGATTAAGTGACATATAGAGGAGAACAAAATAAAAAAAAAGGTTTCTGTATCATCCAAATATAAAGACAGACATGGCCACATGGGTGATTACCTCCAACATTAGTCAAATCAACACTTCCAAGAAGCTGCTCCTTCCACCTTCTCAAGCTCTCATCATCCTAACATTAATCAATTCCCATTGTATCCCACGTTAAAACACAAAAAGAAATGGAACAACGATAACCATTGTTTAATCTGTTTCAGGAAAAATAGCCTACATATTCATTCAACCAGAAGAGCAAAGAAGAAATGAAACCTTATCTTTCTCCAATTGCTGTTTAATGGTATACTGAGGCCCCAAATCAAACGTCTTCCCCTCTTCAGTCTCATCTTCTTCTTCCTCTTCAGTTGCACATAGAGAAGCTTCACTCATCTGTCTCCCAAGACTCTCCAATTCTCTCTCTCCTCTGACACTGCCATTCTCCTCACTTGCAGCTCTGCTCTGCTCTCCAATCTCCCTGTTTTTGGGCTCATCAAACCCCATACCTGCAGCCTTCAAAGACATAAACAACACCACTCAATTTTCCAAAACAGCTGAGGTGTGTGTGTGGCAAAACCCCCCTGTTCTTGGTTTTCTTTCCTGGGGCTGGAGCAAATCAAGAAGAGCAAAAACCAAGAAGAAAATTAAAGGTTTCTGGTACTATAGTGGTAAACCCAAAACAACCCACGTAGGGACTGGGATTAAAAGAGAGGGGGAAGTCAAAAGGAGGACCTGGTATGTTGTATTCTTCTTGATCTGTAATGGACTGGATTGGTGGGTGATGGATGACGATGACTGCCTAAAAACCAAAGTGATCGTGGATGCCACTACTAATTGTTAATACTTAGGGTCCCATCATATAGGAAATTGCTCATGGCCACAATGTATTTACAATTAGTGGCATCCACGATCTCTTCCAAGCTGAATTTTCTATTAGCTAATCACCCAACAACCTACCTCCATTGAAGAGCAAGAAAATTACTAAAAATTAGGTATGAAACCGGTTTAAAGCAGACCAATAACTGTGTAAAAGATAAATGAAGATCAGACCAAAATGTGGCAAAAAACCGGATCTTTTTTAGGTCTAAGAAAACCGGATCCACCTTGTGCCCGAAGCCCACGGATGCCAACTATGAGAAATTGATTCGCAACGAGACCAAATTTCAATTCGAACAATGGAGAATATTCAAACTAAAAACCCCAATCGCTTCATAAGTACGCCAAAACTACAATCCAAATGCACACCAGGCCAAATTTGAACAATGCAAGCCCCATTATCCAAACGCACTCCAAACCAAACCCTATCCAGTATAGTACCACATGCCCCATGCCCCATGTCCCATGGTACATACCTCACAAACAACTGAAGATTCGCCGCCGGAACCACCGCCGGAGTTGACAGCGCAGGTGCTGGTGCCACAACCACCAGCGCCACCTTCCTTCGCCGCCAGCACCATCTCCGGCAAAAGAAACGGAGCAACGCGAGGAATCACAAGAGTTCCTCCTTGGGAAATTTCCGACGACCAACCGCCGGCTAACGGGGAACAAAAGAGACCGCAAATCGCCGGGCGCCGAAGTTAGCGGCGAGCAGATCGAGAAAGCGAAAAGCGCGCAGGAGAAAAAGGAGACAAGTAGCTCAGATGCTCAGTGCTAGGGTTTCCAACACTGAAAGGACAGCAGTACAGCACTGTATAAACTATGGAGTACTACATTCTAATAATAATAATAAAAAATACTCCGTATATATAAACTCCGGTCCGCGATTGTATTTTTTTCCTGACCCGGAATGGACCCGGTTGGATATTTCAAACCGGGTTTGAATTGCGTTTGTGCACCTCCACATCAAAAAACATACGGAGTATTCAATAATTAAACAAATTCGTACGTTGTTAGAGACTAAATGAGGAACCAAAAACAACATATTTAGTCGGGTTTTTAATAAACTCCCAATTGCTATTTAATTAGTCGGTTCTTTATTTTTTCTTTTTAAAACTGTAAGTCACAAATAAAATGGTAAAAATGGTGAGTAACTTGAATGCATCATCAACATTCGATCAACAAGTACAGATTCACACATCCAAGCTTGTTTTGGTGTCCATCTATTAATGATGTGTTAGCTAGCTAGAGCTATCATGATGTATACTTGTACATGCGTAGTCGGTCTCACGTACTAATGAGCACTTGACGCCAGTACAACAAAATGCCGATTAAAATGAGGGAAATCATTGCGAAAATAACGAAGATTTTTTTTTTTTTTTATTAAGAAAAAATTCGAGGTCAAACATAACTGAACTTCGATGGCCGACCGACGAGGACGTAGCCAAGCATTACCCCGAAGCAGCACCGTAGACCAGCGGCACATCAGGAGTCACCTATGGGCAGTGAAGACGAACCTCCAAGGAAACATTCTTCCGGAGAAAGGAGACGCCTCGATACACACTGCCACGACCCCGGTGACACACAACCCCATCAACGAAGAAGAAAATCCAGTCACGCCAAACGAAGAGACACACAACGCCCGAACCAAAAGCACCAGAAACTCAAGCAAGATTTAAGCAAGCCTACGGGGATTTATATATTATTATTTGTTTTATTATTGTTTTTAATTTTTATTTTCAAATTTATTTAATCCAAATTTCTTTGGGCCAACTTTGGGTCCAAGACAAAAGCCTTGGGCCCAAAGTACAAGGAAATCGGGCCTTGCTCTGGCCCAAGAAAGTGCACACAAACGCGAAGTCTAGGGAAAACCCTCATCGGAAGCGAAGAAGCAGATCTGACGACCGGAAGAGAAAAGGGGCACCGAGGCGGCGGAATGAAGCCGATTCGCCGGGATCTGGGGTGGGGGATGAAGGGGTGGGTCAAGGTGTCAAGGGGTCGAGCGCCCATGGAGTAGACCCGAAAACGCTGGACAAAATCCGGGGAAGAATCGGAGGGACCAACCAGCGAATAGGGCAAGGGCAACTAGGCTAGGAGGCACCGGCCAAGGAGAGCCAAGGCTGGGCTGGGAGAGGGGATGGAACCGGAATGAGACATTTCTGTTCGAATAAGTCGGAGACGAGGTAGAGTACTGGATTTACAGAGTACGGCAAAACTGAGCCCGAACAAGGAGAAACAAGACATTTATGTTCAAATTTGTTGAGAACAAGGGGAGCATGATAACCTTGTCCAAGAAACTTCAAAAGCCCCAAGAAAAATGATCTCCCAGAGGTGAATAGGGCTCCCGATGAAGGGTTGGACTTGCTCAAAAAGGAGCGATATTACCATTAACGGAGCAAGGCCCGAATGAGAAGGAGGCGAAGGGGTAAAGGGGAAGGAAATAAGGACCCCGGAGGGGTGTATTGGGCTCCCGAAGGAGATTTAGAACTCCCTTAACAAAGAGTGTTTTTTCTTTGTCTGCAGTTGAAAATTATCACAGACAAATCATTAAATTTTCTCAATCTCTGTTGAATGTGCTTGTTGTTGAACAAAGGAAGAATATAACGAAGATCTTTGTTGGCCTCTTTGCACACTTTTTTTTAATCAGGAAATAATTTAGGTCAAATAATTCTATTTGATAGCATCTTTACGGATGATGACTTGAAAATTTGTATCGATGTAAATGTCGAAACCCCTGGTAGAGCGGCAAATGTGTACAACCTTATCAGCCACTTTGTTGTCATTTCGGGACACGTGAGAGAATGAGACTTCTCTCACACTCGACAACAATGTTTTGATATCGAACATCACCAGTTCAATTTCCCATTGGCATATAAAATTTGTTTTTAAATGATTTATGATTATAAAGGAGCCACCTTCAATTTATAACTTGTTTATACCCAATGCAAGAGTTTGGATTATTCCATGTCTTAATGTCAAAGCCTCAGCTTTCAACGGGGTATGGTTGCCAATTCTGTCATATCCAATTTGGATCATTCTACCCTCCCAATCAAGTGTAAATCCATCGAAGTTTAATTTAAACGTACCAACATATGATTTTCTCCACTTAGCGGCCTTTGTCATAGTTTTGACTTTGTATGGTTGATAGCATAATCATTTCGAGTACATTGAATATCATCCTCATTTTCATGAATGGGGGTTTTCTTCCAATTTTCCAAGTGAGTTGTGATGATGTGTGTAACAGATTTCTGATTCGGAATGGGTTTCTTTCTAAAGATTGTTTGATTTCTGATGTACCATATAGTCCACTAGGTTACCACTAGTTTCTCATTTTCAGATTTTGTAAGTCTTTTCAATTAATGACAAGATATGAGAGAAATCTCTTGAATTTGCAATCAATTTGATTATAACATGATTTGTACACACAAGCAATGGGAGATGGAAACTAGAAAACTAACATTACACAAAAAGATATGTTTCATCTTCAATGATATTGTTACAGAGTACACAATTTTGCACCCTCTTTATAGTTGTATGTTGTAAGAGCAAGTGCAACAACTTTAGTAAAAAATTTATAAAATAGAGATTAAAATCTCAAAAAATAAAATAAAATTTGACTCTTTGTGCCTATAATCATTTGGTATTTGTCAAGTTTTAGTCTCATTGAGTAGCTTTAAAGTTGGAATGTATTATTAATGAATTTATGGTATTAATCAGGTTGTGGAGAGGAAAATGAATAAACCTGACTTTGAAATTCTTACACCAAAAAGGATTACGAATTGAACCAACTTTCACAATTTAAGAAATCTAGTTTGTCTTAGATTCAAAGTTATTTTTTTATCCTGCAATGATTTATGTATCATCACATTGTATTCATTTCATTATAGTAGAAAACGTTTAACCTTGTTTTTTTTTTCATACTTAGTGAAGAAGGAAGAAGTTCATCAAGAAACTCACAAATTAAATTGCTTCAAAAACTAAAATATCGTCCATATTAAAAGAATATCATTTTCATATCTATCCATTATACATTTTGACAATAAGATAGTTTAAACCTAATTAAAAACGGTTTTAAAACTAGTCTAACAGATCACGGTTCACGGAAAAGTATCATCAAATAATTCGACTAAACCTACCATATATATTAACAAATTTATACTTAAATTTCTTAAAAAGCATATAAAAAAGCCAATGATTCATCTGGATCAGTTCATTTATAAAACCTATTTTCACAACATTTCCAACGAACCCAAAAATAAGTATGCAATGATAAACGAACCAAGCCCTAGAATTGTCCCATGTGATAGCAATTCGATCATTTTCGGTGGTAAAGAACCTGAAAATAAGTATGCAATGATAAACGAACCAAGCCCTAGAATTGTCCCATGTGATAGCAATTCGATCATTTTCGGTGGTAAAGAACCTGAAAATAAGTATGCAATGATAAACGAACCAAGCCCTAGAATTGTCCCATGTGATCGCAATTCGATCATTTTCGGTGGTAAAGAAGTGAAGCAGGATTAGGAAATCTATAGTCATATTTTCAATCATTAAAAATAAATAAATATTTGAAAATAGAAAGAGAAAAAAATATCCGTTTGAAATTCTTACACCAAAAAGGATTACGAATTGAACCAACTTTCACAATTTAAGAAATCTAGTTTGTCTTAGATTCAAAGTTATTTTTTTATCCTGCAATGATTTATGTATCATCACATTGTATTCATTTCATTATAGTAGAAAACGTTTAACCTTGTTTTTTTTTTCATACTTAGTGAAGAAGGAAGAAGTTCATCAAGAAACTCACAAATTAAATTGCTTCAAAAACTAAAATATCGTCCATATTAAAAGAATATCATTTTCATATCTATCCATTATACATTTTGACAATAAGATAGTTTAAACCTAATTAAAAACGGTTTTAAAACTAGTCTAACAGATCACGGTTCACGGAAAAGTATCATCAAATAATTCGACTAAACCTACCATATATATTAACAAATTTATACTTAAATTTCTTAAAAAGCATATAAAAAAGCCAATGATTCATCTGGATCAGTTCATTTATAAAACCTATTTTCACAACATTTCCAACGAACCCAAAAATAAGTATGCAATGATAAACGAACCAAGCCCTAGAATTGTCCCATGTGATAGCAATTCGATCATTTTCGGTGGTAAAGAACCTGAAAATAAGTATGCAATGATAAACGAACCAAGCCCTAGAATTGTCCCATGTGATAGCAATTCGATCATTTTCGGTGGTAAAGAACCTGAAAATAAGTATGCAATGATAAACGAACCAAGCCCTAGAATTGTCCCATGTGATCGCAATTCGATCATTTTCGGTGGTAAAGAAGTGAAGCAGGATTAGGAAATCTATAGTCATATTTTCAATCATTAAAAATAAATAAATATTTGAAAATAGAAAGAGAAAAAAATATCCGTTTGGGGATCGGGATTTTGAACCCGACGTGAATCGAACACGCAACCTTCTGATCTGGAGTCAGACGCGCTACCATTGCGCCACGGATCCCATGTTGATATTTCATTGAAATTACTATACTTACTATATTCTCTATCATTGAATTGAAACGATTTTATCCAGACTCCAGAGAGGCGCAACGGCCGATCGAAATCAACGAGCGAGTCAACAATGGCGGCTGCTCATATGATGAGCAGCGTCGCCGCCGCCGGTAAGCCCTCGAAAGGTGGAGCTGGGCGGAGAGACGAAGTTTACGTCGCAGCGACGCCGTTGCGGGGCACGAAGGGACCGGGGCAGCTCTTCCTCTCGGCGGCTTTCTCGCTGCGCGTGTGGGATTTGCAACACTTCATGCTCATCGTTAAGCCCTCCTCTCCTCCTCTCTCCCAGGTTCTCTCTCGATTAACTAATTGAATCAGTAATTGAGCTTGTGTACAAATTGTTTTCGAGACATTGATGAAATTCGCATATGAAAACGCGATTGAGCTAGTTTCTGCAGTTCGATGAGGTTGTTAGGTGATAATTAGGTGGAGTTGAATGATCTCGGTATCGAGATAGTAATGAAACAATTCATACAAGTTGATATAAAGAACAAAGGTCACAACTTTGAGGAAATTATAGTTTCAGGAGATTGTCTGTGATGAAATTCTGGTAGAATAATCAGTGTATCTGATTGGCATTGCATCGTTTTGCAGGCTGTTGTTTTCGATTTTCAACCTGAAGATCCCGAAAGCATATATGTTGCTCTTGCTGCTCTATCTGGTCAGCCTGTACCAGATTAGCTGCTGGATACCCTCATAAAAAATGGTATAAGAAACAAGTGCTTGAGATATGCTATTGAAGTTGTGAATTTTCCGAGGGGCTTGTGCTTGTTTCGCTTCCTTCCTTTTATTATGCAACCTGCTACACATTGTACTTTCAGGGGCTATTTTGGAGAGGAAGATAAGTAGGCTTCCGAGGAACAGATGTTGGCTGGTTGGATCTTCCTCGTCTGATGCTCTAGAAGAAGCTCGCAAATTCAATCGTACCTGGGGAACTGATCTGCGCATTGGTCGTCATGATTGTCGTGATTATGTGAATGGTTAGTTCAACTCAGTGGCTTTCAACACCTGTTATAGCTTGTTGTTTTAGGTGATGTATATAAATCAGAGTCTCTTAAACAGGCTGTAAGGGACAGCATCGTCATAGTGTTAACGACTCAAAGAAGAATTGCAGTTTCATTGCTCTGTTGCTGGATTCAACTGACCATTTTGTTTACAATTTGATTTTTTACTGACTTAATTCATTTGTTCTCTCCAACATGAAAATTAAAATGAGAAAATGAATCTCAGTATAATTTCATTCGATTCCTTTTATGTCATTCCTACCTAAACACCCCATAAGAGTATTGTTTCACTTGCAAGGGTTGGCTGAGCTGCTGACAAGTGAAAAGCGCGTTTTGGAGCAGCTGAGGCACAGTTCTAGCAACACCAGTTCAATCCCTTAGTCAGAAAATACTTGTGCTTTGATTGTAAATCTTTGAAATTATCCGAGGTGATATTGTCAGCATGTTGGTCAGCACTCTGCCTTGTGCAAGATTTCTCTGTTTTCTTGTGAGCGTTAAAAATTGTACTCAGTACGAAGTTTGTGAATACTGTTTGGTTGCTCACTTGTTCATATGAGATTGGAATCTGAATATATATCCTTTAAGACATCTAAATACAAACGTTATCTGTGGTATCATTAGCATCCCTTATATATGCCCGATGGTTATTGTCGTTCTTAGTAGTGACTTGCAGCGCTGCGAATTTGACGAAAAAGCGATATGCAGCCCCACTGCTTGTGGTTCCCCAAACATAGAACAACAGGTTAGCACTTTTGTACACTTCATCAACATTATCCTTCTTTGTTTGAGCTTCTGAATTTGTTCCTTTCTCCATTAAGTTTAATCAATACGATACTACCTTCTAATGTTAGAAAGTGATTTATGTTTTTGGTCTGGGATGCTGAGATTGGTTGGATTGCATTGAACTATCTGTTTTATTTTTGCCAAATTACCATCTTCACTTATGCTTTTGTTGATTGGTGAACGTTGTCTTTCATTGCAGGACCACCAATGGATCCTTCTAGTGCCCATGGAATAATTACATTTCCAAAAGAATCATCATGGACATTGCAACTTGATTGCTTGTCCTTTCATTCGTTTTCGTCCAATGAAGTAGTGTAGAAAATGCTTATCAAAGTCAACTTCAAAGGAGTATATGATGACTGGCTATGTTAAAGCAACAACAACAGTCGAGATGATGTTTCAGAGAGAACCAGATAAAAGAAGTAACAGAAACTCACATAATGATCACACAGGAATACACAAGGTAGTTGGAAGGCAGAGCCATACACTTAAAAGGAAGGAACTACACATAAAAATACTTAGACTGGATACTTTATGGTTTGAATTTACTGCCATTCAGTAGACATTTACAGTTAATGCTCATCTTTATAGTAGTATTAGTATCTATTCCCAGATCTGATATGGAAGCCAACTGATTTTGGCATATGATGCTTTCCAGTTTCCACTCCACCTATAGTGGGAAGAGAAATGAATGGTAACCATGTCTTATATTCTTTACGAAGGTAAATTTCTTCTGTTTTGGCAGGACATTAGAGGCTCATCATGCTAGTGTGGGGACATCGACATTGATAGTAAAAAAGCATTCAGGCAAGTTCTATACTATTATTTCCTTACCATTATGTGTGCTCTACTTTAGTTCATCATTATCTTTTTATATCTTCAAGGAATTTATCAACTTTGAGATGTAATGGAGTTAGCAAATAGATCACTGACTTGTGCTCAATTTCTTCTTCTATATAGTCCTATGATTGATAGCAATTATTTTTTTTTTTCCGATTCACGAATCCATAGAAACAACACTTATGCAATTACCGTGTCTCCTTAGAACCAAGAGGATGTCTCAAGTAAGAGAAGAAAGTGTCAACATAAGTTAAGGTATCAGCATGTTGAAGAATCTCATGGTCATTATCTTCAGACTGAAAAAATGAAATGCTGAGCGACAAAAACAAAATGCAGATCATAGTATAATAATAGAGCAAGAGAGAGGCGGATAAGAGACAGATAAAGACAGGGGAGCTCGTAAACAAAGACACGCCTAGTGCACAGCCCTAAGCCCTACACCTAAAGCCTACACAACATTCTAAACGTCCACTCTCAAACTACAACCCTCAAAACTCCTATCTACCCCTCACAGGTTCCGAACCAGTTCCATGTCTTTTGTGAGGGCCAAAAGGGTAAGATCCTGTCTAATCGCATCACCAGGATTTGTAGTATTCAAGTAATGTCATACAGTTTATTTACATAATCAGCAATAGATAAGAGTACATGCTTTGATATAGCTAACTTTCTTACATGAATCGTTTGTGGAGCTAAGCAAATCCATACAAAACCAACATGGTAGAACACACAAGACCCTTTTCCTATTGATATCACATGGAATGGAACCATACACTAAAAGTGTTTTTTTCAGTATTACATCAAAATTGCATATCTCATGCTGTCACTCACCATAAGATGGTCTATCTCTGAGCTTCTGACAGTTTCCCCTGCCGCCCAGATCCCATCAGCCCCACTCCCACAAGGCTGGTAGAAGCACGAGAGGGCCGAAACTGGAATGCGAATGATGCTGTAGATAGCTGCAAAGACAATCCAAGCTGGTCCATGCCGGCCTCTATCGATTTCATGACCATACATGGGTGGTTGCCCCTGAAACATGGTCTCATCGGCTACCTTTGGGCTCTTTCTTGCGCTTGGAACACTCTGCCTTAACCCGACAAACCTGCGCATCATCTTCTTTCGCTTGTTCCGAAGACAATGAAGGCCGCGAATCCTGCACAAGTATGAAACCCATGGCAATAAGGTTAGTTTTATATGTGCTTTTGGTAATGGCATATGTTGGTGGCATCCTTTTGCAAAGCTACTTGGTGGTAGTGCTAGTGCCCATCAAAGAAAAAAAGGAGCATATGGGCCTTGCCTTTCATGCATGATTAATCTTAGTTAATTTTCATATACATATATGGTGGGTCTTTGTGATCCCTACAAAGATGCCTAATTGCTCACTGATTGTGACTTCACATTTTGTTTTGCTTGCTAATAAATTATTAGTCAAAGTGGTCACACCTTAGTTCTGTTTCTAATGCTTTCTCCTCTTTTCTTTCTACCTTCTTCCCCTTAGGTGAGCTGTTTGTTCTGTAAACACTCTTTAACAATTTAATCTCCCAACTCTTAAACTAGATTTTAATTTAGTTGTCAGACTTGCTAAACATTTTCTCATGATAAAGGATCTAGAGATCATAAGAAGAACAATTATGATTTTCTAGCACTTTAAAAGCTGATTATTGGTGGATTGGCCATAGTTAGATTTGTCAGAATGTGACTTGACCTACCCAACCCAAGAATATAAGGGTTAGAACCATCTTTGTATTGCACAATTAGTTCAAGTCAAGAGGGTGTTTTCGATAGACTAAAGGTCACAATACAACAAGGGAAAGACAGTCTACCCAATTTTAGAAATTTAGGATTCGGGTCGAGCACCTCTGAAGTTTCTTAAAAACGGTAAATGACTCGAATCCGAAATATCCAGCCAGGTCTAGTAATAAGTAATAACCATTGATCTGCAATCTGCATCAACAAGTAACATCAGGTAGGAATTTGTTCCCATCATTCAGATAAGATGAGATTCCCCCCTTTATAATCTCTTTTTATTATGTGATTTTAAACCCCATGATGCAAGATTTTTTTTTTATGTATTTTGTGAATTGTGACTACTCTTGAGGAGCACATGAAAACTGTACTTGATGGTGTACAAGGGCCCTTTATACCTCTGCACTAACTCAAGTGGTAGGGACCAACAACCTTGATTAGTTGAACATATGGGGCAACTACTGGAACCATATCACTAACTAATTCTTTTCTAACAAGGAAACATTCTCTTTGGTCCTTGAATTTGGTTAATAAAGAGCGGTTATCCGGGGTTCGAACCGGGGACCTATGGGTACTACCCACAAGTCCTTTCCGGTGAGCCATTCCGGAATGGTTACATTCTCTTTGGTCCTCATATCAAACAATGGCCGATTTTTTCCTATGGATTCCGAGGTCTAGAATTTTCGATCCTTTTCGATCAATTGGCGTCTTCATTTGTCGTTGGAATCTCCTTGACTGCCAAGTCTTCTTTGGCTTCGATCAGGGCGTGTTTGGAATACTTTATAAGATATGATGGATCGGATATGCTTTGGTGTCCGAAAACGTACACTAGTCCCGTGGGATTAGTTGGGTCTATTAGTGATCATAGTCAGTAACGGAGCCAGGATTCTAGTTTTGCATTGTCGGGCTGTATTGTGGAGTACCCAATGAATAAGATAATGTGGCATATTTTTTTACTATGCTAAAACTTTAGGATAAATTTTACATTTATTTACTTCAATAGGAAAGTTTGTAGATGGAGGATGAGGTATGTATGAATAAGCAATGATAAATTATAATGATGACAATATGTGAGAGAGAGGAACATCCAATTGAGTGTCGACCATAGGAAAATGGAGTTATTCCCACTCACGATTATAGCTGATCTTTGCATAAACGTAGCCAAGGCAGGAGCCACAAGAGTGTAACTATTCCCACTAAGGGTGGATTGTTCGTGAGAATTGACTTTTCAAGTGTTTCAAGTAAACATTGATCAGTGTTTGAAGTTGAAGTAAACAGAGTCAACTCTTATTTGAGTTGCGCCTCTCGTTAGACCATTTTCAACCACCGGGATTTTTTTTCTAATAAATAATAAGAAAATAAAATATATATTGTCCATTTCTATGATTTGGAGAATAGTTTAGTTTTGGATAAAATTGTAGATTTAAGAAAAGTTTTATATTCATTCTTTTGCGAATGTATAGAGTTTTGGGCCTTGATGTTTTGTGCTTTGGTCCTTGCTTCATCTATGTCTTCTCTCTGTTTCGTTTATGATAATGCTTCACTTCTTTGAGTTATGCTTGCTTGTTGTTCATGTATCTAATCGTTCTGGGTCTATCAGAAACACTCTCTCGACTTGTTCGGGGAAAGAGTGCGTACATCCTAACCCCCCAGACCCCGCTTTAGAGGGATACACTGGGTTGTTGTTGTTGTTGTTGTTGTTGTTATTGTTGTTGTTGTTATTGTTGTTTTGTTTTCCCATTTTAGAGAATGATTGGGAGAATCTATTGAACCATTAATAAAAATACTTAACATTTTTCAAATATTTTAAAATCTCCAAAATGGGGGAAACTATTGGAAAATATTAGGGGATTTTGAATATTTTTAAAATTTTTGGGGATTTTAAAAATTTTAAAAAATTTTAAGTATTTTTTTTTGGTTCAGCAGATTCTTAGGCTATGTTTATTAGTTACCATTCAATATACTAATTTTTTTTTTAATTCATCTCTTTCCGTCACATCAGTATAACATCCCTTCCTCACTTTTTCCACTTTAACAATAGCATCCATATCATCCCATATTTCATCTTTTTTTTTTTTACCAATTCAATTTATGAATATACCCTTCTATAACAATTATTTCCAACATGTTTATAATATGATTATAATATTATATTAGCATTTAATTACTAAAATTTAATTATAAATTTTAGATCATTTATAAAATGAACAAATTAAAGTATATACGATCAACTTTTGAGATTTAAAATAAAATATCAAACTCCATTGATCAAACAAAAGGAAATTACACAAAAGATAATACATAAACTAAATTGCAACGTAACAAACATAATACAAAATTTGTGAAATCTAATTGCCTCCACACGTGGATCCAAATCTTTGCCAAATGTGTTCTTTCAAGCCTTCCCTAAGTCGCCGGTGCGTACCATTATCACGAAGTTGATGCCTCATCTGTATATACTCTTGCATAGTCGCGTGGTGCTCGATCGAGTACGTCCAAGTATCGTCGTCAACAAGTGCAGCCTCACCACTTACACTTTCGTCGAATTGCGGAATCTCATATCCATGATTACTGTAATCTTCTCGCTCGTCTTCCACGATCATATTGTGCAAAATGATGCATGCTCTCATTATCTTCCCGAGCAAAATTGGATCCCAAGATAATGTTGGATTACGAACTATTGGAAAACGAGCTTGCAACACTCCAAATGCTCTTTCCACATCTTTGCGAGCGGATGCCACGTATTGAGCAAACAACTTCATTTTCGTGCCTTGAGGAGTCTTTGGTGATTTGACAAATGTAGCCCATTCAGGGTAGATCCCATTCGTAAGATAGTACCCCATGGAGTACTCGTGTCCCCCGATATTGAAATTAACATTCGGAGCTCTACCTTGTAAACTATCATCAAAAACAGGGGATCGATCAAGAACGTTAATATCATTATTTGTACCTGGAACTCTGAAGAAAGTATGCGATATCTATAGGTCGTAGGATGCAACAACCTCGAGTATAATTGTTGGTTGACCATGATATCCACCCGCGAATTGACCTTTCCATGCAGTTGGGCAATTCTTCCAAGCTCAATGCATACAATCAATGCTACCTAATATCCCTGGAAAACCACGAGATTCTCCTACGCTCAACCGACCTTGCTTGTATGCTGCATTTGGCCACCGTAGGTACCTGTCTCGAAAAAAGTTGATGATTCCATCAACAAAATGTGACAAGCACAATCTTGCTGTGGCCCCTGATAGGCTGATAGATGAAGGTATTCATCACAAGCATCAACAGCAAAGCCATACACCAGAATGTGAATTGCACTTGTGATTTTCTCCATCGTAGAAATGCCCATCCATCCAGTGCAATCCGGTCGTTGCTGGAATCTCTGATTCCAAAAGTTGAACGATGCGATTGAAAACCCCCTTACTCATCCTGAACCTGCGCTGGAAGACCTCATCTCGGTAGGTTGACACCTCCGAGAAGTAATTGCTTGACAGTTGAGCGAAGCCTCTCTCCTTTCCTCTTTCAATGTGGGTGCGACGACGTCTCATTCTTGAACTTTCAAGTTGTTGACAAGTTTCTTGAACTCGAACAGTTGCAGCTTTCCATGCTTTAAAGCAACCTTGAAGCTTGTCATCTCCATCAGAGCTACTACTAGAAAGGAAAGAGTTTGTGTTTGAAGAATTTGAATCGGGGCTAGCTATTTTTTGGTTCTTTGGGAAGGGATGAGTTTTGGGTGTGGTGTAATTTTCTTCAAAGTATGCAATGATAATTTATATAGAAATTTAGAAGTCACATTTCAAAATTCAAATTTCAGATTTTGGAATATCGAAGATTGAAATTAAATAGACAATAACCTTCTCCAAACCGACAAATCTCTATCACATGCAATTTTATATTTTGGAATCTCTAAGAGTGAAATTGAATTGAAAACACCCCTTTTCAAACCGACAAATCTCTATCACATTTAATTTCAGATTATGGAATCTCGAAGACTGAAATTGAATTGACAACACTCTGACACAAACCGACAAGCTCACATGGAGATTCAACATTTAAAATATCAAATGACACAACATTTTTAATAAAGATCACTTCTATTACATTAAGGCCAAATGCATTACAAGAAGGGAAACATGCACTACAGGAAGGAAACATGCATGAACATAAGATTCCTCTGCAAGCTCTAAGAAATTCCATCTTTTTCACTCGCGTGTACCCTTGCACCTTCTCCCTTTTGCGAACCTCTTTTGCCATCTGTAACTCATAAATTTGTTAGCTTCTTCCTTTGCCTTTTGAGGGCAACCTCTCTCTGTGCTACTTGATCGGATGAAAATACTACCTTTCCTTTTCTCTAGGATTTTTTGATGCTCATTGGACGCTCAATAGGATTGACAATAAATACACTCGTGGGGGTATCTGAACTTGGGGTATCTCTTCCACCGATTGACCGAGATCTCTTGGAACTCCTATTACTTGCATTGTAACAATTTATTTTATCTAAATAATCAACACTCCACTTTGGCTCATCACGCAGTAGTACCCATGTATGTTCCTCTTTGAAGCGCTTCCCATCCTTGAAGCATAAAGCTCATGTGCCCTCATAATGGCATCCTTGTCCGCTTCGCTAGAAGCTCTCATTCGACTTGCCTCCTGAAAACAATCAACAAACTTAGCTACATTCAAATTGATTTTTTGCCAGCGTGCTTTACATTTCTTTCCATTTCTCATAGAAGGCTCTGGTTCTGTTCCAAAATGCATTTGAACCTTGGTCAATGTTAATAACCGCGTCAGTCGAGATGTTTATCCAAGCGCTAACGAGGAGATTACCGTCTTCCACACTTCAGGTGGAGTGAGAAGAATGAACTGCATCAACACCTTCTCCAACTTCACCATGACCTATTAGGATGGATTTCGAGTCTAAAATAAATATAAATATAAATCTCAAACCGATTTCCGATGTCCACGTAAATAAATTACAAGAAACCCTTCCGATGTAGTGGTAGGGAATCAGGATCGAATCCACGAGGAAGCGTGTCACCGCTCGCCAATTCAGTTTCAAAAATCAGCCCTTACGTCGACCAGAAGTTGACTCGACGTCGACCAGAGTGACTCGACATTGGCTCGAACAGTCGATTTCTCCTGCAAAGCTGCACAACAGAAAATAAGGCACTTGACATCGAATACTACTCGATGTCGACTCAGTAGTGTGGACTCGGTTTCGAGTCAGACTTGATGTCGAGTTGTCTATGCAGTGAAAACCGTACGTGTAGAAAATAAAATAAAAGAAGTCGGAAAAGAACGTCCGAAGAAATAAAGGATGGATGAGGAAAATATATGAACAGAAATATCTTAGGTTGATTGGTTTAAATTCAATTGACTAAGAATTTCCAAAGTCGGGGATTCATGCCACAACTATAACCATTTAAGTATATTCCAAATTCATGAAAGATTATGCCTTTTCATCAAATACTTTCGTTATTAACAATTAAGAATATAGAGGCTTTCGCATAAACCTTAATTGTTACTACCCTTTTTGATAATTAATCCAAATTCATATTAAGATCACTTTTGCTTAAATAACACAAATAAGGATTTACCTACTACTTTCGTAGAAGAATACTGCAAAATAGGGATATAAGATGAAATCGCAATAAAGATCATACTTTTGAAGCATAAACTCACATGGCTATCGTCGGGCTCACCCCGACCCTAGAAGTAGGGTGACTACTCGAGCCTCATCACAATATCAAACATCATATTCATAAAGGAAATAACTACTTGAATTAAACTAAAAAGAGTACTTACAATCGAACAAGCCAAAATTGCTTTCGCTCTTCACAACTCACTCGCCCAACTCTCTCTCTCTCTCTCTCTCTCTCTCTCTCTCTACTCTATGGGTGCACAATTGCTTGTGGAATGGAATGGAATAAAAATTCAGCCCCTAGGACTTTATTTATAGGCTCCAACCCTAGCTATTCTAGGAAGGAACAACTCTATCTATATCTAATTTCTATCTATCTAAATCTAAGGATAAAATTAAGGTTCCAAATAAATAAAATAGAACAAATAAATTTCCCCTAGGTAACTTAGGAATTTAACCTAAGAGGATAAAGCCTTCAAATGTTGATAAAATCTCTGTCCTTCATGGACTCAGACTCGATTTTGGGCCGTCTGATTGTTTCTGTGGGCCACTCTACATCAAGTCTAGGACTCGACGTTGACTCCTCTTCAAGGTCTCGAATAATCTTCACTCGGTCACGGCTCCAGTAGGGGTGATATTCGAGCCGAAGTAGCCGAGCTTGACATGTTCAAGCTTGGCTCGAACAGGAAACGAGCCGAGCCGAGCCCAAGCCCAAAAATTATTCGAGTTTTTTTTTTTTGGCGTTCAAGCTCGGCTCGCGAGCCCAGAGTGAAACTCGAGCTCGGCTTGTTTGAGCTTGAAAAAGCTAAACGAACAAGCCTGAGCTCGTCTGAGCTCGTTAGTTGGGCTCGTTTAATCTCGTTCGGCTCGGTTTGTATCTAAAATCCTAAAATTTTCAATCACCATAACTAAGCTATACAAATTTCTAATATTTTGATATTTTCCTTTAACACTTATATTCTAAATTAACACAACATTGTCTTTTATACAAAATGATTTAACACACATGATTAATACAAAATTGAAGCTTTCAATCGAACATGTCTTTTATACAAAATTGAAGCAAAAACATATGGTCTTTAATCGAACAGGTCTTCAACCTAGCAGAAAGCATAATTGAAGCTTTCGATCGAACAAGTCTTCAACTTAGCAGAAAGCACAATTGAAGCTTTCAATCGAACAGATCTCGAATTGGAGGGCGCGGTTCTCAATTTCTTTGCCTTCTTCAAATCCGCCTCCTTCTTCGACGCTTGCCGCCGCCGTCGCTTCTGGATCTCGAACTGGAGGGCCGGCCTCCTCTTCTTCACCTTCTTCAGATACGTCTCCTTCTCCGATGCTTGCCGCCGCCATCTCCGGATCTCGAACTCGAGGGCGTGGAAGATGTACAAAACAAGGGAGAAAGGGGAAGAGGGAGATGTACGAACTTACCGGACGCTAGCAACTAGTCGCCGCCGGAAGGAGGGAGAAAAGGGAAGAGGAAGGAAGCCCTGAGAGTGTTTGAGGGTAAACTTTCAGCATATTTGGTCAAAGAAAAATTCGTGATCAAGTATAAAATTTCATGGAATTAATTATGAGTTATGAGTATGATTAATTCATGAAGTTAATGTTCAAAATAAAATAAAGGATAGGGAATGCAGGAAATTGGGCCATGAATGAAAGCTGATTATTTAAGGCCCGAAGTGAGTGTGGACATGACCCATTTATTTTCATGGGGTCCATCATTTTTCATAGTAACTGTATAACAGTTACACCCCTTTTCCCATTTCCCACGTTCTGAAGAAAAAAAGGCAAATAAATGAATTTTGTCAAAGTGGGCAGTTATTCACAAATGAAAAGAAACTGCTATTCATTCTCATATAAATAGAAAAGGGGCATCCATCCATCGGTTTTCACTTGTTCATCTGACTGCTTCCAGCAAAAAGAGAGTCTGTTACTGAGTGCAGAAAGAGATAGAAAAAAAACACAGAGAGTTTTTCTCCTTCAACCCCCTAAGAGAAGGTAGAAATCCAAAATACCACATGTTTCCCATTGTTATTTTTTTCGTGCAGGTAGATACAACGAAGACTGGTGGGGCGTTGTAGGTTCGAAATATAAAGTTTCACCTAGCGCCAAAATCCACAGTCGATTTGAAATCGAGAGTTTCACCGCTACATCCGATCTCATGAGATCGATTCATATAGTCGAACTGCTGACAAAATTTTACCAGGACTGTTCGCATTACACATGAACTGGATTCGTCAAAAGAGTCTCTGGTTTTTTCCAAACTGGGTCACAAATGACCCTGCGACTCTCTTCAACAAGAAATTAAAAGAAGAGAGAAAACAGAACAAGAGGAAGAATCAGACAGTGATGAATCCAGGCTCTAAGACGAGCATTCTTAAGGCAAATTAAGAGACTAGAACTCAAAGTTCCCGTCTCAAAATTGACATGTTTTGAGCCAACAGGGAAGCAAACAAATTGAAACCCAAATCGAAACAAAATGGATGTCAAATTTAACTCAAAGAGGAATCAAATTAAAGAAGAAGAAATAAGTCCCTAAATTTCGGACTAACAAAATTTTGAGGGGGGTTGTGCATTCTTCAAAAGACCTGCCGGATTGTGATGTTACCGGGTACCTTAGGTTGTTGATTTCCTCAGTCGGGATCTTCATAGACCTTCTTTTTCTCCGAATCGAGCACTTAGCAGCATCTAGGGCGGTAGAGCTTCGACTTGATCTTCGAGCCACGGCTCTACCGCCTGGAGGAAGATGAACAACAAAACACGCGCATGACCTGTTGCCCTAAATAAATACTCCGTATATGAGTTTCACCAAAAAATAAAAATGAGATGGGCTCATTTCACTTTGTTGGTCATTTGGGTCGGTTTGATAAATTCTGAAATTGGGATGAGTAGGATAAGAATAAGAAAAAAAGAGGCTTGGGCTCGGTTGAATTGACCAGATCAAATTAATGGAGTACATATATGTTTTGGGCAACAGTCAAAATGAAACAAAGAAGTATATATATGTTTAATTGCAAGATTAAACATAGAAGTATATATATAATGTGCGGCTGTTAAAAGGAAATATATATATTAAATTGCAAAACTAACCCGCTAAAATATGAGAATTATTTTTGGCATAAATTAAGAATTCGAGTTTGATAAAAAATATAAAATTAAACTCGTCAAATATTATTTGCCAATTAATTCTAGTGGGTCAATCTCAAACCGGCTTCAATAAAAACGGAGTCAAAACCTCAAATCGAGTTTCACCAAATATAAACTCGGTTCTAGGCAGAACTACGTAAAGACTTGATACTCTTTTACGAGTTACGTAGGAAATCCGGTGTCAAATTCAATATATATCGGATTCAGTCGTCCGCCTCTAAATTCACTTCTAAATGAATATGAGGTCAAAACCAAACAAATTAAATCGGTTCGTTTAGAACTACGTAAAGACTTGATACTCTTTTATGAGTTACGTAGGAAATTCGATATTAAAATTCACTATATATCGGATTCAGTCGCCCCTCTCAAATTAAAACAGATTTGTCTTTTTAAAGGAACTACGGGTGGTTTGATCCCGTTCAAACGGGTACGTAGGTAGCTAGACATAAAGCTAAAGCTAGTCGGGTTCAATCGCCAATCCAAAAAAAATAATCAAATTGGTTCGTTCAGAACTACGTATAGACTTGATACTCTTTTACGAGTTACGTAGGAAATTCGGTATAAAATTCTAAATACGCCGAATTCAGTCACCGGTTACAAATTAAATCAAACGGTTTCAAAATAAAGAACTACGTAAAGACTTGACGCCGTAAAAACGGCTACGTAGGTAACCCGATATTAAATCTCAAAATATGTCGGGTACATTCGCTAATCCCTAAATTCACTTTTAAAATGAAAATGGGGTTAAAAATTAAATCTAAAATAAATACACATGATTTTCCGTGTAAGTGATAGCCGTTAAGTCGAGAAACCCTTCCAAGAAGGTGTGCTCGATTTATTCGGATGATACATGAGAAAATCTCATGCATATGACAGTGTGATTTATGTTAGGGCTACCCTTCCGAGAAGGTGGGTCCTAATACGATCCAATGATGCATGAAAACCTTTAAGGGGGGCTAAAACACACAAACTCAAACACTCTGAACTACGTAAGGCTTGATTCTCTTTTAAGAGATACGTATGCAACCCGCTAAAATTCGGGTGCAGCCCAAATCACCAAAACCACCAAAATCTTGGTATCGGTACAACTTCGAATCAAGAGGATAACCAAAAGGGGTCGAACTCAAATATTAAAAATCAAATAGAATGTGTTGTACGATTATTTGCGCATTTTTGCCCAACAGAGAGCATCAGCACTTATGGGGTAACCCCATTCGTCTCTCTCATCGTAATATTTTGACACCTCATTTCCACTAACTTTACCCATTCTTTAAGAATTTCTAACTTTTAACCCACATCCATGAGTTTACCCAATTACTATTTTTTTAACTTTATTTACACCCCACTACATATTTTTAACCAATCAAAATTTAATCTACCTAATAAAAAATTACAAGACTCACACTTTTATTATTTTATAAAGCAAAAGGTAAATGGAGAAGGGGATGGGATTTCCCCTTCCCACTAAGGTTCCCCCTCCCCCTTCTCATGATGGGGTTGATCCAACATCCATAAGTAAGGATGGGGAAGCCTATAGAGAAAGGTGAACCCCATGAGTGTGGATGCTCTGAACTGGAGATCTGATTTGGGAAAGAGAAAGGAAGCACGAACAATGCTTGAGGAGGGGAGGCTGGAGGCAGCCAATATATGATACAACCCTAGGGGTAATTTGGGAAATTATCACATTCGAGCTTCTGGGCTCGGCTCGAGCTCGGCTCGGGCTCGACACGAGCTTTAAACACTGTTCAGGCTCGGCTTGTTTTAAAGTTTCGAATGATCCGAGCTCGAGCTTTCTCGAGCCGAGCTCGAGCTGTTCGGTAGATAACATCCCTACCATTCGGGTTCGGGTCAAAGTGGGTCGGGCTCGTTCGGTTTCGGGTCAAGAGATGGGTTGATCTCGTTTGAGTTTCGAATCAAAGTGGGTATAGTTTATTTGAGTTTTCGGTTGAATCATATTCGACTCATTTGGATAATTAGGTTCATTTTGACTCGGTTGAATACTTGAATATATATGTAATTTACTTAAAATAAATGGTTTTCTCGGTTGAAAACTTGAATATGTAATTTTGACTCGGTTAAATACACTCAATGACTCATCGCCTCATTGGTTGTTGACTGGTTTTCAAAAAAGTCATAATTGGAAATTCGGTATTCAACAACACCATCCTTGATTTAACTACCATTACTATTAGTTTTTAACAAAATAATCATTTGTTATATTTTGTGTTTTAATAAGTTGGCCCATATCATTTTTAGCTTTGGCCCATTAGTTTTTTTCCATTATTATTATTAGTTTTTAATAAATATAGATATAAATAATTCATTCTATTAAAACATAATAATATATGTAAATATAAATAAAATAATAACTATAAAATTATTGATTTGAATATAAATAATTCTTTCCAACAAAAAATAATTATATATCATAAATAATTCAATCGATTCAATCTCAACATTCTTATTTTATCCGATGTGTAATAAGATCATTGCAAAAATTATAACTAATAAATCTATATTATCGAATTTAAATTGATAAATTTTAATCAATTCAAACCTAAGACGCGGACCTCATACTGTTAGTGTCTAAGTCTACTAATAGTATACAAATCATGCCTATAATATTAATATATTATAGAGTCAACCAGATAGCCATATATTATAATTTACTCCACTAGTTAATTAAAGCTTGTCATTTAAGAAATCTACACATTTATTAGGAAAACAAACAAAAGTATACTTATATCCAACAAAATATCTAAAAAGACAAGTTTTTTTTAACAAGATTTACTTTCTAAAAATGAAAAGTTTTAATTAACGGAGGGAGTATATATATTATGATTTATAAGGTACAATATTATATTATAATAATATAATATTAATCATTATTTACTATTATCTATTCAAACGAAACAAACAACACATTTTTTTCCATTTGTTTTTGCTTGCATATATATTATTTGTCGTATTTCTATCCTTTTGCATTGATTTATCAATGATATATGTAGTTTGCTATTTTGAAACATTTATTTTTCTTGATAAAAACCACTAACTATTCGCTTAAATGCTTAATCATACAATCTATTTACCACAAATTAATAATAATAATAATAATAATAATAATAAATAAATAAATAATAACAGTTCGTCCTTAAACCACTCAACCTCTTCCAATAAAATTGGAAAATCATGGTCAAACTAAAACTTCGCCTGAATAAATTACCGGATTCAAACAATTAATGAACGATAATTGGCTCTGCTACAAAATAGGGAGAAAAAACATAACGAATTCTAAAAAAAATTCATGGATTCTGCATCCACTACGTAGTGTATATATACCTCTCAAACTCCCCAATTCAAATCATCAATCGGAATAAATCAAACACTAAATAACACTCATACCCAAGGGGGCAAAAATAAAAAAGAAAATAGAAAAAAGAAATAAATATGGAAAGAAAATCTAGTCTAGTTCCTTGCTTAGTGCTTCTTTTCGATGCAATTCTGTTTTTTTCGACGTTTACTGCCGGCGCCGCAGCAGCCGCCGCCAAGCCCGCCAAGCCAGCTGCAGGCGGCTCAGCAGCGGCCGCCAAGCCAGCTGCAGGCGGCGGCGGCGGTACCATTGACATCTCCACGCTCGGCGCTAAGCCCGGCGCCGACGCTGCTCCGGTAAGCACAAACATTAATTGATCACTTTTATTCGATTCATTAATTAGCGTCGCAGTTTTCCGTCGTTAGTGCATTCATTTGGTATACGTTGTGTTTTGTATTGAAGGCTTTTGCGAAAGCGTGGCAACAAGCGTGCGAGTCCACAGCGCCGTCGAAAATCGTGGTGCCAAAGGGAAACTACTCGTTGGGGTGCTTAGCTTTGGAAGGGCCCTGCAAAGCCCCGATCACCATCGAGATCTCGGGGAACTTCGAGGCCCCTAAGGCTATAGACGCATTTAAGAAAAACGACGCAACATGGGTCAAGATCGAGAGGGTCGCTTCCTTGACGATCACAGGATTGAATGGTGGCGGTGTTTTCGATGGCAACGGTGAAGATGGATGGAAGAACAACAACTGCGAGAAAACCGGAGTTTGCGGAACCCTTCCTTACGTAAGTGAAACCCAAAAAAATTAAAACATGTCATTTTAGATTTCTGCACACATCTGTGTCTCTCTGATGTGTAATGCATATGGATATGTACATTGCAGAATTTCAGGTTCTTCTTTGTGAACGATTCGTTGATTCAAGGCATTACCTCGTTAGACAGCAAGCAATTCCACATGAACTTGATCAACGTCTACAACCTAACCCTGCAAAAGGTGAAGATCATAGCCCCGGGAGACGCCCGAAACACCGACGGCATCCATCTTGGCCGTTGCTCCGATGTTAAGATTCTCGACAGCAGCATCGGGACTGGAGATGACTGCATATCGATTGGGGATGGCACCAAGAAGCTCACCGTTGAGAAGGTGACTTGCGGCCCTGGCCACGGATTCAGTGTCGGAAGCTTGGGCAGGTACGACAACGAGGAGTCAGTCGAGGATATCAGCATTACCAACTGCACCTTCAAGAACACCGATAACGGTGTCAGGATCAAGAGTTGGCTCAACTCGAAACCCTGCTCCGCCAGCAAGCTGCACTTCAAGGACATCATCATGGACAACGTCACGTTCCCGATCCTCGTCGACCAGGCCTATTGCCCAGCTGCCCATTGCGACGCCTCGGTACATTATCTAACCTAACTTGTACAACAAGATACGTATATATGATCAACGTAGTCACATATATTATACAAATTTTTGCATGCATGTAGGTACCGTCGAAGGTGAAGATTAGCGACGTTTTCTTCACGAATATCAAGGGAACTGCAAACGACCCATCGGTGATGAGGTTCGTATGTAGTCACGGAGTACCATGCAACAACATCCATCTCGAAAACATCGACCTAAAGTACTCGGGACCGTTGGGACCGGCTGTGTCGGAGTGTTGCAACGTTAAGCCAGTGACGTTAGGGACCGTCAACCCGCCGGCTTGCGCTGAAGCAACTACTGAGAAGAAAGCCGCAGATCACATCACGGCTGGTCATCCAGCACACTGATAAATCTTCATAGGCATATGGTACGGTGTAGTCTCCGGTGTGCCACTTAACGACGTACGTAGAGAAAACTTAAAGGATCGAAAAAATCGATTATGTATTTAATTTATTTTAATTAGATCGATGTATTGTTAAAATATTTTTTTTGGTTAATTAATGAAGCTAGATTTTTGACGCTATTAATTAGTTCTCGATTTTGAGTATGATTGAATGAAGGGTGAATTACATTTTTGGTCCTTAACCTTTACCATTTGTTTCACTTTAGTCCCCAACCTTTGAAACGTTTCAAAATAGTCCTTAAACTTTCTATTTCGTTTCATTTTAGTCCACAACCTTTCAAGGGTTGTAAAATAGTCCCTAACCTTACATTTTTTTTATTCGTTTTAGTCCCTGATATTAAAATATTATTTGAAATAAATATAAAAAACCACCCTAAAGTTTTCATAATTTAAATAAAATCATCCATACAAAGAAAAATTATATAAAATCATCCAATTCTATAATTTTAATTTTGAAAAATACTCGAACTATTTTAGTATTTATAATAAGAGCATATTATATAAAATTATCCATAATTTTTTTTTCCACAAAAGCTCTCATAAAATTTATAGATCTTGTGATTAATTATGAGAGATGGTGGGATATTTTTTTCCTTATTTACCAATACATAGATCCAATATATGTGTATTAATCCATTAAAATAATAAATTTGAATAATAAAAGAGATCTTTTTTAAAAAAATCATAAAGCTGGATATTTGTTTTATAATTATTCTTTATATGGGTAATTTACTCATTTATATACATTAAAATAAACTTTAGGGTGATTTTTTTATAATTATTTCAAATAATGTTTTAATATCAAGGACTAAAACGAATAAAAAATGTAAGGTTATGGACTATTTTACAACCTTTTAAACGTTAGGGACTAAAATGAAACGAAATAAAAAGGTTAAGGACTATTTTGAAACGTTTCAAAGGTTGGGGACTAAAGTGAAACGAGTGGTAAAGATTAAGGACCAAAAATGTAATTCACCCTTGAAAGAATGGAGTTCACTAATGACACTCGATATTATAAAAAATATTTTAGATAAAAATTGTTGATAAAAAAATTCAAAAAATTATATAATGTTATTATTGGTGATTCATAAATATTCAAAAAAATATTTTAACATTTATATTTTAAAAATGAATTTTGAAAAAAAATATTTGATTTCTACTCATATTTATTTTTGTAAAAAATCCTTTCTTGATCAAATTTTTTATGGGACAATTGGTAAAGTATCCATAAAAGTTGCTTAAATTAGAGAAGTGTCCATAAATTTGAAAAAATTGGCAAAATGTCCATCTTTTATACCTTAGCTCTCTATCCTCCTTTATCATCCTTCCTCGTCGATCTTCAACAGTCCTCCTCGTTCCTACTCGATCAATCGCCGCTAGATCTACTCTTCTCAAGTGCATCTCAAAGCCGGCAAACGTCAGATCTACGCCATTCTCGCAAATCGAAGGTATGGAATCGCACAACAATCTACTAAACTATGCAAATATAATCGAATTTACGCTTTTAAAATAATGCCCTTTCAGTAGCAATTAATAAACATAAACAGTAGAAAACCTTTAAACGATTACATATGCATACTCATTGCAGCAATTTAACGCGATATCTTGAAATTGATCAAGTTCCTAATAATTGAAATCAAACTGACACAAAAACAGTAGTAATTCCACCAAACAAAGCACAATTGTGCAGGTAAGATGTAATTACACCAAAACATACGAAATCTGGTGCTGCTGACATATGATGGCTAAGCTAAGGTGTTCGGTTTGAGGCACCTAGTGATAAAATACACTGGGATGTGTGTTGCTAGCTTGTAATGATTATGCACATCCAAACTGTGCTTTTGGTTTAGTATGAATTGAATTAATATAGAAATCTGTTACAGTGCTGACATGTGATGTAATTAAAAAAAATGTGAGTCGAAGGCACAAATTTAGATTGAAATTGATGAAGTTTCTGCTCTTTGAAATCAATATTAAAAGAAATTAGTAGTGATCACTCTAAAATAAAGAACAGTTGTGTTACTAACATGTAATACTTATACAAAATTCTAATGCTACTGACATGTAATAATTAAGCTCAATCTAAGGTGTTGGTTTAGTGGCTTCTAATGCTAAAATGAACTGAGATTTTGTGTTACTACCTTGTAATGATTATGCACATCCAAACATTGCTTTTCTTTTAGAATGAATTGTACATTAATATAGCAATTAGTTACTGCGTTGACATGTGATGTAATATAGCAATTTGTGCCGAAGGCACAAATTTAGATTGAAATTGATGTAGTTCATGCTCTTTTGAAATCAATTTTAAAAGAAATTAGTAGTGATCACTCTAAAATAAACAGCAGTTGTGCTAATACACATATAATACTTATGCAAAACTCTGGTGCAGCTGACATGTAATGATTAAGCTCAATCTAAGATGTTGGTTTATTTGCTTCTAATTCTAAAATGCCCTGAGATGTTGTGTTAATGGCTTGTAATGATTATGCACGACTGTGATTTGGATTTAATATGAATTGAATTAATAAACAAATCTGTGACAGAGGTAACATGTGATGTAATTAAATAAAATTTGGCACAAATTTAGATTGAAATTGATTAAGTTCCTGCTCTTTGAAATCAAGCTTAAAAGAAATTAGTAGTGATCTCTCTAAAATAAACAACAGCTGTGCTACTAACAGGTAATACTTATGCAAAATTCGGGTGCTGCTGACATGTAATGATTAAGCTCAATCTAAGGTGTTGGTTTAGTGGCTTCTAATGCTAAAATGCAATGAGATGTTGTGTTCCTACCTTGTAATGATTATGTACATCCAAACCTTGCTTTTCTTTTAGAATGAATTGAACTAATATAGCAATTAGATACTGCGCTGGCATGTGATGTAATATAGCAATTTGTGCCGAAGGTACAAATTTAGATTGAAATTGATGTAGTTCATGCTCTTTAAAATCAATCTTAAAATAAATTAGTAGCGATCACTCGAAAATAAACAATAGTTGTGCTACTACACATATAATACTTATGCAAAACTGTGGTGCTGCTAAAATGTAATGATTAAGCTCAATCTAAGCTGTTGGTTTAGTTGCTTCTAATTCTAAAATGCCCTGAGATGTTGTTTTATTGGCTTGTAATGATTATGCACATCCACAATGTGAGTTGGATTTAGTATGAATTAAATTAATTAAGAAATCTGTTACAGAGGTAACATGTGATGTAATTAAATAAAATTTGGCACAAATTTAGATTGAAATTGATGAAGTTCCTGCTCTTTGAAATCAATCTTAAAAGAAATTAGTGGTGATCTCTCTAAAATAAACAACTGTTGTGCTACTAACATGTAATACTTATGCAAAATTCTGGTGCTGCTGACATGTAATGATTAAGCTCAATCTAAGATGTTGGTTTAGTGGCTTCTAATGATAAAATGCACTGAGATGTTGTGTTACTACCTTGTAATGATTATGTACATCCAACCCTTGCTTTTCTTTTAGAATAAATTGAACTAATATAGCAATTAGTTACTGCGCTAACATGTGATGTAATATAGCAATTTGTGCCGAAGGTGCAAATTTAGATTGAAATTGATGTAGTTCCTGCTCTTTGAAATCAATATTAAAAGAAATTAGTATTGATCACTCTAAAATAAAGAACAATTGTGCTACTAACATGTAATACTTATACAAAATTCTGATGCTACTGACATGTAATAATTAAGCTCAATCTAAGGTGTTGGTTTAGTGGCTTCTAATGCCAAAATGCACTGAGATGTTGTGTTACTACCTTGTAATGATTATGCACATCCAAATATTGCTTTTCTTTTAGAATGAATTGTACCTTAATATAGCAATTAGTTACTGCGTTGACATGTGATGTAGTTCATGCTCTTTTGAAATCAATCTTATAAGAAATTAGTAGTGATCATTCTAAAATAAACAGCAGTTGTGCTAATACACATATAATACTTATGCAAAACTCTGGTGCTGCTGACATGTAATGTTTAAGCTCAATCTAAGGTGTTGGTTTATTTGCTTCTAATTCTAAAATTCCCTGAGATGTTGTGTTACTGGATTGTAATGATTATGCACGACTGTGATTTGGATTTAGTATGAATTGAATTAATAAATAAATCTGTTACAGAGGTAACATGTGATGTAATTAAATAATATTTGGCACAAATTTAGATTGAAATTGATTAAGTTCCTGCTCTTTGAAATCAATCTTAAAAGAAATTAGTAGTGATCTCTCTAAAATAAACAACAATTGTGCTATTAACATTTAATACTTATGCAAAATTCTGGTGCTGCGGACATGAAATGATTAAGCTCAATCTAAGGTGTTGGTTTAGTGGCTTCTAATGCTAAAATGCACTGAGATGTTGTGTTACTACCTTGTAATGATTATGTACATCCAACCCTTGCTTTTCTTTTAGAATGAATTGAACTAATATAGCAATTAGTTACTGCGCTAACATGTGATGTAATATAGCAATTTGCGCCATAGGCACAAATTGTAATGATTATGCACATCCGCATTGTAATTTGGTTTTAGTATGAATTGAATTAATAAAGAAATCTATTACATAGCTTACATGTGATGTAATTAAATAAAATTTGTGCCGAAGGCACACATTTAGATTCAAATTGATAAAGTTCTTGATTTTTGAAATCAATCTTAAAAGAAATTAGTAGTGATCTCTCTAAAATAAACAACAGTTGTGCTACTAACATGTAATACTTATGCAAAACTCTGGTGCTATTGACATGTAATGATTAAGCTCAATCTAAGGTGTTAGTTTTGTTGCTTCTAATTCTAAAATGCCTTGAGATGTTTTGTTACTGACTTGTAATGATTATGCACATCCACACTGTGATTTGATTTGGGTATGAATTGAATTAATAAAGAAATCTTTTACAAAGCTGACATGTGATGTAATTAAATAAAATTTATGTCCAAGGCATAAATTTTGATTCAAATTGATGAATTTCCCGATTTTTGAAATCAATCTTATAAGAAATTAGTAGTGATCTCTCTAAAATAAACAACAGTTGTGCTACTAACATGTAATACTTATGTAAAACTCTGGTGTTGCTGACATGTAATGATTAAGCTTAATCTAAGGTGTTGGTTTAGATGCTTTTAATGCTAAAATGCACCAAGATGTTGTGTTGCTAGCTTGAAATGATTATGCAGATTCACACTGTGATTTGGTTTTAGTATGAATTGATTAATATAGCAACCTGTTTATGTGTTGACATGTGATGTAATTAAAAAACATAATTTGATCTGTCATGTTATAGTATAGAAATGAACTGAATTGATGTGTTTATATATCTGTTGTATTGATGTGTGTTGATACGGGGTAGGCGTAGGATGGCCCGATCTTCGACAATCAAGACTCAAAGACAAGAACGGAAGCAAACGACTGAAGAACAAGACAAAAACGCAGCAAGACTCGAACAAAGAAACAATAAAGACTCGACCGATAAGGACTGATTCGAACTAAAATAGAACGAGGCAAAGACCCCAGGCCTCCTAAGAGGATAGGAACCAAATACCAACGACTATAAAGCCCACCTCTACAACCCTACACAACCAAGCGGACAACTTGGAGGCACAAGGAGGGGACTTGTGATTACCAGGATCACCAAGCTCTCGCGAGGTTGACGAACTCAAAGCAAACCAAGTTAGATCAAGAACCAATTTGCAATCGATGAGCAACGCTACGAATCGATTGACTTTCTCATAGATGTGTTTCACACAAGAACTGTAAATTTCAATAATGGAAGACGTAAAAATATTCTACAAAGGAGGCCGGCTAATATAAACCCTAAGGATGCTCTTTGGCCGACAATAACTAAATAAAATAATAAAATACTAATTTAGAGAATTAATAAAATAATCCTAACATCACTTTATAACATAAGTAATCAAGTCTTCTAAGTTAATCAACATAAGGGAGCCACAATCGGCAAGAGAAGCCTATGGAAGCCACGCCCAACAGTGAGCTCGCGCACGCCCGCGCAGCCCCGGTGCACGCCCGCGCAGCCAGGTGCACGCCCGCGCAGCCAGGTGCACGCCCGCGCGATCCCGCACACGCCCACGCACGATGCTTCTGGCCTAGGTGCTTTGCTGCTGGCTTCCGGCGTCGGTAATCCGGGTTCCAATGCACATGTACGCCTTCATTGGTGGCTCCGGGAGTTGGACCGCGCTCGAGAACAAGGAGTGACTCACAAAGAGGAATGAGTCGCGTTGGAGCTTCTTAGCTCGAGCTCTAGTCATCGGTCCGTCTCTGAGTATGATCGGCGCATCCGGAGGTGTAGATGACGGTGTAGAAGATGGTCCCGCATCAACCTCCCCTTCTTGGAAAGGATTCGACCATAAATCCAAGTCCTCGTCCACGGCAAGATATGGAATGAGATCCGCGACGTTGAAGGTAGCACTCACGCCATAAGTGCCTGGGAGCTCCTGCTTGTAGGTATTGTCGCCCACCTTCTCCAGAACCTCGAAAGGTCCATCTCCTCGCGGTGCAAGCTTGCCCTTCCTCTCCTTAGGGAACCTCTCTTTCCTCAGGTGCACCCACACTAGATCCCCAGGCTGGAATGTCACCAATCTGCGGCCCTTGTTGGCCTTGTTGGCGTTGTACTTAGCCTTCAGCTTGAGTTTCTGACGTGTCCGTTCATGCAGCTCCTTGATGAACTCTACATGCTTACCTGCGTCAAAAGACTCATTCTCTCTCATAGGATATGGAGTAAGATCAAAGGGGGTTAGTGGATTAACACCGTATACACATTCAAAAGGAGTTATTTTAGTTGAGGAATGCATTGTCCTATTGTAAGCAAACTCCACATGAGGTAAGACTTCTTCCCAAAGCTTCAAATTTTTCCTTAAAATGGCTCTAAGGATAGTGGTTAAGGTCCTATTGGTCACCTCAGTTTGGCCATCTGTTTGGGGGTGACTAGAGGTAGAGAATAACAATCTAGTTCCCAATTTATTCCATAAAGTTCGCCAAAAATGACCAAGAAACTTAACATCCCTATCACTCACAATTGTCTTAGGCACACCATGCAACCTAACTACTTCCTTGAAGAACAAACTCGCAACATTTGTAGCATCATCAGTCTTATGGCATGCTATAAAGTGAGCCATCTTAGAAAACCTATCTACCACCACAAAGATAGAATCCCTCCCCTTCTTAGTTCTAGGCAATCCCACAATAAAGTCCATAGAAATATCTTCCCAAGGGGCAGAGGGAATCGGCAAGGGGGTATACAATCCATGGGGCATAAGCTTAGACTTGGCCTTCAAACAGTCAATACATCTCTTAAGGCAATGTTCTACATCCCTAAGCATATGTGGCCAATAGAAGTGAGACTTAAGTGTGTGGTATGTCTTATCTCTCCCAAAATGACCCATCAAACCTCCACTATGGGCTTCATTCACCAATAATAATCGAAGAGAACACCTAGGTATACACACTTGGTCTTTCCTAAACAAGAATCCATCAAAGATATAAAATTGATCGGTAGGACCCTTATCTAGGCACTTCCCAAAAACTTCCCCAAAATCAGCATCATTAGCATACAATTCCTTAATGTATACAAAGCCTAAGACTCTAGAATCCAAAGTGGTCAAAAGGACATGTCTCCTAGATAAAGCATTGTTGTAGGGAGGAAATCGAGTATGAAATATAACAAAATAGATCAAACCAGATTCAGGCCCACGCAAATAAATACAAGACTCCTCCAATGCAGTAATGGGAAGTCAGGATCGAATCCACGAGGAAGCGTGTCAGCAGGTCTCAGGTAGCTGTAAATCTCACAGACAAAGCAGTAGAAAGACAGCAACACAGAAACAAAGAAGCAGAAACAGAAATAAAACAGAAAAGAACAAACAAAAGCAAAGATCAAAACGAAAACAGAAAAGATAAAGCAAAGCAGAAACAAAAGCGAGGACACAGAAGCTACTCGATCTCGAGTAACAGTCCTCTATATCGACTAAGGAGGTCGACAACAGAAACTCAGAAACGAAAGCAGACAACTCGATGTAGACAAGTTCGTACTCGATATCGAGTAGAGGCTACTCTGTATCGACCAAAAACTCCTCTGTATCGACTAGCAAGACAGAAAACTGTAAATCGCAGATTCGAACCCAAATTCAGAAATTTGACAGAAATAAACTCAATATGCTAAAAGACTTCCAAAGCCAGGGTATCAACACCACAACGATAACCATGCAAAGTAATACATAAAGGCATAAAAGATCATGCTTTCCATCAAAATAACTCTCGTTACTAACAAATAGGCATATAGAGGCTTTCGCATAAACCCTAATTGTTGCTAACCCTTTTTCACATAATTAATCCAAGTTGCATTAAGATCACTTTCGCTTCAATAACACAAACAAGGATCACCTTCAACTCTCGCAAAAGAATCATGCTCATAGGGATAGAAGATGAATTGCACAAAAAGATCTGACCTTTACCGCATCACCTCACATGGCCACCGTTGGGCTCACCCCAGTCCCAGAAGTGGTTGGACTACTCGCTCTTCATCATCAAGAAAGACATCAAATAACAAAAGAAACTAACTTGCATTAAATTAAATAAAGAAAGCTTACAACCGACAAGACAAATCCGCTTTCGCCTTTCCACCTTGCTTGCTACAAACTCTCTCTCTCTATCCTACTTACTTGAATGGAATTGTGTCTGAATTGGAATGAATGAAAAACCAGCCCCTAGGGCTTTATTTATAGCCTTCTATTCCTTGCTAATCAAGGATAGAATCTTCTATCTATATCTAAAATTATATCTAAAATGCTTAATGATAAATAAAATGCTTAAGGGAAATAAATCTTAAAGGAAAAGATAAATCTAAACTAGGTAAGTCTTCTTCATGTTGATAGATCTCCCTTCCATGGATAGATTTGATAGATCTCAGCCAAAATCGACTTCCTTCGTGCCCAAGGAATCCCAGCTCTACTCGGACTACTCAAACCGAGTAACGTGGCTCGACATGTCTACTCGATATCGACCACGGCTACTCGATATCGAGTACCAGGGTTCGTCGACTTGGTCTGGCTGGGTGACTCTGCTCGACAAGGCTCGGACATGGCTCGGAGGTCTGGTCGATATCGACTACGGCTACTCTGTATCGAGTAGAGGCGGTCTGCGTCTTCGTCCTCGGCTTCTCGGCTTGGCACAACTCGTCGACTCCGGACATGGCTCCGAAGTGTGGTCGATCTCGACTAGAGGTACTCGAGATCGAGTAAGGTTTCGGAGTCGGGTTGTCTCTGACTCAGTGTCCTCGATCAGCTCTGCTCGACCAGGTGTGCTCGACCAGAACTCGTCGAGATCGAGTAGATGTACTCGAGATCGAGTAGAGTTCTCTCAGCTTTCTGCTCTGTTCTTGAAACGCACTTTCCCGAGTCCTCGTTCGTCGGATTGACGCATATGACCATGCGTTGGAAAGCTCTTTCCGAGGGCTACAACTCTCATGAAGACATCAAAGCTTGATTCAGAATGAAGAATGGTGAAAAATGGCCTTTTCTCCAGCTGCACCATTCTTAGCTTTTCCATGAGTTTCCTTTAAGCTCCAAAGTGCGTCCGATTTCTGCGAAATATAACCAAAACTTGTGTAGACCTCCATATATTGCAAAATAAGTGTAAACTACACAGATTCTGTATTATTCTAACCCAAATGTATGCAATGTATGCAGAAATCGATATTAAAGTAAGTGTAAAACATGGCAAATTAGGCTCACAACAAGCATCAACAACCACATTGTCTTTCCCTTTCTTAAACTTTATAACATAAGGAAATGTTTCTATGAATTCCATCCATCTACCATGCCTCCTATCAAGTTTATCTTGGCTCTTAAAATGTTTTAGAGATTCATGATCAGTCCTAAGTATAAACTCTCTAGGCCAAAGGTAATGGGACCATGTCTTAAGGACTCTAAACAATGCATAAAGTTCCTTGTCATACGTAGAGTAATTAAGACATGCACCTTTTAATTTTTCAGAGAAGAAGGATATAGGCTTACCTTCTTGCATGAGGACGCCTCCAATCCCAACTCCGCTAGCATCACATTCAACCTCGAAAGGCCGAGTGAAGTCGGGCAGAGCCAGTAATGGCGCATGAGTGGGCTTCTCCTTGAGTTTGCAAAACGCCTCCTCCTGAGCTGGACCCCACTTGAACTCACACCGCTTCTTTGTGAGCTCTGTGAGAGGGGCTGCGATGGAGCTGAAGTCGCGCACAAATCTCCGATAGAAGCTCGCTAGGCCCTGGAAACTCCTCACATGGCCGATATTGGTAGGTGTTGGCCAGTCCTGGATTGCCTTGATCTTAGCATCGTCGACTCGCAATCCGCTTGAACTCACTACAAAACCCAGAAAAGACACTTGATCATTACAAAGCTCACATTTCTTAATATTGGCATACAAGTGTTCTAATCTAAGAGTAGAAAGTACTTCCCTCAAATGTGCTTCATGTTCCTCAGGTGATTTACTATAGATAAGAATGTCATCAAAATAAACAACAACAAATTTACCTATGTAATGCCTAAGCACATGATTCATTAGTCTCATGAAAGTACTAGGTGCGTTAGTCAAGCCAAAAGGCATAACCAACCATTCATAGAGTCCAAATTTTGTTTTAAAGGATGTTTTCCATTCATTGCCTTCCTTCATCCTAATCTGATGGTAACCGCTTTTTAAATCAATTTTAGAGAAGATAGAAGACCCATGCAACTCATCTAACATGTCATCTAAGCGGGGTATAGGATGGCGATATTTTACAGTAATGTTGTTAATGGCCCTACAATCTACACACATTCGCCATGAACCATCTTTCTTAGGGACTAACAACACAGGCACAGCACTAGGACTCAAACTTTCCCTAATGTATCCCTTGTCCAACAGTTCCTGGACTTGGGATTGAACCTCTTAGGTTTCCGTGGGATTCATTCTATAAGCAGGCCTATTAGGCAATGCAGCCCCTGGAATGAGATCGATTTGATGCTCAATTCCTCTGACAGGGGGTAGACCTGTTGGTATGTCCTCGGGGAAAACATCCTTATACTCTTCAATAAGAGATAGGATGCGAGGAGGGAGGGTAGCTCTAAGCTCCTCACTCAACAAATTCAACCCTTTGCACAGGAGCATGAGGGATGTTTCCCCATCCGCAAACTCGTCCAAAAATGTACTCTTGGAAGCCAAAAATACACCCTTAGGCCGAGTAGGGGTAGACACATGGCTCGACTGAGCCTCCTTATCTAACTCACCTTTACTTACCTTCCGCTTCTCAATCTCATCAGCCACCTGGGTTGGCGTCATAGGCTTGAGAACTACATTTTTGCCCTGAAAAGTAAAGGAATATCTGTTAGTAAAGCCATCATGCAAGACCTTACGATCAAATTGCCAAGGACGTCCTAATAAAATATGGCAGGCTTGCATAGGTACAATATCACATAACACATCATCTTCATAATGTCCTAGTTTGATATGCACTTTCACTTGCCTATTCATTTTCAAATTACCGCAGTCATTCATCCAATGCAATCTATTAGGCCTAGGATGCTGAATAGTAGGAAGGTGTAATTTATCAATCATCTCCTGACTAGCTAAGTTACAACAACTTCCCCCATCAATGATCACATTAACCACTTTACCCTTAACTAAGCATCTAGTATGAAATAGATTCTCACGTTGATTGTCATCACATGGTGCAGGAACAACACTTAAGACTCTCCTAACAATCAATGATTCTCCATGTTCATAATCAATGCCATCATCATCCTCATCATAGGTAAGCAGATTAAGGTTTTGATCATTATCGTTAGCATGCTCTTCATTTTCATCACAAGAATTGTCAGACAAATATTCACCCAAGTGATTAATCATGAGAGTTTTCTTATTGGGACAATCCCTCATAGTATGACCCCTACCCTGACATTTAAAGCACACAATGTCCCTAGATCTAGTAGTAGAGGGGTTAGGATTACGCCCTTTGGGACCAGTAGATGTCCCAGACGAATCTCGTCCTGTCCAAGACGCCTTACCCTTTTCAGCAGCTGTAGGGTTGGTTCGGCCATCTCCTCTCCCAGGGGCTTGGTTTGGCCGAGAGGTGTAACCGCCATCAGACCGCCCTTGGGGCTGTTGTGGCCGGTTTTGGCGCCAAGGTTGGGGCTGTCTGCTCGTCCATCTTCCGCCTTGGTTCCTGTATCTAGCTCCACGTTCAACTTTAATAGCCAAATGCAACAATTCAGTAGGAGTAGAGTAAGGAAAGCAATCAATGTCCTGAGCTAAGGCGGGATGCAAAATGCGAAGAAACCTAGCATTTGTATCCTCATGATGTTCAACAACATTTGCTCGTGCCATGGTTTCTTGCATAATATTAAAGGTTTCCTCAATAGATTTATTACCTTGCTTAAGGTTCTCTAGGCGTTGCCTAAGCTCTCTAGCATAGTGTTGAGGGACAAACCTATTTCTCATTAAAGCTTTCAATAGGTTCCATGACGCGATAGGCGCATCAAGGGCTCTTCTTCTTTCCTTAATCAAATTATCCCACCAAATAAGAGCAAACCCTTGAAATTCTAAAGAAGCCAATTGAACTTTCTTAGGTTCAGAGAAATTGTGACAGTTCCAGATTTGTTCCATTTTAGTTTCCCAGTCTATTTATGCATCTGGATCTGTCTTGCCATCAAAGGAAGGAATTTTTACCTTAACCTTACCTATGCCGTTCTGATCAGGATCTCTAGGCTCACGGTATTGGTAACGCCCTCCTCTGTCGTTCCGCCTCGGGCGTTGATCCCAATAGTCCTCCTCTTGGAAGTCATCATCACGCTCCGAGTAGTAGAACTCCTCTTGGAAGCCACGACCTCGACCTCTTCCTCGTCCATGCCCCTACATTTAGCAAATCAGTTATTTCTACCATTTCTCTCCCCTCGTGGAGAGTTGTTCTCTTCAAAGATAGGATTTTGCAAATTAAGGTTAGGGTTAGGATTAGGATTAGGATTGTGGACTTCCCTGTCATCATTAGGCGTCTCGTCACGCCGGTGATTTTATCCTCCTAGGACTAAGCTTTTGAATGTAATTTTTTTTTTTGAATATTTCGGACTGTTTTTTTTTTTTGACCTAATGCAAGAAACTAACAATGAAATAAAGGACTCTTGAAAATTAAGCTATGGTGGGAAAAAAAATGTGTATAGCCCTAATGAAATATATATAATGGAGGTTTGGCTATCTTAGGTAAGAGGAACTATCTCATGCCTTTTATAATTTATGATAGATAAAACAATAATATCTACCACAAAAAAAAAATCAGAATTTAATTTAGGCAATAAAATAGATAAAACAAGATAGATCAAAAGATAGAATAACAAACTAGGGTATGAGATTAGGAAGCCTTGGCCGAAATTGACTAGGCTAGGCTCTTGACTGTTGTCGACTAGGATGCTGCACAACAAGCACGTACTATGGTTGTCGATTGCACAAAGGGGTTCTCGGCTTAGGCTTGTGTTTAAGGCTAAAGCAACCACAACAATCACAAACAAAGGTTAATGCAATCAAATTAAAAAAAATTCAAGAGGTAAAAATCAAGAACAAGAAAGACTCTATTTTTTTTTGTAGGTTTTGTGTTTAGGGAAACAAAAGACACAACTTTTGATGTCGGAAACCAAAGCTCTGATGCCAATTTGATACGGGGTTAGCCGTAGGATGGCCCGATCTTCGACAATCAAGACTCAAAGACAAGAACGGAAGCAAACAACTCAAGAACAAGACAAAAACGCAGCAAGACTCGAACAAAGAAACAATAAAGACTCGACCGATAAGGACTGATTCGAACTAAAATAGAACGAGGCAAAGACCCCAGGCCTCCTAAGAGGGTAGGAACCAAATACCAACGACTATAAAGCCCGCCTCTACAACCTGATGCCGTGCAATTATCGATGACTCCTGGTGACATTGAGGACAACATGAAGGTTCCATTTGATGGTCCTGTCACTCGTGCAAGGGCCAAGAAGATTCAAAATGCAACTAAGGCCTTTCTTGTCCGTCACCATGGAACTTTAGAGCAAGGGTTTAGGCCACCCTGGATCACTTCGCTCAAGGTTACACCACCAGCACCGGAAGTGAGCTTGCGTCCACACTCAGAGCTCATGAAGACTCGTCAGCATCCCCCATGACTCACCATGACTCGGCATCTCCATGGAAGCACTCGGCCGAGTGGGTCAAAGGAATTTCGAGTGGAGTATTGGGCTTGGTCGAGTGATCTCTTGTGGGCCGAGTTCCATAACATTAATTACTTATGTTATTATTTCATGCAAATTAGATTAATAAGGTGGAAATTAATTATATCTCTTCTAGATATAATACTTAGCCACCAAGTTATTAAATATCTATCTCATTAGGAAATATTTATCTTATGATTATTTTATTTATCTTTAGATAGAATTAATCTATCCAAACCCCTTTCCTTTGCAAGGAAGGATTGGTTAGATCTCTCATAGTTTTCTATAAATTCATGTTATGCATCTTTGAATAAAATTAGATTGAAATAGAATTGAAGAAACCCTTTATGGATTAAGGGTTCTTCGATTGTCAATCCCAAAGCTCTTGTGTTCTTGAGATTTTTCGGCCTACACAATTCCTCACACCCCATCTAGAATTCCATCGGCAAATTTGAAACCAAACACAAACCCTAAAAACAGAACCGTCGCAACAAGGGAAACCTGAGCTTGGCGACGTCCGCGCCCAGAACCGCTCCCAGCGAGCGCGGAAGGCATCCGCTCCGCGTACGCAAGCGCCCAGGCGCCTCGGCATCTCCAGCGCGCATCCGCTTGCCCTTGCTCGCCCTCGCAGTCGCGCATCCCCAGTCGCTAACTCCTTCGCTCCCAGCGAGAGGAGTCCTTGCGCTTCCGGACAGCCCGCGCTCACCCCGTTCCGCACACCCTGAGGCCTCGACGCCTGTCTGCCCGGATCCTTGCGCGCCCAGTCCCTCGCTTCTCTCTCGCTACCCTTGCTTACTTTCTGTCGCTAAATTTTAGTTAGAAGTTTGCTGGAATTTTCTAAGTTAGAAACTGTCGCTATTTCAGAAATTTGATTACTTGTTTAATTTGTTCCAATCAGGAGATATCAAAGAGCATTGCAAGATCTTAGCAAATATACGGCGTGGTTCTTGATCTGAAGCCCACATGCGAAGGATCGGGGATTCCAAACGTATCAAGTGGAATCACAACCCTACACAACCAAGCGGACAACTTGGAGGCACAAGGAGGGGACTTGTGATTACCAGGATCACCAAGCTCTTGCGAGGTTGACGAACTCAAAGCAAACCAAGTTAGATCAAGAACCAATTTGCAATCGATGAGCAACGCTACGAATCGATTGACTTTCTCACAGATGTGTTTCACACAAGAACTATAAATTTCAATAATGGAAGACGTAAAAATATTCTACAAAGGAGGTCGGCTAATATAAACCCTAAGGAAGCTCTTTGGCCGACAATAACTAAATAAAATAATAAAATACTAATTTAGAGAATTAATAAAATAATCCTAACATCACTTTATAACATAAGTAATCAAGTCTTCTAAGTTAATCAACATAAGGGAGCCACAATCGGCAAGAGAAGCCTATGGAAGCCACGCCCAATAGTGAGCTCGCGCACGCCCGAGCAGCCCCGGTGCACGCCCGCGCGATCCCGCACACGCCCACGCACGATGCTGCTGGCCTAGGTGCTTTGCTGCTGGCTTCCGGCGTCGGTAATCCGGGTTCCAATGCACATGTACGCCTTCATTGGTGGCTCCGGGAGTTGGACCACGCTCGAGAACAAGGAGTGACTCACAAAGAGGAATGAGTCGCGTTGGAGCTTCTTAGCTCGAGCTCTAGTCATCGGTCTGTCTCCGAGTATGATCGGCGCATCCGGAGGTGTAGATGACGGTGTAGAAGATGGTCCCGCATCATGTGTTGTCTTGTTTTAGCATAGGTAGAAAAGAATATGGCACCATATGTGATTACAGTTGTATATGGTGGAGAATGGATGTTTTCTAACATAGGGCCTTCGTTTGTTGGAGACAAAACTTCAAAGGTGTTTATATTGAAAAATTCAATCACATTCCAGCACCTAAAAGTTGATTGTGATGCTGATTTTCAAGAATTTTTGGCGTTAACAACACTTGACAATGTGAAATTTTCAATTGAGTTGTGTGTTAGCAGACAATCTTCATTTCTATCAATAGTTGATGCAAATGACAAAGAGAGCAGGAAAACATTTACATCTGATTAATTACAGTTAATTGAGTTCAACATGAAATTGGTTGAAAGCATTATTGAAAAAGATAGCACATCAGTGGCTGCTGACTCAAAGATGAAGAGCGTAAAAATAGAGAATATAGAAGAAGATGATTGGTCTCAAGATACTGAAAGTGAAATAGAATCAGATGCTGAAATCTGGAGAAACCTATACTCTTCAATGCAGGGAAGAGACACAATAAAAGAAGAATGGGATGATGCCACATCCAGTGAGCCTAATTTAACAAACAACCCAACAGAAATGTTGTATGTTGGAAAAACTTTTGAGTCAAAACAAGTAGCAAAGGATGCTTTGACAATTTTGTTAGTAACACAGACATTTGGTTTTAGAGTTGCTAAATCAGAGCCCAAATATTTTAGAGTGCATTGCATAGATGCTAACCGCAACTGGAAAATACATCTCAAGACTGTTTCCCAAACTTGTTATGTAGTCACAGTGTACAATGAGACACACACATGCACATGGGATGTCAGAACCAAATATTGCAAAAAGCTCCTAGCTCAGTTGTTGTAAGCATCATTGAATCCAGGTGCATATTTAATTATGTGTTGAATAAAATTTTAATTCATTACTCCCATTTTTTAAAAAATTATTCTAACTTATCAATAATTATAAAGTGTTGACAGTGTATTCAAACCAAAGCAGATAATGGATATGATGAGAAATGAAACAAAGATCCCAGTTAGTTACTGGACATCTTGGAAAGCATCAAAAATAGCAAAAGACAGAGTTCGGGGAACACTAGAATCTAATTATGCTGATCTGCCTTCATTTTTCCATATGCTCAGGGAGAAATATGAAGGAACTATTGCAGTAATTTCAACTGACAATGATGACAAATTTAAGTACTTATTCTTATCATTTGGAGCTAGCATTCGTGCTTTCCCTATTTTAAAGAAGGTATGTCCTGTTCTGTGTCAGCATACATTCTATGCCTTTTTATTTGGATATTTAATTATCATGATATCATCAGATGTACTTTCACTTCTTTTAACACGTAGTTGTTATTGATGTCACATTTTTAAATGTTAGAAAAAAATTTATATGCATTTTAATTTGAACAATAAGACTTTTATATTTTAATTTGAACAATTTTTATATTTTTTTGTCTCATCAGTATTTTCTTGCATCTTACAACTTGATTACTAGTAATATGCATTTTGTAACATTAAAAACAATTATTTTTGAAATTTAGGAATAAAAGATTGTGATAATCAAATACAGATATATGTTGTGCAAATATAAGTTACTGATATGCAAATATAACTTCATGTTATGCATTAATAAGTTTACTGATAATAGTAATTTGAAACAACAGAAACATGGGGCATTTCCAAAACTAACCCAAAAACCCGGACCCATTTGCACCCCCTATCCACTATCCAAAAAAATTGCAAAAACTAACCCTCCCCCCTCAAAATCTCTGGTTTCATCACCTGCTGTAACCAGTGGAGAGAGAAAGAAAAACAACATGGCATTTATTGTCCATCACTATCACCCATCTAAAACCCTTTCTCTCTATGCCTCTCTCCACCTCTCTCCATTGAAGACCTTTTTTATTCTTTGATTTCTGTCTTCTATCTCTCTAACTTCAAGGGTGAAGAGATCTTCATGGGAGCTCGAATTCGGCCTGCGCCGCTGGTGTGAATCGTCGTCGGAGCACCGCTTTGGTGTCTTCGTCCTTCACCTTCATTGTGATGGCTTCCATGTCAATTCGAGGCGAGTGGAGGCTGGATTTGGAGTAGAGGAGGTGGAATCGAAGTGGAGGAGCCCTCGCAGAGGCTTGGTGAACCACTTTGTTTTTTTTTTATTAATGAATGAACAATATATCAACTTTTCACTTTATGGTTTATCACTGGACACCCTTTTGTACTCTACTGGACACCCAATGATTTCCTACTGGACACCTTATGGTTGTTTCCTTTCTTGCATGTTGTTCAATGTTTTCCTGGTTCTAGTGTCGCCCCCCCTAAGCTCATGCGGTAAAAAGAGAGAGGATAGAGGGGATAAGACAGAGACAGAGATAGAGGGGGGAAGAGTGACGGTAAGGGGGAATTAATATAATTTGAATTAAATCTTAAGTTTCAGAGAAAAACCATCGAACCATTAATATAATTTGAATTAAATATTAAGTTTCAGAGAAAAACCATCGAAGGAGAAGCAAGTGAGCTGAGGTTTATTTGCAGTTTGACGTGTAAGCAGTTAATTTTAACTGGACACTAAAAGCAAAACGACATGCCACCTATTGGAACCGACTGGACAAGAGTTATCGGAGAAACAGATTCACCATCGACTTAACTGCTACCGGGAGAACTTTTTACCAAATATCCGGTTTCACCCAATTTAAAACCGGGTTGGGTTAACCCCGCAATAAAACCAGATATTTGGGTTAGTTTGTGCATTTCCCTCTAGAAACATTTAGATTTAAATTTTTTATAAATAATATTGTGATGTTCAAATATAAATAACTATTGTGCAAATGTGATATTATGATATGTAAGTATTAAATGATGTTGTGCAAATGTAAGATTATGATAAGGATATATAAATTGATGTTGTGCAAATATAAGATTAAAATATGCACCAGTTAATTCACGTTGTGCAAATATAATATTAATGATATCTAATACTTAGATTTTAATTTTTAGTAAATAAAAATAAGTTGTGCAAATACAAATTGATGTTGTGCAAATGTATGATTATGATGTGCAAATATAAATTGATGTTGTCCAAATGTAAAAGTATGATATGCATTTATAAATTGATGGTATGCAAATATAAGATTAAAATATGCATAAATTAATTCAAGTTGTGCAAATATAAGATTACTGGTACCTAATACTTAGATTTTAATTTTTTGTAAATAAAAATTGATGTTGTTCAAATGTATGATTATGATATGCAAATATAAATTGATGTTGTGCAAATGTAAAAGTATGATATGCAATTATAAATTGATGGTATGCAAATATAAGATTAAAGTATGCATAAATTAATTCATGTTGTGCAAATATAAGATTACTGATACCTAATACTTATATTTTAATTTTTAGTAAATAAAAATAAGTTGTGCAAATACAAATTGATGTTGTGCAAGTTTATGATTATGATGTGCAAATGTAAGAGTATGATATGCAATTATAAATTGACGGTAAGCAAATATAAGATTTAAATATGCATAAATTAATTAACGTTGTGCAAATATAAGATTACTGATACCTAATACTTAGATATTAATTTTTAATAAATAAAAATAAGTTATGCAAATACAAATTGATGTTGTGCAAGTTTATGATTATGATATGCACATATAAATTGATGTTGTGCAAACGTAAAGTATGATATGCAATTATAAATTAATGTTGTGGAAATATATAATTATGATATGCAAATATAAGATCATCTTGGGAAGATATAACATTATGAAATGTAAATATGAAATGTAAGATAATGTTGTGCCTTCTTCATTCCCAACAACATCTGGTTCAAATGGAACAACAACTAAATCATCTTTATGTAAGAACCTATTATCATATGCCTTTGTACGCAATCGACGACTTTCATACAACAGATCACCATCCAAATGGGGAAAAACAGGCCGATCAATGTCATCAACTATTTCATCAGCCATTTCTTTACTATACACCATCCCTGGTGTTTTTGCGAATTCACCATAAGTAGGGAACAATGGTACCTAAAAAAAAGAGTAAAAATATGATTAATAGCACATATCTTTACAACAACAAAAAAATTGGTTCAAAACTAAAAAATATAATAAATTTACCAAATGACCATCAAAAAGTGTGGAAGCACTATCATAGATGTGTTTAATGCGACATTCCCAACGCAAAGAGTATGGATCTCCATCAGACATTTTGAAATTACAGTCAAGTTTCGCAGCCAATGCTGGGAAGGGTTCTAAAATCCATGACTGTTACAAATGAAAATGCAGTATTCAAATTGATGAGCCAGAAGAGTAATATATGATAACAAACAATAAAACTGCTGACAAATAGAAAAAACAATAAAAACACTACATGAAAAGCAAGATTATACCTATATATATCATAAAACCCCTGTCATCGGCATGATCAGCCAGAGCCACATTATATAATGACGTCACCAACCGCGTGTATGAAACTTTCCCCCAAGGATAAATTTCAAACTGATTATCATCACAAGCAAGAGATAAGTTTTCTTCACTTACAAACTCTGATCGCCTGGATAATATTACCTTTTCAATAATAAGCAACTTCGCCAAAATCAACTTCTTCTTAGAGGATTTTCTCTCGGATTTAAAACATTAAACTAAGTCTTTATAAGAGCATTTCTTCTTCCCAAAGAAATCAGTTGCAGACATGGTGGTTTGCAACCACAAGCTTCACAAGGAAGCCCAGTAATAACATGGAATTTATTAAGAGAAAACCGAGCTATAAATATCCATCAACCTTAAACAACAACTCCATCTTCTTTTTGATGGAAACTTGACGCAACATCATCTGATGCATGAGTTGAAAATTACTAACCATATTGGTTCCCTGTGCACTACAAAAAAAACATGAAATTTGCTTCGGCAAAAAGCCGTGGCAAAAGGCCTTCAAGGGGTGGCAAAAAGCATCTAGCTTCGGCTTAGCTACGGCAAATGGGGGGGGGGCGAATTATGGGGTGGCAAAATTTGGTAGCTTCGGCAAATAGCCGTAGCAAGAAAATTAGCGACGACTAAGTGACGGCCAGCTGCTGTAGCTAAAATGTGGGTCAAATTAAAAAAAAAATACTGCTTTTTAGCCCGGATTCTTTAGACCCGGGCTAAAAAGTCCAATATTTTTTCAAAAAAATAAATAAATAATACCCACAATTTACCTATATGATAAATTTTTATTAATTATACAAAATTTATATACAAAATAAAATGTCAAAAAATACATAATTTATATAAATTATACAATAAATGTACTCTGGAAATCAGCATTAGATTGTTAGCTTTCCATCTTGAGGAATTCAGATTTTTCCACCTTCATTATTAGATTGCCAGCTTTCCAGGAATCAATTAAGATATCCATACCCTGGAAATCATTTTACATCCATAGGTACTCATTGAACATCAAATTGAATCAAAACATACTCTTTTGAGTTATGTACCTTAACATCTTTTAGCTAAACATCACCTTTCCAGCTTTGAGAACTAACTTCACCTTCCAGGAAAGAGATTTTTCCATAAAGAAAACTGAATATATATCAACATTCTATAGTTAAAGCCACATATATGTCATTGTAAGTCTAGTGAACACAAAAGGTGATGAAGAATATGACGACTATGCAAGAAACAGAACAAGCAAGTCCAACATAAGTGCCAATGAAAAACAGAAAATGGATCACATACGTAAATGTTGCAACTGACCCTGATGCATATAATTAGATCCTTATTCAGAAAATCTTTGAGAAATCACATAAACCTACTTCTCCAAGCACTCTCAAAGAGAAGGAAACAGTGCTATGTGTCAATGTGTCTATTAAGGAGAAAATTTGACCAGACACTATATCTTTATATTGCTTATAGGCCGAAAAGATTCATGATAGCAGATATGTAAAAAGGATACATAGATTTCTCATTTATTGATATTTAGGCTTGTATAATGCAGTTTTGTTGGTTCACATTACAAATCAATTAATATGTATTTATTTTAACACTTGATTAGCCATATATGGTGTTTTGTGCAGCTATCATAAATAATAATTAATATAAGCTCTGATATCCTTAGAGAACACCTTCTTTTGCACTTCTAAAAAAGGAAACATCTTCATGTGGGAAAGGATGGAAACATTCTATGCCCCTAACATATGGTTACGTGGCAAACCTTTAGTTATGACAGTGGTTGTGTTTGGTTTCACTTATTCACTTCAGAAGCTATATGCATTTTCAGTAGATCTCTTCTTTACACTAAGCATCAAATCTTTCTTGCTAGGGGATTCTCATAAAGGTAAAAGAGAATCATTAAATAGCATATTAGTGTTTTTATTAAAAAGAAATCAGATGGCAAATCAAATCATATCACAAATCAAGTATCCAAATAGAGATTTTAGTTCACAAGAAAGGTAAAGAGTTTGCATGATGAAACATACAATCTTCTAGATAGATGCAAGATGGTGTAAACAAAGAAAATCAGGGAAAAAAAAGGAGAACAACTTATATCATGAGAGGAAGAGCTAAGGAGATATGACAGTTAGGATAACAAAGAATTGGTTACTTCAGGACAACCGAGAAAACCATAAAGATAGAGAAAAGAAGAATACCCTTTCCCTAGGAATGTAGGTGCAACTGCCAACTTTCACATGAACATACAAAATCATGACCAATTACAATAACAACCTTGTGATTTTTTACTATGAGCATTTTGGGACGAACCTACATAACTGTTGGAAAGCAGAAAAAAAAACTCTACAAATAAGTTGTTGATTATTCACACATAACTGAGTGAAAGCAGAACCAGCCATCTATGATCAACCCCAAATTCTTTACTACCAATGAAAACCATGACTTGGAATGAAATCACAAATTCTAAGGAAGCCAAGTGGTTGCAACTGTAACAATCAATCAAGATCTTTACAGATTCAGTTCAAAGTCCCAAAATATAGGGCTAAACAGCATGAAGAAAAAAGAATATTAAAGGATTCAAGAGAGATAGATTAATGCCGATAAAGTGACTACACAAATGAATACGATTAATGGAATAAATCATCAAACCCATTAGACAGAAAAATTTATCTGATTTATGAGCATGCAAGAATGGATATGTTAACGAATTTGGCATAACTCACCGATGCCAAGGCTTCCTTAAATGCTAGCATCAGGAAAAAAAATACAGGCTAACTGATGACAAACACCAAGTTTCAATAGAATTAAACATAATAACATCATAGACTAGGACAACCGATCAAAATTAGAGCTTAAATCCAGAAAACACGCAATTAAAATCTATAGAAATAGAGATTACCTCTCATAGTCCCATTGTTTAATTTTATATCAAATGAGTAACAAGTGAACGATAATATGAAAGAAATGTAAACCTAAAGAAATAAAACAACAAATCTATGAATTGGAAGTCCTTACCTCTCACTAGGCCTGATATACGAGCCTACGAGCTCGAGTACTAGTTGTTCAAGCTCGGCTCGTTTATAAACGAGCCGAGCTCGAGCTCAAATTCTATTCGAGTATATATATGTGCTCAAGCTCGGCTCGCGAGCTTGGTGTGGAACTCGAGCTCGGCTCGATTAGCTCGTTTGTCCTCGAGCTTGAGCTCGATAAGCTCGATTGGGCTCGTTACGAGCTCGAACTCGGGCTCGACGAGCTCGTTATGACTCGGATATTCAAGCTGCAATATTAAATTCTAAGATTAAATTCCAACATTCAAGAAGCATTACAGCAACAACATTCCAAACATATTTCAATTCAAGCAACACTACATCAGAAATTAAAATTAAAACATACATCAACAATTCAACGTTCAAAGTGAAATTAACGCAGTAGCCAAGTGAAATTAACGCAGCATTACAGCAACATCACAGTAGCAGCATTACAGCAGCAGCACCATTACAGCAGCATTCCGGCATTCCAGCAGCAGCACCATTCCAGCAGCATTCCGGCAGCACCATTACAGCAACATTATTCCAGCAGCAGCTCAACTCTTTGTTTCTTTAACCAATAAACTGGTAAGATGAAGCAAACCAAACTCATTAATCAACAACAAACTCATCAGATTCGTAGCCAACAAAGCTATCAGATTCAAAGCTAACAAAACTATCAGATTCGTAGCCAACAAAGCTACCAAAACATAGCAACAAATTGTACTCAATGAGAATATGAATGGACAGAATAGGAAATAGAAGAGACTAAAACTGGACAGAATATAATCTTCAGATGCCACCATTGTCAAAAACAAACTGTATTCCAAGAAAAAAAAACACAGAACTGACGAGAACACTAATCATATTCGCAACAGCATAGATTTATATGAGTTGTAAATGAAAAGGTTAACAAATATATAAATGCAAGTGTCTGAAACTCAAACCATTTGTACTCAATGAGAATATGAATGAAGCATTGCTTACCCTAATTTAATCTATCTCCTATGACCTAAACTGCAAAACAAATTCAGCATAGGATAAATGAAGTTTCTTGTACACGCGAGTGATGACAAATGGCTTGAAAGTAGCAAACAGTAAAGACTGGATATCAACTCAGGTGTCAACCCACAGATCTGGCCTCCTCAAGTGTCACTGTCGACCCACCGACTCACTTAAGAAGTATTTCAATTGAAGACACTAACCAGTGATTGTCAACATGTTCTACATAATTGAAAGTATATTAAACTTTGAGAGAGATTGAAGGTGAAAGGCTTAATCTTATTCTCAGGATTGTCTAATATTTATAATTACAATATAGGAATAGACCCTCCAACATACTCCTAGAAACTCTAAGAAAACATTAAATAGATACAGCTGAGAGTCAATAAATGCAGCAGTAATTAATTCATCTAGGGACTCATCTAACAACTACTTTACTGTCTAACACTCCCCCGCAAGCTTGGCCATACAGATCATCCATGCCAAGCTTGGATATGAGCCACTGAAATCTACCAGGATGAAGCCCCTTGGTGAGAAGATCCGCCAACTGAAATTCAGAGGAAACATGAGAAATTTTAATGATTCATGCATCTATTTTTTCTTTGATGAAATGCCGGTCAATCTCCACATGCTTTGTCTTGTCATGCTGAACAGGATCATGGGCTATGTTGATGGCAGACTTGTTATCATAAAATAGCTTCATAGGATTTCCCAATGAACTCTTAAGTCATTTAAAATGATTCTCATCCATAATAATTCACAAATTCCATGTGCCAATGCACGAAATTCAGCTTCAGCGCTTGACCGTGCAACAACTCCTTGCTTCTTACTTCTCCAAGCAATCAAATTTCCACCAAGATATACACAAAAACCTGTGGTGGAGCGTCTGCTTACAATATCACCAGCATAGTCAGCATCTGTATAAGCTTCAAGTAGAAGCTTGTCACTTTTGGTGAACAAAATACCTTTCCCCGTAGTACCTTTAAGATACCTAAGTATCCTATATGCAGCTTGGAGATGTGATTCTCTAGGATCTTGCATGAATTGACTAACGACACTTACTGAGAAAGCGATGTTCGGTCTGGTGTGAGCAAGATATATTAGTTTCCCACATAATTTCTGGTAGAGTTTCTTGTCCACTTCTGGTTCAGTTTCAGCTTTGCCAATTTTTTGGTTGTAGTCAATAGGAGTGGTAACTGGCTTGCAGTCTTCCATCCCTGCCTCTTGGAGAAGATCCTTGGTATATTTTTGTTGAGAAATAAATATACCAGATTTGGATCGAGCCACTTCAATTCCCAAGAAGTATTTCAACCGACCAAGTTCCTTTACCTCAAATTCTCGAGTGTGGCTTTCAGACAAGCTTGCTCAGCAGGATCATTTCCCGTTATAATGATGTCATCCACGTAAACAAGGAGGATGCTTACTCCCCCAGAGTCAGAGTGCCTTACAAATAAAGTATGGTCACCCTGACTCTGAGTATATCCTGCAGCAAGCATCACGCTCATGAATCTGCCAAACCAGGCACGTGGAGATTGCTTCAGACCATACAAGGCTTTCTTTAGCTTGCAGAAATGACGAGGAGAACTAGCAGAAAAACCAGGAGGCAAGCTCATATAGATGTCCTCATTGAGGTACCCATTGAGGAAAGCATTTTCACATCAAATTGGTACAACTCACAGTCAAGATGAGTAGCAATAGAGAGAAGCAAGCGAATTGTAGACATCTTGGCAACTGGAGCAAATGTTTCCTCATAATCCAAACCATAAGTTTGAGTGAAGCCACGAGCCACTAGACGGGCTTTGTACCTAGCAAGAGAGCCATCAGCATGATACTTGACTGTATAAACCCACTTGCAACTCACAATATTGTGACCAGGTGGACTATCCACTAACTCCTACGTATGATTGGCCTCAAGAGCTGCCATCTCTTCTGTCATAGCATGTCTCCACTCAGCTGATTGGAAGGCTTCTTTGACATTCTTAGGAATTCGAATATGATCAAGGTTAGTAAGAAACCGACGGTGTTGATCAGAAATTCTGTCAAGAGAAGCATAATTGGACAACAGATAAATGGGCCTTTTTGTACAAGCCCTTGAACCTTTACTAAGAGCAATTGGCAGGTCAGGTGCTGGTGCTGATGGAGGCGCTGATGGAGATGTAGATGGCAGTGCAGAAAGTGCAGGACCCGGATCAGAGATTGGAACCGGCTTGCTAGAGGAAGAGGGGACCCTCCTGAAGTATTTCCTGTCAAATCGAGGAGAGGTGATTTGCGGAATGTGTGGTGGTGATTGGGGTAAAGTCTGTGTGGGAGGGATTTCACCTTGCGGTAAGGGTGGATTGTCTAAAGCTGACGTGGAGATTTCAATGAGGGCATCAGCAACAACAGGGGATATGTCGGGGCTGGAGGCATCAGATGAACCAATATCATCACCAATAGATGGAGGTTGAGAGATGATGGGGGTCATAGTAGGAGCCATTGCGCCGATGGTTGTGAGTAGTTCTGGAATGGACTCCCCACACTCAAGATTAGTAGGGACTTGAGCAGACTGCAAAGGGCTGTAATATGGTGTATATATTTTCATTAAAAGTTAGGTCTGCAGTAACATAGGTGTGTTTGGTAAGCGGGCAGTAGCACTTGTAACCCTTCTTAGTGTTGGAATAACCTAAAAAGATGCATCTTTGAGCCCGGGGATCAAGTTTACCTCGGTATGGAGTATGAACATGGATGAATGCAGTACACCCGAAAATCCTAGGCTCTAACCCATGGTCAATTGAAAGGTGGGGAAAGAAGGATTGGAGATGTTGAACTGGAGTTTGGTACTTGAGGGTTTTAGAAGGGGTTCAGTTAATCAAGTAGACAGCGGTGAGAGCTGCTTCACCCCAATAAAACTTTGGAACATTAGACTGGAACATGACAGCCCTAGTAACATTAAAAATGTGCCCATTTTTCCGCTCAGCAAGGCCATTTTGCTGGGGTGTATACACACAGGAAGACTCGTGTACAATGCCTTTTGTGGTGAAAAAGGAGGATAAGGTTTGATTGAAGTAATCCTTGGCATTATCGGATCAAATGCGTTGAATTGAAACACCAAACTGATTAAGAATCATGGCATAAAATGCAGGAATGATCTCACTAGCTTCAGATTTGTGTTTAAGCAAAAAACAACCAAGTGACTCGTGTGCAATCCTCAATCAATGTAAGAAACCAAGTAGACCCATTGATATTCTTAACTGGTGCAGGACCCCAAATATCACTGTGAATTAACTCAAAAGGACGCATACATCTCTTGTCTCGACTAGGAAATGGGACAGGTTTGTGTTTGGCTTTTTCACAAGTAGGGCAAACAAGACTTTCTGACTCCAAACCAACAAAAAGAATAGGAAACAAGTGCTTCATAAGGGAAAGGGATGGATGGCCTAGGTGGTAGTGCTGCAGCCAAATTTTGGTTGTGTTTGTGGTGCTAAGGTAGGTGGCAACAGTAGACTGATCCAAAATGTAAAGGTCCCCACTTTCTCTACCATGTCCAATCATCTTCCCCGAGCCCTGCTCCTGTATTGCACAACCAGAACGAGAGAAAGTAACAGTACAGTTAAGAGCATGGACCAACTTCTTAATCGATATGAGATTAGATGAGAGATTGGGAATAAACAGAACATCGTTGAGGGGCAAAGTGGGGAAAGAAGCAAGGGTGCCACTCCCTAAGATGGGAGATGATGTCCCATTGGCAGTAATAAGATGCTTCTTAGAAGACAAGGAGTGATAGGAGATTAAAAGGGATTGATCATTAGTCATGTGATTAGTTGCACCGCTGTCCATAATCCACTCCCCAACAAATTGACTTTTGATACCTGTAAGAGCCAATGTCTCAGAACAGGAGGAACTTGAGGAAGCTTGAAGGTTCTGCAGCATGCTTTGGAGATGCTTGATTTGGGCCGCCATTTCAGCAGGAGAGAAAGAAGAGTTCCCGGTGGTGGAGGCTGAAGCATTGTGGGCCTGTGGCTGATTTGGCGGCAGATTAGAAGGTGTTTGTGTGGTGGAGGAGCCTGGTGCAGGAGTCTTCTTCCGAAAATCTCGGTTAGGTGGCCTGCCAATAAGTTCCCAACATCTCTCTTTGGTGTGCCTGGATTTCTTGCAGTGGGTGCACCAAAGATCATTAATGTCCCTTTTTCCAGACCTTGAAAAAAGGGTCATTTCTTCAGCTGGAGCAGAGGAAGGTTTTAGCATGATGCCCCTTCGTGTCTCTTCTGCCCGAACAGTGGCAATATTCTCTACCAAGAAGGGAAGAGGCTTGGTGCCTAAAACTTGGATCCGGACTAGATCAAACTCAGGATTCAAGGCAGCAAGAAAGATGTAGGAGCGACTTCTGTCTACAGCAATACGCAGCAGCTCTTGCTCATCAGGATCCTTCAAAATAAGAGATTGAGATTGATCAATCTCCTGCCAAAGGTTCTGCAGAATGGTGGCCAACTCTGAAACCGTCATCGAACCTTGCTTGGTGGAGTAGACCTTCACAGACAGTTCAAATAGCGCAGCCTCGTCTTGGGCTTTGCTATCGGAACGTTTCAAGAAGTTCCAAATATCCTTCACATTTGGAAGAAAAATACAGTTGGATCCAATGTTGGCATCCATGGAAGCCCACAGCCATGACTTGATGATTGAGTCATCGCGTGTCCATAGCTTGAAGGTGGGATCTGTTGTGTTGGGAGGATCAGGAGTGAGATGGTCATCCTTTTCACTGCCAGTGAGGGATGCCTCGACAACTTCAGCCCAAATCCGATAGTTCTTCCCATTGAGTCGATAAGTGGGCTGAATAGGAGGAAGGGTTGTGCGATTAAAAGGTAAGATGGTGAGATTAGTAGGATTGGTGGGATCAATAACTTGGTCGTCTGGATTAGCCATGAAAACAGAGTTATGAGGATCAAGGAATGGATAAATAGAGGAAGAAGGTTAGGGTTGGTGGCAAAGGTGGCGACCAAACTGGTGGGGAAGCCTAGAGCTGACAGCAAAGGTGGCGGTCAGAAGTTTAAACGATCAGATCTCTCAGGAGCTCTGATACCATGAGAGAGATTGAAGGTGAAAGGCTTAATCTTATTCTCAGGATTGTCTAATATTTATAATTACAATATAGGAATAGACCCTTCAACATACTCCTAGAAACTCTAAGAAAACATTAAATAGATACAGCTGGGAGTCAATAAATGCAGCAGTAATTAATTCATCTAGGGACTCATCTAACAACTACTTTACTGTCTAACAAAATTCACAGGAATACACCAACCATTCAAGCTTAATGGCTTAATACTGTAAGTTCTAGCACAGGTTAGACTGGGGATAAGTGGGTAAATTGTAATAACATGTACAGACAGAAGACCCACAAAGCTCTCAAAGATAAAAAGAAAATGTTCTCCTAGGAAAATTTTGCCAAGAAAAGCATTCCCCTTGAATTTCAATATTCATATTTGATTGACGTGAATGGAATCGAAAGCTATCAAATTCTTCAATTGATCAACAAGCTCTCAATGATACTCCAATTGACCAAAGCTATCAAATTCTGCAAATGGTATCGAAAATCCAAATAGGGCGCACCACCGGACACAAAACAGACGAGAGGAAGCACTCACCGGTGGTGACTGGTGAAGGTTGCACCGGAGAAATGGAAACACAGGGGACGAAGGCTGCTATCAGATTCTGCAGATGGAGCTGAAAATCATATTTGAAATGGAAACACAAAGCTATCAGATTCTGCAAATGGAGTCGAAAATCCAAATAGACGAGAGCAAAACAGACGAGAGCAACAACGAATAGGGCGCACCGCCGGACAGAGGCAGCACCGCCGGACGGACGACGGTTGACAGCTTGACCGATCTACTTCATCTATGCACAGGATTTCAAGAAGAAGCAAGATTGAGCGCTGACGATTCGAGACGAGATCTGTAAGTGGAGGAGCGGAAAGATGAGAAGCGAGAGAGATTAGAGAGATGAGGGCAGAGAGCGAAGAGAAAAGTGGAGCAGAGAGACCAACGGGATGAGAGCGGAGAGCGGAGAGAAGAGCAGAGCAGCAAAAGAGAGATAGAGCAGAGACACAGAAGAGGTTCGAGCTCGAGATCGACAATGGAGGTCCCTAACCTACCAAGTAAAGAGATGAAAGCAGAGACTTGGGAGATTAGAGAGGCGGCGACCAGAGGAGAGACTTGGCAAGGCGCCGGCGACCGACCGGAGACTGAGAGACGACTCAGACGACGAGACTATGGGAGGGAGGCGAGGTCACGAGCGGCCGAGCGAGATTGAGAGACTGAGAGACGAGAGATGACAAGATGAAAGATTGGATGGAGGCGGCTGAGGACTAGCGGAAGGGTTACACAAACTCTAGGCTCACTTATATATATATATACGAGCTGGCGAGCTACTCGAGCTCGGCTCGAGCTCGAATCGAGCTCAGGTATAGGCTCGAACTCGGATCATATGTACATTCGAGCGATCCCGAGTCGAGCTTTTACTAAGCCGAGCCCGAGTCGATCCCGAGCTACTCGGCTCGTGTATCAGGGCTACCTCTCACAGTCCCATTGCTTAATGTATTTCCAAGAGCAAAAGAATAAGGCGCAAGACTTCCTTCAAGTTGGAGGAATTCCGAACCTACTTGGAATCAAGAAAAATAGAAATAAGATCCAAATAAATGAATATTGCAACGTTCATCATGCATACAATACAGATGACAAAGTTAAGTACATTTATGATGTATGAGAAGAAGATGGACAGTTTAAGTCAAAAACTACCTAAGGGCAAAAATTACACCTAGTGAATAAAATATGCAACTGTTAGATTTCAGAAAAGCAACTTTCAGATTTTAAATGAATCTTATAATCAGCAACCTTGCCAAAAACAGGAATCATACATTTGTTCATGTAGTTCAAGAACTTGCTGCTTGAGGCACCCCTTTGTTTATGAGTAATTAGTGAGAAAAAAAATATATTGACAAAACAAAAACATGAATTCTTGTAAGCATTCTTACCATAAAAAGGGGAATAGCCAGGTCTAAGCATGCCAAAATCATTGAGCTCTCTTTGTCCCTTTTCTCCTTGTCCCAAGAAGACCAGAAAGCCCGATTGCAAGCCTGAATATTCAGGGTCAGCAAAGAGTAAGAATCATTGGCAAGCATTATAACATGCATGACCAAAAAGTATACAATTAGGGGGATTTTGAATGAACTTTCCTCTCCAATACACAGAAATAAATAGAGCAGGGATGACATAAACTAGTTCAAGACTCAATGAAGATGTTTAAGTGGAGTTTCAGAAAAGATAAACTTGTTCTCCAAACAGCCTTCAGATATAAATTACTTACCAGTAATGCATCATGGAGAATTACAAATAGAAGGGGCTAATGTAATAGCCACAAGACCCAATATAGAAATAAGAATGATCCATAAGATCATCGTTTGTTATCAATACCTAGGTTTTAGAATAAAGTATATGCAGGAATCAAACAAGCAAGGATATACTAGACCCTCCAATATAATAACAACATTCTTGATTCTGAATTATGTCTTTTTACACAGATTGAGCATTAGACTAAGGAAACTTCTTAATGATAAAAAAAGAATTATATCCAACAAATCCTATATGATCAACAGACCAAGAATGCAACCCATAATGATTTATAAATTCAAGACACTGCTCTTCATCTACAAGATTGTGTTCATTTGGTCCCTAATCTTTACAACTAAAATAGTATAATTAGTTTTATCCTGTATGATTTACTTTCTCAGCATGGATTCTAGACTTGCAAGTGCTTTCTCAGTAGCCTAGAGAACATAAGTAAAATGTAATGTTCACGTTTTTTTTACTTGATGTGATGCAGGGGTGCAGAAAAAATGGTCAATACCTTGACTTTAGCCTCGTCCCTTGTTAATCCAGTTTCTCTAGAGAAAACTTGTCCGTTTATTTCCACCTGCAACACATAAACAAAAGCAAACAATAAGAACTCTTTGAACACATAGTTTGATTAACTTGATTTGATGATGTATTGAAAAATGGCAAACCTGAGCATATGCTTCATCTCTCTGCAGGCCGACGAAAATGAGTAAGAACAACCTAACAGAAATTAAATGACTTGCTAGAAAAAAAAAATTAAATGGCTTCTCCAACCTAGACTGAAATTTGGGAAATTAGGGTTTGGAATCGAAATAGGCCTACCCCTTCAGCTTAAGCGCGGTCTTGTGGATGGATAGGTAGCGGCGAGGGGGGCCTGGGGAATAGAGCGGTGCTGGAGGATCCTCTTAAGAACCCAGAGTCTTTAGGATCGGTAGATCTAGAGATTGAGAGAGAATGACAGAAGAGAGATGGAGACAGATCTCGAAGTGAAGGGGGATGAAGAAGAAGAAGAAGGGAGAAGGGAGACTGAGAGAGCAAACCGAGAGGGATATCAAACGGAGGGCGCTCAATCTCCTGGCGTAGCTCCACGCTTTCCATCTGTGAGCTCTCTGTACAAATACAACAAAAAGAGGCGATTCCGCTGCTCTGACTTCGCACACTCGACCAAAAAACTTTAACTCTGCGAGAAATCAATGGAGGCCTGAAGGAGAGCGAAAGACAAGGGAATCGGCGGCTAAGTGAGAGATGAGAGCGACCAGATAGAGAGGAGAGACGAGATCGGGGCGAGAGAAGATAGGGTTTTGTTTCACAAGTGGTCGGGTTTCCTTTGCGGGTTTTGAAATTAATTAAAAATTTCAACTCCGCGCTTTGCGAAGAAGTAGACATATTAGCCACGGCAGCTCCTACCGTTGCTAGTAGGGGTGGCAAAATCGACCCAATAGTTACGGCGACCTTTGCCGAAGCTACCGTTGGTGGCAAAAGGTACCAATTGCCACGGTAAGCCCTTGCCGAAGCTAGATAACGTGGCAAATTTTTTTTTTTTGGTAGTGGTGTCAACACCCACCCCACACAACTCTTGCGCAATATCTCATAATGTTCATTAGACAGATGACTTTTGATGAGATCACAAACATCAGGATAAGAATATCTGTTTGATCTAGAACGGAACCACTCATTTTCAGGAATACAATAAGCAATGTTCTGTTTAAACACAAACAAAAATATCAAACAGAAATACATGTCAGGATGAGTAAACAACACTTGATAACAGACGGGAAAAAAAAATTCAATATCTAAAAAACTCACATCAAATTTCCTTCTGTATCTGACTAAATCAGTAGATGAACCCGATAAAATAATCAAAAGAGGAAGAACGATGTCAGCACATACAAATCATCAGTAGAAATCGCACATTTGCTTATATGAACACGAACAACACTGACGCATTTGCTAATACAAAAACAAACAACACTAAAACAACACAAATTCGGCAAAGTAGATAAAAAAACCTACATAAACCGCACCAAAACAAACCCTAACCAACAAGAAAAACGGTAAAAGCAAAATCAAAACCTGAACCAACGACGATTTCCGCCATATAAGCAATTATGATAACAAATTGCAATAATCGACCACAAAAACACTCCTTTAACAATGATTGAGTCAAAAATTGCAAGGAAAAGCACGGAGAAGAGAAACGGGGTTGAAGGACGACGAATAAACGGTCTAATAGAAGGAAGGGTGTTTTCGTAATATAAATTTTTGAAATTAGAAGAATGGACATTCTACCCATTTTTACAAAAACTAGGACACTCCTCAAATTAGAGCGAAAATTGCGCCTTCGGCACAAATTTTCTAATTTTTTATTCTCAAATTTATATGAATTATAAATTATTTTAGCTTAAAATAAATTTGTGTAATACCAAATATAACACAATACGTAAAAGTTTATATTACGAAAAGAAATGAGACGATCACCTGCTAGTTAAAATGCCATCGGAGAGTAAAACTCCTCTAGTATCATCCCTAGAAAGAAATGAGAGGTTCACCGGACAGTGACTTAAATAGAAAGACCCAAACGGGAAAGAGAAAGCAAAGCTAGCTAGACCATTAGCGAGACTGTTGGCCTCACGGTAGACGTGTCGGAGCTGGAGATCCCAGTTCCTATAAAGGAAGCCATGGAAAGTATTTACCAGGCTAGCACACGAGTGCGTCGACTTGATTGGCTTCGAAAGAATCTCCACTGCTCTCATAGAATCAGACTCGCAGATCACCTTCTTAGCTCCATGGTTCCACACCATCTCCAAGCCTTTGGCTATCCCCCACAGCTCGGCCTCCACCACCGAGCAGCAGCCAATGTTGTGAACAAAACCAGAGATCCAAACCCCTTTCTCATTACGAAGCACTCCACCTGCAGCAGCAGTCCCTGACTTCTTCACAACACCATCGACATTCAGTTTTAGCCATCCCGGGGAAGGCGTGCACCATCTAGTCGCAAGGTGTTTCCTCTCCTTCGCTTTCAAAGCTCCAAAGATGTTCTCCCTTGCCAAAATGTAGCTCTTTGCAAGGGTCCAACAGCTTACGTTGCCCCTCAACCACGCAGCGAACGGAAGGGCGAAGAAATCATCCTCCCGTCCGGCGCCTTCAACCTGCAACCAAAAATTCTTCACAAACGCGCAATCTCTGAAGAGATGGATAAGAGATTCGCAACTACTATGACAGATAAGACATAAGTCAGAATTACCTATATGTCTTCTTGCTCTCTCCGCGTTCGTTAGGACTCCTCCATTGCTCACTAGCCACAGGAACGCACGAGTCCTCTCATTGATGTTTAACTTCCAGATTTTGGCAACAAAGGAGCTATCGGACGTATGATAAGACTTAACTTTGCAGATCGCCGAGTACCCAGTTTTAATCGAATAATCACCATCGCTACTTCCTGGGCAGAAGATGCGCAAAGCCGGCCCAACCCCAGGCCCTGTCATCCGCCCAGAAATCGTTCACCATTTGTTCAGACAGAGCCTCCGTCCCTTCCCCAATCACCAACTCGCTCAACGGCACGTCCTCAATCCAAGCATCCTCCCAAAACCGGACACTAGTATCATCCCCCAATCGCCACTTAATGTTCGGTTTGATTACAGTGCTAGTCGCCTTAGTGATGCCTTTCCAGATAATCGATGCCCCGGCTGACTTCCCAAGCTGTTTGGACGCATACTTGTTGACAAGGAGATCAGCCCACTGCCCTTCCTCGCCACTCAAGAGCCTCCATCCAAGCTTGGCTACAAGAGCTAAGTTCACATCAACCATCTTCTTAATGCCGAGATCCCCCAACTCTCTAGGTTTGGCCACAACATCCCATGAAACCTTATGCATACGCCTCTTCTCAGGCATGGAACCCCAAATAAAATTCCGACAGCACTTGTCCATGCTCTTGCTCACGCTGTCCGGGAGAATCATAGTAGACATGGTATACACCAGTAAGGTATTAAGGACCGACCTCACCAAGGTAACTCTCCCTGCAAAGCTCAACATATTCGCTTTCCATCCCGCCAGTTTGGTGTTGAATTTATCCAGAATCGGGGCAAAATTCGTTCTCAAAACTCTCTTATTCAAAATAGGTATCCCCAAGTAGTTACCCAAGTCGTTTGAAACCTCAATGCCGCTGGATCGTTGAATCCTCCCCTTCAAGTTATCGTTGACATTCCGGGAAACAAACAATTTGGACTTGCTTGGACTGACTCTAAGGCCCGAGTGTCCACAGAATTGCTCAATACAGCGTTTCACGACCTTGATCTGCGCAATCGATGCTTCAGAGAACACGAGGATGTCATCGGCGAAGAATAGGTGAGACAGCTTAGGTCCCCCTCTAGCAATACTAATGGACTTCCACTCTCCATCTTCAACAGCTTCATCAATAAGGTGTCCCAATCTTTCCATACATAAAATAAATATGTAAGGCGAGATTGGGTCACCTTTCTAGATTCCCCGAGAAGGGATGAACTGTTCCGAAACTTCCCCATTCCAGAGGACATGCATTCTCGGCGAACGAACGCAGGCCATGATTCTATCAATCCAGAACCTCGGCATACCAGTACAACTAAGAGTGTCCTCAATGAAGTCCCAACTAAGCCTATCGTAGGCTTTCTCGAGGTCCAATTTGAGGCACATCCAACCCTTAGCGCCCTGCTTCCTATTCATCGAGTGAACCACTTCCGGGGAATAACAATATTATCCGATATAAACCTTCTCGAGATGAAACTACCTTGCATAGGCCCCACAAGCCTTGTCATGAGGGGCTGCATTCTGGTTGTCATAACTTTCGAGGTGGATTTATAAAGGACGTTGCAGAGACTAATAGGACGAAACTGGTTCATAGCTTCCGACTTCCCAACTTTCGGCAAAAGAACGATAAGAGTATCAATGACACCAGTGGGGAGGGTTGAAGAATAAAAAAACTCTTTAATAAACCTAGATGCGGATTCGCCCATCGTACTCCAGCACTTCTGAAAGAAGCCAGGCTGGAAACCATCGATCCCGGACACTTTCATCGCTCCCATGCTACAAAAAGCTTTATGAATCTCAACCTCGAACACCTCCCTGTGCATATCAACCCACTCCGAGTCCTGCAGCTGCGGAAAACAAGCAATCAAGGGCTCCAGTTGCCCCTCATACAATTCCCACCTATAGAGATTAGTGAAGAACTTCACAGCCAAGTCTTCCAACTTCTTCTTATCCTCAATCCAACGGTTATCCTCCGCCCTCATCCCCTCCACTCTGTTACGGTTTCTTCTAATAGTCGTTGAGGTATGGAAGAATTTAGTATTTCGATCCCCGAGAACTAGCCACTTCTCCCGGGATTTTTAAAACCAAAGGATTTCCTCCTGCTCTAGCGTGGTGTCCAACGACGCCCTTACGTTGGCTTCCCAAGAGATCGCCTCAGGCGTTGGGTCCTTCATAAGCTTCCTCTGAGCATCATCAAGAGCCTTTGTAAGGGCACCCTTACGCCCTTGTATGAGACCGAAAACCTCTCTGTTCCACTTAGAAAGATCAATACGCAGTTTCTCCAAAGCCCCTGGCGTCGGACAATTCATCCTCCATTTAGAATCCATGAAAGCAGGGAAACTCTCATGGGTCATCTTGGCCACTTCGAAACGGAAAGGGCGCCGCTTCTTGTTCTTAAGAATAATTGGATTCAACTCTAATAACAAGGGACAGTGATCTGACGAATACCTCGACAGATGGCGGACTCTGGCCTCCGGCCACTGTAGCCTTCCTTTGCAGTTTATAAGAGCCCTATCAAGTCTTTTAGAAATAACCTTACCTCCTGTGCAAATTTTACTCCAAGTATAATCTTGACCCGTGAATCCCATGCCTATAAGACTGGCCTTGCTAATCAGCTCTCGGAAGATGGGTGAATCACGGTGCATAGCCCTTGAGCCACCAGTAGTCTCGTCAGAACCCAAAATGCAATTGAAATCTCCTCTCACCACTAGAGGACCAGAGATGGAATCAAGCGTGGATTAGAGCGTCGACCAGAAAGAAACACGCCTATCAGCCATAGGGGGAGCATACACCGCAACGAGATGAGTCCTAGACGACCCTGTTAACCAGGAGGCGTGGATGAAATGATCAGCTTTCTGGACGACATATATATCACACTTCTCCTTATCCCAAAGCAACCAAACCCCTCCAGCAAATCCGGAGGCCTCAATGCGAGAACAGCCCGTGAAATTAAGCTTATCGCACGCCTTCTTTGCGTCCTCGCCAGAAATCCGAGTTTCAAAGAGTGCGAGGATATTGATAGCACAATGATTTCTGACATACCGAATCGCTCTCCCAAAGCTTTTCTTACCCGCACCGAAGCAATTGCAGAAAAGAATGTTAATCGAGTTTGTATTATTCATCAGGAAAAACAAAAGGAATGCAGAAACAATTAAAAGGGGGTTTAGGATTGTTGATCGGTAGCGGAAATTCTCTCCGCCCCACTGGCGATTTGCTCTCCATAATATGAATTGCTGGTCTCCGCACCGTCCTTGCCAGTCCTCTTTGCCCAGAATTTCCCGAATATTGGCACCGATGGGTCTGAATACTCCTTATTGAACACGTCCGACGCCCATTTGGCCTTCTCGAGCGCTTCAGGGTTAGCGGCGGTAACCTCCGGCACCCTTTGCTCAGCTCTGGGCCTTTTCTTTGGGACATCCACCTCCATTCGGATATTTTGGCCCGCATCCTTACCCACTGGCCCTCTTCTCGCTTTGATTTTGGGCTTGGCCACCTTCTTAGCCCCAGTCTTGGATTTACCAAGGTTATCAATAAGCCTCTCGTTATATCCAGTAGAAAACTTACTTGGGCATACCTCCTCATTTTCCTTGCTCGACCCATTCTTTTTCGGTCCAGCTATGGGACTGGCCTCCATATTCTTTCCTTTACTGACCAGGCCCAAATCCGGTTGGGGCTGAGACCTTTTTTCCCCATAACCTTCCGATTTATTCTTATTACTCATAGCGCCGTTATTCTCCTCGAGTGTCCCGACCTGGTTATTACTACGATTCTTCTCCCTATGCTCTCCTTTGCTTTTCCCAACCTCAACAGTTGGCTCTCTTCTCCATGGCACGTGTGGGTTCTGCTGATGGCGCTTTATCTGCTCTTGATTCACCGGCGCCGTCATCGGATGGCTAGATCTCGCATTCCCGGGCTTTTTCCGACGATTAACCACCATCCACGGTCCGTGGTTCTCCTCTCCTCCTTCCGTGTTGCACCCCGACGCCTGCTCCTCCGGGGACAGAGACATACCTGCCGAAGACCCCTTTTCCTCGCCATTGGCCTTCTTCTCCACCTCCACCATCGCAAACTGACACTTAGCTTTCAAGTACCCATTGCGCCCGCATCCAAAACAAATATTAGGGATTCCTTCGTACTCCAACTTATACCTAACACCATTGATTGATGTTAATCGTTCCTTTGAGCGGTTCCTCGAGGTTCACTTCGACGTAGACCCTCGTAAAATTCCCCCGATTGGTGTAGATGGTTCGGTGATGCACTCTAATTGGCATGCCTAATCTTCGGCGACCTTCATAAGGACATCTTCTTGGTAAAAGATGAGCGGGAGATCAAGAACTCTAATCCAGGTAGGCGGTGTTTGAATAGCTTCAGACGGCTTAAAATCCGGCGACCACAACTTGATGATGAGGCACCTCCCGAACACCGACTAGGGTCCCCCTGTAAGGATTCTCAGACAATCCTCCTTGTTTTCTCCAGTCTCACCAGGAAGTTTCCTTGAGGGAGATCTATCACTTGGAACTTCCCGCATTCGTTCCACAACTCTCTCAGTTTCCTCTCCATCACGTAGAGCGGTATCTTTTGCCCTAGCATCCTTATTATCAAGGAGTTCTCCCACACCCCCGCCAAGGTAGATAACACCTCTTGCTGCACGACAATGGCGGGTTCCCCCTTAGGTCCTTGCGGGAAGGTGATCGAGATTCTGTCCCTAATCAGGTCTTCTCGGATTCCGGTTCTTTTTTGCGATGTTCCAACTAACATCACTCTATCCCTCCAAGATAGGGGAGCCACCGGCGACTCCTTCTGCTCTTGATCGCGCTTTACTTCCTTCTCCTCACCCGGATCACCCGGCGGCGGAAGGGGGGGCAGGGATGGGATCTGTTTGCATCTCATCGGCGTTGTTCTCCTTCTCTCTAGAAACGCTCTCTTCCATTAGTGTGTTTTTTAACTTTACTCCCAAAACTGTGCAATTGATGCTTTCCTTTTTGCTGTATGCATTTAGGAGATTTTTAGTTATCCTAAATTCATGAAATTCGATCGTTTCCATTTGAATTAGTAGCAGATTTATCACTTCTGGTTCCAGTACGTTTTGCCTAAATTTTGCTAGAAACACGCGTGATGGTCACGAATTTAGTCACAGAAGTAGCCACGGAAATACCCTCGAAAAACCTTACCAACGAAATCAGCCTCTAATTTAACCTCTAATCCAAATTCGACCTAATAAACGTGAGGCTAAATTTGGTTACGAAAAATTAGCCTCGAAATGTTTATTCGATGTTAAATTAGCCCAGAAGTTTGCTTTGAGGGTAATTTTCGTAACTTTGAGCTCAACGCATTTAGCTTCGAATTTAGACTCAAATAAATTTCGAGATACTAATCGAAGTTTAAGTTTTCGATGCTAAACAATACTATCGAATGTTGACCTCGAATTTTGAGACTATTCGAAGTATAAGTTTTCGTAACCTTTGAGGCTATTAACCAATTTTTTCTAATGCATTTCATTTTTCTTTCTTTTTTCATAATTTTAATTCAAGCTATTGTTTGCATTAAATAACAATAAAATTAGCCTTCAAGTTACCCTACTATGTGGTTTCCCATTTAAATACCTTGATTTTGCCCTCAAATTTTCCCTCAGATTTGCCCTCCATGTCCGTCTTAAACTAGAACATATATATAGCCTCGAAACAAAGCATTTGAGACTATAATAGACGCTACTAGCTTCGAATTTACCATCAAGTTCTTACTTTTGAGGCTATTCACCAATTATTTTCCCATACATTTCGCTTTCTTCTCTTTTTCATAATTTTAATTCAAGATATTATTTTAAAATTTTGAAATTAAATCACATCATATAATATTTCTCAACACTCCATTTTAAGTTAGATATAACTACTTAAAAATAATAATTTAATTAAAAAAACTTAATAAATCTCTCACACACACATGAAAATATATGATTAAACATTCACCAAAAAAAAAGGATGATATGCTAGCTTCCCGATTTATGTGATTGATCGATTGTCACAAACCTCAAACATGCAAAAGCTTCATACACCAAAAAAGGTGAAATCGCTCACCCGGGCGCCCCCCACCCCCGGCCCGACGGAGATTGTGAGAGGATGTAAATCACGGTGACTCAACCGGTAACAAGGGTTTGGGACTAGTGTGTCCACTGCGCATAAGGAGCCCTCCTCATTTGAGAGATTGCTCCTACTCTGCCGCTGGAACAAGCAAAAGCTTCAAATCTTACTCATGGGAGGGCAAGAGAACCAAATCTTATTTTGAGAATATTGACAAAAGAAGAGAATGAAGATGTTTGGATTGGTGGGTTTTGAGTGTATGGATGATGAAGTTGTAGATTGAAATGGGTAAGAGTAAGTGTGGAAGATTGAAAAACAAATGTGGATGGGAAAGTAGAGCGTAACATTAAATGAGGATGGTGTGCTATAGTCTCGAAGTTAGCCTCGTTTTTCCTCTCAAATATTCACACCACATTTTTTGCCTCAAAAATGGTTACGATGTTACCCTCAAATTCAGTACTCAAGTACTAACATCGAACTTAACCTCGGAAATGAAATTAGTTGCTAAACTACACACGAACATAGCATCTAAAATAGCCTTAAAGTTACTTCGAGGCTAATCACCCTCGAATTAGACCTCGGAGATGGCCATGAAAATTCATCGTTGTTATATGGACTCAAAGAAAGCCTCGAATTTGTATTTGTTACCAAATGGTCTCGAAATTTAGCATCGAGAATATTTTGATTCTACGTTGCATCGAAAAACATTTTCGAGTGTATAATCGAGGGTAAGAGCCTCGAATTTAACCTCGATCGAAATATTTCGAGGCCAACGATTCGTAGCAATCTCGCGTGCTCTAGCAGTGTTACTCTTAGGTTTGTTCTGATCGCATTTTCGCTTCGTCTTACGTGTCCTTTCTTGCTAGTTGCTACCTACATTTGTGATTTCTCAATTACATTTTTTTTTTTTTTGCATTTTAAAGAGATTTTGGTGTATATAATTACATAAATTCAAAAAAATCACTTCAATTGACTATTAAAGAGATTTTAAAGAGGTTTGTTCTGATAGCATTTCGCTTTTTATTACGCCTTGGCCAATTTCAAACGGAGGCGGAGTTGGGTTCGGCGGGTCGCCGGTGGCTGCCAGGCATGCCGTTTGGGACTGCGGGAGCGCTCTCTCTTGTCCATCTTTTTTTTAAAAAGGTACAACAAGATAATAACATCATAAAGATTCAACTTGTTGGATAACATTAGGGTATAAACCACCGCACAAATCTCGGTAGAAATCATAGAATATAACACAGAACACAGTAATTGAAGGAAGGAGTGTCAGTAGAAAGATATTTGTCTGTTACAATATAAGTGATTGAAGGAATTTAGGAGTGTCAATTAAAACATGACTACATGAGCAAATATGTAATTAAAGGAAAAATAGTACAATCAACAAAACAAAAACTTGATGAGTATATTTACGGAAAAAAAAACCAAAAAGGTACATTTAGCTAATTTAGCTCGAAAAAAGAAATAATTTGCGTCATAGATCATTTTTCCCGTTCAAATTGGAATACCGAATACTGTCCACCCATTTATTTGATTTGCAAAAAGTTCATCTCCTAAATTAACTTAATTCCTCTCTCTCCCAAGTCAGCCCCGCCTCTCTCTCTCTCTCTTAATTAGAATCCTTTATTTGATTTGCAAAAAAGTTCATCTCCTAAATTAACCTAATTCCTCTCTCTCCCATGTCAGCCCCGCCTCTCTCTCTCTCTCAATTAGAATCCTTTATTTGATTTGCAAAAAAGTTCATCTCCTAAATTATTCCTCCCTCTCTCCCATGTCAGCCATGCCTCTCTCTCACACACAATTAGAATCCAATCTCGAATCTAAAGATGAAATTTGCTTGCAAGGCACATTTCTATGCCTAAGTTAATAAACTATCTGCGTTTGTGACTAAATTAGATAAATGTTCATCCTATTATAACCCTAATTCGATTAACACTATCGCTTCCTCCCTCCTTCATATCTATCTCCTCCTCCTTCTCCTCATTTCTCTCACCTGCATCTCCGTCTCCTCCTTTCTCTGACAGCCGATTCCGATTTTGACGGTCTCTCGACCGAATCCTCTGCCTACCTGTCGCCTAGGACGAACCTCTAGCAACGGAGCAGGTAGCAGCAGAAGACCGAGTTCAATTCCCCTCCATTACGCCGTCCGAAATTCACTGAAACGGTTATCATGAGAGGCCAGCGAAGGGTAAGAAAAGGGAGCAAATCGGTGAGCATGCTGACGAGAGTGATTGCGGTGCTCAACGAGATATACGACCAGACGGAGATCGAAAAGCTGCAGCAGATCGATGGTGGAGATGGAGAAGCGAAGGATTCCATCTCTCTGATCCTTCAATGCATTCCCGTAATCAAGTGCAACGATGGTGATAGTCGTATCAATGAGCGTCCATACATCCACACTTGAACTCTCAAAAACTGCTCGAGCATCGTCCAAATCCATCGCCTAGACTGACACTAAAGCTACAACCACGAATCGAAGCAAACTAATTATAAACTAAATCTAAGATGAAAACTCTGGTAGAAATGGGACAAGATAGAAAAAAGACGATCTACAAATGCGTTTGAGCCTCCCAGCAAAGAGAATTAATCGACAAAGATGAAACTTGGCAATCAACCAGATAGAAAAAAGACGATCTACAAATGCGTCTGAGCACACACTTATCGTACAAGACACGTAGACAGGAGGAGAAGCAAGCAAGCAGAAAAAGTTGTTCACAAAAAGAGCTATGGCTCTGTAATGGCGGCTCAGGGAGGACTCATTGTGAATTGAACCCCATATGGTGTCGGAGCTGGTACAACTCTTCAATGGAGACTAATCCAGACAAGGTGAGTCTTTCGATACAGAGATCATCCTACATATGGTCATATATGCTCGGAGATGTAATGATTTTTTTTTTCACATTAGCCAAAAAACCAAAAAAAATTGCAAAATAGCCAAAATTCCAAACTATTTTGGGATTTAGCCAAAGTCGTGTAAAGTCGCTGTTTGAAACAGTGACTTTACCTGGGTTTTTAAAAAAAATTAATATAATATGTAAGTCGCTGTTTCAAACAGCGACTTTCCCATATGTATTATTCTCCAATTGATTCGTCTTTAGTTAAAAAGGGAGAGTCGCTGTTACATATGTATTATTTTAACGTTTTACATTATTTTTCTTTATTTATTTTTTTTAAAAAATAAACTAGTAAGTCGCTATTTCAAATAACGACTTACATAAACCCGGGTTCTACTTTGGCTAAATCTCAAAATAGTTTGGGATTTTGGCCATTTTGCAAAAAAAAAAAAAAAAAAAAAAATCGGTTTTTTGGCTAATATGAAAAAAAATTCAGATGTAATTGCCTTAATTAAAGATGATTGAAGATTTTTTAAAATTAGTTATCGATGCTGTTTGCGGATGATTGCAATTGTACCGCCTGTGTCAATTATGCGAAAGTTAATTGTCTTTTAGGGAATGGAGGGACCAATTATTGTGTCGATTTGATTGATTTAAAGAATATTGACTTGAATTGGGAGTTGATGAACTATTAGTCATTTATCTGCAAGTTTGGGGGTCACTGAAAAATGAACTTATATAGGGACTTGAATCTATTTAGTTTGGCTACGGTGTGAATATGCGGTATTATCATAAGTTGGCTATTGTGGTAGACTGAATTTGGCTACTGTCATAATTTGGCTACTGTCAGCACTTTTAATCGTGTTCGAAATTTATCGGTGTCTGCATTTTTACTTTTATGACAATAAACATTTGTGTTTATATATATTTGTGGGTTTTATTATGTTAAATTGATGTTCATCGATGTGTTAGGTGATGTTTATTGTGTTTTCTTCATGAGCTTGAAAGAGTTTTGAAATAAGAAAATTGCTGACATGGGATGATCCGCTGATTTTGAGTGAGTTTGTTTGCAAATTGAATCACTATTAATTGTGTCATCAATTTGCTTTCTCTTCCTTTTTTTGTTTTTTGCTACTTGGTTCTGAAGTGTTGACACAAATTAAATGTTCATATGACTAACTAAATGCGCCTAATGTGTTTGATAAATTGCTTAGGATTTGAGTTTATTTAAGTTTAGGCTTAGGATTTAAGAAGTGCTTACACAAATTATGTATTCACGTTACATTATTAGATATCCAAAACATAATGTTATATTTGCATAACATAGTGTTATAACTACAAAAACATTAAAGTATTTCGCACAACAAAAAGTTATGTTTGAACAACTAAAAGTTATATTTGCACAGTGGGGCTTTGTTCTTGCACTAGTGAATTCCCAATCTATCTATATAAACTCTTAATTTAGAAGAGTTTAGGGTGATGTGTCAATTTTAGAGGCATTTTAGGAGATTTAACTAATCTTTTTTCTTTTTTTTTTCCATTTTTCTTTGATTTTCATTATTTGTATTTTTTCTTATTTTTTCTTTAATTCTCTTTTTTCTTTAATTTTACTAACTATTGGGCTTATTTCAAAACATTGAATTCAATCTAATATAAGTATAACTATTGGGCTTAATCTAATTTATTTACTAACTATCTATATAAACTCTTAATTTTAGAAGAGTTTAGGGTGATGTGTCAATCTTAGAGGCATTTTAGGAGATTTAACTAATCTTTTTTTTTCCATTTTTCTTTGATTTTCATTATTTGTATTTTTTCTTATTTTTCCTTTAATTCTCTTTTGTCTTTAATTTTACTAACTACTAGTTATATTTTACCCGCACTCTTGTGCGGTTGATTAATTTATTTTATTATATTAAACATATTTAAATTATTTTCTTTATTAAATTATGAAGGTTTGAATAGTTTATTTGAAATCCTTATAATTATAAAGGCTTTAAATGATCATAGATTAAATTAAAATTATGCTAAGCATCTATGTCATTTGATATATTTTTTAAGGGGTCAATTAAAACTAAAATTTAACCGAAGTTTGGGAGCCATTTGGTTAAAATCAATATACAAATGTAAATAATTATTGTTGATTATAATAAGATTTTATAATGAACCAATATATGGATAATTACAGTCGATATATATATATATATATATATATATATATATATATATATATATATATATATATATATTTATCAAAAAAGAGATATACTATCAAAACGATATTTTTCCTTTTAAATAAGGGTTAGATTACACCATGAATTGACATATATTAGTAAGATAGATGTTTGCTCAAAAAAAAAGTAAGATAGATGTTATATTATGCTATATTTTTTAATTTCTTTTGAGAATAATAAAATCTCATGTAATATTTGAATGTTATGTAAAATTTATTTGGTTAAATAATACTTACATCGATTCATATGTATACTAATTTTCATGTATAAGTTCATATTATAAACCTAGTTTGTAAATTTTATTCCGTACAACTAATAAATTTATTCAAAAGCATAAAAATAGCTAAGAGTTATGAAACAGAATTAATGCACTTTAAAGATGATAATAAAATAAATCTAGTTAATATGAACTTATATGTAATACGGTAAAGATTAAAACAAAACTAATTAATTTGGGGTGGAAGATTTATTGTCATCCGAAATCGGTTAGTTTAGATTTTTTTCATTTATATTTAAAATATCAATTAAAGTGGATACATAACACATCGATAAATAAGATTAAATCGTTGTATATGACATGGCTAAAATTTATTGGATACTCATTAATTGACGTGTCAAATACCCGAATCAAAATGCACCAGAAACCGACATGTAAGCTAATCGCACCAGAGCCCGCCACATAGGATTTCCACGCCTCTGTTTTAGTATTATACTAGTATATGTACCCGTGCTCTTGCACGACATTTTTTTTACTTTTATATTCTCGCATGATATTTTTTAAACAAAATCTAGTGATAAATTTGATATTTACTTTTAAATGATATTAATATTAAATTTAGATTGTTATTATAAAAGTTAACATAATTTGGATAAAATATTATTCAAATTTAATCTTATTATTTTCAATCGATAATATATTTTATCATAAATTAGATTGGTGATTGATCATATATGATTAATTAATTAACTAATAAGACTTACTTTATAATTTATAAAAATAAAATCATTCTAATATGAGTTATGAGTTCAAGTGATATTTTTTGAAGTGAAAATTTTAAAGCCTAACTTTTTAACGTGAATTTAATTTATAGCATATATATTGATTAAGAACATGTATGTGTATTATATTCTTATTACTGTATTAGATACATCATATATTCATATATCTAAAATAATCCATTTATTAAATAATGAAATCTTATCATTAAATAACTTATTTAAAATGATAGATGTTTTAATCAATTAAAATATAAGGTTGAATATTTATTCAAAAAACGAAAACTTAATGACTAAATTATTTATAATATATTGGAAAGAAAAATGAAAATATTTAATTTGCATTGAGGTAAAATTATAATACAGGTAATCATGGACTAATATTTGATTTACCAACCTATTTTTTAATTTATTTATCTCCTTTATAGTATAATCTTTCACCAATAATCTAATAAAATTATCATAAAATCTTAAAATACCTTTAAAAAATCTAATATAATAAAAACATTTTTTTGTGAAGAAAGTGATGTATCTCTATAAAATCAAAGATCGACTTTTTTTGTTAACTGTTATAACACTCTAGTTGAAAGCAAGGCTTTCAACGGAGTTTAAAAAAATTATGTACTGTTTCTATATTAGTTACAAAGTTAAATAATATTCACAAATAAAAATTGAAAAATATTAATAATTCAAGGTGAATTATTTATAAAATAACTAAAAATAAAATGATATGTTTTGTAACCATCTAAGATATGATACTTAAGATATGATTTTTGTAGATAAAATATTTTAAAAATAAATCAAGGTAAAATGATAGATTTTGTAACCACTTAAAATATAAAACATTAATAAAAAATATTATAAAATAACTCCTGCTAAAATGATAGATTTTGATATTTGTAGATAAAATATTTTTAAAATAACTCAAGATAAAAAGATAGATTTGTAACCACTTAAAATATAAAACATTAATACAAAAAATTGCAAAATAACTCATGCTAAAATGATAGATTTTGATGACACGTAGATAAAAAGATTAGGTTATGACATAACTTAAATTTATTAGATATCCCGTAATTGACGTGTGTTGATTATAATTGACGTGTGTTGATTATGTATGACACTTATATGATTTCCTGGCATAGGGGACTCACAAGCTATATAATAATATTAATATTGAATGATTACTATATCTAAAGAATCAAATACTGAACAAATTATAACCTTCTTTCTTTTTTTTTTGGTCAGAAAGGCGGGCTAATGCCCGTAGATAATTATTATTTAAATAATGTTGAAAGGTTCCATAGAAGTAGCAGCAATAGAGAAAGACTTAATTAAAGCAGCAATGCAGTCTGGTGGTTCTTCAAATTCAGCGTAACTGTGCTCGAATGACATAGCCCATTGAGCAAGCCGGTCAGCTGAGACATTGGCCTCCCGACGGACGTTGTAGATCTTCACCTCCCATCCACTTTCCTCGAGGAGCCGACGGCTCTCTTCTATGAGATAGAAATCCGGGTGATGTCGAGGTGTTGGTGCGCTTAGGAGCTGGCAAGCCACCTCGGAGTCGGATTCAACTATTAGCTTAGTTGCTCCCAGTATTCTTCCCAGCTTCAGTCCATGCTGAATTGCGAGTATCTCCGCCCTTAGGGCCGTGCAAATACCACAGGTGAAGGTGAATGCCTTCAAGAAAGTACCTTCGTGGTTGCGGAAGACTCCCCCCCCCCCCACCCGCGGGGCCTGGATTTCCTTTGGAGGCGCCGTCTGTGTTCAGCTTCATCCAATCGACGGGAGGAGGAGTCCAGATTGCTTGTGACACTCTCGGTTTACTCGGCGCACCAGTGGGAAGCGAAGATTGGTGCCTGGTTGAGGAGTATTCCCTTGTCAAGGATACAGCCCTGCTCGCCAACCCTTTGTGTTCCTCGAGACCTTAATGGACAAGTCGATTCCGACATTTCCATGTTTGCCATAGCATATTAACAAAAATTGCCGCCCAGCCATCTTCCTTCTTTACATTCTCAAACACCCAAGTTTTAATGTCCGCCTCTGAAAAGAAATCAGGCCTATGGGTGTTTCTCAAGAGCCATGCCCACTCCGACTTGATCACCGGGCAGTCACGCAGTAAATGGAGGCCAGTTTCCGCATATGAGCATCGCGGGCAAGCCGATGAGCTGGACAGGTGGCGTCTGACTCTGTTATGGTTTGAGAGGAAGGCATCATGGGCCACCAAAAAGGCAAACGATCGGGCGCGCTGTTGCACTGGAACCTTCCACAGGTGGTTCCAATTCCTGTCATAAGCGCTGTCCGACCTTTCTTCTCTCAAGCAATGAAGGGCTGATTTTATGGAGAATTCCCCTGACTGACTTGGACCCCAGAATAATCTGTCCTGAGCCAATGGGTCCTGGGTGAGGTAAACTGATTGGAGTTTCAACCGGATGTCCGCAGGGAGGTATCGGGCGAGCACTGGCCAATTCTAGGAAGCATTTTGCCAAAGCTCAGCTACTGTGGCTCCGCTCAGATTCTCCGGAATGTCTTCAGTGGCTAGATCGATGAGAGGCGATCCACCCAGCCAAGGATGCATCCAGAAGAGAGTGGAATTTCCATTACCTACAGCTGATCTCAGATTTGGAGTGAGTAGTTGGGCGCCGTGAACGATGCTTCTCCATGTACGCGACGACCCCGATTTCTTCTCGAACATGTCTATATCACACCGGCCATGGCAATACTTGGTCCTAACTATACGGCTCCAAAGCGCTTCCGGGGTCTGAATGAGCCTCCAGCTTAGCTTAGCCAAAGTTGCCTGGTTGGTTTCTTTCATCGGTCTCACCCCCAAGCCTCCTTCCGACGGTCTGCTCGTGACCATATTCCAATTTAGGAGGTGAATTCTTTTCCTCTCGGATGTCGAGCCCCAAATGAAGCCTCTAACCTTTTGATCGATAGCGTCACATACATTCTTTGGCACAAACGTCGACTGCATGACGTAGAGAGGTAGGCTCGTGAGTACAGCTTTTGCAAGAGTAACTCGACCGGCAAAAGAGAGGGTTCGAGCTTGCCAACTTTGCAACCGAGATGTGACTTTGTCCACCAAATAACTGTACCTGTCCCTCGTCATCCTACCACATGATGTTGGTACCCCGAGGTAGTTTCCGAAATCTTGTGAAGTCGGAATTCCAAGGATCTGGCTGACTTTCTGCTTCATCTCCGCGGACACATTTCTGGAGAATAGGACACTACTTTTATTAAAGTTCACCTTTTCACCCGACATCCCACAAAATGTCTCAAGACAAGCCTTGATGGTCTCGCCCTGCTCCTCTGTCGCCTCCGCCAGCAGCACCAAATCATCAGCGAAGAATACATGCGAGAGCGGAATCCCTCCCACTTGCACCGGTTTCCAGGCCCCATTTCTCACAGCCCCATCGATGATGTGAGACAACCTCTCCATACAAAGAACAAAAAGGTACGGTGAGAGTGGATCGCCTTGCCGGATGCCCCGAGAGGGCGCGAAATTGTTCGTTTTCTCACCGTTCCACAGCAGCTCGACTTTCCCGATGGATTGGCACTTCATAATCACTTCGACTAACTTTGTGGGGAGCTGTATCTCTTCCAAGATCTCTTGGAGGAAGTCCCAACGAATTCTGTCATACGCCTTCTCCAAGTCGATTTTAATCATCATCCACTTGCGTCTGCGCCTCTTCGACATTGAATGTAGAACTTCTTGAATCACCACGACGTTGTCGATGATCTGTCTGCCCGGAATGAAGCTCGCTTGCATCGGCGAGACGAGATCGGGGAGGATAGGTTTCAGCCGGTTGACAATGACTTTTGTCGCTACTTTAAAAATGACATTAAGCAGCGAGATGGGTCTGAACTGAGCTGGATTTGCGGGGGCTGGGACCTTAGGTAGGAGCACCATCAGAGCATCGCTGATTCCGTCCGGGAAGACTGCGTCATTCAGCATGCTAAGAACCGTGGACGTGAACTGAGGGCCAATGATGTCCCAATTCCTCTGGTAAAAAATTGCTGGAAAACCATCGGGGCCTGGTGCTTTGTAAGGACCCATCTGTTTCAAAGTCTCCCATACCTCTTTCTCATTGAAAGGGATCAACAGGGACTCCGTGTGCTCATTCTTCAGAGGAGGGAATGTGACGCCACTGATATGCTGAGTGACTTGTTGACTCGGTTCGGCAGTGTATAAACCCCTAAAGAAAGTCAGTACCATCCGTCGTATATCCCTCGGATCAGTCACCCAATCGCCGTCAGAGTCCAACAAGGCCGTGGTACGATTAGCTCGCCTCCTTATGATCGTGGAGAGATGGTAGAATCTCGTGTTGCGATCGCCGTCGACAAGAAAATTGGCCCTCGACTTTTGGAACCAAAGTGCTTGCTCTTGAGCAAGGACAATTTGTAACTCCCGTCTAACCTCCCTTTCCAATCTTAAGTAGTGAGACGAGGCCCTCTCCGCCAGCTTCCGTTTGATTCCCTCTAGCCTCTTCCATAGCTTCCTTTTCCGTTTGAAGATGTTGCCATAAACATCACGGTTCCAAGCTGACAGATCATTCGCGAGGCAGTCCAGCGCCTCACAAGTTTCCACCTCTGTTTGCCATTGAGCTTGCACGAACTCGCGGAAGTCCTCATGTAGCATCCATGCTGCCTGGAACCGAAAGGGCCTGTCCATGCCATTGTCGGGGTTATGTTGCTCCAATCGGATTAACAGAGGAAGGTGATCCGAGTGCGGGGCGGTGAGATGGGTAACACTGGCCTCAGGGAAGCGAGCTTTCCAGTCTGTGCAACACAACAAGGCTCTATCCAGTCGGGCTGCCTTATAAGTCTCCGGGGTTCTCCCATAGGACCAAGTGAAGGGTATTCCCGTGAAGCCTAGATCAATCAGTTGGAGGTCTTCGATCTGCTGATTAAATCGATTAGATTCTCTGTTTGATCCCACCGATGAACCTGATCGCTCGTGCGGTCCAATGGTCGCGTTAAAATCCCCTGCAAGTAGCCAAGGCTTGTTGTTGGTTTGTGCAAATTATAACCTTCTTTCTGCTCACGGAGTACATGGTCGACGTTGAGGGCATCCGCATGAAGGTCTATCGAGTTTGTGGTTCAATTTGATCGATCCGTTTCATTATTTTAGGAACAGAGAGGTTGTGTATTTGAAAAATCAATTCTCTTTTGGTTATTATTTCATTTTTCGGGTTATAATTTTATCTGTTTTTTATTTTATTTTTTCAAATATTTAATTGAAATTTATACGATCAATTCTATTCCTGTAAAATCTATCTTTAAACTAATTTTAATATAACCTATTTGAAATCTTTGGATTTGAATATAAAAAAGTAGAACCGAATTTTTATTTAATAAATATAAAAAAATAGAAGCATATCTTAATCACTTAATTTGAAGATCTCTTTAACAGAAAATATATAAAATTGATTGAAATTACACATAGATAAATTGATTAGACAGTTGTATGACATGGATTAAATTGATTGGACACTCATTAATTGACGTGTGAAAAAAATCCGGTCAGAATGCACCAGAAAAAAACACGTAAGCAGATCGTACCATATCCCGCCACATAGGATTTCCACGCCTCTGTTTTAGTATTATATATTGATATTGATATTGATATTGATTGGGCTTATTTCAAAACATTGAATTCAATCTAATATAAGTATAACTATTGGGCTTAATCTAATTTATTTACTAACTAATTGGACTTAATTCAAAACATTGAATATAACTATTGATTATGACATGTCACATTTAAACAATGTTATAATGATATTGATATTATTATTACTGAGTAATTTAAAATATCTATATTTATGTATTATACTTTACATAAGATTTAAAAAAAAACTGAGATAATTATAAGATACATTTATTGTAAAGTTTTTTTTAATGATTTTTATCTTAACATTGGTTAATATTTTATAATATTTATATATAATATTTAATTTAAAAAAAACGCGTCATGGCGCGGGAATCGTACTAGTATAATGTTATTTTTGAACAACATAGTTTTTAGCAGAAACGTCAGTGAGGAGCAAAGGTGTGCCATCCGGAGGGCCACGAACATTAGGGAGGTGTCCAAACACGAACGGTATTTGGGGCTGCCAACCATGGCTGGGAGGTCAAAAAAGGTGATATTCCAGCAACTCAAGGAGCGGGTCTGGAAGAAGATGAAATGATGGAAAGAGAAGACGCTCTCGCCTCGAGAGTAGGGAAGAAGGTGCTGATCAAGGCCGTTGCACAGGCCATTCCAACCTATACTATCTCGTGCTTCATGCTTCCAGATGAGATGTGCAAAGAACTAGATCGAGATGCTCATGAGCAATTTCTGGTGGGAGGAGAAGGGAGGTAAGCAAATACGCATCGGATGAGCCGGTAGCGCATATGTGTAAGCCCAAGCGTGACGGTGGAATGGGTTTTAGGGACCTTGAATGTTTCAATTTGGCAATGCTAGCTCGACATGTTTGGAGATTGATCCAGGAACCTGAGTGCCTCTTGGCCCGGCTGTTAAAGGCCAAATATTACCCTTGGATGTCCCTGTTGGAGGCGCCGGTGGGTCGTCAACCGAGCTACACATGGAGAAGCTTGCTAGCGGAACGTGATGTGCTAAAAGAGGGGCTGACTTGGTGCGTTAGAAATGGCTTAGGAGTGAAGTGTTTGGGACGACAGATGGCTCTCGGGAACAACTAGTGGCCGAGTGCTTGGTAACTTCTATGGAGGTAAACCAGATATGAAGGTGATTGACTTGATAGATTGGGAATATGAGCGTTGGAGCGAGGAAGAGGTCCGATGACTGCTTCTACCAGGGGATGCAAAGAAGGTGTAGAGCATACGATTAGGCAGTGTGGATTCAAGTGACAGGCTCATCTGGAGGTTCATGAAGGATGGCTTGTTCTCGGTTCGATTGGCCTATCACATGATTCAGAGCCTAAAGGAAGATGGGAATGGGGGAGTTGGTCAGTCGGATTCGAGCGTGATCAAGAGAATGTGGAAGGCTCTCTACTGGAAGCTAAAGATGATGCCTAAAATTACCACCTTTGTGTGGAGAACAACAAAAGAAATATTGGCATGTAAAGGAAATTTGTACAATCGCAAGATGGTGTTAGACCCGCTATGTGAAATCTGTGGGCGAGTGGAGACAGGGTTTCATGCCCTCTTCGAGTGCCCACACGTCCGTGCACTATGGCGGCTACAGCATGCATTGGAAAAACGATGGAGCATGGGGAACTCGGTATTCGAAGCCTTCATGCTAGTGTTCACCAAAGGTAACGAGGAGAAGCGTTCATGCTTTGGTCAATGTTAGGCCCATTCATGATCCTTTATTCTTTTATGCTTCTGTTTTGCCTCAATTTGTATAATTGGACAGGTTATGTGGAGATGGTGAATAAAATTTGACTTGGTTTGACCTAAAAAAGAACCTGCTACAACAATTAACCCATGACATAAGGTATTTCTATCCAACAGTCCAAAGTAATTGTACATGTGTGAAATTCTTAGTCCCAAGTCCCAACCACTATTTTTATTTTTTCTTTTCTTAGAAAGATGTGTGAAGATAAATATAGTTAATTATATAGAACATGAATAGAAATTTGACCGATTGATGATATGATCATCAATCATCCTACAGAGAATATATTAACAATTAATTTAGTTACCTACGTACAACAATTCAATACTAAACGTTCCACAAAAATGAATGCAGGAACAAATTACTTAAAAAAGAAAATATATAGTTCCACAAAAATTGGATTGGAATAATAAATTCTCGGAGTATTGAATTGAATTCAAAAGTCAAACAAAAACTTCGGCTGATTAATTGGCGAGTGAGTGATGGAAGATAATTAACAATTCTTGGCCCTGCTTAAAACAAGTGACAAAATTGGCAAATTCTAAAATTAAACCAACGGATTTGAGGCCACCACTATGTGTATATATACACCTCGCCTTTCTCAATCCCATCATCATCACATTCACTAGAAATAAATTAAGTAGCATTCAGTTCAATTCATAGCCCAGTAGGCAGAATAAAATAGAAAACATGGAAAGAAAATCTAGTTTGATTCCTTTGGTAGTCCTTCTTTTCCAAGCATTTGTGTCTTTCTCGACCTCAAATGCTCAGGGCGCACCGGCCGCTGCCCCAGGCGCCGCCCCGGCTGCAGCAGCGGGTGCAGCTCCAGGTGGAGCACCCGACGGAGCACCAGGTGCCGCGCCCGCAGGAGCACCGGGTGGTACTATTGACATCACCACGCTCGGCGCAACAGCCGGTGGCGATGCTACTGATGTAAGTAATTACATTAAAATGTACACATTGAATTGAATTGAACTGAACTGAATTGAATCGAATCATATCGTATCTCAGGCTATGACGAAAGCGTGGACACAAGCGTGCGGGAGCACATCGCCGTCGAAGATTGTGGTGCCAAAAGGAAATTATAGTTTGGGAACGATGGATTTTGCCGGGCCGTGCAAAGCCCCGATCTGCATCGAGATGTCGGGGAACTTCGAAGCCCCCAAGGATGTGGCTTCCTTCAAGGGGAAGGACACATGGATACAGATCGAGCAGGTGGACGCCTTGACCATCAAGGGAGTGGACGGCGGCGGTGTTTTCGACGGCAACGGCGAGGACGGATGGAAGCTCAACGACTGCCAGAAGACCAACAATTGTGGAACCCTTCCTTACAATTTTAGGTTCTTCTTTGTGAACGATACACTGCTCGACGGCATAACCTCATTAGACAGCAAGATGTTCCACATGAACTTGATCAACGTCTACAACTTCACCGTGCAAAATGTGAAGGTCATAGCCCCAGAAGAAGCCCAAAACACCGACGGAATCCATCTCGGTCGGTGCTCCGGTGTCAGGATAATCGACACCTCCATCGGGACCGGAGACGATTGCATTTCGATCGGGGATGGCACCAAGAACCTGACCGTCGAGGGGGTGCATTGCGGCCCAGGCCACGGCATCAGCGTCGGAAGCCTTGGGAGGTACGACAACGAGGAGTCCGTCGAAGACATCAGCGTTACCAACTGCAGCTTCAAGAACACCCAAAACGGGGTCAGGATCAAGAGTTGGCTCAACTCCAAACCATGCTCCGCCAGCAAGATGCACTTCAAGGACATCACCATGGACAACGTCACCTACCCGATCCTCGTCGACCAGGCCTATTGCCCCTCCGCCCATTGTGATGCCTCCGTACGTACATTAACTATTACTTACTTACTTACTCGTCATATATCTATCTATCTATCTATATATTCGTCATATGTATGCGCAGTCGCCATCGAAGGTGAAGATTAGCGACGTTTTCTTCACAAACATCAAAGGAACCGGGAACGACCCATCGGTGATGAGGTTCGTATGCAGTCACGGAGAGCCATGCGAGAACGTCCATCTTGAAGACATCGACATAACGTACACCGGACCGTTGGGGGCTCCAGTGTCGGAGTGTTGCAACGTTAAGCCCCAAGTGACAGGCACCGTCAACCCACCGGCTTGTGCTCAGGCTACAACAGAAGAAGATGCTGCGAATCACATCACAGCCCATGGCCCCGCCACCGCCGCCGCCTCCGCCTCTCGCTAAATATCGATTCCCAGCTATGGGGCATTATAGGGCGTTCCTTAGGTAGGGCCCAATACTTTAGAATTGCAGATCGAGTTAAGGCTTTTTTTTAGTGTGTTTTGAGGTCGAGCTTTTAATTAATTAGTACGTGTCGAGAGGATTAAAATTAAATGTGGTTAGAATAAGTATTACCAGTTGCATTGATTACCATAACTAGCTATGTAGGCTGGTGAACTATTTTTTTTTTAAAAAATTTATGTAATACAGTTAAATTAATCGATGCGTAGTGCAATATAGTGCATGAAATTTTCTTAATTTCCATTTTTGCTGTGTGTGAGACATTGCGGTACTGTTGATTGAATTGCCCTATTCATTAGTTTTAAGTAGTACTAGTACTGCACCATGGCGCGCAAGGGAAAAAAAAAAATCTTACATAATGAAGATAAAAGAAAGTTTTTTTTTTTGATCGAAAGATAAAAGAAAGTTTTGGTTATATGAATGGAAATTGTATCTAAAAAATAATAATATAAGATTATTAATCTTACATAATGAAGATAAAAAATAAAAGATTATGGATGGGTGGCAGCAAGTTATCAAAACTCTAAATTAATGTACTCAGCATATATGTATAAACAAATTAATAAACAAAATAAGACCAATATTCTATTATATATGATTAACAGTAGGATAAAAGTTATATAGGCAAACAAAGAAAAAAATAAAGTCAAGTAGAAGGGAAGGTACGAGAGGGAAAAAAAGAGAGTATAAAATAGAGGATTGGTTGAATTAACTAAAATCAAGAGGAATAAGACATGTCAGCAAAGTCATCTAATTTAAGGTAGTACCAGTATAGTACCCGTACATGAGGCACATGCTTTTGTTTAGAAAATGTAATTACCTCAACATCATATATATAAGTTGTAGATTTTTTAGATATATTTCATGTTGACATATAATTTATAGTAAAGTGAACATTCTTAATATTCATATCATATTAAGTTTACAAATGTCTTATCACTAAATATAGATAATTATTATTGTTATATCCCTTTGGTTAAACAATAAATAGTTGATGACACCAATACTTTCCCGATTCCCATCTAATCACATTTGTAATCAAGTGATGACATCATTACCTTTCTACTCTAGAGATGACTTGACCTATAATTTTAACATCCAAAGTTAGCAACCACATAAGCATAATTGAATGCATCTAGATATGAAAACAATAGTAAAAATGAAGAGATTTATATTAGAAATTGTATAATAAAAGGTGGAAATAGCCATTTGATTTATTCATAAGTGAAAAGAAACCTTGGAGGTAGTAACCGAGGAGGCAAAACGAAATAATTTATTTGTATTGCATACATCGAATTGAATGATCAATGAAATAATTATAAAATTGAGATATGTAAAGACGTAAAAGTTTAAGCTGTATTAGAAATGTACTTCCATTGAGCTATTTATCATATTTATTGGTGTTTATTTAAAACTTGGAATTTATTAAAATCTTATAAATTAATAATACGTACTTTGATTTGTATATGTATAATGCTTTTATAAATTTTGGATTTCCGAGTTAAGAACGAATATTGTTTAGAACATATTGAGATGAGTATCACAATTTATATATCATTTTTAATTTAAATAGAATTTATTGGGTCAAATTTTGCTATTTGTTGTGGTAGCTAGGATTCATACAATCTAGAAATAACGGACTAATTTTATGATTTCCTCGTAATTTAATGTAACCCTAATTGAGGAGGTATAAATATAACCATCACCTTAACAACCGTCACTTCACAATTCACATTTTGGATCTCTCTCACATCTCCTTCTTCTGCGCGTCTGTCTGATCTATATCCCCTCAATCTCTCAAATTCGCCCTTTAATTCCTCTGTCTCGTTTTCTATTCTCTTCTCGCCCCTCTTTTGTTCCTACCCAAAACCTTCTCAGCCCACACCTCCCATCTTCACTCTCCTTTGTTATTGCATCAGTCGACCATGAGTCAAGCCCGGATCGAGGGCAGCTGTCACTACGATCGATCTTCCCTGTAAGCCTGATATGTAAATAAAAAGAAATATTGGTAGACAAAGAAATTAGAGTAAATAATTAAAATTATGAACGTGAGGCAATAAATAATCATACACGTGAAGGATAATTATCTAGTAATTAATCACATATTGTGATTCCGTGATGAAGAGGACAATCAACGAAGTCGCTTATAAAGAGGACAATCAACAAAGGCTATGAAACGCTGAATTAAAAGGTGCAAAAGTGTAACCGAAAATACCTACAAATTAAGAACAAAATCAAGTTTGTGAGAATTGAATGATAATTATATGGAGCAAAAATTTAGTGCTGGGGTCGGTACTGAGCTACTCGGGTCAGTACGCTCCTCAATATGACTCTTTTTCTTTTCTGGTTTGTTCCGTTCAGTCTGGGCTTGGTTTCTCTCTTTTTGGGCTCGGTTTAGTGCTCGGTTTAGCCCCTTTTTTGCCTTCGTTCTTGCTCGTTTCACCTCCATTTTTTCTTGTGCAGTCTTCTTGCTTCCTTCCACTCCTCCTCATGCTCTAAAATAGCTTCAAAACAGTTTCAAAAACCTGTAAAACATAATAAAAGCTTGTGTAGACCACCATATCTCATGAAATACGAAAACCTACTCAAACGACAATAAACCCAACACAAAAATTAAGAAAAAGACTCAATTTGACACAAAAGACTTAATAAAATATGACAAAAAACATGCACATTAGAAATTTAACCTATGTGATTTTATAATTATTAATTAAATTAATTTTTTTTTCTAATTATTAGTTATCATTGAAAGAATTAAAGAGAATGCGAGACGTATGATTAAAGAGTTCTCATTTAGTATATAATATTGATGATTGATATAATATTATAATGTGGGAAGTTAGGAAGATTGTACTCTATAATATTTTAATTTTTCTTATTTAAAAAACAGAAAGCGAGTGGGATAGGCTATGGATGATAGCAGTTCATCCTAGAAAATTCTTTTGGAAATGAAAAGATCCAACATTCTAAGGACCTTTCCAAATACTCTCAAGTGCATTAATAATGCAAATTTCAAATTCTATTTGGATACTCTATATTTTGGATATTAGTTTGCTTCTCGGATTCCGACTCTCAAAAGCTTTAATAACTAAGCATGATTGGATACTAGCATCATTCATTGAGTTCTAGTTTGAATTGAGTGCTTCATGGTCTTGGATCACAACCACTGATTCTTGAGTTTTTGTTGTCCTAGAAGGACCCGTAAAAAATTAGTTTGAAACCTAAAATCTTTTGTTTTTCCCATATTTAATTGATCCTAATTTTCTCTGTGTGTACACTATCAGGTGAGTTGTATGTTAGCTTAAATGACATGTAAAAACTTACTTTCAAACCTAAACGTTTTGGGTTTTCCCATTTGATGCTAGTTTTCTTTTTGTATATTCCACCTTGTACGTTAGCATAGCTAAGACTTGAGAGTTGGACTTGTTGTATTATTAATCTTGTCATGTAAGCTAAATATTGGACATTGAGCACTAGAACTTGGTAGCCTTAGGTTTTACTCTTAAGTAATTAGATTATGCACATACTATACTAAGGTTGGATATCATACAAGGTTGAAGTTGCCCTTAGACATATTATATATGTCTAAGACTGGTTGGCTTACCTATGTTGAACACCACTTATGTATATGTGTGGTGTATAATCTAATACTTTGTTTATAGCTCATTTCCGAGCTTAGGTGTTTTTTGGGCCTGTTTGTGTTGGGCCGGATATGCTTGCTTGGTTTCTTCTGTATTGGGCCCTTCACAGATGACCGGTTGGAGTGTCCCTTGTAACCCTAGCTTTGCGAGGGCTTTATAAGGCTCCCCCGGTTACTGTAGCGCCTTGAGCCTCATTTTAGGAAACCCTAGCTAACAGAAAAGAGAGAGCTCTGGTGTGAGTGACGAAAGAAGACGGTGGTCCGACGAGCTTACACGGTGGCTGTGAAGCTCCTCCTCGATCCGTGAGAAACTTCTCTGAAGTTTCTCGGTTGCCAATCAGGGGGCATATCTTCCTTTTACCCTTGTTTCTGTTCATCTTGCTCGGTTTTGAGGTTCCTTAGGTTGCTAGTTTTGGTGCTCTGTCTGGTGTGCTTAGCTTGTAACCTTCTCTTGCAACATAGTGAACTTTGGGACCGAATCTCCTCTCTTGAGATCCCGCAGAGTAGGGTTTTATCCGAACTACGTTACCAAATCATCGTGTTCTCTTTCGATCTTCGTTCTTACTTGAGTGTTATGGCAAAAATCGAAACTTCAGGAATTATATTTACATTTTCCTCATCACTCTTAGTCACGTTCCAGCTGAGTATCTAGCTACTGTCTTATGAATTTGAGAATATTATTTGTTGATTGTATATATTGCCCTCATTTTTTTAAAACTAACTGATCAAGTACCAAGTGATGTCATCATGTCTATTCTCTTGATGCCTACTGTCTTTTTTAGTGTACGTTTTAATAATGAAATGTCCATTTCTATATTATTTGTCAACCCTTTCAAATTAAAACTTTATCATCTACATGATGATTTTGACGAAATTGCGACCCATGAAAAAATTAATAGAAGAAATCTTATTTGTGATGGTCACTTAACTCTCATTACAAATATCTTAAACCTTATAATAGCATGAAGTTGTAAATGAATAGTAACTCCCACTTACAATTTTTTAATTGTTTTTTTATAGTTGAAATGTCTATTTTGCCCTTACAAATTGTATTCCCATCTTCTATATGTTATACCCTTTTAGGTAATTTCCTTATTTGTTTGTAAAATATCTTTTTTAACCTAAAAAGTTTGAATTTAAAAATATTAATTTTTTTATTTCAATCTCCTTTTATGTCTTTTAAAAATTATAAATTTTCATATTTCATCAATTTCACCCAACTTTATGTTTTTTCTTAAAATACCAAAATTACAACTTTAAAGTTTTCTCAAATAAATCATACTTTATGTTTTAAAAATTAAACCACCCAAATTGTAACTTTTAGGTTCTATTAATTATAATTTATCATATTTCATCAATTTCACCCAATTTTATGTTTTTTTTTTCTTAAAATACCCAAACTGCAACATTAAAGTTTTCTTAAATCAACCATATTTTATGTTTTTAATTAACTACCCATATTATAACTTTTAGGTTTTCTTAATCAACCCGACTTATATACATTAAATGATAAAAAGTTATCCTACCAATTAATTTATAACTCTAAATTAATATATGAAATAATAATATTGAAACGGACATTTTCTAGGAACTATGAATTCTTAAAAAAATATTTAGTGCGTTTTGGGTTTCTTTTTTGTTTTGATTAATAAAATTTTTAAAAGACTACCTTTCTTTATAATTTTTTAATTGAAAGATATCATTCTTATTACCTTAAAAAATTTCAAAATAATATACTTACAGTTTCTTATAATGATGCAATTACTATTTTTACTATATATTATAGAATTGTATAAGGAAAATAACTCAGTTAGAACTATTTGTACATGTGAATATTTACACGCATATAAAAAGTAACGTGTACAACATTTGTAAGGAAAACAATCAAGTTACAACTATTTGCATATATAAATATTTACACACATATAAAAAGTAATTTGTACAATCCAAATACGATTAGACCGCGCGCATGCGCGCGTCGCCTGACCTAGTACATTAAAAACTGTAATTCGTTGTTATGCAAATTTCCCTTTATTTTTGTGTTCCTCCTTGGAGTCCTTGGGGGGAATCTCCACATAAAGTAGTTAATTCTAATAGTGCAATCTAAATCCCATATCTACTTTTTTTTTTTTTTTAATATCGAATTTAGAGTAACACTTTTTTTTACAAAATAGGGTGACAAATAATTTTATAAAAAAACACCCCTATAGATATTTAGCTTATCAAATATTTTGTTTATGATTAATTCAATATCGAGGGAGAGGTGATCTTGGGAGTTTTTTAACACAAAATCTTGAGGGCGTGTCCCTATATATATATACCGCAAATTTGCGGATTAGAGCTGCTAATCAACGTCGGATTCGACGTTGTAATATTAATTATAATACAATGTCGGATCTAATGTTGTAATACATGAAGTGAAGGATCAGATCGGACCGAACCGGGCTAACAACGTCGAATCCGACGTTGCTGTTGGGCTCCCTCCTTAACTGGGCTAAAGAAATTGGGCTGAGAGTTAGCCCATGCTCCACACAATTTGAAGACAAATTTAGTCTAGCCTACACTCTATAATTTTGGAGAATTTGTCTAGAATATTCATGTAAAAACTAGAATGCTACATCACTAGAATACTGTTGTGAGGAGGAAATCGAGACTTGAAATTTAAAATATAAATAAATCAAAGCAAACCAGATTCCGTCCCTTGCAAATGATTACAAGACCTCCTCCTGATGCAGCTGTGGGAAGTTAGGATCGATCCACGAGGAAGCGTGTCAGCGGATCCTAGGCAGCGGATGAATCTCACGAACAGAAGACTACAGTGCTTGATCTCGACTAGGGTTAGTCGACAGAAGATCGGGCAAGTCGAACAGGGCAGCAGCTGGTGGCGGTTTTGGTCGATATCGAGAAGGCTCTACTCGATATCGAGTAAAGCTTCATCGATGTCGGGTTCCTAGATTCAGACACAGAAGCAACAGCAGTCTCTTCGACCGAAGATCAGTAGTCGATATCTACTAAACTTAGTCGATATCGAGGAGAGCAGAAAACTTAAAACGAACAAAAATAAAGAACGAGACTTGCGGGACTTCGAAATAAACTATGTGTGGAAAACTTCCATGATTGGGGTTTGCGACAACAATAACCAAACATGCATAAGGCAAGAATAAAACAGATAATCATGTAAATCGCATCGAAGGACCAAGCTTTCGCCTTTTCCAACAATTAGACAACTCTTTCAAGAAACCCTAATTGTATCTACTGATTTTATGTTTACAATCCAAGTTGTTAGCATGGACCTCCATTAGATGGGTAATAAACATATAACAAGTAGTAGATGCTCAAGACATGATAAAAGTCGGATTTTTACTTCAAACGCGCAGGGCTATCGTTGGGCTCACCCCAACCCTAGAAGTAGGTGAACTAAATTCAAAGTCTTTACAATCCCGGCACTCCAACTTTCGTTGAACGCCAAAACCTTAAAACCTTCGAACTCCTAAATCTCTATGTGTAATTGTATCTCTTAAATTGAATGAATAGAAATCAGCCCCTAAGACCTTATTTATAGGCTTCTAATCCTTGCTAATTAAGGAAAGAAATCTCTATCTAATATTTAAAGATAAAACTTTAATAAAGGGAATAATTATCTTAAAGGGAAATATATCTAAAAGACTAATTATCTTCATGTGTGGATAAATCTTCTTCTCCATGGGTAGATCTTGATATACTTGATAGATCTCGGACTCCTTCGTCCCCAAGAAAGCCCAAACCGCGTCGGACAGCCCAACCGCGTAACGCGGCCCAGAAAAGATCTCCTCGGTATCGAGTAAATTACTCGATATCGAGTAACTCCGTCGTCGACTTCATCCTCACTGGTCTTCTCAAGTAACTGGTTCTCGATCCGGCTCGGACAGGTGTTCTGGTCTTTGTCGATATCGAGTAAACTACTCGATATCGAGTACATGGTGTCATCGACTTGCTGGCTTGGCTTGCTCGAGTAACTGCTCCACGACCTGGCTTGGGCATGGGCTTCTGATCTTGTCGATATCGAGTAGAGTACTCGATATCGAGGAAATGCTGCTCGGTATGGCCTTGTCTTCGGCTTCTCGATCAGGTGGTGTTCCTCGACTCCAGGCTGGTCTTCAGGTCTTTGTCGATATCGAGTAAAGTACTCGATATCGAGTAACTTTCTGGAGTCGGGTAGCTTTGCCTTCAGTTCCTTGATCTGGCTTGTCCTCGATCATGCTGTGCCCGGACATGTTTGGTCGATATCGAGTAAAGATACTCGATATCGAGTAAGGCTCAGCTTCCGTCTTTGCTTCTTGGTTTTGTCCTGGAATGGCTCCAAATTCTGTAATATTAAACAAAAACTTATGTAGATCTCCATTTCTTGCAAATAAGCACATATTACATAAATTCAACATATTCCCATCCCGAAATATGCAAAGTGTATAGAATATGGAGCTAAAATGTACATTTCAACATGGGTATTTTAGTGGACATCAAATACTCCTAGCAAATCAAGAGAGTAAAGACTAGAAAATTCTAGACTAATTGTGAATGTTTTAGCCGACATTGGGAGCCTATATATAGGCTTTAGATGGACACTTTCCATCATCCAACACAAGCAAAGAAATTCAAAGTGAGAGCAATTGTAGAGTGATCAAGTTAGCCTAGTAAGAGTGAGTAGTAAACCACAAAATATATAGTGAGAGTTGTAATCATGTAAAGTGTCCCACTAAATAATACAAGTTCCACTTTTATACAAAGTGAGTCTTGCCCATCTTAATCCTACGAAGAGGAAAAATCCGATTTTTCCCAATAGTGGTATTAGAGCCAGGTTCATTTTCGGAAGGTGTTAGCTCGTGCGGATCAAGATGGAGGCTAGCGTCACTTACGAGGGTGACATGTTCAAGCTCACGGCAGACAACTACTCTTATTGGAAGCCGATGATGGAGGATCATCGTCTCTACTGCAAGGACATGTACGAACCCGTCTTCAACAAGAACAAGCTTCAAGGAAAGAGTGATAAGGAGTGGGATCTCCTTAATCGGAAGGCGGTCGCCATTGTACGTAAGTATATCGATAAAACTCTCTTTGAACATGTTTCTAATTACATAAGTGCTTTTGAAATGTGGACAAAGCTCGAGTCCATGATTCAAAAGAAATCGCCTCGTAACATGGCCCTCCTAGCTAGACGGTTGGTGAAGATGGAGTATAAGGATGGCCAAAGTATGATCGAGCACTTGAATAATTTCAAGGGGCTTGTCAATCAGCTAAGTAAGGTGGATATGATGCTCGATGATAAGTTACAAGCCATCCTACTCCTTACCTCTCTGCCAGAGAGTTGGGATACTCTTGTAGTTACTCTAAGTAACTCATCACCGGACGGGAAGCTCACCATGGATACCGTATGCGATAGTCTTCTCAATGAAGAAGCTGAAGAAAGGAGAGAGGAATAACTAATCACTCCGAGGCCAATGTCCTTGACAACCGTGGAAATAATGATGCCCGTGGACGGAAGCAAAACCGAGACCGAGATCAGTCTCGAGGACGGTCCAAGTCACGCACCAGGGTCACGTGCTACTACTGTGGCAAACCAGGCCACAAGAGGCAAGAGTGTCGCATACTCAATAGAGATCAGAAGGCCGGAAACGTGAAGCCAGACTAGATCAATCCTAAGAGGAGACGAGAAGAAATGAGTACTACCGCCATGGCTGATGAAGGCGAGGATTCATATCTCATTGAAGGAGGTAACATTCTAAACATTGAATGTAATGATATCTCCTGGATTGTCGATTCTGGTGCCTCTTTTCATGTTACCCCACACAAAAGCTTCTTCTCATCCTACCGAAGTGGAGACTTGGGTACCGTCCTGATGGGAAATCATGGATGGAGCAAGATCGTGGGGAGAGGAGATATTATCCTCACATCCAACACATGATGCAAGCTCATCCTAAAAGATGTGAGGCATGTCCCTGATATGAGACGTAACCTTATATCAACTGGAAGGCTAGACGATGATGGTTACTTTAGTCAAAATGGCGGGGGCAAATGGAAGCTGACTAAAGGTAACCTAACCGTGGCCCGAGGAAGAAAAGAAGGCACATTGTACTGGACAGAAGCAAAGGTCTGCAAGGGAGAGGTGAACGTTGCCAACACTGACATGGAGATCTGACACCAAAGACTTGGACACATGAGCGAGAAGGGCATTCAAATCCTCGCTCAAAGGCAGCTCCTCCTTAACCTGAAAGGCACTTCCCTCGACCCATGCTCTGATTGTTTAGTCGGTAAACAACATAGAGTAGCTTTCCAGAGATCATCTCCACCCAGAGGATGAAGCATGCCCTAGACCTTGTACACACGGATGTGTGTTCAATGACAGAAAAATCCAATGGAGGTGCACTGTATTTTGTGACCTTCATTGATGATCATTCAAGAAAGGTCTGGGTGCGCTTGCTGAAATCGAAGGATCAAGTCCTTGAAGCATTCAAGGAGTTCCACCCCAAGGTGGAATTGGAGACTGGTCAGAAACTTAAGTGTGTCCGATCAGGCAATGGTGGTGAGTATCAAGGTCGACCCTTTGAGGCGTACTGTAGCTCCTATGGGATCAGCTTGAGAAGACACCGCCTAAGACGCCACAACTAAATGGGGTTGCTGAGAGGATGAACCAGACTCTCACAGAAAGAGTCCGATGCATGCTATCTCTTGCTAAACTACCCAAGTCATTCTGGGGAGAAGCCTTGATGACCGATGTCGACATCATCAACCTCACACCTTCTTTCCCTCTAAACGGAGATATCCCAGAAGAGGTCTGGTCAGGGAAGAAGGTCTCCTACAATCACTTGAAGGTGTTCGGGTGCAGAGCGTTCGTTCATATTCCTAGGGACGAGCGAGCCAAGCTTGATGCTATGACAAAGGAGTGCATCTATCTTGGTTCACCCAGAGATGAGTTAGGCTATCGGCTATGGGATCCGACCACCAAAAAGGTCATTAGAAGCTGAGATGTTGTGTTCTTTGAAGATCAGACGATAGAAGACATCCGAAGATCAACAAAGCCGACGCTAAGACAAAAGAAGAAAGAGCCAAGTCCCTCGAATGCACATCGGGACGATTCAGAAGAAGCTCCGATCGAGAGCGATGACGAAGCTGATGATGAAGATCATTCTCAAGAGCAGAATGATCAAGAAGATGCCCCAGTTGAGCCAGAAGCAGAATCCAGCACTCCACCAGAACCTGAGCTGAGACGGTCCTCCAGAGACAAGCGACCTTCCAACCGATACAACTCAGATGAGTATGTGACCCTCACGGATGAGGGGGAGCCTCAAAGCTATAAGGAGGCTATGGATGATAGCCACAAGGCTGAGTGGCTAAGAGCCATGCAGGAGGAGATGCAATCCCTGCATGCGAACCACACCTACGAGCTAGTGAAGCTACCAAAAGGGAGACGAGCTTTGAAGAACAAATGGGTGTATCGGCTGAAAACCGAGGACAACAACTCGAAGCCCCGATACAAGGCTCGATTAGTCGTGAAAGGATTCAGCCAAAAGAAGGGCATCGACTATGAAGAAATATTCTCTCCGGTCGTGAAGATGTCCTCTATCCGAGTTATTCTAGGCTTAATAGCAAGCCTAGACTTGAAGATCGAACAACTCGATGTCAAGACATCATTCCTCCACGACGACCTTGAAGAGGAGATATACATGGAGCAGACTGAAGTATTCAAAGTTCCATGCAAGGAGAATCTAGCGTGCAGACTCACGAAGAGTCTCTATGGCCTAAAGCAAGCACCAAGACAGTGGTACAAGAAGTTCGACTCTTTCATGGCGGATCACAACTTCAAAAAAAACCATGAATGACCATTGTGTCTTCATAAAGAGGTACGCAAGCGGTGACTTTCTCATACTCATGCTCTATGTTGATGATATGTTAATAGTAGGGTAGGACCGCGATAAGATAGCTGCTCTAAAGAAAGACTTGAGCAAATGCTTTGCCATTAAAGACTTGGGACCGACAAGGCAAATCCTTGGGATGACAATCACTCGTGATAGAACGAGGAAGCTATTGTGGATATCCCAAGAGAGATACATCGAGAAGGTTATGGAAAGATTCAAAATGCACAAAGCCAAGCCGGTGAGCACGCCACTTTCTGGACACTTCAAGATGAGCTCAGAGCAAAGTCCAACAAGTGAGAAGGAGAAACAAGAGATGAAAAGTACCCTATATTCATCCGCGGTAGGCAGTCTCATGTACACAATGGTTTGTACGAGACCTGATATCGCCTATGCAGTCGGGGTAGTAAGCCGCTTCTTGGCAAATCCGGGGAAGGAACACTGGGCTGCAGTGAAATGGATCCTCCGGTATCTGCGGGGTACTTCTAAACGGTGCTTATGCTTCGGAAATGGGAAGCCTGTGTTAGAAGGATGCACAGATGCAGATTCGGCTAGAGACAATGATTCCAGGAAATCAATGTCAAGATATCTAACTACCTTTGCAGGGGGAGCTGTTTCATGGCAATCAAAATTACAAAAGACTTTTGCCTTGTCCACTACCGAAGCAGAATACATCGCAGCCATAGAAGCTTGCAAGGAGATGTTGTGGACAAAGAGCTTCTTACTCGAGCTGGGAGTAGAGCAAGACAAATAGGACTTGCAGTGTGACAATCAAAGCGCTATTCACCTAGTGAAGAACCCGACCTATCACTCTCGCTCGAAGCACATCGATATCCGATATCATTGGATCCGAGACATCCTCGAAGAGAAGCTCTTACAACTTGACAAGGTGCATACGGAGAAGAACTGGTCCGACATGATGACCAAGGTGATCCCAACAAAGAAGTTTGAAGACTGTTGTCAAGGATCTGGCATCGAAACACGCACATGATTAAGCCGGAAAGGGGGAGAATTGTTGGGCTGCCTCCTTAACTGGGCTAAAGAAATTGGGCTAAGAGTTAGACCATGCTCCACACAATTTGAAGACAAATTTAGTCTAGCCTACACTCTTGAATTTTGGAGAATTTGTCAAGAATATTCATGTAAAAACTAGAGTGCTACATCACTAGAATACTCCTAAGAAATCAAGCAAGTAAAGACTAGAAAATTCTAGGCTAAATGTGAATGTTTTAGCCGACATTGGGAGCCTATATATAGGCTTTAGATGGACACTTTCCATCATCCAACACAAGCAAAGAAATTCAAAGTGAGAGCAATTGTAGAGTGATCAAGTTAGCCTAGTAAGAGTGAGTAGTGAGCCGCAAAATATATAGTGAGATTTGTAATCTTGTAAAGTGTTCCACTATATAATACAAGTTCCACTTTTATACAAAGTGAGTCTTACCCATCTTAATCCTACGAAGAGGGAAAATCCGATTTATATTCTAATAGTATAAGCTAATATTATATTGATTTTTATACAATGAAAAAAAACTAAATATATTGACAAAATATAAATATTAAATACGTTCATAGCACGGGTATAAGACTGGTTAAAACTGCAATTCCTTAGTTCTGCAATTTTCGAATTCCCTTTATTTTGGTGTTTCTCCTTGGGAGACTCTCCACATAAAGTTGTTAATTCTATATAAAAAGGGTGAAAAATCATTTTATAAAAAACCATCCATGTCGATATTTCGCTTATCAAATATTTTGTTTATTATTAATTCAATATTGAGGGAGAGTTGATCTTGGGAGTTTTTTAATGCAAAATCTAGAGGCCGGTTTAATTTTTCTTCTTTTGTTGATAAGTCGTCCATTTATTTTATTTAAAAAAAAACTTTTTTTTGACCAGGAAAGAATTCAGAGACATCAAGAGACGCCATCCGATCGCATCTTTTTGGATAAGGTCCAGAAGACCTTGGTTATATAGAATATCCGGGTCACTGGTAATCAGGCCATGCAGTTACCAATACGAAGTATATGAGCAAATGATACTTCCTTGAACCCAGGCAGAAGTGAGTAAACGTCTAACATAAGTAATTCAATTTTCCAGGGACATTTGACTCTAGTTTGTAGGTACTTTATGATAATCAACGAATCACCTTCGATAATTAAATTCTCCAATTTCAATTCGCGAGCTTTAAGGATCCCAAGGCGTAGTGTAAACGCTTCCACCACAAGCGGCGATTGTTTGCCAATACATTTAGCACCAACACAAACCGGACTTCTTAGATAGTCTCTTATAATGAAACCGGCAGTGCTATCATGATTAGATGGTTCACACCATCAAAATTTAATTTGAATTTTCCACAGGACGGTCTCCTCCATTTGGATTTCTTCCTTGAGTTCTTATTCCTTTGTTTTATCGGGGAAGATTCATAACTTTCACCTCTGCTTTCTAACAAGAATTTTTCTGATTTTTCCCACGTTTTTATATGGTAACTTATCAGATGATTGAAACCTTCCCGAGTTGGGGGCTTTTTATTTCCAAGGACACTTTGGTCTCTTTTCGTCCACGCAGTCCACCAGCTAGTTGGCCATTCCTGTTTTTGATGTTTAGTGAGTTTATTATTCAAGTTTCTTACTATCGATTTTATGTCTCTAATGTTATCGATAGATTCCCTCAGAAGTTTCCTGATGGGTAGAGCCAGATTCTCATAAAATGTGCTAAACTTGCATTCACAAAAAATATGTAGTGCATTTTCTTCATGGTGATTACACATGGAGCAGTATGGTGGGATGGAGACCCCTTGTTTGGATAACCGAGCCACAGTTGGCAGACCCCTCAGACTTAGCTTCCAAAGGAAATTGTTTATTTTTGGAGGGATATCCAAACTCCAGATCCAATTATTGTCTTCATCTGCTTCGTTACTTGTTTTTGTGATTTGATTATACACACTCGATGTCATAAACCAACCTTTTTTGTTAGGCCACCAATAAAGCCTATCCTTAAGAGGCGTAATTGGAAGAGTAATGTTTGCGATTTTGATTGCCATATCACTCGGAAGGACTTGAGCAAGTTTATTAGTTTCCCATGCTCCATCCCTAATGTAATTATCTGCCGTCTCATTTCGATTTATGGTATTAGGGTGCTTACACACATTTCTCGGAGATTGGGGACACTTTTCTAATTATCTTTCCAGAATTTAATGGACTTTCCATTCCCAACTGACCAGACCAGCCTAGTTTTAAAAGTGGGAATTAATTTTCGAAGGTGAGACCATTGCCAAGATCCCATCCCTTTTGCATCATATCTCATAATGTGTGTCGATTTCAGATATTTATACTGGATGATTCGCATGCAAATATTTTCTGGCTCAACAAGTATTTTTCAGAGTAATTTTAGTTGGAGAGCTTCATTCATGTTTTTAGTTTTTCGGAGTCCTAACCCCCAGCTGATTTTGCCTACAAATTTTATCCCAGCTAATAAGTGGTTTGTGTTGAAGGTCTTTATTCCAAAAGAAAGATCTATTAATCTAGTCAAGATGGTGATGTATTTTGGAAGGTAGCATGAAGATTCGCATTGCATCACTACTAGAATTTTGTCATTTAACATCGGTTATTACCCGATGTCTTTAAAAAATAAAATTGATGTCTATGTGGGTGATGTAAAAAGTCAAAACTTTTTAACATCGGGTAGTAGCCGATGTCATTTTATTTTATAACATCGTTTATATTTTTAAATCTGATGTTATAACATACAAAGACATCGGCTATTACCCGATGTTAAAAAGTTTTGGCTTTTTACATCACCCACATAGACATCGATTTTTTTATTTTGATTAACATCGGTTTTTAGCCGATGTTAAATGAAATATTTATTTTTTTTTCGTTGTAGCCAATACGGGATTTGAACCCGCACCTTTGTGCTTGAACACATCGCTCTGCCAATTTGAGTTAATAGGCTTTAAATTAGCAATAAGAAAGATCAAAAGATTAATAAAATAAATCCCTTCTAAATTAGCAATTAGAAAGATCAAAGGACAAACAGAAATGCACGGTTCTAATAAAATTGAACTCCAATAAAAAAAAATACCCAAAACAATGTGAAATTGCAATGATGCAAGCCTTGAAGAACAAGAATGAGAATCAATGGTTAAAGTATGATTTTTAGGTGTATTTTCCCGACAGAAGCTTCAGAAAGCAAGTTAGAGCTCAAGCTAGAGAGGCAAGCAACTCTAAGAAACCTGGAATGCACTCTGGAGAAGAATTCATCTGTTCCCTAAGCCAATTTACAATACCTCCATCTCCCCAGTCCTCCACAGAGACATGAACAGCTAAAGCAGCCACAACAAGACTAATCTAAACTCAGATCAGAAGAATCGTGTCAGATAAGGATCACATTAATTACACACTGGATAAAAACCTTTCACTTCTTTGTTCAAAACAGAGAATGGAAGAGAAACATGTACCTGTTAACAAAAAAAAGAGAGAAACATATACATACAATCAAGATATTTTAACAAAATACCCAAGTACCCAAGTACACCAAAGAACAATAGAATACCCAAGTACACCAAGTTATTGTGCATCCGCTTAATTTAAATCTCAATTTGGAATTGCTTTAACCAACACAAATAACTGAATAATTCAAGTAATAAAAAAGCAAGCAGAGAAATATCTACTTAACTTACAAAATGAAGTGAAAAAAATCTGCTTTCTTATTGTGTAAAAAAAAGAGAATAGAACAACCTAAGTATGGAGAAAAACATACTTATGTTGTGCCAAATGGAAATGACTATTATTACGACCACTTATGGTGTGCCAAAATATTCATCAAAGGGAAATGACTATTATTACAGATTTCTAGTAGTGGTTCTACATTATAAGTTAAAAGGGTCAGGCCACCACATGACTGCCAGATCAATCTAGTTGTGAACAAGGTTCAACTGCATCAAAATATTAACATCACTCAACCAATGCCATCTAAAATGATTTACTTAACAACAATATCTTGTTTAAATGCAAGAATGACAAAAGCTAGTAACCATGCAGAAAATCAGAAAAATATCCAGTTTCCCAGACCTAAAAATCTAAGCAAATCTCATTTATTCAATCAGATTAAGCTTTGTCCAGCGTGAAAAATAGACAAAGATAAGCCATTTGAGGAAAAACGGCCTTGCAGGCCAAATCTAAGACCATATGGGGCATAATACCATTTCAATCAATGTTTCATTTAGACCTTTGACAGAATCAGTATTGAGATCAAGCTCATGCAAAAATCGCCTGCTACCAAGGTACCCCCAAGATTCGCCAGTCAATAATTTTGGGTGATCTAAGACCATATTGCTTAACCATATATTTTCACACTGATAACTATTTAACCTAACAGACAACACTGTTATTTGCACAGATGCTGCTAATAATTTTTCTATTTTCATTAGCATGCCAAAAGTTGGTCTTCCAACCAAAAAGAACAGATGTTGTCATAAATCATCAAGGAATTACTTATTTGATAACTTGATAAGCAAAATATATTGGCATTGTCTCACCTTATCCAGGAAGACAATTTTCATCGAAACTTTATTCATTACTCTTGCTAAAGGACACACTATAGCGATGAGATGGACAACCGACGAGTGTTATTACTATAACTAAATTGTAAACTAAACAAAACATAAGTAAAGTTTAATAAACATAAGTAAAACTTTAAGTTTAGTTATCTACAAGTTATCATTGTTACTGTTATGCCTTTATTATGGACTGGGAGGTGATCTGGTATTGGGTTATCTACATATAGTCATCAAGTTTAAGTTAGGATCTAAAAGGACTTTTGGATCTAATCTTAAATGCTCTAGTAACGGTTGGTTAGGATGAGCTTAGGGGAGCTTCATGAAAATAAGAGTAACAAACAACCAATTTAACAACTTAAGTATGAATGTATGTGTAGTACAACAAGCAAAGAATGAGAGTAAAAAAAAATTTACGTACCTTACTTTTCTTTGAACTGCCATCGCTCCTTGTTCCCAAGCTCCTTCATACATCACCTGATTTTCAATTTCCCCCTCCCACTCACTTAGGGTTTTTGGTTTGTACCCATAATTAACCACTTCTGCAATCTAAACAGTTCATTGCTCATCTCCTACATAGAGCCAGATCAGATATGTTAAAGTGATTACTAAGAACTAAAAATCAAAGTAGATAGGGTTAATCTCCACAAATGCATTCCAATTCAATTCAAATTGGAAACAAATAACCAATGCTTTAAATTTCAATTCAACAATTCATATCGATGGCTTAATTATCCAGCAATCCAAAAAGATCCCTCGGGATCGAGCACTACAAGTTAAAAAAGGCAAGTCGGCAACAAATTATCAAAACAGGAAAGCGAAATCAAAGCCTATTCACAGTTATAGAGAAGCTTCGGTCAGGATTAGGAAACACTTAACCTTGTGAGTAGTACCTTACAATATGCAGTTCAGGTGCAGAAGCAGAAGTAGTCTATTTCGGTTTTTAATCAAGCATTACTATTTTTAATTTATTAACCAGTACAATCTAAGGCAAATAAATTTGAACAAAACTCAAATCTACAACACTCAAATGTACAGTCGAAACTCAAATGTACAAGTCAAAACCCTGCAACAGTCTAGACAATACAGAAATGAAACACAAACATCAGTTAAAACCCTGCACCAGTCTACAAGATACGGGAAAAAATGCAAATGCAGCAGTCGAAACGCAAGACAATGCGAACATGAAATGCAAGTACACCATTCGAAACCCCTCAAATGTCTAGAAGATTCATGAAATACAAGGTAGCAGAATCAAACATTCATCACAAAAAACAACATTTAAGTTCCAAACTAATGAACATCAATCTCAGTCACAGGGCAAGAGCTCACTTTCTTCTACATCTAGCTACACATCAATTAGGTTTTTGGCAAATACTAAAATGACCATACCTGTGTATGCCGTCAGAAGAACTCTTTATACTCAAGAGTCGAGACATATATATTGGTCAATGTAACTAGCTACGGTGCCCAACCTATCCTCAGTTCCACGCTATCAAAAGTGAAGGGGAGATCTATATTAACTAGCCACACAGTCAGGCATTTAGGCATCCATGATGCTAAACATCTCCCTCCAACTTCGATTCAGCAGGAAAATTTAATCAATAATGAAATATTGAAAAAAAAAAAACAAATAAGAAAGCAGAAAACTGAAAGAAGGATTGAAATTCGATTAGAATTGAAAGAAGGATTTCTAGGGTTTCAAATGTGGTTTACCTGATAGAAGGAAGAGAAAATTGAAACTTGTCTTGCGCGAATCAGGACTAGATCTAGGAAGAGAAAATTTACAGCCATCAAAATCCCAAAAACTTGTCTTGCGCCCACTTCTCAATCTCTCTCCCTCTACATGAACACCGGCTCCGATCTCCTCTGGTTCCCCGGTCGCCAGTCCCCCGCCTGTTCCTCCGCCCATTCCTCCTTTCCCTCCTTCGACCTCTGCGCCGCCCCCCACTGCCCCCTTGACAGCATCTAATGAGACGTCCACTTTCTGAAGTGTAGGAAAAATCTGCTATGCTTAACTGATTTACTCACTTCCTGATTTTGTGTATTTAGTTCCTGATTTTGTGCATAACATTTGCCACTCTTCTCCCACTAGTGCTTATGTATTGGATCGGCAGTTCAATGTATAAATATATATATCTGTACATTTGTTCCAAATGAATATCAAGAGAGTAGATTTCCTCATCTGACTGGTAAACTCACATGGTACCAGAGCCTTGAATTTTTTTTTCAACACCTCTCTCTCAAGATGACAACCCCTAACACCACGTCACATCTCTTGGCTGCCGCCGATGGCTCTTCCTCGCATCTTCATTTCCAAATCCCATCGATCAGTATCAAATTGGATCGAGATAACTACTCCTTGTGGAAGACCGCGTTTATTTCAGCCCTAGAAACCTTTGATCTAGAGGTGTTTGTGCTTAACCCATCTCCACCTCCAGCCACCATTCCTCACCAAGAAACTTCTGGTGAAAAAATACCCAACCCAACTTTTAGTGCTTGGAAGAAGAAGGACAGATTCGTCCTCTTGTGGATCAAATCCACTCTATCTGAACGAGCCCATGCCTCTGTAGCTCGGGCCACCTCCTCATCCATGGCGTGGACCATCCCCGATAAGTACTACCAATCCCAGTCCAAAGGACATCGGATGTCAATCAAACTCCAACTCCAATCCTTGTGCAAGGGTGCCCTGTCGATGTGTGATTACATCGAGAAAAAGCGAGCCTACGTCGATGCCATTGCTGAGGATCTTCAGCCGGTTTCTGACGATAACCTAATGGGCTACATTCTTCATGGCCTCGATTCATCCTACAACCCCTTTGTCACATCCTTTATGATGAATTCCGCATCACTACAGGTTGACGACCTTATTGGCCTTCTCTTTCAAGAGGAAGAGAAAATAGCACGTGATCTCGCTCGTCAATCCTTGCCTCACCCAGTGACGGTTCCTGATAGTTCAACGCCACCACCTTCGGTCAATACGGTCTCTCGCAGCTCCGAGAGGTACAATTCCTCCCATTCTAATGGTTATGGTTCCTCTTCTGGATCCCGCAGCAGTGATTCTCACCAGGACAACCAGAGTCAAGACAATCGTTGTCGGCATCCTCACTGTCAGCTATGCAACAAGCCGGGCCACGAAGCGATTGATTGCTGGCAGAGAGGCAATCAAGTGGACTTCCCTTCGCATCGCCCTAACCCTCGGGACCAACCGAAGCAGGCCAATCTCGCTGAGTTCAACAGTCTTTCTGCCATGGATCCATCCTGGTATTTTGATACCGGAGCTACAGAGCATGCATCGCCTGATCTACGCAAGCTCACTCTAGCGGATGACTACGTCGGCCCTGACAAGCTCCAAGTTGGGAACGGTAACCATCTGTCCATTTCGCATGTCGGTTATTGTATTCTCCATAAGTTGAAATTGCCTAACATTCTAATTGTTCCTAAACTTACCAAGCATTTGATTAGCGTCTTTAAACTGTGTAGAGACAATAATGTTATGATGGAATTTTGGCCTCACCTATGTCGTGTTAAGACGTTTCAGGGAAACCTAGTTCTACAAGGGATCGTTGAAAATGGTCTCTACAGATTGCCTTCCCGACCACCCACCCCACCATCACCTATGACTCTCTCTACAGTTCGATCGACTCTTCATAGGTGGCATTGTCGGCTTGGGCATACAAATGAGACAATTTTAAGGCATTTGGTTTCTCAGTTTCATCTTCCTTCCTTACATGTTAATTCTTGTCAATTGGGCAAGAGCCACCGTTTCATCTTCCTTCCTTACATGTTAATTCTCAAAAACCATTTGATCTAATTTATTCCGATGTGTGGGGTCCTTCCCCCGAATTTTCTTTGAATGGCAATCGTTTCCTTGTTCTGTTTATTGACGACTGCACTAAGTTTGTTTGGATATATTTTCTTTCTCATAAATCACAGGTACTACCGACTTTTGTGCAATTCCGTACAATGGTTAAAACACAATTCTCTTGTGATATAAAAAGCCTCCAATCCAATTGGGGTGGCGAATTTCGAAATGTATCCACTTACCTACAATCATGTGGCATAACCCATCGTATCTCTTGCCCATATACACAAGAACAAAATGGAGCCGTTGAAAGACGAAATCGTATCATCGTTGAAAAGGGCCTCACTCTCTTGGCTCAATCCTCTCTCCCTAAAGTTTTTTGGGAACATGCCTTCAAAACAGCCACTTATATCCACAATCGCACAATTTCCCCAGCTCTCAACCACAACTCTCCTTATCAAATGCTATATCACAAGGAACCCGATTTTGGATTTTAAAAAACTTCCGGTTGCTTGTGTTATCCATTTCTTCGCCCATACACTCGCAATAAATTGGATTTTCGATCACTTGCATTTTTATTGGGTATAGCCCCTCCCACAAAGGGTATATCTGTTTTCATAAGGAATCGTCTCGAATTTACATCGCCGGACATGTTGTTTTCAATGAGGACATATTCCCATATGCCACAATGTCACAATGCTCTTGTCCACCTATTACAACCATGGTGTCTTCCACCTCACCTGCCCTGTTATACCTTGCATCCTCATTTGGCCCCATCACCCAACCTTACCCGCCTACACATTCTCCTTCCTCACACAGCCCACATATTTCTCCTTGACAAGAGGAAAACCTATCGTTGTTCTTGCCAAAGAATACTCAAACTCACAACTAGTATAGTGTGTAAGCAAGAGATCGATCCACAGGGAAATCTATTCAATTCGAGTGTCAATTCTAATCGCTAATAGAGAATATGGGGATTTTTGGTGTGACAAAGATCCGCCTTTTATCAAAGCGGAACCAAGCAAACAAAGTAAATTGATTGTAGAATGCAGTGGAGAGAAAATAGGTTCACCTACAATTTATCACTTCGATTGATGAATTCGATCCTTGTTTCAGCCTCTAGTTCTTGCCTTTTCCTATCAATGTCCTTTTCCAGATCTTAGGTAAATTACTAGTCCTACGAGTCCTAGCAACCCTTATCTCTAAATAACCCTAACACGGCTAAGATTTAACCTAGAGATAGCATTAAGAGTATGAATTAACCAAGGTACATGCAACATCAAGCTACGAGTCGATATTTAACATATATTCAACTTCCTACACATCCAATTAGTCCTACGAGTCCTAAGGGATATGATTACCAGTTGGGTTAAGGTTCGCTACGAGGAATCTGCAAAACCCTAGCAATTGAATGAATATACTCTAACTAGTTGATCAGGCCAGAGAGAATAAAACACATTCAAGCAATTAAGCACAAAGAAGTCAAAACATTGGAATAGGAATAAGAACTAGATTAAGAAACTCACAATTCAACAATCAAAGATCCAAACTGTAGGCGAAACCTTGAGAGTTTAGTTGCTCATGCTCAACGGCGCTCTCAACAATGGAATAAAGTGCATAAGGTAAGAATAAACTAGAAAAGCCTTATATAGTATTTAGAAAGTCGGCCAAATAAATAAACTAAAACCCTAATTAAAGTCCAGACTGAACGACGCGTTTCTATGCGGGCCACGGGGCGGCCAGGCCAGGCCGCGGAGCGGCCGGCGATTAGCGAAGTCCTCCGTTTTCCCTTCGAGCTGCGGGGCGGCTAGCCAAACTGCGGGGCGGCCAGCGATTCTTCCGAGCTTCTTCTCCCTTGACTTCACAGATTCTCTACTCTTCTTTAGATTGTTTTTGCTCTTCTCCAATTCATTTCACCTTCAATCTACTATATCTGAAATAAACCATAAAATCATGTAGATTCCGCCTCTTCCAACTCAACAAGTAATTATGTAAATGCAACTAAATATATGCAATATTCACAACTAAACTATGCTAAATGCAATCTATTATGCAACACTAAATATGCTCTATCAAGTTCCCCCACACTTGAACCTTTGCTTGTCCTCAAGCAATAGAAAACTCAACTCTGCAGCCCCACAGAATAGCAATTCATGTATCCACACCTCAATATTCTTTAAGTGCATGAAAAACTAGCAAACACAATAGATTAACTACATCATAGCACATAATTGCAATAATCAATGAAATCAGGCAACCATATCCATTCTAGACCTCACAGGGGATATGTGTTTCACTTTCGCTCAAGTGTTTAAGGTTAAATGTTTACGCTCAAAACTCAATCTTCAAAAACTTAGTTACAATAGCCTTGCACCAGTGTTCTAATTCTCCACTGCTGGTGACTCTACACACAACAAAAATCACGAGGTCTTTTAACTGGGTTGTAATGGGGCCAAGGTAGAACATATAAGGTATGGAACAATTTTGGTCATGTGGTGCTCATAATCCGGGAACTAAGAAAGCAACCAAATCATAAAACCACTCATAAACTCCTCATACCATATCTCTATAATGCCAAACAACACCAATCTCAAGCATAAAACTTTACAAACCATACTCAACTCATTCCTTTATTCTTTTTTTTTTTCTCTTTTTTTTTTTTCTTCATTCATGCTATATCAAATGATTTTCCTTGACTTTTGCCCCTAAGTGAATTTTATCCTCCTTAGGTCCCAAGTAATGAATGTACTAGCAAGAATCAAACAACTCATAAATGTACCTCAAACATACACAATCCACCACTAAAACCATCATCCACAATAAAGATATTCACCAATTATTCCTAAATTCCCGGATGGGGTCAGACTATCATTGGCTATGGGAAAATCTTGTGGAGCTACAAAAGAATAGGCAATTAGGCTCAAACTGGCTTCAAGCAGAGGATAATATGTAAGGTGGGAATAGAGTCAAATAGAGCTAATAAAGGTGCCTCAATCATGTTTAAGTCATGTGCAGAAATCATAATATGCAACCTTGAAAAAGATATCAAAATGCAAGACAAAGAGGAAGCAATTGAAGAGAGTACACACAACAAGCAAGAGGACTCAATAAAGTGCAGTCGTGAATAGGCTAAAATAAACTCACCAGGTCATGTCTAGAACTTCAAGATCACCCAAAAATTCAAGATTTCATGTGCTCAATCATTAATCAATCATGCTCACCAAATAGTATAGAAAACATATATCGAAGGCTTCAACAATCCAAGCATATCATGGGGCATAAATCTCAATAGATAGATTAGAGGACAAACGACATCCATATGGGAAAATAAGACCTAATCCTAATAATGCAAGAACTAAAATTCTTTTTTTTTTTTTCATTTTTCAATTTTTTTTTGAATAGGAATAACAATGGTAGAAACTAAACATGCATACAACCAATAGAAATAAACATGCAAACTTAATAGTCAAAATGCCGTGCAAACTTAGAACCACAATACAACCGTGACATGCAATTCTTCTCCCCCACACTTAATTCTGACATTGTCCTCAATGCAGAAAAGAGAACAAAAACATCAAAATAAAAAGAAAAGGGAAAAGAAAAGAAATGACTGACATGCTCACTGATGAGGTGGTGGCGGCGGCGGGTAAGGTGGAAACTGGGGATATGCATATCGATAGAAGTCCTCTTGCCTCTGCCACATCTGCTCCTGCATCCGTCTGATCGCTGCCTGGCTCTTAGAGACATCCTCTGGGTGAGAAGTCAAGCCACGGACATCCCGACGAATGTCGCCAATATCCACATATAGCTGCTGCTGCTGATCCCACATCAACTCCTGGCGCTGGGAAATCTGCTGCTGGTGCTCCCACATGGCGTCCTGACGACGCGACATCATCTGCTGATGCTCCCACATGGTGTCCTGACGGAGATACATATCTGCCATCCTCTGCTCCAGCGTGTAGTGGTCCGGACCAGCACCTCCAGCTGTGCCAGAAGGTTCAACACCACTACCTCCTATATCCGTCTGAATTCCATGAACATCATCAGCAACTTCCTGCTCAGCATCAGGAGCACCCTCCTCATCATCATCATCATCAGAATCCTCATCCATCTCATCGCCCATGTAGAAATCAGCTGCAGTAGGGCCAAAAGGGAGATGTCGGGGCAATCTCAGGTGAATCCTCCCAAGATGGCCTGTCCTCCAGACGCACATCGACGACTTGCCCTCCAAGTGGCCAGCTTTCCTCAGCTGGGCTTCATCATATAGAAATGAGCCGTGCAAAACATCAGGGACAACGCTCATTTCGATGCATGCTCGAGCTATGAGGGTGATAAGACCCCCAAAGCTAATCGTCGCCTTGTTGCGCTTGTCGAGGATGTCCTTGCAGTTAATTAGAAACATATCCACCCAACCTGGAATCACTGGGCTCTCTGGCGTCAGACACCACAAAAAGACATATCCTTAAGCGAGATCTTGTTGACCTCAGCCTGTGCAAAGAATGTGTTCGCCAGAACCTTGTGAATCAGCCGTAATGCAGGATGGCGAATGCTCGAATTGTACTGGCCCTTCTTGGCCTCAAAAGGCACCCTAGTAGACGCCATCCAAAAAGCCAAAGGGCCCTCTCCTTTACACACATCAAGCCAACCAGTAGTAGGCGCAGCAGTAACACCAAAAATCTGCCCCAATCTCTCCTTCGATATCTCGTAACCCCTCCCAAGCAATCGAATCTCAATATACGTACACCCCACACTCAAGGTCACTAAAAACTCCTTACATAAACTCGAATATGTAGGAGCATTCTTCCCTAAAAACTCTCCTAAGCCCCCATGCTCTAATAATTGCCTAGTACATACATCCATCTGTAATAAACGAAGCGTAGGCTCATGAAAGAATTTGGTTACAAAGAAATTTCGATTGTTTAGAGCATTCCCCTTCTCTTTCTGACTTCTACTCATTCCATGGGGTCTAGACATTGCTTAATTCGAGCTAAGAAAATCACCCAAAAAGAACGAAAGTCAAGAAGAACTCACGAATTTCAGCTTCTGCAGAGGACGCGGGGCAGCCGAGGGTGGCGACGGGGCGGCTGGCTACAGGGATGGCCGCGGGGCGGCTGGTCTGGCGATGGGGCGGCTGCGAATTTGCCGGATCTGGAAACTCCGGTCTCGGATCTGCTCTCCGATGTCGTCGCCGATCTCTCTCCGTGGTGGCTTTGAAGAAAAACTTTGAGGTTCCTTGGAAAAAACCGATATATGTATAGATCTAGGAGAGAGAGATGATATGGTGGATGATGTGAAGAAAGAATGTGAGAAAAAGAGAGTTTTTGGGGAGATTTGAGTGAAAGTAGAAAGCTTGGAGTAGGACTTCAATGGAGGTGTTGGGAGGTTGAAGAAGGTGAGGAAAGGAGGGAGTCTGGTGTGACGGCTGATAGAGATAGGGAAAGAGAAGAAAGGGGTGGATAGGGTTTAATTTGTGTAGCAAGTGGGGGCCCACACGGGCCCCTAAAAAATTTTCTATCTGGAAGGAGCCGTGGGGCGGCCATGGTGGGCGACAGGGTGGCCGGCGATTCCGCGAAGGGTTTCGCTCGGCGCCTTGGCTGCGGGGCGGCCCATGCTTGCGACGGGGCGGCCTGTCCTTTTTCGCCCTTTTCCTTCTTCTTTTCCTGCCTGCAGCGTTAGTATCCCAAACCAACCTAAAACTAAACTAAAAAAACTTAATGCAAAAAGAGAATAAGACCTAAACTATTACCTTGGGTTGCCTCCCAAGCAGCGCCTTTGGTTACGGTCGTTGGCTCGACAGTTTATTCATCCACTCATTCAAGACTCAACGGGACATCGTCAGCGCCCTCAAAAGCAAATCAAACTCTCGTGCCCAACCGATATTCGAATGCACACTGAAGCTGAAACAATTTGTAATTAAAAATATAGGAATGAGAACCATTACCATCTTACCCTTCATTCGAGCTTGATTCTCCCTCGAGGGTATGTAGGACCGCCAACACAGTTCTGCTAGTGGTTTGTTGAAGTAGTGGCTCCATGGATCGACATATTCACCAAGATCTCCCAATTTGAAAAAAGTACTAGTTTCTTGTTCGGGAACCACAAAAATTGGTTCCGGACTTAGCTCCTTGATAGACGAGTTGGGGATGATTTCTACGAATGGAGGGAGCATTGAAACATCCTCAATCTCTAGGGACGTCTCCTGAGATTTCGTGTCGATAACCACTAGATGCCCTTCTTCATTATCGGAGAATTCATCGTTGCTTGCATTTTGGCTTTCATCAAGTTGAGGAATAGAACATTGCTGAATTACCAACTCCTTCAATGTTTAAGAGAGTCGGATAATTGCTTCCCCATTTTGATTCACTATCTCACGTAATTGCCCTATTTGCTCCATCAAGACAATGGTTGAATCCTCCATGGACGGGTCGGAGTACTCCATTGGTTGAAACGTCGAAGTGTAGGATTCTTCCTCCGCCGATTGGTCACCCATGTAGCAGAGAAGATTCCATAATCCCGACACTCCTAAACCAGCAAAGCTTCCATTGTTTATGGACCTGGCAAGTTCTCGGGTCTTAGGAGCCATGCCTTCAAAAACGCAAAGTACCGCATCTCGCAAACTATCTCGGAAACCCCGTGAATAACGGATGTCAAATAAATTTTGCACCCTTGTGAGGTAATTGTGAAAATACTCTCCCTGAAACTGCCATAACTTCAACATCTAGAAATATTAACAACAAGGTGTCGTGAACCGTAAGATAGGTCCACGACGGGGTTAGATGCAAATATATACAAAAGTTAGCGATAAAAAAAACACAAGAAATTGATAAGAAGTCCCCGGCAACGGCGCCAAATTTGACAAGAGGAAAACCTATCGTTGTTCTTGCAAAAGAATACTCAAACTCACAACTAGTATAGTGTGTAAGAACTAAGAAAGAGATTGATCCACAGGGAAATCTATTCAATTCGAGTGTCTATTCTAATCGCCAATAGAGAATATGGGGGTTTTTGGTGTGAAAAAGATCCGCCTTTTATCAAAGCGGTAGCAAGCAACAAAGTAAATTGATTGTAGAATGCAGTGGAGAGAAAATAGGTTCACCTACAATTTATCACTTCGATTGATGAATTCGATCCTTGTTTCAGCCTCTAGTTCTTGGCTTTTCCTATCAATGTCCTTGTCCAGATCTTAGGTAAATTACTAGTCCTACGAGTCCTAGCAACCCTTATCTCGAAATAACCCTAACACGGTTAAGATTTAACCTAGAGATAGCATTAAGAGTATGAATTAACTAAGTTACATGCAATATCAAGCTACGAGTTGATATTTAACATATATTCAACTTCCTACACATCCAATTAGTCCTACGAGTCCTAAAGGGATATGATTGCCACTTGGGTTAAGGTTCGCTACGAGGAATCTGCAAAACCCTAGCAATTGAATGAATCTACTCTAACTAGTTGATCAGGCCAGAGAGAATAAAACACATTCAAGCAATTAAGCAAAAAGAAGTCAAAACATTGGAATAGGAATAAGAACTAGATTAAGAAACTCACAATTCAACAATCAAAGATCCAAACTGTAGGCGAAATCTTGAGAGTTTAGTTGCTCATGCTCAACGACGCTCTCAACAACGGAATAAAGTGCATAAGGTAAGTGGTAGAATAAACTAGAAAAGCCTTATATAGTATTTAGAAAGTCGGCCAAATAAATAAACTAAAACCCTAATTAAAGTCCAGACTGAATGGCACGTTTTTGTGCGGGCCGCGGGGCGGCCGGCGATCAGTGAAGTCCTCCGTTTTCCCTTCGAGCCGCGGGGCGGCCAGACAAACTGCGGGGCGGCCGGCGATTCTTCCGAGCTTCTTCTCCCTTGACTTCGCAGATTCTCTACTCTTCTTTAGAGTTTTTTTTCTCTTCTCCAATTCATTTCACCTTGAATCTACTATATCTGAAATAAACCATAAAATCATGTAGATTCCGCCTCTTCCAACTCAACAAGTAATTATGTAAATGCAACTAAATATATGCAATATTCTCAACTAAACTATGCTAAATGCAATCTATTATGCAACACTAAATATGCTCTATCACTCCTCCTAATTATTAATCCCCCACCATTAGCTCTCAAGCCAAAATAGCCACACCACCTCCTGTCCCTACATACTTCCGTCCGGCTTCCCTCAATCTTCATCCCATGACCACCTGGGCAAGCACTCACAATCTAAAGCCCAAAGCACTTGTTACCTCCACAATTCCAGATTCCAAAATCGAGTCGAAAACCGCTACCCAAGCCCTTAAATTAGAACGTTGGCAGCTTGCAATGAAAGATGAATACAATGCTCTCATGAGAAATAACACTTGGTCCATCGTTCCTCGTCCTCTTCATGCTAATATTGTAGGTTGTAAGTGGATTTTCAGGATCAAACGTCACTCGGATGGAACTATCAACTGGTACAAAGCACGGTTAGTTGCAAAAGGATTCAGTCAACAAGAGGGAGTTGACTTCTTTGAAACCTTCAACCCCGTCATCAAGCCCACCACCATCCTCCTAGTTCTGTGATGTGATCCTAGTCGTCAATGAGCTCGAATCCTTTATCTTACAAAGCTATGTTGCCGGGGACGAACATCAACCCCCGTTTGAGAAAACAACATGGTGACACCGTGGTATTTTGGCTCTTTCGGGCTACATAAAATTCCGATTGAAGCCAATGAGCACTTGCTGGAAAGATATTTTAAGTGGCTACAACTTCTATGAAGAACACTTCTCCTAAATCAGCCTCAAAGATGCTTGAATTGGACGTTCTTTCCATCAGATCCAATCTGGACGTTTTTTCCATGTTTTATTGATCCCACATCGATTATAGATGCTTGGAGGGTTATATTTTCATCTTATATATTTCTTGTAGAACTTTCATTTTAAAGCAAGTCAAGTTTAGGCGAGTTAAAGGTTAAGCCACTAAATAGCTTCCTATGATTCCGGGTTAAGGATCGAGTTCTTGGTGAGAGGCTAAGAGCGAACCCTTTGGTGAGAGGCCGAGGGTGACACCCTAGTGAGAGGCGAAGGTATCAAAGGTTCAAGATCCTCGGAGTGCGATTCCGAGAGGATTGAGATCGAGTGCAGGGGGTTCAAGGGTGAGAGGCCTGCGAATCTTGCTCCACATATCCCTTTTTTTCGTTTCCGAAAATTCCAAAAACTAGCCCCACAAAAAGAGTGTTCGAAAGCTCGAGCCTTGGTCGATCCGGTCCTCGGGTCTCATCAAGTGGTATCAGAGCAACGACAAGGGTTCCTCAAGCTTTCGGGTCAAAATGTTCAAGAAGGCGAGTTCTAAGTCTTTGTCTGAAGAGTACATCCGATGGGCTATTCGAGCCTATGATGATGGGTATCTTCGTTGGAGTGACATGGATAATGCTACATATGATGTAGTTAATCAAGAGCTCCGGAGGAGATATCAAAAGAGGAGGAGTCGAGAGGATGAGGGTTGCCGTAAGAAGAAGGTTGAACCACCTTGGGAGGAGATCCGCAAGCTCGCGGAAGATTCAATGCAACAAGTAAAGGAAATTCGAAATCTTGTCAACTCATTTGGGTCGACGCTATCGAAGCCCACAACAGCCCCACCTCCCTCTTCAAAGACGACATCTTCTACGGCCATGGGCGAGACATTTGCGATTAAAGAAGGCAAGTCCAAGAATGTTTCTACTGAGATTGTGAAGGTCAACCCCGAACTTAAGAAGGATGAGGAAATTACCCAAGTTCCCAAGGTAGCGCTTTCCATGAGGGAGAAACGTATGTCAACCGACAAGTCTACCTTTCTGAACACTATGTCGACCAAGTGGTTGGATGCGACCCCTTTCCTTCCGTCTTACTTGCCTTTCACGATTCAAGAAGAACAAGGGATTCAAGATCCGTCCAAGGAAGAAGAAACATGTTCGAAGAAGTCGCTTGTTTCCATCACGGATTCGAGGACGAATCCTTTTCAAGGGGAGGAGGACGATGTGATCGTAGTCGCCCATGACCTCGTCTGTTGTTTCCTACAAATGTCTGTCTTCAGAGCTGAACATCAACTTTCATTTCTGAAAACTGTTTGGCGACATGTCGGTGTTTTGGCTCGTTCTGGATCTATAAAATTCCAATTGAAGCCGATGAGAACTTGTTGGAAAGATATTTTAAGTGGATACAACTTTATTGAAGGATTCAATCGTCAATTCAGCTTGGAAGATGGCCGAAATCGGGGATCTTCGCAGCAGTCCGAAAATTTAGCAGCACATCGGAAGTGCAATAAATAAAGACGGAATGAATTCAATAAGGTCGGATTAAATGACAGGGCTTTAGGGATTTCCGACCTTCCATCTCTTTGATGGCAACGAAGACCATTCGTTTTCACCCATTATGGTTGTCCATCTCTCCTTCACAAATCTCGGAAACCCTTTCGTATTATCCGTCATTAGTTTATCAATTTATTTTAATTTATTTTATTTTTCATAGATTCAATATTTTTCCTATATAAAGGGATGTGAGAACTTTTTTGGGGACAAGTTGAAATTTGAGAAAAAGTGAGCCTTTTAGCTTCCTGTGATTCGGGTTAAGAATCTCGTTTTTAGGTGAGAGGCCGGGAACAAAACCTTTGGTGAGAGGCTAAAGGAGATTCCTTAGTGAGAGACGACGGAATCAAAGGGTCGGAAACACTCGGAGTGCGAGGCCGAGAGTGTGGAACATCGAGTGTTGGAGAGAGCTCGGAGTGCGAGGCTGAGAGCGATCTTGCATCACATACCCCTACTTTACCACCATTCTAAGGCCTTCCACAGCCCCATCATCACCCTCCATTCACCCCCAAAACGTCATCCCAAAGCAGCCCTTCAATCCCTCTCAAACAAGCCTCGTTTGGACTCGCCTCTACACAGGCAACGTCTCGGTAAAATGTGATTTCCCGCTTCGTCTGACATCTGCTTGACAAGATCTGCCCCAATCCGCGACCGGGACTTCAAGGTCTACAAAATTAGTACATGCACGTCCCTAGAAGTCGAGCCAATAGATAGGAAATCGGCAATCTTTGAAGGCTGATCTGCTGCTCCAGAAACTGTCCAAAACTTCCCGACTTCTCGGAACTCTCGTCGTCGAACCTTTTGGTCGAGCCCGGGCCCAAGCACGTCAACTGGAGGTTCTTGATTTGAACTGGGACGGAGTGGATGCCCAGTTGATGACTGCGTTCATTGAGCACTGACAGCTAGAGACGAACTCTTTCCACTTCCCATGGGGTGAGATGACCATCACACTCCACGATGTTGCTTGTCTGATGGGGATGTCGATTGACGGACTACCTTGCGAGCATCTCCCTGAATATCTTCCACTACATCTGGAGCCTCGATTGCAAGAGATGTTTAGTTGGAACACGGCCCTGCTGAAGAAGCATAGGAAGGCTTGTGGAGCGCCCATCTCGGAGTTGACGGCTACGTGGGAGCAGAGGCACAGTTGCCGTTGGGATCAGTTCGTCGGCTGTTGTAGGAGGAAATCAAGTTTAAAATATAATAAAATAGATCACACCAGATTCGTGCCCACGCAAATGATTACAAGACTTCCTCCCGATGTAGCAGTGGGAAGTAAGGATCGATCCTCGAGGAAGCACGTCAGCGAATCTCAGGTAGCGGAATAAATCTCAGCGAAATCGACCAGAAGATTCCTCGATATCGAGTAAAGTACTCGATATCGACTAACCTGTCGAGTAAAACAGAGAGCAAAAAAACGAAACAGAAAACGAAAACCAACAGAAACAACTCGACTTCGACAAAATAAACTCGATATCGACAAGATTTCCTCGATGTCAACCGATCGAAGCCAAAACCGCTTTCGCAAACTCCAACTCTTCTCGGCTACAAGCTCTCTCTCTACTCTCTCTCTCTCTCTCTCTATGTAACTAATTGTGTATGAAATTGAATTCATGGAAATCAGCCCCTAAGGTTTTATTTATAGCCTTCATTCCCTCTCTAATTAGGAAAGAAAATTAAGAAATAAATTAAGAAATATATCTATATCTAATTTTATCTATCTTTTATCTAAAGATTAAAACATGGAAATAAAGAAATAAATCAACTAGGAATTATATCTAAAGTAGATAAATGTCTCTTCCTCTTGATAGCACTTGATAGATCTTGATAGAATTTGTTCTCGAAAATATCTCCATTGGATTCGGGATAGAATCTTAACAAGAATTCGGATTACTCGACGTCGGCCACCGGGGGTTTCCTCGATATCGAGTAATTTCCTCGATATCGACCAAGGTTTGGTCCGTCTTCAGCTTCTTCGTCGATCTTGGCTCCAGGATGCATGTCGACTTTATTTTTCCTCGATATCGAGTAAATTTCCTCGACATCGACTAACATGTTCAGCTCCCAGCTTTACTCGTCGACTCCTGGTGCTCAGCTCGATTCCAAGTTACTCGATATCGAGTAAAACAACTCGACATCGACTAACTTCCTCAGCTCTGCTCGATTCTTGGTTGTCCGAGTGGAAATCGACTTGACTGTACTCCATATCGACTAAGCTTGGTTGAAATCGACCAAATGTTGTCGAGTCGATTTTTCTTGTTTCCAGCTTGATTTGTCCCGGTTCCGCTGCTCCTTGACCTTGGACTTCTGTAGTTGACTTCAAGCTTTTCTTTCTTTCTCAGAACTGCCGTAAATTGCTTCGATTTCTGCGAAATTAAACATAAACTGGTGTAGATTCCATAATTTGGCAAATAAGCATAAACTACATGGATTCTATACTATTCTAGCCCAAATGCATGAAATGCATGCAGAAATCGATATAAAAGTAATTATAAAACATGGCAAATTAGGCTCACATCAATCACCCCATACTTAAGCTTGTTTGTCCTCAAGCAATACTTTTAATTGTCATTCAGGGGAAGAAACAAAACTCTCAACATATTAGATTCATTCTTATATGTGCCTGCAATCAATTACCATCCTCGAAAAGGTACTAGTGTCACAAATCCATGCATGTGCAAATAAAAAGCAACATCTACTCATAAAAGGAAGGTTATGCAAAACATTCATAAGTGACAAAGCATTAATAATCAAGAGGACTTTAATCTAAGCTCAATAAGGAGTAGATTGGTAAAAGGCTAAAGGTGGGCAATTTTTGGCAATGTGGTGCTGATAATCCGGGGAAATGGAATATTTCCAAACTTTCTTAACCACATCCCTTCTTCATAAGATTCATCACCTTTCATAATGCTTTTTGTAATAATAATGCTTTTACCTCTCTAACCTCAGCACTGCCTTCTCGCGAGTCGCAAACATGGGTGTCATGAATGGCCCCGGATACTTAGTGCTTTGGACTCTTCACCTGTGTGTCCCATCTCACTGAACTTCTCAGCGAGCAGAGTTGATCTACCTTTATCTCCTGAGGTGATCGGATTTTCTTTCACTCATTAAATTTTCCATATATTTTCAAACAATTTCCTACCATAGTCCAATAATGATAACAACACAACAACCATATAATAATCTCCATAATGTAACATCATTCCCAACATAATCCCCGAATGGAAATAAGATAAAGAATGGTAATATTTGGATCATGTGGAGCAAAATATGAAATAAGGCATAATATAACTTTTGTGATGCATAAGCATAGGTAAGGCTAGGATTAAACAATATGAGCATTATATGGAAATATAAAGTCCTCCATCCTCTTATCATGCAACATGTCAAAAGCAACATCAAATTTTACGTTCTTTTATGGTTTTCATCAAATTATGCACTTCATTGTGACTTCCCTTTACTAGGAAATTTCATGCTATATCTCTAATGAATCTAAATTTGCATCGTCGAGTTCAATAAAGCTTCCATAACATTTATCAAAATTTTCAATGGGGGTCATTTTTCAAACTTTGGAAAACAAGTATATAAGCCCATAAATCAATAATGAATTCCAAAATAAGCATGTATAAGCAATTCAAGAAATAAACGTCAAATATGCACGCAAAATGTCAAATATGGTCAAATATGCACAAAGTAAGCCTTTCCCCCACCCCATACTTAAACATTACAGTGTCCTCACTGTATAAAAAATAAGGGTAAAGAAAGAAACTCACTAGACAGGTGTGCAGGATGTCAAAATCGAGTGAAAATGCTGCTGGGCCTAGTCCGAATTTAGCTTGCTTCTATCCCTATGGACCTGAAAAAATGTAGAAGAGAAATACTCACAATAGAAAAACTAAAAGTTCAAAAACAAAAACAAACAAAAAGCAACAATGTCCAAAAAGTCCCAAAAATAAATGTCTATTTACAAGCACTAGGTTTTATAGTCGCTAGGCCGACTTTCTTCATGAAGCTCAAGGTGGCATCTGCAGGGCCCATGTAGCTTGGGCTTCAAACAGGACTCCATTCTTGTCCATCAGCTGCAATCCTCCGGAATGGATCTTGTTTACAATGAAAGACCCCATCTTTTTCTTGTTGAATTTGTTGGGAAACCAATGATCCTTTGATTTGGAAACATAGAGCTTGTCTCCAACTTCTTACTCCTTGGGCTCATCATTGGAAATCCTACATAAGCGCACATACTATGGCAAACCTCTCCCATGTATAGATAGATCTTTAATTGAAATAGGAGAAGAAATATCCATACCTTGGCTTACCTTTGCAGAATTGGATTCGGGGACCTCAGTGTTTTGTCGATTTCGAGTAATAGTACTCGATATCGAGGAGTTCGGCTTGTCAGGTGGACTGCTGGTCGAGGGAGAAGAAGTCGAAGACGAAGGTTTTTGGTCGATATCGAGTTGTCCTTGGCTTCTAGTGGATTGCTCGTCGAGGGATGAGAAGTCAAGGACGCAAGTTTTTGGTCGATGTCGACCAAATTGGTCGATATCGAGTTGTGCTCGACTTTGGGTTGGCTGCTCGACGCTCCTGCTGCTGGTGGCGTGCTCTGATTTTGGTCGACGTCGACCAAGTTACTCGACGTCGAGTAACTCTGGTCGACTTCGACCCTGTTTGGGAATAAAATTTCGTGTTTAACCAAATGTCTTCGTACATGCTCATGAAATTATTTTCGTGGAGGGTTTTCATGTCATACTTTATATATCGAGCACGGATACAAGTGATGGACAATTGCATACAAACAAAGTATGTGAGGTGTATTACATATCCAATACATCCTTTAACATATTACAAATTCATAAACTGCAGTATACAAATTAACTACAGTTGTCGAATTTGTGAAGTACATTCATAGTTCATCAGCAACATCACCCAACAAGATCGATTGTAGAGTCGAGGGCCTTGTCGAGCTCGAAAGTCCACAGATGACTCAACTCTCGTAACCTATTGAGCTGCAAAAATCAACCAGTCTCGGTTAGTAAAAAAATACATACAAATGAATAAATGAGACAACTTAGGTGGGCTAATTTGTTTACAAAGATACGGGCCTTTTAAAAGAAAGAACAACAAGGCTAGCACAATTTGAATTGGCTGCAAAACTCAGCAGTAGCCAGGATTCAAAAGAAAGAAAAGTCAATGTATTAGATAAATAAATATATGGAAAAAAAAAAGATCTTTCCGTAGCTATACAAAGGAATAAATAAATCAGCAAAAAAAATGGAATATCAGAATCTTAAAGAAAAAGAAAGATATCTTAATTCTAAAGGAAAGAAAAAAGATATGGAAAAGTAGGGTTCCAACTACTGCTTTCCTATAAAAAGGGTTGCAGGCTGATATGTAGGAGGGCCAGAAGGCTGAAACACACGGAAGAAAAAAAAAAGACGGCAAAGAGAAAAGAAAACACACGCCAGAAAACACATGCCAGAAAACACAGACGTCAGAAGAAAGGAAGAGTAGAAGAAGAGAGCCAACAAGGTAGCTCTCCCTCCATGCGTGGGGATTCTTAGCGATTCTCGAAACCCCGCCCTTACAAACCCTCAAGCTTTCGCTTGTGGCTTAGGCCCTAGCAAACCTTGCAGGCTTTCGCTTGTGGCCTGGGTTTCGGAATCATCAAATCACCCCAAATCAAGCCGATATGCTGCCAAAATCGATTCTCGAAATCCCGCCCTTGCAAACCCTCAAGCTTTCGCTCGTGGCTTAGGCCCTTGCAAACCTTGCAGGCTTTCGCTTGTGGCCTGGGTTTCGGAATCATCAAATAGCCCTAAGAGAGGGCGAAACGCCGCTAGATTTTGTCTAAACTAGCGGACTAAATCATGCTAGATTTTCCCTAAACTAGCAGACTAATTCAAGCTGGATTTTCCCTAAACTAGGCGGCCAAATCAAGCAAACAAATTGCAAGCAAATTCAGTCTCACACAACAAAGTCCTCAAGGCAATAATTTTCCTAAGGAAATCAGAGGTTTACCCTAAAACAAGGGTGAAGTTCTGTCAACATTTCTGCAGAGAATTCCAAAGCTAAGGCTACCAGCTTCAAGAAAAAAAAACACAACAACAGAATTCACAAAACTCACGCAGATTTTCTATTCAAGTTGAATCTGTGCAAATTGGCTAACAAAGCCCCCAAATCAAGTAAAAAAATAAAAATAAAAAGAGAGAGAGAAAGAAGCTGATTGCTGAAAAGTATTAGCAAAGCAAGTCAGTCAAGCCAACAAACCATCGGTTTGATTACACAAGCAAACTAAGTTCCTGTAAAGAAAAGAAATCAAGTAGGATGTGTTTCCTTCGACATTTCTAAACCAAGGCCCTCTAAAATTACAAATTCCAGACAAAAGCAGACAGTAGAACAAAAAAGAAAACAAAGCTCAGATCTGCATTAAAGAAAAAAAAGAGACAATTGGGAATTTGAAATTCGGAGCACAAATTACCTAGTTCATCGGCTGAGTTCTCCTTCCTTCCAATAGCTTGAAGTCGGACTTTTACGATCTCTACCGATCGAGCCTCAAATTGAAAACCCTTGGCTGTTGAAGTGATTTTTGACAATTCAAATTGTTAAAACCAAATCAAAAACTAACTGAGGAGGAGAGCAAACCTGAGCGTACAACAAAGCAGGAATTAAAACTCAGGGGAGCTCTTTCTTCTTAAGAGCTTCTTTAGCCTCGCCATAAACCTCCCTAAATCCAGGATACCCAAATTATATCAGCCTAATTTTGTTTTGCTGAACAAATCGAAGCAAAGTAAGGGCAAATCGAAGGGAAGGAAAAAGAGCATAAACCTTACTGTTGTTCAAGTTACTGAAGCCCTTGGACTCCAGATCTCCAGAAGCCTTTTTCGTCCTCTCTTGAGTGTCCTAAATCCAAGAGTCTCCAAATAAATAAATAAAAGTATCCCAAATTACAAACCGTCTGAGGCCCTGAGCGGATTGAATCCAGGGGCGAATCGCAAAGGAAGGACAAAAAACAAACCTGTTGCACCCTCTCCTTGCGAAAGCACGTCTATCTTCAATTGCTGGACGCTCGCCCTAGGCTCTTCCTTTTCCCTTTCAAATATCTAAACTGAAAGGTCCCGAAATTACCGAAATCGCTACCCTAAAACAAATCGTAAATAAAAATCATTCAAACTCAGAAATTGAGCATACGATTAAAGGGAAGGGCGAAAGACGTTCTTAATCCGAACTTTAATCATTCAAATCGAAGGTGCAATGGCTGAAATTCGGAATTAAAAAAAAAAAAAAAACCTAGAACATGGTCAACATACCATCGATCGGGTTCCGAATCGCGTTGCCTTGGCTCGACCTGCTCCACCCTAGCTAGACTCGCCCGGGGCTTACAGAGCTGCCTTCAGTCTTCCCTTACTCCGCCCTCGTCCGTGTCGGTTGCTCAAACGAATCGAGGATCGCTGCTGAGAGACATGGGTGGAAAATAGAAAGGCGTGGAACGAGGAGACGATGAACAGACAAAAGAAAATAAAGCGGTCTGAACTGGGTTGCTTATTCCACCAAAACAAATGAAATGAATTGGGTTATAGAGATCAGATTGGGCTTTACAAAAAAAAAAAAAAGGGGCCTGGTTTGATGCAAGGCCTTCGGTGTTGTTTTTTTTTAAAAAAAAAAACAGAGAAGCTCTCGGCATGTTTGAAAAAATAGATTTAATTGCGAAACCGACCCACTAAAATATCAGAATTATAATTGGCGCAAATTAGAAATTGAGTTTAGCAAATTCATTAAGTTAAACTCGCAAAATTTCATCGCCAGTTTTATTCTAGTGAGTCAATTTCAAAATTGACTTCTAAACGAGGAAAAAGAAAACGGAGTCAAAATTCCAAATCAAATTTCCCCAAATTCAAACGGTTCTTAAAAAGAACTACGTGAAGACTTGATGCTCTTTTATGAGTTACGTAGGAAGTCCAATATTAAAATTCACTATATATTAGATTCAGTCGCCCATCCTAAATTAAATTTGTTCTTAAAAGAACTACGGGTGATTTGATCCCGTTCCAAACGGGTATGTAGGACACCCGACATAAAGCTCAAGCTCGTCGGGTTCAATCACTGAAACCCAAAAATAAAAATCAATTCAAATACTCTGAACTACGTAAGACTTGATTCTCTTCCAAGAAATACATAGACAACCCGTTAAAAATTCGGGTGCAACCCAAATCACCAAAACCACTTAAGTCTTGGTGTCGATACGACTTTGAATCAAGAGGATAACCAAAAGGGGTCGAACTCAAATTATAAAAATTAAATAAAATATGTTTTACAATTATTCGCGCATTTTTGTTCAACAGACCCCATACTTGAATCCTGTCAAAGCATCCGAGAAATAATTAGTCGACGTCGACTTACCTTGGTCGATGTCGAGCAGATCATCTGTGTCGTCGTTCAGGATGGCCATGATCTTCTCCACCTGGGCTTCCATATCCCTCTTTTCTAGCTCTTCAGGAGTCATATTTCTTACATTAGGCTCCCCACAAGTAATGTAACCAGCTGATATAGACTTTACCTCTTCCATGGGACCTATGTGCCTTCCAGTTTTATTAAAAGAATACTCAATTACCTCATCTCTAATGTTGAAAGTGAGTACTCCCTTCCTTACGCATATGTTGGCATCCACTGTCGCCAAGAAGGGTCTTCCTAGAATAATTGGACAAGGAGGGTCCTCCGCCATATCAATAACTAAGAAATCAACAGGGACGAAGAACTTACCTACTTGCACTGGCACATTGTCCACCATGCCTGTTGGGATGACTACCGTGTTGTTTGCCATATAAAGCTTAGCATCCACAGGCTCTAGGGCACCTATCTTAATCTTGGACCATATTGTTAAAGGCATTATACTCACACTGGCTCCAAGATCACATAAAGCATTAAATTTATATTGACCAAATCCAATGGTTATAGCAAACTTACCTGGATTTGGCCTTTTCTCAAGTATGTCCATATGGCTGCACTCCTCTGTGATCTCAGCCATTGATCGCTTTTTGCTTAGGATCTCCTTGAGGAACTTGACATATGATGGCATTTCATTAAGAGCTTCTGTGAAATGTATGGAGACATTGAGCCTCTGAAGCATCTTGATGAAGCGCTGAAATTTCTTCTCTGCTGGGTCCTTTGGAGATTTTGTTGGGAAAGGCAACTTCTTTTTCTGGTTCGGAGCCAGAAAAGATATCGAAGGTGTTGCAGCTTCCTCGACGTCGACTTGGTTCTCCTCGACATCGACAAGATTCTCCTCGATATCGACCAGTTTCCTCGATGTCGAGTTGGAGTGCTGTCCAGACGATTCTTGGCCAAGCTGTTGCTCGATGTCGACTTGATGTTGCCCGACATCGACCAAATTTTGGTCGACATTGAGTTGCTGTTGGTCGTTGTTGAGTTGTTGTTCAGCTCCGTCCTGCTGCTTTCCGACCTCTGGCTCGCGTAGTTGGTGCCCGCTCCTGAGCTTTACGGTTGCGATGTGTCCGGTCTTCCCCTTAGGATTGGGCTTAGGAGATCCAAGGAGCGTACCTGACTGTCTTGGGACGCCTGCTGCTAGCCGGCCAATCTGTGTATCAATCGATTTCCTCTAGACATTGATTTCTCCAAGCCTAGTGTTGACACCACGTATCTGAGTATAGACAGAATCGAAGGACTGCTTGGTGTCTGAATGGTTCCTCCGCATTTCCTCAAGGATGGTCTGTAGGTCATCCCTCTTCTGGTCCCTTTCCGGATGTCCTGGAGCTCTGTATGGCGGGGGGTTCCTAGGGGCACCTTGGTTCCATTGTGGTTGCTGAAACCTTTGGTCCCCCATATAGCGATTGGGACCCCCTGCGTAAGCTACCTTTTCATGGTTTTCTGCCATCCTGACTTGCTCTGTGTGTGGGCACTCAGTAGTGGTGTGCCGCTGTGATCCGCATTCGATGCAGGGTTGGTTGACAGAAAGATACTTGATTTGCTTGAGGAGCTTGCGATTCTGATCTCTGTAGTACTGCTCCTTCATATCTGGGTCAATCTCCTTAGAAGGTTCATAGAGGGGCATGGATGGGGCTGGTCTGGCATAGCCATTCTCATCATAGTTAGTCGGAGTCCCATACTTATTGTCGTAGTTGGTCAACTTGTAGAGGGTAGCCCATGCGTCAGCTGGCGGCATTGTCAGATACTCATAATGAGTATACTGGTTGATCCTATCCTTAGTGGCCAGCTCAAGAGAATTGAAGAAGATCTCCTGAACGATCTAGGGTGGTTGTCCATGTGTAGGGCAGGATCGCAGTAGATCCTTATATCGTTCTCATGCTTTTGCTAGCGTCTCCCTAGGCTTCTGTTTGAAAGCTGTAATCTTCTGGCGAAGGAGCGCTGTCTTGGCAGGAGGAAAGAATTTGTTGAGAAATTTCTGCCTTACTGCAGCCCATGTTGTAAGGGATCGTGGAGGGAGGCCTTCAAGCCACTTCAAAGACGGACCGGCCAGAGACCATCGAAAGGCCTTCATCATGACATATTCCAAAGTGGTACCTTCAGCAAGAGTACGACACATATCAGAAAAGTTGGTAATATGTTGAAGAGGGCATTCATTAAATCTACCATAGAAAGCATTATTTTTAATCTCAATCAGGAAAGAAGTGCGAATTTCAAAATTATTTTCAGGGATTAAAATGGCCGATTCAGGCACGACGAGAGTCGGGTGCATGTAATCCTCTACAGTGGTAGGGTATTGGGCAAGCTCAGCTTCCACCTGCCTCCTTCGCTCTGTTTCCTGCGCAGTGCGTGCTCTCTCAGCGGTGAGAGCAGTATCCTTGGTGGCTAGTTCCCTCTGAAGCCTCTCAATCATCTCAGCTTGTGTTTCGGCAGTCGCCATGATCCTTTTCAGTTTAGAATGGATGTGTATAAGGCGTTCCAGATCGTCTAAGGGGTCAAACTCAGGTGTTTGACCAGAACGGCGCATACACCTACGTAGTAACTCAAGGCAAACGTGAGATCTAACTACCTAAGGTGCGAATGATTGCTTCCCCGGCAAAGGCGCCAATTTGTTGTAGGAGGAAATCAAGTTTAAAATATAATAAAATAGATGAAACCAGATTCGTGCCCATGCAAATGATTACAAGACTTCCTCCCGATGTAGCAGTGGGAAGTCAGGATCGATCCTCGAGGAAGCACGTCAGTGGATCTCAGGTAGCGGAATAGATCTCAGCAAAATCAACCAGAAGATTTCTCGATATCGAGTAAAGTACTCGATATCGATTAACCTGTCGAGTAAAACAGAAAGCAAAAAAACGAAATAGAAGACGAAAACCAACAGAAACAACTCGACTTCGACAAAAGCAACTCGATATCGACAAGATTTCCTCGATGTCGACTAAAATTTCCCCGAGATCGAGTAACACAATAACAAAGATCTCACCTTTTCGCAAGCCGGAACACGAATTTCAACGAAATAAATCAATAAACTAAAGACTTCCAAGATCCAGGGTTTCAACACCACAACGATAACCATGCAAAATAATACATAAATGCATAAAAGATCATGCTTTTCATCAAATAACTTTCGTTATTAACAAATAGGAATATAGAGGCTTTCGCATAAACTCTAATTGTTACTAATCCTTTTCACATAATTAACCCAAGTTGCATTAAGATCACTTTCGCTTCAATAACACAAACAAGGATCACCTTCAACTTTCGCAAAAGAATCATGCTTGCAGGGATAGAAGACGAATTGCATAAAAAGCTCAAACCTTTACCGCATCACCTCACATGGCTACGGTCGGGCTCACCCCGACCCTAGAAGTGGGTGGACTACTCGCTCTTCATCATTAAGAAACTCATCAAAGATTTCAGGAAAATAAATTGCATTAAAAATAACCAAAACATACAACTGATCGAAGCCAAAACCGCTTTCGCAAACTCCAACTCTTCTCGACTACAAGCTCTCTCTCTATTCTCTCTCTCTCTCTCTCTCTCTCTCTCTCTCTCTCTCTCTCTCTCTCTATGTAACTAATTGTGTATGAAATTGAATTCATGGAAATCAGCCCCTAAGGCTTTATTTATAGCCTTCATTCCCTCTCTAATTAGGAAAGAAAACTATATCTATATCTAATTTTATCTATCTTTTATCTAAAGATTAAAACATGGAAATAAAGAAATAAATCAACTAGGAATTATATCTAAAGTAGATAAATGTCTCTTCCTCTTGATAGCACTTGATAGATCTTGATAGAATTTGGTCTCGAAAATATCTCCATCGGATTCGGGATAGAATCTTAACAAGAATTCGGATTACTCGACGTCGGCCACTGGGGTTTTCCTCGATATCGAGTAATTTCCTCGATATCGACCAAGGTTTGGTCCGTCTTCAGCTTCTTCGTCGATCTTGGCTCCCGGATGCATGTCGACTTTATTTTTCCTCGATATCAAGTGAATTTCCTCGACATCGACTAACATGTTCAGCTCCTAGCTTTACTCGTCGACTCCTGGTGCTCAGCTCGATTCCAGGTTACTCGATATCGAGTAACTTCCTCAGCTCTGCTCGATTCTTGGTTGTCCGAGTGGAAATCGACTTGACTGTACTCCATATCGACTAAGCTTGGTCGAAATCGACCAAATGTTGTCGAGTCGATTTTTCTTGTTTCCAGCTTGATTTGTTCCGGTTCCGCTGCTCTTTGACCTTGGACTTCTGTAGTTGACTTTGAGCTTTTCTTCCTTTCTTAGAACTACTGTAAATTGCTTCGATTTCTGCAAAATTAAACAGAAACTGGTGTAGATTCCATAATTTGGCAAATAAGCATAAACTACATGGATTCTGTACTATTCTAGCCCAAATGCATGAAATGCATGCATAAATCGATATAAAAGTAATTATAAAACATGGCAAATTAGGCTCACATCATCGGCGAGACCCCAACTGTCAGAGAGCGCCACCACTATCTCGTCGTTTGTTTCTTGGCTACGCTGCTGGGTGCGACGCTCTTCATCGACAAGTCCCAGAGCCGCGTACACTTCTCGTTGTTCGGGCTAGTTTGGGACTTTTTGCACTCTGGAGACTAGCTTGGGGAGCAGGAGTACTTGCCTTCCTCTACCGAGGATTTGAGGAGACCACGAGAGGCGAGGATAAGGGTCTATGTGGGTGTGCTGCATTGTTGCAGGTAAGTGTGGGGTTAATACGGTAAATATGTTGCTTTGCTTGCGAGTTACATATAATAAGTGCTCTAATGATTTATATATATTAGGCATGGATCTGGTCGTACTTCCCTTGTTTTGTGGGTTCGATTCGCCCGGACAAGGATGCACTAGCTGATGATACCCGATGCATGGCATGATTAGACCCGTCGAAGGCCGTGAAGAGGGGGAACGATAGGGCGAGGCGCAAGCGTGAGAAGAGGCTTCGAGCACAGCTTAAGCGCATGACCATTAATCAGGTAACTTATTTCTCACTTTCTTTGATTTTAACTATATATGTTGAGTAAGATTGTTTCCCTTATATCATTTTACAACATAGGTCGAGTGGATACCTTTTGGTAGAGACCTGGATTTTGTAGGTTAGTTTCGCTCCTCCACCTATCAAGGGACCCTCAAATTCGGTGGCGTCTTTAAGTCGTACATGCCAGACAAGGTGCTCCGACAGCTTGGCTGCGAGCAGGGGCCCCCATTGGCCGTCATCACTCCGACCTTCGTGCAGTGACCATTTCGCCTGCAGAGGCGTTACATCGTGACGTTCGGCATGCAGCACCACCGTTGGGCAGATCAGGACCCTGAGAGATTCTACCCAGTCACTGATCACCGGAGGACAGACGAGAGTTGTCAGGGAGGTGTCTCAACTGACTATCTCGCTGGTTCCAGTCCCAGAGTCGAGGTCATTTGTTGCCCACGACAGTGGTACTACTTGATGCTTCTCCCGCTGCCCCTACCCACCCAGACGGCGTCATCGGACCAGATGATGATGGGGCTACTGCGCGACAGGCGCGAGTCGACGAGATAACCCAGGCTATTCAGGCATTGGTCGCCCCAGCTAGACCAAATGTACGAGCATTTCATGAGCTACATTCGATCTATGAAGTAGATACATTATATTTTGTTTGTTTATGACATACATTTTAAATTTTGTGGGTATACTATTTTGTGTAGTTCGTGTTGCCTGCGTTATTGTTTTCGATGGTTTCTACCCGTTGACAACAACAAACAATCACATGCAAACACTTCACTTCATATATAACGATTAGGTAACGATTAGATTACACATCGATGCATTACTAAAACTAACAAATACATTATGGATAACAACATAATTTTTTTTTTACAATCGACCAGCCTATACTTAAATCGTCTTCGGAATGAGTTCAATCTTTAACTCGTTGAATGCAAAGCTTTCGACCTCTATATTTGCTTCCCTCACAAGCATCCCTGCCGTTTGAGCTACGTAAACGTGGTTATGTCTGTTTAAATAGGGGAAGAATGACCGAATATGTTGAAGAAGAAGGTCTCTAACCCTTCACTCATACGCTCCACGAATGCCCGGATGATAATGATTGCAGTACAGACACCCGAACTACAAGGGTGCGGAAATGTTATTCTCTGTTTTCACACACGACCCGAAAGAGTGCGCATGGATGAATGCCATTGTATTCTGGATTGCAACAAGCACAGTCGGACTCCTCCGGGGGCATTGGGTACCGAAGCCATTTGATTACAAAATCAATGCGGAGGGTTGAGCCTTCTATTCCAGATGTAACCGACTACATGGAAGGAATGAAAATGTGGAATTCTTGTGTTGCATTTTCAAATACGGTCCTCATCCCCCTTTTATAGGGGTGGCTGACTGTGGGAAATTCGGAAGTAGTAACAATGTCAAATCTGACGTTGTAACAACGTCGAAATGGACATTGTTAAGCCCTCCTATATAATGCCTTGGAGAAATTTGGACGTAGTAAGTCAAATCTGACGTTGTTACAACGTTTAAATGGACGTTGCTAAGCCCGACAAAGCCCGCTTGGGCTCCAGGTTGCAACATCCAAATCGACGTTGTAACAACGTCAGATATGACGTTGCTACAACGTCGGATCCGTTCCCCTTGTGCAAAATTCACCACCAAATACAACGTCGGATTGGGCATTGCTACAACGTCTAATCCAACGTTGCTACAATGTACAATCCGATGAAGTATTTGTGTTGTATATAGGGAACGCGTTAAATTATATTCCAACAGCTGGGTAATATTCTGTTGCAATAAAATAAAATGGAAAACGCTTAGTATATTGCAATACTTTTTTTTTAAAATAATGTTTCAAGTAGAATTAAGAGGGGTTGTATAGAAAAAAAAAAACCATCCTTTGGAGCCTGAGAACGCGCCTCGTCACGCGCCCCCAATTCCTCTATCAAGCCTGTCTTTGCTTCCCTTATTCTTGAGCAAATCATCTTCAAATCTCCTTCTATGTGATACAAGGTTAGAATCTCCCTAATTCTTGCCGGCTTTGGTATAATCTCTCCTTTTCCCTTTGAATCAGTCATCAATTTGGGGCAAAGCTTGTCATTCCGGCCTCTCTCGATTGTGGGTGTGTCATCGCATGTCGCCCTTCAAGTCTCAGTCTGGTTATTCACCTTGATTTTGTCATGGCTCATTCTGTTTCGGGCTTCGATTGCCTCTTTGGAGCTGAACTGATGCCCTGGCTTAACCGCCTTTACCCTAAAAATAAAAATACTCATAAAACTGGTTCGGTGTTTTGTGGGTCTTCTTTGGTCTGGCGCCCTGAGCATGGATTCATGAGGATTGTGAAAAACTTTTGAAAGAGGAAGAAAAGGGTTTGTTGTCAGAGGCAGAAGGAGGGTTCATTGCCTTTGTGTTTGGTGCGCAGTAGTGCTCGAGTCATAGTTCGCTATTGTTTGTGCGGTGGTCGGGTGTCGGTATGGTGGCTCCCTTCCGGTTCTACCGTTGCTGTGCTGATGGAGGCTTCTTCCATCAAATACACATTTGTGGCCCTTACACTGCTGTCCAGGTTTAAGAATACAATCTCTTATTTAAGTATAGTTAATTGCATGATATTGTTCAGAAAACCCATAAAACTCGGTGTTAGAGGCTAATGTGTCTACACTCCTTACCCCTGATCTCCGGGCCTTAACAAATCTGTGGTGTTCGGGGCTGTCATGGCTCCTTCCCCCAGCTTGAATGAAGAATTGTTTCTCAAAATGTATGGTTATGCTTGTCTGAAAATAGCCCCAATGGCGGATATTTTATTAAGAAACAATATCAATTATTTTTGCTTCTTGGCTTGTTTTCACCCATACCAGGCTTATACTAAGGGTACGAGGTGTTTGGGAACTTTTCGTGATGGGTTACTTTGTCTTGATTTCAAAGGGTTTTTCTTCCTTAGCGGGAATATAAATATGGAATTGTGGTTTCGAATGAATCATATAAATCTTCTCTTCTCACTTTACTCTCCTAAATATATCTTATCTGATTATACTAACTGGTGGTTGTCCTCTTTGATTGTCTTAAATGCCTCGGACATGTCCGATGGAAAGAAACCGTTTGGGATCTCTTCACTCGAGCCCCAATCAAACACCCCCCCAAAGGGCCCTAAACCCTCTATTGAGGAATTTCTTGTGCATCTTTTTTTGTTCATCCATCCTTGCTGTTTGAACAATTCTGGATGTGCAAGTGTCAATGTAAATGGAGAAATAGTTAGAAACATTGTCAAGCTGCATATCCTGTGGTTATGGATCACGAATGGTTGTCTTATCATGGTAGAGTATCAACCTCTGAAGAAATCATTGGCTGTTTGGAATTATAGTTGCAATGCAATTGGATTTTCATTTCATTTATGGATGAAGATTGTAAAGTCAGTTGATCGGTGTACTCTTTGTATATGGATAATGTACGTATGGTTTGGTATGTCATCTTTCTCGAATTTATCTTCTAAAGGCTATCAATGCACTCGAAATGCTTATATGTGTAGTGAATCTGAATCTCTATGTATGTCTATTGTATGTTAATTATCCCCTTGGGTTTCTAGTAACCCATTTCGTTTGATTGCTTGTGTGTTTGCTCCCTGCTTGGCTGCTCTTTTAAGGCTTCTGTGCGGGTTTGCTGTCAAATATAACCCAAACTTACCTGTTATGACTCATGTAGCTGCTATTGGCGATTGGCTTCTTGTTCCATTGCTGATCTTTAATGAAATCTTCATTAATTATCAATTTGTGCTACAAAATTTGAAGTCTAAGGAATTCTGGAAAAAGGCTTGGTACATAGGTCCCAGTACCGTATGTTTCTTGCCCCCACTTTTATTGGGTTTTAACCAGTTTATTATAGCCTTACACTGCTTTAGTAACACAGATTATTTGGTAACCGGTAAAATGCATTACTTTGTTGATTTGATTAGGCAATGGTTAATGGTATTTCACTGCCTTCAGTGTATACTTATCCTGGTTAATGACAGTTATGTGTGTGTATATCTTAGACGTGTAAATAAATGTCGTGCTCAATCTAAATTAAAACATCGCACGTACCTCTCTTTCAAGGGCTATAATCATGGACATTTTATTGGAAAAACGTTTTTGTTTATAGGTGAATATGTACTTATGCTATGGTCTGATTCATTTCTATGTGATTTTTTGTCTCGAGTAGACATTCAACCTACTAAGAAAATTTTAGTTTGGTACCAAATGGACGGGGTCAGTAAATCTTCACCCCAATCCCACCATATTGTTTGTTATAAATGAAAGTTTGTTACTGGAACTGCAGAGGTATAGGTAAAAAGACCTTTTGGATAGAAATTGATGTGTTATGTAAAAACGAGCATATCCAAATTCTGTCATTAGTTGAAACAAAAGCGGAATACATCCCGGAAAATAAATTATGGAAGAATATCGGTTTCGACGAGGCTATTTGGTCTCCAAGCATTGGACGATCAGGGGGAATTGGTGTATTGTGGAAATCCCACCAACTGAGTAACATTCTCATTTCCGTAGAAATACACTTGCCTCGTATTATTGGGCTGAGATGTGAAAACTACAATGATCGTAAAGTCATCCTCATGCTTTTTGCTTATGCACCCCCCGATCCACGGGAAAAGAATGAGTTATGGGAAACTTTTACCACTATAGTACACACTTCGTCCTTCCCGTGCATTATTATGGGCGATTTAAATGAAATTGCCTATAGTGAGGACAAGCTGGGAGGGTCGGCCTCCCGTTGTTCTTGCTTCACACATTTGCTACAATTCAAGAACAACTTCTCCCTTGTGGATCTTCCCTCGTTCAGAAACACTTTCTCTTTGAGAAAAGGTGCTAATGGAAAGTTTAACATCTTTGAAAAACTCGACAGAGTGCAAGTCCATCATCAGATCCTACACGATTATCCAAACCTTATCACAAAGAACGGGACTTTTTCCAGATCGGATCACTGTACTATCTTTATTTCACTTGAGAATGGTGTCGCTTTTAAAGCTCCCCCATTTAAATTTGAGAACGCCTGGCTGCAGCAGAAAGACTTTCGTAACATTGTTAAACAATCGCAGGGAGCTACTTGCCCCGGCTCGGCTATGTTTCAATTAATGTTCAAGCAACGAATTCTTAAACAAAAAAAAAGCAAAAATATGGAATAAGTCAACTTTTGGAAATATTTTTCCACAATTACTTGAAGTTGATGAAGAGTTGCTTAAGATTCAATCTGCTAACCCAAGGGGGGTCTCGGTACCTTCGCTTACCACGGTACCTTCGTTTACTAGAGAACGGCGCCTTATTAAAAAAAAGGAAAAGCTCATCCTCTTCCAATAGACGTTCTGGAACCAAAGGGTCAAAACAAAGCATATCAAACTATCAGATTCAAACACTTTGTATTTTCATCGTGTGGCTTCGGGGCGGAGACATCGAAAATAAATCCGCAACATTCTTACTAGTAACGGCAATTTAATTATCGGCGAAGAAAATGTCAGAAATGAAATCAAGACGGACTTTAAAAAACGTTTCAAAAAGGAATCATCTGATGACTGATTATTAGAAGAGTTGCTTAATCTTATACATCCAGCTATCTCTTAGGAGGAAAACGATTTCCTTATTCGGCACCCGTCCAACAAAGAAATAAAATTGGCAGTATTTAACCTTGGTAAGAACAAATCTCCTGGCCCTGATGGTTTTACTGGTGAGTTCTACAAAGAATGTTGGGATATTGTAGTCATTCCCATTATTAGAGCAGTTAAGGGTTTTTTCTTATCGGGGAAAATCCTAAAGCAAATTAACCATACTTTCATCTCTCTTCTACCTAAAACAAATAACCCGGCGACCACAAACCATTATCGTCCGATCAGCTTATGTTCCATAATCTACAAGATCATATCAAAAATACTCACAAAAAGGATCAAAGCTATCATTGGAAAAATAATCCACCCGCTTCAGAGTGCTTTTGTATCGGACATGGCTATACAAGATAACGTCCTTATAGCCCACGAAATTTTTCATTCCTTCCGATCTCGAAAGGGCCGAGTGGGTTGGCTTGCGATAAAACTTGACATGGAAAAATCATATGACAGAGTTGACTGAAATTTCACCAACAAAGTTCTCCAAAGATTTGGTTTCCACCCGACTTTCATGACTTGGGTTATGGAGTGTGTCTTGATTGTTTCTTTCTCGATACTGGTAAACAATGGCCCAACGGAAATGTTCTTCCCCACACGGGGCATCCGTCAGGGTGACTCCCTTTCACCTTCTCTATTTATTCTCGGTGCGTAGATTCTAGCGCGAAGTCTAACGGCGGAATTAAACTCATAAAGAAGCCAAATAGGTTTCACATTTGTACGAGGTGGTCCCCAAATCCCGTTCCTCTCCATTGTGGGCGATATTATCATCTTCTCTAAAGAAAGTCTTGAGGCAGGACACAAGGTTAGAAAAATAATTGAATCATACTGTAAAGTTTATGACCAAAAGGTTAATTACCATAAAGCTAGCTCCCAAGCAACCAAAGGAATTACGGACACAAAGATTTTCGAGCTTAGTAACTGTCTAAATATTTCAAATGTTTTCTCCCTAGAGAAATATCTAGGTTGCCCCATCTTCAATGGTAGGGTTAGCAAAGCCACGTTTGAGGACATCATATGCAAATCCAAAGAACAATTAAGTACGTGGCGGGCTAATGTGCTATGACAACAAGGTCGCGCCATCCTAATAAACACAAATTTAGCATCCAAACCCTTATACAATATGCAAAACTTCTTGTTACCGACCTCGATACATAAAGAATTAGATCAAGTGAACAAAACGTGTTTCTGGAATAAGGATCTTCAACACCGCCGTATTATCAGCTGGGATAGGATTTGTAGACCGAAACGAGTTGGTGGTCTTGGAATCCAGAAATCAAAAAATATGAATGAAATACTCAAAATGAAACTTTTATGGAAGATTCTAGCTGAACCATTAAATGTATGGGCTTCCATTATTAGACACAAGTATCTCCGATCTTCAAATTTGCTGGAATATAGGAAAAAAAGGTGATTCATCTTGGCAATGGGCCAAACTGACAACCCTCATCAATTCCTTCAAAATCGGGCTGATCTGGTCAATAGGAAATGGAAAATCGGTAAAATTTTGGTCAGACAAATGGATCTTGTGCCTCTCGCTGAATGCTAGGGGCGAATGCCCTCCAACTGTTAATCTTGAGGAGACCGTTAGTGATTATATCATGGATGGCAGATGGTGGTCCGAGAATCTCTACCACGTGCTACCTTCAAACATTGTTAACGAAATCCTGGATATTCCCTTTGTTGTCTGCTCCCTTTGAGGACCAACTATACTAGTGGTCGGATAGGGAGGGTTGGTTCTCCACCTCGAGTGCATATAAATTGATTTCAGGTTAGTCTTCTCAATGTCCTGATCCTAATTTCTGGATTTGAAGCCTGGACATTCCACCAAAGGTTAAAAATTTCTTATGGAAAATATCTCAGGATGGTCTTCCCACGGCTGTTAGATTAGCATAGCGGAGCGCTTCGGTTCCCCTCACTTTTTGTTTGTGCAATTGTGCGGTAGAATATGATGCCCATCTTTTATTGGAATGCCAATACAAGACATATCTGCTCAGTTTTCCAACCGACACCAATACAACTATAGATGCGATGCTTCAGCAATCGAGAGACATTAAACCATTTATGGCCTACATTGGGAACAACATCAACAATAAATCCAAAGCTAAGCTGGCCTTCTTTTGGTGGACTTTTTGGTATTATCGAAATCAACATATCTCCACGTCAATTCCAATTCCCATTAGAGATACCACGCTCCACATCATCAAAACACACGAGTTAAATTGGAGCAAATCTTCTAATCTTGAGGGTGAACTCGGGGTTCACCCCAACATGTAGCCACAAACCAAACCTGATAGATGACGGAAAACGCAATGCAAAAACATCACATGGCGTACGCCACCCAGAGGAACTCTTAAATTAAACTTCGATGGTTCTTCCCTCTTAAACATGGCCAGCACAGCTGGGACTATTATCCACAACTGGGAAGGTCAGCCACTCAACATAGGATATAAAAAACTCGGTAATCAAAGTCCATTAAAAGCTGAAGCTCTTTCTTTAAAACTCGGGGTACAGAACGCAATGAACTTTTGAATTACCAAGCTTCAAATTGAGGGGGACTCTAGAATAATTATTGACCATCTCAACAGAAAAACAAAATGTTCATGGGAAATTGAACTTATTCTGTCAGATATTACAACTATGTTAACAAATCTGGAAACTGTTTCTTTCCTCCATGTACCCCGAATAGGCAATACAGTGGCTGATTAGGTTGCACACATTTGCCATTCTTCCTGAGGTACTAATATTAAGAATAATCATGGTCTTCTAGACCTCATCCGAAAGGATGCCTTCGGGGTAGAGTTTTCTCCCTCGAAAATTTTCTTAATCAAAAAAAGAAAAAAAAGAGGGGTTGTATAACCTGTATTATAAATTCTAACAAAAGGAAAAAATACTGGTGAAGAACGCGCTGGGCAGAAGTGCCCACGCGCCCCCAAATATGCACGCCAGATCCGCCACCTCCACTGCTGGCTTAACCTCCGCCATATCGTCTCAGCCGCCTCCGTCCTTCCTTGTCTGGTCGCTGTCGATCTTCATCGAAAAACCTGAGGGTGTCACTTCCTTCTTCCCTCCTCTATCTATTCCTCATTTGACTGCCTGATATTACAGTGATGAGTTAATGGTTTTTGACAAAAAATCTCCATGTGAGACCCAAAATCCCCTTGAGGGCTGATAAAATCCGTCCACGCCGACTGTATTGAGTCGTCCAGTGCGACTAGTTAACAGTTCATCGATTCCGCTGTCAGGGTTAGAATCGATTGGTAACCTCGGCTGGAACCGTTTCAATCTCCCATTTCCGATTCGAATCCATGATCTACTAATCCTCCATCATTCCACCTCTCCTTGTCTAATCCGGCATCTTCCATGTCGATTTGAGCCCAAACCCCAATTGTTTCCCCTGATTAAAACCTTTATGGCAATAATCTGAGAGATGCATGTCTATCTTGGTGCTAATCTGAAATCTCCATGGCTATGGAGCTTGGCTGATCGATTAGTGACGAAGATGTCATTCGGGGCTGTTGAAGCCTCAGATCAGGAGTCTAGTCATCGCCGGAGGCTTCTGGCCATTGAGGCTCCATCGGCGGTTGTTGTTCGCCATGGATGTGGCACTCCGTGAGTTTTCTTGTCGGCTCCGCGCTGGCGCCGCACATCCCGACCGCCATCAATGTGCTCCCCTGGCTTACCATGTTCGCCATGGTGCTCTGTCACCTTTTCTGCCGTGTACTGTTGCTCCCTTGGCGTGCAAGGGTTGCTTTTTCCGCCTTGCACGCCAAGGCCAAATGGAAAAAAAAACTTATCTATAATACCCTTGACTAAAATCCCGAAAGCGTTCAAAACCCCGCTTGAAAGGGCATATACTGTTGACAGGAGGAAATCGAGTATGCAAATTAAAATATAAATAAATTACAGCAAATCAGATTCCGTCCCTTGCAAATAATTACAAGACTTCCTCCCGATGCCGTAGTGGGAAGTCAGGATCGATCCACGAGGAAGTGTGTCAGCGGATCCTAGGCAGCAGAGAAATCTCACAGAAGTCGACTACAGGAGTCCTAGATCTCGAGTATAGCAACTCGACAGAAGATCGGACAGTCGAACACAGCGCAGCAGCAAGCACATGCTCTCGGCAAAAGCTACTCGATCTCGACAAAGGGCTACTCGATCTCGAGTAAAGTCCTCGTCAACGTCGGCTTGTCTTGGTCGAGTACCTGCACACAAAAGCTACAGGGACCTGGGTCGAAGATTAGTAGTCGAGATAGAGTAGTGCTATTCGATCTCGAGGAAAACAGAAACTAAAACGAAAGAAAATAAATGCAAAGGCTTTGGGGATTCGAACTAATCTGTATAAAAAGGACTTCCAAGATTGGGGTTTGCGACAACAATAAACAAGCATGCATAAGGTAGAGATAAAACAGATAATCATGTGAATCGCATCAAAGGACAAGCTTTCGCCTTTTCGAAGAATTAGACAACTCTTTCAAGAAACCCTAATTGTCTCTACTGATTTTATGTTTACAATCCAAGTTGTTAGCATGGACCTCCATTAGATGGGTAATAAACACATAACAAGTAGTAGATGCTCAAAACATGATAAAAGTTGGATCTTTTACCTCAATTTTGCAGGGCTATCATCGGGCTTGCCCCAACCCTAGAAGTGGGTTGACTACTCGCGCTTCATCATAATTAAAGACATCAATAATAAAAGGAAATAAACTTGGATTAATAAAATAAAATAGAGCTTACAACCAAAGGAAGCCAATTCCGCTCTCGCTTCACCAACTCCTTTTGGCCACTCACTCTCTCTCTCTCTCTCTCTCTCTCTCTCTCTCTCTCTCTACTACTTCTCTTCCTACTGAAATTGAATGATTAAAACTGAGCCCCTAAGGCTTTATTTATAGCCTTCCAAGCCTAGCTATTCTAGGATGGAAATATTTATCTATATCTAAAATTATATCTAAAAGCTTAATGATAAATAAAAGCAACAACATAATTAAATCTAAATAGGGAAAATTAAATCTAAATAGATAGTCTCTTCATGTTGGTAGATCTTGTCTTCCATAGATAGAACTTGATGGATCTCGGATTGAATCGGCAATCTTCGGCCCCAAGTAATCCCAATCCGAGTAGAATTGATCAAACCGCGTTACGCGTCTTCTGGAGGCTTCCTCGATCTTGAGTAAGGCTACTCGATCTCGAGTAGACATGTCGTCGACTGTTGGTAGGAGGAAATCGAGTATGAAATATAACAAAATAAATCAAACCAGATTCTGCCCACGCAAATAATTACAAGACCTCCTCCTGATGTAGCAGCGGGAAGTCAGGATCGATCCACGAGGAAGCGTGTCAGCGGATCCTAGGCAGCGGTGTAATCTCACGGACAGAAGTCGACAACAGTGGTACTCGACCTCGACTAAGGTTTAGTCGACAGGGGTCAGGCACAGTCGAACACAGCACAGCAGCTCGGCGAAATCTACTCGACCTCGACAAGGCTTACTCGATATCGAGTAGGGCCTTCGTCGACTTCGGCTCGTCTTGTCGAGTTCCTCCACAATTGAGCTACGGCGACTCTAGGTCGAGAATCAGTGGTCGAGGTCGACCAGAGTGTGGTCGAGATCGACGAGGGCAGGGAGTAAAACGAATGAAATAAAGAAAATAAAGAACAAATGCTTTTGGGATTTCGACTTAAACTTTAATGTAAAAGAACTTCCAAGATTGGGGTTTGCAACGACAATAACCAAGCATGCATAAGGTAAAATCAAACAGATAATCATGTGAATCGCATTAAAGGACTAAGCTTTCGCCTTTTCCAACAATTAGACAACTCTCTCAAGAAACCCTAATTGTCTCTACCGATTTTATGTTTATAATCCAAGTGGTTAACATGGATCTCCATTAGATGGGCAATAAACACATCAATAAGTAGGAAAATGCTCAAAACATGATAAAGGTCGGATCTTTACCTCAATTATGCATGGCTATCGTCGGGCTCACCCCAACCCTAGAAGTGGGTTGACTACTCGCGCTTCATCATAATTAAAGACATCAATAATAAAAGGAAATAAACTTGCATTAATAAAATAAAATAGAGCTTACAACCAAAGGAAGTCAATTCCGCTCTCGCTTCATAAAACTCCTCTTTGCCACTCACTCTCTCTCTCTCCTACTACTTCTTCTACTGAAATTGAATGAATAAAACTGAGCCCCATGGGCTTTATTTATAGGCTTCATTCCCTAGCTATTCTAGGAAAGAAGATATCTATCTATATCTAAAACTTTATCTAAAACTTGAAAAGATAAATAAAATGCTTAATGGAATTGAATCTTAAAAGGAAAAGATAAAACTAAACTAGGTAAATCTTCATGTCTTGATAGATTCCCTTCCATGGATAGAATTGATCATCTTTGGATAGATCTTCGGCCATCTCGAGTTCCTTCACGCCCAAGGAGTCCCAATCCGAGTAGAGTTGATCAAACCGCGTCGCACAGCTTCTGGAAGCGTGGTCGATCTCGACAAGACTCTTGTCGATCTCGAGTAGGGATCTTGGTCGACTGGGCTTGACTTGTCGTCTCGGCTAGCTGGTGCTCGACAGACTCGGACTTGGTTCACGATGCTCGTTGACCTCGACAAGCCCTAGTCGACCTCGAGTAGAAAAGTTCTGTCGACTAGGTCTTCTCGGGTAGGTGTGCTCGACAAGCCTGGATCTGGGTTCACGGGCGTCGTCGATCTCAACTAGAGCTCCTCGAGATCGACTAGGGTGTGGCCTTCTCTGGTCGAGCAGCTTCACCTCGGCACGGACTCGGACTGGCGCTGTGGGGCTCGTCGATCTCGACTAGAGCTTTGTCGAGATCGAGTAGGGTTCCTCGTCCTCGGCTTCTCGGTCAGCTTCTCTCCTTGTCGACTCCGGGTGTGGCACTAGGCGTAGTCGACCTCGACTAGGGTTTGTCGAGATCGAGTTGGCTCCGGACGTCGGGTTGACTCAGCTCTCTCGATCAGGCTTGCTCGACCAAGGTTGCTCGGACATGTTCGTCTAGGTCGAGTAAGGTCTACTCGAGATCGAGTAACCTTGACTCTCATATTGATTCGACTGGTTCCGCTGCTTCCTTGACCTTGGACTTCTGTAGCCGTTTTCCGAGCTTTTCCGAGCTTCTGTAGAATTGCTGTAAAATGTCTCGAATTCTGCGAATTAAACAGAAACTGGTGTAGATTCCATAATTTGGCAAATAAACATATAAACTACATAGATTCTGTACTATCTAAGCCCAAATGAATGCAATGTATGCAGAAATCGATATAAAAGTTACTGTAAAACATGGCAGATTCAGCTCACAACATCGACTGGCTGGCTCGGCATCTCGGGTTGCTGGTGCTCGACTGGCTCGGACTTGGCTCACCAATCTGTCCTCGATCTCGAGGAGCGGTCCTCGATCTCGAGTAACGGGGGATCATCGACTAGGTCTTCCGGGGTTGTCGAGCAACCCTTCTCGACATGCTCGGATGTGGTGCCTGGGCGTCGTCGATCTCGAGGGTAACTCCTCGATCTCGAGTTGGGTGTCCGGGCATGGTCGGGTTGTCTCTCCTCGGCATCCTCGGGTGGCCTTCTCGACTCCGGTTGTTTTTGAAGCTTTGTCGACATCGAGTAATGGTACCCGATCTCGAGTAGGTTGCTGGAGCCTGGTTGTTCGTCTTCGGCTTCTCGACATGATCCTCCTTGATCTTGGCAGGTGTCTAAACATGGCTTGTCGAGATCGACTAAGTCTTGTCGATGTCGAGTGACTTTGAGCTCCGGTTCTTGCTTCTTGGTTTTCTCCCGAAATGGTTCCATATTCTGCAATATTAAACAGAAACTTATATAGATCTCCATTTCTGACAAATAAGCATATACTACATAAATCCGACATATTCCCAACCCGAAATATGCAAAATGTAAAGAATATGGAACTAAAATATGCATAAAGACATGGCTACTTTAGTGACATCAAATCACCCCATACTTAGACTTGCTTGTCCTCAAGCAATAACCAAACAATAACAAAGACCTACAACACATCCTTCAAGTCTTCGCCTTTTGTCAAAAGCAACATCTCAAGTAGTAGCAATGTAAGACAAGTGAATTTAACGTCATCACACATATATGAGCGATCCATAGGCATAGGCATATACATCCAACCTCACAGGGAAAATGTGTTTACACTCAACTCTCAATGTGTTTAGGCTATGAAGATCAACTCTCAACTCGATTCCATATACAATCTCATAAATATTGCAATTTAAATATAGATCCACTTCGCAACCAATTATGAAAATGCAACACGAATTATCAGGAGGACTTCACTCAATAGAAGTCTTCAAAGAAGATTCCATTCGGCGGGGTTGTAATGGGGCTTGGTAAGAAATATAAGGGTATGGAATTATTTGGCCATGTGGTGCTTAATAAAATTCGGGAATCAAGACTCCTAAATCTCCAACACAATCAAACCATAACTTCTCAGTCATATGCATCAACCAAACTCTCCCACTTTATCTCAATGAAGTATGTAACCCTTCAAACTTAATCAACCTCTCCAAAGTATGTATCTTGCGAAATAATGAGAGAAATAAGGTAAATTTGGCTCATGCACTTTATTTATAAACATATATACTTTTTTTCTCTTCTTTTTTCGATTTTTTTTGAAACGAAAATAACATAAGATAATACTAGTGCATTTATAAGGCGAGCCAAAATTCCTTTTACATAATATACATAGCAAGATAAAAATATAAAACCAACCCATATCTCAATAAATTCCAAAAATCCTTCCTACTTGAAATTCAACATAAGCTTCATTTCTTCCGCAAATCATTATTCCAACCAACTCTAAGTCTCAATTCCCAAATGGGGTCAGGCTCAATTTGGCTAAGGATAATTTTGTGGAGTTTATAACAAAAGTCTCAGGCTAATGTTCTGGCTTCAAGCAGGGATAATGCAGGGTAGGTAAAGAGAGGATAAAATTGGCTTAAAAGGTGCCTCCATCATTTAATCCTCATAAACATAAACATATAAATGCATTGGCTTTGAATAACTATCACAACATTTAGAGATGCATAGGAAGAGTAAATACACTCAAGAAAGCAGAGGGATTTTTAATGTTCTCCTTATAAGGCAAAAATTCTCACTGGGATAATTTTTGTTGGATTTTAACCTTTAGCTTAGGATCATATGTGCTCAATTTCATCACAAGTTCACAATCCACATAAAAATAATTTCGAGGACTTAGGCTAAACCTTCCAAACATGCCATAGGATTTATATGATCAGGTCAGTCATTATTTATCATCATAGGACATCTAAGTTAGGGTATGAAAACTAGAACAATGCAGAATTTAAACATGCATTTTTTTATGCAACTAAAAACAAGACTAAAGTATGGAAAAGACTAAAATGCATAAAATTTAAACATGAATGCATAACATTAAAAATTAAAATTTCACCATGTAAAACCAAAAAGCAAGACTAAAACATATAATAACGATAATGAGCCCTTCCCCCACCCCATACTTAAAATTTACAGTGTCCCCACTGTATAAAATCAAATAAAAACAAGAGTAAAGGAAGGAACTCAGAGGATAACACATCGAGGAGGACGAATCAGAGCAGGTCGAGGAAGTATGCTTTGTCGATCTCGAGTAAAGGGTACTCGATGTCGATGAGCATCGTTTGCGTCCAGTGGTTTTTGAAGTCAAAGAGCTTCTGGGCTTTGTCGATCTCGAGTTGGCCTACTCGACATCGACGAGTGTCTGGGCTGCTCCTCCTTGTCGTCATCGACTTGGCCTTCGTCGATTTTGACTGTTTTTCAGGGACTTCTTTATTCCACTTTTCGCGATCTTTATACGCTTGCTGACCTAAAAGTGTTAGATTGCACACAAGAACAAGACTATCCACATGAAGTATTCTAAAAGATATAAAACCAAAACCAAAAACCAAAAAGTTCAAAAGGTCCCAAAATTCATAAAGTTTATATACATGCTCTAGATTTTAGAGTCGTTAGGCCGACTTCTCCGTTTGCGCTCAAGGACCATTTGTGTGGGGCCCGCTCATGCTTGGCCCTTCTCCTGGATCATCTAGGTCTTGATGGTAGTATGCAAGCTCTGCTGACAGGTATTTGCTTGCATCATCTCCCTTCTCTTTCTTCTTCTTTCTTTCAGCTCTTAGTTTCCGCAGATTCTCTCGCCACGGGGCCTTACCTCCCCTTAAATTATTGAAAATATTCTTTATGGACTGAGGGGGGGTAGAATTCATACCTGAGCTTACCTTTTCGGACCCAAAACAGAAATCTTTGGGATTGGGGTTAGTCGATGTCGAGTACTGTTGGTCGAGATCGAGTACAGGGACCCCATACTTAGGTTCTTGGCAAGTCTGTGGCTCAACAGAGGAAGTCGACATCGATGAACTCTTGTCGAGATCGAGTAATCCCTTTGTCGAGCTCGAGTAGCCTTGGTCGATCTCGAGTACAGTCTTGGTGCCTTCCTCCGTTGTTTCCTTGATCCCGTGGTTGCTGATGCTTTTTACTTCCAGCCATGAAATTTCCTCTTTTGCAGGGCCAAAAGAGAAATCTAAAACCTCATCGCTTATGGTGAAGGTAAGCGATCGCTGCTTAACACTAATCTTGGCATCTGTAGTAGCTAAGAATGGTCTAACAAGAATAATAGGGCTAGTAGGATCTTAAGCGCAGTCTATGATAAGGAAATCTGCTGGAACAAAGAATTTACCAACCTGGACAGGGACATTCTCAACTACACCTGTAGGGATGACCACTGTATTATTTGCCATGTATAGTTTGGCATCCACAGGCTCTATGCATCCTATCTTGACCTTCCGCCAGACTGATAAATGCATGATGCTCACACTTGCTCCTAAATCACATAGAGACTCATATTTATATTGTCCAAAACCCACAGTAACAGAAAACTTACCAGGGTCAGGTCTCTTTTCAAAGAAGTGGAGTAGTTTGTATTCGCATGCGATCTCTGATATGGATCGCTTCTTGCTCAGGATTTCCTTCAGAAACTTGACATATCCAGGCATCTCTTGCAGGGCTTCTGTAAAAGGGATAGAAACATTCAGTTCTTGCAGCATATTAACAAATTTGTTAAACCTACATGCAGTGGGATCTTTCTGTTCCTTGGAAGGAAAAGGCAGTGGCTTTTTCTGCTTTGGAGCCAGATCAGACGTCGGAGGTGCTGTAGAGTCGTCGAAGTCGGCCACTTTCTCCTCGATCTCGACAAGAGTGTCCTCGATCTCGAGTTGGCTTGTCGACCTTGATTTGCCGGGCTGCGCAGTGGAGTCCGAGCTGGGTTTCTGGGCTTGGTCGAGGAGGTTGTTGTATAGGTCTAGTACGGGCTCCTCGAGATCGAGTAGATTTTGCTCTGTCTCGAGTTGCTGCTCTGCCTTGTCTTGATGTTTCCCGACCTCTGGCTCGTGTAATTGATGCCCACTTCTGAGTTTGATAGCTGCGACGTGTCCAGTCTTCCCCTTAGAATTTTGTTCTGTTTGCCCAGGGAGCTGTCCGGATGGTCGTTGGATCTGTGCAGCGATTTGACCCATCTGGGTCTCTATTCCCCTTTTCCAGATGTCCAGTTCTCCAAATTTTGTAGTGATGTTCTGGAACTGGTTGTTGATGGTGCCCTGATTCCGACGCATCTCCTCAAGGATCAATTGCAGATCATCCTTCTTTTGATCCCTTTTTGGATGTCCTGGAGCTCTGTAAGGTGAGGGGTTCCTAGGGGGACCTTGGTTCCACTGTGGTTGATAGAACCTTTGATCTCCCATGTAGCGATTGGGACCCCCAGCGTAGGCTGCTTCCTCATGTGTTTCTGCCATCCCGACTTGATCAGTGTGTGGACACTCAGTAGTGGTGTGCCTCTGTGATCCGCATTCTATGCAAGGCTGGTTGACAGACAGATATTTAATTTGCTTGAGGAGCTTGCGATTCTGGTCTCTGTAGAACTGCTCCCTGACATCTGGGTCAATCTCCTTTGCTGGCTCATAGAGTGGCATAGATGGTGCTGGCCTGGCATAGGAGCTTTCCTCATAGTTTACAGTAGACCCATATTTGTTGTCATAATTGGTGAGCTTGTCTAGCACACCCCATGCGTCAACTGGCGGCATCGTCAGATACTCATAGCGAGTATACTGGTTGATTCTGTCCTTGGTGACTTGATCAAGAGAGTTGAAGAAGATCTCTTGAATGACGTAGGGTGGCTGTCCATGAGTGGGGCAAGATCGCAGCATTTCTTTGTAGCGTTCCCATGCCTTTGCTAGCGGCTCCCCAGGCTTCTGTTTGAAGGCAGTGATTTTCTGGCGGAGGAGTGCTGTCTTGGCGGGTGGGAAGAATTTATTCAGAAATTCTTGCTCTACTTGGGCCCATGTTGTGAGTGATCTTGGTTTCAGCCCTTCAAGCCACTTCAGTGCAGGCCCAGCGAGAGACCAGCGGAAAGGCTTCATCTTGATATATTCCAAAGTTGTACCTTCAGCAAGAGTACGGCACATGTCAGAAAAATTTGTAATATGCTCAAGAGGGCACTCATTAAATTTGCCATAAAAAGCATTATTTTTAAGCTCTATAAGAAATTGAGTGCGAATTTCATAAGAGTTTTCAGGGATAAGAATCGCCGATTCAGGCACGACGAGAGTTGGATGCATATAATCCGCATCAGTAGTTGGATATTGGGCAAGCTCAGCTTCTGCTTGCCTCGCGCGCTCAACTTCTTGTTCCCTCGCTGCCCTTTCAGCGACGATAGTAGTATCCTTTGCGGCTAGCTCTCTAGTAAGCCTCTGCATCAGCTGCTCCTGTGTTTCTGCGGCTGCCATGGCTCTTTTTAGTCTAGCGTGGGCTTGTATAAGGCGTTCTGGGTTGTCTAGGCCGTCAAACTCTGGTGGTTGACCAGAACGGCGCATACACCTGTAAAGTAAACTTAAAGAGAACGTGAGATTTTAACTACCTAAGGCGCGAATGATAGCTTCCCCGGCAACAGCGCCAATTTGTTGACAGGAGGAAATCGAGTATGCAAATTAAAATATAAATAAATTACAGCAAACCAGATTCCGTCTCTTGCAAATAATTACAAGACTTCCTCCCGATGCAGTAGTGGGAAGTCAGGATCGATCCACGAGGAAGCGTGTCAGCGGATCGTAGGCAGCAGAGAAATCTCACAGAAGTTGATTACAAGAGTCCTAGATCTCAAGTACAGCAACTCGACAGAAGATCGGACAGTCGAACACAGCGCAGCAGCAAGCACAGGATCTCGGCAAAAGCTACTCGATCTCGACAAAGGGCTACTCGATCTCGAGTAAAGTCCTCGTCGACGTCGGCTTGTCTTGGTCGAGTACCTGCACACAGAAGCTACAGCGACCTGGGTCGAAGATCAGTAGTCGAGATCGAGTAGTGCTATTCGATCTCGAGGAAAACAGAAACTAAAACGAAAGAAAATAAATGCAAAGGCTTTGGGGATTCGAACTAATCTGTATAAAAAGGACTTCCAAGATTGGGGTTTGCGACAACAATAACCAAGCATGCATAAGGCAGAGATAAAACAGATAATCATGTGAATCGCATCAAAGGACAAGCTTTCGCCTTTTCCAACAATTAGACAACTCTTTCAAGAAACTCTAATTGTCTCTACTGATTTTATGTTTACAATCCAAGTTGTTAGCATGGACCTCTATTAGATGGGTAATAAACACATAACAAGTAGTAGATGCTCAAAACATGATAAAAGTTGGATCTTATACCTCAATTATGCAGGGCTATCGTCGGGCTCGCCCCAACCCTAGAAGTGGGTTGACTACTCGCGCTTCATCATAATTAAAGACATCAATAATAAAAGGAAATAAACTTGCATTAATAAAATAAAATAGAGCTTACAACCAAAGGAAGCCAATTCCGCTCTCGCTTCACCAACTCCTTTTGGCCACTCACTCTCTCTCTCTCTACTACTTCTCTTCCTACTGAAATTGAATGATTAAAACTGAGCCCCTAAGGCTTTATTTATAGCCTTCCAAGCCTAGCTATTCTAGGATGGAAATCTTTATCTATATCTAAAATTATATCTAAAAGCTTAATGATAAATAAAAGCAACAACATAATTAAATCTAAATAAGGGAAATTAAATCTAAATAGATAGTCTCTTCATGTTGATAGATCTTGTCTTCCATAGATAGAACTTGATGGATCTCGGATTGAATCGGCAATCTTCGGCCCCAAGTAATCCCAATCCGAGTAGAATTGATCAAACCGCGTTACGCGTCTTCTGGAGGCTTCCTTGATCTCGAGTAAGGCTACTCGATCTCGAGTAGACATGTCGTCGACTGGCTGGTTCGGCGTCTCGGGTTGCTGGTGCTCGACTGGCTCGGACTTGGCTCACCAATCTGTCCTCGATCTCGAGGAGCGGTCCTCGATCTCGAGTAACGGGGGATCATCGACTAGGTCTTCCGGGGTTATCAAGCAACCCTTCTCGACATGCTCGGATGTGGTGCCTGGGCGTCGTCGATCTCGAGGGCAACTCCTCGATCTTGAGTTGGGTGTCCGGGCATGGTCGGTTTGTCTCTCCTCGGCATCCTCGGGTGGCCTTCTCGACTCCGGTTGTCTTTGAAGCTTTGTCGACATCGAGTAATGGTACTCGATCTCGAGTAGGTTGCTGGAGCCTGGTTGTTCGTCTTCGGCTTCTCGACATGATCCTCCTTGATCTTGACAGGTGTCTAGACATGGCTTGTCAAGATCGACTAAGTCTTGTCAATGTCGAGTGACTTTGAGCTCCGGTTCTTGCTTCTTGGTTTTCTCCCGAAATGGTTCCATATTCTGCAATATTAAACAGAAACTTATGTAGATCTCCATTTCTGACAAATAAGCATATACTACATAAATCCGACATATTCCCAACCCGAAATATGCAAAATGTAAAGAATATGGAACTAAAATATGCATAAAGACATGGCTACTTTAGTGACATCATATACTAAATCCCATTAAGGGTCGGAAAATATTATATGGATAAGGAATAATTATGCTCCCCGAAAGTCCTGTTTGTTTCCGGGAGTCCTGTTCAAATTTCCGGTGGTTGATTAATCTTCCCTGTTCAGCCTGTATTTTCCCCGTCTTCTGGCGTCGGGTCGGTGTTTTAGTATGCTTGCGTTTGCTTTGTGTTGGGTTGCAGTATTGAGCGTCCAGTTTGATCGAGAACGGATCGTGGTTGTGTTCGTGGTCTTCGAAGATCCTCCATTTAGGAGGGGGCAACGTCGGCGATTCACACTTCCTCAGGAGTTGCCCTTTTCGGCTGGGGTACTGTCGTGAGTGTTTGCACTCTCCCGCTTTCTTGGCACTCATGGCGCGTACTGGTTCTTCATCGACTTCTCTACTTGATGAAGTCTTGTATGGGTTGATTGGGTTTTTTTTCTTCTTTGTTGATTTGTGTTATTATGTCTTGATTATATTGATGGTGTTCCGTCTGCCAACTTTGTTGACCCTCGAGTTTTAGGTATACATGAACTCGAATTTTTACCTAATCAAAAAAAAGTTCTAACAAAAAAAAATTGAGGGGTAGTAATAATTATACCACTGCAAGCCGGGCACGCTTGTTTCTTGAATTTGATAAAACCTAGTTTGATCAACCCTCCTCTCCCATGGAGAACGCACCTTGATCTTTTCACCCGCGCCCTCAAACTACTCTTCCAAGCCCCAAACCTTCGTTACAAGCAACTTCCAATCCAAGGAAATTCGACGATTCTCGGCGAGTTTCAACCGAAAATCATCCATAGATGCCAAGTCATGTGCCAATCCCGCTTCTATTATCCATCAATTTCAAAAAAACCTCTATCAAGCGGTGCAAAGATTGGGTTTCTGTCGGTCTTAGATCTAAGTTTCAGTCGTCTAATGGCAATGGAATTGTTGTGAGCCGAATCTGCCATGTTTTACAGTAACTTTTATATCGTTTTCTGCATACATTTCATGCATTTGGGCTAGAATAGTACAGAATCTATGTAGTTTATGTTTATTTGCCAAATTATGGAATCTACACCAGTTTCTGTTTAAATTCGCAGAATTCGAGGCAATTTATAGCAATTCTGAGAAAGGACGAAAAGCTCAGAAATCAACTACAGAAGTCCAAGGTCGAAGAAGCAGCGGAACCAGGATGAATCAAGCCGGATACCAGAGTTACTCGATATTGAGTTCTTTTACGCGATATCGACAAAGGAGGTCCGAGCAGTGCTGGTCGAGTAGAGCTGATCGAGGAAAGTTGAAGACGAAGCCAACCCGACTCCGAAGCTCTACTCGATATCGAGTAGTTTACTCGATATCGACAACATCCTGAAGTCATGTCCTGAGTCGAGGAGCAATGCCAAGTCGAGAAGCCGAAGACCTGGAGACGCCGAGCAGCATCTACTCGATATCGAGGATCTTACTCGATATCGACAACCTCAGCGCCACATTTCCGAGCCAGTATCGGGGAGCAGTTCCTCGACCAAGACCAGCAACGCAGAAGTCGACACAGCTTACTGGATATCGAGGACTTTAGTCGATATCGAGGACCCCAAAACCACATGCCGAGCCAGATCGAGGACCTACTACCCGACATCACCAAGCCAGCTGAAGTCGACGTTAACTTTACTCGATATCGAGTAGTTTACTCGATATCAAGGAGCGCTATCCGGAGCCGCGTTACGCGGTTTGCTGTCCGTGTCGAGCTGGCTTTACTTGGAGCCAAAGGAGTCCGATTCTATCCTCATCTATCCACACCTATCAAGTTCTATTTATGGAGAGAAGATCTACCCACACAAGAAGATATTTTGCTACTTTAGATATAATTTCCTTTTTTGGATTTAATTCCTTTATTCCATTTATTTATCTTTAAGCTTTTAGATATTTAGATATAGATATAGATAGGATCTTCTTTCCTAATTAGAGAGGGAATAAAGCCTATAAATAAAGCCTTAGGGGCTGGTTTTTAGTCATTCAATTTCAGAGAGAACAAGTAAGTAGTTACATAGAGAGAGAGAGTTTGTGGCGAGCAAGGTGGAAAGGCGAAAGCGGATTTGGCTTGTTCAGTTGTAAGCTTTCTTTGGTTTATTAATGCAAGTTAGTTCTTTTTCATCAAAGATGTCTGCTATTGTGATGAAGAGCGAGTAGTCCACCCGCTTCTAGGGTCGGGGTGAGCCCGACGGTAGCCATGTAAGGTGATGCGGTAAAGGTACGATCTTTTTTATGCAATTCGTCTTCTATCCCTATGAGCATGATTCTTTTGCGAGAGTTGAAGGTGATCCTTGTTTGTCTTATTGAAGCGAAAGTGATCTTAATGCAACTTGGGTTAATTATGTGAAAAAGGGTTAGTAACAATTAGGGTTTATGCGAAAGCCTCTATATTCCTATTTGTTAATAACGAAAGTTATTTGATGAAAAGCATGATCTTTTATGCCTTTATGTGTTACTTTGCATGGTTATCGTTGTGGTGTTGATACCATGGGTTTGGAAGTCTTTTAGTATATTGATTTATTTCGTTGAAAATCTGAGTTCCGTGTTCGAAGTTTGCACCTTTAAAGTTTCTGTGTTTGTCGATCTCGGGGAGTTGTTAGTCGATATCGAATAGCACTTAGTCGATATCAAGTAGAAGTTTATCGAGATCGAGTTTCTGTTGCTGAGTTTGCTTTCTGTTGTCGACTTGCTGTAGTCGATATCGAGGACTGTTGCTCGATATCGAGTAGCTTCTGTGTCCTTGCGTTATTTTCTTCTTTTGCTTTGTTATTTCTGTCTTTTTTTCTGTCTTTCTGCTATTCTGTCTGTGAGATTTACAGCTACCTGAGATCCGCTGACACGCTTCCTCGTGGATCGATCCTGACTTCCCACTACTGCATAGGGAGGAAGTCTTGTAATCATTTGCGTGGGCATAATCTGGTTTGATCTAAATTCTATATTTTAAACTCGATTTCCTCCTACAACAAATTGGTGCCGTTGCCGGGGATGCAATCATTCGCTCCTTAGGTAGTCAGATCTCACTTTTCTTTTAAGTTACTTCGCAGGTATATGCGTCGTTCTGGTCAAACACCTGAGTTTGACGCCTTAGACGAACCGGAGCGTCTTATACACATCCAAGCTAAACTGAAAAGAGCCATGGCAGCCGCAGAAACACAGGAACAACTGGTTGAGAGGCTTCAGAGGGAACTAGCTGCTAAAGATACTGCTCTCACTGTTGAGAGAGCACACATTACACAGGAGGTTGCGCGAAGTAGGCAATTGGAAGATGAGCTTGCCCAATACCCTACCACTGCAGAGGATTACATGCACCCGACTCTCATAGTGCCTGAATCGGCCATTCTAATCCCTGAAAATGACTATGAAATTCACACTCCTTTCCTTATTGAAATTAAAAATAATGCTTTCTTTGGTAGATTTAATGAGTATCCTCTCCAGCATATTACCAACTTTACTGACATGTGTCGTACTCTTGCTGAAGGTACCACCTTGGAGTACATCTTGATGAAGGCCTTTCGTTGGTCCCTATCTGGTCCAGCATTGAAGTGGCTTGAAAGGCTGAAACCGCGATCCCTCACGACATGGGCTGAAGTAAATCAGGAATTCCTCAACAAGTGGTTTCCTCCTGCCAAGACAACACTCCTTCGCCAGAAGATCACACCTTTCAAACAGAAGCCTGGGGAGCCGCTGGCAAAGGCTTGGGAAAGATATAAGGATCTGCTGCGATCATGCCCTACACATGGACAACAACCCTCCGTAGTTCAAGAGATCTTCTTGAATTCTATGGACTTGGCTGCAAAGGATAGGATCAACACATATACTCACTATGAGTATCTGACAATGCCACCTGCTGACGCATGGGCTGCCCTTGACAAGTTGACTAACTATGACAACAAGTATGGGACTCCAACCAACTATGAGGAGAATGCCTACGCCAGGCCAGCACCATCCATGCCCCTCTATGAGCCCTCTAAAGAGATTGACCCAGATGTCAAGGAGCAATACTACAGAGATCAGAATCGCAAGCTCCTCAAGCAAGTAAATTATCTTTCTGTCAACCGGCCCTGCATCGAATGCGGATCACATAGGCACACCACTACTGAGTGCCCACACACAGAGCAAGTCAGGCTGGCAGAATACCACGAAGAGGCAGCTTATGCAGGGGGTCCCAATCGCTACATAGGGGACCAAAGGTTTCAGCAACCACAATGGAACCAAGGTGCCCCTAGGAACCCCCCACCCTACAGAGCTCCGGGACATCCGGAAAGGGACCAGAAAAGGGATGATCTACAGACCGTCCTAGAGGAAATACGAAGAAATCATTCAGACACCAAGCAATCCTTCAACTCAGTCTACACTCAGATTCAAGGTGTCAACTCTAGGCTTGGGGAGATCGATGTCTGGAGAAAATCAATAGATACACAGATTGGCCAGCTAGCAGCAGGAGTCCCCAGACAGTCAGGTTCACTCCCAGAATCTGCAGAACCAAATCCCAAAGGGAAGACAGGACACATCGCTGCTGTAAAACTCAGAAGCGGCCATCAACTACAAGAGCCAGAGGTCGGAATGCAGCAGGACGAAGGAGAACAGCAACTCGATATCGACCAGACCTTGGTCGATATCGACAAAAGGCAACTCGATATCAAGAAAGGTTTACTCGATATCGATGACAGAGTGGATCAGCCTTCGTCTGGACAACACAACAAATCGACACCAAGGAAAGTAATCGATATCGAGGAACAGCTGGTCGATATCGAGGAGACCCAAGTCGACGTCGAGAAAGCTGTAGCACCTCCGACATCTGTTCTGGCTCTGAATTAGAAAAAGAAGCTGCCCTTCCCAACAAAATCTCCAAAGGATCCAGCAGAGAAGAAATTTCAGCGCTTCATCAAGATGCTTCAGAAGCTCAATGTCACCATACCCTTCACAGAAGCTCTCAATGAAATGCCATCCTACGTCAAATTCCTCAAGGAGATTTTAAGCAAGAAGCGGTCAATGGCTGAGATTACAGAGGAGTGCAGCCATATGGACATACTTGAGAAGAGGCCAGATCTAGGTAAGTTTGCTATAACCATTGGATTTGGTCCATATAAAATTAATGCTTTATGTGATCTTGGAGCTAGTGTGAGTGTAATGCCTTTAACGATATGGTCCAAGATTAAGATAGGTGCCCTAGAGCCTGTGGATGCTAGGCTTTATATGGCCAACAACACGGTGGTCATTCCAATAGGCATGGTGGACAATGTACCAGTACAAGTAGGTAAGTTCTTTGTCCCTGCTGATTTCTTAGTTGTTAATATGGCGGAGGACCCTGCTTGTCCAATTATTCTAGAAAGGCCCTTCTTGACGACGGTGGATGCCAACATAAGCATAAGGAAGGGAGTACTCACTTTCAACATCAGGGATGAGGTAATTGAGTATTCTTTTAATAAAACTGAAAGGCATACAGGTCCAATGGAAGAGGTAAAATCTATCTCAGCTGGTTACATCACTTGTGGGGCGCCTAAGGTAAGAAATATGACTCCTGAAGAGTTGGAAAAGAGGGATATGGAAGCCTAGGTGGAGAAGATCATGGCCATCCTAAACGAAGAAACAGAGAATCCAATCGACACAAACCAAGGTACGTCGATTTGGACTGACCATTTTTCGGATGCCTTGACAGGATGCAAGTATGGGGTCGAAGTCGGACAAAATTCCTCGACATCGAGTAATTTAGTCGATATCGACCGAAATCAGAAGCCTCCACCAGCACCAGCGTCGTCGAGCAGCCAACCTGAAGCACAGCACTCCTCGATATCGAGTAAGCTACTCGATATCGACCAACACTCCGCGGCATCGACTTCACCTTCCTCGACGCTGACTCCACCAGAAAGGCTGAACTCCTCGATATCGAGTAATTTACTCGATATCGACCAACACCTGGCTTCCTCGACTCCAGCATCCTCGAGCAGTAGGCCACCAGAAGCTGAAAACTCGTCGATATCGAGTACTATTCCTCGAGATCGACCAAATACCGAGGCCCCCGAATCCATTTCTGCAAAGGTAAGCCAAGGTATGGATCTTTCTTCTCCTATTTCCATTAAAGATCTATCTATACATGGGAGAGGTTTGCCTTGGTATGTGCACTTATGTAGGATTTCCAATGATGAGCCTAAGGAGTATGAAATTGGAGACAAACTCTATGTTTCCAAATCAAAAGATCATTGGTTTCCTAACAAATTCAACAAGAAGAGGATGGGACCTTTCGTAGTGAACAAGATCCATTCAGGAGGGCTACAGCTGATGGACAAGAATGGAGTCCTATTTGAAGCCCAAGCTACACGGGCCCTGCAAATGCCACCTTGAGCTTAATGGAGAAAGTCGGCCTAGCGACTATAAAATCTAGAGCTTGTAAATAGACATTTATTTTTTGGGACCTTTTGGACATTGTTGCTTTTGTTTCTGGTTTTTGAAGTTTTAGTTTTTCTATTGTGGGTATATGTCTTCTATATTTTTCAGGTCCATGGGGATAGAAGCAAGCTAAATCGGAGTAGGCCCAGGCATGTTCACTCGATATTATGACATCCTGCACACCTGTCTAGTGAGTTTCTTTCTTTACCCTTATTTTTATACAGTGAGGACACTGTAATATTTATGTATGGGGTGGGTGAAGGGCTTACTTTATGCATATTTAATATATTTGACACTATGTGTGCATATTTAGAGGTTTATTTCTTGAATTGCTTATACATGCATGGCTATTTTGGAATTCATTATTGATTTATGGGCTTATATGCATGTTTTCCAAAGTTTGAAAAAATGACCCCCATTGAAATTTTTCGATTAATGTCATGGAAGCTTATATTGAACTCAACGATGCAAAATTGGATTCATTAGAGATATAGCATGAAATTGCCTAGTAAAGGGAAGTCACAATGAAGTGCATTATTTTCTTGAAAACCATGAAAGGAGGTAAAATTTGATGTTGCTTTTGACATGTTGCATGATAAGAGGATGGAGGACTTTATATTTCCATATAATGCTCATATTGTTATATCCTAGCCTTACCTACGCTTATGCATCACAAAAGCCAAATTATGCCTTATTTCAATTATTGCTCCACATGCACTAAATATTGCCCATTCTTTACCTTATTTCCATCCGGGGATTATGTTGAGAATGATGTTACATTATGGAGATGTTATATGGTGTTTGTGTTGTTGTTATATATCGTATAAGGAGTTTGGAAGGAAATTGTTTGAAATATATGGAAAATTTAATAAGTGAAAGAAAATCCGATCAAAGATCGACCCTGCTCGCTGAGATAATAGTTTGGCGAGATGGGACACCAGGTGAGGAGTCCAAGGCACTAAGTATCCGGGGCCATTCATGACACCCATGTTTGCGACTCGCGAGAAGACAGTGCTAAGGTTAGAGAGGTAAAAGCATTATTATTGAAAAAAAAAGCATTATGAAAGGTGATGAATCTTATGGAGAAGGAATGTGGAAATTCAGTTTGGAAAGTACTCCATTTCCCCGGATCATTAGCATCACATTGCCAAAAATTGCCCACCTTTTAGCCTTTTACCAATCTACTCCTTCGTGAGCTAAATTGAAGTCCTCTTGATTATTAATGCTTTGTCACATGAATTGTTTTTGCATTACCCTCCTTTTGTGAGTAGATGTTGCTCTTATATGCACATGTATGGATTTGTGACACAAGTACCTTTTCAAGGATGGTAATTAATTACAGGGACATATGAGAATGAATCTAAGATGTTGAGAGTTTTGATTCCTTCCCCTGAATGACAAATAAAAGTATTGCTTGAGGACAAGCAAGCTTAAGTATGGGGTGTTTGTTGTGAGCCGAATCTGCCATGTTTTACAGTAACTTTTATATCGTTTTCTACATACATTTCATGCATTTGGGCTAGAATAGTACAGAATCTATGTAGTTTATGTTTATTTGCCAAATTATGGAATCTACACCAGTTTCTGTTTAAATTCGCAGAATTCGAGGCAATTTACAGCAATTCTGAGAAAGGACGAAAAGCTCGGAAATCAACTACAGAAGTCCAAGGTCGAAGAAGCAGCGGAACCAGGATGAGTCAACCCGGAGCCCAGAGTTACTCGATATCGAGTTCTTTTATGCGATATCGACAAAGGAGGTCCGAGCAGTGCTGGTCGAGTAAAGCTGATCGAGGAAAGCTGAAGACGAAGGCAACCCAACTTCGGAGCTCTACTCGATATCGAGTAGTTTACTCGATATCGACAACATCCTGAAGCCATGTCCTGAGTCGAGGAGCCATGCCAAGTCGAGAAGCCGAAGACCTGGAGACGCCGAGCAGCATCTACTCGATATCGAGGATCTTACTCGATATCGACAACCTCAGCGCCACATTTCCGAGCCAGTATCGGGGAGCAGTTCCTCGACCAAGACCAGCAACGCAGAAGTCGACACAGCTTACTGGATATCGAGGACTTTAGTCGATATCGAGGACCCCAGAACCACATGCCGAGCCAGATCGAGGACCTACTACCCGACATCACCAAGCCAGCTGAAGTCGACGTTAACTTTACTCGATATCGAGTAGTTTACTCGATATCAAGGAGCGCTATCCGGAGCCGCGTTACGCGGTTTGCTGTCCGTGTCGAGCTGGCTTTACTTGGAGCCAAAGGAGTCCGATTCTATCCTCATCTATCCACACCTATCAAGTTCTATTTATGGAGAGAAGATCTACCCACACAAGAAGATATTTTGCTACTTTAGATATAATTTCCTTTTTTGGATTTAATTCCTTTATTCCATTTATTTATCTTTAAGCTTTTAGATATTTAGATATAGATATAGATAGGATCTTCTTTCCTAATTAGAGAGGGAATAAAGCCTATAAATAAAGCCTTAGGGGCTGGTTTTTAGTCATTCAATTTCAGAGAGAACAAGTAAGTAGTTACATAGAGAGAGAGAGTTTGTGGCGAGCAAGGTGGAAAGGCGAAAGCGGATTTGGCTTGTTCAGTTGTAAGCTTTCTTTGGTTTATTAATGCAAGTTAGTTCTTTTTCATCAAAGATGTCTGCTATTGTGATGAAGAGCGAGTAGTCCACCCGCTTCTAGGGTCGGGGTGAGCCCGACGGTAGCCATGTAAGGTGATGCGGTAAAGGTACGATCTTTTTTATGCAATTCGTCTTCTATCCCTATGAGCATGATTCTTTTGCGAGAGTTGAAGGTGATCCTTGTTTGTCTTATTGAAGCGAAAGTGATCTTAATGCAACTTGGGTTAATTATGTGAAAAAGGGTTAGTAACAATTAGGGTTTATGCGAAAGCCTCTATATTCCTATTTGTTAATAACGAAAGTTATTTGATGAAAAGCATGATCTTTTATGTCTTTATGTGTTACTTTGCATGGTTATCGTTGTGGTGTTGATACCATGGGTTTGGAAGTCTTTTAGTATATTGATTTATTTCGTTGAAAATCTGAGTTCCGTGTTCGAAGTTTGCACCTTTAAAGTTTCTGTGTTTGTCGATCTCGGGGAGTTGTTAGTCGATATCGAATAGCACTTAGTCGATATCAAGTAGAAGTTTATCGAGATCGAGTTTCTGTTGCTGAGTTTGCTTTCTGTTGTCGACTTGCTGTAGTCGATATCGAGGACTGTTGCTCGATATCGAGTAGCTTCTGTGTCCTTGCGTTATTTTCTTCTTTTGCTTTGTTATTTCTGTCTTTCTACTATTTTGTCTGTGAGATTTACAGCTACCTGAGATCCGCTGACACGCTTCCTCGTGGATCGATCCTGACTTCCCACTACTGCATAGGGAGGAAGTCTTGTAATCATTTGCGTGGGCATAATCTGGTTTGATCTATATTCTATATTTTAAACTCGATTTCCTCCTACAATAGGAATCTAAAAGGTGGGGAAGGATTATAGAAAGAGGAAGAAAAAAGCTCGTTCTGAGGGCTTCCCGCGGTGGGTTCTTCGTTCTTGTGTTCGTTGTGGGCGTGGCTCCGTCGAAGGTTCTCTTTGGTCTGGCGGCTGGTGGTCGATGAGGCCCAAAATAGTTCCTCAAATGTCCCTAGTTTTTGCAACTAGGGTTAACAAACCGTTAGTTCCCGCGTTGAGGCTGACCTTCAACACTCTCTTGGAGGATCCCGCGTCGTTGAGCTTGATTTCGGCGGTCGGCTTCTACTCTTCTCCTTTTGAGTGAGCTCTTGCCCAGATAAGTTATCTATAGAGGGTTGTTACCAAATTCAGATTGTCAAAAAATCCTGGTGTTAAAGGCTCATGCCTCTTCACCCCCTACCCCCCGATTTAAAACTGAGGATGTTTTCATTCTTAAAAAGTCTGAAAACCTAGTTCTCTTCCCTTCCTAATCCCATATGGGCCCAAGCCCTCTTCGCGAGGCTAAACAACCTTCGATTAATTTGGATCGATTAAAGAATATTTCACATTATATCGTGATCGAATTCCTTTGTATCATTTTGACGAATTTCTTTCAGTGGTTGAGAGCTTCATGGAATTTACAATGGTTTGGTTGCAATGGTATGTTTGCTATCAAGAGTACTCATTTCCTCTATTGACACAGAAAACTAGCTAAATGGGATACAAACATGTTCTGGCAGCTTCTTGTTATTTTCATCCCTTTGGTTGTATTCCTACTTATGTTGTGCTGTTTTACTCACTCTCTGTATCAAATGTCACTATGTATCTGCACCTATGGATCTATACTCATTGACTTATGGGTGAAAATTACAATACCTTGGGATGTACATGTGGACTCGTTCATTGTTAAGTCTCCTGCAGCCTTATCCCCACAAAATGCTAATAATGATGAGTTTATACTTTTCTATTACAAACTTGCGATTGGTAAGCTTTCACAAGATGACAAAGTTGTGAAACTTTTACAAGCTTTCATAATGAAGAGTATATACTTTTCTATTCCTATGCAACCGGTCATCAGCTTTCATGTTGCTCATATAGACCTGATTCTTGCCTCCATTGGTGCTCCTTACACGTATATCTCTGTTGCGCTTAAGTTTGTTCGGTTGGAGGCTATGGCATTAACATGTTCTGAATCAAGCAAAGGTGGAAGTGGCCCGGGTAAATCCTCCTTGGCGACGTTCCAGCTGAAAGGAATCAACGACAAACAACCTTGGTTCGTTCACTTTTATCTTCTAATTGTAACCTTGATTATTAAGAATTGCTTGTTTGGATGTAACCACTTCTTTATACATAGCTCTTCTAACTGTTGTTTTGACTGGAATGAACTTGATGATTCTAGTATTGAGTTCTTTCCCACTCTCTCCTCAGTTCATCTCCTTTTTGGGGGCAGGGTCTCGGCTATTAGTTCCCACCCTTCTCTCTTCTATCTTATGATATGTTCTATACAACTTTTTGCTAATCTGTCTTCCTTTGTTGTGAACGAGATGATCTTTGCGGTCATGGACAAAGGTAAAAAAACCATGGGATCAGATTCATCTGCTCTCCCATTGAATACCCCCGCTTGTCGGGCACTAAAAAAATTGTTGGGAAAAAACATCTGAAGGGGAATAACATCCCCAATGATGGAGAGAAAACCAATCTGGACGACAAGGCCGGAAAAAAGATCAAACGAAGATTAATTGTTAGGGAGAAACTCAAGGCTCCTCAAGGTAAAATCCAAAAGAATTTTAATGTTCTCAATCTCACCTCCTTATTTGCAGCTTTAGTTGGAGTGGCTACAGGAGCCATGGAAATCAGAAAAAGAATTAAATTAGTAGTGGTTGTAACAAGAGGGGAAACCTCGATAAAGAGATATCCAAAGGTCTGCACTTTCTTCTTGATGTGGGAAATCACGCTCCCTCACAAAACTTATTTCCAACTCAGTTTATCGTTACACTTTCTGCTTGGTGTGAGGTCCCTTAAATCTTGGCCTCAAACTCCTGACGGTTATATATAAAAATCACATACTGGAATTGCAGAGGCATTGGGAAAACAACATTTTGGACGGAAATTGATAGTAAGTGCAAAAACGAACATATTCAAATAATGTCCATAGCGGAAACTAAACCTGAATCCATTCCTGAAGACAAAATGGAAAACGGTTGGCTTTGACGAAGCTATTTAGTCACCTGCTTCTGGGCGATCGGGTGGTCTCGGACTCTCGGTATCCTTTGGAAGTCCTACCAATTAACAAATGAAATCATTACGGTAAAAATTCACTTACGCGCCTCCGTTCCCTCAAGAGAAAGACTCATTCTGGGAAACGTTAACATCCATTGTGAGTGATTCGAACATTCCTTGTATTGTTCTGGGTGACTTGAACGAAATTTTACACAGTGAAGACAAGCAGGGTGGTGCTAAACTTCGTTCTGCTCGATTCACTAGACAGCTACAATTTAAAAATGAATGCGCTCTGCTAGATCTACCTACTTTCGGAAACCCATTCACTTGGAGAAAGAACCCAGATGACGAAAACACCATTCATGAAAAACTTGACCCGGTGCTAGTTCATCACCAGATCATTCAGAAATTCCCTAACATAATCACTTACAATGGAGCCTTCTCATCATCTGACCACTGCTCCATTTCAATAACTCTTGATTGTGGTTCAGTCTTCAAAGCTCCTCCGTTCAAGTTTGAGAATACTTGGCTTGAAAGGAAGGATTTCCGAAACATAGCTAAACAATCTTGGCGAGCAAATTGTCTGGGCTCGACTATGTATCAACTGATGTTCAAACATAAAATTCTGAAGAAAAAAGGTAAGGAATGGAATAAACGAACCTTCGGAAATATTTTCCGCCAATTAAAGGAGGTGGAAACCGAACTTCTCAATATTCAAACTTCGATATCAAGAGATAATAATAAGTCAATCAACTATAGAGAAAAGCATCTCATTACTAAAAAGGAAAAATTACTTCTTTACCAAAAAACTTTCTAGAACCAAAGAGCCAAGACAAAACATCTTAAACTTTCTGATTCGAACACAACTTATTTTCATCGGGTTGCTTCGGGTCGAAGACATAGGAAACAAATTCGCAATATAACTTCTGTTGAAGGAACCCTGATAATAGGAGAGGAAAATATCAGAAATGAAATCAAGAGAGATTTTGAAAAAAGATTAAAAAAGGAAGCAATAGAAGATAGACTCTTACAGGAAATGCTAAATCTAATCCATCCCTCAATTACCCCTGATGAAAATGCTTACCTTATTCGACACCCATCTAATAATGAAATCAAGGTTGCTACTTTCAGTCTTGGCAACAACAAATCACCAGGCCCAGATGGTTTTACAACTGAATTTTATAAGAAATACTGGGACATTGTTGGCATATCCATCATTAGAGCTGTAAAGAGTTTTTTCCACTCTGGCAAACTCCTGAAACAAATAAACCATAAATTTATATCTCTTCTTCCTAAGCGGGAAAACCCTACTATTACAAGTTACTACCGCCCAATAAGTCTATGTTCTACACTATATAAATCATTTCAAAAAATTTAACAGAAAGAATCAAAACAATTATAGGTAAACTTATTCACCCTCTTCAGGGCGCCTTTGTGTCTGACAGGGCCATCCAAGATAATGTCCTAATTGCCTATGAAATCTTCCACTCCTTCAGATCGCATACGGGTAGGGAAGGATGGTTGGCAATTAAACTTGACATGGAGAAAGCATATGATAGAGTAGATTGGAGCTTCACAAAAAAAGATTTTAGAAAAATTCGTGTTTCACCCTACCTTCATCACTTGGGTTATGGAATGCATAACAACTGTTTTCTTCTCAGTACTAGTTAACAATGGCCCTACCGATATGTTTCTCCCCTCTCGGGGTCTTCGCCAAGGGGATCCTCTATCCCCTTTTTTGATTATCTTGGGAGTAGAAATTCTAGCTCGGAAACTCGCAATAAAAACAAATGTGGATAATAGTCTAATTGGTTTTACCTTCGGCAGGAATAGCCCTCGGGTTCCTTTCTTATCATTTGCTGATGACATCATTATCTTCTCAAGAGGCAGTGTTGTTGCGGAACAGAAAGTTAGAGAAATAATTGATTCATACTATAAAGTTTCTAGACAAAAAGTTAACTATCATAAATCTAGCATCCAAGCCACAAAATGCATTTCAAACTATAGGATCTTAGAACTTAGCAGTTGTTTAAGCATTACAAACAAAAACTCGTTGGAAAAATATCCCGAATGTCCGATTATTAATGGCAAAGTAAACAAACACTCTTTTCAAGACATCATCTGTAAATCTAAAGAACAACTAAGTAAATAGCGCGCCAACGCTTTATCACAACATGGACGATCAATCCTAATTAATACAAACTTAACAGCCAAACCGTTGTACACGATGCAAAACTTTATGTTACCCTCATCGATACATAAGGAGCTGGACCGGATTAACAGAATGTTCTTTTGGAATAAAGATCTACAACACCGCCCGCTTATTAGCTGGGATAGGGTTTGCAGACCGAAAAAATATGGAGGGTTAGAGCTCATGAAATCAAAAGAGATGAATGAAGCCCTCCAAATGAAACTATTATGGAAAATATTAGAAGAACCAGAAAATGTATGGGTTACTATTATCAGACACAAGTATCTATACGTTCAGCTAACATCTTTGAATACAAGAAAAGAGGAGATTCCTCATGGCAATGGGCCAAATTGATAACTCTCATTGATAAATTTAGGACTGGACTAATTTGGTCGGTTGGAAATGGTACTTCCATCAAATTTTGGACGGATAATTGGACTACAACTTCCTCTATATAGGCTAGGGAGAATTTCCCCCAAATTAATAACATAGAAGAAACTATTAGTAACTATATTTTGGGTGGTAGGTGGTGGACGGAAAAACTTAACAATTTATTACCAGAATACATAGTCAAAGAAATCCTGGATATTCCACTTCTCATTTCACCCTTTGAGGATCATTTATATTGGTGGCATGACGGAGTTGGTTGGTTCACCACGTCGAGTGCATACAAACTAATCACGGCCTAATCCGCTCTGAATTTAGACACTAACGCATGAATTTGGAAATTGGATATTCCGCTTAAGGTAATAAATTTTTTATGGAAAATTTGCCAGGATGGCCTTCCAACTGGATCTAGGCTAGCTCAACGTGGGACTTCTGTACCCTCCACCTGTAGCTTGTGCGACTGTGCAGTAGAAGATGATGTTCACCTTTTGTTAGAATGCCAGTATGTGCTTTCCCTCTTCCGTTTACTGTCACACATACACTCAACAATATCTAGTATAATAAATCATTCACGAGATATAAAACCAATCATCTCATTCATTGGAAACAACCTTTCCTCTGTGTACAAGGTGGAGCTTGCGTTTTCATGGGGGATGACCTGGTACATTCGGAACCAACGTGTGTTTAAACAAGTCCTTGTACCTCATAGAGATAATTCTTTACGCATTATTAAAACTCATATGGGGAGCTGGAGCAAAACTTCTCGTTTAGAGTATAGTTTAGATGAGGACTCCCCTTACACGCAAGACACTCCAATCACCCAAGGAAGAAAATTAAGCATACCAAAACTACATGGCACAAACCCCATAGGGGAACTCTTAAGTTAAACTTTGATGGATCCACAATTGCAAATAATGAAAGCTCGACTGGAGCCGTAATCCGGGACTAGGAATGACGTCCGATACACATTTGTTATCAAAAACTTGGCAAACAAAGCCCGTTGAAAGCGGAGGCTCTTGCTCTTAAACAGGGAATCCAACATGCCCTACAACTCCGTATAGACAAAATCCACATTGAAGGTGATTCCCTTATAGTTATAAACCACCTAAAAGAAACATCTAAATGTCACTGGGAAATCGAACTGATCTTATCAAAAGTTAAACCCCTTTTATCGACTATGAGATCAGTGTCTTTCTTTCATGTTCCCCGGTTAGGCAATAGAGTGGCTGATAAGATTGCACACATTTGCCACTCTGTCTGGGGTGTCGATATTTACAACGATTTTGATCTTTTAGACCTCATCCATAAGGATGCAGCCGGGTAGAGCTTCCTTGCTCGAATTTTTTTCTAATAAAATAAAAATAAAAACTAGGCGCAGAGTCGCATGTCACTTCGAACGGAAAAAAAAAGGCGTGGGGCTTCTTTCAATCTGGCCCCACCCAATTTTTCTTTTAAAAAAACTCAAATCAATATATATATATATATAGGGTCGGGTTCAGGTACACAGCCCTCTAAAAATGAGAAGGAAAGAAGCGTGTTGATTGGTCCACGTGTCCAAAAGTTACTGCCAAATCAGCTGAGCCGCGCCTCTCCAAATTAATTAGCAACACCCATGTAAATTAATTAGTAACACCCACACTCTTAGTTTGACACGCGCTAATTAACACACAAAACTAATTAACTGCACGCGCCTATTCACCCAACTTGCTAATTAATTGGAAAAAGTACGTACACATGTAAAAATGCTTGACATGGACTTTTAAAAATTCTTTTTTGGCATTTTCACTTATTAAAAAAATATAAAAAAAATATTTTTGGGTGTAATTTAATTTTATCTACCCATAGACACCCACTTTGTATATGTTTTGTTGAAAAAAAATAACAATAAGTGGTTCATAAGGTTCACAAGTACTTAGTGGTTCAGCCCGCTTACTCTTAGTGGTTCAGCAATTTGATTCACAGTGGTTCAGCAATTTTATTCACAGTGGTTCATCAATTTTATTCACAGTGGTTCAGCAATTTTATTCATAGCGATTCAGCAATTTTATTCACATTGGTTCAGTAATTTTATTCACAGTGGTTCAGCAATTTTATTCACAGTGGTTCAACAATTTTATTCAGAGTGGTTCATCAATTTTATTCACAGTGCTTCAGCAATTTTATTCACAGCGGTTCAACAATTTTATTCGCAGTGGTTCAACAATTTCATTCACAGTGGTTCGGCAATTTTATTCATAGTGAACCAATACTATTTATTTCATGAACCACTACTCTTTATTTAATGAACCACTACTATTTAATAATTATAAAATTTTCATTCTTCTTTTATTTTCTTTTAATGTTTATTTTAATTATTTATTTATTTATTTATTGTAAAAAAAATATTTCATGAACCAATATTATTTATTTCATGAACCAATGCTATTTATTTGATGAACCATTACTCTTTATTTGATGAACAACTACTCTCTATTTATTTAATGAATCACTTGGTTTAAAAAACCCTGAACCACTTCGTATACAACCCATGAACCTTGGTATTTAAACCCTGAACCACTTATTATAAAACTCTAAACAACTTGATATATTAAAAACCCCGAACCACTTCCTCATATTATTTATTTCATAAACCAATACTATTTATTTGATGACCCAATACTATTTATTTAATGAACCACTAGAATTAATTTCATAAACCACTATTATTTAATAATTATAAAATTTTCATTCTTCTTTTATTTTCTTTTAATGTTTATTTTGTTAATTAACTAGTAATAAATATTTTTAAATTATGTTATGAATCATTACTATATATTTCATGAACCAATAGTCTTTATTTCATGAATCACTACTCTTTATTTCATGAATCACTACTATTTAATAATTGTAAATTTTTCATTCTTTATTTATTTTCTTTTAATGTATATTTTTTAATTAATTGTTTATTTGTTTTTAAAATAAAATGGTACTCTAAACCACTTTGTATAAAACTCTGAACCACTCGGTATTAAAACCCTGAACCACTTGCTTTAAAAACTCCGAATCACTTGGTATAAAACCCGTGAACGACTTAGTTTAAAACTCTGAATCGCTTGATATAAATCCCCTGTACAACTAGTTATTAAACCCTGAACCACTTTATATTTTCTTAAATTAAACCTAACGAAATATATCAAATTACTCGAAACCACCTTAAAAGTTAAAACGATATGCCAAACCAAATAAAAACAATGTAAAAATAAAGAAAGTTGGTACCTCTTATCTAATATATAAAATTGATTTCTTCTTCACTGTCAAAAAATCAAATTGAATGGTTAAAATGGTTAAGCTCAAATTGAATGGTTAAAATGGTCATCCTCTCAAACACCACATACACTCAAACACCTCATACACTGCAATTTCAAAACGTCTTCAATTAATTTTCCATCGTCAACGTATATTTCTCCCACCTACCGTTATTCAATTCGATCCTCACCCGTCAATCATGAATTTCAACAGATAATTCAACATCGCTTGTTGATTTGATGAAGCGCGGGTTATGTGTTTCCCCTCGGCTGATTCAACATCGTTTGCTAGGAATCTGAGTGTCGCGGCTGCTGCGACGCTGGGCTGCCGGAAGACTGGACGAGGACGGATGCTCGGAGATGGTGAAGCGTCGTTTTTCTATTGGTGCGAGGAGTGTCGGAAGCGAAGCCCCTACTTTTCAGAGCGGAGATCGGGAGCATGGATCGAGGGAGAAGAGGAGTAGAGGGAGACGATGGTGACGCAGGAGGGAGAAGCTTTTCCGACTTGAGAATTCGAGGGCAGGGAAGGCAGCAGGGATGGGAGAGGAGTAGTAGAGGTTATACCAGCTCACTCGAGCCCAATTGTAAGCCCAGGGATACAGAGCCTAATTCTGAGACCCAACTCACTTCCACAAATTCTCAGAATACTAGTTTGTCTACTAGTGCCTAGGAAGCTTCCTGACAATGCTCTTGTGAGCCTTCACCGTTGTATATATAAACTCTTGTAATCGTTCTGAGGCAATGATATAGTACAATGAAAAACCACCAACAATGGTGGGTAGCAGAAACCCTGATTTCTAGAATGGCATCAGAGCAAACCTAGCAACCTCCGTTGCAAATTCGATCCTTCATCTTTCAAATTTCAAATCTCAAAACTCATCCTTATCTTCTTCTTCATTCCAAATCAAAAAAAAAAAACCCTCCTTTCCTTGTTGCCATGGCTGATACACACATAGCAGACGCCATCGCCCAACTACAGACTCAGCTTTCTCAAGTTTCCGTTTCTACATCCAACCCTCCCCTTCCTAACTTCAATACTCTCAATACCATTAAGCTCTCTCCTACCAATTTTCCCACTTGGCTGAAGCAAATCACACCGTACCTTCGCTCGCAGCGCCTCATCGGGTTTGTGGATGGTTCTTGTCCACGCCCTCCTCTCACGGATGATAATCATACAGTGGTTGCTGACTGGGAGGCCAAAGATCAGCTTGTTGTGGCGATCTTGTCCGCCTCCCTCACTGAGCCCCTCATGACTAATATTCTGGATTGCGAAACTGCACAGCAAGTTTGGGCTCGATTGCATCATCTCTACGCCTCTCGCTCGAGTGCCCAGATTGTTCAGACCCGTCTTCAATTGGCTGGCCTCAAGAAGGGTGGCGAAGAGTCTGCCACCGACTACTACAACAGGGCTAAAGCCCTCGCTCATCTCATCCAAGCTGCTGGCCAAACTATTGGTAATGATGAATTCATTGCTTACCTTCTTGCAGGACTAGGCTCCGACTATGATGCTATGGTGACGACGCTCACGACACAGCCTCAACTTCCTCCTCCTCATGAGATTTTATCTTATATGCTTCTTCAAGAAGGGCGTATCAAGCGTTCAACCACCTCTGGCCTCACGGACGTCTCCTCCACCAGATCCTCTGATCAGAACCCTGAGCTTCATTTCACCTCGTCAAGAGGTAGAGGCAGGGCTCGCACCGATTCCTCTAATGGCAGAGGGGGAGGTCGTGACAGCCGGGGTGGTCGCTCCTCCTCTTCCCGTGGTGGTTCTTCCAACAATTTCACAGGTGCACCAGACAATAGACCCACTTGTCAACTTTGCGACAGAAAGGGACATGTTGCAGCAAGGTGTTGGAGCAGATTTGATCATTCCTTTCAACCTCCGCCCCCGCGCTCCTTTCAGGCAAACAATACTAGCACAAATTGGTACCCCGACACATCCGCTACCCACCACTACACCCCGGATTTAGCCAACCTGCGATTCGACTGTTACCCGTATGAAGGCAAGGATTCTGTCTCTCTTGGCGATGACTCCTCTCTTCCCATCCGTAATCACGGTTCCGCTTACCTTTCCTCTCATTCTCGCACCTTTCTTCTCTCTCAATTGTTGCATTCTCCGTCTCTCACAAAGAATTTAATCTCTGTTAATAAGTTCTGCCTAGACAATCATGTTTATTTTGAATTTCACGATTCCTTCTTTGTTGTGAAGGATTCCAAGACGGGAACACCTCTGCTCTAGGGAGCCGTTGAGAATGGCCTGTATGTCCTTCCTGTCTCGTCTGCCATGGCCGCACCTTCTTCAACACCGTCGCTTAACACAGCTTCAACAACATCACCGCTTCTTTGGCATATGCGTTTAGGGCACCCTGCTCAGCAAATAACCAGGCTCATCACCATGGGCCTCCAGTTACCACAAGCAGCAAGCCCACCTTTTCCCTTTTGTGTTTTCTGTTCATGGGCAAAGGCCCATGCCTTACCCCATCCAGTTAGTTTATCTCGCTCTACAAAAATTTTGGAATTGTTGTTTCTGGACATTTGGGGTCCAGCCCAACCTTCCTCAATCAATGCAAATAAATTCTTCATTTCTATAGTTGATGATTACTCTAAATTCATTTGGCTTTTTCCTATTCAAACTAAATCCCAAGTTTCTGAAGTTGTCACGACCTTTCTCAAATTGGTTACAACCTTTTTCAATACAAAGGTCATTTCTATACAAACGGACAATGGGAGTGAGTTCAAACCCCTTAAACCTCTTCTCCAAAACTTGGGCATAACCCATCGCCTCACTTGTCCATATTCTCACCAACAAAATGGTTCGGTTGAGTCGCGACATCGACGAATAGTCGATATGGGTCTCACATTACTAAAGCATGCCTCTCTTCCCTTATCATATTGGGACTTCGCCTTTCAAACGGCCTCCTATCTCCAAAATAGGTTACCAACACCCATTCTCCAAAATAAAACTCCCTTTGATCTCCTTTTTCAAAAAGCTCCCGACTATAAGAGTCTTAAGGTCTTCGGGTGTCTTTGCTTCCCGAATCTTAGGCCCTATAACCGGCATAAGCTTGCATTTCGGTCTACTCCGACTATATTCTTGGGGTATTGCCCTAATACAACTGGTTATTATTGCTTTGATTGGGTGCACAAACGCATGTATATCTCCCGAGATGTGCTCTTCCATGAATCTGTTTTCCCCTTCCAAATTCAGCAAGCCAAGCCCTCACAAATTACAGCCCACTCACCAGAACAGGCCCAATTGCCAATTTTAAACCCATCACCCACACAAAGCCCAAACACATTAAACTCAAACACATTTAACCCAAACACAGAGCCTCCTTCCTCTACAGAGCAGTCGGCGTCTTCTTCCCTTGGCTCTACTACAATGCCCCCAAAGCCACCAGCTCCTCCGCCGCCTCAAGCTCCTATCCCCATCCACCCCATGCTCACTCGTTCCAAAACGCACACCTCTCGCCCTCTCACAAGAACAGATGGGACGATACCCTGGCCACACTGTAATCTTACCACCAATATTCCAGAAGAACCCTCCTGCTTCACGGAAGCCACCAAATACCCAGAGTGGCGTCGCGCCATGGAGAATGAGTTTCAAGCCTTGCTTGATACACAGACCTGGTCTCTTGTGCCTCCCACACCCAATAAGAACATCCTCGATGTCAAGTGGGTGTTCAAAACAAAGAGGCGAAGCGATGGCTCGATCGAACGTCGAAAGGCACGACTTGTAGCCAAGGGATTCCATCAGCTTCCAGGAATTGATTATAATGAGACCTTCAGCTCAGTTGCTAAACCATCGACAATTCGCCTTCTTCTTTCCATGGCCACCATGTACAATTGGTCGACGAGGCAATTGGACATACAGAATGCTTTTCTCCATGGCTCTCTGTCGGAGGATGTTTACGTCTCTCAACCCCCAGGTTTCATCAATAAATCCTTCCCCTCTTACATTTGCAAACTAAATAGTTCACTCTATGGCCTTAAACAAGCCCCCCGAGCTTGGTTCGCTAAGCTTAGTGATCATCTTATTTCCATCGGTTTCACCTTATCCTCTGCAGATTCTTCCTTATTCTCTCATCGCCAGGGAGCCGACTGTATCTTTGTACTGGTTTACGTTGATGACCTGTTGGTTATTTCCTCTAACCCCTCAATTTGTGCTTCCTTTGTATCTACTATCTCCAAACAGTTTCCTGTTCGAGATCTTGGCCCAGTTGCGTTCTTCATTGGCATTCAAATTAGCAGAGACTCCAAAGGTTTTAAATTGTCTCAATCCAAACATATTGCTGAATTCCTTCACAAAACAGGCATGGTTGACTGCAAACCCGTCTCGACGCCATTCGCCACAAATTTTGATCCTTTAGTTGATTCCCCTCCGGTTGAAGACATCACTCTTTATCGCAGCACTGTGGGCTCTCTTCAGTACCTATCCTTCACCCGCCCAGATATTGCGTTTGCTGTCAACAGACTCTCTCAATTCATGCATCAGCCCAAGCAAATCCATTGGCAAGCTGTCAAGAGACTCCTTCGGTATCTCAGTGCCACCGCACACCATATGTTTCTTATTTCATCCAACAGAAATCACTCCTTGTCTGCCTACTCGGACGCGGATTGGGGGAGCGATCATCTGGATCGCCGATCAGTGAGTGCTTATTGCGTTTACCATGGTCCAAATCTGGTCTCCTGGAGCTCTGGGAAGCAACCCACTGTCTCCCGTTCTTCCACAGAGGCCGAATACCGCGCTCTTGCTCTTGCCACTTGCGAACTGATATGGCTGCAGTCTGTGTTTGCTTCTGTTGGCATTCGTTTGGATCATCCGCCGGTTTTATGGTGTGATAACATTGGCGCTACATATCTCGCTGCAAATCCAGTTTTACACCACCGAATTAAACATCTATCGATGGACTATCACTTTGTTCGTGAATGGGTAGCAAATCGCTCACTCAAGGTGTCTTTCATCTCTGCTAAAGATCAAATCGCTGATCTACTAACCAAACCTCTGCCGACTTCTTCCTTTCAACGAATCCGATCCCTCCTCTGCTTACAGCCGTCGGGATCGCCAGGGAGTAGTAGAGGTTATACCAGCTCACTCGAGCCCAATTGTAAGCCCAGGGATACAGAGCCCAATTCTGAGACCCAACTCACTTCCACAAATTCTCATAATACTAGTTTGTCTACTAGTGCCTAGGAAGCTTCCTGACAATGCTCTTGTGAGCCTTCACCGTTGTATATATAAACTCTTGTAATCGTTCTGAGGCAATGATATAGTACAATGAAAAACCACCAACAATGGTGGGTAGCAGAAACCCTGATTTCTAGAAAGGAGAGGAAAGGAAAGCGCGTGAGGATGTTTTTTTAAAGTAAAAATCAGATCCGTTTCGACCAATCAAATCACTTCTTTCCTTCTTACCGGACCGAATTCTTCTCACTTGAACCCTCCCCTATATATATATATATATATATATATATATATATATATATATATATATATATATATATATATATATATATATATATATATATATATATATATATATATAGGGACTGGTTCCGGTGAGAACACCCCATAGAGTGGGAACATAGGAACACATCTCTACCCTTAAATTATTCAAATCCAATGGATCAGATTGATCAAACATTTTAATATTTTTTAATTAATTAAGTTGGACCCACCGATAAAACAAACCCAACTTTCCTTCCAAGGGGGCGTACAGTGCACGGAGGGTTTTGTTTTTGTTTATTTTTAATTATGCATGGAGGTTATTTTGTACTCTTTAATATACAAATGAATATTAATTAGTTTTCACTGTTTTTTTAAAGAATAAGGTGTAAAATCATATATACTACTATATTAACCGATTAATTAAGGTGTAAAATCATGCATAAGAGGACATTTGAAAAAAATTATCTATTACTTAATAAACATTAATCGGTTAATTTTGAGAGATTATTCGATTAAATTATAGAGATTATTCAATTTATCATAGAGATTATTCATATATAAGATGACAATTATTCAGTTAGATTTAATAGATTATCCGGTTTAATTATATAGATTATTCGGCTAAATTATGTATTATTCGGTGAATTGATAATTATTATTTGTAGATAATTTAATAATCATTATTCGGTTAAATTTTATATATTATTCGGTTAAATTATATAGATTATTCGTGTACAAGAGGGTGATTGTTTAAACAACTTACTAGTGTTTTTTTTTCAAATAATATGAATATAATTTAGTTGAGATTAAATTATTCGGGTAAATTAGAAAGATTATTCGTATTTAAAGGGTGATCGTTCGATTAAAGTTTAGAGATTATTTAGTTAAATTAATAAGTGAAGTGCGGAATAGGCAGAATAGGAGCACGCAAATACTCTATAAGGGGGGGTTGGATAGAGTATGGAAACTTTTCGCAATCCAGAAAGGTAAGACCTTACCATAAGCTGTAAGACCTTATCTGAGACAAGAAGAACGATTAGAAGCAATGATTAGAAGCAAGAGCAAGTAAGCAACGGTTAAAAATAAAAGCAAGCAATAAAGTAAAGCACACGATACTTGTTAACGAGGTTCGGCCCAACCGCCTACGTCCCCGCCTAGGGTTATCCAACCCGTAGGATTCAACACACTTTATTTCACTTTGCCTTATGAGTCCTAGATACAACCTCTAGAAGACTTACACACTTCTAGACTACTTTACTATCTAGCAACCCAAACTCTCTAGTGAAACAAAGCAACTAAGGATACCGAAGTACCCTATACTTTTGGGTAAAGAAACCCTTAGTATAACCTAGATGAATTGTACTATAAAGCGTAATGAAACCTTACACACACTCAAAGTAAATACAAACTCTTTGCGTGAGGAGCTGCGTGAGATCAATTGATTGAAGAAGACTTGAAAGCTGTGAGCAATTGAGCGCTGTAGAAGATGTGTATCCAGCCGACGTCTTCTTCTCCTTTAAATAGGCCACTACCCAGATTTGAATTTGAACATTTGATAACCAACGTTTACACCGAAGCTCCTGGGCGAGATCCTTGGGCAATCCAGAACCTTCTTTTGATATGCTGAGAAAGGGTCAAAATCTGAACGCCTATAGAGATCGTTGGATGTTTTGGATCGTCATGAATCCCTGTAAAATCTCAACCAACGAGCTTGAAAGATAGAATTGTTATAACAACTTTATATCAATTTCGAACATATCTTAAAAGTGAGCCCAAACAAAACTTTAGGCCCAAAGCATGTCCAAGTCCAAGTCCATCTGGAAAGGCCCTTTAGAACAAACTGATCTCGGATTTTGGTTAGAGTAAATTTAGGCCCGTTTGATAAATAGGCCCATTTACTCTACACCATTTCCGAGTTCAGTAAAAACCATTAAAGGTCTTGAGCCCTTTTGGTAAGACCTTACCAAACTCAGGATTCCCGAGTTTTGGCTTTCATCAACCAAGGCCTTACATCCTATAGTTTGATCTTATCATCAAGGTGGAGTTAACAATCTCCCCCTTGATGAAAGACAAAACTTATGCACCTGTTTACCTGTGAAAAGAATGCAGCAGAGATCCATATATAATAGGCAAACATATTATAGCAGCATGTTGGATCAAAGTTTTCAAAGACAACCAAAACAGTAAGACCTTGCAAAACCAAAAGTAAGGCCTTACGAAAGTTTCACACCTAAAACCATAAAACCTAAAAACCAGATATATCTCCCCCTTTTTGTCTTTCAACAAGAAGGGAAGAGAATTTGTTCAAAACCAGATAGTTTTTAGAACACAAATACAAAAAGATAAAGTTCCCAAACCAACTTCAAGAGACATAACCCCCAGCACCATCACTCATCATCCGAAACTACCACCACATCCTCATCGTACCACTGGCCATACTTTGGAGGGACTCCATCTCCATCAGGGCGGTTCCTGTAGATCTTCTCACGCCAGCGATCCTTTGCATTCTTGACATGATGAGCACTCCACATCTTTGCTTGAAACCTAGCATCCTCATCTCGCCATTTCTTAACAATCCCGTACTCCTCAACAGTGAGGATGTTGGGCTCAGGATAAAGAGGGCAGAGGATTGGATACTTAAGCACCTTGCGTTCGCAATTGAAGAGGACGTTCTTAGCCGTTTCCTCGACATGCTTGACTGAGTCCGCATCCATCGGTAAGATTGAGGTAGTTGCTCGGTGATTCAGGCCACATAGCATGAAGAGCTGATTCAGCTTTTCATTTAGAATCAAAATCTATTGGTGGCTGTTGTCCTGACGATCAACAATATCTGCTCTGGCAGCATTGACATCCCTCCTTAGCGAATCAACCTCAGCCTCCAGAATCCCGATCCGTTCCACCAGCTTTACAGTGTCCCCTTGACCTTGAGAGGGCGGTTTCAGAACCCAGCCTCCAGCTAGGGTTTGTTCAACCCCAAGGCGCTTCCAGCAGTCTTCATCGATACGACTGGTGTGAGAGACAAATTCCTCTCCTTGGGTGTCAACATTGAAGAACTCAAACACCTTAGGCAGGAAATTGGCGTAGGGTAGAGGTGCAGTCAGGGGAGTGTTGATAGTATGGAGCATGTAGGTGAGGAGGAGATCGGGGATATCCAGTTCATGCCCTGCCATAACCAGGTAAAGATAGTGCAGCAAGTTGTCGGTGACAAGCTCGCGGGAATTCTTTCTTGGCAGGACACACCGAGCAAGAATGGTGAAAACCATCTTAGCCTCAAGGGATAGGACGTTATGGGTGTGCTTAGCCTTGGATTTGGAAGATTCGGCAGAGGAGGAGCGTCGGACAAACAATTCTTTTTGGCCTTTGGAGATACAGTAAGCTTTGGTAGGGTGAGAGCTAGTGTTGACATTTTCAGGGATGCCAAGAATAAGGGCAAGGGAAGAACGGGTGAGAATAATCTGGCGCTGCTTTACCTGAGAATACAGAGTAAGGCCTCCCTGTTCTCGGACAGCAGTAAGGTTGACAAAGAAGAGTCTTGTTAAGCGAGGGTAAGCCAGGGTTCCGGGGTTCAGAAAAGACCAAATGTGAGAGTTCTTCAGTAAATTGACACAGGAGAGTTTTGTGGATTCTAGAAATTCTTGATCCACATGCTCACAGAAGTTTATGGTTCGATGAACGAACCCGTCCTTCCACATCCTAGATGTCGTATGATTAATGAACCAGGTGTTAGGGACATCGGAAAATACCTCATGTGGGATATGAGCCTGGAGATGATGCTGTCGAGGCGCCTTCTTTGGAGCACGGGGGTTGACTTGGGGAGGATGATTAGAAGGATACCAGGGCTCTCTTTTGATAATCTTCCGATGGTGACGAGCCCCTTCTTCTTCACTCTCGGAGGAGGTCTCCAATTGCCGGACAACAGCTTTTCCTTTGAAGTCGTCGTCGATCGCTGCCCCTTTGCCCTTGTAATCGGAGGGGCGGTTGCGCTTCGCTCCAGATCTGGTAGTGGGAGGAGGCGAGGAGGGTTTCTTTGGAGCCATGGAGAGAGGGGGAAGTACTTGAGTGTTCTTTGGGAAGGTAAGAAAACAGAGAGAAATAGAGAGAGAGATGAATGTGTGATATGACCGGGTGAGAGAGATATAAATAAGAGAGAAAGAGAAACTTTTGAACTTCCAAAAGATCCGTACTAAGGATCCGGCCATATCTTTCTTTAAGATTGAAACCACTTTTCAAGATAAATACAAGAAAAACATTTAACCCTTTTTATTTAAAAAAAAATCGGAAAAGATAAAACCAAAAGATCTTTAAGGATAAATATCTAAAGAGATATTACCTAAAAGATTTGATCCAATATTTTTGTTTGAAATTTAAATTCAACATCAAACTATTCCACAGTAAGATATTAAATTTTGATTCAAGATCTTGATGTAGGAGATCATACAAATATCATAAGATACGATTGCTCCCCCTACATCGATGCTTCCTTGTTAAGCATTCCAAGTTCTAATCGGATGAAATTAAATCTATCTTCGGGAAGAGGTTTCGTAAAGATATCTGCAAGTTGAAGCTCAGTAGAGATGAATGTCAAAGACACATCTTCTTTTTCAACATGATCTCGGATGAAATGGTGTCTCACATCAATATGCTTTGTTCTTGAGTGTTGTACAGGGTTTTTAGAAATAGAAATAGCACTAGTGTTATCACATTTGATGGGAATGCCCTTATAGTTGATTCCAAGATCTTGGAGTTGTTGTGCAATCCATAAGACTTGCGAACAACAAGCTCCAGCAGCAATATATTTAGCTTCGGCTGTGGAAAGCGCAACTGAGTTTTGCTTCTTGAAATGCCAACTTATAAGGGATGCCCCAAGAAATTGACAACACCCTGAGGTGCTCTTTCTATCTACTTTATACCCTGCAAAATCAGCATCGGAGAATCCGATAAGATCAAAGCTTGTTTGATGTAGGTACCATAATCCGAGATCTTTGGTTCCATTAAGATATCTCAAGATTCTCTTTACCGCGATCAGATGTGATTCCTTTGGATTAGCTTGGAATCTTGCTCACATACAGACACTAAACATAATGTCAGGTCTGCTGGCTGTAAGATATAGGAGAGAGCCGATCATACCTCGATATTCTTTCTGATTTACCTCTTTGCCGGTAAGATCTTGATCTAGAGAAAGTGTGGAGCTCATAGGCATTTTGGCTACCTTGGAATCGATCATCTTGTACTTCTTGAGTAGCTCTCGTGTATATTTTCCTTGATTAAGGAATATGCCTTTAGAGCTTTGATGTACGTGAAGACCGAGAAAGAAATTCAACTCTCCCATCATGCTCATCTCAAACTCCTTGCACATAATGTTAGAAAATTCCTTGCACAACGAATCATTAGTAGCTCCGAAAAGAATATCATCAACATAAAATTTGGACGACTAGTATATCCTTTCCATGAGTTTTGATGAAGAGGGTTTTTTCAATCAATCCTCTTTTAAAATTATTTTCCAAGAGATATTTAGAAAGCCGCTCGTACCAAGCCCTAGGAGCTTGTTTCAAACCGTACAGAGCTTTATCAAGCTTGAAAACATGCTCCGGAAATTCATCGTTTTCAAAACCAGGAGGTTGAGCAACAAAAACTTCTTCATCCAAAAACCCATTTAGAAAGGCGCACTTTACGTCCATTTGATAAAGCTTGATATTCATAAAGGATGCAAAGGCAAGAAGCATACGAATGGCTTCGAGTCGGGCTACAGGAGCGAAAGTCTCCTCGTAGTCAATTCCTTCTTCTTGATTATATCCTTGTGCAACTAGTCGAGCTTTGTTTCGTATAACATTGCCTCCTTCGTCAAGCTTGTTTCGAAATACCCAATGAGTTCCAATAATCGATTTCCCCTTCGGCTTACCCGTAAGGGTCCATACTTTATTACGTTCAAACTCGTTGAGTTCATTTTGCATGGCTATGATCCAATCTGGTTCCTTGAGAGTCTTGGTGTATTTCTTTGGTTCTGTAAGAGAGACAAAAGCGTGAAATGCACACAAGTTTCTAAGATTGGAACGAGTTTGGATACCCGACGAAGGATCCGAGATGATGTCAGCCAAGGAGTGTGAAGAGGCGTGTTTGAATTTCCTTCGAGCTGATCCTAGATTAGACGTTGAAGCACCATGAGAAGAGGGTTCAGGCTCTTGAGGTTCAGGAGGACTTGTGGGATATGGTTCAAGAGGCTCAGGAGGAATTTCGTTTTCTAGACTGGCTTCATCGGTAAGGCCTTGAGACTGAGTTCCAGGGCCTTGCGATAGCTCAGTAAGATCTTGAAATGGCTCCTGCATGTTTCTTGATCTGCTCTTTTCTTGATTATTGCCTCCTCCATCTGACTCATAGTCCTCATAAGTGTTTAATTTGAGATTTGCAAAGCCTTCACTCAAGGTACCACTATCACTTTCATCAAATAACACATGTATGCTTTCCTCAACTAGTTTGGTACGTTTGTTGAATATTCGATAAGCCTTGCTTTGATTTGAATATCCAAGAAATATACCTTCGTCGATGCGTGCATCAAATTTCCCGAGATTATCCTTCCCATTGTTATGTACATAGCATGTACATCCAAATGGTTTGAAATAAGATATACTTGGCTTTCTTCCTTTAAAAAGCTCATAAGGAGTTTTCTTTAAAATTGATCGAATCAAACATCTATTGAGAATATAGTTCGCTGTATTCACAGCCTCTGCCCAGTATGACTTGGGCAAGTTATTCTCTAATAGCATAGTCCTTGACATTTCCTCTAGGGTGCGGTTTTTTCGTTCCACCACCCCGTTCTGTTGAGGTGTCCTTGGAGCAGAAAAATTGTGAGAAATACCATATTTCGCACAAAATATGTCAAAGTTTAATTGATCAAATTCTCTACCGTGATCACTTCTAATAGAAACGATGGGTAGGTTTTTTAATGTTTGTAACCCCTTACAAAGCTTAGAAAAATAAAACAGAGTTTCTGATTTATCTTTGAGAAAGAAAACCCAAGTAAATCGTGAATAATCATCAACAACTACAAGAATGTATTGTTTACCTTTGGGAGATTTGACACGCATTGGTCCGCATAAATCCATGTGTAACAATTCTAAAGGTCTAGTAGTACTAATGACCTTCTTTTTCTTGAAAGAGCTACGAGTGTGTTTTCCCCTTGAGCAAGCATTGCATAGATCGTCAACTTTAAAATTCAGATCCGGAAGTCCTCGAACCAGATCCTTAGACAGTAGCTTTCCGAGGGAATGCATGCTGATATGCCCAAGACGCCTGTGCCACACCCTTGGATCTTCTGATAAGGTCTTGAGGCACTTTAGATTTGAGGCTGGAATACGATCTATATTAAGAGCATAAATGTTAGAATCTCTTTTTGCCGTAAGAACCACATCTCCTGTCTTTTCGTCTTGAACGATGCACTTTTCCTTGTTAAAGCATACACGATTGCCTCTATCACAAAGCTGTGAAACACTAAGAAGATTATATTTGAGACCATCAACAAGATATACATCTTTAATAAAATCTTTGGAATTAACACCAATGTTACCAATACCGACGATGTCGCACTTTCCCTTATCACCAAGAGTTATAGTACCGCTGGATTGCTTCTTTAAATGATGAAAAAGAGATTCTTTTCCACTCATATGCCTGGAGCAACCGCTATCCATAATCCATTTTTGATCCTTAGTCTTGGTGATGTCCTGCAAAACAAAAAACAACCTTTCCGGCTTGACCAATAGACCGATTTGGATCCGTTGTGGGGGTATACCATATTTGGCAACTTTGTTCTCTTAGGAACCCAAACTTGCCTTATCCGTTCATTTAGACGTACTGGATATGTGTTTCGGATAATGTAAGGATCTGTTCTCCTGTAGGGACAGGTTTCCTTTACATGACCCTTCTTGCAACAGAAGAAACACGTAGGTGTCCTCCAACTCCCTTTAGCTTTAACGAACTTGGTGGTAGGCTTAACAGGAAAGTTCTTGTTATAGCACTACTAGAATTCTGTTCATAGACATCGGGTATAAACCGATGTTAATCAAAAAAAAATTCGACGTGTTAGTGGGTGGTGTTAAAAATCCAAACTTTGCCACATCGGTTTATAACCGATGTCTATAATGATTTATAACATCGTTTCTCTTTGTAATATCGACTTAAATGCATGTATTAATTACATTTTGATTGATTCACCTAGTGTTAAAACATTATTATTTTGCATTTCTAGCTATCTAAAGATATGTAGAGCAATAAAAAGATTTACATTAACATCGATATTTTTTTCAAAAAACGATGTTGTAATATCTTATTTACATCAGTTATAGGTGATTCATTTCATGTTTATTAACTTTTTCTTTGTATTTTGCCTTGTTATTTCGTTTAAAAAATAGTATACAACATTAAATATTTACAAAGACAATGTTATATTTACATATTTAAATCAGTTTATTTGAAAGAAATGATGTCTAAAAATATTACAACATCATTTTCTTTATGAATAACAATGTATAATTGCGCAAAACACATCAGTTTTATTAGTCATTTTGTTGTGTTTCAATACATTTCAAAATCACTTTTTGTTCTATTAAATGATGTCTCATTTTCTGTTTGTATCCATCCATAGGCTACTTCTCAATAATCAAAATAGGTCAAAGCATTCAATAATGTTCTATCTATTAGTATTTGTTCTTATTATCTACATGTATATATTTTCTGCTTATTATTACACAATAGCAGTACACAGAAGAAGCAAATCCATTTTGCATTCTCATATGACCACAAAGATCACAGTTCGACATCCTACCAGCAACAACACAATCCATCAATTGCACGAATTTTCGCCGCCTAGCTGTCATACTTTCATGCTGATCCCAGGCCTTAGAAGATGTACAAGCACTCTTCTCAGCATCTTTTTCACTCTCTTTAGTTACAGCAGTAGCCACACCATTACAACTCTCAGTTGTCATACTTTTTCCATGAACTGTCATAGTGCAATCAACCCTCTCTAATTACATATGTGTTCCTGAAATTCCACTTCTTTCCCCAGTCAAGGCCTCGTTTTCAGCGTCATCCTTAGTGATCGACATACTGAAGAGCATACTCCTTAACCTTTTACTCAAAAATTAAGGCATGCTACCTTCCCAAACCACCACAAAGAAGGGTCTGCAACCAAACACATGAATGATTTGGGGATTTGATTAGACTCTATTTCATCCAAGGGGATTACAGTTTCAGCCAACTACAATTTCAGAAGTGATGACCAACCTGAGAGTGAATATAGACCTCATTAACAGGATTGATTGAAGACGGCGAGAGGAGTGATTGTAGATACTATTGATTCAAAGATAAAAGTTGCATAAGACTGAAAATTGCACGAAATATAAAGTATCAGCAGAAAGATACCTCCTGATTATTTTTCTAGTCAAGAGTGGCATCAGAAGATGAATCAAGAAAATAAGGTTGACATACCACATTGAGAATAGATAGAGATGTATCCTTTAAATCTGACAAAGTGAGAAGGCGAGACTGAAGCTCCTTCATTTCAGTAGGTTGTGATGTGGATCATAGTGAGTGCTCGACCTGGAGTGAGTATTGTTCATCCACAAATTAATAGAAGCATGGTCTTTGGTGTCCAAGAAAGATGGCTGCAGAAAACAGAAAAAACATGTAAGTAAACAACTAAATAAAAGTGCTATCATAAGAAAAACTCCCAAATTATAATATATAAACAAGCAAATGTTATAAATAAAATAGCATTATCTTATTATTTTAATGTCCCTTATTAAACCGGCCAGCTGGACCGGTTCTATACACTGTCACTAATCAAAATGGGTACCTGCAGCAACAAACATCGAGAAGCATACATAACTAATGCCAGAATTAACATAAAAGAGGAAACACTTGCTGGAAAACATTTTTGATTATATGATACAAAATGACATGAACAGCCCAACCTTTGAAGTTGAAAGCTTTCTCAGGTAATCGATCTTTCCAATGATAATGATTTAACACCATTCCTACAGAAAAAATGTCAATACTTGACTAACAAAGCTATTCATAAAGAGACACAAGGTAGGGATGGAATAGATACATAAAAAAAAATCTTTCAACAATCGAATTAGGACCAGAATATTAGGACTAGAAGCAAAAGAAAGAAAACCTATTTACATCTTCCAATATGTGGTTAAAAGAACATGTTTTGAGGGAGTGTCCCGCAAACATCAATATTGAAAAAGAACAAGATGACAAATAAATAGCAAACTGTAAAAGCGGATCTTCAGCTTCACATGAATACGCTACATGAAAGTCAATTAGTAGACAAACATTCATTAATAAAGGATATTATAAATAACTTACGATCAAAGAAATATGACACAACAACAACCATTTTTGAGATACCATCAGCATCGATATCTGCTATGACCTGATATGAACCAAATGATACATTTTCATTATTTAACATACAAGACTTAAGACATATCCATCATTATTTTTAGCAGCAGAAGGAAAATACAGAAGTAAGCAAGTGTTAATATCTATACTTACATGAGGAGTCAACTTCAACATCATCTTCCAGTTTCTCATGCAATGCTCCTGCATCAATGTATTAACATTCAATCCTATCATCTCTCTCGTTTTTCAACTACTAATTAGCATATACAATATAAATCAAGAGCCTTGAACCCTAAATCAAGAACCCTAAACGATTTGAACCCTGAATCAAGAACCTTTACCCAATTCAACCAAAAGAGGAGCAAAATTATAGAATAGGGTGTTTACCTTCTTGGGGAGATGCGCTCGTGTACCTGGGTAAGCACGCTCATATGGTCGAGGTAGATATGAGCAAACTCACGTCAGTGGATCTAGGCACAAGCAGGAAGTCCCGATGTCAAGCTTTGGCAACCCTAGCCTGAGAGACGGAGAATGACATGAGAGATCGAGAATTAGAAGGAGGAAGACGCCGACTCCCTGCTCAGTTTGAGCTCGAAGATGGCAAGGCACGGGATTCGACAAGAAAAAGATGACCAGAATGAGAAAAAAGGGAAGGAGGAGGGCCAGATCTAACAAAATACTTTGATACTTACCTAGATCTACCATCCCAAACACAAGATCTGCCATTGCAGCCTCTATCTCCTAACGAACATCATCAGACAAATTTTTTGCAAAGGTTTAAAAAAATCGAAGATACTCATAAAACCCAAACAAAGAGGAGAAAAATCAAAAGATTTAACCAGATCTACGAAACGTTGTACTTCACATCTCATCACCACGCTCAATCGCGTAGGTGGGGCTCCCGACTTCGGCAGCGTGGTAGTCAGAGGCGCTAGATCTGAAGGAAAGGAAAGAATCGAGAGGGGGAGAGGAATTAAGGAGACCATGGGGTACGTCGAGATTCGCCATGGCTGAGGGTAGGAATTCTCAGATCGAGAGAAGGTCGAGGAAGAGAGACTGAATCAGTGTAGAAGAACAGAGAATACGAACTAGGGATTACAAATTTTAGTTTGGGGAAATTTGAGTTTAAGGGTGAATTTTTTTGAAGTGTGGAAGGGAACTAGAAGTGAGAGTTTTATAAAAAGGGGATTCACTCTTTTTTTTCTCAAGGGTTGGGATCTCACGGAAGTGATTGGAGCTACCTCTTTTACCGCTTTAAATTTTACCTAAGTGTTAAACGGGCACTTTCGAAATTTTTTAAAATGGAGTTTTAACATTGTTCAAATAGTACGACCGAAGTATTAAATCTCAATAACATCGACAATGTAAAGACCCAAAATTTTAAAATATTATTTTATGAATTATAATTTAATTTCAATATTAAACTTCCGAGGTTCTAATAATTTTAAAAAAATATCCGTCCATGATCAAATGATTTTTTTTTTATTTAAAGCCAGTCCGACATATATTGATTTCGATTTAAAATCAACTCTATTCAGCTTTCCTATATAAGACTTGAAAATAAAATCTACGAGGTTGAAATGGTGAGGTATTGTGGTATAACTATTACAAAACAGAAATAACGAGTTTGTTTTTGTGATTTCTGGTAATATTATCTAACCCTTATTAGCGGAGTATATATACCATGTAATCTAACCCTAGCCGTCAATCCAATTTCACTCTCCTCATTTTCATTCGTCCGCCTCTGTTATCTCTTTCCTCCGATCTGAAATCTGTCTCGTTGCCCAGCCTGCTCGCCGACCCTCAAAGTCACACTCCAATGGCTTCCCTTGTTCATCCTTTCTCTCTCTCACTCTTGGATCTGAGCTGCTGCTCGTCTCCTCGCCGTGACACGCCGTCACCGGAGTCAATGCCTTCCCCCAACACTTGACCTCCTTGGACCCGTCGTCGAGACCGACCGCGATTTCACCCACCTCGGCGCCGCCATCGAAGCTTGAGCCAGCAGCTTTCGATGTACCCCATCTCCGGCACCCTCTCCTCCCCTGACTGGACTGACGAGCTGCTGGGTGGCTGAAGAATGAGCCAGGAGCTGGATCCGAGCCTCCGTAAACCGAAGCCCAATTGCAAGCCTAAATCAGACCGGTCTAGCCCGACCTCCGAGCCCCTTGCTTTGAATCGATGACGGGATTTGGGTATACACTCTTGGACATCCTTTAATTGCAATTTTGTTGGGTTATTGACAATTCCTTGCTTTGAGAATCGTTCAACTGGGGACTAAGTTTGTTTTGCCTTGAATTTAATCGATTAGAATTTCTTGCCGTTTGTGTTGTTAGGAATGGACTAATTGGATTAGATAGTATTAACATCTATTAAGATATGGATTAAGGGCTATTGAGGTGCGTGCCAATTGAATTAAGATCATATATATTACAACTTGAGTGCCATTGATGTATGAGTTAATTATGGTTAGTGAGTAAAATTTTATCATGCCTTGAATTGGAGCTACTCTGGAATTTGATACTCTTCAAACACGGTTGGTTGTGTGATTCGAGATAAATTGAATTAATAATTGAGATATAACTCTTTCCATGGAAACTAAAGCCTTAAGTTTATAAGAGGTGTTAAGATGTGTCTGAAGACGATATACAAGATGCCTTTAGAACTTGTTATATTTGTAAGCTTGTTGTGCTATTTGAGATATGAAATTGGTTCATTTGACTTGATATCGCTACCTCATATTTACGCTAGGTAAAATTAGTTAACTAGAGTAGTAATATGAATATTTTAGGTCCTTTAATTGGTTGAATGCTAGTGTAACTATGTAGGAAATGTCTTGAGAACTTGATGTGCCTTGTGAACTTACGATACATGGACTTCCTTGGTGTGGCTATGACCTTAAAATACGGTTTTGTTACGATTCAGCCTTAGTTCTTATATGTTGACTTACTTTGGTTTATCCCTTGGGCATGATTCATTATGCGAGTTGAATAATAAGACTTGTTGATCCTTGATGTTGAGAACTTGTGAATTTGGTTGAGTATTTGAGGATTTGATAAATTATGAATTACTTGAGCAGTGATTAAGCAAAACCTAAAGTAAGATGTTTTGAGTGGTGATCTTGGTAAGACTTTGAACTTAGTTCCATACCTGATGGGAACAAGGTTAATTAATTGAGAATGGTGGTTATGATGAGATGTTAGTTATTTGAATAAAATATTGTTGAATCCTGTGTTGACTTGAAAATCTGTTTGTGTGTTGTTTAAATATGTATTGATGAGCTATTCCTCGCTTATTACTTGCTAGTGTGATTGAATGATTCTCTGAGTGGTTTAATTGCTGATGGATGACTCTCTGAGTGGCTTGTTTGCTGACCAATTGGATGTGAAGACTCCAGGTAAGTTCCCTAGGGGCTTACTCAGGTTGGACATTCATGCCTGTTGTTGCATTTTATGTTAGGTGTTGCATATGCATAAAAGCATGCCATGTAGTATCCTGTTTAGGTTGCACTAATTGAATGATCATCTGCTTACTTTATGCGTTTGAAACAGAACGGCCGTTATCTGTGATAGTCCTAGAGTCTTTGCTAGGGTTATAGGACGACCTAGTCCAATCGGGTCCCGTCCTGAGTCAATCGAGTCATGAAACTTCCTTATATTATGAGATGCCTGCGGGCTTTATTGTGGAGCGGGTTGGGCATGCGTGCCGCCCGATTATAATGGAATGCATTCACGAGCTGGCCAGTCTCCGCCCTATCGGAAGGGGGTGGAGGTAGGAGAGGGATATGCCACTTGGCATTGTCTTGGGCCCTTTACAGTATTTCTGCACATTATTATACCTAGGGGCATGCTAGTGTGTTTGACTTTCGTACGGCATTAGAGCATCTTTATTAGGTATAGCACATACTATGTGGCCTCAGCGAGGACTGCCGGTCCCGCATGAGTGACTCGATCTGACTCCTTTCCCCGTTCTTTTTTTTAAAGGTGTTTTCTACAGATTCTGAGTGCTCGATGTCTATATGACGGGGTTCTTTTTGGCGAATTGAAGAACCTGACTAATTCTCTAACTTGGTATAAATGGTAATCATTCGCTTACGTTTTGATTTTGACCCGGCTCTGCCGTGACACTTTGTATCTTAACTTTGCTTCCGCTTTACTTTCATTTGAATTGAATTTCGCGACATAGTCTTAAGAGAGGTTAAGGGTACCCTACGACCCTTCGTGGCTTTTAGGGTTTGAAATCCCTCTTTTTACTAATCTTAAAATGAGTTTGAAACCTCGACCCGTACCTGGATTGCAAGATCCGAACAAGGGGTTTAATCCCTTGAAACGTAACCCGGAAATAATAATTCTGGGCCGTTACAGACAATTTTTAAAACGATGTCATAACTATTTTTAACATCAGGTGTTTTTCTAACCGATGTAAAAGACCTGATGTCTATGAACAGAATTCTAGTAGTGTAGCCTATACCATTTCGATTTAAAGAGAGTTGTTGTTCTCCAAGCATCTTATCAAGATTAGCCTTGGATCTTGTAAATTGCACTAAGGCCTTTTGTTGATCTTGACACTTTTCAGATAATTTTACCTTTTCTTTCTCAAGGTCAGTGTTCTGAACAATGAGAGTTGAAAGTTTTTCCTTAAGTTCGGAATTTTCCGATGGTAAGGTCTTACTTTCATTGATAAGGCCTGAATTCTGATTGTCAAGATCTTGCAATTTCTGTGACAGCCTTATAATGCAAGTTTCTTGATCCAATACCTTCTCTTGTAGACTGCTGATTTCTCTGCAGCAACTTTCCTCATTTGAGATCATATTCTTGATAAATTCAGACAGAACGGATTTAGAGCTAGAAAGGAGATTTCTTACCATTCCATTAAGGTGTTGATCTTTATCATCGCTTTTGGCCATGAGACATAGGTTGGCTTGTTCATCTTCAGAGTTCGGGTCGCTTGATGCATCTGAGTCACTCCAAGCTGCCATGACTTTCTTGTTGGGCTCTTTCCGCTTTGCCTTGTTGCGTTTTTTAAGCGGACACTCCTTAACCAGGTGATCTGTTTCACCACATTCATAGCACGTTAAGACTCGGTTTCTCTTGGAAGGAGTAGAAGACTTACCTTGGTTCTTTGATGATCCTCCAAATTCCTTGTTGGAAAATTGCTTCTTCATTTTGAGGATGCGAGCCAAACCCCTTGTTATAAGGGCAAAGGGATCTTCCTCTTCATCATCCTCGGAATCTTCAGGAGATTCTTCTTTCTTAACCTTCAGCGCTAAGTTTTTGACATTTGTGGAAGGCTCCCCATCGTCCTCATTGAGGATCATTTCATGGGTGATTAGTTTTCCTAACAAGTCATCAATAGCCAGCGTGCTAAGGTCTTGAGCTTCTTCAATGGCGGTCACCTTGGGACCCCATTTTGATTTAGGAAGACATCGAAGTATCTTTCTAACTTTTTCTTCATTCTGGAACGTTTTTCCCAGAGAGTCGAGATTGTTAATGATCTCCGTAAAACGGGTGAACATTGCTTTCACAGACTCATCAGATTTCATCTTAAACAATTCGTATTGTCTAAGATAAATACTGATTTTGGATTCCTTGACCTGACTAGTTCCTTCATAGGTCACAACCAATTTATCCCAGATTTCTTTTGCTGATTTGCAAGAGGAGATCTGATTGAATTCTTCCGTACTTAGCCCACAGTACAAAGCATGAACTGCTTTACTGTTTTTGCTTGTTTTCTCTAGATTCGTCTGGTTAAATTCATCCTCCGTCTTGTCTAGCTTCGTTCCATTTGGTCCATCCTTCTTGGGAACATTTGGCCCTCGCATAATGATATGCCAGAGTTCTAGATCCTGATCAATGATGAACATTTTCATCAGAGATTTCCAGTGCATAAAATTATCCCCAACGAAGAGAGGTGGACGGGAGATAGATCTTCCTTGACCAAAGCCGCCTTGTCCTTCGCCTGCCATGGTTAGTACTCACAGATAGTAATATCCAAATACGTGAGTTTGGCTCTGATACAAATTGAAGTGCGGAATAGGCAGAATAGGAGCACGCAAATACTCTATAAGGGGGGGTTGGATAGAGTATGGAAACTTTTCGCAATCCAGAAAGGTAAGACCTTACCACAAGCTGTAAGACCTTATCTGAGACAAGAAGAACGATTAGAAGCAAGAGCAAGTAAGCAACGGTTAAAAATAAAAGCAAGCAATAAAGTAAAGCACACGATACTTGTTAACGAGGTTCGGCCCAACCGCCTACGTCCCCGCCTAGGGTTATCCAACCCGTAGGATTCAACACACTTTATTTCACTTTGCCTTATGAGTCCTAGATACAACCTCTAGAAGACTTACACACTTCTAGACTACTTTACTATCTAGCAACCCAAACTCTCTAGTGAAACAAAGCAACTAAGGATACCGAAGTACCCTATACTTTTGGGGTAAAGAAACCCTTAGTATAACCTAGATGAATTGTATTATAAAGCGTGATGAAACCTCACACACACTCAAAGTAAATACAAACTCTTTGCATGAGGAGCTGCGTGAGATCGATTGATTGAAGAAGACTTGAAAGTTGTGATCAATTGAGCGCTGTAGAAGATGTGTATCCAGCCGACGTCTTCTTCTCCTTTAAATAGGCCACTACCCAAATTTGAATTTGAACGTTTGATAACCAACATTTACACCGAAGCTCCTGGGAGAGATCCTTGGGCAATCCAGAACCTTCTTTTGATATGCTGAGAGAGGGTCAAGATCTGAACGCCTATAGAGATCGTTGGATGTTTTGGATCGTCATGAATCCCTGTAAAATCTCAACCAACGAGCTTGAAAGATAGAATTGTTATGACAACTTTATATCACTTCCGAACGTATCTTAAAAGTGAGCCCAAACAAAACTTTAGGCCCAAAGCATGTCCAAGTCCAAGTCCATCTGGAAAGGCCCTTTAGAACAAACTGATCTCGGATTTTGGTTAGAGTAAATTTAGGCCCGTTTGATAAATAGGCCCATTTACTCTACACCATTTCCGAGTTCAGTAAAAACCATTAAAGGTCTTGAGCGCTTTTGGTAAGACCTTACCAAACTCAGGATTCCTGAGTTTTGGCTTTCATCAACCAAGGTCTTACATCCTATAGTTTGATCTTATCATCAAGGTGGAGTTAACAATAAGATTATTTATATTTAAGGGATAACTATTCGGTTAAATTTAAGAGATTATTCAGTTAAATTATATAGTTTATTCGTGTATATTGAATTATGGAGTGAAAGTCGTTGAGAAAATGTGAATGATACAATCAGATGACTTATCATGATAGTAAACAATTAACAAAGAGATATTATAGAGTAAACAATTAGGAGTATAATAATTTGAATATGAAACTATTATTGAAATAATAAATTGAAAAAAAAATTGACCCAATATCAACTCTTTCCAAGTTCCGAAAATTCTAAATCATTATTACAGTAACATTTTATATATAATTTTTTTTGTCCCAATCATAATTTGCCCCCCGCTGTTTTTTTTTCATTTATTAAAAATTGTAAATTAGCTTGGGTGACAGTGCATCGCTCGCACGGTAGTAGAGGGAAGTAGTTAAACTTAATCGTGGGTCCCACTATTTTTTTAATTAAAAAAGTCATAAATCTCCATTTAATCTCCACCATCCATTTTATCCAATCCAACGATCCTAATGTATTCCTATGTTCCCACCCTAAGGGGTGTTCTCATTCGATCTATACATATATATATATATATGTAAAAGTTCAAATGAAAATGGGGTTTAAAATGAAAATATATCTTAAAGTGAAAATGGTCTAATTTGAAGGTAAATAGGCCTAATTTAAAGGTAAATGGGCCTAATTAAATGAGTAATAGATAAATGAGCCTATTTAATGTGTAAATGTGCCTAATTTTATGGGATAAATGGATAAATGGGTAAATGACCCTAATTATTAGATAAATGTCACCACCTCTCCCATACTTTCTATTTCTACCAATATTGCCCTTATTTCAATTATAAAAATTACAGATTTTAGCCCGTAATTTTTATTTAAAATAATATTATAAGGTACATCTATAAGATTACAAAATGCAACAAAGTATGCTACATCACATTTCTTGTCTTTATTTTAAAAAGTGAAAATTATAAAATTACAAAATATAAAGTGAACAAATAATACAATAAAGATTATTATTAATAAATGTGCATTTTCCTAATGTAAAGTAAGTTTCCTACCAAATATTTCTTCATGGGTTGCTATTTTTATGGCGGTTTTGTACTTTAATGCGACATGTGTCATTAAAAGCCTATTAGCTCAAAATGGTATAACGATGTACCCATGCACAAAGGTTCGACTTCAAAATCTCGCACATGCTATTCATGGTTGTCTTCTTTTTGTTCCCGTTCTTGAATAAGATTATAAAATGCAATAATAAAATGATAATGCGCACAAATAAGATGATATAATGCATATATAACATTATGATGTGCAAATACAATATTATATTGTGCAAATATAATATTATGTTGTGAAAATATAATATTATGTTGTGCAAATATAATATTATGTTGTGCAAATATAATATTATGCTGTGCAAATAAAATGATAAGTGCAAGAATAAAATGCCAAAGTACATGAATAAGATTATGAAGTGCACAATTAAGATTATAAAGTGCATAAATAAAATGATAAAGTGCAAGAATAAAATGATAATATTATAAAATGATAAGTGCAAGAATAAAATGATGTTGTATGTATAAAAATATGAAGTGCATGAATAAGATTGTGAAGTGCACAATTAAGATTATAAGTGCATAAATAAAATGATAAAGTGCAAGAATAAAATGATGAAGTGTATGAATTAGATTATGAAGTGCACAATTAAGATTATAAAGTGCAAGAATAAAATGGTATATGAATAATAATATGAAGTGCATGAATAAAATTGTGAAGTGCACAATTAAGATTATAATAAAATGCATAAATAAAATGATAAAGTGCGAGAATAATATACTGTTATATTGTGCACATATAATATTATGTTGTGCAAATATAACGGTAAGTTGTGCAGATATAATATTATGTTGTGCAAATAAAATGATAAAGTGCAAGAATGAAATGGTGTATGAATAATAATATAAAGTGCATGAATAAGATTATGAAGTGCACAATTAAGATTATAAAATGCATAAATAAAATTATAAAGTGCAAGAATAGGATTATGAAGTGACCAATTAAGATTATAAATCCAAGTGGAATCGAACCACCAACCTCCTGAACAACAATTGTTCTGGCGCTCTTCCCTAATTGAGCTTATGGATATTAACATAAGTAAAAAGCTAACCCCAGCTTATGCAAATAAAAGTGAATCTCTTAAAGAGGATGCAGAGTATAAAGTGACTACGAACCGACCTACATACAAGGAAATTGATGCAAATAATTTAACAAGAGTGCAAGCAAAAATCTGCAAGGGAGAATATTGGGAGTTTGGCATCATGATTTGAACTAATAATGCATTGCAAGTATGCAATTACACACTTAATAAAACCAGGTTGTCTCATGATAATGGCCTGTTTAAGGGTAACTTATTTGTAAACCGATAATCAAACATGGTCAGCTGAACAACCTACTCAAAATTAAACAGTCTAGACTTAACTTTTAAGTTTAAAGGAATTTTAATTCGGCATAAACAAATATGCAATTTTGCATAGAAAGGACAAGTCATAAAGCAAAATTTGCTTATAAATCATACAAGTCAACTCATATTTCTTTGAAACATTCAATAGAAAGTGATTTTGATCCATAATATTATGCACTGCAATCAGCAAGTGATACTGATCCATAATTTGTTGAATTAGTCAAACAAGCAAACTTCATTCTGATTGCAAACAGGATCCACAATCAAGCAAGCTTGCTTATTAACTCTTAGAAAGATCATTGTAATTCCAAAGCTAATCGCCTACTCTAACCCGATCAAGCAAAAATCAGAACAAACACATACTAACCAAACATAAATCGGCACCGAATTTTGCTCAACCCTAGGATAAATCCATCCGAAACATCAAAAAAGGCACACAAATCACAAATTAATCAGATCCACGGACGGAGAAGTACAGAGTTCGAACAGCAGCACCGGAAATCAACCACATTGGACGCCTTAGGAAAAAAAACCTCAAACTTGGACAGAAGCACCGGAAATCAACAGATCCGAAATTCATCCCAACATCGAATTTCATACCATAAAATCTCAAACTTGCAGAAAGAAGGGGAAAAAAAATAAGAACAGGATGGATCGACAGAGGAAAAATGCAAAAGGCTAAGCTTTGACTGATGGCGCATACCTGATGCAGAAGTGAAATCCGCCACCGTATTTGAGATTCGGGAAGAAATCCGCCACCATATTTGAGATCCGCCACCGTATTTGAGAGGATTATTGGACGGCATGGGATCGGGGGTGGAAGAAGGCGGCGGAGGGTTGGGGGGAAAGCTCCGGGGACCGTGATGGTGCTGCCAGGCGAGAGCGGAGCAGATGAGGGAGCGGCCAAAACCCATTTTAGCCTTTTTGTTTTTGGCCTATTTCCAAAACAAAGGCTAAATTTGGCTTCTTCTTTTGGAAGGCCAAATGCTATTTATTTATTTTTAAGTGTTTAATATTTATATAAATCTATAAATAATAAAACTATAAATCTATATATTATATAGTTATGATTTTTAATTAAAAATAAAAGTTGTAGTATTTTAAAGATATTCAAAAGCTCTTCGATATTAATATAATATTTGACATATTTAAATTATCATTGCATAAATAATATTTTTAGAAAATGACATTAATATTTTTTATTATAGATTCATCAAAATTATAATAAAAATAAATATTATATTGCTTAATGTACTAAAGATAGAATCGAGTAACGGAAATGAGATGTGAAAGTTTTAAATTATATTAGTATTTATATGAAATATAGCCTGCCAAAACTAGCCTACGGTGGGAACAACAAAACCGTATAATAGGCCAAAAGAGAATATTCTCTAGAATATTCTCTTTTGGTAGGCTATTTCCGCTAGCCATTATGACTTACGGTGGAAGATGCTCTTAGCGTTTTTGGGTTAAATCTTAAACGCTCATTTTCACTTTAAGAGAAATTTTCATTTTAAGCCTCTTTTTCACTTTAACCTCACCCTATTACATATATATATATATATATATATATATATATATATATATATATATATATATATATATATATATTAGGGTGTACTTTGTGCACGATTTCTAGCCATTGATTTGGGTTAATCGGATGGCTGAGATTAAAAGGTTTGTTTTCTTTTTTTTTAATAAAAAAATGGTGGGGCCCGCACACATAATTAAAAAATCCGGACTACTCTCTTTGATTAAGGGGTGTGAGCGCGTGTGGCGTTGTTTGAATAAGGGTGTGGAGATATTTGTTCATGGTGGGCCCTCCACAGTGTTTGCCGCACATTTTATGCGGAATTGGGATTTTTGGAAAGTGAGTTGATTTGGTGGTGGGACCCGATCAATAATATTAAAAAAATTAAAGAGATTGATTCCACTCAACAATAAAAAAAAACAAAGAAAATTGCACCCACTTGGATCAAATTATATCCATTCCGTTTTCCCCCCTTTGAATTCACAGTATAGTTTATGCATATTAATTTAGGTCAAAATAAATATTTAGATTTATTCACAATTACTCCATATAAATGGGTATTGATGTATATTATATTAACCCATAAAAGCGTAAAAAAAAAAAGATTTTCTTATGCGGCCAAACGGCATTAATTGTAATTACTCTTTGTGCAAAAATTCCTTTTTTTTATTCGGTTGAATCGATCGATTTATCGCGCATATTGAACAATAATTGAGAGATTATTTTTTATTCGGTTGAATCGATCGATTTATCGCACACATTGAACAATAATTGAGAGATTATTCAGTAGAATTATTATTTTTTTATTCGGTTGAATCGATCAATTTATCGTGCACATTGAACAATAATTGAGGGATTATTCAGTGAAATTGTTATTTTTACGAGGTACACGGAAGCGATGAATAATTGCACAACCGGGTGAATAATAAAACTTTTATAATTATTCGGTTGAATCAATTGATTTATCGAGCACATTGAACGATAATTGGTAAATTATTCAATGAAATTCTTATTTTTACAAGGTACCCAGAAGCGATGAATAATTGCATAATCATTGTAATTATGCGATTGAATCGGTCGATTAACGCGTACATTGACTAATAATTGAGAGATTATTCACTGAAATTATTATTTTTACGAAGTACACAATTATTTCAAACTACAAAATACACATTCCATTGAATAATTATACATAATTCAAAACCAATATCGACAATCTCATATCTCAATTTCAAAATAAACACATTACATTGAATAATTAGCAAAAATTCAACAAAGTATTCAAAATTTCCGAAACAACAAATTCCAATTTCAACATACCTTTATTTACTTGAATCGAGTGCTGAACTAGAACTGTAGAACAGGAGAAGGAGCAGTAGCAAGCGAGGACTAAAGGAGCCGACCTGGTCGACGTGCGAGTCGGCGCGGCGGCGATGGTCGACTAAAGGGGCCGACCTGGTCGACGTGCGAGTCGGCGGCGATGGAACCACTCCCTATATAGAGATCGACGACGGCGATGGTCGAGGAGGAGCCGGCGATGGCGATTCTCAGATCCGGGGGCGACGGCGGCGAAGGCTGGCGATTCGTGGGCAATCGACGACGGCGAAGGCTGGTGAAGACGACGCCAGCGGATCTTGGGCTTACCGGTGGCGGCGCCAGCGGATCCGGGAGCGACGACGGCGATTGAATGGAAGGAATTGATTTTTCTGGCCGCCGGATCTCTATTGAAATATTTGGGTTGAAAAACCGTGAGGAAGAAGATCAGATTAGGGGTTTTAATTTACCTCTTTGTGACACGCGCCTCACTCTCCCTTAATTGGGTTGAAGAATTAGTTTTTGTTTATTTTTTTTAATTATCCGTACACATGGCGGAATGTAGATCCTCAATTCCACTAAAATCAATGGCTGAGATTCGTGCACAAGGTATACCTTAAGGGGTGTGCACTCTGGAACCACTCCCTATATATATATATATATATATATATATATATATATATATATATATATATATAGGGGTGGTTCCGGTAGGAACACCTCTTAACATGAGAACTAAGAACAAATCTAAACCACAAATCCAAACAAATCAATGGCTATGATTAACCGATTATGAGGCTTTTTAAAAAAAATAAAAAAATTGGGTGGGCCATAGTGGAAGAAGCCCCACGCGGTCACGCCTTTCCTTTTTTTTTTTTCCCAACTCACGCACCTCCACGCTTAATTAATATTTCGTACAACCGCTCTTTGTTTTTTTTCCTAAATATACAACCCCTCCTAATTACGTTAGACTTTTTTTTTTTAAATCATTGCAATATAAGCTTTTCTATACGTAGTACTGGTATTATTTTATTGCAATCGAATTTTATCCAGTTGTTGGAATATAATTTAACTAGTTGATTAAGGCTTATATTACACTCTTACTTAATCAACTAGTTATTCGTATATATACTAATAATATCAGTGTTGCCTACGAATAAAACCGTTTTTATATACGAATAATTTCATTTCATACTCGAATAATGTACGTCACAATCGTTTGTTATTCAGTTAAATTAGATAGATTATTCGTATATAAAAACACGTTTTTTTTGTAGGTTTATTTGTTTTGGTAAAGTTAGAAAAATTATTCAACACATTTGTACATTATTCGGTGAGATTACAAAGAATATTCGTATTTAATAGGAAGAATTTGATGGGTTTATTTATAAATTATTCAAAGATAATTGTGATGAAATTATAAAGAATTTAACGCGTTTATTTATTTTGTTTCCTTTTTTTTGTATTTGTGTTTTTTTTATTTGTTCACAAGATAATTGTGATGAAATTATATTATTCGGTTAAATTAGAAAGATTATTTGTTTTTATTTTTCTTTTTCCTTATTGACTTTTTACTAGGGAGCGAAAATTTAACATGGAGAGAGAGCGTTCTCGGAGCCCCAATCGCCGATCCATCGCCGCCACCGGAGACCCCCCGGACCCCTCCTCCCAGTCTGCGGATGGAGGTATTGTCACCCCTGTTGGTAATGCTGATGCCCAGGTGATAATCGACGCTCAACTACACCAGCAACAAGTGCCAAACGACCCAAATTTCCCTGATTTGAATGTGAATGCTGAAGACAAAGGGAAGAATCCCATCCAACCCAACTATAGAGGAGCACTTATTGGAGGAGATAATTCAAAATTCCCAACAACCCATACGAATCCAATTTTCCAAGCTTCAACGGAGGATCCGGATTATGGAACGGATGACGATCTTCTCCCGGAGGAGGACGATCCCACTTGCCCCACAATCGTCCTGAACAAAGCGGAGAAAATTGCACTACGGAGACCTTGGCAGAATACTCTGATTGTCAAGCTATTCGATAAAGGCCCGGGCTATATGCAACTGCACCGTCGACTGTCCCAGAAGTGGGGACTTAGTGCCCCTTTCTCTCTAGTTGACTTGGGAAACGACTACTACATAGCCCGTTTCGCCAATCAAGCAGACTACAACCACGTAGTGATGGAGGGTCCCTGGATGATCGGTGATAACTATCTGGCCATCCGGAAGTGGATCCCACGCTTCAATGCTGAGATTGAGAAGATAACAACGCTCATTGTCTGGGTCCGCATACCATGTCTACACATAGAATATTTTGATCCTAGATTCCTACGCAGGGTGGGTAGTAAGATCGGGAAAGTTCTACGCATTGATAACACCACTGCCTCGGCAGACAGAGGACGGTTTGCACGATTAAGCGTTGAGATCGATCTGACCAAACCTCTCCTATCTAAGTTCAAAATGGATGGGAAAATTTGGCTTATACAATATGAAGGCTTGAGGATGCTGTGTTTCAATTGCGGGAAAGTTGGTCATAGTTCTGAAGCTTGTGGAAAGGATTCCACTGCACAAGCCGAGTCCGGGGATGCTCAGGCTACAGGTGTGGAGAATGCATCCCAACTTGAATCTCGTTCACATGGGGGGTGGATGCAGGTCCGAAACCAGCCAGGAAGAAACCGGCAATGACAAAGGGCTCGTCCAAAGGAGCCGGGGATGTAGGAAGGCACCATTCCCGTCAGGTCACAGAAGAAAATTCGGGAGGACAATCGGCCGGAGCCAACCCTGATGCAAACGTCGGCCATCAGTCATCTGTTCCGATCACGATTTCCTCGCGATTTGAAATTTTGAATCCAGTTGAGGAGCATGCGGGACCTGAAGCGACCTCCACGGGATCCCCCCCAATCCCCGAATCTAACCAGACGGTTGAAGCGGATCAGATCTCAGTTCCGAATCCTGAGAGGGATATGGATAAGGAAAAGGATGTGAGCAAATCTTCCCCGGTAACTCACCAGACTAAGGAAAATAAGGCCAAAAATCCAGGAAATAAAAAAACTACCAAACCCAAGCCTGCCAATTCATCTACACAGATTCAGGAACCCACAAACAAGCCCACCCACGTTGACCAAAAGTCTGCCCACAAGTCCTTTACAAGCAAACCCCAATTCTCACAAAACATAAACCCCAATACCACTCACCAATTCAAAACCTCGACCCCTCCTACGAACCCCCACGCCACCCCTTTTTCTCAAATGATTCCCAACCATGGAACCAATCCCGAGAGTTCAGGTGATGCACGTCCAAAGTTCGGCGAGCTTTCTACTATCCGACCTCCGGACGGGGCCGTTCTTAGCGAACATGCCGAATCTAGCGAGCAAGATAATCTGCGAATTCAGCCCAATGATCACCGAGACTCGGCCGATGCTATGCAGGGTGTCTCTACCTCCTGCCACGGACAAAGCGTTTGACCGCCTAGCGGAAGCAATCGCAGCCTATGTATCAATCAATCCCCATGGGAATCAAGCTATACAAGGCAACCTCTGTCATATGGTATCTCTTATGAATAAGCTCAATCTCTTAGTCTGGAACGTCAGGGGTGCGGCGAGCAATGGCTTTCTGCATGCTCTTCAGGAACTCATTCGGAATTTCGATCCAAAGGTCATTGCTTTAGTTGAGCCTCGCATCAGTGGGTCATCTGCAGACGATGTATGCAACAGAATTGGCTTTGATGGACGAAGGCGGGTGGAAGCTCAAGGCTTTGCCGGGGGAATATGGCTCCTTTGGAGGACGTCGGAGGTCACTGTCGTACCAATCTCCCTCAAAGAGTATCATATCACCGTTGAAATCAGTAGGATTGGCGAAGACCCATGGATACTATCCGCTGTCTATGCCTCCCCTGCTTCCGCGAGGCGACTCGAACTCTGGCAACACTTAGAAGAATTTGCTGCAAGTAACAACAAGCCATGGCTGATCACTGGCGACTTCAACGCGACCATGGGCCCTCACGAGCGACTGGAGTCCTCAGTGGGCTCCAACCACGAGTCTAATCGGTTCAGACAGCAGGTTGACAACCTGCAGCTGATCGATTTGGGTTACATTGGTATCCCTTATACTTGGAATTATGGCAGAACGCCGGCCACTAGGAGGGCTACTAGATTGGAGAGAGCTCTATGCACAACGGATTGGAATGCTAGATTTTCGGATGCTAGTGTTCATCACCTAACTTCACCTCACTCAGATCATGTCCCAATCCTTATTCGAGTAGATGGAGAGCCCTCACCTTTAAGTTTTGATAGACCATTCAGATTTCAAGCGGCATGGCTATTGCATGACAACTACAAACCATTTCTACAAACGCAGTGGAGAAGTGACGTGGGTGCCTGTGAGGCTCTATCAAGCCTCGCTGCTAATCTGAAAAAATGGAACCAGGACGTGTTTCGCAACATCTTCAAGAAGAAAAGACAGCTCACGAAACGGCTTGAAGGAATTCAGGCAAAGCTTTGTCAAAAAGCTTCCCGTCATTACATTAACCTGGAGATTGAGGTATCTAGGGAGCTGCAAGAAGTACTGGCACAGGAGCAGGCCATTTGGTTTCAAAAATCCAGAGCCGACTTTCTTATTGAGGGGGATCGAAACACCCGCTATTACCATCTATCAACGCTGAAGAGGAGAAAGTTTAACCGGATCACTGCTTTGCTCGATGACGGAGATGAGTGGGTCTCTGATCGGGATGTGTTATGTAATCTTGTCCAGAATTTCTTCATCAAGTTGTATGCTGAGGAACCGTGTGCAGCAGGAGGTAGCCGACTCCAGCAAGCCGTTTCTTTCCCGCCCCTGGACAGCAGCCAGCGTCTGTCCCTTGAGCAACCTTTTACTTCAAGCGAAGTCTGGGAGATGGTCAAGGCTATGGGCCCCTATAAAGCTCCCGGCCCGGATGGCTTCCCGGCGATCTTCTATCAGAGGAATTGGGATACTGTTGGACCCCAAGTCACCCTTACTATTCTCCGTATGCTCAACGAGGGTCACTTCCCAGACGGCATTGCAGATGCCTTGCTAGTCCTCATACCCAAGGTGCCCACTCCTACCCGACCATCGCAACTCAGGCCCATCGCTCTCCTCAACGTCATCTTCAAAATTGCTACCAAAGTCGTCGTCAATAGGCTCAAACCGATCCTAAGCGATCTTGTTGCCCCCAATCAAGCTAGCTTCATACCGGGTCGGCAGATCATTGACAATGTAGTGATAATTCAAGAAGTCCTTCACTCTATGCCGGAGAGGCGTCGGAGGAAGTGGATGGTCATCAAAGTGGATCTTGAGAAGGCCTATGATCGCATTCGATGGGATTTTCTCGAGGAAACTTTGCTGCTGTGTGGTATGCCGCTCAACCTCATTGAGGTGATAATGAAGTGCCAGACCTTGGGCTGTTTTGAGACCTTATTCAATGGGGATAGAACACCGAAGTTCAAACCGTCTAGGGGGATCCGCCAGGGCGACCCTCTCTCGCCATATTTATTTGTGCTTTGCCTGGAACGGTTATCTCATAGCATCGAAGAGGCTGTCCGACGAGGTGGTTGGAAACCGATTAAAGTCGGAGAAGTTGCCCTGTCACACGTGTTTTTTGCTGATGATTTAGTTCTGCTAGCAGAGGCGTCTGAGGGGCAAGGGCAGGTGATTCGAGATTGCTTGGAACGCTTCTGCAGTGCCTCTGGTGGAAAAGTTAACTACTCTACGAGTAGCGTTTTGTTCTCCAGGAATGTTGCTGCTACAACTAAGCAACAGATAAGCAGGACCCTCTCGGTACCCATCTCGGATGAGTTTGGCAATTACCTTGGGGTACCTACAGCCTGCGGACGGATGACAAGTGACAGATATAATTATCTCCTTGATAAGGTGTCCTCCAAACTCCAAGGATGGAAGTCCAAAACTCTGTCCTTTGCTGGCCGGGTGACCCTGACAAAATCCGTCCTCACGAGCCTCCCGCTCTACACTATGCAATCCACCTTTGTACCGAGGAATGTCTGTGATGCAATCGACAAGAAAGTCAGGCAGTTTATATGGGGATCGACTGACGAGGAGAGGAAAATCCATCTACTTAACTGGGATACGATAACAACACCAACCGAGGAAGGGGGGCTTGGCATACGGCCCATGAGAGCGACTAATCAAGCCACCTTAGCAAGACTGAGTTGGCGACTACTCCAGTCCCCTTCGGCGCTTTGGAGTCGTATCGTTAGGGGCAAGTACTGTAAAGGACGATTGGACGTTGCATGTTCATGAAAAAGTCAGGGTCTTCAAGGATTTGGAGAAGCATCACCCACGGTGCTGAGCTATTAACACCAAACTTGCGAACAGCTGTTGGAAATGGCACGAACACGCTGTTCTGGCTGCACCCGTGGCTAACGGAACAACCTTTGATTGACAAGGCAATCTCGGAAGTTCCGGAAGAGCTCAGCGGATATACAGTGGCGGAGTTGTGGTCGGGCAATGCTTGGAATTGGGACTGTCTCTCAGCCTACCTGCCTGCTGATATCCTTACAAGACTCCAATCTGTCTTCATCAACAACGATCCCCGAGCAAGAGACAAGTTGTATTGGGGTCTTTCCCCCTCAGGCAACTTTTCTACCAGCTCGGCAATACAACAGCTCATCCGTCGCAATACACCTGGTGGTGCTATGGGTGAATGGCAGAGAATCTGGAAGCTCCCCGTCCAACAGCGTATCCGGGCCTTTGTCTTCATTGCTGCTCACGATGCGTTCCTCTCGAATGGTACTAAGGTTCGCCGCCACCTTACAACTTCTGACGCCTGCCCAAGATGCTCAAGGGCCGAGTCCGGTATCCATGTGCTTCGTGATTGCGATGTTGTTCATCAAGAATGGGAAGAGCTACTGGGCGAGTATGGCATCCAGCGCTTTTTCGACTGTCAATCGATTCAAGAATGGATATTTGCAAACATCAAAAAGGGGCCAGAGTGGGTTGCTGTATTTGCAAACATGTTGTGGATTGTCTGGAAAACGAGAAATCTGCTGGCCTTTGAACAAAAAAACCACTATAAAGGGATAGCAAGAAGAGCGACAGAATTCGCGACGAATTACACACATGCCCGCCGGAGTGCAGATCTTCCCCATGGCCCTCCCGCCCCTTTGCAATTGGCTCAAACCGTCTGGACAGCGCCACCGGTTGATTGGGTAAAGCTCAATATTGATGGCGCATCGAAAGGGAACCCAGGCGAAGCCGGGGGTGGAGGATTATTCAGAAATAGCACTGGTGAGTTCCTTGGCGCGCTCATGTTCAGGTGCGGGTTTGCTTCGGCACTCACAGCAGAACTATGGGCGGCATTACATGGGCTAAGGATGGGAGCTAGAAGAGGCTACAACAAACTAATTCTTGAATCTGATTCATCGGTGTTATGTAGTCTCCTGGGTGACAGACTGATTTCAACCCATCCGGACTTCTACCTCGTGGAGGAATGCCGCAAGCTGATCGGCAACAACCTTTGGGATGTCAAGGTCACTCACGTCCGCAGACAGACAAACAATGCAGCAGATGCACTTGCACAATTGGCTTTTGATTCAACCTCTGTTTTTGATGAGCTTTATTCTCCCCCTGATGTATTAGTTCCTATTTTGGAGCTTAACCTTGCAAACTCAGCTTAATTGCTTCCAATAAAATCACGGGCCTAGCCCGCCTTAAGGATCAAAAAAAAAGAGAAAACAATTGTTTATGCATTTATCAGTTTTTAAGTGGTTAAAAGTGTAATAAAAAAATCTACATTATTTGGTGAGACCACAGAGAGTATTCGTATATACAAAGAAGTTTGAAATAATTATCTATTAGATAATTTAATGGTGTTATTCGTATATATATAAACAATTATTCATATGAATTCAATTGATTATTCACAAAATTAAATTATGTTGGATATATTAGATTATTCGTGTACATAAAATATATTATTCGTATATAGAAGTCCAATTGTTTGAATTTGCTATGTAGTTAAAAAAAAATAGAAAATAAAAAATAAATATTTGGAATCATTATTCGGTAAATTGAGAATCATTATCCATATATATATAATTATTTTTTGTATAGTATAATAATTATCAATTTGTGAGATTATTCACTTAATTATTCGTTTATATATGACAAATTATTCATAGAAATAATCATACTATTCATTAATACTTGATAAATTAATCGTAGAAACAATTGAATTCTAGAGTTAAAGTCGTTGAGAAAATGTGAATGATACAATCAAATGACTTATCATGATAAATGTTTCTTAGAAGCAATTGAATTTTTGAATGAAAGTCGTTGATAAATTATTCGTATGTATATTAATAAATATTTAAATTATTCATATGTATTAATAATATTCATATATATCGTATAATATAACCAAAAATAAATATCGTAAATTTAAAAACAAATATCGATCTTAATTGAGAAATCATCGATATTAATTAAATGCGTCAATTTCAAATTTTCAATGAATATCTGACCAAACAAATTGAAATTCATCTACCCACAGGAGTTAGAGTCCTGCTGTACTACTGGCCCGCGGTGCTACTGTTTGGTGGTGCTTGGCTGCGTTCTTCGGTGGCTTCCTCAGCTTTCGGGCGTTTGGTCTTCTTAGAACATTTGTTGTAGAGTTTATTTCTGTTTGGTTCATTACGCTTGTTATTTGTATTTCTGTTTTTAGATTGCTATGTTAGACGGTTCGCCGTCTGCCGACTTCGGTCGGCCTCTCGATGAGTCAGGCATGTCTGACCTTCGAATTTTTACCTAATCAAAAAAAAAAAAAAAAAAAAATTAAAATTCATCTAGGCAGCAGGCTCTACACAATTTCCTAAAATCGGCCACTGCAACCAAATTCATCCAAAAAAAAAAATTTAATCTCCTGGGCCCCACACAATTTCAAATAAAGGGCAACTTCACCCAAAATACACAGTGTGAGATTTGGAGCGTGAGTAACAAACAGAAAACCGAGAGTGCGGCACCAAAATCGCGGGTCCTATTAATTTTTTTAATTAAAAATTCATCCAAAATTGTTTTAATCCTGATCATTCATTTTCTCCCATCCAATGGTCCAAATGTGTTCTTACGTTCTCACCCTAAGGGGTGTTCTCATCCGATCCACACTCTATATATATATATATATATATATATATATATATATATATATATATATATATATATATATATATATATACAAAAATAGATACGTGAAAATCTTATGTGGCGGATTGTGGTCGAATTCGCTTACGTGTCGTTCTCTGGTGCAATTTGATCCGGGTTTTTTTACACATCAATTAATAATGATACAATATATTTAAGCCACGTTGAACAATGATCCTATCTATTTATATTTATGTACTAGTGTATGCCCCGTTCCCTGCACGGGAATATATTAACACAATATTATAAAACTTCACTTATTATCTATAAAAAAATCCTATTATAAATATGAAAATAAATAAATAAATATGAATTACATTATGATAATTAAACTAATAAGTGGAAATATAAGATTAAAATTAATCTAGATCTAAATAACTCATTCTCCTAAAAAATAATATATATATATATATATATATATATATATATAAAATAACTATGAAATAATTAATTTTGATATAAATAATTCTTTCCACACTAAATAATCGATATATAAACCTTCCATATGCCAAATTTATATATATACCGTCAATTGGAAAGATTATTTATAATCCAGATGAAGATACACTTATATGGCAATTTGTATATCTGTATATGCCAAATTTATTACTATTATGGTGTTTAATTATATTGATATAATTATTTCCTTATATAATATTTACTCTTGTATACTATATTCCATCTATTCAATTATATGAATTAATGGTAAAATAAAATAATTATTTTTAATTATATGGATTAGAACTATCTTATTATTTTTATTAGCTTTCCTTTTTAAAGGGAGAAAGTTTTGCGAGACGCACTCACGCGCCGCCACGTAGGCAGATTCACTCACATGCCGCCACGCAGGCTTCAATGCATCGGTTTTAGTATATGTATATAGATCCTACGTGTCTACCTTAATTGATTATTATAATTAATTTTTATATCTTAAGTGGTTATAAATTCTATCATTTGAGTTATTTAACTTATCAATATGAGTGGTTACAATTTTTATTTTTTTTACAGTATGCAAACATTAGGGAGAATTACATCAAATGTAATTCACTCCCTAGATCATCCTGACGGATGATGGTACAAAAGTCCCTGTTAAAAGGGATGGTATTCCTATTCGTAATGATACCAGTTCTAGCTATATAGTCTGCAACCTTGTTAGCTTCTCTGTAGCAATGGTTGAATTCGACATGATCAAAGTGCTCTTTTAGCTGATTGATGTGTTGTACTTGACGTAAGACTTCCCACTTTGTGTTCTTCACTTCCTTGATTTCTTTTATAATCTCTTGGTTATCTCCTTCAATGATAATTCTCCTCATACCTAATCTTCGGGCGTGCTCCATTCCTATTTGAATAGCATAGGCTTCAGTTTGGAGGATACTTCCTCTTTCCGTTACCTGGTAAAAAATATCCTTAATATGACCCTGAGAGTCTCGAATAACTCCCCCCACCTGACAGGCGCCCGTGTGTTTCACGGAGCCATCTACATTAATTTTATAGAGAGATGTATCGGGTTTGGTCCATTTTGCTCTTGATCTCTTGTTCTTTCTTCTTGACTTGATATTTTCTTGTTTTGCATAATTCCAGTCTTTAATGGCAGAGATAGCAGTTTGAGCTATTATGTTTGGAGGGGCTATATGTTTTGTTTTGAAGATGTGATTGTTTCTAGCCTCCCAAATGGCAAACCATATGAAGACTATATCATTAAAATTACGGTTGTCCTCTTTCACTTGTTCTAGATTGATTAGGTTACCATTTCTGTTAGGGAGTTGGAAATAAGTTTTTGTCATTTGTTCATAATGGGCGATTACTTCTCTCGTATATTGGCATCCTAATAGGAGATGATGTAAGTCTTCACTTGTTTGATTGCATAGGCAACATTGACTCGGAACTCTATTAAAGTATCTATTTAGGCGTTCTTTCGTTGGGAGGCCATCTGACATGACTTTCCAAAGAAAATTTTTTTGTCTTGGTGGTAGACTTAGGTTCCAAATCCATTTGTGGTTTCCTATTACTTGTTCTTCATTTCTGAAAATGGTCTTGGCCGATTTTGTGGAGAAGTTTCCAGAGGGGTCGGGTTTCCATATGAGCTTATCTTGGACCTGCCAATCTGGGATGTAGATTTTGAGAATTTCATTCTGAATGTTAGTTGGAAAGATGTTGCTAATTAGTTGGGTATTCCAGGTTTTGTTATTTAAGATGAGATCACTAACCTTCATATTTGGATCATGGTTGTTTAAAAAATTTGCTAACCTTATGTTTGGGATCCAAGGATCATTCCAGACATTGATAGATTGACCATTCCCTACTACCCATAAGAGTCCTTTCTCAAAATTTCCCCGGATGGAGAGTAGTCTTCCAAATTGCCAGGAGGTGTCCTGGTTTGTTCTTTGTTGGATCCCTTGATTTGTTAGGTACTTCTCTTTGATAACTCGTACCCAAATGTTGTTTTCATTTGTGTAGATTTTCCAGAGAAGATTCATTTGGAGGCTCTCATTAAGCTCTTCCGCTTTTCTAATGCCTAGCCCACCTTGATGTTTGCTTTTGCAGATTTTATCCCATGAGATCAGGGGTGTATACCTTTCAGAGTTGAGCTTATTCCAGAAGAAATTTTTATTTATTTGATCAATCTGGTTTAGAACACCTTTTGGTAAAAGGAAGTTTTGCATTAGATAGTTTGTTTTAGAACTCGGGTTTGCTTGTATAAGAACTACTCTACCTGCTTGGGATAGGGTTGAGGCCTTCCATTTCGATAACTGTTTTTTGAGACTTTGTATTGCTTCTTCAAACACATTATTTTTTATACGACCATTTAAAATTGGTATACCCAGATATTTTTCGAGGGTTTTAGAAATTGGAATGCCCATACTTTGCGCTAGATCCCTCGCTAGGTTTTGGTTAATATTCCTTGAGAATTGAATAGAGCTTTTGTTATAGTTTATCGTAAGACCTGAGAGATTGGAGAAATTGTTTATCATGTTTTGTATTGTGTTAAGACTTGTATGAGCTGCTTTTGCAAATATGATTGTGTCATCTGCAAACGTGAGGAAAGGTATAGGTGTGCCATCTTTAGTTAGTTTGATGCCAACCAGGGAATCATTAAGAAGAGCTTCCTTATGTAGTTCTCTAGCAAGACTTTCCATGACCAATACAAAAATATAAGGGGCTATAGGATCACCTTGCCTTATACCTCTGTTTGGGTTGAATTGCTTGCCCGGTCTATTATTAACCAGGACTGAAAAGGTAGTGGAAGAAATACATTTCATTACCCAATCAATCCATCTTGGGTGAAATCCAAATTTGTTTAGTACGGTTTGTATGAAGCTCCAATTAATTTTGTCATACGCTTTCTCCATATCTAGCTTTAAGGCCATCCAAGCCTTTCTGCCTTTTTGTTTATGGAAGTTGTGAAAGGTTTCATGGGCAATAAGAGTATTATCTTGGATTGATCTACCTTCCACAAAGGCTCCTTGGAATGGGTTGATAATTTTTGGGAGGATAGGCTTTAATCTATTGGCTAGGATTTTGGAGATGACCTTGTAGATCGTATTACAGAGACTGATCGGACGATAATGATTTATGTTTGATGGGTTGTTTATTTTTGGGATAAGGGCTATAAAAGTTTGATTGATTTCAGATAAAAGGTGTCTAGCGTGGAAGAAGGATTTGATCGTTTTACAGAGAGAATCTCCTATAATTTTCCAATATTTTTTGTAGAATTCTAGAGGATAACCATCAAGTCCCGGGGTTTTGTCTTCTGCCATTTCATCTATTACACTTTTGATTTCAGAAGAGGTTGGAATGGCTATTAGGTTCATATTTTCAGCACTCGTAATTTGCGGTTGAATATTCCAAATCTCCTGGGGATCAATAGTTCTTTGTTGATTACCAATGAACCTTTCCGACATCTCCTTGGTAATATGGTCAACTATGTTGTCAGGGTCCGAGATAGTTTGGCCTTGTTTTGTGACAAAGGTTGTTGTAATTTGTTTCAAGTTTTTAATTCTTACCGAGGACTGGAAAAATTTTGTGTTTCTATCAGAAAGGTTGAGGTGTTTTGTTTTGGCTCGTTGTTTCCAAAATTTGTAATTATATTCTATAAGCCTATGTTTTTTGTGTTCTAACCTTTCCAGTTTCATCTTCTCACTATTCGTAATATCTCCCCAAGGTAGTTTGTTTTGGAAATTTGAGATCTAGGACTCTACGTACTCGAGCTGTCTTGTTATATTATTCACATTGTTCTTGCACCATTTTTTCGTGTTTATTTTTAGTAGTTTTTGTTTGCGCATGAGTTTGTAGGCATGAGAGCCACTGAAATTGTTACTCCAGACTTGTCTTACCATTTGCTCATAAACTTGATTTGTTGTCCAAGCCATTTCAAATCTGAAAGGAGAGCCTTTGCGAGGTTGTGAATTTCCAATCTGAAGGGTGATGGGGCAATGGTCTGATGTAGTGAAAGTATGATGCTTGGTTCGTAGGGAGGGGAACCAGTTAACTATGTCTTGATGAGCCAGGATTCTATCAAGTCTCTCATAAGTGTTGTTTATGATTTGCTTATTCTTTCTCCAAGTGAAGGGGGAGCCACAGTAGGGGAGAGTGAGAAGATTGAGCTCTTCTTTTACATCGTTTAGCCTTCTGAATCTTGAGAGGTTGGGTGTAACACCACCCACTTTCTCTGTATCATTTTCAATCTCATTGAGATCTCCAATAATAAGGACAGGTAGGTGGTGTTTTTGAACAATAGTATAGATTTCATTCCAGAATTGGTCTTTTTCATGTTCAACAGAAGGTGCATAGACAAAAAGGAGAGCTAATGTATGGTTTTCAACACTATGTTTGATCATAATATATCTTGTAGATAATTCTAGGACTGCACTATCGTGAAGAGTATTTTGCTTATACAAAGCCCATAGACCACCCTTAGTACCAACAGACGCGATACAGATGGCTTTATGGAACCCTGATTCTTTAAGTTGAGCCTGGGAGGGATTAACCATTGTCTTAGTTTCAGCTAAAACCAGAAAATCAATTTTGTTGTTCTTTCTATGAAGGTTTAGTTCTTGACAGAGGAGGGGACGCTTAGTCCCTCTTATGTTCCAATAGCCAATATTAATCATCAAGATTCCATTGAAAATAAAGGTTGCATTTTTTCATATTCGCTTTAGGATTACAAATGTAGAGAGTAGGTCTAAAATACCGAGTAATCAATTGTGAATTATACAAACACATGCTTCTTCTCAATGTGATCTTGACTCTTTGCCATCCTTTCTATAGCATCTGGTACTGAGCATAGAGTTGGAGTTTACCTGTATATTTTTTGTTTGCAAGAAGACTAGCTTTGGAAATAGATTTTTGTTTGTAAGGTTTATTGGTAAGGTTGGGGCAGCATACCATCCATTGGGATCTATAGATTCCAATGGGGTTTAGCTTGAAGTTTTTGATAAGTGTAGGGATTAGGGGTATACCTGATTGTCTTTGGTAGTCCTCGTTTAGGCACAAAACAAACCTACAGAGGGTTAGAAAACAAGCACTCCAAGCTAGGAGGGAAAGCACTAGAGAGAAGACAAAGAGAAGCAACCAAAGAAAGGGCGTCATAGAAACATTCCCACCAAGCATCAGAACCAGGGAAATGAGACACCAAGAACAAGTGTACCAGCAACAGCAAACAAGAGCTAGTCAAACAAAAACCAACCAGATAAAAAAAAGAATCACTGAAAGCATAGGAAAAACGACTACTCCCAAAAGCTATAGGAATTGTATGAGGGTAATCGTGGTTCAAAGGACAACAGTTCCAAAGATTACTACTTAAAACATAAAAACCGTTCAAAAAACCATGAACCATCAGATTATTCAGCGAATTAAACTTAGAGATATCAATCATAACAATTACAAGTTCAGAAGAGTACACATAAATAAACACTATAATGGCAGAGGGGGCTTGAGACAACCTATCATTTTCCTTAAAAATAGTGAAGTAAGCAGTATAATGGCATATACTAAAGATAAGGGTAATATTATAATCATCAATTTTTAGAAAGGAGAGAGGTTCAAGAGTAAACTTATCTCTCATGGTGATTGTGCTGATTATTGAAATGACCCCCATCTTAGCTTCACTGTGGCTAGATTTGGAGTTTGTATCTTCACCGAGAGTTCGGGCAAAAGAGGCGAGCACCTCCCGCAACCGGCCTGCCTTCGATATGGTTTGGATGACGGAAAAACCGCTTGTCTCGAAATCGATTTGCGGAAATCTGCATGCACTTGGTCTGTAGAGTTGAGAGATCGCATTGCATGCTAATCTTTGAGCCTGAAAAAGGTTAAGAACGAGCCAAAACTGGTGTAGGTCTGAGATTTGAGAGTTGTTTGAGAGCCACCATGACGGCGCCGAGCCAAAGAAGCTCGACGGGGAGGGTGAAGTGCATGGCTTCTCGGGAGATCCACACCTCATATCTTGCTTCATCCTTCTTCCTTTCTGAGTGTTTCTGGGTTGAATCACCCATTGCCTCCCTTTACTTGTTGAAAGTTGTTTTTCAGAAGCCGAAGAGACACTAGTAGTACCTGGTTTACCGGTTGGAGTATACCTCTTCTTGGGAGAATCACTTCTCCTCCTTTGCATCATCCTATATTCCTTTTGAGCTTTATTGGGTTGATTCATGCAACTTCCCGTTTCCTTTGAATCACCGTGCTTTGCATTTGCCGAGGAGATTCTAGTGTAGTAGAGGGGGGTTAACCACTCCACCGCCTCCCAATACCCCAGTTAAATTGCCTGCATGTTCATCATTAATGCTATAAACCATATTAGAGGGGTTAGTTATAGATTTAATAAAGGTAATTAGAGTAATAAAGTTTGTGGTAATTGTTGAGGAGTAATTTTGGATCAGAAGAGTTGGTAAAGGAGCCGTTGGATGAGAGAGCCATCCACACTCCTGTTGTTTTTCATTTAAGAATTGCTGCTTTCTAAACAAATTGTTGGGACTTGCATTTTTACAAGGATGGGTTGAATGCTTGGTTTGATTTTGAGGTGTACTGGTGTAGGAGGTTTTAACTTTGGGTTTTTTGGACATGTACAGATGATAAACTTTGGGGCTGTACATGAGATATTTGAGGATATTTTTAGAGATAAGATTTAGAGGTACAACATGATCAGCACTAGGAGCAAGCAATCTGAGATTGCAGCTTCTAGGCCGATCCAACACCACCCTCAAAACCCAGAAGAACACCCTAGGAAAGCAAGCAAAGAGAGGAATTTAGAGAGAGAATGTAGAGAGAAGTCAGAGCCTTCTTAATCATATATTCTCAATATGAGTGGTTACAATTAATTTTTATATCATAAGTGTTTATAAAACCTATCATTTTACCTTTAGTTATTTTATAAATATTTTACCTAAAAAAATCTACATAATCTTAAAAGGCTAGATTAATTTATATAATCTATTATGATTTAACATAACTTAATATATTAAATCAAATCATATCTTTTTTTATTATATAATTGCTTTAATTAAACTCTGGCAAAAGATATAAATCAAATAAAAAAATATCTTTTATATTAATGCTATTCAATTAAAAAAAACAACGTACCGTATTATATATAAAAATGAAAAACAACCTTATGAAATGTGATTTCCTCTCTTTAGTGACACCAACCTTATGAAACGTTAATTAATAAAATCATATCTAATAATAAAAAAAATTTCAAAACAAAATTTTAGGTTATTTTAGTCACACTATAAAATAATTATAATTATATATAATGTATTGGAATACAAATGATTAATATTTAAAACTGTTTATAATTGATTAATATAAACGTAGTATCTATTTAAGAAAGAATGAGTAAATATTGATTAAATTTACTATTAGAAATTTGATTTGGCCAGATCATAGGTTAATTAGAACAAAATATTTATAATTTATAAATTATAGTAGTAATTGTTTATAGTACATAATCATTTTTAAATGATATTTTATTTCATTAGATTCTATCACAATATACCACCATTTACATAATTTCATTGATTACAATATCTTAAGAAAAAAACAACCTTATGACTTTGCAATTTTGATAAAATAGAGAGAAATACTTTACATATAAAAATGAAACATGAGTACTTTATATAAAGAAAAATTATTATAAAAATTAATTAATTTATTTATTTAAATAAAAAAATATTATATATAAAATTTATATAAAAAAATCACGTATAATACGGGTATTAAGACTAGTTATTATTAATCTTGGCCATTGATTTGTTTGGATTTAATGGTCTAGATTTGTTCTTAATTTACATTTTAAGGCGTGTTTACACCGGAATCAATAGTATAATATCTAATTCTAATATAATACTAAAACAGATGTGAAAGATACACGTGGCAGCCTCACCTTAAACCAAGGCTTACGTGACAGTTTTTCATTAAATTTGGCCCCACCTATGTTACTAACAAAATTTAATCAATTATTAATTAAAATAAATTTAATGATAATTTAACAAATTTACTAGAATATTAATTTCTCCCAAATTTTTTTTACCCATTTGAATTAATGATATTTAATTTTTTTAATTAAGTTAACCAATTAATTACTTTCTATTGTAAATTTTATTTATTTTTTCTCATTTATTTTGTTTTAAAACTTAATATCCTTGTTATTTAGAAGATCATTGCCCAAGTTGAATTGGAGGAAGCCTGACATGTTCGAGATGAATGCACGCTTCGAAAACAAAGTGCTCAAGAAACGGGGATGCAACATTGTAATCGACCACTTTTCATACACTAAGTTAGATTTGTTGCTGGGTGATGACAATAAGTTATTCATTGATGGAATCTTGCTTGTTGATGCACATCTATTGCCGCAGTGACTTCTCTCGATGCATATGCCGATCCAGCATTGTAGTCGATCATTGCCCAAGTTGAATTGGAGCTCTATCTTGATGCATATGTAGGAACGTTGAATTGGTGTTCTTCACATCACTGCTAATCTCCCAAACATCAATGATTGTTGAATTATGTGGGCTTTACTATTTGATTCAAACATAGCAGTTGTTAAAATCCATCTTTTTTCTATTTACAAACAAAAAACGATTGTAATCTCATTTTACCTGTTTTTTGTAAGATTTCTACTTATCTCGAAAATTTGGTGGGATTTTTTCTACTGAATTATTTATAAAATGATTTTTTTAAATCTAATTTTTTTTTCTATTTACAATTAAAAATTATTGCAATATCATTTTACCCGTATATGGTAGGATTTCTAATGCTATCTCAAAAATTTTGGTGGGATTTTTACTGCTGAATTATTTATACAATGATTTGTTAAAATACAATGTTTATCTAATTACAAACAAAAAAAATTACAATCTCATTTTACCCGTATTTGGTAGGATTTCTGTTATCTCAAAATTTTGATGACATTTTTATTGCTAAATTATTTATACAGTAATTTGTTAAAATCCAATATTTATCCATTTACATATAAAAGAAGTTCATCATATATCTCTACTCACACTTGATAGAGTTGATCTTATCGTGAAGAATGATAGGCAAGTTCATTTTTATATGCATTGGTTTGTATATTTTGTTATTAGTTATTTGTTTTACCACCTTTAACATTGAATTCTTTCACAAGAATCGTATATTGAAGGGGTCAATTACATCAATAGTCCTCAAACTTTACCTAACTTTCCTTGTTAGTCCCTAAACTTTCAGTTGTTCTATTAAAATCCCTAAACTATTGAATCAATTGGGTTTGTAGTCCTTCCATCCATGAAACACTAAACTCTCCGTTAAACCTGGAGAAGGCATGTGTTACTACACATGACAACTTACACCATTTATAAGAGGCACCTGAAGCAAAACAAATTAAATAAAAATGAAAAAACTCAGTAAATAAAATCAATTTTCTAACAATAACATGTCAACAAACAAAAGTGATAAAGTTGTCACTACAAAAGACCAATGTGCACATCCAATATCTCATGCCATGTTTACCTACTGTCACATGAAAAAAAACAAAAGGGGTACATTAAAACTAGATGACAAATTTTCTCATGGCAAAGACAAAAAATGAGACATTCATGCCACTGTTTTTCATTTCTTAATTCATCTAAATCAGTTTCAACTCTCCTTTTTTTTCTCTTGTTTTTCCTTTTCCATTAGAGCTGCTGCAATTGTGGATGTACTGTCCCATGAGCTTCCTGAGATGTGTGAGTTGATGGCCTTCTCCCTATTGAGCTTCCTACTCCACCAGTCTAAAACACAAAAAAAAAGAAATTAAAAAATAATTAGCATAGAATCTGATTGAACTAATTGAACTTCGTATTGAAATTTTTACACATACTTGGGCGTCTTGCGATGTGTGAGTTGATTGGCTTCTCCCTTTTTTACACCCTCTTTTGTTATGCCCACTCCCACCACATTGTGTGCAATGCATCTTTGATCCAAATCTCCTCATTTTTCCAGCTGGTTCTTTTTCCCCTTGCTCTCTTCTTCTTTTCTTCTTTGGTCTACCTTGCTTGGGTGGATTTGTGTTTGGGGGTTTGATGGGGTTATGGTGCAAGTCTTCCCACTGATCAATACCTCGAATTGGGTTGATGATATTCTGATAAACAACTTTGCAAACAGACACAGAATAACAATCATCCACAAAATCCTCAATAGAGAAACCATTGTAGGCCAAAGTTGAGCATGCATGTGCACAAGGGATTCCTGTCAATTGCCATTTTCTACAAGAGCAAGTGTGTGCTGCAACATCAACAACAAACTGGCCTATGTGACAAGTTACTTGGAACTGTGTGCCACCTGAAGACAATGGAAGGCAATACCTTGACTCATCAATTATCTTTTCCAACTTTCTCTTAATTTTTGGGCAAAGCTTACCAGACCACTTACTCATCTGCTCCTTTTTTTTTGCAATTCTCACCATTATCTTACTTTTAATGATCTCCAGCATAGTCAAGATTGGTTTATCACGTGCTTCTAGAATAAATCTATTGAAGCATTCAGATATGTTGTTTAGTAAGATGTCACACTTACTGTCAAAACGAAAATGGGACCTTGACCAATATTCTGCAGGGATTCCTTCCATCCAGGCACATGCATCTACACTCAACAATTTCAACTCCTCCATCTTTTTTCTGTACTCCCCCATGTATGTGCTAGTGGTTGCACCCCATACTGTATTCTTCAAAGCTTCTCCTGAGTGTTTCTTTTTAAAATTCGAGATCAAGTGCCTAACACAAAACCTATGCTCAGCATTGGGGAAGATTGTTTGAACAGCTTGAATTAAACCCTGAAAAAAATAACGAAAGTTATTAACAAAAATTCATAACTAGGAAAATAATCATATACTTTTAAATATATTGTTAGCCAAAAATCTATTCATACCTTCTGCCTATCTGACATAATAGTCCACTTATGACTGTTCTCGATGCCTAACTCTTCACCTAGTAGCTGAAGAAACCATGTCCAAGTCTCTCGACACTCAACATCAACCACTGCATATGCAATCGGCCATATGCAATCATTTGGATCAATTCCAACAGCAGCTAACAACTGGCCACCATATCGCCCTTTCAAAAAACACCCATCAATGCTTAGTATAGGTCTACAACCAGCAAGAAACCCATTCTTGCACCCAGATATACAAATAAATAATCTCTTAAATACCAAATTATCCAAAGATAAGATGAGAGTGCTACCAGGATTAGTACTTCTTAGTTCTCCCCCATAATCAGCAAGCTTTAAGAATTGTTGATTCTCATCGCCTCTTAAAAGCTTAAAGGCTAGATCCTTTGCTCTCCATAACTTGGTTGTAGGAATTATAATGTTAAAATCCTTCTTAACTTGCTCTTGTAAACCTACTAATGTTATTTCGGGATTTGATCTAATTGTCTCCAAATACTCTTGAGCAACCCAAACATATGTGGCATACTTGTTTTTCAACCCTCTCCAGCAGGTATGTTGCTCTTTGTATGTTCTTATCTGAACTTTTTCACCTCCTTCAGTTGGAGTTGCGTATAAAAGCCATGGACAACCACCATTACAAGCTACTCTCACCCTTTTTGAGTCATTCTTCTTGAAGCTAATCTGATACCCGGTTGTTATCGAATATCTTCGAATAGCTTTTTTCAGCACTTGAATCGATGGAAAAATCATACCTATTCTGAAGGTTGGGTTCTTCATATCAGTTTTTATGTTGAACTTTGGAAACCTCTTCTTTTCCTCATCATTGCCTTCATCTAAACTTTCATAGTCATCAGAATCTTCATAGTCAGTCTCAACGTCAAATGAATACCCCATCACTTGTTCATTTACAGTAGGTGGTAGCCTCTCCTTCTCAACACTTCCGTTCAGCCTTGTTGGGGGGACATTCATCTTGAAATTAAGCTCCTCATCATCCCCTTGAATTTCATTGTCTTCATCCACCAACTCAACATCACAACATGAATCTTCGGATTCTAGTTGCTCTTCACAATGAAAATCACCATCGGTGGAATGACAATCTTCACTTTTGGTAGCATCCAAATGACCAGATTCAATTAAACCATTACCAATTGAATCAATGTCATTAACAACAGTCCTAATCTCTCCACCCAGATGCACTTGATCAACAATTGCAACTTCTCCCTGCAGCTGCACTTGAGTAGTATGAAAAGTATCTCCATGTAGTTGTACTTGATCATTAGGACCTACCACCAACATATTTTATATAGCAATTAAAATACTTTGTCTCAACACCTACCACTTTAGACAACAAATAAAATATTTCAAAATTTTATCTTTTCTAGACATGAACAATGATAAAGCAGTAATATATTGCCCACCATGTATCACAAACGACATTCAATAAATTTTAAAAAAATAGAGTTATGTGAGCATAGGAACATTTAATTTTAGTTTAGTAATGGAGTGATATGGTCCCAAGTAGTGCAAAGAATGTGAACTGATCGAACATATATATATATATATAGTTCCAAATTCAAACCCCGGCCCCAAAGATTTATTTGGAATAAACAATAACTCCTTTCACCCCATCTAGATATCATATACAAGTGATAGCTTTCTAAAAATCTGATTTTTATACTTAAAAATCAAAATTTCATTGTAAATAAGCACACTTACAGTACAATGGTTGCTCCCAAAACGTGTCATGCTTGCCCCGTCTCCTAATGCTGGGTAATTTCTTCATCCTCAAATACTCAATAGATTTCAAACAAATTCAACTCAACAGGCCATGGATAGTATAGATCTTGCAAAATCCTCAAAACTAAACACCAATTTTGGATACCATATCATCAGATCGCCCTTGCCCCTTCCAGAGACCTAACCCTAAATTTCGCTTCTAATCCCCTGTTGGATGCACGAATGTTTCAATTTAACCTAAAAATAATCCATCTCACCTGCCATGTCACAAGTTAACGGAGGCTTTAACGTTTTATTGACGGAGGGAGTCCAGCTGCAATTACTTCCATAGGTTAGGGATCTTAATAGAACAAGTTAAAGTTTAGGGACTAATAAGAAAAAATGGGCAAAGTTTGAGGACCATATATGTAATTGCCCCTATATTGAAGTGACCTGTTGGCTCGAAATTATTTAAACAACTATATATATACCCATCAATATGGAGCTGAATAGATACATCATTGATATATTTCTATTTCTTATTGTAAAAGATGTTGGACATAAGTTTCAAATCATATTTCTTATTTAACTATATTTATTGACCTTATTTCTCAATATTACCAATAATTATAATTTCTAATGAACTTATTTCTCAATATTACCAATAATTATAATTTCTTTTATTTTACCTCGTGAACATGCATTCTTTACTTTTATATGTTTAACTTGTGTTGTGTGTAGATGAGAGAATATTGTCAACTTTAATTTAGCCGATGTGACAAAGTTGTATATAAATCCAATTTTTTTCCGACACTAATGCATATCAAAGAAGGTAATGCGCGCCTTATTTTACTTATTTGTTGTATCTATTATTACTTAGCCCCCGTTTGTTTTTTGGTCGGGAAAAGTAATGATTACCCTAATGAATATAGTCCATATTTAAGTTAAGATTCATTGATCACTATTCTAATCATTTCCCTCCTTCTCCCATTTTCCATACAAATGTGTTACCCTTCTATTCCCTAATTTTGAGGGGGGGTAACTAATACCTCTAGGATGGGCTAATATTCCCCTAAATCCTCTCCTCCAAGCTCACAAAAATTGGTTATCATATACATTTTATGTGTAAAATTTAATACCTTACCTTTCCTTTCCCTAGTTATCTACACAAATGAGCCCTTAATATACTATCTTAATATGAACTTTATTTATTTTACAGGTTTCTTAAATCCGACAATACCTCCAAAACCAAAACTGTGCAACGACGCTATGAATTCTCCAACATTGTGGATTAATGAAGTTATCGTGATCTATATAGCACACTTTTAATTATTAATCGAAGATGTGAATCGAGTGAGCAAGACCGGTTTAGTATATTTATCATTTTGATGTTTGGATTTAATATTATTTTTCTATATCGTTTTCATATTATCATAATATTATTATTATTATATATAATGTAGATAAATTATGATAATATCTTTTAGAACAACATAATATATTTTACAAATCCCGTGCGTCACGCACGGGTACTGTGCTAGTATAATACTAAAGGAGAAGTCGTTTACGCCATGTAGCGACTTCTCCTTTAAAGTAGCTTTTTTTTATTTAGGATTTGTTACTTAATTATATTAATTACATTAATAATAAAAAAAAGAATTAGATTTAAAAATTAAAATATTAAATGATTGTTATCTCACTTATCCCACTTATCCGGTTGTTATGATTGTTATCCCACTTATCCGATTAGTTTTAAGATATGCCGATTAATTGATTGTTAAAGTAGGGTTTTTTTTAATTTGTTAATTAATTACTCTAATTAATTTAATTAAGTACTCTAATTAATATATATATATATTTTGTTTTTACAGTAGGCAAGAATTAGAACGATTACACAAGCTGTAATCTGAGTTGCTTAATGAGGGTTTTAGAGAAACAGATGGTACTTCGAGCAGTAGTGGTCGTGATGAATTTTCACACTGCAGACGCCTATCTTATGAGGAAGTGAAGGGAGTTGTAAGTAAAATGAAGAGTAGGAGAGCTATGGGGCCTAATGAGATTCCAGCTCAAGTGTGGAAGTGTTTAGGCGTTAAGGGAATAGAGTGGCTTACCCAACTTTTCAACGTTATTCTCAGGATTGCGAGGATGCCAGAGGAATGGAGACTCAGCAAGTTAATCCCATTATATAAGAACAAGGGCGATGTACAACAATGCAACAACTATAGGGGTATTAAACTCCTCGGCCACACAATGAAGATTTGGGAGAGAGTTATTGAACGACGGCTAAGAGGATTGGTTATCGTTTCCGAGAACCAGTTTGGTTTTATGCCAGGAAGGTCAACTACAGAAGCTATTCATCTGATGAGGCGCTTGGTGGAGAAATACAGAGAACGGAAGAAAAATCTGCATATGGTTTTCATTGATTTGGAGAAAGCATACGACAGAGTGCCAAGAGACCTTATTTGGGAATGTTTGAGAGCTAAAGGGGTTCGAGAATCCTACATGAGGGTTGTTAAGGATATGTACGAGGGTTCACAGACTAGTGTGTACTCTCATAGTGGGGACCCTGAGTACTTTGCTGTGCAAGTGGGCTTGCACCAAGGCTCGGCTTTAAGCCCCTTTCTCTTTACAGTAGTCATGGATGTGGTGTCAGGAAGTATCCAGGGTGGGATCCCGTGGTGTATGCTGTTTGCGGATGATGTTGTCCTGGTGGATGAGACTAGGATATGGGTCAGCAGCAAACTTGATTTATGGAGGGATAAGCTTGAACAGAAGGGCTTTCTGTTGAGCAGGACAAAGACGGAATATATGGTTTTCAGATTTGGCGAAGAGGAAGTGGGTGACGAGGGGGTCATGTTGGGTGGGGACCTTGTTCCAAAGAAAGACAGTTTCAAGTATCTGGGATCTGTGATGCAAAGCGATGGAGGGGTCGACATGGATGTCAAGCACCAGATTCAAGTAGGTTGGCAGAAGTGGCGGGCTACATCAGGAGTCCTATGTGACAGAAAAGTCCCACTTAAGCTCAAGGGTAAGTTCTACAGAGTGGTGGTGAGACCAGCTTTGTTATATGGGGCAGAGTGTTGGGCGACAAGTAAGGCACATGAACATAAACTAATGGTAGCAGAGATGAGGATGCTAAGATGGATGTGTGGGGTCACTTTGCATGACAGAATCAGAAACGAGGCTATCAGAGAAAGGGTAGGAGTGGTCAGTATTCAGGCTAAGTTGCGGGAAGCGAGACTGCGATGGTATGGACATGTTCAGAGGAGGGATCCGAGTGCGCCAGTGCGCAGATGTGACCATTTGGCTATCGACAGTGTTCGGCGGGGCAGAGGTCGTCTAAAGAAGAGCTGGCGTGAAGTGATTCGATAGGACCTGACCGTTTTGGGACTCACAGAGGAGATGTCACGCGACAGAGTGCAGTGGAGGAGTGCTATTAGAATTGTCGAAAACTAGTAGGGTGCAGTGTTTCCAGCATCGCACCTTCCTGCCGTCTCGTCCTATTTTTGCGCATCTTTCTCTTAATTCTTGTGTGTGCTCTTTTTTTTTTTTTATGTCTTATGTCTTATGGTTGTCTCTGGTGTGGAGTCTTGTCCTGTTTTCGAGGACTTGTCTTGGGTCACTAGGAAACACCCTCTCGACCTAGTCGGGGAAAGGGTGCGTACAACTCGACCCCCCAGACCCTGCTTCAAGCGGGATATACTGGGCACGTTGTTGTTGTTGTTGTTGTTGTTACACAAGCTGTAATCTGGCTCCTTGATCATCCTTAAGGATGATGGTACAAAGTTCCCTATTAAAAGGGATAGTAGAGCTAATACTAATGATACCCTTCCGAGCTATAAAGTCGGCTACTTGATTCGCTTCTCGGTAGCAGTGTCTGTATTGAACAATACTCTAATTAATATATGTCGATAACAAATCTATGGGAGCTTAAGGCGATTAATATATGTCGATAGGATTTGCGATTAGGTGGTTATGATTTCATATATGCTGATATGATTTCTTAATTAATTAATTTCAATCAAATTAATGTCCTTATAAACGATAGAGTAATTAATAATTATTAAATAGAAATAATCATATATACCAATAGGATTTGCTAATTAATTAATTTCAAATCAAATTAATGCCCTTATAAACGATAGAGTAATTAATAATTAATAAACAGAAATAATCATATATACTGATAAGATAAATACAACTAATCATATACTCCGTATATAATATACCTATATAATTTGTCGATCAGGTGGTTATGATTTGATTTTCATATATGTCAATAGTAATTAATTGCAAATTCAAAGATATAAAGGTAAGGCTCGGCTCTTATAAATTTCATTTTCACCGTTAACTATATAATAATTAACAATGTTTAGATATGAGAGGTATTTAGAGTTTAGAGTTTAAAGTTTATTTACATAAATTTTTTATACATTTTTTTAATATTAAGTGCATTAATTTAAAAAAATAGACCGCACAATAGTGCGGGTACTAAACTAATTGATCCCTATATAGATAGATAAAAGGGATTTAATGGTCTAGATTTGTTCATAATTGGCCATTGATTTGTTTGAGTCTTCAAAACTAAGGCGGTTGATTAATTTAGTTACCTACAAAGTTCCACTAAAATGAAAGTTGGAAAAAATAAAAGAAATCTGTTCCACAAAAATTGGATTGGAATAATAAAACATTGAATTGATCGATTCAACAGTCAAAACCAAAACTTCGGCTGATCAATTGGCGAGTGAGTGATGGAAGATAATCAACAATTCTTGGCCGTGCTAAAAACAAGTGAAAAAAAATAGCAAATTCTAAAAATAAACCCAACCGATTTCAGCAACTACTCAGTATATATACACCTCGCATTTCTCAATCCCATCATCATCACAAGCAATAAATCAATTTCCATTCAATTCAATTCATACCCAATTTGGGGTAAAAAAATAAAATAAAATAAAAAACATGGAAAGAACATCTTGTTTCATTCCCTTGGCAGTGCTTCTTTTCCAAGCATTTGTATTTTTCTCGACCTCGAACGCCGCGGGCGCACCGGCAAAGGGCGCACCGGCCGCAGGCGCACCGGCCGCGGGCGCCGCCCCCGCCGCCGCAGCCGGTGCAGCACCTGGTGGAGCACCGGGTGCTGCGCCTGGAGGAGCACCGGGCGGTACCATTGACATCACCACACTTGGTGCAAAAGCTGGTGGCGATGCTACTGATGTAAGTAAATGCATATATACCTACGTTAACCTACACATACACATTGAATTGAATTGAATTGAATCGAATCAAATCGAATCGTATCGTATCTCAGGCTATGAAGAAAGCGTGGGAACAAGCGTGCGGGAGCACATCGCCGTCAAAGATTGTGGTGCCCAAGGGAAATTATACTTTGGGAACGATGGATTTTCCCGGGCCGTGCAAAGCCCCGATCTGCATCGAGCTCTCGGGGAACTTCGAAGCCCCAAAGGATTTGGCTTCCTTCAAGGGGAAGGACACATGGATACAGATCGAGCAGGTGGACGGCTTGATGATCAAAGGCGTGGATGGTGGCGGTGTTTTCGACGGCAACGGCGAGGACGGATGGAAGAACAACAACTGCCAGAAGAGCAACAATTGCGGAACCCTTCCTTACAATTTTAGGTTCTTCTTTGTGAACGATACAGTGCTCGACGGCATAACCTCATTAGACAGCAAGATGTTCCACATGAACTTGATCAACGTCTACAACTTCACCGTGCAAAATGTGAAGATCATAGCCCCCGAAGACGCACAAAACACTGATGGAATCCATCTCGGTCGGTGCTCCGGTGTGAGGATAATCGACACCACCATCGGAACCGGAGACGATTGCATATCGCTCGGGGATGGCACCAAGAACCTGACCGTCCAGGGGGTGCATTGCGGCCCAGGCCACGGCATCAGCGTCGGAAGCCTCGGGAGGTACGACAACGAGGAGTCCGTCGAAGACATCAGCGTTACCAACTGCACCTTCAAGAACACCCAAAACGGGATCAGGATCAAGAGTTGGCTCAACTCCAAACCTTGCTCCGCCGACAAGTTGCACTTCAAGGACATCACCATGGACAACGTCACCTTCCCGCTCCTCGTCGACCAGGCCTATTGCCCCTCCGCCCATTGTGATGCCTCCGTACGTACATTAACACTATTACTTACGTACTCGTCATATCTATCTATCTATCTATCTGTCTATCTATCTATCTATATATTTGCATATGCATATATGTGTATGCAGGTGCCGTCCAAGGTGAAGATTAGCGACGTTTTCTTCACAAACATCAAAGGAACGGCGAACGACCCATCGGTGATGAGGTTCGTATGCAGTCACGGAGAGCCATGTGAGAACATCCATCTCGAAGACATCGACCTCAAGTACAACGGACCGTTGGGAACGGCTGTGTCGGAGTGTTGCAACGTTAAGCCCCAAGTCACAGGCACCGTCAACCCAGCGGCTTGTGCTGCGCATACTACGGAAGAAGATGCAGCGAATCATATCACATCCCATGGCGCCGCCCCCGGTGGTGCTGCCCCCGGTGGTGCCGCTCCCGCCGCCGTCGCTAAATCTTAATTCCCAACTGCATGTGGTGCATTTACAGAGCCGGGCGCCCCTTAGGGAGAGACCAATACTTTAGAATTGCAGATCGAGTTAAGCCTTTTTTTTGTGCGTGAGGTCGAGCTTATAGTTAGTTATCTTATATGTGGATTCGACCTTTTTTTTTTGACGCAATATGTACTAGCTAGATCCATACATAACTGCTGAATATATATAAATATATATTTTGCATTTAATTCTTTTGTTAATTATATGGTGTGAGATGGTCCAATTTTACGTTGATCGATTTTTTTTTAAATAAAATAAATGGACGACTTATCAACAAAAGAAGAAAAATTAAACCGACCTCTAAATTTTGCATTAAAAAACTCCCAATTCAAAGATCACCTCTCTCTCAATGAATCAATTATAAACAAAATAGGAAAATTTAGGTCAAATGTCCATTTAGAAAGTCTAATTAACTAAATGTCCATTTTAGAAGAATAATTAAGTAATTGTCCATAATTTTTATTAAACTCCAAACTACCCCTCTTTTAATAAAATAAAACAAAAGACAAAGCCTGATCACCTCCATCACCATTCAACTCCACCCACCAGCAAAAAGAGGAGCTCCAAAACCCCCAAACCTCTCATCCCCTCTTCTATCCATCCATCACAATTCACAACAATAAACATCAGATTTCACAAATCCAACTCAATTCAATTCAATTCAATTCAACTCATGGTTATGGCGAACAGATCACTGCAAACGGAGAATTCGAGGTGGATTTGTGGCGACTAGATTGGGAAGGAAAGCTTCGGCACAGTCAGAGCCGGATTTGACCGCCGCAATGATCACGTCTTCGCCGTTAAATCAATTTCGGTGAGTTTTGCCCCGGCGGCGCAAGTGGATGCAATCAAGATCGAAATCTCCATCGTCAAGTCACTCTCGTCGCCTTTCGTCGTCGAGTACTATGGGGATGACCGTACCGTGGTGCCGGAAATAGAATACCGGAATCTCCACATGGAGTACCTCGTCGGTGGGACTGCGGCGAACCTGGCGAAATCCAGTGCCGGCAAGGAGGATCTTCTCCAGTGGTACACAAGGTGCTTGGTCTCAGCGACGCCAACATCAGGAGCTTGGAGCCACGTCCTGCCGGCGAACTCTTCTATAAATATATATAAATATATATTTTGCATTTAATTCTTTTGTTAATTATATGGTGTGAGATGGGTTTGCTGGAGTGGGTTTCTGGAAGATCTTGTTCTGCTGGGGAACGCTTCGCTTCTTCGGAAGGGTTTGTAGTCTCTAATCTTTTCTCCCCTCTTTCTTCACAAAATTTTCCCTATTCAACATCAGGGAGTTGGTGCTTGGTTCCTCGTACCTCTTCCTATTCTAATATCAATCTCCTGTACTCAACATCAGGGAGTGAGCAAAGGGGAAAGAGCCATGGTGGCGGAAGATCCCGCCCTAAAAAAGACTAACATCCGAAAGGGGATGCCGGAGGGCTCAAAACTCGCAAAAGCAACAAAGGTATCCATGGATGCCCAGGAGGAGAGCCGAAAGGCAAAGGCGGAAATGAAATCCAAGAGGAGAACAATTCAGAGGGAGAAGCTCATTGCTTTCTTTGATGATCCAGAAGGAGTGGAAGAGGTGGTGGGATATCCAATAAGCTTGTAACAAAATTCCACCTTATGTCCAGTTTTCTAAAGTGTAATGACTCACAATGGCTAGATATGTTAAACACTTTAATGATGCATTCTTATTATATCATAGCTCCTGCTTGTTGGGCAAAAAAGTTCATGTTGCTTCTGTTACTGTCATAAATTCAAGGCCTTACTATTAAGGCAAACCATTATATTGAATAATTTTAGATTAAACTCCAGGACCTTACTTCGTCGTACATGTCTCCGTCCTTGGTTAAGTGCCTCTTTTAAGCACTGTTGGTGCAAAACTTTGTGGGATTTATCATATTTTGACACTCCTTCCCGGCTCTTAATCACCCTCGTACTGTCACATATATATTCACTTGCATAAGTCTCTTTTGTCTTCTCTGAGATCTCTCTATTATAAAAGGCTTAGCCTTTGGTGTACTGTTGCACCTATAAGCTTGTTTGATCAGTCTAATTATAGTTTGCAGGGTACCCAATTAATGTTGCTCCATTTGCTAGTTTTCAAACCGGTCACTATGCCAGATTGTGTCTCGCTCGACAGTGCTTTCCGTAACAAACAATTAAAATCGATTGAAAAGTGGGGTAGTTGACCCCATATTTATTACTATTCACTCAGGAGACGGAGATATATATATGTCCGTCGTCTGAATGTGTTTTCCGTAACAAACAATTAAAATCGGTTGTACTGTGCAATAATTCATTCTCATCTTCATCATTTCTCCCAAAATAACCCTAGAGGGCTCGAAAACTCTTCCCCCATTTCACAATTTTCACACATCCATTGAAGGTATGTACAAATTTTATTTTATTTTTGTTTTTTTTGTTCAATATATGCATATACATTGTTTGTTTGGATTAATGATGAGCTTTTCTTTTTTAATGGAGTTTGGATGGTAAAAAAGTTGTTTGAATGGAGTTTATGAGGGGAAAGAGTTGTGTATGTATATATGGAGTTGAAATTGAGGTTAAATGGAGGTTAAATTGAGTTTGTGTTATGAATTGATTGTGTATGTGAATGGATTGTTTATGTGCAATTTATTTTTGAGAAAGGGATGTACAATGAGATAGATGATGAGAATGGAATTTGTATTTGAGTTTATGATGAAAATGGAATTTAGAATGTTATGATTGAAAATTGATTTTAAATTGAGTTTGAGGTATGAATGGATTGTGTATGTGAATAGATTGTTTATGTGCAATTTTATTTGAGAATGTGGTGTAGAATGACATAGATGATGAGAATGGATTGCTTATGTGCAATTTTATTTGAGAATGTGATGAATTCATATGAATAGATTGATAATGATAGGACGATAATGGGCGATAAAAGTTGGATGCTACTCCCTCACGCTCACAGGGAGTATCAAAATGGAATATTTCCCTTTATGCAGAATCTTAGAGATAATGCGAATGGAATGACTCATTTCCTATGTCCGTGTCAAAGATGTCGCAACAATGAATGACACCCAATAGATGAAATACACAGTCATTTGGCCCACATGGGAATGTGGCCTAGTTATACTGTTTGGGACAAGCATGGCGAAGCCCCAGTTGATAGGACAATTGAGCAACGACGAACGCAGATCCTGAAGGAAGGGGCATCTTCCTCCGTTGATGGTCCTACTATGAACATTTTGCACGATCCTTTTCCGTTTCATGTAGGATATGAGGCGCACTCTGTTCCCGACGATCCTCTGTTCCAATATGTTGTTGACGATGATTACGAGAAACAAAATAGGCTTGTAGAGGCAGCAAACATGCCATTGTGTGAGAGCAGCGATATGACTGTTCTGGATGCCTGTCTGGATGCAATGCAGATAGGCATCACATTAGAGTGTGTTGGACCAACAAGTCCGAGTTATGGAGATTGCCGTATTGGCGTCACATTAGAGTCAGACATGCACTCGATGTTATGCACATCGAGAAGAACGTCTTCGACAACATCATCGGCACTACTCTTAACATAGAAGGGAAGAAAAAAGATGGTCCCAAAGCTCGAGCCGCATTGTAGCAGAGAGGGGTGAGGAGAAGCCAGACATAAAAGAGAGATGGAACACTCCCTCATGCGTCATTCCCGGTGAAACGGGAGGACATACCAGATATATTCGAATGGTTCGGTGCAGTGAAGTACCCCCATGGGTACGCTGGATCTTTGCACAACAAGGTCAAAATTGCAGAGAGAAAGTTCCACGGCCTAAAGACCCATGACATTCATGTTATGTTTCAGCGTCTTCTTCCCATTGTTGTCCGTGCATACCTGTCGTTGGGTGTTGCCAAGACTTTGGTTGCGCTAGTGAAATGGTTTCAGAAATTGTGTGCCAGGGAGGTGAGGAAGGCGGATGTTCGCCAGATGGAGGATGAGATAATTCATCTCATAATTTCACGTCCATCTTACCCCTCCAAAACTTCTTCCTTTGTTTTATAGGCAACTTGGCAAATATAAGGCTCAAGTGAAGAACTACTGTTACCCGGAGGGAAGTATTTCAGAGTGTTACGTTTTAAACGAGGCAACAACATACTGCAACTTGTATCTCAGGGGTCGAGATGAGAGCCGTGAAGGTACGAATGCTATGGAGGAGCTGAGCTATGATATTTCTGCCGTTTCAAGCCTCGTGCGTCCTCACGGTGAAATCATGAGAGAAAGGTTAGGAGAACCTATGATTGCAGAGGCTCACTGCAGGTTTTAACCAACTGCAAGGAAGTTGAGTTCTACTTGAGATCGCATGAGAACCTGTATAGTGAGGCTTACCCGGAGTATGAAGAATGGGACCGTAGAAGAGATTTTCTCAGTTATTTCTACCCATGGGTAAGAACGACCGTGATGTTTCATTGAACAAATTGCATGTTTGTTTTCCCAAAATAGAACTCTAACATGTTATGTTGTATAGGTTTCTAAGTTGCACAGAGATGGAGACACCTACCTGAAACCGGAGGTTCTGAACTTGGCAAAGGGGCCACTACAATGCAAACTGTATTGGGCCTGCTCTGTCAATGGGATGAAGTTTGTGGCATGGGACAAAGACAAAGATTTGAGAACACAAAATTCAGGGGTGATGGTGGAAACTTCAGATGCTAAGTACTATGGGGTACTTGAACAAGTGGTAGAGCTGATATACGCTACTTGTATGCCAGTTGTGTTGTTTAAATGCAAGTGGTTTGACACCGACCCTGAAAATAGTGGAAGCACCAAGGTAGATATGGGTTTGCTCTCTGTGGACACGAACAGCAGTTGGTATGAGGATTCCCCGTTTTGTCTTGCACGCTCGGCGAGGCAAGTGTTTTACGTGGATGATCCAAAGGCGGGTGATGCTTGGAAAGTAGTTAATGTGATGTCCCATAGAAACGTGTATGGATAGTTGATATATAAAAAATAATTTGGTTTTGTGCTTCACATCTATTCTGCTCTGAATTTTTTTTTTGTTTGCTTGCTTGGTTGTTACCTATCTTCTGTCATGTGTGGATGTACTATGAGATTTGTTTGCTTGCTTCACAATATGCTTATCTATTGTTGCTTTTCATCTATTTGCTCTGAATTTTTTTTGCTTGCTTATCTACTATGAGATTTCTTTGCTTGCTTGGCTGTTGCTTTTTTTTTTTGCTTGCTTGGTTGTTGCTTATCTACTGTTGCTTATCTTCTATTCAAATATTTTTTTTCTGATATGGATGTGTAGATGTACTATGAGATTAACCCTGCAGTTGACTCATACGTGGAGAAGAAGAGCGGAAAAGCATATGGGGCCTGGAAATATGATTTTCATCAACACTTCCTGGAGTGGGGGGGCGAGGACATACCACTTGAGTTTGTCGCTCGCCCTGAGCAGTGGCGGTTCTTGGTCAGTGACTTCACAGACGAAGCGAGAATGGTAATTTCTCATTAATTCCCTAACTTGTTTTTTTATTCGTCGTTTATCTTATTGTTTAACACTTGTGATTTCTGAATGACTTTCTTTTTACAAGCCCTGTGTGAGCGAAACAAGCAAAACAGGACCAAGAACCCGAGCCCCATGAATCATCACAATGGGTCCAAGCCCCTGAGCTTCCGAGCAGAAGAGCTCATTGTTAAGGAAAAGCATCCGGCGGCATGGCTTAAGACAACCATAGAAGCCTACGAGAGGTGTCCGGGTGCGCAGGATGGACTGGTATGACCAAACTATTTTTTATATCCTACTGTTATTATAAATTCATTTCATTATTTCTGTTAAGGAAAAGCATCAGTAGGTAAATCCTACTGTTATTATAAATTCATTTCATTATTTCTGTTAGGGTTAGTATAAATTCCTTTTACTTATAAGTTCCTTTTAGTGTTATTATAAATTCCCTTAATTTTTTCTTTGGTTTTACTTATACATTCCTTTTGGCATCTTAATTAGTTTATACATTCTCAGTTTATGCAAATGTTATGGGAAATCAATATTGCATTTTAAACCAAAAAAGTAAGTGTATTTCCTATGATTTCACATGATTGTAAATTATGATACAAATGTTATAGGAATGCATATAAACACAAACTCAAGCATGAGTTTGTGTTCCATTACTGGCAAACTCCAGTTGGGCATCTCTCAGATAGCATTTTCACAATCTATCTATATAATCTTGAATCCCCAACTGTCATAATCTATAATAAAATTCCTTTCATCATTTCTGTTAGTGTTAGTATAAATTTCTTTTACTTACAAATTCCTTTTAGTGTTATTATAAATTCCCTTCATTATTTCTTTGGTTTTACTTATAAATTCTATATAATTATTTCTTTGGTTTTACTTATATATATTTTTTGTGCATACATGAACTTGCAGTCCTCTTACTTATAAACTTCTGTGTTTGTAGGCCAAATTTTTGTGTTTTACTTATATATATTCCTTTTACTTATAAATTTCTGTGTTTGTAGACCAAATTGAAACGTCGTCTTGATGAAGTCCTCACTGTTGGAGAAGGAGCAGAAGACCCAAGCCAAATACCACCCCTCTCTGTCGAAGAACAAACACAGATCATCTTGGATTGCCTTGGGGAAAGACGAGGAACAGAAATTCGAGGTATACTTCAATCCCACTGATTTTATTATTGTTTTACAATTTTCAGAAGTTCATAAAAAGATTTTACTTGTTATAATTCATAACAAGATTTTACTTATGTTTTCATTACTGATTTTACAATTTCCATTACAAGATTTTACTTATGTTTTCAATCTTGTTTTCATAACAAGATTTTATTTATGTTTTACAATTTTCATTACTGATTTTACTTATAGTTCATAACAAGATTTTACTTATGTTTTTAATCTTTTTTTACTTACAGCTCTTATTATGTGTTCAATCCCACTGATTTTACTTATAGCTCTTATTATAATTCAATCCCACTGATTTTACTTATAGCTCTTATTATGTTTTCAATCTTTTTTTTAAAGGAATGGGTGCAGCTGGAGAGCGGCCTGCAAAGAAACGAGGGGGTCCATGGACAGCAAGGGCTGCAGAGAGGGACAAGGAGCTGGAGGAGGCGAAGGCTGAAATTGCAAGGCTGCGTGAGAAAACCACCCAAGTCGAGAGCAAGAATGAGCAGCTGGAGGAGCGTATGGCCAGTATCGAGAGGCTCATGATGGGCATGCTAGGTGGTCAGTCCAACTCACAGCCATCCGTCACCTTTGTAGTGTGTTCTCAGGCTGTTCCTTCAGCCACAGCTTCTCCTCAGCCCTCCAACAACTCAGCTGGTCATCCAACAGCAGACTCTCAGCCCTCCCCCCAGCCGAAATAGGTAAGGATGCCCTCCTCATATATATAACTAAAACTTGGGTTTGGTTTTTTGTGAAGTTGTGTAGTGTTTAGAGAAACTTTTAGAACTTGTGTATTCTGGCTTTGGAACTTGTAGTGTTTGGAGATACTTTTTGTGAAGTTTTGTGTGAAGTTGTCTGGATATTTGTCACATACTTTTGGTATGTTGGACAAGCTTTAGGGTGGATTACAAGGTTTTTAATTTGATGGGTTGAATTGCTTGTGATTGTGTTGTTGTTGAGTATGTTGTTGTTTGTGTGACTGTGTGTTGTGTGTGTTGTTGTTTATAGAGTTTAGGACAGGAGCACAACATGTGCTATAAGGTACATTCCAACAGGGGGCACCTGCCCTATTAAATTTTATTTTTTTAAAATCAAAACAATTCAGTCGACGCACAAACAATATTACATCGTCTTATTAATAAAAAAAATTTAACCCTTTCAGGCGAAGGAATTATATAAAATTTCGTCTCCTAAACACTCCAGCTACGGACATACAACTGAGAATGCATCTTTAGACTACACTCAGGAGACAAAATAACTCTATGTCCGTCTCCTGAAACTATCTAGGCGACGAAACATAAAGGAAAGAGTCTGTCGCCTGGATTCTTTCATAGCTCTATGGACCAACTCAGGCGATGAACTTATGACACTAAACTCGTCGCCTGAGTCTTAATGGGCGGGCCTGGATGGCCCTTGGGCTCTGACAACATCATCAGTCGACGAACACATTTTCCGTCGCCTGAGTTAACTCCACCGACGAACATACAGATGCTCGTCGACTGAATGGTGGAAGGATGAAAGTCACCCGACCACAACTCAGGTGACGGAAGTTCGTCGCCTGAGTTGTCAGAGGGCGAAAATCACCTTTCAGGCGACAACCTTGGTCCGTCGCCCGAAAGGCCATCTGGTGTAGTGGGTCTGTGTGGTAACTTGTTCTAATTGCCCAGCTGTTGTTCTATGCCCAAACCCCCATGTTAGAAATGCGTCTAATGTAAGTTTATGTTACTCTACCTCATCAAACGTTAAAGTTATGGTCAAAGTTGGGTTAGTGGATGCTTCTAAATCAAGTCAAGTTGATCCACGGCTTTGGCAAAGTGCAACGTGCATTGGGTATAGGAGTAGTGATTTGGATATCTTGATCGAAACCTTATATAAATATGAAATAATCGGAAAGGTCGACACTCTCCATGTCAGTCCTAGGCTATGGTTTCGGGCTAGCTAGAACATTTCCTATCTGTACAACTGTTATTCGGTGGAACCTTAGACTTATTCAAACAATAAACACAAATCCGATTGCAACACATCCTCGATCGGACGGGCTAATGGGCTATCCTAGGAGATTTCACAAACAAAGTACACTTCTTCTGTATGGGGTGGGGTATCTTCTTTCCCATACAGATCGTCGAAGTTGGAAATGATAATTTGCTTTTGGAATGTGCAGGGTATTGGCAAGACGACATTCAATTATGGACCGATCTAAATGCTATGCGAATAAATAATCATATAAACATATTGACTATTGCTGAAACTAAGTTCGACGCAAGTCCACCTGATTCAGTTTGGAGGGGTAGCGGTTTCTCCAATGCAATTTGGTCTCCCGGGGATGGTAAGGATGGGGGACTGGGGGTTCTATGGAACGACAATAGCTTTCAGAATGAATCTGTTTCAGTCAAAATTCGCTTTCGACGAATAATTGGGTTGGAGTATCATTGTCAAGATAAGAATTTTTCGATGCTTAATTTTATGTGTTTAATTACGGTCCACCTCATGAGAAGGACAAGGATCTGTTCTGGGTAAATCTCAATTCGATAGTTACGAATGAACAACTACCATGTATGGTTATTGGAGATATCAACAAAATAAGTCATAGCTGTGAGAAGATGGGTGGAAGTGTTGTCCTTCCGTCGCGTTGTCACATATTAAATCATTTCAAAAATCAATGCTCTATTGCTGACGTCCCTTGTATAGGAAATCAATTCACTTGGCGGAAGAAGAGGACAGGAGAAGACAACATTCTTGAAAAATTAGACAAGTTATTAGTACAACAAGAGTTTCTGGATAAATTCTTGGACATTAGTACTTTGAATGGGGCGTTCTCTTCACCGGATCATTGCCCCATTTTTCTAGAACTAAAATCAAACAAAACATCCAAACCTCCACCATTTAAAATGGAAAACATATGGTTCCATAGATAGGATTTCATGAATATTGTGAAACAATCATGGAGAGCTTCTTGTGCGGGTTCTGCCATGTTTAGAGTTATCTTCAAAACAAAAATCCTTAAGAGTAAAGCGAAACAATGGAATAAGAAATCATTTGAATATATCTTTAGGTAGTTACAACTGGTTGAAAATGAGCTCATTAAAATCCAATTTGGAGAGAGAAACAACACAGAGATGACGATTTACGATAAAGAAAATAGACTAGTCCACAAGAAAGAGAAATTACTCCTCTTCCAAAAAGAATATTGGTCCCAATGCGCCAAGGCAAAGCACCTTAAACTATCAGACTTTAACACAACCTATTTCCATAGGGTTGCCTCTGTCAGAAGAAATAGAAAATTCATTCGCAATATCTTGTCCTCGGCTGGCACTGTTATCATGGGGGAAGAAAGTGTACGCTTCGAAATTAAGAAGGACTTTGTTGCTCGATTCTCTAAAGAATCTATTAATATGCAGCTACAAGCAGGTTATCTCCACCTAATCCCGAGCTCAATAACTGAGGAGGAAAACAACTATTTAATTGCACGTACAACCATCTAATGGGGAAATTAAAAAGGCACTTTTTAGCATTGGACAAAATAAATCCTTGGGCTAGATGCAATGACAGTGGAGTTTTATAAAAAAATATGGAGAAACTGTCGGATCTGATATCAATAGAGCTGTAAAAGCTTTCTTTCATAGTGGAAAGCTTCTAAGACAAGTCAATCATACGTTTATATCTCTATTACCTATATGCAGCAACCCGGCGAAAACATTGGACTACAAACCGATCAGTCTGTGTTCCACAATATACAAAATTATATCTAAACATCTTACCGACAAACTTAAATTGGTTATGGATAAACTTATCCACCAATTACAATGAGTTTTTGTATCTCACAAAGCCATTCAGGACAATGTTCTCATTGCCCATGAAATTTTTCATTCTTTCAAAACGAGAAAAGGGAAGGACGATTGGCTTGCTATCAAACTGGACATGGAAAAAGCCTATGATCAGATGGATTGGACTTTCACGAAATCTATTCTTCGAAATTTTGGATTCCATGAGAAATTTATAGCATTGATTATGGAATGCGTGACATCTGTGTCCTTTTCAGTGCTCGTTAACAATGGACCGACGAAGCTATTTACCCCCTATAGAGGTCTGAGATAGGGTTACCCTCTCTCTCCTTTTCTGTTTATTCTTGGTTCGGAGATCCTAGTAAGAAGATTATCTTATGAAGCATCACGCCCAGGGAGTAGTCTTGGTTTTACTTTTGGAAAGAATGGTCCGCGTATTCCATTTCTGGCTTTTGTTGATGACATTATTATTTTTTCCAAAGGTAATATGGCGGCCTGCGAAAAGGTGAGAGACATAATCAAGGAATATTGTCTGATATCGGGGCAGAAGGTAAATTACCACAAATCGACATTTCAAGGAACTTCGGGGATTCCCAGGTCTAGAATTCTTAATATAGAGGGATGTCTTAATATATCCAAACAGGTCAAGCTGGACAAGTACCTTGGATGTCCTGTCATCAGTGGTAAGGTTAACGAAAAAACGTTTGAGGATATAGTAGCCAATACAACGAATCAACTAGCAAAATATAGGGCAGATTCACTATCTCAACAGGAGAGAGCAATCTTGATCAGTTCAAACCTTGCGTCTAAACCCCTCTATGTAATGCAAAGCTTCATGCTACCTTCCAAAATACATCACCATCTTCACTAGATTAATAGATCTTTCTTTTGGAATAAAGGCCTTCAACACAAACCCCTTATTAGCTGGGATAAAATTTGTAGGCAAAATCGGCTGAGGGTTAGGACTCCGAAAAACTAAAAACATGAATGAAACTCTCCGACTAAAACTACTCTGGAAAATACTTGCTGAGGCAGAAAATATTTGGATGCGAATCATCCGGTATAAATATCTGAAATCGACACACATTTTGAGATATGATGCAAAAGGGATGGCATCTTGGCAATGGTCTTACCTTCGAAAATTAATTCCCACTTTTAAAACCGGGCTGGTCTGGTCAGTTGGGAATGGAAAGTCCATTAAATTCTGGCAAGATAATTAGAGTAATATCCCCAATCTCCGAGAAATGTGTAAGCACCCTAATACCATAAATCGAAATGAGACGATAGATAATTACATTAGGGATGGAGCATGGGAAACTAATAAACTTGCTCAAGTCCTTCCGTGTGATATGGCAATCAAAATCGCAAACATTACTCTTCCAATTATGCCTCTTGAGGATAGGCTTTATTGGTGGCCTAACAAAAAAGGGTTGGTTTACGACATCGAGTGCGTATAATCTAATCACAAAAACAAGTAACGAACCAGATGAAGACAATAATTGGATCTGGAGTTTGTATATCCCTCCAAAAATAAACAATTTCCTTTGGAAGCTAAGTCTGAGGGGTCTGCCAACTGTGGCTCGGTTATCCAAACAAGGGGTCTCCATCCCACCATATTGCTCCATGTGTAATCACCATGAAGCAAATGCACTACATATTTTTTTGCGAATGCAAGTTTAACACATTTTATGAGAATCTGGCTTTACCCATCAAGAAACTTCTGAGGGAATCTATCGATAACACTAGAGACATAAAATCGATAGTGAGAATCTTGAATAATAAACTCACAAAACATCAAAAACAGGAATGGCCAACTAGCTGGTGGACTGCGTGGACGAAAAGAAACCAAAGTGTCTTGAGAAATAAAAAGTCCCCAACTCGGGAAGGTTTCAATCATCTGATAAGTTACCATATTAAAACGTGGGAAAAATTAGAAAAATTCTTGTTAGAAAGCAGAGGTGAAAGTTCTGAATCTTCCCCGATAAAACAAAGGAATAAGAACTCAAGGAAGAAATCCAAATGGAGGAGACCGTCCTGTGGAACATTCAAATTAAATTTTGATGGTGCGTCCCCATCTAATCATGATAGCACTGTCAGTTTCATTATAAGAGACTATCTAAGAAGTCCGGTTTGTGTTGGTGCTAAATGTATTGGCAAACAATCGCCGCTTGTGGTGGAAGCCTCTGCACCACGCCTTGGGATCCTTAAACTCGCGAATTGAAATTAGAGAATTTAATTATCGAAGGTGATTCGTTGATCATCATAAACTACCTACAAACTAGAGTCAAATGTCCCTGGGAAATTGAATTACTTATGTCAGACATTTGCTCACTTCTGCCTGGGTTCAACTGTTCAAGGAAGTATCATTTGCTCATATACTTCGTATTGGTATTGCATGGCCGATAGAGTTGCACACCTTAACCTGATTACCAATGACCCAGATATTCTATATAACCAAGGTCTTTTGGACCTTATCCGAAAGGATGCGATCGGATAGCGTCTCTTGATGTCTCCGTATTCTTTCCTGGTCAAAAAAAAAAAGTTTTTTTAAATAAAATAAATGGACGACTTATCAACAAAAGAAGAAAAATTAAAACGGCATCTAGATTTTGCATTAAAAAACTCACAAGATCAACTCTCCCTCAATATTGAATTAATAATAAACAAAATATTTGATAAGCGAAATATCGACATGGGTGGTTTTTTATAAATTTTCATTTTATAGAATTAACAACTTTATGTGGAGAGTCTCCTAAGGGGAAACACCAAAATAAAGGGAATTCGAAAATTGCAGAACAAGGAATTGCAGTTCTATACCCGTGCTATGAACGTATTTAATATTTATATTTATTCAATATATTTAGTTTTTTTTCATTGTATAAAAATCAATATAATATTAGCTTATACCATTAGAATATAAAATATTTTTAAGGAAAAAGTTATCCATAAAATCATATACTAATATTCAAAAAGATTTTCGATCTTCCTTAAAAAAAACTTTTTTTTCGGACAACATCAAACTCAACAGGTTTCAAAACATACTTGTTAAAACAAAATCCATTTACTAATCATTCAAATAATTTTTTTTTTGTTATAAAGTGTGGTGAATATTTAATTTTATTAGTGAAGTATAAGCTTTTGTGAAAAAATATTATATAATTAAAAATAAATATTTTTCATTTATAAAAATCAGTCAAATTAATATAAAAATAATATATTATTATTTATATATTTATTTTTAAATTCTTGCAAGAGAACTTTGTTTAACACTTTAACTTATAATTTAAAGATATTTGTCTTTAATTAATAAATCACATTGGTAAAAAGAAAAATATTACACTAATAAGTAGAACTTCATTTAGTGTAATATTTATTTCAGAACTTCATTTAGCTAATGAACAAATAAGAAGAAAAATAAAAAGAAAAATAAAAAGAATTAATGAAAAAAATAAAAAGAATATTAATTATCTTTTGAAGATGCTGCGAATCATATCACAACCCATGGCACCGCCCCTGGCGCCGTCGCTAAATCTTACAGTAATTCCCAATTATGGTGCATTTATGGGGTCGGGCGCCCCTTAAGCAAGGCCCACTACTTTAGAATCGTGGATCGAGTTAAGCTTTTTTTTTTGTGTGTGAGGTCGAGCTTATAATTAGTTATCTTATATGTGGATTTGAACTATTTTTTTGACGTAATATGTACTAGCTAGATCGATACATAACTACTGAATATATATAAATATATATTTTGCAATAATTCTTTTCTTAATTATATGGTGTGAGATGGTCCAATCAACAAACAATATCATCAAAATTCATAAGACAATAGCTAGATACTCAGCTGAAACGTGACTAATGCCATGTTTATTAAGGGATGTTAGGGATACTAGAAATACTAATATTTTATTCTTCTCTTTCCGCCACATCATCCTACCATCTCATTTACATTTTTCCAACTTTATCAATAGTATCTCTAGCATCTCAAAACCCATCATTTACTATCAATTCAATTTACAAATATACCCCTCTCCAATAATTATTTACATTATCGATTATATTATTATATTCATTTTTTATTATGAAAATATTATTCTTAAGTGAATATTTTTTATAATGTTAATTTAAAATATTATTAAAAACTTTAAAATATTAATTTAAATTATTAAATTATTTATTCTTACTATTTAAAAATAATTAAAATTATTTTTTTCTATATTATTTTACATAATAGCATTCAAAGAAAGAATATTTTTTCAAAATATGATCATGCATACTCGAAATTGATGTCTATGTGTAGAGAAAAATGAATCTAGTATTATGGTAATTTTTTTATTTTATATTTTCAATATCAAAATTTGTATTTTAAATAAATAAAACACAACCACCCAGATTTAATCTCCACCGTTTATTGTCGGCGGCATGTCATCCATCCATAAGAAGAATCTGCAAGCAAATTAGAGGCTGCCATGTGTCCAATTGTGTTAGGCCCTGACACAATTTGGAGGCCAAACTCACCTGCTGCAGCCTGCAGCAGGTGAGTTTGGCCTCCAAACACCACATTTTGTCCAAATCAATTGCAATACAGTGCCGTTTTCATATAGAAATTCTGGAAGAAGAAATTTATGGAACCAACTTGCTCTGACACATGCCCACTTAAATTTCCAAGTATCGATACTGGGATAGTATTGCTCAGTCAACTGTTCCAATATTTTAATAATATAATGGCTAGTATCCGTGTACAGTATTAGACCGATAAACATGGCCTAAGAGTGATGAGGAAAATATAAATATAATTCCTGCTCTCAAGTCTCAACTATGCTAACTTACAACTCACCTGATAACGTGACTAAGAGTGATGAGGAACTATTTAGGGAAGTTGACAATGTAGTGGACATATATATTGATCTTTCTAGGTCGCACAACAACTATTCTCTACCCTACCATAGATATATAACTATAGGTTCTAATCCAAAAGAATGTTCTAGGATGAATTGCTATCATGCATAGCCTATCCCACTCGCTTTCTGTTTTTTAAATAAGAAAAATTAAAATATTATAGAGTACAATCTTCGTAACTTCCCACGTTATAATAGTATATCAATCATCAATATTATATACTAAAGGAGAATTCTTTAATCCTACGTCTCGCATTCTCTTTAATTCTTTCAATGCTAACAAATAATTGGGAAAAAAAATTAATTTAATTAATCATTATAAAATCAGATAGGTTAAACTTTCTAATGTGCATGTTTTTTGTCATATTTTATTAAGTCTTTTGTGTCAAATTGAGTCTTTTTCTTCATTTTTGTGTTGGGTTTAGTGTCGTTTGAGTAGGTTTTCGTATTTCATGAGATATGGAGGTCTACACGAGCTTTTGTTATGTTTTACAGGTTTTTGAAACTATTTTGAAGCTATTTTAGAGCATGATCATCGAGGAGGAGTGGAAGGAATCAAGAAGAGTGCACAAGAAAAAATGGAGGTGAAACGAGCAAGAACGAAGGCAAAAAGGGGCTAAATCGAGCACTAAATCGAGCCCAAAAAGAGAGAAACCAAGCCCAGACCGAACGGAACAAACAAAAAGAGAAAAAGAGTCATATTAAGGAGCGTACCGACCCGAGTAGCTCGGTACTCGGTACCGACCCGAACACTAAATTTTTGCTCCATATAATTATCATTCAATTCTCACAAACTTGATTTTGTTCTTAATTTTTAGGTGTTTTTGGTTACATTTTTGCACCTTTTAATTCACCGTTTCATAGCTTTTGTTGATTGTGCTCTTTATAAGCGACTTTAGTTGATTGTCCTCCTTATCACGGAATCACGATGTGTGACTACTAGATCATTATTCTTCACGTGTATGATTATTTATTGCATTACGTTCATAATTTTAATTATTTATTCCAATTACTTTGTCTACCAATATTGCTTTTATTTACATATTAGGCTTAAAGGGAAGATATATGGACCGTAGTGACAGCTGCCCTCGATCCGGGCTTGACTCCATTGTTGACTGATGCAGTAACAAAGGAGAGTGAAGATGGGAGGTGCAGGTTGAGAAGGTTTTAGGTAGGAACAAAAGAGGGGCGAGACGGAGAGGATAGAAAACGAGACAGAGAAAGCCATTAAAGGGCGAATTTGAGAGATTGAGGGGATACAGATCAGACAGACGCGCATAAGAAGGAGGAGATGTGAGAGAGATCCAAAATGTGAATTGTGAATAGTGACGGTTGTTAAGGTGATGGGTAGATTGAGAAAATTTGCGCCGAATGCGCAAATTTTTTGCCAAATTAGACAAGTATACACGTTTTGGTAAAAATTACAAAACTATACAAATTTAATTTTAACCCTAATCAGATTCAATCCACCCCCAATCTCATATCTAAAAATCCTCTTCTCCTCGCTCTCGCTCCTCCTCCTCAGTTTCCATGGATGCGCTTCCTCATTCGTTTGCAGATTTCCTCCTCCTCCGTTTTGGACTGACGACGCCGGATCTGAGGCGGATCTTTGTTGACTCCGTTCATCGCCATCCTCGAGGCGCACCAGATCCGATCTTGTATCTTCGTCGGCCACTCTGTTTCTTCCATCGTCGGCGCCCTCGCTTCCATTGCCCGCCCCGATCTCTTCTCCAAGCTCGTCATGGTCTCCGCTCCTTCAAATCTCGTTTCATATTCACCGTCTTTCTCCTTTATGTGAAGTAAGTAATTTCGAAGCAGCATCTGCGTTCTCGGTTGTGGTGGATTTTGGTCCTCCTTCTTTTCTGATTTAATTAAGCATCGGTGAAGACGACGCCCTAGAAGATCGAGTAGCAGATGGATCTGAGCGCCCGGCGACCAAGACGATGCCACACTCCGGTGCCCGACGAGGAGCGAGCGCTCTTGATTTCGCAAGGCTGACAGATTCGCAATTGACGAATGGTCTCTATCACCGCCTACCAAGGAGTGAGCGGCGGCGTCTGCGTCTCCGTCAGCGCTGACATCATCGTAGATCTGGTGGGCCGTTGATGAGCCGGAGGAGATGGTGACTGGATCTGGTGGCTCGATTTGTCGATTGCAAGCGCTTGCAGTGAAGAGCGGCGGAGGAGATGTTTGAGCGCCTGCCTCCTCGCTTCAATCGTAGCTGCTTAGGCGGCGGCGATTTTGTCTTTCTACCTTGCGGCGGCGGCGCCTGCCTCCTCTTCCACCAATGCTGACAGCATATTGAAGGTACTGCTCGCAATCGGAGTTACATAGAGATGGAGGACACCGAAGAGGTAGCTATGGTAACGCCGGGAGACTTGCTGGGAAGGGCGTCGGAGCTCCGAGCAGGTAAAGTAACCAGGTAATCTCTCGCTAATACTCCGTTTCTGATTTTGTGGTCAGTGGAATTCGTGTCAGATTTGGTCCTCTTGGCTTGTGATGGCAAACAAACCTCAGATTTGCTTCTGAATCCTATTTCTGTGCGATTAGTGTTTGTACTAAATTGGTGGTTCATTTTTTGATCCAATTTTCCATGTAATTTAATTTGATTGGCCATGTTGTCTTCCTTCTTTGATCTTGAAGTGTAACCTATCTTACTGCACCGATAATATTCCATGAGTTTATTGTTGCTTGCTGAATTGCTGATCCCCAAAAGCTTCATAGTTAATTGCTCAGTTCCATTTTGATTTGCTTAGGCTACATTTATATTAATTCTTTATTGCTTAAATGTGATTCTAATGGGGTGTTCCATTTTGATTTGCTACTACTGTCATGGAGGGAGATGGTGCCACCACCTGAGTATCAGCAATTATATTTTATTTACTATATCTTAATCAAAAGATGAAGCACCACATGAGTATTTTTATATGCTACTACTGTCATGGAGGTTTATTTGGTCTTCAATAACCCTACTGTTGGAATTGAAGATACGATGGTGGTAATAGGATTGAGTTATTTTTTATTGTTGACATCGTTTTTAGTTTGATATTATATATGTAGGTATATATGTATGCTTGGATCCTTAAAAATTGAGTTCTTTTTTAGTGCTGACATCGTTTTTATGCGTATTTTTTAGTGCTGACATTGTTTTTAGTTGGTTATTATATATGTAGGTATATATTTGACTCCTTAAAAATTGGTTTATTTTTTAGTGCTGACGTCGTTTTAATGACTATTTTTTAGTGCTGACATCGTTTTTAATTTGATATTATATATGTAAGTATATATGTATACTTGAGTCCTTAAAATTGGTTTATTTCTTAGCGCTGACATCGTTTTATACGTATTTTTTAGTGCTGACATGGTTTTTATACATATTTTTATGTAGGTATATATTTGCTGACATCGTTTTTGCAATATAAGAGATGGATGAGGAAAGAGGTCAGCATCGTCGGCATCGAAAAATTCTTTGTTTTAATTGTTTACCGTTATTCTATGTTTCTCACTACAAAAATAAAATAAAATATTCGTTTTTTTTTTGTAGAACATTCCTCTATCTCTTTGTTCTCACCCTTTTATATTTTATATAAAAAATTTAATGTTATTTGATTTGTGAAATCCAAATAATTGGTATTGACTTAATACGTCAAATATATTGATCTTCGATGTCATCACCGTCGGCGTCAGCATCCTCGTAGAGGGCGTCAGCAATGCTGACGTCAGCATTTTCGACGTCATCATCGGCGGCGTCAGCATCCTCGTAGACGGCGTCAGCATTCCCGACGTCGGTGTCAGCATCGTTCAAACGGTGTCATCATCATCGACTTTCTCCGCGTCAGCGGTGTCGGGGTCTGCGGTGTCAGCAATGCGGACGTCAACATTCTCGACGACGGCGTCAGCACCGACGTGCGGGAGAAAAGAAAAAAAAAGTTTGCGTCAGCATCCCTGTAAACGGCGTCATCAATGCTGACGTCAACATTCCCGACGTCGGCGTCAGCATTGACGCGGAAAAAAAAAACTTCCTTGTAAACGACGTCAGCATTGCTGACGTCAACATTTCCGACGATGACGTCAGCCCTGACGCGCGTGGGGAAAAAAAAAAACTGGGATGACGTCAGCACTGGCGCGGAGGGGGGGCATACGGGGGAAGGGGGGCACGCAAGAGGGGCAAATTGGGATGTATAGTTTGCTAAATTTTCCCCAACTTTGTATAGTTCCCTAATTTGTACCTCCTCAATTAGGGTTACAATAAATTATGAGGAAATCATAAAATCAATCCGTTATTTCTAGATTGTATGAATCCTAGCTACCACAACAAATAGCGAAATTTGACTCAATAAATTCTATTTAAATTAAAAATGATATATAAATTGTGATACTCATCTCAATATGTTCTAAACAATATTCGTTCTTAACTCAGAAATCCAAATTTTATAAAAGCATTATACATATACAAATCAAAGTACTTATTATTAATTTATAAGATTTTAATAAATTCCAAGTTTTAAATAAACACCAATAAATATGATAAATAGCTCAATGGAAGTACATTTCTAATAAAGCTTAAACTTTTACACCTTTACTTATCTCAATTTTATAATTATTTCATTGATCATTCAATTCGATGTATGCAATACAAATAAAATATTTAGTTTTGCCACCTCGGTTACTACCTCTAAGGTTTCTTTTCACTTATGAATAAATCAAAGGAAAAATTTGGTGGAATATCCTTTTAGAAAAACCAATTAAGTAAATGTCCATATTTAAAGGGATATTAAGGAAGTGTCCACAATTTTAATATAATCCCAACTCTACCCTTACTATTAAAATACCCAACTCTACCCCTACAATTTTAAGGAAGCGTCCGACCTCCATTCTTTCTCTGTCTTTCTCCTTCTCAACAGCCCAGGCGATGCTCCATCGACAGTCCCGACCCGTGTTGCCTTGCTCCGTCTCCGGCCGCACTCGTCACCGCCAGACTCACCATTTGTCGTCGTCGGCCGCACTCGTTGCTGCCAGTCACCGCCGGACTCACCATTTGTCGTCGCCGCTCTTTCCCGCAGCTTGTTCTTCCCACTGCTCGTTCCTTCACCGGTGTTGCTCCTACTGGTGTCGCCGCTACTGGTAAGCTTCCTTTTCTCCTTCCCATCGTTCTCAATCTATTCCCCCCTTTTTGGTTCACTTCCTCTTTTGATTTGAGAAATTTTGTTGCTAGCCCTAAATTCGATTGGGATTGCTTATGCCCTAAATTCGATTCGATTGGAATTTCGTTTTTAGTGTGTTAGCCCTAAATTCGATTGGGATTGCTTATGCCCTAAATTCGATTCGATTCGATTGGAATTTCGTTTTTAGTGTGTTAGCCCTAAATTCGATTAGGATTGTTATCCCTAAATTCGATCGGGATTTTGATTGGGATTTCTTATGCTTCGAAATAGATGTTTAATACCTTCTATCATGATTCAGGTTAGGGTTCTACTTAGGGTTGTGCATAACCGGGTATCCGACACGACACGACACGGTATGTCGGATACATGAAACCGATAACACGGAAAATGCCGATCCGAACACGACACGATAAGTACCGTGTATCTGACATGAAAACACGAAACGGTTTCGTGTCGGATACCCGTGTAACCCGACACGATCCGTTTATAAAAAGTTAAAACCCCATTTTTTTCTTATTCCCTCTAAATGCAGTAGGTGACTTTTCAATTTGATTATTTCAGACTACATATTACTCACTCCATTAAATTACACTATTACATACACTATTACAGAAGCTTAAAAGTAATTATAAATGCAGTAGGTGAATAACAATGCAACCCAATCGAACCAACAATAACCCCCGAAAATAACTAAAACGATCAACCAATTTGAATCATTCAATCACCAATTCGAATCATTCAACCTTTGCAACTCGAACCATTGATTGAAAACAAAAACGAGCAGCTACACGAAAGTTACCGATCTGAAGCAAGTCAACCACGCCGGATCTGAAGTCTGGACAAGGGGAGAGGGTGAGCGAGGCCGAGGCCGAGCATCGAGCGACACTGGATCTGAATTCTGAAGTCTGAACAAGGGGAGAGAGTGAGTGAGGCCGACGGTGAGACTCGAGCGAGACTGAGGAGCGGCCGAATCTGATGTCTGAACAATGGGAGAGGGCGAGCGAGGCCAGATCTGAAGTCTGAGTGAGGGGAGAGAGCGAGCGAGGCCGAGGGCGAGGGCGAGCGAGACTGAAGAGAGGCGAGAGGACTCGAGAGTGTACGAAAATGAAGAAGAAAGGTAGCCTAGAGAGGGCTAGGTTTGGCGGAGAGAGAGAGCCAGAAATGAAAGGAGGAGATGCGAGTTGGAGCTGGCGGCGATTTTGTGCCTCTGCGAGATTGAGATGGGGAAATGAAAGAAGAAGATGCGGCCTATCCCTAGTAGACACGGGGAAAAAAATAAAATTAAAATGTAGAGTCCGGGATTCGAACTCGGGACGCCCAATACCCAGCCGCGAGCAGCAAAACGCCCAATCAACTGGGCAACCTGATTTATTTGGTACCTTTAGACATTTATTTTATATGTATCATCACATAATACTAATATTTAAAATAAAAAATTATTGTGTCGTGTCGGATACCCGATAAGGGAAATATGCCGATCCGAACACGACACGATTATTGTTGTGTTTTACCGTTTCGTGTCATAATCGTGTTGTATCTATATCGTTTCGTGTTTTTTTGTATCGTTTTGTTGCGGTTTCGTGTCGTGTCAACCGTGTCGTATTTTTTTGCACATCCCTAGTTCTACTGGCTTGGAGGCAAGAAATTGTACCCAAAAGTTGTCATAACACTGCATAATGTATCAATAGAAACAACAGATTTGCATATCTTCTTACATGCTCTTACAAGCTAGAGTTAAACGTCCTCTATCATGATTCATGATGCAAACCAAGTTCCTCAAGCTAAGAATTAGAAGTACCGACGTGTTTGTACAAACATGGTTTTTGTGAGTACATTGATCTGATGATAATTTGTTTATGTTATTTTTTTAGGGTTTGTGTGTTTCTATCTACTTCAAATGAATAATCTAGGTTTGTGTTCTTATTGATGAATCTAATTCGTTCTTACTTTATAGGTTGTTCAATTTCAAGTGTTTATCCTTGCTTGTTTGTTTTGGTGACAATTGTTTGTTTGGTGACAATTAGTATTTAGCTTGATTTTATATCATCAATTTAATTGAGACTATCAGGGGTTTGCTTTATTGTTTGGTGACAAATGTAATTTATGTTGTTATTTTGTTGTCTTTTTTAGATTGGTGACAATTGGTAGAGTTATAGATTCTGTTTTGGTGACAAATGTAATTTATGTTTTTATTTTGTTGTTTTTTTAGATTGGTGACAATTGATAGAGTTATATATTCTGTTTTGGTGACAATTGGTAGAGTTATATATTCTATTTTGGTGAAAAATGGAATTTATTTTGTTATTTTGTTGTTTTTTTTAGATTGGTGACAATTGGTAGGGTTATATATTCTGTTTCGGTGACAAATGGAATTTATGTTGTTATTTTGTTTTTTTTTTTAGATTGGTGTGACAATTGGTAGAGTTATATATTCCGTTTTGGTGACACATGGAATTTATGTTGTTATTTTTAGATTGTTGACAATTGGTATAGTTATATATTCTGTTTTGGTGACAAAGGAATTTATGTTGTTATTTTGTTGTTTTTTTTTAGATTGGTAACAATTGGTAGAGTTATATATTCTGTTTTGGTGACAAATGTAATTTATGTTTTTATTTTGTTGTGTTTTTAGATTGGTGAGTATGAATGTCTCTATTGTTTTTTGAGAGGATGGCTATAGAGGGTCTTGTTATTTTGGATGTTAAGTATGAATGTCTCAATTGTTCCCCTTTGTTTTGATATTTTTGCAAGTTGATGTAGTCTGACAATTAAGTATTACAAAGTTAAACTTTACATCAAATTTCATATACTTAGGGTTATTATTGTAACAAAAATGCGTTAATATTAGATGAAAAATGCGATGCCATTATAGTATTGTACATCAAATTATTCGTTTGCTCAAGTTTAGCCCCTCTAGGGTCTATGCTCCCCTAGTTCTAGGGTTTCGGTTTCGTAACAAAAATGCGTTAATATTAGATTACAAATCTGATAACATTGGTACTGTACACACATTTTAGGGTTTAGGGTTTAGGGTTTAGGGCCTTGGCCCTAAACCCTAAAGACTAAACCCTAAATCCTAAACTATATTGTACATCAAATTTTCGTCTGCTCAGGTTTAGTCCCTCTTGGGTCTATGATCCCCTTGTTCTAGGGTTTCAGTTTTGTAACAAAAATGTGCTAATATTAGATGACAAATGTGATAACATTAGCATTGTAAACATTTTAGTTTCATGAAATTGCTTTGTAGTTGGTGACAATTGGTTGGTGACACTGTTTTGTCGTTGGTGACAATTAATTTCTAGAAATAGGTGGTTGACACTAGATTGGTGACAAAGTTTTGTAATTGGTGACAGTAGATTATTGAGCAAAATTAAGTTTGATGAAAATAGGTTGGTTACACTATTTTAATGTTGGTGTCAATAGATTATTGAAAAGAGGTTGGTGACAATGTTGTTTATAAGTTGGTGACAATACGGTTGATTAAACAATATGAAAACAATGTTCTGTAGTTGGTGACAATGTCTTGGTGATGTATAATGTTATGGTGACAATTTTTTTAAGGTTACACTATCATGGTGACAATATATTGTCATCAACCTCGTCATTAATAGTTGTCATCATCAATTGTCATCAGGAAAATCATCTATTAGCAGAAAACCCCATTTGTCACCGAGGAAAAGTGTTACTGGCAACTGTCACTGGAAGAAAATCAACTGTCACCCTTTTTTTTTGTCACCAACAATTATCACAAGAAAAAAAGATAATCAATTGTCACTAGAAAAGATTTTCCCCTAACTGTCACCGGAAAAAATAAAATGTCACAAAAAATCAATTGTCACCAAAATAATTTTCACAATTAACTTTCACCAGAAAAATATACTCAACTGTCACCAAATGCATGCGTTGACCGAAATGGTCAATGTTGACTAGTCAATGTTAAAATTAAAAATGGTCAAATGGGAAGGAGGAAGGGTTATGGATGGAAAAGGAGGGGTATTTTTGGAAAAAATAGATATTTTCTTAATTGTGTAAAAAAAAGTGTATATTTACTTGATTTTGACATAAAAAATATATATTCACCAAATTTAACCATAAAAGAATGAAGAAACAATACAATGTGAAATATTGGGTGTATACATACAATTACAACCACATATATATATTATAATGTGTCATCAACTAAAAAAAATGACATTAATGTAAGCAATGTAATATGAAATCAATGAAATTAATAAAAGGAGGAATCAATACAAGAATAAAAAAAAGTGGCATCTTCCCAATCTACCCAATTCGTCCTTAGTATTAAAATGAGCATATTATAATGTTAAACCAAAGAGTGTCCTCTAAATCTCTAAGTTTCGCATTTAACCAAGGTAGGGCCATCACCATCTTCTGCACTCAGATTTCCCTCCTTTTTTGTTTATGTCATAGACACTCCTTTTGTATCATGTCAAGGTGCTTCATTCACATTCAAAGCCTCCCTTGTTGCCTTTCTTTTAAGGGAAAAAGCAGTTCTTCCATGTAGTACAACCAGGCCCCATGCTGCAATCTTATAGCACCAAAAAAAAGGGAAAATGCAGTTGTTTCCTAGTGTGAGAAGACTTGAACCAAGGTAAAGAGCAAGTAGGCCAAACATGAGAGCAAACACATGATTAAGGATGGCAAGACAGCGGAGCACACATACAGTACAAAAAACAGAACATCATCAACAAATCATGCCTTTGATTAAGCTATTATCTGGCTTTGAAGTAAAGAGCTTTAAATCTAGAAACCAAACTATACTATACTTGTATTTAGCCCAACTTAAGAAGCATTCCCTCATGGGTAGATAAATTTCATAACATGGACGCTAATTTGCTAGAAACCTAGGTGATCATTTCTCAAAAACCATAAATTAGACGGATCAAATATGAAAGAGAAGGGATTTCCATGGTAGTTTAAAGAGACCTTAAACAGCTAAAAGAATTTAGAGTAGAAGCTAAAGAGCTTGAATCTTCATAATGTAACCAATATCTTAACACAAATTTTCTTTTTCCATGAAGGGTAAAGTTGCCAAGTCATCATAGATCATAACTACATTCTGCATCAACTATGCAACTGTGCAAGTATTTCCTGATGCAACTGTGCAAGCATTTGCATACTCAAAATATAGCAACAAGTTTATCACCTACCAGAAAATGCTCTAACAAGACAACTTCGACTCAATGGAATCCGGCGCCTATTGTACTTCAATTTGAAAAGATTATCTTCTCCTCAAAAGAAAACTTCGCCTCAATGTGATTGTAGATAAAAATAGAAGAAATGAAACACACATGCAATGGAATCCAGCGCCTTTGTTGCTTCAATTCCAAACATAGGATGATCAGGCTCATCTCTATGTACTCTAGAAGGTGCAGCTGCTGTAGCTTTGACACCTAGAAGAGCATAAACATCCTATCTAGTACATAGAAACATACTGAAGTCTTCAAATAGCATGTTTGACACCTTGATGAAGTCTTTGTGGTACATTACTATGTTTTCTTTCATTTGGAAGCATATCAGAACCATATCATTTTTAATCTATAATATATCTAGATACAACATCAATGGATACAGCGAGGAACAAGAATAGGGGTGTGCAGAAAAACCCGACACGACTGATACGATACGAAAATACGGTGATACGACATGAAAAAACATGAAACCGAAAAGACACGATACGATAATGACACGAACCGATAAAACACGACATTAAACGGTTCGTGTTCGGATCGGGCATATCCCCTTATCGGATACCCGACACGAACCATTTAATTTTTTTTTTATTTTAGGTACGGTCATAATATGGAACATGTAAATAAAGTTTCCAGTAAATACATGTTGCTCTACTGGCGTAGATGGTAAGAGAGCGTGACTTTGCTTTCATAGTCCTCCGTCCCCCAGGTTCAAATCCCACTTTTACCGATTTCTCTTCAATTTTTTTTAAAAAATAAAATTAATTAAAACCAATTAAAGTCTAAACCCTAGCCTCCACAAATTAAAAGCCACCGGTTCCTCATCTTCAGTTTCTACTTTTTCTCAGATCTGAAGAGCGGCCTCCATCTTCACTTCTCTCTCTCTCAATCGCAGATCCGAAGAGCGGCCTCCATCTTCAGTTCTCCTCTTTCTCTCTCTCTCAAACGCATCTCCGAATCGCTCTTCAGATACGACTGTAAGGGTCATCCATCTTCACTTATCCTCCTCCTCTCTCTCAAACTCAAGTCGATCTGTATTCTTCAAATCTTACAAGAGCTCTTCATATCCGATCGATATCTTTCGGTGTTTCTCCATGAAGGCTTGATGGCTTGTAGTTCTTCCTGACAACTTGTAATTTCGGTTCATATTTCTCTCTTCAGATTGAGTTGATTCCTTTGAATTGTCGAAAGAAAGTACTGAAAGGGTTAAGCGGGTCATGGCGGGTACCCGACACAAATAAAGGAATCCGTTTCATGTATTCGTGTCGGGTACCCGCAAGTTAGTGGTTCGTGTTCGGATCGATGATTTGGGGGTTAATGGTTTCGGGTATCTGACACGGATATCCGTGTCGTGTCGGTGTTGATAGGAGGAAATCGAGAATGCAAATATAAAATATAACTTAAGTAAAGCAAACCAGATTCCGTCCCTTGCAAATAATTACAAGACTTCCTCCCGATGCAGCAGTGGGAAGTCAGGATCGATCCACGAGAAAGCGTGTCAGCGGATCCTAGGTAGCGGTGGAATCTCACAGAAGTCGACAACAGGGGTCCCAGATCTTGAGTACAGCAACTCGACAGAAGATCGGACAGTCGAGCACAGCGCAGCAGCAAGCACAGGCTCTAGGCAAAAGCTACTCGATCTCGACAAAGGGCTACTCGAGATCGAGTAAAGTCCTCGTTGACGTCGGCTTGTCTTGGTTGAGTACCTGCACACAGAAGCTACAGCGACCTGGGTCGAAAATCAGTAGTCGAGATCGAGTTGTGCTATTCGATCTCGAGGAAGACAGAGAATAAAAACGAAAGAAAATACATGCAAAGGCTTTGGGATTTTGAACTAAACTGTATAAAAAGGACTTCCAAGATTGGGTTTTGCAACAACGATAACCAAGAATGCATAAGGCAGAATAAAACAGATAATCATGTGAATCGCATCAAAGGACTAAGCTTTCGCCTTTTCCAACAATTAGACAACTCTTTCAAGAAACCCTAATTGTCTCTACTGATTTTATGTTTACAATCCAAGTTGTTAGCATGGACCTCCTTTAGATGGGTAATAAACACATAACAAGTAGTAGATGCTCAAAACATGATAAAAGTCGGATCTTTACCTCAAACGCGCATGGCTATCGTCGGGCTCGCCCCAACCCTAGAAGTGGGTGGACTACTCGCGCTTCATCATAATTAAAGACATCAATAATAAAAGGAAATAAACTTGCATTAATAAAATAAAATAGAGCTTAAAACCAAAGGAAGCCAATTCTGCTCTCGCTTCACCAACTCCTCTTGGCCACTCACTCTCTCTTTCTCTATACTACTTCTCCTACTGAAATTGAATGATTAAAACTCAGCCTCATGGGCTTTATTTATAGGCTTCTAAAACTTGCTACTCAAGGATAGAAATCTTTATCTATATCTAAAACTATATCTAAAAGGCTTAATGATAAATAAAAGCAACAACATAATTAAATCTAAATAAGGGAAATATATCTAAAAGTCTTAAGTGGATAAATCTCTTCTTCCATGATGTATCTTGATAGATCGGATAGAACTATGCAACCTTCGGCCCCAAGGAATCCCAATCCGAGTAGGATAGATCAAAACGCGTTACGCGGCTTCTAGAGGCTTCCTCGATCTCGAGTAAGGCTACTCGATCTCGAGTAGACATGTCGTCGACTGGGCTGGCTCGGCGTCTCGGCTAGCTGGTGCTCGACAGGCTCGGATAGGGCTCCTGGTTGTCGTTGATCTCGAGTACCCTTACTCGATATCGAGTTGGGTGGCTCATCGACTTGGTCGGCTTGGTGTATCGGGTAGCCTCTTGTCGACATGCTCGGACACAGGCTCACAGTGTTCATCGATCTCGAGGAACACTCCTCGATCTCGAGTTGGGTGTCCGGGCATGGTCGGGTAGTCTCTCAGCAACTCCGGGTAATTTCTTCTTAGATCCGGATAATCCCTTCTTGGCTCCGGGTTGGCTCGTCTTTCGCTCCTCGACATGTGCTCTTCGTCTAGGGTGTGTCTAGGCGTGATTTATAGAGATCGACTAAGGCTTGTCGATGTCGAGTGACTTTGAGCTCCGGTTCTCGCTTCTTGATTTTCTCCCGAAATGGTTCCATATTCTGCAATATTAAACAGAAACTTATGTAGATCTCCATTTTTGACAAATACGCATATACTACATAAATCCGACATATTCCCAACCCGAAATATGCAAAATGTAAAGAATATGGAACTAAAATATGCATAAAGACATGGCTACTTTGGAGACATCAAATCACCCCATACTTAGACTTGCTTGTCCTCAAGCAATAACCAAACAATAACCAAGACCTACAACACATCCTTCAAGTCTTCGCCTTTGTCAAAAGCAACATCTCAAGTAGAAGCAATGTAAGACAAGTGAATTTAACGTCATCACACATATATGAGCGATCCATAAGCATAGGCAATATAAATCCAACCTCACAGGAATAATGTGTTTACACTCAGCTCTCAATGTGTTTAGGCTGTGTAGATCATCTCTCAACTCAATTCCCTATACAATATCATAAACATTGCAATTTAAATATAAATCCACTTCGCAACCAATTATGAAAATGCAACGAGAATTATCAGGAGGACTTCGCTCAATAGAAGTCTTCAAAGAAGATTCCATTCGGCGGGGTTGTAATGGGGCTTGGTAAGAAATATAAGGGTATGGAATTATTTGGCCATGTGGTGTTTAATAAAATTCGGGAATCAAGACTCCTAAATCTCCAACACAACTCAACCAAACCATAACTCTCAATCATATGCATCAACCAAACTCTTCCATTTTTCTCAATGAAGTATGTAACCTTTCAAACTTCCTTAACCTCTCCAAAGTATGTATCTTGCGAAATAATGAAAGAAATAAGGTAAATTTGGCTCATGCACTTTATATATACTTTTTTCTCTCTCTTTTTTTTTTTTGAAAACGAAAATAAATAAAATAATACTAGTGCATTTATAGGGTGAGCCAAAAATCCTTTTACATAATATGCATAGCAAGATAAAAATTTAAAACCAACCCATATCTCAATAATTTTAACAATCCTTCTTACTTGAAATGCAACATAAGCTCATTCTTTCCACAGACCATTCTTTCAACCAATTCTAAGTCTTAATTCCCAAATGGGGGTCAGGCTCAATTTGGCTAAGGATAATTTTGTGGAGTTTACAATAAAAGTCTCAGGCTAATGTTCTGGCTTCAAGTAGGGATAATGCAGGGTAGGTAAAGAGAGGATAAAATTGGCTTAAAAGGTGCCTCCATCATTTAATTCTTATTAACATAAACATATAAATGCATTGGCTTTGAATAACTATCACAACATTTAGAGATGCATAGGAAGAGTAAATACACTCAAGAAAGCAGAGGGATTTTTTATGTTCTCCCTATAAGGCCAAAATTCTCACTAGGACAATTTTTTGTTGGATTTTAACCTTTAGCTTAGGATCATATGTGCTCAATTTCATCACAAGTTCACAATCCACATAAAAACCATTTTCGAGGACTTAGGCTAAACCTTCCAAACATGCCATAGGATTTATATGATCAAGTCAATCATTATTTATCATCATAGGACATCTAAGTTAGGGTATAAAAAATTAAAATAATGCAAAAATTTAAACATGAATTATTATTTTTTTTGACATTTTCTATATATTTTTTTTTCTTTTTATTTTTTTCTTATGCAACTAAAAACAAGACTAAAGTATGGAAAAGACTAAAATGCATAAAATTTAAACATGAATGCATAACATAAAAATTAAAATTTCACCATGTAAAACCAAAAAGCAAGACTAAAACATATAATAATGATAATGAGCCTTTCCCCCACCCCATACTTAAAATATACAGTGTCCCCACTGTATAAAAATTAAATAACAACAAGAGTAAAGGAAGGAACTCACAGGATAACATATCGAGGAGGGCGAATCAGTGCAGGTCGAGGAAATAGGCTTGTCGATCTCGAGTACAAGGTACTCGATCTCGAGGAGCTTCGTCTGCGTCCAGTGGTTTCTGAAGTCGGGGAGCTTCTGGTGGCTTAGTCGATATCGAGTTGGCCTACTCGACATCGACGAGTTTCTGGGCTGCTCCTCCTTGTCGTCGTCGACTTGGCCTTCGTCGATTCTGACTGTTTTTCAGGGACTTCTTCTTTCCACTTTTCACGATCTTTATATGCTTGCCGATCTAAAAGTGTTAGATTGCTTCACAAAAACAAGACTATCCACATGAAGTATTCTAAAAGACATAAAACCAAAACCAAAAACCAAAAAATAAAAAAGTTAAAAGTCCCAAAATCCATAAAGTTTATATACATGCTCTAGATTTTAGAGTCGCTAGGCCGACTTCTCCGTTTGTGCTCAAGGACCATTTGTGTGGGGCCCGCTCATGCTTGGCCCTTCTCCTGGATCATCTAGGTCCTGATGGTAGTATGCAAGCTCAGCTGACAGGGGGTTGCTTGCATCATCTCCCTTCTCTTTCTTCTTCTTCCTTCCAGCTCTTAGCTTTCGCAGATTCTCTCACCACGGGGCCTTACCTCCCCTTAAATTATTGAAAACTTTCTTTATGGACTGAGGGGGAGTAGAATTCATACCTGAACTTACCTTTTCGGACCCAAAACAGAAATCTTTGGGCTTGGGGCTAGTCGATGTCGAGTACTGTTGGTCGACCTCGAGTACAGGGACCGCATACTTAGGTTCTTGGCAAGTCAGTGGCTTAACAGAGGAAGTCGACATCGACAGAGGCTTGTTGAGATCGAGTAGAACCCTTGTCGAGATCGAGTTGCTCATGTCGACCTCGAGTACAGTGCTGGCGCTTTCCTCCGCTGTTTGCTTGGCCCCGTGGTTGCTGATGCTTTTCACCTCCAGCCATGAAATTTCCTCCTTTGCAGGGCCAAAAGAGAAATCTAAAACCTCATCGCCTATGGTGAAGGTGAGCGAGCGATTCTTAACACTAATTCTGGCATCTGCAGTTGCTAAGAATGGTCTACCAAGAATAATAGGGCTAGTAGGATCTTCAGCATAGTCTATGATAAGGAAATCTGCTAGAACAAAGAATTTACCAACCTGGACGGGGACATTCTCAACTATACCTGTAGGGATGACCACTGTATTGTTTGCCATGTATAGTTTGGCATCCACAGGCTCTATGCATCCTATCTTTACCTTCCACCAGATTGATAGAGGCATGATACTTACACTTGCTCCTAAATCACACAGAGACTCATATTTATATTGTCCAAAACCCACAGTAACAGAAAACTTACCAGGGTCAGGTCTCTTTTCAGGGAAGTGGAGTACTTTGCATTCGCCTGCGATCTCTGAGATGGATGGCTTCTTACTCAGGATTTCCTTCAGAAATTTGACATATCCAGGCATCTCTTGCAGGGCTTCTGTACAAGGAATAGAGACATTCAGTTCTTGCAACATATTAACAAATCTGGTAAACCTACCTGCAGTGGGATCTTTCTGTGCTTTGGAAGGGAAAGGCAATGGCTTTTTCTGCTTCGGAGCCGGATCAGACGTCGGAGGTGTTGCAGAGTCGTCGACGTCGGCTTGCTGTTCCTCGATCTCGACCAGAGGCTTCTCGAGATCGAGTTGGGTGGTCGACCTGGAGTTGCTGGGCTGCGCAGTGGAGTTCGAGCTAGGTTTCTGGGCTTGGTCGAGCAGGTTTTTGTCGAGATCGAGTAGTGGCTCCTCGACATCGAGTTGCTTCTGTTCTCCTTCGAGTTGCTGCTCTGCCTTGTCTTGATATTTCCCGACATCTGGCTCGTGTAATTGATGCCCACTTCTGAGTTTGATAGCTGCGACCTGTCCGGTCTTCCCCTTAGGATTTGGTTCTGTTTGCCCAGGGAATTGTCCGGATGGTCTTGGGATCTGAGAAGCTATTTGACCCATCTGAGTCTCTATGCCTCTTTTCCAGATCTCTAGCTCTCCGAATTTTGTGTTGAAATTCTGGAGCTGATTGTTGATGGTGTTTGTAGCCTGCAAGTTTTGTGCATGATTTCGGCGCATCTCATCAAGGATTAGTTGTAGATCGTCCTTCTTTTGATCCCTTTCTGGATGTCCTGGAGCTCTGTAGGGTGGGGGGTTCCTAGAAGGACCTTGGTTCCACTGCCGTTGATAGAACCTTTGATCTCCCATGTAGCGATTGGGACCCCCAGCGTAGGCCACCTCTTCATGTGTCTCTGCCAATCTGACTTGCTCAGTGTGTGATCACTCAGTAGTGGTATGCCTCTGTGATCCGCATTCAATGCAAGGCTGATTGACAGATAGATCCTTGACTTGCTTGAGGAGCTTGCGATTCTGGTCTCTGTAGAACTGCTCCCTGACATCTAGGTCAATCTCCTTTGCTGGCTCATAGAGTGGCATAGATGGTGCTGGCCTGGCATAGGAGCTCTCCTCATAGTTTGCAGTAGACCCATATTTGTTGTCATAATTGGTGAGCTTGTCTAGCACACCCCATGCGTCAACTGGCGGCATCGTCAGATACTCATAGCGAGTATACTGGTTGATTCTGTCCTTGGTGACTTGATCAAGATAGTTGAAGAAGATCTCCTGAATGACGTAGGGTGGTTGTCCATGAGTAGGGCAAGATCGCAACAGTTCTTTGTAGCGTTCCCATGCCTTTGCCAACGGTTCCCCAGGTTTCTGTTTGAAGGCGGTGATTTTCTGGCGGAGGAGTGCTGTCTTGGCAGGTGGGAAGAATTTATTCAGAAACTCTTGCTCTACTTGGGCCCATGTTGTGAGTGATCTTGGTTTCAGCCCTTCAAGCCACTTCAGTGCAGGCCCAGCGAGAGACCAGCGGAAAGCCTTCATCTTGACATATTCCAAAGTTGTACCTTCAGCAAGAGTACGGCACATGTCAGAAAAATTGGTAATATGTTCAAGAGGACACTCATTAAATTTGCCATAAAAAGCATTATTTTTAAGCTCTATAAGAAATTAAGTGCGAATTTCAAAAGAGTTTTCAGGGATAAGAATCACCGATTCAGGCATGATGAGAGTTGGATGCATATAATCCTCAGCAGTGGTTGGATATTGGGCAAGCTCAGCTTCTGCTTGCCTTGCGCGCTCAGCTTCTTGTTCCCTCGCTGCCCTTTCAGCGGCGATAGTAGTATCCTTTGCGGCTAGTTCCCTTGTAAGCCTTGCAATCAGCTGTTCTTGCGTCTCAGCAGCCGCCAAGGCTCTTTGTAGTTTAGCTCTGATGTGTAGAAGGCGCTCTGGTTCGTCTAAGTCGTCAAACTCAGGTGGATGACCAGAACGGCGCATACACCTGTAAAGTAACTCAAAGTAGATGTGAGATTTAACTACCTAAGGCGCGAATGATAGCTTCCCCGGCAACGGCGCCAATTTGTTGATAGGAGGAAATCGAGAATGCAAATATAAAATATAACTAAAGTAAAGCAAACCAGATTCTTTCCCTTGCAAATAATTACAAGACTTCCTCCCGATGCAGCATTGGGAAGTCAGGATCGATCCACGAGGAAGCGTGTCAGCGGATCCTAGGTAGCGGTCGAATCTCACAGAAGTCGACAACAGGGGTCCCAGATCTTGAGTACAGCAACTCGACAGAAGATCGGACAGTCGAGCACAGCGCAGCAGCAAGCACAGGCTCTCGGCAAAAGCTACTCGATCTCGACAAAGGGCTACTCGAGATCGAGTAAAGTCCTCGTCGACGTCGGCTTGTCTTGGTCGAGTACCTGCACACAAAAGCTACAGCGACCTGGGTCGAAAATCAGTAGTCGAGATCGAGTTGTGCTATTCGATCTCGAGGAAGACAGAGAATAAAAACGAAAGAAAATAAATGCAAAGGCTTTGGGATTTTGAACTAAACTGTATAAAAAGGACTTCCAAGATTGGGGTTTGCAACAACGATAACCAAGCATGCATAAGGCAAAATAAAACAGATAATTATGTGAATCGCATCAAAGGACTAAGCTTTCGCCTTTTCCAACAATTAGACAACTCTTTCAAGAAACCCTAATTGTCTCTACTGATTTTTTATGTTTACAATCCAAGTTGTTAGCATGGACCTCCTTTAGATGGGTAATAAACACATAACAAGTAGTAGATGCTCAAAACATGATAAAAGTCGGATCTTTACCTCAAACGCGCATGGCTATCGTCGGGCTCGCCCCAACCCTAGAAGTGGGTGGACTACTCGCGCTTCATCATAATTAAAGACATCAATAATAAAAGGAAATAAACTTGCATTAATAAAATAAAATAGAGCTTACAACCAAAGGAAGCCAATTCTGCTCTCGCTTCACCAACTCCTCTTGGCCACTCACTCTCTCTTTCTCTCTACTACTTCTCCTACTGAAATTGAATGATTAAAACTCAGCCCCATGGGCTTTATTTATAGGCTTCTAAACCTTGCTACTCAAGGATAGAAATCTTTATCTATATCTAAAACTATATCTAAAAGGCTTAATCATAAATAAAAGCAACAACATAATTAAATCTAAATAAGGGAAATATATCTAAAAGTCTTAAGTGGATAAATCTTCTTCTTCCATGATGTATCTTGATAGATCGGATAGAACTATGCAACCTTCGGCCCCAAGGAATCCCAATCCGAGTAGGATAGATCAAAACGCGTTATGCGGCTTCTGGAGGCTTCCTTGATCTCGAGTAAGGCTACTCGATCTCAAGTAGACATGTCGTCGACTGGGCTGGCTCGGCGTCTCGGCTAGCTGGTGCTCGACAGGCTCGGATAGGGCTCCTGGGTGTCGTCGATCTCGAGTACCCTTACTCGATATCGAGTTGGGTGGCTCATCGACTTGGTCGGCTTGGTGTATCGGGTAGCCTCTTGTCGACATGCTCGGACACAGGCTCACAGGGTTCGTCGATCTCGAGGAACACTCCTCGATCTCGAGTTGGGTGTCCGGGCATGGTCGGGTAGTCTCTCGGCAACTCCGGGTAATTTCTCCTTAGATCCGGATAATCCCTTCTTGGCTCCGGGTTGGCTCGTCTTTCGCTCCTCAACATGTGCTCTTCGTCTAGGGTGTGTCTAGGCGTGATTTATCGAAATCGACTAAGGCTTGTCGATGTCGAGTGACTTTGAGCTCCGGTTCTCGCTTCTTGATTTTCTCCCGAAATGGTTCCATATTCTGCAATATTAAACAGAAACTTATGTAGATCTCCATTTCTGACAAATACGCATATACTACATAAATTCGACATATTCCCAACCCGAAATATGCAAAATGTAAAGAATATGGAACTAAAATATGCATAAAGACATGGCTACTTTGGAGACATCAGTCGGATACCCGGTAATGAACAACCCTAAACAAGAAGGGTGTCCAGCGTCCTACACGGGGTATAAGTTCTTCAGTTAAGAGGAATGATGCACACATTTCTCAACTATCACCATAGATACCTAAAGAAAAATCTTTAAAATAGCAACTAATCCATTCATCGATACCTCACGGCGAGTGAAGAGAGGTCCTTAAGAATGGCTTTTAAAGCAGGAACAACATCTGCATCTTGCACTTGACTCGGCGCAGATGTTGCCTCATCTGACAACAAATTTGATTGATCTTCAGTTGCTGAAATGGACCAAGAAGCAAGAGAAGTGAATCGGTTACATATGCCTTGATCATCCTATTGTATTGATAGGGTTTAATTCAACAATCTCTCACAAATGAACTTCAAGAGGAACCGTAAATGACGAATCACAGTTATATCTACCCTAATAACTGATCAGAGGTACTGAAATCTTGCTACAATTACAAATCATATCATACAGTAACGAATTGCTCCAATTTAAATTCTCAAATGAAGCTAACTAGAACAAAATATCAAATTCAGTTTCATCTTAAACATAAACCCTAACATTGTGCAGGCATAAAGGAGCCACGGTCAAATTCAGTTCCAACTAAATCACGCAAAATCAAATCGATTGCAACATACCATAAAATTTCGACTGCATTCGGGAATCAATAACAGCAATTACCTCGATCAGCAGAGGAAATTCTTGGATCCCAGCCAAATAACTTGAAGATCTGAAGGAGAGGGAGGGATTTTGGGTCTCAGGCCGGAACGGACAAACCAAGGGCGACGCCATGAGAGCATGATGAGAACGAAGAGATCGAGCGAGGCGAGCATGGATAGAACGGAGAGAGGGATATTCATGGATCTAAAGAAGAAGAAATTCATGGATCTGAAGGCGAGCGAGGCGAGAATGCGAGAACGCAAAATCAATAACAACAATTACCTCGATAATCAGAAGAAATTCATGGATCCCAGCAAAATAACTTGAAGATCTGAAGGAGAGGGAGGGATTTTGGGTCTCAGGCCGGAACGGAGAGACCAAGAGCGACGCCATGGGAGCAGGATGAGAATGAAGAGATCGAGCGAGGTGAGCATGGCGAGAGCGAAGAGAGGGATATCAGAGAATGAGAGGCGGAGGGAGGAGAACGAGGGAGCAACGCGAGAGAGCAAATGAGGGATGGGGTACAACAAACCTAATTTTATTTTTACGAGGTCTAGCACGCCTAATTTTATTTTTATGGGGTCTAATTACCTAAGTAAGATATGTAAAAGGTCTATTTTACCAAATTAGCTCTATAAAAAATTAATTGTAACCACTGATATTGATAAGTTAAATAACTCAAATGATAGAATTTATAACCACTTAAGATATAAAAATTAATTATAATAATCAAGTAAGGTAGACACGTAGGATACATAAATATAAATAGACTAGTGTAAGTCCCGTCCCATGTACGGAGAATACATTAACACAATATTATAAATAATCTAGATAGGTTCGAATAAATAAAAAATAATAATCTAAATATGAATAATTTTTCCCACCAAAAAATAATATAGACATAAATAAAATTAGTTCAACATATTATATATAAATATTTTTTTTTTCTAATTTATCGTTAATTAAATCTCATGTAATATAATAGAAAGTTGATTTTTAAAAATATTTTAATATTTTTATTGAATATGTAGTACATATTTATTACGTTAGTTTACTAAAATATGTAGTATATAGTTATTAAATATGTAGTAGATATTATTATTATATATTATTATTATTATTATTATTATTAATAAAATGATTTACACAAAGTTAGTTCGAAGTCTCGGAACAAATTGAGCTCCAACCCCCTTCTGAATAGTAAATCCAACTCTATGAAATAAGAAATCATCATTATCAGACCCCGCCCCATGACTCTTCGTAACCAATTGAACCCGCCTCATGAAGCCAATAGCATCATCTCCCAGTTCCCCAAAAGTAGAGAATGCAAATGCCATGAAGCAATACCCTTTAGTAGCACAAATATCTGCATACTTCTTCTCCTTCCTTTCAGTCGCTTGGGAAACCGCCTTGCCAGGTACAAAGGAATCATTAGCTCTAGTTGTAAATGGCGAAGCCCCAACCACATCGATACAAGTGTCTCTACCTTTGTCCCACCCATAGACCAACAAATCACATGGCCTCAGCTCAATGCCATCATCACTTCTCATACCAGTACGCGCTTCCTTCTGAACTGCAATACCCGCTTTAAAACAAATGTCTAGCAAAACATCTCGGACCATCTTGTATTGGTGCTTAGTCCCGATGCCTCGACTGCAATGCAGAGCATGGTCTCCAAAAGGGTCCATCTTGTCCAGCTCACAACTGGGACAGATCGGATACCCACTAAACATAGGCATCGAGAGATGGTATTGGAGGACAGAACAAAACTGGCGAGACGGCATGGTCTGAGAAAGGCCCTCAATGGGAGTAGTCAACAAAAAATCATGTGCTCTTTCTCCTCTCACTGCTTGTAAAACTTGCAGCTGCCTTGAAATCGGATTGAGTGTGGACACCAAGTTGTCATCAATGAACTTGAAGTATCGATCCGCGAATACTGACATGATTTTTTTGGGGCGGGGAATACAAACAAGTCATCAATATCCGAACCAACACAAGCGACATACCTCGAGATAGCTTGGGTTAGAACACTATCAGAGCTAATGTCAGGATGTCTGGAAGGTGATGGTGCTAACTTACTCAAAATGGATGTTTGGAGTTCAATTGTTTGGAGACGAGATGCGATGAAAGCAAAATGACTAACATCCTCAGCCGTGAGCACACCAAACCCACCAAGTTTTAAAGGAAGTGTGGCCTGACGCCACTGCCATGGACCAAACCCTGGGCCTCCGACAGTAATTGCATGCTCAAGGGAGGCCCGAAGCTCATCATCAAAACACTGTATAGCTCCGGGGAGGGCATGAGAGGGGCAAGTTCGAAGAGCAAACATCAATCTGGAGACTCCGATACAATTCTGTAAAAGGAGCAATTCACATTGGGGATCTTCTAGCCTCCTCACAGTGACAGCCTTAAGAACCTCTATCGCCTTGTCAACCCTCTTCATAATCAAGCTATTACAGAATGTAGCATTGTTGCTGACTGGTCCGCCTAACAATTTCACTCCCAATTTGGGTCTAGAAATGTTAGATGGGAACAGGCCAACTTCATGGCTCCTCGGATCTTCAGTCGGCGAAAATAATTCAGTTTTCTGAATGTTAATGAATAGCCCCAACCTCAGACCCTCGATAACCACAATCTCAAGAGCCTTAGCAACCTCCTTGGTGTCACCTGATATGGTATCATCATCTAAGTACCAAGCGTTGATGTTAAGAGCACACGAGGCATTAATTTTGGTGACAAGCGGATGCAGAACTAGAGTAAACAAAAGCGGGCCTAGCGGATCACCCTGCTGCACACCTTGACAAGAGCGTAAAGGAACATCCTGCCAATAGAGACGAGCAGGTTGAGCATAGCAGAATTCATTCCATGGAGCAATGGAAGGGCAACGAGCGCGCACTTCTTGAATTAAAGCACTTCTATTGACGAGATTAAAGGCGTTAGAGAAGTCCACAAGAAGCAGGGACATGCCACTATCCATACCCTTATCTAGTAAAAGCCTGTTAACGGAGTGGAGAATAGCTTCACCGCCTTTTGACACACCCACGCCTAACTAGTGTGTGCCCAAATAACCGCTAAGCTCCTTGGTGACGATAGAAGCATCCGATTTGGAAACCAATCTCCAAATAGAACCTACTGCAATAGGGCGAACACCCCCACTCGGTTTCAACAACGGGGTCAAAGGAGTACTGATCGCTACAAATTCTGCAAGTACCCGAGGGCAAGCACCTGACAGAAAAAGGTTAACAACACCCGTGATAGCTCCAAGAAGCTCACTGGCAATGCCGTCACAGACCCCACTCAAAATCTCAATTAGATTGCGCTCGAAGACCATCTCTCCCACAAGAAGTACCCTTTGGGGAAGCTCCTGATGCGATTAAGGACTAACTCTTTACTAACTAACAAAGTCGGCACCATGAGAGGATCACTTGAAACAACCGGTGGAGGAGAAATAGGATGCTTAGCAAGGAGCTCAGCAACCGTGTTGTCATTGACGGGGGCAATCCCAGAGGACGTGAGGACCCTAATAGCAGCCGCATAATGACCATCCCCCATTTTGCGTTTACACTGAACCACATTCAACTCAAATTGAGACACATCTTTTTTCTTCTTTACCAAGCCAGAGTCGTAAGAGGCATTAGGGGTGAGAATATTTTGAACCAGAGCTTGCATCCCTCCCGACTCTTTCCACAAGGCCAAGGCAGCAGCCACAGATGCAAGTTGATCCCTCTTCCTTCCAATATTCATACCTTTAGGACGGTCCCACAAAGCAGTCGTATTAAGCACACATGCTGGGAGAACAAATAACCGAACCCAATAAGAAATATGTGATGGTTGAGCAATGACTCTAGAGAGAGCTTCAAGATATATCCTCCCAAAATCAAGACGGAGCTTGTAGGAGATACTTTTGGATGTCATAAACTTTCTCTCAAGAAAATGCTCAAACAAGTGCTCATTAAAAGCCAATTCCTCCCTCGGGCTAGCTACATCAACCTCATGGACATCAAGCGAGTCCCAATGACCAGGAGGCAATGAACATGGAGAAGCATCCGATCTAGGAATCCCATAGATGATAAACGACTCACCGTTAGCACTACACCCCGGCCCGGCGGTAGGGATCCCTATACCTCCATGCTTGCACGCCATCCTTACCGTATGATTACGCAAACATAAGCCACATAACCAACGACCAGCCTATTCAAGATTGGCAGCAAGGAGTTCATAAACATACATGTCTGACGAAATGACTCTCTTATATTTCTCCACGGCCTCCGATGTACTGAAATGCCTAGAGAGGTGATCAACGAAATATTTCGGCGTGAGACCGATATTCGCTGAACGACCGTCCCTACAACCTTCATGCCCTCGAAAAGGGCAATGAAACCGTTCATCCGATTGCAAGAGAGACATACCCGCAACATCAAACAGAAAAGCCCACACAAAAAATTGACACACACCACCAAGAGCACACAAAACCAGTCTCTACTGGAAGCACAACTCCACCGGACTGAAGTCACTGAACAGAACAATCACACACAAACCCGGAAGCAACAGAGCGACACACCCAACAAATCAAACAATAACCCAGTGCAACCTCAAGGTGACCTCGCAACGATGACCCCGAGAGCACTCCCGGGATGAAGGACAGCAAAAACACAACCACAACCACCAAAGACAAGTCGGAAAACTGATGCAAAACCGACTGGAAAACAGACACACCAGACACGGAAAAGAACAACGACAAACCTGATTAGATGCGACGAGTCGACGACCCTGGCGAGACTAGTTCCAGGGGCCAAGGAGAGAGGAAGCGACCGGACATTGTCTCCAAACACCAGGAAGAGCCGGAGAAGCCATCGCCGATGAGCCACGAATTCGCTGAGTCCGAAATCGCTGAACACACCCCATAGCGGAAGAACCCCCGCGCCCTCGCCCAGGCCGTACCTATCACCGAGACTAGGCTCCGGCCTCAGAAGTTCCTGCACCGGTCTCGGGAGAGCCTGCTCCGGCCACCAAGAACCGCCGGAGGGAAGTCCTCTGATCTCCTCGCCTGATCGCACGACGCTAATCGCCTGACCTAGCGGAACTGCCGGAGGGACGCTAATTGGGTTTTGCACTCTCGCGCCGCCACGTAGGTAGATTCACTCATGCATCGGTTTTAGTATATGTATATAGATATATAGATATAGATATGATCATTGTTCAACGTGGCTTAAATATATTGGATCATTATTAATTGATGTGTCAAAAAACCCATACCAGATTGCACCAGAGAACGACACGTAAGTGAATTCGACCAGAGTCCGCCACGTAAGATTTTCACGTATCTATTTTAGTATTGAAGGTTCGATAATATAAAAACAATGTAATAAAAAATACTCTAGAAGGGGGGTTGAATAGAGTATGCCCGTTTTTCGCAGAAAGTCTCAAGACTTTTGGAGCTTGTACCAAAACCTTTGAGATAAACCTGAATCACAAAGTTAAACAATTCGAACCAAGTGCGGAAATAAGGTAAAGCAAATAAGTAAAGAACACGAGTAATTGTTTACGAGGTTCAGCACAACTTGGCCTACGTCCCCGCCTAGGGTTCTTCCACAACCCTAGGATTCAAAGGCTTTATTGATTGCTTAGCTTAGGATCCTAATAGCTCACCGAGAAGCCTCTCTCCTATACAATTGCAATCTAGTCAACTCACGTTCCCTTGGAGTCCTAGACCAATCTAGAAGAGCCCCACCTCTCTCAGCTATCTAGTACAATCCTCTAACTCTCGCAAATCAATAGCCTAGTGCAACTTCCCGAGTTATAAACTCTTGAGTAACACTTTAAATAAATATATCCTATAAGCTCACAGTGACTCTCAAAGGCTTTGAAATAAACAACAAACTCTTTGAGCGCTTAGTAGAGAGACACTTTGGAAGACAGAATCGCTTGATGATTGAAAACTCGTGTAGCACTTGTTTATTTCTGTCTTCTCCTTCCTTTCCTTTATATAAGAGCATGGAGCGTGAGGATCTTCAACACCAGATCTCCAACGGCTCCTTCCAATCAGTTATGATCTTTGAATCTTCTATTTATGGACACTTTGAAGCCATGATCCGTTTTGAACTGATCTCCTCAATATGTATTAAGGAAGGATATAATCTCGAATATACTTCCTGAAATGGTTAGGCATACATATATATATATATAATATAATGGAAGTATATAATAAGATAAAATGATATACGAATAATTAAGATAGGTTTTGTATTTCATCAACTGTTAATGCTCCAAGGCCTTTGACACAAATATCCTGTCAAAGCCTTTGAAACATCTATTCCGATTTTCATCAAGGGAGGGAGTTATCAATCTCCCCCTTGATGAAAGACAAAACCTGTGCATCCCTGCAACTTAGTCAAACAGATATATCATAAGTAAAATCAGACTAAGTACCTGCAAGGGTTAGACAAATGTTGGATCAAATTTTTAAAGCATGCAAAAACCATCCAACCGAAAACCATAAATCAAAAACCAAGGTCTTCCAGGACCTTTAAGCATAGGTTTTCAAAGTCTAAGCATCACAGATCATCTCCCCCTTTTTGTCTTTCAACAAAGGGCGGAGGTAAAAACAGTCACCAAAATAGTTACCAAATGTTTTGAAAACGTTTCCAAAAACCAGCAATGTACCAAGTTTCAAGGGTGGGTTAAGGTTTAGGCTTAGTCATCCGGAGCATCATCAGTGAGCCTCGTCCACAGTCCTTCCAGCATCTTTGAAATCCCGCTCATCTCCGTCATCATCTCCTTCTGCAGCTCCTTAATATCCAGGCGAACCTCCTCCAAGCCCAACTCTAGGTTGTCCATGCGTTCATCGAAAGATGGAGCAGTGGGAAAGGCTTTTGAAGGAGTGGCAAGACTCAAGGTCCCTTGGGGAGACCGAGTGATGCCAATCTTTTCAAGGCCTTTAGAGTCGAACTTACCCGTATGACGCAGCTGTTCTTCATTTTTGACATCAATTCCAGAAGCTTTGAAGATAGGGGTCAAAAGGGTAGCAAAGGGGAGGGGAGAGCCTTTTCTGGCTTTTCTGGCATGAGCCATGGTTCCAAGGATAGTGTTGGCCAGATCAAGATCAAGGCCATTTAGGATGCGGTAGAGCAGGACCATGTCATTGTCGGTAAGGAGTGAGCCAGAGTTAAGACGGGGTAGGAGGCATCTAACAATGATGTTAAAGATTATTTTTGCCTCAAGGGTTAGGGATGAGTGGGTGAGTTGCTTTGAGGTGCTGTTGGATGCTTCGGGTAGGAGATATTTGGCTCGGGCTAGGATGATGCAATTCTCTTTTGAGGGGTGTACATCAGCGGGTGGAACTGGGGTAGGTAGTCCAAGGAAATCTGCAAAGCCATTGGAGTTGAGAGAGATTCTAACCCCTTTGACTACAGACTCCAAAGACCAACCATCGGTGTCGTTTTTGGCTTTAAGATTGATGTAGAAAAGTCGAGTAAGCTGGGGGTAGTAAACAGTTTCAAGGTTAAGAAGGGTCCAGGCTGGGGATTTTTTGAGGAGCTCAATGCAAGGTAACTTCAAAGCTTCAAAGAACTCAACATCTAAAAAATCAGAACAACTAATCTTACGAGTTCGAAACTCGTCTACCCACTTACCAGCAGTCTCAGCATCTTGAAACCAAGAGGAGGGCAAGGATTGATTTACCTGGATATAGGCCGGGGGGTCTGCATTCTTTCTGCGCGCAACTGTTGGAGCAGCTCTCTTGACAGGCGCTACAAGACCCTTGACAGTGCCCTTCCTGGTGCGCTTGGGGGATGGAGGCTTGACAGGAGCAGGGGCTTTCCGCTTCTTCGGAGACGGGGGAGGAGGAGGAGAAGGAGAGGGAGATTCTTCCTCCTCTTCCTCAGACCCCGAGTCCTCACCGGACCCCGCTTCATCTCCTTCAGGTTCCTCGTCCTCTCCAGATCCCTCTTGCTCCTCTTCTTCTTCTTCTTCTTCTTCTTCCTCAGGCTCCACCTCGGATGGAACCTCCTCGGCTTCGGCTTCCTTCCGAATCCGCTCAGCTTCTTCCTCGGCCAGTTTCTTAGCAAGTTCGGCCTCCTCATCGGCCTTTTTCTTCTTTAAGGCCTCCTCCTCAGCTTCTTTGGCGGCATCTCTTTCTAGGAGGGCGTCTAGGTCATCTTCCTCCTCATCCTCGTCTGATTCCTCAGCCAAGATCTTCCTCTTCCCTTTCTGTTTAGCATTGATCGGCTTCTTAGCAGAGCGCTTTTGAGAGCCCTTGGGAACAATGGCCGAGCTCTCAGCGATGGTGCTCTGGACGACAGTAGGGATGATAGCTTGAGGAGCGGGTTCAGGTGTGGGAGAGGTAGCAGGGGCCTGACGTCCCTTGGGGGTGGCGCCAAGTCGTTTGGGTGTGACAGCTTTCTTGGTTTTGGGTGCCATGGAGGAAATCGGTTAGGGTTTCTTGAGAGGCGATTGAGAGGTTGAAGATGAAGAAGTGGAAAGGGTTTGGAAAAGTTCTGAGTGTGGGTTGTGATCGGGTACAGTGTTGGGTTTAAGTAGAGGGATTGATGGGATGGGTTTAGGGTTCCAAGGATTGAAATCATTACATTGCTAAGATTTGAAAGGTTTTCAAATTCAAATTCAAATTCAAATGACCATTAAAATCGGACAAGATAACCAAAAAATCTATTTCCAAAAATAAAATATCTTTAACGGTTTAAGGAAATTACTAAATGGGCAATTTTTGAAATCCGATTAAAACAAATATAATTGATTAAATATCTAAAAAGATATTAACCAAAAATATATATGATCCGATATATGTACTCCACCATTTAGTTCACACACCTTGACATGGTTCTCAAGGGTCTTGACACTAAGTAGAATTTATCTTTCGTAAAGGGAAAGCTCCCCCTACGAAAGTGCATCCTTGTTAAGCATCCCAATCTCTCGTCTTATGAAGGTGAACCTGTCCTCTGCCAAAGGCTTAGTAAAAATGTCAGCCCATTGATAATCAGTAGAAATAAAAGATATGGACACATCACCTTTTTCAACATGATCTCTAATGAAATGATGCCTTACATCAATATGCTTGGTCCTTGAATGCTGAACAGGATTCTTAGTGATGGAGATGGCACTTGTATTGTCACACTTAATTGGGATACCTTTGAGGTTGATGCCAAGATCTCGCATTTGTTGAGCTATCCAAAGGATTTGGGAGCAACAAGCTCCAGCTGCAATGTATTCGGCTTCTGCAGTGGATAGAGCAACTGAATTTTGCTTCTTTGAGTGCCAACTGATCAAAGATGCTCCTAAGAATTGGCAACATCCTGATGTGCTCTTCCTATCCACCTTGTAGCCTGCAAAATCTGCATCAGAATATCCAATTAAAGTGAAATCCTTTTGCTTTGGGTACCATAGTCCAAGTTCCTTAGTGCCATTGAGATATCGAAAGATCCTCTTCACAGCCACGAGGTGAGATTCTTTGGGATCAGCTTGAAACCTAGCACACATGCAAACACTAAACATGATGTCAGGTCTACTAGCCGTGAGATATAATAAAGATCCAATCATTCCTCGATACTCCTTTTGATTGACACGTGTTCCAGTCTTGTCTTGATCTAGAGACAATGTTGAGCTCATGGGAGTCTTGGCTGCCTTGGATTGATCCATCTTGAACTTCTTCAAGAGATCCTTAGTGTACTTGCTTTGGTTGACAAAGATCCCTTTCTTGGATTGATGAACTTGTAATCCCAAAAAGAAGTTGAGTTCACCCATCAAGCTCATCTCAAATTCACTGCACATGATGTCAGAAAATTCCTGGCACAAAGATGTGTTAGTAGCACCAAATAATATATCATCAACATAAATTTGAATAACCAAAATGTCCTTTCCTTTGGTCTTGATAAAAAGAGTCTTGTCGATCAACCCCCTTTTAAAATCATTTTCTAAAAGGTATTTTGACAAGCGCTCGTACCAAGCTCTTGGGGCTTGTTTCAAACCGTAAAGCGCTTTGTCAAGTTTATAAACATGATTGGGAAATTCTGAACTTTCAAAACCTGGGGGTTGAGCCACATATACTTCTTCTTCTAAGAAACCATTGAGAAAAGCACACTTGACATCCATTTGATATAACTTTATGCTCATAAAAGATGCAAATGCTAATAAAATGCGAATGGCTTCAAGCCTGGCTACGGGAGCAAAGGTCTCCTCGTAGTCAATACCTTCCTCTTGATTGTAGCCTTGAGCAACAAGCCGTGCCTTGTTCCTCACAACCTTGCCATTCTCATCTAGCTTGTTTTGAAACACCCATCGAGTGCCAATGACTGATTGATGCTTTGGCCTAGGCTTCAAGGTCCAGACTTTGTTCCTTTCAAATTCGTTAAGCTCACTTTGCATAGCAATGATCCAGTCTGGCTCCTGAAGTGCCTCATCTACCTTCTTTGGCTCAATAAGAGAAACAAACGCGTGAAAAGCACAAAGATCTTTAAGTTTAGAACGAGTTTGAACACTAGAAGTAGGGTCAGAGATGATATCCTTTAAAGAGTATGATGAGGAGTATTTGAATTTCCTTTTGCTAGTCTCAGCTCCTTGATTCGTCACACTTGTAGGATTGACTTGTAGTACATCTGACTCCGTGGTCCTGTTAGGTTCAATTACAGCAGTTTCTGACGTCTCAACACTGTTGGATTGGACGCCAAGGGCTTTGGACGAATCTTCAACACCTTGGGCCAATTCTTCAGTGTTAAGAATCGGTTCCTGCATGTTCCTCTTCTCTGTGTTCTTGGTAGCAGCAACATCACCTTCCTCGTTCTCTTCATGGATGTTAAGATCTATATCTGCAACACTTTCACTCAAAGCACCGTCATGGCATTCATCAAAAATAACATGTATACTTTCTTCAACTACCTGGGTCCTTTTATTGAAGATTCTATAAGCTTTGCTACTCGTGGAATAGCCAAGAAATATACCTTCATCACTACGCGCATCAAATTTCCCAAGGTTATCTTTTCCATTGTTATGAACAAAACAAGTACAGCCAAAGGGTTTAAAATAAGATATAAGTGGTTTGCGGCCTTTGAAAAGTTCATAAGGAGTTTTCTTTAAGATAGAACGAATAAGACAACGATTCAAAATATAGTTAGCTGTGTTAACAGCTTTAGCCCAATAGGTTTTAGGTAATGCATTTTCTAAAAGCATAGTCCTGGCCATATCCTCTAAGGTGCGGTTCTTGCGTTCCACAACCCCGTTTTGTTGAGGTGTCCTAGGAGCAGAAAAGTTATGGGAGATGCCATATTTAGCACAAAACAAATCAAATTGAAGTTGATCAAACTCCCTACCATGATCACTCCGAATAGACACTATGGGCTCATTTCTTAAAGTTTGCAACTCCTTACAAAGTTTTGAAAACTCAAATAAGGCCTCTGATTTTTCTTTCAAAAATGCAACCCAAGTATATCTTGAAAAATCATCGACAACAACTAGCATGTACTTTTTACCATTGGGAGATTTGACTCGCATAGGGCCACATAAATCCATATGTAAAAGTTCAAGGGGTCTAGAAGAACTTACAACCTTTTTGGGTTTGAAAGAGCTACGTGTTTGTTTACCTCGTGTGCATGCATTGCACATGTCAATACCTTTGAAGTCCATCTCAGGTAGCCCTCTTACAAGCCCTTTGGACACAAGCTTCTGTAGTGTATGTGGACTCACATGACCGAGTCTCCTGTGCCAAAGCTTTGGATCATCCGTCAAAGCCTTTAAACAGGTTAAGCTTCCTTGTGCCACTTGATCAGCATTTACGGCGTATATATTGTTGTAACGGTATGCAGTCAATATAACTTCACCTGTATCATCTCTGCACACTATACATCTTTTCTTGTTAAATCTGACATTGTTACCACTATCACATAATTGAGAGACACTAAGCAGATTATACTTCAAACCATTAACAAGATAGACATTTTTAATACTATGGCTGGAATCACTTCCAACACTACCAATACCAACGATGTCGCATTTTCCTTTGTCACCAAGAGTGATTGTTCCCGTGGATTGCTCCTTTAGATCATGAAAGAGAGAACTCTTCCCACTCATATGCCTCGAGCATCCACTATCAATAATCCATTTGTGTTCTTTCACCTTGGTGATCTCCTGCAAAATAAACATCAACCTTTGTGGCTAGACCAATAAGCAAATTTGGATCCATTGTTGGGGTAAACCATATTTGGTAAAATAGTGCCTTTGGGGACCCAAACTTGTGTTATCCGTTCTTTTCTCAAATGAACAGGCAATGTATTGCGAATAATATAAGGATCCTTTCTTCTATAGGGGCAGGTCTCTTTTACATGTCCCTTTCTGGCACAATGGTGACATATAGGAGAGGTTCTGCTTCCTTTTGCCTTTACAAAAGTGGTAATGTGTTGCTTCTTTAAAAACTTTGGATTGTAACCAATACCACTTTTGTTTAGAGAGCTTTGTTGCTCACCCAACATCTTATCGAGAGTGCCTTTGGATTTGGTAAAACTTATGAGGGCTGTCTGTTGGTCTAGAATCTTATTATTCAGGGAGATCTTCTCGTTCTCTAAGTCATGATGCTCATTTCTTAGAGAGGAGAGATCTTGCTTGAGTTCAGATTTCTCCGAGTCAAGCGTCTTGACTTTAATGTCAAGACCTGAATAAGAAGCTTCAAGACCTTTGACCCTCATAGACAGATCCTCAATAGTTCTTTCCTGGTCCACAGTTCTCTTAATAAGAATGTTAGTTTGGGCAATAAGCTTTTCTTCATTGGCAATCATATTGGAAAGGAATTCCGATAATACCTCTTTTGGACTTTCCATAAGTTCTCTTACAGTAGCTTCAAGCTTTTCATCGTGGGATTCATCTTCTGAGGCCATAAGACAAATGTTGGCCTTCTCATCATCGGAGTCAAAGTCGGAATCACTCCAAGTAGCCACCATGGCTTTCTTCTTCCATTTGTCATCTTTCTTGGGCTGGCTCTTTGTCTTTTAAGGGCAGTCCTTCACAAGATGATCTGTTTCACCACATTCAAAACAAGACAACGGTTTAGTCTTCTTTTCATACTTGTTGTATTGAGGCTTACCTCGAAATTTTGAAGACTCTGATCCATCCTTGTTGTTGAATTGCTTCTTCATTTTGAGAATTCTAGCAAGGCCTCTTGTGATAAGAGAAAAAGGATCATCCTCATCGTCATCCTCATCTTCGGAATCAGATCCATCCTTGGACTCATCCTTCTTAGACTTGAGTACCAAGTTCTTAGTGCTAGCTGGAAGTTCTCCATCGTCTTCATTAAGGATCATCTCATGCGTGATCAGCTTTCCAAGAAGGTCATCAAGGGGTAGAGTGGTGAGGTCCTGGGCTTCCTCTATAGCTGTTACTTTTGGACCCCATTTCTCCTTTGGAAGGCACCTCAGTATCTTCCTTACTTTCTCAACGTTGGTAAAGCTCTTGCCGAGAGAGTCAAGGTTGTCGGTGATTTCTGTGAATCGCGTGAACATGGCCTTGATTGACTCATCAGACTTCATCTTAAAGAGCTCATACTTTCGAAGGAAGATGCTAATCTTGGTGTCTTTCACTTGGCTCGTTCCTTCAAAGGTGACGACCAACTTGTCCCAAATCTCTTTAGCTGACCTACAAGAAGAAATACGGTTAAACTCATCAGTGCTAAGACCACAATAAAGTAAGTTAATAGCCCTGTAGTTTTTGGAGATGGTTTCAAGATCTGCTTGGTTGTATTCAGACTCCTTCTTTGCAACTTTGGTGTCATTTGGTCCATCCTTCTCTGGAATCTTCGGACCATTCTCTATAATGTTCCAAAGCTCTAGATCTTGGTCTATGATGAACATCTTCATCAAAGATCTCCAGTGGACAAAGTTGTTTCCTACAAAGAGTGGCGGTCTGCTTGTGGACCTTCCCTGTGCAAATCCTTCGCTTGCTTCACCAGACATGATCGAAAACTCACAAGATTGTTAGATCAAAAACAGTGAGTAAAGCTCTGATACCAATTGAAGGTTCGATAATATAAAAACAATGTAATAAGAAATACTCTAGAAGGGGGGTTGAATAGAGTATGCCCGTTTTTCGCAGAAAGTCTCAAGACTTTTGGAGCTTGTACCAAAACCTTTGAGATAAACCTGAATCACAAAGTTAAACAATTCGAACCAAGTGCGGAAATAAGGTAAAGCAAATAAGTAAAGAACACGAGTAATTGTTTACGAGGTTCAGCACAACTTGGCCTACGTCCCCGCCTAGGGTTCTTCCACAACCCTAGGATTCAAAGGCTTTATTGATTGCTTAGCTTAGGATCCTAATAGCTCACCGAGAAGCCTCTCTCCTATACAATTGCAATCTAGTCAACTCACGTTCCCTTGGAGTCCTAGACCAATCTAGAAGAGCCCCACCTCTCTCAGCTATCTAGTACAATCCTCTAACTCTCGCAAATCAATAGCCTAGTGCAACTTCCCGAGTTATAAACTCTTGAGTAACACTTTAAATAAATATATCCTATAAGCTCACAGTGACTCTCAAAGGCTTTGAAATAAACAACAAACTCTTTGAGCGCTTAGTAGAGAGACACTTTGGAAGACAGAATCGCTTGATGATTGAAAACTCGTGTAGCACTTGTTTATTTCTGTCTTCTCCTTCCTTTCCTTTATATAAGAGCATGGAGCGTGAGGATCTTCAACACCAGATCTCCAACGGCTCCTTCCAATCAGTCATGATCTTTGAATCTTCTATTTATGGACACTTTGAAGCCATGATCCGTTTTGAACTGATCTCCTCAATATGTATTAAGGAAGGATATAATCTCGAATATACTTCCTGAAATGGTTAGGCATACATATATATATATAATATAATGGAAGTATATAATAAGATAAAATGATATACGAATAATTAAGATAGGTTTTGTATTTCATCAACTGTTAATGCTCCAAGGCCTTTGACACAAATATCCTGTCAAAGCCTTTGAAACATCTATTCCGATTTTCATCAAGGGAGGGAGTTATCAAGTATTATTTATATAAAGTAAGTAAATGTAATTCTTGAATTCCCACATTCTATATTATCAACGAATATAAACTCTAAACTTGCCGAATAGTGACTATGAACATTAAATTCTATGAATAGCTGATTATTAGGTACTATTCATAAATACTTTAATTATACAGTAAGATTTGGACAATTATTTGGTAATATGTTCAACGAATATCAACGAATAAACTATTGCATAACAATGAATAATCTATTACAAAACTATGAATACCAATGAATAATAAATCTAGATCTACTTCTATTAAAACCAACAAAATCCCCAATTCAATTTGGATGAATCACCTTCAAATCATCTTCGGGTCGTGCACACTCTCCATTCCATTGGATCACCTTCTTATGAATCCCCAATTCAATTTGGATGAATCCCCAATTCAATTCGATAAATTTATAAAAGATTATTATTATAATACACCTTTGGATCACCTTCGGATGAATCACCTTCAAATCATCTTCAAACTTGCCGTCGTACTCAGAGGCCGCACTTGCCGAATGCGGATTTTAGCGGCCATCACCACCGGAATCACCTTTCGATGAATCAGAGGCCGCCAGATCCTGGCTAGGGAGAGGAGTCTGGCGAGGTGAGGCGTCATCATCCCACCGCTGCCGGATTTCAGAGGCCGCCGCCGCAGGATTTCAGTGGCCACCGGGATCGCCATCGCCTCTTCACCATCGCCGCTTCACCGTCGCTGGTTGGCGTAACCCTCATCGCACCGGATCCTGTCGAGGGAGAGGACGGTCGTAATTTAACCTCCAAAGACAACGGCGGGAGCTTGGAGTAGCCAAACAAGAAGTGGAGGATATGGAGAACAAATAGAAGCGTCGAGCCGCTAACTGAGGGATCTTCAAGAACTTTAAACAATCTAGGGTTTGGAGGACAACCAAAGACGGGTAGAGAACTCGAGATTGCGGCTGCAAGGTGAGACAGAAAACATCCCATCGACACCATTGAAGAGTTAGAGATGATAGACTGATGAATTGGGGGATAGATCTCAGCTAGAAGTTCATAATCGAACTCGAAAATGAGTATTCTTTTTTTTATTCAAGAAAATGAGTATTATAAAACCTAGAAATCAACACGAAGGTAGAATGATTGATTCGAAGTATGATAGAACAAGGAATTTGAATTAGAGAGTTTGTGAGATTAGGACTTGGGGAGTGGTTTTCTGAAATTCATTGGGGCTCGTTTGGTATTGATATTTAGATATTAAGATATCGACATCGGTATCGATATCAAGATATCGATATCGGTTGATATCTAGATATCAAGTGATATACCCTGAAAAATCAGTATATCAAAATAGCCTAAAATTGATATCTAGATATCAAGTGATATCGATATCTGACGATACCAAACACAGATTTTGGATATCACTTTATATCCTGTGGATACCAAACACTAGATATCGATATCACTTTTAAGTGATATCAATATCTAGCCGTACCAAACACTAGATATCAGATATCGGGGGCTGATATCCGATATCTGATATCTAGATATCAATACCAAACGGGGCCTCAGATTGATTTGCAAAATGCATGAAGAGGCAATTACATAGAGGCAATGACGGGTTCACCCTAAAATAAAATATTAAATCGGTTTAACATAGACCGGGTTAAAAAAAATACTTAACAACACAATGAGATTTGGGAATTGAGATTGTGTTGCAAGGAGATTTCAGCACATATGTTAAGGAGGTGAAAATTTTATAAAATATTACTTTTTAATGAAACTTATACTTATTACTAACAAGTATAAAATTAAATTTTTTTTATTAAAAATAATATTTTATAAAGTGTTTTTTTTTTAAGTTAACCCGGAGGATGTATTATAAAAGATCAATTCCCGCCAAGTCAATGAGACTAGGCGGGAAATGATCAAACCATACACGGGAAGAAACATCGTTTGGCAAAAGCCTAGCTGCCATATGTGCTACAGTATTAGCGCTCCTACGAATATGAGTAAAATACACTACCAAATCATTTGGAAAGAAGTCAAGGATATCATCACAAACAATATCAATGTATGAAGTGGAACGGACTGGGCTCTTTAGGCGAGCGATGAGGCCAACATCATCAGACTCGATCAAGAGCCTATCAAACATGTGACCTTGCATCGATTGGACACCGAAGAGGAGGGCTGACGCTTCCGCCAAAGCCACTGTCATTGCCCCTGCAAAGTGCTTGGTGGCAACCATGAGGATTGTGCCTGAAGAGTCGCGCAACACCGCTCCTAGGCACACCGAGCCATTCAGTAAAGCAGCATCTGTGTTGAGTTTTAAGGACCCAGGAGCCGGAGGAGACCAGGAGGTTGCTGCAGAAGCGACATAGGCAGTAGGCACGACCGCATTCCCAGTGGTCCTATAGTCAGATACATATCGCCTGTACCCATCACGAAGGATCTCCGGATTGAAAACCTCATCTGTAAATATGGCCTTGTTGCGCAAGGACCATGCCACCCACGCATTGTTGGTGAGAAAATCACAAGCACCTGACTCACCAAAGACATGGAAGACGACATTAAGTACCTCAATCGGAGTGTCATGGAGAAGGGTAGACACTAGATTGGAAGTAAAGAAACCTTCCCAAGCAGTTGCAGAAGAGTTGCAGGCGAATATGGCATGCCAGGTAGTCTCATCCGAGGCATGACATCGGGAGCATGTTGGAGAGGCGATGATTCGCTTGGTAAATAAGTTTGAGGCAATGCTAAAAAAGTTATTGCACCAACGCCATCCAAAGTTTAGGACTTTGGGAGGAAGCTTGAGGCTCCATAGAAGACGCCAACCATCGAAACTGGGCACAAATTGGGGTCCCAAGCAACCCAACCAGTATGCTGATTTGACAGAAAAGGAGCCTAATTTTTTAGGGAACCATATACGAACATCCCCTGGCAATCGGTGGCTAAGAGTATCGATAGGATGCGATGCACATCTAGCGGTTCAAAAGCGGCGTGGAGAGCAGGCACATCCCAAGAGGTTGTTGTAGTATCGATGAATTCAGAGACCATGATGTCCGAACTCATGCCCGGCAGAAGCGACGGGCGCTCCAGCCCCGAGTCACTAGGTACCCAAGAATCCGTTGCAGCAGCGACTGACTGGCCGTTCCCCACTCTCCACCCCAAGCCTTCAAGAAGCAACGATTTAGCACCCCAGATGCTACGCCACGAGTAACTGGGTCTCCTGCCCCTATAAGAAGCGAGAAAGGAGGAGTGCTTGAAGTACTTGGCTTGATAAACGTCATGAAGTAGCGAATTTGGGTGCTGAAGAAGGCGCCAACCCTGACGGGCGAGCAGAGCCTGATTGAAGATGCGGAGATCCCGAAATCCCATACCTCCGTGCTTCTTCGGAACACATAGATCACTCCACGAGCGCCAATGAATCCTGTGTTTGGAGTTCATTGAACCCCACCAGAAGCGAGCAAGGAGGTTATGTATCTCATCAATAAGGGTGTCAGGCAGACGATAGACACTCATCACGTAGGTAGGGATGCTATGAAGCACTGCCTTGATTAAGATTTCCTTCCCAGCCACCGAAAGCAATTTCTCTTTCCACCCTTGAACTTTCTTCCAGATTCTCTCCTTGATAAATGCAAAAACTGATTTCTTAGAGCAGCCAATGACAGTAGGGAGGCCAAGGTATTTGGCATGGCGGTCGACAAGGCTAACCCCCAACGCCGAAGCCAATTGTGCTTGCGAGGAGATTGACACATTCCTAGTAAAAGATACTTCAGACTTCTGCAAATTAATCTTCTGCCCCGAAGCTCTCTCATACTGACTGAGTAGATCAGTTATTCTAGAGCATTCTTCTGAAGTTGCCCTTGCAAACAAAAGACTATCGTCTGCAAAGAAGAGATGTGTAATAGTAGGCACAGCCCTACAAGCCTGCACACCATGTAGATGTGATAGTCTGTTGGCTCTGGTAATAAGTGAGGATAATCCCTCAGCCCCAATGATGAATAAGATAGGTGACAAAGGGTCGCCTTGCCGAAGGCCGCGAGATGGCACCACTAGACCATCGACGGCTCCATTTATCTTGAAGGAGTATCTAGCTCCGCGAACACAAGACATCACCTTGGATACCCAAATATCATAAAATCCCATCTGAATCATGATCCGCTCAATAAAGTCCCATTAAAATCCCATCTGAATCATGATCCGCTCAATAAAGTCCCATTCCATCCGGTCGAATGCCTTGCTCATGTCCAATTTCAACTCTAAACTTCCTGATCTCCCGGTCGTTTTGATCTTCATGTAATTAAAAATCTCCATCGCAATGAGGGCATTATCTGTGATGGATCTCCCGGCAATAAATGCGCTCTGGGAAAAAGATATAATCTTATCAAGAAGGGGCTTCAAACGGTTAACCAGGAGCTTGGTGATGAGTTTGTAGATGACGTTGCAAAGACTGATGGGCCGAAACTCTGTGAAACGGGTAGGGTTAGCGGTCTTAGGAATGAGAGTAGCCACCGTTGAGTTTACATCATCCAGAAAAGCACTTGAGCGCCACCATTCAATCACAAAATACACCACATCGGAACCAATAACATGCCAGAAGCGCTGAAAGAACAGAGCATGCATACCATCCGGTCCAGGCGCTTTGCGCGGGTGCATCTGCTTTAAGGCAGTATAGATCTCATCACTTGACGGGTCTCGCAGGAGGCTAGCATTCATCTCGCTAGTAACTTTGGGCTCAATATCAGCAATCACATAATCTATCTCAGATGGGTTGGGTGAAGAAGTGGCGAAGAGTTGAGAGAAAAATTGTGTTACAGTGCCTGTAATCTCCCCGTGTGTTGTACAGGTAACACCCGAGTCAGTGATAAGCTCCTTGATCGCGTTCTTAGACCTGCGTTGGCTGGCCTTATGATGGAAATAGAAGGTGTTCTTGTCTCCATCTTGAAGCTCATTAATTCTTGCCCGAATATGCCAATATCTCTCCTCCTCTAAATGGAGTTTGTCAAGTTCCGCTGCAATTTCAGCCCCTCCCCTCTGTTTAGAACATTAATGCTCGGGTGCCGAGATTGGAGGGACTTCAGTTCGCCTTCCAACTGTGATATTTTATTCCGCCTGCCCTTATATACCTTCCTGGACCATTCTGAAAGAGCTTCAGCACAGGCTTTAATTAATATCTCAGGCGGGCGTCTCCAATGGCCTCTCCAATTAGATTCAACTATGTCATGGCAATCCACATGAGATACCACAACGGTTCAAATCGAAAAGGGCGTTTTCCCCTGAATGTTGAACGCTGAGCCGAAGCGAAAACAGTTAAGAAAATCAGCTAGTGATCAGACCTATAGCGAGCAAAATGGGACACTTTAGTATGCGGGTAGGTGATCGACTAGGCTGGAGATGCTAGGAATCGATCTAGTCTCTCCCGGACACAAGTTGCAGTGTTTCGCCCCCTCTGCCAGGTGAGGAATGGACCTGACTGACAACCCAAATCCTTCAAGCTGCAATCATCAATCACATCCCGAAAGCAGTCCATGGCTCGCTGAGACCGAATTGCTCCGCCTTCTTTTTCAGACGAGTGGATGATTTCATTAAAATCTCCCACAAAAAGAAGAGGAAGCGGGGACTGTTGGTACAAATCGCGCATGAGTTGCCAAGTCTTCCACTTGTTAGAACTTTCAGGCCTACCATATATACACACGATGCTCCATGGTGAGCCCGTTGAATCTGAAACAGTAGCATAAATGTGGTGTTGGGAGTATGATGTAATATAGACTGACACATTCCTCCACCACAATCCCAAGCCACCAGATAGCCCAACTGAATCAACACAAAGACCATCCATAAATCCACATTTACGTATAACAATCTCCTGTTCTCGCTTACCAATCTTAGTTTCCATCATAAAAACAATATCCGGGCAATGCTTCCAGGACCAGTCCCGGATCGCTTGAACTGTCGGGGCATTGCCCGACCCCATACAGTTCCAACTAAATATTTTCATTGCTCTTCGCGAGTATAAAAAGTGTTTACATCTTAAAAAACGTGCATAAAAGTCCAAATGATATTTTTTTTTTGGATCATAAGTCAAGATATGTATTAAAGAAGATCAATTCCCGCCAAATCAAGTAGACTTGGCGGGAAGTGATCAAACCAGACATTACAAGAAGTGTCTAGAGGCACGAGCCTAGCTGTCATATGCGCAACAGTATTCGCGCTCCTACGAATATGCGAAAAGGATACAAACATACGATTTGGAAAGTAATCCAGAACATCATCACAAACCATATCAACATATGAATTAGAGGTAGAGGATGCCTTGTTCAGGTTGGCAATAAGGCCAACATCATCGGACTCAATCAGCAATGTCCCATATGAGAATCCCTGCATCGACTGAACACCAAACAGCAGAACCGACGCCTCAGCAAGAGCAACAGACATGGTCCCTGCGAAGTGCTTTGTGGCTACCATAAGAATAGCCCCTGTGGAATCTCTGAGTACCGCACCAAGACACACCGAGCCATTCAACAACGCCGCATCAGTGTTGAGCTTCAAGGACCCCGGTGGCGGGGGCGTCCAAGCTGACGCCGATGATGTTGGGCAGGTGGCGATAGGTGGAAGAGATGCCTCCATACCCCTGTAATCAGACACAAACCGGCGAAACCCATCACGAAGCATAGCCGGGTTACAAGCATCAACCGAGAAGATGGCCTTGTTGCGCAGCGACCAAGCCACCCAAGCATTTGTAAGAAGATCACAAGCGCCCTTCTCACCAGCAGCATCAACAACAGTCCGGAGGGCTTCAATGGGGGCTGAAGACAACAGTGTTGAGACGAGTGTCGTGATTGTGGAACCTTCCCAAGCGACTGCAACGAAACTAGAGGAGAACAAAGCATGCCAAGCCGTTTCCTCCGATACTTATTTTAGAACGGAGAGTGTATGAAAAATAAAAAGGACCCAATTGTAATTTTATACTCCCTCACGGAATATAAGGCAACGAATTGAATTGAAAGGTAATTCGGGTTTTCCGACCCGATAGGATATCCGCTGTTACAAAGCGACCACCACCACCACCACGAGCTCACACAAACTCCGGAGCACAGCCATGGCCGCCATCCAAAGGATGACTACCATGGCCACTTCTATCTCTCTCTTCTCTCGCGGCTACGTCCGCTTCCTCTCGAAACTTACGCCTTCTACTTCCTCTGCTTCTTCTTTCAAGGTCTTCTTCTCGTCCGCTCCTCCCGGAAGAGGAAGGGGTTTGAGCCGTGAATTGAGCGCGCTCTCTAAATTGGAGAAGAAGAACGATTTCTGCACCTCAGCTGTGGGGACTGTGGTCAGCGATGTCGAAGAGGAGACGAAATCAGAGGAATTGTCTGGTAAAGGCGGCAAAGTTGTGCTTCCGACGAACCATTCGTCGGAGAAGCTCCTCCGGATTCGTCACACTGTATGCTGATCTTTCGATTTCTGATTCTCATTTTCGATGCTTTATCATCCTTTTTCTGGTTGTGATTTGTGTGCAATTGTGAGAATTTGTTACAATTAGCTCGAAGGGGCGTTTTGCGGGAGAGATTCGGAACACGATTAGGAATGAACTACCGCCACTTATCAATGTTGATTAACATGCGAATAGAACTAATTCGTGAAATATCATAATTTACCTGTCCAATTCCAAGTTCTGAATCTTCTCATAGTGTTCGGCCTGTTATTCGAGTTTATGCTCAGTGTAGCAAACTTTTATTCAATTTCTGGTACTCTTGACTCTGGAGCTGTGAGATGATTGCATTAGTTCTAGGTTCAATGTTGTTTGTCTGATCATAGTACATTGGATTGCTTGTGTAATACGGAGTACAAGTTTTCATGCCTGCATAATTCTTTCATTTCTGTTTGATCTACAAAGGACTTTGTGAAGTGCTTGAAACCGAGATTTTCTCGGAAAGTAATATTGTTATGTCTTTTGCAGTGTGCACATGTGATGGCAATGGCTGTTCAAAAGCTCTTCCCTAATGCCAAAGTAACTATAGGACCTTGGATAGAAAATGGGTTTTATTATGATTTTGATATGGAACCTTTGACTGACAGAGATTTGAAGAGGATTAAGAAGGAGATGGTTAGTTACTATCTTGCCTTTCATTATTGTTCTGCTGTAGATAGAATTTTCCTAGGTTTGTGAGGTTTCACCATCTCATGCTTTCAGTCTTATATCATCTGTAGGATCGCATAATTAGTCGAAATCTACCATTAATCAGAGAAGAAGTTTCCAGAGAGGAAGCCCAGAAGAGAATACAAGCTCTGAACGAGCCTTACAAACTGGAGATCTTAGAAAGTATAAAGGAAGAGCCTATTACAATCTATCATATTGGTAAGAAGGAGTCTACTTACATAATCATTAAGTGTGTCCATTGTCCACATATCTAATGCTGTTAAAGTATTTGTTATTTTGCTTTCGAAGGCACTTAAAATTTGACTCTAGCTGTTCTCTGTCTCAAGCGATTCTCTCTTTCTGCATTTATATGTTAAAGCGCTTTTCAGTGTCAATTTCCCGATGAGGCTAGTTCTTGCTCTTTCTGTTCTTGTTATTCCATTTATAATGCTAATCATTTAACATGACTGTCTATTTTTTTTCCTAATAAAGGAATTAAAAAACAATTACTTAAAGAGTGATCCTAGTCTACAGTTAATGTACTTCTGCGCGTTCTTATTTATAGCGCTCTGAACATGCATTGCTGTGTTATGTGATATGTGAAGTGATCATATCCAATGTGCTCTTGCATAGGTTGCAAACTTGCAATGCATCTTGCTTCGGGAGGCTGGTTCGTGCGTTTCTTTTCTTTTTGACTTCAATGCAACTTTTTTTCCTTTGGAATCTTTTCTATGCAAAACCTTATGTTTATCCGTGATTACAAGATTGGCCTGCTCAGATTTTTCCCTTTTTTTGATATTTATACCTCCATACCAAAAAGGCCCTTAATTCTCTTTTTGAACCACTGCCTCCTCAAATATAAGGGTTTTTCTAATTACCCTTTTTTTTTTATTTGAAGAGGTAAATGTATTAATGTGTAATAAATTACAAAAAGGATAGGGACAAGCTGCCCCTATCACGGTTTGACACTCGGGCCAAAAGATCCCAAAAAAATCATCCACCAAAAGTAATTATCCCTTCTTTACTTGTTTGTAAAAGAGTGTTTGACAATGTCTGAGAAGCTACATAATTTTTACTTATTTTGTATATGCTGCTAAGTCTGTGTGCTAACACAATTTTGTTATGGTTAAGAAATTTGAATTTATTTCTCATAATCTATTTTCATTTTCACAATTGCTTTTATGTTCAGGGGATCAGTGGTGGGACCTCTGTGCTGGTCCTCATGTTGACACTACTGGAAACATTACTGCAAAGGCTGTTGAACTTGAATCTGTTGCTGGTGCATACTGGAGAGGAGATGAAAAAAGACCAATGCTGCAACGGATTTACGGGACAGCATGGGAGAATGAGGATCAACTAAAAGCATACATTCATTTCAAAGAAGAAGCCAAACGCAGGGATCATAGGCGTCTTGGCCAAGATCTTGACCTGTTTTCTATACAGGTAATCTCGCTAGTAGCATACTGCTCATGTTGAACATGACAAGTATAGGAATTATAAAATTATGGAAACGGTTAGCAGACAGTCAGAAAATGCAGGCCATTCATATCAAGAGATGGCAGTTTGAGAAATGTTTGAACTTAAAAGTTGTTTCCATGTAGATCAAAGCATAGAAGTTGGCTATTTATGCAAACTTAAAGTCATGTGGAATATATGTTGGTACATCATACTAGGAAAAAGGAAATGACATGCTTTCATGTAGGGTATTACGTTAGTGCCCATTAAAATTTGCAGGTAGAATTCATCTGTTTCCTTCCTTTTTTACAAGTTCTCTTGGTCACCGCTTACGCTTATTTATAACACCCAATTCCATTAGTTGGATATTTTTGTTCTCGAGCTGGGAGGCTGGGAACGATACATGGATGCTTAGAGCAGCAGGGAAATCCTATTATGTGATAAGAGTTCAGATTTAAAAATACCTATTAAACATAATCATCTGTTGAAACTTGAAAAAGTCATTTTTTTGTCAACAAGTCTTGCAAATTGGCAAAGATTAATGGCTGTTTTACTTCAATAGACACACTCAAATAGAACCCATTTAGTTTGCATTGGATGGATCTTTCATATTGTTTTTGACATCAGGAAGAAGCTGGCGGGGGACTGGTATTCTGGCATCCAAAGGGTGCTACTGTGAGGAACATCATTGAAGATACATGGAAGAAGATACATATAGAACATGGATATGACCTGATTTACACTCCACACGTGGCAAAGGCAGATCTTTGGAAAGTAAGTGGTCATTTGGACTTCTATAAGGAGAATATGTTTGTCCCAATGGGTGTTGAGGATGAACTTTACCAGCTTCGGCCAATGAATTGCCCTTACCACATTTTGCTTTACCAAAGGAAGATGCACTCCTATCGGGATTTTCCCGTTAGGGTTGCAGAGCTAGGAACAGTATATAGATATGAGTTATCTGGAAGCTTACATGGCCTCTTCCGTGTCAGAGGTTTCACACAGGTATGGAAGTTTTGGAACATTTTACTTTGCATGTGAAATATTTAGTATAGACTGGAAACATTTTACTTTACATCTTCTTTCTTGGTGGAGAATAGAAAAGTCATCTATGCTTTATTTAACTGGCCGGTAAAAGTAATCCGATTTTGTGCATCTTTTCAGGATGATGCCCACATTTTTTGTTTGGAGGATCAAATCAAGGATGAAATCAGGGGGGTGCTCGACCTTACAGAACGAATTCTACTGCAGTTTGGATTTGATCAGTATGAAGTAAACCTGTCTACAAGACCTGAGAAATCTGTGGGAGGCGATGACATATGGGAGAAAGCAACCTCTGCCCTTAAAGATGCCTTGGATGATAAAGGATGGAGCTATGAAGTCGACGAAGGTGGTGGTGCCTTTTATGGGCCGAAGATTGACTTGAAAATTGAAGATGCACTTGGAAGGAAGTGGCAATGCTCAACAGTTCAGGTCAGCTTCTGTAAGATCATTAATGCACATTCCTATCTTGCATATAAACAGATTTAGCCATGCTATAAAATTTCCTGTATTGTCTAATAACATCAACCAGTAACTTCCATTGTAAATGTGCACAGGTAGATTTCAATCTCCCAGAGCGCTTCGATATCACTTATGTAGACTCAAACTCGGATAAGAAACGACCAATAATGATCCATAGAGCTATTTTCGGCTCCTTGGAACGATTCTTTGGCGTCCTTATAGAGCATTACGCTGGGGACTTCCCCTTGTGGCTTTCTCCGGTTCAAGTTCGAGTTCTCCCAGTCACAGACACTCAGGTGCACATTTTTCCTTCTATTAGAATTTCGAAGCAAAATTCTAATAACTGGATTCTGATTATGTTACTAAGGTTCATGTAATCTTTGCAGCTCGACTACTGCCACGAGGTCGTCAAAAAGCTAAAAGCCAGCCATATCCGCGCTGAGCTGTGCCATGGGGAGCGCCTGCCAAAACTCATCCGGAACTCAGAGAAGCAAAAGATCCCGCTTATGGCAGCAGTGGGCCCCAGGGAAGCCGAGACTGGTACACTAACCGTCCGGTCAAGGTTTGGAGGCGAGAACGGTACCATGTCTGTGGACGAGTTCATCAGCAGGACTCACACGGCTGTTGAGAACAGGGCTCCATTTTGACACATCTTATAGTTTGATGGCGCAGGACAGTCACCAGAACGTGGAGAATCTTCTCGGATACCCGATACTATATACGGATTATTTCAATCACGATTGTTGGTTTTTTGTTACATGGCATTGATAGTTGTGATAATTTTGAAGTTTGGGGCAATGCTGATATAGTCTTGTAGTGTACATGTTGCAATAATACTTCAAATCATAGAACAGGAAATGCCTCACAAGTTTTCAAAGAACAGACGTGAAGATCCAACTCAATCAAGGAATTCGCCGGAACCCAAAAGGGCATTAACCTAAACTGTCCTAACCCACCTCGAACCAGAATCTATTCGAAACATACCGGGGATCACAAGAGACTTGGTTTGTATGTGTATTTCTAGTCATTGGACACTCAATTCATCCCTGACTTGTTGTCTTGGCTCAATTCAGTGTGGAAATATCATTCTTGGAAGTTATGTGAGCACATTGTATTTCCATACAAGAGTCGTGCTTGACCTTGTAAGAGCATGCCCAACTTCTCTACAAAATTCTTCAAAATAGAGAATTATAAATCACATATTCTGGATTTTTTTAGATTGAGTTACAACGGATTCTCCATTATAGAGTTTACTCCCAAAATATATAGAGTTTTCTTCAGTTTTAGGGAATGATCTCCCTTTTTTCTCCAAAAATCAATCTTAATACTCCAAAAATTCAATATGGAGAATCTGTTGGGGTTGCTCTAAAGGGCCAAGAGTTTTCAAATGTATATTTTTCAGGGGTGGGTATGGGATGAGACCAAACGGGATGAGATTGGAGGCATCACGTCTCATGTCTCTTGTAATTTTACTGGGATAGGATTGAGACAGGCTTATATTCTTTTTTAGAACCATTGGATGTTATTCCTTGCGAGACGGAATGGAAACAAGACTGAATTTTTTCTTTTTGGTGAAGAATAAGACTTTTTTTTTGGGGTATCCAAAGGCTCATATGAATAACCCATCAAGACCAGCTCTTTCTCCTCTCCCATTCTATATGCATGAATTTTGGAAGTTTAACGGTGATTTTAGCATATTGAGAGGTGTGTTGGGGATTTGATATATTAGTTAAATCTAACTCAATAGGGTTGGACTTGGTGTTTGTGTGCGAAAATAAGTAGTTGAAAATGCTTCAATGTGAACAAAAATTTTCTCATATGAATAATTTTCTTTAACAAAATTTAATAAATAAATGAATAATTTTTATTAGCTTCTCAAAAAATTTTATCTGTTATTTTATTTTTAAAAAAGTAGGAGTCCGTGCTAGGTTTACATTGATATGACTTTTGTATTCAAGATTTGTTCCTCCAACTTTGTTTTTTAATAAGTACAATATAAAATATCAATTTTTAAAATAATTTCACACTAATGTATGAATTGAACTTAATTTATCAATTTAATTAAAAATAAACCAGTTCGTTTATTAGTAAATTGAGCTTAATTTATTAAAAACTGGATTTTTTTACAAAATAAAACATACCAAATTTGTTACATTGATGTCATTTTTATACCTATTTGTCCGCTTCGTTTTTTATACCAATCTTACAAATTGACCATTTGATAATTGATATATTCATTATTCTTTATAAGAGGTTGAAGTGTTCTCTCACAAACAATGATGTACTCTATTATCAGGATTCGAATCCAGAATCTCTACTTAAAAATGAAAAGTCACAAACCTACTTACCACGCTCTTTATGGTAACCCTTATCTATCTATATACATATATTAAAAAACGGTGCATAACGTCAAACGTGACATATTGTGGTTGATCTTAGCAAACAAATATTTCCCGGGAAAAAAAATGAAAATATTTTCGTTAATTAATAAAAATATAAATTAAAACTATTTCATAGCCATACTTACCAAAAATATTAATAGATAAATACTTGATAGACGTTATTTTATTTATATCTATATTATTTTTCGATAGAATAAATTGTTTATATATAGATTAATTTTTATTTTATATTTAACATATACTTAGATCATTATTAGTTTAATTATCACATTATAATTCATATTTATTTATTTTTTCATATTTTTAATAGGTTTTTTTCATAGATAATAAATAAATGTAATTTCATAATATTTATTCATAATTTTCAATTTCACAGTATATGGGCTAATTTTCAACTTCACATGATTTTTAATCAATCAGCAGTTTCAGCACATTCTATTTCTATTTTCTACCCATTTGGCCATTTGCATCTCAAAAATTTATTGAAGATAAATGCTAGCAAATTCTTTTGCAAGCACCTAAACCTACCTATTTATTTTTGCCGTTCATCCCCTTCACCTAAATCTACCCATCCCCAAGGCCTTATTTCACCGGACTCTCAAATCTCTCTCGTCGCCGGTCACCACCTCGCCGGCACTCACCGACTTCGCATTTTGGATTCGGTGAAGGTCAATCGAATTCAGCAAGTTTGATTTCTCCTCCTAGGGTTTCCGAGTAAGACAATCTTTCTTCCCTTGTTCCTTCACTTGATCAGTCCATAAATCCGCCTTTTACTGCTTCCGATCCTCCGATTTCTTGATTCCACATTGTTGCACTTGCTATATCATCAGCTCAATTGTTAAATCAAGCGTCTTCAACTACTCTACTATGGCGGCGAGTGAGGAGGAGTATACACCTCCGAAGAAGAAGAAGCAACCCTCCGAAGATGATAAGAGGTTTTATACTAGTCTAAATTCAGATTACCTAAGCTCAATCTTTAATTGTTTGAGTTCTTTGTCTATAAATTGCTCATGTTCTATGCTTTCGAGCTTAATTTTGGAAATGAAATGACTTGGTTAGGAGGAAGAAGCTTGTGCCTGGTGGATTGCTGAAAGCTGAGCTTAGACCAGGAGGGGGAGAGTCCAAACCTTCTGATGGTGATCAGGTTAGTTCATCATTAATTTCCATCGTTGTTGAATAGGTAGTTTTTGGATCAGGAATGGTAGCTTTTCTTGAAATTTAGTGTTTTGGCTGTTGGCAATTTTCCTGTTCAGGTAATGTATCACTGCACTGTTCGTACACTCGAAGGTGTAGTTGTTCATTCAACCAAAAAGGAATTTGGAGGTCAGTTTTAACCTTTAATTGATATTGATATGAAGTAGAATTTCCTTCACCTTGGTTTTGCCATTTGAAATCTCAGTGTTATCTTCTCTTGAGGAAAGAAGTTACATCTATTCAAATGAATGTTAAGAGACTTTGGAAACTTGAGCAATCACATGATTCTTCTAATGGATGCTCAAGTCTTTTATCAAATATGTTGGGTGTTAGATTTGATCAATATTTATGCTTTACAGGTAAGGGAATTCCAGTAAGGCATATTCTGGGTAAAAGCAAGTTGATATTGGGATTGCTAGAAGGAATTCCTACCATGCTAAAGGGTGAAGTGGCCATGGTACTATCACTTGTCCTGCATTTTGATCGTTTAGTTAGCGCAAATAGACTTAATCAAAATTTGATAATTATGCAATTGCAAATTTGTAAGCTTTTAGTTGCTTTGAATTTATTCTCTTGTTGCACCTTGCAATAATTTAATTGTTTATTGAGCCGACGCATTAAGTACTGTTATAGCCAAATTAGGTTGGTTTCTTTTAAAAAATTGATATTATCCTGACTCTAAAATAAACAGCTTGCTATTTAAACTGTTTTGTAGCTTGATTATTTCATTGTTTTTCGTTTTACTGCTATGTTTCCTTGTTCTTTCTTTTCGTATTTATCTTGATATGTTTTCCTGCAGTTCAAGATGAAATCTGGGATGCACTATGGTGAGGACAATTGTCCTGTTCCTGTTCCTGACAACTTCCCGAAAGATGATGAGCTTCACTTTGAGATTGAGTTGATTGAGTTTGGAAAAGCAAAGGCAAATTATGCTCTACCTTTTGACCTCTCATCTTTTTCTCAGTACATGATTTGGTTTTAATTGTGAGTTTATCAGTTATGCACTTGTGGACTCTTTACTTTAATTCAGGCATACACCTTATTATTAGATATGGTTGTTTGCAGCTGTTAATAAAGATCAATCGTTAACAATTTTTTGTCAACACTTTACTGGAAGTGGATTTAGGATTCTAGAACAAACTTATATAGTTATATCTAGGTATTGAATGTGGCTTTTGATGTTATCTTCAAATTAGGCTCTTTCTGAAGCTGCTGCCTACATAGCATAAGACTATCAGTGTTCTGGCATTATTAATCTTTCGTTTTTGGAAGTAATATTGAAATAGGCCTATGTGTAGTTGGAGGAAATATGATATGTTTGAGGTGTATTTGGTGGTATATTCTGTAAAATGCTGTTCTGTGATATTGCCATTTTACATAAAGAGATGCATCCTTTACCTTTGCCACTCTCTTAAATGCTTGGTGTCACAGCATTATGTATTGAAGTTTCAGCAGTGAAATAACTCATTATGAATAGCATGAATTTCTTGATGGTATTAAGCATGCAGTTAATAAATTACTTTTTTTAATGAAACAATTAATGAATACCCTACTTTGATTGAAATCAAATCCTTGACGATTCTACGAAAGTTGTACTATGTTATAAAGAGTTCTTAGAAAGAAATGCAGGTGATAAAAAAATGAAGAAGATATTTACCATGGTAGCATTTCTGTTATTTATAGAGTTTCTTTATAATCATCTTTAGATGTAGGTGTTTTAGCATCAACCATCTTTATGGATATGGATGTTGAAGCATTCCATTCTGTTGCTGTTGTCCAACATGCAGGTTGTTGCTCAAGATTTTGGAGTAGTGAAGAAGGTAAAAAGTTTCATTCATTTGGACTTTGTTTTTTGTTTATTTTCCAATCTATTTTCTATTTTGTAAACTTGTGCTAGACTGTTAGTTGTATTTGAAAAATGCTTTCCTATTGAAGAATACGTCTTATCTTTTGAGGCTTTACACTGTATCTGTGTATCAAAGGTCTCTTGGTAACATGGATTGCCCCTTATTGTTTTCCGAACTCTTTGATGGAACACATAGCAACATGATGGCAACTGATACTTAAATCTGTAATGTGGTGATCAGTGATATGCCAAATTATTGGGCGCTATTCTGACACGTTTGATTTATGGGTGGCGTTCAGAGACATCCTTGAGCTCATGTCATCAGCCTTTGTGTTGCTTGTGTTTCAGGTAATTAATGACGGAGAAGGATGGGAAACACCTCGGGCACCTTATGAAGTAAAAGCTTGGTAGACAGTTTTCATGCTTTGGAACTCTTGTTTTGCCCCCGAAAAATTGCTAGATTATTATTACCCAGGATATTCGATACATGATCTGATATACACGGGGTTATATTATTCCAGGATTTCTGCACAAACTGGCGATGGCAAGCAGATCTTCTCAAATAAAGATGGAGAACCAATTCTTTTTACTTTGGGGAAGTCAGAGGTCAGCGAATCTAACCCATCCGGGTTTCATTTCATTTGCAGTCTTTTTGATCGATTATGATTTATGAATAATATCAAGCACTTTGCTTGCTAATTATGCCAAGTAGGTCCCTCATCTATTAATACTTGTACAGGTGCCTAAGGGTCTTGAGATGGGAATAGGGACAATGACAAGGGGAGAGAGGGCAATGGTCTTTGTGACTCGTGAATACTTGACTCAGTCGTCTTTCTTCCCTGATGTCGAAGGTTTTGAAGAAGTTCATTTTGATCTGGAGCTTATCCATTTTGTTCAGGTTTGCCAAACTTCTCGCTCTGTTCTACATCTCTCAGTGGTCTTCTCATTCAAGTGTAACTCTTTGCCAATGAAGCTGTCATCCTTCTTTTTGAAAAGTTAACATTCAGTTGTGTCAATTAGTATGATACATATCTTGTTTTCTGTTTTCCGCCCATCGAGTTTTTTTTATTGCAAGGTAGTTGCCTGAAATTCCATTTAAAAGGAAACTAGAATATCTTTATGATCCCTCAAGAGAAAGTCTTTACAACATTTTCTAATATTTGAAAATGCAGGTAATGACTCTAGAAATCAGTTATACATTTATTATACTTCAGAATTTTCGAGAAGTAATTAAAAAGTTCTATCAACTTTTGCAATTGTGCATGATAAGAAATATTTAAAGTCGATGCTGAGAAATGTTCTCATGACAAAACTGGGGAAAAGGGGAATACAAATAATGAGATTTTAGTGTTTCAAGCATTAGCAGTTTCATTTGTTTTTATATTGGTACTTTCTGCTCAAAGTTAGAAATCATTCTCTGTTTGCTTAAGTGCTTAGTTTCTGCATTTGTTTCATTCTAAACTACTCTAAATGCGAGTGAAGTTGTCACAATTTTTTTAACTCATCAAATGTGATTTGCCTTATGAAACAGCGCTATTAAATAAGAACAAATAATTAGATGTTAAACCCTGTAAATTCTCCAAAAGGAAAGTGTACTTAATTCCAACCTATGGAATTTAGGGTTGTCTGGCATGCTCTTGGGGATGTGTTTACCGGAAAAACAATCACATTAATTTTCTTCAAAGCTGCTCTCCCAAACTGAACCGGTGAAGTTATGTAACTCCTCATTTGCTTCATGACAGGTCCGTGATGTCCTTGGTGATGGACGCATGATCAAGCGCCGCCTCCGTGATGGACGAGGTGCAGTATTTTCTAAATTAGAGCTATGACAACTCATGCTTTGCTAGGGTTCTTGTTACATTTCGTTCTGGGTCTTTCAGAAACACTCTCTCGAGCTCCCCGGGGTAAGAGTGCGTACATCCTGACCCCCGACCCTGCTTAATTGCGGGATACACTGGGATGTTGTTGTTGTTGTAGTGATGTTCTATCTTCTATGACTTGGAGTTTATTTTCGATCAATTTGTCTACAAGCCTTCTTGACAATAATAGAGCATTGATTCTGTCCTTTAGATGCCTGGTTTTTTTTCCTTGTCTTTAATACCATGTTCTTTCCATGCAAGCCACAAATACTATGTTTCCGATGCTTCCTGTTTTGATTTGTGATGAACTAGGTGAGTTTCCGATGGATTGCCCTCTTCAGGACAGTCTTCTACGTGTTCATTATACGGGAATGCTGCTTGATGAGAAAAATACTGTGTTTTATGATACAAGACTTGATAATGATGGTCAGCCTTTGGAATTCAGCTCTGGGGAAGGGTCGGTAAGACGTCTTCTGCTAATGGTTTTAATGCTGCATGTTTTAAGTGGTGGTATTAAATTGAAAATCATCTAATACTCTGATGATCATGCAAAGCATCCAACCTAGTGCATTATTGTCCACTTCCACCGCCCACCCCCCTCCCCCTAAAAAAAAGGTTTTGTAGCTCTATCATTCTCTTCATTTTGTCTTTATTGTTGTAGGTTCCGGAGGGTTTTGAAATGTGTGTTCGTTTAATGCTGCCTGGAGAAATATCTCTTGTCACATGTCCTCCAGACTATGCTTATGACAAATTTTCCAGGTTATTTTTTAATCTTTATTCTATAAGATGCATGTTTGGCAAGTCCATAATCACTAGTTACCGGTTCTGAAGTAAGAACGATCATACAGTCCCCTCCTTCCCCACAATATGATAGACCAGTAAGCTGGATTAGGTCTATCTAGGACCAATTCACACTCAAACATACAGGATTTAGGGATAAAATGAGGATAACCTCTTTGGATTCAACTGGAAATTGAAGGAACAAGATAGAAACGGGAAGATACTGCCACCAAGGCAGATACGCCTGGCCAAAAGGGGCTGATACGCCTCCCACTCTGAACTAACTGATTTCCTCGATAATGAACTAAGAGGCTAGTGCCTTATTTATACTACTAATTCTCCCTCTCTTCTAGTTTACCCTAGAAGCTTCTATACTAACTGCCCATATCTGTATCACAATCAATAGTGCTGATATTCTTTGTTTGCTCCTCCCTTTGTGTATATAGGCCACCTAATGTTCTTGAAGGTGCTTACATTCAGTGGAAAATTGAGCTCCTTGATTTTGAGACAGCAAAGGTAACTAAAACTCTAAAAGCTTAAACTTCCATTTTTTGTTTGTACTTGCCAAAAATTGCAATTTATAAAGCTTTAATTTAATTCCTGGTGAAAGCTGGACAGTAGTACAGTACTGGTGATAGAATATCAGTTTGAATATAAACTGAACATATAGAGTTCCTAGTTTGATTCATTCTTGAATTATGGATTCCTAACATATTTGCTTGACTAGAAACTAACATGATAAATATTGATTTGAGCATGAACTTGAGATTGATACCGACAAATATCAGTTTGGAAAATTTCGTATGATTGAAAAAAAAACCCTTCTCTTTGATCCACATCCAGTTTAACTACAACTCTATAATGGATTCGGTAAAGATATGACTCCATCCGGAACACATCCTTTTACCAGTTTGACTACTTATGTATTAATGCGGTTGTAGTGGCCCAATTTTAGTTGATTAATTAACCATCATAAGTCATTTTGAAAGATCTGAGGCAACTGCAGAAGCTGCTAAGCAGAATGCTTACAGTTGCTTTGTTGGACACTCCAAGTCCAATAAACAGGCTGTAGTACAGTCCATGCAGGTTCTCTGCAAGAGAATTTTGAATCGCTATCCTTGAACTTGCATTAGGACAGTGGCGAGTGAACTCTTACTGAATAACTTTATCCATCTTATTGGTTTCGCATATTTTATATGAGCATAGGTTTTTTAGATCTCTCATATGTGAGTGAGTGGGATTGCATGAGAGGTAAAGAGTTGGCACGTTTTGAACTTGCAACTTATGCTAACTGTGTTGAGATTTTTTATATCTTATGACGACATGCATCTTATTTTACCATAGTTGTAAATTTTTGTGGTACATGAGATTTAATATGAAGTTGTTGTCTTGCTTACTTTTAGTAACAATGTTGCATTTGGAATCATTACAGGACTGGACGGGTTTAGATTTCAAGAGCATTATGGAGGATGCAGAGAAAACCAGAAGAGTGGTAAGATTCAAACATATGTTTTATTCTTTACACATTTCATAATGTGTCTGCTTTCGCTAGGGATGTTGCATCTGAAATTCTTGGCTGCTTCTCATTGCTCTGCATAAGCTGCCTGCCTTTTGGTTGCAATCGAATGATTTCTGCTTCTTTTTGCATTATTTGTATTATCCACATGTTTTGAGGCTTTTAGCTACTAACTGGCAGCCATGACTTGTGTGCCCATCATTCTTTCATTTAGTGTAGGTTTGTTGGTAGTGCTTGTGTCTTGCCTTTGGTTTACTGCCTCAGCTTCACTCCTTTTGCTGGTAGTGCTTGAATGTGTGCACACATGCCCCATTTGCTCAGGGTATCGGTGCATACATTCAGACCCCCATACCCCGCTCTGAGCTGGAATTTACCGGGTTGTTGTTGTTGTTAGGTGACTTAGGTCATTGGCCAGCCTTAACTTCATAATTTAAAATTAGGTTTAGTTTATGCATCTGTTGTCATAATCAAATGGAGTGATGTTTGAATATGTTCATGTGATGTTGGCAATATGAGTTCAATGTAAGATTTTTTCCTGGTAATGATTATACTTTATGATGTTTAGTATTGATAATCTTGACCCCTTTTCTCAACTATAATCGGTTTATACGACCCCCTTAGCATGCTCATGTCTGATTTATGTTTTGAATTCTAGTTTACGAACTCTTTTACCATGATGTATTTTGATGTTCAACTCTTGGATAATATTTCACATTCAGATGAATCTGGTTGTCTGCATATTTGAATTGTCTGACGTTGCTTTTCTCATGCTGTTACCATAGCACCTCTTGTTAACTATTCCCACTTCATTGTTTTTGTTTGTGGTGAGATAATTGCCTTATTCTGTAGATGGATATTGAGATTTGGCACCCTGATTCTGTTGTTTATTGTAGGGTAATAGGCTCTTCAAAGAAGGAAAGTATGCACTTGCAAAGGCAAAGTATGACAAAGTAAGTACTTTATTTTATGTTGAACCACACAGACCATCTTTTTTTTCTATTGCGAGATCATACCTTCAATAGTTGGTTCATGTACGTTTGGTTGTTAATCATATTTGGCAAGAACTAGCAGCTCTCATTTATGTTCACATGTCACAAATTGTGTTTTCTCTGTGGTGACAATGTTTTATACATTGCAGGTGCTTCGGGAATTTAACCATGTTCATCCTCAGGATGATGAAGAAGGCAAAGAGTTTGCTAATGCAAGAGTATGTTCTTTGGTGTTGATAAGAGACAACAAACTTCCTAATTCATAGTGCGATTGTTTCTATTAACTCTTTGCTCCTTTTCAATGTTTTCAAGAACCTCTTACATCTAAACGTGGCTGCGTGCTATCTGAAAATGGGAGAATGCAAAAAGTCCATCGAAACATGTGAAAAGGTACTTTACTTTATCTGATTTTTCTTATCAGTGCAAGTGCAGCCCTTAACTGAGATATAACCCTTTGCCCAATTATTTGACTTAGAGTTGGACTATAGCTGTGACACATATGTCTTGACGGGTTTAAAATTTACCACGTAAAGGGCAGTATTTCAAATATGGAGGCTACTCATATGAATTGATTGATTTGTGGCAATTTGCTCCTCTTTCGTTCTGGTTCTTCGGGTGTAACTTGGTTCTACGTTTGGTCTGCTTCTTCTTGGCTACTCGTTCTCCATCTCACTTTGAACATTACACTGAAATTTCTTCTTCCTTTTTTAACGACTGAATGCTGTGATTTTGGCTTTTGGGATTGAAATCATTTGGGAGTTTCTTGCCCTTAAAATAGTTGCCATTTCTGTGAAGTTCATTATTTGTTACAAAATTGTTAGACTCGGTATTATTCAGATTTTGAATTTATCATGATATTTATATATTGTTGTTGATAATTGTTTATCTTGTTGATTATCCAATGAAAATGAAAATCATTGTGTACACTGCTTTCTTCTCCTTGAGCCTCTTTCTTTTCATGGCCCTTGTTGAGTGACATGGATCTGATGGTGCCATGCAGGTGTTGGAAACAAATCCAGCTCACGTCAAAGCTCTATATCGCCGTGGAATGGCATACATGGAAGCAGGAGACTTTGAGGAAGCAAGAAATGATTTCAATACGGTACTGTCCCTCTCAGCCTTCATAATGCTGAAGTTCTAAGCATTTCATTTTCCTAAGGTGCCTCCTCTCCTGTCAGATGATTAAATCTGATAAATCATGCGAACCCGAGGCAACTGCAGCTCTACTGAAGTTAAAGCAAAAAGAGCAGGTTGGTGCTGGCTGCATCCCCATCTAAATCTTGTGCTTCGCCACCCTGGACATTCTCACACACCTGTGATTTTCGTGCGCAGGGAGCAAAGGAGAAAGCTAAAAGACAGTTCAAAGGGCTCTTTGACAAAAGGCCAGGTGAGATTTCTGAAGCTGGCAGCCAATACAGAGAAGTTGGCCAGGAAGAAAGTGAAGACGGTGGTGGCAGCAGCATGGATTTGGACAAGGAGGAAGAGGATGAGAGAAATGAAGCCCCCGAACCTGCCCGGCCTGGTTTCTTCTCTAGAATATGGCCTATGGGTAGAAGAATATTCGAAAATCTCGGGCTAAATAGGTGTACGATACTGTGATTTGCGGGTTTCAGTATGGGTATAAACCTTGAAATAAATATGGTACCTAGACCTTAGTGATGAAAGGTTCTTTGGTCGACTCCTCTTCCTTCGCATAAAGAATGGAAACACCAACGAATTGCGCAGGGATGGAGTCTGTTTGCGTAAACGGCGTTATTTCTACTTGGCATTCGGTTTTTACTTTTTATATGGACGGATTTGTAGTTTTCTTTGGCGATGATCAACTGTCGTACTAAACAATCCTCTAAGAAATCGTTGTCGATCTCAACAACGTGAATGGCTAAACTCAATTTACATACCAAAACCTTCTGTAAGAACCCAAAACCAGTACAGCAAAATAGGCATCAATGTAAAAATCGCGACCCAGCGAAAGCTTATACCGATGACTGCGATCCTGCAGCATTGTCATTAGAGGGCTTGTCCTCGACAATGGCCTTCTTCCTCCTCAAAACGATGGCCCAAGTCGAAGCTTCAAGCAGAAGAGCAATGCCGCCAAGCAAGCAGATGGCGATAGTGTAGGCCAACTTCCACTTCTTCCCGGGGTCCAAGATGTCGAGGCCCTTGAAGACGTTGATGATGCTCAAGACGATGACCGAGTAGCCGACGCCCCAGTGGTAGAGATTCCAATACATCCTGTACTTGTGGTCCTTGTCGGGCCTCAGCCGGAGAGCTAACACCTGCAGGGTGGCCAGCGTGAAGAGCGTGATGCCGATGTTGCGATGCGCATTGTACGTTATCCCCTTTGAATCACTCCCGAGCTTCATCCCCGTCGCCCAGCCTGCAACGCCGACGATGTAGGCGGTGCACTGGCACGACACGTGGAGGTAGAACCAGGCCGGCCCGGTGGACTTGACCACCTTCAAGTATCTTGCTATTAGGGCTCCGATTGGCATTAGAAGTCCCCAGCTTACAACATTTAGTACCCCATGAACCTGATCATAGTAAAAATCATATTCAAAATTAATGTCCAATAACATGTCTAAAATAAGAAAGCAATTCAAGTTTCTTGACACATAAAATAACAATGACTTCATAAATATACAGATTTTATAAATATATATTTATTAATTATTTTATAAAAAAAGCTACACTATGGGGAAATGCATCAATTATTTTCTTGGAAAAATAGAAAATGCGTATGATTGACATTAAACTCCAAATATCTAATACTTTGTTCTTTATAATAATTTTTTTTTATATTTTTTTAATATCTCAAAAAACGTGGGTCAAAAAATAAAAATCATATATTTAGAATCTTATATAACTTGATATTATAACACTTTTTAGACCATTTGATACGCAAATTTAGAGGGAAATATATTTATGATATTGATATCTAGATATCAACTTATCGATAAGAATACTAAATGGGGCGAAAGAATGAAAGGAAAATACTTACATTCCTCTTACGAAGACGAGAGCCGCCACTTCTGGGCCCCACGGAAGCTATGCCGGTGGTGAAGTCGATGGTGCCGGTGGAGCCGAGGTGGGCGCTATCCATTGGGTGTCCGGCGGGGACACCGTCAGAGAGGGTTCCCACTTGCCAGACATGGTTGATGGTGGTTTTGTTATTGGGGAGCATCAGGGTGGCGTATATGATGATCTGGTTGCCGGAGCTCTCCGCCGAGAGGCCGGAGACGTCGAAGGTGAGTGGGCTCTGATTCAATGCGAAGGTCTGCACTGAAGACGTGTACGCTCTCATTTGCCCGTTCGAGTTTGTGTGGGCCACCAACGCCTGCGTGCATCAATTAATATTCAAGTTGTAACACAATTTTAGACATAGTAATTAACACATAACTTATGCACATATGATTGATTTAAATTGTTTTATTATAAAGAAAATGATAAATCTATTTAATTCTAATTCTAATATATATTATAAAAAAAATCACGGTTAAATATATATGATATATTATACGTAGTATAAATGCAATTAAGACCCCCTATATCATTAGGTTCTCCACTATAGATATATCATAACATTATTTTAGCATACATTTTATTTTAAAAAAATTAAAATTATATGTATATTGTAATGATCTATATTTATATGTTTATGAATTTATATCTTGAAAATCATGTTTCAAAATATTTTTAAAATAAAATTTTCAAATAATTGTGTTTTTAATTTTTAATTCTTTTTAAAAATCATTATTTAAGATATATAAAATTTGATAAATATATTTATTTAGAATATTAATATAGTTTAAAAAAATGAAAAGATAAATTTTAATTAAATTAATTTTGTGATGTATGTAGTTGAGTGTAAATATATATGTTGTAAAATATTATTCACCATTTAAGTTGCTACCCTAATTCTTTTTTGTGAAACAATTTCTATTTCTATTTATGCTTAAAATTGAAATGAAATTTCAAAAGATGATTACTTATGCACTAGTTTGCTAAAAATTCTCTTTTATAATCTCATTATTAATATTACAACTCCTAATCAATTAATCAATTATAATTTTTCTAGAATTTTTCCTAATAGTATAACCTTAGATTTTATTCAAACCTAGGACAATTTATTAGCTCATTCATCATGTAATAATTAATCAAACTCAAAAAACGTCAAACAAACAAATTTTCAATTAACTTCTAGGGTTTTTCGATTAATTTTCAGTTAACTTTATATGTTCTCACGAACCCTGATTAATTAGATGAGAGAAACTGATAATGTTGTTACTCCCTCCGTATCGCAAAACTTGTAGTTTTAACTTTATGCACACTTATTAATAATACCTATATTTCCTTTACTTTTATAGGATAAAGTACCTAAAAGCACTAATTATTACCTATAAAAAAAGCAATCATTACCTATAAAGATAATAACTAGGGATGGCAATGGGGCGGGGACTCTCCGATCCCCGCGGGGAATCCCCGCTGCGGGGACGGGGATGGGGAAATTAAATGGGGACGGGGACGGGGATGGGGCCAAACTGATTCCCCGCGCGGGGACGAGGATGGGGACTGGGATAGTAGTCCCCAACCCGATCCCCGCCCCGCCCCCGTTGGGGAACCCCGCGGGGATCCCCGATGGGGAGTATGAAATCCCCGTTTTTATTTACATCTTACCTACTTTTAAATAATTTTGTTTTTATTTTTAAACTTTTACCTTATAATTTTCATTTATGAGATATTATATGTAATATTTATATCATATTTTTTACATAACTTTAATAATATCTTATAGTTTTTTATTAAATGAGGCAAACCATAAAACTTATGGGGAACCCGACGGGGAAACCCGCGGGGAATGCAAACGGGGAAAATTACGCGGGGACGGGGATTCCCCGATGGGGACGGGGACCCGACGGGGATGGGGACGGGGGGCATTTTTGATCCCCGAATGGGGACGGGGACGGGGACGGGGGGACTTTTTGCAAACGGGGACGGGGACGGGGAGGGTACTCCCCGCCCCGAACCCGCCCCGTTGCCATCCCTAATAATAACTATAACTAAAACAACAAGTTTTTTGATACAAGTTTACTACTCTAAAACTACAAGTTTTACGATACGGAGCGAGTATTGTTTAGGGTTTTCGTGTTCGTATAGACTCGTTCGTTCTATCATGTGTTCTTGATTGTATGTTTTGATATATTATATTGTTCGGGGCGATCTCAATTCCAACTAGACTATCAAAACAGAAACTATCGTAAAATTAAAATATAATATTACTTATGTAGTAAGTATATATATATATACCTGAGCGCCCATCATGCCGGAGGCGGAAGGATTGAGGCCCCAGGCGACCCAGTTGCCGGAGGGAGAGGCGGTAACGTCGGTGGCTCGGAAAGCGATGTCAGCGGTGCCGGTGATGGAGTCGTAGGTCCAGTGGAGGTAGCAGTTCAGGCGAGGGAGGCTGACGCATGTTGCATATTGCTTGTTGCCGGAGAAGGAGTAGGCGCACGGTGAAGAAGACGGCGAGGACTGGCCGGAGACCATAGCAGTAAAGATGATGAACACCAGAGCGACGGTAAACACATACTTCTGTGATCTGAAACCCATTCTTTCTTCGATCAGGGGGAATTCAGAATTTGGGATTTGGTGGTTGTTTGGGTATGGGGTCTTATTTATAGGCACCGGTAAACAAAAAATATTCTTCAGGATTTTACTTTATTTAAGGACAATATCTATCTTTTTTTTTTTTTATCATAAGATAAATTTATAGATAATCAGATTTATATCTATATACATATAGGGAAATTTACAGAAAAGTGGGTATGGTCTTTTACACTTAACCACCCACTAAACAAAAAATTACAGAAAATCACCTGCTAAATGGGTTTTGTTTTCAAATCACCACCCATTGTCTATTTTTATTAGGTTTTTGTCAAATATATATATATAGAGGTTGGGTCAGGTGTTTACACCCCTTATTGTGTTTTGTGTTAACAAATATAGGTCATTGATTGATTAGGAATGAATGGGTGAGATTAATTGAGACTTTCCCTTTTTATTTAAATAAAAAAGAGTAGGTCCCACCACTTTAATAGCCAACTTGCTGTAGAGGAAGCGCGTGCGTTGATTTTTTTAGGTAACGTTTTTTTTTTTGGGATGAGGAGATTTTGCTTCCACTATGCGTTCGATGAAAATATTCGCTAGGATAATAGTAAATATTCGCTAGAATAATAGTAATTATTCGCTAAATTGATTGTTATTATTCGTCTATAAATATGAGTTATCAATAATAGCAAAAGGGTTGGTCAATTTTTCAACTATTCGCCAGGCTGATAGTAATTATTCGCCAAGTTGACAGTAATTATTCGCTAGGTTAAAAGAATATATAAATGTAATTCTTGATTTCCATCTCTAATTAACCACATACCTATGAATAATTCTTTACTATCACCGAATAATTCCTTATAATTACCGAATAGAAACTGTGAACTTGTCGAATAATTCCTTACTATCACCGAATAATTCCTTATTATTACTGTTGAGAATGAAAGGAATGTGAAGAGACCAAAAAGAGTCCCACATTGATTACATGAACAAAGAAGCCTTAGTATATAAGCTAGTGGGCTACCCCACCTAATGCCAATTGGTTTTAGGATGGAACCCCGCTCGGCTTATGTGCTAGGCTATATGCGCATTGGCGCACGTGTGCACTCGACCCCCGGTCCCGAGTCCTAAACGGACTTCAGTATGGTATCAGAGCGGAAAAGCCAAACGGCTCGACTCTCGATCCTGGGCTAGCTAAAAAGAGAATGAGATGCTAGACCCGATGTTCAAGTGTCAACTAGAGGCGAAAGACGACCCTAGTTGCACTTGCGGGGGCGTGTTGAGAATGAAAGGAATGTGAAGAGACCAAAAAGAGTCCCACATTGATTACATGAACAAAGAAGCCTTAGTATATAAGCTAGTGGGCTACCCCACCTAATGCCAATTGGTTTTAGGATGGAACCCCGCTCGGCTTATGTGCTAGACTATATGCGCATTGGCGCACGTGTGCACTCGACCCCCGGTCCCGAGTCCTAAACGGACTTCAGTAATTACCGAATAGAAACTATGAACTTGTCGAATAGTGACTCTGAACATGAGATTAATAGAACAATCATATGAATTCCACCGAATAATTGATTATTATCACCGAATATCACTATGAAGTTGTCGAATACAAAGACAAAAATGTTGATTCAACAAAAAAAAAACCTGAAATTCAAAGACAAAAATGTTGATTCAACAAAGAAGAAAAGGAAAAAAAGAAGAAGAGATGACTGTTCTATTAATCTCATGTCCAGAGTTTTAGTTATTTGATTGATTGGAAAAAAAAAGAAGAAATGGAAAAAAAATGTTGATTCATTGTTCTAGAAAGCAGTTTGATAGTCACCGTACGAAGAGCTAGATCAATTGGGAAAACATGATGCACATCAGTTGCAATTAAGAAGCTAATGAAAGGTTTTGAGGTTCCGGTTTTGCCATGTATGATCACTGTATCCTTCCTCTAGTAATAGAATCCTTGATTACAGACAAATAAAAGTTTGAATATTTCCGAAGACGGCAATCAGGTTATTGCAGGAAATAACAAGACTTGCAGCGGAGCCGAAGACGGGGCGGGGCGGCGGAGCCATTGCAGCGGCGGCGCCACCTAGGCTGGAGATTCGAGCAGGAAGAAGATCCCGACGCCCCCGATCTGTCTTCGTCACGGTTAGGGCTGAGTTCCCCAGGTTTGCGTCGTCGATGGGGAGGGAGGACTAGGGTCGACGGCGTCGGAGTCCTCGGCTTCGCAGATACGGCATCGGAGTCTTACGATGATGCGGTGGCGGCGGTGATGCGAGCAGGGATCGGGATCTGGAGAAATCCCTCGGGTTCGCAGACACGGAGTCGGGATCTGGAGATGCGAGCAGGAAGAAGATCCCGACGCCCCTCACTGATGTCGCTGGGCTGCGGCGGTGATGCGGTGGCTCTGGTGTACTGAATCACCCCTTCCTCTTCAACCTCTGCCACGAGGAGAATTCCTACTTAGAACCAGAGAGGAGACCGGAACGTGATTGTGGTGGGTTAGGGTTTTTTAAACACGCGCTTGGGGTGGAGTTGGGTAGGTTTATTTTCCAATTAATTTATAATTAAATTAATATATTGAAATAATCCAGGCAATTCATTTTCTCTCATCCAATGGTTTAGATTTGTTAACACAAAACACAATAAGGCTTGTTAACATTTGATCCATCCTATATATATATATATATATATATATATATATATATATAGGGAGTTGTTCCCTTGTGCACACCCCTTATAGTGTACTTTGTGCACAAATCTGAACCATTAATCTTAGAAGGAAGGATGGCCTATATTCCGCCACGTGTCCAGCTTTAAAAACTAAAAAAAAAAAACACACCTTCCATCCAATATTTAGAGCGTGTGGCGCGTCCAAATCCTAGTCAATTAAAACCCTAGGCTACCCTTTTTGTTTTCCTCTATTTCACGTGTACTCCGGCATCACCATCACAAAAGCTCTGTCGATTCGCCCCAACAATCCACACCGGCATCGAAGGCTCCGTCGATTCGCCCCAACAGTCCACATCGGCATCACCACAACCATCGTGCACCCAGCGGCGCCTATTCCGACTGCACTGGCGTCGATTGCGGTGGCTGGTGGTGTGTAGAAGCAGCGGAGGCGCATCCCGTGTCGGCCTCTCTCCTCCGGTCAGCGAATCCGGGTCTTTAGCCCCCAGGAATTTACTCCGGCGGTGGTGAGACCTTTCGTTTACTCTAAATCCGACTGGGATACCGATTTCGAAATGGGTAAGCCCCAAAATTTCTTGGTTTTTTAGGATCGATTGTGATATATAGGGGTTGATGTTGAGATTTGTGTCTTGAATGAAAATATTCACCGATTCCTTGCGTTTTCCTTATTATTGGTGTATGAATGTGGGATTTTGTGATAAAATTAGAAAAATAATGGGTTGTTTGTGTGAAATTTATTCTGAAATCAGGGTTATTCGGTAGATTGAGGGGGTTTTTCAACGTCAGGAATCATGTATGCTCTATGCTTATCCTTGTTTAATCTTGCAAGTAGAACACACATCATTTCTTCTTTTTTTAGGCCTTTTTGTTGTTGTAGTAATTTATTCAAAAAGTAATTGATGTAGATGTGTTTTTACTGTAAGGTTTGTACTGATTAATGTTTCCTGCAATTCAATTCCAATTTCCTTACCACATTTTACAAAACGCTTCAACAGAAGTTTAATCTGTACATAAGTCATAACTTCAAATAAGCTCAAGTCCCATGGAGAGGTAGCCTGATTTTCCTAGTAATTTACAAACTGTGACAGATTATTCATTCGAATAAAACATTATTCGGTACCTTGGGATGAATTATTCATCGGAACTGGTAAATTTTGATCTGAACTAAATGAAAAAAGATAACATAGCATTATTCGGTGGAATACAACACACTATTCGGCGGAATTGTCAAATTTTTAAAATTGATTTACTTTTTTTAGAGATAATAAAAATTTCGTCGATTCTATATACCACGTAAAAATAAGAATTTCATTGAATAATCTCTCAATTATCGTTCAATGTGCGCATTAAATTGATCGATTATATCGACACCTTCCAATTCCGAATTAAAAGAAAAAAAAAACAGGAGTGGGTTAATGGTTTGATTTGATTCATATCTTTCTTTGAAATAAAACATTATTCGGTAACATGAGACAAATTATTCATTGGAAATGGTAAATTTTTGTATGAATTAAATGAAAAAAGATAACATAACATTATTCGGTGAATTTCCAAAGTTTATTCAGGACAATCGATGATGTTTTAGAATAGAAAAACAAAGGCCAAGGTGAGGTCAGAAGATGTGGTGTTGTTTAAATGTTAATATGTTATATGATTGTGGTTTCGCAAATATAAGTCGATGAAATGAGTGCATAGAATATCCTCAACATATGAATACAGTTGCAAAGGGTGATCATGTTGTAAGTTTAACACTCGTTTAAATTTTTTTGTTGGATTAGGGAGAAAGAGAATGTTGCAGCGGTACCAAAGGCGGCGGGGCGGGAACAACACCGTCATTCTCAAATGCGGAGACAAGCAAGAGAATAATGTGCTCGGAAGATAGCGTTGATGACTTCATCATGGGTCCATCTACGATTCACATGAATTTAAAACCCATCATATTCTAATTGTTCAACAAATTCGCACTACCAAAAACTTATACTTTGGATCACATACCTGAATCCATTGCTACGCGTTTTATGTAAAATTTGCTCGATTAATAACTTAAACTTGATGCCGCTTCCCCGAAACCGTTCACAAGATCGTTGCTTTGATAATAAGAAAAGTTAAATTAATTAAACTTAAAATTTGCTCGATTAATAACTTAAAATTTACTCGGTTAATATTCTAATTGTTCAACAACCTATATTAGCAGTTAAATTAATTATTTGTTTTCATCTATATCAAGACATGTAACATAAGTTGCTGTTCAAATCATATAAAAATATGATTTGTCAATTAATATAAAATTCATAAAGTAGTTGCCAATTAATATAAAATTCACAAAGCAGTGGCCAATTAATTTATATCCAAAAATAAAAGGAACTCCACTAGATGGGAGATAGTAGTTGCGGGCCCCACATCTTCAAAAGTCACCACTCCATTCCGATCCCCCACAAGTCCACACGCGCCACGGCAAATTCAAGAGGAGAGTAGAGTCGAATTCATTAATTTGTGTGCGGGGCCCGCCAGATTTTACCTAAAAAAAGAGAAAAAAACCTTTTAATCTAAGCCATCCATCCACACCCAATCAATGGCCCACAATTGTGCATAAAGTACACCCTAAGGAGTGTGCACAATTTACCTATTCCCTATATATATATATATATATATATATGGGTTAGTTCCAGTGTATTCAACCCTTAACGTGTATCATGTACTCAGAAATTATTTGCCTATTTATTCATGACTATTCGCCTGTTTTCACATAATTATTCATCTGTAAAAAGAGTGTAAAAAATGTAAATTTTATTCTAATGAATAATCGCCCAATACCACCGAATAATTTCATTCCACCGAATAATCTCCCAATACCATCGAATAATCAGAAGTTACTTTTTAATCCCATCCGTTGATCTTCTTAATTCAATGGCCCAGATTATATATATATATATATATATATATATATATATATATATATATATATATATATATAGAGAGAGAGAGAGAGAGAGAGAGAGAGAGAGAGGATAGATCATATGTAATCAGTCCTTAACGTATAACATGTGAACACATCTGGGTCGTTGATTTAGAGAAATTGGATGGCTGAGATTAATTCATCATTTTTATTAATTGAAAATAAAAATAGAAAAACCGCACCTCCCATTTCAATAAGAGCGCGTGTACCCCTATCCACGTTCTGCCATTTTCAGTTTTCAACCCTAGAGAATAGAGAAAGAGATGAAGATGGCGGCGACGGAGGATCTTGAAGCACGGGGTCCGTCTTCGACTGCCGGAGTGCCAAGCGCCGGAGTCCACCTTCGACTGCCGAGTCCCAAGCGCCGGATCGCCCGCCTGCGACTGTCGAGTCCCACCGATCGAATAGGATCAGCCCTCCACGGGTTGGATCGATCTCGCTCTGTACTTCCTCGTCGGCAATGAAGATGGTGTCTACGCCCCTGCGCCTCCTGGGCTTCAACGACGGAAGATGGCAGTGAAGACAAAGGCGACATCGACGGAAGATTGCCTCCTAGGCATCGACGATGGAAGATGGCATCGACGACGGAAGATTGCCTCATGGGCGGCGCCTCCGGGCATTCCGACCTCCTGGTCGTCGCCCTTCTCCGGTAAGCCTTTCTCTGTTTCTCTCTTCCAAGCCCATCTCCCAATTCCCTTCTCCCAATTCATCGCCATCGCCCAATCGTCACACCTCGTCTCTCTTTCTCTCTTCCATTGAAGGTGCGACGAAGGCGGACGACGATTTCGACAGGCGTAGGGCTTGCTTCGGCGCCGTTCCGGCGGTGGGGACCCCTTGTGGCTGCCGATATCGGTAAGTCTAGTCGGAATGGTCTCCGGGCTGGGCGTCATGGTGTGTCCGTGCGGATGGAATCGATTTGAGATGGAAATTCGAAGGGGAAGAATCAGGAAACTGGGAACCCTCGGACGGCTTCAATTGTAGCCATATGTGTGATATTTGTTAATTGGGTTAAATTTTCATTGTTGGTTAATTATGAGATTTGTTAATTTGTTCCTGATGCTTTCAATTGAGTTACATTTTCATCAATGGAAATCGTGTCCATATGTACTGAAATTTGTTAATTGGTTTAGTGAGTTGTTGCAACATTGAATAATATTGTTATACTATCGAATAATGCAGTTATATCATCGAATAAACAAGCGATACCATGGAATAATCAAGCGATGCCATTGAATAATCATGAAATACCTTCTCCAATCCTTTTTGTTTGTAATTGATCAATTGATTTAATTGCTCAATTGAAAGAGATATTCGGGGGGAAAGCCGAATTATTCATATGTATGGACCGATTTTGTGCTTCATGAAATGTGTTTTTTTATGTTGTCGGTCATATGATTGAAAAATACATCGATACTATCGAATAATCATGTGATACTATCAAATAATAATGTGATACCATCGAATAATTTTTAGTTATAACACAACAACACCATCGAATAATCAAGTTGTACCATCGAATAATCAAGCAATATGATTGAATAATCAAGCGATACCATTGAATAATTTTTAGGTAAAAAGTTAGAGGCGTTTTCAGGATACTAGCCGATTTGAAAAATACATCGATACAATCGCATAATCCGTCAATATGATCGAATAATTCAACGATACCGTCGAATAATTTAAAAACAAAAAAACTCAGGCCTGTACACGCGCCCCAACGCAGCAAGTGAGGAAGGAAATATGTGGGTCCTACTGATTTTTAATTAAAGAAAAAAGGTAAAATTGCCTTTTAATCTCGACCATCCATTTCATCCAATCAACGGCCTAGATGTGTTCACATGTTACACAATAAGCCTTGATTACACTTGAACCATCCCATATATATAGTTATAGTTATAGTTATAGTTATAGTTATAGTTATAGTTATAGTTATAGTTATACATGAAATCTGCATAGACCCTTCCACATCCATCGATCTCCCTGCATAGATAAGAAGGAGAAGAAGAGGTGGGGCTCGCTCCCCCGGAGGAGCCTCCGACGCTCAAGTCACAATTTGTCGACCGGAAGAAGCTCCCTCAAACCCTAGTAGTTCAACCATATTTATAATGAGAATTAAGGTTTGATGGTTTTACCGTGTAAATGACGATTATGCCCCTAGATATCTTATGAAATTACTTTGGCTCTATCAATTGCCCATCGGGTTTCCTCATCACGATCTAGTGATGAGGGAAGACGAATAATTCAATGCTTTTCGCTTTCTTTGGCCGACGACAACCATTAATGCTTGTCATTTTGCCTCAATTGCATCTTGCACGCTTAGAATTCTCAACCAATAAACACTCTGTAATGTAATTAGCACATTGTTGTAACTAACCAACTGAAAGTTACGGCCCGAAATGATTAGATATATTTTTTGCCATAAGTGAGAAACTGTGTTAGTTGATGACATTCTTGCTTAACTTTTATTTGTGACTGACAATTTTGTGGTTTTAATTAAGGATTGAACATTTCGTCTTAAATGATACTGTTATTGCTTGATTTTGACTTTTGTTGAACCTTAATGGGGTTATTATGGCCTAAAAATTTGCTTTTATTGGTCGTGAGTGGCGACTTATTGGCCTTGAGCGACTATTTGGCCTTGAGGGACTATCATTGACCGTAATTGGCTACTAGCAATAAGTGACTATCGTTGACCGTAATTGGCTATTGGCCTTAAGTGGCTATCGTTGGCCGTAATTGGCTATTGGCCTTAAGTGGCTATCGTTGGCCGTAATTGGCTATTGGCCTTAAGTGGTTATCGTTGGCCGTAATTGGCTATCGTTGGCCATAATTGGCTATTGGCCGTAAGTGGCTATCGTTGGCCGTAATTGGCTATTGGCCTTAAGTGGCTATTGTTGTCAGTGGGTTGACATGTCTTGGCGAGTCCGAGCACCATGAGTCGATGCCCCTAGGAACCTTAAGAGGTCCATGTGAGCGGATAATGTGCCTACTCAATGATTTTGAATTGTCTTGACAAAATACCTTGAGATCCTGCCCCATGTCATCCCCGGTTGGGTCCATCGGGACAACTCTTGAGGTTTGGGACATGAATCTTCAACTCCAAAAGTTTCATCCCTTCTCTGCAATTGACCTGAGAGTATGGGCTGGTTTCACAATTTGTGAGAAGTCTGGGCTAGTTTGATAATTAATAATAAAAAAACTGCAGCAGATTTGATGCCTTCCTCCTTTGATATTTGTAGGGAACCGCAATTCCATTAGAAGGAGAGAATGCGGTGCTTCCATATGTTCATAGGGCTCAGATATAGAGGCATTGGCGACCCAGGATGGGGTCCGGTATTCCTGGCCTTGTAGTGCATTGTGATGGGGAAACACCTGTTTTAGGAGGAAATCGAGTTCAAAATATTATAAAATAAATCAAACTAGATTCGTGCCCACGCAAATAATTACAAGACTTCCTTCCGATGTAGCAATAGGATGTCAGGATCGATCATCGAGGAAGCGAGTCAGCGGATCCTAGGCAGTAGAAGAATTCACGTCGATTTCGACTCGGGGGGTTTACTCGATATCGACCAAATCCAATCGATTTTGGGTAATTGCAGAAAGTCAGTCGATTTTGGCCTGTGCACTCGATATCGACAAAGAGGCTCGATATCGACCAGTCCTCCTATGCTCTTCACCTGGATCATCTAGGTCCTGATGGTAGCTCAGCAGATAGGGGCCCTCTTGTGTCAGGCCCTTCTCCTGGATCATCTAGGTCCTGATGGTAGCTCAGCTGATAGGTGGTTTCTTGCATAGAGTCCTTTGCCTTCCTTCTTCTTCTTTCTAGTCCTAACCCTGCGCAGGTTAGCTCTTCACGGGGCCTTGTTACCTCTAAAAATCTTATTTTTATTAATAGACGGAGGAGAAGTAGGGATTATACCTGATCTTACCTTTTCATGCCCAAAATAGAAATTTTTGGGCTTAGGGTCAGTCGGTATCGAGTAGAAATGGTCGACGTCGAGTACAGGGACCCCATACTTAGGCTCTTGGCAAGTCTGTAGCTCACCCCCGTGGTCGGCTATGCTCTTCACCTCCAGCCTTGGAATTTCCTCCTTTGTAGGTCCAAAAGAGAAATCTAAGACCTCATCGCCTATCGTAAAGGTGAGCAATCGCTTCCTGACGCTGATCTTGGCATCTGCAGTAGCTAGAAAAGGTCTACCAAGAATAATAGGGCAAGTAGGATCTTCCGCACAATCTATAACAAGGAAATCAGCTGGAATATAGAACTTACCAACCTGGACAAGCACATTATCAACCATACCTATAGGGATGACCACTGTATTGTTTGCCATGTATAGTTTGGCATCCACATGCTCTATTGATCCTATCTTTACTTTTTTCCCAGATTGATAGGGGAATGATGCTAACGCTTGCACCTAGATCACACAATGCCTCATATTTAAATTGTCCAAATCCCACAGTAATAGAGAACTTACCAGGGTCAGGTCTCTTCTCAGGGAAGTCCATCATTTTGCAGTCGCCGGCGATTTCAGTGATGGATCGCTTGTTGATAAGGATTTCCTTGAGGAAATTGACATAAGCAGGCATCTCTTGAAGAGCTTCTGTAAAAGGAATTGAAACATTCAGTTCTTGAAGCATCTTAACAAAGTGTTTAAACCTACTTGCAGTGGGATCTTTCAGCGCCTTGGAAGGGAACAGAAGCGTCTTCTTTGGTCTCGGAGTGGAATCAGCTGTCGGAGGCGCTGCAGAAGAGTCAATATCGACTAGAGGCTCCTCGATATCGACCTCCTGTTGGTCGATATCGACCTGTTTTTGGTCGATTTCTCCTGCTGTGGTCGGTTTCGGGTTTTTTGGAGAAGCTGGGTCAATATCGACCTGATGGTGGTCGATATCGACCTGCTGTCCAGTGCTGAGGTTTGCTTCTCCGACCTCCGGTTCGTGCAGTTTGCGACCGCTCCTGAGCTTTACATCAGCGACGTATCCGGTTTGCCCCTTAGGATTGGGATCTGTGTGCCCAGAGAGCTTTCCGGATGGTCTTGGGATCTGTTGCGCGAGTTGACCTATTAGGGTCTCCATATTCTTCTTCTAGATATCCATCTCCCCAAGTTGTGTATTAAGACCATGGAGTTGAGTCTGGATGGCGCTTGTAGACTGCTGTTGTTGTGCCTGATTCCTCCTCATCTCGTCGAAGATCATCTGTAGATCATCCTTCTGCTAGTCCATTTCTGGATGTCTTGGAGCTCTGTATGGTGGGGGGTTCCTAGGGGCACCGTGGTTCCACTGTGGTTGTTGGAACCTTTGGTCCCCCATATAGCGATTGGGACCCCCTGCGTAAGCTACCACCTCGTGAGTTTCCGCCATCCTGACTTGCTCTGTATGTGGGCACTCTGGAGTGGTGTGCCGATGCGAGCCACATTCAATCCAGGGTTGGTTGACAGAAAGAAACTTGACTTGCTTGAGGAGCTTGCGATTCTGATCTCTGTAGAACTTCTCCTTAACATCAGAATCGATCTCCCTTGAGGGATCATAGAGGGGCATGGATGGGGCTGACCTTGCATAGTTGTTGCTGTCTTCGTCGTAATTTGCAGGAGCCCCATAAGTATTGTCGAAGTTGGTTAGCCTTTCGATTGTAGCCCATGCCTTTGCTGGTGTCTGCGTGAGGTATTCATACTGCGTGAACTGATTGATCCTATCCTTAGCGGCCAGATCAAGAGAATTGTAGAAGATCTCTTGAACGACATAGGGTGGCTGCCCATGTGTAGGGCAGGATCGCAGCAGATCCTTGTATCGATCCCATGCTCGTGCTAGCGGTTCCCTAGGCTTTTGTTTGAAAGCATTAATCTTCTGTCTGAGGAGTGATGTCTTGGCGGGAGGAAAGAATTTGTTGAGGAACACATTCCTAACCTCTGCCCATATTGTGAGGGATCGCGCAGGGAGACCTTCAAGCCACTTCAATGCTGGACCGGCAAGAGACCAACGAAAAGCCTTCATTTTGACATATTCCAAAGTAGTACCTTTAGAAAGAGTATGACACATGTCAGAAAAAGTAGTAATATGTTTGAGAGGGCATTCATTAAATCTTCCGTAAAAAGCATTATTTTTAATTTCAATAAGGAAGGCAGTGCGAATTTCAAAGTTATTTTCAGGGATTAGAATAGCCGATTCAGGCACGACAAGAGTCGGGTGCATGTAATCCTCAGCAGTGGTAGGGTATTGGGCAAGCTCAGCCTCTGCCTGCCTCCTCCGTTCAGCTTCCTGCTCAGTGCATGCTCTCTCAGCGGTGAGAGCAGCATTATTGGCTTCTAGCTCCCTTTGAAGCCTCTCAATCGTTTGGGCTTGTGTTTCGACAATCGCCATGATCCTTTTCAGCCTAGAGTGGATGTATATAAGACGTTCCGGGTCGTCTAAGGCGTCAAACTCAGGTGGTTGACCAGAACGGCGCATACACTGCAAGAACAAAACTCAAGGAAAACGTGAGATCTAACTACCTACGGCGCGAATAATTCCTTCCCCAACAATTGCGCCAATTTGTTGTAGGAGAAAATCGAGTTCAAAATATAATAAAATAAATCAAACCAGATTCGTGCCCACGCAAATAATTACAAGACTTACTCCCGATGTAGCAACAGGAAGTCAGGATCGATCCTCGAGGAAGCGAGTTAGCGGATCCTAGGCAGCAGAAGAATTCACGTCGATTTCGACTCATGGGGTTTACTCGATATTGACCAGCAGTAGTCGATATCGACCAAATTCAGTCGATTTTGGGCAATTGCAGAAAGTCAGTCGATTTCGACCTGTGCACTCGATATCGACGAAGAAGCTCGATATCGACCAGTCCTCCTCGAAACCGACCTGTACCTGCAAAAACACAAACAAGCAGCGATCTTTCGGGGTCGAAAATCAGAAGTCGATATCGACCAGTAGGTGGTCAATATCGAGTAGGAGCAGTCGAAATAAAAGAACAAAGCTTTGTAAATTGCATAATAAACTATGTAAAAGAAAACTTCCAAGATCGAGGTTTGTAACAACGATAACCAAACATGCATAAGGTAAGATAAATAATGATAATCATGCAATCACATCAAAGGATTAAGCTTTTGCCTTTTCCAATAATTAGATAACTCTTTCAAGAAACCATAATTGTATCTACCAATTTTATGTTTATAATCCAAGTTGTTAACATGGATCTCTATTAAATAGGTAATAAACATATAGAAGGCAGTGGATGATCAAAGCATAACAAAGGTCAAATCTTTACCTCAAGCACGTTTGGCCATCGTCGGGCTCACCCCAACCCTAGAAGTAGGTGGACTACTCACTCTTCATCGCAGGAAAAGACATTAATAATAAAAGAAAACTAAATTGCATTAATGAAATAAATAAAAGCTTACAACCGAACGAAGCCAATTCCGCTCTCGCTTCAATCCTTCACTCGGCCTCCACTCTCTTTCTCTACTTGCTGCCCTCTTCTCTAGAATTGAATGAATAAAAAACTAGCCTCATAGGCTTTATTTATAGGCTTTAATCCTTGTTGGTCGATATTGACCACTATAGGTCGATATCGAGTTGCACTCTTGTCTGCTGGTCGATTCTGGGATTTTCGACCAAGGTTTGGTCGATATCGAGTAGTCTTGGTCGATATCGACCAGTTTTCAGTTCTCAGCATTCCGCTCTGTTCTTCAAACGCACTTTTCCGAGTCCTCGTTCGTCGGATTGACGCATATGAGCATCTGTTGGAAAGCTCTTTTCGAGGGATACAACTCTCATGAAGACATCAGAACTTGAATCAGAATGATGAATGCCGAAAAATGGCATTTTCTCCAGCTACACCATTCTTAGCTTCTTCATGACTTTCCTTTAAGCTCCAAAGTGCGTCCAAACTTCTTCAAATTAGCTCTAACTCATGAGAATCACATCAAACTTGTGTAGACTCCATATATGACAATATTAAGCATAATTACACAAATTCGCTATATTCCCAACCCAAAATAATAGAATAAGAAGCAGAAATAAGTATAAAAACATGGTATAAAACATGGACATCAACACCGATGCAGGACAGTGCTTGTATTGATCCGCCCCGGTTTATAATCAACAAGTGGAGTCTCTCCATTGCCTTTTTCTAGCTGCTCGGCGCACATACATGCTGCTGGTCAATCCGCTCCCTGGAAAGATGCCAAGGGATATCATCTAAACACTTCAAAGAGATATAGTTTACGCCTTTCAAATTAGTGAATTACTAATACAAAGGACTACACCTCAATAAGTATATCATTGATGAATTATATTATTCATAATTATAGTATTCACCCTATAAAATAGTAAGATCACTACACATGCCAAGTCATAAAGGATAAGGAGGAGTTAGTGTAGTCAATTTAGCCTTTAGGATTCTTTGCCCAAATTAGTATTGATATTGAGAGAGCAAAACTAAGCGAGCCCATTAAGGCCCTAGGGTATTATTGTCTTTCCTACGGTAACCCTCAAACCCAAATTTTGATTATAAAACATAAAATATGCCTCCATCAGAGAGGATGAAGGAGAACAATACTGACTTGAGCGTCGGAGGGTCCTCCCGGGGAGACAAGTCCCGCCCCGACCTCGTTTGTTCATGTTTCACAGGATAGGGTTCGTGTTGAGATCATCATCAAGATCGGTCTCCATCAACAATCATTGAGAGCAGATTTATGCACTCACAATTGGCGCCGTCCGTGGAGAAATCGATCAAAAAGCCTAGATCTGAATCCCAGTGAAAGGAAGAAAAGCCCTAATCGCTCAAAACGGCTCTGCCTTGGACGAATCCTCCCCCAATCGATTCGTCCTCAAATTGGTCCGAGAAATCCACCGAAGAGGACATCATCATCCAACCACCACCACCATAGTGTTGCTAAGCAGTTCGACAACGGCCACCTATGCCGGCTCTCTGACCATCGCTTCCCCTCCACCGGTCCTCTCCTTCGTCGCACCTTGATCAGAACCTCGGCGGAGGCAGAGAAGAAATCGGTGGAGTCGGTAGGGTTGCTGATGGATCCATGGGCACCCGCGCACGGTGACCGCCAAGGGGCGAATCTCCCTGATTTCATCTTCAGCAGCCAACTCCTCAATTACTGATATGAACACAAACGATTGGTTAGCAATTGGTTTGGGATCGATCACATCATCGAGCCCTTGAGTCTACATCAACGATTGAAGGCACTTCGGCACTCAGCAGGCCGCCGATCCCTTGCCATGGCAGACGCAAGCGCCGTCGCCACCATAGCATCCCTTCGGGGATTCCTCGCTACCTTAAGGGTCAGATCCGGACTGGGAAAAGATAGTTGAGGCGGGTCGCAGGTTGCAAGCCCAGGAGATCGAGGAAGGGGGGAGTCTCTTGCGGTTCCTTTGCCACCAGCCATCGCGAGCATCAGATTGACAAATGGATAAGCTTTTCCCCTTTTCAACTTCATTCCATTGTCATTCAATTATGCAACTCTTCCATCGTCATTCAATTATGCAACTCTTCAATTATGCAACTTTTTTACTTCATTCCATCAGATTCACAAATGGGGGCAATCCGAACTCCTTTCGAGGCCACCACCATTCTCCACCATAGAGGTCAAAGCGGGTGGAGTTGCCAAAACTACACACCACCCTCTCAGCTGCTAATCGCAGCCGCCTTCGTCAGAATCGCAAGCGCCCCGCCGTCGTCCCTGGGCCTCCATCGAGCCTCTACCGGATTACGATCGGCGTTGATAGGTGAGGCGCGCCCGCAGAATCCTACACCGCCGTCGAGGTCAAGGCTCAGGGAGGGACAATGGGCCGAGGATGCCACTTCGAGCCCCCGCGCCGCGCCGCCATCTACGAAACCTAACGGGGAAGAAGACGGTTTGCTTTGATTAATATTTGTCATAATTACAAATCCGGCCCGAAACTTTCACAAATTACGAAATTAGCCCGATCTTTCTAAGTAATTACAACGAGCGGTCAAAACTTTCAAGGTTGCAGATTTTTGTCCCTACCGCCTCCTATTTCCGATGGATTCAAAAAGAAGATGACAAGGGCCAAGATCACATAGCATTAAAGCCCCAAGTCAAGATCAGGAAGTGCCCAAAGACCTTTGTCTTTCTCCTTAGCAAATATGGCTTTATTTTTCATTTATTTACTTAATAACTTTTGTTAAAGTATAGCGCTTTCATATGGCACAAACTAGCAAAGAAGTGCAAGGCATAAGGACCGCCAAGGACAAGTGCAACGGTCATGTTCATAGTGGCCACGACGGCAGGATCGCATTAGATTCATAATCGGATAAGTTCTTCTCCTTTTTGATATCATGTAGCCTACAATTAATACTCACATGCATCTACGGTTCGACTATTACCTTAGAATTGATTTCTAAAAACAAATTGTATGAAATTTCCATCAAAGTTGCCAGAGTATAGCAGCAAGGGATTCACTTAAGGGTCAACAACAAAGCGTCTAGCTCAAAACCCAAGGGTTAGCCATGCAAGGGGCAAAAAGTTCCCTAATTACTGTCTGCTTGGAAGTCAAGATCGACATCAAAGCTATAGAAATTATTCAAGAATGTCAAGAATGACGTTGGAAAAGAAGAAAATAAGAGGAAGGTAAACAATAGCCAATTACGGCCAATAATAGCCAATTAAGGCCAAAAAATAGTCAATCAAGGCCAACAGATCGCCATTCAAGGCAAAAAAGTAGCCAATCAAGGCCAACAGTTCGCCATTTAAGGTCAAAAGTCGCCAATCACAGGCCATAAGATTTTCGTCAATTAAGACCAAAACAAGCCAATTATAGGCCAAGAAGGAGTACGCTGTAAAGCCGATTTAAGCCATTTTAGGCCATGATACGCCAATTAAGGCCAATAGTTGCCAATCACAGGCCATAAGGAGTTCGTCAATAAATTCCAATATATGGAAGCCACTCACAGGCCAAAAGCGTAGAAGCCGTCAAAGGCCAATTATAATCCGTCACTGTTAGGGGCCGATTTCTTTCGCCAATTAAGGCCAATAGTATCCACTCATAGGCCATCAAGATGGACGCCAATTAAGGCCAATAGTTGCCATTTACAAGTCAAATAGTGAACGCCATGTAAGGCCAATAGTCGCCATTTACAGGCCAAATAGTGAATGCCATGTAAGGCCAATAGTCGCCATTTACAGGCCAACTAGTGGACACCAACTAAGGTCTATAGTCGCCGTTTACATGCCAGAATCTAGGCACCAATCATGGTCAATATTAGTCAACCATTAGCATTCAAGAGAGTTTACCCAACTTGTTATCCAAGTCCCCATCTACGAGATCAAGGATCAACTAAGTGATAAAGGGGAAAATCCAAGTATAAACATAAAGATTCCCATGGATCGGAAATTATCGACCTCCTTCACCACTGATAAGTGCTAAAGAAGCCCGAGGGGCAATTGAGAGAGCAAAACTAAGCGAGCCCATTAAGGAACAAGGACATTATTATCTTTCCTACGGTAACCCTCAAACCCTAATTTTGATTATAAAACATAAAATATGAGCTTGCTGCGGGTACGGTACCATCAGCGAGCTGCCTCCATCAGAGAGGATGAAGGAGAACAACACTGACTTGAGCGTCGGAGGGTCCTCCCGTGGAGACAAGCCCCGCCCCGACCTCGTTTGTTCTTGTTTCACAGGCTAGGGTTCGTGTTGAGATCATCATCAAGATTGGTCTCCATCAACAATCATTGAGAGCAGATTTATGCACTCACAGATATGGGCATTGAATGCATGCAGTGATTAGGCCTAATTGAAGAAAGGAAACGTTGAAGGAGGGAGATAAAAGAGGGCTAGCAGAAGAGAAGGGGACTAGAAAAATACACACAAAAAATCTGTATTACACACATCATGCACATTATATAGCTTTCACACATGGATATACTATAATCAACATGAAGATTTAATGGGGGACATAAAAACAATAAAGGTTCACAACCAGAGTTATGTCAATCATGTGTATGTGATCAACTAAGGCCTTGAACAAGATCAAAACAAGCAACTTAGAAATAAGATTGGTATCAACATTTCAATTGGAATTCCTCCTAAAAATATATTTTCTATAAACCAACGATATCTTGCCCAGTAATAATGGTTTCGAGAGAGAGGAAAAACATGTAACTTGCTAAACTTGTTATGCGAATAACGAATAGATTCGAAGTTGGATATGCGAGTTCGAGGTAATAGCAAGATCGAGCAATGTTACAACAGAAACGAGAGACCAGATTTTACGAGGTTCGGATCTAAGATCCTACGTCCTCGGGGCCTCAAGAGGCAGCCTTAATCCACTATATCAAGAAGATTACAAAACAGGGGCGAGTTTATGTGTACAATGAAGATCTAAGCAAACAAGAACACAAACATAGAACAAACAACGAAAAACAGGAAGAAGAACACTCCCTGAAGAGACTCTAGATCTCGAAGATACATATTCGAGATCCCAAGTCGGAACCCAGGATAGTAGAAGCTAGCACCGCCGGATGAGCTTCGCCTTTGCCAAAGTAAGAGCAGGAGAAGAAGATCTTCGCCGGAGGGAGCGACGAATGGGGCTTGAGGAGCAAACCTTAGGAATCGCCAGAAGCTCTCTCTCTCTCTTTCTCTTTGGATTACCTGAAGACGCCGACCACAAAAGTGAGGAGCTTCAGTGAACAGGATCGCTTATATAGGCTCTCACGAGAACCCTAAGTGAAACGCTGCGTTTGGAGCAAGGGAAGCTTCAAACCCTAGTGGTGCCGAGCTCAGCTATCCAGTGGGCCAGTGGATCCAATATGTCTGGGCCGAGTTCTTGGCATCAACTTGGTTAGGAGATCAAGCCTATGGGCAAGACAACCTAGTTGTGGATCAGAGGGCTGTGTCCATCGCCGGCCCATGTACCTGTAACTTCATCAGCTATCAAGTTATTTCCTCCAAATGGAGGAAATCCCTTTTCACGAATAAAATGGTACCTAACATCTATATGCTTGGTACGTTCATGATACATAGGGTCCCTGCATAAGTATAATGCACTTTGGCTATCTATATGCAGTGTAGATGTATAATGTTTCTTTTCAACCTCTTTCAAGAGACCTTGGAGCCAAATGGCTTCCTTGCAAGCCTCAGTGGCTGCTATATACTCAGCCTCAGTAGAGGATAAGGCAACAATAGGTTGCTGTTGGGATTTCCATGAGATACAGTTACCTGCCCAAGTATAAACAAAAGCAGTAGTAGACTTTCTATTGTCTTTATTTGAGGCATAATCTGCATCAACATAACCAAATAGCTCATAAGTAGAGCCTTGACCTACAGCATATTTCAAACAAAGATTCACAGTACCAAACAAATATTTCAACAAATATTTCATGGCCTGCCAGTGCTTCTCAGCTGGGTCAGACATAAATCTACTCAAAACACTTATAGCAAAAGCAAGATCTGGACGAGTGCATAGCATTGAGTACATAACAGAACCAACAGCAGCATCATAAGGGATATTTTTCATTCTATTAATCTCAGCAGAAGATAAAGGAGTTCTTACTTTAGTAAGATCAAGATGACCACCTAAAGGAACTGTATTGGCCTTAACATCCTTAATATGAAATCTTTCTAACACTTTAAGCACATAATCAGATTGGCACAAATACATAACCTTTTTACTTCTGTCTCTTATGATGTCAATGCCCAAGATCCTTTTTGCAGGACCTAAGTCCTTCATATCAAAGTGTTTCTTGAGTTGTTGTTTAATCATATTGATTTTATCAGAAGATTTAGCAATAAGCAAGATATCATCAACATACAACAACACATAGAGAGGATCATGCTTCCTAGCATCTTTAAAATATAAGCAAGTATCATATTTGCTTCTTCTAAATCCTAGACTTCTCCTCATACAAGTATCAAACTTTATATTCCATTGTCGAGGAGACTGTTTTAAGCCATATATGGATTTAATAAGCAAGCAAGCATAGTCAGGATGAGCAGTGTCAACAAAGCCTTTAGGTTGCTTCATATAAATGGTTTCATTAAGATCACCATGCAAAAAAGCTGTCTTGACATCCATTTGTTCCAGTTCATAGTTATACACAGCAGACATAGCAAGAAGTAATCTCATAGTCTTGTATTTAATAACTGGAGCAAAAATCTCATTATAGTCCTGACCTTCTCTTTGAGTGAACCCCTTGGCTACAAGTCTAGCTTTGTACCTTGGGGGATCACTCTTAGAGATGCCTTGTTTTATTTTAAACACCCATTTACAATCAATTAACCTAGCAGTATCAGGTTTCTTAACAAGTTTCCAGGTGTTATTTTGATTCATAGAATCTATCTCTTCTTGCATAGCACATTTCCAGTTTTTAGCATGAGCACATTTTATAGCTTGTTCAAATGTATCAGGTGTATATAAAGTGATCACATCAGAAACAATACAAGCAAACTCAACCAAATTACTGGAGTACTTTTTATTTGGAATAATATTCCTAGGTTCTCTATCTCTAATGAGTTTCCAATCAGTTAAGTCATGCAATTGCACAGATGAACCACTAGAAGAGCCAGCAGCATAAGTATCAATCACAGACAAGTTAGAAACAGAAGAGGTAGAGGCAGAAGAGACATCAGAAATTGAGGGAGAAGTTTGCAAGGTAGAAGAGGAAGAGGGCTCAGTTTTTGGAGCCATGTCACTACCTGTCTCACCATCAGTACTCACTTGCCCACCTGATTGGTGAGTTTGTGAGTGTGGTCTGGCAGTGGAGTATCCACTGTCAAACTCATTCTCAGTTTCACCCTCATGAGGGGTATAAAACTGAGTATCAGTGTCTGGTACCTGCATTTGGTTAGTCTGAGCAGAAGATATAGACTTTTTAAAATGAAACTCATCTTCTTTAAACACAACATTTCTACTTAAAATGATTTTATAAGCTCCAGGTTGTATAACTAATAACCTATAACCTTTAGTGCCATCAGGATAACCAAGCATAACACACTTTAGAGACCTAGGATTCAATTTACCATCATTCACATGAGAATAAGCAACACATCCAAAAGGTCTTAAGTGACTAAGGTCAGGTTTTTTATTAGTCCATTTTTCATAGGGAGTTATAAAATCAATAGCAGAAGAAGGGGATCTATTTATCAAATAAGCAGCAGTTACAACAGCCTCACCCCACAAAGTATGTTTAAGCCCAGAAGAAACCAACATGCATCTAGCTTTCTCAAGAAGGGTTATATTCATCCTCTCAGCAGTTCCATTCTGCTGAGGGGTGCCAGGAATAGTTAAATGTCTTTTTATACCTTCATTTTTACAGTAGGAGTTGAACTCATTGTTACAAAACTCCAAACCATTATCTGTTTTCAGGCACTTTAACTTTAAACCAGTTTCAGTTTCAACTCTAGTTTTCCAAACTTTAAAGTTTTCAAAAGCATCAGATTTATGTTTAAGCAAATACACCCAAACCCTTCTACTAAAGTGATCAATAAAAGAGATGAAATATCTCATGCCCCCTGCTGTGTCAACCTGAGCAGGTCCCCACAAATCAGAGTGCACATATTCTAAAGGTTGATTTGCAACATAAGAAGATGATTTGAAACCAAGTTTAGATTGTTTTCCCATTAGACAGTTTTCACATAAGTCAATATGAGAAGGTTTAGTAGAGATGATGCCCTTTTTAAACAGATTATCAAGACCCTTGTTACCAATGTGACCCAATCTAGAATGCCATAACAGAGAGTCACTCATGCTCATATTTTTCACAGAAACATCAGGAGCAGAAGAAACAGTAATATTGCATTCAGAAGCAACAACATGATATAAACCATTTTTCTTAATACTTCTAATAAGCAATTTACCATTTTTAAGAACATCTCTAACACCATTCTTAATTTTAATGTCACATTTTTGGTCATCAAAAGTACTTTCAGACAATAAATTCCCCCTTAAATCAGGAACCCATCTAACACCTTGAATTATTCTTATCACACCATCATGCATTCTAAGGGGCACAGATCCAACACCTTTTATTTTTAAAGCAGAGTGATCACCAAGCAAGACTTCACCACAATCATACAATTTAAGATCAGAAAACCATTTTCTATCAGAAGTTGCATGCATAGTGCACCCAGAATCCAAAAGCCAAACATCAGAATCAGCATGATCAGATACAATAAGTACTTCATGAGTATAATAAGAATTATTTTCAAGGATAGCAGATACATCAGCAGCCTTTTTACCAGCTTCCTTTTCATCCTTCTTTCTTTTATAACAGTCCTTTTCATAGTGTCCAGTTTTCTGACAATATAAGCACTTATAATTTTTCTTTTCAGAATTTGTTTTCTCAGAAGGATGATTATTACCTTTAACAGGTTCTTTATTTTGCTCTTTGTTTTTATCCTTTTTATTCTGGTTATTCTTGTTGTTGTTTTGACCCTTAGATTTAACAGGTTCTTTAGCCTCTTGCTTAGTTTTGAACACTTTTAGGACATCATTCTTTTGAATAATAGATTCTAGAACAGCCTTTTTAGTCAGAGTAGAAGAGCTAAACTGAACAACATCCTTAAAAGTTTCAAATTGGGGTGGGAGAGCATTTAACAGTAAAACACATTGGTGGGTTTCATCAATTTTATCTCCACACCTCTCTAAATCTTGAGTCATAGCAAGAAATTTATCCAGATTTTCAGGCAAAGAGCAGTGTAAGTCCATTTTATAGTTGAACAACTTGACAAGGATATTTATTCTACTGGGAAGAGATTTTACCAGATAAAGCTCTTCAAGAGCATCCCACAAAGCTTTAGTGGTCTTATAAGAGATTACCTGCCTAGCCACCTCATCAGCTAGCCTCAGCATTATTTCACTGTGAGCCTGGAGATCTTTCTCTTCAGTGACTTCTTTTTCCATCTTTTCTGGGAACTTGCCAGTCACTGCATCCCAGCATTTTTCCTTGATAAGCACAGCTTTCATTTTCACCTGCCACATAGCAAAGTCAGTTGTGTCATTGAATGGTTTCATACGATAACTTGATTCACCCATATTTCAAGAATCAAAAGAAATCATATAGAAAAACTCAATGTAATACTGAATAACAGTAAACAAGACAGAAAGCAAGATGAACTTGTTTTCACAGAGGCCAGTCTCTTAAAGAAACTTTCAGGGGCCACATAAAACTCTAAGAAAGAATCTTAGAACATGCAAGTAGACAATAACAAATTGAAAACTTGCAAGAAGATCAAGAATAACAGATCTAATACATGCACACAGGTCCAGAATCAAGCAATACTGAAAGAACAGATGCTAAATAGAACCAAATAAAATCTCTCGAGCATGAAATGAAAGATCAAGGAGTAACCATGCTCTGATACCAATTTGTTATGCGAATAACGAATAGATTCGAAGTTGGATATGCGAGTTCGAGGTAATAGCAAGATCGAGCAATGTAACAACAGAAACGAGACACCAGATTTTACGAGGTTCGGATCTAAGATCCTACGTCCTCGGGACCTCAAGAAGCAGCCTTAATCCACTATATCAAGAAGATTACAAAACAGGGGCGAGTTTATGTGTACAATGAAGATCTAAGCAAACAAGAACACAAACATAGAACAAACAACGAAAAACAGGAAGAAGAACACTCCCTGAAGAGACTCTAGATCTCGAAGATACAGATTCGAGATCCCAAGTCGGAAACCCAGGATAGCAGAAGCTAGCACCGCCGGATGAGCTTCGCCTTTGCCAAAGTAAGAGCCGGAGAAGAAGATCTTCGCCGGAGGGAGCGACGAATGGGGCTTGAGGAGCAAACCCTAGGAATCGCCAGAAGCTCTCTCTCTCTTTCTCTTTGGATTACCTGAAGACGCCGACCACAAAAGTGAGGAGCTCCAGTGAACAGGATCGCTTATATAGGCTCTCACGAGAACCCTAAGTGAAACGCTGCGTTTGGAGCAAGGGAAGCTTCAAACCCTAGTGGTGCCGAGCTCAGCTATCCAGTGGGCCAGTGGATCCAATATGTCTGGGCCGAGTTCTTGGCATCAGCTTGGTTAGGAGATCAAGCCTATGGGCTCAATTCGATCCAGTCCAAGTTGTTAACACCCAAGCTTCTCTAGGCCCATAAACTATATTGTATATCCACTTATCATATAAACTCTATGCTATACATGAAATGTTACACTTATACACATAAACAAAACTTAGAGAAATATATACAAATCTCAACAAAACTATAACCAAGCATCTAGAAAATATGGAAGTCATCAGGAAATAGACTTGGATCGAATTTAGGAAGCAACTCATCGAGCCACAAATGTAGAATTGAATGACGACTTATATAATGAAATGAATTAAAAATGGGGTAAACTTATCCGGTTGCAAATCTAATGCGATCGACCATCTGGATGTGAGATTGGGGTTGGGCATGACCCTCGTTGTCCCGAATAGCTTAACATCGAGATCGATCCATAAGCGGGGTGAGGAGCATTGATGGACGGTTTTCAGTCGCGTAAACCGTATCAAAATAAATTCGAACTTACTAACTAATGTAGCGTGGTAAGCACGAGTCAATCCCACAGAGAATCAAGTTATTCCTAAGTTAAGTCTATTTACCAATTAAGAGAAAATAGGGGGTTTTGGTGTGATGAGATTAAGAAAGAAAATAACTAAATATATGAACAAGTTAACGGAGATAACAATTAAATGAATAGTTTCATCTACAAATATCCACTTTAGGTTGGTTAGTTGATCCTTAATTCTTCTTCAAGTTCTGTTTTCATCCTATTATTGTTCCTGTCCTGATCTTGTGTAAATTACTAGTCCTACGAGTCCTACTAACCCTTACTAATTAGATAACCCTAACACGGTTAAGATTCAACCTAATAGTAGCATTAAGATTAAGGATTAACCAGGATACATGCAACACCAAGCTACGAGTCAGCATTCAACATGTAATTGATTCTCTACACACCAGTTTAGTCCTACGAGTCCTAAAAAGGCATGATTGCTACTATGGATTAAGGTTCGCTACGAGGAATCTACAAAATCCTAGCAATAATCTCAACTAGTTGTACGGACTAGAAGAAATCAACAATATTCGCAAAAGAATCAATACGAATCAATAGGAATAGAACAAGAATAGAAATCTCACAACTTTATCAAACCAAAGCTTCAATCGATAGACGAAATGGAAGAGTTTAGATCTCCATAAAAATAAGACAAAACACAATTAGGGTTTAATAAAAGTCAGTCACCGCCGCGGTATCTGCCGTATGAATGTATATATATGTTCTTCGAATTCTAATGCAACCGTATAATCTTCCTAATCTATCTATCTAATATTCTATAATCTATCTTAATTTAATATATAATATTAATATAACTAGCCTAATTCCTATGAATAACGGCAAAACACTAAAAGTAACTTGCGAGCCGTATGAATCCCTCCGCCTCCTTCCGTATCAATTCACCAGCCCATCTTGTTGAAACATAACTTGAGAAGCATGCAACTCTTCCCCCACTTTATATAATCTGTCCAACACAATTTATTCCGAATTCGCTCCAAAATACCTGAAATCAATAAAATACGGGTGTAGACTCCGAAAACTAAATAATAACAAATAAGTTATAAAACGTGTAAACATGCTCTAAATTAATATGCAAATATATACTAAAAACATGTCTAAAATAAACCCTATCAAGCATCTTGCGAGTTTGAGGAACGACTTGTGGGACTCTGTTGAGTCATCCGAATAGGGGACGTTGAAGTAGACTTGGTGAGGTTCTGGTGAGCGGCAATAGCTAACGGCGGATGCTGAGATCGGATGGTAGTCTTATTGTTGACGATCGATGGGAGATATTGATAAGGGATTCCACATGGTCGATGAGTGGTTTTCTTATGACATCGAGGATCCGACCCCATTTTGCTCTGGAAGTTTTGCTCCATGTGCCAAATTATTTGTAAGCTACAACTTTGAAATAGATGATGAAACCAATGCTAACCAGTCGTTTGTTTTCATACTTGAACTGACGAAAAAATAGTAGATGAAATGTTGACTAAGACCCTCGGTATAAATTTATCGCAATTTGATCCAAGATTCATGTATCAATTGGAAAGAAAGTGAGAGAGAGACAAACTCAGTAATTGAGATGTTGGCTGCGGCTGCGAACGTGAACCAAATGTGATGGAATTCTCAAAGACTCCAAAGAAATCCAGCGCACGAGGACAGATGGGTGCGGGCTGGCTGCTAAAGATGAAATCAGGGAGATTCGCCCCTCGACTGCCACTGTGTGCAGGTGACCAGGGATCCATCGGTTGTAGACTTAGCAACCCTGCTGACCACGCCGACTTCTTCTCTGCCTTCGCTGAGGTTCTGATCTGGGTGCGACGAAGGAGAGGACCGGTTCGAGATTGGATGATGATGTCTTCTTCGGTGGATTTCTCAGGCCAATTTGAGGACGAACCGGGGAAGTCGAGGGAGGATTCGTCCAAGGGGGAGCTGTTGATGTAAGTCGAGAAAAAGATGGAAGAAAGCTAATCGAAAATCCCATGAGAGTGACACTAGCGATTAGGGCTTCTCCTCCCTGCTTTGGGATTCCGATCCTAGGCTTTTTGATCGAATTCCCACATACAACGCCAAATGTTATACATGAAATCTGCATATACCCTTCCACATCCATCGATCTCCCTGCATAGATAAGGAGAAGAAGAGGCGGGGCTCGCTCCCCTGGAGGAGCCTCCGACGCTCAAGTCAGAATTTGTCGGCCGGAAGAAGCTCCCTCAAACCCTAGTAGTTCAACCATATTTATAATGAGAATTAAGGTTTGTTGGTTGTATCGTGTAAATGGCGATTATGCCCCTAGATATCTTATGGAATCACTTTGGCTCTATCATATATATATATAGAGGTTGGGTCAGGTGTTTACACCCCTTATTGTGTTTTGTGTTAACAAATCTAAGCCATTGATTGATTAGAAATGAATGGGTGAGATTAATTGAGATTTTCTCTTTTTATTTAAATAAAAAAGAGTAGGCCCCACCACTTTTATAGCCAACTTGCTTAAGAGGAAGCGCGTGCGTTGAATTTTTTTTTTTCGAGGCAACGTTTTTTTTAGGGGGAGATTTCGGTTGCACTGTGTGTTCAATGAATAATTCCTAATAAATTACCGAATAATTCCATATTATCAACGAATAATGACTCTAAACTTCCAGATTTTGCTTGCACTTTGTGGCGTAACGTTTTTTTTGGTAGAAAAACAGTTGGTCAATTTGGAAACTATTCGCTAGGTTAATAGTAATTATTCGCTAAATTAATCGTTATTATTCATCCGTAAAGAGGAGTTATCATTTAGATAATAGCAAAAGGGTTGGTCAATTTTGCAACTATTCGCTAGATTGATAGTAATTATTCGCTAAATTGATAGTAATTATTCGCTGGGTTGGAAGAGTATGTAACACTACTAGAAAACACGGCCATTCGCGACACATTTTTTGACCATTCTCGACGTTTTAAAACGTCGGGAAAAAATGTCTCGACGTTTTAAAAAAACGTCAGAAATTTCAAAGCCAGAAATGACCGACGTTTTTAAACGTGGAAATTTTCTACGTTTTTAATCGTCAATGTTATATTGGCGACGTTTTCCATTTCATCTCTCCCGCTCTTTAACCATCACATCCCGCCTTTTCCTTGACATTAAAAAACATCGGGAATTTGTTTAGCACCAAAAAACTGAAATGTCAATGACAATTTAAAACGTCAAGAATCACACTTTTCATTTTTCTTTTAAATGTATATATATTTTCCAGAACTGTTTCTATTAGCATAATTTTCATTAGCATAGTTTCCAAAAAGCTGGTATGTATATAGTAGGAACAAATTACTCAAACGGCACTAAAAATACCAAATATATTTGATACAGTAGTATCTAACAAATAATAATACATGTACACATGTTTACTAAGGACCCAAATATTTTTTTGAGCAGCAAACCATCAAGCCCATTCTATTTCCTTCAATGCGACATTATCTGGAAGTTCTTGAAAAGATAAAAAAAAAGTTGAATGACAAATAGGTCTAAGGGTTGCGAACTCATGTGCCACCTTATTCCTGTTCCGTCTCATGTAGGAGCAAACAACTGAATCGAAGGAGTCCCCCAGAGTATTTATTCATGAGACAAGATTGTAGAGAACCCTTTTCTCTTGACCCTCTTGCTGCAACATGCTCACAAGCGCCTTACAATCGGACTCTACCTTCTAGAAAAATATATATGAATAAGTTGTATTGAAGAATGCAGGTATTAACATATGCTAGTCTAAACCATAAAACAATCATGAATAAGAGCAATACACCTTCTAGAAAAATATGAATATTCCTAAAACCAACATAAAATGAATCAATGATAAATAAGTGACTAAAACTTAAGTACCTTCTTCTTGGAAGCGGTAGCAGCTCCCTCAACATTTTTTGCCTCAGACTCAAGGTCAACCTTCAGCTCATCAACAACAGACTTTCTCTCCAATTAGATGAGGCAATAGTTGGCTACTAATTGTTCGGGCTGAAGCAGTCACAGCTCACGGCTCACCCATTCATTGTGAGCATTTGCATCCTAGATGGTGTACTTGCAAATTCAACCCACAATCTCCATCAGACTCGAAAGTGTTTATGGATGAGTTAGTTTTCATCATAAGTTCTTAACTTTAACGGACTTATTAGATTACCATTTCGTTCAAACTTTCAGTATAGTCCATAATAACTTTTAATCTATAGCACAAAGTAAACAATAAGAAATAAAATATATTGTGGATAGCATTGATAATTAACCAACAATCAAACATGGTCCAAACTAAATGGACAAACCAAATTGCAGCCTCGGTCACAACCAACACATAAAAGCCATAGAACATGGAGTTAAACAAAATGATGCTATTGTGTAATGAGATTCAACTAAGAACAAACTAACAAAAAAATACAAAGGAAAAACACTATGTCAAGAAGGATAACATCAACACAACATGATGCTCTTATTTTACTCATCAGATTCTGGTTTCTAAAGGCCACGCTATCACAAAGATACAACAAAGTTACCATTAATAATACAAAAAAATGACACCAAAGATACAACCTCAACCATGAATTCAATAGAGAGGGTTTGATACTCACATGTAAGGGTTAGAGGCGACCATCGGTGCTTGCGAACCGGATCTGGCACAACACATCTCAGCAAGGCTTCGGTTCAGCAACTCAATCGCCACCTACAAACCCTAGCTCCAAAGAATTTCTATCTGCATAAATCGAAATGAAAAGGGCAAAAAAACAGCAATTGAGAAATCAGTACCATATAGAAACCAAACACAACAGAGATTCATTCCACAATGTTGAGCCCCAGAGTTCCATTCGCCAGAAAATAAACAACACCAAACAAAATTCACAATCTTTTATGTGATGAAATCGAAATACATTGAAGGAGAACGATTGGAATCCAAATCCACCACAAGTACAAAAGAAATTGGGGAAAAAAACCCTAATCTTGAATTCGTCATCAGAAGTTGGCGGAAATTCACAGAATAGTGACCTAAATCCACCAAAAGTAAAAAATTGTGAGAGAGATAAGGAGAATAATAAGAAATCTTACCTGAAATTGAACAAAAGAAAGTAGATCTGAGAAGACACAAAGAACTTGAACATAGAAGGAGATTTTCGAATAGTAAGAGATTGATAAAGAAGTTCAGTATCTTCAAGTGTAGAAATCGAAGGAGGTGATGGACAACTTGAGTTTGTGGATTTGATTGTTCAGCTTCGCAACTGTAGAACTAGATCGAAACTGAAAATCCAGGAGGTGGTGAAATCGTAGGAGAGAACGGGAGTATAGGGGCGGCTTCGATTTGTGAGGGTTTGACGGAGAGAGAGATGTGCTAAAAAAAGGCCCGCCTCTTTTTATTTATTCTACACTTTTCAACGTTTAAAAGCGTCGAGAATGGTTAAAGTGAAAACGCACCCTAAAAATTGAGCCGACAGTTTTTAAAAGCGTCGAAGACAAAGCATCAAAAAAGGCCGTGTTTTCTAGTAGTGTAAATGTAATTCTTGATTTTCCACATCTAATTAACCAAATACATATGAATAATTCTATATTATCAACGAATAGAAAATATGAACTTGCCGAATATTGACTCTGAACATGAAATAATAACTAAATAGTAAGGAATAACCTATCTCATTAATTCCATCGAATATTTATTGCATACCAATGAATAATTCCTTATTCTTGATCGAATAAGGAGGAGAATCATGAGCAACCACTAATCTATATACAATATTCCTTATTCTGATCAAATACATATGAATAATTTTGTATTATCAACGAATATAAACTATAAACTTGCCGAATAGTGGCTCTACATGAAATAATAACTAAATAGTAACGAATACTCTACCTAGATAAATATGAATAATTCCTTATTATCAACGAATAGTGACTCTGAACTTGCCGAATAGTTGGTAAATTCATAAACAATAGACAGAGTTTGAATTTCAAAAAACCCACGTCTAATAATTACCCACGTAAACTATATATGAATAATTCCTTCTTATCGACGAAGAGTGACTCTGAACTTGCCGAATAGTCGATAAATTCATAAACAATTTTAAATATTTTAATACATAAATCAGTGCTCCAATCTCAATTAAAACCAGAACAAAGTAATACAAAAATCCTAACTAAATATGAATCTAACCTCTGATAAAAAAAAATATGAATCTAACCACGCTATTGTTCCAATTGGAGAGAGAAATAAGATTCCATGGAGATTTCAAAGTCTGACCCTTGAAATTCAACGAGGAAGATGACTCCGGGCGAGAAGAGGATGGCGTAGATTGAAGGTTGGACTCTGGCAATAGCAATTCGAGATTTGATCGACACAACAATCGGGCAGCAAGTCAACGACAATAGGATGACAGTGAAGGCGAGAACTCGAGACTCCGTGCAACCTCCGGCGTGAATACCTGCACAACCACTAGCGTCAATTGACACCCAACAATGGCGATCTGGAAATTGAATGAACAGTCCCTCAAATCGATCAAAATTCAACCCCAGATTGAGAATTGGCTCGTGAGGATACCAATAATCTTGATCGGCTGCTAGGTTTTTTAGGGTTCTTTTGGGAATCCATCGCTCCTCAAAACTTAAAAAACTCTGACATCCACACGCGCCTGTTATAAGATTGAGATAGGTTTTCTATGGGGTCCACTTATTTTTTAAATATAAATAATTAAAATTAAGAATTAATCGTGGCCTTCTATTTTGTTTAGATCAATGGTCATTATTTGTTAACACAAAACATGTTAAGACTTGTAAACATTTGATCAATTCTCTCTCTCTCTCTCTCTCTCTCTCTCTCTCTCTCTCTATATATATATATATATATATATATATATATATATATATAGAGAGAGAGAGAGAGAGAGAGAGAGAGAGAGAGAGAGGTTAGGTCTAGTGTTTATAGCTCTTATGGTGTTAAGTGTTAACAATTATAAACCATTGGATCATTAGAAATGGAGGGCCTAGATTCATTTTCGAAATTAGATTTTTTAAATTGGAAAATTAAAAATCTCCCCCTTTCCTCCTCCAAAGCGCGTGACATCCCACCTAAAATATCTTCTTTTTGTGGATTAGGATCTTTATCATCGAGATCATCGGGAACCTCCCGCACGAATGAACCTCTCAAAAGCTCTCTCCTGGTAGAGGGCGAAACCGGCAGAACTGCAACTCTGAGCGCACCCACACCTCGCCGACATCTGAAGTGGAAGGAGGCGCGCCGTCTTCGCCACCACGTCTCTTCCGACAAGCGAAGGGGGAGCCACCGCCTTCCGGTGTTCAGAGAGTTGCTGCAGAAGCGTTTGTATGTGTTCGAATAAACAAAATCAACATCGAGACCATATGAGCAGCGCCTGAAACCTTCCTCTTCGCTTGTTATCATAGTGCGAATCCGGCAAAATCAGACCATATGAGCGGCGCACCACTTCGTTCCGGCAACTGCAGGCGTGCGGCTTGATGGGATACCCTGTGTGGCGAAGCGTCTCTTTCTACAATTGAAGGAGGAGCAAAATCAAAGTCGGAATAGTTTTTCAGGGAGGTTCTGCAACAACTTTAGAGGCGGTCGAAGTAGCCCTTTTGATGAATATTGGTGGAATTTGGTGATAACTGGTATGGTTGATGAGTATGTGTTTAATTTTGGTTAAAAATTGTAGTGTGATTTTTGGAATTTCAAATGTGTTATTCGATTGTGATGAATAGTTGTGAAATTTTGATGAACAATTGGAATGTGTTGTTGAATATTTGATAATAGTTGACATGTTTGATGAGAATGGGTTTACTAGAGGCTGAAAATGTTGGATTTGTTGTTCGATTCTCACATATATTCAATGAAATATAAGTATTATTCCATTAACAAGAAGAATTATTCATCTGTACGTGGGATCCTTTCAAAAAAGAAAATTTGCAACCGAATAATTGCCTAGTTACCGCCGAATATTTGCACAATTCAAAAAGAGTAATTATTCATGTTGATGAATAGTTGTGGAATTATTCGATTAAAAAGAGTAAATATTCATTTGTATGTGGGTCTGGATTTGTTGTTGGATTCTAATGGACATTTATTCAATAAAATAGAGGTATTATTCGATTAAAAAGAGTAATTATTCATGTGTATGTAGGATTGTTCGAAAAAGGGTATATATAGTTACAACCGAATAATTGCATAGTTACAACCGAATAATTGCTACCAACCAATGAACATAAAAACTGGTAATGGTATTTTCTACAAATATACCCGAATCCATCGATTACAGTCCTCAATCAGTCGTGTATGTTGATCGTTTACCTTCATCTCCTGTTTCAACAGCAATGATTTTGAAAGATCTCAAATAACAACCAGATTGACCATGATCTCTATTTGGTGGGCAAAAAATATTTTATAATAGGAAAATTCAATAAAATGGAAAAATAAAACCATTAAAAAATTTCTGGGGCCTACCATTACCATTTGATTTGGGCAGTTACGGAAAAGCACTCCACCAATTGTGAGACTCACGTACTGGGCATGGAGAGTGGGAGATTTTGAGGATGGGACCCACAGTTTTTTAATTAATAAATTCCAAAATTCAAGATTTAATCTAAGCCATCCATCTTTCCTCAATCAAGGGCTGAGATTTGTTAACACAAAACACTATAAGGCTTGTTAACATTTGATCCATACTCTCTCTCTCTCTCTCTCTCTCTCTCTCTCTCTCTCTCTCTCTCTCTCTCTCTCTCTCTCTCTCTCTCTCTCTCTCTCTCTCTATATATATATATATATATATATATATATATATATATATATATGATACTATAATATTTTAAGTTTTTTTTGGAAAGGGTAATATTTTAAGTTTTATATTTAACTTAAAATCTTAAATACATTAAAAATATATTTGACTAAATTTTTTAAAAATAATTTTTAAAAACTTGATGTCTATATGAACAAATTTGTTCTATTTGATTCCTAAAAATGGTTATAAATTTTGTAGACTTCTTTTTAGTCAAAATTAAAATAAGTTTATAAGTCATTAGGATTGTTTAAATTTAATAATATTTTTTATACTAATAATTAATTTATCATTTTCTTTCATAATTGTAAACACCTACAATATATACTAAAAATGAAAAAAATATCTAAATATTTTCAAAAAAATATTTTTCCAGACTCTCAAGTATTTTTATTAAATGCATCTTTATTAAAGTTTGTGTGACTTTTTAAGTAAAATAAAATAATATTTTTCGCATTTAGAACCTCCGTGCTCCAAATAAATTTAAAATTTGTACACACTTTTGTCTAATATACTAATATAAGTTTTTACCCCTACAATAAATATATTTTAAATATATTCAATTTTAAAATTTAAATTTTGAGTATAAAATATTAAAATATACTATATTTAATGGAATTCTAACGGAAATAAGTGGTGGGTGGTGATTTGAAAACAAGACCCATTTAATGGGTGGTTTTATGTAATTTCGCTTTTAGCGGGTGGTTAAGTGTAAATGACTATATTTAACGGGTGTCCGTGGAGGATTAGTCGATAACCTCGGAACCTTCTCGTCATAAAAAAAAAACGTAGTATTATATTGTGGGGAGTAAAAGGAGATCCACACTCGATTTGTCGGCTCCAAATCACCTGTCTCCAAATATGTCCCCCCTCCTATCTCCCAACCCCCACCCCCAACCCCTCACAAGCCTTGGTTAAAAAGAAAATAAAAATAAAAATAAAAATAAAAAATTAGATTAAAAAATAGAGAAGTTTTGTGAGAGGGAACAGAAGAGGGGACAAGGTCGGAGACAGAAAATTGGGACCCCGATTTGTCACCGTATCTCATCATCGTTAGCTACCGAGAATCAAAAGAGATAAGTCTGACGATAAACTAAGTCCTTTCCTTTAACAAAATATTTAAGTTCAAATGTTATGTCACCATCCACTCGTTTAAGGCTATGGTAAAAAAATGTGAATCTTAGCTCCTAAAAGATCTTGAGATTCAAATTCATGTTGCATATATGTTCTTGTTCAAGCGAGAGTAGGTTGTATAAGAATTAATGTGATAGCACATCACACCAAGTGTTTATCCAAAGCAAAGCAATATATAAAAATGTGCAAATCCATATATATCACATAAATAAATACATCCTATGACTATGAGAGTCTATGAGAAATGAACCAAGGTGATACAACAAACATCCCCTCAAAACAACCCCAAAAATAAAACACCACAACAAAATGGGCTTCAATATACACCCATGGGCCAATGACCCATGTGATATCTCTACTCAAAAAGACCAAGCCCAATACAACCCAGGCCCAAAGATAAAAGCCCAATCCAGGACAACACTAAACTGATGCCTGAGATCTCATAGCATAACCATTGCCATTAGCACCATTGCCATACCCATTGGAATACTTAGGCTCACTGTCCTCCTTTTTCCTCCTCAAAACAATGATCCAAGTCGTTGCCTCGAGAAAGAGAGCGATAGCGCCCAACACGATGATCACGACAGTGTATGCAGTCTTCCACTTGTCCGCGGGATTCAAGATATCGAGACCCTTGTAGATGTTGATGATGCTCAAGATGAGGACCGAGTACCCAACGCCCCAATGGTAGACGTTCCAATACAACCTAAGCTTGTGGTCCTTCTTGGGCCTCAAGAGGAGAGCAAACACCTGCAAGGTGGCGAGGCAGAAGAGAGCAATACCAATGTAGCGATGCGCGTGGTATGTTATCCCCTTCGAGTCACTCCCAAGTTTAAGACCGGTCCCCCAACCCGCGACACCAATGATGTAGGCGCAGCACTGGCACAAGACGTGGAGGTAGAACCAAGCCGGGTCGGCTGACTTGAACACCTTCATGTATCTTGCTATGATTGCGCCAATTGGCATCAAAATCCCCCAACTCACCGCATTTAGTACTCCATGAACCTGATTCACAAATAAGCTTCTTATCAGCAATTGACATGCTGCGTTAAACAGAGACTTACCTACACGTCTAAATTTAAAATCGGAAAAACAATTCATAGAGTAATTTTGATTTGAGACAATTTTACAATTACTTGTTGATTGAGTTTGTGTGATTCTTAGAACAATGACATAACATGTTTGAAATAGAGTTTTTACCTAACCTACCCAACTTCAAACACCAAAATTGATCTTTCAAATTACTCTTCCCACCACCTAACCTTGTTTATAAAGTTTGACAAATGGGCACATCACACATATTCACACATGCCAACAAATACGCGTTTGCCTGACTTTAATCCATAGAGTATAGACCGTACCAATTCTACGAAAGAAAATAATAATAATAATAATAATAATTAAATAATCTAATTAACCTTTTTTTGGTGTACCTAGTCTAATAAGTTGTGATGCATCCAAAATTTATTTTATACATATAACCACATGTTAAGATATGTGTTTAATAAGTTGTGATGCATATATAATAAAATAAGATATCTATTTTGTATTTCTTATAATATCTCAAGATTAAATTTATATGACGTAATGTGCTAATTGTTTATAAGGAGTTAGGGACCGTTTGGTATTGATATTAGATATCAGATATTGGATATCAGTCCCGATATCTGATATTTAATGTTTGGTATTTTTAAAATATCACTTGATATCTGTGTTTGGTATAGTCCGATATCGATATCACATGATATTTAGATGTCAAATTTAGCCTATTTTGATATATTGACTTCCAGGGAGGTATCACTTGATATCGATATCACTCGATATCGATAACTTGATATGAAGATATCAACCGATATCGATATCTTCATATCGATATCTAGATATCGATACCAAACGAGCCCTATTGTAATGGGTGACGTTGCCAACCGGGGCTTAGCAAGACTTACATTCTTCTTCTTAAGCTGGGAGGAGGTGCCGCCGGAAGAGGAAACGCCGGTGGTGAAGTCGATGTTTTCGGTGGTGCTCTGGTGGGCGTTGTCCAGAGCGTGGCCGGACGGGGTGCCGCTGGTGAGGGGGCCCACCTGCCACACCTGCTGGATGGTGGTTTTGGGCAGCTTCACCGTGGCGTATATGATGATCTGACCGCTTGTGCTCTCCGCCTTCAGCCCGGTCACGTCGAAGCTCAGGCTGCTCTGGCTGAGCTGGGTGCTCGGCGACTCGCTCTGCACCGCCGACGTGTACGCCGTCACCGTCCCACTCGAGTTCACATAAGCCACCAGTGCCTGCAATTTTAGCCGCCACCATATTTATTATTCCATTTTCTATAATAAAAAAGAGTCTCATTTAATTTTTTTATAAAGTTTATGTATTATTATTTGTGAAAATAATTTTATTGGGAGAATTATTAACTATTATCTAAAAAATATTAATTAAAAAAAACCATGATAAAATTTTGTTTTTCAACTACTCTTCTAAAACATCTATTTGTAAGTATATATATGACATATGGTTAGGTAAAAGAAATTAGGAATTCAACTTTAACCGGGTGTTTGGTTTTTTTTTTAAATAAAATTAAAGGGAGTTAATTAAAGCTAAAACTATACCTACTCCGTACTTTTTTTTTTTTTTTTTTATCCTTTCCAGTTCAAGTGGGCTTTGTCCACTCTACATCTGGATCGGGTTACTATAGCCCCATTTAAGGAGTTGACCCTCCCACTCACAAGCGTCTCCATATTTCCACGGAAATTCGAATAACAGTTCAAAAGACTCCTAATTTATTATGCAGTAGTTACGATAAAATCTATCTACCACTTTATTTGATTTTTTCCCTAGGATATCTCTATTAATCTATTATTATTATTAAGGATTTTTCGTATTAATTTTATTTTAAAAAAAAATAATTAAAAAAAAAAACAGAAACTAGATTTAGAAAGATTTGGCTGATATTCTTACATGGATATCCCTAATTTCCCCTAATTTGTACAGCAATCTATAAAAAAGGAAACAACTTTAGGAAGGAGATGAGCAAAGCGTACCTGAGCGCCAACCATGCCGCCGCCGGAGGGGTTGAGGGCCCAAGCGACCCAGTTGCCTGTTGTGGAAGGGGTGACGCCGGTGGCGCGGAAGGCGATGTCGGCGGTACCGGCGGCGGTGTTGTAGGTCCAGTGGAGGTAGCAGCTGAGCTGCGAGAGGCTCACACACGCCGAGTAGTTCCTGTTATTGGAGAAAGAGGAGTAGGAACACGATGACTGGCCGGAGACGGTCAAAAACAGGGGAAGAAGAAACAGAGCAACCGGAAACAGAGCCGATTTCGGGGACCCGGAACCCATTCTATCCCCTGTTTCAAAAGCGATCGGTTTGGGTTCCTGGATTCGGGGAGTTTGAAGTCTGATTGAATCGGTTCTGGGGGTTGTTGGGATAGAGAGCGCCCACGGGATTCGAGGGGGAGTAGGTGGGTATAAAAAACAGGGGATTATGGGGGGATGAAAGAGGAGGAGTCGGATTGAAGGTTATATAGAGATTCAGAGAAAGTGGGGTTGAAAGTAATTGGGGATTTGATAGTGGGAAAAAGGAGAAAATTTCAGACACGGAGAGAGAGGGTGGGGAGTTGTTGACTGACAAGGAGGAGTTGATCAACAAACACCAGCTTTGTTGGCTTTGTTGGGGGTATAATTAGGAATTTCTTCAGGGTTCTATAGTACTGTATTTTGCATTTATTTTCATATTAGTATTAATTAATTTAATATGGTACAGTACCAATATTTGTTGGGGTTAGTATTTTGCTAGCTAGAGCATGATAAACCATTCAAGACCCCGTCAACGTTACAAATCACAACCGACTTGATAAATATATGGGCTGCTCTATCATCAATAAGCTCATGTTTTATCATAAGAAGGCAAAGTATCGCTCATCGGAGCAAATCTAGCGATGAAATCAAAGATTGTTATGCAAATTTTATGCTTCTGTCCGACCTATATAATGAGTTAGATCAGATAAATAGATCTTTATTTTGGAATAAAGAAAATTCATATAAACCTCTCATCGATCGGATGTGATAAGATATGTAGAAGGAAAGAAGACGGTGGAGTAGGAATACGTAAAACTAAGAACGTGAATATAGCACTACAAATGAAATTACTATGAAAATCTCAACCGAACCATAGAACCTATGGGTACAAAGAGTGGAGTACAAAAATTTGAAAGGACAAGGAATATTAAAGTACTAGAAACACAGGAAACACATTATAGCAATGAGAAAAACTGATGTCCCTAAAAGAGAAATTTCGTAAATGACTCATATGACAAATATGCAATGGGAGAACAGTCAATTTTTGGGCAGGACAATTGGCTAGATAAAGAACCACTAGAAGGAAGATAATAACCGAACCAGCAAATCGAAACAAGTATGATAGTGGATAATTTTATAGATACGCATCGAAAATGGAAAATTGATTAATTGAGCAAATACTTACCTACAAATATCGTTAAAAATTTGAAAATGTATATATACATGTTAACTCATTTGATGAGAGAATAAATTGAAAAAATGTAAGAAATGGATTGTTCTCAATGACCAGTGCACTACGATAGATAACAAACAAAAATGATAATGAGCGCAACAACAAAAAATGGATATGAGAACTCTAAACAATACCAAAAATAACAAAAGACTTGATGTAAAAACTTTACTTGAACGGAGTTCCAATAAAAACAAGATTAGTTAATAAGGGAGTTGTGATTCCAACATGTTGCGAATTACGTGATCGATTCGAAGAAACCCTACCATCTCTTCATCAAATGTCATTGTACAATGACGCTAAACATAAAATAGACTCGGAAATTGAGAAGGTATTACAGGATGTCGACACGCATAATGAAAACATCACAGACAATATGAATCTCATATTCAAAAAAAAAATTAAACAAAATGCAAAGAGCGACACTAGCAAAAACTTGGTGGAGTATTTGAACGAACAGAAACAGGAATTTTTTTTATAACTGTAACTCTACAACAATGCAAAATATGAAAGGGACTACGAATCAAGTACTAGCAAGGTGGAATGAAACGAAAAGTAAATACAAGTATGACTAGAAAGCTACAGAGATCTAAAAAACACCTAGAAGAAAAAGGAAACCTCATATGGGAAAAGCCACCTGAGAGTATGTATAAGCTAAATTTTGATGGTTGTGCCACCTCTTTGGGCAGTTCCTCTGCAGGTTTCATTATCATGAACCATCTGGATTCCTTGGTTGCAGTCGGCTGCGCTTCATTGGGGCCTAAGAACTCCTTAGAGTCGGAATGACTTTCCCTCCGCGGGCTTGGTTCGCTTAAGGCAAAAGAGTTAAGCATTTCCCGTATTATGGTGGAAGGCGATAACCTGGTGATTATTGATGCCCTTAATGGCGGTTGGCAGTGCCCCTGGGAGATTGAAGTCCTTCTCTCCGATAATTTGTCATCTGCTTCTGTAGTTTGAGGTCGTCTCCTTCTCTCATGTCTTCAGGGAAATTAACCGGTGTGCCCACAAGGTTGCACATCATTTCCTTGCATCGGCTGTTACATATCCTTTTCAGGATAAGGAACTGGGTATCTGCATCCACAAGAATGTGATTGGTTTGTGGACTGTTAGGGGATAGACTCTTTTAAGACATTACCTGTACCAAAAAAAAAGATAAGGCATGCTATATAATTTTGGAATGCTATAATCAATCAAAGTAGAGGTAATAGAACACCATTTATTCATTATATTTTTTTTAAAAAAAAATGACATGTAAAACTAGAAATAAGCTCTGTAAATGACGAGCAAATGAATTGTCAAAAGAAACAAGATCGAAACTCATCAGATCAAACATAGAAGAAAAACCAAACTAAATAAATAAAACCTTATTCTTTTCGAGAACAAAAAATTATACAAATCGCTTACCAAATGAGACAAAATCCGCAAAAGAAAGGAAGATGGCGGAGCAAGAATACACAAAATCAAAAAAAAAATCAATACAAATAAAAATTAATATAAAAAATTTCACTGAACCAGAAAATCTTGGTGTTCAAATAATACAAAACAAATATCTTGGAATATAGATGGTGAATTGAGACCGCAAAACGATTTGATTCATCAGACCTATAGGATAAATTAAACTCGAAGTATAATTGTGCGAAAGTGAATTAAACTTCATAAGGATTCATAGGGTGTCATAGAATTCTTTGGGATCGATATTGATATTGATTGAGTTCGAAAGAAGATGTTAGTATGATTATCATTTAGATTCTAAGAGCTTAAAGAGTCTAATTTGTTTCTTTGAGTTCGAAAGGATAATGTTAACCAATTTAGGCACATTCACTTTGAGACTGAAAGGAGATTTGCGAGTACATTAGACAACTTACCTTCACATTTGAATTCGGAATCATTCAGGAAAAAATAGGAGATTTGCGACTAACCAAATTGAAATCATGAATTCGTCGCAAATCAATTTTTCAATATTGGAAAATTTTGGTTAGTCGCAAATCTCATATTCTTGCCTAAATGATTTTCAATGTTAGTATAACTTTTAGTAATTTTCAATGTCTGTATTAATATTGGTTCTTAATTAATAATGTGTATTATTTTTGGTGGGTTTTCCTAAATAAATCAATCTAGTCTCAATAAATATTGGGTGATGATATCTTCACAGTTAATTTTTACTATTTTCATCGCTAATCACGGCGGTGGCTTTAATGATGGTCAACGAGGCCACCGCACCGGGTGACTGTGGATCCAAATGGCCACCGCTATGTATGACGGTGGAGTTGACGAGTATACAAGTCCACCACTGTACTAGCCGGTGGGCAACCCCGTTCCGCTAGAACCCCACCGCCAACGTATGTGGTGGCGCTTAGGCCGCTAATATTCGGCCGTTGAAGTGTGGACCGGACCGGACCGACCATGTCACCCACTGCCAACATATGCGGCAAGTCGACAATATTAATCATCGTATGGTGAAACTCTATAAATATTAATTTTTAAAATATATATTTTGATGAAATTAAATTTTAAAAATTTATGTTTTATATAATATTTATTACGGAAATTTCGTGAGGTACCCCTGAGGTATCACAGCTCTGCTTCAAGGACTCAAGTACATCTGCAATATATAGACCAATAAAAAACCTTAAACGACATAACAAACTTCATATTACAAGGTTCATATCATGATCCACACAAGCTTCCAACAAGATAGTTTTTGTTAAAACAAAATTCACCATTTTCACAAACAACAATTTATCCAGACCTTCACAAGATAGTTGCTCAGATCTCATTAGATATGCTGTAACGACAGCGGCACTGCAATATGCAAACAAAAAAACTATCAAGGGAAACAATTATAACAATATAGATACAATGTAGAAACACCAGTTTTCAAAATTAAATATTTACTGATATTTATAAGCAAATGCTTAAGCTTTCCCGCCATAGCCATATATTAGAAGGCCAAAGATTGTACTATGCAGCAATTATTAAGGAAACTACCAACAAATACACATTCACATGTTCATTTCCTTTTTAGTGTAACTAAGTGACATAAAACTAAAACTCTAAACCCTGCTATTAATACATTATCATATCCTTTTGCAACACAGGCACAATGAGTGAAATCAGTCCATATTCAACTCGTAAAATTTAAAAACCATCAACAATCTCAAAAAAGCATGACTAAATGAGATACCAACTGTCAAAAGTTCAAAACAGCAATAAAATACAATCTCATAAAGCAATAATATGAGACCTGCACTGAAGAAGTTCCACTATTCCACAGGTGTCCTCGGGTTTGTTGCTCAAATTACCAAGCACACAATTTAAAACCATCCATGCATATACGATCTCATCTTTCCCATAGAGAACCTACAACTATCCTGATCAGATTTAACTCCTTAATTTTCATTTGGAATTACAGAACATAAAATTTAGAAGAAGAAAATAGAGATATTGAATTTCAAAAACTGAATTACATGGATGATTGATATTCTTCTATCTCACTGTCCAAAATAACTCATATTTTTTCACTGTCTAATTGAGCAACCGTCTTATTCAAAGCTAATCACTAATATTTTTTCCACTGCCCAAAATCGTAGTAGATGCTAATCACTCCTATCTTTTTCACTGTCTAATTCAAAGCCCTAAATGTTGAAATCCCCAAATCCAAATCCAAAAACCCTATATTTCTAAATCTGAGATGATAAAACATACCTTGCTTTATCGGCGGATTCGGAACCACCATCTATGTCCAACCCTCATCGAGTCATCGCCGTCTACGATCACCAGTGTCGCCGTCTCCGTCGACTCATTCCTTTCAGTCGAGTCCTTCCTGGTCATCAATTTCATCGATTAACCTCTACTGAGTCCGACCTCGCGCAGCAGCAGCAGCTCCGAACGGCGGCGTTATCACCGGCGCCATAGCTCCGACCTGGTGGCCGGCCTTCGTGCTCTCTCTCTCGCGAGCTTCGTGGTCTCTCTCTGGCGTGGGGGTCGTGGTCTCTCTCTTTGCTCTTTGTTCGCTTCCATCTTCTGTTTCTTTCTTTTTGTTTAAAAAAATTTTAACGGCGTTCACAAGCTCAGTTAAGTTTAACTAGGAAGGGCACGGGGCGGAAAGATTCAAAACCTCAGGGGCACCACGCGAAATATGCAAAAGAGTTGTATACCTCGCGAAAATTGCAATACCTCAATGGTACCTCGCGAAATTTCCCTATTTATTATCTTAAATAATGCACATAAATTTCAGAAATTGATATGTTTTGCTTAGAACAAAGAGTATATAATAAAGACCTAAAGTACTTATCGAGGTAGTACCCGATAGTCCTCGAATTGATTCCCGAATATGACTGCTCTATATTTACCAAAATAAACGAAGACAATAAACTAAATCAATAGTACAACAATAAATCGGAGTTTGGAAAATGTCAAGCATCATAAAAAATGTGGTTTGAAAAATGTGAAATATCATAGAATGCAATTCGAAAAATGACACGGACAACATATCTAGTAACCAAAGAAGTCAACATGTAGTTCGCAAAATGACACAGGAAAATGAAAAGTGCTAATAGCGCAGCGGATGGCCACCATCTCGACGACGATAGACTCTGTATCGTGCAATCCTTGCCGCACACTGCTCGTCCCACCCGTTGACTGTGGGATCGTGATGCTGCGTCCATGTAGTGTATATCGGCGACAGAGGCGATCCAAGCAACAACCAAATCTGCGGATAACATGTGAATGTTGACACTAGAAGTGAACAACGAAACTTTAAGAAACGAATGACAATGAAATACGAAACGTACCGGTACGAATGGCTGATGTTGCCGACTAAAGCTATCTCATCTAACTCTTGGTAGGATGGTACTGACGGGACCCTAGTGGCGTACAGAGGCAGACACAACATAGGCATCCTCTGCGACAATATCACCAAAGGACGCTGGTGGTAGCGTGGCTAACACCTAGCCGATGATCGGAATCTCCATCCAATAAGTAGCATCATGACACGTGACGAAGTAGTTGACCCTCATGATGAGCTCATCTAAGGTAGGATAATAATGGTACCGATCTTCATGTAGCTGTAACTCAACGGCCAACTCCCGTCGAACTCGTGGCCATGTGTCTTGTCCCAAGTTCAGAAGACAGGCAAAAGATCTATACCCACAATGAGCATCACATGCAACATTCGTGACGGCTCGTATGAAAGTAAGCATGAATTCGTCGATGTTGTCAGTACCCCAATTGAAATCTACGTGAGGGAGATTCTGAGGCGAAAGGGCGGTAGGTGATGTAGGTGGAATGGCACCTATAGGCTCCGACACTGATTGACCTCGACCACGACCCCTCCCATGACCCCATCCCCGACCTCTTCCTCTTCCTGTTCCTCGACCACTAGAAGGGTGGTCGGGGGCAATTGCGTTGGACGACCCAGTTGCCTCTTCATTGCCTTCCGCAGCATCCACTTCGTTTGATGAAGATTGACCCCGATCTCGACCTCGGTCCGATCCCCTGCTCCCCTCTCTATCGGCTCAACGTTGTGCTCGAGCACGCTCACGTTCCCAAGGCAGAGGGTTTGTCTGACATGGGCGGCGGGTCCTCGGTCTCCCGGTCGGTCTACGGTCCTCAGGGTCAGGTGGAGTTAACGATGTATGAGAGGGACGATCCCCATCACTGAATGTCGAGGTGATCCTCCAACGAGTATCCTCGTCCATAGCTCCACTCTGGAACAACGTGATCATGCGCGACTTGTCGACTTCAGCTCTTGTGAGTGGAGTCTTATCATGGACGCTATCAACATATGGACGATCCCAATCTAATTGCTTCTAAAAAATATGAATCTAGGACGGGCTGATCGGCATTTACATGTCGTGACAAGCTTGCATCTCATGTGTGCAGGGCAGACCGTAGACGTCCCTCCAATATCTATCTCTACATGGCTGCGACGGCGGATCGGTTTCCATCTCCGAGTATATCTCGAACAACAAGTTGAAACATTCTTTTGACACAATACGTCGAACCCGATCGAATATCCATAGGCCGTGAGAGTCTGTTGACCATGTGTTGTTCGCTCATCCCATTGTATTCTTCACTTCACTGATTTGGTCCACCATCATCAGATCGATTGATTTTATCACGTGAGTAAAATCATCGATTGCAAAGTTCAAGGTTTTCTTCAGCACCGAATGAGCGGATTCAGCCCTACAGGAAAAGTGGGACTCGCAGGTGAATATCTCCATATATTATAAACAAATTATATGTGGAATGACTATGCTATGGAAAAATGAGGTACACTTGTTCGTCGTGGACGTACCAAAATGCTGGATAACTTGTGTTCATGCACAAACAATATTCTCTGAGTAATCTCGCAACCATGTCGCCTCCAAATACGACATCAAACCTTCGACGTGGCCCCACTCTACATGCATACCCCTCATGCGAGCATTGAAAGTCTCAACTGATCTGGATTCAAACAGGCCATAACTCGCGTTCTTGAAACTCCCTGCAACGTCAAGATTCTTCGACTTTCGGAAAGCAGCTTCTTCGCATCTACGGAGGACATGCACTTTGCACAACATATGTCTGACACTAGGAATAACGTCTCACAGTGCGGTGATGAGACCCAACTCTCGATCTATGACAACAACATCCGGGAGGTTACCTCGCAAGAGGTAAAGAAGTTGTTGCAACGCCCAACTATACGTCTTCGTGTTCTCGTGCGACATGAAGCAGAATCCAATGACGAAGTTTTTCTTTGTGCAAGTGAATCCAATAAACTCACACAAAGGGATCCCGTACCTCCACCATGACATATTTAAGTTTTCAAACCCTTGTCGGCAAGGGTAAACGATTAGTTTCATATAGAAACATACGCATTCGTCCGGTATGTACTGTTGATGAGGACGGCGTATGGAAAGTTGGCCAGAAGATGGCGAGCGTTGGGATGCGCGATGAACAGATCTTGAAGCCTGTTCGGATCGTCAGGGGATCTCCTTATAGAGTAGAAGTAATCCCTCTCCCACAATACGTGAAGTGTTTCCTACGTTACTGTTCGGTCTCCTCTCGCTTCAACTTTAAACTTTTCCCTAGCATTGTAAACTTGACCCCACGATGTCAATTTCAACTTCTTCCGTGTCTCACCTGTCTGCTTCAAGGTCGCTAAAATCGGCTTCGGCAGGGTACCAGCCACGGTAAGGGCCAATGTACCGTCTAGGTCATCTCTATCCATCCGACCAATGTATGGGTGACCGTCCAACGAACCGGGAAGGTCATGGTTGTGCCTGCCGTGAACAACGTCCAACCCCCATTCGCCTCGTTTGAACTCCACGTCCGACATTGCAAAAGGAAACCCCTCTATCTTCTAAATGGCTCTGCGATTGTTTCCGTTGGCCACTTCTCCGGCAAATCTCGGCCTCTTGCGGGGAGTGTATGCGTCGTACTTCTCACATGCGAGCAACACACTGCCACGCCTTGCAGGAGTGTGTTGTGAGCCTAATTTGCCATGTTTTACCTTAACTTTTATATCGACTTCTACATGCATTTCATACATTTGGGTTAAAATAGTACATATTCTGTGTAGTTTATATTTATTTGTAATATATGGAGGTCTACACAAGTTTTTGTTGTATTTCACATAAATCGGGCGCACTTTGGAGCTTAAAGGAAAGTCATGAAGAAGCTAAGGATGGTGCAGCTGGAGAAAAGCCCACTTTTCACCATTCATCATTCTGAATCAAGTTATGATGTCTTCATGAGAGTTGTAGCCCTCAAAAAGAGCTTTCCAACGCATACTTATTTGCGTCAATCCGCCAAACGAGGACTCGGGAAAGTGCATTTGAAGAACATAGCAGAATGCTGAGAGCTAACAATTCTACTCGACGTCGACCACTTCTAGTCGAAGTCGAGTATATCCCGAGCCAGAACTTCACACGAAGTCGAGCAGAGCCACTCGAGGAGCCCAGAGCTACTCGACGTCGAGTACACCTACTCGAAGTCGAGTACACATGTCGAGTCCAGAAGGTGCCCGAGCTCGAGTGCAACCCAGGAGGAAAAGTTCGAGTCGATGTCGACTAACTCTAGTCGAAGTCGAGTACAATCCAGACGAGTCCGAGGCCGAGATCGAGTTGTGCCGAGAAGATAGAATTGCTTGCAAGAGAAGATATGTGGAATTTTATCCATCCACATCAAGATCTATCAAGTCAAGAAGGATTTATCCATAATAGCCCTAGTTTCCTTTTAGATATATTTCCTTTATTTCCAATTTTAATCTTTAAGTATTTAGATAGATATAGATATAGATATAGATATAGATAGAGTTTCTTTCCTAATTATTTAGGGAATGAAGCCTATAAATAGAGCCTTAGGGGTTGAGTTTTATTCATTCAATTTCATACACAATTTATAGCATAGAGAGAGGGAGAGAGAGAGAGAGAGAGAGAGAGAGAGCTTGTGGCGAGAGGAGAGAAGGAGTTGAGAGACGAGTTGTCTTCGATCGGTTGTAAGCTTTCTTTTCTTTTATTTAATGCAATTTAGTTCCCTTTTATTATTGATGTCTTTCTTGATGATGAAGAGCGAGTAGTCACCCAACTTCTAGGGTCGGGGTGAGCCCGACGGTAGCCATGTGAGGTGATGCGATAAAGGTACAATCTTTTGATGCAATTCGTCTTCTATCTCTATGAGCATGATTCTTTTGCGAAAGTTGAAGGTGATCCTTGTTTGTGTTATTGAAGCGAAAGTTATCTTAATGCAACTTGGATTAATTATGGTGAAAAAGGGTTAGTAACAATTAGGGTTTATGCGAAGGCCTCTATATTCCTATTTGTTAACAACGAAAGTTATTTCATGAAAAGCATGATCTTTTATGCCTTTACGTGTTATTTTACATGGTTATCGTTGTGGTGTTGAAACCCTGATTTTAGAAGTCTTTTAGTTTATTGAATTTCCCACAATTTTCGTGTTGCTTACGTTTTATTTCTGTCATTGAAAAGGTCACGTTTTTACACTGCAAATCACTCGACATTGCTTGAATTCTACTTGACGTCGAGTAGGTCTAGTCGACGTCGAGTACACTGTGTTACTCGACTTGCTTGTTTTTGCTTCGTTTGCGTTTCTGTTTGCTTCTTTTACAGTTTATGATCGACTGTGTGGTCGACGTCGACGACACTGGTCGACGTCGAGGACTCTTCTGGTCGAATTCGAGAGGATTTTGGAACTGAAAAGGCGGGAGCTGACACGCTTCCTCGTGGATCGATCCTGACTACCTACTACTACAGTAGGAGGAAGTCTTGTCATTAATTTGCGGAGATCAGGGAGTCGAATTTGAGATTTATATTTCATACTTGATTTTCCTCCTAACAGAGTGCTCCCCCAAGACCACTTGATGTGATCGTAGTCGCCCATGAGCTCGCATCTTTTTTCCTACAAAGGTTTGTCTTCGGAGCAGAACATCAACTTTCATTTGTGAAGACTGTTTGGCGACACCTCAGTATTTTGGCTCGTTCTGGCTGTATAAAATTCCGATTGAAGCCGATAAGCACTTGTTGGAAAGATATTTTAAGCGGCTACAACTTTATTGAAGGATGCAATCATCACTTCAGCTTGGATAATAGCCGAAATATGGGATCTTCGAAGCAATCCGAAATTCTGGCAGCTGATCGGAAATGTAATAAATAAAGACGGAATGCATTCAATAAAGTCGGATTAAATGACGGGGCTTTAGAGATTTCCGAACTTCCATCTATTTGATGGCAACGAAGACCATTCGTCTCCCTCCATTATGGTTGCCCATCGATCTCCCCGTCATAAATCTCGGGAAACCCTTTCGCATTATCCGTCATTAGTTTATCGATTTATTTTAATTTTTTTTATTTTGCATACCATCAATATTTTCCTATATAAAGGGATGTAAGAACTTCTTTTGGAGATAAGTTGAATTTTGAGAAAAAAGTGAGCCTTTTAGCTTCCAGTGATTCGGGTCAAGAATCTCGTTCTTAGGTGAGAGGCCGGGAACAAAACCTTCGGTGAGAGGCTGAAGGAGATTCCTTAGTGAGAGACGACGGAATCAAAGGGTCGGAAACACTCGGAGTGCGAGGCCGAGAGTGTGGAAGATCGAGTGTTGGAGAGAGCTCGGAGTGTGAGGCCGAGAGCGCTCTTGCATCACATATCCCTCAACCCCATCCCCTTCTTTACCACCATTCTAAGGCCTTCCACAACCCCATCATCACCCTCAAATCACCCCCAAAACGCCACTCCAAAAAGCCCTTTTAATCCCTCTCAAACAACCCCGTTCGGAATCGCCTCTGCACAGGCGACGTCTCGGTAAAACGCGATTTCCCGCTTCGTCTGACCTCCGATTTACGAGATCTACCCCAATCCGCGACCGCGGCTTCAAGATCTACAAAAGTAGAACTTGTAAGTCCCCAGAAGCCTAGCCAATCGACGGGAAATCGGCATTCTTTGCCGACTGACCTGCTGCTCTAGAAACTGTCTAATTTTTCCCGAATTATCGGAACTCTCGTCGCCGGTCCTTTTGCTCGAGCCCGGTTCCGAGCACGTCAAGTGGTATCAGAGCAACGACAAGGGTTCCTCAACCTTTCGGGTCAAAATGTTGAAGAAAACGAGTTCCAAGCCTTTGTCCGAAGAGTACATCCGATGGGCTATTCGAGCCTATGATGATGGGTATCTTCATTGGAGTGACATGGATGGGGCTACATATGATGTAGTTGATCAAGAGCTCCGTAGGAGATATCGAAGAAGAAAGGCTCGAGAGGATGAGGCTCGGTATAAGAAGAAGTTTGACCCACCTTGGGAAGAGATTCGCAAGCTCGCGGAAGATTCAATGAAACAAGTAAAGGAAATTCGAAATCTTGTCACCTCATTCAGGTCAACGCAATCGAAGTCCACAACAGCCCCACATCCCTCTTCAAAGATGACATCCTCTACGGCCATGGGTGTGACACTTGAGATCAAAGAAGGCAAGTTCAAGGATGTCCCGATTGAGATTGCGAAGGTCAACCCCAAGCTTAAGAAGGATGAAGAAATCATCCAAGTTCCAAAGATTGCGCTTTCCAGGAAGGAGAAACGAATGCCAACCGATATGCCTAGCTTTCTGAATTCCATGTCAAGTAAGTGGTTAGATTCAACTTCTTTCATTCCGTCCTGCTTGCCTTTCACTATTGAAGAAGAAGAAGGGATTCAAGATCCGTTGAAGGAAGAAGAAGCATGTTCGATGAAGTCGCTCGTTTCCATCACGGATTCGAGGACGAATCCTTTTCAAGGGGAGGAGGATGATGTGATCGTAGTCGCCTATGAGCTCGCATCTTTTTTCCTACAAAGGTTTGTCTTCGGAGCAGAACATCAACTTTCATTTGTGAAGACTGTTTGGCGACACCTCAGTATTTTGGCTCGTTCCGGCTGTATAAAATTCCAATTGAAGCCGATAAGCACTTGCTGGAAAGATATTTTAAGTGGCTACAACTTTATTGAAGGATGCAATCATCAATTCAGCTTGGATAATGGCCGAAATATGGGATCTTCGAAGCAATCCGAAATTCTGGCAGCTGATCGAAAATGTAATAAATAAAGACGGAATGCATTCAATAAAGTCGGATTAAATGACGGGGCTTTAGAGATTTCCGAACTTCCATCTATTTGATGGCAACGAAGACCATTCGTCTCCCTCCATTATGGTTGCCCATCGATCTCTCCGTCATAAATCTCGGGAAACCCTTTCGCATTATCCGTTATTGGTTTATCGATTTATTTTAATTTCTTTTATTTTGCATACCATCAATATTTTCCTATATAAAGGGATGTAAGAACTTCTTTTGGAGATAAGTTGAAATTTGAGAAAAAGTGAGCCTTTTAGCTTCCTGTGATTCGGATTAAGAATCTCGTTCTTAGGTGAGAGACCAGGAACAAAACCTTCGGTGAGAGGCTGAAGGAGATTCCTTAGTGAGAGACGACGGAATCAAAGGGCCGTAAACACTCGGAGTGCGAGGCCGAGAATGTGGAAGATCGAGTGTTGGAGAGAGCTCGGAGTGCGAGGCCGAGAGCGATCTTGCATCACATATCCCTCAACCCCATACCCCTACTTTACCACCATTCTAAGGCCTTCCACAGCCCCATCATCACCCTCCATTCACCCCCAAAACAACCCTCAATCCCTCTCAAACAAACCCCGTTTGGACTCGCCTCTACACAAGCGACGTCTCGGTAAAACGCGATTTCCCGCTTCGTCTGACCTCCCATTGTCGAGATCTGCCCCAATCCACGACCATGACTTCAAGATCTACAAAATTAGCACTTGCACGTCCCTAGAAGCCGAGCAAATCAACGGGAAACCAGAAATCTTTGAAGACTGATCTGTTGCCTCAGAAGCTGTCCACAATTTCCCGACTTCTCGGAACTCCCGTCGCCGGTCCTTTTGCTCGAGCCCAGCCCCGAGCACGTCACCACTTGATTGTCAGAACCATATTTCGCGGTAAGGCGATGCCACGATAGTGCTGTAACAAGTCCTCGCGATTTATCTACGTTTGCGTTATGGCGAAATTGGTCGTGTAATCATGAAACACCCGGTTACGGGGTTCCACGTCGTCAGCAACGCCATGATGTCTGGTTCGCGGCGAGTAGAACCAGATTTGACGGCCACAAGGGCGAGTATAACTACAATTTCGTCCACCCTTGCCTTCGTCTTGTGCACAAGGTCTTGGCCATGTCTTTCAGCGGTCAAGGCGACGTGAACAAGGTGCCTGCTGGTGATCTAGCCTGGTTGTGGAGCTTTGCTCCCCAGTCCCGTGGTACGCCGGACTGGGTTGAGATCTTTGTGGAGAGCTGCGTGAAGATTCAAGGGAAGAAGTCAGGGAGGTTTGGCTTGGGAGGCATGATTAGCCTCATTGCCTACCACTATCTGGAGCCTGAACAATGCAGTGCACCCATAACTGCTGGGTACACCTATACGACAGAGCAGCTCCGGAGGGCTTTCGTGATTGAGGGCTCTGATGTGGCAGGCTGGATTTGGAAGTCGGGGAAGCATAGTGAGCACCGACTGAGCCTTCCTAGGGCCTTACCTTATGGCCCTTCCAACAACACCCTATACATCGCAGCTGACCCGGTCCAGGTAGAGGATGATGATGAGGATGATGAGGATGACGAGGCTGAGGAGGATGCACCTGCGCAGACAGACTATCCTATGGGGGATGCACAACATGCTGCTGGCTCTTCTGCAGGGCCTCGCTTCTCTTCTGCTAAGGATGACCCCTGGCGGGACCACATGCTTACCGAGTTCCACCGTATGTCCTTGCGCCAGGACTTCTTTGAGTTCACTCTCCATGACATCGGCCGCGATGTGCGTGAAACAAACTATCACTTGGAGGAGTTGCGGAGAGAGCAGGCTTACTACTTACGCAAGCAGTACCCTCATATCCCGACGTACCAGTCGCCACCATACCAGCCGCCGCCTCAGTGAGTGGTTAGTTCTACCTCCTTCACCCTGAATTTTTATGTTTTATTTTGGTTGTCTGTACTGTTTCAGTGAGGACACTGAAAACTTTAAGTGTGGGGGAGAAGATTATATGTATATTATGTCAATTTTGTCATTTCTAGGACCATGTTTAAATTTCTGCACAACATGTTTAAAGTCTGTAATAGTTAGTTTATATAATTTCTGTTTATTTATTTATTTATTTTTCTGCATTTTTCGGAATTAAAAAAAAATCGAAAATCCAAAAATAGAGCATGCATTGCATACATATGTGTTATTCAAATAACCATCTGGCTTAGTTTGTCCTCTATTTTAAATTTCAAGCATGATTCATAAAAATCTCATGGAGTTCTGGATGTTTTGATTATTGTCTTTATTTGATTTTTGTGGAACATGAGCTCGCAAATATAATTGAGCATGTATGATTGAGCTAAAGTATAATTGAAGTCCTAAAAACATGACCCTGTGAGAATGTTTGACCTTATTTGAATTCTTTTGCTCTGTTGTGTGAATTACTCTTCTAGTGTTGCTACCTCTTGGCATTGACTGCAGTATCTATTTTTAAAGACCGATGCACATGTTTGATTGCTTGCGGAGTTTATGTTATATTTTGAGTCTTTTGTTTGAATTCGTACATATTTAGTGAATAAGGTGGCAATGGTTGATGCACTTAGTAACCGGATCTATGCATGACACCCATGGATATGATTCGCGCAAAAAGGTGTTGAAAACTACCCACTAGGAAAGAAAGCTTGATCATTGAGTAACCAGGTTCATTCATGACACCCATGTTTGCAACTTGCGTCAAAAGATGTTCAAGTGGACTTCATATTAGTAGGTTGAGGTGTTGATAGACCGGGGCCATTCATGACACCCATGTTTGCGCTTCGCGTAAGGAAAGCACCAAGACAAGAAAAAGAAAAAAAGAAGAGAAAAGCAAACAAAAGAAAAAGAAAAAAAAGTGTCGCATTTTATTTTCTTTATTGTGTCCCGCAAGTAATGGCATTTCGGTAGAGAATTGGTGATATGGTGGTCAATGTCTATGAGCTTAGTGCATGATTGGTTTGAGTTGAGAGTTTTACCTTAAAGCCTAAACACATGAGTGAAACACATACTTCTGGTGAGGATGGATAATGTCTACTTCTAAGCTTTTGATCACTATAATACATGCTATGACGTTTGTTTGCTTGGTTTATGTTTTCACCTGCTATCATGTTGCTTTTTGATAAAGTTGAAACTTGAAGAGATTTCCTGTGGAATACATTGATTCATGTTCTTTCTATCATTGCTTGAGGACAAGCAAAGGTTAAGTGTGGGGGAATTTGATAATGCATATCTTAGATAGGCATTATAGGCATTTTTAGTTTAGTTAGATTGCATTTCTTTCATACTTTGTTGCTAAATTGCATCTTGTGATTATTTTGGAAAAGTTCGGATTCTGCGCAAATTTGTGTTTATCTTGCAGATTGAATCGGAACACATTTGGGATATGCAATATCTCGAAGAGGAACACAAGAACCATTGGGAAAGAAGAAGCAAAGAAGAGGAGCAAGACAAGTGGAGATACCCGCAAGGCTGGATGAAAGACATGGCAAACAGCATGCCGCGGCCGCAGCATGCATGTCGCGGCCGCAGCAGAGGCCGCTGCAGCGGGGTACGAAGAAACAGAATGCTGCGGCCGCAGCATATATGCTGCAACTCTCCCTGCACACACTCTAGGTCCACCGAATGCTATAGCCTGTATGTATCGCCTTCGAAGCATACGACTTGAAAAATGCAGCATGACCATCCGTTCTAGCTTTTGTGCTGACAGTTGCACAAACCAAAACTCTCAACTATAAGTTTGAACTTATTGGATCTTGTGTCCCCTTCATACACTTTTATAGTAGGTATTTTATTTATTCTTGAGACAATTTGGGAGGTGGGTGGGGGGACACATTTATAGGCACCCCACCGCATAAATAGGCGGTGGACGTCACCGCATGGGTTAGTGGTGGCAGTCACCATAGATGTAGGTGGTGGCACTCACCATAGGTGTAGGCGGTGGTATCCACCGTAGGTGTAGGTGGTGGATTACACCGTTTATACCTGCGGTGGATTCCCTATATATATAGGGGAGAGGTCACAATTGGCAACACACAAAAAAATGTCGGACGAGCAACGACATAATACGTCAAGGAACGATGGAAGAATTTGAGGCAGTCATCTCGTCCAGCCTCCACCGCACAACAGCCAACCGCTCAATGCGAGGTCTATCATCCCGGGAAACCGTCGTGGTCCAAGGTGTCGACAGATGTATGTACCGCACCCCATGATGTGGATCCCGAGCAAGCCTCCGATCGAGTGTCATGTGCCCCCTGAACACCGGAAAGTATAGCCATATCCATACCTACAATCAAAGACCTCTATCAGCCACATAGTCATTGTAAATTATTTTTAAAACGGAACAAAGTCAAAGCATCAGAGAAGGAATCAATTACCTGTAACAGTATATATCCCCGGCCAGCTCTCTAGTCGCCTCGCCCAAACCGCGGTACAAGCAAGCCAAGACCCCTACCGCTAGAGATAACTGCTGAATCTGCGCGGCGTCCAGGAAGCGCAGAATCGCCTCAGGGTGCACTCTGCTGTTTGACTTGTTAATGAACAACGTCATAGAGGGAATGATCCCCATCGCAACAGTTACAATGCACTCCATATCATGCTCAAGCGGGACGCCATCCCTCACCCACTGCCGCATCGGTGCTATCTTCGCAAAGAGGGTCGCAACACTCGGACCTCCATGGCCGTCAGCGCTCCTCCGCAGTGAGGTTGTACAACGCCACAACCCGAGCCTTCCCGGCGATCGAATTGTCCACCCGCGTACACTCCTCCTCGTCCATCCCAAACCCAAGTATGAAAAAGACATCGTGCAGGGTGATGGTGATCTCTCCCCATGCGACGTGGAAGTTGTTCGTCTCCGGATGCTAGTGCTCAATGAATGCACTGATGAGACTGTGATCCACAAACTCCCACTGGAAGTCTCGTAGCTCCCAGAGGCCGTTGTCTCGCACTGCAGGAAACCATGTCTCCCGCCCGTCTACCTCCAGCAATGCCTCAACACACCCCAGCCACTGTCCCCGTCTCTGCACACGATGTATCCTCCTCGAGGTTGCCTCCTCCCGTCTCCATATGGCCTGTGCCATGTGTATCAGGTAATCTCTCAACAGCGACAGCGTAGAAGGCACCCCTCTCCATTCGGGGCCGGCTGCCGCCCCTGAGCCGCTTGCCTGATCAACCCGCCCAGCATGCCATGAAATACTACCCTCGTCCTGCTGGCGCCGCCTCGTATCCGCCCCATGCACCAGGGCAAGTGTCGTCTGGTCTCCTCCCATCTCCTGATGATGGGCACCGTCAGGCGCCACCATAGGATTGTAAAGTTCACGCAATGGCGGATCGCCTCTTAGCCCGGATCCCCGTACATCTGCCTGCGGCGCCGAACCAACCGTCGGCTCACTCCCCCTGACACCATGATCAACTAGCAGTGTGAACAACGAAAAATCAATGTTTCCTAGAAATGCGTTGTGGTCGGTCATGGCCCCATGACTAGTCCCTTGATCTCCCTCCACAGCATGGCTGGTCCCAACACCATGGTTGTGCCCAACACCCCCATCTCCGACAAGCGGTGTCGTGTTGTCGTACGAGTTTAGTTGCTCGCTCTCAAACCCAGTCCCAAAGTATGCCTCAAACCCCTGGGACTGTGTCTGTGGCTGATCATCCACACCCGCTCCCGGCTGCAGTGGTGGGTCATCCCCTATCAACTCCTACATCATCTGCTCAGTCTCCTCTCGGGAAGACTCGTCTGCCGACTGCACCACTGCGTCATCAGGTGGTCCTTCATCATCTCCATCTGTATCTGCGCCAAACTCTGGTATATATGTCTCCGTAGACGGCTGCAACGTCTGGCTACTTACGTCACTTTATGTCATCAATGATTGAAAGAAAACGGACTAAAATTGGTCTTTTTTTTTACAGTATGCTCACAGAAACGACGTTCAGAGCCCTGGTGTAATCAGAAAAGAGATTTAACTTGTGAGATCTATCACCTAGTATGTCATGCTTATTTCTTTTTCATGCTCATTATTTCTATTTATCATGTTTATTTTTCCTAGTCGTTTCTTGAATCTTCTTGTCTTTGATTGATTTGGTTTTTGTTTGTTGTGCAAGTAGAACATGTTGTTTAAGGCCATTACTAGATTAAGTGATCTTCTGAAAACCTTGACAAGTAAATTTATCATTTGGGGCCTGACTATGTGAATTAATTAATTTGAAAGTAACTTCAGGACTATATATAGTCTGTCTCTCTCCCTACATTTTTGTGTGTGTTTGTTCCTTTTACAGATGTGCAATTTAAGAAGCCAACGAAGGGTTTCATAATAGGACACCTCCAAAGAAGGATTGGCAAGCAAGGACATGATAATGCTCAAGGTACCTCGAAATAGAGGAGAATAACAATAAGTAACCATTTGTGGCATTATCTACCTATGTTATTTCTATCATCGTTAGTTTTGACATTGTATTTGTATAAATATTGAGGATTGCATGCCTAGCAGGACAAAACTGGTGTGTATATATAATTATGCACATACAATGCTCAATAAACTCTCTTGTATATTTTTTTAATGGAACTTTGATTTTGGATAATGTATGTTAGTGTTATTATTAGTAAATATTTTAGATTATTCTTATATATAATATGTGATATATATTATATAAAATTTTAATGTAATAAATTGATAAAAATATCTATTATAATAAATTAATTTATCTATGTAATACTTGGAATTAAAAGTAACATTTTTCTTCAAATGTAACATTGTTCTTTAGATGTAACATATATAGTTAAAGGTAATAAACCCTATTAAGGTAACATTTATTTGAAAATGTAACATTAAATTCAAATGTAATAGTTTTGGAATCAAATGTAACATTTAGATTCACTAATGAACCAATGTTATACTAGCAAATAGAAATTGTTACATTAGATAAAATGCAACGGCCGCAAATGTAATCCACATGATCTAATGCAACGGCCACAAATGTAATCCACAAAAAGTGTTACGTTTTCCCCTAATGTAACATATTTAAGGCCTAGTGTAATAAATATTGGTGATACATTAGGGCTTGATATGTAGTAGTGATACCTGTGGCGAGTCGGATGTACCCCTCATGTATGTCGTCATACGACCACTACCACGTCTCTGAATCGTCGGAGCCGGCTACAATTCATATAACAATAATATGTTAACGATATCTCCTTCTGATTACAAATGACTTGATTGGAATTTAATATAGTTTAATTTGTACCTGCAAATGATCTCTCTGACCATGGCCAGCACTACGAGCCTGATCTCCCTCACGACGACTATCTCTCACCATATCAACACTCAGGTAGAAAGTGGGAGTAGAAAAAAAAACTCGCCAAAACAAGGGGAAAGAAGGACAAAAACGAGTAAAAATAGGTGAGGAGGTTCGAAGGGCGAGAGATTGGAAGGGTGAGGAAAGTCGAGGAGAGAAACGACGGAAAAAAGGCGAGGATTGAAAGGTGAGGGAGGGATTTAAATCGGAGAAGAATCGAAAAGTGTGCGTGGAAATGGGGCCCGCACCCCCTATTGAAGAGCGCCAAACCCCACCACATGGGGATACGTTGGGTTCGTACCGTCGTCATAACGGTCAAAAACCCACTGTCTCAACATACGGTGGGGTTTTTTTAATTTTAAAACACCACCGCATGGGTATGCGGTGGGCTTTGGATAATTTCTAAAAAACGTTTTGGGTAACTCAAACCCCCACCGTTTACACATACGGTGGGTGCCACCGTGTGCCCATGCGGTGGGTTTTAACATAACGGACCCTGTTCCGCTCAAGGCCACCGCAATATATGATGGTGGGTTCGTATACGGTCACTAACTCCCACCGTCGTATCATGCGGTGGCCTTGAAAAAATGGGATTAAGATCACCGTCCACATGTGCGGTGATTAACAGCGAAAGTAGTAAAAATTAGCGGTGAAAATATCCACGCCGATCAATATTACCTCTCGTCGTTGTCTACTCTAATAATGGTATCACTTCACACTCAAATTAAACTCGAAACTATCATCCAAAATAAGATAAAAAAATATATATGTAAATCCATAAATCACATAAACAAATAGAATCCTATAAGACAAATGAACGAAGATGAGACAAACGTGTCTCTCAAAAGAAAAACAAAACAACACAACGAAACTAAGGGGCTTTAATATACACACCCATGGCCATGGGGAAGTCTACACTGATGGGTGAGAGGTCATAGCATAGCCATTGCCATTATACCCATTGGAATACTTTGCCATCCTCTCCTCCCTTTTCCTCCTCAAAACAATGATCCAAGTCGTCGCCTCGAGAACAAGAGCGATAGCTCCCAATCCGATGATGACGACAGTGTATCCGGTCTGCCACACCTGGTCGGGTTCCAAGATATCGAGGCCCTTGTAGATGTTGATGATGCTGAAGATGAGGACGGAGTACCCGACTCCCCAATGGTAGAAGTTCCAAAACAGCCTATACTTGTGGTCCTTCTTGGGCCTCAAGAGGAGAGCAAACACTTGCAAGGTGGCGAGGCAAAAGAGTGCAGTACCGATGTTGCGATGCGCGTGGTACGCTATCCCCTTCGAGTCCCCCCCAAGGTCCAGGCCGGTCCCCCAGCCTGCGACACCGAGGATGTAGGCGATGCATTGGCAGGATACATGGAGGTAGAACCATGCCGGGTCTGCTTTTTTGAACACCTTCATGTACCTTGCTATGATTGCGCCAATTGGCATCAAAATCCCCCAACTTATAGCATTGAGTCCTCCATGAAGCTGATGTCCACAATACAATGTAAACAAATGTCAGCATGCTTTTCCTACCAGTAATCAACATATTGCGTCAAATAAACACTTATCTTTTTATCCAAATTTAACAATAACTAACTTAATCGCAATGTTATAAAAAACGATTGGCGGTCACTTGGCGGTGAGGTAGGGTTAAGAGTCTAGACGGGGTCTAGGCATGGTCTATGCAGATTTCATGGCAGATCTTTATAGTCTAAGTGGGTTTTGACATCCTCAATGGCTTTGGCGGCGGATCGAGTTCAAGAGTTTAAACGGTGATCTAGGCGGATTTTGAAGGATTTTTTAGAACTGCTAAATCGAATTCATTCATGAAGATAATTCTTATAAATGTTGCAATTTTAAGTTGAGATATTGTTACAATTACTTTAATAAATGTTGATTGAGTTTGTGTGATTCTTCAACCTCCAAAACTGATCTTTCAAATTAATCTACCTTATTAATAAAGTTTTTCAAATGGGCATATCACATGGCAACAAGTGAATGACTATACTTTATACAGACTACTTCTATTAGAGAGAGAAAAAAATAATTAAATAACCTAATTAACACTTTTTTTAGGTGTGTAAACTAGGCAACTAGTTGGCCACTCCCAATTTAAGTAATGTAGAAAATCCAAATGGATACAAATATTCTAATTTAAACTCCCAACCAATTTTGAATGCCGCAAATATTTATTTATTGGTAGAATGAAAGTCTATTTATATTAAAAAAATATTTGTGATTTTTAAATAAAAGTGATTGGACCATATCAATTTTTACGACTATTAGAGCAACCCCAACAACTCTGGTATGATAGAGAAAATATGATATTTTAGAGAAAAAGAGGATTTTTTCACCCCAATAGCATTTGCAAATGGTCTTGTAAAATAGGGAAACATTAGGCGAGAGAAGAAAAATCTGTAAATTTAGATGAAGAAGTGAAATTTGTAAAATTAAATGATTTGATCTTCCCCATGAAATTGTTAATAGATTTGTGGTTGAGATTGTAAGATTTTGAAATAAAGTAAATATTTTATGTCCTATTTCTATTTTTTTTAATTCAAGTAAAATTTTATTAAATAATATGCTATAAATATAGAATATAATTAATGTAAAAACTTGTAAATTAGAAAAGCTGTTGGGGTTGAGGTATAAAAAATTTAGAGATTTCAAAATTTTTTCCTAAAAAATAAAGATTTTATAGAAAAGCTGTTGGACTTGCTCTTAGAACCTCGTTTATAATCTTAATCATGATCAACAAAAAAATAGTAATGTTGCCAAAACGAGACTTACATTCTTCTTGTCTTGCAAGGAGAAGGAGGAGCTGGGGGAAGAAACGCCGGTGGTGAAGTCAATGTTTTGGGAGGAGCTCTCGTGGGCGTTGTCGAGGGCGTGGGAGAGCGGAGTGTCACCGGAGAGGGGGCCCACCTGCCACACCTGCTGGATGCTGGTTTGGGGCAGCTTCACGGTGGCGTATATGATGATCTGGCTGCCTGAGCTCTCCGCCGATAGGCCGGAGACGTCGAAGCTCAGGCTGCTCTGCGTGAGCTGAGTGTTCTTGGAGGTGCCCTTCACCGCCGACGTGTACGCGCTCATCGCCCCGCTCGAGTTCTTGAAAGCCACTAGCGACTACAATTTTCATCACCATATATTTATTATTCCATTTTTCTAATCAATGTACTATATATACCTATAGGCTATAACATATGTATATATAAATAAATAATACTCTCTCTAATTGAAAATATAATCGTTTGGCTTTTGTCTACATAGTTTAAATAGCTAAAAACTCTATAAAATATAAATTTTTTAAATTAAATTTTGTTATATTATAACACTTATTAATAATATAATACAATTTAATTAAAAAAATTAATATTTTGAAAGTGAGGGAGTATGACTTTGACATATTTATAAATAATGAAAAAATTCTATAAAATATTAATTTTTTTATTATTTTTAAAATAATTTTTATTATTAATAAATACAAATTTGATTTCAGAAAACTAATAAATAAAAATTTAATATTACAAAGAGTAAAAAATGTGCTAAAATCAAAATATAAATAATAATGAGATGGTGTTAGAGCTGGCAAAACCCGACCCGAACCTGAAAATCCGATTCGGTCGACTCGAAACCGATTATTCTGAACACCGACACAACCCGTCCATTTTGGACCCGAAATCCGAATGAACCGAACCCAATTAACCCGAAACTCATTAAGACCCGAACCCGTTATAACCGAAACCCGAAATAACCCGAACTTTAAGCTACAATCTAGTAAATTTTTTAAAATGAATATTGAAATAATGAAAACCCGAGACAACCGAAACCCGAATAACTAAAACCCGAACCCGACCCAACCAATTGACTAAATTATTAGACATTATCCGAAATGCAAATGACCTAAAATCCGACTAATCGAACCCAAACCCGACCCGACCGATTGCCACTTCTAGATGGTGTGTGGCTGAGTGCTATAAATAATTGATTAAAATTGTTTATGGAGTTCACAGTATTACTTAGGAAGCAGTTTTCTGAGGGAGGGTTGTCAACTCCCCTTAAAATATTTGTACATTATTATTATTATTTATATTTATGGTGTTTTCAAACAACTTTTCTTCTTTCTTTTTAATTGTTCACCAATAAAACCTTTTTTCCTAAAACTAAAACTAAAACTATACTAATAATGGTTCAAAAGATACAAATCACTTAATTTGAATTTAATACAAAGTAGTAATTACCGTGAAAATCTACTTATTTAAAAATTTATTTTAAGAAAATATCTAGGATTTCTCCGTTATTATTAGGGAATTTTGGTATTAAAATTTGTAAGAACTGACAAAAACTAGATGCTGGTTTGGCTAAACACGGAAAGCATATAATTCCCGAGAAAAAAGGATACCTGAGAGCCGCTCATGCCACCGCCGGAGGGATTGAGGGCCCAAACGACCCAGTTGCCCGATGGAGAAGGGTTGACCCCGGTGGCGCGGAAGGCGATGTCGGCGGTGTCGGCGGCGGCATTGTAGGTCCAGTGGAGGTAGCAGCTGAGCTGCGGGAGGCTCAAACACTTGGTATACTTGTTGTTGTTGGAGAAAGACGAGTAGGAGCACGCCGACGACGACTGCCCGGACACTGTCAAAAACAGGGGAACAAGAAACAGAGCAACTAAAAACAGAGCCGATTTCGGGGACCCGGAACCCATTTTTGCCACCTCTTTCAAAGGCGTTCGTTTCGGGTTTCTGGATTTGGGGGTGTTTTTGTAGGCTTTTTGGGTGTTGGGATTGACCGCCCACGGGATCTGCAGGGGAGGAAAACAGGGGATTGTGGGGGGATGAAACTGGAGAAGTCCGATTGAAGGTTATATATAGAGATTCAGAGAAAGTGACGTTTAAAGTAACTCGGATTTGATTGTAGGAAGGTGGGAAGAAATCTCACAGACAGAGAGTGAGAGGCGGGGAGTTGTTTATTGCTGGAGGAGTGAGTTGCTCGACAAACACCAGCTTTGCTTTGTTGGGATATAATTAGGAATTTCTTCCTATTCTATTTTTCCTATATATATTTCTAATTTCTAATTTTATGTGAAAATTCGCTGAGGTGTTATTCAAGACGAACGAGCCGAGGTTGGCATGTTCAAGCTTATTCATTTGTTAAACGAGCTCGAGCCGAGCCGAACCCAATTTTTAAACGAGCTTTCTTTTTTATTCAAACTCGACTTGTTTTAGTAAATGAACGAGCTCGAGCCGAGCTTTTTTCGAGGTTTAAGTAGTTTTACTTGGTCATAACATATTAACTTAAAGAAAATTTTAGAAATTCCATAAAATTTGAGCTATTCGAGCCTAATTCGAACGAGTTGAGCTTTCAGCCGAGCTTAAAATCATGTTCAGGCTCGACTTGGTTAGATTAGTGAACGAGCTCGAGTCGAGCTTTTTCTGAGCCGAGTCCGAGCTGTTCAGCTCATATAACAGCCCTACTGAAGATTGAGTTCAAAACAGAGGTATCTACATTTTTTTTATCAGGAATATCATGTGTTGTCTCTACTCGTCCCGGGTCCAACACCGTTCGTCTATGTTATACAGTATGTCTTTACTCTCTAGTCTTTGTTGATTTGATTTGTCATGTGTTTTCGTTTCTTTTTATAACAGTTTGTTCAGTGTTAATCTTTTGGACCTCTCAATCAACTCGACATACTTAATAGTTTTTTAAAAAAATTCTCTGGAAAATTGTATGAATATTTTTTAAATTATTTTTGTTTTAACTTGAACAATTTTATCATTTTGAAGAATTTGAAAATTATTTAGAGCATTTCCAACCGATTCTCCATGTTGTGGATTTGTGGAGAATTTTATGATTTTTTCCCGAACAGTCTCATTCCAAAAATTCCAAAATAGCAGGACAAGTAGAGCGTTTTTGTATTCTCTAAAGTTAATTATTTTTTAAATTTTTTAAATGAAAAAGATTTTAGATGAAAGCAAAAATAATACAATTGGTGATCAAATCTCGAAACTCACATCCAAAATAATACAATTGGTGATCCAATCGATCTTCACCATATCTGGTAAAAAAGAATTAATGTATGGCCCGTTTGGTAGAATTAGAATCGAAATAAATATATAGAAATTATAATGATTCATTTCAATCCCCAGTTTTTTTTTTTTTAAGTAGATCGAGCTAATAAAATCTGATCCGACACGACCCACCTAAATCTAGATCCAATCGAAACTCAAAAATCGAGTGCTACACACAACTCGAATCCGACTCATTTTAACCAGATACCCAAATGGACAGGAGCATAGACAAACTCGACCTGACCCATACCCGATCCGTCCTTAACTCGACCCAAACAAGACCCAACCCATCTAATCACTTTAATTTTCTTTCTTTTAAACACTCAAATAACTTAAATTATAATAAAAACTTAATTTGACCCGACTTGATCCAACCCGAATCCAATCAAACATACAATATATCCGACATATTATCCGACCCAACAATATGATCGAATTCGAATGGGTATACCCAAATCCCTATTACAAAGAATGCATATATATCAAATGGGGCCCTAGATGACTATTGCCCTTGTTATGAAATATTCTCAAGGCCGGTGGTTTTGATCATCTTCATCCCGGATCCAACCACCGGCCTTTCCGGTGGGATTAATTCATATTTTTATTTTTATTTTTATTTTGTATAAGAGAAAGAGAAACGCATGTTAGCCTAAACTAATTTTGTGGAACATAGCGTAAGATGAGGATTTGAGCATGTCTAAACGGTGGGCTAATTTTACTTTATGAGATTAATTAAGTTAATTACAATATTCATATATATTCGATTCTCATGAGATATGGTTGAATATATAATGTTAAAATATCCTTACGCCCCTTGGATTATATATACACTTGGTGGTATTACTATTTAATTAGCCAGCCATTTATTATAGTTTATTTGTATGTGTGGAAGACACACTCCGTCCACGACGGCATTCATAATTAAATAGCTATTTATTATACTTATTTATATGTAAGGGAGTGTGTATGACACACTCCCTCCACGACATTTGGTAGCAAACTTGATATTTGCATCCTATTATTGATTATTATATTAATGTCACCAAATTTTATAATGGGCAACTTCACAAAATCATAGTTGTCATCAAATAATATTACACTGAATTGTAAAAATATAATATCATTTGGAGTAATAAATTATACTCCTCCGTCTCAAATTAAATGTCGTTTGTTTTTTTATAAGGAGGTAAAAAATTTATAAAATATTACTCCCTCCGATCCAAAAAGATTGTCGTTTGACTTTTTAACACGTATTTTAAGGAGCTAAAAACTATATAAAATATCAACTTTTTTTAAATTATTTTTTGTATAACTTAATATTTGTTGGTAATAAGTATTAGATTATAAAAAAATAATAATAAAAAAGTTAATATATTATATAGTTTTTAGCTACTTAAAATACGTGTTAAAAAGTCAAACGACATCCTTTTGGATCAGAGGTAGTAGTATTTCTTAATCATTGTTTTTAATAATTTCATACTTATTAGTAATAAATATGAGTTTACAAAAAAAAATCATTAAAAAATAATATTTTATAGGGTTTGTGCATAGCGGGTGGTTATGGTTTCCTACCCTTCTTCTTCTTTTCGTTGGGAGAGCTAGATACCGATGTTATTGCCTTAATTGCTTAAGCAGATTCAAAATTTCTCAGTATCTCCGGATGTTGAGGCTCGTGCTACCGCTTATATTTTTACTATACTTAGCTTTGCTATCACTCAGTGGGTGCCCAGATAGTATCTCGACCGAAATTCTCGGTATCTCGGGATGTGTGTATTACAACCAGCCCCTGCCTAATGAAGAAAATGGCTAGTTGCTACTACAAAAATGTGGACAAGCACCTCAAGGTGGACTTTGCTCTTACTGGGAGGGAAGAAGCTGTTATTGTGAATTTGAAGCTCCCTATAGCCCAACAGTGGCCAAAGGCTGCTCTTATTCTCGGTCTTGGTCAGGTTATGAATCCCGTTACCTTTCGATCAGTTATTAAATACCGTATGGGAATTGAGTTATTTGGTGAGGGTTCTAAATGCCCTGCTTATGAGAAAGACAATTTGGATGTGTGGGCAGATCATGCACTTACTTATGCTCTTGATATTGGTGTTAAGCATCGCCATAATGTGATGCGTGATGCTTTGCATAATGAGTACTTGAAGGCCGAAATCTATCTTCGTAAAGAGGCGTCTACTGATAGGGTTGATGACAAGGGAGGGGAGCTTTCGCCAGCCGATATTCTGCTCTACCATTGGTTAGGACAAAGGCACTTGTGCAAACATTACGGGAACTTCTATCTTCAATTCGGTTTGTCTTTCAAGTTTCATTCCGGATAAAGTGGTCAGAGTGGCTGCTGATAATAAGAGGAAGAAATACGAGGATGTTTGTAGGGCCAAAGGTTATCACTTTCTGTCGTTTTCCTTTTCCACTATTGGTGACTTAGATGATGATGCTATGAGACTTCTCAAACGAGTGTGTGTGTATGGGTGTGGGGGGGGGGGGGGGTCGCTAAGCGGGACCTGGATATAGTAAGGGTTATTGTCACACTTTGACTAGGATTGCGTTTAATATTCAAAAGGTCGGATGTGGAACTCACCTTGTTAGCCGACTCCAATCCAATTTGATGTATAAAATTTAATAATAATAATAATAATAATAATAATAATAATAATAATAATAATAATAATAATAATTATTATTATTATTATTATTATTATTATTATTATTATAGGAAATTAAACTAATCCTAAATGTATATGATTGACTTAAAATTTTACCAAGGGTGTCCCTATATGCACCGTAAATCCGCGAATTAGAGTTGTTAATCAACGTCGGATTCGACGTTGTAGCGTTAATTATATTACAGTGTCGGATCCAATGTTATAATATGTGAAGTGAATGATTGGATTTGACCGAACCGGGCTAACGAATCGGATTGGACGTTGTTAGGGTAAATATTACACAATTTTTCACACACACCCACAAAAAAAACACAACGTCCAAAAGGAGGTTGTTAATCAATTTTTTTATTATCTTAATATTAGATCCAATCTGACCCGTATTAGCAACGTTCAATTTAAGGTTGTAGCAACGTATAATTCAATGTTATTACAACGTCCGAATTTTTTAAGTGAAATTACAACGTCGAATTTAACGTAAATTTACGGTGTATATAAGGAACACGTTTTACCAATAATCAGCTTGCAACTTCCGAAATTGTCCTCAAACCCCTTCCTATTTAAATGTATATTCTCCGACCAAATTTTTGAAAAAAAATATATATTCAATTTATCATTCTACTTTTTCTAATCATAAAGTAAGTGTCAATATGTCATCAAAGGTGTCATGCCACATGTGTTACGTAAACGTACGAAACGTTTCTTGTTTGTAATTAATTGAGTACACAACTGTACAAATTACAATTTTCTTAGAGCATCCGCATCAATATAGATTTCTAGAGTTTCTTAATATCCTTTATCACATTCTCTCTACTTAAAAACCTCAATTTACTTTTTCACTCACATCAATCCGAGTTTCTAGGGTTTCTTAACTTACTTTTCACTATCTTTTATATATTAAAATATACATAATAATTTTAAAACTTTTTCTAATAAACATATATAATATTAGTGTTGATAAGTAGATAAAATTAAATTATGAATTTTAAAAATAAAAGTATTTTTTTGGGGCAAAATATGCCAAAGAAAAACCAATTTCCATTTAATGAATTTTAAATTATACATTTGCCATCCATTGATCCACTATAAATTGGACACGTGTACTTTCTATGGTTGCATTTGATGTTGTAAAGCGTCTACAGCAGCATTTTGGGCCCCACCAAGCTGAATTTCTTGAAAACCACCAGTCTCTTGCGTTTTTAACCCGGTTTCTTACTTCCAAACTGTCTCAATCGTTTTTTAGAAAATTTGCTACAGGCTTGGATTTTATATTCAAAAAAATTTTAAAAACGCAATTAAAAACCACCGATGCTGGTGGTCTTAGAAATCTGGACACTTTTTAAGAAATTAAATAAAAATATGTTTATAACCTTAATTATTATTTTAATTTTTTACTTTATAACTACAACCAACACTCATTTAATTATTACAAGAGTAATTTTATAAAGTGGATGACAAAATACCTAAAATAACATGTTTTTCTTAACAAAATTTAGTCCATAAAACGATATCTTTTAATTAACGGATGTAGTATGAAATAGGTTTAGCTAGGTCACCTTAATTATACTCCGCATGTAAAGAATAGATCCAGACTAATTTTGGGGTGAATTTGATAAATGTGTCTTTAGTTAGCTAATTAAACTAATAAACTCTAAATAAATTTAATTGGGTATATGTCTTTTCACCCCATTTATACCCGAAGAATAGAATCAGGTTTGATTGTTGTTTTTTGGTTGTACTACCTTTTGATGCGGTGCTGTTCCCATAGAGTTTGATTAAAACTCTACTAGTAGAGTGCAAAAATCCCAGCCCTTTATTAAATTGAATGGCTAAGATTTATCATTATAATAGGATAATAAGAAATAATTAAAAGGGAAAAAAAATCATGGAGAATTAACTGCCTGATACGCTACTATTTGCCTAATACGTTGATATTCTGTACTTCTCCTTCTTCCCGCCAGCTTCATCGCTTCATCCGTTAGTGTGAAATTCATCTCCTCTCTACTGTAATTTCATCCTTCTATCACTTCATTCTTCCTAATATTGACTTATATCAATTCGGAGTACTAATTTTGCACCACTTTATGGTCTTTGCAGGTTGATTCATTTTAATTCTATCAATTCAATGCACAAAGGTTCTCTCGTCCTAGTGTAGTATCAAAATAGACATGGAGACTTCGGTCGAGTCGACCCCCAAAATAGGCATGGTGTTTGATTCTGTAGAAGATGTATGGAAATTCTGGAAAGAATATGGAGGAAAGATGGGATTTAATGTCCGCAGACATTATGAGAATAAGAATAAGAGTGGAGAGGTGACTTCAAGAAGATTTGTATGTGCTAAAGAGGGTCATCGTGCGATTGGCAAGGGAGATAACTTGGGTAAACGAGACCGGGCTGAAACTAGAACATGATGCAAAGTACGGATTGGTTTTTCACTGATCAAGGAAACGAAGAAATACAAAGTACATGATTTTGTATCCGAGCACAATCACCTCCTTCATTTGCCAGAGACTAGTCACCTATTGAGGTCACAAAGAAGCATATCTGAAGAAGAGGCAGTTCAAATTGATCTTGCAGATGACTTTGGTATCAATCCTAGAGCAGCTCATGAATTTATAGGTGCACATGTTGGAGGATCAACTAATTTAGGCTACACCCATCAAGATCACAGAAATTATCTACAGAGAAAGCGGCAACGAAATCTGATGTATGGGGAGGCTGGTAGTTTATTGAGGTACTTTCATATCCAAACTGTGGAGAATCCTTCATTTCAATACTCAATTCAGTTGGATAATGAAGAGCAAATAACTAATATATTCTGGGCTGATGCAAAGATGCTTATCGATTATGCTTCATTTGGAGATGTGATTGCCTTTGATACTACATTCGGTACAAACAAGGAACATAGACCTCTTGGTGTCTTTGTTGGTTTTAATCATTTCAGAGAAGTTGTTGTTTTTGGAGCTGCACTTTTGTATGATGAAACCATGGAATCTTTTAGATGGTTATTTGAGACATTTCTGGCAACGCATGACAATAAACAACCGAAGACCATTTTCACGGATCAAGACATTGCTATGGGAAAGGCTATAAGTGAGGTTATGTCAAATATTTCACATGGATTATACACATGGCATATAATGGAAAATGCATTGAAGCACTTGATTCATGATGGGCCAAATGTTCTTCAGGATTTTAAGGCATGTATGTATGATTTTAAGGAAGTTGATAAATTTGAAGAAGCTTTCAATGCTTTGCGTGGAAAAGCGAAAAAAGTTGCTTGGTTGGAAAGTATTTACGCCTTGAAGAAAAAGTGGGTAGAATGTTATATGCAAGATGTGCATTCTTTGGGTATGCGAAGCACACAATTAAGTGAAAGTTTTAACCGAGATTTAAAAGGTTATCTAAATTGCAAAATGGATATAATGCGATTCTTCAAGCACTTTGAGCGTGTTCTTATGTTGAAACGACAGAATGAGATTAATTCTGAATTTGCTTCTCGAGAAAAATTGCCTAGAATGAAAATGCGGAGGACACCCTTACTTAAGCAAGCAGGTCAATTGTACACTCCTAAGATTTTTGAAGCTTTTCAAGAAGAGTATGACTGGTCTACTGCTGCATACATCAAGCCACCAATTGAAGGCCAACCAAGTAACAAGTATGTCATTGCAATTTCTAATATTGATGATGATAACTTTGCTGATGTGATGTATACAGTTTTGGGTGATCCTTTGACTCAAACAGTTTCTTGTGAATGCAAAATGTTTGAGAGAATGGGAATATTATGTGCTCATGCTATAAAAGTCCTTGATATGATGAACATTAAATTAATACCTGAGAGATACATTTTAAAGCGATGGACTAATGAGGCACGAAGTGATACGGTGAGAGATATCAGTGGGAGAGTCGTTCTTGAGGATCCACAACTGAGTGCAACACGAAGATATAGAGCTCTGTGTCGGAAATTTGTGAGTTTAGCTTCTCGTGCCGCTAATTTTGAAGATTCCTTAGTGTTTTTAGACAACAAATCGAATATTTTGATTGTTGAGATTGATAAGATGTTGTCAAGCATGCAAGATGAAGGGCATGGAAGTGCTCCACTAGTTCCTGATCTTAATGAAAGTGTTCATCAAGATGCTGCAGTAATTCCTCGCAATATTGGTTTAAAGAAAAAAGAAGGGCGGAAAGGAGGGCGACGATTAAAATCTTGGACTGAAAAACTGCATATGAGGAAGAGAAAGAACCTGCAAGTTCATAATGAAGGTCCTGTTGTGAGCAAACAAACAAAGAAGAAGAAACAAGATCAAGAAAACAAAGGAAAAAAACCAATAGAGGTATACTATATATAACCAAGAACTTATGGTTTTATTTATTTGTGTCAAACAATGCAGTGACATGATGCTCTTTTTTAGTTTTTCATAACAGATTTTTTGGTTTTGTTTAGGAGCCAACTAATGAAGGTCCTGAAGTGATGCTTTCTTTTAATTCCCTAGAGGGTACATGTCTTTCAAATGAGGTGTAATTTCAATTTTTTTTACTCTTATATAGTTATTCTGAAAATGTCTATTAAGTTTCTAACAAGAATTGTTTGATACAGGATATGAACAGGGAATCTACTCAACATACTTATCATGATTTTTTAAATAATGTATCAAATATTAGCCTTGGTATGTATAATTAATATGTATCCTATTTTTTTTGTTTGCTTTACTTTCGTTTATATACTAGATGTTTGAGTTATAACTTATAATACATTAATGTAGGTCTATGATTGATGATTATGGGACGAAGATCATCAAATGAAAGCTATGGCTTAGCAAAAACAACATGGCTTCTAACAAGATTGTGTTAGTAGCATAGTATGTTGTCATGAAGTTTTCTGTTTTGAGTTTTGACAATGTCTTTGTTAGATTGTAATGACATCCTTTTATTGGAGCTTCAGTATTATTTATTTTTGATGCATTATAAGTGGATTTTGAATTATTGATTTAATTGTTTGTGTTTAGCAAAATGCTAGCAAAATGCTGAATTATTGATTTAACTGTACGTTTGTGTATACCTTGTGGAGGTAAAAGTTCATTTCTGTGCAGCTGTAATTGCCATGTTTTGGTTTTGGAATTTGTCTACAGAAAGTAGATTTGTATTTCTTTTAGATGTTTTTTCTGTATAGTTGTATCTCATATATAATTTGGCAATTGATTCAATCTTAGCCATTGACTGAAATCAATAAAACTTATTTAATTATTCGAGCGTTAATTACAAGTTTTGAAGCCTATGTGGGATTCGAACCCACACCAATGTGTAAAAACACATAGCTCTACCGTTTGAGCTAAAAGGCTACAAAATTACATCATAAATCACAGTAGATTAATTGTTCTTTACACAATAAGCCAAGGAAGTGCCCTTCCTTCACATCCCATGGTAGAAAGCCTGCCTGAAAATTTGAAAACTCGGAGAAGACTACTGCTATGACTAAGCCTGTCATAGTAGATATTGAACCATTGAATATAGAGAGTGGGTATTTATCCTATTTTAACATGAATGACTGATCTCTAAAGAGACCATTATGGTACAAGATTTTACTGTCATTTTTTTTCCTCACAGAATACACTTTTTGATAGAAGAAGTGAATTCTTCGTTTAATGTCAACGATTTCAAAAGTCACCTGATCAAAATATCCTGCTCTACTGGCTCTGGAGATATTTCGGAGAAAAGCATAACAATGGGAAAAGTCGAGGCTACTGTCAAAGGTGATTTTATTGAGATGTTAATAAAGCACATATACTACTCCTGATTCTGAAGGTTTTTTTAACTTGGCTCTTCAATTCATTCTGAAGGTTTTTTAACTTGGCTCTTCAATTCATTGCAGGTTGTTAAGTAACACAAGTATAGGGATATACAACTAATTCAAACAATCAAACTAGGCATTGGGAATCCAGTAACAGGGGCATACTTACTCTTGCAAAAACTCAGGAATTGACAACAAAAAATCAGCATCCTATTCTAATTGACAACAAATAGTTCTCAGGCCATTGGCATACCATATGAATCAATGAGCAGCAAAACTATGCTAATTGACAACAAACAGTTCCCAACTCAACATTCATATTCAATCAACCAGGCAGCAAAACCAAAAGCAATCAAACCAACCAACTTACACAAATTAATTTAGGGATAATAATGAAATTAACCCCTCATATTGATCGGATAAATTAGGGGTCAAAACAGAGATTAGGATTTAGGGATTGACAAATTAGGGTTCACAGACCTGATAGAGGCATCTTCAAGAGGAGTTGCCAAGTCCGCTATCGTAATTCTCGATCTCTGTCTTCAAAGGGAGGCAAACGGCAAGCAAAGGTCGGAGAGGGAGCAATATCCATCGTGGAGCCTATAAGAGCAAGTTAGAAGCAAGGCTACGATTTCTCCGGTCGGCGAGGCTGGCAAGAAAGATGTAATGGAAGCCGACCCAGCCATCGACGAGATCGAACGTCCGGTTGGCACCTTATCTCCTTGCGCACCATTGATGGGTTGAGAAAGAGTTTGACTGTTTGAGCCTTTAAGGGAGGCAACTCTCCGGCCCTCACAGTTTGCTCTCTCCGATTCTCTCCACATTTTGTTTTTTAATTCTTTTGGCTTTTTTTTTCTAATTAAAAATAGAATTTTTAATTGTTTCAATCTTAGCCATTGATTGAAATCAATGGATGAGATTTATTTAACTCTATGGTAGAGTTTTAAATCAACTCCACTGAAACAACATCCCTTTTTATGACGATGTGTCCATTACCTGTTTTTTTCAGCCTCTTGAAATACTACAGTAGGTCTATATGGTATATTCAATCTTTTCTTAATGAAAAAATAAAAATAAAAATTGATTGTACTGATAACAGTAGTATTGTATAACCTAATGGGTCTAAGGGTCTCGTTGTAATTATTCATCCGTATAACCTATATATATTCGATCTAATGAAAGACAAACCCCAAGGGAAAATTTATCTAATCTGACATGGTATGAGTCTCTAGGGTTTCATCAAAATCAACCCTAATTTTTTTCGATCCCTCCCCCGCCTACTCTTAACCACCGTCGGTCATCCCCTACTGCCTACACAGCGCATGTCATCCCCTTCCTCTATCTCTCTCGCCTATCCATCCCCTCGCACACTAGATCCGGCCTACACTACACCATCCCGCTGTTACACAGCCGCCGACCTCCCTCGCAGATCCCCCACACCCTCCGTCCTCCCTCGTAGATCCCCTCCGGCCTCCCTCGCAGATCCCCCAGATCCTGCGCCTCCCTCCGTCGCAGATCCCCTCCGGCCTCCCTCACAGATCCCCTCGCAGATTCCCCACACCCTCCGTCCTCCTTCCCAGATCCCCCAGCCGCCACCCAACAACCCCCCTGTTTGTTCTTGGAAAAAAAAAACCGAGAGCTCACCCCTAAAGTTCTTTAATTTCAGTTTCATTCCCACTTTTGCAACTCGCCATGGCTGACGCCCCCAAGCCTTCAACTTTCCACTCCGCTCTAACCGTTTTCAATGTCAAAAACATTATCCCCATCATCCTTGATGCTGAAAAAGGTCCATATCCCTCTTGGAAGGAGGTATTTCATGTTGCCGCTCGTGCTCAAAATGTCCTGGGCCACATTGACGACTCTGTCAAACGTCCGGAAGGCATTACTGATCTCTGGAATCAAGTTGATGTTGTCCTCTTGCAATTGATCTATGGTACTGTCACCCAAGATCTCCTTTTCATCATCTTGGAGCCGAATATAAGTGCCAAAACCGCCTGGTTGAAGATTGAAAACCTCTTCAACGGCAACAAGAACTCGCGGGCGGTCTATCTTGAGCATCAAATGACGAACGCCCGTCTCGAGTCCTTTTCCTCTGTCTCCTCCTATTGCAAGCACATGAAGGAACACTCTGACCAACTGGCGAATGTTGGCTCTCTTGTCATCAACGCTCGCCTAGTTCTTCGCACTATCTCTGGCTTGTTTGTTGAGTACAACACCGTCGCCACCATGATTCAACAAACGGATCCTCTCCCTGACTTCGTCAAGGGTCGCTCCCAATTGATCCTTGAAGAGACTCGCCTTGCGGGCCAATCGGTGATCCCTAAGGCGCCTCTGGTAGAGGCCCTAGTCTCGTCTGAAGAGTTGGGCGTCGCTCCATACAACCCATGGCTGCCATCCCCTCCCTCTAGCGGCGGCAGCAGCAACCCTCGCGGTCGTGGTCGAGGTCACGACGGCCACTTCTGGGGCCGTGGTCGCGACTATTACCAGCTGCACACATCTTGGACTCTGCAGTCGGATGTGTGGGGCCCTACACCCCGCTACTTAGGCCCCAACGGATACCCTCCACCCGGCTGGACTCCTCCGCCGAGCCCGTACCCTGGCTCCCAGGGCTTGCTCGGCTCGGCTCCGCCTCGTCGTCAGGACCATCAAGCCATGATGGCCGCTCCATCCTACATGCCAACTGACCTGGCGCAGGCGTTCAATTCTGTCGACCTTGCTCCGCCCGACCCCAACTGGTACATGGACTCAAGGGAGACATCTCATATGTCTCACAACTCAGGTATACTCTCTTCTTCTACTTCTAAGAAAATGTCTTCGTCAATAATTGTCAGAAATGGTGCCTGCATTCCTTGGGTTTAGGGCAAACCTCACTCCCTACCCACAGCAGTCCTATTCACCTAAACAATGTCCTTATCTTTCCTAAACTTATTAAAAACATTGTGTCTGTTAGGCGCCTTGTTACTGATAATCAAGTTTCCATTGAGTTTGAGCCCTTTGGTTTCTCTATGAAGGATTACCCCACGGGAACTCTACGCATGAGATGTAATAGCACAGGAGAACTCTACCCAGCCAGTCTTCTCGCGTCCGCCCATCTATCCCTGGCTGATCAATCGGCGTTCGTCTGGCATACTCGCCTTGGCCATCCAGGATCACCTGCTTTTGATATTCTTAGGTCTAAGTTTTTGCATTGTAATAAAGAGCCCCGCTATCCTCTATGTCGAGCCTGAAAACTCGGCAAGCACACTAGATTACCGTTTGCTCATTATTTGAATCGCACCCTAGCGCCTTTTGATACTATTCATAGTGACTTGTGGACCTCTTCCGTCGTTAGCAATGAAGGTTTTCACTTTGTTCTTGTTTTTCTGGATGCTTTCTCTCATTACTTATGGGTGTTCCCTTTCAAATACAAGTCTCAAGTTTACGCTCACTTTGTTGCGTTTCATGCCTATGTTCGCACTCAATTTCAATGCTCCATTAAGTCCTTCCAATGTGACATGGGAGGTGAATTCAACAACACCAACCTCCACACCTTCTTTAACAATAATGACATCCAATTTCGCTTCTTCTGCCCTCATACATCATCTCAGAATGGCAAAGCTGAGCGCATCATATGCACCATTACCAATTCCATGCACACCCTTCTCCTTCATGGACATGTCCCCTCTATATATTGGCCATATGCGGTCGAAACGGCGTGCCATCTCCTCAATATAACACCCATCACAACCCTTCAAAATCTATGTTCGCTACAAGTCTTATTTCGTTTTACACCATCCTATTCTCATCTTCGAGTCTTTGGTTGCTTGTGTTATCCTAACCAAGCGTCGGTTGCCCCTAATAAGCTTGCTCCTTGCTCTACCCCGTGTGTCTTTTTTGGGTACCTTTTGACGAAACCGGTCGAGAAAACATCTAAAAATAAATAAGAGAAATAATGATAAAAAGGGAAATAAAACTTCGTAAGGATATCCGCGGTCAAAATTGAATCCCCCACCTTTAGGATCATCTCACCCGCGGACAAGAGGAGAGGGTACGCGCCCGACATGCCCACATCCCACGAGTAAGACACGTGTCGATCAAGAGACAACACATGGCGGAAGCCCAGGGACTTCTCGTCAGCTATAAAAGGGAAAAACATAACAGAGAAAGAGGACTTTTGGCAGGAGAAAGAGTAGAGCGGACTAGAATAGATATTTCTTCGAGGATAAGATCCTGAGATAGAGAGACGAAAAAGATGAGTGATAGATCTTAACTGGGTAGAAATGCCGCTCCGCGGATGAGATTGTCCCACATCCGCTCGTAATCCAAAGGGTTCGTATCATAAGTCAAGAGTCTGAGGTGAGAATCGAACTAATCGTGGGCATCTTCTCGCGTCGAGTAAGGAGTGACAGGTAAACGATCGATCCACATTTCGTTGACAAAGTCTCGACATGGAGATAGTTTTGGTAAGACTTTTAACCTCCCGTGGCACAGGTTGGGCCGCACCAAATTAGTCGGTTCGGGTCAGGTAAGTCCGTCGGGAGTGTGTCGGGTCTCATGAGGCCCACCTCCAGGTCACACCAAAAGTGGAAACCTGAGAATCGAGATTCGTCATTGGCGCCGTCTGTGGGAACCCCCTCACGCTACGGGGTTCCTTTGCAAATTACAATCTGAGAAACAAAATAGACTCCCACCTCCTGAAGGAGACAAGGAGTCCGCGCATGTAGAAGAAAAAGACCTTTTTAGAGGAAATATAAACCAATGAATCATTGACTTATCGAAACCAACGTGCAGATAGGAAAAATGAGTGCTAATCAAGACGAGGCAACCTAAGAAATGAGCCAGGAGGTCCATCATGATCAGGAAGCCTCAAGTATATACATTCCACTGTCCTCTCAACCCAATCTACAGGGTGAAGCAGGGGAGCAACCCCATGTTACCCCCTCTATCATTATTATGATCAGCATGGAGGCGGGGGGGGGGGGGGGGGGGGGGGGGGAATACATACCTCAGTAGCTCAGTGCGCCGGCCTTAAAGAGATCTAGAAACCATTTCGATCTCTCTGAATCTCCGTTTCAACTTCAAGATCTCTCTCAGTCTCTCTTCGCTCAACAATAGTTCATCGCTGCTCTCTCACCCTCTCAGTCTCACTTGCCCAGTCGCCGCCCATTGCCACCGCCTTCGCCGCCGCCCTCGCCCGATCCCCGTCGCTCATCGGTCATCGCATAGGCATCTCTCTCCCCTCTCTTCTCATTGTTCACGTCCGCTCACAGCCTCACACTCTCGCAAAGAGAAGAACCTCAATCTCGCGATCTCGCCAGAAGCAACAACTCGACTCTCTTGCCCTCGCCTGTCGCCACCGCCATCGCCACCGGCCAACCGTAGTCTGCACTGTCCATCGCCACCACTCAACCATAGACCTCTCTCTTCACTCTCTTTATTTCAGATCTAGGTTTTAATCGAACTATCGAAGTACAAATACAGAAATTTTCAGATCTAGTTTTGTGTACAGGTTGTAGGAGCAATTTCAATTTTCAGATCTAGATCTAGGAGGAATTTCAATTGTACATCTTAAACATTTAAGAATTATGAGGAATATTCAGATTTTAGAAAAAAAAATTCAGATTTAGTTTTCCGGTCTAACGGTCCTAACGGTCCACGGACCGAAAAACCCGGGACCATATATCTCGGTCCCGATCCGATCCGCGGTCAAAGTTTCCGAAAATTTCGGTCCATCGTATCGGACCGGGACCGGAATATCCGGTCCGGTCCAGACCAGATGCCCAGCCCTACTAGCTCAAATGGGGGCCGTCATGCCTGCGGAAGTAGAAGAAGAAGTCTTTCTTGAGAGAAAGAATAGTCGCAGACTTATTCAAGAGGTTTATCATGTCCAAATAAACGAGGAAGGAGATTGGAGGACACCGCTCGCGGATTATCTAGAAAAAGGCCTACTACCACCGGAAAAAGACGCGGCCAGAAAGCTTGTCACAAAAGCAGCCCGCTTCACCATCAGAGAGGGAAAGCTCTATAAAAGAGGCTACCACCTCCCAGACTTACTGTGTATCTCAGTAGAAGAAGGTGGTATTGTCGTGAAAGAACTGCATGCTGGGGTTTGTGCCCATCACTAGGGATGGAGAGCTTTGGTAACAAAAGCTACGAGACTTGGATATTACTGGCCTACCATGAGGTAGGACGTCCAAGCCTTCAAAAGTGTGACGCATGCCAAAGGTTTGGAAATTTGAAGCATCTCCCCGCGGAACCAATGAAGAGTATATTCGGAGCATACCCGTTTTCTGTCTGGGGAATGGACATTCTAGGCCCATTTCCGACTGTCCCGGGACAATTGAAATATGTGCTTGTTTTGGTGGACTACTTCCAAAAATGGGTAGAAGCTGAAGCCATGGGGCTTATCACCGCAGAAAAAGTAAGGAGGTTTTTGTGGAAGAACATAATTTGCCGATTTGGGGTGCCGGACTCGATAATCACAGATCACGGTCCGCAACTTGATTGCGAATCTATCAGGGATTTTTGTGTAGGTTTGGGCATAAACCTCAAATTCTCATCCGTTGCCCATCCCCAGACGAATAGGCAAGCGGAAACAACCAACCGACAGTTACTGCATGGAATACAGAAAAAACTTGGGAGTACGGCGAAAGGGCGATGGGCAGAACTTTTACCATTAGTTCTCTGGTCCTACAGGACCTCAGCAAAAACCCCGACTGGAGAAACCCCTTTCACTCTAGTTTATGGGACAGACGCAATCATTCCGATGGAAAGACTGGTCCCGTCAGCGCGAATCCTAGCATACGACCAAGAGACAAATGATTAAGCTCTGAAGATTGAATTGCATCTCATAGAAGAACGCATGATGATAGCAGCATTAAAAGAGCAGGAGTACAAAAGGCGTCTATCCAGATACCGCGATAGGCAAGTCCATCCGCGACAATTCAAAGAAGGTGACCTAGTGCTCCGGCAAATATCCACCGGAGGAAAACTTGATGCCAACTAGGAAGGGCCATACATCCTCATGAAAGTGATCCAGGAGGGAGCTTACAAACTTAGTACCCCAGAAGGTGTGGTTTTAAACAAAACCTGGAATGCTGAAAACTTGAAGAAGTACTATGTGTAATGATCTAGGTTTGTAAGCATGAAAAATCTTAGTCGCCCCCGCAACAGTTAAATAAGCGGTTAGTGGGCACTTTTCGCGAAACTTCATCACATCATTTTCAATAAAGTCTCTAATGACGCTGGAGCTTGGCTCCGCGTCGGGCCTCTGATCAAACCAATCTAATTCTCGGAGATATACCTTTCAATAAAGTCCCTAAGACGCCTGAAGCTTGGCTCCGCGTCGGGCCTCCGATTGAAGCAATCTAATTCTCGGAGATGAGCTTTTCAATAAATTCCCTATGACGCTGGAGCTTGGCTCCGCGTCGGGCCTCCGATCGAAGCAATCTAATTCTCGGAGATATAATTTTCAATAAAGTCCCTATGACGCTGGAGCTTGGCTCCGCGTCGGGCCTCCGATCAAAGCAATCTAATTCTCGGAGATATACCTTTAAATAAAGTCCCTAAGACGCCTGGAGCTTGGCTCCGCGTCAGGCCTCCGATCGAAGCAATCTAATTCTCGGAGATGAGCTTTTCAATAAAGTCCCTAAGACGCTGGAGCTTGGCTCCGCGACGGGCCTCCAATCAAAGCTATCTAATTCTCGGAGATGTACCTTTCCATAAAGTCCCTGAGACGCTGGAGCTTGGCTCCGTGTCGGGCCGCCGATCGAGGCACTTTAATTCTCGGAGATGAACCTTTCAACAAATCCCTATGACGGTGAAGCTTGACTCCGCGTCAGGAGTTTAACTACACGATAAACCTTTGATTTTAGCATTTGTATTAGCAAGAACTGAGTCGTTAAATCCAGGAGATCATAAGTGTTTTTTTTTACTGCGGGAACAATTACCACAACGTAGGGTCACCAGATATCAAACAAACAAACAACAAAAAAGTACATCACGAAAGAGGAAAAACTAGAGAGGCCCAGTAAACATCCTTATTTCACCTTCGCTGAGGCCTCGTCGGGATAAGACGTGTCCTACCCTGGCTCAAGAGAAATCCATTCGAAAGCGGACCCTTCGTATGAGAAGGATCCCACTCCGCGTCCACTTCGTCCCCTACAGCATCTAGAATACGGATCTCGAAGTAAACCCCTCCTCTATGAGTAAAGGTCACGGAGGAACCAACATCGATCCTATGCGAACAGGCAAAATCATTCCACCCACCACCTAGGTAAAGAACCCTGTAATATCCGCGAACAACTTCCACAGAAAAGTCCCGCAAGATTCTAGACGACAGGAGAGTGTTCCTAGGAAGGTCCGGATGGAACTCATCTTCAAAACGCAGCGGAAGAAACTAATCAAACCAAAAGGAAAGAAAAAGCAGTTGATCAAGTTACAGAAAAAGTTGAAAAACATTTGGAAAGATAAGAAGAAAAACTGATTCAATGCTGAAAACTAACCAAACGATGTAGTTGCTCAGGGAAGCGGATGGGTTCAAAAAATGACCAGCTTGCCTGATCCGAATCCTACATATTGAAGAAAATTAAGTAAATGAAGTGCTTCACGATGCCTCCAATTTATAAAAGCCATCCATGCAAGCTGACCATGTTAACACCAAACAACGAAGAAGGCACCTGACAGGGCTAGACAAAATTCTCGATAAAACCAGAGGCATGCGAGGCACAGGTTAAAGCGAATAAAACACGTGTTTCATTTTGCAGAATAACACAGTGCACGGAGGTACCCGTACATCCTGTCAAACAACAGAGTAACCACTGGAAAAAACAAGACCCGTGAACAAAAGAATCCAAGGAAGTTTTGTTTGAGGGGGAGGTTACTTAACCTACCTCCTAGCCTGGCTTAAGGTAATAACAAAAAAAGGAACAAGCGGGTTATCTTGATATCCGCGGAAAAATTAGGGAAAGTTACTCTAAGAAAAGTTTAAGTTACAAAGTGTCAAGGGCCACCGGCCATTAAACAAAGTCTCTGATTTTATTTAGAACTATTACAGCAAAGATAGAGTTAATAGAAAAATCACAGCTTCCTAAGGATAAAAACCATTCACAGGATGATCTTGTATAGATGGTCCCGCACGATCAACGACCCCATCTTCCTCGTCCAAATCCATAACCTGAACTTCGAAATGGGCACGACCATTATGAATAAAAACCATGGACGAACCCATTTCGAAGCCATGGGATTCGGCGAAATCATTCCATCCGCGGCCAAAGTAAAGAAGTCCGAAAGCTCGCCGCTCTATAGAAACCGGAAAATCCACCAACAGATGAGAAGAAAGCAACACTTGCTCAGGAAGGGCATCCTCATAATCCTTTTTGAATATTAGCGGCAAAAGCTACAAAATAGAAAGGGGAAAGACACGCGATTAAAATGAAAAAAACAAAAATAAAGATTTAAGAGAATACAACCTTACCATCCTCACAAGCTGCTCCGAGTAATTGATCGCATGAAAGAAAGCCCATCGGACTCCTCGGGAAAAGACCATAGGGGCCCTAAACGCTAAAGGAGGAACGATTGTAGAGCCTCGCATTCCAAAGAGAGAGAACGTAGCAACAATCCATCCTATTGCTTTATTATTCACATGGAAATAGTAACTCCTTCGAGAAGTGCATGACTGACACGTGCTCCAAAACCGAGAAAATAGAGGGACACGTTCGCTTCGAATAAAGTGCCATTATATCGAAAACAGCAAAAAGTCATGTCAAAAATTCTGTGGGAGCCTCGGTAAATACCTCTAAAGTAATTGAGACAACCCATAGTATCACGCTTAGGTCGGATCACAACTAAGAGCGATAAAAACTATGCAAGAAACACCCCTTGAAGGGTATAAAAACCAAAGAATGAAAGAGTAAAAAGCATATCAGCAACATCCCTCAAGAGATGGAACCCGGAGCACCTCCCAGAGCTTTCTACCGAGTCATCATGAGGGAAGAGCAACTCCAGATACTTCGACTTCCCTTAGTGTACGTCCTATTCGAAGAAGATGTACACACACTAGCTAGGCTCTGGTCTCGCTCTGACCAGGAGCACGAAGTCAAGGTGGAGAGGGATGAGGATGGCCTTTTCTAGTTAACTCAAGGATGGTTCGAATTCACCCAAGAGAATCGAGTCCATGTGGGGTCAGCTCTAATCTTCACCTATGTGGGAGATTCAATTTTTGAAGTCGACGTCGTAAGCCCTGACAGCGACGAGAATGGAGAGGTAGGACATCCTTGATCTTTTTAAGTCATGTAGCCGCATAGTTGGCCCTAGTATGATGTATTAGGTTTAAATGGATCTTGGCTTCGCACACCAAACCCATTTCCGTTTATTATGATTAATAAAAGATGCCCCTTTAAGCCCGATCAAGGATTCGAAGCAAAATAGATAGGAAATGAAGATCATGGTTCTGATCCGAGTTACATGCGAAACAAAACCCCTACAAAAATTACAAACATACTTCACTAATTGTTGGAAATCAACAAGACCCATGAGAAGAAGACGCGGAGCTGGGAATAGCTGCATCATCATCCCTAATCTCGCGTCGCGGACAAACTTTAAAAGAAACATTGCCCCTATGAAAAAACATCATGGCACTGCCTATCCCCAGATCATGAAGGGTGAGAAAATCTTCCCATCCGTGATCGAGTTGAAAAAGACCGTTTTCACTCCAAGATACCGCAACTGGGAAGTCACGAACTAAATATGAAGATAGGAAAGCCCATTCTAGCGGCAACGGCCCGTTTTCTGCCTCAAATTGAGGTGGTAAAACCTGATCGCGATCAAAAAACATGAATCAAAAAACCATTTTAGACTTTCTTAAGGAAATCAAAAAAGAAGCTTACAAGTCGAGAAAGCTGATCCGCGGTCTTTATTCTCTGGAAAAAATCCCAAGGATTAAAACCCCTTGAAGTCATGGGGTCTAGGATAAAATAAACACTCAAAAAGTTTTAAAAAGCAATAATCATTTTGTGAAGAGTTGGCCTTTAAAAACGAAAACCACATCTTACGGATTGAAGACAAGTGGTGGGAAAGCTTCGTACATCTGGGCTAACCCTCTCCACACTTGGGAAAGATGCCAGAACATTGATGAACAAAAATTTACATAAACAAAGCATTATATCTAGGTTTCAAGCCAAACTTTACAAAGAGCAAAAATCCCATGAAACACCAAAAGGCCTTGATAGACGCCCAAGTTAAAAAGTTTACTCCTATATAACAAATTAGGATGGAACTTAAAGCATTCAAGTGGTTGTGGTCAAAGCTTCAGTTTCGCCGTCAGCATTTTCATTGTTTTCATCCTCAGTGTCCGACTCCTCCGCGGCCATTTCTTCCTTTGAAGCCCCCAATCCGCGCTTCTCATGCTTGGTTCAAATTTCTCCAAAGGAACCTCAGGGTGAGCTACGGAGCGCGACACACTCTGGTTGATACCTGCGATCATCCCCTTCCAAAAATAGCTAAATCATCTGTCCTTTAGAACACCTTCACCCTTTGGAGTCTGAAGACAAGCCTTTGCGACAAAAGACAATAAAGATGTGCCAATCTCTGTTTTGATCCATTCGGAAGACAAATATTCTAAACCCACGGGGGTTTGAAGCCATTGGAGAGCCACATCTTGGTCCGAACAAGATCGAATGTTTTCAAGCTCTTGTTTAGTGATGGATTGCTCCTCGCGGAGAATCGAGTAATCCTCTTCCAGCTTATCAATAGCAGCTTGTTTTGTTTGAAGAAGATTTCGCGAACGCTCCTCCGCAAAATTGAGCTCTTTAACTTGCAGACGAACAACATCCAGCGCGGATTTCAAGTCATCCCGTTCTTTCTTTAAAACCCCTACATTCCCTTTAGTCGCCTGAAGTTCCTCATGAAGGTCCACGAATCTCTTCTTAAATTTCTCAATTGAAGCTGGGTCCCCAACTGTATTCCCAAGAATCCTCACCTGGTCGGCCAGCTTTTTTATCTCCGCATCCTTCTTCGCGAGATCCATCTCATTACAAACCAGACGTCTCTCAACATCAGTTTGTATCACCCTCAGCTGGAACAAAAAGCAAATAAACATAGTAAAAGACAATCCTTTAAATCTCTTTTATATAAAAAGAGGGATAAGAAGTTACTCTGAATACAGAGATAGCTTACCCACTGGTTAAGCCGGTCAAATTGCGTCGAAAGGTTAACAACGTCCAATCGCTTAATATAACCCTGCTCATTGAATGAAAGTTTTTTCACAGAATGCGAGGGTGGCAAGATCAGCCATCCCAAATCGAGGGATTGGGAACTCGGGAAGATTTGCCTCACCCTCAATAAAAAGCCCCTTTTCAACCGCGGCGGATGTCTCGTCAACCTCGCCATATTTCCTTTTCTTTTTAGAAGCCACAGGGACAGACGAACGAGCACACTTTTCGCGGGGGTCAGGAACTGATGAAGTAACTTCCACTAAGGCACCAGGTTCATTAACCGCGGCAAGATTAACAACCGGAGTCGTTCCAGAGGTTGGAGGAGGGTCACGGACGCCTAAGATTTTCTTCTTTTTCCCGTCTTTTGCTTTGTGACGCTTCAAGAGAGAATCCAAATCCATTAAATCTGAAAATAAAAACATCAATGTATAAGTAACCAATTGATATGAGCGGAACACGAAATATAAACATTAATCCCTAAAGAAAAAAAAATTAGTGAAAATAAAGAAGACACCTAGGCACGGATGAGAAAGACTCAACCCAACCATCTCAAGACGGAGAGCAGAAATCATCTCGGGCCAAGGAAACCTAGGCTTATGGGCAAATAGTCCTTTGAATTTAGAAAGTTCAAGAACTACTGGTTTTTTCACGGTACAAAACCGTCTTGGAACTATTTGACAGTTCAAACCATTCCCTGATTTGTCGCGGACAAGAAACCACTTGTGCTTCCAATTAGGTTTACTAGAAAGCCTCTCCACATAGCAACAGCTGGAGTTACATTGATAAAACCTTGAATCCTGAGATCTCTTTTTCAAAGAAAAAATGTTGAGCATCAGCTTCAGGGAAGGAGGAACCCCAATTTCCATGCACCTCATGATCAAACTAGTGAAAAACATCCAACTATTTGGGACTATTTGCGCATGACTTAAGTTGTATTCTCCCAAAAATTCAACAAAAATGGGGAGCAGTGGAAGTCGGAATCCCTGAGATAAACTGGCTGCGTAAACAACCAAACAATCTTCGTATGCATCCAGACAACCTCCTCCTTGTTCAGGAAGGCAGAAGTCCAAATCAGCAGGCCATGGAAAAATTTGAGAAATAGCTTCAAGGTCGGCTAATTCAAGCAAAGTAGTACAACCCCTAATTTCTTCAACAGGAGATCGCCGCGGGCGAACTCTCTCAGCTACTATCAAAGGACGGGTAGAAAAAAGAGGCCGAAGGGTAAAATTCCCACCAAAAAGACAAGTGTTCAAGTCTTTAAGCTCATATAATGGGGTATCCAGATCAGTTAGATTTTCCTTAGAACGAATCCTTGAAGGAATTTCTGCCACGCCAATAGGGGAGACTGCGTAAGGAGAAGAATAGTAATCAGGGTCAGAGCGCTTCCGTTGTCTTCTCACCTTAATGGGACTGCCCGTATGACCAAACCGAGCCGGAGTAGACGCGGATCGAGAAGAAGATGACTCCGATGACGAACCACTGGAGCTAGAAGAAGAACTCTCGGAAGAGGAGGAAGAAACCTCTAGGCGTTGACGCGGACGAGAAGTCGATGCAACATCACCTCTCCACCCCTCTTCCCTTTCAAAATTCTACAGCACGTCATGCTCTCCGCTGGGGTTATCCATTCCCGAAGAAACTAGAGAAAATCGTGTGAAGATTTACACACGCGAATCAATAATCTCGATCAAAGGAAAAACAGGTTTAGAAAAAGAAGTCATCCCTAATTTTCGATCTACACATCAAAAAACTTAAAAAAAGAGAAGACAAAAATTAGGAAAAAGTATGAAGCAAGAAGAACTACCTTGGTTTCGAAGAACACTACCGGAAACTTCAACCAAGAAGGAATCGACGACTGAGAACCACCGCTGGAAAACTAAAAGGTAGAAAAGAATAAACTTTGGAAAGTCAGAAGAGACAAGTGGGGAAGTAAAAAGAAACGAAACGGGGTAATTTATAAAGAGTTACCGACCGTAGAACTTCCCAAGACAAACTGGGCCTAATGGGCCCTTAATGAGCCATTACAAGAAAATTCCAGCCCATTTTACATAAACAGGTGCGAGAATAAGACATTCCAGACGATCAGATATTTTCCGCACTAAGAATGTCGACTCGCGTCTATCCCATTCGGAATCAACCCCGTCCGAGGAGCTGTGATGAAACCGGTCGAGAAAACATCTGAAAATAAATAAGAGAAGTAATGATAAAAAGGGAAATAAAACTTCTTAAGGATATCCGCGGTCAAAATTGGATCCCCCACCTTTAGGATCATGTCACCCGCGGACAAGAGAAGAGGGTACGTGCCCGACATGCCCACATCCCACGAGTAAGACACGTGTCGATCAAGAGACAAAACGTGGTGGAAGCCCGGGGACTTCTCGTCAGCTATAAAAGGGAAAAACATAACAGAGAAAGAGGACTTTTGGAAGAAGAGAGAGTAGAGCGGATTAGAATAGATATTTCTTCGAGGATAAGATCCAGAGATAGAGAGACGGAAAAAGATGAGTGATAGATCTTAACTGGGTAGAAATGCCGCTCCACGGATGAGATTGTCCCTCATCCGCGCGTAATCCAAAGGGTTCGTATCATAATTCAAGAGTCTGAGGTGAGGATCGAACTAATCGTGGCCATCTTCTCGCGTCGAGTAAGGAGTGACAAGTAAACGATCGATCCACATTTCGTTGACAAAGTCTCGACATGGAGATAGTTTTGGTAAGACTTTTAACCTCTCGCGGCACAGGTTGGGCCGCACCGAATTAGTCGGTTCGGGTCAGGTAAGTTCGTCGGGAGTGTGTCGGGTCTCACGAGGCCCACCTCCAGGTCCCACCAAAAGTGGAAACCTGAGAATCGAGATTCGTCACCCTTCTCACCATAGGGGGTATCGCTGTTTCGATATCAGTCGGAATCGAGTCATCATCTCGCGTCATGTAACCTTTGACGAGTCTACCTTTCATTTCTCTCTCCCTTTGGCTTCTGATGCTCCCTCTCCTAATGACGCATCCCCACTCCACACTATCCTCTTCCTCTCTCCCTCTCCTAGTGCTATTACACATCATGGTCCTCCCGATAACCCTTCGGGTACCCCGCCTTCCCCGCCACCACACCCCGCCACCCAGCCTATCATCACTGCCGACGCTCCCCCCCCCCCCCCACCGCCGAACCCTGCCCCTTCCCACCAGCTGTCGAATCCGGCTCCTGCACCCCTCTCGTCGCCAGTGCCGGCACCTATTCCCAATCCATCGACTGCCCATGCCTCTAACACCATTCAGACTGTCTGCCTCTCATCTGTCTTTCATCCCCACCTCTCACAAAAAGGCCGCTCTTGACCCCAACTGGAGAGCAGCAATGTCTGACGAATATCATGCTCTTATTAGTAATGACACCTGGGTTCTTGTTCCTCGCCCGCAACCTGGGTTCTTGTTCCTCGCCCGCCCCGGGTCAATATCATTCGTTGTATGTGGTTGTTTCGCCATAAGCTGCGCTCGGATGGCAGCCTTGAGCATTACAAGGCCAGGTTAGTAGCCAATGGCAATTCCCAACAGGTTGGGATTGATTGTACGAACACCTTCAGTCCTGTGGTTAAGCCAACCACAATTCGCACAGTGCTACATCTTGCTGTCCCTAGATCTTGGCCCATTCATCAGCTCAACGTGAAGAATTCATGTGTGCCTGCTAAAGAAGTCTTTGTATGGCCTCAAGCAAGCTCCTCGAGCGTGGTATCTTCGCTTTGCTACACTTCTTCTTTAGATTGGATTTGTCAGTAGCAAGAGTGACTCCTCCCTCTTCATCTACCGTCGAGGTAATCACCTGGCTTATTTATTGTTGTACGTTGATGACATCATCCTCACAGCATCCACAGAACTTCTCTGGTCTACTATTATACAACAGTTGAGCAGGGAGTTTGCTATGACCGATCTTGGCCCTCTCAGTTTCTTCTTGGGGGTTTCTGTTACCCGCTCTACATCAGGTATGTTTCTTTCTCAGGAAAAGTATGCTAAGAAGATTGTTTCCAAGGCAAACATGATGAACTGCAAGCCGGTCTCTACTCCGGTTGACACCTCAACTAAGCTAGTCCAGGCGTCAGGTCCCTCTGTCTCTGACCCTACTCTCTACAGAAGCGTGGCGGGTGCTCTACAGTACTTGACTTTCACCTGCTCGGACATCAGTTACGCCGTGCAGCAGGTATGTCTCTTTATACATGATTCCAGAGAGTCTCATTTTGCTGCTCTGAAGCACATCATCCGGTTCGTCCATGGCACCTCAGCTCTCGACATCACCATCTCCGCAATCGCGTCACCGGTCTCCTTGGTCACCTACACCGATGCTGATTGGGCGGGTTGCCCTGACACCCGTCGATCCACTTTCAGGTACTGTGTCTTCATGAATGAATCTCTGATTTCCTGGTCTTCCAAGCGGCAGCCGGTTGTGTCCCACTCCAGCGCTGAGGCTGAATACCGCGGAGTGGCCAACGTCATTGCCAAATGTGCCTGGCTACGGAATCTCCTTCTTGAGCTTCATTGTCCATTGTCTCGTGCCTCCATTTTTTACACGGACAACGTTAGCGTCACGTACCTTGCTCACAATCTGGTCCATCATCAACGGACCAAACATGTGGAGATTGGCATCCACTTTGTTCGTGAGAAGGTTGCCTTGGGGCACGCCCGTGTCCTCCATGTGCCTTCGGCCTATCATTATGCCGATATCTTCACAAAGTGTTTGCCACGTCAACTGTTCTTAGATTTCAGATCCAGTCTCACTCTTCGGTCCCATCTTGTTTCGACTGAGGGGGTATGCTAATAGTAGTATTGTATAGGCTAATGGGCCTAAGGGCCTCGTTGTAATTATTCATCCGTGTAACCTATATATATTTGATGTCCCTATTTTACACCATGTTTTTATATTTAATTCTGCTCCTCATTCTATTATTTTGGGATGAAATTATTAGGAATTTGTGTAGTTATGCTTAATATTGCCAGATATGGAGTCTACCCAAGTTTGATGTGCTTTTCAGGAGTTTAGAGCTAATTTGGAGAAGTTTGGACGCACTTTGGAGTTTAAAGGAAAGTCGTGAAGTGGAGAAGCTAAAGAAGAGCACGAAATGGTGCAGTTGGAGAAAACGCCACTTTTCACCATTCATCATTCTGAATCAAGTTCTGATGTTTTCATGAGAGTTGTATCCCTAAAAAAGAGCTTTCCAACGCATATTCATATGCGTCAATCGGACAAACGAGGACTCGGGAAAGTGCGTTTCAAGACGGAGCAGAATGTTGACATGAAGACATGGAGTGCAGACACGAAGAAAAAGGGAAGACAAGTCGATATCGACCTTACCAACTCGATATCGATAGAAGGTCAGCTCAAAATCCCTTGCCAGAGCCAAGTCGAGTGAACAGAAGTCCATTCCGAGCAGACTACTCGATATCGACCAACTTTGGTCGATATCGACTAACCTTCAGATCGAGTACGAGTCGATTCCGAGTGAAGATATTTCGAGTAAAGATTCCTTGCACATGAAGACTTGAAATATTTTATCTTTTTATCTTTCTATCTATCCTAAGGGTGAAACATTTAATTACCTTATGGATTTGTCTAGTTTTTACCATATTTGATTTATTTCTTTGCAAGTAGAATTATATCCATTAGCTAGATAGAGATATAGATAGATATTGCTTTCCTTGATTAGCAAGGATTAAGCCCTATAAATAAAGCCCTAGAGGCTAGTTTTCATTCATTTGAATTCAGACACAAAACAATAGTTAGAGAGTAGAGAGAGAGAGAGAGAGAGCTTGGCCGAGAGGTGTTTTTTCCTACGAGAGCAGATTTGGCTTCGATCGGTTGTAAGCTTTGTTTTATTTAATTTAATTTCCTTTTATTATTGATGAGTTTTCCTATGATGAAGAGCGGGTAGTCACCCAACTTCTAGGGTCGGGGTGAGCCCGACGACAGCCATGCATGCTTGAGGTAAAGATTCGACTTATATCATGTTTTGACCGTCCACTATCTTTGTTATGTTTATTACCTAATTAATAGAGATTCAGGTTAACCACTTGAATTATAAACATAAAATTGGTAGATACAATTAGGGTTTCTTGAAAGAGTTGTCTAACTGTTGGAAAAGGCAAAAGCTTGATCCTTGATGTGATTTGCATGATTATCTCTCTTTATCTTTCCTTATGCATGTTTGGCTATCGTTGTTACAAACCCCGGTCTTGGAAGTTTTATTTCATATTTGTTTATTTCGAATTATCAGGCTCGGGTTATTGTTTATTACGTTCTGCAGTTCTACTCGACATCGACTAACCTAGTCGACGTCGACCACTAATTACTCGATCAAGAGATCGATTGCCGTTTGTGTTTCTACAGGTACTCGACCACGACCAATCTACTCGACATCGAGGAGATCTTGTCGACGTCGACCACTCTTGTAGCCTATAGCTGCTGTTTTCTGCACGAAATCGACTGTACGAGGCCCCTGTCGACTACACACTAGTCGAGGTCGAGTACTCTGAGTTGGTTTCTGAACGTGATTCGCCTAGCTATCTGAGATCCGCTGACACGCTTCCTCTTGGATCGATCCTGACTACCTTCTGCTACAATGGGAGGGAGTCTTGTAATTATTTGTGTGGGCACAATCTGGTTTGATTCATATTTATATTTATTGAACTCGATTTCCTCCTTACAACAATATTCTATCTAATGAAAGGCAAACCCCAAGAGGGAATTTATCTAATCTGACAGGCACATTTTTCATGCCCTTTTTTTGTCTCTATTTATTGTTGTTTCTTATTTCAATTGTTTGATGACATTGTTTTATGCCTCATTTTACTAATGCTCATGGGCGACTCTAGGGTGTGACCCGTGTAGGTGACCGTCACACCATTCGGTCACCACATCCTTTCATGCATTCTGTATTATGGGTGTTTCTATCACCACAAATTGGGGGAAAGTCTAATTTAGCCCCAATTTCAGGAACCCTAAATTCGATATATGGGTTCCTTTTTAAACCGCTCTTCTAACTCTATACTTGTTCATTGTTGTCCAGTTTTTCTTCTCAATCCCATCTCACTCGCCTCTATTTTGGCTTACCCTTGTGGTAGCCTACTCACGGTCTTGTTATCGTCCTTGAGGGGTTGAGATGGGTTTTGGGGTTTTGAATGGACGATAGTGTGGCTAGGGTTTGGGTTTGGGTTTGAGATGATTGGATTTGTCATGCCTGGAGATGTCATCACATGTGATCGACACTTGACGACTCTTAATTTGGAGTCCATAAACTGAGGTGTCCATTGGTAATCCTCGGAGTTTTCTGTGTGCGTCTTCTATTTAGCTGGTCGATTCGTTTATTTTACTAGTTTGTGTTTTATAGCGTAGGCGATCGATGCCATGTATTTTTCGTTTTGCATTTTCTTTTATGCCATTTACTTGGTGTATTTTCTTTTATCTCATTTGCTTCTAGTTGTACATGATGCCATAATGATTAGTCTATCTATCGGCTTGTCCAGTCTATCATTTACTTTAGACATGTCTAGAGAATCGAATTTCTTTCATACTTTCATAAAATATATATCTTTCTGTCCCTAGGGCATAAATGAAAGGTTAATCAATCGAATTTTTAAAGATTTTATTGAAAATTATTTTATAGCTAGGCTTAGTTTATTATAAATTTATAAAATCATCTGTAAGTTAAGAATATTTAATCTATAATTTTAGGTATGCATTAATTTAAAAAGTAAGATACCCCTAATTTTAGAAGTAATAATTTCAAAATTTGCATGTTAATTAGATTTTGTGCAAATCGAAACAGATAGTATAAGCTAGCTTCTTTTTTATTGGTTTAGAGGTAGCACTCGAGAAAGTAATAAGGAACATAGTAGTAGAATGTGACAACTTTGGAGTAATCAAAGCAATTCGAGACGCCGACAGCGTTCCGTGGGAGATCTTTGTGATGATTGAGATCGAAGATTCATACTTTGAGAAGTACTTCAATTGCAGCCAATCCAGACACTACTATATTATAGAGTATAATTATAGTGTTGATTACATTGTATTTGTAACATGAGCACTCTTCCTTTGAATAGGGAGCTTTGTAAGTTTATCATGCGATCGAGATGATTAAAGATGATCTTTGTTTAGACCAAGACATCCTAATATTTATCTACTGTTAAAAAAAAATGATATATATCCTAGAAATCTTATCTTAAGCTTTTTAAATTTGATGTCGTTGCTAATTAATATTTTTTTTGGTTTATTGTAGTGAAAAAATTAACTTTATCAAATCTATTCAAGTTTTAATTTCTAATGATCCACCATTAGGTCTGATCAAAGGCCCAAAATCGATCCGAACCTGGTCAAACCGAACCGAATTTAAAATCGAAATTCCCAAAAATGAAAACCGAAAACCGAACCTAAACTAATAGGTTTACTTCGGTTTTATGCCGGTTTGGTTTAGGTTCGGTTCAGTTATAACCTAATCGAACCAAAATAAAAAATGTACAATGAAAAAAAAATTCATACGTTGAACACTTGAGTCTTGAAGTCTTGAACAACCCTTCTGAACAAGACTATGGTAGTGTTATACAGTATTATATAATATATATGCTAAACACGCTAATAGATAGTGCCTAAATCCTAATCCAAATCAACTAATTTCCAAAGCTAAATTCATATTCACTTGGGTGAAGCAGCAAGGTCACATGCACTCACATCTGCAGCCAGTTTGTCTAGCCAGGGATTACACACAGCCCCAAGGCTAAATTCACATTGACAGACCGTCAAACCTTAAAACTTACCTTACTTAAGTCTCAAGCAGCGTAAGCCGTAAGGCTAAATTAAAATTAAAAAAATCGGTTTTTGTAGGTTTAACCGAAACCGAATACAAACCGAACCTAAAACCGAAAATTAAAATTCTCCGAACCGAAAACCTAAACCGAAAAACCTCGATTCGGTTTGGTTCCGATTATTTCGGTTCGGTTCGATTCGATTAAAAATTTCGATTCGAACCGATTTTGATCAGCCCTACCATCCATCATGAAAATAAGCTATCATTAATAGAAAAAGTCGACAAATCAAAGTCAATCTTGATATACTTCGCCTTAAATACGTCCAATAAGGAGATGAAATACATTCTACTTCATATATTCAAATTCGAACCCAATATGCCTTTTTTTTTGTGTGTGCGGTTGGATTCATAAGCAGCAACGTGTAACTATATTAACGTCCCTTGCAAGTCAAATGAAGCAACATGTCATACTTTGGGCCCCATTGTTACACAGAAATTAAACGATCATTTGCGACCATATATAATTAATTAGAGCTCGTTTGGTATTGATATCTAAAAATGATATTAGATCTTGATATTTGATATCTAGCGTTTAGTATGGCTAGATATCAATATCACTTTTAAGTGATATCGATATCTAGTGTTTGATATCCTAAAGATATCACTTGATATTAACAAGTGATATCTATGTTTTGGTATCGTCAGATATCGATATCAATTGATATCTAAATATCAAATTTGGCCTATTTTGATATACTGATTTTTATCGATATCGGGCGATATTGATATCGATATCTTGATATCAAGATATCAACCAATATCGATATTTTGATATCGATACCGATATTGATATCTTGATATCTAGATATCAATACCAAACGGGGCCTTAAAGGAGATGATGATCGATGTCCAATTAATTGATTGGTTCTTCATGGACCGAGTAGTACTAACTACTAGCACTTGAATTGGACAAAACTAGCGACACCCCTCTAAACCCATATTAAACATGCTCAACCTATATAATTGGATATGGGTAAGTGGGTAACTCGCATCCGACCGACAAAGGAAAAAGTGTGATTAAATTGTTAGGAATAAGAGCGATCAAAATAGGGACTAAGAAAAAAAAGACTCGAGATTAATTTGTTCACCCATTTCCCCCAATGGCTACTCAGAGGCGGAGCCAAGGGGGGTATGGGGAAGCACGTGTCCCCTCCCTCATCCGACAAATTACCTAAGTGTATTCTCATCGTCGATAGTTTCGTTTTGATATATAATACGCCCTAATCCGACATCTGAGGAAAAAGTTATAAATTTTTGAAAATTATAGGTGTTTTAATCACTTTAATTTTATTTCAATATATTATAATAATTTATATTTTACTTAAATTGATATTCACATATTATAAGTCATCTTGAGAGCTTCGAAACCATAAGTTACTTATTTTGAGAATTTGGTATATGAAGTTACGCAAGTTTAAATTTTTTATATATAGTTATACACTATTTACATGTTAAGAATACAAGAAGTCAAATATTGACTCAATGTTTATTTATTGTGTTTTATATCATTATTTTGTTAGTTTTCTTTTATTCGGCTATTTCATTTATTTATTTATATCTCTTTATTTTTTAATTGGAAAAATAATAGAGTTTTATTTAGTACTATAGACCTCTAATTAGAAATGATGAACTCTTTAGTTTGTAATATCGTTTGACACTAGTTTATAATATCGAACATGTGCGTTTTACTATTTTTTTCTCAATATTGTTTTGTGGTACTTTTGTGACCCTCCCCTCAAAACTTTCTGGCTCCGTCCCTGTGACTAGTTCTGGGGACACTACCAAACCATAATATTTTTCTCTATATTTGAAGATACAAATTATAATGTTCATATATTTTTATTCATAGAAAAAACGAAGAAAGAGCCTCCTATCCGATGTGGGATAGGCTCCATAACCTACCAATCTCCCACCTGGAGACTGGTCCGATCATCTTCACTTTCTCTAACCCCTCAGTATTGGTAGTGCCATACCTTTCTTTTCACTAAACAAGGCCAGTTGAAGCCATGCAAATCTTCAGCTTATCTAAGGTCACAACCTAAGTCAACATATCTACAGGATTTTCAGTTCCTCGAATCTTCATCAATCGCAGAATCTTTCTCTCCAAGAGATAGCGTATGTAAAGGTATTTTAGTTCTATATATTTGATCCTTGAGTGAAAAGTTTTACTCTTGGCCAAATGTATAGCACTTTGAATATCACTATAGAGAATGCGATCTCGTTGCTCCTTCTCTAATTCCCTCAAGAAAATATGCAACCATGCCATCTCCTTGCTAGCCTTTAGTCAATGCAACACAATCAACTTCTGTTGTAGACAACGCCACAACCTTCTGCAACTTAGAAGCCCGAGAAATAGCGGTACCACCCAATGTGAAAACATACCATGTAGTAATCCTTCTCTTGTCAAGATCACTAGATGCTAGATCTGCATCAACGTATCCTTCTAATTACTCGACTATCTTGGCTTCAAAACATAAGGCCTTATCAATAGTACCTTTCAATTATATGAGGATCTACTTCAGTACTTCCCAGTGCTCCTTGCCTAGATCTCCCATGAATCGACTAACAACTCCCACTGCCTGTGCAATATTAGGCCTTGTACACACCATAGCATACATCAAACTGTCAATTGCTGAAGCGTATCTGGAAGCCTGTTTTAAACCATACAAGCTCTTCTTTAACTTACAAACAAGCTTGTTGTTACTCTCAAATGAGTAGCCCTCTAGTTGCTTCATATAGATGACCTCATCTAAGTCAACATGTAGAAAGACAGTTTTGAAGTCCAGCTGCTATAACTCCAAGTTCTCTGCAGCCACCATACTCAACACTAAACGTATGGTAGTTAGTTTTACTACAGGGGTAAAAACATTTGTGTGTCAATATCATATTTTTGATGAAATCCTTTCACAACCAGTCTTGATTTGTAACGCTTGTCATCATTCACCTCTTCCTTAATTCTGTAAACTCACTTATTATGCAATGCCTTTTTGCCACTCCGTCGCCAGACAGTTGGAGAGCTCGTTGACTTTCGAGCGACGTACGTATATTGGTCGCTTGACACACCAAATAGAGTCCCTAAGGTCATCTTCATTTCCAAGCGACAAGCCAAAAACTGTCGCCAAATGGTGTTCCAGCAACGGGTTTACCGTAGTGGTCGCTTGAGAACTCTAGGGACGGTGTATAGGTGACGGCAGTTCAGGCGACTGATTTCCGTCGCTTGATTGATAGGGCGACCATAACTGTGTTTATGCAACGGATTACGCCCGTCCCCTGAATGTAAAACTGTCGTAGTGGAACGAAGCTCCCCACCCCGCCCTCCCCCCCCCCCCCCCCAAAAAAAAAAATCTTTTAAAATTTGGGGGTTTCCCAAAGCTCCAGATGCAACTCTTGAAGCCGAAGAGAAACACCTTGCAAACATCGGTAGATTCGGTTTTTTTTTCACAACTTCCAAATCCCCCAAAAAAGCTATGCCAAACACAGCCTTAAGTTGATGTTTTTTTTTTAACCGGAAAAAATTTGACTGCTGACAGAGCCAACTAGCCAAGGGCATCCTTACGGATGATACTGCGCAGGGCAGCGTCAGGAGGAAAGGTCAAGCTAGAGAACCCAAAATCTAGATGAGCGCTTGATTGCCTTCTCTAAATACATGAGAGACCTCAAATTCCGAAATCATATTTAGTGTGCATGCACATAAATAAATTATTAACCTTAAACTTAAATTTCTCATATATGTGTTACATGTTAAGTGAATTTAATACTTATTGTAGAACTAATTAAGTTCGGGTTATTTTCAACTTCCAATTATTTGTGAAGGGTATATAATACATATCTTCATGTAGCAAAGTTGTTCAATATTGACTAAATGTTAACGACGAACATAGTTATTTGCATTATTAAACCATAAAAAAAACTCCTATCATACATGGATTTGTCAGATTTTCACATTTTAAAAGTTACTTTGGGTTATTTATACACACTATACCTAGGCAGTAAAACACAAATGAGATTTTTCTAGTACATTTTAACGTACTAGTTTTGTAAGTACAAGTTAAGTTTAACGAGTCAAGGACTAATTGTCACAGTTGGCAGTTAATTACCTAAAAAAGCAAATTCTAGTTGTAAAAAAATAATTTGATAAATGAAGTCGTGTTGAATATTTTGGGTGTTCACACACCCAAATTGCAAAAAGGACGTATCCATATATATTCAAAAATATTATTTAGCGTGTGGAAATGGAAACTAAAATGCACTTTTGCCCACAAAACGACGCCGTTTCTACGGTTGGTGTGACTTGTTTTTCACACGTGCCGTTCTTCACACGGCTCAAGCAAGCAAGTGCATCATATTCATATAATCATATCCAACGGCTTACGACGAATCTTCCATTTTTTTTTAGATAAAACTATTTACCAAGTTTAGAAATGCATATACTTTTATTAACTCACATATAACAATAAAAAAATTTCATTAATTTATTATCTTGTATGAATGCCATGATTTATAATTGGGAAATTCCGCGTGGTGCCCACGAACTTTTACAAATTCCGCGTGGTATACAAAGTTTTGAAAAATTCCGCGTGGTGCCCACGAAGTTTTGTAAAAGTCCACATGGTGCCCACGAGGTTTTTCAAAAGTTTATATGATAACAATAATGAGTTTTAATATTGAAAATTGAGATTAAAAATTATATTATTGTGCATTATAATTTGAAAAAACACTACAATATTGTGTATTGGTTTGAATCTTTTTTAAAACTAGTTTTTTTTATATAAATTTTCTTAGAGATAAAATAACCAATTTTTTTCTCAAAAATCATACGTCTTTAATTTTTATTTGTTTTCAATATTTAGTTTTTATTTATAAGGACATGAGCATTTAAGAATGTGGTGTGACATCATAAATTCCCAAAATTTTCTTAGAGATAAACTAACCAATTTTTGTATAAATTTTCTTATTAGGGTATTTTCAATATTTTGTTTTCAATATTTAGTTTTCAGTATTTATTTTTATATAAATATTCTTATAAGGAAATTTTCTTAGAGTTAAACTAATCAATCTTTGACATATTAATCGGGGTTGAAGAATTTAATAACGTGGTGTGACATCATAAATTTCCAAAATTCATTTTTTTTTGTAAAAACTAAATTTAACCAATTTAATTTTATAAATCGTATTTTAGAGAAAATTATTTACTTATCAAATTTTATAAAAATTAAAATTGGGCATTTAAGAAGGCGGTGCCATACTATTTTCCTATTTTTAATACTCAATTCAAATGTGAAACTTTTAATTGTGTATTAAAAATTATCTCGTATGAAAATTGGTTTCATGTGGAAAAGTGTACGTGTATATCTTCTTGTAATTTTTAAATTTTCTATTATATTGGTTCATTGTAAATGACTAATATTACTACATAGTTCTTATTATTTTTTCCTCATTTCCTTATAAATAAAAACTAAATATTGAAAACAAATAAAAATTAAAGACGTAAGATTTTTGAGAAAAAAAAATGGTTATTTTATCTCTAAGAAAATTTATATATAAAAAACAACTAGTTTTAAAAAAGATTCAAACCAATACCCAATATTGTAGTGTTTTTCCAAATTATAATACACGATAATATAATTTTTAATCTCAATTTTCAATATTAAAACCCATTATTGTTATCATATAAACTTTTGAAAAACCTCGTGGACACCATGTGGACTTTTACAAAACTTTGTGGGCACCACACAGAATTTTTCAAAACTTTGTATACCACGCGGAATTTATAAAAGTTCGTGTGCACCACGCGGAATTTCCCTTTATAATTTGTTTGGCTTATTGACCGCTTAAACACGAAACAACTAAAATGTTAGTTGTACAGTTGGCTTATGCCCCTAGTATGTACATCATTTAATTTGCAAATTTGTGATTGATTTTATGTTACAACCATTAAAGAGCTCAATGAATATTTGAATGTTTTTAGTTATTTGCAAGTTACACCCTTTAGTTTTAGCATTTCGAACTAGACAAATTGTGAATTTTTAATTGATAAATCCGAAATTGATCGGAATTGATTCAAAACTGGGTTAAGCTTGGGTTCAATTCAACCATGTTTTACCCGACACTCATTTTACTCGGTACCCATTTTATCTGAATCCCTTTTGTGGAATATTAAGATCTTTAGAGAACCTCTTTATTATATCTTTAGAATATATCTTCTAATATATTTTAGGATAGAATTTCCCTAATTCAATGTATTATTTAAACAAGTTTGATCAATGGAAAACACAAGACTTTCTTTTGCCAAATTCTTCATGGTACCAGGCTTAACCTCGATCCTCTAACCAAACCCTACCGTCGGCCCTAAACACAGCCCTACCACGCCACCACCGTCGCCGATCTCATGACTGCTCAAACGCATGTGGCTCTCACCCCTGCCTCTCCCTATTATCTTCATCCCTCTGATCATCCAGGTCTCTCTATTTGCCAGTGATTCTCAAAGAGGACACCTATCAAGAATGGACTGTCGCTATGAAAAACGCATTCTCTGCCAAACGCAAAGATGGTTTCATTGACGGAACCATTGTCCAGCCACCTGCTACATCCCCCGATCATCAATATTGGAAGCATGTCAATGCAATGCTCGTAGGATGGATTGCTCAGTCCATCTAGTCCTCTCTTCGCTCTACAGTCACTTACTTCTCCACCGTCAAGGAGCTCTGGGATGATCTCTCTCAATGATTCTCTATCGGCAATGGCCCTCGGATTCTTCAGTTGAGGTCTGAAATCGCTCGCTGCCGGCAGGAGGGTCAGTCGGTGTCGGCCTATTTCGGTTGCTCCTCGTGCTTGTACCTGCGGCAACCATGTCAAAGAACGGGATGAGGAGCAGACTCATCAGTTCTTGATGGGTCTCGATGATCTCGATTATGGCACTCTTCAATCCACCATTGTCGCTCAGGATACTCTGCCTGGTCTCAACAAAGTTCATTCGCTCGCTGTTCAAGAGGAGCGTGTGTTGTCTATGCGCACCACTCAACAACCGACCACTGATGCTCTCGCCTTTGCTACCCAGCGTCGGCCGTCTCACCCGTCCTCTGCCCCAGTCGATAATAAGTCCTTGTTTTGTATTAACTGTAATAAAATAGGCCATGACAGCGTCTCCTGCTTTAAGACTGTGGGATACCCGGACTAGTGGAACAACGGACGCGGTGTCGTTGATCCGGTCACTGGCGCCCCACAGCCTAAGTCAAAACCTTCTATCGTTGCCTCTGATTCGGGTGCTGGAAGGGGTCGTGGGAAAGTCACTACCGTCAGCGTCAACTCCATTCTCACGCCCTCTCCTTTCTCTTCCGGCTCTCACAACCTCACAACATCTAATCGTGCCGGAATCACCCTCTCCAATGAGCAGTGGGATCGAATGCTAACCATGTTCCAGCAATTCAATAATAAGTCCGGGAGGGACACCTTAGTAGGTATTGCCTCTACCCCTTGGATTCTTGACAGTGGCACCTCGATTCATATGAACGGCGATCGCCGGTTGCTTTGGAAAATTCACACCGTCGATGAATGGCAAGTCAAGTATACAGACGGCGACATTGTCTCAACTAATCAGGCCGGCTTAATCACTCTTTGTGATTCTTTTGATATCACTGCTCTATATGTTCCTGGCCTTACATGTCACTTCATCTCTCTTTGTTGTTTGACTGCTGATTTACGATGTGTCGTCACCTTGACTGATAAGCTTTGTGTGATTCAGGACCGCACTTTGAGGACGCTGATTGGAGCAGGTGAGTCTCGAAATAGGATCTATTGGCTCTGCTGGGCTTCATCACTCAACTCCCTTGGCATCAGCAGTCCCGCTTGCCACAATACCCAGGCCGAATCCCCTTCCCTATGGCATCGAAGACTCGGGCACCTATCTTTTTCTTTTCTTTCTTCATTTTCAAACACTTATAGTCATAGTCTACAAAATAATAGTTTAACTTGTGATGTCTGCTATAAAGCAAAACAAACTCAACTTTCTTTTCCTATTAGTCTGTCAAATGCTTTGGCATCTTTTGATTTGATTCACTGCGATATTTGGGATCCTTTTCCTGTTCCCTCTTCCTCTAGTGCCTCCTATTTTCTCACCATTGTTGATGATTTTTCCCGCGCCACCAGGGTCTATCTTATGACTCACAAATCAGAGTTTTCCTGTTTATTAAAGCAATTTTGCAGCTTCACAGTTACCTAATTTCACAAAACAATCAAGTGTATTCGCAGTGACAACAACTTTGAACTTCTTGCCCTTCACCCCTACCTTGCCGATCATGGCATACTCTTTGAGTCTTCATGTATCGCCACACCTCAACAAAACGGTCGTGTCGAGCGTAAACATCGCCATATCCTCAATGTGGCTCGTGCTCTGATGATTCAAGCCCAACTGCCTGTTCAGTTTTGGGGAGAATGCACACTCACTGCCTGCTATCTCATAAACTGCACCCCCTCCTCTGTCCTCAAAGGCAAAACACCTTATGAATGTCTCTTCAATAAACCTCCTACTTACACACATCTTCAGGTTTTCAGATTTCTATGTTATGCGTCTATAATTCCTCGCTCCACAAACAAATTCTCTCCTCGCAGTTGTAAGTGTCTGTTTACTGGATATCCCTTTGGTCAGAAGGGGTTGCGCCTCTATGATCTCACTTCTCATCAGATCTTTGTCTCTCGAGATGTTTCGTTTCATGAGGACATATTCCCGTACGCTCAACTTGAGCCCCCTGTTCCTGCTTCACCCGTCCACCCTTCCCCCGCTACCCATGATGAGGCTTTGCCGCCTCCTGACACCCAGCCCAAAACCCCTCAACCACCCCTTCCTCATCGCTCTACTCATCCCCATAGCCCATCGGTGCTGATGCGAGACTATGTGTGTCATACTCTTCGCAAGGTCGATCCTATTTCGGCCTCATCTGCTTCCGTTATGTCGTCAGGTACCCCTTATCCCTTAGCAAATTATGTCAATACACATTCGGTTACTCCTTTGCACAACCACTTCTTGGCCGCCATTATTGCCACTCCAGAGCCATCATCTTTCTATGAGGCATTCCGTCATCAGCATTGGCGAGATGCTATGTGCTCCGAAATTGACGCACTTCATCGCAATGACACCTGGGAGGTCACTGAGTTACCTCCTCACAACAAGGCCATCGGATGTAAATGGGTTGTTCGCGTGAAGTACAATTCAGACGGCAGTATTGAGCGACACAAAGCTCGCCTTGTGGTTCTTGGAAACAGGTAGATTGAGGGCACTGATTTCTCCGAGACATTCGTTCCTGTTGCTAAATTGGTGTCTGTCAAATTAGTTCTTGCAGTGGCTTCTATTCAGAACTAGGAGCTCCATCAGATGGACGTTCACAACGCATTTCTTCATGGTGATCTTGATGAAGAAGTATACATGTCTACGCCCCCTGGGTTCTCTGCAGCCGGCTCATCCAAGGTGTGTAGACTCCGCAAATCACTCTATGGTCTCCGCCAAGCTCCTCGAAACTGGTTCTCTAAGATGGCTTCTGCCCTTCGTCAGGTCAGCTTCTCTCAGCCTTATGCTGACCACTCTCTCTTTTCCAATGCTCGGTCTGGTGTTATTCTGCATGTGCTCATTTATGTTGATGACTTGATTATTACGGGCAACAACTCTGCCTCTATCACTCGGTTCAAGACCTATCTTCCCTCTTGCTTTCATATGAAAGATATCTGACATTGTTCTGTCTCAGCGCAAATATACCCTGGATATTCTGGGTGAGGTCGCTCTCCTTGGATCCAAACCGGAGGCCTTTCCTATGGAACAGAACCATACGCTTGCTCTAGACACCAGTCCCTTTCTCCAGCAGCCGGAATAGTATCACCGGGTTATTGGTCGTCTCATCTACCTAACGATCACTAGTCCCGATCTATCTTACTCCGTTCACATTCTGGCTCAATTCATGCAGCAACCTCGTCAGGCTCATTGGACGGCTGCCTTACGCGTCCTACGGTATCTCAAGGGTCGGCCAGATCAGGGTCTCTTTCTCTCTCGGCACAGTGATCTTCGCTTGATTGCCTATTGCGACTATGATTATGCTACTTGTCTGCTGACCCACCGATCACTCACCGGTTACATTGTCAAGCTAGGTGAGTCCGATTGTCTTGGAAAACAAAGAAGCAGACTACAATCTCTCGCTCTTCTGCTGAGGTCGAGTATAGAGCTATGGTGACAACCACGTGCGAGCTGCTTTGGCTCAAGGCCCTTCTACGCTCTCTCGACTTCCTCCATCGCAGCCCTATGCGCTTATGGTGGGACAATAAGTCGGCACTTTACATCGCCATCAATCCAGTGTTTCATGAGTGCACGAAACATATCGAAGTTGACTGTCATATTGTGCGTGATCATGTGCAATCTGGCAAAATTGCGCTCTCTCACATTCGTTCTTCATATTAATCAGATAGCGGACATCTTCACCAAGGATTTTATTTTCTCTTAGCCAAGTTGGGCATTCATCAACACCATGCTCCAACTTGAGGGGGAGTTTTGTGGAATATTAAGATCTTTAGAGATCCTCTTTGTTATATCTTTAGAATATATCTTGTTATATCTTTTAGGATATAATTTCCCTAATTCAATGTATTATTTAAACAAGTTTGATCAGTAGAAAACACAAGACTTTCTTCTGCCAAATTCTTTAATCCCGAAGTGATTCGACCCAAATCCAACTCAAATAACTCGATTGATAGGTCTATTTTTTTATTAGGAAATAATTCGAGATCAGATATACCTAAATCTTGATGGCTGACAACTCGGCAGACGGAAATCCGTCAAAACATACAAACGAAAATGAAAACAGAAAGCGGTGCAATAAAACAAGTGGAAATGCACCCTACAAAAAACGAATATGAACTCCACAACTCCGACACCAAATGTTCAACAAATATTATTAAGGAAATAATATTTATTATTTCCTTAATAATTATATGTTAAACATTCAACAAATTAGACAAAAAGAAAAAAGGTAAATTAGTCACAACATGATGGTGTCTATGTACGAGTAGAAATAAAAATATCTACTTACAAAAAAAAAGAAATAAAAATATATTTGACAACCTAAATACAACAACCATCCAAAACATGATAAACTATATCAACCAACACTACAAAACTAGAGTACATCAAAGAAAAACTTTGAGGAAGAATATCCCCAACAACACCACACACAAAAATATCACTCTTTGAGGGGAAAACACAAGATGGAGCAAACCGATGAAAGTATTTTTCAAAATCGAATTCGATGGTTCATTTCTGTCAATTGCAAGCTCCATCATCTATGAGTCTATGACCACAGGGGTCGTATGCACAGGTGCGCGCATGCGCTAATAGCCTAGCACATAAGCCGAGCGGAATTCCATCCTAAAATCAATTGGCAATAGGAGGAGTAACCCACTAGCTTATATATTAAGGCTTCTTTGTTCATATTGTCGATGTGAGACTCTTTTTGGTCTCTTCACATTTCATTCTCTCAACACACTAGTAGAAAAAACACTTTTTAGCCCGGGCGTTTTTGGGAATATAGCCCGGATATATGCAAAATAAGGTCCGGGCAACAGGTCTTTGCGATATTAGGTATATAGCCCGGACCAAAAAAATACACGCCCGGGCTATTTGGTCCAACCAAGACCCATGGAAATGGATTATACAGCCCAGAGATTTTGAGATCCGGGCTATTTGACCCATCATTAAACCCATGGAAACAGGTCATATATCCCATAGTTTATTAGGTCCGGGCTATTTGGTCTATTATTCACACAAAAAAAAAATACTAATAACCCAACCAATTTTAATCCGGGCTATTTGGTGTTTTTTTTTAGATGACCATTTTATTTTCTTAATAATCCACTTGTTTTTACAAACCACAAGCATATATTCCACACATTATCAGCCCAAAAACTTTGAAAACAACAAGCATACACCAAATGCAATGATTTCCATATAATGTATTCTGCTAATTACACCAGTTTCCTTGAACACTTAAAATTATGATAAAGTATTCCACTACTCCAATAGTAATATAAAGAACCCCACATTTCCAAAAATGTAGTTACACATTCAAGGTCGTGACTGGGTTGCTTCCGCCTTCCATACATTTTATCTTTTAACAAATGAAGTTTGGAAAGGCCAGGAATTCATATATGTATGCAAGACCTTTAGATAGATGGCCGAATTCATAAGAGCGTCCAAACGATCCTTGCTATCCACATCTTCGATGATCAGCTTACGCATGCTTTCAAGCTTGAAGAAAGAACCAACAAAGGTATTAATAATGAATTCACAATCTGAAAAAAAAAATCTGAGGGAGATAATAACATGTAGAAGCTGCAATCATTTTGTCAAACCTCTCCAGAACTAAATAGATGGAATACTGCAGAAAACCAAAACATATAGAAGATCAATTATACCCTAGAAGATTAATTATACCCTGAATAATTTTATCCAATTCATTTTAAGAACACAAAACATCGGTTCCTAATATCTTTTTTTTTTTTTGGTGGAAATCGGTTCCTAATATCCCTTACAAATTCTACAAATTAAAGGAGCCAACAAAACTTACAGTAGGGGAGTCTTTTTTGCTTATCTCCTCAGTACTAGGAGTGTAAACAACAAGATATCACAAGCAAGCAACTCGACTGAAGTTAACAACAAGACCAATATGCTTAACCGCCTTGATGTTCATCCTAAGACTCAACATGAAACAAGGAAGAGCTTCAAGTAAGACAAACAGCAATGAATGCTAGTTCGTTTCTTAATTCATAATTTTATGGAAAGATTCCAAACCAATTCGAGAAATCATCATCTAAAGTCATGTGACATATTTCAATCGCAGATTCGCAATAAATCATTGACATCATTCTGGCTAATATAGAAATGTTATCCAGTGATTCCAGTCACCTATTACAATCTGGCAGGCTTGTTTGATGAGAGAGAAAACCTACTTTAATGGTCATATTCATTCGATTTTAAGGCCAAATTCAGAGACAGAAGAACCCAACAATTTTGGCAAATAGCAGGTAACTAGATATTAATTGAAAGAGACATTATACATATGTAAGATTAAGACGGGACCAGACCAATTAGATAGTGTTTAGCAGAAAGAGCTAGTTTGCTACTGTTAGGAGATAAAGGTGGCAAAATTGGGAGACTGAAGCTGCAATTATCAGAGAGCTACTAGCACTATCAATTCTCTGAGGCATGTGAAGAAAGCTTACCAAGACACAAATAGAGGCCAATATCTCCATGATGGATTAACTTGTTGACTATCTTTACGTGTGCAGTCTAGAGATCGGGCTTGATGAAGGCTTGTACATTGGATAGACTTGCGCAACTGGAATGTCGATAAGTACTCCTCATAAACAAAATCCTATCCATGGCCTATACAAACACCACTGAAAGCTTGGTCTCCTGTAAAACCAGTCTGTTGTTAATAACCTGAGGCAATTGCATTTATATATTTCATTGAATTACTATGATTTTGGATTAATTTCTCCTCTTCAGTTAAACAGGTAAACAAATTCAACATGGCCAAGATGGGGACCAGCCTCAGGTAATCGATAAGGATATAAGATAAGCTATAAGAAATCATTTCACTCCTAGCTTTCCCCCGCATGATTCTAGTGGTTCAAATAGAATCAAGCTCATGGCTAAACTATTACTACTAACACTGATACAAAATGTTGAATATGATGCATGAATAGGCTTTAGACTGTATTAGATGGCAAGACACTAGGAAGACATAGAGTACATCTTTTCACTAAAAGAAAGGACAAAAAGAAAATTACGAACCATATGCCATCATATGCAAGCACTATAAAGTTATCATCGTCACAAAGTTCAACCTGTTTAGAAAGAGATGATAAAAAAAAAAGCTGATATCAAATTAAAAGCAGTACATGGAGCAATTAAACAAGTCAAGGGGCATGCTTGATGAATATGAATTTTGAGGTAATTAATACAATCTTATAAGAGTTGTTTTCATTTAATGAATAGCTTCTAATACATGCATATTGGAAGGAAAATACACACAGCATTTATATCTGGATTTGCTGTCACAATTTGCCTTTCCACAGATGAAAATCATAAATGAAAACAAAAGATAAAAAAAACTGAAGACTTTTGGTACATCATACCCATGCTTACATCAGCCAAAATGGAAAAGGTCACAAGCTCAAACAACAGTAACCTCTCTAGCTCAAAGGATGAACATGGATACGAGTGGACTAGTAAAATTCAGGCTTAATACTAGCAGAAATCAATTAGCTTAGAGGAATTGTCCGTATAACTAGACATGGGCATAAATACCTATTGCTTTTCCAAGATTTAAACTGCCATTTACTCGTCCTGTAGGAATGAATCCACCAGATTTAAGTATCTGGTCTCTTTCTACCTCAAGTTCTGGTTTGTGATCCCTAGAAAGGTTGTAAGCCTGCATAAGGTTCCATCAGCAACCGACATCATGTTTAATGGATTAAACAAAATTAGAAATAAGCTCCCACATGATAAGGCAATCCATGTATATAAGCTTGCGTTGGTTAGTGCTGGTTACAGGTTCCACAATTAATAATTGAGGGCATTTCTGGCTTCAGTTACTTCAGGTTACGAATTAGGTAACTTTGGGTTACGGGAAGGAAAGTGCTTGACCTTCGTTTCATTTTTTTGGGTAGGCAATTTAAGCTACATTTTCAATTTTGATAGGTTATGTGTACAACTAAATTCAGCTCCTTGGCAACAATCATCTTTGATGCTTTGAGTTGAGAATCATGATCATATCCTTTTTTTTTTGTCAGTAATGAGATGGTCGCATAAACATCACACAACATTTTCTGAATGGCATCAAAAGAGTATTGTTGAAGCACAAGGATATCTCAACATTATTTAGAGAAGCAAAGATTAATAATCTTAGAGGAAACATGTACCTCAAACAGATCATCAAGAATTCTATTCCCATACTCTATCTCCAAAAGTGGACTTCTACCCCTCGTAACTTACTGACCTACAACTATTCAGCCCCAAAATCTATCTAGATATCAATATTCCAAACATATATAAAAGGGGAAAAGTAATGATTTTTCCACTTGGGTTGAAAACAAGCAAGTATAGAGATGCACAACTTCAAAGACTAGCAGTTTTGGCTTTTGCAAAGCCAGAGTTGCAACTTGAGCAAGTCCTAGATTAATTTTGCCAAGCTAGCTTAATTTCTCAATCTGCCTCCACTGTTTATTTAGCTTTGAAAGAATCAATATATAGTTGAGAACAACTAACTCCCCTGCTCTTGTCTCTATTACCCCCAAAATTAACAATTAAGTAGCTAGAAATAGCGATTTCCACTAACAGCAAGATAAGGCAGCAAAAATTCACATAGCATATATACAACATTAAAAGCAGTAAAAATAAAACATCAGCAAGAGAAGAGAGATATTGTGCAGCGATCTCAAACTCACAAACCTGATGAAAGGATTTAGAATCGCAAACGAAACAGAAGAACCTGAAGAAAGAATTCGGAAATCGTTATTAACCTAAGTAAATGTAAATGAACAGGTAAATATGAGTGATTAATTTGTGGAACAAACCAAAACTAGGGTTCAATTAGATCTTTACCCGCTCACTCTTTTCTCGAACAACCAGCTTTGAAAGAGGCGAAGTTCGCCAGAGAGGAAGAGAGATTTGGGGAAAGCTAACCTCGGTGAGACGGTGAGGTGGCGAAGATGGAGAGACGGCGGGAAGTGGCGAGAGCCAAATGCTCCCTCTGAGCAAGCCAGCTCTGGCGAAAGGCGAAGACGACGCGAGCTTTGGAAAACGCTTTGACAGCAGGCGAGGATGGAGCTGCTCGGCAAAGATGGTGAAGACGGTGAACCTTTGGACGGAAAACTCAATATACCTTTGGATTTTGTTTAAATTTGGGCAATCGTCCGGGAATCTCCGTCCGGAGCTTGGATTTCCTTTCAATTTGAGCGAAGATGGTGAAAGACGGATCGAGAGGAAGAGAGAGTTAGGGGCTTCAATTAATTTCAGATTTTGCCCTTTGTTTTTTTTACTTTTCCGCCCCTCTTTTATATCACGGATGCTATCACGGGTTTTTTTTTAACGTTGGTGGATTGGGTACAAATTAGCCCGGACCTAGGGGGCTTGTTGACACGCCCGGGTCATTTAGATATTATAATAACCCGGATATTTTATCTCCGGGTTATTTGATTTAGGTTATGGTGAAATTCCGATGACATTTTAACCCGGGCGTGCCATATATCCGGGCTATATACTCTATAATTTTTTTTTAAAAAATAAAATAAAAGCTTTATTTTCTCTTAGCCAAGTTGGGCATTCATCAACACCATGCTCCAACTTGAGGGGGAGTTTTGTGGAATATTAAGATCTTTAGAGATCCTCTTTGTTATATCTTTAGAATATATCTTGTTATATCTTTTAGGATATAATTTCCCTAATTCAATGTATTATTTAAACAAGTTTGATCAGTGGAAAACACAAGACTTTCTTCTGCCAAATTCTTTAATCCCGAAGTGGTTCGACCCAAATCCAACTCAAATAACTCGATTGATAGGTCTATTTTTTTATTAGGAAATAATTCGAGATCAGATATACCTAAATCTTGATGGCCGACAACTCGGCAGACGGAAATCCGTCAAAACATACAAACGAAAATGAAAACAGAAAGCGGTGCAATAAAACAAGTGGAAATGCACCCTACAAAAAACGAATATGAACTCCACAACTCCGACACCAAATGTTCAACAAATATTATTAAGGAAATAATATTTATTATTTCCTTAATAATTATATGTTAAACATTCAACAAATTAGACAAAAAGAAAAAAGGTAAATTAGTCACAACCTGATGGTGTCTATGTACGAGTAGAAATAAAAATATCTACTTACAAAAAAAAAGAAATAAAAATATATTTGACAACCTAAATACAACAACCATCCAAAACATGATAAACTATATCAACCAACACTACAAAACTAGAGTACATCAAAGAAAAACTTTGAGGAAGAATATCCCCAACAACACCACACACAAAAATATCACTCTTTGAGGGGAAAACACAAGATGGAGCAAACCGATAAAAGTATTTTTCAAAATCGAATTCGATGGTTCATTTCTGTCAATTGCAAGCTCCATCATCTATGAGTCTATGACCACAGGGGTCGTATGCACAGGTGCGCGCATGCGCTAATAGCCTAGCACATAAGCCGAGCGGAGTTCCATCCTAAAATCAATTGGCAATAGGAGGAGTAACCCACTAGCTTATATATTAAGGCTTCTTTGTTCATATTGTCGATGTGAGACTCTTTTTGGTCTCTTCACATTTCATTCTCTCAACAGATTCAAATGCACCCTTGTCGCAGTAGGAGTTCATGACACTCAAGGAAGGCATCACTTAGGTGAAGACTCTCGGACTTTCTAATATTGTGATCGAGGGTAACAACCTCATTGCCATCAACTCTATACACAGATTATGGAAATAACTGTGTCACGTTAAGATTCTAATCTCATATACTCTCTTCCTCCTCCGGCACTTAACTTCGGTAGGGTCCAGGTCAACCACGTCTTTTGTGAGGTCAATATATGGTTGCCCGACAAGAGTGTTGACCTTCGACACCCCCCCCCCCTCCCTCTCCCTCTCCCTCTCCCTCTCCTCATCCCCCTCAAGATTTTTTGCCTATATTTTAACTTGTGTGTATTCATCCGTGAGAATGCTATTGGATTGTGATCTAGCAAGGTCTATCCCCTTCCAAACTATCACCTTGTAAAAAATATATAATTTAAGGTCCCTGGTTCGAACCCCGATAACCACTTTCTATTTACCAAAATCAAGTTATTAGAACATTTAAATAGTCATCGAAGTATGATATGAACGTCTTAGGGCAATTTTATCAGTATAAAAACAAGCATTGTCGATGCTTGACAAAAACACTAAAAAAATTGGAATGATTGGGAATTCAGATATCAAATACGACCTGTATGATGACATAATTGATGAGTTTAAGACTTAAATCTTGGAGTTAAAAGAGGAGAAACTACAAGCTACAAGTGAAGATAGCAACGATCATTAGCAAATCTTATGTTGTGTGTATTATCTACATTTTCAATCAATGAAATCGGTTGTTATTTTAAATTTATTTCAATAAATAATCACATACTCTAATCACTTTTAAATAAAAAAAATATTATACTATTGTTTTATTCATTTTTAAATATGAAAAATATTGTTTAAAGTTAGTAATTAGCTACAAGTTATATTTGTTTTGGAAAATAATAGGTGTTAATTTTTTTTTTTTGGCAAATAATGAGTGTTTTTTTGTTTTTGCAAAGTATGAAAAAAAACTTCGTATATCTTTTGTACAATTTAAAAACCGTAGTGATTTTGTTCTAGTTTTTTTTTTAAAACAATGGGGATTTTGCGATAAAAGTTTTAAAAACAATTTGTGATTTTCTAAAATTTTTAAAATAAAGGTGGGTTGGTCACTTTTATGTTAAATTTAGTCTATTTAATAGGTATTAGGTAGTTTTGTTAAATGTTTAAAATAAAGGGGTTTTGTGAATAAAGGAATAATAAATGGTGGTTTTATTTATTAAAAAGAAGAAAATATAAATTTGGGGCAAAAGCCGACTTTTGACAAAACTCAAGGGTACCATCCGGACAAAAAAAGTGTGGGACACCAACCGCAATTGTCAAAAACTCAGGCACACTAAACAGAATTTTTCTATATTATATATTTTACTAATTAAAAATGAATATAATAATATAATCATATAATGAAAATAGGAAAAATTTGGTGGAATATCCATTTAGAAAAGCCAATTAAGTAAATGTCCATATTTAAAGGGATATTAAGAAAGTGTCCATAATTTTATTGTAATTCCAAGTTTACCCCTATTATTAAAATATCCAACTCCTTCCCTCACGCGTTCTGTCCATTCTTTCTTTGTCTTTCTCCTTCCCAACGTACAGCGTACAGCCCAGGCGATGCTCCATTGATAATCCCGGTCGACTCGTCGTCTCCGGTCGCACTTGTCGCCGCCGGACTCACCATTTGCCGTCCCTAGTCGCACTCGTTGCCGCCAGTCGCCGCCGGACTCATCATTTGTCGTCGACGCTCCTTCCCGCAACTTGTTCTTCCCACTGCTCATCCCTTCGTCGGTGTTGCTTCTACAGGTGTCGCTGCTACTGGTAAGCTTCATTTTCTCCTTTCCGTCGTTCTCAATCTATTCCCTTTCCCTTCTTGGTTCACTTCCCCTTTTGATTTGAGGAATTTTGTTGTTAGCCCTAAATTCGATTGGGATTGCTTATGCCCTAAATTCGATTCGATTGGAATTTCGTTTTTAGTGTATTAGCCCTAAATTCGTTTGGGATTGCTTTTGCCTTAAATTCGATTCGATTGGAATTTCGTTTTTAGTGTGTTAGATTTAAATTCGATTGGGATTGTTAGCCCTAAATTCGATTGGGATTTCGATTGGGATTGCTTATGCTCAGAAATAGATGTTTAATGTCTTCTATCATGATTCATGTTAGTGTTCTACTGGCTTGGAGGCAAGAAATTGTACCCAAAATTTGTCATAACACTGCATAATGTATCAATAGAAACAACAGATTTGCATATCTTCTTACATGCTCCTACAAGCTAGAGTTAAACGTCCTCTATCATGATTCAAGATACAAACCAAGTTCCTCAAGCTAAGAATTAGAAGTACCGGCGTGTTTGTACATACATGGTTTTTGTGAGTACATTGATCTGATGACAATTTGTTGATTTTTTTAGGGTTTGTGTGTTTCTATCTACTTCAAATGGATAATCCAAGATAGTGTTCTTATTGATGAATCTAATTCGTTCTTACTTTATAGGTTGTTCAATTTCAAGTGTTTATCATTGCTTATTTGTTTTGGTGACAATTGTTTGTTTGGTGACAATTATTATTTAGCTTGATTTTATATCATCAATTTAATTGAGACTATCAGGGGTTTGCTTCATTGTTTGGTGAAAAATGGAATTTATGTTGTTATTTTGTTGTTTTTTTTAGATTGGTGACAATTGATAGAGTTATATATTCTGTTTTGGTGACAAATGGAATTTATGTTATTATTTTTAGATTGGTGACAATTGGTAGGGTTATATATTCTGTTTTGGTGACAAATGGAATTTATGTTGTTATTTTTAGATTGGTGACGATTGGTAGAGTTATATATTCTGTTTTAGTGACAAATGAAATTTGTGTTCTTATTTTGGTTTTTTTTTAGATTGGTGACAATTGGTAGAGTTATATATTCTGTTTTGGTGACAAATGGAATTTACTTTGTTATTTTGGCTCTTTTTTAGATTGGTGACAATTGGTAGAGTTATATATTCTGTTTTGGTGACAAATAGAATTTATGTTGTTATTTTGTTGTTTTTTTTAGATTGGTGACAATTGGTAGAGTTATATATATTCTGTTTTGGTTAGGGGTGGGCGCGGGACGGGACGGGACGGGATGGAGGTCGTCCCGCGTCCCGTCCCGCGTAATTTTTGCGGGACGGGACCGGGACGGGATTTACTCTTTTTTTTTAAATCCCGCACGGGCCTTGTCCCTCCCGGGACGGGACGGGACGGGCCTTGTCCCTCAAATAAAAAAAATTTAAAAAAATAAAAATTTCCTATATATTTTACGATTTTTAAAGACGTAACGCATATAAATCTATACTCCCTCCGTTCAACAAAACTTGTCGTTTACTATTCACGCACGCTTTTTTAAAATGATAAAAACTATATAAATTATTCATTTTTTTTAAATTTTTTTTAAACAAGTTTGTACTTCTTAATAATAACTACGAAATTGTTAAAAAAAATTATTTAAAAAGTCGATATTTTATATAGTTTTTAGCACATAAAAAAGCGTGCATGAATAGTAAAACGTCAAGTTTTGTTGAACGGAGGGAGTATTTTTTATATTTTTACAGGTTACCCTATATATACACATATAATATCAGTGTGTGTACGTATATATGTATTACAGTGAGTAATCAATATTACAATTTTTTTTAAATATCTTAGTGTGTTTATTCGTTGGGGCTAAAATCTTTGTGTGTGCACAAGTGCATTACAGTGTATGCATTACATTGTACGTGTATATAGTGTGTGCATATATACACTGTAAACGTAATCTAATATATACATATAAATATATAGAGATATATATATACACACACCATATAGTATATATAATATAATACATATTATATAACATAATATTATATTATTATATATATGCGGGACGGGACGGGATTTGCGGGATTGCAACGGGTCATCCCGCGTCCCGTCCCGCGTAATTTTTGCGGGACGGGACCGGGACGGGATTCGATATTTTTTCCCGAAATCCCACCGGGATCGGGACGGGACCGGGATTTGCGGGATTTGTGCCCACCCCTAGTTTTGGTGACAAATGGAATTTATGTTGTTATTTTGTTGTTTTTTTTAGAATGGTGACAATTGGTAGAGTTATATATTCTGTTTTGATGACAAATGAAATTTATGTTTTTATTTTGTTGTTGTTTTTTAGATTGGTGACAATTGGTAGAGTTGTATATTATGTTTTGATGACAAATGGAATTTATGTTGTTATTTTGTTGTTTTTTAGATTTGTGACAATTAGTAGAGTTATATATTCTGTTTCGATGACAAATGGAATTTTTGTTGTTATTTTGTTGTTTTTTTAAGATTGGTGACAATTGGTAGAGTTATATATTATGTTTTGATGACAAATGGAATTTATATCTCATTTAGATATAATGTAATTTTCATTATCCTTCTGTTCAATTGTAGTGGAAGTTGTGGTATGTATACCATCAAATATATCGAGGGTCTTGCATTTCATGGTGGTATTGAAGCTATTTCAGACAAGTATATGGATGCGTATAGAGAGAGGGGATGGCTATAAAGGGTCTTGCTATTTTGTATGTTAAGTATGGATGTCTCAACTGTTTCATTTTCTTTTGATATTTTTGCAAGTTGATGTAGTTTGACAATTAAGTATTACAAAGTTAAACTTTACATCAAATTTCATCTACTTAGGGTTATTATTGTAACAAAAATGCGTTAATATTAGATGACAAATGTGATGCCATTATAGTATTGTATATCGAATTATTCGTTTGCTCAAGTTTATCCCCTCTAGGGTCTATGCTCCCCTAGTTCTAGGGTTTCAGTTTCGTAACAAAAATGCGTTAATATTAGATGACAAATCTGATAACATTGGTACTGTACACACATTTTAGGGTTTAGGGTTTAGGATTTAGGGTTTAGGGCCTTGGCCCTAAACCCTAAAGACTAAACCCTAAACCCTAAACTATACTGTACATCAAATTTTCGTCTACTTAGGTTTAGCCCCTCTTGGGTCTATGATCCCCTTCTTCTAGGGTTTCAGTTTTGTAACAAAAATGTGTTAATATTAGATGACAAATATGATAACATTAGCATTGTAAACAAATATGATAATATTAGTTGACAAATATTAGATGACAAATATGAAAAATATCATGGTGACAATATATTGTCATCAACCTCGTCATAAATAGTTGTCACCAATAATTGTCATCAGGAAAATCATCTATTAGCAGAAAAAACCCATTTTTCACCGAGGAAAAGTGATATTGGCAACTGTCACTGGAAGAAAATCAATTGTCACCCAAATTTTTTTCTCACCAACAATTATCACAAGAAAAAAAAAGAAAATCAATTGTCACTAGAAAAAAATTTCTCCTAACTGTCACCGGAAAAAATAAAATGTCACAAAAAATCAGTTGTCACCAAAATAATTGTCACAATTAACTGTCACCAGAAAAATATACTCAACTGTCACCAAAAAATTGTCACCAAATGCAGGTGTTGACCGGAATGGTCAATGTTGACTAGTCAATGTTAAAATTAGAAATGGTCAAAGGGGGAAGGGGGAAGGGTTAGGGATGGGGAAGGAGGGGTATTTTTGGGAAAAATGGACATTTACTTAATTATGTAAAAAAGTGGACATTTACTTAATTTTAACATGAAAAATGGATATTAACCAAATTTAACCATGAAAATAACTATTGGAGAGGATTATATTTTTAAATTGAATTGGTAGAAGAAAAATAAGATGAATTTTGAGATAATAGGAATACTACTAATGAAATTTAAAAAATAAGAATAGGATCCTAAAATGATATGGAAGGTTAAAAAAATTAATTTTCGTAATATTTCTAGCATCTTTGATAAGCATGACCTTGGAAAGAAAGACAAATAAAAATAGAAATTTTATAAAAAGTGTCCAATTTTCTTAATTTTAATGTATTAACCTCTAAAATCAATGCATTCAAATTTGGATTTTAATTTCTAACACGCAATTAAAAAAACCAATAAAAAAGGTATTGATATTCACACAGTGAATATCTCGCTGGTTGCACGGAAAGCATTCGCAATCGCGCATCATGAGTACGCGATAGAAAACGTGTAAATATTTGCACGGGCATCACGAGAAAGCTACTGTGATCGATCTACCACAAACTGTCGCAATCGCGGAGCACGGGTGCGCATGAATCTACGGCAAAGCTGCACCTCCAGATCTTCGATCTCTCTCTCCAAATCAACAATGGAAGCCATGAGAGCGATCCTCTTCCCCGCAGTGCTCGTCTTCCTCGTGATGTCCTTAGTCGTCCAATCTCTTACCCTCGAAGAAATCTCTGACAGCATCATGCTTGACCTCAGTTGCCACGCCTTCTACCACTGCCTCATCTTCTGCCGCCTCTCCCTCTATCAACACTTCGCCTTCCTCGTTTCCAGCCACATCTCCTCCAGCTCCTCCCTCTTACCCTCCTTCCGCCTCCCCTCCTATTGGTAGCCCCAACATCGCAGCTTCTCCCTCCTCCATTATCGCAAATCTGCATCCCCTCTAATAGTGGATTGACCCTCGGATCTGGTTCAGATTTAAAAAGTAAAAAGAAAAAATAGACAAGTTTATAATACTCTGTATGATTTTAATTATCATGTTTAAGGCTCTGTTTTCCTTCCAATTTGTAAGGGGTGCTTGGGATGGATGGGGTGTGGGTGGAAGCAAGCGCACCGTTTGGAGAGGGGATGAACTGGGTGGAGGTGGAGGCGATTTGGGGGTGGAGCTACTAAATTTTTTCCACCCAGTTGTGGCATGGTGGAGGGGGTGGAAGGAATTTGTATCCCTTGAAGATCCATAAATGCCCATGCTCGAGATCTATTAATAGCACGCATTTAGTTAGGCGTATTAGGATGCATTTAGCATGACTGAGATGTATATAATGCATGGTTGAGGCTAGAATTGCATTTATACTTGTTTTGTTGGTAGAGTCGGAATCTACACACTTTTATGGATTATTTCAGGTATATGTGGATCCAACGAGGAATTAGGAGGCTCATGGATGAAGAAAGAGTCAAGAGTAGAAAGAAAAGTGAAGAGCACGGGAGCGGAATCGAAGTTAGAGAGCCTAAGTGAATAACAAGTCAGCAAAAGTTGTCGCCAGACAAACTGAACTTGTAACACACTTTCTGGAGACCTCGGTGGTCCGATTGACTATTATAAGCATGTGTTGGAAAGCTCTTTACGAGATCTACAACTTTCATGTGATCATCGAGACCAGATTCAAAACGAAAAAACCGATGTGAACAGTAATAGCCGCCCCGTGGCCAAGCTAGCCGCCCCGCGGCCTGGGTTAGCTGCCCCGCGGCCTCTGCAGAAACGCCGAATTTGCTCAATGGACTTTTTATCTCTTTAATTAGGTTTTTAGAATTATTATTTGGCCGACTCTTTTGAGGCTTTTTAAAGACGTATTAGAGTTTGTTTTTAGGATCTAATTCCTTACTTTATGCACTTGGAGATTATCAATTGAGAGAACCCTAGAGGGGAGCCTCCATGGCCATGGAGTGCTAAACTCTTCCGTTTTGTATATAGATTGAAGCTTTGGTTTGATAAAGTTGTGGATTTCTATTCTTGTTCTATTCCAATTGATTCGTATTGATTCTTTTGCGAATATTGTTGATTTCTTCTAGTCCGTACAACTAGTTGAGATTATTGCTAGGATTTTGTAGATTCCTCGTAGCGAACCTTAATCCATTGTAGCAATCATGCCTTTTTAGGACTCGTAGAACTAAACTGATGTGCAGAGAATCAATTATATGTTAGATACTGATTCGTAGCTTGGTGTTGCATGTATCCTGGTTAATCCTAAATCTTAATGCTACTATTAGGTTAAATCTTGATCGTGTTATGGTTATCTAATTAGTAAGGGTTAATAGGACTCGTAGGACTAATAATTTACACAAGATCAGGACAGGAACAATAATAGGATGAAAAGAGAACTTGAAGAAGAATCGATGATCAATCAACCAAACTAAAGTGGATATTTATAGATGGAACTAATTTCTCAATTGTCATCTCTACTAAATTGTTTATAGTTTCTTTTCTTATCTTCAATCACCAAAACCCCCTTTTCTACTAATTGGTAAATATACATTGCTTAGGAATACTTGATTCTCTGTGAGATCGACCTCTTACTTGCTCACTATACTAGTTTGTAGGTTTGAGTTATACTTTGATAGGAACAACAACAGTTTCCTCCTGTCAAATTTTGGCACCGTTGCCGGGGGATTAAAGTTTATTTCTTTGTTTTGTGTGTTTATCAATTTTTGTATATATCTGATTTGTTGTGAACCTATCTTACGGTTCATAACACCCTTGCTACTAACTATTTACGATGTTGAGATTAGCGCAGTTTGAAGGTGAGAACTTTCACCAATATTTCACTAGATTGCAGAAGTATGTTTACGACCTTAGTTCATTGGGTTATCAATATGAAATGCGGGATATGTGTGTGTGCATATTTGATGGGATGATTGCTGAAAAACGTAGTCTTGTTGAGCACATGAGTAATGGAGAACTATTGGATATGGGACTCTCTGAGATTTGGGATTTTTTCTGTTATATGGATTGTCATGTTTCTCAGGAAGAACGGCTTTCCACGTTTGAAAAAAACGAGAGTTCCGTCGACGATGGAGGAGAGGGTCTAGTGCTTCCTAACTTGGAATCTCATGAGTCGACGCATGAGGTTACATGTGATGTGTCTCCTACTCCATTTGCATCATCCATTCTGAGCTCGCCCATTGATGAACTAGGTCTAGAGCCATCTGCTGGGGCTCAAGAGGTAATAAAGCTAAAGTTTGGCACTTTTGAAGTTTATGGTGACTATGCTGATCCTTTTTATTGCTATTTTGAGAATCTGCCAGTGGAACTGAACTGGTGGTATCATATTCCTCCATTAGAGAGTCATACTCAACTCTTTGATAAATTGAAAAGGGTTTTAAGTGTTATATTATATAGTTTCAATTTATTAATTGGTTATTATGTCCTATGTAAGATGTGTGCACAGGAATATGATAGGCTGTTGAGGGCGCTGACGATGTCTGATAGGTAAGGAATTGAGATTGAGAATAAGTCATGCCAATGACATAAAAGAAAGGCGCTGCTTGGGAGGCAGCCCAAGGTAAGTAGTTTTAGATTTTATTTTTCTTAAATTTCATTAAATTAATATAGCTTTGGAATTTTTCGTGGGGCACTAACACTGCAGGGCTGAAAGTTGAAAAGAGCAGAGACCGCCCCGCGGCCAGTCTTCAGCCGCCCCGTGGCCTAGCATGGCCGCTCCGCGGCCTCTGACGGGACTGATAGGTTTCCTTTCCTCACCTCCCACCTGACCTACAACCACTGCAATTAGCATGTCCGTTTTCTTTCTTTCCTTCATATTTTGATCTTTTGTTGTTTTTAATTTATTTTCATTGAGGACAATGAAAAATTTAAGTGTGGGGGAGGGATTGCATTGCATATAGATATATTTTGCATATCATATTTATTTATGTTTTCATATTTATTTTTACTCATATCATATATTGCATATAGATATATTTTGCATATCATGTTTATTTATGTTTTCATATTTATTTTTACTCATATATTGCATTTGATAAAAAAAATCCAAAAATATCATGCATTTCATACACTTTTGGTCTTATTTTCCCATCTATGCTACTTGCCCTCTATATTTATCTTATCATGTGCCCCATGACTTGCTTGAAGTGTTTGAAACTTTAAAATTGTTTTATAGACTTTTTGGGAACATGGCTGATGAGAAAATTGAGCATGTATAGTCTTTGGAATTTAAGTAGTATTGAAGTTCTAACAATTTGACCTTGTGAGTTATTTTGCCTTATTGGGAGTACACATATATGTCCTCTAGTTTCTTTTTGTGTGAATACTCTCTTTGATTACTTCCTCTTTAAATTGCGTTTAGATATCTTTATTGAGGCTGCATTTATATGATTTTTGCATGTGACCTTAAAATGATTGAGGCATGATTTTCTTTTAGCCATATTGTACTCTATCCACCCATATACAGTATTCTTTGCTTGAAGCCAATTTGAGCCTTATAAGCCTATTTTGTTAGCTCCACAAAATCTTCCTAGCCGATTATTAGCCTGACCTATCCGAGAATTAGGAGAAGAATTGGTGAATATCTTGATGTGTTGATGGAGTTGCTTTGAGTTGAGAAATTATGTTGGGTGATGTACTTCATAGAGATGGTTTATATGTGCATATTACTTGGGACCTAAGGAGGATAAAATTCACTTAGGGGTAGAAGTCAAGAAAAAAAAAGGAAAAAAAAGGGGAAAAAAAGCATAACAAAAAGCAAAAATGAATGAGTTTGTGTGGATATTTGAAAATTGTGTGCGAATTTGTATTGTGAAGGAGTACATGTTATTGGAATGGCATATGAAATGTTTTGGTGTTGGTGTTTTTCTGGTTGTTTACTAACCCTTTTTCCCGGATTTTTAGCACCACATAACCTAAATATTTTCCATACCCTATGTTCCTACCATGACCCCATTACAACCTATTCAAAAGACCTCATGATTTTGGTTGCATGTGAAGTCACTAGTGGTGGAGATTTAGACCACTGCCGCAATTTTGTTGTAGCTAAGTTTTCAAGTGTTGAGTTTGAGCGTGAATGTTTAACTCTAAACACACAAGCAAGACTCAAAACACATTTTCCTGGTGAGGTTGAATGAATATGCTTGCTTTATTCCTTGGATTGCACATATACATGTTATGATGTTAATTGTCAATCTTCGTTTCCCTATTTTAAGCTTTTAAGTATTTTACCAAAGTTATTACATGGATTGCTTGTTTGTGGGGTGTTGATTTGATTTTGGTTTTAATTGCTTGAGGACAAACAAAGATTTAAGTGTGGGGGAATTTGATAGCAAACATTTAGTTAGGCATGTTAGGATGCATTTAGCATGATTGAGATGTATATAATGCATGGTTGAGGCTAGAATTGCATTTATACTTGTTTTGTTGGTAGAGTCAGAATCTACACACTTTTATGGATTATTTCAGGTATATGTGGATCCAACGAGGAATGAGGAGGCTCATGGATGAAAGAAGAGTCAAGAGGAGAAAGAAAAGTGAAGAGCACGGGAGTGGAATCGAAGTTAAAGAGCCTAAGTGAATAACAAGTCAGCAGAAGTTGTCGCCAGACAAACTGAACTTGTAACGCACTTTCTAGAGGTCTCAGTGGTCCGATTGACTATTATAAGCATGCGTTGGAAAGATCTTTCCGAGATCTACAACTTTCATGTTATCATCGAGACCAGATTCGAAACGAAAAAACCGCTGTGAACAGTAAAAGCCGCCCCGCGACCAAGCTAGCCGCCCCGCGACCTCTGTAGAAACGCCAAATCTGCTAAATGGACTTTTTATCTCATTAATTAGGTTTTTAGAATTATTATTTGGCCGACTCTTTTGAGGCTTTTTAAAGACGTTTTAGAGTTTGTTTTAAGGATCTAATTCCTTAGTTTATGCACTTGGAGATTATCAATTGAGAGAACCCTAGAGGGGAGCCTTCATGGCCATGGAGTGCTAAACTCTTCCGTTTCGTCTATGAATTAAAGCTTTGGTTTGATAAAGTTGTGAGATTTCTATTCTTGTTCTACTCCTATTGATTTGTATTGATTCTTTTCTGAATATTGTTGATTTCTTCTCGTCTGTACAACTAGTTGAGATTATTGCTAGGATTTTGTAGATTCCTCGTAGTGAACCTTAATCCATTGTAGCAATCATGCCTTTTTAGGACTCGTAGGACTAAACTGGTGTGTAGAGAATCAATTATATGTTAAATACTGACTCGTAGCTTAGTGTTGCATGTATCCTGGTTAATCCTAAATCGTAATTCTACTATTAGGTTAAATCTTGACCGTGTTAGGGTTATCTAATTAGTAAGGGTTACTAGGACCCGTAGGACTAGTAATTTACACAAGATCAGGACAGGAATAATAATAGGATGAAAAGAGAACTTGAAGAAAGAATCGATGATCAATCAACCAAACTAAAGTGGATATTTATAGATGGAACTAATTTCTCAGTTGTCATCTCTACTAAATTGTTTATAGTTTCTTTTCTTATCTTCAATCACCAAAACCCCCTTTTCTACTAATTGGTAAATATACATTGCTTAGGAATACTTTATTCTCTGTGGGATCGACCTCTTACTTGCTTACTATACTAGTTTGTAGATACGTTTGAGTTATACTTTGATAGGAACAACGACAGTTTTCTCCTGTCATCTATCATAGGTGAATGTTGAGGGAGAGCGAGGCCAAGGAAGCTAGGCGACTGCGAGAGGAAACCGGCGGTGGGGAACAGGAACTCGGCCAGGTTAAGAGGAATCAGGTTCGATGATAGAGACGAATTCATCATCGCGAGTCAGGAGCAACAATGGCAACGGAGACGGGCTAGTGCGAGCGGACGTCGGTGATGGAGCGGTGGTGATGCGTCGTCGGCTTCAGATGGGGAGTGGCTCGATTGCAGACGACTGGAAAAGGTGGGTGGCGGAGGAAGGAAACTCGAGCAGGAGATGGGAACCAGAGAGAGGAGGCGGCTGAGCAGTGGAGAGGGAAAGAGGGTGAAGCGATTGTTTTTTTTTTAACTTCTGAAAATTGCAACTTAGGTTGGGGCCAGGTATAAAGGATACTCCATCCGTTCTAAAATATAAGTCATTTTGGCTTTATGACACGTTTTTAAGGAGCTAAAAACTATATAAAATATTAAATTTTTTAAAATAATATCATAATTATTAATAATAAGTTTAATATTATTTTAAAAAATAAATAAAAATTTAATATTTTATATATTTTTAGCTCCTTAAAAAATGTGCCAGAAAATCAAAACGACTTATATTTTAGAACGAAGAGAGTATTTCACATATTAACCTTAACAAGTAATCTTACATTAGCCAAACACGTACAGAGTTATTTAGTCAAAATAATTCTCATCATCTCCACCCTCTTAAATCAGTCCGGATCCTCTACAATATTCCCCCCACCCCTCGATGCAACACTTAATTATTTCGACAATAAATTTACATCGAAAAAAATTTAAAAAATATTTTTATGTTCTATACCCTTATATTAATATGTTTATATATTTATATTTTAAAAAATTGCATTTTTAAATTTTAGATAAATAAAATATCGATTATTCAAGAAAATATATTTTTTATTTTTCTAAAATTGTGATTTTTAAGATACAAATTTATAAACATATCAATATAAGGGTATAGAACGTAAAAATATTTTTTTAAATTTTTTTCGATGTAAATTTATAGTCGAAATAATTAAGTGTTGCACCGAAAGATGCGGTGAATGTTGTAAATATATATTCATCCTCTTTACTCCTAAAATAAGCGTCGCCCCTTAAAATCTTCTGAACTCTGAATGTTGGTGAAGCTTTGAGTCTTTGACCAGGTATGCCGTATGGCGTATAGGAAGCTTTGAGTGACGTAAGCATGAGGTGGGCTCATGTAAAAGCAAAATGTCCGGGGCGGCCAGTGCTGGTGAAAATCCTCTACCAAAACCCCATCCCAACAGTCCCACAAAATTATTTTATATCTAAATTAATATTAAAAAAAATTTTAAAAACATATTTAGTTTCTAAATACTTATCATAACATATTTCAAAAAGAAAATCTTAAAAAATCAAATTATATTTTTTTATAAAAATATGTAGTAAACTCACATCTTTTTAAAACTTAAAAAAATCTTTCTATCTCTTATAAATTATTACAATTTTCGTAAATTGATTTTTTAAAATTTTTTTTTCAAATATGTTATTATACAACACAATCAATATACAACACAATATTAACAATAAACCAAAATATTTGTATCAATCGATCAATCAATATACAACACAATATACATATAATATATATATATATATATATATATATATATATATATATATATATATAATAAAACTTATCTTTTTAAAATAAGCCAATATTATATATATATATATGTTGTATATTGAAATGAACTAAAAATACCCTTAATTTAGTTTATTGTTATTAAAGACCCAAAGATTTCAACCAAACTATTATAACCTTCAAATTTCATAAAGAAAATATAAATGAAATATTATTTTATTTATTAAGAAGCCGCATAACGGGCGGGTAAAGAAACACTAGTAAGTATGTAGAAGCTAAATATATTTCTTTAATATTAATTTAGATGTAAAATAATTTTGTGGGGCGGTGAGTTGGGACGGGGTTTTGGGGTGGAGAATTTGCACCGGGCCAGTGCAGCCACGTTAGGGACAAAACTTTCATGTCTAAACCCGAAATTTCTACGTTATACCCACAAACTATTTTAAAACTCCCCGCCACGTGGCACGCACATGCACTTATACAACTAATTTCCAAGTGTGCAACAACTAACAAAGTAACAAGCCAGAGGCCCAGAAGAACAAACGTACATAATAGACCTATACATACCAATTATAGTTTGTTTATAGCTTTAATAACAAGACAAAAAGCATCTAATCACCAATTAGTCAATTGGGATCGATAACATGATCGAATGCAAATGTTTGATTAGTTATTAATTAATTATAACTTATAATACACAATGACTAGCTAAACAGATTTTATATCACTTTGAAAGTTTTTGTTTAATACGGAGTACAATGTAATGTGTTTAAAATATTATAGATTTTTTATAAAAAAATTACCTTATAAATTAGAACAAACTGGTTAACTAACCACCCTAATTGATGTATAACTTCATAGGACCCCATTGCGGAAGAAGATCATCTCCTCATAAATCCCTCCTAATAACTTTCTAATAAGCTAATCTTAGCCATTAAAAAATAAATGATTAAGATTAGATCTCCTAAATTAATTAATTCCAAAATTAAAAGTGAAAACCCTCCTCAATTCCCCTCTACCGTCTCTTCCAAAATACTCTGTATGTGATTGAGCAATTAATCAATTGTAGAATGTTCTCTCTGCCGGCCGGTGAAGATCTCAATTACAGTGAAGTTCTAGCTAGTACGCATGGCTCTCAATTTGTTGTTTAGTTTATTGATGTTCACATAAAATTTCATAGAGTTTATTTATTCCAAGGAAGAAGGTTAATTGTTAATTAATTTAGGGATGCTTAATTATGCTTAGTATATGATCAATGCTTAGGTATGAACGATACTCAATTTGATCGATGCTTAGTTATAATCGATGCGTAGTTATGCTTAGTTATGATCGATGACAAGCTCTCTCTCCCTCTCCCATCGAAGACTTGAAGTTGCCTCTTTCAATGGCTGAGAATTACCACACCGAGAATGGAACTTGGCGACGACATTGAATCAATCGTTGAATTGTCTAACAAGCTCTCTCTTCTCGTTGGAATCAGCTTCTCCCTGAATCGGCTCAACTAAGGCATTGAGTCAATCGTTGTCTTGGAAGAAAACGCTATAGACTAGTAGAGGGAAGAGGGTTTCAATCGTTAGTTTGGAAGAGACGGTATGGAGGGATAAGGGTTTTGATTTTGGAATTAATTGGAGTAATTTAGAAGATCTAATCTTGACTCTTTTTTTTAATGACTAAGATTAGTTTATTAGGAAGTTATTATTAGGGATTTATGAGGAGAGAATCATTGCATATATAAAGGTGACTTTAGGCTTATTTGAAGCAACTTTACAAAATTTCCATAATTTTTTTAAAAAAATATAGCTTTTTGAGTTTTTTTTTATGATACAATTAAGTAACATAGTAATCTAATTGATCGAAAAAACCGTTCTACATTCGGATTGATCATTGCAAGTACTAGTGACACGGTCTACAATTTTGTGTTTGAACACGTGTTGGTAGATGTCCGATACTGATAGATTACATAGGTCTCATATTGTATAGTGGGCTCAAAGGCCCAATACCTTGTAACCTATATATATATATATATATATGATTGATCAATGAATGAAACCATCAAGGAGAATTTTACATCAATTCTATCATTCTACATGGTATCACAGTCTTTTCTTCCTCACGGAACCCTAATTTGATCCTCCCGCCCCACCCCTCCTCTTACCGTCGCCGGCGTCGTCCCCTCGCCGCCGAACTCTGTCTCTCTCCCCTCGCCTCACCGGCCCACCCCTCCCTGCCGCCGACCGGCCGGCCTACCTCATCGGCCCCTCTCTCTCGCCTTTCTCTCTCTCTTCTCTTGGCACCATGGCCGCCTACTCACCCCCTGCCCTCTTCGCTCCCGAGTTCTCTCCACCAACAGGCTTCGTGCACAGCATAAGCGGTGGCCGCGGCATATGCAGCGGTCGCGGCCGCAGCACCTGCAGCAGCCGCAGCTCTCGGCCACGCCCGCAACCTATGTGGACTGGTGGCCCTCGATGGTCCCCGTTGCCTGGCTTCAACCCTCATTGGATGCAATCCGGTCTTCCTGCTCCTCGACATGCCGGTCCTTAGGCCTATCTGACATCGTCTGATCGAGTCTATGTTCCGCGTGATGGGCATCACGTCTTCTCCTCTATGCAGCCGACATCTCCCGACTCTTCTTGGTACATGGACATTGGTGCCACCTCCCACATGACGAACTCATCAAGTAACCTCTCATCTATTTCCTTTAAAGGCCCTGCACACTCTATTATCGTCAGCAATGGTGGTCGTCTTGCCACTTCGGCGATTGGCCACGCCAAATTACAAACCCCAACCCACCCATTACACCTTAACAATGTCCTCATTGCCCCAAAGATTATCAAAAACCTTATATCCATCCGTCGGTTCACTACTGACAATAACGTTTCTCTTGCGTTTGATCTCTTTGGTTTCTCTGTGAACGATCTTACTACGGGGGTTACTCGCATGAGATGTAACAGCACCGGGGAGCTCTACCCTGTCACACCACCTCCTACGTCCAATCGGTCATCCCCGGTTGCCCTCTCGGCATCGTCGTCCAACCTGTGGCATGCACGCTTGAGCCATCCCAATGCTGCCGTTCTAGATGTCCTCCGTTCTCAGAGTCTTGTCACCTGTAATAAAGACCTACGCTCTAATCTATGCTCTTTCTGTCAGTTAGGAAAACATACAAAAGACTGCCGTTCCAACGGTCTTTGAACTTCACCCTTGCTCCTTTTGATATCATTCATAGTGACATTTAGACCTCTCCTGTGCCTAGCAAGGAGGGCCACAAGTACTACCTATTGTTTCTTGATGATTACACTCATTTCTTATGGGTCTTCCCGTTGCATTTCAAGTCCCAAGTGTTTCCTATCTTTGTCAAGTTCCATGCCTACATCAAAACACACTTTCAAACATCCATCAAATGCTTCCAATGTGACAATGGTCGTGAATTTGACAACAAAGACTTTCACTTTTTCTTCGCCACAAATGGGATCTCCTATCGGTTGTCTTGCCCCTATACTTCCCAGCAGAATGACAAGGTCGAACGAATCATTAGAACCATAACCAACATGATGCGCTCTCTCCTCTTTCACGCATCTATACCCCTTACCTATTGGCCTCACGCCTTATCAATCACATGTTATCTCCTCAACATTCTCCCATCTACTACCCTACACTATCACTCGCTAACTCAGGCCCTCTATTGCACCTTGCCTAGGTATGATCACTTTCGTACCTTCGGGTGCTTGTGCTTCCCAAACCAGTCCTCCACCGCCCCACACAAGCTTCATACGCGCTCCACTCCATGTGTCTTCCTAGGCTATCCGTCTGATCATCGCGGTTACCCCCCCCCCTTCACACCAGATGCCGCGGCCGCAGCATCATGCTGTGCCCGCGGCATATCAACCCGTCGCGGTCATCTTGCCGCGACCGCCGCCCTTTGCCGCGCCCGCTGCAATGCCTCCTCCCACCCCAACCACATCACAACTCCCTCCTATCTCAAACCTGACCTCTCTTTCCCCCATCCCAACCTCCCACAAAACAGCCCTCATCGACCCGAATGGGCAGGCGACTATGCTCGACGAATACAGGGCCCTAACAAGGAATGGTACATGGGTTCTAGTTCCTCGCCCTCCTGAGGCGAACGTCATTCGCTGCATGTGGCTCTTCCGCCACAAGTTCCGCTCTGATGGGTCGTTGGAGGCTACAAAGCTCGTCGCTTGACCTCGTCGCTTACATTGATGCGGATTGGGGTGGTTGTCCTGACACACGTCGCTCCACGTCTGGCTACTGTGTCTTCCTCAACGACACCCTTGTGTCGTGGTTCGCGAAGCGACAGTCTGTGGTGTCTCGCTCTAGCGCCGAGGCAGAGTACAGAGGTGTCGCCAACGTTGTCGCCGAGTGCTCTTGGCTGCGCAATCTCCTTCTTGAGCTCCGCTGCCCGCTTCAGAAGGTCACCCTGGTCTACACCGACAACGTCTTCGCCGTCTATCTGGCCAGCAACCCAGTCCAACATCAGCGAACGAATCACATTGAGCTCGATCTACACTTCGTTCGGGACAAGGTTGCTCTTGGACATGTTCGTGTTCTTCATGTCCCGTCCTCCTATCAGCACGATGATATCTTCACCAAGGGTTTACCTCGGCAGTTGTTCCTCGATTTTCGGTCCAGTCTCACAGTACGGGACCCTTCACTTTCGACTGCGGGGGTTTGATAGATTACATAGGTCTCATATTGTATAATGGGCCCAAAGGCCCAATACCTTGTAACCTATATATATATGATTGATCAATGAATGAAACCCTCAAGGAGGACTTTACATCAATTCTATCATTCTACAGATACGAAGGCTAAAGTGCTTCAGTGGGGAGCATGTTGCTAGTCGAGAACATAACGGTGTCCAACAGGCAATGGTCTGAAGTTACGTGCTCTCCTAATGAGCCTAAAGCATGATGAAACCATTAGTATCAGTCGTGATAAACATCTCGATTCCTTGAGATAGGAATGTCGCCAACGGTGGAGCCATTGGGAGCCTAGGGGGTCACGTGTGACAGGAGAAAACTGTCGTTGTTCCTATCAAAGTATAACTCAAACCTACAAACTAGTATAGTAAGCAAGTAAGAGGTCGATCCCACAGAGAATCAAGTATTCCTAAGCAATGTATATTTACCAATTAGTAGGAAAGAGGGGTTTTGGTGATTGAAGATGAGAAAAGAAAATATAAACAAGTTAGTAGAGATAACAATTGAGAAAATAATTTCATCTACAAATATCCCCTTTAATTTGACTAGTTGATCCTCGACTCTTCTTCAAGTTCTCTTTTCATCCTATTATTGTTCCTGTCCTGATCTTGTGTAAATTACTAGTCCTACGAGTCCTAGTAACCCTTACTAATTAGATAACCCTAACACAGTCAAGATTTAACCTAATAGTAGCATTAAGATTAAGGATTAACCAGGATACATGCAACACCAAGCTACGAGTCAGCATTTAACATGTAATTGATTCTCTACACACCAGTTTAGTCCTACGAGTCCTAAAAAGGCATGATTGCTACTATGGATTAAGGTTCGCTACGAGGAATCTACAAAATCCTAGCAATAATCTCGACTAGTTGTACGGACTAGAAGAAATCAACAATATTCGCAAAACAATCAATACGAATCAATAGGAATAGAACAAGAATAGAAATCTCACAACTTTATCAAACCAAAGCTTCAATCCATAGACGAAACGGAAGAGTTTAGCACTCCATGGCCATGGAGGCTCTCATCTAGGGTTCTCTCAATTGATAATCTCTAATGCATAAACTAATGGAATTAGATGATGAGTTAGATGTCTAAGAAAATAACCCTAATAGTCCTTAAATAGCCTCAAAAGAGTCGGCCAAATAATAATTCTCAAAACCTAATTAAAGAGATAAAACGTCCATTCGGCAGATTCGGCGTTTCTGCAGAGGCCGCGGGGCAGCCAACCCAGGCCGCGGGGCGGCCGGCGATCAGCGAAATCCTTCGTCAGAGCTTCGGGCCGCGGGGCGGCTTTACTGTTCACAGCGATTTCTCTGTTTCGAATCTGGTCTCGATGTCAACACGAAAGTTGTAGATCTCGAAGAGAGCTTTCCAACGCATGGTTATAATAGTCAATCGGACCACCGAGGCCTCCAGAAAGTGCGAAACAAGTTCAGCATGTCTGGCGACAACTTCTGCTGACTTGTTCTTCACTTAGGCTCTCTAACTTCGATTCCGCTCCCGGGCTCTTCACTTTTCCTCCTCATTTTCACTCTTCCTTCATCCATGAGCTTCCTCATTCCTCGTCAGATCCACATATACCTGAAATAATCAATAAAAATGTGTAGATTCCGACTCCACCAACAAAACAAGTATAAATGCAAATCTAGCTTAAACCATGCATTATATACATCTAAATCATGATAAATGCATCCTAATATGCCTACCTAAATGCATGCTATCAAATTCCCCCACACTTAAGCCTTTGCTTGTCCTCAAGCAATTAAAACCAAAATCAAATCAACACCCCACAGACAAGCAATCCATGTAATAACTGTGGCAAAATACTTAAAAGCTCAAAATAGGGAAACGAAGATGGACACATAATGTCATAACATGTATAGGTGCAATCCAAGGAATAAAGCAAGCATATTCATTCAATCTCACCAGGAAAATGTGTTTTCACTCTCGCTCATGTGTTTAGGGTTAAACATTCACGCTCAAACTCAACCCTTGAAAACTTAGCTACAACAAAATTGCGTCAGTGGTCTAAATCTCCACCGCTAGTGATTTCACATGCAACCAAAATCATGAGGTCTTTGTATGGGTTGTAATGGGGTCATGGTAGGAACATAGGGTATGGAAAATATTTAGGCTATGTGGTGCTAAAAATCCGGGAAAAAGGGTTAGTAAACAACCAGAAAAACACCAACACCAAAACACTTCATATACCATTCCAATAACATGCGCTCCTTCACAATACAATGCAAGCATACTTCTTAAATAACCACGCAAACTCATTCATTTTTTTTTTCTTTTGATAATGATTTTTTTCTTTTCTTTCTTTTTATTTTCTTGACTTTTACCCCTAAGTGAATTTTATCCTCCTTAGGTCCCAAGTAATAAGCACATAAAAACCATCTCTATGAAGTACAAATGAATCACCCAACACAATTTCTCAACTCAAAGCAACTCCATCAACACATCATGATATTCACCAACTCTTCTCCTAATTCCCGGATGGGTTAGGCTAATCATTGGCTAGGAAGATTTTGTGGAGCTAACAAACTAGGCTTATAAGGCTCAAATTGGCTTCAAGCAAAGGATAATGTGTACGGGTGGGTAGAGTATAATATGGCTAAAAGAAAATCATGCCTCAATCACTTTAAGGTTACATGCAAAAATCATGTAAATGCAGCCTCAATAAAGATATCTAAACGCAATTTAAAGAGGAAGTAATCAGAAGAGTATTCACAAAAAAAAAAAACTAGAGGACATATATGTGTAGTCCTAATAAGGCCAAAATAACTCACAGGGTCAAATTGTTAGAACTTCAATACCACTTAAATTCCAAAGACTATACATGCTCAATTTTCTCATCAATCATGTTCCCAAAAAGTCTATAAAACAATTCAAAGTTTCAAATACTTCAAGCAAGTCATGGGGCACATGATAAGATAAATATAGAGGACAAGTAGCCTAGATGGGAAAATAAGACCTAAAGTGTATGAAAAGCATGATATTTTTGAATTTTTTTTTAACAAATGCAATATATGAGTAAAAATAAATATGAAAACATAAATAAATATGATATGCAAAATCTATCTATATGCAATGCAATCCCTCCCCCACACTTAAATCTTTCATTGTCCTCAATGAATATAAATTAAAAACAACAAAAGATCAAAATCTGAAGGAAAGAGAGAAAACTGACATGCTAATTGCAGTGTTGTTAGGTCTAGGAGGGGAGGTGAGGAGAGGAAACTATCAGTCCCGTCAGAGGCCGCGGGGCGGCCATGCTAGGCCGCGGGGCGGCCGGAGACAAGACCTGGCCGCGGGGCGGCCCGTACAAGCCGCGGGGCGGCCTTTTCCCTTTTCAGCTTTCAACCTGCAGTGTTAGTGCCCCACGAAAAATGCCCAAACCAAACTAATTCAATGAAGTTTAAGAAAAAGAAATCTAAAACTACTTACCTTGGGTTGCCTCCCAAGCAGCGCCTTTGTTTTATGTCATCGGCATGACTTATTCTCAATCTTAATTCCTTACCTATCAGACATCGTCAAGGCCCTCAACAACCTATCATAATCCTGTGCACACATCTTAAACAGGACATCATACCCCAATAATAAATTGAAACTATATAATATAACACTTAAATACCTTTTCAATTTATCAAAGAGTTGAGCATGACTCTCTGATGGAGGAATATAATACCACCAGTTCAGTTCCACTAGTGGTTTCTCAAAATAGCAATAAAAAGGATCAACATAATCACTATTACCTTCCAAATTGCAAAAGTTTATCTTTATTACCTCTTGAGCCTCAGCAGGTGACTCTAGACATGGTTCATCAACGGGGGGGCTGAGAATGAATGCATCAGATGGAGTAGGAGACACAACACATGAAACCTCATGCGTCGACTCATGAGATTCCATGTCAGGAAGCACTAGACCCTCTTCTCCATCGTCAAAGAAACTATCGTTGTCTACGAACAATTCCTCCTCCTTATGAAACCAACTAGGACGGAATGAATTAAGAACAATGACTTCGACAGGATCTTCCATTCTTGCATCCTTCAATGTCTCAGGGGATGGCAGGATGGATTGGCTTTCTTTATCAACTTGCGGAGTAGCCATCTTCTCTGCTATTATCTCACTTGATGCTTGCGTAAGTTGGCTAATTTGTTCCCCCAAGTTTTTGATCCTCTCAGCATTCTCCTGCACCGCTTGAGTAAGGGCTTGGATTTCATCATCCCGATATATGACAGAGTCCTCCATTGGTGGAGATATCGAAGTGAAAGATTCTTCCTGTGCAACATGGTAACCCATGTAACAAAAAAAATCCCACATCCCCGACAAACCTAACCGTGCTAGGCCTCCATTACTCATGTGCTCAGCAAGCGTCCGTGTCTCAGCAGTCATCCCGTCAATTATACAAACAATCATATCTCGGATGCTGTCTTGAGAACCCCGTGAATCACGAATGTCAACATATCTCTGCAATCTGGTAAGATATTGGTGAAAGTTCTCACCTTCAAACTGCAATAACCTCAACATCTAAAAAGTTAGTAGCAAGGGTGTTATGAACCGTAAGATAGGTTCACAACAAATTAGATATATACAAAAATTGATAAACACACAAAACAAAGAAATAAACTTTGAATCCCCGGCAACGACGCCAAAATTTGACAGGAGAAAACTGTCGTTGTTCCTATCAAAGTATAACTCAAACCTACAAACTAGTATAGTAAGCAAGTAAGAGGTCGATCCCACAGAGAATCAAGTATTCCTAAGCAATGTATATTTACCAATTAGTAGGAAAGAGGGGTTTTGGTGATTGAAGATGAGAAAAGAAAATATAAACAAGTTAGTAGAGATAACAATTGAGAAAATAATTTCATCTACAAATATCCCCTTTAATTTGACTAGTTGATCCTCGACTCTTCTTCAAGTTCTCTTTTCATCCTATTATTGTTCCTGTCCTGATCTTGTGTAAATTACTAGTCCTACGAGTCCTAGTAACCCTTACTAATTAGATAACCCTAACACAGTCAAGATTTAACCTAATAGTAGCATTAAGATTAAGGATTAACCAGGATACATGCAACACCAAGCTACGAGTCAGCATTTAACATGTAATTGATTCTCTACACACCAGTTTAGTCCTACGAGTCCTAAAAAGGCATGATTGCTACTATGGATTAAGGTTCGCTACGAGGAATCTACAAAATCCTAGCAATAATCTCGACTAGTTGTACGGACTAGAAGAAATCAACAATATTCGCAAAACAATCAATACGAATCAATAGGAATAGAACAAGAATAGAAATCTCACAACTTTATCAAACCAAAGCTTCAATCCATAGACGAAACGGAAGAGTTTAGCACTCCATGGCCATGGAGGCTCTCATCTAGGGTTCTCTCAATTGATAATCTCTAAGTGCATAAACTAATGGAATTAGATGATGAGTTAGATGTCTAAGAAAATAACCCTAATAGTCCTTAAATAGCCTCAAAAGAGTCGGCCAAATAATAATTCTCAAAACCTAATTAAAGAGATAAAACGTCCATTCGGCAGATTCGGCGTTTCTGCAGAGGCCGCGGGGCAGCCAACCCAGGCCGCGGGGCGGCCGGCGATCAGCGAAATCCTTCGTCAGAGCTTCGGGCCGCGGGGCGGCTTTACTGTTCACAGCGATTTCTCTGTTTCGAATCTGGTCTCGATGTCAACACGAAAGTTGTAGATCTCGAAGAGAGCTTTCCAACGCATGGTTATAATAGTCAATCGGACCACCGAGGCCTCCAGAAAGTGCGAAACAAGTTCAGCATGTCTGGCGACAACTTCTGCTGACTTGTTCTTCACTTAGGCTCTCTAACTTCGATTCCGCTCCCGGGCTCTTCACTTTTCCTCCTCATTTTCACTCTTCCTTCATCCATGAGCTTCCTCATTCCTCGTCAGATCCACATATACCTGAAATAATCAATAAAAATGTGTAGATTCCGACTCCACCAACAAAACAAGTATAAATGCAAATCTAGCTTAAACCATGCATTATATACATCTAAATCATGATAAATGCATCCTAATATGCCTACCTAAATGCATGCTATCAACGTGCATCCCTTCTCATTTGATGAACTACCTAGGTGTATTCACCTAATCCAACATTTGAGTACAAAATTATGAATGTTTAAAAGTAAAGGTATATTAATCACTTTAATTTTATTTCAATAGACTATAATACTTTTATATTTTTCTTAAATTAACATCCACATAATATAATTCATCCCCAGAGCTTCAAAATGAGAGGATATACAAGTAATTTCTACAATTAGATAATAGGTTACACAACTTTAAAAAATTTATGCTTGGTTATTAATTATAGTTAAGAGTGCAACAAGTTACATATTGACTATATAGGGTTGTTATTCGAGCCGAACAAGTCTAATATTGTTTGATTATAGTTAGCTCGTTTAGAAACGAGTCGAGGTCAAGCCTAAATTTGGACTTGAGCTTATACTGGGCTTGTTTGATAAATGAAGGACCTCGAGCTGAGTTATTTTCAATTATGTGCATGTGGTCGGGCACATTTCACAATACTCGCTCAAGCATAACTCGACCCGAGCCAATCTTTGAATCAAGCTTGAAAATGTACTCATGCATGCTTAACTCATTTCGTAAATGAAGCTCAAGTCAAGCTTTTATTGAGCAGAACCCGAGTCAAGCTTGAGTTTACTCGGCTTGTATAACAACCTTAATATTGACTTAATATTTACTATATTGTGTTTCCTATCTTATTAGTTAATTTATTTTTTCCGGATATTTCATTTATTTATTTTTTAAAAAATGAAGAAAATTATAGTGTTTTATCATAAACCGATGACATTTTATATTACAATAACATCATTTGTTGTCGTTTTATATAAAATTCTTTATGTTTATATAATCCAAAACGATATCTTATATGATTAATTGCGCCGCCTTTTTAAAATTTTCTAGCTCCGTCACTTGATGTCGCAAACGTTTTGCGTGCACCCGCCCGATAAAGTAATAGTAGCTAAACGCGGTGGAGTCAACTCGGGTCATGCAAGCTAGCTAAGACCGTGTGGTGAAGAATCTAGAAGGTTCCATAAGGAAGACAAAAAAATGGCAAAGAGAAAGCATCGAAAACAAAGAAAGAGAGGAGAAGCTTCGAAACGCAAGTAGAAAAAGTATAGGCATGGAGGGAGAGAGAGAGATGGATGGATGGTATGCTTCCTAACTGCTTCCACTAGAACAATTCAACGATCTTCCTTATTTTCCGCCCCCAACTTTGGTCACCTCTTCTTCCTTTCTTTAAAGCAAACCTATACATACAATATAGGTATTGTGTATATTGTAGAAAAAGTAGATGCATCACACGACTCGCAGTCATTGGCTCACCAGATTTGTTAGTGCAATGTGTGAGGAATGATTAGAGGTGTCAATCGGGTTAGTTGGATGGATCATTATCACGTTATTAGTAGGCAAAAAAGCTTGAATCAAGCAAAATGTAGCTAGGGTTTTCAAACATTTTCTAATCGGATCACTATTTTTGTTGTGCTATGTTATTTTGCATTTAAGTACATTTTTAGTTTGGGTTTAAGTTGTTTGGTAATTTGGATTATACGAAGCATTAGTTATTAGATCAACTTAAACAGGTAAGATTAATCGAGTTGGTTTTGGGGTTATTAGTTTGGGTTAGGGTCAAGTAATTAAATAGGGTAAATTACAGAAAACCATCTTTAAAATACCTTACTTTTCACTTAACCACCCGTTAAAATTAAATTTACAAAAAACCACCCATTAATGTAAACAGTTAACAAAAGACCACCCCAAGTAAAGGATCATGTCAACATCTTTGAAATTGACCAAATAGCCCCTAAATATGAATCTAATTTATCCCCATTGCCATTGAAACCTAACCAATACAATACAATTAAAAAAATTCTTGATTTCAATCTTGCAAATAATTTGTAAAAATCAATCAAATAAGATAACTGCATTTCTTAAAATCGAAACCCAAAGACCATTACGACATTATTCTAGATCTAGTATGAAACCCTAATATTAAGAACAACTAGAACCCCAACGTCATAAACCTAGAATTTGGAAATAGATTAACACTAACGATGTAATTTTGCACTTGGTCTTTAAAGTACCCTTTGTTTGTTATATAACCCCCAATTTCCTTTACCGATTTTGAAAAGCAAAAACAAATGGGTGTCAATGATAGAGGTTGAAGCTCCTTGAACCACTTCACAAACTTACCGAGGGCAAGGGTAAGGTCTTCAACTTTTGTTAAAGAAAATAGAAAAGTGAAATAAAAATATTTTTTGGTAAACAATATCTAACGGAATCTATAACAGAATATTCCAAATGGGTGGTTTTTTGTTAACAGTGTTAATTGACGGGTGGTTTTCTGTAAATTCAATTTTAACGGGTGGTTAAGTGAAAAGTAAGGTATTTTAAGGGTGGTTTTCTGTAATTTACCCAATTAAATAAGTACCGATTCGGATTTTTGAGATCAGGCTTTAATTAGTCGATTTATTTGTAGTATCTTTAATGAGAAAAATATAGATCTAAATCTCAACCATTAAATGTTTTTTGTCAGAATGAGAGTTGGAGCTCTCCGCGCTTCTAATGCACTTTATTGATAACTAAAAAAGGAAATTTAATTCTACCAAAAGAAAAAGAAATTTAAATCGAATGGTTTAGATTATCTTTTAACTCTTTTTCTTTTTTTTGAGCAAATTTAACTTTTTCCCCTTGGCTAAGATTGTACATTCCTATTTATCCTCAGACCTCGGATCTATCTATATACATATACTAAAATTGATGCATAGCGTCTTATATGGCACGTTGTGGTGGATCATAGGAAAAAAATCTTATGTGACGCGTTGTAGTTGATCCTAGGGGGGGGAATTAATAAAATAATATGTAGTCATAGTTTATAGAAACTTATATAAGCCACAATCTATCTATATATATTTTATTTAATTAACAAAAATATAAATAAAAAGCATTTCATAGCTAGTCATACACTCATACTTACCAAAAATATTAATAGATAAATATGTAATATTTGATATGTGCTATTTTATTATATCTAGATTATTTTTTGGTGGAGAGAATTATTTATATCAAAATTAATCATTTAATCATTGTTATTTTATTTATATCTATATTGTTTTTTGAGGCCAAAATAAATTATTAAAATATTATGTAGCCATAATATATAGCCACAGACTCACAAGTCACAATCCATCCATGCATAGATATTTTAATAAATTAACGTAATAAATATGTACTACATATTTAATAAAAAAATAATGTTAAAATATTTTTAAACATCAACTATCTATTATATTATATGAGATTTAATTAATGATAGATTATAAAAAATATTTATATATAATATGTCAAACTAATTTTATTTATATTTATATAATTTTTTGGTGGGAAAATTATTTATATTCAAATTGTTATTCAATCTATCTAGATTATTTTTAATATTGTATTAATATATTCTCCGTCTAGTTGAAAACTATTTACTTTGGCATAATTCAAATAACACAAATGTATATTGCCTTCAATATAGGTTGTAAACAAGGTCATGGTTGAAAGAGAGTTTTAATTAAGCAAATGACCACCTAATCCCTCCTTTTTTTTCCCAAAGCCTACAACTTCATTTCACCTAACTCTTTTGCCTTATATGGTTGCTAATTACCCCTTTAACGTAACCATATACATTGGTTTCAATCAACCTTAAAAAGTATTCTTATGTACAAATTTTATACTGTATTAGATAACCTAATTCCACCCATCTATGTCCTTGTTTCTTCATCTTTTTTCCTCTAGAGCTTTCGCAACACTTCCTAATGATACACGTCGAATTTTCTTTGATTAGTTGTCCTAGATCATAAATATATGAGAAAATTATTAGATATGATGTTTTTCGAATGAACTCACCGTTTTGTTAGTGTTCTTAAGTGGATGCTACTTTATTGCTCGATCAACAATCTAAGATGCTCAAGAAATTACGTTTTTATTATTCATTTTGATAGAATGAGTCCGAAAATTCGAACCCATAACCTTTGAGCCATGGCCCTAGCTTGGGTTCTTTGTGATTTGACCGGTGCCACTAAACTTGAATTTGAACTTGTTTGGAGTTGGTTCTTGATTGAATACTTCATATTCAAATACCTGTTTTTTGTCCAAATCCTCTGTTATCGGAATTTGTCGCTTCCTTACAAGCCTCCATTTAAAGAAAAAAAAATTATTTAAATTATTTTTGTTGATTAAAATAAAAAGGAAATAAAGAGGGTTTGTGAGAGGGGACAGAGGAGGGGAATAAGATTGAGGACAAGGGATTTGATTCCTTTGATTTGGTGGCCTTACCGTATCTTAAGGGATGAAATAAACGAGTTTAATTACGGAAATTGGAAGGAAAAAAAGGGTAAAATATGAGAGATAATAGTTTCAGTATCTCAAATATGTAAAAAAATATAAAATGAATTCATCTTCAAGTTGTCATTTCGCACAAACGACTCCGAAAGGGGCTACATGCCCAAGTGAGACTCCAAACTAGTCGATGTTAAAGTACTTCGAATAGCCCATCAAACTTACATGTTCTTTTATTAATCTAATCCAAAAAATATATGATACGATTTTTAAGAAAAAATTAAACCAAATAATCCGACATGTAGAAACCACCACACCACGTAAGAATGAGTCAATCTACCATAAGTCCATTTTAACACACATGGTGTTTCTTCTAAGTTCTAACCTAATAGTCCAAGTGAGAGGCTACCACAATCGTGACGCGACTGAATTTCCGACAATAACTCTTAACAAATCGAACGAAATTACGAATCGAATGGATGCAATGTAGCTGATGTTGTTCAATTTCTGCAACAGTTGGTTCAAATTCTGGCATTAAGAACCTAAAATGGTTGAATCAATTACTTATAGAGGAGTTCTTGAATGCAAAATCAGGGTCATATGCATAAAAATTGTTAATGAACCAAAATGTCACATACATAGCATGAGTGTTCTGCAACATAGAGACGGCGAAAAATGACAAACATACTCGTCGAATCACAGCATATTACATGAATTTTCATGTTTGTGGCAAAGGTTTTTACACCGAAAAAGCAAGAACAAAAAACAGAGAAATAGCTTATTCATTAGGAAACCTAGCTCCCTCCGAATGTTGCAAACTAGGTAAGTAAAATCGACATGAGAAGTATCCTACAATATCCGGGACAACCAACTGTACTCTGATAAACTAAAAGAGCACACAAAGATCAAGAATCATGACCCCTCGTATCCCCTCCCGTGCTCTTGCTACAAGACGCTTTCGTAGCACAAAATTGAAGTATGTAACGAAAACAGGAGGGGGACTATCCTGTTATGTATCAACCAGACGCACGAGGGAGTGCATGATACGTACACTTGTTGACTATATCCCGCAATCTCATTTTACATCTCACTCAGAACAAGAAATTATCAATTAAACCTGGGAAAAGACGAAGACCCAACAGCAACAACTGAAACCCAATCCATAAAACGAAAGAAGAAACGCAATACCTCACATCCGTCTAGCCTCTATTTTAATGCTTCAAAAACAGGCACTTCCACAGTCAGTTCAACTTTAGTTGGAGTTCTGCAACTGGATCAAAGTGATGGATCACTCGATCTTCACCTCTCCACCGACAGTATTCTTAACCTAAACCAATGTCCAGATATCTCGATTCTCTCTATGTAGCAAGTCCTGCAGCAAAGACGAAGAACGGTCAATTTGGATTATGTATGCGGTATTTTATACCATTTCAGTTTATACTAGTTTCTAAGCCATGTTTCCTTTTTCCATGAATTGTGAATGCTTCTACATGTGTTCGTAGATCGAAAGGAAAGTATAATGGATAGATTGACAGCAACTTTTTCAGGACTTTAAGCAATAACATATCGAAAATTGTCACTACCAATTCATAAGCCATGAGTGCAACAGGGTAAGATAATTGAGTTCAAGTATCTGAACTTTTCACCGTGAGTCGGATTTCAACAACAATATACTAGTTTGTCAAGGATTTCTGTAAGCAAAAAAAGATTAAATAGTGAAGTTCTACGAATTCCACAGCTCAAGAGAAAACATTTGAACCATTCGAATATGTTGCATGGAATATCAAGTATTTGAACTTTCTAAGTTCTTGATGACTCCCTTTGTTTTAGTAGTGAAAAACTACTTTCCTCTAACCAACTAGAGTTCTTACCTTACCCCAACTAAGGCCTATAAATAGATCTCCTGGACTTTTCTCCTCTAAAACAAGAAGGAAACAACGTGTACCCGTAAGTTCAAATCTAAGGGCATGCATCACCTTGGCTGAAATGATAAAGCTAAAATAATCAGTTGTTTTCTGGGCTTGGAAATGTGTGGATTTTCACGAACGGGAATCCTATGATTACTTTGATATCATTTTTTTACATAATTTTTTTCCCTTTCAATCGTTACTTGCACAAGATGATCAAAGTTTGCCTTATTAGGAAGAAATATGAGTATGCAGATAAACCATAAGGTAAAAAGACAATTCTTGCCCGCTTAAGCTATTACAAGGACTCTTCTAAATTGTTTCAAACTCCTTGACAATCAGTGACACCAAGGCTTCATGTAAAACATAGGATTTTGTGGAATAAATTCAACATTGAGTTATCATCCACTTTCCTCTGAATCATCATACTTTTTTTGAAAAGTTGGGACATCAGAAATCAATTAATGTATAAGGCAAACAAATTCAGATTCCCTGTCAAACAACTTTGCATTGAAATTTTAAACTGATAAATTTATAACAACCATGAACCCCACAGCCTCAAGGAAGGTGTCACATTAGGAGTGTTAATATTTAGGTTTGGTGAAACAAGATTATAGAATTATATATTTATTGGCACTTACACCATGGATGACAGTGTAATCTTCCAAACATTTGCTTCTCCTCGACAGTAAATAAGTAACTGTGAAATGGGAAAGATATCAAATTGGAGGGTTTGGGAGAAAGAAGTGTGTATGTTACCTCTATTTGATTGTCGTTTATTAATCGTATATCCGCCGATATAACCAGCAGACCCTTTAGCAGAACCATCTGAAGCTGCATTTCCAAGCCCATAACTGAAGGAACTAGAAGCATCTCTCTCAGGGGTTGCTGATCTCCAGGTAGAGTCCCCATAGATTGAAGAACCGCCATACAAGTCTGAAAATGCCTCATCATAACCCCCATTTGGAGAAGCATATGCCGATGATGTTGGGATTGCACTGTTTGCGTTGTTTCTACCATAAGATCCCCCACCTAAACCGTAGCCTCCATCAACAGCACTATAACCAAGATTCAAAACATTATTATCAGGAATTCCTCTACCTTGGCCAGCTGAGGTTCCCCAGTTAACATTGCTGTTGCCGGAGATCCCCCCTCCAAGACTTCCCCCAGATGCCGCAAAATTATTGGAGTTGGAAGAATTTGATCCATAATTAAGACCACCATTTCCCCATAAATTTCTTGTCGGTGAGCTGAAAAAAGAACTGCTTCCACCATTGCCACTGTCATAGCCAATCGGATTGCTGAACCTATTTGAATTACCCGCTAAATAGGGGTTGATGCCTCTTCCATAACTAGGGTTGCTGCTAAAATTTGCATTCCCTGCATAACTAGCATTAAATCCAGGTTCGAAGTTCATACCCATTGCATAAGTAGAACCAAATGGAGGAAACCCACTTCTACCACTAGAAATTGAACCGAATCTTCCATCCATTCTACCCCGATAAGCCCCAAGACCGTTTGGACTGTAACCTGGTGTGTAACCATTAAGGAAGCTATTAACCCTACTCAGACTGTAGTTATAGCCACCAAGTGGGCTTTGACTTGGTCCAGGTGATAGCTCTTTAGGGACTGCACGCTTGACTTCTACCATCTTACCATTGAGTTCGTGAAACGTTTTGAGGAGAGCCCTATCTACTGCTTCTTCAGAATCATAAGTTATGAAACCAAACCCTCTTGGCCTTTGAGTGTTGTGATCATACATTACAACAACATCTGTGATCGTTCCAAATTGCTCAAAGTAAGTCTTGAAGTCATTCTCTGTAACTGTGGAGGCTAAACCCCCAACAAATATCTTTCTAGTCCGAGCTGGACCTGGTGAACCCTGAGCACTGCCACTGTTTCTACTCAAGATGCTCTGATCGTCTCTAGGAACTGCTTTCTTTGCCTCAACCTGAAATGAAGGCATCAGAATGTAAGAAATCAAAGATACCATTAAGAACATGTAAATGCAGATAAGAAAACATGCTACCGACAGAAAGTAGGAAACTATGTTTAATGCATGTAACTGACTGGAAACATTTGGGTCAACAGAGATCAAATAAGGTATCTTTATACATAAATGGAAACAATGTAAACATCCAATTCAAGGATCAGAAGAATGCAAGTAAATCACCATCCTTCCATCAATGTTGTGCTTCTCCTTAACGACCCTATCTGCAGCATTTGGGTCCGCAAAGACGACAAAGCCAAAACCCCGAGCACGGCCAGTTGTCCGATCCTTCATAATGACAGCCTCAACAACCTCCCCATAAGAGCTAAAGTATTCCCTAAGGCGTTCCTCATTCGTCTCCCATGAAATTCCACCGATGAAGAGCTTGCCAAGGTCTGACTGCATATTTCTACACATTCCAAAAGATCATATCAAACCACAGATGCAAAAAGAACACGAATTCCCACAAAATAAAGGGCTGAGTACCACAAATTGAGCATCTAAAGTAATTACTTTGCTTGAAATTGCCAAAAGAAAGCAAGGAAACTACACTTTGCCAAGTAATGTTAGCTTTAGGAGAAAGATCGAATTCGACACATTCTACAATGGATCCCAAATTCCCAATCCATCTATATGAAAAATTATAATCGAACATAAGCACAAACAAGTGAAAATAAGAATATCCACATCACTACATCTTCAGCTAAGCACTCTCAATTGACGAATGCATCAGGAAGATAAAATGTGAAATTGTGAACACAAACAAACAAAAATCACCAGTAAGAAAAAGGAAGCACCTTATCTGTAGAATCAAACAATCAGCGCCCACAGAAATCCAGCTACAGATAAGAAAAATGCGAATATTATCCAATTCAAACGAACAGCAAGGGATCCTTCACCGATCACGGAATTCAGAAATGCGGAGCCCCAAACACACCACCCTGAAAATCCCGATCATCAAAATTTCTGAATCATGATTCCACTAATCGGAATCGGATCAAGGGGAATTCAATTAAAAGAAAAGGCGAAGATCGGGGAAACATAAACCCAGATTTCATAGCTGGAATCACTCACCGATTCAAGGAGACCCAGATTCGCAATCGGTAGGAAGATTCGGTGGTGGAAAAGGAGATGAATTTAAGATCTGAGAGGAGGAATTGAAGGCATGTTCAGCAATCCTCCTCAACACAGACCACTACCAGCCCAAGGAGAGAGAAAGACATGTAAAATCTTGCCGTGTATATATATGCATTTTCTCGGCGATTTCAATCCAAGTCAATATAAAAATCTGATTCGAAAATTCATTGCAAAGAAATTGCAAATTCAGAATTTTTGTTTTAGGGGAAAAATAAATTAAAAATTACAATCAAAGCTTTACTGAGAAGATTTAAGGTTGGAGAGATAAAGAGGGTTAATAGAGATCTTTGTACTAATTAATAAAATCCCTTAAGATTCTTAGCTCCTACACTACAGTGTAGTATATTTACTTTTTTTTTGTTTATTTTTTCTTTATTAAATATAGGAGTAAGTAAAAAAAAACTGTTTAAAAGTAAATAAAAGATGGAAATAAAACCAATAATTTAGTTTTTTTTAAGAACATAAGAATTCGGTTATCTAGACAAGCTTAGAGAAACCAAGAGACCGAACAACTCGGTAGATGGACTAACAATCCTGTATCACTGGAAACAAATTACATAATCAAATAACTGAAGTAAATTGCCCTCTTTCAGACCAAAAAAAATAACTGAAGTAAATGACAGAAAGAAAATTACAGAAGCAAATGATAATTATGACATAATTAAAAAAAAAACACAAAAACATACTAGCCATCCTACGCTGAAAATCGCAAACCTAAAGACGAACGAAACGATCGCCCAAAGGGACAACGCATACAAAGAACTCATGGGAACTTTCGTGGACACCTCGGATTGTGGACTCAAACAAGGCATTAGATGTCGATCACACATCCACGACGTCATTGAACATGACAAATCAACCACCGCTCACAAGAAGCCTGCAATACAACAAGAATAGCACAGTACACCAACCCGCAAATTCAACCCTCGAGGACAATAATTAAATCGTAAGCATGCTACCACAAAGATAAACCCAAATAGATGCGATATAAAACGAGACAAGGAAGCAAAAAAGAGCAATAATGAACCGAAAAGCGAAAGATAGAGCAGATGAAAAAAAAACAACCCCAATCCGTTTTGTATTTAATTTTTTTTTCCTCCAAAAAAGAAAGAAGTAGAACAACGCTTGTAATTGGCTTCGAAATCAGGGCCTGGTGGGAGGCTGTAGAGCGGAGGCTGCAGAGTGGAGGCAGTGAGCCAGTGACTAGAGCGGTGGCTATGGCAACGATAAGCCGAGATGGAAAGGGATGGAAGACTAGCAGAGCAGCGGCCAAAACCCACCCTCAAAAGAGAGTGTTTTTTAGGGCCCACTGAGCCCTTGAGACTCTTTCTCCATATATTCTTTGCTATTTTTTTTCTAAATACACCAATAATTTAGTCTAGTGTTGAATGGGTAAATATATTATAAGGAACAAGCACCACCAAGAAGTGACACCGCTGGCCAGCGGTACATCAGGAGTCATGCGGACAGTGAAGAAGAACCTCCAAGGAAATTTCCGTAATGCGGAGTCGCCTCGATATACACCGCCTCGACCCCAGCCAGACCCGACATCGGTCGCTAGAGCTCCAACTCAGACGAAGAACGTCACGAACAACCAGACTCGCAGCCGAGAACCACCATAGTACGAAGCACCAAAAGACCCTTTCGGGATTTAATTGAAGCTCTCTCGTGATTTAATTATCTGTAAAGATCTATATAGTTTTATGAAGTTATAAACTTATTTGTTTATTATTTTTAATTATATGGGCCAGCTTTGGGCCCAAAAGAATTTTTTAATTGTGATTTCCTCCCTTAGGGCGCCTTGGGCCCAAATCACTTGAATCGGGCCCAAAACAAGAGGCGGTAGGGCAAGGATCCTGGAGACGAATAGAATCGCCGCCAGACCACAACATCCATGGACAACCGAAAAGAGAAACCGGCAAATAGCCCCACCAACCCGTCGCCGGCGCCACCACACGAGCAGAGGTCGAGCAGCAGTCGGCCGACGCCACCAAGGTCAGAAACCGGGAGGGGAGGCCGGATGAGACGAAGGAGAAACCCAAAGTTCAGGAGGCGCGGGACGCCATGGTTCGAATCGACGGCAAGCAGCGAAACGTGCAAGCGAATGACGAAGGGGAGGATTGGTGGAGGCAACAGGTCGGAGCCAACAAGAAGTCGGTGCCCAGCACCAACGAATCCGACGGGAAAGGCGTGGAAAGGAGGGACTCTTTCCACAAACTCGGATTTGATTCCGGTTGGGGGAACAACGCAACCCGCCCGAAGGAGGGCTGAACCCACAATAGGACGGATACATCGCCCCAAAAGCACCATCAAGGCTAGATGCAAGGGATGCAGGACTTGCCCGTGGGAAATTGAGACGATCATTACCGACACCCTTGCCTTCAGCCGTGCCTTTGATGCCATCTCCTTCTCTCACGTCTGCAGGGAGAGCAACTGAGTGGCTGACCACCTTGCTCATCTCGGTCTTTAGGCGAACTTCTTATATTGGAGATCTTAACCTCGTCTGAAAGGACGCTGTTGGGTACGATCTCATGCAAAATAGTAAACAATTTTTTTTTTGGTAAACAAATAGTAAACAAGTTTAAATTGAAGGGAGCCTAGTGATAGGGAGGGAAGGATGTACGACCACACATCTCATCTCTAAGCTGAAAGAGGAAGTTCATATCCATGAGACCCTCTTGCTTGAAGGGAGCCTAGTGATAGGGAGGGAAGGATGTACGAACAATTAACCTATGTAATGTGTATTATAAAATTGTTTCGATTGTCTATCTCTTGTAACGAAGTTGAAGAATGGCTACTTGACTCCTCGTAGCAATCGGCCATTTGTTTCCTTCTATTTTGCTTCTTCACATAAGAAAGAATGTGAAATATCAAGGGTTACCAAAGTGAATCTATAGGGGAAATTTCTTTGATTTTTCACCTTCGATGAAATAAGATTCTATTTGATTGAATCAGAAAAGCCCAATGAAAAGGAAAGAAATTGATCATGGATGCTGAAATTTCATCATATCAGTAATCACATCAAATAAAACATTCTAGAGTAAGAAATATGCATAACACATCATACAAGTCACAAGCACAAGTTGGAAAGATCAAGGGATCACCACGCTGGACTAGATCCCTCTCTCACAGAAGGCGACCGAGGAGTAAGACTCCCGGGCTTCCCGAGCCTAGACTCGCTCCTCACAGTTTTCGGAGTATTCAGCGATGGACTTGAGCCACGATAGCTTGCGCGCAGAGATTCGTCAACTGAGGAAGAAGACTTTGCGATTGCATTCCTGACAAACTTCTGAGCAGCAGAAGAAAGGGGCCTAACACTTGGGCTGGCGCTCCCGCTCCTAACAGGAGAAGGCAGGGGCGGTCTCTGGAACATTCTAGACCTCTCCTTCAGCTTACGAGCAGCCTCCCTCGACAACGAATGAGCTTTCACGTCTCTTGTAGGCATGTTCGGGATCTTAAAATGAGGCCCTTCAGCGCTACCACCAATGTCAAAAGGTGTATCCTCAGGGTCCAATCTCAATGGCGTACCCTCAATTTCACCCCAAGTGATGATCGGCGACTCATCCACACCAGGAGCAGGCGACGGAGTCTTAACGAAACTATAACCATTAGGCGCTTTCTTCTCCGATTCCGTGTAAAACTTGTTTGGCGTCTTCCTCAGATCCTCTAAATCATACTTCCTCCCCTTTTCCATCTCGCGCTCAGACAGAGTCAATCGCATCGGTGTCACCCCAGCAACCGGAGCATAAACTACATCAGCAGACTCATCCTCTTTCGAGGCTGAATCCCAAATCTTGCCAGTAAACCGAGTGTTGGACTTGCTGATCTCTTTCGTCAAGCCCTTCAATCTCTCTGCCATCTCCTCATCCGTCAACGGAACTTCGCCCCGATCAGCCGGGTGGTACATCAACAGATTCTTGGCTGTAAATTTGCAGCCTTCCAATGTGCTCGGGGGCTGGTAAGATGTCCCATATCCATCTGTAATTCGATCCCTCTTCACATCCTCAATGGATCTCACATCCTCCGGTTTCTCCCCTTCCAACAGAAAACCATATCTCTCCTTCCTCTTCCTATTCACTTTCTCTAGAATCTTCGAAAAACTATCGTTATCCTCGCTAGTATACCTCCTGAAGAACTGATCCAACGGCAACGACACATCAACCCCGTCGCCCTCACGAACAGTCTCACTCCCATCCAAATTCTTATCAATTTCAGCAGGCGTTTTCTGAAATTCGAAAGGCGTAACGGAACTACGAAAGAAAGTCGAGCCAGGCGTTCGAAACTTACCTTCAAGATCGGCGCCTGAGACCTTCCCTTGCCTGCGCTCGATGATCTTCAGCTGAGCGTCACGGATTTGCAGCGGATCGCCGCTCCGGACGGCCTCGAGCCAGTCGAGGCGGTCACGGAGCTTGGGGATGTCAGGGAAGTAGTCCCGCTCGATGATCTTCTCTATTGCGGCGACATAGGCGTCCTCATCGAGCACCGTCGGCTGCTTCCGCGACGATGGCGGTGCTCCGTTAGGGTTGGTGGAAGACGAGGACCCGGAGGGGTCGGAGGAGAGAGAAGGAGCTGGGGAGGACAGATGGCGAGGGGAATTCCCCGGAGAAAGAAGCATAGCGATCGAATTAGGGTTTGAACTTCTCCTTAGGTTTGATGCGAACTGTTTTCAGGGTTTTGAGATTGGGGATTTTTGGGTGATCGATGGAATTAGGGTTTTCAGATTGGGGATTTTGATCGGGGATGTAGAGGAAGCAATTTGTTTTGTGATGGCGGTGGGCGGGGATCAAACGACGCGTTTTATTCATAACTAATTTTTTTAAATAAAAAAATGGTTCGATGAAATTTCCAAAAATGCCCCTATGTCTACCGACAATGCCGATCTCTTTCTTGGCCTCAGTCTCTCTCTTCACCGAAACGGAGTTCAAAATTCCGGTTGGTGGGTGGCGATTTAGGAGCGAACTGTGTCGGCAACCAACATGTAGAAGTTGGATTCAATCATTCAAGGTAATATTTGAGATGATTTATAGCATTTGGGCAGTAATTGTTATGAATTGTATGTCTAGGGTTATTAAGGTTGTACATTTGGAGTTCTTGATTCAGTTCGAAACTTAGATTGAATTTAGGAGTTTGAAGCAATTTTGGGGGAAAAAACAATACGATTTTAGATTTTCGGGTTGTCGATCTTTTGATATGCCATTTATTACTAGGAAATTCCTCATGGTGTACTGAATTTGGAGTTCTTGAGTGTATTTACTTGAATTCGAATTTTGGTTTGTGTTGTTGCTTATTAAGTTATTGATTGTTTGTTTAAAGCTGAGATTGGTTTGGGTTACTGCTTGATACTAATGTTGGTTTACTTTCATATTCTAAACGGTAAATCCCAAACTTCTTCTGACAGCTATAAAGGATTTCAATCCTGCTTGGGTATTGTATTGTCATATTGTGGACTTGTTGCTCGAGTGTGTTAAACTCTGTACGAACCAGGCAAATGGCTTGTAGGTCCTCTTTCTTGAGTTCCTGAAGTAGCTTAGAAAGTGTTTTGATTGTGTATTATTTGTATGAAGAGGTAAATTTCCTTGTTGAAATTTGAAGCTTTGTTGCTGTTTTGTTTTGTTCTTGACTTTTGATTTTTGCTGGTGGTGTGAAATCGAGGGTGGATAGTGCCTTTGTTTGATCCTTTGCATTACAGATGCAATTAAGATTATACTGCAGGAATTTGGTGTGCTGGAGGTTTAAAATGGATGATCGACAATGGCAATACATTACAAACCAGTTGCAGATTAGCTTCAAGAAACACTTAACATTTCTAATTCTTGGGATTGAATTGAATTCAAGGCAGAAAGTTATAAACTTTGTAATGAAGATGGCACTTGACAATATTGTTTTAGCCTATTAGCCCAAATGGTGGAGCAGTGTGCTCATGCACAGAGTGCGGGTTCGAATCCCACATAGGCTTGATATATTTTCCAATCTTAAAACGTAGTTTGACAGGTTAGAATGTATATTGTAGAAGTTGTCTAGTTGATGCTTGCATGTCAATTGATGGTGACTGATTGAGATTTGAGACTACCTGTAAATCTGTAATTGATGATAAATAACTGCTGGGGGAAGTTTGGAAAGCAACTTGAAAAATAAAGAGCATTGCTAGATAATTACAGCTTCAGTTCCTGACCTGATGGGGTTATTGTGCGATGATCTGCTATTTCATCACATGATAAGGCAAAAATAAAGGGCATTGCTAGAGATTACAGATAATCAAGCAAGAAGAGCTTCTACCTGCCCACCTTGAAGAGCAGAAAATCAATGTACTCCCTCTATCCCTCTTATCTTTCCTCGGTTTTGGATATGCTATTTCATTGTTACCCCCTTGTAATTTCATCACTCGGTCCTTAATTCAAAACTTGAAAGCTATTATCTCTGCGTGCTTTTCTGTGTCTTCCTTTGAAATTCGCTTACATTTGCCTTTGATAATGTGTTTTTTTAGGCACAATTCACTTGATTTATGTGTTCGTAGTGTCATACTTGGATCTTTCAGTGGATAAGAGAGTTCATTATTTTGTTTTATGATGCAAACGTTGCCTGCACATGACCAAAAGTAACTTTTGGTAGTTTCATTGAAGTCAAACTCCATAAAGCCAAAATCAACATAAAATAGACTATGCGGCTAATTAATACAAGCAACAAAGTGAGTCCCATGAAGCCGAAATCAACAGAGACACGTAGACGGATAAATCCAGATAAAAGTAACCGAACTAGAGCAGTGTTGGAGATGAAAGTAATGGCATAAGTTACATTACCACTAGCATAGAGTCTTCGACTAGATACGATAAACCAACCCAAATATCTACCCCACACATCAATGTTCTATCAAGCTGCAACTTGCTTACGGTAGATGTGGACACGATAAGTCATGGAGCTCCTGTCGGTGAGCTCAAACACACAAACATCCCCGACTCGAAGATGATTGTCCAGCACAAAGTGTCTCCAACCGACGGTGATACTGACAGCGGTGACCCTTCCGCGACGTGGTGCCGCGGAACTGAATTTAACTAGCCAGCTCTTATCATTATTGCCCACAACACGTTCCTCGGCCAGCTTGAGGAGCAGCTCGTTGTTCGTCGCCCCCAACAAGTACAGTTTGGCATGCCCCGCTGGAACCCACTACAAATGTTACATTAAGGTGAGTTAAATCGAGTTTTTTTGTACATAAAAAAGGTTTTAATTTAGAGTACATACCAGATGGTAATCACCAGGTATCAAATACGATTTGCGCATATAAGCGAGAAAATATGGATTGTCACTCCTGAAAGCATTGGCTCTTTCTGTAGCTCCACTAATCCCTAAAATAAACATTTCAAGTGTGTTAATTTATATGATAATTAATAATTAAATCTCTTAATGGTCATGAATTAACAACACCTTGGTGGTTATTATAGGTGTCATCATCATCGCTCTCATCATGCTCATCCTCCTCGTTGTCGTCGTTATCACTTTCATCATCATCCTCGGGATCCTCGTCGATGACAAAGCTCTCGTAGTCGATCTCAGAGCAGGATGTGTCGTAGATGAACACGTGAAAGTGTGAGTTCCCTTCGTATCTAAACACTAGGAAGCTCCCGAAGTCGAGGGAGTAGGTGGTGGCAAAGTCTTGCCACCCATTGGTGAACCAAATGTGGCCATCCCTCTCCGTCGTCACCTCCACTTTGTGTTGTTGACCCTCCGGTGCCCTAAGGAAGGCGTGGGCCAGCAGTGAGCTTCCATGCTCGCGGCTAAACTTTGGTGGAAGCCGCTTCAAAAACAATAATCAATTAAGTCAAGATTTTTTCTAACATCTAAAACAAAAACATGAATTTTTGAAACCAAAATAGAAAAAAATGAATGTCTCTAAGTAAGTATATAGTTATATGATTAAGGAGATGGATACTATGGATGGATGGATGGATGACTTACGAGGCGGTGAAGCTGGAAGGAAGGATCAGCAATGATGGAGAAGAAGTGGGGTTTGATGTTACCATTGGAGTCATTGGCCTGCCCAAAATGAATACCCTCCTCAGTTGCTGCTTCTATTTCTTGATTCATCTTACCTTCTAACATGAGAGTGAAATTAAGGGGTGGTTTGTAGTGACAGATAAAATGTAGTACGAAAATCCAATGAAAATGATCTCAATTCTCATGTTTGTGACTCCAAATCAAAAGGTATTTGATTATATTGCATACAAATATTTTCGAACTTCATTTACAAATCTATCTTAAATGAAAAACATATATATTAAAAATTCAAAAGATCAATATATATATATATATATATATATATATATATATATATATATATATATATATATATATATATATATATATATATATATATATATATGATTCATGCATGGGTGGGTTTAATTCAGGCCACAACAGCAGGTATCTAGATCACAAACACAACAAAGCTTTCCCGGCCCCTTTCAAAGTAACCGAAAACTCGATCCTGCTACCAAATTCACCCTCAAAAACTACCTCTATGATATGGATTTAGGGGCAATATATGGCGATTTCTCCATTAACTAGAAAGAACAACACAACAACAATTTTGAAGACATATCCCAATTAATTAAGCACAAATTCATATATAGTATTTTTTCCCAGCTGAGACCTAACTATATATATCGATCAGTGACTAAAGAGAACACAAAGTTGAACAGAAATCAAACTAATTAAGAGAACCAATAAGTCACTCCAGCACAATCAGCATTAAAACGCAACAAATTAAACTGAATTGAACAAAGAACATCAAGGTCGAACTGATTAAAGGAAGCAGAAGAAGCTGAAATTAACCTGCTGGAAACTGAACACAACTGGATCGGATCACTGAGGAAAGGCGAGGTGCAGTGGTGGAGAAGGAGCACAAGACTGGGAATCAGGAAGCTACCATGGAGGTGAGAGGGGATGAATAAGGAAGTAGCGTTCAAATAGGATAAAGTACGTAATATGACCATCTTTAATTTGGGTTTCCCTTATTTGGAAAGTGTTTGGTTTCGTTGCAACAAAAACCAGCTGCATATATTTATCAACTCCATTGAGTATTACACGACGGGTAAGAAAACTGTGTATATATATATATATATATGTACTGATATTGGATTGTTTCAGATCCAATGATTCGTGTCAGATAAAAAGCAAGTGGGGTGTTCAGTTTCTTCCATATGCATCTTCATCTTAATTTGTCTTATATGAGGTGAGATCGGAGGCCCTTTACTTGAACCTTGAGAGGTATTGATTTTTTCACGAGGTGAACAAAAGATTCACCAATTTCACCTGGTACCCTTAAGTTTTTTTTATACTAAATCCGCCTCGTGCCCGTGCAGTTAATAGTAACAGCACGGAAGAGAGTCTCCGTTAGTTTTTTTTTTTTTAATTAGAAAAAAGAAACAAGATACCCCAGTCGGGGTGGCTCACTGGTTGGGAGCAAGGGGGTGTTAGGAGGTCTCGGGTTCGATCCCTACCTCCACCCCTTTCCTAGGATTAAAATCCAAGGTTTGCCTTCCTTCTTTCCAGACAACACAAGTGGTCGGAGGAGCGACACAATAAGGAGGCACGAGGGAGGAGGAGGCCGACACTGAGTCGAATCCACCGGAAGAGGGTGGTGTGATGACATATTTATCATCTTTTATATTTTATTTTGTTTATTTTGCATTTTCGGAGTCTACACCGGGTTTTTATTGATTTCAGGCATATTGTGGAAATTCAAGCTTAAATATGGAGCGGCGAGGATATTGGATTGGACTTGAGGAGCTAAATTGCCAATGACTGAAGTTTCTAAACTTAGGGATTGTTTGATGGAATTAAATTTATAATTGGGTGTTGAGCTAGATTTTAATTATTTAATTTCGTGGGTTGAAATTGTAATTTCATTAATATTCACATATATACTCTCGTATGTGAAAGAACAAGGGCTCTCTCTCTTTTCGGACTTTGGAGCCGCACAGGGGCTTCGGCCGGCAGTTCAGGTTTAGTTTAGATTTTTGGTATTTACCGTTTGGATCGAGGACGAAGATTTCTGGTTTGCATTTTATTTTAAGCATGTCTTTAATTTATTCTATTGCTTTTTATATTATGTTTAGATAAATTCTCTATTCCAGGGTTAGGGTGATCCCGATAATGTCGCGAATTGTTTGATTTCGATGTTTGCTTGAACTTAGTCTGAATTTTATAAATTGATTTGATCATAGTTGCTTAACCTAATTGATGTGAATCGATTAGAATCCTTTTTAGATTCAAGATACTACCGCTGCGAATTGAAATTGGATGAATAGATGAAATTCATGAACCCGAAAGGAGGATTGGTTTCATCGTAACCCTAGGATTGAACTTGAGGAATCAACAATTGTTATTGTGATATTTAAACAATTGTTGAGCACTCTTGAGGATTAATAAATTATCGTAGATTCTTAGGTGGGAATCGGTTAGGCGGACCGCGACAGTAAAAGCTTAATTGATTTCCTCCTAAGGTTTATAAAGAACTTAAAGGGTCTAGATTTTGTTAATTTAGACACAATTACTACAACATGCGACAACTGAGTAGTGATGTCTTTAGAGAATTTACCTTCAATTTGACATATTAAGGAGACGAAGTTCGAGTGAACATCGGGTAGAATTCTTTGTGACATTGTCGTCGGAATCCTTAACCCTGTAATTATTTCTCATATATATTTTCTTCATAATCTTGCTTGTTTGTCTTAGTTTAGTTTAAAAGAAGATCCCTCTTTCTTGGCTTAGCTTATTAGTTCTAGTTAACAATTGATACATATATAATCCCCGTGATCGATACCCGTATAATGTAACACCCCCTTTTGAATCCCAAAGGAGTGTTGCAGCGCCAGTGAATCCGCAGACTTTAATGTCTTTGAATTCACCTAAGGCTTATAGGGACATGCAATCATGCTCCCATAAACAAGATGATAATTTAAATACAATAAAATATGTGGAAGTGAATAAAATTTATTAGTTTAAAATATCTGATCACAATGACATAAGAATACCAAAACCATAAAGTAGGAATAACTTCCAAAATAACTGAAATCAAAGTAGCAATGCAGAAACTTTTCGAGGTTCAAAACTTGTAGTAAAACATTCAATAAATGACAGTCTGCTCTTCAACTCTCTCCTGCTCCGCTGCTTGCACTAGACCTGTGGAATATGGTCTGGTGTTTCGTGAGAACGAAGGACACCAGCCATCCAGTAAATAGGATGGTTAGTAAAGACTAGCAAATGATAGGGACACTACAAAAAAAAAACATTTTCGCAACGGCTATTTACCGTGGCTAAAAGACCATTTTCCGTGGCAAAAGGGTAGTAGCCACGGCTATAGCCACGGCAAACAAGCCGTGGGGAGACCTTCGGTGGCAAAAGAGTCTAGCCACGGCAAGTTGCCGTTGCTAAATTATTTCTGGAAAAATAAAAAAAAAACACTGCTTTCTAGCCCGGATTCTTCAAACCTGGGCTAAAAAGTCTCATAATTTAAAAAAAAAATTATAATATAATTCAGGCACATGCCATAAAACTCTATTTTGATTCTTTGAACCTTTCTAAAATAAAATATACAAATTTACAACAATTTAATTATACAACATCTCCACCAAAACTACGTAATTTACATGAAACTCCAGATTTACACTTATAGAAAGAAAATAAACACTGTCATGGCTTCCTTGAGGATTTATGCTACCTGCAAGTTTATAGAAGTTACAGAAAGTACAAATATAACCAAACAAGCTTTATTCGCAACTTAACAAATGAAAAGAAAATCAGACAAGCAGTCCACATGTAAATATAACCAAACAAGCAACATGTTACAACTACATCAGATGTAACACTGGAGGTGGTTCTCAATTCGCCATCAATGAGAAGGCACGGAAGAAAAGAACATTATGAAACTGAGCAACAATAAGGCAAGTATAGCTCAATAAAAATGTACAAGCATACACACCTAGGGAGATGAATGACTCATATTGAGAAGCAGCTCTTGGGTTTTGGAACTTGTCATTGCTCCAGATCTATGAAGTAGCTAGAGATATTAAACCAAAGTCAACATTTGACCCTGAAGAGTTCAATCAAACATCAGGATTCAGGAGATAGAATATGAAAGACAAATATCAACAATGGTGATGTTAATTATTTTTTCGGTCAGAAAGGAGAGGCAGAGCTCTAATTAACGTCATGCTACTTCTAACTGCCGGTCATTCCAGTCTTAAAACCTAATTTTCACAGATTCATGAGTAGATGATATCATTAGTAATTGAGGGATTGTTAATTGCATCAATTTCTTGATCATACCAGTCATTCATTGTCTAGGAAGTAAATGAATAGAACTAATAACACATCCATCAAATAAGTTCACATTTGAGTCATAAAGCAACACCTTGATATAGATCTCGTATTTCCTTGTTTCAGAGAATTGCTACAGCTTGAATCATAAAGTAAAACATTTGAATTATCTTCTAATAGGTCAAAATCAAGACCGTTAGCATACTCTAATCTTATAGCAGATGAAAGATGAGTTTCAATGTTCCATTGTAGTAATTTGACATAAGGAATATAAGCAATACGTGGAAAACAAATTGAGAGATGAGTGATTGATCAAGTTGAGAGGCTCCCACTAGGCTAAAAAAGCATGTAAGCTAATTGTGAAATGACAAAGGTTTATTAGAGGAAGAGCTACTGCTATCATTACATGAGCATCAGCTTATTAAAAAATTTCTAAGAATGTTGTAACTTGAGCTAGATGTTATTCCAAATTTATATGAATTATGATATGTACATTATGAAGAATGTACTTACCAAGGTTATGGTTACATTAGCGTGCAGGTTATTGCCTTCTCTAACAAAGAGGTCATGGGGTGCTGTGCGAATACGGAACTACACAAGATAAAGCCACCAGTTAATCATCGTGGACTACAGTTCATGCTAAATACAACACACTTGTGAAGAGAGAAATGTATGATAATGTTGCAGAGACGCTAACCTTTAGATCCCCTGGTTCTCCGTCGATCTTGGGCTCACCATCCTCATAAAATACCACTTCCTGCATAGGAAGCACAAAGTATATATGACTATGAGGAAAAATAGAACATAATTTGACTGGACTAGAGCAGAAGAACAAAGTAGTTTAAGAGGGATCTTTTTTTTAATGTTGCCCATAGAACACATCCATCAGAGCATGCATTTTCTTCTTTTAAATGTAGGAGCTATAAACTATCAAGTCACCTACAAGGGTAGCTTTTCCCAATGAATTTGAGTAAACACTGAGTGTGGCTATATGCAACAGGAAATAGATGTGCAGACCTAGCTTTCAAGTGATTGATATGTTGGATAATCATACAGAATATAACATAGTCAGGCAAAGTGGAATCAGACTTTCAGAGTTTCAGCTGATCAATTCATAGTGATAAGCAACTACAGTATCCTTGACGGATAAAGGAAAAAGAACCATTTCCAAAGGGCTTATATTATCATTATTATTTTCAAATTTAAAGGTAATGAACCATAGAACTTAGATACTACCTGCTCCGAATATTGCTGGAACATTTCAGGACCAATTTGTCTATGGTAAACCTCATTTCTACAGTTACAGCTTCTCTTCCCAGCAGCAGGTTTTATAACATTTTTCTCCCTCCATACCTGATGTATTTCAAATAGTAGTTAGATTGCAACAATGATCACAAATTTTGGGGGGAAAAAACATATTGAGGGAGTAGAATCCTTGAATATTTTTTCCCTCATTGTAAGGGTACAATAAAATAAGCATGCATGCTGTTACCTTCAATGAGCCTCCCATGTACAGGTCCTCCAATGTTGCTTCCATTTCTACAATTACATCATCCCCTTTCACAAATTTCTAAGAATGTTGTAAGCTAATTGTAAAATAACAAATTTTCACCAAATGTATACTTGAGCTGCAAACAATAACAGATTTTCACCAAATGTATACTTGAGCTGCAAACAATCACAGATTTTCACCAAGCTCTGAAGCATCTCATGTAAAAGCATGATTACTAAAACATTCATATACTACTAGAAAAAGAATATACCACTGGTCTTTCAACTGGTGAAGATTAAGCTATCCAGCTTTCACTTCCTTGTTTCTGCAGAAATTCCAAACAATCTTGGCCGTCAAATTCCTTCAGATTATAAAGCACATTATCAGTACAAGGCTCAATTAATTGCAAGGAAGGGAAAAAGGCGAAAGCCACAATAAGCTAATTTTCCAAAGAAACATTTATTTTCTAGATCGAATGAGACTTTGATTTTTTTTCTAGTGCAATCACTAATCTAGTGCCCAAAATAATAAAGATGCAAGCTCGTTGATAAGAGGCTTCCTTGAAAACGTTTTATTCTAGTTTGAGTCTTTGTACCAAAGAGGAGAGCACTTGGCTAGAAGTTGATTCCTCTATAAACTTCAGAACACTGACTGTTGGCATTGAAGGTTTGGTTTTTTTTCTAGTAAGGAAGAAAATACACTATATATAACAAAAAAAACGAATGAAATTCCAAAATAATAAAGGATGATTACACGATCCACCGCAATTCCACAAACAAGTTACCAAAGAGACTTACTAAAAAATCATTTACTCCAAAAGAAAGCTGCAACTCATTTAAAAATGCGACAGGGTTTAAAAGAAGATCTACATGCATGATTCAAGCAAAAATCATAGCTTTATTTCCAAGTTGTGGCTAGCTAGTCCACTGTACACATACAGAAGGAAGGGAAAAGACAAAAGAAATGAAGTTACCGGAAGGAGGAAGGAGAGTGGCAGATAAGAGCAAAAGCCAAATGCTGAAACAAAAATAATTCAAATATATATATATATTAGAAGAGTCATCTTTATCTCATGTATGCTTACACATTACCAAAACCAATTAGAAGAAAGACGTGAGAAGACTAAAAAGATTAACCTAATAAAGATAAACATCAAAGATTTATATCTCATATATTCTTACACATTAAGAACATTGTCCTAATAAAGATAAGCATCAAAGATTCCCCTAGTAAATTTAAACGACAATCGCAGTCGCGGTGATATCAGTGTGAAGTACAATATAGAATTATGCCTTGTTTTTGGAGAGAAATCTGTGATAGTCATGTGAGAGATTGAATCAATACACAATGCGAGTGGTTAGCATTTGAAAGAAGTTATGAGAAACTCCAACAAAGATATGGACTCTCTGATCAATAGGGTAGAATAAACAAAGCCATATACATAGAGGGAAAAATAAACCAAAGATAACCCTAATAAAGATAAAAGCTCAATGTATCTCAATATCTTCTCTCTTGACTATAACTACGACCAAGTAAAGATTACCCTAGTACATGACTAAGCTTGTAGATTGTATAAATCTTTTTTTTTAAATCCATTTAGGGTGATGAGTCCATTAAACTAAAATTGTAGATGATATGAATATTTTAGATACATATATATGACTAAGTTTTACAGCTTTATATGTTAAACTAAAACGAAACACTCTCAAGAAAAGGAAAAAGGTAAATACAGGTACTTAATTGCACAGAAACAGCTAGCATCAGCCACACGATCAAAGATGCGAGAACCAAATCTCAACAGACATTGAAGGACAAACTACATTTTTTGTATTCAAATGCAATAAATCATTTCCAACTAGAGAAAATGCCTTATCATCCCCCAATTTCCAGTGCTAATTGCTTGCAAGTTATGAATTGTTACAATTTAATTCCAAAAAGTAAACCTAGATCTGATAGCACAAGCAGATAGCCCCAGCAAACACAAGAAATCACAACACTAGGCATTTTCGAAAAGCAAATCGAGACCACTCAAACCAGCAGATCCAAATCAAAACAGCAGAAAGAAGAAAAGGCAAAACAAACTCACAAAGAGGAACTACAGGAATGAAGAGAGAGGCAAACCTTAGGGCGAAGGAAGAGCTCGACACCAAGGAAGGAGATAAGTCGAGGCCAAGCAACGATGGAAGAAGCCAAATAGAGGAGGAACGGAGGTGAGGCTGTGCATCAGGGAACCCGCCAGGGCTAACCAACGTCGACGGTGGAAGAAAACATTTGAGACCAAAATGGGGGAAGAGGAGAAGGAATTCATGAATCGGTAGATCTGAGAGATTACGCTTGCCATGGTTGTAGATCGAATTTACAAAGTCTGGGGGTGACCAAAGATTTGAGAGAGGGATAGAAGTATAGAATCGAGCGGAAGTGAGAGAGAGAAAAGGGGCTAGGGTTATCTTTTGAGTTTTATACCCGAGCAACTAAAATATCAATTCGCAAGGCCGTTGCCCAGTTGTAGCAAAATTAGCCACGGGAATGACATTGCCATGGCAAAAAACGAATCAATAGCCACGGTAAATCACTGTCGTTGCTACTGTCCGTGGCTAATATGTTTTTTTTTTGTAGTGGGAAAATGTTCAGATTTTAACCTTACAGTGACCATAAAACGGTATGTCTCAGGTTAAGGGAATGACACGATTATTTATAATGGAAACTGAATGAAAAGGGTAAAAATTCACACATGACTCGGATGATCATAACGACCGATTATAAGATTGGAAAAGGAATTATACTCGATGCAGATAAGTATAATAACTGAAATGATCACCTATTTAACAGTCGATAATAATCATGCTCACAATGATAATAATAACAATAATAATACGTGGTACCGATCGGGCCTTTAACAAGGACCACGACCTACATCAGATCGTTGTTTTACCACCCCGCAGAGAATGCATTCCGGGATGGTGTTTCATGAAACCTTGTAAGGCGGTGGCTTAACGAACCACAACCTGCAAGTCAGTCTACTGCATAACTTGCCAAAGGCATATAGCCACTCGCATCACGTGGTGCGCATTTTAAATTATCATATCTAAGCATCACATGGTGCCTATCTTAACTTATCATACATAAGCATCACATGGTGCCTATCTTAACTTATCATACATAATCAGTTTATACTAGGTGATCATAAAAACGACGTTAAATCAATAAGGGACAAGCAGGGATAATTCAAAGGATCTTACTATCACATGCCACTAGTTTGCATGAAAGAAACAATCAGAATATCATGCAATTCAGGAAGAAGAAAATGGGCAACTTTCACTTATCTCGAGTTATAAACAAACAATCATATTTAATACAGATCTCACTATAATTAATTTAATAATTGCCCATTAATTTATACTCTTGCCAATTTATGAATAAGGAGATAAATTACATCAAGCAAACGGGTATGTAATTTATCGAAATTGGCAAGGAAATTGGCCACAGGGCCGCATTCGACACAGAAGAATTTAAAAGGCACATCAAAAAGAATCATGAAACACGCAAAGGGCGATGAACGAAATCACTTGCCTTAACCTTCGACGATCGGTTGACGACAACAAGACGAGATTTTAGCACCTATTGAATCCAACGAAAAAGGAAATATTTAATATTGGTATTTTATGCAATTAACTTTACTTAACTCAATTTGCAATTGAATTAATTCTATAAAGTTAAGAATCTATACCAATATAAATTCCTCGGGGAGCGAGATCCGGCGTGGGTGCTTCGAGATTGCTTGGTGTCGCTGAAACGGGCAAGAACTGAATAGTTTAGAAATATTAGCCGTCTAACTTAATAAATAATTAAGTTAGGGCCAAAAAGAGAATAACTTAAATAAGAGGGAGTTTCTGCAATTTATACCAAAAAGAGATTAAAATCTCTGTTGGCTTCCGCGCACAGAGAAACGAACGAAAAGGGCGCACAGACAAGGCTCGGCGCGGCTCTCCTCCGGCGTCGATGGCTAGCGGCGCAGGCGACGATCAGAGGCGGCGGCTAGGGCGGTGATTGGCGACGATCGGGGGCTGCAATCGGATTGAAAGCAGCAACGATCGGTGGCAAGCGGCTGGGCTCGGTCTCGGATGTTCATGGGCGCGCGTCCGGGCAGGGCTGCGGCTGCAGTGGGTCTCGGCGGCATGTCAGCGATCAGAGACGGCGATGGACGGCGACAATCGGGGCGATTGCATTGATGGCTCGGGCTGCTGTCCGTGGGTGTGGCAATCGGAGACAAAGGCAACACGGCTCGGCCTTGGGCGATCTCCGGCAAGGGATGGGCAACGGCTGCGAGTCCGGTGGCAGTTCGTGGGTGTGCTCCGGACAAGGGATGAGTAACGGTGGTGGTCTGCGGAGTTGCCGACGGCTCACGGGAGTGATGGGGTCACGGCTCACGGCGTGCGGAAGGGGGAGGATGAATAGGAGTCAGTGATGTTGAGAGGCGGTGAGGGTGAGCGCTTTTGGGTTGTGGAAAACCTAAGATTTAACGTGTATCTATATTGCTGAATTAGGGTTAGATAACAAAAAAATAGATTATTGATTCTTTAGATTAAGAATCAATTAAGGTAGAGATTAAGGGTAATAGAAGATAGATTTTAAGGAAAATAAATAAATACAATAAGCGGATAAAGACAGAGATAGATGATAGATTTCTCCACTTTAGCGGGATGAATATTATTTAATTTAATTTCATAAATTAAATAATAAGGGTATTTAGAGGATTTATATAATTAAATCCATCATATATTATTTCTCTTTAGAATAATTTAATTATTCTAATTCATACCATATATATCTTATGTGAATTTATTAAATGACCAAATCCACAAGATATATACTATAGTTTGAATATAATATAGATTTATTTAATTAAATAAAAATAAGAAATAACCCAAAAATAATTTGGGGTATTTCATACCTCCCCACTAAAAATAAGTTTCGTCTCGAAACTTAGAAAAGAAACAAGACATGTATTGAAGATAGGATAGTAACCTCGACATAGATGAGAGGATATAGATTAATCAAAGCAAAGTTAGGTGCATCTAAAAATGGTTCCCGAATGGGTAGAATTTAAGCATGACTCACTTAATGTACTTATCGGATACGTGAGCGATGAGAATTACATCTAAAGTAACTCATTGTTTTCCGAGCTCCTCAATGGCAAAGCTTAAAATTTTTAATCCTACGAAAATAGTGCATCTCTATAGTTATGAGCATATAAAACAAGGTTAATAAAATTTTGAAAGACATCTTTTGATATTCACTCTCGTTGCTCGAGATAAGTGAACTCGCATCACATGAGAAACAGGGTTAGCTAGATTGTCATTGGCTTTCGTCTCAGCCCCATCTGGCTTTCTTTTCCAGGTTGTCAAATGGTCCGGGTGGCTTTGAAGGCAACCATTGTGACAAAACTAGCCAGCCTTATTCATACGAGATGAGTGGCGGGTCTTCGTCTTCTAGTTTATCGATGGGAACATTGTCCGTTTCTTCAGCACTTGCGTCCTTGTCTTCTTCATAAACATAAATTGCGCATATCTATATACTATTCTAGAGCTTTTTACCAATGAGAGTTCGGTTGCTCGATCATGGAAAGGAAAGATGAGATATATAACCCATGATCGTTTAATACTATCAAGATTTAGGAAAGGTGACCCTACCTACATAAAGAGTTATTAATTATATATCCTAGTGAAGGACCTTATGTATGACATATCGATCATTAATCACTGATTTCACATGCGGGTATTATTCCTGCTTATACAGAAGTGAAATAGAGGAGCCTTTCTAGAGTCTATAGGGAGCACTTTCCGACTCTTTTTCGATGTCTATAAAAATACGGGTTGACCAGGTTGGTATAGAATCAGAAGTATCATTATACTAGAGCTGACTGTATAACATGAGAGGAGTATTAGTAGGGAAGTGTTCATAGCTTATATGGTATTCAACATTAGAATAATACCAATTCGCACACCAATTCCCTACTTTGACTCGAACCTGTAAGGTTGTAAAGATGAATCCAAAACATTAACCAAAGAAACTATGACAAAAGGTCTCTGACAAGCTTCCTTTATTTATTAATATCCGAATAAAGGAGGTAATGAAATCACTATGCGACTCGCGCTAAGTATAAAACAACTGAGGAAAGTGTTTCCTCATTTCTTCTATTTCCCAAGTCACCTCCTCAGTCCCGTGCTTTGACCAAAGCACTTTGACAAGCGGAACTACCTTGGTGCGAAGTTTCTTCTCTCTTCGCTCTAGAATCTGCACCGGTTCTTTCTCATAGGTTCCGATGGGGCAGACCTCGATGTCCTCATAGCTCAAAATATGGGTCGGGTCAGGCACGTACTTTCGTAGCAGTGATACATGGAAGAAGTAATGTACTGATGAGCTGACGGAGGCAGAGCAAGGCGGTAGGCAACATTGCCTACAAGCTGCAGAATCTCAAATGGCCCGACATATCGAGGGTCCAGCTTCCCTCGCTTTCCAAACCGGAAGACTCCCTTCGTGGGTGACACTTCACGAACACCTTGTCGCCCACCTCAAAGTTGACCTCTCTACGCCTAGGGTCAGCATAAGACTTTTGGCAACTCTGAGCGGTCAACATTCGTTGCCTTATCATCGCAGCTTCTTCCAGAACTCTGGCGTGAATCTTCCATCACGATCATAGACAATGGACGAAGAAACACCGTGAAGGCAGACTACGTGCTGAAGGTATAATTCAGCTAGCTTTGTCGGCTTCCCATTAGATTGAATAGCAATGAAGTGTGCACATTTGGTAAGTCGATCAACAATCACCCAAATGGCATCCTTCTGCCCCTGACCTTATGGAGCCACATAACGAAATCCATCGAGATCTGTTCCCACTTCCATGTGGGTACTGGAAGGGGTTAGAGCTTCCCACCAGGTCTCTAGTGCTCAATCTTGACTTGCTGACATACCAAGCATCTGTCCACGTGCTCGGTTACTTCATTCTTCATATCAGATCACCAGTAGTTCTTCCTCATATCCTTGTACATCTTACTAGCTCCAGGATGCACCGAATAACCGGATGCTTAAGCTTCCTGAAGGATGGTCTGTCAGATCTCAGGGACATTGCAGACGTAGATGCGATTCCCAAGCCATAAGGATCCATCATCCCTCACAACAAAACTTGGGGCTTTACCATTAAAGAAGTCAATGGTGATCTGCAGTAACACCATTGTCCTCTGTCTACTTTGCCTTTATCTCTGCTAACATATCAGATTGAATCTCCATCATACACAACTGTCCTCGGTTCTTTTCAAACCAGACCTCAACCTCTAACTTCAGCAGATCCTTCTGTAGATCAGGACTTGCTGTCAAACAGCTGATCATAGCCTCGTACTGAGATTTGCGGCTTAAAGCATCGGCTACGACATTAGCCTTTCCAGGATGATAAAGAAGCTCAATGTCATAGTCCTTGATCAGCTCTAACCAGCGTCTCTGTCTGATATTCAACTCCTTCTGGGCGAACACATACTTGAGGCTCTTGTGGTCAGTGTATATTTGGCAGCGAACTCCGTACAGATAATGGCGCCAGATTTTCAGAGCAAATACCACAGCAGCTAGTTCCAGATCATGCACTGGGTAGTTCTCCTCATACAGCTTCAACTGTCGTGAGGCATAGGCTATCACCTTCTCATCTTACATCAATACACAACCCAGACCTTGCTTGGAAGCATCACTATAAATCATGTAATCCTTTGACTCCCTTGGGAGTGCCAAAATAGGCGATATGGTTAACCGTTTCTTGAGCTCTTGAAATCTCGCTTCGCACTTGTAATTCCAGACGAATTACTGGGATTTGCGCAAAAGTAAGGTCAGTGGTTGGGCCAATTTGGAAACTCTTTCACGAACCTCCGGTAGTAACCTGCTAGTCCCAAAAACTCCGGATCTCCATGGCGTTCTTTGGTGGATTTCACTTTTCTAACGCTGCCATCTTTTCGGGGTCGACCATCACCCCTTTCTCTGAGATGATGTGGCCTAGGAATACCACATTCTTCATCCAAAAATCACACTTAGACAGCTTCGCGTACAATTGATGCTCTCGTAGTGTTATCAAAATAGTCCTCAGGTGCTCAGAGTGAGCCTCCTCACTTGGCGAGTATATCAGGATGTCGTCGATGAAGACTGCGACGAACTTATCCAAATACTGGTGAAAGAAACTGTTCATCAGATCCATAAAGAATGCTGGAGCATTTGTTAAACCAAAGGGCATCACCACGAACTCATAATGCCCATAACGTGTCCTGAAAGCAGTCTTCGGAATATCTTCGTCACGAACTCGGAGCTGATGGTAACCAGATCGATGGTCGATCTTGGAGAATACCTTTGCTCCTTGAAGCTGATCTCATCGATGCGTGGCAGCGGATACTTGTTCTTGATCGTCACCTTGTTCAGCTCCCGATAATCAATACGCAGGCGAAAAGAGCCGTCTTTCTTCTTCACAAACAGCACGGGAGCACCCCAAGGTGAAGCACTGGGTCGAATATAACCCTTCTCTAACAATTCTTCAAGATGACTCTTTAATTCTTGCATCTCCACTGGAGCCATGCGATACGGGGCTTTGGAAATATAGGAGCGGTTCCTAGCTCTAAGTAGATGGTGAACTCAATGAATCGCTTTGGAGGTAAAACATGAATATCGTCGGGAAAACATCAGGGAATTCCCGAACTACAGAAATATCGGAGATAGAGACCGGTTTGGACAGCTAATCTTGTAGATAGCATACAAATCTGGCACACCCTTGACGTAACAATCTGGTTGCCTACATCATATTAATAACACGACCATCCTCCTTGGGGATGCGCCCACGAAATCTGCACACAACCTTGCCGTCCGACGAGAGGGTCACGATTCTCCGTCCACAATCAATGATTGCACTATGGCGAGTAAGTCAATCCATACTGAGAATGATGTTCTGAGGAAGGATCGGAAGCAGAACAAGATCGGCAAGGTATTCATCGCCACCTATCGCGATGGGGAAGTGGAATAACATTTTTTTACCTCGAACTCTATCCCTACTAGGGAATTTCACAATAAAGGAATCATCTAGAGTCACATATTCTAATCCGAGTCTTTCAACAGTTTGCTCGGCTAGAAAAGAATGAGAAGCACCTGGATAAAAAGAATATTAATTGGCTCGGCCCAGAGATAGATAATACCTTGAGCCATAGGAGAAGTAATGTCGTCCATCCTACACATTTAATATAGTCGCGGACCCTGCTGAGATGGCCCGACGACATTCTTCCCTTTGTTCACAGTCGGCTGTGAACCTGCAGGAATCTGGGTATTCTGCTGGTACTACTGCGGAATGTGTTGCTGCTGATGAGATCTTAATCCTCGCCGTCTTATGCAAAGACATATAGCTCGACGAGTTTGTCCAATTCGGAGCTATGCTTTTGTGATGCTGCGTCTTTCTCTGACTCAACATGCTCACACATCTCTTTTTGATCTCATCTCTATGCTTTTCCAGCTCATTCATAATTCGTTCCTTATTCCGGTATATTTCCCTGGTCTTCCTCACGCGGAGCCTCTGCCTCACTCTCCTTTCTTGCAAAGCCTGGAATGCTTTCTCATCTGCTAGGGTTTCCAAAAAGGATCTCTTCTTTGATTCCTCTTCACTGGGACTTTGAGATGGTTCCATGTCGTACACTCGGACGAGATTCTAGAGGTACTTTCTCCTCTTGTCATCCAGAGGAGCTGGTATGACTCTCTTTTCCCTTGCTACCTTTTCCTCGCTGTAGAATCGAGGAGTTCCCAAATTATGTTCCTTGTACCACTCGCGGATAAGCTTCTTGCCATATTCTGTGGCTGCATCTCTTTCAGGAGGGTCGACCAGGACATTCTTCCCCTTGGGTAGCTCCACTGTAGCTTTTTCCACGACCTCCACCTATGTGCTTATGTCAGACTCAGTATCAGGGTTGTTATCTATCGAGGAGGGCGATGAGTCATCAGTACTCGAGCGAGATACTCCAGAAAGCGAGATTTAGAGGGAACAAGAATAAAAAAAATCTAAGATTAATCTATGGCAGGTGCAGGAGCTTGAGCAGGACTACCGGACAAATACTTTGAAATCATTTCTAAAACTGCTTATTTTTGTAAGTAGAAACTTAGTTTTACTAAAAAGCCTTTTTGAAATTCACTTTACAAATCATTTAAAAATCCGAATGAAAACGTTTTAAAACTTGGCTCTGATACCACCTTCTGTAACACCCCCTTTTGAATCCCAAAGGAGTGTTGCAGCGCCAGTGAATCCGCAGACTTTAATGCCTTTGAATTCACCTAAGGCTTATAGGGACATGCAATCATGCTCCCATAAACAAGATGATATTTTAATTATAATAAAATAGGCGGAAGTGAATAAAATTTATTAGTTTAAAATATCTGATCACAATGACATAAGAATACCAAAACCATAAAGTAGGAATAACTTCCAAAATAACTGAAATCAAAGTAGCGATGCGGAAACTTTTAGAGGTTCAAAACTTGTAGTAAAACATTCAATAAATGCCAGTCTGCTCTTCAACTCTCACCTGCTCCGCTGCTTGCACTAGACCTGTGGAATATGGTCTGGTGTTTCGTGAGAACGAAGGACACCAGCCATCCAGTAAATAGGATGGTTAGTACAATAAAGACTAGCAAATGATAGGGAAAATGTTCAGACTTTAACCTTACAGTGACCATAAAACGGTATGTCTCAGGTTAAGGGAATGACACGAATATTTATAGTGGAAACTGAATGAAAAGGGTAAAAATACACACATGACTCCGATGATCATAACGACCGATTATAAGATAGGAAAAGGAATTATACTCGATGCAGATAAGTATAATAACTGAAATGATCACCTATTTAACAGTCGATAATAATCATACTCACAATGATAATAATAACAATAATAATACGTGGTACCGATCGGGCCTTTAATAAGGACCACGACCTACATCAGATCGTTGTTTTACCACCCCGCAGAGAATGCATTCCGGGATGGTGTTTCATGAAACCTTGTAAGGCGGTGGCTTAACGAACCACAACCTGCAAGTCAGTCTACTGCATAACTTGCCAAAGGCATATAGCCACTCGCATCACGTGGTGCGCATTTTAAATTATCATATCTAAGCATCACATGGTGCCTATCTTAACTTATCATACATAAGCATCACATGGTGCCTATCTTAACTTATCATACATAATCAGTTTATACTAGGTGATCATAAAAACGACGTTAAATCAATAAGGGACAAGCATGGATAATTCAAAGGATCTTACTATCACATGCCACTAGTTTGCATGAAAGAAACAATCAGAATATCATGCAATTCAGGAAGAAGAAAATGGGCAACTTTCACTTATCTCGAGTTATAAACAAACAATCATATTTAATACAGATCTCACTATAATTAATTTAATAATTGCCCATTAATTTATACTCTTGCCAATTTATGAATAAGGAGATAAATTACATCAAGCAAACGGGTATGTAATTTATCGAAATTGGCAAGGAAATTGGCCACAGGGCCGCATTCGACACAGAAGAATTTAAAAGGCACATCAAAAAGAATCATGAAACACGCAAAGGGCGATGAACGAAATCACTTGCCTTAACCTTCGACGATCGGTTGACGACAACAAGACGAGATTTTAGCACCTATTGAATCCAACGAAAAAGGAAATATTTAATATTGGTATTTTATGCAATTAACTTTACTTAACTCAATTTGCAATTGAATTAATTCTATAAAGTTAAGAATCTATACCAATATAAATTCCTCGGGGAGCGAGATCCGGCGCGGGTGCTTCGAGATTGCTTGGTGTCGCTGAAACGGGCAAGAACTGAATAGTTTAGAAATATTAGCCGTCTAACTTAATAAATAATTAAGTTAGGGCCAAAAAGAGAATAACTTAAATAAGAGGGAGTTTCTGCAATTTATACCAAAAAGAGATTAAAATCTCTGTTTGCTTCCGCGCACAGAGAAACGAACGAAAAGGGCGCACAGACAAGGCTCGGCGCGGCTCTCCTCCGGCGTCGATGGCTAGCGGCGCAGGCGACGATCAGAGGCGGCGGCTAGGGCGGTGATTGGCGACGATCGGGGGCTGCAATCGGATTGAAAGCAGCAACGATCGGTGGCAAGCGGCTGGGCTCGGTCCCGGTTGTTCGTGGGCGCGCGTCCGGGCAGGGCTGCGACTGCAGTGGGTCTCGGCGGCATGTAAGCGATCAGAGACGGCGATGGACGGCGACAATCGGGGCGATTGCAATTAGGGCTCGGGCTGCTGTCCGTGGGTGTGGCAATCGGAGACAAAGGCAGCACGGCTCGGCCTTGGGCGATCTCCGGCAAGGGATGGGCAGCGGCTGTGAGTCCGGTGGCAGCTCGTGGGCATGCTCCGGACAAGGGATGGGTAACGGTGGTGGTCTGCGGAGTTTCCGACGGCTCACGGGAGTGATGGGGTCACGGCTCACGGCGTGCGGAAGGGGGAGGATGAATAGGAGTCGGTGATGTTGAGAGGCGGTGAGGGTGAGCGCTTTTGGGTTGTGGAAAACCTAAGATTTAACGTGTATCTATATTGCTGAATTAGGGTTAGATAACAAAAAAATAGATTATTGATTCTTTAGATTAAGAATCAATTAAGGTAGAGATTAAGGGTAATAGAAGATAGATTTTAAGGAAAATAAATAAATGCAATAAGCGGATAAAGACAGGGATAGATGATAGATTTTTCCACTTTAGCGGGATGAATATTATTTAATTTAATTTCATAAATTAAATAATAAGGGTATTTAGAGGATTTATATAATTAAATCCATCATATATTATTTCTCTTTAGAATAATTTAATTATTCTAATTCATACCATATATATCTTATGTGAATTTATTAAATGACCAAATCCACAAGATATATACTATAGTTTGAATATAATATATATTTATTTAATTAAATAAAAATAAGAAATAACCCAAAAATAATTTGGGGTATTTCATATACTACAATTGATCTCGTATTCTTGTGAGGTTGGTTCTGGCTACACTATTCTTGTGTTGGTTTTGACCACATCAAGTTTTGGCGCCGTTGCCGGGGATTATTGATAGTATTGGTTGTTTCTATAAACTAATTTGCTAAGTCTTTCTTTTGCTTTTGATTTTTTTTTCTTTTTGTGATTTCAGGGTGTGTTCTTCTAGAGATAAACAGCGTTCCTTATTGTGATGTTTTTTCATCGTCCGGTCATGCCACTTTGGAAAATCAATTCTCGACGTATGGGACTCATGCGCATTGCAAGTTTTGCGGGGGTTTTGGGCATATGATCTCTGAATGCCCGGTGTTGTGGGCCCCCATCTATGAGGATGTTGATGATATGTACCAAAGGTGCAATTCTGATGAGTATCTTGAGAGCAATCACTCTCATGAAAGGGCTCCGATAGGTTTTCAGTTTCGACCTCCACAACCTCCTCCCGAGCATAGACCTTATTCACACCTATCAACGGAGGAGCTGCTCTCTAAAATTGCGGCAATTGAAGCTCAAACTGCTCAACTTACCAAGAATGCTCAAACTGCTCCAAAGAGCCTCTCGAGTCAAACAGATGTCAGTGACAGTGACAATGACGATTGCACTGTCGTATCTATTGAGATTGCGGAAAATCTAGAAGAGCATATACATGAGTCTAAGGTGCCTAAGATTGATGATCCTAGGGAAGAGGAATCCAGAGAAGAACCCGGATTGGCTGTTCCCCGAGTATACATCTCACCATCGCTATTTTCTGAAGTGATGGTCCAAGAGAATGTTAAGGAACGATTCGGAGCGTTCGCTGGACTACTGTCCAAGTGGCATATAGATGACCCTTCAAAGGAAGTTCTCGTTGACATACCGCCATGCACCAAATCCCAAGAGGAAGTCTTTCTTCTATTCGAAGATGGTGGTAACGGTGAACACACAAAGGGACAAGATGCTAAGGAGAAGAGCACATCTTTCGAGAGTTTGAGCTTCAATGGATCACAATTATATCGTCCCAAAAAGACTTTACTAGATGGGTAGATTGAGCCATGGACCATCCATTCGGGAAGGTTCAAACGTTTTCGAGTCAACCTAAGGTAAGTTCCCCCTTTATTTTATTAAGTTAAGATTGTTATTATAAACTTATTCAAACAAAAATAAAAAATAATAATAATATTTGCACGCCCGTGTGCCATAGCGCGTGGCCGTGCGTTCTGTCTCTGTTCGAAAAGAAAAAATAAAAAAGGAAAAAAAGGAAAAAAAAAGAACGCTTCTGCGTTCCCCTCTTCCAAACCCATCTCTCTCTGCCGCCTACCTCTCAACCTGGTGGAAGCACGCACCACCACTCTCCCTCTCGCCCCCACTACCGGCCGGCAGCTGCACCACCACGCCGCCGAGCCCACCGCCGGACCCACCTCCTTCTTTCCCTCTTCTTCTTCCGTCTGCTTTCCCGATTCCCACTGCTCCACGACCTTCGCGCCGCCTCCCTCACCTCCGGCGACCTCCTACTCCGTCACCACCGCGCCTCTCTTCCTCTCCTTTTCTGTTCTCCATTCCTATCCAGCCTGCTTCTCCTTCTCCCTCTGTCCAGCGCCGACACCCAATATCACCAGCCCTCGCGCTTACCTAGGCACTCGCACGAGCAACTCACCAGCCCCGAGCACCCTCCCCGTCTGCTTTGTGTGCTTAAGCTCGATCCCCTATCCCCCCCCCCCTTGTGCTCCACACTTACGGTATGTATCCTCAAGTCTTGTCCCTTGTACTTTGATTTTTCCTATACATTGCTTGCTATGGTTCATGATAATTTGGAAATTTCAATTTTTAGGGCTAAAGTTGATGGAATTGATTTGGGAAAATTGGAGATTTGTGATTTGAATGAGTTCATGAGACCCTTTGTGCTTAATCCTTACCTATTGCATCTCATGATCCTTGATACTTGTGGTTAATGTGATTGATTGATTGAATTTGATGAGTTTGGATTCCATTGCAGCTTGTGTTTATTTTGACCATTGTGTTCTTGAGTTTTTGCAAGTTATGAGTGATTATTGATAAATTTAGTGACTTGCTTAAATTTCGGATTTGTGGTCACTTGAAAGGCAAATAAACACATGTGTTGGATTCATCAATTCGAACTTTTGAATTTGGTGAGGATTGTGCTTAGAAATTTTCAAGTTTGTGTTGTACTGAATTGACTTGTGAACTTGCTAAATTTCTAAGCATGGGGTTGCTTGTGGTGGTGTTTCCGATCTGAATGTGTGATGGTTTAGGTGCACTTCTAATTCTTGCTAGTTTTGCACTCTCTGAAGTCACTTGAATTCTTTTATTGTTATCGGCATGTGATTGAGTGCAACTAAATACTTGTTTTGATTAAAACTTGGCTTTTGATCATTCTGCTGGACTTTTGTTGGTTATATGTGATGATTTCATATAGTCTGTTTGATCTTAAGTGCTTGTCACCTAGGGTTGATTTTGTTCGGGTGGTTTTGATTTGATCATGTTGGCATTTGAGTTATGAAAGTGCTGAATTTTATTGATTATTGGATCCTGGTTGCTGATGTGATAGTGTTATACTTGTGAGGCTTGCATTGCTGCTGTTTTTGTGTTATGTACAAGCCCAAAAACAAAAGGGGATGCCGCTGAAATTTGATCAAATATCACAGATGGTTCCAAAACAATTCTTGCACTACTACCTCGGATTAGGATTGCTTGAATTTTCCTCGAGTGTGCCTGATTCTTTAGTGAGTTTCCTCTTCCCTTACTCTTTCTTTTTCTCTACTTTGAGGACAAAGCAGATTTTAAGCATGGGGTGGGGGTAACTCACTTGAAATTCACATGTAGCTCATGTGTAACTCCGTTTTTGCATATAATTTTTTCATTTTTTTTATTTTTTTTCATGTGCATTTCATACATTGCATTTCATTTGCATATAGATATTTTGAGATGAACCCTTGCTATTAAAAATCCCTTGCTCTTCTTGACGAACATGCCACTTCCTTGATTGAAATTGGTTGTTGATATTCTCTAAGGCATGTTAAAAAAGCTTGTGATGATTTGGATTATTGGGTTTATGTTATAATTCTTTCAAAACTAATCATCTTGAGACTTGTTGAGATTGAGATTCTAAGGCAAAAGTCGTGAGCTTCTAAGCCTAGGGCCGACATCATGAGTCCTCTTTCTTTTGTCTGTGAATTGCTCATCTTGATTGCTCTATCTTCATAACTTGCGTTAGAACCTCTCGAGATCACATATATGACTTGTGTGCATTGCATAAACATGATTGAGGCAATTTTTGTTAGCCTGTTATTCCCTTCCTACCCATGAGTATATCCTTAGCTTGAAGCTCGTTGAGCCTAATTGCCTATTTATTTGTAGCTCCACAAAATCTTCTGTAAGCCTATTTTAGCCTTGTTTACCCATCCGAGAATTAAGATGAAATAGATTTATGTGTCGTTTTGTGGGCAACAGAGAATACTTGGCTTTGAGTGATTATGTATTGAGTGGGTGTTTTGTACTTAAGTTGTAAGTTCTTTGTGATGAAGTTAACAAAAAAAAAAGGAAAAAAAAAGAATAAATTCTTCTTCATCACTAAAGAATAATTTGTAAAAAGGGAATGAGTTATCAAAAGTTGAGAGTTTTGAGCTTATTTGATTATGTGATGTGATTGTTGTGAGAAATTTTGTATGTGTGCTGAGAAAAGAGTTGAATTGTGGTTGTAGTTTAGGAAGTAATTCTGTTTCCCGGATTTAGCACCACAAGCCAAAGAATTTCGTACCCTTTATTTCTTACCTTGGCACCATTACAACCCATGAAAAGACCTCATGATTTATGTTTATGTGCATAGTCCAAGTGATGGAGAGTTAGGACGCTGATTCAAGCTTATGGTAGATGAGTTTTCAAGATTTGAGTTTGAGCGGAATATTTAACCCTAAATACAAGAGTGAGAGCGATCCACAAAAAATTATCCTATGCGAGGTCTTGGAATTGATGTCTTGATTTTGTCTCTTGTATGATTTGCTTATCTTGTTTTGAACCCAATGTCTAGATCTATATGAGCAAATGCATAGCTTGGATAGAAATCGAAATCCTTCTTGTGAAATCTTTACACTTGTTCTTGCTTGAGGACAAGCAAGGTTCAAGCATTGGGTGATTTGTTGACATCTAATTTAGTCATATTTTAAGGTTGCATTTGCATATTAGTTTAGATAATTTTCATGCATATTTATCATCTTTTATATTTTATTTTGTTTATTTTGCATTTTCGGAGTCTACACCGGGTTTTTATTGATTTCAGGCACTTTGAAAGCGATATTGTGGAAATTCAAGCTTTAATATGGAGCGGCGAGGATATTGGATTGGACTTGAGGAGCTAAATTGCCAATGACTGAAGTTTCTAAACTTAGGGGTTGTTTGATGGAATTAACTTTATAATTGGGTGTTGAGTTAGATTTTAATTATTTAATTTCGTGGGTTGAAATTGTAATTTCATTAATATTCACATATATACTCTCGTATGTGAAAGAACAAGGGCTCTCTCTCTTTTCAGACTTTGGAGCCGCACAAGGGCTTCGGCCGGTAGTTTAGGTTTAGTTTAGATTTTTGGTATTTACCGTTTGGATCGAGGACGAAGATTTCTGGTTTGCATTTTATTTTAAGCATGTATTTAATTTATTCTATTGCTTTCTATATTATGTTTAGATAAATTATCCGTTCTAGGGTTAGGGTGATCCCGACAATGTCGCGAATTGTTTGATTTCGATGTTTGCTTGAGCCTAGTTGCTTAACCTAATTGATATGAATCAATTAGAATCCTTTTTAGATTCAAGATCCTACCGATGCGAATTGAAACTGGATGAATAGATGAAATTCATGAACCCGAAAGGAGGATTGGTTTCATCAGAACCCTAGGATTGAACTTGAGGAATCAACAATTGTTATTGTGACATTTAAACAATTGTTGAGGACTCTTGAGGATTAATAAATTATCGTAGATTCTTAGGTGGGAATCGGTTAGGCGGACCGGGACAGCAAACGCTTAATTGATTTCCTCCTAAGGTCTATAAAGAAATTAAAGGGTCTAGATTTGGTTAATTTGGACACAATTACTACAACATGCGACAACTGAGTAGTGATGACTTTAGATAATTTACCTTCAATTTGACATATTAAGGAGACGAAGTTCGAGTGAACATCGGGTTGAATTCTTTGTGGCATTGTCGTCGGAATCCATAACCCTGGAATTATTTCTCATATATATTTTCTTCATAATCTTGCTTGTTTGTCTTAGTTTAGTTCAAAAGAAGATCCCTCTTTCTTGGCTTAGCATATTAGTTCTAGTTAACAATTGATACATATATAATCCCCGTGATCGATAATCGTATACTGCAATTGATCTCGTATTCTTGCGAGGTTGGTTCAGGCTACACTATTCTTGTGTTGGTTTAGACCACATCATGGTGCGGGATTGCTAGGTATGTCCGAGACTCCGAACCCCTTTTCAAAAATTAGAATTTAGTGTGAAATTGGGTTGCAATTTGAGTTTTGGGTTGCTAAGTTTTTGAGTTTTAGTTTGGAATCTGGGGTTTTTGAAATTGCCAGATATTTCTAAGTTCCTCAGTTGGGGTTTCATATTTGAGTCCAGGGTATGTTTCCAACTTTGATGCATAACACACCATTGCTCATTGCAAAAATTCGTGTTCTCTACTTGATTTCTTTGCAGTTTGTTATGTTCTCTACTCAGTTATATGCTGGTTTTATGTGAAGTTAGGGGTTTTTGTTTTGTTACAGGTGAAAATTATGGAAACTGGAATTTTGTTGACATTTGAATTTGTTACAGGTTTGTGCGCTATTGAATGTGATTTTCTCTTTTCTTCCAAAAATTAGGTTTTTTTCCATCAAAATAGAATTACAAAACTGGGAAGAACTTTAAAATTTTGAGGTATTGGATATGGCTCAAATTCCTTCACCCAAGTCCTAACTTGTTATTTTGCTTTGATTGCCCAAATTTTCATGTTAGATGTAGCCTGTAGGCCATGTGATTCCCCAATATTTGGGTTATCTATAATATTTTTTTAGATTTACGGTTTCAATTTCATATTGAATGGGGTACGTGATTGCCAATTTGTGGCTTGTTCAAATTGTTCAATGAGACATTTGTTGGTTTTAGTGTCTTTGATTACAAAATCCAGTAGCTAGTTTGTTGGCCTTTTGTTTTTCAATGAACTTCCTCCTTGGGCGAGGCTTATCCATATAAACATGATTGTTTGCTTTAGGGCATCTGATGATGGGCTACAAGAGAGCTCAATGTTTTGTTTGCTTTCAAGGGAGTCATCACTGTGTCTCATATAATAATTTTGCTGATTTGATTTCAGAAGTAAGCTTGTAGAAACACATGATCATTGACTTACCCTAATGATTATCTTTTTTATGCTATTATTTCCCGTGACAAAATTTAAGTCTATTAGCTCAATAGTAGAGCGTTGTGCTTATTCACAAAGATGCGGGTGCAAATCCCGCATATGCTAAAGATCTAAAAAAAAAATCTCAGATTTGTCATGGTGCACCACCTGAAATGTTTGGTTGCCACTTCTCTATTCTCTTGAAAATAAAGTTGTATATTGCTAGTGAAACTTCTTTTATGTAAGGCAAGAATAAATTTGTATATTGTTCATATATTTAAACAAGAATATAAGCAACTTTTGAGTTCTCATATGTTCTTGATAAGTTTCTCTTCTACAAGTTTGTGTGTTTTAATATTTCAGCTTCTACCTGTGAAGCTTTATATATTGTAATAATGAGGTATAAAATACTTATACCAGTATGAAACTAAAAGGCAAACATTGTTTTTGATATTGGAATGCAAGCAAAAATATGACAATATAAACTAAAAGGCAAAGATTATACCTGTGAAGCTTTATATATTGTGTGTTTTCACTTGAACATACTTACGTTGATAAAAGAAACTAAAAGGCAAAGCTTTATGTATTTGCCTCTCTTGGTTGTCGCCTCTCTTGGTTGCCTCTCTGTCGTCGGTCTCTTCTTCTTGGCCTTCCTTATTCTCGTCTTTTTTTAACAGAGAAACCAACGGAGATGGGAGAGCGGTTAGTTTTAACTGAGCAAGGGCACAAGGCGAATTTAGTATAAAACTTAAGGGTACCAGGCAAAATTGGTGAATATTTTGTACACCTCGTGAAAAAGGCAATACCTCGAGGGTACCTGACAAAATTTCCGACATTTATATATAGTTGAATGGGTGGAAGCCTTTGGTTGTTGAATTTGAAAAACGAATTGTATTTTGAAATTAGTTTTATAAAAAAATACATTTAAACTCTATACAATAATTTTATTTAATTTTGTATTTGTTTCATGATAATTTTATTTATTTCTCATCACAATAATTTTATACTTTGTTTTCCCCTGAAATTTAATATTAACTGTATCTATTTTTCACTCTTATTAACTTTATATATATCTCACCATACATTGTAAGTCCCTCATATAACAATAACCTCATTGAGATATAACATAAGTACTTTTTATAAACATGACATGCTACATCCAAATATATATGTGTTCCATATGTATTTTGACCCCGGGCTTGTGCTAATATTTTTTTTTTTTTTGATTAGGTAAGAATTCGGGTAGGGACTCTACCAGATGGCATCCTTTCGGATGAGGTCCTACAAGGCAGGATCCTGAAAGTTCTCAATTCCCCGGGAACTGTGGCAAAGGTGTGCAACCTTATCAACCACGGAATTGCCCTCACGGGGAACATGAGAGAACGAAAATTGCTCCACTCCATGGAGGAGAACTTTAATCTCGGATAAGATGAGTTCAATTTCCCAAGGGCACCTGGTATTGTCTCAGAAGTGCTTGATAATTATCATCGAATCCTCTTCAATGACTAACTTTTTAATTCCCAATTCTACCTCATTTTGTACCCCTAATAATAAAGCACGAGCTTCTGCCATTAACGGTGATTGTTGCCCTAGGTATTTGTATCCAATTTTAATTGGTTTACCGTGCCAGCCACGAATAATGTAACCTCCCAAACTAGAATGTCCTGCGAATGAGGAACCATCAAAATTAAGTTTAAACGTTCCCAGCGCAGGCTTTTTCCAACAACCTCTTTTTAGTTGCATTTTTTTACCACCCTTTTTACCCATGTTGGTGTTGCAGTGAAGCCTCTCTAAGTCGTTAAACTCGGAAGCCTTTTTTCAATTGTCAGAGACCGTATTTGCCATCTGAATGATATTATTTGTTGGGGGATTGTTGTTATCAAAGGCTAGTTGGTTTATATAAAACCATAAACTCCACCATCTGTTAGCAATGATAGTTCTTGAACTAATTTTGTTCACATTTTCCCCTATATATTGTAATATTGATTTGAAATCACTGGATGTTGTGATAATTTCCCGAATCCTGTCTTTCTCGGCCCCTGAAAGGACGTCGGATACAATCTGAGGTTGACATTCCATAAAGAGATGTGTGTCATCTTCCAAGGCATCTCCACATATTGAGCACGTACTAGGAATCTCCCTACCACGTTGGGCAAGTCTGACTTTCGTTGGAAGTCCATTTTGATAAATTTTCCACATGAAGTTCTTCACTTTAGGCAATGTATCCAGTTTCCAAATCCAATTATTGCAATCATTCTCAATCACCCATTCGCAAGAGAGGAGATTGTATGCACTCTGTGTTGTAAACCATCTGTGCCGGTCAGGCCACCAATATAGTCTGTCTTCAAAGGGTATACTTGGAATATGGATTGCGCATATGTCTTTTATAATTGCAGGGGGTTGAGTCCGTTCTAGCTTTTCCACCCACCATCGACCATTTATAATATAATCACTTACCCGCTCCCCCAACCTGACTGCCGTCGGGCACTCTGGGTGAGACGAGATGGGATTAGGCCAAACCCAACAGTCGTCCCATAACTTGATGGAACGACCATTACCCACAGTCCAAATCAGACCATTTTTAAACTTAGGGATTAATGGACAAAGTTTAGCCCATTGCCATGAGCGTACAACCTTCTTTTGGTAATTCAATAAATTTTGTGACCGAAGTTATTTGTATGTAATCAGTTGAACCAATGCGTTTGACGGTTCAACCAATATTTTCCATAGAAGTTTTAACTGAAGTGCTTCATTCATTTCACACGCCTTTCTAATCCCCATGCCACCCTTGCTATAGGGTCGACATACCTTGTCGCATCCAATCAGTGGCCGATACTGCAGGTCTTTATTCCAGAAAAAAGTCTCGTTGATTTGGTCAAGCTCCTTATGGATTAAAGCTGGTAGCATAAAACTCTGGATCGCAAAGAGGGGTTTCGCTGACAGGTTTGACTTGATAAGAACTGTCCGGCTCTATTGAGACAACGAATTAGCTCGCCATTTTGAGAGTTGGTCTTTTGATCTGCAAATGAGCTCTTGGAATGTGTCCTTATTAACCCTACTATTGATAATAGGGCAACCCAGATACTTTTCAAGATTCCGTTCATCGGATATTTCTAGGCAACTCTCAATTTCAGCTTTTCTGGAGTTGGGGATACCTTTCGATGCCTGAAAGGCAGATTTGTGAAAGTTAACCTTTTGGCCAGAAATTTTACAATAATTAGATACAACATTTTTAACTTCCTGACAAGCTGCGATGCTACCTTTGGAGAATATGATGATATCGTCAGCAAAAGTGAGGAAGGGAATACAAGGACCATCTCTACCGAATTTGAAACCAATCAATTTTCTGTCTGCTGCCGCTTGGGCTAGATTTCTGGCTAATACCTCTGCTTCCAGAATAAACAGAAATGCATAAAGAGGGTCTCCATGTCGAATTCCTCTAGAAGGTTTAAACAGATCCGTCGGACCGTTGTTAACCAGCACATAGAAAGTAACGGACGATATACATTCCATTACGATCCGAATGAATTTGTCGTGGAATCCGAACTTGTAAAGGACTTGTTCGATGAAGGGCCATTCTAGCCTGTCATAGGCTTTTTCCATGTCTAGTTTGGTAGCTATCCAACCTTCCACCCCTTTCCTTGATTTGAACGAATGAAAAATTTCATGTGCTATAAGCACATTATCCTGAATTGCTTTATCTGCAACAAATGCACGTTGGAGCGGGTGTATGATTTTTCCATTAACTTTTTTAAGTCTTTCGGTAAGAATTTTTGAAATTATTTTGTATATGGTGTTGCACAGGCTAATCGGTCTATAGTGTGTTGTTGTTGTTGGATTGTCCTTTTTAGGTAGCAATGTAATGAAAGTATGGTTTATCTGCTTAAGAATTTTTTCCAGAATAGAAGAAGCCTTTAACTGCACACACGACGTCACTGCCAACCGTGTTCCAGTAATTTTTGTAAAATTCTGTCGTCATACCATCTGGGTCAGGAGATTTGTTATTTCCTAGGCTTAACACGGCCGCCTTAATTTCACCATTCGAGGTTATTGCAATCAAAGCATTGTTTTCTTCTTCGGTAACGGATGGGGTGATAAGTTGCAGTGTGTCTGCCATATTATTTGGGTAACTTATTTCTGAACGGAACCGCCGTTCGAAGTCCAACCTAATTTCATTCCTTATGTTGTCTTCTCCAATAATCTGAGTACCTTCCGAAGATGTAATTCCTCGAATGATTTTTCTATTTCTTCTACCCGATGCCACCCTATGACCCCTTGTTCTAATCTTTTGAATTACTCAGCTGACATGAAATTTTCATGTCGGCTAAAGCTGCCACCCTATTCGATTGGGTCATTTACAGTAAATGACCTTTATATTAGGGAATTTTTTTATTAAAAAAAATCACTCCTATTTTAGGTTGTAATGGTTGTAACTCGTAACAATGTGTACCCAAAAAAAAAATTGAAGTGTAAAAAATGTTTTTTTTTTTTATAAAGCGTGTTATTATAATGAGGTTGACTGTCATAAATTGTGATAATTTAAAATAATTTATTTTTTTGGATGGTTTTGTGTAGGGGAAATATTTGATGTTTTAATTTTGATACGTTTTTAAAAATTGTTTAAAAATAAGATTTATATTATCCTCTATGAAATTATTAAAAATAAGATTTATAAAGTTTTTATCTTCTTAAAAAATATGTCAAAAAGTGATATCAAGTTTTTTTTGGTACTAAAGTAAGGGGTGATTGTGTCAATTACTCTATTGATGCAAAACCAAAAAACAAAATATCAAGCATTCATCTCTCAAATATCCTTGCAACGCTATAAGGGTACCTATGATTCTCCCTCCTATTAATTACTAAACCTATTATTAAATTATATATAAACCCTTCACGTAATTTATATCAATGTTATATCAATATATAGTTTTTAGTTAATTTACATTGGTGGAATAAACTATATCTTTTAAAACAATCGAAAGCAAAAAAGTGTTGTTTTTACATCCAATAATCATCTTTACCACTCGTTCATCCGCACGTGTTAAATGCAGATGAAGAATTTGTAGGTAATTAAGGGAGGGAAGTAAGTGAAGATTTATACCCACAAGCAAGTGATGGAATGGGTATTTTCATCCATAATCCTTAGGTGGAGAAAACTCTAGGCTAGCTATGGTTTTAGTTTGGGGATAGATCGATGCAAACTTTAATTGAATAGAAAGGGAGTAGCTAGCTTTTGCCTTTTGCCGGTGCAGATTCAAACCATATACTCGACCTAAGTAATTTATAATATGTTGGGTTTCCCGAGAAGAGTCCAATGGACTATTTACCATATGGTTTTTATCATGTAAAGTTTTACCCTCTTCCTTATAAAAGGGGATGTCTTTCCATTTGGGAAAGTAAGAGAGAGAAAACAAAGAGTGAGAAAGGGAGAAAAGAGAGAGCTTGGAGAGGAATCCCGTATGCCCTTGTTCAGCCCATTTTGAAGTGCCCCGATCGACGACCAAACAACCTCCGATTGGGACGATTTTCTGTTATGTTGTTCACCTCATCATAGGCTTCATTTTGTACGGTTGGATCGTCGTTTTGAGCCTCCAATCTCAGATCCCCTTTGCTTGTGTTCTTTCTTGGGTTGTTGTTGATTTCCACCAATTGGGTGATGAAATTGGAGATTTGTCCAAGCTTGTTTATGCTTGATGATGTTGTATGCCTCTAGCTTTGTCTAGGGAAGATTGTACCCACTTGTTATTGTTGATAGTGGAAGTTTCTGTCTCCCGTGGTTTTTTCCCCGTTTTGGGGTTTCCACGTAAATCTGGTGTTCTTTGTGCTTGGTTATTTTATCTTCTGTTTGTGTCTGATTGTTGGTTTGGGTTGCTTGAGTTTGGCTCTCTGGTTTACTGTTCTTGACCCTCCCGATTCGTGTGTGAAAAAGGGGTGTGTCTGACGTCCCCCTGCTTCCCCGGCACAACAGACTGGTATCAGAGCATTTGGTTTAGGATGGAGGAAAAGAACAGTTTTCAGGGAATGATTGTGTTGAATTCAGGCAACTACTCAGATTGGAAGATAAAAATGGAAGATCTTTTGTATGTGAAAGATCTGTATGAGCCGATTGTGCACAAAGAGATTCCAACGGGTGTCGTTGATGTTGAATGGAAGATTCTGAATCGAAAAGCGGTAGCTATGATCAGACAATTTGTTGATGTGAGTGTGCTCCAGCATATTGCCAATGACACGAATGCTTATGAGTTATGGTATAAGCTTGAGGGGATGTATGAGAGGAAGAATGCCCTCAACAAGGCGTCATTGATGAGAAAGCTTGTGAAATTGGAGTACAAAGATGGTGAGAGCATTGTTGTGCATTTGAGCACATTTCAGGGATTTGTGAATCAGTTAGCTTCTGCGAAAATGTCGTTAGATGATGAGTTGCAGGCTCTACTACTTCTCTCCTCATTGCCAGATAGTTGGGGCACACTTGTCGTGTCACTTAGTAATTCCACTCCGGAAGGCAAGCTGACTATGGAATGTGTGAAAGCTAGTCTTTTGAACGAAGAGACTAGAAGGAAGGAGATGGGTGTCTCCTCACAGTCAGAGGCTAATGTGACGCAAGGTTCTGGTAACAACAGAGGAAGGAGTAAGCAACGACAGCAGCAGAACAGAGACAAGTCCAAAAGAAGATCGAAGTCTAGAAGTAAGTACATTTGCTATTATTGTAAGAAGCCGGGTCACATTCAAAAGTATTGCCGAAAGTTCAAGAGGGACACAGGCAAAGAACCTAAGAAGTCGGAGACGTCGAGAAATCAAGAAGATAAAGACACTGCTGCTCTTACAATCAGTGATGAAATAGTGGAGTTGTTTGTGGTCGCTGATGAAGGTTCTTTGAATCTTGCAAGTGATGAGTGCACTTGGATTGTTGATTCAGCTGCTTCATATCACATTACTCCACACAAGGAGTACTTCTCGTCTTACACTTGTGGAGATTTTGGCCGTGTGGGGATGGGAAATGATGGCGTGTCCAATGTTGTTGGCATGTGCACAGTTTGTTTGTTGACATCCACTGGTTGCAGTTTGATTTTGAGAAATGTTCGTCATATTCCTGATATCAGATTGAATTTGATATCTTCTGGGATACTTGATGATGATGGGTATGCTCAAAATGCACAAGGCGATGTTTGGAAGTGCTCCAAGGGAAACTTGATTGTAGCCCGGGCAAAGAAGCAGAATACCATGTATGTGATGCAAGCCAAGATTTGTAGAGAAGAAGCAAATGTGATTGATGATGGTGCTGGAGAGCTATGGCACAAGCGGCTTGGACACATGAGCGAGCGGGGTTTGCAAATGCTTGCCAAGAAGGACATTCTCCCGGATATGCAAGGTATTTCTCTCAAACCTTGTGTTGATTGCCTAGCTGGAAAGCAACATCGAGTAGCATTTCATACTCGACCTCCATCTAGAAGAAAACATGCATTAGATCTTGTTCATACTGATGTGTGCTCTATGGATTGCAAGTCACATGGTGGTGCACAATATTTTGTCACTTTTATTGATGACTATTCTAGAAAATTGTGGGCTTTTGTGTTGAAAAGCAAAGATCAGGTTCTGACAGTTTTCAAGGAGTTCCAAGCCAGAGTTGAACGAGAGACTGGTTTGAAGTTGAAGTGTGTCAGATCAGATAATGGTGGGGAGTACAGGGGTCCGTTTGAGCAGTATTGCAAGAGTCAGGGCATCAGGCTTGAGAAAACAGTTCCGAAGACGCCACAGCTGAATGGGCTTGCAGAGAGGATGAACAGAACCATAGCAGAAAGAGTCAGAAGTATGTTGTCGACTGCAAAGCTGCCAAAGTCCTATTGGGCGGAGGCGATGTTGACTGTTGTGTATCTCATCAACCGCTCGCCTTCAGTTCCTCTTGATGGTGATGTTCCACAGAGGGTTTGGACTGGGAGAGATGTTTCCTTCCAGCATTTGAGAGTCTTTGGATGCTTAGCATATGTTCATGTTGCTAAAGATCAGAGATCCAAGCTTGATAGCAAGACAAAGCCATGCATCTTCCTAGGATACTCAGAGGATGAATTTGGGTACAGATTGTGGGATCTTACAGACAAGAAAGTGGTCAGAAGCAGAGATGTTGTGTTCATGGAAGACAAGACTATTGATGACTGGAAGCTCCAGCGACCGTCGTCTTCCTCTCCTGCTCCAGTCACATTTGATCCCGTTTTTCCTCAAGTTGTGCAGAGAAGTTCAGTTCAGAATCAGCAGGAAGGTGAGCATGATGATTGTGATGTTGATCCACCAGAAGTTCCACAACATCAACAAGAGGAGCCCCTTATCCAACCTGAAGTTGAGTTGAGAAGATCCACCAGAGAGAGACAGACTTCCTCACGATACTCAACCAGGGATTATGTGTTGTTGACTGATTCAGGAGAGCCTGAATGCTATGAGGAAGCTATGTCAGATGTGCATTAGAAGGAGTGGTACAATGCCATGCAGGATGAGATGAGTTCCTTGCATGAGAACCACACCTATGACTTGGTGAAATTGCCTAAGGGCAAGAAAGCTCTCAAGAACAAATGGGTTTTTCGTTTGAAGTCTGGAGAAGATGGTACACCTCCCAGGTTCAAAGCCAGAGTTGTGGTGAAGGGTTTTGAGCAGAAAAAGGGTCTAGATTTCGATGAAATTTTCTCTCCAATTGTGATGATGTCATCCATCCGGGTTGTTCTAGGCATGGCTGCTAGCATGGACCTAGAGGTCGAGCAGCTTGATGTGAAAACCGCCTTCCTTCATGGTGATTTGGAAGAAGAAATCTACATGGAGCAACCTGAAGGTTTTGAAGTCAAGGGAAAAGAGAAGATGGTTTGCCGTCTCAGAAAGAGCTTGTATGGTTTGAAACAAGCACCTCGGCAATGGTACAAGAAGTTCGAGTCTTTTATGATCAACCACAAATTCCACAAGACACATGCCGACCACTGCGTGTTTGTGAAGAATTACGCCGAAGGTGACTTTCTGATTCTCTTGCTTTATGTGGATGATATGCTTATTGTTGGTCGGGATGCCAACAAGATTGCTAGTTTGAAGACTGCATTGAAAAAGTCCTTTGCTATGAAGGACCTTGGCCCTGCAAGACAGATTTTGGGTATGCAGATTACACGTGACAGAAAGAATCAGAAGTTGTGGATATCACAAGAAAGATACATTGAGAAGGTGCTGCAAAGATTCAACATGGACAAGGCTAAACCCGTGAGTTCTCCACTTGCAATGAACATGAAGCTGAGTTCTGATCAGTGTCCTACAAGTGAGAAAGAGAAACAGGAGATGAAGAAGGTGCCTTATGCTTCAGCCGTTGGTAGTCTGATGTATGCCATGGTTTGCACTAGGCCAGACATCGCCTATGGAGTTGGGGTTATCAGCAGGTTCATGAGTAATCCTGGAAAGGAGCATTGGGCAGCTGTGAAATGGATTCTCAAGTATCTCAGAGGCACTTCGAGAGTGTGTTTGTGCTTTGGTCCTGGAAAACCTATGCTTGATGGTTTTACAGATGCAGACATGTCAGGTGATATTGACACGAGCCGATCCACATCTGGATATCTGATTACATTCGTAGGGGGAGCAGTCTCATGGCAATCGAGACTGCAGAAGTGTGTTGCTTTGTCAACGACAGAAGCAGAGTATATGGCTGCAGTTGATGTTGGTAAGGAGCTGATATGGATGAAAGACTTCCTAGAAGAGTTGGGAGTGGAGCAAGCTAGCTACCCACCCTATTGTGACAATCAGAGTGCCATCCACCTTGCCAAGAATGTCGCCTACCATTCTCGAACTAAGCACATCCGAAGAAGGTATCATTGGCTTTGAGAAATAGTAGAAGACGATGATTTTGAGCTCATGAAGATCCACATAAATGACAACGGATCGGATATGCTGACAAAGACTTTGTCAAAGGAGAAGCTCATCAAGTGCCGCTCAAAGGCGGGCTTGCTCGAGCCCCCCATATAGGATTGAGGGGGAGCTATGTTGGGTTTCCCTCCTATATGGAGGAAGAGTCCAATGGACTATTTACCATATAGTTTTTACCATGTGAAGTTTTACCCTCCTCCGTATAAAAGGGGATGTCTTTCCATTTGGGAAAGTAAGAGAGAGAAAACAAAGAGTGAGAAAGGGAGAAAAGAGAGAGCTTGGAGATGAATCCCGTATGCCCTTGTTCAGCCCATTTTGAAGTGCCCCGATCGACGACCAAACGACCTCCGATTGGGACGATTTTCTAGTATGTTGTTCACCTCATCATAGGCTTCATTTTGTACGGTTGGATCGTCGTTTTGAGCCTCCAATCTCAGATCCCCTTTGCTTGTGTTCTTTCTAGGGTTGTTGTTGATTTCCACCAATTGGGTGATGAAATTGGAGATTTGTCCAAGCTTGTTGATGCTTGATGATGTTATATGCCTCTAGCTTTGTCTAGGGAAGATTGTACCCACTTGTTATTATTGATAGTGGAAGTTTCTGTCTCCCGTGGTTTTTTCCCCGTTTTGGGATTTCCACGTAAATCTGGTGTTCTTTGTGCTTGGTTATTTTATCTTCTGTTTGTGTCTGATTGCTGGTTTGGGGTGCTTGAGTTTGGCTCTCTGGTTTACAGTTCTTGACCATCCCGATTCGTGTGTGAAAAAGGGGTGTGTCTGACGTCCCCCTGCTTCCCCGGCACAACATAATCTGACCTTAAATTGATTAAGATTGAGATCGCATATCCTCAATTCAATGGATCAAACCTACAATAGACCAAAGGATTCATAAAATATAGGTGATTGGATATTGTCCAACGGGTAAAAGAAAGAATCGGTTGGTTGGGTTTCAAATGGAGATATGTCACACCCACTTAAATTTCAGTGTGTGTGTTTTTGTTTATGAAACCTACAAAAAAAAAATCTCTTACCATGGCTCTCTACGATCACCAACATCCCGCCTTCTCTGGATACTCTAGATATCCTACCCCTCGACATGCCGGTCCTCAGGCCTCTCTGACATCGCCTGACCTAGGCTATGTTCCGCCAGCTCTGCATCACGCCTTCTCCTCTACGCAGCCGACATCTTCAGACTCTTCTTGGTACATGGACACTGGTGCCACCTCCCACATGACGAACTCCTCAGGTAACCTCTCATCTATTTCTTTTAAGGGCCCTGCCCACTCTATTATCGTCGGAAATGGTGGTCGTCTTGCTACTTCGGGAATTGGCCACGCCAATTTACAGACCCCAACCCACCCACTACACCTGAACAATGTCCTTATTGCCCCAAAGATTGTCAAAAACCTTATCTCTGTCCGTCGGTTCACTACTGACAACAACGTTTCCCTTACGTTTGATCCCTATGGTTTCTCTGTGAAAGATCTTACTACGGGGGTTACTCGCATGAGATGTAATAGCACCGGGGAGCTCTACCCTGTCACACCACCTCCTGCGTCCAGTCAGTCGTGTCCGGTCGCCCTCTCGGCATCATCGTCCAGCTTGTGGCATGCACGCCTAGGCCATCCCAGCGCTGCCGTTCTAGATGTCCTCCGTTCCCAGAACCTTGTCACCTGTACTAAAGACCCACGCTCTGGTTTATGCTCTTCCTGCCAACTAGGCAAACATGCCAGACTGCCGTTCCAACGGTCTTTGACCTCTACCCTTACTCCCTTTGATATCATTCACAGCGACATTTGGACCTCTCCCGTGCCTAGCAAGGAGGGTCACAAGTACTACCTCTTGTTTCTGGATGATTACACTCATTACTTATGGGTCTTCCCGTTGCATTTCAAGTCCCAAGTGTTTCTTGTTTTTGCCAGATTTCATACCTACATCAAAACACAGTTTCACATGTCCATCAAATGTTTCCAATGTGACAATGGCCGTGAATTTGACAACAAAGACTTTCACTCCTTCTTTGCCGCAAATGGGATCTCATATTGCTTGTCTTGCCCCTATACTTCTCAGCAGAATGGCAAGGCAGAAAGAATCATCAGAACCATTACCAACATGATGCGCTCTCTCCTCTTCCACGCATCTATTCCCCTTCCCTATTGGCCTCACGCCTTATCCACCACATGTTATCTCCTAAACATTCTCCCTTCCACTACCCTACACCATCGCTCGCCAGCTCAGACACTTTATTACGCCGAGCCTAGGTATAATCACCTTTGCACCTTCGGGTGCTTGTGTTTCCCAAACCAGTCATCGATAGTCCCGCACAAGCTTCACCCGCGCTCCACTCCATGTGTCTTCCTAGGCTATCCGTCTGATCATCGCGGTTACATTTGCCTCGATATCAAGACTCACAAGATCATTCTCTCACGTCATGTCACCTTTGATGAGTCGCGGTTTCCCTTTGCGTCTCCCACACCCCTTGTGTCTCCGTCAAAGTCTGAGTCACCATTCCCTCACTTCCTTTTTCCCTAGAGCTCTCCTGGTGCTCCTGTTTCTCCCCCTACACCACCACCACCACCACCCCCCACCACCAGACCACACACCCGCAGCGTCTCCGGTGTCTTCCGACCCCGTCAGATCGTCTCCATGACCACCGCCCATCACCCCGCTATCCACCTCCCATCACCCCGCTAAACAACCTCGCCTCACCTACGTGCGGCGGCCGCCGCATGTCATGCGACGCCCGCCGCAACCCCAAATGCTGCGCCCGCCGCCCATAACCCCTCCCTGGCGGCGCCCGCCGTAGGTCATGCGGCGCCCACCGCAGGCCTTGCGGCGCCCACCGCCCATAACCCTTACCTGGCGGCGCCCGCCGCCTCTTCCCCTTGCTTAGCCCCTCTTACCCCCGTCCTTCCCGACTCCCATTCACCCTATGCCTCCACCCAGACCTCCCTCTCCCCCGTTCCCACCTCCCACAAAACAGCCCTCCTCGACCCGAATTGGCAGGCGGCTATGCTCGACGAATACAGGGCCCTTACGAAGAATGGTACTTGGGTTCTTGTTCCTCGCCCTCCTGAGGCGAACGTCATTCGCTGTATGTGGCTCTTTCGTCACAAGTTCCGCTCTGATGGGACGTTGGAGCGCTACAAGGCCCATCTTGTGGTGAACGGTAGATCTCAACAGGCAGGTATTGATTGTGATGAGACCTTCAGCCCTGTGGTCAAGCCTGCCACTATCCGAGTAGTCCTGAGTCTGGCTCTGTCGCGCAACTGGGCCATCCACCAGTTAGATGTCAAGAACGCCTTTCTGCATGGTCATCTGAATGAGACAGTTTACATGTTTCAGCCACCGGGGTTTGCTGATGCTGAGCGTCCAAAGCATGTCTGTCTCCTCAAGCGCTCTCTTTATGGTCTAAAACAGGCTCTGCGGGCATGGTTCCAGCGTTTTGCCTCTCATCTGCTCCGTTTGGGTTTCACTGGCAGCCGTTCCGATACGTCTATGTTTATCTATCGCAGAGGCTCAGACTTGGCATTCTTGCTGCTTTATGTCGACGACATCATTCTCACCGCCTCTTCTGATGCTCTTCGGGCGTCCATAATCTCGCAGTTGAGTGCGGAATTCGCCATGTCTGATATGGGTCAGCTATCTTACTTCTTGGGAGTTGCTGTTCAACGGCATGCGTCTGGTCTGTTTCTCTCACAGAGTAAGTATGCTGCTGAGATTGTTGCTCGGGCTAAGATGGTCAACTGCAATCCCGTCGCAACCCCAGTCGATACATCCAACAAGCTCAGTGCTCATTCTGGTCCTTTGGTTGACGATCCAACACTGTGCAGGAGCCTCGCTGGTGCTCTTCAGTATCTCACTTTCACCAGGCCTGATATCAGTTACGCCGTCCAGCAGATCTGCTTGTTCATGCATGCCCCTAGGGAACCTCACTTTCAGGCTTTGAAGCGGATCATTCGGTACATCAGCGGCACCCTCGAGCTCGGCACCACCATCACTCCTTCCTCTAAGCTTGATCTTGTGGCGTACACTGATGCGGATTGGGGTGGTTGTCCAGACACACGTCGCTCCACATCTGGTTACTGTGTCTTCCTCAATGACACTCTTGTGTCTTGGTCAGCCAAGCGTCAGTCTGTCGTGTCTCGCTCCAGCGCTGAAGCCGAATACAGGGGTGTTGCCAACGTTGTCTCCGAGTGCTCTTGGCTCCGCAATCTCCTGATTGAGCTACGATGCCCCTTACAGAAGGCCACTCTGGTCTACACTGACAACGTCTCCGCCGTCTACCTGGATAGCAACCCAGTCCAGCATCAACGCACGAAGCACATTGAGCTTGATCTCCACTTCGTCAGGGACAAGGTTGCCATTGGACATGTCCGCGTTCTACATGTCCCGTCCTCTTATCAGTACGCTGATATATTCACCAAGGGTTTACCTAGACAGTTATTCATTGATTTTCGTTCCAGTCTCACTGTATGGACCCCTCCCGTTTCGACTGCGGGGGTTTGATAGATTACATAGGTCTCCTATTTTATAGTTGGCTGAAAGCCCGTTAAGGCCCAATACCTTTGTAACCTATATATATGTTATATCAATGAATGGAAACCCTTAAGGAGGACATTACAATCAATCTGTGATCTCACAGTATTTAATTAGGTTGGCCTGCAAGAGCTAGCTTGTGTCAACAAAGTTATGAGTAGATCACCGTATCACGCCAAAAATCTCTATGTTGCATAAGTTTTGCATATGCTACAGATCTTCTCTAAGTGCTTTCAACCTTTGAATTTTACCTAATTTGGAAATGTTAATTACCATTATATAAACTACCCTTACATTAAATTAAAGCAATATGTGTATCTTTATTCTTTGGGTTTGTCTTATTTGCACTTTCGGATTTGATTTTTTTTTTGGCCGATTTGCAGAAATACACCAAATCGGTGTTTGGTTTGCAAAACTATACTCGTTTTCTGATAATAGCAAAAATATAATAGGTGGGTCATTTGTGCTAAAAAATTAATAGGCCATTTGTGCTTAAAAATAATGATTAATTTTACCTTTAAATTTAAATGTAAAAATCATTAAAATGAGAATTATGAATTAAAAGAAAAGTAAAAAAATATATAAGACATGAAATATATATTAAAATAACGTTTTTAATATTTTTTCCTCATAAATTTAAAAATAATAAAACTAGCCGGATGAAAATCATTGCCTTAGTAAGAGAATTAATAGTGATAGGAATAAAATTTGTTTTTGATAGGATATAGGTTTTGTATGACAAAGCTGATAATTAATAATGACAGGATGTGATCTATAATAGGGAAGAGAACAAAGATACGATTTTATCCATACCATAACTATAAATTAAAGGCATGTCCAAGATGACAAAGTTATTTGTTCACTACGACAGGAGTAATATTCATAGTGACAAGTTTGTAGGTTTAATTTGACAGGATTGAAGCTATAATCGGGTAGAGAATCACTGAAGATACAGTAAATCATATCTTTAGGATTATTAAACATATTTACAACAGAATTGTCAACATATACCTTGAAACTATAATATTATCACATTGACAGGATGAATATTGTCCTTGACAATCCCAAATATGAACATTGACAGGATATGATAAAAAATCAGCGTGAGATTGAGTAATGATACAATTTTGACCTAAATCATAACCACTGGATATTGGGATTGGGTCGGTCGGGGGCTAACTGTTAGTAGGGAATGAGATTGGGAATTTTTTTGAATTCCAGATTTTTTTAAATTTAATTATTTAATACTCCCTCCGTCCAAAAATACATGGACTTTTACTATTCATGCACGCTTTTTTAGGGGTTAAAAACTATATAAAATATTAACTTTTTATTAAATTTTTTTAATAATTACAAACTTATTATCAATAAGTTTGTAATTATTAAAAAAAATTAATAAAAAAGTTAATATTTTATATAGTTTTTACCTTCTTAAAAAAGCGTGCGTGGATAGTAAAGGCAATGTATTTTTGGACGGAGGTAGTATAATTTTAAAATATAAGAAAAATGAAAAATACCAAAAATATTTAACTGTTATAATATTATTATTATGTGGATGTACAAAATATACACTTTACTTAGATAGAGTTTTGTCTATAGATAGATTTACTATTACTTGGAGCCTAAGGAGTTTATCTCTATATATTGTACCGGTATAACACCAAGAGAGATCAATTGAATACTATCTCATATTCTCCCCTCTTTTCTTTGTCCTAGTTTATAACATTAACCTTTTCTTTCCTGATTTTTTGGGGTGGTGGGTAGTTTGGATAACTAAATAAGGTATTTTTGCAAATTTCCATATATTGATGCAATTGTTTTCATATCTTATTTAAAATTCACATAATTCTCAAGCAGGATTCAACAATAAATTCACCGAGTTAAATCAAGTAAATCATTTTCCCAAAGTTTTCCAAACTCTTAAATCTCAAGTTAAATCAACTCATATTCAAAAGAATTCTTTTAAAATCGTACTTAGCCAAAACCTACCATTAAACATTTAAATCTTAAAACCAATTTCTCAAATTTATATTATAATGAAAAATTCCGGCATTTCAGTTTCAAAACACAATCATTTAAGAGACATTTTGGAAAAACTTGAAAATGTCTTTTTAAATAATTTATTGAATGCATGTGAGTTAATATATGTATGATTGAATTCTATTTCATGTACAACTAAAGGTATGTGAGAGTTAATCTCATTATACAGAACGAAACACACATAGTAGTAAAGATGCTATATATACTTTGAAACCACTTATAACCTTGGACTCCCACCACCATTCGAGTGCATTAACCTCACAGTTGTGGAGTTTGACATTGACCATTGGGTCATCAAAAAGAGAGAGCTACACTGCGTAATCTTCTCGAATCGTCTCGAACTTGTGTCGTATGATCGTTGTAGTAGCCATTATACTATGTTCTTCGCGAAGTTGTTCTTGGATGACACCCCAGTCGATGGAGGTGGTGTTTCCAACATTGCTTCTATTGACGGTGCATAGCTCCAACAAAACCTTCGTTTCGTCAGCCGTCCAAGTGCTCCAGGGGTAAGTCTTTAACTTGAATGTCATCATTGGTTGAATCGGGGGTTGACTGAAGAAGATGGAGGTTGATTGATGAAGATGAGGGAGATGTAGGAGGCTCCAATAATTAGGGGTTGATTGAAGACGTGAAGCTGGCTGGCTGTGCAGGGGTAAGTCTTTAACGTGATGCTGGCCTGCTGCATGAGGGAGATTCCACCTGTGAACCTGGCCTGATGCTATGCTCCCTGTGAACTAAAGACTTGAAGCTGGCTGGCCGTGCAGAATGGAGTGCTGAGAGGTCTCATCGGTCAGGGCCTAATGAAGGGAGTGAAAGAAAGCAAAGCTAATAGGTGCCAACCATACTCACATGTGTGTGTGTGTCTATATATATTGATTAGGAAATAATTCGAGGGTCGGACAGACCCGACACCTCAAGAGGCCGACAAAGTCGGCAGTCGGTGAACCATCAAACCATACAACAAATGAAACTGAAAAAGGTGCAATACAAACGGGGAAAGCACACAAATACAGTCGAACAAACAATCTTAGCCTGAAAGTACTGGGGACAACATAGACAAGAGCCGACGCCAAGCACCACCCAAGCAGTGACACCGTTGGCCAGCGGTACATCAAGAGTCCCTGTGTGCAATGAAGACGACCCTCCATGAAAATTTCCGTAATGCGGAGTCGCCTCGATACACATCGCCACGACCCTAGCCAAACCCGACACCGGATGCTAGAGCCCCAACTCAGGAAAGGAATGATATGAGCAACCAGACTTGCAGCCGAGAAGCACCCATGTAAAACGCACCAAGAGGCCCTTTCGGGACTTTATTGAAGCCCTTTCGGGATTTAATCAACTCTTTCAGGATTTAATCAACCCCTTTTGGGGTTCTCATCAGGCTTAAAGGAATTAAGCCCTTTCGTTTTTTTTCTTTGGGTTGATACCCAAATCGGGTAGATTATAGTAGTGGTCTCCCACACCACTCAACCAACAAGGCACCACCCTGAAGGACCATCTACGTCGGCGACCACGAAGCCAACCAACGGATGGACAGACGACGACCCAGGCCGAGTGAAGGGAAGACCACAGCAAACCCCAAACGAAGAGAGAGGCAGTGAAACGCCTCAAAAGCCGTCGACGGACTTCAAATTGAGGGTTGGAACATCGATGACGGAGGACAATGATCCCGAAATCAGCAAAAGTCATGCCAATAGGAGAGAGGAGAGGATGAATTAGGGAAGGGGCTCGAATTTAGGGTTTGGAGGGGGAAGCGACAAAGCGGATGCACAAATGACAACCACCCTGGATCAACGATGGTGGTGAGGAGAGCCAGTTAAAGGCTAGACGGATCAAGTGGCGGCGATGGCCGGGAAACTGGATGAGGTGGTGGTGGATGTGTCGGTGGTGGAGTATCAACCCCATCCCATACGGACGTATCTCTTTCACATAAATGAGAAACACAAGGCTGATGAAGTTAAGATACAAAATTAATGGATCAATTAATGGGTATCTTTGGTTTGTCTTTATTTGCACAACTTTTTTTTAGCATATTTATGTTTTTTCGGAAATTTTCCGTGGTACCCCTGAGGTAAGGCATATTTCACATGGTGTACAAAAGTTTAGCATATTTTGCGAAATGCCCTTGAGGTTTTAAAAAATTTCGCACCGTCCCCTTCTGTCAACCTTTAACAAAATTCGTTAAAGCTCAGTTAAATTAAAAAAGAAGAAAGAAGAAATTGCTTACAGTAAAAAGAGCGTAGCTTCTGTTAGAGCGATCGGAGGCCATTGAAGATCTCGGCGTTGGTGGAGGGACAGACGTGAGGGAGGAGATCGATGCCGACGACCGCCCTAGGTAAGTCTCCCTTCTTAATTTCAGCCGTAGTAATTTAGGGTTAGAATTTAGGGTTTTTCGATTTGGGGATTTTTTGGATAGATTCCAGTTTTATGATTTTCATATTGAGATTTGGATCTATGGATCAATTTGATGGTAAGTTGCGATACCTAATGTTATTGAAGGTGATTATATTCAATGGAAAATTGGATTCATGATTTGGGGTTTGTATTCAATGGAAAATTGAGATTTTCAAACTTCAAAGTGATAGGAGGGGATCCCGACTGGGAGGAGAAGGCGACAGAGAAACAAGCGAAGAAGAGAAGGCGACACCAGTGAGGAAGAAGGCTCGAGAGAGAGGGTGACATAGAGATTCCGATGCTGACTGGAGTTTAGAGGTGGAGTCCGGTTGTGAATCGAAATCCTGCAACGGTGGGCGGACAAGGTATGTGTCTTTGAATTTTTTTGAAAACCAGGGTTTAGGTCTTGTGTTCTTTACTCAAATTCTTTGAAATTGATCATGTGTGTTCTCTAATTATGTGAATTTGGGGGTTTCGATTTTAGATACCTGTGGATGAGAAGTTTGTGAATCGATCCATCTCTTTAATTGGAAATTGGAATTTTGAAAATTTGAAAGGTTTTACATTGCTAGGCATTTGCTTGTATTCTCCACTTAGCGTTCCATTTGTTTAGGTAATTAGGTGGAATGTGGATGCCTTGACAGTTCTTGCAAATAAAACAATGGGAAAGATAGGTGAATAATGTTAGTTCATAATGAGTTGATGTCTTCGTGCTGTGTATGTCTTGATAAAACAGTGGGAAAGAGAGATGTTAATAGTTCTTTGATTTCTTTGATTTGTATTGATAAAACAGTGGGAAAGAGAGGTGTTAATAATGCCTTGATTTTTTTTTTGATTTTTTACATAGTTGATCATATCATATGTGTTGTGTAATGATTTTAGGATCTTGAAGACAATTGTGGGGGTTTTAAATATGGTGTAAGAACGATATATATCGACTTCGGGGTCGAGTACATCACCGATTGGCATTGCTAATTCCAATGAAGAATTCAAAATAAGAGCGAATACACTAGAGGAGAAGATTGCAAAGCTGGGCAAGAAAAGGAAGACGTACATTGCACGCGGAGGTGACGAGACTCGAAGTTGTGAATTGGACCATGAAGAATGAAAAGTCTAGCTACCTTGTAGAGAAAAATATGTGATGTCATTATAAGGGAAAATATGTTATTAGACTTGCTCAAAATTCTTGGGCTCTATTTGTTGCATAAGTAGTAGTTTTTGTAGGGCTTTTAGAGCTTAATTATGGTTGTAAAGAATTGTTGTTGTTTTTTAATTGAATATGATTCATTGAAGGAGTTTTTTAAATGTTTTTTTATATGTTCTTACATACAAGTACGACGACAGCAAATTGGGAAGATGCAAGTTATATGACAGCAAGCACTTGTGTCTTATATGTCCTTAAATATTAGAACAACTAGAAACTCAAAGCTATGACAACAGGCATTTCCATATATGTGCTTTGTGTTTTTGCTGCAAGCTATGAAAGCAAACACTTCCGTCATAGTCTATAGGCTTTGTGTTTTTGCTAAAAGCTATGACAAAGAAGCTATTGCAACAAGCACTTCCATAAATATGCTGCAATGACATCAAATATCCAGAAGCTGCAAGTTAATCCAAATTTCAATATTGCATTGCATCAAAGGATGTTCTTACATAGCAAGCTAACTAAAACATGTTTCACATGGTCAAACATATCCAATCTATGCCTAAAGTTTCCACCAAATTAAGACTAACACCCATAGCTTTGTCTACAAGGACTAAAATTGATTAAGAGCCCAGGATACAATTTCCATCACTTCATATGTGGTCCAAAAGTATAGCAAGTCCGGTGAACTGAAAACACTCTCTATTGAGTTGTTTATTCTTATCGTTTTCTTTGTTTTCATCTTCTTTGGTCTCCATTCAACTCGGACGTCGGATGCCTTGTAGCGCCCTCAGGGGCACCACACGAAATTTCCGTTTTTTTTATTTGCACTACCTTCATCTCTTATCTCATACTTTATCAGTCTGTATGAGTAACTAGCAATGAGAGATGAGGGGAGATTTTTTTTGATTAGGAGAGAGATGAGGGGAGATGACTTGACGTTGTATCTAATATAAATATTTACTATATTGTTTTTAATTTTTGGTAAAATATCAACTTTTTAAAATTTGTTTTTTTTTTAAAAAAAATTCATGCCCATTACTATAAGTATGAATGTATTTTATAGAGTTTTTAGCTTCTTAAAAACATGTTGAAAAGTCAAATTTAAATAATTTATATTTGAAAACAAAAAACATGTTAAAAAGTGAAATAATTTATATTTTAAATTTTAAAACAAATTAAGTATGTAGTTTTTGGGTTGAAAAATGGATTATATTTTCAAATCAGTTACATAAAAATACACCCATTGTACTATGAATTACTAGATTATAAAGGGGAAACATAAATTGAAGCAATTTGGCCATAAAGAAACATACATTTAAACATGAAATACGTAGTTCAATGTTCAAATCTCATAGAGCCGAAATCAGCATACAAGTTCATAGAAAGCTAAAGTTAAATAACTACTAGCTAGCACCATGTCTTGGGTAGATGTTTGATCAGGGTGTGCTGCACGGTAAGTCTCAAGGAGCTGCTGGGACCGCGCGGTAGATGTGGACGCAATAAGTCATGGAGCTCCGGTCAATGAGCTCAAACACACAGGCGTCCCCAACTCTAAGACCATTGTCGTCAGCAAAGTCTTTCCAACCGGCAGTGATCCTGACAACGGTGACCCTTCCACAACGTGCTGGCTCGATGCTGAAGTTAACCGCCCAAGTCTCATCCCCATGTTTGTCGGCCGGCTCAAGGAGCAGCACGTCGGTCTTCGCCCCCAACAAGTACCGTTTGGCATGCTTCGCCGGAACCCACTATAAATATTACATCCCACGTTTGGTATAAAATTTTAAAAGACTAACGAATATATATATATATGAGATGAATTGAGTCTATTTGTAATTCAAGATACATTGTTAAGATTACATACCAGACGAAAATCGCCACTCAAATACGTTCCGCGCATAACCACGAGGAAGCAAGGATTGTCACTCTTAAAAGCCATGGCTTGTTGTTTAGCTCTAATCCTCCCTAAAAAAATCATTAAGGGTGTTAATTTATATCATAGGTAACAATAAAATCTCATAATATATGGCAATGTACCTTGGTTAACATCGGTGTAATCTTCATCGTCATCACCATCTTCGTCGTCATCAGTATCCGAGAGCTGCTTACCACGAAAGATGTGGACCCGGTAAGCATTGGCTTCCTTGTGGATGAGCTCGAAGACACAGGCGTCTCCGACTGAAAGGCCATTTTCGATGGCGAATCTCTTCCATCCGCCACTTAGTTTTGCTTTGAAAGCCTTTCTCGTTGGGACGCATTCGGTAAGGACATTAACCCTCCAAGTTTTCCCATTTGGCTCTACCTCCAGCTGAAGCTGTATCCCTTTGTTGTTCCTGTACGACGCCATGTGCACTTTCGAGTACGAAAACGGCACCAACTACATATATGCAAATCAATGTATATATATGTAACCGAAAGTTGGGCCATACTTCGATTTTGTGAACAAATGGGTAGAATGCATACCACAATATAACGGCCCCTCAGATATGATTCGCGCATTTTAACGATGAAAGAAGGGTTGTCGGATTCGAATGCCCGAGCTCTTTGTAGCGGATCGACGGTCTCATCTTCACCTGCATTATTCAATTGGAGGAAAATTTTAAGCATTCAATTGTGTTAATTTATTAATAATTAACAACCTTGGTTACCATAGGTGTCATCACCATCGCTCTCATCGTGCTCATCTTCCTCGTCGGTATCGCCTTCATCATCCTCATCGACAGTGAAGCTCTCGTCGTTATCAGTTTCATCATCCTCCTCGGAATCCTGATCGATGGCAAAGCTCTCGTAGTCGATCTCAGAGCAGGATGTGTTGAAGATGAAAACATGGAAGTGTGAGTTCCCTTCGTATCTAAACACTAGGAAGCTCCCAAAGTCGAGGGAGTAGGCAGTGGCAAAGTCATGCCACCCATGGGTGAACCAAATGTGGCCATCCCTCTCCGTCGCCACCTCCACTTTATGTTCTTGACCCTCCGGCGCCATAAGGAAGGCGTGGGCTAGGAGCGAGCTTCCATGCTCGCGGCTAAACTTTGGGGGAAGCCTCTGCAAAAACAATAATCAAGTCAAGATTTTTTCTAACATCTAAAAATTGAATGTCTCCAAGTAATTAAGTATATAGTTATATAATCAAGGAGATCGATACGATGGATGGATGGATGACTTACGAGGCGGTGAAGCTGGAAGGAAGGATCAGCAATGATGGAGAAGAAGTGAGGTTTGATGTTACCATTGGAGTCATTGGCCTGCCCTAAATGAATACCCTCCATTGCTGCTTCTATTTCTTGTTGATTCATCCTATTACCTTCAAACATATATATGACATGAGAGGGAATGTAAGGGTGGCTGTGGTGACACATAATTTCAATTGAATGCTCTAAATGTTTTCATCTTACCATAGTTTATCTTCCCGGTTATTACTAAAAGTACTATTATTTTTTTGGATACTTTTTGGGATATTACTAAAAATACTATTTTTTAATTAGAAAATAAAAGTTTCCAATGAAAATGATCTCATGTTTGTGACTCCAAATCAAAAGGTTTTTGATTCTGAGCTAGCTAGATTTGCCGTTACTATATACTATTCTTTTATATATACATACAAATATTTTCCAACTTCATATATATTTACAAATCTGTCTGAAATGACAAAAAAAAAATATATTAAAAATTCAAAAGATCAATATATATGATTCATGGGTGGGTTTTAATTTGTACAGAAGCCATATATATTTTGGTCATGAGATAAATTAAGCATAAACAAGAAGATGAACTAAGTAATGGGATATATCCTCACAAAGTGGCCGGATAGTAATTAAGCAGAAACAAGAAGATGAAGTAAGTAATGGCGCATATATACCAAACAAGAGTTAAAGGAGCTTCACACAGAACATACACAAGCACAAGCAAAGTCTGGGTTGCACAAGAAAGCAGTGGTTTTTTAAACGATCTAACTCCTCACTATATATGCAAATTTGTTCTTCCTCTCACCTTCCCTACATTCTCCAGTTCTAAAGCTTACTAAAGGTTTAAACTTTAGCCAAAATTAATACTACCAAACATAAAACAAAGGGTTAAAGAAGCTTACAATCGAGGTCGGGCACGGAGAGTAGCCTTCGATCCGGTGCTATTGGGAGAGGGGGATGAGAAAGGAGAGAGTGTGGAAATGACAGAGAGGAGGGAGTAGAGAGGAGGGAGTATGTGTGGTGTGTTTGATTTGTGGGAACAATATATTTTAAATGAAACATTAATTAATTACCGTATTTGTGCAAGCCCTATTTCATTCTTATCTAAAACTATCCCCTTTTAAGAAATTAGAACCCATGAAAATATCTACCAATATCCTTACCTTTTTAACTTAACATGAGAGTATATGCAAGTATAGAATCAGAAATAGAAATTAAAATTTGAATGGGTTAGGTAAGTTAAAATTTTTTTATAGTCATAATTTTTATTAATAAAATCTTAATTTAATAAATAAATAAATAATTTTTATTTATTTCCCTTCATTTTACATATTATTTTATTTTAAAAAAATGGGACGGGTTGAAATGGACGCTAACCCACCCTTCGGTCCGTGACTGAGTATGTGACTGGCTCCTAAGTAAATCACTTTCAGTCTCAATAATTCCTGGAACAAAATCCCACTTTCTCTTAATAAATGCAAAATTATAAAAATAAATTATGAATATTTAAAATCCTATATGTTGAAATGCCCATGATCGATGTGTTTATAGTATCGTTATTTTAAATGAGTTTCGTCTTGAAACTTAAGTCAAATACCATTCAACAAAAAGGCATACAATTCACTTGACGAAGAATTTCCTCACGAAACTAAAACAAGTCAAAATCTCTTATTTAATATATTGTCATTTGTCTTTACCAAAAAAAAATATTGTCATTTTTTTTTAAACGGAAAAGAATTGGCTTAGTGGGGAGACCACTCTAGCTAAGAGCATCCCGGTCGCGTCAGGCGATCGATCACAAGGTAAGCTTCCATGTAGATGTGGAGAATTTGAACTGAGGCAAAACAACGGCAAAGAAATAGTGGGTCAAAAATGACCATTTCGACTTCCCTGGAGAAGACCATAAACCTCAAAGACAATTTATAATAGTAAGATTATCCCCTTCAATAATGAGGTGTGACTAATGTGTAAATCTAGGGCTGCTTGGATGCCTTTGCAGAGAGCGAACCCTTCCGAACCAATGACTGAGTTCAAGGGAGAAGGGCCGGCTCCTGAGCAAATAGGATTGTCGTTGTGATCGCGGATGATAAATCCAAAGCTACTTGTGTTTGAGGCTGAAAACCTCCATCGAAATTGAGCTTGTGGCAGTTGAGGGGAGGTTTAACCCATTTTGTTTTACGTCTTTGTTTTTTGTGTGAGTTGGGTTTCTCCCTTAGAGTAATATCGTCATCCATTGTTTTTGAAGTTTTTCAGTTGTGGATCGATCTGTTCGGTTGTATAAGCAGCAATAGATCTTGGGTCGGGTTTTTGTGTTGTCAAAAAGTGCTCTGTTCCTGAAAAATCAAACACGCCACCATATTGTAGCTAGGTAGGTGAATTTTTGAGTCCCTAATGTGTTGTTTATGATGTCTGTAATATTATATTAAGAAATTACAACCCATATCCTTGCCTTTTTAACTTAAACATGGGAATACAAGAGTATGTATATGTATCAAACTAGAAATTAAAATTCGAGTGAGTTAAGTAGACTAAATATTTCTTATACGCATAATTTTTATTCATTTCTCTTATTTTTTTTTACCAATCATTTTATTTTTTTTAAAAAAAAGGACAGGAGTGAACATTAGCCACTTCTCGGTCCGTGCCTAAGTATGTGACTAGCTCCTAAATAAATCAATTCCAGCCTCAATAATTCCTAGAAAAAAATCCCACTTTCTTATTTCTTACTTAATTATATTGTCATTTGTTTGAACGGGACTAGCTAATTAAGATTTGAATTGAAGTTTCTATTTCTCAGATGAAAAATAAATAACAGATAAGTAAATGCAAGAGAGATCGACCACATGCATATTGATTCATATACGGAGTACATAACGTATATAGGTCATGGCCATGGGTAGGTAATGAGAGAATTAATCAGGCCACCTGTTCATTTGTAAAAGCAACAGCACAAAATTAATGGACCAACTCTCTCTTTCCACATACAGTAACAGTATATGGGAAACACAATGAGGAAGTTAAGGTACATAATCAGATGAAAGCAATTAATGGGTATCTTTTGTTTGTCTTTATTTGAACTACCTTCATCTATCTATCTTTGTCTTAATTTACCAAAAAAATCTATCTTTGTCTTATATAAGTAACATAGTGATGAGATATAAGGGGAGATGACTTTGAAGGGGTATATATCTAATGTAAATATGAATACACAATATATCTATATTATAATACTAAAGGAGAAGTCATTTACGCCATGTGGCGACTTCTCCTTTAAAGTAGGTTATTTTTATTTATTTTTATTTATGGTTTGTTAATTAATTAATTGCAATTTAAATTACTTATATTAATTATATTATTAATAATAATAATCAATAATCAATTAATTTTTTAAAAATGTGTATCCGGTTGTTATGATTGTTTTTTTAAGATTTGTTAATTAATTAATTTCAATTTAAATTAATAATAATCAATTATCAATTAATTATTTTTAAACGTGTATCCGGTTGTTATGATTTTATAGGTTATTTTTATTATTATTTTATTTATGGTTTGTTAATTAATTAATTGCAATTTAATTAATTATATTAATAATAATCAATTATCAATTTTTTTAAATGTATATCCGGTTGTTATGATTTTTTTAGTGATTTGTTAATTAATTAATTTCAATTTCAATTAACAATAATTAACTAATTGTTTTTAAACGTGTATCCGGTTGTTACGATTTTATATGTCAATTAGTTTAATTGATGAAAGATATGCCGGTGTTTTAACATGATATGCCGATTAGTTTAAAATGCGTATCTGGTAGTTATGATTTTTTTGTTAAGCTAAACGATCTTATCCGGCGGTGATCCCATGGTTTCGCCTCTATATATTAGTTAGTGATTCATGGTATGTCGTATGAAATTTTTTTTCAACCGAGCTAGATTAAGATTGCCCACAATGTCAAATAATAAAGGTAAGGTGCTCATAGAGAATAATAATAGGAAGCTTCGAAAAACAGGTACGTTAAATATTATTTTATTTATCTTCGTTTTGTGATTCATTAATAACGTTTTTGATTTAGTTTATTTGTTTGTGCAAATTAGCATCGGATTCGTTATGGAGTTCATTTTGGATTTTAGTTTCGTTTTGATTGAATTCCTTAATCACGTTTTTTATTTAGTTTATTTGTTTGCTATTCGCCTTTGGTTCGATGCACTAATCATATGTGCCCAATCCGGGTGCATTGGCATCGCAAGCTCAACTCCAAGCAATACTGGCGGGTGAAGGTCACGATTATGAATTTCAACTACATGATGAACTATTCGCAGTGGGACGTACTTGATCATGCAACATCCCAACTTTTTTTTTAATCTATATTATAATACTAAAGGAGAAGTCATTTACGCCATGTGGCGACTTCTACTTTAAAGTAGGTTATTTTTATTTATTTTTATTTATGGTTTGTTAATTAATTAATTGCAATTTAAATTACTTATATTAATTATATTATTAATAATAATAATCAATAATCAATTAATTTTTTAAAAATGTGTATCCGGTTGTTATGATTGTTTTTTTAAGATTTGTTAATTAATTAATTTCAATTTAAATTAATAATAATCAATTATCAATTAATTATTTTTAAACGTGTATCCGGTTGTTATGATTTTATAGGTTATTTTTATTATTATTTTATTTATGGTTTGTTAATTAATTAATTGCAATTTAATTAATTATATTAATAATAATCAATTATCAATTTTTTTAAATGTATATCCGGTTGTTATGATTTTTTTAGTGATTTGTTAATTAATTAATTTCAATTTCAATTAACAATAATTAACTAATTGTTTTTAAACGTGTATCCGGTTGTTACGATTTTATATGTCAATTAGTTTAATTGATGAAAGATATGCCGGTGTTTTAACATGATATGCCGATTAGTTTAAAATGCGTATCTGGTAGTTATAATTTTTTTGTTAAGCTAAACGATCTTATCCGGCGGTGATCCCATGGTTTCGCCTCTATATATTAGTTAGTGATTCATGGTATGTCGTATGAAATTTTTTTTCAACCGAGCTAGATTAAGATTGCCCACAATGTCAAATAATAAAGGTAAGGTGCCCATAGAGAATAATAATAGGAAGCTTCGAAAAAAAGGTACGTTAAATATTATTTTATTTATCTTCGTTTTGTGATTCATTAATAACGTTTTTGATTTAGTTTATTTGTTTGTGCAAATTAGCATCGGATTCGTTATGGAGTTCATTTTGGATTTTAGTTTCGTTTTGATTGAATTCCTTAATCACGTTTTTTATTTAGTTTATTTGTTTGCTATTCGCCTTTGGTTCGATGCACTAATCATATGTGCCCAATCCGGGTGCATTGGCATCGCAAGCTCAACTCCAAGCAATACTGGCGGGTGAAGGTCACGATTATGAATTTCAACTACATGATGAACTATTCGCAGTGGAACGTACTTGATCATGCAACATCCCAACTTTGATAACCTGACCCAGATTTTCAGCTTCAACTATAAGCCATTAATGCCATATGGAACTATAAGTAAGTTCTTATAGTTGATATAATAAGAACTTACTTATAGTGTTGATATAATAAGAACTTACTTATAGTGTTGATATAAAAAATATTTAACTCATAGGGCATTAGGGGTGGAAATGGGTCGGGTGATGGATGGGTGGACCCATTTTTTCACCCGACCCGTCACAAAAAAATTTCACCCGACCCATCACCCACCCGTTTAAGGTTTCACCCATCACCCGACCCGTTGGGTGAATCGGGTGGGTCGGGTGGTTAATCGGGTGAAAGAATTAAAAAAAATGAGTCACAAGACATACCTAAAAATCATTTATATTCGATAATTTTATAAACCATGTCAACGTATAAATCTTACTAAATTAATAAAAGACTTATTCATACATTATATCACTATCCTTAACTTACAAAATTAGTATTAGAAGTTTAATATGAAACTGCATGAGATGAATTTAACTCGGTTACTAGACTCAGTATAAAAAAATGGTATAGAAAAACTATGTCTTTAGAAAACAGACTCATGTGTCATTTCTTATCTTGATTTGGTCATTTCTTTAACATCTTAATTTGCATTAAGAGGATTATTGTTACGAGTCTCATGACAAATTGGGAAAATATGATTTGGTTAATCATGTACTAATACAGTCAATCCTAACAAAGTCGTTGGAAAGAGCCAAATTGCATACACTCTATCGGTATATGCAAAACAAATAAAAGACATTTTATTATTTTAAAAAGACATGGAGTTAAATAATGCAAGTTTTTTTAGACCTTTTTAACAAGAACACTTGAAAAATGGAGAAAGTAGAGGTAGAAAAGGAGAAATATGTTAGTTATGTTAAATTATACGTAGTATTATTTATATACTAGCCTCTTTTTTTTTATAATAATCGGGTGGGCTAACGGGTGGTTAAGCGGGTCAGGTAATGGGTCGGGTGATGGGTCGGGTAATGGGTGGAAAATATATCACCCATCACCCGACCCATCACCCATTTCACCCGACCCATCACCCATCCGTCACCCGGATTTTTTCGGATTTTCATCCTAATAATCGGGTCGGGTGGGTCGGGTGAGTCGGTCACCCACGGGTGATTTCCAGCCCTATAGGGCATGCAGTTCTACAATGATCTTCTCATGCAAGTCGGGCCATATGGCAATGTGCAGTCTGAGCTTCTCTTCGGAAATGATTCATCTACTTTCAAATTTATTTATTTGTTATTAATTGATAAGAATTTGTTTTTTTTAAATTACTATAGGATTTATTAATTTTTTTGGTGAAATATAGGATTTGTTAATTAGATTAGATTAATATATTATTTGTTTGTTATTAATTGATAAGAACTAAAACCAATTCATAAAAAAAATTTATACATTTTTTTAATATTAAATGTATTAACTTTAAAAAAATAACCGCACAAAAGTGCGGGTACTAAACTAGTACTGTATTAAAATATAAGTCGTTTTAATTTTTGGTAAAATATTAATCTTTTTTAATTTCTTTTTTAAAAAATAACTTCATACCCATTACTATAAATAAGAATGTATTTTTATATAAAAAAAACTATACAAAAATTAACTTTTTTTTGGTAAAAATAAAAAAATAACTATTTTACAGAGTTTTTAGTTTCTTAAAAAATAGGTTAAAAAGTCAATTTTTAAACAATTTTTTTCTTATTGGGTAAAATATTCGGATGCACAACGTGCTATACGATAGCATCCTTTCAGATGAGGTCAGTAAGACCTGGATCATCGTATAGAGAAGGGTTAACGGCAACCTGAGCAAGGTGTGCAACCTTATCTGCAACGCAGTTACCATTACGAATTAAGAATATGAGAGAACGATACTTCGTTAAACCATATAATTAGAAGAGAGCTAATGTCAGACATAATCAACTCGATTTCCCAATGACATTTGGTTCCCTTTTTTAGATAATCGATGATAATAAGGGAATCACCTTCAATAATAAGCCTGTTGATTTTTAATTCAATAGCTTTTAGTACACCCGATCTTAATGCCAACGCCTCTGCCATCAGAGGCGTTTGTTTCCCAATGAGACTACATCCCATTGCCTCCGGCAAACCCTTGTCATTTCGAATTATATATCCAGAGGATCCTTGTCGATTTGACGGGGCAGACCCATCAAAATTTAGCTTCATTTTTCCTGGCGATGGTTTTCTCCATTTCTCTATCTTCCTATGTCTTAACCTCTTACACTTTGGATTATTATGACTATTAGATTCATCCTCCTGCTTACTCTTGTACTTTTCAGCTTTACTCCACGCCTTAATACATGAGTCAACCTTTCTCAAAAAGCCAACTATGTTAGGTAACTTCTGTTGTTGAAAGATTAACTGGTTTCAAGTTAGCCATATTGTCCACCAGTGAAACGCCATTTTTTGTTTTTCTTGAGAGGTTAATTGAGTTGATAAGGTTGCCATTAATGACACGGTGTTCCTAGATTCCTTGATACAGTCTTTAATCAAGCCTTTAACTCTAGACGGGAGACAAGAGTACAACACCGAATATTTGCACTCAAAGAATAAGTGAGTGACATCCTCCTCATGATGATTACAGATTGCACAGTAAGGAGGCACAACAATACTCTTTTTGGCCAAACGAGTAGCATTTGTGAGTCCATTATGACACACTTTCCACAATTTTTTTTTTAAACAAATGAAGTATATAGTTTAATGGTTTGAAAAATATATTATATTTTCAAATTAGTTACATAAAAATACACCAATTTTGTACTATGAATTAGATTATGTAGGGGAAACATAAATTGAAGCAATTTAACCATAAAGAATAATTAAGCATATAATTTTTGGTACGTAGTTTAATTCTCAAGTCAAGTCAAACTCCATAAAGCAGAAACCAACATAATACAATTTTATAGACAACTAAAGTTACATAAATACTAGCACCATGGTAAATGTTCGATCAAGCTGCTGCGCGGTAAGTCATGGTCATGGAGCTGCTGAGCTCTCACACACGATAGATGTGGACGCGATAAGTCATGGAGGTTGCCCCTGACTAGCGTTCTTCAACTCGGATAGCACTTCTCCACTGAATCCTGTCGCGTGTCATCTTCTCCGAGAGTCCCAGAGCGGTCAAATCATGTCTAATCACTTCACCCCAGCTCTTCTTTGGACGCCCTCTTTCTCGTTGAACTCTTTCAATAGCCAAGCTGTCACACCTACGCACCGGCGCATTTGGATCTCTCCTCTTAACATACACATACCATCGGAGTCTCGATTCCCGCAACTTAGCCTGAATACTAGCCACTCCTACCTTTTCTCGAATAGCCTCGTTTCTGATTCTGTCGCGCAATGTAAATCCACACATCCACATGAGCATCCTCATCTCAGCCACCATGAGTTTCTGTTCATGAGCCTTATTTGTCGCCCAACACTCTGCGCCATATACAGTAGTTCGTTTTAATTTTTGGTAAAATATTAACCTTTTTTAATTTCTTTTTAAAAAAAAAGAACTTCATACCCATCTATTAATAATACTAATTCTGCTAGCATTTTGTTGACGTCTCACGCCCACAATTAAACTTGAATTTTTTATTCAAATGATATTTTCTTATTGGTCAATATTATTCCTGAAGTTTTAAAATACACGTTTCCTATTTTAAACATATTTGTTTCCTATTTTCATACTAATCACAAGTTTATTTTCTTATTAATCGATATTATTAATGGAAGTTTAAATATTTGCTCCTAATATTATATTTATCAGTCATATTAAAAATGACTAGATATTTAATTCAAATGTCGAAATAAAAATTAATTATAAAAATCAATGATTCTCAAAATCATATTTCTTTTCAAAATTTACATATTATATGGTATAGACATCTTAATTTTTTTTTTAAAAAATATTTTAAATGTTTTCCGAGATAGAAGCGAAACGTCATTAATTTTAAGAAGATATTATTTTTGCACATGTCATCCTTAAAAAATTGCAGAAAAAATAATTGTGGAAACTGAATATTTTAAATCTATATTGACTCTACACATTCTACATGACATCTATCTAAATTTTTAGCTTTCGGATAGAAATTATATTTATTCTAAACATCCTAAATGAGTATTGGGAATACAAAAAAAACATTTTAAGATCTACATACAAACATTGAAGAATTTTTAGAAAAGCAAATGTCAAATTTGAATAAATAAATAAGCACTCTTTTGTGATTAATTTTTGGGGGAAAAAAATCCAAAATGATATTTTACATCTATATTTATTTTATACAACATAGAAGTCCTTTATTATAATTTCAATATTTTAAAATGCTTGCAAAAGTTTTTTTAATGAATTTAGGAAAAATAATCTATTTATGAATATTCGATTTCAAAAATTAATTATAAAAATCAGTTAGAGCCAAACAAAAGTTTTTTCTTACAATTTACTTATTTTAGACATCTTAACTGACTATCGAAAAATAAATAATATTTTAAGACTTATTAGCATTACTAATGCTTATTTTACATCTTGGACGAGGCTTCTTAGATCACTTTTCTACCTTTTAAGATTTTTTTTTACCATCTTACCTTTATTTTCACTATTTATTTCCCTCTCTAGCCATCTTTCTAATGAAAATAATGAATAAGTTATGTATATCTACATAACTTCAAAAATATTCGCACAATCATGTGCTTATGATTTTTTTAATCTTTGTATGAGAGCTTATATTTTCTTTTTAGATTTATCCTAATGGAAATAATTATATATTTATTTCAATTATATTAGGTGGTATGTTAGAGTATTATTACTACTTTCTTATTAAATCATTTTCAAAATTTGTATTGTATCTCTTTACAACTAATTTATAAATTATAAAAAAAATACTTTATACATATTTTTGTTGTAAACAAGTATATATTAATATTGTATTATATAGATATATAAAATAATGTTCAAATTAAAATGGATCAAACTCCCGTGCCTTACACTAGTTACTATAAATATGAATGCATTTTTAAAGGGGCATGAAATTCGCTTTCACTTGTTGGACCACATGAAATTCACGAAATAATCTCATACTCCCTCCGTTCGCGAAAACTTGTCATTTTAGCTCTTAGCACAATTTTTAAGAAATCCAATAATCTACTCCATTTTTTACTAATTTACCCTCATTTATTATTCTACTTTTCACTTTATCGAAAACTACAACTCACAACCCATCAATCATGTTAAGGGCATTTTCGTAAAGTGGAAGCTAAAATATCTACAATGACATGTTTTTATGAACAAAATCGAATCTCTAAAATGACAAGTTTTCGCGAACGGATGGAGTATTCATAAATGAACCACCTCCAAATCCTGATAGGATGAACTACATTACCTATAATCACATCAACAATTGGATGCCTGCTTGCAAGATCAACAATGAGGAGTCGCCATCTCCTCGGGACTCTTTGTCCGCTAAAAAGTCAATTGAGCCTAGCAGGAAAAATAAATCACAAAAATGGAAAAAGCCCCCCCCCCCCCAAGAAACTCTCTTAAACTTAATTTTGACGGATCCACGCTTTCAAATGGTGACAGCACCATTGGATTCATCATTCGAAACCTGTTCACATTGGGCAAGCAGTTGTTGGCAGGCAGTCTCCCATTGGGACTGAAGCACTTGCTTCAAAATACAGATTGATTCAGGCTATTCGCATGCACATAACTTCTATCCATATAGAGGGTGACTCACTATAATTATCATAAATCACCTCAAAAAAAGAACATACAATGCCCTTGGGAAATCGAATTGATTATGTCGGATATTAAACTTCTTGTACTTAATATGAGAGAGGTTTCTTTCTCTCATGTGCCCCGTAGTGGTAATAGATCGAGCAACGGATAAGGTTGCACACATTTGCCGTTCTCTCAAGGGTGGTTGTTTAGCCAATGATCCAGGTCTTCTTGACCACATTTGTTAGGATGCTATCGATTAGGTAATCCCTAACCGAATTCTTTCCTAATAAAAAAAATTGAATAAAAATGAATGCATTTAAAAAAAAACTATACAAAGATTAACTTTTTTGGGGGTAAAAATACAAAAAATTTTAGTTTCTTAAAAAATATGTTATATTTTAAAACAAATGAAGTATATAGTTTAATGGGTTGAAAAATGGATTATATTTTCAAAGTAGCTGCATAAAAATACACCCATTTTGTACTATGAATTAGATTATGTAGGGGAAACATAAATTGAAGCAATTTAACCATAAAGAATAATTAAGCATATAATTTTTCGTACGTAGTTTCATTCTCAAGTCAAACTCCATCAAGCCGAAACCCAACGTAATACAATTTCATAGACAGCTAAAGTACGTTACATAACTACTAGCTAGCACCATGGTAGACGTTTTCGATCAAGCTGATGCGCGCGAGATAAGTCATATATGGAGCTGCTGCACTCTCAAGCGCGATAGATGTGGACGCGATAAGTCATAGAGCTCCGGTCAGTGAGCTCAAACACACAGACGTCCCCGACTTGAAGACCATTGTCCAGAGCAAACTCTTTCCAACCGGTGGATTGTATTTTGAAATTAGTTATATAAAAATACATTTAAACTCTATAAAATATAGAGAAAATTTGTGCGCACAAATTTTCACCCTAATTTGAGTTTTGTCCTAGCTTTTGTAAAAATTAGTGGAATGTCCACTTTTATAATTTCGGCTGGTTATTTGACGATATTGCCCTTCCCTCTTCTTTTACCGTTGTTCGACATCAAATTGGTGGAAACTGCCCCGTTGATGTTCTCTGTGCTCTTCCTGTCAAATTTCGATTGAATCATTGTCAAAGGAGTGATTTTTGTGGTCGATTATTGCATTTTCTTATCATAATTGCTTATATGGCGGAAATCGTTGGTAGTTCAGGTACTGATTTTGCTTTTACCGTTTTTCCTGTTGGTTATGGTTTGTTTTTCTACGGTTTATGTAGGTTTTTGTTCTACTTTTGCCGGATTTTTGTTGGTTTAGTGTTGGTTGTTTTCGTACTAGCAAATGCGGAAGTGTTGTTCGTGTTTATATAATCAAATATGTGATTTCTACTGAAGATTTGTATGTGTTGTCATCGTTTTTCCTTTTTTGATTTCTAGGTCTTCGTGTTTATCAGGTTCACCTACTGATTTAGTCAGATACAGAAGGCAATTTGATGTGAGTTTTTTTGATATTGATCTTTTTTCCCTGTCTGTTATCAAGTGTTGTTTACTTATGTTGATATGTATTTATGTTTAATATTTTTGCTTGTTTTTAAATAGAACATTGCTTATTGTATTCCTGAGGATGAGTGGTTCCATTCTAGATCAAACAGATATTCTTATCCTGATGTTTGTAATCTCATCAAAAGTCATCTGTCGGATAAACATTACGAGATATTGCGCAAGAGTTGTGTGGGGTGGGTGTTGACACAGGGAACCAATATGGTTTCTAAGTTTCAGCTCATGCATCAGATGATGTTGCGTCAAGTTTCCACCAAAAAGAAGATGGAGTTGTGGTTTAAGGTTGATGGATTTATGGCTCGGTTTTCTCTTGCTGAATTCCATGTTATTACTGGTCTTCCTTGTGAAGCTAATGGTTGCAAACCACCAAAACATGTGTCTTCAATTGATTTCTTTGGGCAGAAGAAATGCTCTTATAAAGATTTAGTTCAGTGTTTTAAATCTGAGAGAAAATCTTCTGAGAAGAAGTTGATTCTGGCTAAGTTGCTTATTATTGAAAAGGTCCTATTATTCAGGAGATCAGAGTTTGTCAGCGAAGAAAACTTATCCCTTGCTTGTGATGAGAATGAGTTTGAAATTTATCCTTGGGGGAGAGCTTCGTACACTAAGTTGGTGACGGCATTAAAGAATATAGCTATGGCTGATCGTGATGATGATAGAGGTTGTTATGATATACATGGGTATAATCTTGCTTTTCAGGTAGTTTTTCTGTTTTATTTTATTTTTTTGCTAAGTTTGTCAGCATTTTTATTGCTTGTTATCATATATTACTCTTCTGGCTCATTATTTTAAATATTTTATGTTTATTTGTACCAGTCATGGATTTTAGAAGCCTTCCCATCAGTAGCTGCAAAATTTGACTGTAGTTTCAAAATGGTTGCTGGAGATCCATACTCTTTGCGCTGGGAATGTCGCATTAAACATATATATGATAGTGCTTCCGGACTTTTTGATGATCATTTGGTAAGTTTATTATGTTTTGTAGTTGTCAATCAATTTATTTAATCTCTGTTTTAGGCACCATTGTCCACTACTTATGGTAAATTTGCAAAAACATCAGAGACGTCAGCAGAAACTTGCAAAGACACCAGACATCTCATCAGAACCAAATTTTTGCAAAAGTTTTAATTTTTTGCAGAAGAAATGATTTTTGTTTGACATTGATCATTTGTGATTTATTTTTATAGCTATCTTAACAAGTAGGAACCAAATTATTGCTTAAGTGTTAAGATATTTTTATTTAGATCACATGTCAGCAGAGTAATAGATTGTTAGATTGCCTCAATTCATTCTCAAAATAGGAAGGAAGGTTTGGATGTGCATAATCATTTAAATCTTATTGCATACCATCTAATTCTATTTTATCATTAAAAGCCAGTAGGTAAATATCTTTTATTTGGCTTAGTCATTTTATGTCAGCAGTCCCAAAGTTTTGCATAAGTATTACAAGTTATTAGCATAGTTGTTGTTTTGTTGTAAATATCCGTGCTTTTAATCAGATATTTACTCTATTTGTGTAGGCACCATTATTCCCTACTTATGGTGAATTTGCAAAAACACCAGGGATGGTGTATAGTGAAGAAGTTGCTGATGAAGGAGTTGATGACATTGCTCAACCTGTTTTCCCCAAGCTGGCTGATGGTCTGTATGAAAGTCATCGATTGCGTACAAAGGCATATAATAATAGGTTCATACGTAATGATGCTTTAGCTGTTGTTGTTGGGAATGATGAAGGCAATTTGGTCGAGAAACAGGATGTTGTAAATGATGATGATTTAGATGATGTTGTTGGGAATGATGAAGTCAATTTGGAGGTAAAACATGATGTTATAAATAAAGGAAAGAACATGAAATCTTTGAGAAGGGGTCGTTCTGCAGGTACCTTTCATTCCTCCCCTGTTGTGTCTTTATAGGATAAGAAATCAAATAAGAGGAAAGCCACTAATATGCGGAAGAAGAAAGAGTCAGGTAAGAAGGTTCGGGTTTCAAGGGCTGAGACAGATGTGCTAGTCAAGGAGTCTTTTATACCTGTTGTTGCTGGTGATAAGGTTGATCAAATGATTGAGTGCGAGAAGCTTGTACCTTTAAAAATTGTTTATCACAGTCTGAAGAAGAGGAAGACTGGTGATAAAGAGCCTAGGAATATATTCTATACAGAATGTGCTGAGAAGTCTTTATCTTTGCAAGTCGTGTCTACTGCAGCTACGTTTGTCCCTGGTGGACTGTCTAATGAAAAGGGTGATGTGTTTGTATCTGATCGTGATACTGGTGGGGTACATGAGGATGCCGTTGACGCTGAAATTTGGGGGGGGGGGGGGGGCTTGACGATGACTTTGGTGGCACCCATTCTGTTGACTCTACTGGGTCAACTGTGTCTCCTATTGGTTCTCCTTATGCCCCAGTTAACTCATCTGGTCCAGAGATTCAAGACATACATTTGGGAGTTGATTCTGATGCAAAAAAACCTGGTGTTTGTGTTGATGATTTGATTGATGCTTCAATTCATGAAGTTGAGACATATGGCCATGTACCCGGAAATGGTTGTGGTGTGGGGGTGTTGTCTCCCAACAAGGGTGAAAAAAGTGATGAAATGGGTGATGTTCCTTTTAAATTTGATGCTAATGCTTCCGTCCCTGTTATTGATAGTTCATCTCAGGTGGTGCAAGAAATTTTTAGGCGTCTTGATAAGCTAGAACAGTTGCCTGAATGTATAAAGGAGTTGGCTGCCAGTGTAGGTGAAATTAAGACATGTATGGGGAAGTTAGATGGGATTATTACCATGTTTTCTGTTATTGGGGAGAAGTTCACTTCACTTGAGAATAAGGTTACAATGCACGCATGTGCGGGTGATGTGTCTCAGCCATTGCATTCCATTCCTAATGATGATGTTGGTACAACAATTAATAATGAAGTTGTCCCTGATATACAGACGGATTTGCTTGGTGCTCACGGAGTTTTATTGGATTTCAATAAAGGAGATGAAGTAGTCATCTCAAATGTTGATCTAAATTTACTCTCTAATGAAATGTCCTCTGAGTTTGTTGTAATATCTGAGGCTGACATTGAAGGGAGTGTCGCATTGAAGTTGGTGATTCGAATGATGCTCAACCTGAAGTTGATGGGGAACATTCTGATGTGAAGGAACCGAAAGGAGTCATTGAGGATTTAGTTCTGATGGATGTTGATGTCATTCCAGCAGAAGGTGAATTTGGCGATTGGCATTGTACTAAAAGTGATCCACAGTGGTTAAAAATTGCATGTCCTGAAACTGAATATGAGGGTGTAGGTTTTGATATGGAGGATTCGATTAAGTCTTGTGTGGGAGGTGATAAATATGGCGATGTTATCACATTAATGGGATCGGAAGGTGGTGCTAGGAAGCTTCATCCAGATGAATCTGATGCTCTATGTCCTCCATCTAATATTGTTGATGTTGAGGTGCTTCCCTCCTCAAAAAATGTTGTTTGTGATGTAGATAAAAATGATGGTGACATCTCTTTACTGGGGGTGGGTGTTGGAGATGCAAAGGGTCTTCCTGATGCTGACATCCATATTGATGCTGCCATTTCATCGGGGGATGTGGTAGGTAATGAGGGTGATAGTGGAGGTTGCAACGTTTATTCCACCGAGCAGGAATTTCATACCGTTCAGACTTGCTTTGATTTGAAGTGGAGCGGTGAAGTTGGTGATTTGAATGAAGCTCAGAATGAAGATGTTGATGTCAAGGAAGTGAAGGTAGTTATTGAGGATGCAGGTGGGATGGATGTTGATGGGAAGCAAATGAAAGGTGAAATTATTGATGCCCAGCTCCCTCAAGGGGATGCACAGAATGAAGTTGACAGTGAAGATTATGATGTCAAGGAAGTGAATGGAGTTAGTGAGGATGCAGGTGGCATGAATGTTGATGTGAAGCCAATGGAAGGAGGAATTATTGATGCACAACGTTCTCAAGGGGATGCACAGTGCTTAAAAATTGTGTGCGTTGACAGTCAAATGTCATTAGATTTTAATGTATTATCTGAGGCTGACATCGATAGCAAGTGCAGTGATGAAATTGTTGATTTGAATGCTACTCAGTCTGAGATTGATGTCGAAATTTCTGATGTGAAGGAACGAATTGAATTTATTGAGAATGTAGGTGGGGTTGATGTTGATGCCAGGCCATTGGATGGTGATTTTGTTGATGCACAGTGCCCTCTAGGTGATGCACAGTGTATAAATATTGCTTTCCCTGACACTGAACATGGGGGTGAAGGTTCTGATATGCAGGATTCAATTACTGGTTGTATAGGAGGCGACGAAAACGATGATGATATCACACTAATGGGCTTAGAAGGGGTTAATATAAAGCTTCAATCAAATGATTCTGATGTTATGTGTCCTCCATGTAATGTCGTTGCTCTTGAAATGGATCCCCTATCAAAAAATGTTGGAGTTGATGTTGGGAATGTTGATGACATGGGATGTGGGGCAGGATATTCTTATCCAAAGGAATCAACGTTTGCTCATGACGTGCAGAATTTAATGGTTGGTGATGTAAATGCAGTGGGGAATGATGCTAAATGCAGCGCAAACGCTTGCGAGATGTCATCATCTCCATCTATTGTCATCAGTGAGGTTCTTTTGTCATTAAAAGATGTTGTTGAGCGTGGACTGTGTGATGTGGATGGTACTGTCGTTGGCGATGCAGATGTTGTTGGTAAGGCTGCTGACATCTCGTCCACGAAAGCTAGGGATGCTTTTGTAAAGGGTTTTGAAACTGATCATACGACTATATCATCTTCAAATAAATTCCCTGCTTCTGCTATTCCTTCTGTATCAAACAGTCTTGTTCTAGTTCCAGACGATTATGTTGCGCCACGCTTTGTTGATTGGGATACATATGCAAAGGATCCTACTATCTTAAGTGACATTGAAAAATTAAAGCAATCCAACATTCCTATGGACAGTAGCTTTTTGTTCGGCCCACATGTAGATGAAAAGGAAAAGAAATTGGCATAGTACAATGCCAAGAAGTCACTGATCAGCAGCAAGGATCATTAGTTTATGTATTTTATTATAAAAAGAGCAACCGGTATTTTGTTTTTATTATGTTATTCAATTACTTATATATTAATCTGCTTTTATTACTTATTACTCTCTCTATGATTGGTGTAAAGTTATGTGTATTGTATAATCTTTTTCAGGAATTTTTATGTTGCTACTCCTTCTAGACGGTTCGGCAAATCATTTTTCATGAATATTTTAAGTAGGACCAAGTGGTTGGATTCAGAGGTAAGAATTGCTGACATCAACCAAATATGGGGATTTTTTCCTTTTTACTTTGCTTGACAGTAGTTTGTTTTTACAGAATCTTGAAGCAGGGTTATATCATATGAGAAAGCGAATTTCTGTAGAAGCTGACAAGTACAAGGATTGTGTTGTTTTGGATTGGCTTTTTATCATTAAGTACTGGCCTTCATGTGCTTCAACTTTTGTGGAAGATGATAATGTTGACAAAGCTATTGAGGATTATTTCATTGGCATTTGTCCTGATGGGTATCCTAAACCCTGGGCGCCAGCAAAGAAGATTTATACACCTTTCAATATCCACAACATGCATTGGGTAGCCTTGGAGATACTAATTGATGAAAAGGTTATAAATGTGTATGATTGCAATGTTACTGGAATTCGTGATGGGTTACTTGAAGAATATTTGCAACCAATTACTAAGTGGCTTCCAATCCATTTGCTAAAGTTGGTGTGTATGAAAATTTCACCTCTTCGCCCTTCAAGTTATTCAGGGTGCCTGATTTAGTTCACGGTCGTACTTCGTACGTGTTCTGTCTGTGTTGACATACTTTTTTTATTTTTATCATATATTACACTTTTTCACCTTTTTATTTCTCCTTTTGTTGCACTTTTTTTTACCCTGACATTCCCTTTTTCCCCCATGTGTTTGTGTGCTTGAATTGAAGGTGTGCTTGTGGGGTGTTTGTAGTAAAAGCAATTGAAGCGCTTATATTTGGAGGAGATGTGAAGGCAATCACGAATGAAAAGCTCTTTCGATATCGAGAACTTATCTGCTAAGATTTGATAAAGGAGAGATGGAGCTTTATAATGTAAATATGTATTGTCATCAGATATATATTAGCTGAGTCGTCAACTTTGTATTTTTATTGAAGATTCTGTATTATTTGATAGTGTTATCATTTGAATTTCTTGTAAGATTGGTTTAAAAGAGCAATCACTTTATCAATTTTAATATAAATTCGTGTCTATAGCACAAATTATTTTTATGCATATCACATGTCAGCAGAGTAACAGATTGTTATAATTATTCAATTCATTCAAAGAGGGAAAGCAAGCTTTTGATGTGCATAATCATTACAATCTAATAGAACATCACTTTGCATTTAAGCATTAAAAATCAGTAACTTAATATCTTAGATTTAGCTAAGTCTCTATATGTCATCAGCATCAAGTTATGCATATTTTAATATTATATCTGCATATCAGTCAAATGTGGTTGCATATCAGTAAAATATTATTGCATATCATACTTGTACATTTGTCCACACTTAATTTAAGTTAGTTGCACATCAACCTATGCGTATTTTGGATGTGCATAATCATTTCAAGCTACTAGCAAAATATCTCAGTGCATTTTAGCATTAAATTTCACTAACCCAATACCGTAGATTTTAAGCTAGTCTCTACATGTCAGCAGCATCAATGTTTGACATAAGTGGTACAGGTTTTTAGTAGCATAACTATTTTTTATTATAGATTGATCCCTTTTAATCTATTTTAAGATTGGTTTTAAAGAGCAGTAACTTTATTAAATTGGATTTAAATTCGTGCCTTTGGCATTAATTCTTTTTTGTTTTTTTTTTAAAGTAAAATGTCAGCAGAATAAGAGATTGCTATACTAATTTAATTCATTGCTAAAGACAAAGCAAGGCTTTGATATCCATAATCATTACAAGTTAGAAGCACACCATCTCACTGCATTTTAGTATTAAAATTCACAAATCTAATACCTTAGATGTAGTGGAGTCTTTATCTATATCATATGTCAGCAGAGTAACAGATTGTTATATTAATTCAATTCATTCAAAGAGGGGAAAGCAAGCTTTTGATGTGTATAATCATTACAATCTAATAGAACATCACATTGCATTTAAGCATTAAAAATCAGTAACTTAATATCTTAGATTTAGCTGTGTCTCTATATGTCATCAGCATCAACTTATGCATTTTTTAATCTTACATTTGCATATCAGTCATATGTGGTTGCATATCAGTAAAATATAGTTGCATATCATACTTTTACACTTCTACAAAATTAATTTAAGTTAGTTGCACATCACCCTATGCATATTTTGGATGTGCAAAATCATTTCAAGCTAGTAGCAAAATATCTCAGTGCATTTTAGCATCAAATTTCACAAACCCAATACCTTAGAATTAAGCTAGTCTCTATATGTCAGCAGCATCAAATTTTTGCATAAGTGACACAGGTTCTAGATTGATTCGTTTTAATTTCTTTTAATATTGGTTTTAAATAGCAGTAATTTTATTAAATTGGATCTAAATTCTTGCCTTTTGGCATTAATTATTATTTTTAAAGTAAAATGTCAGCAGAGTAATAGATTGGTATACTAATTCAATTCATTATTAGAGACAAAGCAAGACTTTGATGTCCATAATCATGACAAGTTAGAAGCACATCATCTCAGTGCATTTTAGCATTAAAATTCACAAATATAATACCTTAGATGTAGTGCAGTGTATATATGTCAGCAGCATTAAAGTTTTGCATAAGTGCTACATGTTTTAGTAGCGTACCTATTGTTTATTTTCTGTTGATCCCTTTTAATTTCTTTTAATATTGGTTTTAAAGAGCAGAAACTTTATTAGATTGGGTCTAAATTCGCACCTTTGGCAGTAATTATTATTTTTAAAGTAAGATGTCAGCAGAGTAACACATTGTTATAAGATTTCAATTCATTCTTGGAGAGAAAGCAAGCATTTCATGCCCATAATCAATAAAAGCTATCAGCATAACATCTCAGTGCATTCTAGCATTAAAATTCACAAATCTAATATCTTAGATGTTGTGCAGTCTTTATATGTCAGTAGCATCAAAGTTTTTCTTTAGTGATACAGGTTTTCGTAGCATACATGTGGTTTATTTTAGATTTATCTCTTTTAATTTCTTTCAAAATTGGTTTCGAAGAGAAGTAACTTTATTATTTTGAATCTACATTCGTGCCTTTGGCACAAATTCTGTTTTTTTAAGCCAAATGTCAGCAGGGTGACAGATTGTTATATTCATTCAATTCATCACAAGAGAGACACAGTGTTTAGTAGCATAGCTATTCATGGTTATCAATTTTATTCAACTATAGTTGTCTTTGTATTTAAAAAAAAAAGAAAAAAAAAAGGAAAAACAGATACAGTAAAAAGGCTATCATTAGGGGGGTGTATCTGGTGCTCTGCAAATACAAAGTACTACTTAATAGAAGTAATTATTACAGTTAGTCTTTACTTAATACTCTGTAGTAGAGAGAAATCTGATCTAATTATTACAGTTATGGGGAAAGGGAAAGGTTACAATGCATTGGGAAACCGCCCTTTAAAAAGAGTGACAACTAGTTGATGGGGGAAGTTGAATAACCGCTTCTTCCTATTTAAGGAGACCCTCACCCGTCTGTTTTTATCCATCACAAAATCGCCTGATCCTTTTTCTTCTCTCTCACCATCTTTGAAACCCCAATCCTTTCATTTCAAGTCAAAAAATGGATTACCTTTTTTATCCTCTCACCATGATGGAGGAGTATTATAAGATGTGCTCGGAACTCGACAAGGACCGATACCCAGGGTATCAAGTATCATATGGCCCTGCTTGAAGAGGCTGCGGAGACCCACACTACAACCAAGAGAAAGGATCTCTTGGAAGCTATTGAGCTTTTCCAAGGTTTCTACTTCAATCTCTACCAGGAGAGAGATCATATCTCTTATTTGATCAGGCGGGCCCTTGAAGACGACGAACAGAAGACTGCGGAGGAGGTAAGTCAATTCTGTTTTACATAATATTATTTAATAAGTAGTTAAATATTTAACTTTTGCATTAAAAAATGATTGTAGAATCAAGGAAAATTAGAGACGGTGGAGGAGCAGATGCAAGAGTTCAGGGTGAACATATTTGAGATGATCGAGGAGATTTATGAAGAAGAAAGGAAGAGGAAGGAGAAGATCGCAGCCTTCCTTGGGAACTAGATGATTATCTTTCTGTTTATGTTATTTTGGATTTATCAAACAATATTTCTGTTATTTTGGGTTTTAATGTATGTACTTTTGCTTATCCAACATTATAACTGCTAATGAATCTATTACTATAATGTTTTATATTTTAACTTTTCTGTTTTATATTTCTGTTATTTGATATTTCTGTTATTTGATATTTTATATTGATTATCAGTGTGTTCAACTTTTCTATTTTATCAGTGGCTAAAATGTCTTTGTGTTAAAACAGGAATTATTCACCATATTTAAGTTAATAATGCATTATTTAAACAAATTTTTTCTGTTTTATGTGTGTGTAAAATATCTTTTCTGTTTTATCAATGGTTAAACTACAAAAAAAAAATTATTTAAAAAATGCAATGATTATGGTAGATGCGAAAATCTTTCTTTTTCTTCAATACCTATGTAGTAGAGTGTTGGTTTTTTCAAGAAGGATGGGACATCTACTTTTATCACACTCAATCACTTTTTTTGCATAAGTAGTATTTGAGTTTGCATATTAGTACATAATATATGCATATTTAATAGGTAGTTTTTGGTTTCAATGAGATGTTAAATAATTTACTTAATCTTCGAAAAGGGACAACAAGATACTAACTATAGAAAAACGTGTCTGTTTAAAACCCACTTCATTAATAAGATTATATTTTAATGTTATTAAATTTAATACTCACTCCGGTCATTTTTACAGTATAAGATGTTTTGGGGTTGATCACATTAATTAAGGAAAATGGTTGACATGGATTATGTACTGACACACCCTCTCTCACACATTTTAGACTAACAATCATGATAATATACAAGATCCATTTGCAATTTGACACATACCCCCAGAAGTTAATGTGATGATAAATGAAAAATACAAGAAAATTGTGTAAAATTCCTAGAAAATCTTAAATTTCTGATCAGATCCATTCCCCTCAAACATCTTAAAGATAGGAAGGAGTATTATTAACTTTTATAATTCAAATTGCAATTTTAATTAGAAAAGCAACTATTAAAAGGGCATTACCGATTGGGTGGGAGAAAGGGGTAGGTGGAAGTTGAAGGGTTAAAAGTGAATCATTATATGCTATAAAAACATACCCTTGCCAACCTGTTGCATATCCTCTCATTTCAACTTTCCAATCAGTTATTATCCTTCCCAAACAAACCTCTCCTCTCCCAAACCGGAAAAAAAAAATGGCTTCATATGATTTCAAACTAGGGGTGGGCACAAATCCCGAAAATCCCGATCCCGTCCCGATCCCGTCCCGATCCCGGTGGGATTTATGAAAAAATAGCGAATCCCGTCCCGATCCCGTCCCGTAAAAATTATGCGGGACGAAACGCGGGACGATCCCGGTGGGATCCCGCAAATCCCGTCCCGTCCCGCATATTATAATAATAATAATAATAATAATAATAATAATAATAATAATAATAATTTTTATAATAATAATAATATTATTATAATATTATAGAATAATAATAATATATTATTAGTATTATTATTTTGAGCAAATATTATAATTATAATCATAATCTTCCATTTATAATAATAATAATATTTGTTTATAATAATATTATTATTATTATTTGCGCAAATATTATTTATAATTATAATAATAATTTTCAATTTATAATAATAATTGATTATAATAATAATAATAATATTATATAATATTATAATTTAATTTAATAATAACATTAATTTATAATAAAATTATTATTATTATAATTATATTATTATTATATTATATTATATTTTTTTCTTGTAAAGTATAATTATTTTATAATAATAACAATAAAAATAAGTAATAATATTTTTTTTTAATTATAACGTGGCATTATTATTATTATTATTTATTATTATTATTATTATTATTATTATTATTATTATTATTATTATTATTATTATAGCTACAAGAGGCAAATAGCTAAATACGGTATTCTTCCCAACTATCAATCGATAATGAGACAGTATCTGGTGAATCTCGTCTCAATTCCTTTCCATCCTGATCTAGTAAGATAATGTAGCCAAATATGTTGAACATTATAATTAATTATACAATCATTGTATGAATTAATAATAGTATTATAATATTAATATATATAATAATAATAATATTATTATTATTATTGAATAATATAGTCGAGAATAATACTGTATTCAACATATTATACAAATTAATAAATTATGAAAGCCATTTTTCACTTTGCAAATTTATATAATATTTTATTATTTTTATTTGCGGGACAAGACCCGTCCCGTCCCGATCCCGTCCCGTCCAGACACCATCCCGTCCCGAAAAAAAAGTGTCAATCCCGTCCCGTAAAAATTTCGTGGGACGAGTCCCGTCCCGGCTCAATCCCGTCCCGTCCCGTCCCGTGCCCACCCCTATTTCAAACCATTTGATGTCCTCCAGACCTTCTTCCAAAATATGGATGAACTGGATGAGAAGCTATATCCAGGATATCATATGAACCTCCTAGAAGAGGATGCTGGAAACATCAGGGCTGACAGGGTTGACACCATGAGAACTGCCCAAGTCCAACAATTCTTTTATGAGGAGATATTGAAAGATATATCTCACCTGTCTGCTCAAATCTTCTCTGCAACTCGATCAGGGAATGATGCTTTGGATACAACTGTAAGTTATTCATCCTTTATAAATTTGTTTGTATATTTTTTGTGAATAACTTTAAATTTTTATTCGGTTATTGTATTTGTTGGAAAGGAAGGAGAAGGAAGAAGATATTCTGGAAGAGGTGAAGGACTTCATCACTTGACTCATTTCTACTGCCTTTGAGGATGAGTTTGAAAGGAGGGATAAGATTGAAGAATATATAGGAATCTAGTTTTATTTCTCTTTCAATCCCCCTATGTTTGTTTGTAACTTTTCTACTGCTTTTTGGAAGAAGAACATGTTCTGTATTTTTTTTTTGGCACTTTTTTATTTAAAATATTGATGTCAAGTTGCATTTTTTATGCTACTATTATGAATATATATTATTACATTAATATCAAGTTGTATTTTGTTATCTATTTTGTTTGTTTGGAACTTACACAACACAACAAGTGCACATTTGCATGTCAGGCGATTATAACTGCATATGATGTTTAAACATGTGAACTTACACAACATGTGGACTATATCAGAATACTCTATATATCCATGTTTAGACATCATTGTTTTAGGTTCATATCGTTAGCGATTACACTTCCCATATATTAATGTTTTGTGGTTATATAGTTATTTTGACTAGTTGGGTATTGTCATGTTAGTTGTTAGACCATAACTCTGCATGCCTACACCTTGCCATGTGTTATTAATACTAATTGGAAATTAAGTAATTGAGAAAATGATTATGTGATTTATTGCACTCTCTATATTATTTATATGACCAGTCTTGATAATGGGGGGTTTGACTTATTGTGTATATCATCTTGTTTGTTGTTAAGGTATATTTTCATGTACTTACCCATCGTCATGTGTTACCGATAATGCATAAAAATTTTGCATCAATGATATGGTATGTGAATCTTTTGCACTATTTTACATTATCTACATGATCACTCATGTAATAGGGTTTAGGTAGCATACATATCTTGCATAATTACCCTTCTTATGCGATGTTATGAAATTGTGATTGCTTACGCATTTTGATTATCATCATTAGAGCTACCTTGCTACCTTTCGACCCCATTATACTCCATTTTATATGAATAGTATCATGCGTAGGCCATAATATTGCACATGCTCACTCTTACTTGCTACATGATGTCTTACTATACTCATTATGCATTAATAGTATTAAGCCTTGTATGCTCGCACGTCCACTCATATGGTTAAATTGCACTTGCATGTCTACGCACCACCCCTTTCTTAGGAGTTGTTGGTGTTGTACTATCTACCATGTTGTTTTCTACAGATTGATGACTTGTGTTTTCTACAGATTGCACTTGCATGTCTACGCACCACCCCTTTCTGACTCCTTTCCCCGTTCTTTTTTTTAAAGGTGTTTTCTACAGATTCTGAGTGCTCGATGTCTATATGACGGGGTTCTTTTTGGCGAATTGAAGAACCTGGCTAATTCTCTAACTTGGTATAAATGGTAATCATTCGCTTACGTTTTGATTTTGACCCGGCTCTGCCGTGACACTTTGTATCTTAACTTTGCTTCCGCTTTACTTTCATTTGAATTGAATTTCGCGACATAGTCTTAAGACAGGTTAAGGGTACCTTACGACCCTTCGTGGCTTTTATGGTTTGAAATCCCTTTTTCTACTAATCTTAAAATGAGTTTGAAACCTCGATCCGTACCTGGATTGCAAGATCCGAACAAGGGGTTTAATCCCTTGAAACATAACCCAGAAATCATAATTCTGGGCCGTTACAAAGATGGTATCAGAGCTGAGGTTGTGCAATTCGGGTACAGAAGGGTCGAGTGCATATTTTGGGAAAACCGCCCATGAATTTCAAAGGATTTGAAAGTGTTTTAAAAGGGCAAAATGAACTTAAGATGCCTAACTGGAATTGGACTAAGTAATGAACTCAACTTGTAATAAAAGAGGAAAACCGACTAAACGGGTACGCGAGTGGGTAGTAAAGGCGCTAGACCACCCCTATTGGGTGTAGTTGGGAACGGTAGGCAAAATATCATCTTGTTCTTTACAGATGGGAATGAAAGACCCCAAGGAGATGCACCGCGACGGATGGAGTTTTGGGGAGAGATTGTGTAATTGTCTATGTGTTGTTCTTCTTGATTTAGCTACTTGTCTAATATGTCTTTTAGATGCGTATTATACTTTATGGGCATACGTGTATATGTAAAATTTTGTTGGGGTAACTCGTAAACTTGATTATAGAGATAGATAAATTTGGGGGAGAAGTTGAAGATTCATGTGTGTTGCTCTTAATGACTTAGTACGATATTTGTTTACATGAGCTTCTCTCATTATGATATCTGACGTGATTCTTATATGATGCTTAGGTCTTGTTGTGGGCTTATAATTGTGGAACTTGATGACTTGTGTGAGACAATTACTATAATTCTAAATGTGCTTGACTTATGCATACTTGTTTTTTTACTTATATCGCCTATGATGACAATTGTTGGGTGCCTTCTAACACTTGGTTTGATGAGGATATGAGATGATATTATGGGAATTTACATGGTTGTATGCAAGGTTTTGTACTGGTTTGTTGAGAGCTTATGAGCCAAGGTTTGAGAACCTTACTCTAGTTGATGGGAGAACTTATGATTTGAGGATTGAGAAATTGTGTTTGTTGATTTGAGAGTCATGATATTCTGACTATGAGACTCCATGGTTGAGTCGTTAAGAAATATTTATGGAATTTAAAATCTTGATATAAATTGCTGATTCTTGCTCACATGATAATGTCTTCATAGAGCCGACACAAGTATTTTACAAGGACGCTTGTAAAGTACTTGGTCGGATCTAGTGAGAACATTGTGATGATTTTGTGATACTTATACAAGTATTTCATGGGGACGCTTATGGAATACCTGTAGAGATCACAAAATGCATCGTCTATGTGCTTAATTGAGATGTTTTGACATGATATTATCCCATTATCTATTTAGCCGATGCCTTACATGCTTTATATGATGTATTTTAATGATATTGCTCTCCTGTGTGAAATTCGTTCAAAAGATGATCATGTGTATGCAACTCGACTAAAAGGTGTGTGAATCAACGAATAGACATAACTTGCTTATTCATAAAATAGGACCTATGTAATTGATATGATGTTGTGTTTCCTACTCTCGACGTGTTATCGTATATATGTTGTGACTGTATGAGATTTTGTGAAGTTATGTTGTGCACCTCTATCTTGTTCGTATGGATGATGATATTCATTTATGATAGTTTGCTTATGTGACTACTCGATATCCTATAATTGTCTAGCTAGTATAATTGATGCCTTACATGTCACTTATTCCAATAAGACGATGTTATTCTTGCTTGTCTACGTGTTGAGGGAAAGAGATTATACAACTTGACCTATATGATGATATGTCTTATGTGCTCGACATGTTCTCCTTGATATGTTTTGCCTTTTGAGTTTATGTGAGACTATATCGTGCACTTCTATTCTAAAATGAACTTTTCTTGATATTGGGTTGTGATGTCTTGCTTATATGTCTATTTGAGATATTTTGGCATGATGTTACCATATGACTTATTTGTTTGATTCTTTTCGTGCTTTATCTGATGAGTTATAATTATTTTGACCTCCATGGATTCTTGGTGAAGTTTTCTTTACGATCTTTGAGAACCTTAATGAATGATCATGACAACACTTTGTCTCTCTTTCTGTCAATCTCATCTTAATTACTTAATTCATTAGTTGTACTTTAATGAGGAGTAGATGTTGTCCTCTCACTTGATGAGTTCTCATACCCTATCGTATTTATTTGTTGTGCCTAATTGACATCATCTTCCCTTTTGTTCTAGAGTGTGTTTTCTCATCATCTTATTCACCGATTTCAACTTGGATGTCCCTTACTCGTGTTGCTCTTAATAGTTGGGGGTTTTGGGAATGGCAATATGTCGCGTTTTCAGATATTCAATCCTTAGGTTGTCGACGAGAGTCTTGATTTGTGAAGGTTGCCCTATCCATTTCATGGATTCAATGCTCTTATTTTATTGTTTGTCCCTTGTTTCTCACTCATTCCTCTCCTTTCATGTTGGTTAATTGTCTTGAGGAAGCACCACACAAAAAAAAGGGGGGTCTTTATGAGTGACTCATAAAATCAGTTGGATGTCATCCTTTGTACCAAGAGTCTTTTGACGTATTTGTTCACTCGGGAATTTCGTTTGAATGTCTTCCTTATGGCCGGTGTCAGCCCCAAGGTATATCGCGTCCCTAAGAAACAACTAAGATTCTTTTCAGAATGGGTTGTGGAGTCAGTCGGGATGAGTCTTTGTTGCCCTGAGAAACTCTTATTTGGTTATAATTGTAGTCTCGTTATGTTTCATGTTTTGATGTGCGATTACGTTATATACTTGTTTTATCTAGATCCACGTTGATATGTATAATCATATGTTTATGTGCTCATATGCCTATTTGATGTTACTAGTGTCATATAGGGTCCATGCCTTGTGAACTACCTGATTTTATGCGTCATATATGTTATTGTTTATTACTCTGAATCATAGATTCATGATAGTCTCTTCATTCTTCCTTTTGCTACCGGTTGTTCTTTGGAATGCTTAAGAATGTTAGATATAATTGAATTAGTTATGTTGTGCTTGTATGTCCCGTCTACATCATGCCTTTACTAATTCTATTGCGGTTTTGTGGTAGACTTGTCATACTTCTTGCGTCTTCTCGTCACATGCTCCTTTGATCCGTGTCTGATTATACTTGTTAAATGTTATTGAGTTAGCTATGTTATGATTTTATGCCTTATATATGTGGTTAACGTCTTGCTTAGATGTGTATCTCTCATCGTTGTCTCTCCTTAACTTATTCTATAACTCTATGATTATCATGCTTTAAGGACCTTACACATCGCATGTTCACATACCATGATAGCCATATAAATTTATGTGATGATCCTGTGATATATACGTGTTATTCTCTTGTAGTATGTCACCCTTGAAAACTGTTATCGGATTTTGATGGTAACCACACTTGAGCAATCCATGACTTGATATGACAGTACATTTAGTTACATGTAATATTCATGCTCATGTTGATACGTATATGCATATCATGACGTCGGTCGTCGGTATAACTATAGATAGTCAATATTGCTTCATGGTCATATTATTCCCTTTTACCCATCTCTCATGCTCCTGTTAGGTCTTGCGTGATTATTTTGGCTTATTATGTGTTGTTGTCATGTATGTTATTATACGCTACTTATATGCACTCATATTATGTTGTGTGCTACTAGTATCCCTTAGATGATCTCTATTTTCGAAGAAGTGATTATCTACTTTTATGATCCAATCATGACATTGACAATTTGCTATTATTGCATATGACTTATGGTAGCACGACCGTGCATTTCTATATGTACCTTAGTTGGTATGCATATCTATATCAGAATACTCTATATATCCATGTTTAGACATCATTGTTTTAGGTTCATATCGTTAGCGATTACACTTCCCATATATTAATGTTTTGTGGTTATATAGTTATTTTGACTAGTTGGGTATTGTCATGTTAGTTGTTAGACCATAACTCTGCATGCCTACACCTTGCCATGTGTTATTAATACTAATTGGAAATTAAGTAATTGAGAAAATGATTATGTGATTTATTGCACTCTCTATATTATTTATATGACCAGTCTTGATAATGGGGGGTTTGACTTATTGTGTATATCATCTTGTTTGTTGTTAAGGTATATTTTCATGTACTTACCCATCGTCATGTGTTACCGATAATGCATAAAAATTTTGCATCAATGATATGGTATGTGAATCTTTTGCACTATTTTACATTATCTACATGATCACTCATGTAATAGGGTTTAGGTAGCATACATATCTTGCATAATTACCCTTCTTATGCGATGTTATGAAATTGTGATTGCTTACGCATTTTGATTATCATCATTAGAGCTACCTTGCTACCTTTCGACCCCATTATACTCCATTTTATATGAATAGTATCATGCGTAGGCCATAATATTGCACATGCTCACTCTTACTTGCTACATGATGTCTTACTATACTCATTATGCATTAATAGTATTAAGCCTTGTATGCTCGCACGTCCACTCATATGGTTAAATTGCACTTGCATGTCTACGCACCACCCCTTTCTTAGGAGTTGTTGGTGTTGTACTATCTACCATGTTGAGCTTATAGTGGTATGAAATATGTGTTGAAGCGTGCCTTGGTGACACGATTGTATGAAGCACCCACTTACACTTGTCTTTTTCTAGTAAACTATATGATCTTTCTTTCGTGACTTTAAGACATGATTAACACTATTCCGTACATGTTTTGTTTAGTTCTCCCACACCTAGTGGCGTGTAGGATTCTCTCAGGCATGTACCGAGTCTATCTAGTATATTCAAGTGACAAATTGTTAAATCTATCTTGTGAATACATGAATGTTGTACTTCAATAGCATTTTCTAGTCATTACAGGTGATGTTCCTTGCTAGTGAAGTTTTGATTTGATAATTATATGTGTATTGATATTGCCATAATCATGTTAGGTTATTTACCTTGTACCTTACCACACGTTATGACACTCACACTGAAATCGTATTGTCATTGCCGCATGAGACAGGTCCATGTTAGTGTGCAAGATTGCAACGTTGTGTGTTATATGACTTGATGTGTTACATGATAACTGAGTAATGCGATTGTAACCTTAAGGGTTTCCCATGGGCATCAGCGAAATTCTCGTGTGTAGTCTTACCATATACTATCCGAATCTATCTTCGTGTCAAGAGTTAGTCGAGTTATCCTTTAGTGTCTCTTTCTTTTGGTTCAAACATAGGTCTTGCGTCATCCTTGTATAATCGTCTATGGTGGGTTCATGAGTGGGTTGTCTAGATTGATCAGAGTTGCCCCATTTGTTCGGTTATGTGCGCGTCATGATTTGATTGTGCCCTTCCGAGTTGGTGGTGATGTGTGAGTATGATGATTGTGTTCTTTTCTAGTTGATAGCAATGTGTAGATTTCTGTGATTTTAAGATCCGCTGATGATTTGATCAGTCGATGATGGGAACTGATAGTATGATGAATTCTCATATATTGATATCTTGAGCTTGAAGAGTTGTGATCTGCTGATGATGATATTTTGGATATGTTAATATTTGAATTTGGTGTTGAAACTGATCATGAGAAATGAACTTAGGAAGTGGAATTAGAGATTAGTCCTTAGAGGTGGATAACTGCTTTATGGATCTTTGAAAATCTGGTTGACTGACACAGGAGGAGCTGACTTGAGTTATCGAAATGTTTTGTTGCTTCTTAAAAGATTTTAGACTCGAGGACGAGACTTGTTTTTAAAGGTGGATGATGTAAAGACCCAAAATTTTAAAATATTACTTTATGAATTATGATTTAAATTTAATATATTAACATTATGAGATTTCTGAAAATTTTTGAAAATTCTCCGTCCTCGATCAAAATGACTTATAAATATTAGATTTCGAGTTAAGATATGATTATTGTTTTGAACCTATTGTGGTGAATACAGTACATTTTTATGTCAAGTATAAAGTAAGTAGAATGTAAGGATTGAAATTCATAACTTAATGTGGTAGTGTTTATATAATCTGAAATAGCGGGATAATTTTTATAATTTTCGCTAAACTAACTAACCCTAGATTGGCGGGTATATAAACTCTTTTTCCTCCGCTTAGCCGCTCCTCATCAGCTTCCTGTTCATCTCCTTCCAAACCTAGCTCTTCCCTCTCGCTCGCTTATCTCCGATCCCCCTTCCTCCCCAGATCCGAACGGAGGCCTTCAACTGCTCGCTCGACCCTCAAGCTTCCGAGCTCCCTTAGCCGCCTCCTCTCTTCACACCTCTGCTTCCACGACTTTGCTTCCCTCTCTCTCATCGTTACGCCTCACCGCTCCTCCCGCTCCCATCCCACTGTCGAAGCCCAGTCGATCCAGACGCCAACAAGAGTCGAATCCCTCCCACATGATGACATTCTCGACCTCACGTGCTGCCTCATCATTCTCGCCTGAGCACCCGACGCCGATGACCCGTGGGGTGGAGATCGAAGCCTCGACGTCCAGAGCCAACGCCGCTCGGCGACACTTCCTTGGATCTGCGACGCTTAGTCGCCGCTGTATCTCGCTCTCTTTCTCTCGTGTCCTCTATCGCAACCTCTTCCTGGCCCCTGACGCATAAACCGGCCGGATTGGGAGCCAACCATGCCGGCGGAACCAAGTCCAACAAGATCGAGGCCGGAGCCGCGCCCTCTCCCCTCGCTGGACCTCCCTGCCGCCACCGCCGACGAGCCCGATGTCCTGTCCAGCAAGTACGAGACTAGTGATTGTCAAGTCGAGCCGTTCTCCGAGTCTCCAGCCCTATTCAATCGATTACTAGGACGGGTATAAATTCTTGGCTTTGCCTTACCTCAAACTGAATTGATTTTGTTCATGGATTCAAGCGGTTGGTTAGCGGATTAATGGCGGAGGATTTTGACCATGGGAACTGTAAATTGAGAGCTTATGTGCTAATGTGTTGACTTGCCATCAATTTTGCTGTGAGTTGTTGATTGTGTTGTGCGTCTCCGTTGATGACCTTATGACCTACCTACTCCGTATTTGGGTACTGGTTTTGGCTGCTTAATCAAATGATAATAAAATAGAAATTATGCAACTATAGTTTTAATTGATAAATTATTTTAATTTTGATAAGAGTTTTATGGAATTAAAATTCCACAAACAACCATCTGATAATGACTAAATTAATTAATTGGTTAAGTTGCGGCTCTGTTGACTGTTTGTTGCTATTATACACATTTGCTTCGATTGTTGGTTAACTAATGGGAATTATTATACCATATAGTTTTATTAAGTGTTGGAGTTAGTACGAGATAAATGCACAGATTGTTTCGTAAATTGGTCCACTTTAACTCGCATTAGATTGATTAATCTTGATAGCCTTATAAATGGGATGATTTGTGAATTATCACCTTGCAATATAAATTAGTAACTTCTACTCATATTAATTTTGACAAACTAAATGGATGAATGAGATCCTTGTTGAGTTATTTGAGGTTTTGATAAACTATGATTTACTTGAGAAAGTGTTTAAGGAAAACTTGAGCTTGATCCGAAGTAACATATTTTGAGTGATGATCTTGGTAAGACTCTGAACTAAGTTTCATGTGGGATGAGAATAAGGTTAATTGAGAATGATGGTCATGATGAGAATGCTAGATTATTCGAATGAGATATTGTTGAATCCTGTGTTGACTTGAAAGCCTGGTTGTGTGTTAATTAAATATGTATTGATGAGTTGTTCCTTGCTTAATACTTGCTAGTGTCATTGGATGATTCTCTGAGTGGCTTGTGGACCGATGGATGATTATCTGAGTGGCTTGTTTGCTGGTTAATTGGGATGTGAAGACTTCAGGTAAGTTCCCTAGGGGGCTTACTCAGGTTGGACATTCATGCCTGTTGTTGCATTTTATGTTAGGTGTTGCATATGAATAAAAGCATGCCATGTAGTATCATGTTTAGGTTGCACTAATTGAATGAGCATCTGCTTACTTTATGCGTTTGAAACAGAACGGCCGTTATCTGTGATAGTCCTAGAGTCTTTGCTAGGGTCATAGGGTAGCCCAGCCTCATCGGGTACCCTGAGTCAATCGAGTCATGAACTTCCTTATATTATGAGATGCCTGCGGGCTTTATTGTGGAGCGGGTTAGGCATGCGTGCCGCCCGATTATGATGGAATGCATTCACGAGCTGGCCAGTCTCCGCCCTATCGGAAGGGGGTGGAGGTAGGAGAGGGATATGCCACTTGGCATTGTCTTGGGCCCCTTTACAGTATTTCTGCACATTATTATACCTAGGGGCATGCTAGTGTGTTTGACTTTCGTACGGCATTAGAGCATCTTTATTAGGTATAGCACATACTATGTGGCCTCAGCGAGGACTGCCGGTCCCGCATGAGTGGCTCGATCTGACTCCTTTCCCCGTTCTTTTTTTTAAAGGTGTTTTCTACAGATTCTGAGTGCTCGATGTCTATATGACGGGGTTCTTTTTGGCGAATTGAAGAACCTGGCTAATTCTCTAACTTGGTATAAATGGTAATCATTCGCTTACGTTTTGATTTTGACCCGGCTCTGCCGTGACACTTTGTATCTTAACTTTGCTTCCGCTTTACTTTCATTTGAATTGAATTTCGCGACATAGTCTTAAGACAGGTTAAGGGTACCTTACGACCCTTCGTGGCTTTTATGGTTTGAAATCCCTTTTTCTACTAATCTTAAAATGAGTTTGAAACCTCGATCCGTACCTGGATTGCAAGATCCGAACAAGGGGTTTAATCCCTTGAAACGTAACCCATAAATCATAATTCTGGGCCGTTACACAACATAGGTAAGTCTTAGAAGTTATTACATAAGTCCAACCCAAAGAAACATAATGTATTAGAAGTTATCAATAGTTGCGGTTTAAAGAGACTGATCAAGACACAACCCAGCTTTGACTTTACATTCTAACCCAAGTTTAACTTTTGTGGTTTAACACCCTTCATTGTCAATTTTGCATGTGCTCTTGCTGCGTTTACAACTTCTCTCCGTTTTTCATTCACGTCTGAGCAAATCAGTTCAGCCAAATACTTCAACCGCAGCTTTGAAATATTTTTCTCAGTCCTTGGCTCGAACCCGCACTTGTAGCCTTTGTCAATCCCCAAGAAAGTTTCCATTTGACGCATAATGCATATTCCTGAATGAATAACCTTGTCCTCACCAACCCATGGAAGGTCCACCACCTCTGTCTTGGAATATGGGATTATATTTGCATTTGCAATAAACCCCTTTCTGACCAAATACTCATTGACTAGGTCTGCCTGCATAAGCCAAGGAAAGGGAAATTAAACTTAATATCAAACTAACAATCTATAATTTTTTAAAAGAAAAGTAACTTTGAATTTCTAAATTGGCAATAATATGGCTAACCAAACTGTCAACCAAAGGCGGGCAGTTGCATTTTGGTTCATAACAGGAGGGAGAAACATGCATCCAGGATCTCTGTGATCTTGGTCTTCAAGTTGAAAACCACCATGTAGATGTAGTCTTCAGTGTGAATACCAAATACAAACTATACACCAAAATCAAAACTATATTAGCATCTTGTATGTCAGCAGTATAAATTTTACAGTGACAGACCAACTATATTGTTTCTGAACTTACATAAAAAATAATTAGGGTTGTAGATAAAAAATTTAGGCTTTTAAAAACAATTAGAAAATAAGAAATATCTGCCATAGGTATAAATATATCAAAAGATGTCTATCAGAAGTGATTTTTTATTATCAGTGTTGACATCTGTACTAGTGTTGACATCTGAAGTGGGTTTTTGTTATCACTTATATAGTTACAAAATTACATTAACATATCGTATCAAAAAACTATACTTATTATCAATCTATGTATATTCATATCATATGAATACATATATGTACTATTTAACCCACTGCATGTCAGCAGTAAGGATGTCAGCAGTACATTTTTTACAGGAAATTCAACAACTATGGTTAAATAGTTATGACATAAAAAAATAATCAGTGATATAGGTATTTAAAAACAACTAGAAATTAAGAGACAACTGCTATAGGTATAAATATATCAAAAGATGTCTATCAGAAGTCAGTTCTTATTATCAGTGTCGACATCTGTATTAACGTTGACATCTGAAGTGAGTTTTTATTATGAATTATATAGTTACAAAATTACATTAGCATATCGTATTAAAAAACAATACTTATTATTAATCTATGTATATCCATATCAGTATATTCATATCATATGAATACATATATGTACTATTCAACCCACTACATGTTAGCAGTAAGCATGTCAGCAATACATTTTTTTTTACAGGAATTCAACAACTGTGTTTAAATACAGATGACATAAAAAAATAAATAGTGATATAGGTATGATATTGCATTTAAAGTTCATGTAAAAAAACAAGAATTCACATTAATATATATTGTCTTTCATATTATTGCAACAAAGGTCAGTATGATATATTAGAATATATGTCAACAACTAGGATGTCAGTAGTACAAAATTTTTGTCATTAACTTAAATGAGAAATTCAATTTAAAAAAGAAAAGAGAATTACTGTGTAATTACCATGTCCAATTCTTTCAATTTAATATGAGGAGCCAAGGACAATGCAGTGTCAACTCGGAGACTAAACTTTTCAAACTGCTGTAAAGTTTCAGATAATGATACCTCCGTTCGATATTTCTGGATGAAAAAAAATGTTAGAACAATGGTGCCAAAATGATTGATTTTAACTTGGTAAATTTATAAAAAGATGCACATGAAATTGAAAATACAATAAAAGTTGCAATCTTACAGACGAGTCGATAAACAAGAAAAGCCTTGATGGAGACAAATCACTCCTGTATTGTTCTTTATGATTTAGGATTGCCGCCCAAGCATCGATACTTTACAATCCTCCTCCAGAGATATCATATCAGCCCTAACTAAGTTTAGAGCATTGTATTTAAATAAGATTTCACTGCAATTAGAGGCATCAAGAACATAAAACAAATGTGAATAAAACTAAGTTAGAGAATATAGATTAAAATCTTAAGTAAATAAATGAATGGAATAAACTTACGTGTTAGACGCTGATCTCCTACTAACACATGCAGCTAAAATCTTCTCAAGTTCAGACATATTATCACCGATGTCAACAACACGGGAATAATAAGGGCTTCGCAAGGATGCAGCTGGTTTATGTGCTCTTTTCCCATCTCCATCTTCCTTCTTTACAGGAACTTGTTCTTTATCACCCAAAACATTAGTACAACTGCGAGTAGATCTACGAGTTGGCATAGGAGCAGTTGGGTTGGGTTTCCTTGAATACACTGAAGTTTTACCAGATTTAGCGTTATCAACTTTTTCAGCAGGCAGGTCTTCAACAACATCAGCTTCTTTTCTGGCATGGACTGCCTCTTCAACATTTTTCTGTGCATCTTGTTGTTGGTTAGAAACATGCGTTTGTTCTTCATTAATATTTCGTGGATGCACATCTTTAACATTCTCTGCAGCTGATTCAATGTGAAATGTTGCATGAACAACCTTATCCCCACCTTTCCTTGCAGCAGGACCAGCCTTTGGTGCATCATTAAAACACTTCGTTGCATCTCTATCAACCTTCTTCCCTGCTTGTGCACAATCTTTTGAGGTAGGTCTTGGAGGTGTTGAGTAAGTATCATCAAAATCTGGCTCTTCAGAAATTCACACCTTCTTTTTGCCCTTTCCTTTCACATCAAAACTAGCTTCTTCTGTGCAGGTGCATTAATTTTTCCATCCAAGTGTGAGGGAGGATTTGTTGTATCATTAACAACCTTCTCTGCATCAGGTGTTAAGAAAGCAAGATCAGACCCGAACAAATCAAAAGTTGGCTCTTCAGAGATATGGGCTTTTCCTTTTCTCTTTCTCTTCGCATGTAAAATATCTTTTTTCTGTAGATCTGTAAGATGCACTTCTTTGTCAGCAGCAGTTTGTTGTGCTGGAGCTTTAGTTGTCATAGTTGGACAAGCAATAAAAGTTAAGTCGTCTACAGGTCCTTCTTCGAGAAGTTTATCTTTCATTCGTTCCTTGTTCTTTGCAGCTAAATCAACCTGAGTTAGGACATCCAACAACTCTGGATCTGACCAAAAAGGATGCTGAGAATTGTTTCAGATTGTGTTGGGAGAGTCATCCATATAATTATGATGATGATCTTCAGGTGCAGCTTGATCCAGCTCATTTACCAACCCCAGAAGATTATTTGCAGCATCAATGAGAGCTTTGACCTTCTCATTATCTTGAAACTTAGAAGGAACCTTTGTAGACATACTAGCAAATTCAGATATTGCAGATGCTAATGCAGTAGTCTTCTGAGCCAAAGCTTGTATGAACAACTAAATATAGATGCAAGTAAAAGAGGAAAAAACCAATAGCTTTTAAATCATATTAAAAATTAAGGGATGCAACAAAAAGAAAAATTAAATAATAAAAAAACTACCTCAATAGGAGTTGGCTCTTTAGTCGGGACAATATGTTCCATAGGGGGGGGGGATGATGGATCAGTTGCTGGATTACTAGTTTCAGAGCTATGGATGCATTGACGAGGTTGAATTAACCCAGAACCAAAATCTCCTGTGTCAATATCATCCTTTTCACGCTGACGAAGCATTGCTGACATCAATCCAATAAAAACTGGGATTGATCTAGTGAATCTTCTGAACATAATGCTCGAATACAACTTGACTTTATCAATATAGAACAACTGGAACAGGAAAACATGATGTTAATCATATATTAGTGGCAATATAATATTAAAATGTAGAATTAGATATAATATTTTTAAAATAAATACTTACATTTAAAAACAATACAGGACCTATGAACTGCCCCTGTTTGTTTTTCTCCCAACTCTTCTTTGAGTCAACTAAGCATTCTAATAAGAATGCACACCAGTTAAACTCCTTGAAATCTTCTTGCCCAGTAAAAATTCTAACTAAACTCTGGTTTATGTGCCCACTCTGATGTGTGTCCAGCACCAAATAATGGAACAAAACTGCAAAGTTCAACCGAAACTGATCACCAGCATCAACATCTTTAACCATCTTTTCTATCAAAACAGAAGGTGCAATCATTTCCCCAGCTGAAAGAGAAGCACGCCATTGTTGAATAACGTCAAAGTTTTCTTTACAACTCTTCTTGCATATTAACTTCTTTCCCATTGGCAAGCCCAAGGTAATGTGCACATCCAAATCACTTATCACTAACCTATCTCCACTAGGTAGAATCAAAGAGCATTTGTTTGCATCAAAATTATCAACCAACCAGTACGAAAGCGATAATGGGAGATTCTGTATTTTCAAATCAAGCAGATCTCCAAACCCAATCCTTTAATGCACTCTTTCTGTTTATTACTTAGCCTCTCAATTGCAGAAACAAACATCTTCGGGTTGGATCTTGTCTTCAGTGTAAGGAACTTTTTACCTTTTGGAATTCTTGGTTTCTTCAACAACACAGCTCTATGAGAAGGACCAGGCTCTACATCGGATCTGTGAGTTGGAACATCAGAGGATTCATTATGCAGATTCGGATCTTCATGCAAGTTACCACCACTAGAAGTTTGTCTTTTATCAGGCTCTGGGCATCCACCCAACGAGACTGTGACATCAATATCCCTGCCCTTGACAGTTTGTTCTTTCCGATGCATATCATCCATAACATACTGTTGTTTTTCATTAGCAGCAGTCTTTAAATCAGTAGTAGGTGGGACTTCAGGAGATTTGTCTTTATCCGGCTCTTGACATCCAGCAGAAGAAACTGGGACATCAGTATCTCTGGCCTTGGCAGTCTATTCCTTACCATGCATATCATCCATAACACAATCTTGTTTTTCAGCAGTAGTAGTCTCAAAATCATAAGCAAGTGGGACCTCAGGAACTTGTTGATTTGCATTTTCATTTTCAGAATCCAATCTAGTACCACCATTCACAGAAGGGAATGAATCAGAAGATATATTTTGAGGTAAATTAGCACCAAGATAAGAACTAGATGGAACTTCATGTGCTGCACAAGTTGCATTTTGAGAATCATAATTCAGATTAACCGTGCACTCAACAGACACAAAAGCACCAGTATTCTCATTAACAGTACAATCAGCAGAATTAACTGGATCTAGAAATCTCGTAGATAGAATCTCAGGAGAAATTACAGGAGGCTGTGAGGCTGAACCATCATTGGTTGGACCACCAACAGTCGTTCCATCTTTACAAATAATGGGTTGCTCTTCTTCAGCTTCTACTGACCCAGTAAGCTGTGATAAATCCGGGAAAACGGGAGAGTCCCTACACAGATCAACTGCCTTCTGGGCATGACGAGAGGTTGCAGATTTCTTAACATGTTTCTTACTGGAGGTAGGAACAACATTTGAACAGAAATCACCTCTAGTTCGTAGTCGTTTACCTAAGTAAATACAAGTAAAAAATGACAATAAATATGCGAAAAATCAACGAAAGGTTATTTACCCACATCCATCTAGCTATAAGCTCTATCCAATTACTCCAATAAGCATTAATGGCAACAGAAATTTAAGAAGCATGACATTGTAAAAACTCGCGTAAAAACTTCCGCAAAAACTTGCACAACATTAAACCCTAACCTAAAAAACGAAGAAATTTTGAAGATAGCAGAGATTTACCAGATGAATTGGAAAACATGGCAACAGAGAAGCTCAAAATAAACCCACAATGATCAATGGAACGAAGAAATGGTTGATCAACGCAAAACGATCACTCGAACGAAGGTGGTGGGACAAGCTTGGAAAAAGTGAAATTGGTAAAGTGATAATTCGATCAAAAATAGAAGGGCGGTGCTGTATCTATTTATACTACTACATTTAATATTTATATTTTATTTATGCCCTAAATGATTTTATATTTCCATATCATCAAGTTATATTTGCATATCATAGTCTTATATTTGCATATCATCAAACTATATTTCAATATCATCAACTTATAATTGCATATCATAAACTTGTATTTAGATATTATAATTTTACATTTGCAGAACGTCGGTGTATCTATTTTTACTACCACAATATTAAATTACAATTAATATTTATATTTCATAATCTTATATACCCATTAGATGACTTTATATTTGCATATCTTCAATTTATATTTGCATATCATCATGTTATGCTTGCATATCACAAATTTATTTTTGCATATTATAATCATACATTCCCCCAACATGAATTTGAATTTTTCCAACTTATTTTTATTCACTAAAAAATAAAATACAAGTATTAGATATCAAGAATCATATATTTGCACATCTAGAATTAACTTTTGCATATTATAACGTTATATTTGCATATCAATGATTTAGAGTTGCATATCATAAATATCATAAGTTTACAATTTGTACAACATCAATTTATAATATGCAAGAGAAACTAATGTAAGATGAAAAGAAACTACTGTTAAGGCAATAAAAAATAAAAATTGTTCGAATTTAAAATATAAAAGTCATTCAATTGATATAGTAGAAGATTATAAATTGTAATTTTTCAAACATGTAAGCCTTAAAAGTGCATATGTAATGTTGTTTACAAAATGTATCAGTTTGCTGAAAGATGGCATAGAAGCTATGTTGTTGTGACAGTTACTTTGAGTGCTTTATTCTTCTCTTGAACTCCGAAAGAGAAGGTTTTCTTTTACACGGTGGTCTGCCTACCCTTTTCTTTACAATGGGGGGATAACATTTGATAAATTTTATAGCATCAGGGAGAATTTATTCATCTTCACGCAGCACTGGATATATCGTTTCCTGATAGGTCAATGCCCAAGCTGCATTCGTGTAAAAATCTGCCACAAAATCTGATATATTTTCTTTTATGTTCTTAATTGCTGCCAAAGCATGCACACAAGGTATTTGTTCTACATCAAAAACCTTACACGTACAACTCTTTTTTGACAGATCAACTATTACCTCTGCTCCTTCTCCTGTGACTTCAAACTCAAATTCATTAATTTTCTCCACCTTGTATGCTCCAATATTCTCTTGTAAATTGCTGATCACCTTTAGTATTTCTGGGGTTATTTTGTCTTGGTTTTGCAGTGCCTTTTCTCTCCTTTCTTGAAACCAAGAAGTGAGTTTTTCTCGCACAAACTTTAATAGGGCTACAACTGGATAATTCTTCTTCCCTGTTATTACAGAGTTCAGGGTTTCGGCATTGTTTGAAGTCATCAAGTTGTATCTATTTGATCTTGCATGTGCTCTAGCCTACTTATCAAACCCTGCATCCTCTAAATATTTTGCTAGCTTGGGGAAATTATCTTGTATGCGCCTGAATTTGATGTTGAACTCACCAATAGTGTAACAATCTGCTGCGTCCTGAAACCAACCTGATAGATACTTTTTCTTGAATGTAGCTTTGATGTTTTGCTTTAAGTGCCAAGTACAAACGCAATGTGTAGCAGTAGGATAAATCAGGGCAACAGCTCTTGCAATGCTCGCATGTCTATCAGAGACAAAGACTAAATCATTTTGTTACGGCAAAACCTTCAGCAGCTGCTTAAAAAACCACTCCCAAGAGTTGTTATTTTCAGTGTCAGCAATTCCAAATGCAAGGGGGAAAATTTGCCTATTCGCATCTTGTGCAGTTGCACCAAGCAAAGTTCCTCTATACTTCCCAGTTAAAAACGTGTCATCAATAACAACTACCTGGTTAAAAGAATTGAAAGTACATCTGATTGTAATTAATTATCTAAATAAAAAGGATGAGACCGTATGCTGACACACAACAGGACATACCTTCTTTAAAATAGGGAAAGCACGGATGCTAACTCCAAATGATAATAATAAGTACTTAAATTTGTCATCATTATCAGTTGAGATTACTGCAATAGTTCCTTCATTCTTCTCCTTGAGCATATGGCAAAATGATGGCAGATCAGCGTAATTAGATTCTGGTGTCCCCCGAACTTTTTCCTTTGCTATTTGTGATGCTCTCCAAGTTGTCCATTAGCTAACTGGTATTTTTTTTTTTTTCATTTCTCATCGTATCGATTATTTGCTTTGGTTTGAATCCACTGTCAACACTTTATAATTATTGATATGTTAGAACAAATAAAAAAAATATGGAAGCAATTAATTAAAATTTTATTTTGTATATAATGCGCACCTAGATTCAATGATTCTTGCAACAACTGAGGAAGGAGCTTTTTTGCAATATTTTGTTCTGGCATCCCATGTGCAAGTGTGTTCCTCATTGTACACTGTGACTACATAACAAGTTTGAGAAACAGTCTTGAGATGCATTTTCCAGCTGCATTTAGCATCCATGCAATGCACTCTAAAATACTTCGCCTCTGATTTTGTTACTCTAAAACCAAATGTCTGTGATACTGACAAAATTGTCAAAGCATCCTTTGCTGCTTGTCTTGACCCAAAAGTTTTTCCAACATACAGAATTTCTCTTGAGTTGTTTGGTAAAATAGGCTCGGTGGATGTGGAAGCATCCCACTCTTCCTTTAATGTGTCTCTTCCCTGCATTGAACAGTATAGATTCCTCCAAACCTCAGCATCTGATTCTGTTTCACTTTCAGTATATTGAGACCAATCATCCTCTTCCATATTCTCTATTTTTACGCTCTTCATCTTCGAGTCAGACATCACTGATGTGGTATCTTTTTCAACAATGCTTTCAACCAAATTCATATTATATTCAACTAACTGCAATTGTTCAGATGTAAAAGATCTCCAGCTTTCTCTATCATCTGCATCAACTATTGACAGAGCTAAAAACTTTTTGCTAACACACAGTTCAACAGCAAATTTCACATTGGCAAGTGTTGTCACAGCCAAAAATTCTTGAAAATCAGCATCACAGTCAACTTTCAGCGGCGCTCTCAGCAACCTAAAAGGGTGTAGGTGGTTGAAATCTAAACCAACTGCAGTATCAATATTGAACCTACGACGTACTTTTTCTTCCAGCCACTGAAAAGTGATTGAATTATTCAATATAAAAACCTTAGAAGTTTTGTCTCCAACAAACGAAAGTCCGGTCTCAGCAAACCTCCATTCTCCACCATATACTACTGTAATCACATATGGAGCCATATTTTTACCTACCTATGATAAAACAAGACAACACACATCAATACAACAGCTAAACACATCAAGTCAATTAATTTTAGTACTATAATATGACAGATCAAATTATGCTTTGTAATTACATCACATGTCAACACAATAACAAATTGCTATATTAATTCAATTACTAGTAAAACTAAATATCATTGTGGAGGCAGATTATCATTACAAGCTAGTAACACAACATCGGAGTACGTTTTAGCATCAGAAATTCACAAGTCACTAAACCAACACATGAGATTGAGTTTAACTATTACATGTCAGCAGTACAAGAGTTTTGCATAAGTATTACACATTAGTAGCACAACTGTTGTTTATTTTAGGGTGATCAATACTAATTTCTTTTAATTTTCAATCCAAAGAGAAGTAACACCCTAAATTTAAATTTAAATTTGTGTGGATGGCATAAATTTTATTTCTTACATTATATGTCAGCAGTGTAACAGATTTTTACAATAATTCAATTCATTATAAAGTCAAAATCACATTTTCGTTGTGCATAATCATTAAAAGCTTTTTTAACAACATCTCAGTGTATTTTACATTAGAATCCATTGAACCAACACCTTATTTAGATTGAGCTCAACTATTACTTGTCAACAACACCAGATTTTTGCATAAGTATTAATTAGTAGTTGCACAACTATTCTTTCTTTTAGAATAATTACTATTAATTTCTTTTTAGTTTCAATACAAAAGAGTAGTAACTTCATAAATTTAAATCTGAATTTGTGCCTTTGGGACAAATTTTACTTTATTACATAAAATGTCAGCAGTGTAACAGAGTTTTTCAATAATTCAGTTCATTCTGAAATCAAAATGACAGTTTGGGTGTGCATAATCATTACAGACTATTTACACAACATCAAACTGCATTTTACATTAGAATCAATTCAATCAACACCTTAGATTGAGCTCAACCATTACTTGTCAATAGCACCAGATTTTTGCATAAGTATTAATTATAGTTGCACAATTATTCTTTCATTTAGAATAATCACTACTAATTTATTTTTATTTTCAATACAAAAGAGTAGTAACTTCCTAAATTTCAATCTGAATTTGTGCCTTTTGGCACAAATTTTACTTCATTACATAAAATGTCAGCAGTGTAACAGATTTTGACAATAATTCAGTTCATTCTGAAATCAAAATGACAGTTTGGGTGTGCATAATCATTACAAACTATTTACAAAACATCTAACTGCATTTTACATTAGAATCAATTCAACCAACACCTTAGATTGAGCTCAACTATTACTTGTCAACAGCACCAAATTTTTGCATAAGTATTAATTAGTAGTTGCACAACTATTCTTTCTTTTAGAATAATCACTACTAATTTCTTTTTGTTTTCAATACAAAAGAGTAGTAACTTCCTAAATTTCAATCTGAATTTGTGCCTTTGGCACAAATTTTACTTCATTACATAAAATGTCAGCAGTGTAACAGATTTTTACAATAATTTAGTTCACTCTGAAATCAAAAAATGACAGTTTGGGTGTGCATAATCATTACAAACTATTTACACAACATCTAACTGCATTTTACATTAGAATCAATTCAACCAACACCTTAGATTGAGCTCAACTATTACTTGTCAACAGCACCAAATTTTTGCATAAGTATTAATTAGTAGTTGCACAACTATTCTTTCTTTTAGAATAATCACTACTAATTTCTTTTTAGTTTCGATACAAAAGAGTAGTAACTTCATCAATTTCAATATGAATTTGTGCCTTTGGCACAAATTTTACTTCATTACATAAAATGTCAGCAGTGTAATAGATTTTTACAATAATTCAGTTCATTCTAAAATCAAAATCACAGTTTGAGTGTGTATAATCATTACAAGCTATTTACACAATATCTAACTGCATTTGACATTAGAATCAATTCAATCAATGCCTTAGATTGAGTTAAACTATTACTTGTCAGCAGCACCAGATTTTTGCATAAGTTTTACACAGTAGTAGCATAACTATTCAAAGAGCAGGTAGTTCATCAACTTCAATCTAAATTTGTGCCTTCGGCACAAATTTATATATCAGATCATATATCAGCAGAACCAGGTTTTCGAAAATTACTATTGTACTACTGTTTTTCTGTCATATTAATATCAAATATTTCGAACTGGATGAATTTCAATCAAAATTTATGCCTTCGGCACAAATTTGATTCCAACGATTATTTCAACTCGATATCGTTAAATTTCTACAATCAGTAAGAACATATAATCGTTAAACAGTTTCCTATTGTATGTGTTTATCAATTGCTGGTGAAAGATCATTATTTCGAAAGACTTAATCCGATTATATTTGCCTAGTTTAGTAGGATATTGTGAGATTTCATACCTTTAGTATGCGAGAAGCAGGGCTGATCTGATGTATTCCGGCTTCGAGATGCACTGGAGAAGGACAGAGGAATGAGGAAAGATGACGGAGGAACGACGACGGAGGAACAACGACGGAGGAACGAACGAGGAACGACGGTGGAGGAAAGTGATGGAAGAATAGTGAACGAAAGAGGAACGACGATGGAGGAACGAACGAGGAACGATGATGAAGGAAGGCGATGGACAGTTTTGCAAAATTTTCAAATATATGGATACTCATCTAATTTAGTTAATATTTATGGATATTTCACTAAAGGCCCCAAAAATATATCTTGGTGTTTGTTTCACATCAGTAATAATTTTATACTTTGTTTTTTTTACCCTGAAATTTAATATTCACTTTATCTATTTTACACTCTTTTTCCTACCTTATTAACTTTATATATATCTCACCATACATTGTATAACAATAACCTCATTGAGATATAACATAGGTACTTTTTATAAACGGAAATTTCGTCTGGTAACCATGTGGTTTCGCGTAATTCGCACGGTAAACAAAGGTTTTAATTATTTCGCCTGGTAACCCTAGAGTTTCGAAATTTTTTGCCTCGCGCCCACAAGTTTGACTTTGTCCAATAATTTTGTTTTTTTTTTGGAATGAAATTAAAGCGCACAGGCAGAGTACATTGTACTGTGTAATGTTTTGTTTCCTTCTGAACAGTGGCAGAGCTAGGGGGAGCACCCCCTGGCTCGAAAAAAAATACAAAAAAAAGATTGCATATATTTAGTATTTTTAAGGTAATATAATATCTTTAAATGATATTTGAAACAAAAGTGTTATCTAGCTCAAGTGGTAAATGATGGAAAAGAGAAAGTAAGAAGAACTAAAACGTCTTGGGTTCAAATCTCACCTCTTTAACTTTTTATTTGTTTTACTCTATCATTAATTCTTCGTAATTTCTCATTATATTTTTTGTTTCTATCAACAATTTCATTAAAAATGTCATATTTATGTTTAAGTTATATATTAAACATTTTCTTTCAATATTGGTTTAAAAATAATTCTTCATCATTTTTTCTATATTTTTTGTTTCTCTTCTATTTTTTTGGTTACTCTCAAATATTTAAATACAAAACAAATCATTAAAAAATTAAAATTTTAGTGTTTCTCAATATTATTTTTTTACAAAATCTTCTTATCAAATTTACACCAAAAAAAATATTTCACGAAATTTTTTTAACACCCCCTCCCGAAATCCTGACTCCGCCACTACTTCTGAACCATAGAATTGAAGGTAGTAGTGTAGTACCTAATTCTGTATAACATTTTGTTTCCCTTATACTTTATATATAAAATACCAACTTTAATTTTGTTTTCATAATTTTATACTTATTTCTAATAATATTTTAATTATGATAAGTCATAAGGTGATATTTCTAATGATGTTTTCAAATTTGCATGGAACAATGTTTCACCATAGTTTATCTTCCCAATTATCAGGCATTTAAACTTGCTTGTTTTGGAATACTTTTTGGCATATAATATAGGAGTATTATTTTTAGGGTATTAATTAAAAGTAATTTTTTAATTAGAAAATAAAAGTTTCTGATTCTAATATGGCACAGATTGTGTTTTTGCTTATCTGAGCAAAAAGTTATAAGCATTTCAAGTTTTAGGACGGAACATATGTAAATTTCTTACATCATTTACTAAACTAATTTACTTATTGTAATTGTCATTTGTTAAATTTCATGTCTTAATAATATAATTATACCCAAAAACTTTAAATTAGGAGGTTATATTAAAATATTTGAAAATATTGAAATAGCACGATTTATGTTTTTATTCTAGTTATATGTCGATAATATTGATAATTTTTTGGAAAAGAAAAAACAGGGTTTAATTTTACATAAAAAAAAATTATTGTAACTTTCCGCCCAACAGTTTCAGGACCCGCCACTGTGAGTTAGACTCTCAGTGAATAGCTAAAACGAAATACCATGGGAATGTAGTAGGAAAAATCCAATGAAAATTAATGATCTCATGTTTGTTACTTCAATTAAAAGGTTTTGACTCCGACTAGCTAGATTTGTAGATACTATGCGGATCAAAAAAAACTTGGAAAAGGAGATTCACACGCACATATTATCGCCGCCGCTCTCGGTTCGTGACGCTTGCATGGTGTGGTGTCTTTTCGAATTGTGTTGATTTTAAACTACATTAAATTGGCCTTGGATGAAAATCGAATCCATTAACTTCGAACGATTCTTATCACATTTTAAACATATTGTGACTCACGGGTATTCAATGTTTTGTAACTCTCGGATTTGAATGGTTAAGAAACTCCCAGCTTTGAAACTGCAAAATCTTGGTTTTAAATGGGATCAGTAAACTATGATATGAACTTAGGCCCTTATAAACTCGACTTTGGCCTTTCAGAAAACACACCGACCTTTGCTCTCCTTCCTTTGTCTCTTCTTTGAAACCGTTCTGAACTCTTGCGCTGGTTCAAATCTTTGTCGGTGAGTGCTCACCTTCGAAGATCGCGATGTTAACGGATGTGCGCCTATTTTCCCATGTTTTATACTATCTTTTGTTCCGTTTTATGTCCATATTTTTATACTTTTAGGTTAGGGAAGTATGAGATTTGTGTAGTTTATGTTTATTTATGAGTTATGAAGGTCTACACAAGTTTCTGTTTAATTTCGCAGAAATCAGAAGTATTTTGGAACAATTTGGAAAAGAAGGAATCAAGTTGGGTATTCACTCGATGTCTACTGATCCACTCGATATCTACTGGAGTGAAACCAGAAATAGGCTAAGTGTTGGAGCAAGGCAAGTCTACTAAAAATTCACTCGACGTCTACTGAAGTGACTCGATGTTGAGTCTACATGAGCCACACTTGGAGGAGCCAGACGAGAAATGAAGTCACTCGACACACTACATGACTTGATCTCGAGTGGAGCACACTCGAGACAGAACAAATGACTCAATATCAAGTGCATGGCTCGATGTCAAGTGAAGATGCAGAGCCCTGTGACGCGTTTGACGAGTCCTTATCCGAGGAGAATTACTTAATTGTGAAGCTAAAGATCTTTTATCTCATCTTGATGAACAATTATCCTTATGGGTTAATTTCCTTTTACCCTAGGGATTTCGTATTTGTTTTATTTATTTTAATTAAGAATCTTTTAACTTAGAAAATAGATAGAATTGTTCTTTCTTTGGCTAGCAAGGATTGAAACCTATAAATATATAAAGCCCTAGGGGGCTGGTTTTTCATCATTCAAATATTCAATCATCCAAGCACTTGAGCAATCAAGTTTAGTCTAGTTAGGCAATAGAAAGAGAGAGTTGGCCGATTGTGAAGAGGCAGATTTTGGAGCTTTGGTTGTACTCTTTCGACGCTATTTTCAATTCAACACTACAACAATTAAGGCCGATTGTGGCGGCTCAAAACCGCCACAATAGGCATGAAAACCGCTACACAAAGCCTATTGTGGGGGATTTTACCGTGTTATTAGATCGCGTTGCATTAGCTGTAATGTGGCGGTTTTTAGACCTAATGTGGCGGTTTTATATGAAAACCAATAACCGCCACAATAGGTAAAAAAAACTGCCACAAATTTAACCTAATGAAGTGGTTTTTAATATTCTATTGTGGCGGTTTATATATGTATTGTGGTGGAGTTGTTAAGTGAGTGATTCCATGTTGACTCAAAAAAGGTCGAAGAGCAATAAACTCTCCTCCATTATCCGAGTATAGAATCTTAATTTTTGTGTTGAAATGGTTCTCAGCGAGTGCTTTAAATTTAACAAACATACATAGGTGTCAAACTTTTTCTTTAAAGGATACAACCAAATATATCTTGAAAAGTGATCCACAAAAATGACATAATATTTAAAACCATCATAAGAATGAACTGGTGATGTCAAACATCCAAGAACACAACTTCTAAAGGGAAACTAGATGCAATTGTTGACTCCTTGAAAGGGAGCTTATGACTCTTTCTTTTTTGACAAGCGTTACAATCAGTTGTTTAAAAGAAGAAGTAAATTTAAGATTCTTTTGTAAAAATGTCATGCTAGCCGAGGAGGGATGACCAAGTGTGTGATGTAGGACCGTAGATGGGTGGAGGCTCGCAGTATTGACGGTCGTAATCCGATAGGTGTTGCTTACCTTAGATGTAAATTTGCTTTTTTTTTTGTAAGCAGGATAAAGATTAGGACAGCCGGCGACGACCGGGGTTCTTTCCTAGCGCGTCCGAGCGGACGAGAAAACAAAGTTCTGGATCCGTCACCATGCTATCATCGGTAGGCATGTTGTGGGTCAGACGTGCAATCCTGTCAGCCACCGCATTCGAGTCCCTGAAGATATGACGAATAGCAACATGAGACAAAAAGTTAAGATGAATAACCGTGTCAGCCATTAACAGCTCAATGTTTCAAGGGCACGACCAGTCCCCCAAAAGAGCCTTTATAATGACCAGACAATCCCCTTTGATAAGAAGGAATTGAATCCCCGGTCGTTTTGCGTTTGCAACGCCCATGTGAAGGCCCATAGCCTCCGCGTAAACAGCCGAGCTATTATTACAGCGACCAGACCCTAATGAGCAAATTAATATTACCATTGTGATCACGGATGACAAAGCCGTAGGACCCTACCTCCGACTGGCAATATGAACCATCAAAGTTTAGCTTATAATACCCAGAAGGCGGTTTCTCCCAAACTTTTACTTTCTCAGGTGTACCGTCAGTCGAGGATGAGTTGTATTTTCGGGCCGGGTAGGCACTAATATTGGCCGAAGTCTGATGCTTGTCAGTTGTTTTTGTACTTGCATACCATGTTTGGTTTGACGAATTGCAGAAAAATGCAATCTCATGAGTCATGACAGATGTAATGTTGTTGAAAACCAACTGGTTTCTAAAAAACAATAAACCCCACCACGCATAGGCCATATCCCCAGTTTTGTGCTTGCCCATGTTTGAATAAATAAAGTTTAGGATCACATTTGGTTTTGAGTGTACCGTTCTTCCACTAGCAATAGGTTTACGAATCCTAAGAGCCGAAAATAGATCGTTTGTCATGGGGCAATCTAAAAGTAAATTTGCAACTAGCATATGGGAAACAGAAGACTGATGAAGTTAAGATACAAAATCAGATCGATAAAGCAATTAATGGGTATCTTTTGGTTTGTCTTTATTTGCACTACCTGCATCTCTTGTCTTATATGATTAACTAGTAATGACTAATGAGAGAGATGAGGGGAGATGACTTGAAGTTGTATCTAATATAAATATATACTATATTGTTTTAGTTTTTGGTAAAATATCAACTTTTTTTGAATTTATTTTAAAAAATAATAATTTCATACCCATTATGTATGAATGCATTTAAAAAAAAATAAAAAGTCAAATGACTTATATTTTAAAACAAATAAAGTATGTAGTTTTGTGGGTTTTTAAAAAAACATGTTAGAAAGTCAAACTACTTATATTTTAAAACAAATTTAAATATGTAGTTTAATGGGTTGAAAAATGGATTATATTTACAAATTAGTTACATGAAAATACACCCATTGTACTATGAATTAGATTATGTAGGGGAAATATAAATTGAAGCAATTTGGCCATAAAGAAACATACATTTAAAGTTTAAACATGAACGTACTTCAATGTTCAAATCCCATAGAGCCGAAATCAACATAACACACAATTTCATAGAAAGCTAAAGTTACATAACTACTGGCAGTCTAGCACCAAGTCTTGAACATCAAGTTGTTGTGCGGTAAGTACGTCATGGAGCTGCTGAGCTCTCAAGCACGGTAGATGTGGACCCGATAAGTCATGGAGCTCCGGTCGGTGAGCTCAAACACACACGCGTCCCCGACTTGAAGATCATTGCCGAGAGCAAAGTCTTTCCAACCGTTGGTCATTCTGACAACGGTAACCCTTCCATAACGTGCTGGCTCGGAGCTAAAGTTAACTTCCCAGGTCTTATCACCAGCGCCCACAACACGTTTCTTGGCCAGCTTGAGGAACAGCACGTTGCTCGTCGCCCCCAATAAGTACCGTTTGGCATGCCTCGCCGGAACCCACTACAAATATTCCATGAAAAGGTTTCAATTTAGTGTCGCGTTTGGTATATAAAATTTTGAAAGGCTAACAAAAACTAGATGAATGCAGTCTATTTTTAATTCAAGATATATTGTTAGGAGCACATACCAGGCGGTAATCCCCATTCAAATACGTTTCGCGCATACTCACATGGAAGCAAGGATTTTTACTCTTAAAAGCCTTGGCACGTTCTTTAGCACTAAAAATCCCTAAAAAAAAATCATTCATTAAGGCCATTTAAGGGTGTTAATTTGTATGATATATAATTAATAATAAAAATCTCTTAATATATGGCAATGTACCTTGGTTAATATCGGTTTCATCTTCATCATCATCTTCGTCGTCGTCGGTATCCGAGAGCTGGTTACCACGAAAGATGTGGACCCGGTAAGCATGGGCTTCCTTGCGGATGAGCTCGAAGACACAGGCGTCTCTGACTGACAGGCCATTGTCGTCGGCAAAGCTCCTCCATCCGGCACTGAGGAATGCTTTATAAACCTTTTCCCGAGGGAGGTATTCGGTAAGGACATTAACCGGCCAGATTTTCCCATTTGGCTCAACCTCCAGCTGAAGCTGTATCCTTTTGCTGTTCTTGTACAACGCCATGTGCACTTTCGAGTATGAACGCGGCACCAACTACATTACATATATGCAAATCAATGTATATATATATATATAATCGAAAGTCGGGTCTTGTCGATTTTATGAACAAATAGGTAGAATGCATTGCATACCACACGATAACGGCCCTTCATATTATATTCGTGCATTTGAACAACGAAATAAGGGTTTTCAGATTCGAATGCGTGGGCTCTTTCTAGAGGATCGACGGTCTCATCTTCACCTGCATATTATCCAATTGGAGGAAAATTTGAAGTCAATTAAGCATCGATCGATCACCAAATCTTGATTGATATATATGGTCACTTAATTACCTGAATTGTCCTCATCGGTCGGGTTGAACTCCGGATAGTCAATCTCAGAGCAAGATGTGTCGAAGATAAGCACATGGAAGCGGGAGTTGCCTTCGTATCGGAACACCAGGAAGGATCCGGGTCCGAGGGAGAAGTGGGCTGCGAACTCCTCCCACCCGTCATCGAACCAAGTATGGTCATCTTCGTCGATTGTGAGACCCACCTTGTGCTCTTCGCCTTCCGGAGTTTGAAGGAAAGCGTGGTCTAGTAAGGTCCTCCCATGCTCCTCTATGAATGCAGGTGGAATCCTCTACAAAAACAGTATAAATGTATATATGTGTCGATCACAAATCGGAAGATAGATGGATAAATGTAGTAGATAAGGAGATCGACCGAGTGGATGATCGATGGATTGACTTACGAGCCGGTGAAGCTGGAGGGATGGAGAAAGGATGATGGTGAAGAATTGGGGCTTCAAGGCATCAACATTAGAAGAAGAGGTCGCCATTTTGCAGATTGGTTATAAGCAGCAGAAGGCTCAAGTAACTGAATTTCTGCACAGATGGAGCTCAAGTAAATGAGTTTATGTTTATGCAGTAAATTGTTGAGCATATACATAGATTCTAGGTAGAAATTTTGAGAGTATACAAGCTATTGAAGGTGCAGTGAAAACCACATAATGTTGAAACAGACCTGATTTGATTGGTTCCATTTAAATTGCAACCCTCAAAACGACTCAACAACTCGTTACATACATAACTAAAGTAGTCAGCAAACTATGATGATGGATGGATTTCACAGTCAGTTGAATCAAAATCAGGTGGCCTACTCTACTGTTGATAAATTGAAAATATATGAATGCTACATTTCACTTGTCCAGTAAATTAAGTTGAATTCAGGCCACAACACCACACCTGGTTTGTACATCACAAACACAGTTACACAACAAAGCTTTCCCCTTTCAAAGTAACCGAAAACTCCTGCTACCAAATTCCCCCTAAAAAAACACCAATTTTGAAGACAAGATAAATCCCAAGCACAAATTCATAGCATTTTTTTCCCTGAGACCTAACTATATCGATCAGTGACTAAACAGAAACTAACTCTCACCTACTAATCGATCACGGAGAGATAAGGAAGGAAGCAGAAGAAGAAGAAGCTGAAATTAACCTGCTGGAAACTTAACACAACCGGATCGGATCACCGAGGAAAGGCGAGGTGCAGTGCACTGCAGTGGTGGAGAAGGACTACAGGATAGACGAGTGGGAATCAGGAAGGTACCATATATCATAAATGGAGGTGAGAGGGGATGGAATAGGAAGAACGTTCAAACAAGATAATGTACGTAATATGATGAGCGTCTTTATAGGTTTGCCTTATTTGGAAAGGGTTTGCTTTCTTTGCAACAACAGCAGCTGCATATATTTATGAACTACACACTGAGTATTATACAACAGGTAAGGAAACTGTGTGTATATTATATGTACTGATATAGGATCTGTTGAGATCCAATTTTATGATTCAGGTCAGATAAAGCATTGGGGTGTTCAATTTCTTCCATATGCATCTTCATCTTCATCTTCATCTTTGTCTTTGTCTTATATGAGGTGAGATAAGATGCCATTTACTTGAGGTAAATATTTATATAATACCGAGTAGTTTAATGAGTTGAAGACATTAATTAAATTGGTGTTGAAATATTTGAAAAATGGATTGTATTTTGAAATTGGTTATGTAAACATACATTTAAACTCTATAAAATATATCTTGATAGTTTTATTAATTTTTCTTCACAATAATTTTTTACTTTGTTTTTTGCCCTGAAATTTAGTATTCACTTTATCTATTTTTCACTCTTTATCCTACCTTGTTAACTTTATATATATCTCACTATACATTGTGAGTCCATCATATATAACAATAGATATGACATCACATGGCATATCCAAATGTGTGAATTTGGACGATCTTATGAATTACTCCGTTGACATGAAATTTTCATGTCAGCTAAAGTTGCCGCCCTATTTAATTGGGTCATTTACAGAAAATAGCCTTTATATTAGGGATTTTGAAATAAAATACCCCTATTTTAAGTTGTAATGGTCGTAACTCGTAAAAATGTGTACCTAAAAAAAATATTTGAAATGTAAAAATATGTTTTGTATAAAGTCTGTTATTATAATGAGGTTGACTATCATATATAAATTGTGATAATTTAAAATATTTTATTTTTTTGGATGGTTTTATTTAGGGAAAAATATTTGATGCTTTAATTTTGACAAGTTTTTAAAAAAAATGATTAAAAAAACTTATTAAAATATCATATTTAATATTATCCTCTATGAAATTATTAAAAATAATAACATTTTATAAAGTTTATCTCCTTACAAAATATGTCAAAACCTGAAATATCAAGTTTTTTTACGTGAGTAATAATTTAGGGATGATTGTGTCAATTACTCTATTGATGCAAAAACAAAAATAAAAAGCTCTTGTTATTTACACCCATAATTTTACTATCTACACCCGAAATCAAAGTTTTTCTTTTTTTTTAAATAAACCATTCGCCTCTTGAGTCATAGGTATGTGATTCAAGAGGCGCAACTGTTTTTTCCTATACACAAACTCTGCCCCTCTTGAGTCACACGTCTGTGACTCAAGATGCGTAGGGTTTATTTTTAAAAAAAAAATAAAAATTTGGATATTGGGTGTAAATAGTAAAAAAAATTGGGTGTAAATAATATCACCCTATTTTCATCCATAATTCTTAGGTGGAGAAAACTCTAGGCTAGCTAGGGTTTTAGTTTGAAAAAATAATAATCCCTCTGTTAATTAAAACTGGTCGTTTACTATTCATGCACGCTTTTTTAAAATGATTAAAAAAACTATATAAGATATTCACTTTTTTACATTTTGTTTTTATAAATTCATATTTAATAGTAATAAGTATGAAATTGTTTTTAAAAAAAAATTAAAAAGTTAATATTTTATATACTTTTTAACACTTTAAAAAGCGTACATGAATAGTAAAACGTCAAATTTTAATTAACGGATGATTATTTCTATGTAAAATTCCTCTCTTTATGTTATCTATGATCATTTCTCTATAAATTCTCCATACCTTTTTTTAGTTTATTATAGGCCGGATTGATATTATTCTACACATGACATGGTAGGTTATTGATCAAATTGGTCAAGAGTTGGAGAGCCGTTTTAGCGAGTCAAGTACAGAATTTCTCATATGTATGGCTTGCCTTGATCCAAAGGATTCATTCTCCAATTTCGATTTGGCAAAGTTACATCGGCTTACACAGTTATATCCACAAAACTTCTCACTTTCTGATCAAGTGAAGATTAAAGAAGAATTGAAGGCATGAGTTTATGAAATGAGGAACAATCCCAAAATTTCTGGTTTGGAAGATATTGGTGATGTGTCGAAGAAGATACATGGTCGAGGTAGAAATTCACAAAGTTTTTCAGTTCGTTTATCGTCTTCTCGAGTTAGTTTTAGTCTTACCAGTTGCAACAGCTACGGTGGAAAGAGCTTTCTCTGCAATGGGTCTTATCAAGACATATCTTCGCAACAAGATGGGGGATGATTTTCTCACCAATAGTTTGGTATGCTGTATTGAAAAAGACATCTTCAAGAGCATTGATAATGAGGTTATTCTTCTTCAACATTTTCAATGCATTAAAACTCGAAAGATGGATTTACCTCCTTTACCATCGAGTTGAACTATTATTTACTAGTGTAAACATTTATTTAGAAATCTTAATATCGTTTGACATTAGTTTATAATATCTTTTGGCACTTGTTTCTACTATCGAACATGCTATGTGTTTTACTACTTTTTCTCGATATTATTGCCAAGTGTTATTGCCACCACCCCCCCCCCTCCCAAAGTTTCTGGCTCCGTCCCTGCACGGATGGATCTATGATATCGGTGCAAATCTATATAAAATATTCACTTTTTTTACATTTTGTTTTTATAAATTCATACTTAATAGTAATAATTAAGTATGAAATTGTTTTAAAAAAATATTTAAAAATTTAATATTTTATATACTTTTTAACACCTTAAAAAGTGTGCATGAATAGTAAAACGTCAAGTTTTAATTAACGGAGTGAGTAATAAATGTATATATACACACACACGGATGGATCTATGATATCGGTGCAAATCTTTTGCCCCCCACCCCCCCCCCCCCCCACCACCACCATAACCTCGTCTCACAAAATTATTTTACCATTAAATTAATATTAAAAAAATTAAATATATATATATATATTTAAGTTCTACATACTTATTATAACATATTTGAAAAAAAATCTTAAAAAATCAACTTATAAAAATTATAATAATTCATAAGAGATAGAAAGATTTTTTAAAGTTTTAAAAAGATGTGAGTTTAATTACTACTCCCTCCGTCTCAAATTAAATATCGTTTTACTTTTCGGCACGCATTTTAAGGAGCGAAAAACTCTATAAAATATTTTTTTTATTAATTTTTTTATATAATTTGATACTTAGTAGTAATAAGTATAACATTATATAAAAAAAATAATTAAAATAATAATATTTTATAGAGTTTTTTGCTCCTTACAAAACGTGCACAAAATGATAAACGACAATTAATATGAGACGGAGGGAGTATGTATATGTTATAATAAGTATGTAGAAGCTAAATATATATATTTTTTAATATTAATTTAGAGGTGGAATAATTTTGTGGGGCGGGGTTGTGAGGCGGAAAGTTGGGGTAGAATATTTGCCCCGCTATGATATGTCCATTGTTCACTTTTTAAAAAAGTTTTAACTTTATTTTGGTTTTAAAACTTTGACATAAACAAATCATGAATCCATGTGTATTATTTTTAAAATTGAACAAACTAATAATCTGTGGAGTATTATTTTTGAAAGTTTTTATAATAATTATTGTAATAGACCTGTGTTAAATCACACTCTTAATTAAAACTTGACATTTTACTATTCACGCACGCTTTTGAGGTGCTAAAAACTATATAAAATATTAACTTTTTTGATATGTTTTTCATACTTATTACTACTCCCTCAATCTCGAAATTTAGGTCGTTTTAGGCCTTTACTTTTGTACCAATATAGATGTCATTTTAGGTTTTCTAGTTAGGGAATAATAATTTGTATCGATTTGTGTGTTGTTGACGTTTTTAAAGATTTAAATTGGGTAAAAAAAATATAATGGGTATTAAAAACAATAAAATTTATATAAAAAAAAGTTAGTGGAATGATGATGTTGAATGAGGGGTGAGTGTTTTATTAAAACTTATGCAAAATCCTAAAACGATTCAAATTTTGAGAAAGAGGGAGTATTGAGTATGAATTTATAAAAACAAATGTGAAAAAAAAAATTATATAGGTTTTATCCTTCTAAAAAAAATATAAATAAATAATAAACGACAAATTTTAATTAACAAATACTCCATATGTCTCAAAATTTAAGTCATTTTAGCCTTATGTACAATGTTTAATAAAAACACTTATCTATCAATCAACATCATCATTCCACTAACTTTTTCATTAATTTTATTGCCCACTATATTTTTTAACCAATCAAAACCTTCAAAAAAGTCAACAACACATAAATCAATACAAATCATTACTATCTACTACCTAGAAAACCTAAAACGACATCTATTTTAATACAAAACTAAAGAGATAAAATGACATCTATTTCGAGACGGAGGGAGTAGTATAGAATAAACAAATGGTAGATAGAGTACGTTTTATAAGAGGGGATACAGCAACAACCATAGGTTATTGTACGACGAGTGAAACAAAATTGCAGTTTTTGGCTTTCAAGTTTCAAACGGTCATTTGTCATACGCAAACACTTGCTCCTTACCTTAGTAGAGTACTACTGTAGTACTGTATTTCATGTCAGATAAAGCTGCCGCCAAATTGAATTGGATCTTTTGCAGAAAACGGCCTTTGAATTCGGGAATTTATAAGGGATCGCCCCTAATTTAGGAAATTATAAGAATCCACTTATGGATTAGTTTTTGTTTCAAATCACCACCTGTTAGGCCGTAATGGTCGTATTCTGCATAAAAATTTATATTTAAAATGTGAAAATATCATATTATTTTAAATTTTGTAAGTTTATTCATACTATAATTATAATGAGGTTGACCTGCATAAACAAAGTGATAATTTAAAATTATTTTATTTATTTTGGGTGTTATTTTTTATGGACAGTTTGTAAATAAATGACTTTTTTAAGTCGTGCAAGTTTTTTTATGAAGATAAAAAAATATAAAAATATATTATTTTTAATTATTTTTTAAAATAATATTATATCTATTACTAATAAGTAGAATATTGTTTTTAAAAATTAATTAAAATTTTAACATTTTATACAGTTTTTACCATCCTTAAAAAAATGTGTGGCTTAAAAAATGCACTTATTTACAAACAGAAGGATTAATGATTAAAGGGGACAAAACTAATTGAAATAACTCAACCTTTGGAAGGTTGTTAAAAACACATCTCAGTAAGAAAAATAACACAATCTTTGGGAGATGTGGTAACAAAGTATCTCAATTATTTTCACGACTATAAATATGGAAAAATGATGACGTATAATTGAAGAAATTAAGATTTTAGTGAATTTTAAATAATATTGACTTGTTTTAATTAGAATGAGATCATTTAACCAATTTTATGTCATCATTTTGGGTCATTTTATGGTCGAAAAAATGAGTCAAACTACTTTGTTACCATCTCCAAATATCAGATTATTTTTCTTATAGTTAAAATGAGAGGATATTTTTTAACACCTCCAAAATTTGAGTTATTTTAATTAATTTCATCTTAAAAGGGTGATTTTATAAATTTCTCTGATTTTAAAACATAGTACGAATCCATTGGTCAGCTTTATCTTATCTTCAAACTGATACATACCCAAAACGGGGATGCATCACAGATTCACAGAATCAAGCTCTTTAAACGCTTTCACATTTCCAAGCAAATTTTAGCAGTTCTTTTCTTCTTTGACCCTCTTCTTTCTTTTTCATATTTAGGTAGTAAACACTTTAATGAATAATGACAAAGGGCCCCTACAACCATAAATAAGAACATCCAAAAGGTACTACTCAAATTTTCCTATTAAAAACTTTGCTGTGCAAATATGATTTCTTTTCCTTACTTTTTTTTTAAAAGATATTGATCACTGCAGTACGTAATAGACTCTCAGAAAAACAAGTACAGGTGAATACAAAATTTCCTCCATGGAAACCACTTGCATACAAATATACAACGTTTGTCCCCATAAAGATAACACAGTACTTGCTAGTTCACAAAAAAAGGAAAAATGTGGGGGTTTAAATACTTTACATGCCCACAAAAAAAGGGTTCCAAAGCTTTTTTCCTTGCTCCCCAGCGATCATGCTATTTCTGACAAGTTCCATGCCCATTTGCTACAGATCAGAGAAAATATCAATCAATTGAGGTATAAAACATACAAACCATATGATACTTCTTAAGATGATAAAAACATATGCTTAGGGATATCCATCCGTTTCCGGACTTCCAGGGGTTCTATTACGAGAGTCCTTTTAACGTTCATGTGTTCAAGGGAAGTAGGTTGAATACCTTATTTTGCTGCAGGAAGAAGTAATACAAACCATTCTCTATAGACATGATGCCCGCCCCTTGCTTTGTCAATTGTCATGAAAGCTCTTTAAACACCAAGTTCCCTGCATGAAGACGAGTTAATCATATGTCATTTGTCATGACTCCTTACTTGTGTCAACTATTGAAAGCTGATGCTAAGGTAAATCTGTCATGAGGTGATGCGAATGAACTTCAAAATTCAGATGTTATGCCCAAACAAAGGAGGCAATTTTATGCTTAAATATTAAGGGCAATGCTTTCTTCTAAACATGTCCATCTCTGATCAACTCAACAAAACTGGAAAACGAAAGAAACTTGCTCTTTGCACCACTAAAATCTATCAGGAAGCATGGTAATATTCCGCAAACAAGTTCATAATACAGCACAGCACAGCACCTGTAAAAAATATACTTACTTTTTTAGCCCTACGTGTTCCTCAGCTGAGGCACAATATTGCTCATACAAAGGACGGTATTTCTGAGGGATGTAATCCTTGAATCTATCAAAAATACCAAGAACACGAGTGATTTAATGCAGCAACAGCTATAGCCGTCTAACAGTGCGGTGTTTATGCATTAAAATAAACATTCAAACGTAGCATACGACAATATTTCTATAGCAAAGATCGGCTAATTCAGCCAAGTGTTTGGAGTTCTACTTCTAATTGCTATATCAAAGCCTGAAGCCCTGAACACATAATAGTATGCAAAGGCTTTCCACAGACTGAATACTTATGAAGAAAAACCATTGGAACAATGGAAATGAACAGGTCATATATATTGTTAGCATATTTAGATATTGCTATGAATTCAGGACAATAGTACCTCCTAAGAAGTGGAAGCCTCTCTGCAGTAGAAAACAAGCAAATGATGGACTGCAGAACAGAGGTAATCTTCATTGCTTTTGACTTCAATGCTTTCATGTAGCCAACAAACTCTCCGTACTCAGCTGAAGTAAGCTTTTCCTTGACCTGAAGAAGAACATATATAGAATATTACACTCAAAATGACGCATGAAGAACAAGAATAGGAACTTGCACAAGCAGAAATCCTCCGTTTCTGAACTTCCAGGGGTTCTAGGTCAAGAACCCATTGATAATGAAACTGAAAACCATATACTACACATAGACTAGGTACTTACATACACACAACAAGATCTCAAGGAATTCTTATCTGAAAAGCCCATTGAGTTATCACATCAAGCTAAATATACATACAAGACTTGCTTTGTGCATCAGGAAGAACTAGTTTACCAATATGTTTTTTGTGAATAACAAACCTACCAAGACCAAGGTAGAAACCAGGTTAAAAACTAGGTATGACTATGACACAACATACCAGAACCATACCGTTTGGCATTAAATCCGATCCTTTTTCAAATGAGTAGCACAAACACAAGATCAACTGAAAGCCTGAAACAGAGCTGAAAAGATCTAGAATAACTATATAAAGGCTGCATCTGAATTTTGAGAATCTTCAGATAGCAACCAATCAAACCAGGCACCATCTTTATAATTTCTCTTCTATCCCAATCCCCCTCCCAAACCCAAAATATGTGCTCCTCAATCCTCCCATGTTCTTGTTCTAGTAAGCAACAAAATCACCAGTTCCAAACTGCAATCTCTTGCAAATGATACGAAGATGCAAAAAGAATCTACAATTAATCAGGGAAACATCAGGAATGGGAAAGATAAGAAACAGACTATGATACTTTACCTGAACTAGGAATGCAGATCCTTGTGCTTCTTGCCCCTGACTAGATGCATGGGAATATGGAACATGCTTATTTGCTTGACTAGAATCCCTTTTTTGGGCATTCATGGCACTTGAAACAGCCACCATAAAATTACCATGTGCACTTTCTGTATTCCTACCAGAAACTGTAGGCGTTTCTTGTGTCAACTTAGCTGCTGGAAAAAGGTTTCCTTGTTGTGCAGGCTTAGTGTCAAATGCCAACTTTTGATCAGTTACAGACTGGGTGGTACTAGTTTCAGGCTTTAGGAACTTGGCCTTCTTCGAAGAGCATGGGGCAATAACTTCTTCCTTTGGTTTTCCAGCAAGAGATGAATCAACAGTCAGGTCAATGATTGGAGAGCTATTATGCTCAGATAGATTTCTTTTAAGGCGCAGCTTTTCAGCATTTCGTAGAAGAAGATTTCTGTGTTTCAGTGCAAGAGACTGATTTGATTTTAGTGCAAGAGATGAACGATTAGCTGGAAGAATATCTGCCAAGCGACCAGAAGTTTTGCTTGTTTGGGTATCAGTTTCAGACAACGATAAAAGCATACAAGTCTTGTTTTCTACTTTCATATCCTGCAAGGATGCATAATGCTTAATTTAGATACCCAACAGTTTGTGCAAACACACAGGCATTTGAATATGGAGTTACTGAAAAGAATTAGATTCGGTTACCAGAGTAGAGCTATTTGCCGGAACAAAATCTAGAGCTGGAAATGAATTTGCACTGCATTTTCCTACAAAACAATGCAAGCATTAACCGCGGCCAATAGAAAAATGTAAAGGACAACAAATATGCCAAGAAAATAATCATTTTCATATGGTAACAATCATAGCAGCTTTTGCTTTTTATTATTAGCACAAACTAATCTCAATCTCTTGCACAAGAGTTTCAACAATCTGCAGAGCTTGACAGAGTATGTTGCACCAGGGATTCTGTGACCGAAGCCACACATTATTATTCTGATTCTGAATAACAATGACATTTAACTGCAGAAAAACCTACCATCTTATTTCCCAATTGATAAGCCAAAATGGGACTCAGGAACTTCGAACCTATAGTTTGATCAATTGATGGTTTTTTTAACGATGTTTAATTGTATAGGAATTGTGAAAAAAAAAATTCTTTTTAAGTTTAAAAGGTAAGCACTGGCAAATGTGGTGTTTGGTAATGAAGTACTCTGTATGCTCACATGCTGGATATAATAGATCTATGACAGCATGTTAAACTAATCTCAATCTCTTGCACAAGAGTTTCAACAATCTGCAGAGCTTGACAGAGTATGTTGCACCAGGGATTCTGTGGCATTATTATTCTGATTCTGAATAACAATGACATTTAACTGCAGAAAAACCTACCATCTTATTTCCCACTTGATAAGCCGAAATGGGACTCAGGAACTTCGAACCTATAGTTTGATCAATTGATGGTTCTTTTAACGATGTTTAATTGTATAGGAATTGTGAAAAAAAAAATTATTTTTAAGTTTAAAAGGTAAGCACTGGCAAATGTGGTGTTTGGTAATGAAGTACTCTGTATGCTCACATGCTGGATATAATAGATCTATGACAGCATGTTCTAAATAGCATAGATTGCAATTATGGCAAGATTCTCAATGAAGATAGGGAACAGTTGGCAACATATCTCCTGCTGTCTTATTCATATGGTCATAATGGTCACAAATTTGTTTATTTCATGAGATACATACAATTCAGAATTAGAAAGGTGGTCACTCCGCTGAACAAAAAAAAAAAAAGAAAGGTGGTCACTCCAAAATTGGGTACTTGAGAAAATGGATTTTGACCAAAATTGTTTCAAAAATTAGAATAATAAGTATTCTAGTTAACAACAACAAGAAAAGATTAAACGACTAACTGACAAATGAAATGCTTGTGACTAAAGATAAAAGCCACAAAAAATTTATGGGAAAAATAGTATGGAAAAGAAAAGAAATTAGATTTAGGAGCAAAATGTGTACCGTTGTATGCAGAACTGGTTGGTTCGCTCTTTTTAACAGATTGAACTCCTCTATCCCGGAAAAATCGTGTTAGTGAATAAACTACATCTCCGTATTTAGAGTAGGACTGCAAATGACAAGTACAAATAATCTTTAAGCTAGAGAAGAAAAATGGGAAAAGGTGAAGAAGATAAACGTGTGTTAAACTTCGAAGAGACTGAGCAAACAAGACATTCATACCTTAATATGTGGTTGTATCCAGCGAGAAATTTGTGATTGACGACGTGAAGATGCAAACCTGAAGTAGTTGAAGAAAAGCATAAAACCAAATCTTTAGAGTTCAGGCATGAGTTATAATTACACATTACCCTTGGGCATGCAATATGGTCTCACTGAATCCAGCAGGCAACTTGTTCACACAAAAATGCTCACAGCTCCAAGAAACCATAAGAAATTCACAGAGGAATAATTAATATACCATTTTTTTCTAATATATTTATTGTGTACATTGTTCACACTATTTCTACTTTAGCTTTATCGTGTACATGGATGAGATAAACTCCTTCAGTCCTTTAACAAAATTTCTACTTTAGTGTTTTGAGTGTGTATTTGTGCACTGCACGCACATCATTGATCAAATGCGAAAGGCCTTTACATAGCAGGAAAAGAGAGATTTTTCAAGTGAACATCACTTAAGTATCTATACCAAATGTGCATGCACATTCATGCAGTAACTACATAGCCATTTTCTGGGAGCAGACTTAACTATTCTATAAAAACTTGAAAGTGAATACATGCAAGTGCAATACTGCAATCACAATCTGGGTATGTATTTGAGAAACAATCATGAACAATTACGTGCATGGGCATGTAAATGAGAAAACAATCAAGCATACAATAGTAGATATTGTAACGGATCCACCAATTACAAACCTTTCATCACAAAATAGTATTGCTCCGTAATCATGGCGATGTCGAATGACACGTCCAACAGCTTGATTAATCGCTCGAGATGCTTGTTGATCATACCACTCTTCTCCTGTTAAACTCTGTAAACGAGCATCTGTAGTTCAGTAGAAAACTCTTCCATCATATTGAGGAAAATCACCTTAACAAAGCTGTTTCCAATAGCATACCTTATTTCCTCCTTTTTGTGATCGAACAAGTTCATCCAGATATTCACGCTTCAAGCGAACCTTTGTTGATAAGTGCAAACCAATCAAAATCACAATGGATGAAAAGGAATACAAATTCAGACAAGAAAGAAGATTAACAGGAAGAACTCAATTTTAGGAACAGTTATTCTGTCTTATAAGAAGCATCTTTTAATGTTGCAGAAACCTTTACCTGGCCATGGTGATGGCATTTTTTAGGAGAAAGGATTGGCTAAAAGGCATTTAACCAAACGAACACCTTGCTAGTCTACCCAAATTATAGAGAAGACATTTCAAGGGAATTTTATATTTCAACCTAAGCTAGTAAAATCGATTGTAAGGATCATCGGTAACAAAGGCAACGAAATAAGACTCCTCGATTTTACCAGTCTTTGAGAAGGGATTGGCTATCTGAAACTGGACAAGGAAATCTTCAGTCAGGTACTCAGGTAGTATGATTGAGTGCATCCTTTTTTAGGGTAATTAGATATTTTCATCAAGTTACCTTATGCTAAGTAAATGTCTAACTAAGATACATTCCTCTCCTTCACCATCTTTCCTAAGGGCTGCCAGTAAAATAGTTCTCTTATTTAGGGTAATTAGATATTTTCATCAAGTTACCTTATGCTAAGTAAATCTCTAACTAAGATACATTCCTCTCCTTTACCATCTTTCCTAAGGGCTGCCAGTAAAATAGTTCTCTTATTTTTGTGGCTCGACTCAATTGAGCTCGTCATTGAGAATGTACACGTCAACTACGGCAGCTACTAAGACAGTTCTATAATTTTGTTTCATTTCCATTTTCTTCATAGTCAGCATACATATAATGCAAAAAGGTATCTAATTCAACTTTCCATGACCTACCTTTTCATCAGATTCACTTTCATCTTTTCTTTATTTACAATAAAAGTGCTTTTGAGATTTTTCAGAATTCCACATGCCCACAAAAGAAATAAAGTTGGCTAACCACTGATGGTGCACTCCCACTCAAGATTACCTAAAATGTGCACTTCTGCATAAATCAAGTGTCAGGTATACAGGAAAAGATTTGAGGCCAAGAAAGTTCCTAATCCGGGTCAGGGCTTGGAAAGGTCTGGCATCAGTTTATTAATCTGAGGGCGTAGAGTTATTAAGTTCACATTGAAGTGGCAGTAGGAGATAGTGCGTGCCCTTATAAGGATTGTTGACTACATATACTGTCAGCTTCAGCTGCTTCATTAACTGTAAGTGCCTGAGTTTCACTCAAGTTAGAGCAACATCCTCCACAAAGCTGGTGACATTCAATTATCATCAAATATTGACCTTTATGCATTCCAAATGTTCATCAATTTCAAAAGAACTCATATCATGCAAACTTAAGTATTCGATTTACTTAGCATCTTTCAGTCTGAATATAGTGTTTTGAAATTTCCTTGTTAAAATTCAAGCTCCAAGGACGATGCAGGTTTTCATGCTACAGAAAATGACAATGGCTAATTGTTTCACAAGAAAAGAGTAGGCTATCAAACCTTTGGATCAGTCCTCGTAGCAAATGGCAACCCAGTGACAATGACAGCTCTTCCAGCGTGGTCACTAAAATCTAATCCTTCACTAACCTAACAAACAATAGCAAGAACAATAATTACAATATAGACACAGTTTATTGACCAAGCATATCCAAAAAAATTAGAGAAAACTCACATTTGAACCGCAAGGTTTTTGACAAACATTTTTTGTGTAACCAAACTTGTCAAATCGATGTTAGAAGTTATGGGCAAATTGAATAAAAATACTCATAAATTATTAAATTACAAAACCACCAATTTTGATGTTTTGTATTAAAAAATTCACTCATGGCCCTTTCAATCAATCTCAATTTTATGCTAAAGTACAACTTTACCTTGCCACGACATACGGCAAAAAAGATAGCTCCAGAAGTAGATCTATCATTCAGCTTTGACATATAGTCCTGAAATTGATCTTTAGCAGTCAGACTATCAATAGCCAATGCATTAACATCTGAAATGGAAACAATAAATCGCAAAGAGAAAAACTGCCTACTTCAATGGAAGCAGGAAAAAGTGAAGACTGCCTAGGTTCAACAACAGGGAGCTTATGTTTGCACATTCTTTCCCAAACTGTGCTTGAAGTGGCTGAATTGATATGAACCTGCACACAAAAATTGCCATATGAATTGCATACAGATCCTGTCCCAAAGATAACGGAAAACTGGGCTTACATGCTTACATTGTCCTTCCAATAATTAATAGAATGTTCCATGAGGTAATATGATGGAAAGAAGACAAGCAGCCCATCGGGTACAATTCTGGCAAAGTTGACTGCAAGTGAGACATAGAAATAAGACTAAAGAAACGGAACAGAAGTGTATGACCAAAAGGATCAAAATATGTTATGTTTGGGGGTTTTACATGGCTGTGAGGTGGGTTGTTAGAGTGATTGTCAGCTTTGTTATGTCACAGAAACTTAGTTTGAGTAGGAGACTGAATAAATAGAGGGAAATAGCCCTGCATGCGAATCATCTATGATCTATCTTTGCATTTATCTTTAAGCCTTTGGACTGGTTAGGGTTTTCCCTACTGGTTTCAGGAGTAAAGGATTATTACCTTTAGCTCTGGATTCGTTCCTGGATTCATTTCATAAGTCCCGAAGTTCCATTTAATATTCATATTTAGTAGTTAAATCTTGCTCAGAGAGCACGCTCATAAAATTATTCGAGTTACAGAATATGAAGATAATTCCATGTCAGAGTAACCAAGGATTGAAGAAAGTAACCATGAACGCCTTTTACATTAAATGAAGGGAAGCAGGGTAGAGGCATCAAAATATAAAGTATGGGTTGAAAAGGAGCTTGATGGGGTGCCAATGGAACAGGCTCAATATACAGTGTAATTTCAGCTAAGAATAAGACAAGGTGTTGGATATTCAAGTACATAAAACAAATTTGATTCAATTTTGCTGATTACAGATGGGTTCAGCAACAAAGAGACATACACACACAGACCTCATTGTATTTGACAAAAAACAGGTTTCGGTCTAGTACAAATCACCCTAATTAGGTAGAACTTCTACCATAAAAGTTAGCATTAGAAAGATTGCAATCACTTCTGACCAAATAATACTTACCAATAGCATTGCCTAGGTCTTGCTTGTATTCTGGAGAATCACGAGTCCTGAAAGATGAGTTCAGAGAGTAGCCAGATGGTCCAGCTGGTATAACACCAGCCCAGATCTGATCTGAGGAGATAACATGAGGATTCTCAATTCGTATTGGGAAATCCCTACAATGGTCAAAGTTAGCAATTTTCAGTAAGGCGGAAAATGTTGATAGAATACAACAGTATGATGCTGCAGAGTACAGATAATTACAGCTTCAGTTCCTGAGCAAATGAGTCCATGGGAGACAAAGTCCCGGATGTCAAAATTATAGACCCAACACCCTTTCTGGAAAAGTCCTCCATGGCAATTCCTGGATTGAAACACCACCAACTCAGCGTCCTAGACATTTTGCCTGGGCATCAAAGGGATTCAAGAGTGAGGAAAGACTATATATTGCAAAATGAATCAACAGATAATGGAAACTTCATACCCATCACACTAAAAGAACCAGAGCACAGAAACTAGAGATATATAATGGCTGAAAACATTAAAATGCTCGGCTTTCTTTTCTCTCAACATGAATGGGTTGAAATTTGAAAAGGTTAAAATGACTTTTCATGAACCATATCACTTATTTCTGTTTCTGTATCCAAAAATAAAAATTGGGAAAGTCACCACAATCTAATACCCAAGACAAATTAAACAATCTTCGGATAGAAAAGGCAAAGAATACTCCAGCTGAAAATGTATTTAGATATATACCATTGGATTTAGACTCCTGCACATGAACCTGAAACCAGCAGAAACAAGAATGCAGAAGTCAGTTGAATATCATTGTACTATGAATAGGTGCAGAAAAAAATAATGGAATGGCATCAGTATTAGTAATACAGGGAAACTGACTACACCAAAGGTGAACTATATTGAACACTTGAGTTGAACGGAACTTACACGATAGTAGTGTGCATGAGAACTGCCACCATCTCTAAAGATTATCCGGAGAATTTCACCAATGCTATTCAACTTGCAGGAGCTACCTTTCACCTCCTGAGGCTGTTTACTTCCTGCGCCATTTTCACCTAATGAAAGAGCGTATTATTAAACAACATTGCACATGCCCCGGACATTCTGGAATGTCAGGATCACAGATTGACCTGATGGCAAAGTAATTCTAATCCAACTTGGCCATAAATAATAGAACATACATTGAAATGTAGGGAACTAGATTGTGTGAGAATATGCAAAGGATCTACAATTCACTTTGCACTCTCTTGATAGGACCAGGTTTTGGAGCATAAGGGTATTTACAGGAGAAGAAGGCATTCTATTTGAGGATGTTTACTGCTTATTTCTTTTTTCTTGTTGATAAGTCAACTGAAATTTGAGAATGTTATATGACAAAGATTATTTCCTTGTTCCCTTATTTTTATTAGTATGGAGTAAAGGTAAAACATGTTAACTCACCTTCCTCGAGAAGCAATACTGCTTCTTCAATGATGCCCATCAGTTTGTTCGCCGTCTTACTTGTTACATTTAAATCACCAAGTAATTCATATATATATGGGCCGGGTTTAGTAAATCCTAGTTCACTGGAATCAATTTGCACATCAGCAATTCGCTTCTCAAGCTTCAGCAGAAGCGCTGCAAATAAAGTGTATCAGACGAAGAAAAAGCAATTATACTGAACCAAATGTATCTGAATCCTTTTAAATAACCAATATAAGTAAAGAATTTACGCAATTTAAAACCTAATCAAGATAAATGACAAGTCAAGTTGTATGATAAGCTATTTCACCGCCCAACCTTGCAATCAACTAGATTATTTACCTCTAAGAATAGCAAAATTATCTGGGTTACACTTCTTGTCATTTGAGTTGTCTATTTCCCTTCTTTTGATAGAGAGATCAATGCAGCTTTTTGCTTCCGAAATGCAAGCTGTCAAGAGTGTGGAAGGCAAATCAAAGGAGGCTGCATCTGCACAAATACTTTCCTGCATCGCACGCCAAATCACAGTTACTTTAAGCACAACAATCAAATCGTTAACATCCACACAAGAAACCAGCATGAATACTGGGACAGAGAGTAGACTATGCGGTTTGAAGAAAAAAGGTACTCCCTCCAATCGGATCTATTTGATGTTTTGGAGAAATGCACAAAGATTAAGAAATGTCACTTCCACTTTTAAATACCCCATAAAATAATTTTACTCTCTATCACATTTATTATGCACAAATGTAATTGGTTAAACTAAAAAAAAAAGTACAAATTATATTGATACTAGTGCAAAAGTAAAATAAAGTGTAATTATTACTTCTAAAACATCAAATATTGTTGATCAAATTTCACCTCCTAAAACATCAAATAAATCCGATCCGAGGGAGTATCTACTACCAGCCAAAAATAAGGCAAAACAAAAATAAAAGTCAAGTCAAAGTAATAGAATCCCCAATCCCAATGCAAGTGAAATCATGATTCCAGAAAGTCCTGTAAACTTCTAAGCAAAAGCGAAGGAAGCGATCAAGACTTTGTAAACAAGGAAGAGAGAAGAACATAAAATAGCCAAAAGCGCTAATTTGAAGCAAAACACAAGATAGATGAGAGAAAGAGCATCTCCTATACAGGACCACCTATTCCGGACAAGAAGCCAACAACAACAACAAACCCAGTATACCCCGCTCAACGGGTCTGAGGTCGAGTTTTACGCACCTTTCCCCAACAACATTGGGAGGGTGTTTCCGATTGACCCAAGTAGTTTCATAGAAAACAGACACATATACACACGAACCAACAAAAAAGAAACATAGGTAACAGAAGCAAACAACAAATGATAGTCAAAGAAGGGTTCGTGTTAAGGGTTGGTGCAGCTTCTTGATTCACTCTAATTTGGATCATTTCTAGAGAGCAAGTGACACATCCATCTCTTCTTGTTCATTGACTAGTTCATGGATTTTCATTGGTTTCTGAATTTTCCTCAAAGAATACCCCATCCAAGTGTTTATCTTTATATTGCCAGAGGTGTTTGAGGCTCAAAGTAGAGAAATTACATATCTTTTAAAATTGGATTCTGCGGGATAATCTTGAAACAAATCTAGAAAAGAAGTTCGAAACCATAGAAAGATGCTGCTAAGACAATGAACTGTGTAAATAAATAATAGTGAGTCACAGGTATTGAGCAAGTATAAGCCTTACTACTCACCAAATTGTGAGCTTCATCAAATATAAGTACACTGTCTGGCCACGCTACACTAAGTGAATCCCTATATCCACGATCAATAAGATAGTTGTAAGGTGCAAACAGTATGTCGACAACCTTGTGTAGCTCTCTTGATACATAATAAGGGCACCTACATGCAACATAATAGCAGTTAAAAATGAACAAGCATCTGAAATACTGCTGAACAATGAAGAAAGCAAATCCAATTGTATTAGAAACAGAAAGGTAGCCAATTTAAAAAATAATAGGTCCACAACTTCAAAAGCAAATGTGATAACCTACGGTCCACAACTTCTCCCGATGTTTACCAAATCTTCAATGTCAATAGGTTCAACTCCAAGATGGGGATTTTTGCTTAAAAAATCTGCAGAAAGGAGAGTATAAGTAGAGAAGAGTACAGATACTCGTCTATTTACGATGACAAATATTATCAATGAAACAAGTTATGAGAAAATTTAGGAATGAAACAATCACGATCCAGGGGATCCCTTGGACCAGAATCCATATTTAATTTACGAAATGAAGTCTGTACGAATGAAAAATAGATATAAGCTTTGGAAGCAAAATCTGTAAAAGAGCTATCATTAGAGAAATGCTTGCACATTGTTATTCAAGTTCCTTGGACCTAGTCAAATGTCTACAACATCCTTTACTATCATGTCTATTCACCATGAATCGATGTTTTATCACATATTTATATGATTATATCCATAGGACAGAAGTGCTAACAGCTTACCTCCAACCAACGGATAATGTTTACAATAGCGCTTTCCCTTTCTTTTGCGTAGATACTGACAGGCATTTGTCTGAGCTTTACCACGAAGGGGTCGAACATCATCATGAATGCACAATTGCTCACGAGATCCTAAGACAACCATTTTGGGCCTGAAATGTAACTGGCTAGAGCTCAGGTCTGAAATAACATAATAATGTCTACCTTTAATAGAGTACATGAGAAAAAAGTAAGAATATACAGAAAGCAGCTTCTATTCAAAACTAACAAGTGCTAGGTTTATGGCAATGGACCCGAGTAGTAGTAACTACGTAATACTATTTTTCTTGCAAGTTAGTTATCATTTCCTCATCACTTTATATTTTGGCATAATCATAGAACCATCTATTTTCTCTTTATTCTTTGAGTTTCTTAAATTTTGAGCATCACAGCTGAATTTTATGTACAAGGTTAATTAAGCAAATTTGTTATTTCATAAACCTGTATTTGCAATCTATAATGTAACCATTTGCTATATTAGATTATAAAAATGAAATCACTTAATTACATGTCAATAACAATGTTTGATTGCATTTTGACTAAATCTGTATGTTAGTTTTCCATCATTGCAATAGATTACGTTGCTAGTCTTGAGATCGCTTTTGGCTCTTGACACTTTTTTTTCACTGAATTCATCGCATCTTATATTAACCACTCATAATCTTCAAAAGAATTCAGCGCTATATGCTCACCGGTAATTAGTTCTCTTCAGTTCTTGAACAACCTGTCGGATCTGGCTATGAGTGCGTGATGCGTACACAATTGTTGGTAGTTTTGTCTCGCATGATTGTTGTGATGAAGCCATCATGGAGCCCTCATGATCCTGACTTGGAGATTGCTTTTCAACTTTGCTGGTTGAAAATGGACCCAAACTTTTTCTCCATCCTAGAGTAGCACAAAGAAGGCACAAAGTTTTCCCAGTTCCCGTCGGACTTTCCAACAGTGCATTGCATTTCTTCCACATGAGTTCACAATGGTGACAATAAGTAAAACACCAAAGAAAGGTACAGTCATACTAACAACAAAAGAAGTCTTCACAAGGAATTATTTAATGGAAAGCATCTTATATATTACATGAATTGGTTAAAGGGTTAAAGGAAATAGCCTCTTCCAAAATCTGTTTTTCTCTAACGTATTACATCCACAAACACCCTTTCCCTTCCAAATCAGAACTTTGAGAAAGAAAAGACATGAATCACTACTCCAAGCTTACAACAATACAATGGAATTTTCAGAAAACAACAACCGCCAAAAATAATCGCAAAGATTAACCACCGAGCAACAAACCTAAGTTTATGAACCCATATTACATAAATGCATATATGATCAACTCAGTCACTAGTAGAACTAAAATTCAAAACCACATGTATACAATTCAGATGATGTCACCATCACTCTGCAATCCAGTGAGAAACGAATCTCCACAAAAAAATAACATTCAACAAGTTAAGCATACCTAAAAATAGTGGCAACAAATTAAAGATGACAATAAGTAGCACACCAAAATCTAAATTTGAACTTCGAAATACAAAGCCAAAAACCACCCAAAATAAAATTTTAACAAAATCATTATTTGAAAAATGGATCACAGTGGAAGAAACCTAAACAGTTAAGTGTACCTCTTGAAGAGATTGTATGACTTTCTCCATGTATGCAATCTGGCAATCATATGCATCGTATGGAAAATCCACATCGACTCCTCTGATTTTGTAAGTGGGCATTTTACCATTAACACCTATTTTACACATACACGGAAATAGGGAGACATCAATCCCAAAAAAAAAATACATGAAACGCAGAAACGATATGCAGAGGAAACGGCTGGGAAAGAAAGATTGCGCTTGGTCAGGGGCTACAGCTAAGATAAAAGCCTCATTACAGTAGCAATCGCACTCACCACTCGCCTCTTGGCACAGAAAAAGGATCGTCGAGTCGACTGAACCAAAAAACTGAGACAAACGAACGGAGATTGAAGACGAAAAAAAACAGATGAGAGAGAAAGAAACAAAATCAGATAGAGACAACGCAGATTCAGATATTCAATTGCTTTGATAGATCGAGGAACTTACAGTGAATGTAGTGGTGTACCTATTGGCTGCCGGTGGGTCACCGCCGGCTGAGAGAGAGTTGTCGGAGCGATCCACTGAGCCGCAGAGCAAACGGGGATGGGTTGAGAATTGAGAGAGGGGAGACTGGAGAGAGATTAGTTTAGGGTTTTGTTATTTTACCTTTTTTTTATAAATAAAAACTCTTCCCGCCTTTTTTTTCCCCTTCGAAGAGCCGAGTTTTGGGTGTGAATTACATAGAACCGCCCTTAAAAATATGGGGTTTTCACAAACCATCCCATAAAATATAAAATTACAACAACAAAAAAAACCCTCCAAAAATCACCCACGAACAAGGCTACAACCCATTTTATGCATCAAAATTGTTAGGAATCATCCCTAAAATATGGGATTTTGGGGTATAACGTTTAAAATATTAGGTGCAATATCCACCTTCCTTCTACGTTTAGTGTGAAGAGATATCGAGCTCTCAATCCTGCTTGTAAGAATGTATGCATCACTCTCACAATTCACTCGTAGAACACTAACATTTCTATATTAAATCGAGTTTCTAGCACTCCACTAATAATAGACCCACTAAAAAAAATTAATTGGCGATGCAAATTAGCAACAACATGAATTTATAGTCATTATTAGGTTGCTTTTTAGGATAGTCGTCCAATGGCATAGTAACTACCATATGGTGTAACATTCTGCGGCCATTGACCCATTGGGGGGGGGGTGCACGGGGGGCGGCTGCCCCTCTCTCCGGCAACAAAAAAAACGAAGAATTTTTTTTGTGGGGGGGGGGGAACAATTAAGATAAAAAATGTGAAAAAAAAATATATAAATGGTGTAGAGCGAAAAGAATTGAGGTGAGGAAACTGGTGGATAATAACGGGTTAGAGTGGCGAAGTTTTGAGGGGAAAGTGAGGGTGGCGGTGGAATATTTTGAAAACCTATTTCGGTCCAATGTGCAAGCTAATCCGGATTCAGTTACTTAAGGAATTGAGCATCTGGTCTCGGCTGATGACAACTCGCAGCTCCTCCGGCCATTCGCAAGTGATGAGGTAAAACATGCCTTATTTGAGATGCACCCAACAAAAGCACCAGGCCCCGACGGTATGTCAACGCTTTTCTTCCAGAAGCACTGGGATATTGTCGGACCTGATGTGATTGATTTTGTGATAAATGTTTTAAATGGAGCTCCTTTGCCGAATGATTTAAATTACACATTTATTTCCCTCATCCCAAAAGTGAAAAACCCATGCAGAATGACGGATTTGAGACCTATAAGCATGTGTAATGTGCTTTACAAAGTGGTTTCGAAGGTTCTGACTAACAGGTTGAAGAGCTGTTTGGGAAAGCTGGTATCGCAGAGCCAAAGCGCCTTCGTTCCAGGGCGACTGATCACGGACAACGTGCTTGCCGCTTTTGAGCTTTTTCATTTCATGAAGAAGAAGCAAAGCGGACGGAAAGGATACATGGCGCTAAAACTGGACATGGCGAAGGCGTATGATCGGGTGGAGTGGCCCTTTCTCAAGGGGTGTATGCATCGGATGGGTTTTGCCGAGGAATGGATCAATCTCATCATGAGGTGCGTGTCTTCGGTTTCTTTTTCGGTTATAATCGATGGTGTGCCGTCTCCTGTTTTTAGGCCTTGAAGAGGATTGAGACAAGGAGACCCCCTATTGTCGTATCTGTTTCTGCTTTGTGCTAAGGGCCTTTCGGGTCTGCTCCGTATGAGGGCGCAGGAAGGCAGGCTGGAAGGAATTGCAATAGCTCGGGGAGCTCCGAGAGTATCACATCTATTCTTCGCAGACGACAGTGTCCTTTTCGCAAGAGCAACTTGTCAAAAGGGCTGTGAAATTGTACAGATCCTCCGTGAATACGGAGCAGCATCGGGTCAACAAGTGAATCTTGTGAAGTCGGAGATCTCTTTCAACGCTAATGTCTGCAAAAGCACCCGAAGAGCAGTGCAGCAAACGGTCCAATTTAAAGAGGTGGAGAGACACGAGAAATACCTCGGATTGCCTACTATGCTAGGTCGATCAAAAAAGGTGATTTTTGGTCAGTTGAGAGAACGAATATGGAAGAAAATAAAGGGTTGGAAAGAAAGAACATTATCGAAAGGGGGAAAAGAGGTGCTCATCAAAAAAAAATTTGAGTCGTTAGAGATGGAGGCGGGGGACTTGATCCGCATGGCAATGCAAAGCATGAATGACTACAACAGGGGAAGGGATATGAGGCCTCAACGTTTGGTAGCGAAGGGTCCGGAAGGGGTGAGGTGGGTGAAACCGTCAGATGGGTTCACAAAAATCAATTGTGACGCATCAGTCGAATCGAACAAGGGATGCGAGATTGGTTGTGTTGCCAGGAATGGAGAGGGTCAGCTGGTGTATGCGGCTGCAAGGAGAACGCAACAGTTCGACAAGGTGGATCTGGGGGAGGCGGAAAGTATTGCCTGGGCGATGGAGCTGGGCTTGCATCAAGGACTATCGAAAGTCTGGATCGAGAGTGATTGTGCTCCGGTTATGAACCTACTGCAGCAGGGTGTGTTTCCGAAGGGGGAAATGGGACAACAACTCCGGAGGATTCATAGATGGGCAAGTCAGTTCGAGGAATGCTGTTGGAGCCAAATTCGACGTCATGCCAATCGAGCGACAGATCTACTGGCCAAACTAAGACATGTTCATACTGCACTGATGTTTAGTTTTCATTCTACTCCTCATAACTTTCAATTGTTGTTGTTGGATGATGCAAAGTAATTAATATTCAAAGTTTTACTCAAAAAAAAAAAAGTTTAGTTGGTAAAGAAAAGAAAATGAAACTTACCTCACCTCGGGGTCTTGAATTCGAATCTCATTGTTTACCTTTTTACAATATTTTTTAAACACACACACACACATATTACGGTGTTAAATGTTAACAAATCTGAGGCGTTGATTGAGTGAAAATGAAAAGCTGAGATTATTTGATTATTTGATTTAATTGATAATTAAAAGTTAAAAAACACAACTCCACGTTGAAAACAAGCGCGTGTAACTAAGCCTAACCCTAGCCTATAATTGATGTCAAGAGGCGGACGAAGGGCGATAGGGCGTGGAAGTGAGGGCTGATATACGAGCTAACGAGCTCGAGTAGTGGGTGTTCAAGCTTGGCTCGTTTACAAACGAGCCGAGCTCGAGCTCGAGCCTCATTTTCTCGAGCCGAGCCGAGTCGAGCTCGAGCTACTCACAAAATGTAGATCTGTGATTCAAAGTGAATGGAGTCCAAAAGGCAAAGCGGCTGACAGACTCTTTAGAAGAAGAGGTTAAATAAAACCTATGGACAGAACTGTAATTTCACCTACGAAACGAGATATACGCCCTATTTACAAGGGGTTAAATAAAACCTATTTACATGGGGTTAAATAAAACATAATGGGAGAACTGTAGTTTCACCCATAAAATGAGCTATACGAGCTACTCGAGCCGAGCTCGAGCTCAGAATTCTGCTCAAGCTTGGCTCATATTTAATTCGAGCGATCCCGAGTCGAGCTTTTTCCGAGCCGAGCCCGAGCTACTTGGCTCAAGTAACAGCCCTACTGTGGAAGAGGCGGAGTTTGTGGTTGTTGGTGGCCGGAGGCAGAGATCTTAGTCCGGCGACCGCGACGACTATTTGAAGGCAGTGGTCGGAGGCGAGATCTCGCGAGGACGACTTCTTCAATGGAGGGGGCTTCTTCAATGGATAGCGGCGAGGTCGGGGGCTTCTTCAATGAAGGGGCGGGAGAGGTACGACGAAGGTGCGGCCGACGAAGGCAGAGGTGATGGCGCAGTACCCGTCGGTGATGGCGATGACCTTCGGAGTAACATTCATGGGTAAGCACTGGCAATTAGAGAAGCGATGAAGGGACCTTTCGGTACAAAATTGAATCTGTTATTGTTTCAATTTCTGCAAATTTTTGTTCAATCGCTGCAAGTTTTTGAATCTATAATGATGGCTTCCAACCCTCGTCAATTGCCTCCATTCAATTGCCGTAAGTTTTTGTTCTTTTTTCTTAGTAAAAAATTGAATTTGTTATTGGAACAATTTCTATGCAATTTCTATCCTAATAAGGTCTCTCGGATATCATCTGTAATTCTTTCGGTAGTTTTCTAGTTTTGTTCTTTGTTATATTAATTTCACGTTCAGAGTTACTATTCGGCAAGTTCAGAGTTTCTATTCGTGGATAATAAGGAAATATTCATATGTATGTGGTTAATTAGATGTGGTAAATCAAGAATTACATTTACATACTCTCTCAACATAGCGAATAATTACTATTAACTTAGCGAATAATTGCTATCAACCTAGTGAATAGTTGTAAAATTGACGAACTCTTTTGCTATTATCTAAATGATAACTCATCTTTACCGATGAATAATAACGATCAATTCAGTGAATAATTACTATTAACCTAGCGAATTGTTTTTTTTTTTTTTACAGTAGGCAAGAAGTAGATCAACTCGGCGATCTAGAAGATCGGCCCAACGATCTTGAAGCCATCAAAAGATGGCTTGAATGACCCTACGCAGAGGGTTGCCAGTAAAAAAAATTATTCTAAGATTACAATTACAGAAATTTAAAATTAAAAATATCTAGAAAATTAAAACTATGTTTCTTCCCATCAATAATTGGAGCCTTGATTCTTGATATCTGTTCTTGTAGCTTGGAAAGCAGTGCGGAGCAGCATCATCTTGCATGTGATGGCTTGACCTCGAAAACTTGAGATCTGACTTTGCAAAACAATAGTCATGGTTTACGGTGGTGGTGATTTCGGATCTAGACCAGGAGTCATAGATCCGAACACCCATCAATAGGCTAATTTGAGATTTTCAAATCTGTGTTTTTTTTTATTTTTTATTGTGGAGGGAGGACCTCTTTTGTTGAGATTGTGTTTGGATTTAATAGATTTGAGATTGAGTGGAGGGTAGGTTTGGTTTTCCGAAAAGGGATTTTTCAAGGCTGAGGGAGAGGGGTAGCCGATAGAGGCGGCGGAAGAGAGGAGGATGAGGAGCGGCGTCAGAGGTCTCCCAATTCGGAGAAACCAGGGCGGCGCGGGGGAACAGTGATGATGTAGGAAAGGGAGGTCGTCGGATCGCGACTCCAGTCAGTCGGAGAAAGAACACCGGCGGCAGCTGGAGCTTGAGCGGCGGAGGATGAGCCAGGGTTGTGTTTTGTGGGAGGAGGGCACCGCCAGGGGAGGCGTGACGCGGAGGTCGTCGACCACGACTGAGCCGGCAAGACCCGCAGAGGAGGAAGAGAGGAGGAGACGGAGCGGCGTCGGGCCTCCCAAACGGAAGACACCAGGGCGACTCCAGGGGATCGAGTAGCAAGAAGAGTGTAGAGGAGGAGGGATATGGGTGCCTGGGGACCGTTGTACTGGCCATCGGGCGAAGATCCACCATCAATGGTGGCGGCGACCGGAGCAAGGGCGGCGAAGAAGAACCATTATGGTTGAGTTTTGAGAGTTAGGTTTTGTGGGTTGGGTTTTCCAGAGGAGGTTTTAGAGGGAGTTGCATGCTAGCGGCGGGGAGCTAGCCGGACAAGCCACCGGAGGCGGCCGTGGGTGAAGGAAGAAGAAAGCCATGGGTGGCGGCTAGGGTTTTTTTGTAGTTGAAAGAGAGAGCGTTTCACTCTAAAAATGTAATTAGGCCTCCTCTCAACCTAGCGAATTGTTGTTTTGCTATCATCTAAATGATAACTCTTCTTTATAGACGAATAATAACGATTAATTTAGCGAATAATTACTATTAACCTAGCGAATAGTTGTAAAATTGACCAATTCTTTTTCTATTATCTAACGAATATTATCTATAAGTTAACGAATATTTTTTATCACCTTATCAAATAATTCAAACAGACACGCACGTAATTCTGCAAGTGGGTAAGAAAAGTAGTAAGTCCCATTAATTTTTAATTAAAGGAAAAACCAAAATTGTCAAATAATCTCAGCCACCCATTTTATCCAATCAAAGGCCCAGATTTGTGAACATTTAACACCGTAAGGGATGTTAACACATGACCCAACCCCCTCTCTCTCTCTCTCTCTCTCTCTCTCTCTATATATATATATATATATATATATATATGAAAAAATTATTAAATTTTATTATATAAATTTTAATAAAATATTATATTTATACCACAATTTTTTTCAATATTTTAAAAAAATTCTTTATTATATATACAGAGAAAAAAAATTCAATGCATAAATCCCCCTAACAAATTTTACGGCTGCCATTGTGTAAAATAATAAAAGGGTTGAACTAGTTGACGATAGTGGGTTGCCCATGGCTAAGGTTTTTAAAGGACGGAAATTTCGCGAGGTAACCCCGAGGTTTATCTTAATTCGCAGGGTAAACAAATTAAGGTTTCGGATATTTCGCGTTGTACTGTTTAATTTTTTTTCATTGTACCCATTTTATGATTTTTGGGCGCAAATCTGTTATTTTGAAAACTTTTTGGGCAAAAGACCTGAAATTTTAACATTTCTAAAAAAAAAATAAACTCAAGGTTGAAGAAAGAACTCCAATTCATCATCTTTCACATTCGGCGTTGATGCTCAAATGTCCACTTCACCTTCATCGTCAATGACTCGTACATATCATCCTCAAGCCACCTTCCTCGCTGCCAGTCCCGCCACACACTTTCACTTCCTTCTCGCCTAGATCTGAAAAAGATTAAAAAACTAAAATTGAACCCCTAAATCTAAAATTCAAGTTAGTGTGTGATTTGAAATTGATCCTTCTATCGCCATGGATGTCGTTCCCTTTCCAAATTGCCTAACTTTTTTTCATTTAATTTTTTGTATTTTAATTTCAGTCTAACCGACTCAACCACCCCTAAGGATTTCCTCCATCCCTAATTTCCCTTTGGACTATCCAATCTCCCCTCTTTCATGAATTCCAATGGTCTCAACCACCTCTCTTTCCCTTGCATTTTATAATTGTAACTTGATTAAATAACTAGTGGTCATAAATTAATTTCGCTCTGGTCTCAGCGCTTCCTCTTTCACCCGCATTCGATTTCAACGCTCTCCCTCCCCTCTTTCATGGGTTCAATTTTAGATTTTTAGTCATGTTAGATCTAATCGAGGAGGACAACGAGGAAGACGTGATCGTAGGTGCCAAGACCGACGGTGGGGAAGGTGGCTTGGGGAAATTGGCGAGACTGGCGCGGGGGGGGGGGAGGCGATGAATGATTTCGACCTTTTTCTTTTGAAAAATGTTACTCCCTTCGTCTAAAAATTTAAGTTGTTTTAGGATTTTACACAAGTTTTAATAAAACACTCATCCCTCAATCAACATCATCATTCCACTAACTTTTTCATAAATTTACACCCACTACATTTTTTAACCAATCAAAATCTTTAAAAAATCAACAACACATAAATCGATACAAATCATTACTACTATCCTCTACCTAGAAAACCTAAAATGACCTAAATTTTTATACAAGAATTAAAGGCTAAAACGACATAAATTTCGAGACGGAAGGAGTATAACTTAAGTCGTTTGCACAAAAACTTTTCAAATTAACAAATTTGCCAAATAATAATCTCTACCCCCTAAAGTCAAAAACTTTCTATGAAAACTTAGGGCGTGTTTGGGAGGATAATTTTTTTTAGGAGGTAGAGATACTTTTTGAGGATGGATGGGGTAGAGATACTTTTTGAGGGTGGAGGAGATGAAGATTATTGATAGAAAATAATCTCATCCGTGTTTGGTTGAGGGAAGATAGGATTTTTAAAGAATAGTGTAAAAAGACTTATATGCCCTTCATTTTCTTTCACAATTTCATTCACACAGTAAAAAAATGAAATACAAAAAAAATCCATCCTCCATTACTATTCATCGTCTTCCTCCTCTAAATTGCTTATTTTTACCAATTTTTTTTTTAAAAAAAGTCCAATGTAATTTGATTGGTTGTGTATCTTGTTTACTCCTATTCATCTAACGACTAATCAATCATATTTGGAGCTGGAGATGAGATCTAACTATATTCATCGTCTTCCTCTGCTAATCATCATATCCTCTTCCTAGCAGCCATGGAAGGCGATCGAGCTCGGTGGCTTCGATTTGCGGAACCGCCGCCACCCACTTCTACGTTGTCTCCATCAAGAACAGTGGCGCCGCCCTCAGCGATTTCGCCTCCGGTGAGTCGTTGTTCCCCCACGCTCAGAACTTCAATTGATTCAAATTCATCGTCGATTGGAGCTCGAATCGATTTAGATTTTCTGCAAAATTGGAGGACGAGCTTTCTAACGATGAAGACGAGTATTAAAATAAGAAATTTCAGCTTCACCATGGTTGCTTGCTCCGGCGATGGAGCACGAGCTTTCCGAAGGGGAGCAAGAAGAAGGGCAAAAAAGGGCAATTAGGGGTAGGAAAATTTCTCCATCCCCCAATCCTAAAAAATGAAGGTACCAAAATTGGGCCTTTTCCCACCCCCACCCCCACCATCCCCTCCACCTCCATCTCGTCCACTCCCGCCATCTCACACCAAACACCCCGGCACGATTCCCCCCCCACCCCCCCTCCCCGCGAAAATTGACATCTCCCCCACCCTTCTCACCCCCAGCCAAACACGCCCTTAGTTACAATGGGCTTCCGACGAAAGCACGCCTTTATCTCGTTTGTAGGGGCATCTCGTTGCCTTCTATATGCGAATTTTGTAACCATGCAGCTGAAGATGGCTCCCATATTTTCATTGAATGTCCATTTAATTCTATTAACTCCATATTAAGGCCCCCGGCAAGCTACTTATCCAAAATATGTTATCTACATACAGTGACATTCAACCGATTATGGCACCTTTAGGAAGAGTTCTTGCTAAGACTGATAAACAAAAAGTCGCTTTTCCTCGGTGGACCACATGGAATTCACGAAATAATTTCACCTTCCGAAACGAACCACCTCCAAGTCCCGATAGGATGAACCACATGGTCCACATTACATGTAATCACATCACCAATTGGATTGCTACTTGCAAACTCAACAAGGAGGAGTCGTCTTCTCCTCGGGACTTTTTATCCGCTAGAGAGGGACTCTTAAACTTAATTTCGACGGATCCACGTTTCCTAATGGTGACAGCACCATTGGATTAATCATTTGAGACCGGTTGGGTAACCCCGTTCACATTTCCCATACGGTTGTTGGTAGGCATCCCCCCATTGCGACTGAAGCTCTTGCTTTAACACACGGTTTGATTCAAGCTATCCGCATGCACATAACTTCTATCCACATTGAGGGTGACTCGTTGATTATCATAAATCACCTAAAAATAGCCTACAGTGCCCCTGGAAAATTGAATTGCGTATGTCGGATATTAAACTTCTTCTACTTAATACTATGATAGAGGTTTTCTTCTCTCATGTGCCCCGTAGTGGTAATTATAGAGCGGCAGATAAGGTTGCAAATCTTTGCCGCTCTGCTAGGGGTGATTGTTTAGCCAATGATCCAGGTCTTCTAGATCTCATCCGCCAGGATGCTATCGGTTAAGTAAACCCTAACCAAATTCTTTCCTAATAAAAAAAAGCCAAAAAATCATAAAATGGGTACAATAAAAGAAATTACAAAGTTCCTGTTGCCTCCCGAAATATCTAAAACATTTGTTTACCAAATAATACTCCTTTAAAGGCTAAAAAAGTCTTGAGATAACTCACAATGGCGCCTCATCTCCATTGACTTTCTCATATGATATGAGTCATATCTAAAGAGCCATACCCTTATATCGTCGATGGGGAATCTTGATGTGTGCTGATAGAAACACGTTAGAAAACTACATTACAAAGAAGAGTGAATTTAAACTTATCCACTAGTCACCACCCCTCATAATGGTGGTCGCATATATGATTCCGTAGAGGGGGAGGCGAAGGTCAATATTTCGATGATTTTTTTTACATACGATGGAAGAGGTTTCTTTTGATCACTATTAAATAAATTCAAGACCCCTACTATGGTATAGTGGTGGTCAGGTTCGAACACGGGGAGATGGTCAACGGTTCTAGGCTTAGTCGGTTTTGGGTTCGGAGGATAGCGGGAAGATGTGGTTAAAGGGGTAGGTAGCTAACGATTGGAGTGGTCAACGTCGACTAGGGTAGTCGATGTCAATGGGATGGGGTGAGAAGAGATGGTCGATGTCGAGTAACATGTGCATAATTAAAGTGGAAAAGTACGGAAATAAACAATAAAAGTGTGCACTTCCAAAGCAAAGGATCACCACCACAACAACAACAACCATGCATGAATATACAAGAATTTCCTCAACTTTCGCAGATGAATTAAGCACATGATAGATGATGGAAATAACATGTAGAGATCATATATTCAAGCACAGCACACACATGGCTATTGTCGGGCTCACCCCGACCCTAGAAGATAAGAATTTAGAAGCCAAACACGGGAAAACAATTCGAATTAAAAAAAAAACTCAAACTTACAAAACTTCTCCAATCGTTCCTCCTTCACCCCCCCCCCCCTCCCCCCCTTTCGGGCTAATCTTGTCTGAGTAAAGCCTAGGCTTAGAGCCTTTGTTTATACTAAAAAATATGTTTATTCCCCAACGGAAATCCTAATTACCTGGGGTAAAGTTGAGTTTACCCCAACGGAAATCTCAGTCGGATATGCACTCATCTAGGATAGGATAAGGCTTCAAAGATCTGTCCTTATCTGATCGAACACGCCGCCTCTGTCCAGAAATCGGGTCGATATCGAGTGCACCGGTCGATATCGAGTATGTCGGTCAATATCGAGTAATCTTATCGACGTCAAGGATAAATATCGAATGCCCTTCATTACAAAAGCTTATCCGGTGTTTTGTTCTAAAACAGGTCGATATCGAGTGCTCCAGTCAACTTTTTCAATCCAGCTCCGTCTTGAAATGCATATTCTCGAGCCCTCGTTCATCCGATTGACACGTATGAATATGTGTTAGAAAGATCTTTTCGAGAACTACAAGATTCACGAAGGCATCGGTTCTTGATTCAAAGTGATGAAGAGCGAAAATAGGGATTTCTTTCCGGATTCTTCACTTTTACTGTTCCTTAGCTTCTCCACTGCCTTCATGGTTTTCTTTTAAGCTCCAAAGTGCGTCCAAGTTTCTCCAAATCAGCTCCAAATCCCTGCAAAATCAAACCAAACTTTGTGTATACTTCATATCTTGCAAACAATCAACAACTACATAATTTCCATACTTTCTCGACATAAATATGCATAAAAAGACATTAAATATGAACTAAAACAAGGCTTTATTTATGATCGAAAATATGGATATCAAATCACCACATACTTAAGCTTGTTTTTTCTCAATCAATACACTTAACTCGTCACATAGATAAAGCCAAAACATTCTCAACATCATAGACCTTGTTTTTAAATTGTCGTTGACATAGTAATTATTACATTGATACTTGGAAGAATACTAGAGCTAGTATCAATATGGACGGATCTTGAACCCCAACCAATTTTTTATTAATAAAAACTCCTAGTATCCCTCAATTCCACTAACGATAAACATGCTACGAGTTCTTCCTATTCATTATTTAAACTTTATTTTTAATTTAAACATATTTAATTAGAGAAGAATGTATAAAACATATATTTAACCAATATAATAAAATAATAAAAAATAATACAGTATACATTTTTGCACACTTAATTAAAAAGAACACTAACAATTACCAACCCACAAACGACAAAATAAAGATTTTCATGATAGAGAAGAAATGCGCTTCCCCTCTCCAACAATGACATATCGGAGTAGCAATTTAATTTACATTATTGAATGTTAGTAATTAATAACATGGCCTATCAGGCTATCAAGTAGTATCAATCACCATAGTCACGATCATTCAAACTTAAAACCCAATTAAAATTGTTTCACTTGCAACTGAATTAACATGATTTAGGTAATAAATCCAAAATTTGAGCACAAATCTTCCTAAACCAAGCTGTTTTGGGAAATCTTAAAGCAAAAAAAAAAAGGGAGCATTTTGTGTGTTTCCTCTCTAATCACCAGGAGAATAAATAAAGCAACAAATGGACGTTGAGAATTTCTGTAAATTTACCAGGGCACAAAACATGTCCATGAAAAAGAAAATCAATAATTTTTGTTTTTTTAAAGGAGGAACATTGCAAAGGAAAAAAGAAGCATTAATCCGGCAAAAGGAGCAAAAGATATTTGCTCGGCTTTCAATTTCTTGATTCTTGATACTGTTTTAGTGTGTCAATTTCAAACCCCCTCGGACCCTCCTCTCACTATCTTCATTTGTCTTCCTAAAACCCCTAAACTCTATCCTCTTGCCTCTCAGATTGCACTCCTCCACTCCTACTACTGCCCTCAGATCCACCTTCCAGGTTACCTTTCTCTCTTTCTCTTTCATTTTGTCTTCCATTGAAAGCAACAGTTTTTTGCATCAAAAAAACCCTTAGCCTTTTCTTTTGGTAATTCATTTTTCGAAACCAATTTGGTTGCTTTCTTGAATTTATGCTTTGGGTATGCAGGTTTGATTGAATTGCACGATTGATTGGTTACATTGTTGAATGGATATGTGTTTCCCGTGACTACTTCTAACTCCTTGGCGGGTTCTTGAAGAAATTTTGGATTAGTAAATAAAAAATGGAAGAAATTCAATCCCAATCAGACAATTATAGGTCGTCATCTTCATCTGCTAGTAGCCCAGCTACCAGTAGGGTTCCTTCTAGTAACTTCTTCTACCTTAGGAAGCCAGGTTCCCTTAGGCAACCTATTTCATTTGAGGATTCACCGGAGTGGGGTGATACTGATGTGGATGTCAGGGGGGATGAGGGTGCTGATTCTATCCACGTGGCAACCACCCCTGGCTCCCCTTCACTCTCCAAGCTCAACAGCAGCTCCTTGCCTTCTCCTCGTCTCCCCGAAACCACCGTTGTTGTGCCCAGGAGGATCGCTGGTGCGTCCCTTGTTTGGAAGGATTTGACTGTTACCATAAAGGGTAAGAGGAAGTACTCGGACAAGGTGCTGAGGAGTTCGACTGGTTATGCATTGCCTGGGACTATAACTGTGATCATGGGCCCTGCCAGGTCCGGGAAGTCGACCTTGCTCAGAGCTCTTGCAGGTCTTGAATCTTGATCTTGATGATGTCGAAATGTTGGTTACATCGAGGTCTTTTTCTGAAATCTTTAGTTGCTAACATCTTGTTTGCTTGTGTTCAGGGAGGTTGCCTCACTCAGCTCGCGTGTTTGGGGAAATCTTTGTGAATGGTGCAACTTCTCGCTTTCCATATGGGACTTATGTAAGTTCAACTGTTATCTTCTTCTTTATGTTTTCAGATAAGTGTGTGTTTTAGTTGATCTGCTGTTTTGGATGATGATTCTTAGCGGCATTTTAGTACCTTAGGTATGTCAGTATAGTAGGGGAAGTGAGAATCGAGGCTAACTTGTAATTGTGATCGATTGATGTCACTGAATGTATGGGGTTCAGATGTTATGATTCAGTCCTTGGAGGTCTTAAATCCGGGAGATGACAGATCTGATTTTGATATGCAGGGATATGTTGAGAGAGAAACATCGCTTTTTGGGTCATTAACTGTTAGGGAGTTTCTGTACTACTCTGCACTACTTCAACTTCCTGGATTCTTTTGTCAAAAGAAAACTGTTGTGGAGGATGCTATTCTTGCAATGTCGTTGGGTGATTATGCGAACAAATTGATAGGAGGACACTGTTACATGAAGGGTCTTCATAGTGGTGAGCGAAGGAGAATTAGCATTGCAAGGGAGCTTCTGATGAGACCACATATCTTGTTTATAGATGAGCCTCTGTATCATCTCGACAGGTGTGCCTCGTTCAGCTACAGTCCCAATACTAAATTTTCACTAAATCTGCAATCTTTAACATATTAAGGTTATCGTCTAAATGTGAATCGCCGTGCAATGCATCCAACCTTCTAATCAAGATGTCTTATGGTCCTTCAGTGTCTCTACACTTCTTATGATGGTGACATTGAAGAAACTTGCAAGTACGGGGTGCACTCTGATATTCACGATACACCAGAGCAGCACGGAAGTGTTTGGCCTCTTTGATCGTATATGCCTACTCTCCAATGGAAACACATTGTTCTTTGGTGAAACACTGGCCTGTTTGCAGGTGAGTGCACTGGAGACCTGAGCGAATCCGCCGTCTTCTTGACAATGTATTCATTTACAATTGGATTCTGCAACTGAAATTCTCCTATTTGTCCTCTGAAGCATTTCTCCAATGCCGGATTTCCATGCCCGATTATGCAAAGCCCTTCTGATCACTTCTTGCGAGCGGTGAACACAGACTTCGACAGGATAATTGCAATGTGTAAGAATTTACAGGTACTTTAGCATTGCTGAAACATATTTCTGTGATCTTATCAGTTGAAATATACTCCCTCCGATCCAAAAAGGATGTCGTTTGACTTTTTAACTCGTATTTTAAGGAGCTAAAAACTATATAATATATTAACTTTTTTATTATTATTTTTTTATAATCTAATACTTATTACCAACAAATATTAAGTTGTAAAAAAATAATTTTAAAAAAGTTGATATTTTATATAGTTTTTACCTTCTTAAAATACGTGTTAAAAAGTCAAACGACGTCCTTTTTGGATCGGAGGTAGTACTTTATACTCCATTTTTGTTGGCACTGAAATCTGAAAATCTTGGATGTTAAATTCAACAGGATGATCGCGGGGATATGTCATCCACCAATATGGATACTGCCGTTGCTATTCGCACCCTTGAAGCAACTTATAAGTCATCTGCGGATGCTGCTTCAGTCGAGGCAGTCATATCACAACTCATTGAAAAGGTAAAGATCATAACAAGTCACAAGCACTTAGCATTTGAGCTGCGGATTAATGTGTTTTATATCGTACATGTTTGCATCTGTATCTGTTTACAGGACGGTCAGCTTCTTAAAACCAAGGGAAAGGCTAGCAGTGTAACAAGAGTCGCGGTTTTAACATGGAGATCATTGCTGATCATGTCAAGAGAATGGAAATATTTCTGGCTTCGGCTTATTCTTTATATGCTCTTGACACTATGTATCGGAACAGTTTTTTCGGGCTTAGGGCATTCACTGTCATCTGTTGTGGTAAGTGTGACGAAATGATCTTTCATTTGGTAGACTTCATACCGTTTTCCTTCTTGCAAGAACTTGTATGTTACCGAGCAATGACTTCCTGTACTTGCAGACAAGAGTTGCAGCAATATTCGTGTTTATATCATTTACGTCGCTTCTGAGCATCAGTGGAGTACCTGCACATATCAAGGAGATCAAGGTACCAAGCATTTCAACTTCGGATATTCATCTTTGTTCCGTGATAACTTGTACTCAAACTTCATATCTATCTATGTTTTGACAATATGCAGATTTATGTCAGCGAGGAGTCGAACAAGCATTCGGGAGCTGTAGTGTTCCTCCTAGGGCAACTTCTATCCAGCATCCCGTTTTTGTTCCTCATGTCCATCTCATCGAGCCTCGTCTTCTATTTCCTGATAGGATTACGAGACGAGTTCAGCTTGCTAATGTACTTCGTGCTGAACTTCTTCATGTGCCTTCTTGTTAACGAAGGTTTAATGCTCCTTGTCGCATCCGTCTGCCTGGATACTTTCTGGAGTACGCTGACGCTAGTGTCCATACATGTAAGCATACGAATCTGATGGCATTCACATTCTGTCTAGGCCTGGTTTACTGATGCATCCTGTTTCGTAGGTGGTGATGATGCTCTCCGCTGGCTACTTCAGGATTCGCAGTGATCTGCCAGGACCGATTTGGACCTACCCTTTATCCTATTTCGCTTTCCACACGTACTCCATTCAGGTAAGTATGCTACAATGATAAGAGTCATGATACGACGATTGTGCTGTTTCTACAAGTGTATCAGTGTTCAAGTTGCTGTGTTTTTCAGGGAATGTTGGAGAACGAGTATCTCGGAACCACGTTCGCCATTGGGCAGGTAAGGGCGATATCCGGAAACCAAGCGCTTCAAAGCTCGTATGATATCTCTTCTAAGAGCAATGCCAAGTGGGATAACTTGTTGGTGCTGTTTCTTATGGCCGTTGTGTATCGTGTTTTGGTTTTCGGGTTTCTTCATTTACGCGTAGCCAGAGCCAAGTACGGGTTCAAGCTTTCGCATCGTCACCCTGCTTCAAACACCACAAGGTGAATTGAAGATACTGCAGTGTTTGTTTTTGATGTAATGCAAAATTATGCACATATGCCATCCTGCAGAAACACTGCTTCCGTTTTTCGGATCGACATAGATGTGTTCATATTAGGTTATTCGACTTGATTGTTCTCGTCGTCGTTGTCGAACACGACTTGTGCCTACAAGAGCTCCTCCTTTCGGGGGGAAGCAAGGATTACAACGCGATCGGTTTTGAGAAAGTACATCATCCAACAGCTGAGTTGCTAACTTGAACAGCATGTTAGGAAACTAAATATGCCAAATGAAAATGAGCCTAACACTGAACTGGGTATGGGTCATGAGGTCGGGTTCGAGACGGCAACGCCCTCGTGTGGCGATCCCTATATCGGGAAGCCTCCATCCGTTTACGCCCTTATAAGAGTGTAGATGCTTACACTCGTATAAGGATGTAAACGGGGCGAGAACAGGGCGAGCAGTACTCTCTCCGTCACCTACATTGCCAGGCGCAGGAGGCGACCAGTTTCCGATCCCTCCATCCGAGGTAAAGGGCGCCATCTTTCACTTCTAGACTGTATTTATCACTGTAGTTTCTCAGCAGCATGTCAATGGTAGTGTTTACCAATGTGCTTAGAGGATACGGCTTAAACCCTGCCATTAGGAAGCGCAATCGCCACTTTCCGAGCAGCTCCTGGCGCTCCACCCTTTCGGCCCCCTCGCAGGCTATCAGGTTCACCACATCCCTGGCCAAGCAATGCTGCTCGACGTTAATCCGGTCCTTGTGGTCTCGGGGCAGGGTCACGTCCATGGACTCGAACATGGCTGTGTAGTAGTTCAGCGTCTCCACGAACCTAGGGAGGAACGCGGCTGAGTTCGTGTTGCACTCTTGCTCTACGAGCGTCACCACCTTGGGTGACAGGCTCTTTACGACCCTGAGCAGCCGGTCCCTGTGGTTCTCCATGCTCACGCTCTCGTCGGGCATGTGGTGGAGGGTGAATGCGAAGTTCACTGCCAGGGCGTCGCCAGGTTGAACCCTGAGGTTCTCTAGCTCGACTTCACACCCCGACATGGCTGCTGCGTGGAACTCGAATGGTACGTTGAATGCCCGGGCTAGCCTTGAAAGCCTCTGGCCCACGATGCTAAGCCCGCCTCCACGTGCATAGGCGGAGTACACGTCGTCGATTCCGGTTATACGGATTCGGGGTGGGCCACCGGGGCGGGCTGCAAATGCCTGGATCAGTGTCACCCACTGGCTCCCTTGGCCTATTTGGAAATCAATGATGTGAACTCGGTTCTCGTCCTTCATGGCCTCCGCAATGGCTCCATTTGCCGACATGTAGCCGAACTTGATGTAAGGGCACACCTCATAGAGGATGTGCATATAGGAGAGTAGTTCAGAGCTCGCGGGCTCCTTGCACCGCAAGGCTTTGCATATTGAGCTTCCAGAGGAGGCCTGCCTTGCGACGAGCCCTTCCAACATGTATGCGCCCAGCCTCTGAATCGGCTCCCCAGAGACCGACACCATCTGGCGCAGCTCATCCATCAACCATTGAGTCATCAAAGGGTCATTATCCGACACAGCTTTAGCACAGGCGATAAGAACACACTTCAAGTCTCTCTGCGCAATCATCTCCATCACTCGGGCCCAGCTGTCCATCTCACTCGATGAGTTCTGTGCCCCGTTAAAGGTACTGTCATAGCTATCTATTAGATCAGCATCCGGTCCTAGCATCGCTGTTTCTAGCTCCTGCAGCTTGTGCTTCAGGTCACTCACATCATCTGTCACACACGAGCCGCTCACAGGCGAACCATAGGTGTTGTTGTCAGGAGACCAGTGGTGTTTCTCACACGGGTATGAAAGCGGATCAAGCTGTGATGCGCCGTCATATACATTACAACTTCCAGTTGCTGTTGAAGACGACTCCAGCGTATACTGCTGGAGGGATATCTTAGAGGAGAAATGACTTCCATGGTTTAGATGATTGTCCAAAAGCTGCGGATTTAAGGGCTGAAACTGTGACAGGAAGCAAGTCTGAACCTCTTGCTTGGGCTGATAATACAAACTATTCGACATAGCTTCAATTGCTACAACCACCTTGCTCAGATGAACTCGAAAACTTAGCAAGTTATAGATCTAACAGCATTGTGTATGACTACTTCAGATGAACTCGAAAATTCCGCAAATCAATGGTAATTACATCATCTGCACAGAGTAGAAACAAGTCTCAGGAAACTAATGTTGGATTCAGAAGCTACAGATCATCAATTCTAATCAAGGATGACATTCATAAGAAAGATTTAGCATGAAATTTTGCCAAACGAGGCGCCTCAACCAGAATAAAAAATCAATTGTTTTTGTATGAGTGAGTGTTTGAAATGATTCAATTATCATCAACTAACATCATCACTAGAATCAGAAAACTCAAATTCTGCATACATCAGTAGTAGCGCCTATCAGATTCATCAAACACCATATACCAAATTACCCATCATAAGGAAAGCTGTTCATTTTCAGAGAACTAATAAATCATAAATAAAAACAAACAAGAAATTTTCTGATGAGGCAAAACAACAAACACCTTAAGGGCAAAACATACACCAAAAAGGATCTGCGACAAGCCCATCTTTGGAAGCCACAGAAGCAAACTATGAAATTGAAGAACTCATATCACTGAACTATCCACCAAAGCTACTCAAAATCAAGAAGAGAAAATGCAAGAAATTGGAGAATACCCAGATACTTGATGATCCACTGAAATTCACAAAGAATTGGTTTCCTGACCTGTAGATCACTCCTTTGTATGCAAGTTTTAAGGAATCTCAAGTTGGGAGAGTGAGGAAGATAGTGAAATTTTGGAGAGATGGGCTACCTCTGTGCAAGAAAAGCACCTGTGATTATTAAACAACAAAAATATCCGGGATTGGGAGATGAGGAGAGGTGGTGGGAGTAAGGTTTATATAAATTGTATAAATTAAATTGGAAATTGGGGAAGAAATAAAGGGTTAAATATAGAACTGCAACTCTCCTGATTGTTTGAACTGACTTGCAGGTTTTGGCTTTGACATCAGTTACCAAACTACCCCTTTTGGTTTCCGATCGAAGATCTCTAGTCTATTTATATAGTCGGTTTATCCCGTCTACATGGTTCTCAAATTATTACCTAATAAAATAAAAAGTGTCTGTCTTTACAATTTATCTACTTCGATTGTTTTTTTTTTGAACAAGACACAAGTCTAGGTAAATTGAGAGGGGGTAAGAACTAAGAAGCATTAGACGGACAAATTGTCATCATATAAATGAAAAACAAAACAACCAACGATCTATGAACCAATCAAACAAGCAAGACGAAGAAAACAACCTTTAGAACTATGGATCAAGCAGAAATCTAAATGAGCGAGGATGAAAGACTCGACAAGAGGAAGAAACAGGATAGTAAGCACATGGGAAAGTTGACGCTGACACGATGTCTCCCCGTCGGAGACACATAAAACAGAAATCCTCAATGGACAATGGACGACTCGTGAGGGAGTGTGGATCACACGACGTTGCTCCACCTAAACGAGGTATCTTCGCAGACAACAGACTCTGCCGCAATCAACATGGTCGATCGTATGACTGCTCCTCTTCCAAAACTAACCACGAACCAACGAGTTAAAGCCCACGAAACAAGAAACCAATTAGATTTTAAATAAGTTGAGGTATTTTGTTATTATATAAACCACAAATTTTGTTATTATATATATTTAAATAAGTTGAGGTAACTTTTATTAGTAGATTTTAATGATCTTCTACCAATTAAAGTGACTGGATCACATATTTAACCACAAATATACGTTTCAAAATAGATGGGTTTTCAGATTGTAATTTTTGTTTCAAAATACATGAAAAAGTTATTCGAAATAGTGAATATTAAAAACTAATAAAATTTATGAAAAAGTTGTTATAAATATGATTTTTTTAAATGAATTGTTTTATTAAAAATTTGTGCAAATTGCTAAAAACTCATGTATTTTGGAACAGATGTAGGGTGTGTTTGGTAAACATAGCTGAATGGGTAGCTGAAGCTGAATGAGTAGCTGAATAGGTAGCTAAAGCTGAATGATTTATTGTGTAAAATATGATAAATTAAGCAAGTATTGTGTTTGGTAACCTTAGCTGAATGGGTAGCTGATAGAATTAGCTGATAAAAGAGGAAATTTGTGTATATAAAAGGAAAAGCTCTGAAAAGCTGGGTTGAGTAGCGGATGAAAATTCAATTCTAAAACGCTAATTAACTAATAATGTTAGCTTTATTTAATTTAAAACTATATGATATTAAAACAAAAAGCTCCAAAACGCTACTTGTGTTGCCAAACACACCCGTAGTATAATTCATTTAGTCCATTTCAACGAGAATGAGGATCCATTGAACATGAAATAAAGGAAAATGAAAATCTTTAATATTATGTAAATAATATGTAATGATAGATAATTTATAATTAAGATAAAAATGATGTTTTGTTAATTATGTCTTCATATCATAATAGTTTTATGGGCAAAGTGCAATTAATTGGAATTGTATTTGAGTGCATGTTGATCTTATATATGGATATATTCATGATTATAGGATTACAAGATAAGATGAAATCTAAGTAATGTAGTTACAAGTTACTTGTTTGGTGTTCTTTTTTCCCAATAAATATATATTATTTTAAATTGAACTTGTAATCATATTCAAGCATAAAAAAGAAAAGGACAAAGAACAAGATCATTGAAATTGATAATAGGCCGGCCAAAGTAAAACCCAAGCTAAGGTGATATGAAGGGCATCTCATCGCCATTCCATATAGATAATCTCATTCCTCATGGATCAAATCTAGCTTGCTTGATTAGAGTCGGTGGCTAAAGTTTTTGTGGTGTTTGTTGACATGCCCTATTCCCTCTTTCTTGCACATATCCGTTACTCTTCAATTTAGTCACCATCTCGTTTACAATCCACACAATATTTCATTTGGTCTTTGTATTTTTTACAAATTTCGACAATGAACAACTTTTTTGGAGAAATTCGTTTGATGCCCCTGTATTTTTTTAAATTCATAGCAGTGCAAAAATACCTAAATTTTCGTCTTTCGAGAATCGGGCTTATGTTAAGATACATTTCAACGTTTAATACTCCATCTGTTAACTAAAACATGACGTTTTATTATTCATGTACGGTTTTTAAGTGTTAAAAATTATATAATTTTTACATGTTTTAATTTAATAATAGCTACCACCTACCTAGAACAATTTTTGTAAAAAAAAACATAAAATAAAAAAATACAAGGGCAAAGAGTGAATTAAAAAAATAGATAAAAAGAAAATATTTTTAAATAAAAAAGATGCGAGATGAAGCATAAAAAAGGGGCCCACAAAGTTAGAGGAGTGAAGCTATTGTGACCGTTGATTGAGCTTTAAGTACAATTTTGTTTGTTATTTATGGAGGGAGAGTGGTCAGTTTTTGTGACGTGGGAATTGGTTCTTTCCACTTCAGCTAAGTACATGCACCTTTCTTTATTTTAATTTCCTTCATTTACTATCTCATTAATCATTGATTAATATTTTTTCCTAATTTTTTTTTTATATAACCCATTTTCTAATTAATTACCTTGTATGGTGTCTTGTTAGTTGTTATGTCAAGCTAGCTAGATGAGTAGCTACTAGCTTAGCCCATATGCCTAGTTAAGTGTTTTGATCTGGATTCATTGTTGTTGTTACATCGATCAAGTTGAATGGGAGGATTAATTACTTTGTTTATACTTTATATTTTGTTTGTATTATGTAATTTAATTAAGTGCCTTCTTTTGTGATAAAAAAAGTGCCTCTTTGTAATTGTTAATGGGTGAAAGCATATAAAAAGTTAAATGAATTTAAAATATTAACTATTACCCCTAGTAAATTTGATTGAGTTGTATAGATTTTTAAGGTCTACCAACAAATTAGGGTTTTTTTTGCTAAGTGGCCATTTTGGGTTCAATTTTTTAGATATAGGACACAAGGGTGGCAATATTAGGTAATAGGCCATAATTTCCAATTTTGCCCCTGCCTATCTAATTCACGCGCTTCCTCTTATTCCTCTCAGATCCCTTCCCTCTCCCTCTCAATCTGTCACTCCTTCTCGAGTCTCGCCCTCTCGCCTCTCTCATGGTTGCCGCCATTGAAGGCTCCTCTGAGCCCGCCTCCGAGCTTCCATGGATACCGGCGACCGGCGAGAAGCTAGGGAGAGGATGATGTTCAATCTGTCGTTTTCCTCCCCCGCCTCGCTCTTTGTTAGGATACTTCTGCGCCAGCATCGGAGATCGACGGAGGGCGGTTCGTGAAGTGCCACCGGAGACCGCCACTAGCCACCGCCGACAATGACGCTTCCGGAATTGGAATTATTGTTGTGTCCAGGCCTTCAATTGCGCCTCCGTGGTGGATCGAGAAGATGAAATTGAAGTAGGCTCCGGCACCGTGAAGGCATCGACATCTTCTCTCTCCGTGGTTGTTTTATCACCTAGATCTGAGCAATTGGGGGTTAGAAAGACATAATTGAAAGAGGAAAATCAATTGAAATCAATTGAAATGAGTGTGATTTCTCAACACACTTCACTGAGTGCGTTTGCAGTTTTGGGAGACCCTAATCCTCATCTGTAACAAGAAGTCATCCAGATCCAGTGATCCTATATTTCGCCAAATGGAGCTGAGTTTAACTGCTGCTGGTATGCACTTTACTAATATTATTAACATACCATCTTGTTGCTTGTAACATGTGCCCACCTATATACCCTGTTAGCTTCATCGGCCAAGTATAGATTATATGCTTGATATTTTGTTCCTACGCCTTCATATTGTAAGGTTCGGAAATTTGCACAAAGCCTCGTGCTTTCGTTTTTGTGTGATCTGCAAGCATCCATTTTAAGTTCACACTTGTGTTTTGGCACGATATGAAGTGCTTTTAGCAGTGTTGAAATTTGACCAATTTTGATTTTTCAATTCGATGCTGCAATTTGACCAGCCTAAACTCATCACCGTAATCAAAACATGGTCATAAACACTGTAATCAAAATAAAAACCGGGTCATAGACACTGTAACCAAAGGAAAACCATAGGACAAGGGAAGCACAAACCCTATAGGGGCTAATGAGAAGCAAAAATACATGTGGTGACAGTTCTTCTCTAATTTCTAATTTCTAGTTTTCTATATTTTTTTTAAAGTAGTGTCACCAAAATAAAAAAAAAATTAAAATTGTAACTATGGTTGTCACCACTATAAAAATAAAGTCATAGATATTGTCACCACTATAAAAACGTGGTCATAGACACTGTAATCAAAGGGAAATCATATGATAAGGGAAACACAAACCCTATAGGGCTAATGAGAAGCCAAAATAAATGTGGAGACAATTCTCCTCTAATACATGAATAGGTAAGAGGGTCATAGACATTGTAATTAAAATAAAAAAAGTGTTATAACCACTGTCACCACTATAAAAACAAAGTATAGACACTGTAATCAAAAGAAAAACCCTATAGACGCTAAATAAAAATAGGATCATAGACACTGTAATCAAAAGGAAAACCCTATAGACGATGTAACCAAAATAAAAATAGGACATTAGACACTGCAACCATTATAAAAACATGGTCAAATACACTGTAATCAAAAGGAAAACCCTATAGACGATGTAACTAAAATAAAAACAGTTTTATAGACATTGTATCCACTATGAAAAAAAGGTTCATAGACACTGTAATCAAAAGAAAATCCTAGGAAAAGGGAAACACAAACCCTATAGGGGCTAATGAGAAGCCAAAATACATGTGGTGACATTTATTCTCTAATTTCTAATTTGTAGTTTTTAGATTTTTTTTAAAGTAGTGTCACCACAATAAAAATAAAATAAAAATGTAACTACTATTGTAACCACTATAAAAAAAATTAAAGTCATAGATACTGTCACCACTATAAAAACATGGTCATAGACACTGTAATCAAAGGGAAATCATATCATAAAGGAAGAACAAGCCCTATAGGGGCTAATGAAAAGCCAAAATAAATGTCGCGACAGTTCTCCTCTAATACATGAATGGGTAAGAGTGTCATAGACACTGTAATCAAAATAAAAAGTGTCATAGCCATTGTCACTACTATAAAAATCAAGTCATAGACACTGTAATCAAAAGGAAAACTCTATAGACACTTTAACCAAAATAAAAACAGCTTTATAGACACTGTCACCACTATGAAAAAAGGTTCAGAGACACTGTAATCAAAGGAAAGCCCTAGGAAAATGGAAGCACAAACCCTATAGGAGCTAATGAGAAGCCAATATTCATGTGGTGGCAGTTCTCCTCTAATATATGAATGGGTAAGAGAGCCATAGACGCTGTAATCAAAATCAAAACAGAGTCATAGACACTATAACCAAAGGAAAACCCTAGGACGAGGGAGCACAAACCCTATAGAGGCTAATAAGAAGCCAAAATATAAGTGGTGACAGTTATCCTCTAATATATGAATGGGTAAGAGCCTAAGAGGGTCATAGACGATGTAACCAAAATAAAATCAAGGTCATAGACACTGTCACCACTATGAAAAAGGGTCATAGACACTGTAATCAAAGGAAAACCTTAGGAAACGGGAAGCACAAACCCTATAGGGGCTAATGATAAGTCAAAATACATGTGATGACAGTTCTTCTCTAATTTCTAATTTATAGTTTTCTAGATTTTTTTAAAGTAGTGTCACCACAATTAAAAAAAATTAAAAATGTAACTACTTTTGTCACCATAATAAAAATAAAGTCATAAATACTGTCACCACTATAAAAACATGATCATAGACACTGTAATCAAAGAGAAAACATATGATAAGGGAAGGACAACCCCTATAGGGCCTAATGAGAAGCCAAAATAAATGTAGTTACAATTCTCCTCTAATATATGAATAGGTAAGAGGGTCGTAGACACTGTAATCAAAATAAAAACAGTGTCATAGCCACTGTCACCACTATAAAAACAAAGCAATAGACAATGTAATCAAAAGGAATACCCTATAGACGCTGTAACAAAAATAAAAATAGCTTTATAGACACTGTCATCACTATGAAAAAAGGTTCATAGACACTGTAACCAAAAGGAAAACCCTATGATTAGGGAAGCATAAACCCTAAAGGGCTAATGAGAAGCCAAAAGAACATGTGATGTACAGTATGGTTTAGGGTTTAGGGTTAAGTCTTTAGGGTTTAGGGCCAAGGCCCTAAACCCTAAATCCTAAACCCTAAAATGTTAAGTACAGTATGTCGTTAAAAGATAATTGTTGTCATCAATTGGAAAACCCTAGGACAAGGTAAGCACAAACCCTAAAAAGGCTAATGAGAAGCCAAAAGACATTAGGTGGGCAGTTCTCCTTCAATATATGAATGGATAAGAGAGCCATAGACACTGTCACCACTATAAAAACGTGGTCATAGACACTGTAATCAAAAGGAAATCTTATAGGGGCTAATGAGAAGCCAAAATACATGTGGTGACAGTTCTCCTCTATATATGAATGGTTAAGAGGATCATAGACGTTGTAAGCAAAATAAAAATAAGGTCATAGACACTGTAACCACTATTAAAATAGGGTCATAGACACTGTAATCATAAGGAAAACCCTATAAACGTTGTAACCAATATAAAAACAGCTTTATAGACACTGTCACCACTATTGAAATAGAGTCATAGACACTATCACCACTATAAAAACATGGTCATACACACTGTAATCAAAGGGAAATCATATGATAAGGGAAGAACAAACCCTATAGAGGCTAATGAGAAGCCAAAATAAATGGGTTGACAGTTCTCATCTAATACATGAATGGGTAAGAGGGTCATAGACACTGTAATCAAAATAAAAACAGTGTCATAGCCACTGTCACCACTATAAAAACAAAGTCATAGACACTGTAATCAAAAGGAAAACCCTATAGACGTTGTAACCAAAATAAAAACAACTTTATAGACATTGTCACCACTATGAAAAAAGGTTCATAGATACTGTAATCAAAGGAAAACCCTATGAAAAGGGAAGCACGAACCCTAAAAGGGCTAATGAGAAGCCAAGAAAACATGTGATGTACAGTATGGTTTAGGGTTTAGGGTTAAGTCTTTAGGGTTTAGGGCCAAGGCCCTAAACCCTAAATCCTAAACCCTAAAATGTTAAGTACAGTACGTCGTTAAGAGATGATTGCTGTCACCAAAAGGAAAACCCTAGGACAAGGTAAGCAAAACCCTAAAGGAGCTAATGAGAAGCCAAAAAACATTAGGTGGATAGTTCTCCTTCAATATATGAATGGGTGAGAGAGTCATAGACACTGTCACCACTATTAAAACCGGGTCATAGACACTGTCGCCACTATGAAAAAAATGTTATTGACACTGTAATAAAAGGAAAACCCTATAGACGTTGTAACCAAAATAAAAGCAAGGTCATAGACACTGTCACCACTATAAAAACAAGGTCATAAGCACTGTCACCACTATAAAAGAAGAGTAATAGACACTGTAACCAAATGAAAACCCTTCTAATATATGAATGAGTAAGAAAGGCATAAACGCTGCCACCACTGTTAAAACAAGGTCATAGACATTGTTACCACAATTTAAAAAGGGGGTCATAGACATTGTAATCAATGGAAAACCCTATAGAAGCTGTAACCAAAATAAAAATAGAGTCATGGACACTGTCACAACTATAAAAACAAGGTCCTAGACACTGTAATCAAAATAAAAATAGGGTCGTATACACTAACCAAACAAAAACAAGGTAATAAACACTGTAACCAAAAGAAAAAGAGGGGCATAGATACTGTAATCAAAGGAAAAACCTAGGATAAGGAAAATCATTTTTTGATGACAGCTTTGTTTCAAGTGTTTTTTTTTAATTTTTTTGATGACACAAAAATTCACAATTTCAATCAAATACTTGTTGCAAACTAAAGGCATCAACCTATCATATACAAACTCACTCATAGGGATCTATGATTAAATCTCGCAATTGAACCCATAAGCATGATGACACATATAAGTGTTCAGTTTAGTGAAATCAAGCAAACAAATTAAACAATCTAGGGATATTACAGTCGAAACAATACATATCCAAGAAGTAGAAATCAAAGCTAAAGTAAAAAAGTAGCAGATTTGAAGAAAATTAGTAGCTCCAATCACAAATCAAGCAAACAAATTCAGTAGCATCGCCATTGATCGGAGTTTCGAACCGGCCTCCAGAAGTGGCTTGGGAAATCGACCATCAAACCCCTCCCATCCACCGTCGGCAAGCAAGCCGTAGCCACCGCAGATCTCTAGTTCTCCACCGATGACCTACCGGAACCATCCCCGCCCACGATCCGAGACGAAATCCGACTGATCTCCAGTTCTCCACCGGCAAGCAAGCCGGAACCATCACCGCAGATCTCCAGTTCTCCACCGCAGATCTCCAGTTCTCCAACGGCAAGCAAGCCGTTTCGATGGAGGGAGTGGCTGTGGGAGTGCGAATCCGAGACGAAATCCGACTGAAATCCTTATCAAAGCCATGGATCTGAGACGAAATCCGACTGAAATCCGAGACGAAATCCGACGAGGGAAGGAGCGGGGCGGTCAATCTGGAGGAGAGCGGGGCGATCAATCCGACGAGGGAGGGAGCCAGGCGAGGGAGGAGGGGAAGCCGACAAGGAGGGAGGAAGAGATGTCGGAGGCGATCAATCTGGAGGAGAGGAGGATGTGATCGGTGGTGGCAATTGGCAAATCATCAAATCCAGATCTGGAGCAATCGGCCATGGAGATTGGGAGAAGATAGGTCTGATAGAAATTATAAAAGTAAGGGTAAATTAAATCAGGGGTAAAGGTGGTATTATGAAAATATTTTGGCCATTTACTAGCAAATAAAAGCCTTTAGGCCATTTAGTAATTGGTCCAAAGGCCTTCGGCCTTTGAACCAAATTACTTCCAACAAATTATTCTTTCCGTTTTATAATTTATATCACTTTTAAATACAATATCAGTTTATAAAAATAATGTTATACCTTTTTAAATAATTTTATACTTATTAGTAATAAATATGAATTTGTATATAAAAACAGTTTATATAGTTTTTATACTCCATACAAAAATAGAAAATGATTTATAAATTTAAAACGAGTGAAGTATTTGTTTTTTTTATCAAGAAAAATGTACAAATAAGTGAAGTATTTGTTAATTCTCTTTTATTTCATTTCTCGGAGTTAGAAAATATTGTATCATTAAAATATAATCAAATAGACTAAATTTTATTCTTATTTTCAATCTTTATTTTTACCTTTCTTAGATAGATGATTTTCAAAATGACAGATAGCTAACAAATGATGAAGCATAATCTAACAAGGGATAACAATATCAACATATTCCTTACTGAATATTTAATAGAAATCAGCATATAAAATGAGAACTAAAAAACAACCAAACATCATATTACATCATATATAACACAAGAAACCCAGCGAGTATGTTCCAAAACTAGGATGTTTACAAAAATGCACCCAAATATCATCATATTTGACAGATAAACTTACACAAATACTGAAATGGGAAGCTTCATTTTCATCATGCATGATATCAGGTACCCTCTTTATCAGCATCCAATGCACAATCCCCCTCATGAATTTCAGCAGCTCCTTTCACACTGTCAGTATATATCCCCTGAAGCACTGTCAGCATCAAGTGGAGACTCTGCCTCATGAATGTTAACATCCCCTACCCCTCATCAACAATATCTTTTTTCTCTTTGAAATTAATTTCGACTGATCCAATCACAATGACACTGCTACTGTTCGCTCTCTTTCAACCCATCATTTTTAACTCCTACTTCACACTAGATATGGTCAGCAACTCCACCGACTTTTCTTATTCTTCTTAAGATCAATAATCCATTCCTTTAAATTACAATCGTACTTGTAAGCATCTCAAACATGTTCTCCCACTTCAAACACAACTCCTTCACCCATTTAGGCATCTCCTCGTTGTCAACTATGAAATTGTCTACACTACCCCCCAAATGTTAGCTCCTTTCTCCTCTTTGTTAGCTACATTCTTTTTGCCAGCCTCTCTCTAATCTTTCCAATAATAGCCTCGAACCTTTTAGAGAGACCCTTCATCAAAATTCAAGAGTGGCTTACTCTTCTGCCTCTTTTTGCCCTCCTTAGAAACACCCAAATCAAAAGCCTTTCGTTTCAAACTAGATCGCACCAAAGGAACTACAGAAGGGACTTCAAAATCAGCAAAATTAGGGGGAGGCGAAGTAGAAACACGTGCAGAATCCGCAACAGCAGTCGCTCCACCACTCAGCATGTGAAAATCATTCCTAACATGCTTCACATTATAATGAGGGCCTTCCCGAGGTTGGAAAAAAACAGGCTTGCCCAAACAGTAAAAAACTCCATCAGCAACTTCTTCCAAAAAATTCATTCCAACCTTCCTTGAAAGTTCTCCATACTTTGGATAAACATGAGCCTATTTGCAAAATACAAAGAATCCTGATAATAAAATGAAAAGAAAAAAATGCTGACAAATGATCATTACACAAAATAACACTGACAAAAAATGTAAGTTACAAATAACAAGCTCACCACTTTCCCGCTGAATAGTGACACTGCTTGTTCATGACTACTTTTGCCATTACACACCCAATGTAAAGAGATTGGATTGTTGTGAACATATTTAAAAGTACACCCTAATTTTTTAGCTATAGAAGGGGAAACGTTCAAAATCCCAACTTGTTTAATACACATACAACAATAGCTGATTGTGAGCAACAACTGACAAATAAAATTAATTAGTAAAATCCAAAAGGAAGTAAAAAAAAATACCTGGAATGATAGAGGATATCCAAACAACTCATACATCCCCCTAGCTTTGACACTCTTCTTAACAGAAGAAACCTTTCTCAGATATTTAAACAAGACACGATAACTTTTGCGGCCCCAATGAAACCTTTCAAATTTTTTCAGCATCACATGCAAGCGCTATATGATCTAAGCTCATATATAATCCCATAACGTTTAAATAAAAACACCTTCCCAATGATTAAAAGCTTAGCCATCATTAACTTTTTTGGAGATTCTTTAGTTCCAACTTCAAAAATCTTAAGTATATATATGCATAAGAGACCATGTCCTTACCAAAAAACTCTTTAAATGTAACAACCTTGCGAGGAGAATAATCATATCAATAATTGGAAGACCAGTTATGAGATGAAACTCAAGTAAAGAAAAATGAGCAACCAACCCATCAACTTTAAACCATATTTCCATCTCTTTATTTGTTACAATTTCATGCAATGATATCTGATGTAATAATTGAAAATTAAAGCGCAATTTTGACCCTTGAAGAAAAACTAACCCTAAACAGCTATTCTTAAGCTGATGAATCTCGCTTGATGATTTCGCATACTTCAGGGTAGGAGTAAAGATTACTTCGTGAACAAAAACTCTCTTCAGCAGATAACCAATAGCTTATTTTCTACAAACCATAAACATCAACACATGACACACAGATAAACACAGAGAACCGATGGCATCACGTTGTTATATAGGATCTCATATAGGCTTATATTCTACTAATGTAATTTCTATTACAAGTGGACAAATATTCTTATCTGCCAATTATATATATATATATAAATCAAATAGAAAAAGATAGTGAACAAACCCAAAAACTGAAAAAATCAAAAGGAAAATACTCACATTAAACTGCATTTTATAAGATTCTAACTCAAAAAAGAAAGATCCTACTATACATGATAGGAGACAATATAAAGGAATACCCTAGGTTCATGAACAAATTCATGAAAAACGAAGAAACCCTAACAATGAGCTTGTTCATGAAAAACCAAGAAACCCTTTCAACGAAATCACAACACTAACCTCGACATGCATTCCTCGATTCAGCAATTGCAAAGAATCAAACAACGATCAGTAGTAAGAGGGGAAACGATGACCAGTTTGAACCAAATAAAAAGAGCGAAAGAGAAACGATAAAAAGAGGGAGAAATGTACAATAAAACTGTCCGGTAGGACAATCAACTAATTTAAATCGGTGGACAATGGATTAATAGACCCAATTTCCTTTAAAAAAATATAATTTAATTTCCTACACTCATATTGCACACATTATTTACTTTAAAGAACAAAATGAGAAACCCTCTCTGGCCAAAAGAACGCGCCTCACGCGCGGGGGAAAAAAATCTGCCTGTATCCCACCAAGCCAAGCCTCTCTCATGGAAAACCATTCTCGAATCCATTGTGTGTGCGAAGTTGAGCCCGTACAATCTTCTGTCCAATTTCTTGATCTATCTCCTTCTGATTAGTGATGATAATCCTATTCCCTTTCAGTTTGGTGGATCTGTATGCCTATGGGTGTATGGATTCCACGAGGTGCTTGTTTTCGATAGGGTTTTGGCTGAATTGGGGCTTTTATCCTGGATTAAGCCTATGAGTAATCCTATATCCCTAAGATGTTTATTTCGTGGGAGATTTAGCATGATGATTAATTTCCTTGAAGATCCATCTAATCGCCCGCCTCCCTGGCCTCTCCGGTGATGTACGGCTTGCAGGCAACGAGTTTGGAGGCTAGATCCTATTGGCTGGTGGCTTTCCCCGTCGTGGTGGAGAGGGTTTCTGGTGCTCTGCAACCGAGTTCGATCGGTAGGCTCTCTGATTGCTTCTCGGGTGAGTTTGGTTTCCCTCTCCTCAAATCCTCTATATAAACGCTCGCCTAATCTAAGCTTGGTGCACCAATCTGACTATCAACATCGCTTCTCCATCTCCCCTTTCTTAATCCATCTGTCTAACAATTCGTGCTTTGATATTGTGTTTCCCATGGCTCCTCCCGGAGTTGACAAAGGCAAAAAACCAATGGGAGTAGAAGATCCTACTCCTGTATTGTCTAAACCCCCCAAAGAAATCAGGATGCCGGAGGGCAAAAAACTCATTGAGGCCCCAATGGGTGCCGATGAGGAAAAGACGGAGAAAAGACGTTCTACGGCTGTGAAACAATTCAAGCGGCACACGATCGATCGCCCCCGAAAGGGATTGAAAAGGTCGGAGGGCTCTAAACGCCTTGAGGAGCTTCTCCGCTCCGAAGATGGAATAAAGAAAAAGTTGAAGTCCAAGGCTGATAAGCAATTTGAGGTTATCAACAAAGACAAGCTGATTGTCCGAAGAAGGCCTTCTGGTTACAATGCCATCATCCTCTGCAAAATTTTTGACAATCAGCTAAGTAAATCTGGATTGCCTAATCTGTTTTATTTGGTGTTAAATTTCACTAGTCCAAATAGTGGCCTTTATATTGAATTTGTGTGGCTTTCCCCCACATAAAGGTGGATTTCTTTGGAGTATGTCCGGTTGAGTATTAGTGTTAGAATATTGCATTTTGTTCAGCCCATTTATAGTTTACAAGTTACCAAAAAAAGGGTCGTTTTTTTGTATCTATTATGGAGGATAGGTGGATTGAAGAAAATTTCTAATTCCAATCTAATAGGTTTTAGGTCACTTAGCAGGTCTGATAGCCTATCCTTTCTTGTTAAAGGTTATGGAGATACATATGTGGTCAGGTTAGGATGGCAGGCAGTTAGAACCATGGTTAATAGGTTGGGTTAGCCTTAGTGATGTATATATATATACGGTGGTCCTCGGTTTGTTACAGACGATGATGAATGAAATGAGTTGAAAACAGGAAAACCAAATCTCTTCTCTTCCTTGATTTCTATCTTCAATTTCTCTCAAAATCTCAGCTGATTGCTGAGTTTATATGGTATCAGAGCCAGGTTGGGCCTGATCAATCAATGATTCTTGATTATAAATATGTTAAGAGCTTATCCATTGAGTATTTTGCTTATTGGAGGACTTATTTGTTTCTTGATGCTTGTGTAACCAATGGCCTAGTGTCTAGTCTTTCTTTGCCAAAAATAGTTCTCTCTAGAAAATTTATTAAGGAGATTTATCCTGAAACTTGTGTAGGAGCTTGGGCGTTAATATTTGACTCTATTAGATTGGGCTTTCAATATATGGACTATCTTATTGTATGGATATTGGTTTTTAGGGTCTTCACTATGAATGCTAATATGATATATGCAGGTTTGGGTAAATCCTCCGGTCGTTTTGTTATTGTCCGTCTACATCTCCTTGTTGGAATTTTTGTGAAGTATTTCTTGCGTGAGTGTACTATCCCCTTGATCTCTTGCCTAAATCTTCTTAATATGTTCCTCTTTTTAACCGTTGCCAATATAGCCTTGCCCACTTGTAATAAGTCTTTAGTCAACTATTATTTGATCTCTTGGATTGCTTGTGTTCCATGCTTGCCTACCTGCACAATCATTATTTTTAAGCCATGCTTGCCTATCTGCGCGATCTTTGGGAGGCTTGTGCTCCGTGCTTGCCCTCCTGCTCGATCATCGTTTGTGAAATTTTTAGTGGACAAATTAACTACCGGAATCAATCTCAATTATACAAAACCACATGACTCTCTGTATTCCTCCTCTCCACTGAACTTCTCTTCTTTGTCTTTGAGTACCAAAGTCTTTAGTCTCCTTCTTCTTGCTCCTGTGTATGTCATGGCTTCTTTAGGAGTTGTCAAAAGGAAAAAACCACTGGGGACAGATGATCCTGCTCCCCAGATGACTAAACCCCTTAAGAGATCTAAATTGCCGGAGGGCATTAAACTCTCATGGAGCTTCCATGCTACAAGAACTTCAAAAATGTGTACAATCCTTTTCTGTCAAAAGCTCTGCACCCCTGGCTTCTGATGGACCATGTAGTCAAATAATGAAAGTCTGCTATTGGAATGTTAGAGGTTTAGGAAAGTCGAATATTTGGACAGACCTTAAAGCCATGAGAATCAATGAGCATATCTCGATAATGGCAGTTGCAGAGATGAGAACAAACAAAGTTCCTCTTGAGAAGAGCTGGAGATCGAGTGGATACAATAATGCGATTTGGTCCGTTGGGAATGATAGAACTGGTGGAATAGGTCTCCTTTGGAATGAGAACGTTCTTCAAAATGAATCAGTAGAGGTTGATATGGTGCTACCAAGAGCAATCCGTGTCAAATATTCACGCTTAGATAAAAACTTCATAGGAGTATTATTTTTTGTTTATGCCCCACCCCATGAATCTGACAAAGATATCTTCTGGAATGAATTGTCAAATATCATCAAGAATGAACCCCTACCATGCCTAGTAATAGGAGATATGAATGAGATTAGTAGCAGCAGTGAAAAGCTTGGGGGAATAAAGAATAATCCAACAAGATACATTAGAATAAACCAATTCAAAAATCAATGCTCTATGCTTGAAATCCCATCTTGGGGCAATAAATTCACTTGGAGGAAAACAAAGGAAGGGGAGGATAATATTTGGGAAAAATTAGACCGAGTACTGGTTCAACATGAGTTTCTGGTGACCTTCCCTGAGCTAGCAACATTTAACGGAGCCTTTACAGGATCTGATCACTGTCCCATCTCTATCAGCCTATCGTCTGGGAAAGAATTTACGCCCCCGCCTTTTAAATTTGAAAACATGTGGCTACAAAGAAAAGACTTCAGAAATATAGTGAAACAGGCATGGAGAATTAGGTGTCCAGGATCAGCGATGTACAAATTAATGTATAAAACTAAACTTCTGAAAGGAAAGATTAAAGTATGGAATAAAAACTCCTTAGGAAATATCTTCCGTCAAATACAAAATTTAGAAAAAGATCTGGTTAGTATCCAATCAAGTACTATAGCCAAGACGAGTAAGGACCACTTAATCGAAAAACAATTGTTCAGGAAAAAAGACCAATTACTAAAATTCCAAAAAGAATATTGGGGACAGAGAGCAAAATCAAAACACCTCAAACTCATTGATTCAAATACCGCGTATTTTCATAGAGTAGCTTCTGGGAGGTGAAATAGAAAGATTATAAGAAATATCACGACTAGTGATGGGGCACAGATTTTGGGGGAAGAAAATATTAGAGAGGAAATAAAAAATGATTTTAGGAGGCGATTCTCCAAAGAACAAATCAGCATGACACTACTTAATGAATACCTTGAGCTAATTCCGCAAACGATAACGGAAGAAGAAAATAGGACCCTAAGCCAGCAACCATCTAATAGTGAAATAAAAATTGCAGTATGGTCTTTAGGCCTCAATAAATCCCCGGGACCAGATGGAATGACTGCGGAATTCTATAAGTCCCACTGGGACATTGTCGGGAATGATGTGATTAAAGCTGTTAAAGCCTTTTTTCATTCAGGCAGAATTCTTCGACAGATAAACCATACATTTATCACTCTGCTACCAAAGTGTGACAATCCATCGAAGATGTCAGACTATAGACCTATTAGTCTGTGTTCAACAATATATAAAATAATATCGAGAATTTTAACAGAAAGACTCAAGAAGGTGATTGGGAAATTAATCCACCCCTTTCAAGGAGCATTTGTATCCGATAGAGCAATTCAGGATAACATACTGATAGCACATGAGATATTCCATTCATTTAAGTCAAGGAAAAGATTAGAAGGATGGCTAGCTATTAAACTAGATATGGAAAAAGCCTATGATAGAGTTGATTGGACCTTCACCGAGGCAGTATTAAGAAAATTTGGTTTCAGCGACTATGTCATAAGCTTAATAATGGAATGTGTAACAACGGTTTCCTTCTCGGTTTTAGTGAATAATGGGCCTACAGAGATCTTTAAACCATCCAGGGGATTAAGACAAGGCGACCCATTGTCTCCATTCCTGTTCATCCTTGGAGCAGAAGTGCTCGCGAGGAAACTAACAGATGAATCAAATCTCAACCAATCTGGCATTGGCTTTAGGTTTGGTCCTTCTGGACCAAGAATCCCTTTTCTAGCATTCGCTGATGATATCATCATTTTCACGAAAGGCAACATGACAACATGTGAAAAAGTAAGGAAAATCGTCGATGATTACTGCTTATTGTCTGGGCAGAAAGTTAACTATAACAAGTCGGCTTTTCAAGTTTCCCCAGGGATTTCTGCATCGCGAATTTCAACTATTGAGGGATGTCTAAGTATATCAAAGCATGTTAAACTTGACAAGTACCTAGGGTGTCCGATAGTTGACGGTAGAGTAAATAAAAGCACATTTGAAGAAATCATCGGAAAAACGACCAACCAATTGGCAAAATGGAGAGCTGACTCACTATCTCAACATGGGAGGTCAGTGTTAATAAACTCAAATTTAGCTTCTAAACCACTGTTTACTATGCAAAGCTTTATGCTCCCAGTGACAATTCATACTGCGCTAGATAAAATCAATAGGACTTTCTTCTGGAACAAAGACCTCCAATACAAACCCCTAATTGGATGGGACAGAGTATGTAAACCAAAAGCGAAAGGAGGAATGGGATTAAGGAAAACCAAAGAAATGAATGAGGCTCTACAAATGAAACTCATTTGGAAAATCATTGCGGAACCGGATAACTGTTGGGTCAAAATTATCAAACACAAGTATCTAAAGTCAATACCACTACTTAATTTTGACAAGAAAGGAAATGCATCGTGGCAATGGACACAACTAAGAAAACTCATTCAGCCATTTAAGGAAGGTCTAGCATGGTCAGTCGGCGATGGAAAAACAATCAAGTTCTGGCTTGATAACCGGGCCCCCGTGAAGGATATTCAAAATGCTTGTCTCGACCCAACCAAGGTCAACTTGGAAGAAACGGTTGATCAGTATGTACTTAATGGAACATGGAATTTGGATAAATTACGAATGGTAGTACCAAATGGTATAGCGCAGCAAATCTCAGATATCCCACTCCCAGTAAATCGAATTCAAGACAGAATGTACTGGTGGCCAGACAGAAAAGGATGGTTTACGACGTCTAGTGCGTACAAACTCAACATGAAAACAACAGAATTAAATAATGACAATAATGCGTGGATCTGGAACTTGAACGTTCCGCCTAAAATCAAGAATTTTATGTGGAAAGTCTGTCAGAATGGACTCCCAACAGCGGCCCGTCTCGCAAAAAGAGGAATTGCAATACCCCCCTATTGTACCTTGTGCAATCATCACGAAGAAGACACTACTCACCTATTATTCGAATGCAGATTCTCTTTCCGTTGTTCAAGTCTATCACCAAAAGTAAAATCCGAAATCAAAGACAATATCAGAATAACAAGGAACATAGAGGAACTAATGACCAAATTAGGCAGATTGCTTGACACGCAGCAAAAAATGAAATTGGTATTCCATTCGTGGACCATCTGGATGGTTCGTAATAAACTAATCTTCCAACAACAAAACGTGCCAAATGAAATAGGATTTGTGAAACTTGTGGAATCATACATTAATGAATGGAATAAAGCAGGGAAGCAAAATGAAGAGGACACCAACAGAACACAAAGACAAGCAAATCCCCCTAAGGAAAGTGGGAATAGAAGGAAGAAGGAAAAATGGAAAAAGCCACCACCTGGGACATTAAAACTAAATTTCGATGGTTCTGCATCAAGCCAACGACGGAGTTCGATAGGTTATATCATTCGTGACAGCACAGGGAATTCAGTTGCAATGGGTAGTGACATGGTTGGATACCAAACCCCTCTAATGACCGAAGCCTTGGCATTAAGAATGGGTGTTCTCAGAGCTCTCGACTTGAGAACCCCTAAAATAATAATAGAAGGAGATTCACTCACCATTATCAATCATTTACAGTCTAAAACTAGATGTCCATGGGAAATTGAGCTAATCATGGCTGATATTAGCACCCTTCTTACGGGGTTTTACGAAGTATCGTTTTCACACATCCTTTGTAATGACAATTGTGTGGCAGATAAGGTTGCACACCTTACTCATATTGCCTCCACCCCATCTATATACAATGACTCAGGTCTCATCGACCTCATCCGAAAGGATGCTATCGGATAGCGGTTTCGCATCCGAATTTTTACTTAATCAAAAAAAAAAATTATTTACTTTAAAATTGAGATGAACTTTTTTCAGAATTTCAATCATTGAAAATAAGGTACAACAACATCACCATCGGTTCGAGATCTAAAAAATCAAGAGGTATGCATCCAACTTTTGATCGAGTAAATCGAGAGAATGTTTTAGAAAAATTTAATCTTCAAAACAGATCATTTTGCTTTTCTCACTCATTTCTTATATCAATTTTAATTTCTTTTAAGTTTTAACAAGTTGTTGACCCAATAAAAAAAACGTGACTCAAGTATTTTTTTTCTTCTTCTAAAGACATGACTAAAGCATATCTAAATTAATCTAACGCAATCAAAATTAAAAGATGTCACAATGTTTGGTTATAACTTAAAGATTCAAGGTCGTCCAAATCTATGCAATTCCAACATGGCGAAAATAATACAGTAATAATAATAGTAATAATAATTTAATATTTAAATCCACATTTTAAAACATCACCAATCCTATATTATCCTATACTATATATAAAGAGTGGCGACAAAATCAAATTGCAACTTAAAGGAGGAGGACTAAACCTACCTTTCAATCCTCATTATATGACTAAACTAATAAAGGTCGTAGGATTTGATTAGAAAGAAGTTTAACAACTCCAACGCATGTAATCCAACAGTGATTAGTCCTCCCAAAATTTATCTTAAAAAAATACTCTAGGAAGTAAATCTTGTCAATTTTTTTTTTTTTCATTTTAGACATTTAGTCATCTACTTTACGATATTGCCCTTATAATGATTAGATAGTTGTTAGTGGTAGTTTTTGAGAAATTAAAAAAGTAGAGTAATAATTAGGGGTATAATTGTATTTTGTTTGCTTTCAGATTTCTAAAATAATTAACAAGTTTTAATTAACGGAAGGAGTAACATTAAATAGATGGTTTTTTTTTTTTTGGTAACTGAGGGAGTTCCAAGGTTGTCGACTAATTTTCCACGGGTTCGAGCACTAGAAGGAAGCACCTACTAATTACACATAATGGATAAAGAATAAGATTTGAACCATTAATTAACCTCTTAAGGGTCATATCTCCTTTACCAGTTATTGTTAGATTAAATAGGTGGTTTAATTTGCTTATTTAATACCCTAAAAAGTTATTCTTTTATAACTTCAAACTTGGAAAAAAGGGCATCTTATGGAGCCCACATCTAACATCTTAACATCTTCCTCTTTCTTTTTTCATCTTCCACTAAGACAATGTCTTGTTCAATTCCTAGGCCTCCACGCTCATATGACTAGCTACAACACTTTAAAATTTTATATATAATATGATAAACATTAAGTTATGTATGGAGCATTCTAGATCACTTTAGTAGCTCATCTTGAGTTCAAGTACACTAGTTTGAGAGATCTTTTATTTGCGGGTTTTCATTTGTATTTTAGTTTTCTAGTAGTATTGATGGTTAGTCTGTCTGCTAGTTTGGAATTTCGAAATATTTCTTGTTAAAAAAAAATCCACTAGCTTGAATTCAAGTACTAGCATGTAAAATTATAAAGTACTTAGTTCATAAAAGTAAACATGTAGTAACGAATAGAGTAAGGTAAGAGTAACAAAACAATCGAATACAAATCCAAAAGGAAAGTCCAACTCGTGAAACTCAAACTCAAGATTTAACCACGACACCTAGTTCAATCCAAATCATTCATACTTACCTCGTTTTTTGAATTTTTTTGTTAGAAAAAAAAATTTCAGCTAGAAAAGTTGTTGGTAATTTGTTAAAAGTCAATTTATTTGTCTGAAATCATAAATATTAAGTGTGAGAATTACTAAGCACATCACTTGGACTTAGGGTGTGCGGGAGGAACGACCCATGTGTTCGGCCCTAAGTAATTTTAAGGGTTTGTGAGGAAAGGAAATCATGATGAAAGACCCATAAATAGTCTCAACATCGACAAAGCTGGTCTCGAACTTGTTCGGACACTTGCCATAAAAGTGAGCAATAGAGATATGCTCGACACTCGATCTAATATGGTTATGATTGACGTACATTTGATCACTTATAGTGAGTTAAACCATCGTATCATGAGTGTACCAGAAGATATTAAGCTCTAAAGCTTTGATGCATAATTTGAGAGCTAGTCGAGCTTCAGGACTCCAAAAATGATATAACTCTATTTTTGAGCTTGATTAGGGTAGCTTCATTGAAGTTTTTAGCTTAGTCATTTTAGCGGCATGGTAGCTACACTCAGCTTCGTGTAAATATCATGCACATTTTATATTTTGCGAGTGACCTAGCTCCGACATGCTAGCTTATCCTTGATTGGGTCAGTTCTTATTGGGCCAGCGATTGAGGTAGTTATTGAGGGGTAACTACCCAACCATCGTAACTACCGTAACCTCCAATAATCACCCCAAAACTGATAACAGTAGTATTGTATAGGCTAATGGGCCTAAGGGCCTCGTTGTAAATATTCATCCATGTAACCTATATATATATTCTATCTAATGAAAGGCAAACCCCAAGGGGGAATTTATCCAATCTGACATGGCCTCTGAGCCTCTAGGGTTTCATCAAAATCAACCCTAATTTTTTCTCTAGATCCCTCCCCCGCCTCTTGACCTACCACCGTCGACACTTCCCCACCACCGGTCATCCCTCTCCTGGCCGTCCCTCCCTCCCATCGTCTCTTCTTCTCCCTCCCTTTCCCCACATCAGGCCGTCGCCGGCATCCCTGAACCACCAGCTTCCCTCGTCTCTTCTTCTCGCTCTCCTTCCTCGCTACTCTTGCCCTCTCTCTTGCCTTCCCTCGACCTGCACCCACAGTCGCCGGCCACCACAACACTCCTGCACACCGTCGCCGCTTGCGAAGCCAGCTAGATCCGAGCACTTCCCCACCTCGCATCTCCATCTTCTTGCATCCCTTCGCCACCAGCACTTCACACCTCCCAGATCCGGCCTCTCCTCCACAAATCCGGCCACCAGTAGTTCAGATCCGCCAGATCCGAGCCACACCACTCTCGTCTTCACCCACACAGCCCGCCGTCAACACTCACCCACACATCCCGTCGCTGAAACCCACCCACACATCCCGTCGCTGAAACCCAACCATCCACGCACAGATACACGTCGGTCCCCCGCCCCCCCTCCCCAAAAAAAACCTCTTACCATGGCCGATCCAAAGCCTTCTACTTTTCACTCCGCTCTTGCCGTCTCCAATGTCAAAAACATTATCCCCATCATCCTTAATGCTGAAAAAGGTCCATATCCTTCCTGGAAGGAGCTATTTCGTGTTGCCGCTCGTGCTCACAATGTCCTGGATCACATTGACGACTCTGTCAAACGTCCAGACGACATTACTGATGATCTCTGGAATCAAGTTGATGTTGTCCTCTTGCAATGGATCTATGGCACTGTCACCCAAAGATCACCTTCTCACCATCTTGGAGCCAAATATGAGTGCCAAAACCGCGTGGTCGAATATAAAAAATCTCTTCAACGACAACAAGAACTCACGGGCGGTCTATCTTGAGCACCAACTGACCAACGCCTGCCTCGAGTCCTTTTCCTCTCTCTCCCCCTACTGCAAGCACATGAAGGAACTCTCTGATCAACTGTTTAATGTTGGCTCTCCTGTCACCAACGCTCGCCTAGTCCTTCGCACTATCTCTGGCTTGCCTGCTGAGTACAACACCGTCGCCACCATGATTCAACAGACGGATCCTCTCCCTGACTTCGGCAAGGCTCGCTCCCAATTGATCCTTGAAGAGACTCGCCTTGCGAGTCAATCGACGCTCCCTAAGGCGCCCCCGGCAAAGGCCCTAGTCTCATCTGGCAACCTGGGCGTTGCTCCGTACACACCTTGGCCGCCATCCCTCCCTCCAGCCGCGGCAGCAGCAACCCCCGCGGTCGTGGCCGAGGCCGCGGTGGCCGCTTTCGTGACTGTGGTTGCGACTCCTATCACCAGCATGCGACGTGGTCTTCGCAGTTGGACTACTGGCTTCCTCCGCCTCGCTACCCCGGTCCCAACAACTACCCTCCCATCGGCTGGACCCCTCCACCGAGCCCGTACCCTAGCTCACAGGTCATTCTCGGCTCGGCTCCGCCCCGTCGTCAGGACCATCAGGCCATGATGGCCGCTCCATCCTACCAATCGACCGACCTGGCGCAGGCATTCAGTTCTCTCGGCCTCACTCCGCCCGACCCCAACTGGTACATGGACTCAGGAGCGACGTCTCATATGTCTCACAACTCAGGTATACTCACTTCATCTACTTCTAAGAACATGTCTTCGTCAATAATTGTCGGAAACGGTGCCTGTATTCCAGCATTGGGTTTAGGGCAAACCACTCTACCCACCCACAACAGCCCTATTCACCTTAATAATGTCCTTGTCTCTCCTAAACTTATTAAAAACCTTGTGTCTGTTAGGCGCCTTGTTACTGATAATCAAGTTTCCATTGAGTTTGACCCTTTTGGTTTCTCTGTGAAGGATTACCCCACGGGAACTCTGCGCATGAGATGTAATAGCACAAGAGAACTCTACCTGGTCACTCTCCCCCTATCCCTGGCTGATCAATCGGTGTCCGTTTGGCATGCTCGACTTGGCCATCCAGGATCACCTGTTTTTGATATTCTTAGGTCTAAGTTTTTGCATTGTAATAAAGAGTCTCACTCTCCTCTGTGTCGAGCCTGTCAACTCGGCAAGCACACTAGATTACCATTTGTTAGTTCTTTGAATCGCGCCCTATCGCCTTTTGATGTTATTCATAGTGACTTGTGGACCTCTCCGGTCGTTAGCACACTAGATTTACAGGATGCTTTCTCTCATTACTTATGGGTGTTCCCTCTCAAATACAAGTCTCACGTTTATGCTCACTTTGTTGCGTTTCATGCCTATGTTTGCACTCAATTTCAATGCTCTATTAAGTCTTTCCAATGTGACATGGGAGGTGAATTCAACAACACCGCCCTTCACACCTTCTTTAACAATAATGACATCCAATTTCATTTCTCCTGCCCTCATACGTCATCTCAGAATGGAAAAGCTGAGCGCATCATTCGCACCATCACCAATTCCATGCGCACCCTTCTCCTTCATGGACACGTCCCATCTCTATATTGGCCATATGCGGTCGAAACAGCGTGCTATCTCCTCAATATCACACCCACCACCACCCTTCAAAATCTATGTCCGTTACAAGTTTTGTTTCGTTTTACCCCGTCCTATTCCCATCTTCGAGTCTTTGGTTGCTTGTGTTATCCAAACCAAGCGTCTGTTACCCCTCATAAGCTTGCACCACGCTCTACCCCGTGTGTCTTTCTTGGGTACCCTTCTCACCATAGGGGGTATCGCTGTTTTGATATCAGTCAGAATCGCGTCATCATCACCCGTCATGTCACCTTTGACGAATCTACATTTCCTTTCTCTTGCCCCTTGCCTTCTGATGCTCCCTCTCCTGACGACGCATCCCCACTCCAAACTATACCTTTCCTCTCTACCTCTCTTAGTGCTATTACACATCATGCCCCCTGATAGCCCTCTGGGTACCCCGCCTTCCCCGCCACACCACCCCGCCACCCCTCGCAGCCGGCGCCCCCGCCCCTCAGCCGAACCCGGCTCCTCCCCACCAGCTGTCGAACCCGGCTCCTGCAGCCCTATCGCCACCAGCGCCGGCGCCTATCCCTAACCCACCACCCGCCCCTACCTCTAGCACCATCCAGACTAGCAGCAAGAGTGGAATTTTTTGCCCCAATAAAATCTTTGACCTCTCTGTCTCTCATCTGTCTCCCATCCCCACCTCCCACAAAAAGGCCTCCCTTGACCCCAACTGGAGTGCAGCAATGTCTGACGAATATCATGCTCTTATTAGTAATGACACTTGGGTTCTTGTTCCTCGTCCGCCCTGAGCAAATATCGTCCGTTGTATGTGGTTGTTTCGCCATAAGCTGTGCTCGGATGGCAGCCTTGAGCGTTACAAGGCCAGGTTAGTGGCCAATGGCAATTCTCAGTAGGTTGGGATTGATTGTTCAGACACCTTCAGCCCTATGGTTAAGCCAGCCACCATTTGCACTGTGTTACACCTTGCTGTCTCGAGATCTTGGCCCATCCATCAGCTCGACATGAAGAACACTTTTCTTCATGGAAATCTGCACGAGACAGTCTACATGTATCAACCTCCAGGCTTTGTTGATAGCGCCAGACCGTATCATGTGTGTCTGCTAAAGAAGTCTCTGTATGGCCTCAAGCAAGCTCCTCGAGCGTGGTATCTTCGCTTTGCTACATTCCTTCTTCAGATTGGATTTGTCAGTTACAAGAGTGACTCCTCCCTCTTCATCTACCGTCGAGGTAATCACCTGGCTTATCTATTGCTATATGTTGATGACATCATTCTCACATCATCGACGGAGCATCTCCGGTCTACTATCATTCAGCGGCTGAGCAGGGAGTTTGCTATGACTGATCTTGGCCCTCTCAGTTTCTTCTTGGGGGTTTCTGTCACTCGCTCTGCCTCGGGTCTGTTCCTCTCTCAGGAAAAGTATGCTAAGAAGATTGTTTCCAAAGCGAATATTATGATGAACTGCAAGCCGGTTTCCACTCCAGTTGATACCTATGCTAAGCTGGTCCAGGCTTCGGGTCCCTTCATCTCTGACCCAACCCTCTACAGGAGCTTGGCGGGTGCTTTGCAGTACTTGACGTTCACCCGTCCGAACATCAGTTACACCGTGCAGCAGGTATGTCTCTTTATGCATGATCCCCATGAGTCGCATTTTGCTGCTCTGAAGCGCATTATCCGGTACATTCACGACACATCAGCCCTCGACATCACCATCTCCCCGTCATCGTCAACAGTCTCGTTGGTCGCCTATACCGATGCCGATTAGGCGGGTTGTCCTGACATCCGTCGCTCTACATCCGGGTACTGTGTCTTTATGAATGACTCTCTGATCTCCTGGTCTTCTAAGCGACAACCGGTGGTCTCCCACTCTAGCGCAGAGGCTGAATACCACGGAGTGGCCAACGTCGTTGCCAAATGTGCCTAGCTACGGAACCTCCTTCTTGAGCTTCATTGTCCCTTGTCTCTTGCCTCCATTGTTTACACAGACAATGTTAGCGCCACGTACCTTGCTCACAATCCAGTCCATCATCAGCGGACCAAACATGTGGAGATTGACATCCATTTTGTCCGTGAGAAGGTTGCTTTGGGCCACGTCCGTGTCCTCCACGTGCCTTCGACATATCAGTATGCCGACATATTCACAAAGGGTTTGCCACGTCAACTGTTCTTGGATTTCAGATCCAGTCTCACTCTTCGGTCCCCTCCTGTTTCGACTGAGGGGGTATGATAACAGTAGTATTGTATAAGCTAATGGGCCTAAGGGCCTCGTTGTAAATATTCATCCATGTAACCAATATATATTCTATCTAATGAAAGGCAAACCCCAAGGGGGAATTTATCCAATCTGAGAAAAACTACCACCCCATTTCCCTATAAAAGGTATTTGCCAGCCACTTGGAAAGACATGAACTTTTTCGATAGTTCTCTCAATCGAAAGAACAAACACTTGAAACACGAACCCTCATTCGTGTTTATGTATATATGCAATAATGAAATGGGATGCCACCCTTTTATTGTATAGGAAATGTTTTTCCCCACAACTGGCATAAACAGGAGTAATAAACGTTGAAGGAAAACTCGATTTAATTGAGGAACAAACACTAGCTTGAGGATGATTCACCTATATACACACACATACACACATATATACATGACATTCTAATATGTTATTTTTCCGATTATTTCTTTTAGCATCAATGTTACCCTATGTGGATTTACCTCACCTCTCTAACAAGAATAACTAATCCAACCTCGATGAAAACTTGTACAAAATTTGGTGAATTAAGACTATATAAAAAAGAGGAGTCTCCTAAGAAACTCAATTGCAAATACTCTTGAAAACTAGCTTGTATAAATGAAACATGCATGAATTAGGAATAAGCCACTAATCCCACTATTTACAAGCATCCGTCATAGATCTTTCACTTTTTGGCCGGATTAACTTTCAATCTACTATGGAAGTTTGATTCGTGTTAGGAAGTCATCGTCATCGTTGAATTTCCTCTTTACATACAACAACCACGTCGTACGATTAGATTCTTTTTCTCTAATTGCTATTTTTGAGTTAACATTGGGCGCCTTAAACTAGTTTCAAGCACATTTTACAAATGGTTTAGCTTATGTAAACTTAAGTACCGTGGCTAGCTTAAAAGTTAAAAAGTGATGTCCCAATGAGTTTGATTTGTTTCAACATATATAGCACATTGCTGAGATGTGTCACCGTGCATTGTAAAGGTAATCAATTGTCCCTTGACTATCTAAATAATCCAAAGTAAAATAACAATCATCACAGTATATCCTAGTTAAGTAGGGTCTAGTAGTACAGTAGGGTCTAGTAGTACGCACTCTTTCCCAATAGCGTTGAGAGGGTGTTTCTGTGCAACCCGTAAGTTATAGAGAATATAAAATATAAAATATGAAATATGAAATATGAAATCTATAGGAATATGTAGGGATGTAAGAATCCAAAGTGAAAGGAAGAAAAGAAAACATGCCATGACAAAAGTGTACCTTGAAACCCTAAATGCATATGTTGGATCACATACATGTGCATGTTCACACGGGATCAATGTCAAGAAGCTAGGCACCCAAAAAAGTACAATTAATTACGGAGTATCTTTTAAGTTGGAGAATAAAAGAGTGATCAGTTTGTTAGGCACTTTAGTGTGTTTGGATTCATTATATTATACTTAAATACAATTATAAATTACTAAATATCTATACATTGTTTGGGTTGTATACATTTTTTTAAATTTAAACACTTGAAAATTGTATTAAACTAGCTTTTAAATTTGTATCATAATCTTAATACAATTGGAATCCAAACATACCAAATGGCAAATCTTCCATGTTAACTTTTTGAGTGCATAGCCACATAAGCGATTCCCATGCCACTAGATACCCACAACAAACAAGGTGAAATCGAGGCGAGACAAGAGAACTCTTCTCCCTTACCTAGAAGATTCAAGTTCGAATCTTGTGAATATTAAAAAAAATATTGATTTTTTTTTGGTAGGTAAAAAAAAAGATTTTTTGGACAAGAGTATGGAATGGGTGACTGCCTGAAACGTTTTCGTGTTGCATACTTTTTGAAATATTGAAATCTTTATTTATATAGAAGTACTTTATTCTCATGTTAGATATCTAGTGCAACACCATCTCTAGTTAAAGAAGAAAGAAAGAAAGACAGAAAGAATAAAAGTAATTCCAAGTTCCAACTAGCCAGACACAAGTATCAATTTTGTACAAAGAATTTAAGAAATCAAACTTCCGATTGTAGATATTGAGGACTGAGTCTATTGACGAAATAGTCGCCACATTTGGTTCACGACTACGGTTGAATTAGACAAGATTACAAAGAACCAAAACAAGTGATATTACTTGGGCTTGAGAGATGAAATGCCTATAGGAAATTAAAAACTTTATGAATAGAACCTCAATAACAATGAGACTAACCAAAAAAAAAGAGTTGTGGTGGATCTGCCTGGTATATTTTTGTAACCATTCTAAGGAAGATTCCATACACCTATTCTCTATTTGAAATCATTCATTACAAATGATCAACAAGCTAGATAACATAATCGCGCACACTATCCACACAATAACCAAAACGAATCATACAATCAAACAAATTATAAATGATATTTACTCACGATTTAACAAAATTAAGAGATCCATCCCGGCTACAATGTGGGGTGTTTGGAGCATTAGGAATAAAACGGTCTTTAATAATGAAAATTTTACGGAAGGAAAGAAACAGGAAGGATACTTGCGATAACTCCTGCAACAACTACATGCCTAAAACATTTACTGGGAAGAGTGGAAGACACCACTACAATGGATACACGACCACAACACCCACGCAGATGTAAATAAAAACCTTCGATGATAAAAACCTACAACACGCCACTTGAAGATTAATTTTGATGGCTCTAAGCTCTCAACTCGACTTGCTACTTCACACTTTGTCATCCGAGATTCCACCGACTCGGTCACAGTTTCTGGTAGCTAACATTGTGACATGGTGTCCCCCTTGATGGTAGAAGCCCTGGTGCTTCGTTCTAGTCTATTGATGGTCAAGGATTTGGGTCTCCAACGTGTTGATATTGAGGGTGATAGTCTCACGATCATCAATTATATTTCCGGGAAGTGAAAATGCCCCTAGGAGATCGATATGATCTACATAGAAATTTTGCATCTCCTCGAGTGTTTTGAGTGGGTGACTTGCACACATGTCTTTTGCGAGATCAAACCAACTAAATGGTAGAAAAGGTGGCATAGCTTGACAGCTCAAGCATACTATGGACCATGAGATGCTCACGTCGCATCCGAATTTCGTTTCCCTTGTCTGGAAGGACGCTGTTGGGTGGTGGGTCAGTAGGGTCTGATGCCTCCCAAAACTTTGCCTTGTATCAAAAAAACATAAAAATGATATGAGCACCATTTTTTTTATACAAGGCAAGTATTTGGAGGTGGGACAACCACAGTTGTACCACCACCCAATAGCGTCCTTTCGGATGAGGTCGTCGATCGCCATGCTAGATCTCCAACCTAAGAAGTTCTCCTGAAGACCGAGATGGGGAAGGTGGTCAGCCACTCGGTTGCCCTCCCTGCAGATGTGTGAGAAGGAGATGACATCGAAGGCAAATTTGAAGGCGATGTGATGAGCATGTTTTTAGTCATATTTTTCTATGCATTTTAGTATTAATTTGAGTCTTTTTCTTAGGTTTTATATTGGGTTTAGTGTCATTAGAATATATTTTTCATATTTCTTGAGAATAGATGTCTACACTAGCTTTTGTGTGTTTTTCAGGATTTTTAAAGCTGTTTTTGAAGAAATTTTAAAGAATGGAAAGAAGCGGAAGAGAATTAGAAGCGCATAGGAAAAAGAACAAAAGCAATCGTAGTTACAACGAAGGAGATATGCGTATTTTAGTGCCCAAACCGAGCCCTTGGAGATGCCAGAACCGAGCCTAGAGAAGAGCTAAACCGAGCTCAGTGGGGCGGAAGCTAGCGGAGCGAACAATGCCAGTACCCATATCGACCCTATACCGAGCCCACCTAGGTTGGTACCGAGGCAAGTTCAGGCTAAGCGAAGTGTGGAGATTGAATCCAGTGAGTGTACCGAGGCAAGTGAGGGTCGGTACCGAGGTGCCTCCGTGTCGGTACGGGTTGTCTGCGAGTCTGATTAGTTCCAATTTAAGTGTTTTTATCCCTTTTTGTAGATAGAATTTAGATAGATTTGATATAATTCTACTTTCTTAAGATAGATTATGGGTAATTAGTATAAATAGGACCCTTGAGGTTAGATTTTAATAATTCAATTTCAGCAAGAAACACGTTACAATTCTCAGCACTCACTTTTAGGGTTTTCTTAGGCGATTTGAGAGCTTTTCGAGGTGTTTTCTTCGGCGAAAGTTGAAGAACGTTTTATGGGGCTGTTGAGACGCTTTGTTGACAATATTTTCAGGTTTTATTTTAATTAAAGTTTATGATTTTCTTATTCTTTTCACGAATTTTCAGTTATTCACCATGTTTATGCGTGAGTAGGCGCATTTTCTACGGTTGGAATGAGCCCAACGATAGTTGTGCGTGTGAAATTGCTATGAATCTATGATTTAATTGATTTTATCTATTCCATGTGCTTAAACACTCAATGAAAATTGGGGAAAAATCCTTTTTGCAATTAAATTGAAAAATATAATTATGAATTGGATAGCAATTAGGGTTTTAAGATGAGAGTTTTGACAATCTAATTAAGATTGATGGTAAAGTTGATTAATTTGTGAAAATAAATTGATTGCTTTTCTAAGGTTGATGCAATTTGACCTTTTTAATAGATAAAAACATGATTTTTATGTGATTCATTGCATTGTATGCATAATTGTCATTGTGATGATCCCTATGCCCTAGATTTCCCTTATTATTGATTTATATTCTAAAATTCAGGAACTTTATAAACCCTAATACATTTTTCATCCCTTCTTGCTATTTCTTGATCTTTGGTAACTAATATTGAGAAACTGACTTTCTCTCCGAGGACGAACTTAACCCTACTATACGATAGCGGGATTTCAATCTATAAATTTAGTTGATTGCAAGGCTTTGATCGAAAAAACCCTTCAAAACGAGGATGTTAAAAATGATCATCTCGATCTCCCAATGGCAAGTCTGGTACCCTTTTAGAACATCAATCGCCGTAAGACAGTCGCCCTGCACCTCAACACGCGAGTAACCCCCCTTCAGGGCTTCCAAGAGACCGTGGAGAAGGCCACGAGTCTCCGCCTGCAAGGCCTAAACATGCCTGCAGCCGAAAGCGCCACACGTCAAAGGTCTTCCGAGAGAATCACGGATCACAAAGTCGCAAACCGCTTAGCCCGATGGAAGACTAGCACCATCGGAATTTATTTTCACAAAATCTTCTTTAGGTTTTTCCCATTTAATCTTTTTCTTTGTTTACGTTGGGTGATTTGATAACCGTGGGCTCTTTAGGTCGAGTTTTCGTCTTCCAGTTCTTCTAGTTGCGCTTTTCTCTAGTTTGTTTGTTGATGTTTTATGTAATGTATGTAGTCATCCACCTCGCAGAGGGCATGGTCGTTAAATAGAATTTTGTTCCTCATGGTCCAAACACCCCAAAGGGATAGGGCGAGAGTAACTTTCTGGTTTGAATTAAGTTGTGAGAATATGTCGAAAATGATTTCCTTGAATGTTCTATTGGTCTTATTGGTGTTTTGTATTAGGGTTTGTATACTGTGATCCATTTTCTCTATGATCATAAAGGTTGTTCGACATTCAGTAAATATATGTACTACGCCTTCTTCAGGGTGATTGCAGAGTAAACATTCTAAGAGTACGTCTATTCCTTTGTTTTGTAGTCGTATTTTTCGTAGGAGTTCCGTCGAGAAGGCTTAGCCAAAGGAAAATTTTGACTTTGGGTGCGCAGTCTAGTTTCTAAATCCAGTCATATGCATCTGAGTTGTTTCTGCGTGTTTTCGTAATATGCTCAAGGGTGCTGGCCGTTGAGAACCATCCAGTTCTGCTTGGTTTCCAGTATAGTCTCGAGTCGAGCCTAAATTTGGACTTGATCTCATACTAGACTTGTTTGGTAAATGAAAGAGGTTGAACTGAGTTTTTTCCAAGTATTATGCAATCTGACTTGCTTATGGCATAATAACTTAGTCAAAATTTTATAAATTTCACGAAATTCGAGCTTAACTTGACCTGAGCCGATCTTTAAATCAAGCTTGAAAATGTATCCATGCTTTAACTCATTTAGTAAATGAAGCTCGAGCTGAACTTTTATTGAGCAAAACCCGAGTCAAACTCGAGCTACTCGGATCATATATAACAACTCTAATATTGACTTAATATCTATTATATTGTGTTTTCTATGTTTATTTAATTAATTTTTTTCAAATATTTTATTTATTTTTTTAAATAGAAAAAATGATAGTGTTTTTTTTATCAAAAATCGATGATATTTTATATTAAAACAATATCTTTATTATCATATTATATAAAATTGTTTAAGCTGATTAAAGCTAAAACATAATTGTGCCCCTTCCTATTTAGAATTGTGTATAAAAATGAGAAATGGAACGCGTTTTATGTCGTCAAGAAAAACAATTAATGGAAGGCCACCTGCTCCGATCCCAGCAAAACTTGCAGCCCTCTTTTGCAACATTTCCTCTGATCAACGAAGAAAATCGATACTATTAGTCAAATTCATAGACCAAAGTCACCAAACAACAAAGATTGCCACAACTGAATTTTCATTTCAAATTAAGTCACTTCCTTGTTAATGTTCAGGGTTATTATTTACACAGTAAAAATCTAGCTGAATACATAACGGGGGACTCAATTTGGATTCCCTGTAACACTTTGTGTGTTACATTTGGTGTTACACCTTATTATTTCGGTTATAAATTAACATTAAAAAAATTTAAAAATTATATTTATACTCTATACACTTATATTAACATATTTATAAATTTTTATTATTAAAATATATGTTTTAGTAAGATAAAAAAATATTTTCCAAAATAATCAATCTTTTAATTATTTATAATTTTTAATAACATTTTATCATAATAAAATTTTATAAATATGTTAATATAAGTGTATAGAATATAAATATAATTTTATAAAATTTTTTAATGTAAATTTATAGCCGAAATAATTAAGTGTAACACTGAGGGTTATACTTTGTGTTAGATCTACACTGCGTTGGACTTGGCCATGATTTTCATAAACAATGAGAATTTCAGTTTTTTGGGGGAAAAAAAATCTCAGCTAACTTTTTTTATTAGGTAAAAATTTAAAGAACGGACAGATCTGACTCATTGAGAAGCCGACAAAGTCGGCAGACGGCGAACCGTCAAACGTACAATCTAAAAAATCTCAGCTATTATGTTTTCACAACCTGTAAAAATCTCAACTTTTGAAAAAAATAAAATAAAAACACTCTCTTAGTCTCTTACCATGGTTTCACAAATCATGAGAGGGAAATAAAAAACTTAGTTGTCACGGTAAAAATCTCATCTTTTGGAAAAAAAATCTCATCTTTTGGAAGCGATTAGGCTTGCAGTCATCGTGCCCTTGCAATTGTTTGGATATCACTTCATATTTTTAAAGATATTAATTTAGGTATATAGGTTGCAAATCTTGTTAAATAAAAAATGTTATTTTGGATATTTGATTACTTTACACATTTATCATTTAAATAATTGGTAAATTGTTATTAGTTATTCACTTCGTTCAACAAAAATATGTTACTTTAATTTTTTTCCATAAATTTTAAGGAAACCAACAGATATACCATTATATCCTCATTTATTACACGATTTCTTTTTAATTTTTTCGAAAACTACAACTAACAATTTGATAATTATTATAAAGACATTTCTAAATAAACTTAATATTCTAAAATAATATTTTTTTTATCGAATGAAGAGAGTATAGTTTTTGATAAATTAAAAAAAAAACTAGGGTATAACAATATTTTACTAATCAGTACTATAAAATTATTTAAAAAGTTAATAAAAAAAAGTTGCTTCTTAAATACTCCATCATAAGTTGAAACTTGAAAGTGAAATGACAAATGGAATGAAACGGATGGAGTATATAATTAGAGGGAATGGTAGTAAATAACCCTCTACCCGTCCAAGTTTGCAAGCCTAACCCACTATCCAGAACAATTGCAAAGGTTAACCCCCCACAAAAAATTGCAAAGGTTCCGGTCAAGAAGGGTGGAGATTAACCGGGACAGAGGAGAGAGAAAGTAAAGGAGGAGAGAGAGAGAGAGGAAGCGGGGTGGAGAGAGAGAGGAAGCGGGAGAAGTTAATGTGGAGAGAGAGAGAGGAAGAGTGAGAGAGGAAGACAATTTAATTTCAAAACCGTAAAATCCAACTGCCTCTCACGGGCTTGCAAAAGAGGAAGAGAGAGAGGGCAACAGTTGCTCACGCAAACCTGAGGAAAACAAGAAGAGAAGGAAGAAGAAGAGGAAGAAGATGACAGAGCAAGAGAGGAGAAGAAGAAGCCAACCCGAGGAAGAAGAGGACAGAGCAGGAGAGGAGACGAAGAGGCCGATTTTGAAGTAAGTAAACCCTCACAATGCCGATTAATTACGTTTTTCTTGGATTCATAGGGGAGGAACCGATTGGAAGAACCTACACTAGTTTTGATTGTGTGAAAATGGGAAGAAGGGGTCGAATGGGTTGACAGTGCGCAATATCGCCCTATCATGTAGGAAGTACCGGCGTCAAGTTAAAAACAAAGGGTGGAAAGTTTGGGAACCGTGGTGTGCGTGACTAGGAGAGAAGGGAATTTTTGGGAATGGGAAAATTGGGCAACTGTCTTCTCGAATCCAACTTATCAAGAGCATGGTAAGTGTAGATACGTTCAGTTTAGGGGGAAATTGGCCGAAATGGGGCGTATAACTGTAGATACGTTCAGTTTTGGGGGAAATTGGCTGAAATGGGCTGCATTAGGGTTAGGGAAAATGTTAGAAAGAGTGAACGTTTATGTCAAATCGAAATTATCTGGAGTAGGGTAACTCGTGTGCAATTGGAGATTTATAGATTGAATAAGTATACTGTCATGTATGAACGTGTATGTGTCATGTGTACCTGTCTTTGTGTCATGTTACAAGGGATGAACAGATTGAATAAGGGATGATTATGGAACCTTTGGGTGCATTCAATATGAAGATGAATAGGTTTGACATTTGATATGCATAGGTTCTGAATTAGTAACTGTCATGTACATATTGATTGCTGGAATGTTTGTGGCCTTGTGGGACTGATATTGATATGAAGGGAACCGTGGGTTAGGGGAAACAAATTGATTTCTAGAATACTGATTTTTGGCCTCCCAACATGCAGGATATCTGGTGAATACTAAAAATGTCACAACGTAGTGTAAAGAAGATTGTCGACCGTAGAGCTCAAACCTCCGGTGCGGTAAGATGGCTTTCGTTCGAGTAATGTAAGTTGTAATTGTCGTGGTGCGGTGTGGCTGACATTTTGAAGTCTGTGCAGGCTGTGTACGCCGTCAAGGAAAACAGACACTTCAAAGCAAAAATTAACCAATACTCCCTGATGCAGCTCCTAGTAAACATTGACAACCGGTTGAGCGAGTCCAATTGGAAGCGCCTGATGGACAGCTCGTTGGGGGGCGTTGCCAGACTGGGCACAAGGGTCCAGTTCTCCGGACAGCTTGTACACTACGTTATCCAACGACAATTGAAGACGAAGAAGGAGAATGAAACGTGGTACAAGATCCATGATGCGGTCGTGAGGTTCTCAATAGCCTAGTTCGCCCTTGTCACCGGTCTCAACTGCGGCTATGGCGAAGAGCCCGAGGATGACTCACCGTTCGAGAAGGCAGTGTTTGATTTCTTTGGAGTTGCGAAGTTGAAGATGTCCGAGTTCGAGGTGCAGTTCCATGTGGAAATGACATCTGAGAAATCGTCAACCAAAAAGTTTAAATTTGTCCTACTGATGCTGGTCGAGGGCGTGTTGGTCGGGAAGGAACCTAAAAACTACATTCACGGGTGGGTGGTCGACCTTGTCGGCGACATTGACAGGTTCCTTGCCTTTCCGTGGGGTCGGCTTTGCTACAAGTGAATGAACGAGTTCCTGAACCGTGCAATAGAGAGGAAGCTCCAACACAATGAGAGCAGCTCCAATGCACGCCCGACCTACTGCATGCTGGGTTTCCCTCTCGCCTTCCAGATTCGTACACAAATCTCACTGTACGCCGTATGAACGTTTACTAGGCGTCCAATAATTATTTACTGGATAGAGAGTGCATTTTTACTGGATAACATTTGTTTGCAGCTCTGGGTGTACGAAGTCCTCCCTCTAGTGGTCGTCCAATTCGCGAACATCATAGATGAGAAGCTATACCCTAGGTGTATGCGATACGAGTTTAGAGAAGCAAACCTCGAGTATGCCTCTATCGAAACCCGACTGCAAGAGGCTAAGGAGCTCGGGTACTTCAATGACCCTGCAGCTATGAGGCCGCTTCTACTCCCCGATGAAGTGGAGGGAGCTACCCGTTTGTACCGCGATGCCCGAAACACTCATGATAAGCGGGACAACTTCCTCAACGACATTGTCCGGGCGTTCGTATTCGCAAATGTGAAACCCCCACGACCGAAACAACCAAAGGGAGCACGTGGGTCGACGCAAGAATCAGGGGAGAGCATGCAGACACAAGCTACCATATTAGAGATCGAGTCACGGTTACAGGCAAAGATGGACGACATAGCGATGAGTATAACCGCGGAGTTAGGCTCGAAGATGGCCACGCTTGAGGAGACGATTGAAGACATGAAGAGGGCACTGAGGTAGAAGGGGACTAGGGAGTCGGAGGAGCAAGGGGATGTTCTGAGAAAAGAGGTAAGGTTATCCTGGTATCAGATCAGAAGCGTCATGTCATTTTATCTCACTGTCATGCTGTACGTATTGGATGTCCTGTGCATGTTGGTTCATGTCATGCAAATATCAGTATATGTAAATTTAATTAGAGGTCATGTGGTTAGGTTCATGGAGCAGTGAAGGACAAGGACAAGGGCAAGGCTAAGGAGGAGAGACAGTCCACCAAGGAGGCCAAGGGCAATGCCATGAATGTATGTGCACGAGACTGTCATGTTAAGATCAATTTGATTTCATGTAAATTGTATTGACTGTCATGTTAACCGCACCCTGGTGTGCAAGTTGCAGGTGGAATTGGTGCCACCCGGTGCCTCCGAGGTTGAGGCTGAGTCCGAGGTGCCCCTTCTACGGCCGAGAAGAAGCGCCCGTCAACATCCTGATACGTTGTCCCAGGCGGAAGTAACTCAGTCAGTGAAGAAGCCGCGTGTGGGCAAGAAAGCAGTGGAGGCCTCCGAGCTAGGCATGACAACGAGGGCAGATGTTGATGCATTCCCTGCGTGGATGAAGGACGGAAGTGACCCCGTCCGGTCGGTCGAAGACACCCTACTGCACAAGCAGTTCTTCGGGGCACTCCAATCACCGACCACCTGGGTGTCATCCGAGGTTAGGTTCCCACATCGTGGTTCGATGCATCACCTTCCTCCTCATATGGTCTTCCATATAAATGATTTTTCCTTGCGTGCAGCATATTGAGCAAGCTTGCGCCCTCATGCGGAAGGACATCAACGCAGATGAAAAGTACGAAGGCGTCGCCGTTCTTGATTTCTTCTGGGGGTATCTGCTGCACAAGCAATTGGCAGATGCGAAGGGGAACCTTGACGTGGTCAAGGGGGACGACACGCTGACCCACTACTTCGACGGCAAGTTGCCGCAGATATTTCCGACGGGTTGGGCCGATGTCGACCGGTTGTTGGCGCCTTGGAATCTAAAGAACGAGCACTGGGTGGCCCTTGACATCAATGTCGCGGAGTGGACATTGGACGTCTACAATCCCAACATAAGCCACGTCGTTGAGCGCCATATGGCGGGCCTCCTGAAGCCGGTGACCCACCTTCTCCCCATTTTGATGAACACCCACCCCGAACTTCGAGTGAAATGGGTCGGCAAAGTCCCGAAACCCTTGATGTACAAAACGGTGAAGGGGATTCCCAAAAACAAACAATCGCAAGTCATTATTTCCACTTCATTTATAAAAAATTGTCACAGGTTGGGTGAACATATTTCGTTCTTGTGATGTAGGGGCGACTGTGGTCCATATGCCATCCGTTACCTGCAGCTCTTCGCGACCGGCGACACCAAGTTCCGTGGCCTGGACGATGAATTCATTGTGGCGTACCGTCAATCCCTTTGTGTTGTCCTCTTTCACGGACGTCTTACACCCCCATCCGATCCTTGAAAAAACTCCCCGATTGATTTTATATACATTGTTGGTTGGTTTTAGACAGTTGTTGGTTTGTTTAGACTGTTGTTCGCTAGTATGGCGACGGTTGTTGCTTCATTTTAAACTGTTGTTTGTTGGTTTTAGACATTTGGATCTGCAGTTATTGTTGGTTTGTGGTCTTCGTTGGTTTGTAATTATGACATGTCAAGTTCAATAAATGTCATGTCAATATGAGGATGATGTCATGGCAAACGCGGATAATGTCATGTCAAAAGTGGGTAATGTCAGGTGACATTCCATTAAACAACCCCCCTCCCCACACAATTTAGAACAAACTAGAACAAACCCCCATACGAAGTAGCAGAAAGGAAACATACTTCATTGCGAAAGGCGTCAAACCAAAATGGGGTAACTATGTACTTAATTGCGAAAGGAGCCGTAACTGGAAATTCTTATACCACCGCTAGGTGCGGCGGCGCTTCTGCAATTTCCCAACCACACCCGACCACTCTGTTGGTTCAAGTTTCACAGTCGTCGGAAATGCTCCGGTGTTCCCTTTTCCGCGCTGGTATGCTTCCTCTACTTCCCTTACCGCTCGCTCCACCTCGTGATCCCATGGGCTGACTACATCTTCGACGTCACTGCTCACACAAATTACCTGCTTCCCATGTTCAAATGCGACTACGTTGTCCAACTCATCACTTGGTTCTAACTGGACATGTGGATATTCTAACTGGACAATTGAGGTTTCTAACTGGACACTGTTCGTTTCGAACTGGACACCTCTTCCTTGTCCATCGACACCTTGTGCTCACAAAACTTCCACTTCTTCATCCCCTGCCAAGCGGGGTTTCATTTTAAACTGTGGGTGATCTTCTTGGGTCAAGGGCGGGCCACCCCCGACTGAATAGGCCGTTGTGGATCCTTCTGTAGTGGTGAAATCTCCGCCAACCTTGCGTACCAGGGAGACATGGAGGTCAGTAGGCCAGGATCGTTCTCCAGAAAGAACGTTTACAAACTTGTAGGCCTGTAAGTCTTCGTCATCCCCAATGGAAAAAGGTCTACACCCTTCCTTCTTCGGCTTTACATATGTGAGCTCGACATCATGCCTCCTCCCATCGACATTAAACTTGGTCATCAGTTGTTTCTTCAGGGAGACGTAGTCAATACTTTTGTCTACCAGTACGGCCTTCTGGCTCCTCGACCACTTCACGACCCAAGTGCCCTCTTCACAAGCCCACCATCCGCCAAACAATACAGTGATACACACAGACGATTTTCCCCTGTTCCATTAGTTAGAGGGGGGAACATTCAGTTTTACAGGGAGATGAACATATTGTAGGGAGAAACGTATCACATAACCTAATTAGAAGGAAGACTTACTCATTTTCTACAAGAAGTCGGTGTCTGTCCAGTTAACCCCAATAGGTGTCAAGCGCTTGAATGAGTTTATAGTCTCCCCCTCCTCCCCCTCTTATTCTCTGTTGGCGCAAATGACAGGGCGGGAAATTTAATCTCACTCCCGCCCTCTCTCTCTCTCTCTGTCTCTCTCTCTCCCCCTCTCCCCTGTCTTATCCACTGTCATTCTCTCTCCTCTGCAAGATCCCCCCCCCTTTTGTCTCTCTCTGAATTTGTTGTTAGGTCAAATTTTATTCATTGCTTAGAACTTCATATGGTTTCAAATTGTATTTAGTGGTTTGAATTTAATATGAGTATATTTTCCTACGGTTTTGCATTTTATGAGTATTAAGTGTTTGTGGGAAACCCAGTTTTATACGAAGGACAAACGTTGAATAAAAACCCTTGAAAATATGTCCAGTAGATAACTGTTGGTTGCCCAGGGGGAAGCATTGACCGGGGAGTTGATTTTTATGGGTGTCATGTATCGTTTAACGACAGACAGTAAATCCGCTTCATTTTTGTCATGTCAAAGGATACACGTGTCATGTATATATCAGACCACTTCCATGTTAATTGTAGACAACAATAAAATACTGCAATTTAATCTCTTCTGCTACTGCTCTTTTTTTTTCTCAACGGTCACATGCTGAACAATGTTGATATTTCTCATACACCCCACTTATATATGATAGCCATTCACCATCCATACTCCAATAACCCTTCAAGGAAATGGCATTGTCGTCACACCACCGCGCCTCCTCATCTGGCCTCCCTCCCCGACTTGTTCCCATCGTTATATCATCCGACGAATCAGACGATGGAGGTTTGTCGATCATTTCATTCGTGTAGATTTCAGTTGTGGTACTTGTATCATTATACTACCTTATTTTTGTTCTTTTATGCAGGACCAATGTCGCCGCCGCCATACCGACAAAATAAAAGAGTAGAGATCGTCGGCGGTGAGGCTGGGCTGCTCGGGTCGCTCTACAAGGCGACCCTTGTACGGAAACTGGACCCTAGCCACTGGGAGGTCGAATATGTGACCCTCCTACGCAACAACAGAATAGACCTGGTGAGGGACATCATCTCGGTTCAACAAATTCGTCCCCGTCCACCTCGTACCTTGTACAAAGCCTACATGCCCGAAGACCGTGTCGACTGCCGCGTCAATGATGGGTACTGGTCCGGCAGGGTCGTTCGCGTGTCCGGGTATGAGAATGACTGAACATTCATGGTCAAATTCCCACTGAGCGACGAGACGACTGATCATCGTGTCCGCAACATGCGCCCACACTTCGACTAGGATGGGTACAGATTCTTCACACAACCGCAATTTCAGTACTTGTTACCGTAAATTTCGATTTCAATGTCTTGTATGTTGCTACTCTTTGCTACTGCCTTTTGAATGTTTGCTCCTGTGTTGTATTTGTTTAATGCTATTGCCTCTGTCTCCGAAATATCATGTCCAGTAGATTTCAATATTTGTCATGTTTTTTGCATTACGTGTCCAGTTACAACCAAGCGCTTACACGTTGGCCTACAAATTAACCTCCACCCACTTTCTTCTTCTTCGATGGTTTTTCTCTTCAACTTAACATTTAATTATAAGTATGTTTATGCCCCCTCACTGTCACTCTTCACTGTTACTCTTCTCCATTCGATTCCAATATGTATAAAGCATAGTAGTGTCGACAAAATCATGGCATCCAAATATGGGTACATATTATAATTGGGAACAAATAAAAAAAATATGTCATCATAATGAATCTGCTTCTCCCGGAAATCTTCTCCATTCGATTCCAATAGGTGGCATGTCGTTATGCTCTGTTTTTCATAGATAAAATCTTGTCCAGTTAAACACATACTGTGACATGTAAATCCAATGTTGATGTCCAGTTAAAACTTACTGCTTACACGTGATCCTTCAAATAAACCCCCGGACCCTTCCTTCTTCAATTGGTTTTCTCTGAGACTTATAATTTAATTGAAAGTATCTCCCCTCCCCTCACTGATCTCTGTCAGTCTGCACTTTTCTATTTCACCCTTCTCTCTCTCTCTCTCTCCCTCTCTCTCTCTCTCTCTCTCTCTCTTTTCTGTCCTCTGCGACTACAAAAGGTGCTTTTTCCCTCTTCCTCTCTCTTCTTCGCTTTTCAAGAGTAGAGCTCTCTCTCTCTCCCTCATTTTCTCACTGTACCTGAAACGGAGATGGTGTCCAGCTGTACCCCATCGGGTGACCTGCTACTTGCCCAACCTTGCAAGCGGATATCCGCAATTTCAGCAAAAAAATTTCGGATTGGGTTATTCATGCAAACAATTCAGATGATAGGGTTATTTTTGCAAATTGCCCATATAATTAGAGTACGTTGATGAATTACAAGTTCATTTGTCTAACACTGCTGTATAATAGAGACCCCCATGGTATATCATACTAATAAAAAAATAGAAAATTTGTGCGGTACAAATTTTGGCTCAATTAGTGGAGTATCCTATGTTTGGGATAATTTAGCAAAATGTCCATCCAACAAGTCTGATAAAAAAAAAGGCTCAAATTACTTGAACACCATCAATGGCTACGCTTCCCTCTCGACCTTGTTCTCTTTCCTTCTAGATCTCCGCCGGAGGCCACCTCCATCTTCCTTCTCTCCTCCTGGTTGCCACCAGCATCGGTAGAATCGAACAGGAGGAATCGAAGAGGAAGAATCCTGTCGAGGAATCGAAGAGGAAGAATCGTCGAGTAATCGAAGAGGAGGAGGAAGATCCGACTTTAGGCGGACAGATCCTGTGTTTCCGGCTCCGATTGATGTCGTCCTCACCAGCACCGGCATCCGACTCCCATGGCTTCCTCTGTTGATTGTCAGATCTGTTCTCAGATCTGTTGTGCTTAGATCTGAAGCCGAATTCCAGTTCCATCGACGTTCAGATCCTAATCGACGTGGTGGTTCAATCGTGGTTCAATCGACGTGAGCGTTCAGCTCCAAATTGCAATCTGCCGGAGCGAGCGAGGTCGAGGTCGAGCGAGCGAGCGTGGTCGAGTTCGAGCGAGCGAGCAAGGTCGAGCGGCCAGAGCGAGTGATCGAGGGAGTGGCCGGAAGAAGAAGGGGGAGGAAGAAGAAGAAGAAGCATGTTAGGGCCCTCCTGTCCAGCTCAGCCCGTGTGGGCCCCCCTTTTTTTTTAGTCCGAAAATCTGATGTCGAACTTGTGACGGTTTGATTTTGGTATGATTGCACAACACAATATTATATTTGCAAAACACAAACTTATATTTGCACAACAGATTATTATATTTACACAAAAAGTGCTTACATGAAAAATCTTTAATTTTGCACAACGTACATATTGTTATATGTGCACAATATAAAGTTATATTTGCACAACAAAAGTGTTGAAACGAAAAAAAAGCACGGGAAAAAAAATATTACATTTGCACAATATAAAATTATATTTGCACAACAAAATGTTATATGAGCACAACATACTATTATAGTTGCACAACGAAAAGTGCTGAAATGAAGAAAAAAAAGCGGAAAAATATATATATTACATTTGCACAACAAAATGTTATATTTGCACAACATACGGTTATATTTGCACAAGCACAATGTAGGGTTATATTTGTACGCCAAAATGTATTGACACAAAAAAAAACCTAGACTTGGGTAGTTGGGTTATATTTGCACAACATACAGTTATATTTGCACAAGCACAACATACTATTATATTTGCACGCCAGATATATTGAAAAAAAAAGACTTAGGTTAGGTTATATTTTGCACGACATACGGTTATATTTGCACAAGCATAACATACTCTTATATTTGTACGACAAAATGTAAAAAAAAAAAGACTTGGGGAGGGGATGGACAATTCAATAATTTGTCCAAAGGTGTGGATAATTCATTAATTAAGTCATGTTTTTTGGACATTTTGCAAACTCCCCCATAAAAAATTTTGAGCAATTGAATTAAGAAGATTAATGAATAAGATTAAAAGTAACTTATGACTATTTAGTGGTACTAGGCGATTATTCATTGGAATAAAATTATTCGGTGATACTGAGCGATTATTCATTAGACATGATAAGACATGTGTACACCGTCAATGGCTACAATTCAATATATTTTTTACAATTTTATACAAATGAATAATTATATTGTTATAGATGAACAATTATATGAAAACAAACGAATGCTCATGAGAAAAAAATGAATATACTTGCATACATGATAAGACATGTGTACACCGAAACCTATAAATATATTTCAAGGTAAATTGCATAAACCACCCTTAAATATGTGAATTTTTACAAAATCACATGTAAATTAAACAAGAATTCAAAAAGCTACACATAAACTTGCTTTTCTTTTAAAAAATCACCCACGGGGCCACGGCTATATTATATGTATAAAACAAAAACAAATTTGTGAATAATTTCGTTTTATGGGCAGGTTGATGAAAAGTATGGTTTTCTATTATTTACCAAAACTTATAAAGAAAAATAATAATAAAAATAATACGAACTATCAGTCGTTAATCAGTATTAATACGAACTTTGAAAACCATTAAAAGATATACAAATTATTTAACATTAAACCAATTTCGATATGGTAAAAAATTCCACTTGATTGTTCGTTCAATTTTTCAATGTGACAACTGAATGTTTGAAAATTTAATGTCCTGGGGTCCGTTTGGCAACATTAAGTAGTTTTTCAAATCTTATGGTTTTGATATTATATAGCTTTAAATGAAATAAATATAATATTTGAGTTTAATTAGCTTTTAAAATCTAAGTTTTTCAAGAGCTATTCACTCAAGCTTTTCGAAGCTTTTGATTTTTATTCACAAGTTTTCATCTGCTACCCTAACAACTAGGTTTATCAAACATCATACTAACTTATTAACTTATATTTAATACAAATAATCTATCAATTTCAGGTAAACATAGTCATGGTATCACATTATTAAATCCACAAAATTTTGAAAATAAAAACTAATTTTCGGTGCAAATTGGATTCTATAGTTAATTTACATATCTAATTTGCACTCAAAATTGTTGTTTTTATACAAAAAAATATTGAACACTAAATAATATGATGCAACATCATTAAATTTTCAAACCTATGATTGTCAACTCAAAAATTTATCCAACAAAATGACCGAAGGCGCGACAGAGACCCAGGGCATCCGAAATCGACATCTCGATCTCCCACGGACAGTGCGAAACACCCTTAAGGGCGTTTATGGTCGTAAGGCAATCACCTTCAATCTCAAGATGGGCAAAGCCCCGCTTGGAGGCTTCAAGAAGACCCAAGATAAGACCGAAGCACTCCGCCTGCACAGCCGAAATCGAACCATGTCCACGAGTGCCACATGCCAGCACCCTACCCTGACAATCGCGGATCACAAACCCAGACGCCGCTCTGTTCGAATCCGTACGAGCACCATCGAAGTTTAGTTTGACAAAATCCGCAGCCGGCTTTTTCCATCCTACAATTTTTGCTTTTGACGTTTTCTTTTTGGGGTTGGAGGTTTTTTGTTCGGTACTTTGATCAGGTTGATCGTCTGTTTCTTCTTTTTTCCACGTTTTTCTAAATTGCTTTATATTTTGTATCCAATCTGCCGTAGAATTGATGTTGTTGTTGTCAAAAGTTATTCTGTTCCTCATCGACCATATACCCCATAATCCAAAGACGAGGATTGATTTTTGTTCGGGGGTTAGTTTTTGGAACACTTCTGTTATAATATCCTTGTATGGTTTGTTCTCTTTGTCCGTATGTCGAATCATTTGTTCAATTCTCCTGTCAAGGCCTCCTATAAGCGATAATGAGATCTGACAGTCAGTGAAGACGTGGATGCTGTCTTCCTCTGGGTGAGAACATAGGGGGCATTGTAGTCGCACATGGATTCTTTTACTATGTAGTCTAACCTTTGTTGGTGTTCCATTTAATAGATTTTTTCATAGGAAGTTTTTTACTTTTGGGGGCAATCAATTTTACATATCCAATCCGTATGTGTTAACTCTTCTAGTCGTAGTCATAGTAATTATGTGTAGTCATAGTAATTATGTGTGTACTATATAGTCTATATATAGTCTCTACAAAGGGCCCACATCGACAAGGACCTGCACGTGCGACCAAATTATTTGAAAGAAATTATATAGTTTGGACATTAACTCAATGGTTGCACACTAACACGCATGAAGAGCATATTTAATAATCCCAAAAATCGTGCTACTTTTTTTTTAAAATATAGACTTGTATAAATATATACTTCATATAAAATGTCACTCTGTATAATTGATCTAAGCTTTATTTGGTAAAACTCCAATCCATGGAAAAAAAAAGGAAAAAGGAAAAACAAAATAGAATGAAAATGATGAAACATGGACTTTGTATGCACTTGTTGCGGATGTTGCGCCGACCATGTTTGTGGTTAATTATGAATTGATTGACTATCTCAACCCTAAATTACTCGAACTTGCCCTAAAATAAATGATGTGCAATTGAGTTTTAATGATTCAAGTCCCCATTGGATGATTGGACACCCAAATTAATATATGCACGATGAAAATCTCCTACGGAGTAAAATGCATGACATCATGAGAGTAATTACAGTTTTCGAAGAAGTGGGAGATTTGAGTGGTTATAGTTTCAGAATCTATGGGAGATTAGGTAGCTGGTTTCCTGTCAAGTCCCAAACATAATTTAGGTGAATTGTTAAGGAAAGAGGAAGAGATTAGGAAGAAGATAGGGAAGATTAGGAAAGAAGATGAGTTTAGGAATAAGAGAGAGATCTGATAGCAAGGGTAAAGGAGAAATAGGGATTGATTGTTGATTATTTCATTGATGATCATTACAAGGGTCTTCGGACATATTTATACCCTAACTAATATATGAGTATATAGCATTTCCGATTCAAAATCTGACAAAGCCTACAATTCTTCCAAGTTTAGGCTCCAATATATATCTCACAATTTTTAAAACCGTAATCAAAACCGTCTATTTAGCAAGATTTAAACATGAGAATAGTCACTCACACAAATAGTTGATTTGAAAAAATGAAAAGGAAAATTTATACAAATATCTCAATTTAATTTTTCGGGCGAATTTTAATTGTAATTGGCAAAATCCGACCCCAAACCAAAAAGTACAAACATATGTTGTTAGATCACATTTACAATTCAGGCGAATTCTACATGTAATTGAAAAAATCTGACTCCCAACCAAAAAGTATACATATGTTGTTAGCATTTACAATGGGAATATAATTTTTTATTATAACAAATATCATAAATAAATAAATAAGTGTAATACATCGTGTTACATTGTGGGGATTAGGGGAGAGGAAATCGGGGCATGAGGCCCAATTTTCTTTCCCAGTTAACTTATTGTCCACTAGGCCGTCCAAATTAGTCGATTATCCTCCCGAGCAGTTTTATTGTACGTCTTCTCTCTTTCTGTTTTTTCTCCCTTGGTTTATCGTTTTTCTTTCGCTCTTTTTCTCTGGCTCGAATGGATCATCGTCTCCCCTCTTACTACTTATCGTTATTCTATACTTGCAATGGCTGAATCGAGGAATGCATGTCGAGGTTAGTGTTGTGGTTTCATTGTTAGGGGTTTCTTCGTTTTTGATGAACTTGTTCATGAACCTAGGCTAATCCTTTGTATTGTCTTCTATCATGTGTAGGATCTTTTTTATTTATTTAGAATCCTATAAAAGGCATATTTTGCTTTTGATTTTTCTAGTTTTTAGTTTTGTCCGTTGTGTCTTTTTGGGTTCTCAGTGTTTATTTGTGTGTCATGTGTTCATGTTTATGTTTTATAGGAAATAAGATATTGGTTATCTGCTTAAGATGGGTTTCCTTCACATAATCTTTACTTTTACCATGAATTATGCAAAATCATCAAGGGAGGGTTGTCGGCTTTTGATATTCAGCAGCTTAAGAATAGCTGTTTAGGGTTAGTCTTTCTTCAAGGGTCAAAATTGCGTTTTAATTTTCAATTAATACATCAGATGGTAATGCATGAAATTGTAATAAATAAAAAGATGGAAATGTGGTTTAAAGTTGATGGGCTGGTTGCTCGTGTTTCTTTACTTGAGTTTCATGTCATAACTGGTCTTCTAGTTTTTTTTTTTTTTTTTTGATTAGGTAAAAATTTGGGTAGAGAACTACCCAAGAGCATCCAAGAGGATGAGATCCTGAAAATCTTTGTTAGTTGTTATTTGGTCCCCATAGGCAGAGTGACAAAGGTGTGCAACCTTATCAGCCACTCTGTTGCCTGCGCGGGTAATATGAGAAAAGGAGACTTTTCTCACATTTCGAGCCATGTATTGTATGTCGGACAGGGTCATTTCCACCTCCCAAGGGCATCGGGTATTGCTACTCAGGTAGTCAATGATGATTTTGGAATCGCCTTCAATGATCATGTTCTGGATATTTAACTTTCTGGCCTCTAACACCCCCAACTTAAGGGCTGCAGCTTCAGTCTGTAGGGGTGACGAACGACCGAGTTTCAAGCATGATATGTGGATGGGGTTTGCGTTCCAGTCTCTGATAATGATACCAGCGGAACCCGTCCCATTACGTAATGCTGATCCATCGAAATTAATTTTGTATGTTCCGCGTGGTGGCTTTTTCCATTTCTTGTGTTTCATTTTCTCAGTTTGTTTATCATTTTTATTCCTAGCGGAATGTCTTGATTGTTGGTTAATATGATCATCTTCATCAATTTGGCAGGCACGGCTCCAATTTTTAATTTGTCTTATGGAAAATGCATCAATATTGTTTGCTGCCGGTGGTTGTTGATTCCTGAATGTTACCCCATTACGGAAGTACCAAATGCCCCACCATCTTGTGGCAATGGCTTGTATTTTTGTTTTTGGTAGGTTACGCAATCAGCACATCAGTTCACCTGCATCCCTGGTTCTAGCCGTAGTTTGTTGAAGCGTCTGCTGCTCTGTTATACTTAGATGATTTCTGGTCAATTCTGGAAAACATTCTGTAAGTATGTGAGTATCGTCTTCCACACAGACGAAGCACCGATCGCAAGCCGAAGGCACAGAGACCCCTCTTGAAGCAAGTCGGGCTTTAGTTGGCAGGCCAGATCGTGCTATTTTCCAAAGGAAATTCTTTATTCTAGGCGGTAGATCAAGTTTCCATATCCATTCATAATCTCGGGGTTCATTCTCCAGCTCGTTCATGAGAAATTTGTAGGCGGAAGAGGTAGTAAACCAACCATGTTTATCAGGCCACCAGTAGAGCCTATCTTCAAATGGTGTTACAGGCAACTGGACCGAGAGAATGTCATCCACCAACACCGTTGGTAGCACCCTCTGAAGTTTCTCCACCCACCATTGCCCATTTATAATATATTCATTGACCGTTTCATTGCTGTCATTTTCTAGTTATTGAATATGTTCCTTCTCCTCTAAAGGTTATTACATTTAAAGAGTTTTTTTTGGTAAGGTTAGGGTCTGTTATGCAAATATACTTAAGATTTTTAAAGCTCAACCTAAAAAATCTCCAAAAAAGTTAGCGATGGCTAAACTTTTAATTATTGGGAAGTTGTTGTTGTTTAAACGTTCTGAGGTTGTGAGCTTGGATCATCTAGAGCTTGCATGGATGCTAAATTTTTTGAAAGATTTCATTGGGGTCGCGAATGTCATGTCTTGTTTAAATGTCTGAGAAAGGTTTCTTCTGTTGAGAAGGGTGTCAAAGTTAAGCGGATATATGAGTTGTTTGGATATCCTCTAGCATTATAGGTGATTTTCTTACTTCCTTTTGGATTTTAATAATTAGTTTTATTTGTCAGTTGTTACTGAAAATCAGTTGTTGTTATGTGTGTATTAAACATGTTTGAATTTTGAAAGCTTTTCCTTCTATTGCTGAAAAATTGGGGTGTACTTTTAAATATGTTCACAACGACCCAACCTCTTTACATTGGGTGTGTAATGTCAAAAGTAGTCATGAACAAGTAAAGTCACCATACAACGGAGAAGTGGTGAGCTAGTTATTTGTACCTTTCATTGATTGTTAGCATTATTTTGTGTATCATTTGTTAGTATTTTGTTGCTTTCACTTGATTATCGACATTCTTTCTATTTTGTGAACAAGCCCCTATTTATCTAAAGTATGGAGAATTTTCAAGGAAGGCTAGAATGGAGTTTGTAGAAGAAGTTGCTAATGAAGTTTTTGACTATTTAGGCGAGCTTGTTTTTTCCCAACCCCGGGAAGGCCTTCATTATAATGTGAGGCATGTTAGGAAGGATTTTCACATGCTGAGAGGTGGAGGGGTTGCTGGCATGAGTTATGCACGTGTTTCTACTCCCCCTCCCCCTGATCCTGCTGATTTTGAAGTCCCTTTGGTAGTTCCTTTGGCACACTCTAGTTTGAAACGAAAGGCTTCTGATTTGGGTGTTTCTAAGGAGGGCAAAAAGAGGCAGAAGAGTAAGCTACTCCCGGGTGCCATTCTAAGGAGGGATCTCTCTAAAAGGTCAAAGGCTACTATTAGGAAGATGACGGTGGTTCTAAAAAGTCTGACAATGTAAAGGCCCGGATTTTCAAATATTAATTTTCGAAAAGATGAATTTAAATCGGATATTTCACGGAAAAACTCGTTCTAAATTTAATAAATCGAACTTGAAATTCTTAAAGCGAATTCCAGCCCAAATTTTTACTTTAAGGATCGAATCCATCTTTTATCTTGGGATACAAAAATTCATTCTAATTGCGATATTTTATTCAAAAAATTTTATTTATTTATTTTAAAAATTGGGGATTTTGGGACCACTCCCTCCTCCTTCATTTTTGATAAGAAAATGACAGACATCTTGCCTTAGTCAACAGCTACAACTTCCTAGCCCTCCAGCTTTTTTTTTCCAACCCTACCCCTGCTTCTTCAGTCTTCACCTCTGAATTTTCACCAATCTACAGATTCACCCACACCCCTTTCTCACTTCTTATTACGTTCCCCTTTAACTCCAAGAACACCCCTATTTGCTGTTGATTTTGCTAGCACCACCTCCCATGGCCTTTCTCTGCCAACACCACCACTGCACCGCCTCCTAGCAATCACCAGCCGAGCATCTCCGTTCCGGGAAACCCAGCGCCCTGTTTCGCAGTGCCGAGGAGCCGAGCAACCCATCTCCTCCTCCATCTCCTCTCCGTCGAAACCAGCAGCAGCAGGCGACGCCGCCACCGCCTCCCTCCTTCCTCTGTTCTCCCGATTCCGAGCGGTAAGGCTCCGTTTCTTTCTCTATTGCCTCGAAATCCCGAAAATTTGCACCTTTAATCCGTTGCCTTCGTCCTAGGCCGAGCAGAGGGCAGCCTGAGACTCCGACGACGCCGAATCGTTCCTCCGACGGCGTTTTCCGGCGAGCGTCGAAACCTCCCTCGGTGAGCTTCTTCCTCCCTCCCACCTTTGATTGAAAATCCTAAAGCAAGGTCCCTCCTTTCTCACCCTCACCTTCAATCTAGGCTAAGAAACACGCAGATCCGCCTCCGAAGAAGCCCGGCGCGACTCCGACAAGCTCCGAGAACGCGAATCGAGCCCGGACGCAGCCCCCGAGCTCCCTTCCGGCGAGATCGAGACTCTCGGTGAGCACTCCATTCCTTCCCTTTTTCTTGCTTGAATCATGTGTCTTGGTGTCGGGATTGGGTGGTCGGAGCTCGAGTTCTTCTCCGGCGAGCCTTCTCCCCTCCCTCTCCGTCCCTTCGCTTCGAACAGCCGCCGCCCGCCGGTTGCTCTCTGTCTTCCTTCTAACAGAAGAGGAAGGAGAAGGCTAGTGGGCCCCCTCGCCACCTCACCACAGCCATGTCATCTTGGGCCCCACTTTTCCTTATTTTTTTCTGAATCCGAATTTGGAATTTGATGAGAGAATGGGATGGTTACTTGGGCCTAATTTTTGGGCTTGTTTAGTTTGGTTTTAAAAATGAAAATGTTGGGCCTATTTCTATCAAAATGAGTTTTGAGTTTTAATAGAAGGCTAGATTCTAAAGTTTACCTAATTTAAAGGGGTCGGTTTGGTAATTTATAAAAATAGTGAGGGTTGGTTTATAATTTAACATAAGGGGCGATTTTGGAAATTATATAAAGGGCTGATTTTTATTAAATAAAAATAGTTGGAATTTATAAAGAGATTTGGAGGTATTTTATGAAAGTGTTTAAAAGAAATGGTATTAAAAGCATTATATAATATTATTGAGATTAAGGATATAATATTATGGTGATTTGATCTAACTTGAGGTTTTAAAATAGTTTTGGGAAATCTTGGGAAAATGACTTACCTTGCCTAACTTGGTGAATAAATTTGATGACTAGTGTGTGATATTATATACTTTAAGTAATATTAGTAGTAGACTTATTTATATTACTTATATATGTGTTAGGTGATCATCTGTGGCATGTTGGTTTCTGTATACGTAGTTGTTGATTTTTGCTGTTCTGCACTTCCAGGTGAGTTCCTATATGAGCTCACTCAGATTCGAAAAGAGATCTCCCTGCTTGTAGCCATGTGCATAATAGGTGCTTGCATTCATAATAAAGCATGCCATGTAGTATCCTGCTAGGATTGCACTCATGATTGAGCATTCGTCTACTCATTGCTTTTGTAAACAGAACGGCTGTTATCTGTGAAGTAACTAGAGTCATTGCTAGGGTTATAGGACGACCTAGTCTCATCGGGTCCCGTCCTGAGTCAATCGAGTCATGAACTTCCTTATATTATGAGATGCCTGCGGGCTTTATTGTGGATACGGGTTGGGCATGCGTGCCACCCGATGATAATGGAATGCATTCACGAGCTGGCCAGTCTCCGCCCTATCGGAAGGGGGTGGAGGTAGGAGAGGGATATACCACTTGGTATTCGGTGCTAAGGCCTTATTATATTTACGTACTTGATCTTAGGGGCATGTTAGTGTGTTAACATTCCGCCTTGCATCTAGAAGCATCTTTATCAGGACTAGCGTGTGTATGTGTCTGCTTGTTTGGGACTGTATTGCGTAGGGCTTTGATCTGACACCGCCCCGCATACATTTTTTTTTTTAGGTTTGTTTGCAGCATTATTGTTCCTTGTTTCTGTGACGTGGGAACTCTCTTGGGCGATTGCAAGGAAATGGTCTAACCTTAGATTTCGATAAATACACTTATTGATTTTGTTTTGACCCGGCTCAGCCGTGGCACCCTCTTGTATTGCATCTTGAGTCTACTATCTGCATTACTGTTGGTTTTCTACGCTTAGACTTATGACAGGTACAGGGGACTTCCCCAGGGATTCCAACGATCCCTTCTAATTTTGGGTATGAAATCCCACTTTAAAATGCTAGGATAGAATTTCAAACCTTCAACCTGTACTCGGGGCGCAAGATCCTAACGAGAGGTTTTATCCCTCGAAACGTAACTCGGGAATCATAATCCCGGGCCGTTACAAAGATGATATCAGAGCTCAGGTTATGCAAACCGAGTATGATAGGTTGAAGTGGTTTTGAAAATGGCCCAAAGTTTTCAAATGGTTTTTCAAAATGTTTTAGAAAGGGAAAAATGTATTAATATGGATAACTCAAATTAACTAAATATGAAATTGACTCAATAAATCCGGTAATCACACAAATGGAAACGAATGGGTAGTAAAAGCGCTAGACCATCCGTATTGGATGTAGTTGGGAAATGGGTAGGCAAAATATAGCTTGTTCTTTACAGATGGGCCTACAAGATTTCAAGGGATTGCGCCGTAGTGGCTAGAGTGGCGAGTTAGGTAGAGACCGTGAGGATTTGCCCCTTTGGTCAGTCGCCCCTCGAAGGGCGGCCATAGGATAGCTTGATTGTTGATTGTTCTGTGCTCAGTGATGTATGCTTAAATTGGAGACCTGGTTGATATTCTTAACTATAAATCATGAGTTAAATGTCTATGTGAATGGAATAGCGGGGGAGATCTTCTGCCATTATAGAGTCGGGACCCCAGTTCTTGTGGGATTGCCTTTGATCTTTTAAGCCTGGCTATTTCCTTCTTCGGTCTTCTTTTCCCGACCCCCACTAAACGTCTTTATTGGGCTTTTCTTGCGATGTCGGTGTGATCTACGGGAATTGGGAGGAATAACCACATTTGGGGTTGTATTGGAGTACGATGTTTACTTGATCCATTTGCTACCCTATTCGAGAGTCACATGAATATTCCATGGGAAACAAGTTGTGGGGATTCTGGGAGTGAGTCAGAGTCGCCCTTGTAGATCTCTGTCGGATTATCTTAAATATTATGTCCATGATTGCATGATTCTATATGTACTACCCCCTAGACTTGCAGATTGATTGTTAGTGTGAAATTATGCCTACATGTCTTGATGTCCTTGTTTAACCATTGCTTAGGTTTGTATTACATTTTATGCCTATATCATCCCAGCCTGATCTACCTAGTATGTGTATTGTTATACTAATTCTTGAATGTATGTGTCATGTGTTAGGGAGCTACCCAATTCTATGTAAATAGGCTCATGATAGTGTGATCGTTCCATTTTTATATCCTGTTAGAGTGAGTCTTTACTTGATGAATGCATGTTACAACTTGATTTCATTGGTTCCCCGCATCCATCATACTAATGATTGATTAAACACATATGTCGCAAATTACGAACTCGCATAATGTTTACTCTCTCTCTTGGATTAGGTTCATGATAGTGTGACCCTTAGCATGTTAGTTTTACTCTCGCCCCTCATCATGACCTTATGACCACTAAACCATAGCATGCTCACCTTTTTATTCCCATGATATTTTCTTCTTCATTGTGGTACCCTCTCGTGTTTCCCTGAATGTATGACCTGATATTTTGAGCATGTACCGTTTAGATATTCGCATGGACCTGTAATTGTCTACCATCATATCTATGCCTAGCTATCTTGCTTTAGGCCCATGTTATACTTTGTTATATGTCTATCATGCTTCTAGGTCATTACGGTGTAGCTTAATTGGCTCTTAGCAAACTGTTGTGCTAATCGAATGAATGTATGTACGAATGAGTTAGTATCACGTTTTCGCATATACAAGACACCTGAATGCTAGGGTGAGTTTAGTCGAAGTAACTTGATTGTAATCATGTTCACTATGTGTTGGTAGTATCCTATAGGGCTTATGAATTCTAATATAACTCGCTGAGTGGAAATTTGTCATGCTTGCTTCATTAAGTGAATATGATTGTTCCATGATGTGATAGTACTGTACCATTCCATGTACTCCTATTATGGTTCATCAATTCCTAGCATGATTATAATATATTGCCCGTGATGTTCTCTTGTTCACACTGTAAAGATACCCATGTCTTACCATGTATCGCTAGCACCATGTAGGATCACAATGTGACTTGATATATCCTTGTGTGAAATACGTGCCCTCGTTGTATACTGTCAATCTATATCTGTGTACTTGCATGCTTTATATCTATGTGAAGTCGTGCCGCCTTAAGCTCATGTTGCCATTTCCGCCATATTCTTCCCCTTGTTCTCATGTGGTTACGTTACGATTGGTTGACCCCTTAAATGCATCCGTGCTAGTTTCCAAATGAACATGTAACCTATGCTGCATAGCCGTGCATCTTATTGTGTTAAGATATATCTTACAGGACCCATGAATTGTGGCTTGTGTATATTCATGCTCTATCTGCTTTATGACCTGTTCTCACGTAGGATAGACTCCGCAAGGTCTTGTATTATTCCCAACATCTCTGATATGCGATCCTTTAACTGTTTAGGAATTGATAGACCCAGTTATAGAGTTAATGCCTATTTTCGATGCATGGTAAGCATTAGGTGATTATCAATGTGTGCCAATCATCTCATCACTCGATGTTGTTTCTGCATGCCCCTGACCTTTTAAGGCTTCCGTAAATGAATAATCTGGCAACTCGCATGATTACCCTTGCATACATAATGTAGCATACCGCCCCCTTGAAGCATGATACCTTAGGAGCCTTGTCCTGTTTTGCACTATGATATGCGCATGACTCATTCATCACAATTGCTTATATTTCGTTTATATGTGCTAATGTTTGGGTGCAATGGCAGTCTTGCTTAAACTTCTATGACTTGTCCCACTATTATTTGGAGTTGCTTGATGCATCTTATTCATATACATATGTGACTGTCATGTAGTACCTTGTAAAATCTATGCCTAAAGAGATATGACTTGTACGATCGCATGCTCAACTTGCATCTCATGTAGCCACTCTTGTCATAGGTTGTGATATCATTGCTATACCCTCTCTATATGATCTTGTGACTATATATATGATCTTGTGACTATCTAAGCATATTAAATACTGCTAGCCAGTTAGAATGCTATGCCTCTACATGGTTGTATCATGCTAAATATGATTAGTGGCATGCTTATGTGTGTTCTCATCCAAGTTGTTCTCATCATATGATGCCTCCCAATGCTTAACTAGATGAACTCGTACTTTTATGAAATGTGTGTTAATTGGCAGTTGAGTGTCCCGTTGCGTGTTATACCCTATGGCATGGTAGATAAATATGTGCATGAAAAATGATTTTGGTGATTTGCTCCTAAATGATTATCTTCGATTGCGCTTATTCCTTGTCTATATATAACTAGCATCATGAAGGGCTTACTATTACCTATAGCTCCTTGTGTGAGGGCGTCCCACGTTTACCCTATCATTATGAGAAGTCATTGCTATAAGATGTAATTACGGTACCGTTTCTATATGACCCGCTCATGTGTATTTGTTATGATAATTTACCCTATCTGTAATGCTCTGTAATGTTTACTAGATTTCGCATAAGCTATGTGCCGCACCAATCTATTATTGTATTCGTAGATACATGTTTCTTATACATATCAAGCTTGTCTGCTATAAGAAATGAAAAGTTGCTAGCTAGTCTCTTATGCCCCATACAGAACTCGATCATGTTTTTGGTTGCCCCTATTTGTTAACATCTTTCATTAAGGTAGGTACATCTTAGTGTCCAGTGATGCAACTAGTTTACTCCATGATTGGTATGTATTTTGCTTGCTGCACTGGTAACCTCGTAGAGTTCCATAAGGGCACCTTACTTCTTCTTGGGTTGGAATCTTGTTTTTCGTCATGTCATCATCAGTTGGTCTGCGTTGGTCATACGTCGAGTTCGGGTTGTCCTCCTTGTCTCTCCTCTATCTCCACTAACCTAAAAGTTTCTTGCAATACTTCGACGAACGATGGTGTAGAAAAGAGCACGTTTAGCCAAGTAGCACGGGAGCGGCAGAACGGAAGCACGGTGGGCCCATAAACCCCAGGTCCCAGAACTGACATATTGATTCTTTGAATGATGAACTGGTGGTGGACGTTACTTGGTTGACTTCTACTTATGATTATGAATTTTGGTGCTTTGGTGTTCCTATGTGACTGACCTTGTGATATATGATTGGTGTTCTGTGTCGGTAAGCCTTGCCTGAATTCTTTTACTCATGGAATGTGAATTATACCTGATGAAGTCTTGACTTGTGTTGGTAATAATGATATTATGTGCCCCGATAATATGTGACAGTATGATATTGCGATGCTGACCTGATATTACCTTTGCTCAAATTATTAATAACATGATGTAACGTGATAACTTCACTTGCTATGCCAATATGTGATATTCTGCAATACTTTCTGAGCATGATAGTATCTTGAGACTCATGACATGTGACTGTTTTGGGAACAATGAGAGATAATGATGTATAAACTTAGTGTGAAATCATGTTATATGCTGATATGAAATACTTGGAAATTAAGTGATAGTAGAGTCTAAAGTCCACAGTGTAAGGTGCATGTTATCCTGATATAATGGCATGCAATGTCCTGTTAAGTTAAATGTTGTCGGGATGTTATTATGTGCTGCTATGTTGTTAGACTTTGCTATTGCTGAACCATGAGAGCATGACCGATTCTTGCCAACATGAACTTAAATTGCTGGAACGTGATTGTGTGACATCTCTATTCATTGCTATTTCAAAAATTAATTTTCAGCTAGGTTATTGGCTATGAAAATGGTGAATGTCTTGACTTGCTGAATCTTGTTGAAATGGATTTTGTTGTGCTGGCTTGTTGCCTTTTGTTAGACTGAAACCCCTATTATGACAAAATTCTGCTGTGTTGGTAGTGGTGCGTAGGAAACCATGCTGATGTGACCTACTAAGGTTGAGGCCTGATGTGTTTGTGTGTTGCCCTTTCAAAAATGACATTCCTGCTTGATGCATTCTTATTGGTTGACACATAGAGCATGAAATGCTAATGTTGAGTGTTGATGTTCCAATATACCGGTGTGCGAAAATGTTGGTAATGCCTATTCATGTTAGGGTTTTGGCGTGGTCAATTTCGGTGGTTGGTTGGTTATGATATGGCATGTCTTGGTTATATCGATTCTGGTAATGGCTAGAGATTCGTAGATTGGAATTGCTTTTGAGATTGGAACCTAGGAAGAGAATATGGGATTAGCCATTAGAGGTGGATGATTCCACCTCTTGAGTTCTGAGTTTGCTTGACTAACTTGGGATGTGAAAGGTTTTGAAAGACTTTGGAAACGGCTAACTCGGATTTTGAAAAGCTTTGGAATGGTTTTGAAGCTGAGAGGTTTGCTTGATTTGAAGGGTTTAAAATGGTTTTGAAAAAGACTAACTTGGATCTTGAGAGACCGAACGCGATCGAAAATTTTCACGATTTTGAGGCCAATCTTTTTCAATTGCGGAATCCCCTTTGAAACTTTTCAAACCCGGGCAACTCTATGATACTTCACGAAGTGAATACAAGCATTTTATGAGGGCGCTTGTAGGGTGCTTGCTAAGACCTAGTGATGATGTTGTAGAACTTTTAGAGTTGTGGTACTTCCGAAAAGTCGAAGCGAGGATGTGATAGGGGCGCTTATTGCATACTTGTCAAGACTAATTGGAGATGTCACGACCGTGACTAGGATGTTGCGAGAATCTTGGAAGACGCAACCGAGATGATTGCAAGATCATTGGACATGGTCCTTGGACTCGCATTTTAAACTTCTTCCTCTTATTTTAAACTGATTTTAGTCTCGGGGACGAGACTTGATTTTAGAGGTGGATGATGTAAAGGCCCGGATTTTCAAATATTAATTTTCGAAAAGATGAATTTAAATTGGATGTTTCACGGAAAAACTCGTTCTAAATTTAATAAATCGAACTTGAAATTCTTAAAGCGAATTCCAGCCCAAATTTTTACTTTAAGGATCGAATCCATCTTTTATCTTGGGATACAAAAATTCATTCTAATTGCGATATTTTATTCAAAATTTTTTATTTATTTATTTAAAAAATTGGGGATTTTGGGACCACTCCCTCCTCCTTCATATTTGATCAGAAAATGATAGACATCTTGCCTTAGTCAACAGCTACAACTTCCTAGCCCTCCAGCTTTTTTTTCCAACCCTACCCCTGCTTCTTCAGTCTTCACCTCTGAATTTTCACCAATCTATAGATTCACCCACACCCCTTTCTCACTTCTTATTACGTTCCCCTTTAACTCCAAGAACACCCCTATTTGCTGTTGATTTTGCTAGCACCACCTCCCATGGCCTTTCTCTGCCGACACCACCACTGCACCGCCTCCTAGCAATCACCAGCCGAGCATCTCCGTTCCGGGAACCCCAGCGCCCTGTTTCGCAGTGCCGAGGAGCTGAGCAACCCATCTCCTCCTCCATCTCCTCTCCGTCGAAACCAGCAGCAGCAGGCGACGCCGCCACCGCCTCCCTCCTTCCTCTGTTCTCCCGATTCCGAGCGGTAAGGCTCCGTTTCTTTCTCTGTTGCCTCGAAATCCTGAAAATTTGCACCTTTAATCCATTTCCTTCGTCCTAGGCCGAGCAGAGGGCAGCCTGAGACTCCGACGACGCCGAATCGTTCCTCCGACGGCGTTTTCCGACGAGCGTCGAAACCTCCCTCGGTGAGCTTCTTCCTCCCTCCCACCTTCGATTGAAAATCCTAAAGCAAGGTCCCTCCTTTCTCACCCTCACCTTCAATCTAGGCCAAGAAACACGCAGATCCGCCTCCGAAGAAGCCCGGCGCGACTCCGACGAGCTCCGAGAACGCGAATCGAGCCCGGACGCAGCCCACGAGCTCCCTTCCGGCGAGATCGAGACTCTCGGTGAGCACTCCATTCCTTCCCTTTTTCTAGCTTGAATCATGTGTCTTGGTGTCGGGATTGGGTGGTCGGAGCTCGAGTTCTTCTCCGGCGAGCCTCCTCCCCTCCCTCTCCTTCCCTTCGCTTCGAACAGCCGCCGCCCGCCGGTTGCTCTCTGTCTTCCTTCAAACAGAAGAGGAAGGAGAAGGCTAGTGGGCCCCCTCGCCACCTCACCACAACCATGTCATCTTGGGCCCCACTTTTCCTTATTTTTTTCTGAATCCGAATTTGGAATTTGATGAGAGAATGGGATGGTTACTTGGGCCTAATTTTTGGGCTTGTTTAGTTTGGTTTTAAAAATGAAAATGTTGGGCCTATTTCTATCAAAATGAGTTTTGGGTTTTAATAGAAGGCTAGATTCTAAAGTTTACCTAATTTAAAGGGGTCGGTTTGGTAATTTATAAAAATAGTGAGGGTTGGTTTATAATTTAACATAAGGGGCGATTTTGGAAATTATATAAAGGGCTGATTTTTATTAAATAAAAATAGTTGGAATTTTTAAAGAGATTTTGAGGTATTTTATGAAAGTGTTTAAAAGAAATGGTATTAAAAGCATTATATAATATTATTGAGATTAAGGATATAATATTATGGTGATTTGATCTAACTTGAGGTTTTAAAATAGTTTTGGGAAATCTTGGGAAAATGACTTACCTTGCCTAACTTGGTGAATAAATTTGATGACTAGTGTGTGATATTATATGCTTTAAGTAATATTAGTAGTAGACTTATTTATATTACTTATATATGTGTTAGGTGATCATCTGTGGCATGTTGGTTTTCTGTATATGTAGTTGTTGATTTTTGCTGTTCTGCACTTCCAGGTGAGTTCCTATATGAGCTCACTCAGATTCGAAAAGAGATCTCCCTGCTTGTATCCATGTGCATACTAGGTGGTTGCATTCATAATAAAGCATGCCATGTAGTATCCTGCTAGGATTGCACTCATGATTGAGCATTCGTCTACTCATTGCTTTTGTAAACAGAACGGCTGTTATCTGTGAAGTAACTAGAGTCATTGCTAGGGTTATAGGACGACCTAGTCTCATCGGGTCCCGTCCTGAGTCAATCGAGTCATGAACTTCCTTATATTATGAGATGCCTGCGGGCTTTATTGTGGATACGGGTTGGGCATGCGTGCCACCCGATGATAATGGAATGCATTCACGAGCTGGCCAGTCTCCGCCCTATCGGAAGGGGGTGGAGGTACGAGAGGGATATACCACTTGGTATTCGGTGCTAAGGCCTTATTATATTTACGCACTTGATCTTAGGGGCATGTTAGTGTGTTAACATTCCGCCTTGCATCTAGAAGCATCTTTATCAGGACTAGCGTACTAGGTGCTTGCATTCATAATAAAGCATGCCATGTTGTATCCTGCTAGGATTGCACTCATGATTGAGCATTCGTCTACTCATTGCTTTTGTAAACAGAACGGCCGTTATCTGTGAAGTAACTAGAGTCATTGCTAGGGTTATAGGACGACCTAGTCTCATCGGGTCCCGTCCTGAGTCAATCGAGTCATGAACTTCCTTATATTATGAGATGCCTGCGGGCTTTATTGTGGATACGGGTTGGGCATGCGTGCCACCCGATGATAATGGAATGCATTCACGAGCTGGCCAGTCTCCGCCCTATCGGAAGGGGGTGGAGGTAGGAGAGGGATATACCACTTGGTATTCGGTGCTAAGGCCTTATTATATTTACGCACTTGATCTTAGGGGCATGTTAGTGTGTTAACATTCCGCCTTGCATCTAGAAGCATCTTTATCAGGACTAGCGTGTGTATGTGTCTGCTTGTTTGGGACTATATTACGTAGGGCTTCGATCTGACACCGCCCCGCATACATTTTTTTTTAGGTTTGTTTTGCAGCATTATTGTTCCTTGTTTCTGTGACGTGGGAACTCTCTTGGGCGATTGCAAGGAAATGGTCTAACCTTAGATTTCGATAAATACACTTATTGATTTTGTTTTGACCCGGCTCAGCCGTGGCACCCTCTTGTATTGCATCTTGAGTCTACTATCTGCATTACTGTTGGTTTTCTACGCTTAGACTTATGACAGGTACAGGGGACTTCCCCAGGGATTCCAACGATCCCTTCGAATTTTGGGTATGAAATCCCACTTTAAAATGCTAGGATAGAATTTCAAACCTTCAACCTGTACTCGGGGCGCAAGATCCTAACAAGGGGTTTTATCCCTCGAAACGTAACTCGGGAATCATAATCCCGGGCCGTTACAGACAAAATGAAGGAGGGAGCTGACAAAGTAGAGAATGTAGCTGACAAAGACGAGAAGGGAGCTAAATTTGGGGGGGGGGGGTGGGTGCAGACAATTTCAGAGCTGACAAAGAGGAGATGCCTAAATGGGCGAAGGAGTTATGTTTGAAGTGAGAGAACATGTTTGAGATGCTTACAAGTAGGATTTTAATTTTAGAGGAAGGGATTATTGAACTTCAGAAAAAAGTCAGTTGAGTTGTTGATGATATCCGGTGTGAAGGAGTTAAAAATGATGGGGTGAAAGAAGCTGAAATTAATGTCAATGAGAAAACAAAGATTTTCGATGAGGGGGTAAGGGATGCTGAAATTCATGAGACGGAGTGTCCACTAGATGCTGACAGTGCTTCAGGGAACGCTGACAGTGCGAATGGAGCTGCTGAAATTCATGAGGGGGATTGTGCACTGGATGCTAAAATTCAATCAGGGGATGCTGACAGTGTGAATGAAGCTGGCAATGCTAATCTCTTTGGTTATCATGTTGACATCCTTGCTGAAATTGAATTATTAAAGCGTTCTCGCCTTATTCCAATATCTAGTAGTCTCTCTTTGACCATGATAATGCATATTTCATATAGGCATTATAGGTACTTCTTATTGCATTTAGATAGGTGTTTTGCATGTGTTTTAGTCTAGTTTCATATCTTGCTTGTGAAGTATTCGAGTTCGGAATCTACGCGTTTTTAGTGTTTATTCTGTAGTTTTACATTCTGACCTTGGATAGGATCTTGGAAGATCTAAGGAGACATGTTTTAGAGCATATGAAGGCTGAGGAAGAGGCTACGAAGGAGCAAGGAAGCACAACATTGAAGAGAAGAAGAAAGTCATCACTGCGTAGGGCGGCGACCGCCGTGCCTTAGGTGGCGTCCGCCGAGTCGCCGTGTTAAGCAATCCGGATTTGGATCCGAAGAGTCTATTTCCTATTATAATATTATTATATTTCTAGGGTGACCCGATTTACCCGATTGACCCGGTGACCCGATTGACCCGGTTGATTTATAATTATATATAATTAAATTTTTTTATATAATTAAAATTTATCACAATATTATCAAATTATGATTTTTTTTAATTTAAAAAAGAAAAAAATGACAAACCCGAAATCGACCCGAAACTCGGTCAAACCTGGTCAAACCCGGGTTCGAGTCAACCCGAAAAACCCGGAACCCGTTTTACCCGAGACCCGTTTTACCCGAAACCCGAAGTGACCCGACCCGAATGACCCGTTTGACAGGTCTAGTTATTTCTATTTTTTTCAGCATAGGAGTAATTGTGGTAGATTATTGTGAGACAATGAACACTTTGAGAGAGAAGAGAGATTTTTGGCCTATGAGTTGCTAAACTCATAGTTTCTCCTGTGATTCGAAGACATCGTTGAATAGATTGTGAGGATTTGATTCTATTTAGTTATTTATGAGTATATTTATCATCTTATTTTTATTGATTATATTTGTGTTCCTTTCTATGATTGATCACCATGTTAGGAATTGCATCTTAGCTATGAATTCATTATTGTTTTCTTGATAGCAAACAAAGGTATTGAAGTAGTGATATTTTCTTGTCTTTGTAGTGGATGATTTCAATTAATCTATATCGTTAGATGTCGATTAGGGCCGATTTAGGGTTGTTGCAATTGTGTCTTAATTGCATTGAATCAATATGCCAATTGGTCTAAGTACATGAGTGTTTAATGCTATTCTTTAGTGATATTGAATACGGCGATTGTATCCATGCGGATCCTTCAACTTTAGTCAAGTAGACATATGCTTATGAACAATGAATGAATCAATCCTAGGACCATGAATCTCAACAATTGTCAGAGAATTACAAGTGAAATATTTCTTCTATCTTTATCATCAATTACTTCACAATTGTTATTTCTCTTTACTTTACTTGGTTATTAAGTTGTTACAAATCATTGCTTTTTTCATAAGAGTCATTGTTAGAAACATTGCATAGCAATCCGCTTCTCTCTGTGGGTTCGACTTAGAACTTCATCGCTATACTAGTTGTTTGGTTTATCAATTCGTTGATTTACTAATCTGTTGGGTTTGAGCTTTGAGTTAGGATAATATTACTATTTGGCAAAGGGCGAAAGTGCCAACGACATTCTTTCTGCACCAAATTCTTGGCGCCGTTGCCGGGGAGAAGAAATAAATTTGCTTTACTTTATTTCTATCATTGATTCCCTTTTAATTTGTTTTTGTTTGAGTCTTTTTTGTCCTTGTATGGTTCAAACTCGATCTTCTAATTCATCGCCTTTGTCTTTGATCTCGAGATTGAAATATTTCTTAGGTGGAAAAGGTGGCTCGATTTTGACACACATAAGGAGATGGGAGACGAAGTTGATAATCCGCCAAGAAGAATCCTGAGAAACCTAAAGGAACTTAATTTGTGTGCTCAACCACTTGTAATTAGACTTCATAATCTCCCCGAGGGTTCAAGATTTGAGTATAAGTCGAATTGGTTTACTATTTTACCCTACTTTCATGGATTGCCTGGGGAGGAACCAAACAAACACCTTGCAACCTTTGTGAGTGTGTGCGATAGACTTAGACCCAAAGGCCTTACCAATGACCAATTGATGTTGAGCGTGTTCTCCTTTACCTTGAAAGATTCGGCAAGCGACTGGCTTTATTACCTACCCCCTGAAAGCATTACTACTTGGGTTGAATTGAAGAAAGCTTTCCTTCAGAAGTACTTTCCTGCTACTCGCCTCAACAAATTCAAGATGGAGCTATCTAGTATTGAGCAACCACATACGGAGAGTCTTTATGAGTACGTTGAGCGGTTCAAGAAGCTTAAGGGTAGTTGTCCGCAACATAGTATACCCGAGGATGATCTTGTGTTATATCTTTATGAGGGCTTGCTTGACACCGATAGAGTTTCAGTAATTCTACTAGTGGAGGAGATATTTTGGAAAAGACACATCAGGAAGGAATGTAGATTTTTGAAGGGTTAGCTAATGCATCGCAACAATATGGGAGACACCAAGGAGTTAGAGGAGTGCATAAGTTGGATAATTCGAGAGATGGTTGCAAGGATGATTTAGATAGGCTTACTGAGCTAATGAACAAGATGGTTGCGCAAATGAATCAACCTTATCAGCCTAGACCTTGTGGTGTTTGTGGAGATCTAACCCATCCGAATGATAAGTGTCCTTGATTCAAGAGGATGTCGGTGATATGAGTGCTATGGATTATGGTCATCACCGCAACTTTGGTAAAAATGATTACAATCAGGGCTACAATTCGAATTATCAAAGTGGATTCAATGTCATAGGCCAACAACAAGTTCATTATCAAGGAAGAGGACAATTTGAGAATCGTCAAAGAAACACTCAACAAGAGGATAGAGATGATACATTGAGATTGTTGTTGGATAATATGAGTGTTCAAGAGAAATTGTTGAGTCAAATGGCTAAGGAGATTGGAGAGTTGAAAGCAAAAGATTCGGGGAAGTTGCCATCACAAGTGGTAGTTAATCCGAAGGAGAATGTGAGTGCCATGATCCTTGGAGGAGAAAAACAAGTGAGTACACCCACTAAGAATGTTGAAGAGAGGCCTAAGGAAGTGATTGATGTGGGAGAGGAAGACAACGAAAGCTCAGAATCACGTACTGTTGATGACGGCGCCCGCCGCCCCCTCCTGTTCCTGATCCGAATGTTGACGTTATGCAATCCCCAAGAAAATCATCCAAGGAGTGGTCTTCTGAGGTTTCAAGACCTGCACCACCCTTTCCTCATGTCTTAAGACATGCCTTAAGACCTGCCTTAAGACATGGTCTTCTGTGCAATCCACTTTTCAATTTGATTAAAACTGTGCCTCGATATGTGAAGTTTTTGAAAGAGCTATGCACGATGAAATGCAAGCAAAGGATGAGAAGGAAGGAAAAGGTAAGTTTAAATGAAAACGTTTCTACTTTGCTACAGAAAAGATTGCCCGAAAAGTGCGGAGATCTATGTATGTTTACTATCCCATGTGCAATAGGTAATGCTAGCTTCACAAAGGCTATGCTAGACCTAGGTGCTTCAATCAATGTGATGTCGTATAACTTGTACATGTTTTTGGGTCTCAATGCTTTGTCTGAAGCTGGTATTACTATACAACTCGCTGATTGTTCTAGTATTGAGCCTAGAGGAGTTGTTGAGGATGTTTTGGTTAAGGTAAATGATTTGATATTTCTAGCTGATTTCTTTATATTGGATATGGAATAAGGTACGCCTGAAACCCCAATTATCTTGGGAAGACCATTCTTGCGAACGGCTAACACTAAGATTGATTACTTTGAAGGTTCCCTAACCATGGAGTTTGACGGTAGAAAGGTTGAATTTTCCATATTTGAGCCTATTACTCACTCTACTAATGATTCTATGGATATTCTTGACTCTAATGATAGTGATCACAGGAATGAATCAAATAGTTTGTTAGATGCTTCTATTGAGAATAGATCATTACTTATTGAGTCTTCTAACAAAGAGAAAGTTGATTTAGGGAAAGATGACATTGAAAGAAAAATTGAGAATTTGTTTAAGTCACATGAGAATGTGTCTAATTTAAATGATTCTATTGTTATTCCCTATCAGAAATCGATTCCTAATAATGTTGAGGTTTTTGCAATTTCAAGGCGACCTCCAGGAGAAGCTCATTTTAATAAGGAATTGATTGGTGCAATTGATAGATACATTGGAGAGATTCCTAAGGTTCCCCCTCTTGTCAAGAAAAAGACAAGTGTGGAGGATCTTGATGGGATACCTTGATCAAGTAATGCATCACGTCGAGCCAAAGACGTGAAACAAAGGCGCTTCTTGGGAGGCAACCCAAGTAGATTAGGTAGTATTGTTTCAATTTTCGCATTTAGTTTTCAATTCAATAAAGTAGGACAAGTTTTTGGAGTAGTGTAGTGTTAGAACCTTTTTGGTAGATGAAATTTGCTTGATTGAATGACGTAATGATGTTTTGCACGTCACGACGCCCACCGCCCCATCCACGGTGCCCGCCGTCTATCACTGTTCACAGACGCGTCCGGATTCTTGGTTACATTGGAAGGGTATATTTCTACCCTATTTTATCTAGATTTTTATATTATTTCCGGTTATTTTAGGTTAGATTTGATTTTTTATCTTCATTAGGTTAGATTTAATTCTATCTTTTTATTTTTAGGAGTAGATTTATTTTATCTATCTTTAGGATTAGATTTTATTTTATTTTAGATTAGTTTTATCTATCTTCTATATGTTTGATCTATCTTAGGGTTAGATTGTTCTATCTAGGAGTAGTTTCCATCTATCTTAGGAGTAGAATTTTATCTTTTATCTATTTTATTTTCTTTTATTATTTTTATCTATTTCTAATATTTTCCTTTCTTTTTGATAGGTGATAAATTCCCTTTTCAACCACCATATAATCCCATTCCCTATTTTTGATCAATCAAAGCTTTGTCTCCAAGGAATCACATAAACCCCAAGAGATGCTACTTGAATCCATTCCAAAAACCTAAAAGCCTTGTGTTTCAATTGAGTTCTTACCCATCAAACACATTCCATCATTACCCTTCATCCATAAAATTCAATCTTTTTCCACACCATTCCCATACCTACCACCAAATAAAGCTTTTGAAACCAAGTTGGTCGTCAAATTTCATGTTTGGAGGAGTCGTGGACGTTGATTCCTCGACGTTCATGCTCAAATTTGTGTTCTGTGCATACCGGCGTAATAATGCATATTTAAATAGGCATTATAGAGTAGTTTTAGTTACATTTCATGTTTGTTTGGTTATGTTTTAGAGTTAATTTCATATTTTGTTCTTTTTGTTGGAAAGTTCAGAAACTACGCTATTTCGATTGTTTTATGTAGGTTCGTAGATCCGGCTTGTGGTTAGCTTGGAAGAGTTCTTAATGGAGTGAATAAAAAGAATAAAAGAAGAGAAAAGGAAGCAAGGAAAGCAAAGACCGCGTGTAGAAGAAGAAACATCCGGTTCTGATGGGTGTCGCGGTTGCGAGTCCTCATGTCGCACCCGCGAGATCACCTTTGTCGCCATGGAGAGATGACCGCGAGAAGAGTATAGTAAACACCCCGAGTTGCGGCCGCGGGATCCATGTTGCGGCGGCGAGTTCGTGCAGAGAACATCAATTCGAAAGCAAAATTCTATCTTTTCAGAAGGAGATTCGATCCAATCTTTTGAAGACTTATTCCTTAGGGTTTAAGGAAGATATTTTGAGACTTATTTATTATTATTTTTATTTTTAAAATTTTTAAGGATATTTTATATTATTTTAGGATTATTTCCGCATTATCTTTAAGAAAAGTATTTAGGTTTTCGGGGTCTCTTATTTCCTATCAAGGGGAGGCACGAATTAGACATTAGAGAACAACTATTCTCAGACCTTGAATCATAATTTACAGTAGTTTATTCAATCATTCGAGTTTGCTTATTTTTCCATCAATTCGAAGGCGATTTAGGTACGCTATGAGTGGCAAAGTTTGTTATTTGTTTCATCTGTGTTTCAGAGACTTGGTTGGTGGTTTGTGAGGCTTAAATTCAGTTGCTTCCTACTATTCTTTTGATTTCCATTGCGATTATTGATGATATTATTATGATTGGCCGCCATAGTAGTATCTTTCTAGGTTTTTGTTCTTTCGTCATTGAATGAATTCAGTAGTAGGATGCTTAGGATTGTGAGAACCTTCGTTTGATCATGACTAAGTAGGGATTTCAACATATGTCTTAAACATCGGTTACCTTGCATACTTGGTGTTATTCATATGCCTAGATTATTAGGAACTTCTTCTATCTTTATGTTAAATATTTGTTCGTGCTTAGGTTGCATAAAGGTGTAAGGGATTAATTGTGATCTTTGTGCTTTAATCTATTTAAATTAAGATGGGAGGAATGTAAGTTAAAGGATTCATACAACTTGAGTGTATGTCTAGGATTTGTTATCACAACCATCATTCTTATGCTTTGTTACTTCATTTGCAATCTTGATCTTTAGTTATATTTCCCACATTTACTTGTTTATTTCCCACCTTTTGGTAAGGTAGCTTTTATATGGAATCTTGGATTTCCCTGTGGGTTCGACCTTGCACTTATCGCTATACTTAGTTATTTGTGTGGGAATTTCTTTGGCGAGGTTTAGACACGATGGTTAACCTCCTACCAAATTTCGGCGCCGTTGCCGGGGACTTCTATTTGATTCATTCTCTAATTGTTACTTTACTTTGGTGTGAACCATTGTATGGTTCACACCCATGCTACTAACACATCTCTTTTGTCTTTGGATCCAGAAATTGAACGCACACTTTCTAGGTTGCGAAGAGATCACTCTTCCAACTCAGAAAGCACAGAAGAGATGGGTGATAACGTTAATAACCCGAATGGAAAAACAATCACGTTTTGAATGAGAATGAAAAAAACAATGAATTTCTGAATAACGCAGGTGATCCTTCAAGGAGGACTCTCTAAGAGATTAGGGAGCCGAATCTGAATGTTCAACCTTTCGCTATTGTACTCCTTGATCTTCCTGAGGGTTCTAGATTCAAATTTGAGTCAGGATGGACTGGTTTCCTGCCTTACTTTCATGATCTTCAAAGCGAAAATCCCAATAAGCATCTCACTATGTTCGATGTTGTGTGCGACCACATCAGAGTTGGTGGTCTGAATGATGATCAGATGTTTTTAAGAGTCTTCCCCTTCACTCTGAAGCATGTAGCCAACGATTGGTTGTACTATCTTCCTACTGGAAGTATTCACACTTGGATGTAGCTGAAGAAAGCTTTTCTGAATAAGTATTATCCTGCTAGCAGACACAGCAAGATGAACCTTGAGATCACTAGTATTGAGCATCTAGCTACATAATCACTTTATGAGTATTATGAGCGCTTCAAATGGACTGTTGCTGAATGCCCCTATCATGGACTCACTAGGGATGATCTAGTCCTTGCACTCTTTAATGAACCGACTCATAGAGATAGAGGGTCAGTGAATAATGCCCGTGGAGGAGAAATTTTGCTTAAGACACCAAGTGAAGCTATGGATATGTTTGTGATGCTTGCGAATTCATCTCAGCAGTACTCTAAGACTTTAGGAGCTAGAGGAGTCTTAAGGATGCAAACCAATCCCCACAAGATGATTACCCAAATCTAAGGGAGCAATTGAGTAAGCTTACCATGGCATTGCAAGGAGTTAATCAAGTAGTTAATCAAGTTCACCATTCTTGTGGAGTCTGCAGTGATCCTACACATCCGACTGATTTGTGCCCGCATATTAAGGAGAATGCTGCTGATGTCAATGCCTTGGGTGATTATGGTCCTCGTCGAAACTTTGGTAATGGTCCTTATAATTCCAACTTCAACAATTACCAAGGATTTTACCAAAGGTTCCAGCAGAATCAAGCTCCTTACCAACATAGGAGGCCTCACTTCCAACAAAGGCCCCCTCCTCAAGCAAATCCAGACCAAGGTGAGACTCTAAGGATGATTATGGACAAGTTGAGTGCCTATGAGAAGATCGTGGGGCAATTGACTTTTGAAGTGAGTGAATTGAAAGCTAAGACGTCGAACTCACTACCATCGCAATCGATCCCGCCTCCGCCACGTGAGAATGTCAACGCCATACATCTAAGAAGTGGTAAGATACTTCCTTTTAACCATCACCAAGAAGGAGTTGTGGAGGATTGGATAGAGAGTGTTGAGGAAATCGAACAAAGGAGTCCGAAAACACCGTCGTCGCCGCCGCAAAAGAGCCATTCCAGACCACCCTTGACTGTCGTGAGTCACCGCCGCGAGACACTGATGTCGCGGCCGCGACAGAACCCATGTTGAATGCTGAGTCGCCGCCATGAGAGACCCCACTCGCCGCCGCGAAACCATCACTGGAAGACGAGATTGTTGTGTCCGATGATGATGTTGTTCCGAAGCCTATTCCGCAGCCTAACCTTGGTCCATACAAGCCCATAACCCCATTTCCCGAAGCCTTGAAGGACAAAAGAAAGTCGGAGAATGATAAGGAGTTGTATGAGACATTTGCTAAGTGTGAAGTCAATATTCTGCTTCTCAACCTCATCAAAACGGTTCCTCGATATGCTAAGTTCTTGAAGGAGTTTTGTACCATTAAGAGGAAAAAAAGTTGAAAGGGAAGAAGAAGGTTCATGTGAGTGAACACGTCTCCGCCATGATTGAAAGACGTATGCTTGAAAAGTGTGGCGACCCAGGTATGTTCACTATCCCATGCACTATCGGTGAAACTAAATTTCAGCATGCTATGTTAGATTTAGGTGCATCGATTAATGTGATTTCATAGTCTTTATTTAAAACCTTGAAGCTTGGTGAATTGCAAGAAACTAGGATAGTTGTCCATTTGGCTAACCGCTCTCATGCTTATCCTAGAGGTTTTGTTGAGGATGTCTTAGTCATGGTTGATAAGTTGATTTTTCCTGCTGATTTCTTTGTGTTGGATATCGAACCTGGTTTTGTGGAGGCATCTATTCTTTTAGGCATGCCATTTTTGAGAACAACGAAAGCTGAGATTGATTGTTGGGAAGGTAAACTCACTATGGAATTTAATGGTGAAAAGGTTCAGTACTGCATTATGGATGCTATGAGATATCCTGTTGATGAGCATTCTTTATTCTCTATTGATGTTATTGAGACTATTGTTGATGATGTGTTTGAGCTGAATAAGGAGGATGAGTTGCAAGTTGCTTTGGAAGCTCATCTGGATGATCTTTCCCTGGATTACCCGTTGAGACCATACTTGCATGAGGTCCTAGGATCCTTAGATGCCCATCATTCACATCTGAAGCGTGAGAACTTAGCCTTAACCCTTCCCGAAGAGAAGCTTTTACCCTCTGTAATCAAACCGCCTGAAATTGAGCTTAAGCCATTACCCGATCACCTTAAGTATAGCTTTTTAGGTGAGAATGACACCCTTCCAGTCATCATTTCCAACAAACTCAATCTTGACCAAGAAGGTAGGTTAGTTGAGGTGCTTAAGGAATACAAGACAACCCTAGGATGGACCATCGCAGACATCAAAGGGATAAGCCCAGCTACATGTATGCACCAAATTTTGCTAGAGGAAGGAGCCAAGCCGTCCAGACAGCCCCATAGACGTCTCAATCCGCCTATGATGGAGGTAGTGAAGAAGGAAGTTCTGAAATTGCTTCAAGCTGGTATGATTTACCCCATCTCTGACAGCAAATGGGTTAGTCCGACGCAAGTGGTTCCTAAGAAAGGGGGTATTACTGTTGTTGAGAACAAAAAAGGAGAGTTAGTGCCTACACGGGCACAATCTGGTTGGAGAGATTGTATTGACTACAGGAAGCTGAATGCTGAGATTCGCAAAGATCATTTTCCTCTCCTATTCATTGATTAGATGCTAGAGAGGCTTGCTGGGAGAGCCTACTATTGTTTTTTGGATGGATACTCAGGTTACTTTCAAATTGCCATTGCACCAGAGGATTAGGAGAAAACTACATTTACATGTCCTTTTGACACCTTTGCATATCGCAGAATGCCTCTTCGGTTGCGTAATGAACCAGGAACATTCCAAAGGTGTATGGTCAACATCTTTTCTGAGTACATTGAGAACTTCTTTGAGGTATTTATGGATGATTTCACAATTCATGGCAATTGTTTTCATTCATGTTTGGCTCATTTGGCACTTGTGCTGAACAGGTGTGTTGACACCAACTTGGTTCTGAATTCTGAAAAGTGCCACTTCATGGTTGAGCAAGGTATTGTTTTAGGCCACATCGTGTCTAAGAAGGGAATTGAGGTTGATAAGGATAAGATTGAGATCATTCAATCCTTGCCCTATCCTACCAATGTGAGAGAGATACGATCTTTTCTGGGTTACACTGGATTGTATCGCCGATTCATCAAGGATTTTTTGAAAGTCACTGCGCCGTTATGTGAGCTTCTCAAGAAGGATGTTGCTTTTGAGTTTGATGAGAAGTGCCAGGAAGTCTTCCATACATTGAGAGATCGACTTGTTTCTGCACCGATCATCCAAGCTCCTATTTGGACACTTCCTTTTGAGTTGATGTGTGATACAACTGACTATGTTGTTGGCGCTGTGCTAGGCCAGAAGATTGACAAGACGTCCCATGTGATCTACTATGCCTCCATGATGCTGAATGGAGCACAATGGAACTACACCACTACGGAGAAGGAGCTTCTAGCGGTTGTGTTTGTACTAGACAAGTTCCGCCCATATCTTTTGGGAGCCAAGGTCATCATCTATACTAATCATGCCGCTTTGAGATACTTGCTGAAGAAGAAAGAGGTAAAGCCACGCCTCATTTCATGGATTTTACTCTTGAGTGAGTTTGATATTGAGATCAAGGATAAGAAGGGCACCGAGAATTGTGTAGCTGATCATCTCAGTCGATTGATGCATCTGGATAGTGTGGGGGAGAACTCTAGGACATTGGAATACTTTCCTGATTAGACTCTACATGCCATCTCACCCATCGCTACAAACACACCTTTATCCTTGAATCCTTTGAACACACCCAGGCCATGATTTGCTAATATGGTTAACTTCTTGGTGACGGGTGAGTTTCCTCCGAAATTCACCAGACCTCAGAAGGACAGAATTCACCATGATGCCAAGTTCTATCTTTAGGACGATCCATTCTTATGGAGGCATTGCGCTGACCAGGTAATCCGGCGATGTCTTCCTGACAATGAGGTAATGTTTTCCCTAAGTTTTTGTCATGCTTATGCTTGTGGAGGTCACTTTGGACCAAATAAAACTGCTAGGAAGTACTTGAATCAGGATTTTATTGGCCAACTATCTTTCGTGATGCGAATGCATTTTATAAGTCATGTGATAGATGTCAAAGAACAGGGAATATTGCACCTAGGAATGAAATGCCACATGCTAGAATGATTTTTTGTGAAATCTTTGATGTGTGGGGTATTGATTTTATGGGTCCACTGCCTAATTCTTTTGGTAACTATTATATTTTGTTGGAGGTGGACTATGTCTTTGATACGTTTGGGATACCCGATCCTTTGCCTGTGGGTGCAGGATCAAGAACCACGCCGTATATTTGTCCGATCTTGCAATGCTCTTTCGATATCTCCTGATTAACGAATTAATTAAACTAATTAAGAAACTAATTAAAGCAAAGGAATTAAGCTTATAATAATTCAAACTAAACAAATAGCGACGGAAGAGAGAAGCGGGTGGTATTGAGTTTAGCCCCGTGGTCAAGCCTGCCACTATCCAAGTGGTATTGAGTTTAGCTCTGTCGTGCAATTGGGCCATCCATCAGTTAGATGTCAAGAACGCTTTTCTGCATGGCCATCTGAATGAGACAGTCTACATGTTTCAGCCGCCGGGGTTTGCTGATGTTGATCGTCCCAAGCACGTCTGTCTCCTGAAACGCTCTCTGTATGGTCTGAAACAGGCTCCGCGGGCTTGGTTCCAGTGCTTTGCTTCTCATTTGCTACGCTTGGGTTTCGTTGGCAGCCGTTCGGATACATCTCTGTTCATCTATCGCAGAGGCTCAGACATGGCCTTCCTGTTACTATATGTCGACGACATCATTCTCACCGCCTCTTCTGATGCTCTTCGGATCTCTATTATTTCACAGTTGAGTGCGGAGTTCGCCATGTCTGATCTGGGTCAGTTGTCATACTTCTTGGGAGTTGCTGTTCAGCGTCATGCGTCTGGCCTGTTTCTCTCTCAGAGTAAGTATGCTGCTGAGATTGTTGCTCGGGCCAAGATGGGTAACTGTAATCCTGTCGCCACCCTTGTTGATACGTCCAACAAGCTCAGTGCTCATTCAGGTCCTTTGGTTGATGATCCGACGTTGTACAGGAGCCTCGCTGGTGCCCTTCAGTATCTTACCTTCACCAGGCCTGATATCAGTTATGCCGTTCAGCAGATTTGCTTGTTCATGCATGCACCCAGGGAACCCCACTTTCAGGCCTTGAAGCGGATCATTCGGTACATTAGCGGCACCCTCGAGCTAGGCACCACGATCACTCCTTCCTCTAAGCTTGACCTTGTTGCTTACACTGATGCGAATCGGGGTGGTTTTCCTGACACACGTCGCTCCACGTCTGGTTACTGTGTCTTCCTCAACGACACCCTTGTGTCATGGTCAGCGAAGCGTCAGTCTGTCGTGTCTCGCTCCAGCGCTGAGGCAGAGTACAGAGGTGTTGCCAACGTTGTCTCCGAGTGCTCTTGGCTCCGCAATCTCCTTCTTGAGCTTCGTTGCCCTCTTCAGAAGGCCACTCTGGTCTACACTGACAACGTCTCCGCCGTCTATCTAGCTAGCAACCCAGTCCAGCATCAACGCACGAAGCACATTGAGCTCGATCTCCACTTCGTCCGAGACAAGGTTGCCATTGGACATGTCCGCGTTCTACATGTCCCGTCCTCATATCAGTATGCTGATATATTCACCAAGGGTTTACCTCGACAGTTGTTCATTGATTTTCGGTCCAGTCTCACTATACGGGCCCCGTAGTCTCCAGTTTCGACTGCAGGGGTTTGATAGATTACATAGGTCTTATATTGTATAGTGGGCCCAAAAGCCCAAAAGGCCCAATACCTTTGTAACCTATATATATGTTTATCAATGAATGGAAACCCTTAAGGAGGACTTTACATCAATTCTAGAATCCTACACGAATCACATGCGAAACTATGAGTTTAGCAACTCATAGGCCAATTCTCTCTAATTGTGTTCATAGTCTCACAATAACTCTCTAATAACGACCACACAATGAATAGAACTAAAAAGCAACTAATAAAGCCTCTCTAAAGTCGGCAAAACCCTAGTAGGAAATATAATAGAATAATATAAAATAATATCTTTGGATCCAAAACCGCGTATCCGAAAAACAGGTCAACGACGGTCACCGTGCAAGGGGCAGCGGGCCCCGCCTATGCAGTGTCCGTCCTTCCTTAATTGTCTTCAATAAAGTCTAATGTCGTGCTTCCTTTCTCCTTTCTAGCTAATCCTTAGCCTACATATGCACCAAAACAGGCTTCTTAAGCTCTTCCCAAAGTCCATCCAAGGTCGGAATTTAATTCTGCAAAATAAGTACTAAAAACGCATAGATTCCGAACTCGAATACTTCACAAGCAATATACGGAACTAGACTCAAAACATAGCAAAACAACTACCTAATAGCAATAAGAAATACCTATAATGCCTATATGAAATATGCATTATCAGTTAATTTCATATTTTGTTCTTTTGGTTGGAAAGTTTAGAAACTACGCTATTTCGATTGTTTTATGTAGGTTCGTAGATCCGGCATGTGGTTAGATTGGAAGAGTTCTTAATGGAGTGAAGAAGAAGAAGAAAAGAAGAGAAAAGGAAGCAAGGAAAGCAAAGACCGAGTGCAGAAGAAGAAACATCCGGTTCTGATGGGTGTCGCGGCTGCGAGTCTCCATGTCACACCCGCGAGATCACCCTGGTCGCCATGGAGAGATGACCGAGAGAAGAGTATGGTGAACACCTTGAGTCGTGGCCGCGAGATCCATGTCGTGGCGGCGAGTTCGTGTAGAGAACATCAGTTCGAAAGCAAAATTCTATCTTTTCAGAAGGAGATTCGATCCAATCTTTTGAAGAGTTATTCCTTAAGGTTTAAGGAAGATATTTTGAGACTTATTTATTATTATTTTCAGTTTTAATATTTTTAGGATATTTTATATTATTTTAGGATTATTTCCTCATTATCTTTAAGAAAAGTATCTAGGTTTTCGGGGTCTCTTCTTTCCTATCAAGGGGAGGCACAAATTAGACATTGGAGAACAACTATTCTCAAACCTTGAATCATAATTTACAGTAGTTTATTCATCCATTCGAGTTTGCTTAGTTTTCCATCAATTTGAAGGAGATTTAGGTACGCTATAAGAGGCTAAGTTCGTCATTTGTTTCATTTGTGTTTCGGAGACTTGGTTGGTGGTTTGTGAGGCTTAAATTCAGTTGTTTCCTACTATTCTTTTAATTTCCCTTGCGATTATTGATTATATTATTGTGATTGGCTGTCATAGTAGTATGTTGCTAGGTTTTTGTTCATTCAATTCGTCATTGAATGAATTTCGTAGTAGCATGCTTAGGATTGCGAGAACCTTCGTTTGATTATGACTAAGTAGGGATTTCAACATATGTCTTAAACATCGGTTACCTTGCATACTTTGTGTTATTCATATGCCTAGATTCTTAGGAACTTTTGCTATCTTTATGTTAAATCTTTGTCTGTGCTTAGGTTGCATAAAGGTGTAAGGGATTAATTGTGCTCTTTGTGCTTTAATCTATTCAAACGAAGACGGAAGGAATGTAAGTTAAAGGAATCATACAACTTGAGTTTATGTCTAGGACCAATTAAGCCAATCAATGTCGATGAAAACGCAGATTTAACGTTTATCAGGACAAAGTTGTCGGGAGTTTTATAAACCTCCTGAAATAGGATTTTTCGCACATGGGTTTTTAAAAAACTCCTGGTAGAAACGTGTTTTTTTTAATAAAAAATCGGATGTACTCTCTCAGGTGTTAATATTTAACCCACTAGCAACATCAATTTATCTCGGGAGGTTTTTAAAACCGCCAGATAAATATTGTAAAATAATTCCCGCGTTCTTTCTCGAATTAGATTGGTCTTCTATCTACTTTTATCCTCAGTTGAGACTGGAAAAAAAAACCCAAAAACCCGCAAAACTGATTTTGTACTCGAGATAGCTCTTGGAGGTTGATCAATATCGATCGATGCTTGAAGAGGACGATCGGTGGTGCCAATCTTGACATTGGACCGTCAGTTGTGGAGGAGGCTCGACGTTTTAGCTGTTCGCATCACCAGGGCTCGATCGGTGGTGACAACAGGGCTCGATCGGAGGTGACAGCAGGGCTCTTGGAGGTTTTGTTGCTGCTCGGCGGTTTTGCTGCTAGGGCTCGATCGGTGGTGACAATCTCTGGCCACGAAAGGTTTCGCCTTCTAGCTCTTCACCCACAGCAGTTGCGGTACAAATTGCTCGGCGGTTTTGCGGTTTTGCCTTTCTATCCGCCGCCGAATTTCAAGCCGCCAGAGCCGAAGCGGTTCGGCGTCAGGCCTGACAAGATATTTGACATACTCGGCGCTTCCCTTGCTTTGGTATTCCGACTAGGGACTGGTGTCTTCGTTTCCGGGTAACTTTCTGTATTTCTTGATAGTATTCCTGTTTGATAATCTTGTTTCGGATTTCTGATTGTTAGGTTCTTACTTCTTAGTTATGATATTTGTAATTTAGGTTTTGTTAAAATATGGGGGAAATGGTCTATAATTCATTTTGTTCGGTTAGGTTTTGCAATGAAAGAAAAAAAAATTGAACTCTAATGGCAAATTTTGAGTGAATTGCCTCCTTGGTGCAATGAAATGCATGGGGAGAAATCAGAAAACTTTCTGACCAGGTTTAAGAAATGGATTCTACAATGCATTGCAATCATGTACTTCATAAATGTTGTTTACCTTATGGAGAGATGAATAACTCAAAGCACTATCCATATAGGATCTCTATGTTTTTTAGTTTTTAGTGTGTATATATGGGACCTCATTGTTGAGTAGAAGAGCTTGCTATCTTTCTTGATATGACTTTTGGATTTGCAAGCATGAGAACGTGTGAGTGTATTCCAAGGAATGTGTGTGTTTGTCTTGTTTGTGTGTGAAAGAGAGAGGGATAGAAAGAGCGAGAGTATGAACCCTTTATGATCAAGTGGTTTGCATTCATGGTGGATTGGTGGCAGGTATTCTGGATCTTTTGTTGATGCTTGCTGTCATGAATGTTAGTGATAGCGTGGCATCTCCTGAGCCTTATTCTGCTGTCATAGATTTTCAGTAGGGGTTTAACTTTTGTTAGTGAGCTGAGCTAACGGGTTTGGATTGGGTATATGCCCTTTTTGTGAATATTTGTGTCCGATTTGTTTTGGTGATTGGATGGCAAATAGTTAGAGGTGGGTAGGTAGTCTCAGTTTGGCTTCTTAAGTAATAATGCATATACTCATGTAATTACTCTTCTTATAATTACATGATTGTATGTTTTTATTATTTAAGAAGCCGATTGGGGAGTGGTGATTGTATGTTTTTATTATTTCAAACGATCATGTCTACTTATTTGGAAATTCACCAAGTCTGAAATTTACACATTGTGCTGCTGTTCCATTGTGCTTCTTTTCCCTGACATTGCTCTTGTATTCACCAATTCTGTTCTTCAAATTGACACATGTTCACAAGAAGCTACTGCTAACTTAAACGAAGCTCAATGAACATTCTTCTAATCTGAGGCACAGAAAGATGCAACATATATATGAGATTGTCTCTATAGCACGCTTAGTTCTTCACAAGAAGAAACAACAGTATCGTTCAACTGCACTTCAGTCATCCCAATAGATTTGAGAAGATGATAGCGAGCATAGGAAAGCAAGTAAAATTCAGCAATTAATATCAGTTGATAAAGGTGTCACACATCCAACTAAGAATACATCTTCTGTCAAAGAGACCAAAAAACCACCATCAGGCATGTTTATCTCTCATTTTTGTTTAATGTTTTGAATTTGCTTCCACATGACTAAGCCCTTTTGATTTGATCTCTATTAAACTGCAGATATCGTAGAACTGCCTGCTAAGGTTGGTGATGAAGTGCATGTTCCTTCTCTTGGTATGAAGGCAAAAATTATTAAAGTTGAACCATACAAGGATGAGATTGTTGTCCAAGCTGGAAATCTCAAATTGAAGGTAAAAGCAACGAATATCAAAACATGAAGCTAAGGTACAACACTGCTTCATCGAATCATCAAATTATTTATTTGAAAGATTTGGGTTGAATTTGCTTGTTTCCTTAGTAGTTAAATTGGGAAAATGTCAATCTAATAAGAATTCCATCAAATTGATATAGGATACAGATCACTTGTAAAACATTTATTTTCTCTATCTTCCAAGCCCCCTTAAAAGCCAGAAAATAGAACTCATAGATAACTTTTCCATTTTGTAGGGTTTGTTTGAGTTCATCCCGTTTTTCATCTTTGTCATAAGAGGAGAAATTTTGCCTGTGCCTCATGGGCTCAGGCTGTTATAGACATATGGAATAGACTAGCAGAGTAGTAGTGAACGTTTTGATTCAGGGCCTGATCTAGCAGATTTGAGCAAAATAATGGTGGGATAAAAGTACATATTTTCTTGTTAAATAGGAAACATGAGGATCACTTGTGTTGAAGCCAATGCTGGGTATGGCCTTTTTCTATAGGTATGTTATGCGAAACTTTCATTCTCTGACTTCGAGTTGTAGCGTTTCTATGCATAGTCAATGTCTTTAGCCAGTGAAATAGCTGAATCTGTAATGTCATAGGTGATCATGATTATAAAAAATATCTAAAAAGCTTTGTTTGATGGCAGGGACTCAATTTGGACAGCTTTGGTTGCTGAGGTGTCTACTACAAAAGGTCAAGGTCAGTTTGTACATTTTAACTGATCGCAGCATATGAAAAATTCACAACTGGTATATAAGTCTCAGATCGTGATACTTTTTTTTAAACAATGCCATTGCTTTGGGATAACATGTGTTTTTTTATCTTTTCATTTATAAAGTGTTAGAAACAACCAAACAATATGTATTGCGGGTATTACATATGTCGATATATGAGAGAGATTATAGATAATGAGTGCACCGTTGTCCCTATCACGGTACGTGAATATAATATACTTTTTTTTGCCTACATAAATTATGATTTTGTTATTTATACTATTTGAGAAGTAATACTTATGTTTTATTTTGTAGTATTTTTGAGATTCGGGAGAATTCTACGACAAGCCTGCTCTCGATAAATTACGTGAGGAATGGCTACAATATCTAGACACACAACGTTAGCTCTTGGAAATTAGGAAATATCTTTTTAGTAGTGGTTTACATTAGTGCATATTATTTAGGCATTTTTTTGTTTCCACTATGACAATAGTTGGAATATTAGAAATTTATGTATAGCTAGAGATGTGAAAGCTAGCTAGTGGTGTACTTCGGTTCGTGATAACATTGCTTTTGTGATGATTAGATTTTGCAATGAAGAACGATTTTGAAGGGTCTTATTTTTCCTTGTTATGGTAGCAGGTGTTCTGGATTTCGCATGACAGATTTGAAAATAAAAACAGGTGTATGACAGGTTATGGTGCAGCAAAATTGCAATCGATATTTTCAAAAAAAAAAAAATAGATATGTCTCGGCGGTTTTTATAAAAACTCCTTAGAAAGTTTAAAAATTAGGTGGGTGCTATGATTACACTTTCTCAGGAGTTATTTTAAAAAACCCCCCAACATATTCTTTCAGGAGTTTTTTTATAAACCCCTGACCGAATGGTTTTTCTCGGGAGTTTTTAAAAAACCCCTGAGAAATATCTGTCAGCTACGCGAATAAAAGGAGGCCGATAACTCCCGTCCGTTTCATTAAAAAACACCTTATAGAAGGAAAATCTGTACTAGTGATGGAACTATTTTCTCCATTGATTTGTTATCATAACCATCATTCTTATGCTTTGTTACTTCATTTTCAATCTTGATCTTTAGTTATATTTCCCATTTTTACTGTTTATTTCCCACTTTTTGGTAAAGTAGCTTTTATATTGAATCTTGGATTTCCCTGTGGGTTCGACCCTGCACTTATCGCTATACTTGGTTATTTGTGTAGGAATTTCTTTGGTGAGGTTTACACACGACAGTTTACGTCCTGCAACGGCGTCCGCCGCCCCACACACGGCGCCCGCCGCCACCTGCAGAGAGGTCATTTTTTTGTCTTTTTGTGAGGTTCTCTTGCGATTTTCTTGGTCTTCGTCAATCATGAGTGGATATGGTAAGAGAGATGTGCCGGCCTACTTAGATGACACTGAGATGAGGTGTTGGAATGAGCTTGGAAAGCGTGTTTACATGTCAACTAAGTTCTTCGATGAGGATGCGTTGAAGAGGTTGGGTTTACTTGAGTCGGTGATGACTTTGATGGCACATGGAGAGCTGCGTGATTTCGTTTGGTCAAGGAGTTCCTCACCACTTCAGAGGTAATTTCATTCAAGGGTGTTCGTTTCAAGTTAAGGGGAAGAAGTTGTTATGCGTCGTATGCCTCGATTGGTGCTGCTTTTGGTATTTCGAAGAAGTATTCTTGGAAGTGGGAGCAGGCTATGCTAGCTCTTTATTCAACAGAGAATTGGAGAAGTCTGACAAGGATGTCTCAGGCTGACTTGGGCTATTGACCTGATGATAGGATCACACACCCTGCTCTTCGTCTCTATCTACGGATCTTGGGTACTACTTTCTATGGCTCTGAGGATGCCATTGTCGTCAGTCCTGGCATGGTCGATTTCATGTATTGCCTTACTCCCGAGTCTACTATAGTGTCAGATTGGGTGCTTATGTTTTTGAGAATGTGTGAGAAGGCCCATACTCATCGCTGTAGGAACATTCCTACGGTTATTTCTTTTGGCAGCATGATCAAACTCTTGGCAATCTATTATGGCGTCGATTTGGATTCACAGCAGTCTGTGAGTACTTCATATACTTGGGATATTGATACACTTGTGTCTGAATGGATGATTGAGAGGTTGCAAGTGCCATACGCTATTGAGAGATTTCGTTGGATATCTGGGCCTCGACAGACTCATCATTGGTATCTACCTACTATTTTACATATGGGTCCCACTTTAGCTGATTTCCGTCGGAGCCACATTGCATCTGACATTGACTTGCGGAAATCTTATGAGCATATGACCCTTGTGAGCGAGACTGAGGAGATGAAGATTGAGATGGCTCTACCTGTGGTTCATGATACTTCGCGCATTACTTGCCTGGAGGAGAGATTGATAGATTTTGAGACGCAGTAGGTAACTGCATTGGATGAATTAGCTAAGTCTCATGAGAGCCTGGCTAGGAAGGTTGATCAGCTCCATCGCATTTGTTTGAGTTTACTCCAGCGTTCTGGATCCTAGACCCCACCTTCACAATAATTGGTCAGTTTATTTGCTTCCTTCAACCCTTTATTTTCTTTTTTGTTGTTCCTTTTTGTATATATATGTTTATGCATTGAGGACAATGCAACATTTAAGTGTGGGGGGAGAAGTGAAGTAAATTCGTTAGTTAGATTAGTTCATGTTGAATTTTTGATTTCATGTTTAGATTTCTAGTTTTATTTTATTTTATTTTCGGAATTCTTGTAAGTCATGCATCATGTTTATGTTATTCATTTTATAAAATGTCAAAAATGAAAAAAAAGTGAAAAATGTCGAAATTCCAAAAAAATAAATATATAGAGTCTCATGCATTGCATATTTGTGTTATCAAAGATACCCATCTAATTTGAGTTTGTCCTATTGACTTTATGCTGGCATGATGTTATAAATCCCATGGAATTCTGGAATGATTTGACCTTGTCCCTAAAATTGATTTTTAGGTGAAATATGATTAGGCATAGGTAATTGAGCATGTATGATCTAAGTTTGTAAGCATGCTTGATATTCATAAAAAAATTGTCCTTGTGAGATATTTTTGGCCTTATAAGGGATACATTTATATTCCTTTTGCTTTTCTTGTGTGATTTACTCTTCCTATACATTTATCTTTGAGTATTGACATGGTTATTTATTTTCAAGACCGATTATATACATGATCATTGCTTGATAAGTTCAAATGATAGAGGCACCTTTTAGCCACATTTTATCCATGTCTAACTTATGTTATATCTTGCTTTGAAGCCAATTTGTGTCTTTAGCCTATTTTATTTGTAGCTCCACAAAAATTGCATTATTCCTAGCCTATGATAAGCCTTACCCTTTTTCCGTGGAAATTAAGATTTTGAGTGGGTTATGGACATCTATTTTGGAGTTGAGGAGGAAAGAATTGCTAAAGTGTGAGTTTTATGGTTTTGAGAAGATGTAATGTTATGTGCTTTATAGTTTCCCTCATTATTATGTATTTTATTTCATGTATTTCGGCTCAATTAAAAAAAATGACGAAAGGAAAGAAAAAAAAGGCATTCAAAAAAAAAAGAAAAAAAGAGAAAAGAAAAAAAGAATAAAGAGCCAAGTTTGTTCATTTGTGCATAATGAAGAAGAATTGGATTTGTGTTGGTTGAAAGAAAGAATGGTTGGGTGTTGTAGAGGCATGAGTATGAGATGAGTATGAGTTTTTGAGAGTTTGGAGTTTATTGATATATCTTGAGAGTTATGATTTATGGAGGATTTTGGGCGTTATTGCTATATTTTGTGAGATGTGTTATTGTGAGCTTGATGTATTATTGAGTTTGTTTGTGTTATGTTGGGAGTTTTTGGAATCTTATTTTCCTGGAATTAATAAGTACCACATGGCCAAATACAATTTCTTGCCCTTATGTTTCTTACCAAGCCCCATTACAACCCTGTCGAATGGAATCTTCTACGAAGGTTTCCATTGAACGAAAGTCCTCTTGATATTCTTATTTTTGCTTTGATGTATCCGGTGGAGATTTTGTAATATAAACGTCAATATTTGATTCGATGCTTGTATATGGAATTGAGGAGAGTGTATGCTTAAAGCCTGAACACATGAGAGTGAGAGATACACATTATCCTTGGTGATGTTGGATTTTTGAGCATGCAAGCAACTTGATCCCATATATACATTTGATGACGTTTATTTGCCTTGATTATATTTGCACTATTGATGATGTTGCTTTTGACGAGTAATATTGTGAAAGAATCTCTTGTGAGATGCATAGATGATGTTTTTGTTTTATGGTTGCTTGAGAACAAGCAAGAGTTAAGTGTGGGGGGATTTGATAATGCATATTTCATATATGCATTATAGGTATTTCTTATTTCGGAATCTACGTGTTTTTAGTGTTTATTCTGCAATTTTACATTCCGACCTTGGATGGGATCTTGAAAGAGCTTAGGAGACATGTTTTGGAGCATATGAAGGATGAGGAAGAGGCTACGAAAAAGCAAGGAAGCACAACATTGAAGAGAAGAAGAAAGTCATCACTGCGTAGGGCGGCGCACGCCGTGTCGCCGTGTTCAGCAATCCGAATTTGAATCCGAAGATTCTATTTCCTATTATAATATTATTATATTTTTAGGGTTTTCCACGACTCTTTATTAGGTTATTTCTATTATTTTCAGCATAGGAGTAATTGTGGTGGATTATTGTGAAACAATGAACACTTTGAGAGAGAAGAGAGGTTTTTGGCATGTGAGTTGCTAAACTTATAGTTTCGCCTGTGATTCGAAGACATGGTTGAATAGATTGTGAAAATTTGATTCTATTTAGTTATTTATGAGCATATTTATCATCTTGTGTTTATTGATTATATTTGTGTTCCTTTATATGATTGATCACCATGTTAGGAATTGCATCTTAGCTATGAATTCGTTATTGTTTTCTTTATAGCAAACAAAGGTATTGAAGTAGTGATATTTCCTTGTCTTTGTAGTGGATGATTTCGATTGATCTATATCGCTAGATGTCGATTAGGGCCGATTTAGGGTTGTTCCAATTGTGTCTTAATTGCATTGAATCGATATGTCAATTGGTGTAAGTACTTGAGTGTTTAATGATATTTTTTAGTGATATTGAATAAGGCGATTGTATCCCTGCGGATCCTTAAACTTTAGTCAAGTAGACATATGCTTATGAACAATTAATGAATCAATCCTAGGACCATGAATCTCAACAATTGTCAGACAATTACAGGTGAAATATTTCTTCTATCTTTATTATCAATTACTTTGCAATCATTATTTCTCTTTACATTATTTGGTTATTAAGTTGCTATAAATCATTGCTTTTTTCATAATAGTCGTTGTTAGAAACATTGCATAACAATCCGCTTCTCTCTGTGTGTTCGACTCCAGACTTCATCCCTATACTAGTAGTTGTTTGGTTTATCAATTCATTGATTTACTAATCTATTGGTTTTGAGCTTTGAGTTAGGATAATATTACTATTTGGCAAAGGGTGAAAATGCCAACGACGTTCGTCCCGCACCAGAGCCATTGGGAGAATTTGAAGAAGGGGAATGTCCTAAAATAAAATTGCTCAAAGTAACTAGTATATGAAGATGATCATGTGTTTTTGTACGCTTACATCAATAGGAACGAGTTCTCATTTGGAATTTTAATTTTTTTCTACTATGATTCATGTTTTTTGTTATGATGACTTTTCCTCCTCTGTGTTTGTTCCCCGGAGATTTCTCCGTCAAAGGTTATTATGGAGGCATGTTGAGAAAGAAGGATTTTTTTGAAGTTGTAATTGGGAAAACCAAATAGCTTGAAGACATAGTAAGTATATATAATTTATGTGAAGTATATTTTTAATTTTAAACAAAATAGTTTTGATTATAATCTACTAAAACATGTTTAATATGCATTTTCAGCATATGGAGGAAGCTCTTTGTCATATGAGGAAGAGAATATCAAATGAGGCTTCAAAATTCGAGCATGTTGTTTTTTTGGACTCGTTGCTTTACCAGTGGTATTTACCATAATTAGTTGCTTCCTTACATGTAGAAGCTTCTGTTGATCATACTATATTTAAGTATTTTATTGGGTTTTATCCTAAAGAGTATAGAAAAGATTGGATGACTGCAACCAGGATTTATACACCATTCAACATCAACGACATTCATTGGGTTGCTTTAGAAATTCAAATCCCATAAAGGAAAGTTGTAGTTTATGATTGTAACAATTAAGTATGTTGCTGATGATTATAAACTGAAGCAATATTTATGGGGCTTAGTGATGTGCGCCTAATTTGCCATGTTTTGCATTAACATTTATATCGATTTCTGTACATATTTTATATTTTGGGGTTATAATTATGCTGGAATTGTGTACTTTATGTTTATTTGCCAATTATGGAGATCTACACTAGTTCTTGTTTAATTTCATAGAAATCGAGACGTTTTACGAGCAATTTGGAGGGAAGAAGGAAGTTGTCAAGTGCACACAAAATCGACCATGTCAACTCGAAATCGACTGGAAGCTGAACTAGAAATCAAGCAGGAGCTAAGGAAGAATTTTGACCAAAAGAAAAGGAGTTGATTTCGACCACCCATGGTCGATATCGAGTACAACAACAACAGGAATCGACTGAAGGACGTCGAGCTGAAATGAAGAGGTCGATTTCGACCACTCATGGTCGATATCGAGTTGAGCACTAGTCGATTTCTACTTTTGAAGCCGAGATCGAGTGAGCTGAAGAGACCGAGTCGATTTTGTGATCGATATCAACTGGACCACAGGGGCCGATTTCGAGCCAATCCGAGTCCAAATTCCGAGCTGGATTACTTGCATTGGAAGGAAAGATCTTTTATCCACTTGGAAGATTGTTTATCCACCTTAGTAATTCACTAATTTACCTAGGGGGAATTTTAATTGTTTTATTTATTTAATTGTTAAACATTTATCATTAGGATTTAGATAGATAGTTTTAGATAAAGATATAGTCGTTCCTTTCCTAGATTAGCTAGATGAAGCACTAATAATAAAGCCCTAGGGGGATTATTTTCATTCATTTTCCATCCTACAACACGCAAACAATAGAGAGTTAGAGAGAGAGCTTGAAGCCGAGTATGGTGGAAGGGTTGAGAGACGTTTTGCCTTTGTTCGGTTGTAAGCTTTCGTTTATTTTAATGCAATTAGTTATTTCCTTTATGATTTTGATGTTTGTTACCATGATGAGAAGCGAGTAGTCGTCCTACTTCTAGGATCGGGGTGAGCCCGACGGTAGCCATGTAGGGTTATGCATCAAGGTATGATTTTTATATGCGATATCATCTTCTATTCCTATTTGTGATTTTTCTGCGATAGTAGTAGGTGATCCTTATTTGTGTTATTGAAGCGAAAACCATCTTAATATGAATTTGGATTAATCATTAAAAAGGGTTAGTAACAATTAGGGTTTATGCGAAAGCCTCTACGTTCTTAATTGTTAATGACGAAAGTTATTTGATGAAAATGCATGATCTTTTTATAACTTTGCGTAATTCTTACATGGTTATTGTTGTGGTGTTGAATCCCCAATCTTGGAAGTTTTTAGTTAATTGATTTATAAAACCCCAAATCTGTGTTATTTCTGTTCACATATCTTCTCATCCATTCTATATTCTTCAGACGTTCTTTTCCGATGCTACTTATTTATTTTCTGCAGTTATAGGTTTTCTGCACATCTAGTCGATTTCGACCAAGCCTGGTCGATTTTGAGTCACTAAGGTCGATATCGAGTGCCTTTCACTCGATTTCGACTCTGCTGTTTTTCTGTGTGCAGGTTTGAAGGAGATTTCGACTGACTTCAGTCGATATCGACCCACTTGAGTCGATATTGAGTGATCTTCTGGTCGACAGCAGAGTGGAATTTAGAACTGATTAGACGAGTGTTGACATGCTTCCTTGTGGATACGATCCTAAAACCCTACCACTACATCGGGAGGGATTCTTGTATTTTATTTGCTTGGACAGGGAGTTGGTTTAGTTCGTTTATATTTTATATTTATTTCACTACTAATTTCCCTCCACAACAAATTTTGGGACCGTTGCCGGGGAAGCAATCAATCGCGCCCTTTTTAGTTCCTTTTTACTCCCTTCTTTTTGTTTTTTTTACATGGGCATGTGAAGAACTGTTCGCACACCCATTGATCCTCTTCTCGAACGGGAACGCTTCTTCCATCTCCAGCAGAGACTAAGGATAAGACTCATGTCGACTCCTACTAACAACGAGAACGAGGTACAACTCACACCGGCGCAAGAGCTTGAGAGGCTCTGGAGGTAAGTAGAGGAGCTCACCACCAGGTAGACAAAATACGCCCAACGAGAGGCGAAATATGAACTGAATCAACAAAGGTGGGAGGCAAGGGTAGACCAAGAAGCCCAAGCCAGAAAATAGCTCGAGGAACAACTTCAGAACGTCCCTGGAAACGCGAAAGAATATTTGCACCCTACTCTGGAAGTTCCAAAGTCACCTATCGTTCTCCCTTGTGTTTCTTATGAAATTCGTCCTTCTTTTATTTCTAAAATTAGGAGGAATCAGTTTCAGGGGAAACCCAATGAATGTCCTTTGGAGCACATAACTGTTTTTCTAGATTTGTGTGAAGCTATTGCAGAGATGTCAATCTAGAATATTTAAAACTAAAGTTTTTCCTTGGTTGCTTGCATATACTTTCAAATAAATATGATGAGATAAACGAATATATATAAAATGATGATATATATGTTGATAAATATGTGTGTGCGTGTGCACTAACAAACAAATTTATTAGAGAAATATGTGCTGATTATGCTGACAAATGAATTTATTAGAAAATTTGTGTCGATATTATGATGACAAATGATATACAATCGAAATTGTTGTGCGAAATTGAAAGATAACTTCGCGAAATTGTGAAGTCGACATTTGTGAGCGAAATTGGAGCTCGTTGGATAAGAAAACTCGCGAAGATCTTAATCGAGAAAAGCGGGCAGCATGCAAGGGTGACTGGTGGACATCTACCTAACAAATCTTGGATGGTAGACATTTAATTAATTAGGTCTTATTATATGGATCTTTATTTTTTTCTCCCATTAGGAGATCCACACATGATATTTTAGGCCTTCAAATTCTTTATGAAATTCGACCGAAAAAATTCCTTATAAAATTAGGAGGATCAGTTGGGATTGACTAGGGGAGGAAATGGGTCGGGTAATTGATGAATGGAACCATCTTTTCACCTTAATCGCAACAATTTGTTTTTTACCCGACTCATCATCCACCCGTCTAATATTGCACCCGTCACCCGATCCATCGAGTGAATCAGGTGGATCGGGTGGTTAATCGGGTGATGTAAATTAAAATAAAATGAGTGATGTGAGGGGAAACGTCGTTAGATTTCACCTCGCCAAAGAAATAACCCAAACTAACAAACTAAACTAGCAACCTAGTATAGCGGATAAGTAAGGGGTCAAACCCACAGAGAAACAAGTACTTCAATGCAATGTGTATTTACCAATTATGACACTAACAATAGAATAGGAATACGAATGAAGGTAAACAATAAGGAAAGCAAATAGATGATGATAAAGGTGTTAGCAAGGGCAAATCAAAGATAGAAGAATAGAGCATATGGTTTTGCATACAATTCGCAACATTGGTTGATTTACTTGATCCTTGAATTAATATCAATATTATTCCTAAGCCTATGCCGACTTGACTAAAGCTAAAGGATCCGTAGGGATACAATCACCTTATTCAATATCACTAAAGAATACTCCCTCCGTCTCATAAAAGAAGTCGTTTTAGAAATGTACACGAATATTAAGAAAATTGAAATAGAATGATAGGTTGTACTCTCACCAAATGATTTGCAGCAAAATCGTACTTGCATTTAGGCAGTACGGAGTATGAGGAGAGAAGCTGAGCTGCTGAGGTGTAAAGAAGTTGTGCTACTGATTAAAAATCGTTTAGTCTTCCACATTTAAATGTTTGATGGGTGCTTTTAATTTGGAGCCAAAATTTTGAATTCATTAGGGAGTTTGTTGTATAGGCATCCCAAACTTACTCGGTTACTCCCATCACATGAAATTTGTTAACCTTCTTTCAATGGCTACCAACAAACACTTTGATTTAAATTCTGTCCATAATGGCCCAACTTCATAGGCAGATGAGGAGGGCCAAGATGTTGAGCACAACAACATGGATTTTCATGCTTTATCACCCGATCGACAAGTCGAAAGAGGTGCCTCGTCGATTCCTGATCTGAACGAAAACTGTGATTTAAATTCTGTCCACAATAACCCAACTTCAGGGGTGGAAGAAGAAGGCCAAGGTGTTGAGCACAGCAACCACAATTTTCATGCTTTACCACCCGATCGACAAGTCGAAAGAGGCATCCCGTCGATTCTTGATTTAAATGCCCAACCGGATGAAGAGCTTGAACATGAAGGTATGGTTTACTTGCAAGACAACTACCTACTGTTTTTTTGCTTTAATGCACACTCATTGCCTTTTTTTAGTTTTACACATCCCTACTGTGTTTGGCTATTTTGAAGTGGATTTCAATTTTGTTTCCCATAGAAAATGATGAAGTTGAGGGTGATGGAATTGAACAGAGGAGGGTGTTATCAGTTGGAGAAAAGCAAATGATCTATCACGCTTTACTTGCAAGAATTGTGAATGGCAAACTGAAACGCAATTCCAGTAACGAAGTGTCATCCCTATTCTCGGTGCACTTGCGAGCTGTACAAAGAATTTGGAAACAAGGAAAAGCTACTCCACTTGGCACCATTGTTGATTTCTCTGATAAGAGACCAAAAAATTCAGGTAGGAAAAGAGCTCAGATTGACCTTTCTCATCTCATTGACATACCTTTAAAGCGAAGGTCAACAATACGCTCAATTGCTGAAGCTTTACATGTAAATAAAGACATTCTGCATAGACGTTTCAAAGAAGGTCTCCTTCGACGACACTCAAACGCCATGAGTCCGTATTTAAAGGAGGAGAACAAGATAGCAAGGCTTAAATTCTGCATATCCATGTTGGACAGAACTAGTTTGCCTCACAACCCAAGATTCATCGATATGTACAATGTTGTGCACATTGATGAGAAGTGGTTCTACATGACGAAGAAGTCAAAAACGTTCTACTTGTTACCAGAGGAAGATGATCCTTTCCGTTCATGTCAGAGCAAGAATTTCATCGGCAAAGTGATGTTTATTGTTGCTATTGCAAGGCCAAGATTCAATGATGAAGGTAATGAAACATTTTCGGGCAAGATAGGAGTGTTTCCGTTTGTGACTAAGCAACCAGCCCTGAGGAGAAGTTGAAACAGAGAGTCCGGAACCTTAGAAACAAAACTGATCACCTCCGTGACAAAGGAAATTATAAGGGCCTTTTTACTTGAAAAGATCATTCCAGCAATACAAGCTAAATGGCCAAGGGAAGATTTAGGCAAGGCGATTTTTATTCAACAAGATAATGCAAGAACACATGTTCGCCCGGATGATGAGGAGTTCCATATCGCTGCTATGCAAACTGGCCTTGACATCCGACTGTTTTGCCAACCAGCAAACTCTCCAGACTTGAATGTCCTTGATCTTGGGTTTTTCCGCGCTATTCAGTCTTTGCAAGATAAGGAGTGCACAAGGAACGTTGATGAGCTCATTTGTGCACTTGAGAAGTCCTTTGAAGAGTACCCAACAACAAAGATCAACCATGTATTCTTGACCTTACAATCATGCATGGCAGAAATCATGCTAGTCAACGGATCGAACCGATATAAAATTCCACACACATATAAGGCCGGATTAGAAAGGAATGGTTGCCTTCCTAGACAGATCTCTTGTGATCGTGTGTTGGTGCAAAGTGTAATTAACTTGTTAGCTGATCATGGAGGGGTTAGCTGAGATTTGATTAGTAATGCAGCGTCTAGTGCATTTCTGTCCAGCTTTACTCTTTTTTTTTCCTTCCCCATTCCTACTGTTGTGTAATCTACTCTTTTGCTGCTAGGGGGTTTTGCTGGGCATGGAGTAGTTTGTTTTGCTGTTCAATTAAATATAAAAGGGGAGTTTGCTAGTACTGTCATTGTTTGATTTGGTGTTCAATTCAATTTAAAAATTTTCATGCTAGTACTGTCATTGTTTGCTTTGGTGTTCAATTCAATTTAAAATGGGAGTTGCTAATGCTGTCATTGTTTTCTTTATTGTTCAATTCAATTTAAAATGGGAATTGCTAATGCTGTCATTGTTTGATTTAGTGTTGAGCTCATTTACAATGGGAGTTGCTAGTATTGTCTTTCAATTTAAAATGGGAATTTCTAGTGCTTTCATTGTTTGATTTACATATTCAATTCAATTGAAAATGGAGTTGCCACATTTTTACTTTCAAGTACTGATGTGATGAGTTGAGGGCAATGGAAAAGCCAAATTGAGAATTGCTAGTGCTGATGGGAATTGTTAGTGCTGAGTTGAGTTGCTACATTTTTATTTTCGAGCATTGATGTTCTGTCATAGTTTGGTGTTCGTTTACATTTGTATATATAGGGAAAACTAACAGGGAAAAACAAACTGAGACTGATCGGCTAACCACTTGTATGTTAGCTTTAACAACCTTCAAACTACATTTACAAAATTGGCCCCTTATTTTTTTAAAAGTAAAAATATAACCCTGCAACAGTAACTAATTAACCTACAAAGATGGATTATATCAGATCTCAAGATTTTGATCGCCAAATTCAAAAGGAGGAGGTAGTGCTTCTGAATTTGAAAGGAGGAGGTAAAGGTTCTGGATCAAGTGACAAAATATCTATGTACTACTTTGATCATTCAAAGATGATAGGACACTCGATTGAGATTACAATAAAGAGCGGTGGTCGAAGCCAGCAACGCTCGATCGATAATTCTACTTAGATTAGACATATCATGTCACTTGAAATTACAATAATTTTACTTCTCCCCTAGTAATAACAAAACAAAGTTACATTGCTAAATAACCCACACAAAAGGCAGTGCAATGAGCTATTTTATGCCCCTTCCCGAAATCATCAAAACCAAAAGCTGAGGAAGGAGAACATGTAATTCATCGTCAGACCCAATTGTAGTTTGGCAGAAGGAGATTGAACATAATCAATTTCACTTCATGAAGCTCTTTGTTTGGCTCGACACTTATCTCTCCAACTGTAGACTTGTTCAAATCAAAGCCTCTCTCCACCATACGTTTCCAGTGGGCATGGAGCAATTCATCTGCTTTCGCTTGTGAATCTACATCAATCAGCTTCTCTTCCAGGGATACCTTCAATGGTGGTCCACTTTTTGCATTGAATCCCATCTCCTCTTTGATTTTCAAATCCGCAGGAAGACTTGCATCCTCAACGTTGTCCATCTTCAAAAGAAATTGAAATGATGTATGAAAAAAAACAACCAAATTGGTAAATCTAAAACGAAAAAAATGTGAAGATATATTAAGAGGAGTAATACCTCTGGGTTGCCAAGCACAAATTTAAAAAGCACAAACTACCAGTTGAAACCTGATCTCAGGCAATTTAAAGGGGAGAAGAATACGAGGAGTTTTAAGGGGAAGCTGAAGAGTTTATTGAACCTTGTCATTAAGAGGGGAAGCACTCAAGTGTTTTATTAATGTAGTACGGAGTATTGTTTTTAACTAGCTAAAATGACATGTGTTTTGAGACAAGTCGAAAGACCTAAAACGACTTGTTTTATGAGACGGAGGGAGTAGCATTAAGAACTCAAGTTCTTAGACCAATTGGCATATTGATTTAATGCAATTAAGACACAATCGGAACAACCCTAAATCGGCCCTAACAACATCTAGCGATATAGATCAATCGAAATCATCCACTACAAAGACAAGGAAATATCACTACTTCAATACATTTGTTTGCTATCAAGAACACAACAATGGATTCATAGCATAGATGCGAATTATAACTAGATGCACGGTCATAGAAAGAATCACAAATATAAACAATAAAGATCAAGATGATAAATAAACTCATGAATAATATAGAAATCAAGTCTCACAATCAACCAACCAAGTCTTGAATCATAGAAAAACCACAAGAATTCTAGGCAAGCATAACGAACCTTGAATCCCTAAACTTAAATCCTCTCATTTCTCTCAATTGAATATGAAACTAGGTCTATGAATTTGTTTCTATGAAAGCTGTTGAAATATGTCTAATATAGGCCTCCTTTCGTCGGCCAAAAACCCTAGAAAAGATATATAAGAGTTTCCATAAAGATAGACTTGGGCCGCGAATCGCAAATCCAGATCTGACGAGGACGGCGGACGCCGTGGATTTGGCGGCGGGCGCCGCTCTTACAGTGTTGACAGCTTCGGCAGACTGAACTTGTAACGCACTTTCTTGAGTCATCTATTGTCCAATTGACGCATATGAATATGTGTTGGAAAGATCTTTCCAAGCACTACGATTCTAATGAATACATCAAAAGCTAATTCCAACTTTTTAGAACCTTAAAGATGGGATTTCTCCATGTTTTCCATTTCCGCTCTTGTCCATTAGCTCTTCTTTGTCCATTTGCTCCATTCTTTCTCCACCTTTCGAGGCCGGATCTTATAACCTACAAATAAACACTAGAAACCGTAGGTTCCAAACTTCGAATACCAATTGACCAACAATATGAATAAGCTTATTAAACATGCAATACGAATACTTAATGCACCTAAGACCTACCTATAATGGCTATATAAAATATGCATTATCAACGAGTCACAAGACATACTTAAAAATCATTCATATTTAGTAATTTTATAAATCACGTTGATGTGACTCGAAGAAATATAAACAGTCCTGAGCCTGACACGTCACATTGAAGCCAGGACCAACAAGGATTTATAAACGGTAAGAAAGGGGTCAGCGAATAAGATCGGCTTGTGCCAGACACGTCCGCGGATAGATACAAGTGTTTGCCATCATGGCCACATGTCACACATGCCCTTCGCCCACGGGCCCTAACATACCTGCCACGTGTAGTGACTTTTTAGACACTTTTCCACCTTGTGGTTGTACAACTACATCGCTATATAAACCGAACTCAAACTACGGAGAAAGGGCTTTTTGGAAATCAGACGTATACTGATAATGCATATTTCATATAGGCATTATAGGTATTTCTTATTGCATTTAGATAGGAGTTGTGCATGTGTTTTAGTCTAGTTTCATATCTTGCTTGTGAAGTATTCGAGTTCAGAATCTACGCGTTTTTAGTGTTTATTCTCCAGTTTTACATTCTGACCTTTGGATGGGATCTTGGAAGAGCTTAGGAGACATGTTTTGGAGCCTATGAAGGCTGATGAAGGAGCTAGAAAGGAGTAAGGAAGCACAACATCGAAGCAAAGAAGAAAGTTAGCCACTGCAAAGGGCTTCTTATTTTCTATTATATTATTATTATTATATTTTCTAGGGTTTGCACGTCCTATTTAGGGTTTTATTATTCCATTTCAGAGAAAGGTGTGGAGACGGTGGATTATTGTGAGACAATGAATACTTTTAGAGAGATGAGAGGTTCTTGGCCTATGAGTTGCTAAACTCATAGTTTCGCATGTGATTCGAAGACAAGGTTGAATAGATTATGAGGATTTGATTTCTATTAGTTATTTATGAGTATATTTATCATCTTGTGTCTATTGATTATATTTTTGTTCCTTTCTATGATTGATCACCATGTTAGGAATTGTATCTAAGCTATGAATTCGTTATTGTTTTCTTGATAGCAAACAAGGTATTGAAGCAGTGATATTTCTTTGACTTTGTAGTGGATGATTTCGATTGATCTATGTCGTTAGATGTTGATTAGGGTCGATTTAGGGTTGTTCCAATTGTGTCTTAATTGCATTGAATCGATGTGCCAATTGGTCTAAGAACTTAAGTGTTTAGTGCTATTCTTTAGTGATATTGAATAAGATGATTGTATCCCTGCGGATCCTTCGACTTTAGTCAAGTCGACATATGCTTATAAATAATTAATGAATCAATCCTAGGACCATGAACCTCAACCATTGTCAGAGAATTACAGGTGAAACATTTCTTCTATCTTATCATCAATACTTTGCAATCATATTTCTCTTTACTTAATTTTCTACAAATAATTGCTTTTGTCATAAGAATCATTGTAAGAAACATCGCATAGCAACTGTTATTCTCTGTGGGTTCGACTCCGAACTTCATCGCTAAACTAGTTGTTGGTTTATCAAGTCATTGATTTAATAATCTATTGGTTTTGAGGTTTGAGTTAGGATATTATTATTATTTGGCAAAGGGCGAAATTTCCAATGATGTTCGTTCCACACCAAATTCTTGACGTCGTTGCCGGGGAAGAAAAGAGTTTGCTTTTCCTTATTTCTATCATTGATTCCTTTTTCTTTTTGTTTTTCTTTGAGTCTTTTGTGTCCTTGTAAGTTCCAAACTTGTTCGACTAATTCATTACCTTTGTCTTTTGATCCCGAGATTGAAAGATCTCTTAGGTTGAAAAGGAATCTCGAATTTGACACACATAAGGAGATGAGAGACCAAGTTGATAATCCGCCAAGAAGGATCTGAGAAACCTAAAGGAACCTAATTTGAGTGCTCAACCACTTGCAATTAGGAGGAACGGGTGGAGAGGGAGAAGGAACGAAGCCCTCACAGAAACTACAGTTCGCGGCCTCTTCGATCCTATAAGCAGGCATAGTGAAATCCCTGGGCACTACGCGAACGATCTTCAGCCGCTTCGCTACACGAGATGGACCCTCCTTGTCGCCTAAAATGATCGTAGAGTCTGACATGTGATAGTACTCTGGCTCGTCCTTTAAGAGAGGACGCTTGATGGATCTAGCCAAAGAACCTTTTTTGCCCTTCTTAGGAGCTGCGGGTTTCTTTCCCTTTCCTCCGCAAGGCTTGACCACCAGTTGAGGAGGGAAAATGGAAGACACATTAGCTTCTGAATCAACTCTTATTGTGGACTCCTGAGTCCTCTAGGAACTAACCTCATCCTCCACAAAGCCCACAATCCTATTCTGGCTATCGCTCTCCGAAGACATCGGTACACCCAGAATAGACTTCTAGAAAATAAACTCCCTGAAAATACGAGAAGAAAGAAAATCCACAAAGGGAAGTGAAATCTTTTCAAAATCGCGATCACATAAAAATGGCGCCAAAAAGCCCTTCGTAAGAGTCATGTTGGCGCCTCACGCGCCCCATACATGGATAATGAAAAGACACTGATGTTAGAGGCAATAAGCCAAAAGAGACTTTTCGCCTCCCTTTGAAAAGTTTCCCCTTCACAAGAACGGAAGAGAAAGGGGTTTTCCCCGATAAGAAACCACCGCCCTCCGAATCCCTAAGAAACACCCACGCTGGTTGAGCGACGCCACCCTCCAAAACCTAGAATGCACCACTAATAGAAATGGTCCTAAAAAGAGAGAGAAAAGGAGAAGACTGCCACCATAGAACCGCCTCTCCAGGCGTACAACCGCCCTACCCCTCTCGGAGAAAGAGGTTCCTCTCCAGAAAGAACCCCATAAAACTGGATAACGCCCTTCGATTCCCCGAGATGAAACGCAAAAGGGGAAAGAGAAATGGAAAACAGAAAGTAAGAATAGCTCTGAAACTACTTACTGGTGAAGATGAGCCGGCTAACACAAACAAGTAGACGAGCAAGCACAACCCCGACGAACTTCGACGACACCTGTTTGTCTCTTTGGCAAAACACTGCTTAAACTTCCTCTCTTTCTCTCTCCAAACTCTTTGAATGCAAAAAATGACCAAAAAAGGGAAGCCAACCCCTACTTATTGGTCCCCATGGGACCACGTACAAACCTACAAACGGGCCTCACATATATTGGGCTTGCCCACATGGCCCACTGAGGAAACACCCTTTTTTTACAAGCATCGGTGTTTTCGAGGCATGATCACGAACATATATTGCACGTGATCTAGTCCCGAGGAGATATGACGATGCCCTGGAAAATAGTCCCCTTAATAAATAGAGGTAGGACGTCATAAATAGGTCACTCAACGCAAAAGTCACACACAGAGCATGACATCAACCATCGCGATCTAACTCACAAGACCCAGCGAGTCCCCAAGCCCCCTATCACCCAACACAGATTGTAAACCCTCCCACAAATGGATATGTAGATCGCGATCAGGGCCTCAAATGCTTGCATCTATACCATTTACACTAAGAAAACAAAGACCTTACATCATCTACACCACGAGGTCGCCAGCCAGCTACTCGCTTAGTAACACTATAAATACCTCCTTAGGTCCCCAAGAAGAGGATCCGATTTTAGGATGAAAAGCAAGAGCTCTGCAATCCTCCCTGAGATAAAGTCCTCGGAGCTGAGTTCCTGGAACCTCTGATCGGAGAAGAACGTCTCTAGAACAAGACATCATCTGGTAAACATCCTTTAAAGACGACAATTGAACAGTAAACCTAGAACGCGGACAAAGCTAATCACGAGGAACATGTTATCGTCAAACGGTAACTCGTAGCCAAGAACTTAATTATATATGGACACCCTCCCCAGTTGACTTTACATGTAATTAGGGACATTTGTCGTCACATTGAGGTAATAAGTATAGGTGAATTTCTAGAAATGCTTTAATACTCTTTTGACTGCGGTTTTCTTAATCAATTGTATGCCTACGCTGACCTTACACAACAAAAACCCTGTATTTTGTTCTTACTAAACTTGATCGAGCCAAATTACACAAAATTAAAGAGTTTCGGATGATTATGTTTTCCTTGGCTACGTCCATATACCGGTCATATACTTCAAAATAGGTCGCTTCCTTGTGTATTCATCGGCTACTCCAACACACAAAGTGTCTGCCAATGCCTTGACCCTATCACACAAAAACTCTATACCTCTAGGCATGTGCGCAGTGCACTTGCGTGAAATAGAATTTCCTTATCCTACCCTTGTCACCTCCAAGGCAGAATCTTTTTCTCCTTATGATGCTTGAAACTCCTTTCCCATACCTATTTTATTCACCCCACATAACCCTGCTCCTGCTGTTCCAATCACACCGATCCCCTCCGATGTTGCTCATGGCTCTCCGCTTACACCCAACTCAGCCCCTACTTCCGCTTCTACCTCCAATGACAGCCCTACCTCTCCTACGTCGACATCCACTGTCTCCCCTCCTCAACCTGCTGTACTGCTTCCCCCCACCCCCCACCCCCCCCCCCCCCCCCCGCCTATCGCCGAGCCACCCACCCGCATCCATGGCATGATCACTCGCTCTCATAACAACAAAACCAAGCCCATTTAGAAACTAAACCTCCATTCTCGCCTAGCCCCATTACATGAACCCCAAAACATCACCCAAGCTTTAAAAGACCCTGACTAGCGGGCTGCTATGCAACAAGAGTTCGATGCCTTATGCACTAATCGCACATGGACATTGGTTACACCAACACCTACTCAAAATTTGGTTGGTTGCAAGTGAGTTTTTCGCATCAAATACAAGCCAAATGGATCAGTTGAGAGCTACAAAACCAGGCTAGTTGCGAAGGGATTTCACCAGCGGCTTGACCATGATTACACAGAAACATTCAGTCATGTGATCAAGCCAGTTACAGTCCGAGTTGTTCTTTCTCTAGCGGTATCCAATGGTTGATCGTTACATCAACTGGATGTTAACAATGCCTTTCTTCAAGGCACTCTGCACGAGGATGTGTACATGTGTCCCAACCGCTACCGTTTGTATTGTTTTTATTTCTTCGACCTGTTGCTATCCTGTGAAAGTACTTTGTGTTAGCATCAGTTGACTTTACATGAGTTCGTTTCGCTCTATACCCCAATATTTGTCTTGGTAGCTTAATAGGGAAGCATGTTTAGTGGATAGTCTTCTTATTTTGTTATCTATGTTGCGATCATAAGCATTGCACAACTTTACTTGGAAATCCTACCGTTCTGTTTTAACTAGAGTTATTTGGCGAAATATGTTGCCAAATGTGACTTTGCTCCATAATTTACTCTTCTTTTTGGCTTCTTGTAATTTCTTAGTGAGTTTGTATATGTGTGATCCAGGCGTATCGATATGCCACGTGATGAGGATGAGCGTTTCGAAATCCGGTCTGGTATTCCAGTCCATTTCGAATTTGAAGGGTTGTAGCTTCGACTTCTGGTTATCCATTAGATCCAATGTGATTTGGGTGTGATCAGATCTGATGAAGGCATGGTTTTTTGTACATAGGTTAGGGAAATGTTGCAGAAGATTATGACTTACGAAGGCTCTGTCTAGTTTATCAAATATGTTGTCAATCCCATTGGGACGTTTTCTCCATGTGAATCTGTTTCCAATAGTCGGGGCATCTAATAGGTTATGTGTTGTGATTAGCTCGGTCATTCTAAGAAATCTATTCATACCCGGAGGGTTGCCTCCCAACTTATTGTTAGCTTCGAGGATTTCATTTAAGTCTCCAATTATTATCAAGGGTTCATTTATATTTTTGATGGTTGATGAGGGAGAAGATCAGAAACAATTCTTCTGACAATCATGGGGCGAGGCATAGACAAATAGAATTGTGATTGCTAAGTTGAGGGTGTTATTTCTATATGTTTCTTCTATTTTTATGTTGTCTGAATTCGTTACTACAAATGTATCATTTTGAAATTGGGATTCCTTCCACAAGAGACAGAGACCACCAGAGAGCCCCATTGAGGGGCAGAAGTGCATGTTATCAAATCCAGGTTTTCTCCAACAACTATCCAGTGGTGGATGTTGTAATTTTGTTTCTGTTAACATTAGAATTTTGATGTGGTATGTTCTGCAGGTTGATTCTATTTGTGTCCAGACGTTTTTCCTATTTAATACCCTAATATTCCAAAAAGCTAAACTTCATTTTTTAACATTTTGAGAAAATTGGTTTATCTTATGGTGATTACCTTTAGGCCATAAGGTTGTTGTTTTTAACTTGTTTTATCCTTGTCATAGTTCTAGAGTATGATCTGTTGTATAGATTATGTTTGAATTCTTTAAAGATTAATGAGCTACAAAGGAAACAAGCAAAGGTCGGCCTTATAGTCCACAACCATGCAACAATGCACCAAAGCATGTCGAAAGAGATGCCATTTAGATACAAATGGATAGGCTGATGGGTGGTGTTTCTTAGGTACCAAGATTGTGAAAAATCTTGACACAAAGACCTTGGTATAAGTTTACAATTTCCATGCCATATGAAATCAAGAACTCTAAACTATAATAGCATTGGGAGAGCCAAAAGCACCCAAGAGTTGTTCATAGAACATGAGGTATAATTTAAATAGAGAAAGGTTATAACTGTAATGGCATAAAAGGTAGGTGCAAAGTTAAAATTAGGAATCATGATGGAATCTAGATACTTATTACAATTCTTAATTTTGCTTAAGATAAGTTCAAGACACAAAGGAATCAGATGCCAATGGAGTCGGAGAGCAAAGAAGTTAAGATGCAAATAGGCAATTTGGTTTCCAATAATACAGAATTTAGTGTTGTCATACTGCATCATCCAGGAAGTAGACAAGCCAGATGGAAGAGCACGATGTGCAGAAGCTAGGGATGTTTTTATGGTTCTGTAAGTAGCTTCCTGGTTACTTTGTTCCTTGAGATAATCCTGCAAAGTACTTAGAGATTTCAAGAGCTCGAGAGAGCACCTATCTCATGCCAAGTTAGTGATATGGTTAGTGTATTCACATCAGTATAGAAAGAAGTTAAGCTATTGGAGTGAGTTTGCTTTGTTTATGTTGTGTTTAAAATAATGTAAACTCAATAGTAGTAAGATAGAGATGAGTAAAGAAGTCATCAAACCAAAGCAATAGCACATGGTAAGATAAACTAGCCAGGATACATGATAAAAGATTAAGCATACAAAGCAATGATGATAATACTCAATATGAATTAAGATCCATACAGTACAAGTAAGTTCAATTATCTTAAATAGATAGGATATAATACCATACGCTGAATATAGATGCCCCATGAAAGGGGATTCAAAGTCTTGTTGAAAACAGACTAAGCAAAAGGTTAAGCAGTGAACACAAGTAGCTACAAGATTTTACCAAGAAATAGGGGTGAAATGAAATGCAAAAGGGGTGAAATAATTTCCAAAAGGTGATGTAGGGGTTATGTAGTCATCACAGCCGGCCCAAGGGCAAGGTCTAGGTACCCCATTTCTTAGCAAAATCTTGGAAATCATGGCGTTAGTTGATGTTCTTGCCCCTCTTCAGGTTGTAGCTAGCTGTATCATATTCCCCACCAGTAATTTTCCTTTTGACAGAGGCAGAAGTGGAAGTATCCAAGGGTGGTGCATCCATGGTGGATAGCATCTTCATAAGTGTTGAGTTGTAGTGAATGGAGTAAAAAGAGGGCTCAGAAATAAAAGGTGTATTACTAATGGTGTGCATGTCTAAGTAAACGAGCACTAAGAAGTTTCTTCAATTGAGAAGGAATAGAGAAAGTTAAAGTCAAACGAGATGTGAATTTTTGTAGAAAACACCAAGAAAACGCAAATTGTTAAGCAAAATTTACAACATTACAAATAGTTGAACAAAAATGAAATCATATTTCCAAGGCAAAGACAAGTTCAAGTGCATTGCATAAGGAACAGGTACAAGGGTAGATATTTGGTTTTCACGGTAATTTTTTAGGCAAGTGAAAATGTGTTGAGTCTTTTGACTTGGATAGACTTTATTTATAACTCAAAAAGTTTGATATAAATTTCTAGAATAGTCGAAAATAAAATGGTTGTTGATATCCATGTGAGATTTAGGGAGATCTTGGATGCTCATATAAGTTAGGTCGCTCGGCATTTTGGGGCTGGGAACTTCCAAATGACTTGTGGAATTGTTGATACATATTTTAACATGTTTAATGTCTCAAAAAAAAGACTTCACCATGATAATTGAAGATTTCAAAGAATTGCATGGTAAGACGCATGTGCACAATGATACTCCTTCCGATAAGAAAAACTTAAGGAGAAAATTTTGTTAAGACTAAGATGTCATAATTAGATAGATATTAGTTGTAATTTCCAATAAAGTAAAAAATAGTGTAATAATTCAGGGTATTTAGTGTATTTTTTATTAATTTTTTTAAAAAAATATGAATTTTTTTTAAATGACATTTTTTAATTAACGAATTGAATATATGCTAGTGAAAAATTGGCATATACTGTATCAAATATTTTGGGTGATAATCTTTACACCCCAAAATTTTACTATGTGCACCACAAAAAGAAAATCGTTCTTTTATTTGTGAATTCGTGCACCTCTAAAGACGTAGGGCTATGACTTAAGAGTAGTAGGCCTGAGACTTTGAGGAGCGGCTCTTTGACTTATGAAGGGTACGTCTATGACTCCCGATGAGTAGAAACTTCACAAACTAACAATATTTTTCCCTTTTAATATATAATAACAATATTTTTATATTATATAATTTTTTATATATAATTTTTTATTTTCTTTCAATTATTATTTAGAATGAAGATAATTGGGTAAAATTATATAAAAATATCTAATAACACTTCATAATATATTCATTTCATAATATCTTATCTTAAACGTTTCATAATAACATTAGATAATATTCTATCTTAACAATTTCATAATATATTCATTAGCTAAGTTAAATCATGACTTATAAAATTTTAACTCTAGACATTTCGTAATATTTTATCTTCAATATTCATAATATATTCGTTACCTAAAAATTTCATAATGTGTCTTAAACATTTCGTAATATTTAATAGATTCATTAGCTAAGTTGGAATTCCCCATATATGTCGTCGAATTTATCATAGATTCGTGTATGTTTGAATAGATTAATTGATAAATTGGGTGTTATTGCCAAATTTATTTCAATTATAACAAGTTAAAAGATTTTGTATGTACATTAATATATTCTACTTTGACTATCATCTTCGACTTAGTTAGCCTAAACAAAATACTAAGAAGTTACACTAAAAAGATATTATAAGAATTAATTTTAATTTTCATTTAACGTACATAAGTGTTTTAGAAAAACAAAAACTTATTTTATAAAAAGGTATATGGAAAGAATTGAAGGTATGAAAGTATTGAGTTTACTTATCTAACAATATTTTGTTTTTGAAACTTCATTGTTGTTTTTGTTATTATTATCATATAGGTCAAAACTATAGTTATTTTGGAAACATATCCAATGTTCATACTTATATTACACTATAGTCATTTTCTTATAAATTTCTACGTACATATAACAGACAACGTGTCTTAAACTTATTACATACAATAAATAAGATTTATTTTTGTTATGAATATTTGTAAGGATATTATTAAATTGAATAATATTTCAGAAGGTATTGAGTTTTTTTTAATCTAATATTGTATATGTAAATTAGGAAGGTATGAAACTAATATAATTTCGAATAAAATATAAAAGTAGTGTACCTAAAGAGAACCGAAATAATAATAATAATAATAACAAAAACAACAATATAATTCCAAAAAAAAGGGAACTAAACCCTTTCCATTATGCATAAAAACTCACACTCACAATCATGACAACTCTTCGCTTGGTATGAGTGCTGGAATCGGAATGGGAATCGAATGGAATCAGAAAATGGTGATGACTCATTACTAGAGCAGATTATTTGGTATGCTATCGAAATGAGCCATTCCTGAAATAATAACAATAATAATAATAATAATAATAATAATAATAATAAATTAAAAAATTAAAATAGTGATAAAATTAATAATCTTAATAGATATATATTATTATTAAAAATAAAAATAAAATTAAATATATATTTAATAATAAAATATTGATAAAAAATATTAATATTAATAGAAATATATTATTATTATTATTATAATTATTAAAATTTAAAATATAATATAATATATATGAAATAATAAGTATTGATAATAATAATCCGAGCATTTACTTATTAGTAAAAATTATGACATTATTTAAAAAAAATTAATAAAAAAAATTGATATTTTATATAGTTTTTATCATCCTAAGAAAGCGTGCATGAATAGTAAAGGATTTATATTTCCAATTTCCATGTGGCTAAATTAAATAAAATCTTAATAATTAAATAATTTAATATTATACAGTTAAATAAAATATTAGTTTAATATTTTGAATTAAACTTATAAGAACAAACTCCAAAGAGAAGGGTGCAATAAGTTCATTCAAGATGAATTCTATTGTGATAATGTATAGAGATTTTAAAATAGATATATAGGTTACATATTAATTTAATATTTTGAATTAAAACCATTTGTTATGTGAAAAATAAAAATGAATTGAAAAAGGAAATGTGAGAGGATTAATCTAGATGTGACACATAAGCAAAAACTCTTATGTTTTAAGAGTTTATATAGATAGATAGATATAGATATAGATATAAATAGTGTTATTACTTGCGCCTACATTATTAATTTTATCAATTTTATTTTCTTTATTATAATTGTTCAATTGATACCAATATATTAATCTAATTAAATATATTCCCACATTTAAATAAAATTAAAATGTTATCATATATGATTCTTTTTAAATATATTCGACAAAACTTTGAATGTTTTCATATATAATTCTTTTTAATTTACATATTCTTTTTGTCTTAATTTATTGAGTATATGGTCAATTTTTTTTAAAAATAATTATCCATTTGTACATTATATTTTAAATTATACATAATTAAAATAGTATAAAATTACAAATCACATAATTACTTTTCCAAAAAGCTTGCTAATTTATTTGAATTTTTTTGAAATATTTATAAAATAATAAATATTTACGTAAATATTCAAAGGTTGAAACTAATTAAAAAAATATTCATTTTTTGCAGGTAAATCATAAAACGCGTACTGGGACCGCGTTTAACTAACAAACCTAAAAAGAGATTTGGGCGCCGCGAGGGAAATTGAAATTTACAAAAGAAACGCGGCCTCAAACTGCGTTTCTAATTAAAAATAAAATGAATTTTATTTTAGAGAGAGAATTGCCTATGTGGCAATAGAAACGCGGCCAGGCACCAGGCCTATCTCGCGAGTCCCTTATCGCAGGGCACCGACGGAGATGGCCGAGCTGAAGGCTCAGCTAGAGGAGCTAGCTGAGAAGGGCTACATTCGGCCTAGTGCATCGCCTTGGGGAGCGCCAGTGCTATTCGTCAAGAAGAAGGATGGGTCGCTGAGACTGTGCATCGATTATCGGGAGCTGAACCGGGCGACGGTGAAGAACCGTTATCCTCTTCCCCGGATTGACGATCTGATGGATCAGCTGCAGGGCGCCGTGGTCTTCTCGAAGAACGATTTGAGGTCGGGCTATCATCAGCTGAGGGTGAAGCCAGAGGATGTTCCGAAGACCGCTTTTCGGACCCGCTATGGTCACTACGAGTTCGTGGTCATGCCGTTTGGGCTGACCAATGCACCAGCCACGTTCATGGAGCTCATGAACCGAGTGTTCATCGACTTCTTGGACAAGTTCGTCGTCGTCTTCATCTATGACATCTTAGTCTACTCGAGGAGTAGAGAGGAGCACGAGGAGCATTTGAGGATTGTGCTAGAGACGCTGAGGAAGCATCAGCTGTATGGGAAGTACAGCAAGTGTGAGTTCTGGCTCACAGAGGTGGCATTCTTAGGCCACGTTATTTCAGCGGAGGGAGTTGCCGTGGATCCGGCAAAGATTGATGCCATCGTTGCTTGGGAGGTGCCCAAGAACGTCAGAGATATCCGCTCATTCCTGGGATTGGCTAGTTATTACAGGAGGTTCGTCCAGGGTTTCTCGAGTATTGCTAGACCGATGACGCAGCTGCTGAAGAAGGACGTCCCCTTCGAGTGGAGTTCAGATTGTCAGGCCAGCTTTGAGCTTCTGAAGCAGAAGTTGACGTCTGCTCCGGTGTTGGCTCTGCCAGATGGGACAGAGGACTTCGTTATCTACACAGATGCTTCGCATTCCGGCTTGGACTGTGTTCTGCATCAGAGAGATCGGGTCATCGCTTATGCTTCGCGTCAGTTGAAGCCTGCAGAGGTGTCTTACCCCATCCATGACTTGGAGTTGGCAGCCGTGATTCACGCTCTGAAGATCTGGAGGCATTATCTGTATGGTACTTCTTGCAAGGTGATGACGGATCACAAGAGTTTGAAGTACATTTTCACACAGAAGGATCTCAACATGCGTCAGAGACGATGGTTAGAGCTTTTGAAGGACTATGACTTGGACATAGTCTACCATCCAGGGAAGGCCAATGTAGTGGCAGATGCGTTGAGTAGGAAGACTCATCATGAGGTGGCAGTTGAGAGGCTTACAGCTCAGCGAGATTTGTAGAGAGATCTGATGAGATGCTGCTTTGAGGTGTGGATTCAGCGAGATCGCGGGCAGTTGTCGTTCTTAGAGATGTAGGCAGAGTTGTCAGCAGAGATTCGGCAGGGTCAGGCAGTTTGTCCAGAGATTGCAGTTCTGAGAGAGCGGATGGCTCAGGGCAGATTTAGAGAGCTTGCAGAGAGAGCAGACGGGATGCTGACCTTCCAGGGCAGAGTTGTAGTTCCACCCCTTATTCTGTCCATCCAGGGACGAATAAGATGTATCAGGATCTGAGGAGGAGTTATTGGTGGCAGAGGATGAGAGCAGACATCACAGTGTTCATGGCCAGATGTCAGGTTTGTCAGCAGGTTCGGATTGATCACCAGAGGCCGGGAGGACCCGTCCAGTCCCTTCCAGTTCCAGAGTGGAAGTGGACGGATATCTCCATGGATTTCGTCACTGGGCTGAGGCGAGACGTCAGAGGATTTGACGCTATTTGGGTCGTGGTCGACAGGTTGACCAAGTCGGCCCATTTCATAGCTATTCAGAAGACATGGCCAGCTTCGAAGTTAGCGGACGAGTTCATTTGCCAGATTGTGAGGCTTCATGGAGTACCAGAGAGGATCGTATCTGATTGAGATGGACGCTTCACCTCGAGGTTTTGGCAGCAGGTTCAGGAGAGTTTGGGCTCCAGATTGCATTTTAGTACGGCTTATCACCCGCAGACAGATGGCCAGAGCGAGAGGACGATTCAGACGTTGGAGGACATGTTGCGATCGTGCGTCTTGGATTGGGGTGATCATTGGGTCAAGCACCTACCGCTAGTGGAGTTTTCCTACAACAACAGCTACCACGCGTCGATCGAGATGGCCCCATATGAGGCTTTGTATGGGAGGCGGTGCAATTCGCCGGTTTGCTGGGACGAGCCTGCAGATACAGTTCTGTCGTTGCCCGAGATGGTCAGAGAGACAGTTGATAAGGTTGGTCGCATCCGAGAGCATATGAGGGTAGCCCAGGATCGACAGAAGAAGTACGCGGACAGACGGAGGACCGAGCTTGAGTTCGAGGTAGGCTCGCATGTATGGCTTCGAGTTTCGCCCACCAGGGGAGTTCGACGATTCGGCATCAAAGGGAAGTTGAGTCCGAGGTTCATTGGCCCATTTGAGATCCTAGAGAAAGTCGGTGTGGTAGCCTACCGTTTAGCCTTACCTCCATCCTTAGCCGGCGTCCATGACGTCTTTCATGTCTCCCAGCTCCGTCGGTATATTCCTGACCCTAGTCATGTCCTTGATCACTCAGACCTTCACATTGAGCCTGACCATACCTTTGTAGAGCATCCGGTGAGGGTCCTTGATCGTCGTGTCAAGAAGCTTAGGAACAGGGAGGTTCCTTTGCTTCTGGTTCAGTGGTCTAGGAGGAGCCCTGAGGAGGCCACCTGGGAGACCGAGGAGAGCATTCGGGCTAGCTATGGAGATGTCCTAGATGAGCTACTTGCGTCCTATGTTGAGCCGAGTGTAGACATTACCTTGACTTCCCGAGTGCGGTGAGTATGCCTAGTTAGTTGGTTGGGATTGGTTAGTGGTGTCTCTTTGATTTGCGTGCTTATACTTGGTAGTTATGTGCAGATCCTTGGTGATATGATGTGATGAGCCTCGATGATATGATGATGTGCTAGATATTATGGTATGTGACTGTCTTTGATGTGCTATGATCTTCTGTTTATCTTAAGATTATGATCATTCTTCTATATCCATGATGCCAAATATTAGAAATGCTAGAGATTGAATTGTGGAATTATGATTTGACTCGGAACCTAGGAAGAGAATATGGGATTAGCCTTTAGAGGTGGATGTTAGAATGATTTGGGAAGTTGGGAATACCTTGTTTAATGTCGAATTTAAAGAATTTCAAATGGTGATTTGAGAAGGAACGTAGATTTTGAGAAAACTATTCCAACCCGAGTTTTCATTATGACGCTCCACGAAGTGGATACAAGCATGTATGGGGGCACCTGTAGATCGCTTGCTAAGACCTAGCGGAGACGTCATGATGGTTTTCGAGTTATGGTATGCCCGAGGAGTCGGAGTGGGGATGTAGTAGGGGCCCCTACCGCATCCTTACTATGACCGATTGGGAGTATTATGATCATGACGACGGTATTGTGAGATCTCATGGGGGCACTTATGAGGTACTTACGGGATCGATGACGTGATCCTTGGACTCACCAATTTCAACTTCATCCCCTACTTTAGAATGATTTTAGTCTCGGGGACGAGACTTGTTTTTAGAGGTGGATGATGTAAAGGCTCGGATTTTTAAAAATATTAATTATCGGAAAAAGAAAATCAAAATGAATTTAAAATAAATTCCGGCCCAAATTTTCGATTTAAATATCAATTCCGTCTTTCATTTCGGGTTTTGAACAACCAATCAGCGGAAATTTAAATTCCCGACTCGAGACCTCAATTCCGTCATATTCCGAATTCTTATCCATCCAACTCACCCTATTCTAGTTTGGGAAAATCTTATCCTCACCTTCCCTCCCTCTCTACTTGGTTTTACTTATTTTAACAAACAAACAACAACTCCTCTTCAAAAAAAATCAGACCTCTTTTGTTGCAATTGACCTTTGAAAATTAGATTTTTGTTAAACCCACATACCCATTGCTATTCCCCCCTCTCCCTCCTCTCTCGGTACACTCTCCATCCCTCTTTCCCATTCCCGCCGCCACCACACCACCTCCACCGCCACACCACCTCCTTGCCACCACACCCCCGTCACTGCCGCACCACCTCCTCCCCGCGAGGCTCCGCCGTCGCCGCCAGCAGCCCCCGGAGCACCGCCGCCGTCACCACCTCTCCTCTTCTCCTTTCTCCCTGTTTTCCGTTCAAGACGGTAAGCTCCGCCCCTCCTTCTCTCCTTCACCTTCAAATCAAGCAAGGATCCGCCTTTATGATTCAAATCTTCAATCCAGGGTCTGGCGAGCTTCCGACGAGCCCCAACGCAGCCCGGACAGCCCCCCCCCGGAGCTCCGAGGTTTCCGACGTCGAACATCTCGGTGAGCTTCCTTCCTCTCCTCCTTCCTTCCCTTTTCGTTTCCGTGGGTGTGGGCGTCGGAGTGGCCGCTCCTGGTGGCCGGAGCTCGGCTCCACCGCCGCCGGAGGTCCCCTCCTCCCTCTCCTTTTCCCCCCCGCCATCCTGGGCAGCCTCCCCTGTTCTTTCTTTCTCTGTTCGGTGTTAGGAGGAAGAAGAAGAGAGGCTGGGCCCCTCCCGTGGCCACATCAGCGCCACCTTCACCTGGGCCCCGCTCTTTTTTTTTACACATCATCACCCGGGCCCCCTCCCCTTTTAATTCTTCTGAACCCGGTTTTTGTTTTAAAAATGAGGAATAGAAGGGTTTGGGTTGTTGGGCCTATTTTCTTTGGGTCTTCAGTTTGGGCCTATTTTTGGGGTCGTCAGATTGGGTTCTAATAAAAGAAAAGGGGCTCGGTTGGGTTATTCAAATACAAGGGCCGGTTTTGGATTTTTGTAAAATAAGAGGGTGGTTTTTGGTAATTTAAAATAAAGTAAGGTTGGATTAGTAATTTAAAAAGGGGTGTTTTGATTTAATGAATGTGGTTGGGATTTTATAAATATTTTATAAAGATGTTAAAATAAAATGATGTTAGAAGTAGTATGTAAATTATTGGGATTAAAATATAAAATGTTGTTTTGAGAATTAAGATATAATATTGTGGTGATTTATTATTTGTGGTTAAATGTTATATGATTATGTTGAAGATGTGCAATTATATGCTAAGTAAGATTTTGAGATGATAGCATGCAAATTGGTTAAGTATGAATTGGAATTATCTTAAGTTGATGAATTGGAGAATTATATTGAGTATGGTTGTGAGATGTTGAGATGATAGATTATGAGATAAGGTTGATATTATGAAAACGATGATGTGATGATTATTATGTTAAGTCGTGAAGTTGTGTGTGTGATAGTTCTATGCTTTGTGTGCCTTAGAGATAGACTCATTGATGTGCTTATACTTGTTAGGTGACCATCTGTGACGTGTCGGATTTCATATTGCCTGGTTGATTGCCTTTTGCTGTTCTGCGATACCAGGTAAGTCTCATTGATGTGCTATGCTTGTTAGGTGACCATCTGTGACGTGTCGGATTTCATATTGCCTGGTTGATTGCCTTTTGCTGTTCTGCGATACCAGGTAAGTCTCTTCGGAGCTTACTCAGATTGAATAGAGTTATTCCCTGCTTTAGGTGCATGATATACTAGGTGTTGCATTCACGATCAGCATGCCATGTAGTACCATGCTAGGTTGCATCGACCGTTGAGCATTCTATTTCTTTATGTGTATGTAAACAGAACGGCCGTTATCTGTGAAGTAACTAGAGTCATTGCTAGGGTTATAGGACGACCTAGTCTCATCGGGTCCCGTCCGTCCTGAGTCAATCGAGTCATGCACTTCCTTATATTATGAGATGCCTGCGGGCTTTATTGTGGAGCGGGTTAGGCATGCGTGCCGCCCGATTATGAATGAATGCATTCACGAGCTGGCCAGTCTCCACCCTATCGGAAGGGGGTGGAGGTAGGAGAGGGATATACCACTTGGTATTCTATGCTAAGGCCTTATCATTATTATGTACTTGATCTTAGGAGCATGTTAGTGTGTTATTATTCCGTCATGCATCTAGAAGCATCTTTGCTAGGTATAGCGTATATGTGTGCTTATGGTTGGGATGCAGAGCTAAAGTGGGCATCGATCTGATCCCGCCCCACATCAATTTTTTTAGGTATTATTTATGTTCATCCTATCGGTGCTGTTTGCTTATTGCGCGGGTCATTTTGTCGGCGGAGAGTGAGCGCTGGAGTTATAGACTTCACCAGACTCTGATTATATTCTTGGATTTACACTTTTGACTCCGTTTTGACCCGGCTCTGCCGTGGCACCCTCTTGTATTACACTGGTTTCCGCTAGTCGCACGATTTCTGATTTCCACGCTTAGACTTACGACAGGTACAGGGGACTTCCCCGGGGATTCCAACGATCCCTTCGATTTTGGGTATGAAATCCCCCTTTGAAAACATTAAAGTAGGTTTTGAAACCTTCAACCTGTACTCGGGGCGCAAGGTCCTAACGAGGGGTTTAATCCCTCGAAACGTAACTCGGGAATCATAATCCCGGGCCGTTACAGTCAAAGATAATAAATGGGGTGGGTGGGAGTTACACAAAAAATGCGCACTAGGGCCGCGTTTTTAGTTAGTATAACCCTAAGCAAACCGCCCTCCTCCAACTTCATCTTCTTCGTTCGCCCGGCGTGAGTTCAAGGGCAAGAGGTTTCGTTTCAAGCCCGACTACCCATCCTTCATTCTCCCCTTTTCGTGTAATCATCCTTCTTCTTCCAAATCGTTGGAAGTTTGCTTGTTTCTCCGCCAGTTCGAGGTGAGTTTTTTTTTTTGAACGAATATGGATGAGGGGTTGTTCATTGTTGAAATTGTGTGATATTTTTATGTTTTTTTATTGTTGATTAGTGATTATTACAAAGCCGAAATTTTGTGATACTTGTAGATCCGATCTAAAATTGTGATTGAGTTAATCCAAAATTTTAATAGTTGTATATTTTGATAGTTGATACAAAAATTTGATATTTGTATGTTTTTTTTTCTAACGAATATAGATTAGAGATTATTATAGATCCGGAATTGTGTAATGTTTGTCATATATCAAAGATTGTATGATTAGTAGAGGAGAATTTATTTTAGGTGTCATGAAATAATGGAAGAGTAAATTTTGATTGTGTATATATACTTGAAAGATTGTATTATATAATAATAGAATAGATTTAGAAAAGATTATTGATTGCATAAAATAATAGTAGAATAGATTCTGTATAGGGGAAAAAAAATTATAGAAGTTTAGAATTGAATTAGGGTAAAAATAAAAATAGGGGAAGAGCATTTAAAAGATTTTGATTGCTAAGGGATGGTAGGATAACTACTTTTGAATTGTATAAATACAAAATTAAGATTCAGAATTTCATTCAGTCATTCTAAACAAATTGTGTTCTGTCTTAGGGTACAAATGGCAATGCAACTGAAACCGGTCCGCTGGTGAATGAGGTGCTCCATAGACCACATCTCCATAGGTCAAATGATGTCTGTAATCGCGAAGAATATGTAAGTACATGTTGTTATCACCCTTACAATTACATGAAACGGTACAAATAGATAAGAAACTAATGTTTGCCAGTGTTATATTTGTAGACGAATGGTGTGATCCAACATAGACTACACTTGTGTAAGTTTGGGCGAGATCTAACTCCAGACCAGTGAGTGATGCAGTATATAAAGGCCGCAGGATTCGAATGCATCTATAAGCTTTGGTCTGGGTTCGAGCTAGAAAACGAGTTAATCACGACGTTGATAGAGAGATGGAGAGTTGAGACTCACACCTTCCACTTGAACGTAGGGGAGACCACAATCACACTCCAAGATGTTTCAGTTATATTGGGGCTACGTGTTGACGGTCTTGCAGTTACTGGAAGTGCATGCTACGATTGGCCAACCGTTGCTGAAACACTCCTTGGGCAAAGACCCCCGCCAAATCAGATAAGGGTTTGTCGGTGAAGGTGGCCTAGCTACGAAAGCTAATGGTGCCTTCAACGGCCCAGAATTATGATTTCTGGGTTACGTTTTAAGGGATAAAACCCCTTGTTCGGATCTTGCAATCCAGGTACGGATCGAGGTTTCAAACTCATTTTAAGATTAGTAGAAAGAGGGATTTCAAACCCTAAAAACCTCGAAGGGCCGTTGGGTACCCTTAACCTGTCCTAAGACTATGTCGCGGAATCCATTTCAAACGGAAGTAAAGCGGAAGCAAAGTAAAGATACAAGTGCCACGGCAGAGCCGGTCAAAACCAAATCATGAGTGGGTAATTACCATTTTACTAAGTTAGGATATTAGCCAGATTCTTTGATTCGTCAAAAGGGAACCCCGTCATATAGACATCGAGCACTCAAAATCTGCAGAAAATACCTTAAAAAAAAGAACGGGGAAAGGAGTCAGATCAAGCCACTCATGCTGGACCGGCAGTCCTCGCTGAGGCCACATAATATGTGCTATACCTAATAAAGATGCTCTAATGCAGTACGGAAGTTAAACACACTAACATGCTCCTAGGTATAATAATGTGCAGAAATACTGTAAAGGGCCCAAGACAATGCCAAATGGCATATCCCTCTCCTACCTCTGCACCCATTCCCGTTAGTGCAGAGACTGGCCAGTTCCGGCTATAGCATAGCAATTTCCTCGTGGTGGTGCACAAACCACGGCATCATCATATCATATCATCTCATCGATTGCCCGATGGTGCTGGGCTATCATATCATGCTCATATCGACTCGATTGACTCAGGGCACCCGATGAGACTGGGCTACCCTATGACCCTAGTAACGACTCTAGGACTATCACAGATAACGACCGTTCTGTTTCAAACGCATAAAGTAAGCAGATGCTCATTCAATTAGTGCAACCTAAACAGGATACTACATGGCATACTTTTATGCATATGCAACACCTAACATAAAATGCAACAACAGGCATGAATGTCCAACCTGAGTAAGCCCCCTAGGGAACTTACCTGAAGATGCAGAACAGCAGGATAATACAAGCAAGGGCCCAAATGCAAGTCCAAAGCAATCCAAAAGCAATACACACCTATCATCAAGCCATTTCCATAAGCTACCAGACCAACATTCATACGCACGAAACTCAAGTTTTCAACATACTCAAAACCAACCGATAGTAAAACCATTTTCCAAAACCTTTCCGATATGATAAACATCAACCAACATCATTCTTCCAATTTCCTTCTCAAAACCAACATCATCAAACCAAGGCAAAGAATCCCGACATTAAAAATTTAAACCTTAAAACCAATATCTCGAAATCATATTATAGAAATAGTTCCAGTATTTTTTTTTCAAAATCATCACATAAATAAAGTCCGACATTTAATTATAAAATAATTCTATTTTCACTACCATATTTGACCCGAAAATCCGTTTACAAAATACGGCTCTTTAAATCGACCTATTGTATTATTTTATTCAAAACAAATCCGATAAGGTTAGGGTATTTCCAAAAATTCCCCATTAATTCTTATTAAATCATTTCCAACTTTAAAACATTTTCTAAATTCTTTTCCTCTTAAAATTCAAGCCCACCAATATTGTAATTTTAAGTCTCAATCATAACAAAAGGTCATAATAATATATAATAATAATCCATTCATATAATATTTATATACGATAGCTATAATGTTTATAAAATATATCTATAAGTATTAACACTTTAACATAACAACTTCCTTTATGAAACCCAAAACCGGCCCAACAACACAATAGGCCCACTTCATTTTGTAAAAGAAATCGGATCAACCAAAAAAAAAACAAAATCCAATCCGGTTTACTGTTCACTCGTCCCCTACACTCTCTCTGTTCGAAAAACCAGGAAAAGGGAAGAGGGAAGAGAGCTCGCCGGCAAAGACGCTGAGCTCCGACCACTCAGTTAGACATCCAGAGCCAGAGATTAAACAAGAAAGGGAAGAAGAAGAGGAAGAAGAAGCTAACCGAAGTCCTCAGCTCGGAAAACGCTCGAAGGGCTCCGTTCACCTCGTCGGAAACGGATTCTTGCCGGAGACGACCTAGGGAGAGTGGGAGGGGATTAAAGTTCCACTTTTGTACCATTTGGAGGTGAAAGGAACGAAAAGGAAGTCCCTTACCGAGGGGTTTGCGGGGGATTGAGGAAGGAGAAGGAGGGTGACGGCTCGGCTGTTCTCGGGCTCTCCTGGGCGCTTCCTTGGACTCGTCGACGTCGAGGGAGATGCGGGTGAACTTCTGGCTGCTACTCGTCGAGGGATGAAGGAGGGAAAGGATTTGTAGGTGGCCTCGGCCCTTCGGCGGCGGCAAACGACGAACAAGGGAGAGCTCCTGGGCTAATCGACGAGAAAGAAGGGTGGTGGGTTACTGTGCTCGAATTCAAGGAAGCAGAAGAATGGAAGATGGAGCTGCGTCGGGAATATGAGGTTGGAGGTGTTGTGTGGTGAAAGGAGATGGTCTCCAATTTGTGCAACCAAAAGAAAGGGTGGGAGGGTCTCCTGATTTCACAGCAAACGGTCCCTGCAAGTTTGATTTGAAATAGGGCAAGGGATCAGATTTGGCGTGGATGTGTTGTCCTGCTGCTTCAGTAGATCAGATAGGAGGAGGTGGGTCTCAGAATTGGCGTGGGAGATAAAGCCAAAGGAGGCAAAGAGATATGGTAGAGGGAAGAGAGGGAGGGTGAGTGTTTGTCTATGAATGGAAAAAAAAAACAAGCTGCATTAGAGTGGGAGAGACGACAGAGTGTGAGAGGAGCTGAGAATTGGTGAAAGAGGACAAGCTGGACAGCTTTCTGATACAGGAAGAAGCAAAGCAACAAGTGGTCCCAATATAATATTTCAAATATCCAAGAAAATATCTCGAAACCCGATCTCTCGTCCTTATCCCTAATCAAAATGGATTTTAAATTTTCAAATCCGAATGAAATAATGGAATCCAAACATTATTTTCTAATTTTCGGTATATAAAAGCAGAGTATAACATATTTTAAATTTCCAATTAAATAATGCCGGAACTCGTTTTGAAATATTTAGAATAAAATCAATAGCTCAAGGACAGAAGTTCCAAACCTCCCAAATCTTAGAAATCGGAATGATTATAAATCACTATTTTAATAATTTAAAATTCTAAAATTTCCCGGTCTTTACATCATCCACCTCTAAAAACAAGTCTCGTCCCCGAGAAGAAAATCACTCTAAAACAAGGGGATGAAGTTTTAAATTGGTGAGTCCAAGGATCATGTCATTGATTCTGTAAGCATCTCATAGGGGCCCGTATGAGATCCTCACAGCACCCTTGACGTGATCATAACATTCCCAATTGGTCGTAGCAAGTATGTGATATGGGCCCCTATCACACCCTTATCCCAACCTTTCGGTCATATCATAACTCGAAAAGCAATCATAGCGTCTCTACTAGGTCTTAGCAAGCATTCTATACGCGCCCCTATAAAATGCTTGTACCCACTTCGTGAGGCGTTATAATATAAGCCCGGGTGTGAAAATTATCAAAAGGGATTACACAATTGGAAAATATTAGCCTCAAAATCGTTGAAATTCTCGGTAACGTTTATTCTTTAAAATTTTCAAGTAATTCCTTTTCAAACCGCTCAAAATCTTCAAATAAGACGTTTAACCAAGCAATTTTACACTAAAACAAGTAAAATCCTTTCGATCAAAATTTCGTCAAAATCGTCCAAACCCAAATCAGTTTCCCGCATAACAATCAATCAATTTCAGAAGCTCGGAGGTGGAATCATCCACCTCTAAGGGCTAATCCCATATTCTCTTCCTAGTTTCCAAATCATGCAACATCATTCACAGCTCAACAAGTACCATAATCAAAAGTCTCATCAACTCTTATATAAGCATAATATCATAAGCCATCTCACACATGGCAAGTCCCACATCATATCATAGTCACAAACCATCACATAACCGTCTAACATAAACATAAACATGCCAAAAAGTCTCAAGTGCCAAAGAAACAACAAGCCTCAAAATACTACGAATCATAAGGTATGTCTATATCATACTGAAGGCATCATAATTGCATAATTGAATGCTCATCACTCATCACGTAAGCACACATATCCAGAAATCAACGGGGTAGATTTTATGGGGTTAGTACGTCAGTACACATCAAATCTCACAATCGCATATCGATATCGCAACACAAGTAGAACAGATTCATCACGTTAACATATCAATCACAACAAGGTCATGCTATTAAGATTCAGAAAAAGGAAGACCAAGCAGTATATAAATCATCACAATGTCAATATGCCCTAAAAGACCTCACCTTAACTCGTCACAAAACCATATAACGACCATTTAGAAATCATGTACCATTATCTTATATATACAAGTCATGTCCATACTTCAAGTCATATTCATCATTTACATAATCAATAATCATGTCCTGCTGCTTCAGTAGATCAGATAGGAGGAGGTGGGTCTCAGAATTGGCGGGGGAGACAAAGCCAAAGGAGGCAAAGAGATGTGGTAGAGGGGAAGAGAGGGAGGGTGAGTGTTTGTCTATGAATGGAAAAAAAAAACAAGCTGCATTAGAGTGGGAGAGACGACAGAGTGTGAGAGGAGCCGAGAATTGGTGAAAGAGGACAAGCTAGAAAGCTTTCGGATACAGGAAGAAGCAAAGCAACAAGTGGTCCCAATATAATATTTCAAATATCCAAGAAAATATCTTGAAACCCGATCCCGAATCAAAATGGATTTTAAATTTTCAAATCCGAATGAAATAATGGAATCCGAACATTATTTTCCAATTTTCGGTATATAAAAGCAGAGTATAACATATTTTAAATTTCCAATTAAATAATGCCGGAACTCGTTTTGAAATAATTAGAATAAAATCAATAGCTCAAGGACGGAAATTCCAAACCTCCCAAATCTTAGAAATCGGAATGATTATAAATCACTATTTTAATAATTTAATATTCTAAAATTTCCCGGTCTTTACAGTGCCCTTACCAGAAGATGTGGAGGAACATGTTGTGCAGTGCCAGGCTAGGGCGTACATTCTCTTGCTAATGGGAAGTGTCATGTTCGCGGACAATAGTGGCGGTCAAGTACAATTGTTGTACCTCCCCTTACTAGCGAATTTGGAGGCTGCTAGCCAGTACAGTTGGGGCAGTGCGACATTGGCCTTCCTCTATCGACAACTTTATAGAGTTGTAGAAAGAGAGAAAGTTGAGATCGTAGGCCCAATCATCTTACTACAGGTACGGTAATTACTTCATTCTGCATTTCTGCATTCAAGAAACTCGTGAACTTATTACCTTTACAATAATACTAGTTGTGGGCCTGGGAGCACATTCCCATTGGACGACCACGCTGCATTATGCCACTCGGTGAAGGTGATGACCATAATGCAATTCGGAGGGCTAAAAGACCAGAGAAAAGGAAGAAGACAGGTTATGGTTCAGAACCTCTCCTATTCAGTGCTCGATTTGTAGATGGGGAGGATTCGTTGGCTATGAGATGGTTGCATTGCTCATACTCTTATGGAACTACCGCGAAGACATTGATGTACTATCGAGATGCATTCGATCGCCAAACTTTAGATCAGGTTAGTCAGTTTTATTGTCACTTCTCATCCTTATATATGGTAGAATTAAGAACTATCGTAGTCACATTCATTAATTTACAATCCAGTTTTTGTGGGAGCCCTACTCGAGCGACGTACTAGCTCGCCTTGCTCCATTATGTCGAGAAGGTGGAAACATATGGCGCTCTACTGCACCTCTCATATGTTTCGAGATTGTAGAGAGGCACCACCCAGAGCGGGTCTCTCGCCAGTTTGGGGATGTGCAAGTGGTCCCCCCAGCATGCGCATATGATGAGGTGTTGCACAAGATGGATCGCAGGGGGAAACACGACCACAACTGGGCCGAGGTTCATGCACAATGGATACAGTTGTGGAACAATCGGGAAAGCTCAGTTCATGATGTTGCTGAGGTGGAAGACGAGGATGAGGCTACGTCACAATATATGTCTTGGTACACACGTATCACCAGACGCCTGATCAGCCCACCAATTACTGCACCGGCGGGGATATATCAGCCTGTGGCTCCTGACTACCACATGATGGTTAGTGATTACATGCTTCATTTTTTCACTTGTTCAATTCATGAAGATGAATTTCATGTAGGTTTCATCATAACTCTACCTTTTTGCCCAGGGAAACTTCGTGATGGATGCTAGTGCAAGGGCAACCCAAACTGCGGAACAATCGCATAATTTCTATGACCAACACCAGTACAACTAAGTGATGGGACAAGTGGATGAGTATTGCAACTACATGACATCACAGGGATCGCAGCTTCTCAGTCAAGTGTCCTACAACCCCACACTAGCACACATTCCGATTGGACCCAGAATGCAGCGACCATCTCCCGCACAGATGCCACCCACATGGTATGGAGTGTCCTCCCAACCTGAGATGCAGATCCAATCGTCGATGTTATTTCCTTCGTACCCGTCATATGGTACTCCTGGTGGCACACCTCCATTCATGATGGATCCATACAACCAACCACGATTTCTGTTCCCCCAATCGACCTTTGTCGCATCTAGCTCAGCTCCGACCCAGCTCGGTCCTGCTCCTACTGTCTTGACCACCCCGCCTCTTCATCAAGGACGGATTGTGTATCCTGACCCCTCCAACTGGTACGGTGCCACACCTCCAGCTCGTCTTATGCCAGACCCCAACTTATACAGCCAAGTCGGGGGGGGGGGGGGGGGGGGGATAGTGAGGATGATTAGTAGATGGATTGTTTTTTATTTTGGTATGTTGTTCTTGACTCTTTTCTAGTTTAATTTGTTGTAGTTTGCTATGATTGTGTGCTTCAACAGATAATGTAAGTTCACTGTACGTGATGCTATAGTTTACTATGATTGCGACCGTTGGGATGTTGTCGGTTAATTTAGAATTAGTTTTTTATGTGCTTTACCAACAAGAGAAATAGAGAAACAGACAATATAGTTGAAGGATAAATAGTTTAATCGTTCAACCAACCAGAGAATTAGAGAAACAGACAATGCATAAGTTTTTGACCTGGGACTCCGAATGGATAACATATCATAAGTTCTTGACAGATAATAACACGACAATAACACTAGTTGGAGCACCATAACGATCACGAACCGAATGGACCCGCTCGACTCGGGCAAGATCGTCTGTTGTGCCCATACCCTCGACAATTGCCACAACGCACTTGATCTGGGACTTCTAAATCCATCTCATTCCTAATCCTTCGTGATGGGGTTCGCCCAACATCTCGCAAACGCGATTGATTGGCGACCAACCTAGGCCCTCCAACTTCTGGCCAGTTGAATGGCTCACCCACTAGCATAAATGTCGTTTGGTATGTCAACCAGTATAACTCCGATGTAAAGTACATGTCTACTAATGGCACGAAGGAAATGCTCTGATATATGCAAACAGCCAAGACATGTGCGCAAGGGATCTTGAGAAACTTCCAACTGGCACATGTACATGTCTGACGACGCAAGTTCACTGTGTATGACCTCCCACTTCGCCTACCTTGTGATCCCCGCGGGTTCAAAATAACCTCGAATATTCCATTCTGCAGATCGAAAGATGTGACATGTGCATTTCTTGCAGATTCAATAAGTAATCCTATCTTGTCATCAGTCGCCTGAGTCAATGGGAAACCTTGCGAGATGCAAGTGTCAGCGTCCCCTCTCCTCCTCACGAAGTAACCGTTGACCTTATAAAAGGTTTGGCGAACAAGAGCTGTGATCGGAAGACTCCTCCCACCATTCAGCACACCATTAAAAACCTCAGATAAGTTTGTAGTCATAACACCATACCTCACCCCCCCCCCCCCATCCTTAGACATCGCCCACTTCTCTGGCTCAATAGCAGATAAGTACTCCCAGGCATCGCTGTTCATCTGTTGGAGGGCGCGACACCCCGTCTCAAACCCGTGTGTGGTAAGCTGGTAAGTTGTCCAGCCTACCATGTCTTTCACCTTACGATCGTAGAACATGGAGTAAACATTGGATTTCAAGTGTCGAATGCATATCCTATGATGTGCACTCGGCGCACTCCATCTGGGCAGCTCCTCCATGGTTTTCAGTATGCCAGCATCTCTGTCTGAAATAACACATAATCCAAGCCTTTGAGTGACGTGTCACCCTATACAATCCATGAACCAAGCCCAACTATCTCCATTTTCACTCTCCACAACTACAAATGCCAGAGGGAAATCTGATCATTTGCATCGACGCCCATTGCCATTAACACAACATGCTTGTACTTTCCATACAGATGGGTGCGGTCGATCGATATCAGAGGACGACAATGTAAAAACCCGGCAATCGACGGTGCAAAAGCCCAGAAAACACGACCGAATATCTTCTCTTGTGGATTTGGAGAATCCAGATTGCACCATTCCACCACTTTTCCTGGGTTTGTAGCTTGTAGTGCAGCCATGAACCTAGGCAACTCCGTGTATGACTCCTCCTAATCACCATAAATCTCTACAATAGCTTTCTGTTTGGCCCTCCAGGCTTTCATGTATGAGACACAAATCCCATACCTTTTAGTCAGATGCTCGAGTATGGTACTTGGCTTCGTGTCTTGATCCTTGCGAAGAAATCCAAGAATCTCCCCTCTAATAAAACTTGAGGTGATATTACGATTATCCAACTGCAAAACCTCTCCAACACAGTTGGATTCATGAGGCCCCTCTAATAAAACGCGGCCCCAGGCCGCGTTTCACTTTGCGTCCCATCCAGTCAGCAACACCAGTATTGTGGGTCTCAGGTCCAGACTAGAGACGCGGTCTGAGGCCGCGTTTCTATTGCCACATAGGCAATTCTCTCTCTGAAATAAAATTCATTTTATTTTTAATTAGAAACGTGGTCTGAGGCCGCGTTTCTTTTGTAAATTTCAATTTCCCTCCTAGCGCCTAAATCTCTTTTTAGGTTTGTTAGTAAAACGCGGTCCGAGTACGCGTTTTTCTGATTTACCTACAAAAAATGAATATTTTTGTAATGTGTTTTAACCTTTGAATATTTACGTAAATATTTATTATTTTATTAATATTTAAAAAAAAATCAATTTATTTTCCAAAAAATATTAATATGTTGCGCCTCTTGATTCACAACTATGTGACTCAGAGGAGCAAGGTAGTTTTATATTAAAAAATAAACAAAAACCCTGCACCTCTTGATCCATAGAGTCGTGACTCAAGAGGAGCAGAATATCAAAAATAAAATAAAAATACCCTACTTCTTAAGAGACGCAGATCTACGCCATAAGAGGCGCAAGAATTATAGTGAAAACCGACTAAAAGAAATTTGTAATGGATATAGTAATTTTTTGGGTGCATTCAACAACCCCTGCTATTTTATATGGTGTATCATACCTTCATACTCGATCGAAATTATTATAAAAAAACCCAAGCAGCCGAACACGGTTCAGGAAAATCATTCGTTTATAAGTAAAACGGGTTGAAATGGAAACACACTAATACATCCCGAAGAAAATTTCTGCATATAATTTTGTTTAGCTTTCAAGTTTCCGATCTCGGTGACAATAACTCAGGAATTTGGGGCTTTGAATCTCCGGAGTGTATCGGTCTCTTCTCTATCCAATTCTTCAATGGCTGAAACGGATTACAGGTTCCATCTCTCTTCCACACTAATCTTCAACGTTTCTTGGTATTCTGAAATCATGTATTTCTTCTTCTCACATGGTTAAGGGTTTCTGCTGAATCCAATAGCAATGGCGATATTAATCGATCTTATGCCGAGATTATCGTAGTTCGCCATGGGGAAACCGAGTGGAACTTAACGCTCTTGGAAAAATGCAGGTGTCGCCTCAGTCATTTTTTAGAGTGATATTCGAATTGATAAGTGATAACATCTTTCTGTTTATACAATTGGGTATACGGACACTTGGATGTGGATTTGAATGAGAGAGGGAGACAACAAGCAGCTGCGGTGAGTGAACTTCTGTCTTTTTACTTTACTTATAACTGATTAATTTGCTTTCGTGTGGCCTCAATCTTCTTTATTCAATCCTCGTCCCTTCTAGGTCGCTGTTCGATTATCTACATCTCTGCTCTCTACTCGTCTGATTTGAACAGAGCTTTCGAAACTGCAAGCATAATAGCAAGTAAATTTCAAGGGCTTCAGGTCAGTAAAGAATGTCAAAGACGAGAAAATGAGTGATTTGTGTGTTGTGAGAAGAACTGTTACTTAGCTAGGATAGTGTGGGACTGTTGAACCTACACTAGAATGAATTTGAATGATGCCCCATTTATCATAAGTAGTGGTCACAAATCTCGCAAATCCCGTCCCGATCCTGTCCCGATCCCGGTGGGATTTTGAAAAAAACAATTCAATCCCGTCCCGCAAAAAATACAAGGGACGGGACGCGGGACGAAAAGTTCTCGTCCCACAAATCCCATCCCGTCCCGTATATATATATATATAACTATATATATTTTATATAAAAATATTAAAACTAAATGTACATAATGTCGATTTTAATTAGTTTCACCCATTGTGACACATACACACACGATGAATTTTATAAGATAGTCAGTACATAGCATACTCAGTAGTATGCAATATAGCCTACTGAATGCATTTTATATTTACATACTCAGTAGCTTACTAAGTAGTATGCAATATATAAATACTCAGTATGTACTCACTAGTATGCAGTATATATATATTGATCAGTAGACAGTAGCTAGCATGTAAATCTATTGTATACATGCTACTTAATTTGATTTGTAGTTCAATTATGCTTTAGACTATAAGATAATTTACTTAGTTAATAAATCTGATTTCTATCAAAAGATAAAATTCCTTCTTATTGGATTATTTTTGAATTTTTTTTTTACGAGGGACAAGTTCCGTACGTCCCGTTCCGCGAGGGATAAGACCCGGTGGGATTAAAAAAAAATTAAATTCCATCCCGTAAAAAATATGTGGGATGGGACGTGGGATTACCATAATCCCGTCCCGTCCCGTCCCATGCCCACCCCTAGTGAATTCACTCAAGTGTGATGTCATGTCAGATCCTTTGCTGCAGAGGAGGTTAGTTATAAAAATGGTGATGGTTTAGTTCTCACCCTTGATTTCCCTTGTAAACAAGCTTGTAGTGTCAACAATTTGAAAAGAGTTCGGAGATAATCTAGTTGTTTGTTGTTTAGGCATCTGCCTTTTTCACTGATTTGTTTCGTCATTATAACTCCAGGTAATTAAAGATCATGATTTGCAAGAGAGACATTTAGGAGATCTGCAAGGAAAGGTATTGCAGATGCTTATAAAGCACTTACTTCTAGCTTGGATCAAGAAATCCCTGTAAGCATCAGAGAAACGTGCCAAGCTTGATAGTACTTTTCTTTTCTTTTCTTAGCATTTACATTCGACATCGTAGGTTGGGTGATTTAAATAGGGGTTTCATGGCTTATAGGACTACCATGTCAGTTATCAAGTTGCTCATTTAAATTATTGTATTGTTCTTTCAATGATCTGTCTGCAATATGCTCTCTGTCACATAATAAGTGGTTCGTTATGAAGGAAAATAGCGCTTAATAATCTGTATTATCTATCAAAGCAGGAAAATGAAAACGATCGTTCTCGTAGGGTGAGATATGGGCCACGGTTGCATTAGTTGATAACGATCGTTCTTGTAGGATGCTCACTTTCAATATCAGTGATAAGGTAATTGAGTATTCTTTTAATAAAACTGAAATGCATACAGATCCTGAACGAGATCATGGCAATCCTGAACGAGGAGACAGAGAATCTACTCGACATCGACTAACTATTTTTCGGATGCTTTACCTTGTCTTAAGTATGGGGTCGAAGTCGACCAGAAGTACTCGACGTCGAGTACTCTAGTCGACGTCGACCAGATCCAAGAGCCCCCACCGATTGCCCCCATGTCGAGCAAAGTACCCAGAGCCGAGGAGTACTCGACGTCGACCAGTACCCCCCATCGACCTCTCCATCCTCGACGAGCAGTCCACCAGGGGACGAGCAGTCCACCAGGAGTAGCAAATTCGACTCCCTGATCTCCGCAAATTAATTACAAGACTTCTTCCCGCTGTAGTAGAAGGTAGTCAGGATCGATCCACGAGGAAGCGTGTCAGCGCACGCCTTTTCAGTTCCAAACTCAGCAGAAAATCAACCAAACAAACAGAAATAACAAAGAAAAGCATTAACAAAACGAAAGCAGGAACTTTGGTCGATATCGACCTGGGCTAACTCGATATCAAGTAACAACATCGACTTGAACAGAAACTTTAAAACTCGAAACTTTTGAAATAAATCAATAAAATAAAAGACTTCCAAGATCAAGGTTTTCAACACCACAACGATAACCATGTAAAATAACACATAAAGGCATAAAAGATCATGCTTTTCATCAAATAACTCTCGTTATTAATAAATATGAAGATAGAAGCTTTCGCATGAATCTTAATTGTTACAAACCCTTTTTCACATAATTAATCCAAGTTGTATTAAGATCACTTTCGCTTCAATAATACAAACAAGGATCACCTTCAACTTTCGCAAAAGAATCGTGCTTGTAGGGATAGAAGACGAATTCGCATCAAAAGATTGTACCTTTACCGCATCACCTCACATGGCTACCGTCGGGCTCACCCCGATCCTAGAAGTTGGGTGACTATTGGCTCTTCATCATGAATAAACTCATTAAAGATTTCAAGAAAATAAATTGCATTAAATAAACTAAATAAGACTTACAGCCGAATAAAGCCAACTCCGCTCTCGCTTTACAAACTTCAGTCGGCTCCAAGACTTCTCCCTCCTACTCGATTTCTCTCTCTCTATTGGCTTGTAGCTTGGATTATTGAATGAATAAAATCCAGCCCCTAATGCTTTATTTATAGGGTTCCATGTAGCTATTCTAGGATGGAACATGACGGAGGGAAAACCTGTCGTTGATTCCGCCAAAGAAAACTCAAACCTAAAGCAAGTATAGCAATAAGCAAGAGGTCGATCCACAGGGAAATTTATACTCAAGTATGATTTTAATGCCGATTAAGTAACCAAAGGGGGGTTTTAGTGTGAAAGTTTTGAAGCAAAGTAACGAACGCAGAGTAAGTGAATTTGTTTTAGACAGATGAGAGAAGCAATTCCACCTACAATTTTCCACTTTATTGGATTGAAGCGATCCTTGCAACTTCTTCTCGTCCTATTATGTTTCCTATGAATGCCCTTGTCCCGACCTAATATAGTTACTAGTCCAATCAGTCCTAGAAACCCTTATCAATCGAACAGTCCCTAAAGAAGGATTTAACCCAATTGATAGCTTTAAGTTCAGAGATTAGCCAAGGTATTTGCAGTCCCTAAAGAAGGATTTAACAACACATTCAACTTCCTACCCATTCAATTAGTTCAATCAGCCCTAAAGGAACAAGTTTGCCACTTGGGTTAAGGTTCACAATCAGGAATCTACAAAACCCTAGCAATTGAATTGATTCTACCAAGTTGATCAGTCAAGATAGAATAAAACAATGAACAATCAAGCACAAAGAAGTTGAAGCATTCACAAATAGGGAACCAGGAGCGAGAATTAGAAACTCACAATCAATCCGAATAAAGCTTCAAATTGCAGGCAGAATAGATGAGTTTAGTTCCTCATGGAAGACATAGCTCAAAATCTCTCAAAAGTCTAATGGAAGTATGAATAGAATGAAAGGTAATGAAAAATAACATAAAAGTGGCCTAATAAAACATCCAAGTCGGCCTCCAAACAAACATAGAAAAAAACTAGGGTTTCTTAAAAACGGCGCTTACGCGCTGACTGTCCGTGCGGCGCCCGCCGCAAGTGGTGCGGCGCCCGCCGCAAATGTCTTCTTTGCATCCCGCTGCGGCGGGTGCAGCTGCGGCGCCCGCGGCACTTCTGCGGCGCCCGCGGCACGTTGTTCTGCCGTGGCCCTTGCTTTCTTCGCGGGCTTTTCTTCTCGCCTTGCTATTTTCTTCCTTGTTCCTTCCCATGTATCTTGTGTTCCTCTTCGAGATGTTGCATCTCCCAAATGTGTTCCGATTCGATCTGCGAGATAAACACAAAATTGCGCAGAATCCGAACTTTTCTAAAATAAACACAAGATGCAATTTAACAACAAAGTAAGCAAGAAATGCAGCCTAACTAAACTAAATATATCTATAATGCCTATCTAAAATATGCATTATCAAATTCCCCCACACTTAACCTTTGCTTGTCCTCAAGCAATGATAGAATGAACATGAATCAATGTATCCCACAGGAGATCCCTTCAAGTTTCAACATTACCAAAAAGCAACATCATAGCAGGTGAAAACATAAACCAAGCAAACAAACGTCATAGCATGTATTCCAGTGATCAAAGCTTAGAAGTAGACATCATCCAACCTCACCAGAATTATGTTTTTCACTCATGTGTTTAGGCTTTTAGGTACAACTCTCAACTCAAACCAATAATGCACTAAGCTCATAGACATTGACCACCATATCACCAATTCTCTACCGAAATGTCATTACTTGCGGGACAACATAAAGGAAATAAAATGCACACTTTATATATATATATATATATATATATATATATATATATATATATATATATATATATTTTTTTTTTCTCTTCTTTTTTTTTTTTTCTTGTCTTGGTGCTTTCCTTACGCGAAGCGCAACCATGGGTGTCATGAATGGCCCCGGTCTATCAACACCTCAACTATTAATATGAAGTCCACTTGAACACCTTTTGACGCAAGTTGCAAACATGGGTGTCATGAATGAACCTGGTTACTCAATGATCAAGCTTCTTTCCTAGTGGATAGTTTTCAACACCTTTTTGCGCGAATCATACCCATGGGTGTCATGCGTAGACCCGGTTACTCAGTGCATCAACCATTGCCACCTTATTCACTAAATATGCATAAAATTGAATAAAAAGACTCAAAATATAAACATAACTCCGCAAGCAGCAAACATGTGCATCGGTCTTCAAAAATAGATACTACAGTCAATGCCAAGAGGTAGCAACACTAGGCGAGTAATTCACACAATTTAGCAAAAGAATTCAAATAAGGCCACACATCCTCACAAGGTCATGTTTTTAGGATATCAATCATACTTTCGCTTAATCATACATGCTCAATTACATTTGCTAGCTCATGTTCCACAAAAATCAAATAGCAATAATAATCAAAATATCCAGGACTCCATGGGATTTTTATGAATCATGCTTGAAATTTAAAATAGAGGACAAACTAAGCAAGATGGGTATTTGAATAACACATATATATGCAATGCATGCTCTATTTCTAATATTTTCGCTCTTTTTTTTTTTTTTTTTTTTGGACGAAAATTAAACTGATTGAAAACTAAATAACAACTTAATTAAACTTAAACAGGATTTGAAAATTAAATGTGATCTAACTATATGCACTATAAAACTAAAATTCCTCTCCCCCACACTTGAAGTTTTCATTGTCCTCAATGAAACATTAAAGACAACAAAAGTAAATCACATATACTCATGGTGAAGGAAAAGAAAGAGGAAACAGAAAGAAAAACTTACCTCGGGTTGCCTCCCGAGAAGCGCCTTTGTTTCAAGTCGTTGGCTCGACGTGATGGCCCTTGATTGGCCTATGTTCCTCCACCAGGGTCACCAACACCTGTTATTTCATTGACAAATGCGGGTACCCCTGAAAGGTGTAGCTTTCGGTTCCAACATTCAGCCATTACCCTTAGCTCCTCTCCATGAGCTCTGCCTGGGGGTTGTCCTGGAATCACAAACGGGTTCAATTTGTTAGGAGGCTCAAATTTGCATATACTATGTTCCACAGGTGTTTCTAACAAACCACGCAAATGATTGTTGTGATCAGTATTGTTAGCAATAGGCATATCTAGAGAATTTTCAGGAGAAAGCTTAGCATGATTAAAGAGAGAGAACTCTATCTTTCTTCCATCAAACTCCATAGTCAATAGACCCTCACAACAATCAATTTTCGTTTTCGCAGTTTTCAGGAATGGCCTTCCTAGTATAATGGGTGTTTCAGGGGTTCCCTGCTCCATATCTAAAACAAAGAAATCAACAGGGAAAAGCAAATCATCCACCATAACTAAAACATCTTCAACAACGCCTCTTGGCCTGATTTGTGATCGATCAGCAAGTTGCACTGTAACCCCCGTCTCAGTTAGAGCACCCAAACCCAAAGACATGTACAAGTTATAGGAAATAACATTAATTGAGGCTCCTAGATCTAGCATGGCTTGTTTGAATCTAGTATTCCCAATTGCACATGGAATTGTAAACATACCTGGATCTCCACATTTTTCAGGCAATTTTCTTTGCAACATAGCAGAGACATTTTCATTTAAGCTTACCTTTTCCTTCTTTTTCAGTCTTTGCTTCTTCTTGATGGTGCACAATTCCTTCAAAAATTTAGCATATCTAGGAATGCTCTTAATTAATCTGAGTAAAGGAATGTTTACCTGACACTTACCGAATGTCTCGAAGATTTCCTTGTCATTCTCATATGTTCGTGTGTCTTTCAAGGCTTCCGGAAAAGGCGGAATGGGCTTTGGAGTTTCCATAGGTAAGGGAGAAGAAGGGGGAGAAGAAGACGGAGGAGAAGGAGGAGAAAAAGAAAGAGGTAGGGAAGAGACCGTACCAGGAGAAGATTCGGCGGCGGGTACCGTTGCGGCGGGCGCGGCTGAGGGTGCGGCGGGCGCCGCAACTTGCTGGGTTTCACCTGCGGCGGGCGCGGCTTGAAATCCCTCTCTGGCGGCGGGCACCGCAGGGAGCTGCGGCGGGCGCCGCAAGGGTTGCCGCGGGCGCCGCACGACAGTTCGGCCGTTTTCGTCTTCAATTATTTCTATTTCCTCATCCACCATCTCCTCATCGTCCTTTTGATTTGTGGCAATCAGTTCCTTGCCACTCCTAAGCGTTATTGCACTGACATTCTCCTTAGGATTCTCAACCGTTTGCGATGGAAGCTTACCTGAATCGTTTGCCTTCTTCGCACTTAAGATTTGAATGAGCTGACTCATTTGATTATCAAGATTTGTCATCCGATCTGATTGCTGCTTTTCTAGATTCGCCATTCGCTCTGTCAGTTTCTGCACTGTACCCTCATTATCCCTATTTGATTGCTGCTGACCTCCCTGTCGAGGTTCATATTGTTGTTGAGGCCTTTCCTGTTGCCCCCCTTGCTGATTGAAAGAGGCCCGATGGTTCCCATAGCCTTGCTGATAGCCCCTATTGTAGTTATTGTTGTTGAAATACCCAGGATTTCCATAATTGCCTTGCATAGGCCTTTGTTGAGCGAAATTCCCAATGGCATTCAATTCAACATTAGGATCTTGTATGAGCGGGCACATGTCCATAGGATGGGTGAATTGATTGCAAAGACCACATGCCTTCAATTGTTGAGGATTTCTATCAAGGATCAACTGTTTCATCATCTCCTTCACCTCTGCCATATCCGTCTGAAGTGCAGCCACAGGAGCATCAACAGCGAGTATACCCCTAGCCCGAGTGCTTTTGTTGAATTGTCTAGAGCCCTCAGATAGCTCCTTAAACACCTCCCAAGCTGCGGTAGGTGTCTTATTCAGCATGTTTCCTCCACAAGCAGAATTCACCGTCTTCCGCTCTATATCAGTCAACCCATTGAATAAAAAGAGAACCAGATCCTTTTGGGAGTACCCATGGCATGGGCAGCTGGCGCAGAGTTTCTTGAAGCGTTCAAAGTACTCATGTATAGACTCTGTCGCATACTGCTCAATGCTGCTGATAGACCTTTTCAAAGCATTCAGCTTTGTTGCAGGGAAGTACATCTCTAGGAAGACTCTTTTCATCTCGGCCCAAGTAGCAATAGAGTCAGGTGGTAGATAGAAGAACCATTCATTTGCATCATCCTTCAAAGTGAAGGGAAAGGCTCTCAGCTTGATTTGCTCTTCAGTTACATTCGCTGGTTTCATCCCCACCACCACCCTATGGAATTCAGAAAGATGTTTGTGGGGGTCCTCCCCACTCAGCCCATGGAATTTGGGTAGAAGATGAACTACCCCTGACTTCAGCTCAAAGTTTACTCCTTCTGCTAGTGCAGGGTATTGGATTGCCAGGGGTTGCTGTGCCAGATCAGGACAAGAAAGCTCCTTAAGAGTGCGGTTCGCCATCTCTGCAATGTTCTCTACAGAGAAGAATTAGTAGCAAAAGGTATGGACCCTAGAAGACGGTCCACACCACGATCAACACTAAAAACACACAAGAATTTAATAAAATTCCCCGGCAACGGCGCCAAATTTGACGGAGGGAAAACCTGTCGTTGATTCCGCCAAAGAAAACTCAAACCTAAAGCAAGTATAGCAATAAGCAAGAGGTCGATCCACAGGGAAATTTATACTCAAGTATGATTTTAATGCCGATTAAGTAACCAAAGGGGGGTTTTAGTGTGAAAGTTTTGAAGCAAAGTAACGAACGCAGAGTAAGTGAATTTGTTTTAGACAGATGAGAGAAGCAATTCCACCTACAATTTTCCACTTTATTGGATTGAAGCGATCCTTGCAACTTCTTCTCGTCCTATTATGTTTCCTATGAATGCCCTTGTCCCGACCTAATATAGTTACTAGTCCAATCAGTCCTAGAAACCCTTATCAATCGAACAGTCCCTAAAGAAGGATTTAACCCAATTGATAGCTTTAAGTTCAGAGATTAGCCAAGGTATTTGCAGTCCCTAAAGAAGGATTTAACAACACATTCAACTTCCTACCCATTCAATTAGTTCAATCAGCCCTAAAGGAACAAGTTTGCCACTTGGGTTAAGGTTCACAATCAGGAATCTACAAAACCCTAGCAATTGAATTGATTCTACCAAGTTGATCAGTCAAGATAGAATAAAACAATGAACAATCAAGCACAAAGAAGTTGAAGCATTCACAAATAGGGAACCAGGAGCGAGAATTAGAAACTCACAATCAATCCGAATAAAGCTTCAAATTGCAGGCAGAATAGATGAATTTAGTTCCTCATGGAAGACATAGCTCAAAATCTCTCAAAAGTCTAATGGAAGTATGAATAGAATGAAAGGTAATGAAAAATAACATAAAAGTGGCCTAATAAAACATCCAAGTCGGCCTCCAAACAAACATAGAAAAAAACTAGGGTTTCTTAAAAACGGCGCTTACGCGCTGACTGTCCGTGCGGCGCCCGCCGCAAGTGGTGCGGCGCCCGCCGCAAATGTCTTCTTTGCATCCCGCTGCGGCGGGTGCAGCTGCGGCGCCCGCGGCACTTCTGCGGCGCCCGCGGCACGTTGTTCTGCCGTGGCCCTTGCTTTCTTCGCGGGCTTTTCTTCTCGTCTTGCTTCTTTCTTCCTTGTTCCTTCCCATGTATCTTGTGTTCCTCTTCGAGATGTTGCATCTCCCAAATGTGTTCCGATTCGATCTGCGAGATAAACACAAAATTGCGCAGAATCCGAACTTTTCTAAAATAAACACAAGATGCAATTTAACAACAAAGTAAGCAAGAAATGCAGCCTAACTAAACTAAATATATCTATAATGCCTATCTAAAATATGCATTATCAGAACAACTATATCTAAATCTATCTAATAACATAAGATAAAACAATGTGATAAAGGAAATAAATCTCTAAAGGAAATATATCTAAAGTAGATAAATATCTCTTCCATCTTGATAGAACTTGATAAAATTTGATCTTGTGGATATCTCCATTGGACTTTGGATAGAACTTTGATTAGAACCCGGACTAGCTCGAAATCGGCCTCTGGGTGTCAACTCGATATCGACTTGGCTAGGTCGATATCGACCTGCAATTTCCCGTCTTTACTTCAGACACTCAATTTCGGCTTCCAGGAGACAGATCGACCAACTTCAACTCGATATCGACTTAGGTAGGTCGATATCGACCTTCGTCTTTCCTTCTTCAGCTTCTCGGGTCGATTCTGGATCTTGACTCGATTTTGGGCCAACTCGATATCGACTTAGGTAGGTCGATATCGACCTCTGCCGCAGTTTCCAGCATGCTGCTCTGTTCTTGAAACGCACTTTCCCGAGTCCTCGTTTGTCGGATTGACGCATATGAGCATGCGTTGGAAAGCTCTTTCCGAGGGCTACAACTCTCATGAAGACTTCAAAGCTTGATTTGGAATGATGAATGGCGAAAAGTGGGTTTTCCTCCAGCTGCACCATCCTTAGCTTCTTCATGACTTTCCTTTAAGCTCCAAAGTGCATCCAATTTCTGCGAAATATAGCAAAAACTTGTGTAGACCTCCATATATTGTAAATAAACATAAACTACACAAATTATGTATTATTCTAACCCAAATGCATGAAATGTATGCAGAAAACGATATAAAAGTAAGTATAAAACATGGCGAATAAGGCTCACATCAAGTAGTTCTACTCGATGTCGAGTAGATCCTGAGGTCCCGAATAGCAATTCTGCGAAGGTAAGTCAAGGTAATGATGTCTCTTCTCCTATTTATATTAAGGATTTATCTATACATGGGAGAGGTTTGCCTTGGTATGTGCGCTTATGCAGGGTTTCCAATGACGAGCCCAAGGAGCATGAAGTTGGAGACAAAGTCTATGTTTCCAAGTCTAAGGATCATTGGTTTCCCAACAAATTCAACAAGAAAAAGATGGGACCTTTCACGATGCACAAGATCCATTCAGGAGGACTACAACTGATGGACAAAAATGGAGTCTTGTTTGAAGTCCAAGCCACATGGGCCCTGCAGATGTCATCTTGAGCTTTAACAGAAAAAGTCGGCCTAGCGACTATAAAGTCTAGAGCTTGTAATAAAATACTTAGTTTTTAGATTTTTAGACATCTTTGCTTTTGGTTTTTGGTTTTGAAACACCGTTTTTAAGTTTTTTTTTTTTTTTTGTGGATATATTCTGTCTAACGAGTCTTGCAGGTAAAAGAGTTGCAGAAGTACTCGACGTCGAGTAACCTACTCGACGTCGACCCCCCATGACGAGCAAAGGACCTGTGGTCGAGTAGAATGGCCACCTTGAGGTTCATCTTTACTCGATATAGAGTAGACCTAGTCAACGTCGACTAGTCTGCTCGATGTCGACCACTTCTGCAGCAACGTTTGCACTCGATTCTGACGTTCTGCACACCTGTCTAGCGAGTCTCTTTCTTTACCCTTGTTTTTATACAGTGAGGACACTGTAATATTTAAGTATGGGGTGGGGGGAGGGCTTACTTTACACATATTTGAATTATTTGACCATATGTGTGCATGTTTTATGTTTATTTTCCGAATTGGTGCATGGCTATTTCGGAATTCATTATCAATCTAAGTGCTTATATGCATGTTTTCCAAATGTTTATAAAAACATCACCCCCATTAAAAATTTTGATTAGAGTCATGGAAGCTTTATTGAACTCGACGATGTAAAATTGGATTCGTTAGAGATATAGCATGATATTGCCTAGTAAAGGGAAGTCACAATGAAGTGCATATTTTATTGAAAACCATGAAAAGAGGTAAAATTTAATGTTGCTTTTGACATGTTGCATGATAAGAAGATGGAGGACTTTATATTTTCCATATAATGATCATATTGTTATATTCCTAGCTTTACTTATGCTTATGCATCACAAAAGCCATATTATGCCCTATTTCAGTTTATGCTCCACATGATCTAAATATTGCTCATTCTTTACCTTATTTCTATCCGGGGATTATGTTGAGAATGTCACATTATGGAGATTGTCATATGGTGTTTGTGTTGTTATATATCATTATTGGAGTTTGGCAGGAAAGTTTCAAAGATATGGAAAACTTAATGAGTGAAAGAAAATCCGGTCACCTCAGGAGATAAAGGTAGATCGACCCTGCCTGCGTTGAGATAATAGTTCCGTAGGATGTGACACCAAGGTGAGGAGTCCGAAGCACTAAGTATCTGGGGCCATTCATGACACCCATGTTTGCGACTCGCAAGAAGGCAGTGCTGAGGTTAGAAAGATAAAAGCATTATATTGAAAAAAAAGCAATGAGCGAAAGGTGAGAAATCAAAGGAAGAAGGAATGTGGTATGAAAGTTTGGAAATTACTCCATTTCCCCGGATCATTAGCACCACATGGCAAAAAACTGCTCACCTTTACCCTTTTACCAATCTACTCCTTATTGAGCTTAAATTAAAGTCCTCTTGATTATTAATGCTTTCTCACTTATGAATGATTTTGCATAACTCTCCTTTTATGTGTAGAAGTTGCTTTTATTCACATGCATGAATTTGTGACATTAGTACCTTTGCAAGATGGTAATTGATTGCAGGGACATATGACAATGGATCTAATATGTTGAGAGTTTTGATTTCTTCCCCTATATGACCATTTAAAGTATTGCTTGAGGACAAGCAAGCTTAAGTATGGGGTGTTTGTTGTGAACCTAATTCGCCATGTTTTATACTTACTTTTATAACGATTTCTGTACACATTTCATACATTTGGGCTAGAATAGTACAGATTCTATGTAGTTTAAGCTTATTTGCCAGATTATGAAGTCTACACTAGTTTCTGTTTAAATTCGTAGCAATCAAGGCAATTTACGATGATTCGGAGAAAGGATGAAAAGCTCGAAGTCAACTACAATCCAAGGTCAAGCAGGAGCTGAACCAGGACAAATCGAGCAGAAAACAAGAAAAAGCACTCGACACAATTCTAGTCGACGTTGACTACACCTAGTCGATGTCGAGTACAATTGGACACAAATCTAGCAAGTCGAGCAGCAGCCATTCGAGGAGCCTCCAGTTGACGTCGAGTACTTCCTGAGTCGATTTCGAGAGTTCTATGGACTAAAAAGGCGGGCGCTGACACGCTTCCTCGTGGATCGATCCTGACTACCTTCTACTACAACGGGAGGAAGTCTTGTATTTATTTGCATTCACAGGAGTTGGTTTGCTTTTATTAGTTTTATTTACTTTAATACTAGACATATAATCCTCCTGCAACAACATCATTCTCATGGGAAACCTGGTGGAAGGAGACTTTAAAGCCTATACCTGTTTCGGAAAAAGCCTAGGAACTATGATCAGTTAAGAGATTTAGTGTCGCCGCAAATCGATGCAGAAGAGGTCGCGGCGTCCAGCTCGCGAGCAAACACTGGGCACCAGGGTTTGTTTGGAAAAATCCCCAGGAAATTTAGAAAAGATAAAGGTGGGGCTAAACCACACAAGCATCAATCGGCATATGAACTCTGAAAGAGGACAAGGGTCACGCCAGAGGGTTGATGACCTAGGGCAAGGCGAGGACTGCACGCGGCACTACCATCCCTGAAGGGATGACTACCACAAGCGCGACCACCACGGCCAAGAATGTCAGCCGCGTTGAGAGGATCGACATGGGAGAGAGCCATTTCGGGTGGATTATCAGCCTCAGGGGGAAGACCGGCCGCGACATCAAAACAGAAACCAAGATCCGTTGATTGGTTAGAGAGAATACCCTCAACAGAACCGAGGGAGAGGTAGGGGCCGAAGATGGTGCGGAAGGCGTCAGAACAGATTTTCGCCCATGCAAGGGTCAACCAATCAAGCACCCAAGGACCATGAAAAGCCGGGAAGGCCTGAGGAAGATTGGATCCCATAGCCTGAAGGGTTCATCAACACCCTGGCGGGGGGGCCTTCCATTTCAGGATCAAGCAATCAAGAAAGGAAGAACCATGAACGAGAGGGTAAACAGCCCCCATCTGCGGCGAGCAGGAGGTTTGTTGCCGTATACTGAAATTGTGTTCTCCGCGGGGGACGCCGATGAGGTTAGAATGCCACACTCAGACCCATTGGTCATCCACGCTTAGATCTCTACCAAGACGGTTAAAAGAGCGTTCATAGACACAGGGTCATCAGTGGAAATCCTCTCATGGGAAGCTTTCTCTCAACTGGGGGTGTCCGCGACTGCTCTCAAACCATACCCAGGAACTCTAGTCGCTTTCTCAAGAGATGAGATGACGGTGGCTGGAACAATAGATCTGACTGTCGTCCTAGGATCCGCACCGAATAAATTCATGGGGAACATCGTCTTCACCGTGGTTAGGATCCCTACTGTATACAATGCACTCTTGGGAAGGGTGTCTCTCTACAAATTTCATATGATTGTCACAATTTACCTTTTTGTGGGAAATTTTCTCATACCCGGGGAAGGAGTAGGTGAAATCCGCGGAAAAAAACCTGAAAGTCGGAGATGTTATTTGACCTCTCTTAGAAAGAAAAATGAGTCGATGTGTGTGTTAAAGAGGCAGCCTTGAGCGCGGTCAAGTGTCAAGAAGAAGAACCGCCAGCAGACTCGGAAGTGGGGGATACCGGCCCCACTGGGACAGCAGAAGAAGAACTTGAGGTAAGGCCAGCAGCAAGGGAGATCCCAACCATAGATTAAAGGTCTGTTCACCAACCTTTCTCCAACCGTGGGGAGAAGGTCTACTTGAGGCAGGCCTTGGATTCTGTAGAAAATGAGTAGGTGTTGGAGATAATTGCTAGGTTGAGAGACGTCTTTGCATGGACTCCGCAAGATCTTCTCGGGGTTCCTCCATCAATTGCCACGCACACCCTCAGAATCTGACACGATGCGAGGCCTATTGGTTAGAAAAAGAGGAAAATGGCACCCGAGACGGCAGTGGCTGCTAAGGAAGAGACTGAAAAACTACTCGACGCGGAGTTCATTGAAGAAGTTGAGGATTCTGACTTGCTGTCGAATGTTGCGCTAGTAAAGAAATCTAACGGGAAGTTGCGGATGTGTGTTGACTTCTCGGATCTCAACAAGTCCTGCTCGAAGGACAGTTACCCTTTGCCGTTCATATATGAGTTGGTTGATGGAACCGCGGGGAATACAGTCATCAATTTCCTAGATGCATACTCAGGATATAACCAGATCCGCATGGATTCGCTTGATAAAAAAAGTCACGACGTTCATCACAAATCAAGGGACATTCTGTTACAGGGTCATTTCCTTTGGGCTAAGGAATGCAGGGGCCATTTTTTAAAGGGCTGTCGATCGTATCTTCCGCGGGCAGATAGGGAGGAATGTGTGGATATATGTGGATGATATTGTGGTAAAAAGCAGAAGAATGGAAGATCATGTCGCAGACATACAAGAAACCTTCGATTCCCTGCGACGCGGAGGCCTGAACCTTAACATAGAAAAGTGTGTCTTCGGGGTTGACTCCGAAAAATTCCTGGGTTTCATGGTCAGCCAACGCGGAATAGATGTGAACTCTGAAAACATTACCGTAGTACAGAATATGCAACCACCGTGGACAATCAAGGAGGTCCAGTCCTTAAACGGAGCTGTAAACTACCTCACCCGATCCTGCTCATGCCTCGCAGACAGATCTTTGCCTTTCTTTGCATTGCTCAAGAAAAAGGGACATGTTCAGTGGACTCCGGAGTTACAGCAAGCATTTGAGGATTTGAAAGGCTACTGTTGAAACTTCTCACCTCTACCTAGCTGTGAGGAGTGTGACAATCAGTGCGGTTCTCACCCGCGACGAAAAGCACCCTGCGTATTACGTGAGTGGAGTATTGCAGGATGCTAAGAAATGTTATGAGCCCATAGAGAAAATGATTTTGTGTCTGGTCTTCGTGGATAGAAGGTTACGACCATACTTCCAAGACAAATTCTTCACTCCCCCTGCCTTTCAGGACGAATGACGAAGTGGGCAGTAGAGCTGTATGGGTTTGAGATTGAGTATGCTCCGCGAAGGGCAGCGCTGACACAAACCTTGGCTGACATCATCTGTGAAACCAGCTTTGAGAGATGTGACCGTGTAGAGGGAAACAAATGGGTCCTCGGAGTGGATGGAGCTACTAATAAAGATGGTTGTGGAGTCGGGGTCACCCTCACAACCCCGGATGGGCAACATTTGAATTATGCTTACAAGTTGGCTTTCCAAGCCACGAATAATGAAGTTGAATACGAAGCCTTAATAGCGAGCCTTGAGATGGCTTTTCTCCACGGAGAAAAAGAAATAACCGCCTATACTGATTCTGAAGTCATGACGCTGCAAGTTGAGGAAGAGTACGAAGCAAGAGCTGGTCTGATGTCGAATTACTTAAGGAAGGTCCAGGCCTTGAAGAGGGCATTCATGAGCTTCAGATTTACCGTGGTCCCGAGGGATGAAAACCAGCAAGCAGATGCCTTGGCACGAATAGGCGCGGTCCTGTCTTCGAAAGTTGGAAAAGAAGTTGTTTTTGAAAGGCGAGATAGGTGCGGGCTCATCAAAGAATTATATTTTGTTCAGACAAATGGAGACGGGGATTGAAGGACCCAACTCGCGGAATATTTAGGAAATAAATTCTCCCTTCAAGAATAGATGAAGCTAAACAAGTTGTTGCAAAGGCTGCTCACTTTACGGTTCGCGAAGGAAAGCTTTTCAAAAGAGGGTTTTGCCTCCCGATCTTATTTTGTGTATCTACGGAGGAAGGAAAAATCATCGTAGAAGAACTACACGCATGAGTGTGTGTGCACCATCAGGGCTGGAGAGCATTGACCGCAAAAGCTATGAGGTTGGGGTATTATTGGCCCACCATGAGGCAAGACGTTCAAACATACATCCAAAATTGTGACGCGTGCCAAAGACACGGAAATGTTAGGAACCAGCCCGCGGAACCCATGAAGAGTATCTATGGTGCTTGCCCTTTCTCCCTTTGGGGGATGGACATCATGGGCTTGTTCCCAACAACACCTAGTCAGCTAAAGTATGTACTAGTGTTGGTGGATTACTTCACCAAGTGGGTCGAAACTGAAGCAATGGGGCTGATAACCGTAGAGAAAATCAGGAAGTTCTTGTGGAAGAATCTGGTGTGCCGGTTTGGAGTGCCAGAAGCAATAGTCACAGATCACGGACCCCAGTTCGACTATAAAGCCATCAGAGATATTTGCGTAGGCCTCATTATTAACCTCAAATTCTCATCAGTGGCCCATCCATACACAAACGGTCAAGCAGAGACCACCAATCGCTAGATACTGCAAGGGATACGGAAGAAGTTGGGAAACACCACCAAAGGGCGATGGGCCGAGCTCTTACCCCTTGTGATGTGGTCCTACCGGACTTCGACCAAAACCCCGGCAGGAGAGACCCCGTTCGCTTTAGTCTATGGCATAGATGCGGTCATACCAATTGAGAGACTGGTCCCATCGGCACGCGTCCTGGCATGCGAATTAGAAGCTAATGATGAGGCACTCGAGATCGAGATGCACTTGTAGGAAGAACGCAGAATGATGGCAGGACTAAAGGCTCAAGAGAACAAGAGACAGACAGCGAGATATCGCAACAGGCGGATGCAACCGCGACAGTTCTAGAATTGGCACTCTGATAGGTGCAGACGGGGGGGGGGGGGGGGGGGGGGGGGAAGCTTGATGCAAACTGGGAAGGGCCATATGTTGTGGCTAACATCAACAGTACAGGAGTCTACAAGCTACAAACCCAGGATGGGGAAACCCTAAACAAAACCTGGAACACGGAGATTCTTAAGATGTACTATGTGTAATAATGTGGAATGACCAAATAACTCCGTGGGAGTCACCCCCGCTGAACACTAGTAAGCGGTTAGCGCGCGCTTTTGATTAAAAACTTAGGTGCAAATAATTCCCAAGCCTCTAAATGCTGGAGCTTGCCTCCGCGTTGGGCCTCCGATCGCAGCCTAAGCCTCTCGGACTCACATAATTCCAAAGTCCCTAGACGTAGGAGCATGGCTCCGCGTCTAGCCTCTGATCGCAACCTGAGCCTCTCAGAGTCACATGATTCCTAAGCCCTTAAACGCAGGAGCTTGACTCCGCGTCGGGCCTACGATCGCAGCCTGAGCCTCTCGGAATCACATAGTTCCTACGTTGAAGCTTTGCTGCGCGTCGGGCCTTCGATCTCAGCCCGAGCCTCTCGGAATCACATGATCTCTAAGCCCCTAGACTTCGGAGCTTGGCTCCGCGTCGGGCCTCCGATCACAGCCTGAGCCTCTCGGAGTCACATAGTTCCTAAACCCCTAGACGCTGGAGCTTGGCTCCGCGTAGGGCCTTCGATCGCAGCCTGAGTGTCTCGGAGTCACAAGATTCCTAAGCCCCTAGACGCTGGAGCTTGGCTCCGCGTTGGGCCTCCGATCGCAGCCTGAGCCTCTCAGAATCACATAGTTCCTAAGCCCCTAGACGCTAGAGCTTGGCTCCGCGTCAGACCTCCGATTGCAGCTTAAGCATCTCGGAGTCAAATAGATTGTAAGTCCCTAGACGCAGGAGGTTTGCTCTGCGTTCGGCCTCCGATCGCAGCCCAAACCTCTCAGAGTCGAATAAATCCCTGATTTCTTTTTGGGAATAACTAACGTCAAAAGACCATGAAGCACCAAAATGATTTACAACCACGCCAGCGTTCCAAACAAAACTAAGAAAGAAATTAAACTCACAAAATGCTAAAAGCTCAAAGTCACATAAAAGGAAAGGTTAAATACACAAAAATATGAGATTAAATACACAAAAATATGAGATTCTCCTAAAAACAGGAAGAGAACCCAAACCGGAAGCATCTTACGAGTCTAAGTAGTTTCTCCGCATCGTCTAAAACTTGAAAAAGGCCCAAGGACTCTCTGGTGCCATGATTGAAAAATGAACCAAGTCAAAACGCCCAAGGCATCTCAAGGACAAGGACGTAGAACGGAGTATAAAAGAGACCAAATTGTAAAAATAGAGAAGAAGCCTAGGCATGATCGCCAAGTGAAAAAAAGTTATCTAAACCTTGAGCGCACCTGCAAAGAAGAAGGTTCCCCCCTCCAACACTTGGTGTTTACCAAATACGCACAATCAGATAATCAAAAGCAAGTGAGATATTTAACATAAAAAAGGGAGACCAAATCAGACCGCGGAAAAACATTGTTTGAGATTACATTCAAAAAAAAGGGGGGGGGGGGCGTCAAGAGAAACCAACTTTAATTACAAAACATGTGAAAGCCTAAGTATTGTCCAAAAAGGGGGGAGGGATAAACAAAGAAGTTAACCCTTTTGCTCGGATACTTCTTCATCATCAACGACCTGTTCCTCTTCTCCCCCAGATTCATCCGCGGCTAGCTCCTCTTTTGTAAGCCCCCAATCCTCAACCTTCAGACTAGCCTCGAACTTCTCCAAGGGGGCACCGGGGTTGGCAACATAACGGGACACACTCTGGTTAATCCCCGCAACCATCCCCTTCCTAAAGTAGCTAAGCACTTGTCCTTCAGAATTCCCTCCCCCTTCGGGGTTTGGAGGGATACTCTGGCCACCGACGGTAGGAAAGAGAGGCACGCATCGGTTCTCACCCATTTGGAAGACAAGTACTTCAATCCCTCAGGAGTCTTGAGCCATTTGAGGGCTACGTCTTGATCCGATCGGGATTGAGCCGCGTCTAGTTCTTTGTTGAGCATGGCTTGATCCTCTCGAAGAATAGAATTATCCTCTTCAAGCATCTGAATGGAGGCTTTGCAGGTTTGGAGCTGAATCTTCAGGTCTTCAACGGACGCTCAAAGCTCATCCTCTCGGAGACGAGAAGCTTCCAAAGCTGATACGGTCGCATCTCTTTCACTTGTAAGCATAGTCACTCGGATGGATACCTCCCCCAGTTTCTCATGGAGCTCCACGGATCGCTTCTTAAATTTGTCTACATATGCGGGGTCCCCAATGGTGTTACCCAAGGTCCGCACGCGGTGATGTAACTCCTTGATCTCGGCAGCCTTTTGAGAAATTTCCTGATCTTGGCAAACTAACCGACGATCTATATCAGTTTGTATTCCCCTCAACTAAAGAAAGCACAAAAATTAGAAATTAGTAGTTAAGCAAACATTAGAAGGGAGAGGGGAACACGGAACAACTCGAACTCACCCATTGAGTTATCCGCTCAAACTCGTTAGAAAAGTCCGAAGAGTCCAAGTGTCATAGATAGGCCTGTTCATTCAGCGCTAGTTTTTCGGGAAACTTGAGTTGAACCAGCTCGTGCATCCCGAAACCAGGAATGGGGTAAGAGGGAAGTGTCGCATCTCCTTGAAGAAAGAGGTCCGCATCTATATTCCCAACTCTGGAATGACCCGTAGATGTAACGGCCCAGAATTATGATTTCCGGGTTACGTTTCAAGGGATGAAATCCCTTGTTCGGATCTTGCAATCCAGGTACGGGTCGAGGTTTCAAACCCATTTTTATGGTCAGTAATAAAGAGGGATTTCAAACCCTAAAAACCTCGAAGGGCCATTGGGTACCCTTTACCTATCCAAAGACTATGTCGCAAAATCCAATTCAACCGAAAGTAAAGCGGAAGCAAAACTAGGATACAAATGCCACGACAAAGCCTGGTCAAAATCAAATCATAAGCGAGTGGTTACCATTTTACCAAGTTAGAATGTTAGCTAGGTTCTTCGATTCGCCAAGAGGGGACCCCGTCATATAGACATCGAGCACTCAAAATCTGCAGAGAATACTAAAAAAAGAACGGGGAAAGGAGTCAGATCGAGCCACTCATGCGGGACCGGCAGTCCTCGCTGAGGCCACATAGTATGTGCTATACCTAATAAAGATGCTCTAATGCAGTACGAAAGTCAAACACACTAGCATGCTCCTAGTTATAATAATGTGCAGAAATACTGTAAAGGGCCCAAGACAATGCCAAATGGCATATCCCTCTCCTACCTCCACCCCCTTCCGATAGGGCGGAGACAGGCCAGCTCGTGAATGCATTCCATCATAATCGGGGGGCACGCATGCCTAACCCGCTCCACAATAAAGCCCGCAGGCATCTCATAATATAAGGAAGTTCATGACTCGATTGACTCAGGGTACCCGATGAGGCTGGGCTACCCTATGACCCTAGCAAAGACTCTAGGACTATCACAGATAACGGTCGTTCTATTTCAAACGCATAAAGTAAACAGATGCTCAATCAATTAGTGCAACCTAAACATGATACTACATGGCATGCTTTTATGCATATGCAACACCTAACATAAAATGCAACAACAAGCATGAATGTCCAACCTGAGTAAGCCCCCTAGGGAACTTACCTGAAGATGCAGAACAGCAGGATAACACAAGCAAGGGCCCAAATGAAAGTCCACGCAATCCAACCGCAATACACACCTATCATCAATCCATTTTCATAAGCTACTGAACCAACATTCTCACACACACGAACCCGAGTTCTCAATATCCTTAAAACCAATCGATAGTAAAACCATTTATGAAAACCTTTCCGATACGATCAACATCAACTAAAATCATTCTTCAAATCAAACCCATTGATAAAATCGTACTTAGCCAAATCCCGCCATTAAATATTTAAACCTTAAGCCAATCTCTCAAAATCATATTATAGAAATAATTCCGGCATTTTATTTCAAAATCTTAACTTTAATGCTTCAAGTAATGTAAGACATTGATAAACATTTCCAAAATAACTCCATCTTTATAAATCACCCTTTATAAATCCCAACCGACAAATCACTTTAAAATTCCTAAAATCACATTTTTAAATATTACACATTACACATTCAAATAGTATCACTTTCCAAAAGAATATATTTTATAAACTCGGAATTAATATAACCATAATAATAATAATAATAATAATAATAATAATAATAATAATAATAATAATAATAATTCAAGAAACTATCAATAATATAAAGTATGACATATAATCATAATATAACAAGCACAATGTTATAACATTCCCAACAAAATAACTTAATAACTCATTGTTTAAAACAACCCAAGAGGCCCAACACTCACCCGGATTTCAAGCCCCAACCCGAAAAGCCCATACCCGGCCCAAAAACAATCTGAAGGGGGTGAACCGGTTTTGAGCCCCATTTTGTTTTAAAATCACAGAACCGGACCCAATTAAAAGAAAAACAAAACCGAACCCGTCTCCCTCCTCAAGGAAAGAACAGATCTGGGCGTTGGCGACGGAGAAGGAGGATGAGATCCTCAGGCCACCGGCGGTGCTCCCACAATCCGGCCACCCAGTCTCGACGGCGCCGACCCACACCCACAGGGAGGAAGGGAAAGAAGGAGAAGAAAGGAAGGAGGCTCACCGAAGGTATTCGAGATTCGCCGGAAGGTTTCGAGGTCGCCGGAGTCAATTCGAGGCTCGCCGGGGTCGGAATTCGTCGTAACTGGCTTAGGACGGAAGAGAATAAGCTTAAAGGTGGAGCTTTGCTTGGTTTGAAGGTGAAAGAGAGGAAGAGCGAGCGAAACGGAGCTTACCGAGGTCGAAATCGAAAACAGAGCGCAAGGAGGATGGTGGCGGCGCTCCGGCGGCTCCTGGTGGCTCCGGATTCTGCTGGTGGCTCCCAGAAGGTGGTGCTGCTGCCTCGTATTCGAGGAGGGGAGGAGCAAGGCGGGGTTGTGCTTGGTGTTTCCTGGCTTTCGGCAAAAACAGGGCGAGAGGGGAGCTTTGGTGGCTTTGAGCGGCAGCCTGGTGGTGGAAGCGAGGAGGAGGAGGGACGGATTGGTGTTGTGGGTGCGACAGTGGTGCCCGGAGGATGATGCTTCCGAAGTCAAACGGAGGGATGCAGTGCGTGGTGGTTTTGATGATGGGGTTTCCTCTTGTGGTTCCTGGGTTTTGCAGAGGGCAATGGAGAGAGAGGGGAATGATTATTTTGTGGGTTTACTGGTGGGATGCTTGGACAAAAGGGTGAAGGCAGACTGCAGAGAGTTGCATAAGAGGACAAAAAAGGGCAGCTATACAATGGCAGGCAAAGAAGTGGGGAATGAGTTAAGCTTAAAATGGAATAAAGAAAGTTTGAGGGAACAACTACTACTACTGTGCTATGCAAACATATCACCGATTCAGACTATTCAACATATGGAGATTCGAGAGAGGATAAAGAAAAGCAAAAGAATACAAATTAGGATGGTCCAAAAATCCCAAATTTCAAATTCTCGGAATATAAATCTGAAACCTGCTCACTCGATCTTATCCCGACGCGTTTAAAATACTTCTCAATTTTCCAAATCTGAATTTAATAAATGGAATCCGAACATTATTTTCCAATTTTCGGTATATAAAAGCAGAGTATAACATATTTTAATTTTTCAATTAATTAATGCCGGAACTTGTTTTGAAAGATTTAGAATAAATCCAATAGCTTACGGACAGAAATTTCAAATCTCCTGAATCTTAGAAATCGGAATGATTATAAACCGCTATTTTAATAATTTAATATTCTAAAATTTCCCGGTCTTTACATCATCCACCTCTAAAAACAAGTCTCGTCCCCGAGACTAAAACTAAAACAAAGTATGGGATGGAACTTGAAATTGATGAGTCCAAGGACCATGTCCAAGGATCTTGTAATCATCTCGGTTGCGTCTTCCGGGATTCTCACAATATCCTAGTCACGATCGTGACATCTCCAATCGGCCTTGACAAGTATGCGATAAGCGCCCCTATCACATCCTCGCTTCGACCTTTCGGAAGTACCACAACTCTCAAAGTTCTACAATAGCATCACTAGGTCTTAGCAAACACCTTATAGGCGCCCCCATAAAATGCATGTATCCACTTCGTGAAGTATCATAGAGTTGCCCGGGTTTGAAAAGTTTCAAAAGGGATTCCGCAATTGAAAAAGGTTAGCCTCAAAATCGTTGAAACCCTCGATAGCGTTTATCCTTTAAAAACCAGTTATTTCCTTTCTAAACCGTTCAAAATCTTCAAATCTGACGTTTAACCAAGAACTTTACACCAAAACAAGTCAAATCCCTTCAACTCAAGATTTCGTCAAAATCTTCCAAAACCAATTTAGGTCCCAGCATATCAATCAATCAAATTCAGAAGTCAAGAGGTGGAATCATCCACCTCTAAGGGCTAATCCCATATTCTCTTCCTAGTTTCCAGAATCAAAACAAGCTATCAGTCTCAATTCAAGCAAGCTTCACAAGCCATAAGAAGTGCATAACCAAATAACCAACCAATCTCCAATCAGTACATCATATGACAAGTCTCAAACATATGCATGCCAACACAGTGTCACAAGGTCACATCAAAATCTCTACATCTTACTATGGGTCATAATATGCATCTCAACCACATAACAAAATCATAATAACGTCTCGACATCACACCAGAAGTCATAAAAGTATCACCTCATCATAGAGTCAACGAACCAAAACTCATTGTCAACATGTCAACACAACAAAATCATGCCATTAAGATTCAGCAAAAGGGGAGGTCAAGCAGCATATCAATCATCGAATGTCAGCATACTCACCAGACATCGTCTTAACTCATCACAACGCCATGTAGCGATCATTTAGTAATCAGACATCATTATCTCATATATATATAAATCATATTCCTTTTGAAAGCCACATTCGTGGTGCAACATATCCATAAGCATGCTTGCTAAACATATACTACCACATCCTGTTTACTACCACATAATATAACATCATGCTTTCACCCCATAACATAACATCACACTTTCACATAATAACACATCATTATCTCGTATATCAGATCACAACACATCCTAACATGCTCCTAAAACAACATGGCAGAGCAGCAATATATCATGATAACATTTGTCACTACCAACTAGATTTCAATATTGCATAACAACATGTAATATCATTCTGTATCAGATTCATCATGGTCGTTATCTAATTATCATGCAAGCACATATTAATAAATCACAATATCAAGAAGATCCTCACATCATCACCAACCAAAATAAAACACAATCTCCACTCGCCCATCTCCACTCTCAAGCCAAGACTAATCCTCTTCTAGACTCGCCAACGTCAACTCAAACAAAAATTCTCCAAAGAAATCCCAATTCATCTCGATGCTCAAATCTCGCCCCACATCCCATCAAGCACTCCCACACGCCATCCACCTCTAAGAACCCAACTCCTATCTCTAACTTCACACCCGAGAACCCTCTCATACTATATCCTCAATACTCTCAAAAGTCATTCCCCCCACTTCATATACTACTCAAGACATCACAAGCATCATACCCTGCTAACCACATGGATCCCTCTCTCGCGTCTTACCTCGTAATACCATCGATCATCCTAACCGCCTAGAATTCTTTTACCACTCATCAACCACTCCACAAGAGAACCCTCACCCACAAGTTCAAGAATAAGCAATCATGGACATTATTACACATAAGGACCACATCATATCCACTAGCATTTATAGCATCATGGGTTCATCATCAATTATCGCAACTATGTCAACAAGTCTCAATGTATCGGCATGCTTAATCATTATTACAAATCATCATATATGCATATAATTAAGTCAAAATAGCAAGTTACATCATAACCTTATCTAATAAACAATTCAAAATTCTCAGCATTTGCAGTTCATAATTTACGGGCAAAGGAAATTAGGTCATGCTTAGCACTCAAAGTATCGTTGCATCAAGACATCATGTCACATTAGAATTGTAAGGCATCAGATCATATCATCATAGGCAACAGGCAATCAAGCAACAATCATCATCAAGTTAGTACATCAACACGTAAATCTCATCGCTAGAGCAGCGCAATATCATCGTCAAAAAGTTCAAAAGGGTTAGCAATTCGAACAGAGAACACTCTTGCTTGCAAGTCATATCGTAATCAGTAACCGCCATTCTCGAAATGTGCTTGTCTTTCCGAAATCGTTGATCCTGAGGCCCGTGGGTTATGGGCCCACGCTTCTGCTGCACTGCTCTATTGCTATCTAACTTTTTGTTCCCTCATCCATGCGGTCGCTCGTCGAATGTATCGCATAGGGTCCAAGTTAGCGGAGATAGGGGAGTGATAAGAGAAGACAACCCAAAGTCCCTCTCGGAACCAACCACAGACCAATACTAAGACGACAACTAGAGACAAAACTCCGGCCCTAGAATAGCAACGACGCCCTTATGAAAGTCTATTAGGTTGCAATTGTGACAATCAGACACAAATTCATCATGGGGCATATCAATCATATTAGTCCACACTAACATGTACCTATCTCAAAGAGAACGACATGCATATTCATTCCAAAAGACACAATCAAGTTCTACATTAATGCATGTGAGACGAACTAACAGTTCATTATCCCATGAAAGCAGAGGTGCCTAGTGCCTACTAATTTCAAGCAAATTATGCAAAGCCAGTAATGGTCATGCGGGGTTTAACGAGGATGACAAGTATCATGTATATGAAAAATGAATGAGCATGGTATACACGTCAACAAATGAGGTCAAACATAGCATGACGAGGTACATCATAAAATCAAACTAAACGTTATTCGAGGATACATAAGAGCAGAATCAGAATTATCACATCTAATAACAAGGATCATATAATAGGTTGAGAATGACGTGTAATCATATGACGAGATATATTTAGAAGCATAAGTAATACATGATACTAGCGATACATGATAAGGCATGATCATAGCCAAGAATCATTTAAAGGAGTTTATCATAATGTCCGTGAAAATAAGAGGGATCACCACAGAGTAACAAATGGAACATCACGACGATAGATCATAATCATGCTAGGAATGAACTGTCGTAGGGCACATAAAACGGTACGATAGTCATTAATCATAGAAAATGTATAACACGTGATCATTTGGCAGTCATATTGGAAATCATAAGCCCTACATGATACTAGTAACACATATCGAGCATTAATACAGTCAAGGTAATTCGATTAGATTCATTCTAGCATTCATGTGTCATACGTATGTGAAGACATGATATAGCGTGGTGTGTGATCATGCGAGGTGCCAAGTCATACATGTATGCAAGCACGAGAGGATATCATGGAGCAATAGAGGAACACTACCGAGCGACAATATGTAAGCATTCTACGATTAACCATAACGGAAAGCAAATCAATCGTCGAATTCAACATCAATTAACTTGCATGAGTAAGACATGTTATGGCAATAGAAAGAGGGAAGAACCACACTATCAAGAACCTAGCTCGAGAGAGAATCAGCAATAATGCAGGCAAGATATAATTCACACGAGTCACAACCAGGGATCCTAAATGATACTAAAGGCTCAACATAACATACGATGCATGCATACACTAATCGTGAAGACATGCAAGAATTCAATTCAATCACATTCCAACAATACAGAAGCATGAGGAAGGTTTTTACGATGAATAACACGAGTCCAAGTATTGAGCAATATGACTAGAATACGAGAACATGAGTTCAAATCAACACATAACACGATAAAGCATGCATTCATCAAGACTCAATTAAACCACATATTCTCCATCCAACGCAAGTAATCACACAACAATTCAAATTTCAAAGCAACCAACGTTAATTAATCTGACAAATACAGAACATATGGGCATACTATAGATTCTTGTCACAAAAGGATAATAAACATCAAGGCGTCATCAGCTAGCATGCTGAAGAGATAATTTAAAGGCATTCATACGAAGAAGAGTTTATCACACTATCATGGACCTAACCAAGGAGATAACAACTATCATGTAGGTTCATATCATATGGTCCATGCTTCAAATCAATCATACAGGCAATACAATAGGCCAAGTGGACATGCTATGACAACATATAATCATGATGGAAAACAAGGCATAACATGAGTAGCCTTATACTAATATGATCATTTGCGAGGCACACACGGAAGATTACAGAATCATGTCATGCAATTCAGAGAGAGTCACCATTACAACCGGACAGAGATCCCTAAGGGCAACCATTGGCTTTTCCCAACCGACTTATCACCCCTCTTTCCCGTGTGACTCTGGTACGACTTTTTATGGCGAGGACACTCTAGTTGATCGTCATAAGGATTGAGAAGGACAATCTCAGAAACACCTTACTCTTGACTCAAAATGACACCAAGAACTACCTACCAATACTCACTCAGACAACCTTCATATCCATACATGATTTTTCGAAACAATGTGTTTACCAACCTGATTTCCCGTGAAAGACATTGACATCCAGAAGAAAGATTCGATAGACCCGGAAAAGGTTTAACATAGTGGAAAAGGTGTCCCACACAAGCTGGGTTTGACCACAAGAAACAAGGGTACTCCCACTATCCCGTTTGTACATATCAGTCAAGACACATTTAACAGTTAAGGCATCCAAATCAAATCTCTAGCATAGCTAGCACTCAGTATAGAATCAGTTAATAACACTCATAACAATCTCCTTGGAAACTTCCAGACCCATCTGTAAAGAGCAAGCTAGTATTTTGCCTACCGTTCCCAACTATACCTAATAGAGGTGGTCTAGCGCCTTTACTACCCACTCGTGTCCCCGTTTGGTCGGTTTTCCTCTTTTATTACAAGCCGAGTTTATTACTTATTCCAATCTCGGTTAGGCATCTTAAGTTCATTTTGCCCTTTTTAAAATCCTTTCAAATTCTTTGAAATTCATGGCGGTTTTCCAAAACATACACTCGACCCTTTTGTACCCGAATTGCACAACCTCGGCTCTGATACCATCTTTGTAACGGCCCAGAATTATGATTTTCGGGTTACGTTTCAAGGGATGAAATCCCTTGTTCGGATCTTGCAATCCAGGTACGGGTCGAGGTTTCAAACCCATTTTTATGGTCAGTAATAAAGAGGGATTTCAAACCCTAAAAACCTCGAAGGGCCATTGGGTACCCTTTACCTGTCCTAAGACTATGTCGCAAAATCCAATTCAACCAAAAGTAAAGCGGAAGCAAAACTAGGATACAAATGCCACGACAAAGCCTGGTCAAAATCAAATCATAAGCGAGTGGTTACCATTTTACCAAGTTAGAATGTTAGCTAGGTTCTTCGATTCGCCAAGAGGGGACCCCGTCATATAGACAACGAGCACTCAAAATCTGCAGAGAATACTAAAAAAAAGAACGGGGAAAGGAGTCAGATCGAGCCACTCATGCGGGACCGGCAGTCCTCGCTGAGGCCACATAGTATGTGCTATACCTAATAAAGATGCTCTAATGCAGTACGAAAGTCAAACACACTAGCATGCTCCTAGTTATAATAATGTGCAGAAATACTGTAAAGGGCCCAAGACAATGCCAACAGGCATATCCCTCTCCTACCTCCACCCCCTTCCGATAGGGCGAAGACTGGCCAGCTCGTGAATGCATTCCATCATAATCGGGGGGCACGCATGCCTAACTCGCTCCACAATAAAGCCCGCAGGCATCTCATAATATAAGAAAGTTCATGACTCGATTGACTCAGGGTACCCGATAAGGCTGGGCTACCCTATGAGCCTAGCAAAGACTCTAGGACTATCACAGATAACGGCCGTTCTGTTTCAAACGCATAAAGTAAACAGATGCTCAATCAATTAGTGCAACCTAAACATGATACTACATGGCATGCTTTTATGCATATGCAACACCTAACATAAAATGCAACAACAGGCATGAATGTCCAACCTGAGTAAGCCCCCTAGGGAACTTACCTGAAGATGCAGAACAGCAGGATAACACAAGCAAGGGCCCAAATGAAAGTCCACGCAATCCAACCGCAATACACACCTATCATCAATCCATTTTCATAAGCTACTGAACCAACATTCTCACACACACGAACCCGAGTTCTCAATATCCTTAAAACCAATCGACAGTAAAACCATTTATGAAAACCTTTCCGATATGATCAACATCAACTAAAATCATTCTTCAAATCAAACCCATTGATAAAATCGTACTTAGCCAAATCCCGCCATTAAATATTTAAACCTTAAGCCAATCTCTCAAAATCATATTATAGAAATAATTCCGGCATTTTATTTCAAAATCTTAACTTTAATGCTTCAAGTAATGTAAGACATTGATAAACATTTCCAAAATAACTCCATCTTTATAAATCACCCTTTATAAATCCCAACCGACAAATCACTTTAAAATTCCTAAAATCACATTTTTAAATATTACACATTACACATTCAAATAGTATCACTTTCCAAAAGAATATATTTTATAAACTCGGAAGTAATATAACCATAATAATAATAATAATAATAATAATAATAATAACAATAATAATAATAATAATAATAATAATAATAATAATAATAATAATAATAATAATAATAATAATAATAATAATTCAAGAAACTATCAATAATATAAAGTATGACATATAATCATAATATAACAAGCACAATGTTATAACATTCCCAACAAAATAACTTAATAACTCATTGTTTAAAACAACCCAAGAGGCCCAACACTCACCCGGATTTCAAGCCCCAACCCGAAAAGCCCATACCCGGCCCAAAAACAATCTGAAGGGGGTGAACCGGTTTTGAGCCCCATTTTGTTTTAAAATCACATAACCGGACCCAATTAAAAGAAAAACAAAACCGAACCCGTCTCCCTCCTCAAGGAAAGAACAGATCTGGGCGTTGGCGACGGAGAAGGAGGATGAGATCCTCAGGCCACCGGCGGTGCTCCCACAATCCGGCCACCCAGTCTCGACGGCGCCGACCCACACCCACAAGGAGGAAGGGAAAGAAGGAGAAGAAAGGAAGGAGGCTCACCGAAGGTATTCGAGATTCGCCGGAAGGTTTCGAGGTCGCCGGAGTCAATTCGAGGCTCGCCGGGGTCGGAATTCGTCGTAACTGGCTTAGGACGGAATATAAATCTGAAACCTGCTCTCTCGATCTTATCCCGACGCGTTTAAAATACTTCTCAATTTTCCAAATCTGAATTTAATAAATGGAATCCGAACATTATTTTCCAATTTTCGGTATATAAAAGCAGAGTATAACATATTTTAATTTTTCAATTAATTAATGCCGGAACTTGTTTCGAAAGATTTAGAATAAATCCAATAGCTCACGGACAGAAATTTCAAATCTCCTGAATCTTAGAAATCGGAATGATTATAAACCGCTATTTTAATAATTTAATATTCTAAAATTTCCCGGTCTTTACAGTAGATCTATCCACCTTTTTCTTCTTCCTCGCTTTTGGGTTTTGAGGGTCCACGGAACGAGAACATTTCTCGCGGGATCCGTAGACAAGAGCGGTAACATCAACGTCTGTCTTGACCGCCCTACCAACGTCCAGCTCCACAGAGACTGGCGGAACGGGTGGGCGGGCGAACATGTGCACAGCTGAACTCTTCTTTCTTCCGCCACCTTTTGCCTTGTGACGAGCAAGCAAGGACTCAAATTCCATTTCGTCTACGAAGAAAACAATGAAATGTTAAGTGACAATATAACAAACCTAAAACACTAGCAAGGCGAGCAAGCCAAAGAAAGGAAATAAAAAAGATGATAAATAAGATAATGATTGAAACTAAGGCAACACCTAAGCGTGGATGAGGTAAGCTCGGCCCTGCCATCTCAAGCCGAAGAGCAGAAATCATAGTACGCTAGGGAAACATAGGCTCGTGAACGAAAGAATCCTTAAATTTGTCGAGCCCATCAACCAACAGTTTTTCACAACACTAAACCAACCAGGGATTGTCCTTAAATTCAAATTACCCCTAGTTTTATCGCGGAAAAGAAACCACTTGTATTTCCAGTTCGGCTTACTAGTGAGCTTCTCAATGTAGCTACAACTTGAGTTACATTGGTAAAAACTCGAGTCCTGCGACCCCTTCTTCATGGAGAAAAAGCTGAACATAAGCTCCTTGGTCGGGGGAACGCCAATCTCTAGGCATCTCATTATAAAACTGGTAAAGAACATCCAGCAGTTGGGAACCACTTACGCAGGACTCAGGTTGTGCTCATCCAGAAATTCTACGAAAAAGGGATGGAAAGGGAGAGGGAACCCTTGAGACAGGCTCGTCCCGTACACAACAGTGCAATCCTCATATGCATCCAAACAACCGCCTCCCTTAGCAGGAAGATAAAGTTCCACCACAGAAGGCCACGGAAAGATCGTAGAGATCACTTCAACGTTGGCCAAGTCCAGTAGCGTGGTACAACCCCTCACCTTTTCATTAGGGGACCGACGCGGGAGAACCCTCTCCGAGATCACCAAGGGGCGCGGTTGGGGCTCGTGAATAGAAAAATCCCCACAGAAAGGGCAAGAGGACAGGTCTTGTAATTTATAAGAAGGAACGTCCAAATCACCCAGGGTCTCCTTGGATCGAATCTTTAAAGGAATCTCGGTCGTACCAACCGGGGAATTCGCGAAGAGAACTCAGGCCGATTCGGACTGTTGACCACTAGCTGAAGGATGAGAGGTAAAGGGAATACCTGCATCAGGAGAAGACCGCAACTCCAAATCAATCGCGTCTGAAGAATGATCTCCTTCCTCGCCACCCTTAGAAGAAGAACAAACCAAGTAAGGTGAAGAATAGTAATCAGGGTCAGAGCGCTTCCGGCGCCTTCTCACCTTAATAGGACTCCCTAAGGGCCCCACACGGTCTGTTGTAGCCTCCGCGGAGGAAGAAGAAAGCCCTGAGGGAGAGTCTTTGGATTCAGAGGACGTGCTCCCAGAAGAATAAGAGGATTCCAGGATCACCGCAGAGGGACGCCTATGAGAAGTCGACGGAGGATCCACTCTCCACCCCTCTTCCCTCTCAAACTCATCGAGGGCATCATAATCACCCCTAGAACTAGCCATTCTCGAAAAACTAAAGGAAAATCCGAGGAAAGACCTATGTATGCGGACCAAAATATCAATAATAAAAAAACAGATCCCGGGAAAGAGGAGTAAGCCTAGATTGATCTAAGGGAGAGAAACATTAAGAAGAATAAAAGAAGTGCTCTAACACTTGAGATTCCTAATGGCTCCAAATCACCTGTTTCTAATTTTGTCCCCCTAATGTCCCCCAACCCCCTCCCTCTCATAAGCATTAACAAAAAAGAAAAATAAAATAAAAAAAATAGATTAAAAGAATAAAAAAATAAAAGGGATTTGTGGGTTAATAGAAAAGGTCAAACTCGGAGACAGGAGTTTCGGATCCATTCCTAACCATCCAAACTAACTTCTTCTTTCTCTCTTCTTCTCTATTTTCTGTAACGCATTTGCTAAATACACCGTCAATTTTTACTGGATACACCGCTAATTAACGGTGTATTTATCAACCCTTTTATGTAAATGTGATTATTATTTTTTTGGTCGAGATGCAAAGACGATTGTTTTTGGTTTCTTGCTCAAATTAGCAATAATCAAATGCTTCTCAAAAATAAGTTTATATCAATAATTCGTTGGATGGAGTCCCGCATACTAGTCGGAAACTTGGAAAGTAAATTGGGTCACTAGAGGGCGGTTTAATGTCAAAGTCAATCATTAATTAGTTGGACGGAGTCTCGCATACATTTGGGACCCTCGAATTGGTCTACATATATGAATTAATGGAGATATGAAATGTTTCAAAATTTAGAATTGGTCACTACTCACTAGAGTTAGATTTTTTTCTTTTTTGGTTTTTGTTTTTGATAAATGACAAAGATTTAACTATTCTTTTCACCCAAAATTCAGCATTGTTGGTAGTCTTCTGATTATAACCTTGACTACAAATCTAGCTTTGAACTTCTCCATATCCCCATTTAATTTTATAAACCCATTTAGTTTGGAGGAGGGAGATTAATTTTTCGAAAACTTTTTCCAAATATTTTTATTTAAGGTAGGTTTAAGTCTGACGAGAATAATATTTATTTATTTTCAAATGAACCCCCTTATTACCTACTCCGTATTATTTAAGATACACGTGTTTTCAAATAAAAAAAATAAAAAAAGCCCCCGTTAATTAAACGTGGAAGGTTTAAAAATACTTTAAAAAATGGACACTTGTTTTTAAAAAACGGAAGGCATAAAAAAAAATTGTACTCTCGTTTTTAATAAACAGAAGTTACAATAAGTTTTATAGGATATGAGGCCAAATTGAAAAACATTTCTCTTAGACACACCCGATTTAACCATTTTTAAATTAAATTATGATGCATTTTTTTAGAGTTTTCTTTCAAATAAAGTATATATTCTTATCTTGTGCCCTTTAGGACACAAAAATTTTTTAAAAACAAAACTAAAAATTGAACCCCAGGTTTTAAGTACGGGAGTTAAAAATAAAACTAAAAATTGATTGCCCCGCCCCAATTTAGTGAATTTGTTTGTGGTGGAATTAAGGGATGCACAGGGATTCAATCAACCAAAAATCAAAAGTTCGTTAAAATTTATTTTTTTTATGAACCGGAAAAAATTTGGCAATAAGGCGGCCCTTATATTTCAAGAGCATCCAAACGGATGAAATTACGAAGCATTGAACCGTCAGGTGTTGTATTTCCTGAGAAAGCAAGATCCAAATGCGATAATTTGTCCGCAACCCCGTTTGCTTCCCTATAGACATGACGAATCTCGAAAGATTGAAAGAAACCTAAGGAAACTAGACTGTCAGAGACAATCATTTCAGAGTCTCCCATAGGCATCCCAATGCCCTTAAGGCTATTGATAATGGTGAGATTGTCGTCCTCGATTATTAGGTTTTTATGTTTAGATCTTGTGAAGCTATGATCCCTTTCCACAACGCAAAGCCTTCAGACCTTGCAATAGAGGAGATAGGGGACGGCCCCGCACCAAAGAAAACAGGGGTTCCTGTGTGGTCTCTGATAACAAATCCATAGAAGCCCTTAGTTGTTGATGACAGGGCTCCATCAAAATTGAGCTTGTATGTTCCAGCTCTAGGGGCCTGCCATTTTGCGTTCTTTTTATTGCCTTTAGTTGTGGCTCTTTTATTGTTGTTGATTTGTGGGTTTTCTGGTGTGTCATCCTGTTATTGGGAATTTTTCCACGTTAAGGTTTGGTCCTTTGTGAAAGTTACTATACTTAATACATTCAGTTTAATGTTTTCAAATAAAGATTTGTTGTGGAAATACCAAACACTCCACCAAGCAAAGGCTAGTTTAGTGAAGCGTAGAATGCCAATTTCTTCCTTAAGGTTTTGGATGATACAGTTTAAATTAGTTCCTTGGGCGACACATCAATCTATTTTAACTATTAGTGAGGGGTCCAGTGTTGCTATTGCAGCTCGCGAAATGGGACAATCCCAAAGTAGATGAAAAAGATCTTCATAATTTGAGTCACAGTGAGGGCAGGTGGTCGTTATTCCCATACCACGAGAGGCAAGCCTGACTGAGGCGGGTACTCCATCTTTAGTAATCTTCCAGAGGAAAGATTTGATTTTGGGTGGTATATCAAGATTCCAAATCCATCTGAAGTCAGATTTTTGGTGATGTTTTATATTATTGAGTATTGCTATTGCGGAGCTTGTGGAAAACCAGCCGTTCTTGCTCCATTTCCTGTAAAGTCTCTCGATGTGAATTTTCTTTGATATCGGGGTTGTTTCTATAGATTGTATTATTTCCTTTGGTGGCATATCTTGGATAGTGTTTCTTAGTTTTGCTATATCCCAAGATTTATCTTCTCGTAAGAATTGCAAAATTCTTATATGAGGATCGATCTGTTGGTCATTAGAGATCTTTGTGATGAGGGGTGAGTCTCCAAACCAGTGGTTCAGCTAGAAATTTATGATGTCCCCATTGCCTATAGACTAGTGTATTGCTTCCTTAAATAGGGGTAGTAACTTTGTTAGCTGGGTCCATTGCCAGGACGAATCTCCATTTCTATGATATGTTAATATGTTTTGAGTTTTGAGATACTTTTCTGTAATTAAAGAAACCCAAGGGCTTCTAGGTTCAGCCAATATTTTCCATATTAGTTTAAGTTGTAATGCTTTGTTCATGTCCTCAGAACTGCGGAGACCCAGTCCCCCATTAGCTTTGGATTTGCATACCTCAAACCAACTGATTAGTGGTTTGTGATTTGGCCTTTTGTTCCAAAGGAAATTCCGATTTATCTTATCTAGTTCCAAGTGTATAGACTTAGGTAATAGAAAGCATTGCATTAGATGTAAGGGTTTGGCTTATAGTGTTGTTTTTATCAAAGTGCACCGTCCAGCTTGGGACAGGCAGTTTGCTTTCCATCTGTGAAGTTGCGATTTAGTAGTTGACGGGAGATCATTGAAGGCATCCTTCGTTGTTTGGCCACAAATGATAGGGCAACCCAGATAGCTACCCGTTGTTTGTGGAAGGGATTTCAAGTTCATTTTGGATGACATTTTTCTGATTTGTTGTTAAGTTAGGTGTTGTTTGAAAATGTGATTTATGTATGTTTACTTTTTGTCCCAACAGATAACAAAATTCTGCAAGAACCTTGTTAATCTGGTCACAGGCTGTCTTTGTCACTGATGCAAAAATGACAATGTCGTCAGCAAAGGCTACGTCTAGTCCCATTGCATACAATTGTGATACCCAAGTGGCTACGAGGTTTTACAGATTCCTTGTGGAGTCCTCTAACAAGGACTTCAGAAAGTATAAGGAATAGATATGACGATAGAAGGTCTCCCTGTCTAAGGCCACATTCTTGTGTAAATAATGTGGTAGGCTCATTGTTTACTAGTACCGAGTAAGATACTGTGGTTATGCATTCTTTTATCCATCCTGTGAAACGTGGAGAGAAACCAAATCTAGTCATAACTGAGACAAGGAAATCCTAGTCGACAAGGTCAATGTTTTTTTAAAGTGGATATGAAAAAGAAACAAATATTTAAATAAATAAGATATATTGATTGAGTTTTATTGTAATTTATCAAATTGACTATGTAGTCTATGTTGACGTTGAAAGATTTGTTGAGAAAAAAATCACAAATTATCAGGATTCACATTGAGATATGATTACATTTATTTTGAGAAATATTTTCATAAGTTTAAGTAAAAAAATAATTTTAAAATATGATTACAAGGTCGAGATTATAGTACTTAAAACTACATCTAATTCTACTAGAATTAGACCTATCAGTAAGATCCAATCTAATAAACTTAATCATACTTAAATTAGATATATAGATCAAGACAATAAAGTTATAAGAGCAACTCCAAAATATGCCGTAAAATAGAGAAAATGTAAAAATTTAGAGAAAATAGACAATTTTTAGCCCCATTAATTTTTTTTTTAAATTGATAGATTACATAGGTCTCATGTTGTATAGTGGGTCCAAAGGTCCAATACCTTGTAACCTATATATATCTTTGTCTAATGAATAAAACCATCGAGGAGGACTTTACATCAATTCTGTCGTTCTACATGGTATCACAGCTTTTTCTTCCTCATGGAACCCTAAATTGATCCTTCCGTCTCACCGGTCATCCTCTTCCTCCGACCTTCCTCCTCACCGCCAACCTGCGTCGCCATCCTCGAGCCCACGCCTGCCGCTTTTCGCTCCCGCAACCCTTGTTGTCTCGCACCCCTCTCTCTATTTCCCCTACCCTCCCGGATCCGATCCCAGATCCGAGCCCGATCTCGGTCCCGTCTCCCTCTCGATCTCTCACCTGCCTCCCTCTCGATCTCTCGCCTCTCCATCGCTTTGCCAGCCCTCGCCGGCCACTACACCCCGCTCCTTCGTCTCTCAAGTCTTCATGTGTAAGGAATCTTCTCTTGGAAATATCTTCAGCTCGGAATCAAGATAGACTCGAAATCGACCTCGACTTCGTCACTGTGAGTTGGTCGATATCGAGCTATCTTCTCGGCTTCTCTTCAGCTCACTCGATCTCGGCTCCTGGAGGAATATCGAGTGCTTGTTGGTCGATATCGACCAAAACTGGTCGATATCGAGTAGTCTTCTTGTCTGCTGGCCAATTCGAGTCGATCTGGAATAAAAATACAAAACAAGGATGCAACCGTGCTCCGGATATCCTGCCTCTCGACATGTCGGTCATCAGGCCTATCTGACATCGTCTGATCCAAGCTATGTTTCGCCTGCTATGCCTTACGTCTTCTCCTCTACGCAGCCAACATCCCCCGACTCTTTGTGGTACATGGACACTGGTACCACGTCCCATATGACGACCTCCTCAGGTAACCCTCTTCTATTTCCTTTAAGGGTCCTGCACACTCTATTATCGTCGGCAATGGTGGTCGTCTTGCTACTTCGGGAATTGGCCATACCAAATTACAGACCCCAACTCACCCATTACACCTTAACAATGTCCTCATTGCCCCAAAGATTGTCAAAAACCTTATATCTGTCTGTCGGTTCACTATTGATAATAATGTTTCCCTTACATTTGATCCCTTTGGTTTCTCTGTGAACGATCTTACTACGGGGGTTACTCGCATGAGATGTAACAGCACCGAGGAGCTCTACCCTGTCACACCACCTCCTGCGTCCAGTCAGTCCTGCCCGGTCGCCCTCTCGACATCGTCGTCCAGTTTTTGGCATGCACGCCTGGGCCATTCTCAGTGCTGCTGTTCTAAATGTCATCCGCTCTCAGAGTCTTGTCACCTGTAATAAAGACCTACACTCTAATTTATGCTCTTCCTGTCAGTTAGGCAAACATGCAAGACTGCCGTTCCAACGGTCTTTGTACTCCACCCTTGCTCCTTTTGACATTATTCATAGTGACATTTGGACCTCTCCTGTGCCTAGCAAGGAGGGTCACAAGTACTACCTCTTGTTTCTTGATGATTACACTCATTTCTTATGGGTCTTCCCGTTGCATTTCAAGTCCCAAGTGTTTCCTATCTTTGTCAAGTTCCATGCCTACATCAAAACACAGTTTCAAACATCCATCAAATGCTTCCAATGTGACAATGGCCGTGAATTTGACAACAAAGACTTTCACTCTGTCTTCGCCACACATGGGATCTCCTATTGGTTGTCTTGCCCCTATATTTCCCAGCAGAATGGCAAGACCGAACGAATCATTAGAACCATAACCAACATGATGCGCTCTCTCCTATTTCACGCTTCTATTCCCCTTACTTATTGGCCTCACACCTTATCAACCACATGTTATCTCCTCAACATTCTCCCATCTACTACCCTACACCATCGCTCGCCAACTCAGGCCCTCTATTGCACCTTGCCTAGGTATGATCACCTTCGTACCTTCAGGTGCTTGTGCTTCCCAAACCAGTCCTCCACCGCCCCACACAAGCTTCACCCGCGCTCCACTCCTTGTGTCTTCCTAGGCTATCCGTCTGATCATCATGGTTACCTTTGCCTCGATGTTCGGAGTCATAAGCTTATTGTGTCCCGTCATGTCACTTTTGATGAGTCTCGCTTTACCTTCTCTTCTCCTCTTCTCCCATCTCCGACACCTCCTATGTCCCAGTCTGAGTCTGAGTCTTCCTTCCCACACTTTCTCCTTCCCCAGAGCTCTACCGGTGCTCCTGCCTCTCCCCCTACACCACACCCTCCGTCACCCCAGATGCTGTGGCCGCAACATCTTGCTGCGCCCGCGGCATATCAACCAGTGCCGCAGCCGCAGCCTTTTGCCGCGCCCACCGCACAACCTATTACCGCCCCCACAGATTCCCAAATCTCTCCTGTCCCAAACCCGGCCTCCCTTTCCCCTATCCCCACCTCCCACAAAATAGCCCTCCTCGACCCGAATTGGCAGGCGGCTATGCTCGACCAATAGAGAGCCCTTACAAGGAATGGTACTTGGGTTCTGGTTCCTCGCCCTCCTGAGACGAACGTTATTCGATGCATGTGGCTCTTCCGCCATAAGTTCCACTCCGATGGGACGGTAGAGCGCTACAAAGCTCGTCTTGTGGTCAACGGTCGATCTCAGCAGGCATGTATTGATTGTGATGAGACATTCAGCCCCGTGGTCAAGCCTGCCACTATCCGAGTGGTGTTGAGCTTAGCGTTGTCGCGACAGTGGGCCATTCATCAGCTGGATGTCAAGAACGACTTTCTGCATGGCCATCTGAATGAGACAGTTTACATGTTTCAGCCGCCGGGGTTCGCTGATACTGATCGTCCCAAGCACGTGTGTCTCCTGAAGTGCTCTCTATATGGTCTGAAACAGGCTCTGCGGGCTTGGTTCCAGCGCTTTGCTTCTCATCTGCTATGCTTGGGCTTTGTTAGCAGCCGCTCAGATACGTCTCTGTTCAGTTTGTTTTAGTCCGAATGAGACAAAAATCTATTTCATAATTCAAGCATCAAAATCTCTTGTTCAATTTAGTTGAATCAAGAAATAATGTCTCTTCTTGTTACTTACTATAATATAGCCTATAGAGGATTTGAACTCACATCCATGTGTATTAGCACATTGCTCTACCTTTTGAGCTAATAGGCTTGCAAGTATTGCATGACAAATTGACAGCAACCTTAGCAATTAAGGAAAAGAATTGATCATCCAAAGTAAAACATTTATCCATATTGAAAGAAGATCTATTAATCTGTCCTAAAGCAAAGCTGTAAGGGAACAAAGTATTTCACTTTTAAAACATTTTGTACAAAGGTTCTTGGTTCTTCAGAGATTCAAACCACATAATATGTCATAAAAAAAATAGTCAAGAGCAAGCAGAGTAGGGCATTACCGTTTCTTAGACTATCCACAATGGTTAGGTGTGCAAATGTGCACATTTGCACAAGATGTGTATTTTTGCACACAACTTTTTAGCATTTTACTCCATTGGTTAAAGTGTGTATTTTTCTCTTTTGATAACCAAGTAATCTATATTTATCTTCACATTTTAATTGTGATTAATATCTATTAAAAATTAAATATGTATTTTGTATTATAAATTTTTATCACGCACATTTTGATATAAAAAAATATAATTTTCACCACAATTTAAAAAATCAAAATTTTAATATTGTTCACAAAATTGGATGGTTAAATGTATATCACTAATCTAACTTAATTTTTTTTGTTAGATTTAAACTTAAATATTTAAATGAATTTCTTAGTCATTAGATGTGACTTTTTAAATGAAATTTATTAGATTAATTTAATTTATACTAAATCAAATTTAGTTATAAAAAAAAAGATAAAAAGTCATTTATCAAATCATGTCTTCTCTCTTCTCATTGGATAAGCTTTTATCCACTTGCTCAATAAGTGGGAAAGTTTTTGCTCATATGGGAGGTTGAGTGCTCAAATATACACACTTCATGCTCAAATTTACACATTTGAGCACCCATAAAACAACCATTGGAGCTCAAAATTGTGTAAAATATACACATTTAAACAATTGCACACCACCATTGGAGTTAGTCTTAGAGCAAGCCCAACAGTCCCTGCAAAATAGAAAAAAGACAAAAATTTAGAGAGAATAGGTATTTTTTAACCCCAACAGATTCTATAAATCTTCCTCTAAAATAGAGAAACGCTAGGAGAGAGAAAAAATATGCAAATTTGGAGAAGGGCAGAAGAATGCTAAAATTAAATTCTCGCCTCCTTCCCATGAAAATTGATTGCTTCCCTTCTTCCCGATTGCCGTCTCATCTTTCTCCTTGCTCCTTGCTGTTCGAGTATGTTTTGGTTTTATGTTTCGAAAAAACCCTATGCCATCCCGCATTGACACCAATTTACTATTGATGTTCGTCTCTACTCTATGTTGATTGATGTTAGTCGCCAAGAGCAAGGTTAGGTTTCTTCTACTTGTTGTTTACCGATTGCTCCAGGCTTGGATTGAATTTCTTTTTTCTTCCGATGGCTTATTCCCATTTACTAATTGCTTTGGGCTTCGATTACAATTTTTTTCTTATGATTGCTAATTCCCATTTACTGATTGCTCCGGGCTTCGATCGATTGCAATTTCTTTTCTTCTAATTGTTGATTAAAAAATTCGTCGATTGCATTTTTCCTTCTGATTGCTGATTGCTAGTGTTTGTCATGGTTGTTGGTTGATTTATGATTGCTGTCATAGTTACTTTTAGGTTACTGTCATAGGGTTGATTTATGATTTTAGGGTCATGGGCTCTAATTTGCTCAATGTTCATGGGCTCCAGATAGTTGACATGTTTTTTTACAGTAGGCAATAAATTGGATGTACTAACAATACCCATGATCATCTCGCAAGATGATGTTTTGGAACTCACAGAAACAGGAACTCAAAATAAAAGTACAATTCAACTGAGATTTAGCAAGAAAATCAGCTGCACCATTTGCCTCTCTATAGCAGTGCTGAAATGTGACGCTCTCAAAATATTTGCTTAACGAATGGATCTCTTGGATTATTTGAGCGACCTCACATGGTATATTGTTTACTTGATTGATGACATTGACAATGATTGCACAATCACTTTCAATTATTACTCTACGAATCCCCATCTCCACTACCAGTCTTATACCTATATAAACTGCAAAAGCTTCTGCTAGAATGACCGAACTCATCCTAACGTTACATTTATGAATCCGAAGAACTAGACCATCATTATTCCTAACAATACAACCAACCTGCGATTGAGTATCAATTTTCACCGAAGCATCTACATTGATCTTAATGACATTTATAGGAGGGCATTTCAAATTACTTTATCAGGAGGTCTAACACGTTTAGGTAACTTCGTTTTAACCTGCTGTTTATTTCAACATGATATTTTGTCTATAGTTTGAGTTAGAGCATAGATCGATAATACATGTATCCGAAGTATTGCGAAAAATAATTTTATTTTTGAGTTCCCAAACAGAATGTCATAAATGACATAAGTCTGTAAAATCTATATTAAGAGCTCTAGTATTTAAAATATTTTCCGAAACATTACTGGTTAGAATAGGAATATTATAACATTTTCCCAACTTAACACCCAGATTTTGAATAAGAGATCTTGTGATCCGACAATTAAACAATAAATGATTTGTATCTTCTGTATTAGAATTACAAAGAGAGCTAGGAACTCTAGTTATATATCTATTTAGACGGGTCATGGTAGGTAGGATATCTAAAATAATTTTCCAAATAAAATTTTTCATATTCGGAGGAATATTAAGTTTCCAAATCCAGTCTGCTGGAATTTTCTTAGTATTCCATGTATTCCCTGTATTACAAATAGAAGATGTGGATTTAACAGAGAATTTTCCATCACTACTATAAATCCAAATTAACCTATCTGGAATATCAATTATTTGAATATGGATATTAGTAATAGCTTGAACAATATGAGAGGGGAATATACTATTTAATTTATCAATATCCCAAGAATTGGTATTTGTAAATAAATCACAAATCTTTAAGTTAGGATTATGATCATTCCGAAAGTTTTGAAGAGATAGTTGACATGTTGTGGTCTCTAATTTTACCTGCAAATATTCCATTTGAACTGAATAAAAATTAAGCCTAGACTCTAGATTGCACCATTGTCTTCTACATATACATCTTCCATCTTTATGAATTATATATTGCAACTTTAATAAATGCATTTAGTATATTATAAATTTCTGTATTTATTATAGTGTATAATAAATGTAAAAATCTGTAAAATAGAAAAACTGTTGGAGTTGAGGTGAATTTTTTTTTTTGAGATTTTGACACTTTAATCTCTAAAATAGAGAATTTTTACAAATGTTATTGGGCTTGCTCTTAGGAATGATCTTGTACAAAACACCTGTGCTAAATAGCCAATTCAGTATGTTCTTGAGAAGATAAAGAGCAGCTGGAATTGGGTAAGCACTAGATTTAGCAATGCGAACCAAGGTGATTGCAATGTGGAAAGCAACATCATTAATAAATACTACTAAATAGCCCATTCAAGATAGAACTAGCCAACTTAGGGGTTCATTCACCATTGCCAATTTTTAGGCAGTTGTCAATAGATTCATTAATCAAGATTGAGAAATTTACGGAAAACCACCCTTTAAACAAGGGAGTTTTCACTTAATCACCATTTAAATTCAAAATTATAGAAAACCACCCTTTAAGTGGTCTTTGATTACAACTCACCACCCATTCATCTATTTTCGCTAATTTATCATTAAATATACTATATATATTTTTTAAACTCAAATATGATTATAAATATATTAAAATTTTAAATTTAAGGGGTTGTTTATTTTTTAGGGATAATTTTATTTATTTTTAAAAATTAAAAATAAAAATATAGAATTATTATCTTAATTTATGTTTGAAAATGTTTATAACTTTTTAAAATATTACAATTTTCTTTATAATATGATTAGAAATCATAATTTCTATTTATAAAGATAAAAATAACCTTCAAATTATCATTTATTTATATTTTAAATATTTTGTGCAATAATTAAACTTTGTTAAATATTTATAAAAGTCTATAATTATATTTATGTTATAAGATTAATATATAGCCTTTTGTTAAAATTAGGGAAAGAAAATTTTTATCTATAACTAATAAAATGGATTAAACTCATATTTTAGGTTTAAAAATATTAAATTTTTTTAAATATATAACTTTCTTTTTCATATAAAAAAACTTTGTTAAATATTTAAAATATAAATAAATGATAATTTGAAGGTTATTTTTAACTTTATAAATAGAAATTATGATTTCTAATCATATTATAAAGAAAATAGTAATATTTTAAAAAGTTATAAACATTTTCAAACATAAATTAAGATAATAATTTTAGGATATTTTTATTTTTATTTTTTTAAAATAAATAAAATGATCCCTAAAATATAAATATGCCCTTAAATTCAAAATTTTAATATATTTATAATCATATTTGAGTTTAAAAATATTAATATATAGTATATTTAATGATAAATTAGCGAAAATAGATGAATGAGTGGTGAATTATAATGAAAAACCATTTAAAGGGTAATTTTCTATAATTTTGAATTTAAAGGGTGGTTAAGTAAAAACTCCCTACTTTTCGTAAATTTCCCTTGAATTAAATATTTATGTGGGGCCATATTAAAGTAAAAGTTGACCAGAAAATGAGAAAAGTTTTGAAGAAAAACTAGTTTAAGGTGGAGACCCATATGATATTGATATGGCATGTTTTTCAAGGCTAGGGAATTTATCTTTATGCCCCTCGGACAATTATACAAAATGCATGTTCAAGAACGATTTCAAACTACTGAACAATTGAAACTACTAGAGTATTGAAGTTTGTTCAAAATAGATGTGAGCGTAATCGGTCGGATAAAAAAAAAATGGTTATAGAAATGGTGATAGTTTTAGTAGGCTGTTCCATGAGCGGCGCTTGGGCATATGAAATCGCAAAGCCAGGATGCGCCGACGAGTGCGGTGGCGTCAAAATCCCCTTCCCGTTCGGCATCGGCGACTCCGGCTGTTATTTCAACGACGTTAATTTCACCAGTACTTACAAAATCATCTGCAACAACAGCATGAACCCACCCATTCCGTTAATAGACGGCTCTGTCTATGGCCCCCGCGAGGTGCTGAGTATCGACCTGAACGACCACACCCTCCGAGCCTCCTCCGCCATCGCATACGAGTGCTACACCAAGCAGAGCGAGGTTGTTCCGTCCACCGCCGCCAAAAGCTCGTACGGGGTGGAAACTATGTTCCCGTTCAACATTTCGGCCACTAGGAATATGTTCGTGGCGGTCGGATGCGACACCACCGCTCTTGTCACGGACAACTTTTTCGACGGCCCAATTGATGATTCAACCGGATGCATAACCTCGTGCACTTTTATAGAAGGGGTGACCAATGGGTCGTGCTCCGGCCAAGGATGCTGCCAGACCTCTATGATCAATACTATGTTTCAGCCTGCGCTTTACGTCAGCAGCAAGTATAATCACACCGGTGTCATCGACTTTAATCCCTGCGGCTATTCGTTTGTTGGGGAGATCGGCTCTTATAATTTCTCTACGGCCAACTTGACTGCCACCGCGGAAGATTTGGATAAGTTGAGGTTTCCGGTGGTGTATGACTGGCATTTGGCATTGACTAACATATGCTCAGATGCCAAGAACACACCCAATATATGTGGTCCAAATACTCGGTTTGAGTGTGTACAGGTTCTCAATTTAGTTGGTCAGACTTACAGGTGAGATCTTACACGTACAATCAGTGATTAAAAATCTATCTATATATATATTAATATATTTAGCCACTTTCAATTACAGTGGATACCGTTGTCATTGTTTGGAAGGGTACGCTGGTAATCAATACCTCCCACAAGGTTGTCAAGGTATGCAATTGAATTTTCAATCTATGAATTGAATTTAGTTGTGTTGCAACATTTGGGGATTATGAGCCTAACATTAACATATATAGAAGGGGATGCCGTTTATCGCTTTAATTTGCAGATATAAATGAATGCAAAGGTGAGAGGCTGAATGACTGCCAGAGGCTTGACTATTGTGTGAACAAAGATGGAGGGTATGACTGCCGGTGCCCGGATGGACAACATGGAAATGGTACCACAACTAGTCCATGTATTCCTAATCCGGGTGATACTAAGCTTGTTCTTGGTAAGTCCATGTTAATTTATAACTCGTTTCGTTTCTGCTGGAATTGAAGTTAGCTTCCCTATATGTTCCCAACCCGCTATAAAAAAATTCTTAAATAAAATTGTGACAGCATTTTTTGGTAAGGAGATCACATTTTCTATCTTTTTTTCGTTAAGCCCTGAAAATCCCACATCAGACTTGTATATATTTGGATGAGTTGTTGGATAGGGTTTAACATTATAATTTCAAGTCAAATAACTGTACAGCAATAGATTTATTAATTTCGAGTGGATATGAACTTCAATAAAGTTCATACCGATGGAGGACAAGGTTTGGAGATGGGCAATTTGGTCCCAGGGGGGTTTTAATTTGAAGGGTTACCTATTATATGTAATTTCACACACCACACACAGGATTTTGTAGCTTGAGCTTGGGTTAATTACTTGATTAATTAACTAGTGTATCCTTAATTTGTAGGTCTTAGTATAGGCATGGCCACAATGGTTGTTTTGATCCTACTTTATGGCGCCTACAAGTTATTGAAACGAAGAAAAGAAAGACAAGAAAGGAAACACAATTTCAAGAAAAATGGTGGTTTACTTTTACAGCAACAAATGTCTGCCAATGAAGGTGCTATAGAAAGAACTAAAATCTTCGGAAAAAGCGAGTTGGAGAAAGCAACTGACAACTTCAATGATAGTAGAGTGCTTGGTCGTGGAGGCCAAGGAGCTGTCTACAAAGGCATGTTGGCCGATGGAACAATCGTAGCAATTAAAAAGTCCAATAAGGTTGGTGAAGCACAATTGGGCCAATTCATCAATGAGATGGTTATTTTATCTCAGATCAATCACAGGAACGTAGTTAAACTCTTTGGGTGTTGTTTGGAGACTAAAGTTCCCTTGCTAGTTTACGAGTTTGTGCCCAATGGTACTCTTTATCAACATATCCATCATCCCAGTGAAGATTTTCACTTGACATGGAAGATACGGTTTCAAATAGCTTTAGATTGCGCAAGAGCCATCGCATACCTTCATTCTTCCTGCTCTGCTCCAATCTTCCATAGGGATATCAAGTCTTCTAACATATTGTTAGATGAGAAATATAAAGCAAAGGTTTCGGATTTTGGGACTTCCAAGACTATCCCAAATGATAAAACCCACATCACCACTTTTGTTCAAGGCACATTTGGCTATCTTGATCCAGAGTTCTTCCGATCAAGGCAATTCAGTGAGAAGAGTGATGTTTACAGCTTTGGTGTAGTTCTTTTAGAGCTAATGACTAGCAAGAAAGCCATTTACACAGACACTTCAAACGAGCCTAAGGGTTTGGCGCATTTAGTAGAGACTCATCCTACTCAATTGCGTGGTCTTTTGGATGCTCAAGTCTTACAACCTTGCTCCGAAGAAGAGATTGAAACAATCACCAAACTAATTAGGCGATGCCTGAGTTTGAACGGGAAGCAAAGACCGACCATGAGAGAAGTTGCAATGACACTGGAGATGATCAAGTCTCAACATGATGAAGAGGCAAATCTTACAAATGAGAAGGGAGAGGTGGGTACTGAGGGTATTGATGATCCGATGGGCATCACAGTTGAAGAACCATCAGACGACACTTGGACCGACAATGACACCTCCAACTCCATGGATTTGCAGTCTAGCTATGTCATTTGATTCTAATTGAAGAAAAATGGTATCCTTTTAATTACTTATTTGAGAACATTCTTTGAAAAAATATTGTAGGACAAATACTTGTAAATTGTCAAATTATAATATTATTAGATCGAATGTCTTTATGCTCCTTCGATGGCACGCCCAACCTGCATTTCTGGTTGGACGACAAGTTCAGGACGTGTTTGTCAGGTAATTATTTTTTAGGGGATGGAGATAGTTTTTAGGGGTTGAGATGATGGAAATTATTTTTATAGGTAGACAAGGCGAAGATTATTTTTAGAAAATAATCCCCTACCTGTTTGGTTAAATGAAGATAGGTTTTTTACGGAATAAAGAAAAATGACAGAAAAAAAAACCATTGCCTTTCCCTTTCACCCATTACTGTTCACCTTCTTCTTGCTCCGCCCTAGCAACATCAGCCGTCCTCAAAAGTACCGATCGATTGGATAAATTAATTATTAATCACCTACTACTTTAAATTCCATTGAAGTCAAAATCCACCGTACTGGAAATGAATTCCTGTAATCACACACTTGGCGAGGCTGGAAACGAAATCGAATCCAGATCTGAGGAATTCGTCGACCTCGTCACCGGTGATGAAGTCAATGAATTACGGCATCAGCTTCCTCTTTCACACAACAGTGCTGCATGGGCTGGAGTGTTCGTCGATCTCGTCACCCCTCTCTCTTTCAGCTCCTCGGCCATTGTCGCTCCTCCCAGATTCGGTGCTCCTCCGATCTCGACGTCCGGTAAGCCTCGGCTTCGCCCTCTTCGCCGATGGAGCGGGAAGCTGGTAAGAGGAGGATGACAGGAACGCCGACACTAGAGGAGGGGGAGAACAAGAGCCTAAGGAGAGGAGGAAGAGAATAACGCAGCAGAGGGGGGTAAAATTGGGGAAGGGGGTGTAAAAATCTCATCCACCCCGCTCATCCCAAGTTTGAAGATGGAAGAATCCGGGGTTATCCCACCCCTTCCAACCCATTAATCCTCATCCCATCCACCCCGACCATCCCCACCCAAACAGTCGGCTCGCATCCCGAAAAAAAAATTTGCAGCCCCTCCCAAACATATCCTAAATCTCCTTCTTAGGTGTTATTTGTGTGCAATTGTGGATCTAGGATTTTTTTAGAAGGGATAAAATTTTGTCCCTCTTTTTTTTTTATTAAGTAAAGATTCAAGATTGCAAGCCTAATTCTCAAGAGGCTGATGTGTCGGCAGACGGAAACCGCTTAAACATACAATAGAAACAAGAAAAAAAAAAAGATCAATGGTACAAGCAGAAAGAAGCTCTACACCAAAACGACCTAAGCGGAGCTACTGAGGATGTCGGTGAAAAATGAAGTCAAGCACCACCGAACAGTAGCACCACAAGCCAACGGTATAGAAGGAGACTATCTCCTATGGATAGTGCAGATGAAACTCCAAGGAAGCTCCTTCCCGGATACAGATCGGAGTCATGCTGAAAGCATCATCTCGACCCCAACCAGTCCTGACTTAGACTCCATGCCCTCAACCAAGCAGAAGAAGTCTTAGAAACGCCTGAAGAAGAGTATCACACCGCTCGTACGAAAGCGCCAAAAGATTCAGCCATACGGAATTTGGTTAAGCCCTTTTGGGATTTAATTCAAGTCTTTTCTGACGGTTTTTTATTCTCAATTTTGTAACTAAATAATTATAAAATTATTCAATTACTAAAAATGTGGAGTAGAAAGTGTGGCATGCAAGGAGCGGAAAATGCGTTGCACGCCAAGATGTGTTTAGGTCAATGGACGAAAACCTAGCAGGCAAAGTGTGCACGCAAAGGAGTAGAGCGCTGGAGGTGGAGGTGAAGGCAGACCGCCAGCGACATCACGGGTGAGGACCAATCCAGGTGAGGACGACGACAAACGAACAACCAACATGAGTAAAGGGACAACGAGGAACGGGGACCCAAGGGGCAATTGGCGATGGAGAAGACCCGGGGTCGGTGTAGGTGGGGAAGAGCGAGGACAAAAGGTCAGACTCACGCCACTAACACCACGCGAGTTATTTCGAGCTCTGACTTGCAAAACAGGTCTGGTGAGCTAATTCGAGCTCTAGCGTGCTAGATGAGCAACGCGAGCTATTTCAATCTCTAGCGTGCTAGATGAGCCACGTGAGCTAATTCAATTTCTAGTGTGCTAGATGAGCCACGCGAGCTAATTCGAGTTCTAGCGTGCTAAATGAGCCACGCGAGGTATTTTGAGCTCTAGTGTCCCAGATGAACCACGTGAGCTATTTCGAACTCTAGCGTGCTAGATGAGCAATGCGATCTATTTGAATACACGGTAAAAAATCAGAGGGTCGATTCCGACTACCCATGTATGCGTTTGAAATTTCAAGTGTCGAATTCGACTTCTTGAATATGCGTTTTTTAACTTGAAGTGTCGATTCCGACAATCCATGTTTCTGTTATGAAAATTGAAGTGCGTGCAATAGATGGATGATTAATTATAACTTCTATAATCCACTTCAGGAGATACATTACATCTCTTCTAGGATGATATAACTTTAACAATATTTTTAAAAATCTACTTTAGAAGATAATGAATGAAGAAAGTTGTAATGTACATATAAAATAAGTAAAATGAATAATATAACAAAATAAAAAGGACATCGATTCATCACTATGGGGATGAAATTAATCGGTTCATCTCTACGAGGATGAGATTAGCCGGTTCATCTCTATGAGAGATATCCATTCATCTAAACAATTAAATAATTCCAATAATAAAAATAAACAAGTATTATATATATGCACTTGGGCTTTCTATTCACATGACAAGTTCTTATCATTCCACGTACCTTATTTATCCTAAATAATAATGTCAAAAAATATATATAAAGATAAGTCTAAAAAATATGGAATGCCGCTAACCCTAGCTTGCACACGAAATGGGCCCTATGGAGGGTCGGGTTGCCTCTTTATCAAGCACGGCATCACAATTTGGGGTCAAGGGGAAATACGGAAGCACCTTTCTTGGGGGTCTTGTTTCCTTTCCTACATTCACGTGAATCCCATCTCGAAGTATGGCATACGGGACATACTTCGCAATTTGCATATTGTGTATAAAATAACACACAATTATACTATTATCCATCAATACTCTGATAGCCTAAACCAATGTCCCTACAAAGCTTCCTCGTTCTTATTTCATCGACGAGGTATTTGTGTTCAAGAGGAAGCAATCCACTAATGTATTTATACAATCTAAAAAATATGGAAGCACCTTTCTTTGGGGTCTTGTTGCCTTTCCTACATTCACATGAATCCCATCTCGAAGTGGCATACGGGGCACACTTCGCAATTTGCATATTGTTTATAAAATAACACACAATTATACTATTATGCATCAATACTCTGGTAGCCTAAACCAATGTCCCTACAAAGCTTCCTCGTCCTTATTTCATCGACGAGGTATTTGTGTTCAAGAGGAAGCAGTCCACTAATGCATTTACACAGCTCATGCATGTTTCTTTTTTACCACCCGTTGACTACCTTCATATTCATTACATTTAAACCAACACCAGGAATAGTCTCGGTGCTATCGGGTTATAGCAGAGTTTGAGCTTCCACTAAAATCCTCTCATACTTTTGGTAATCATTATCAATCACATCATCGAAGGTAGGGTCGTCAGCACCCCTAGGACCTTCATCGACAAATGCATTGTATCCGGCATGATAAGGAAAACTATCGTGCAAAATGTCCATAACTGGACCTTCACTAGAAGAAGAAGCCTTTTGGTCGAGGATTTGCCTTCTTAGCTGGGAAGTTCTCGATTCAACACGTGGCTCACCATGCTTTTGTCATGATGCCTATGTAGGTTCCATATCATAATACCACAAGTGTGAGTACATATCTCCAACGTTGACTAGTTGCTTACCGTTACAGCAGACAACACATGGACAATGAAATAATGTCCTCCCATTTGCATTCGAAAAAAACCATGTTATTAAAATCACCTATTCTCTCCTGTTATTCATTAGTATGACGCGGAAGTTACATCTAACTCTTATCCATTTTGGTGTCAGTATCAGGATTCAACCAACATCTCAATCTCAAAACGCAAATAAAAATATTCGTCATAATATTTTAATTCTTCATGTAGGTTAGAAAGGTGGCAAGGGTTGCAAGGGCTATTTGACACTCCATTGAGTGTCTTCCCTTCACTAAAAACTAAAGGCTAAAAATAAGACACACACACAAGTGTGTCTTGCAATAGAAACTAAAGGCTAAAAATAAGACACTCAGCCTGCCACACACTACACAACACAAGTTTTTCTGACTTTTTTTTAATCTAAGGCATCCAACATATAAGCAATGTGGGTGCTCTTATGAGCCACCCCATTCCTAATACCAATGATGACCACTCAGTGCAGATTATTCTCCCACAGAAGCAGTTGTATGTAAGTTCACCATGCTTACAGATGGTACTTAGAGCATCCACGACCAAGGGTTTTTATTACCTTAAGGTAATTATAAGGTAACCCCATGATTGTAGACAAAACCTTAAAGTAAAGGGAGAAAAGGGGTTATTTTGGTGTGGAGAGGTAGGGAGTGTCTTGGACCATATGCAAAGGCATAATTTTTTATTTCTTTTTATGTTTTTTTATTTAAATAATAATATTATGATTGGTGGAAATGATATGGTAGATATAAATAAATGAGAAAAAGGGAAAGATGAGGTAACTCGTGGTTGTGGAGTAAAAATATAAAAACCTTACAGAAAGAGTTTGATAAAGTGGAAAATTATTTAAAAGAAAAAATAAATGAGGTGTCAAAATATTAGAGGGGGAGAGGAAAAAAATGGTGAAGAGGTAACCTTATGGTTGCGGATGCTCTTAGTTCTAAGGTTGCTTAATAAATATTCCCTCCATTAATTAAAACATGTCATGCACTTTTTAAGAAAACAAATAAAAATATACATAGAGCATCAACAACCAAGGGTTTTGGTTACCTTAAGATCATTAAAAGGTAACCCCTTGGTTGTGGCTTATACCTTAAGGTAAGGGATTGAGAGAGGTTATCTTGGTAGAGATGTAAAGACCGAATATATTTTTTATATTATATTATTATTGTTTTAATTAAATATATCATTATTTTATTTTATTTGTAAAAGTGGGAGAAATTTCGTCCTCAAGCACAAGTTTTGATTTTAAAACCCTTCCGGCATCGTTTTAGAATTTGGGTTTAGCGGATTCTAATTCCGCTTTCGAGCTCCGAGTGTTGATAAATTTAATTTAATTCCAGAAATGATTTAAAAATTCGATTTAAATTGTCTAGTATTGGGATTTTGTTTTAGTGAGCGGGATTGAAGTCGAGCATCGGGATTTTAAATTGGTATTTTGGGGGGACCATTTTATTCTTTCTGTTCTTCTTCTTCTTCTCCTCTCTCTCTCTCTCTCTCTCTCTCTCTCTCTCTCTCTCTCTCTCTCCACAGCAGCAACAGCAGGCCGTTGAGAGGAAGATTCCCTTCCACTGTAACACCCCCTTTTAAATCCCAAGGGAATGTTACAGCGCCAGTGAATCCGCAGACTTTAATGTCTTTGAATTCACCTGAGGCTTATAGGGACATGCAACCATGCTCCCATAAACAAGATGATAATTTAAATACAATAAAATAGGCGGAAGTGAATAAAATCTATTAGTTTAAAATATCTGATCACAATGAAATAAGAATACCAAAATCATAAAGTATGAATAATTTCTAACATAGACGAAATTAAAGTAGCAATGCAGAAACTTAAGAGGTTCAAAAGTTGTAGTAAAATATGCAATAAATGATAGTCCACCCTTTAGCTCTCTCCTGCTCCGTTGCTTTCACCAGACCTGTGGAATATGGTCTGGTGTTTCGTGAGAACGAAGGACACCAGCCATCCAATAAATAGGATGGTTAGTACAATAAAGACTAGCAAATGATAGGAAAATGTTCAGACTTTAACCTTACAGTGACCATAAAACGGTATGTCTCAGGTTAAGGGAATGACACGAATATTTATAGTAGAAACTGAATGAAAATGATAAAAATTCACACATGACTCGGATGATCATATCGATCGATTATAAGATAAGAAATGGAATTATACTCGAGGCAGATAAGTATAATAACTGAAATGATCACCTATTTAACAGTCGATAATAAAAAAGATAACGATAATAATAATACTACTACGTGGTACCAGTCGGGCCTTTAACAAGGACCACGACCTACATCAGATCGTTGTTTTATCACCCCGCAGAGAATGCATTCCGGGATGGTGTTTCGTGAAACCTTTTAAGGCGGTGGCTTAACGAATCACAACCTGCAAGTCAGTCTACTGCATAACTTGCCAAAGGCATAAAGCCACTCGCATCACGTGGTGCGCATTTTAACATATCACAACTAAGCATCACATGGTGCATATCTTATCATATATAAACAATTTATACTAGGTGATCATAATAACGACATTAAATCAAACAGGGACAAGCATGGATAATTCAAAGGGTCTTACTATCACATGCCACTAGTTTGCATGAAAGAACAAGCAGAATATCATGCACTTTAGGAAGAAGAAAATGGGCAACCTTTACTTATCTCGAGTTATAAACAAACAAATCACATTTAATACTATAACACTATAATTACTTTAATAATGATTGCCCATTTATTTAACTCATGCCAATTTATGATTAAAAAGATAAATTACATCAAGCAGACGGTTATGCAATTTATCGAAATTGGCAAGGAAATTGGCCACATGGCCGCATTCGACACGGAAGAATTTAAAAGGCACAACAAAAGAATCACGAAACACGCAAAGGGCGTTTGAACGAAATCACTTGCCTTAACCTTCGATGATCGGCTGACGACAACAATGCGAGATTTTAACACCTAATGAATCCAACGGAAAAAGGAATATTAATATTGATAGTTTATACAATTAACTTTACTTAACTCAATTTGAAATTGAATTAATTCTATAAAGTTAAATATCTATACCAATATGAATTCCTTGGGAAGCGGGATCCGACGTGGGTGCTTTGAGATTTCTTGGTGTCGCTGAAACGTGCAAGAATTGAATAGTTTATAAATATTGGCCGCTTAATTTAATAAGTAATTAACTACGGGCCAGAAACATAAATAAACTACAATAAAGGGAAGTTTTTGCGATTTTTATAAAATAAATCAAAACCTCTGTTTTGATTCAACGGAGTTCACGAACAGCGAAGAAGAAGAAGCTCCTCGGCGCGATGAGCAGCGGCAAGGCAGGCCAGCAATCGGAGGCGACGACGACCAGGGCTCCTACATCCGGCGTCGATGGCTACCGGATATGAGGGCCTCGGCGGCGATGGGCAATCTGCGGTGGATGGTGGTGGACTGCGGAGGTAATCGAGGGCGTTGACGACCATGGCTCCTACCTCCGGCGGCGACGATGGGCAGCGGTCGAAGGCGGTGCTCGAACTGTGATGGGCGGTGGCGATGCAGGCGCCAATCGGAGGCGGTGCTTAGCAATGGCAATCGGAGTCGGATGCTCGGGCAGCGGTAATCGAAGACGAAGGCAGCGAGGGCTCGGCCTGGGCGTTCCCGGCAAGGTGCGACTGCAGCGGTTCAGTATGCTGTTCGTGGGCGTTCTGCAGTGGCTCGGCGGCTCGGACAGTGGCCAGGCAGCAGTCGGAGGCGAGTGCGGTGGTCCGACGGTGGTGGTTCGGGCAGGGGCGGCTCACGGGATTCACGGGAGTAAAGAAGAAGAAGGTGATGGTGTGGCCGGGTTGAATTAGGAGAGGAAGAGAGACGGTGAGGTGGGTGTGAGCGGGTGTGATTTTTTGGATGTGGGAAACCCTAGGATTTGACGTGTATCTATACAACTTAATTAGGTTAGATAAAAAATATCGTGGTTAAGAATCAATTAGGATAGAGATTAATGGTAAAGGATAGATTTTAAGGAAAAATAAATAAAAGAAGCGGATAATTAAAGACGGACATAGATGATATATTTCTCCACTTTAGTGGGATGAATATTATTTAATTTAATTTCATAAATTAAATAATAAGGGTATTTAGAGGATTTATGTAATTAAATCCATCATATATTATTTTTCTTTAGAATAATTTAATTATTCTAATTCATACCATATATCTTATGTGAATTTATTAAATGACCAAATTCACAAGATATATACTATAGTTTGAATATAATATAGATTTATTTAATTAAATAAAAATAAGAAATAGTCCAAAAATAATTTGGGGTATTTCATCCACCACCTTGCCTTGCATCCTCCAACTCACCTCCAATTGTCCCATTGCAATCTTTGTCTTTTACTGATTCACACCTCCCTCCTTATATATGTACATTCCTTCTCCTGACATCCTTCATTCACAACAGAGAACCCACAAAATTACACCCTCTCTCCCTCTTTTCATTCCCTGTAGAACCTGCCTGACTCTACTAATTTGGCTAAAAAGTTTTCTGATGACCATGTTTTATCGATTTGGTTTTGAACCAGCCTAGCCGTGACAAGTTCTACTTTAATTCCGCTTTTGCATTTTTGTTCAAATGAATTTTCGCGACTTAGTCTTTAGGACAGGTCTAGGGTACCCAACGGCCCTTCGATTGTTTGGAGTTTGAAATCCCCACTTTAAATACTGATCTTTTGGGGTTTGAAACCTCGACCCGTACCTAAATTACAAGATCCGAATGAAGGTATCCAACCTTCGAAACGTAACCCGGATATTTATATCCATGCGGTTACAAAGTTGGTATCAGAGACAGGTTGTGCAATTCGGGTACGCAAGGGTCGAGTGTATGTTTTGGAAAATGGCCCATGAATTCAAAGGATTTGAAAGTGTTTTAAAGGGGAAAAATGAACTTAATATGACTAACTCAAATGGACTAAATGTGAACTTCCCCTACCAAATAAGGGGAATCAAACAAAGGGGATCGAACGGGTAGAAAAGGTGATAGACCGTCCCTATTGGATGTAGTTGGGAACGGGTAGGCAAAATGTAGCTTATTCTTTACAGATAACCTGGAAGACTCCGAGGAATTACACCATGGTGGTTGGAGTGGTGAGTTAGGTAGAGATCGTGAGGTATTTTCCCCTCTGGACAGTCGCTCCTTGAAGATCGGCATTAAATAGCTTGATGTGCTTTATATACCAATTGGGCCTGAGGGCGATCTCCCTCGAAGGAGATCATTACAATTGTCATTGACGGATTCTATGCTGAGTGCTTGTTATGCTAAAGGTGTGATTAGTACGTCTTAACTATGAAATGTGAATTGAATGATCTGTGCAAACGGGATAGAGGGAGTACCCTTATTTCTATATGGTCAAGCCCAACTTGTTTGGAATAGCCCCTCCCACTATGATAACCCTTGATGATCCTATCGAGTCCTTCTTCCGGATATTGGTGTCCTCCACGGGAAATCGGGTTGGTAAACACATTGTATTCGGGGTGTCATGTTTGGATATGAGGGTTGTCTGAGTGAGTATTGGAAGATGGTTTTTGACATAATTTCAAGTTCGAGAGTAAGGTGTTTCTGGGGATGTCCTTCTCAATTCTTATGACGATCAACCAGTGTCTTCTTGCCACGAAGAGTCATACCAGAGTCCCACGAGAAAGAAGGGTGATGAGTCAGATGGGAGAAGTCAATGGTTGCCCTTAGGGATATCTGTCCGGTTGTAATGGTGGCTCTCTCTGAATCGCCTGACATAACATGATTTCGTAATCTCCGGCATGTACCTTGCAAATGACCATTAGTGACAAGTTTCTCATGTTGTTACATCTATGATTAGTTACATTGCTTAGATCTCGTGTTATGCCTTGCTTTCTATCATGATTATCTGTCGTCATAGCATGTCTACTTGACATGTTGTATTGATCGTGCTAATGATTGATTGGAAGCATGAACAACATGATATGAATCTATGTGATTGTTGCTTTTCTTAATTAGGATTAGTCGGCTTTCGCAAATAAACTTTAATTACTATTCAAATTCACAATTAATTCACTTTCGCTTCATAATTGCAAACAATGAATTTCCTCAACTCTCGCAAAGGATTAAGCATAGAGATAGATAATGATAAAGACATACAAAATAATGAATTCATAAATCAAACAGACATATCTATCATTGGGTTCTGATAGCACCTAGTTTTATATATTATTCATGTGCATTTAGGTTAGTTTCATGCATTATTTTAGAGTATTTTTATTGTCTTTTTGTGTGGTTTCTGTATTATTTATGATTCAGAGATCTACACAAGCTTTGTTTGTATTTTATAGGTTTGGGTCGGTGATTTGGGCAAAATTGCATGCATCTAATGGAAAAGGATTGAAAGAAAAGCAAAAGAGACGGCTCATAGAGCAAGTATATCAAGCGAAACACTCATAGGAGCTCAAGGTGGTGTAGCACAACTCGCGGGATAAAGGCGTTTGTGCAATTTTCAGCTTCAGCAAGCTGTCACGACTTGTGGGAGGCCTTCACGAGTCGTGACAGGTGAACTCATCTCTTTGAGGTGTACTGCAGGCTGTCACGACCCGTGACAGACTCTTCACGAGTCGTGATAGTGCCAGATCAGCCCAACCTTTCACATTTCCGTTGTTTGTTTGGATGAATTAAAACCATTGTAATTTCCAAATTTCGAGGGGGAGTTACGTTTTATTGGGGGAAAGCTCAGGCCGAAAATTCGGACATTGTAGTTGAGCTTTTGGTGAGTTTTTGGAGACTAGGATTTTGGAGAAGAAGACTTGTTCGATTAATCAAATTCCGGTAAATTCCGTTTTCATCTCTATTGTTCTATGTTTGTCTTGCCGAATTTGATTGAATCAAGGATGTACTTTTCCATGAGTGGCTAGATCTCCTGTTCTAGGGTCGGGGTGATCCAGGCGATGCGAAAATAGACTCGTTCTTAGTATTGTTTGATTGATTTCTGATTTTATTTGGTGATTTAATCCTATTGCGCCAGCCCTAATCGATGAGAATTGGTTAGAACTGATTTTGGGTTTGAAATCGAAAGACTTAAACCCTAAATTGGATTTTAGATGGTGAATTTAGGCCGAAAGGCTATTTGATCCATTGGAACCATAGGATTAAACCCGAAGTTTAGTTGATCGAAAGTGAAATTGAACTTCTTGAGGATTATGGATTGTGATAGATATTCTAGATGATCGTTATATCAACTGAGACAGAAAGGCGAAGTTGATGTGATTTTCATTTAGAATTCTAAGTGCTTAAAGGTTTCTAAATTGTTTGCTTGAAACCGAAAGGAGATCGTTAATCAATTTAGACACATTCGCTTCGATTCTGAAAGGAGCTTTGCGATTACCTTAGACAATCGACCTTCACTTTTGAGTTAGAAATCATTCAAGCGAGAATATATTTTGGTCTATTGACGATGCATCGTTGGTGAATCCCTAGCCCTAGAATATCTTCCATACATATATTTCTCATCATTTTTATCGGTGTTTGCTATTTTTACACACACATTTTCCTTCAAATTGTTCGTTACTTTTGGGCTTAGTCGAACTAGTTTGAAATTGACAATCGATATTCCTCCGGTCCTTGTGGATACGACACTTGATTACTACAACTGAACCCCATACACTTGTGGGTGTAGGTTTTATCCTATCAGGTTTGCCCCAACCCTAGAAGATGTGAATTTAGAAAGCAAACATGATAAAAGCAAACAACTTTAACATTAAATAAAAACATAAACTTAAAACCATTCAATCGTCTCCTTCCTCTTCCTCTCTTCACTCGGCCTCTCTCTCTCTCTCTCTCTCTCCCCCCTCTATCCTCTTTCCTCTCTCCTCTCTCCTCTCTACCTCCTAACTATTTGCGTCTGAAGACAACTTTGCTTGAATGAATAAAACTTAGGCCTAATGCCTTCATTTATAGTAGACTGATCCTTGCTAGGCAAGGAAAACTAATAATAAAAATGATAGAAATATATCTATCTTCTATCTAAAATCTATCTAATATTAAAAATCCCTAGGGTAAATAAGAAAATACCCATAAGGAGATAAATATTTAAATATAAAAGATATGTGAAAATCTTGGATATGAAAAGTCTCAAAAGATTTGGCCCATTCCACTCTTCATCCACGACTTATGAATTTTCAGTCGACGTTGAGTGAAAGTGGTCGACGTTGAGTGCTCTTTGGTCGATCTCGAGTAGCTTCTAGTCAACGTCGAGTGCACCTGGTCGATGTCGAGTACTTCTGTCGGATTTCAGCATTCTTCTCCTTCTTGAAACACACTTTCCCCAATCCTCGTTCATCAGATTGACGCATATGAATATGCGTTGGAAAGCTTTTTTCGAGGGCTACAACTTTCACGAAGGAATCAAAACTTGATTCAAAAAGATGAATGGCAAAAAGTGGGATTTTCTCCAGCTACACCATCCTACGCTCTTCCTTAGTGTTGTGAGGAGGAAATCGAGTATGAAATATAATAAAATAGATCAAACCCAGATTTAGGCCCACGCAAATAATTACAAGACTTCCTCCAATGTAGTAAGAGCAAGTCAGGATCGAATCCACGAGGAAGCGTGTCAGCGTATCCTAGGCAGCTGTAAATCTCACAGAAAAGCAAGCAGAAAACAGAAACAAAGGAACAAGAAAGAAAGACAGAAATAACAAACAAAAGCAAGAAATAAAACAAAGACAGAAGCTACTCGATCTCGACAAGATGTTACTCGAGATCGACGAACAGTAGTAAAGACATAAACTTCAGAAATTGAAAACAGAAACTCACCTCGACCTAGACACTGTACTCGATCTCGACAAGGCCTACTCGAGATCGACTAAACCTTCCTCTAGATCGACAACAGCAACTCTAGATCGAGTAAAAGACAGAAACTTTAAAGGTAAATTTCGAACACAGAACTCAGATTTCGAATGAAATAAACTCAATATATAAAGAACTTCCAAAGCCAGGGTATCAACACCACAACGATAACCATGCAAAGTAACACATAAAGGCATAAAAGATCATGCTTTCCATCAAAATAACTTTCGTTACTAACAAATAGGCATATAGAGGCTTTCGCATAAACCCTAATTGTTACTAACCCTTTTCACATAATTAATCCAAGTTGCATTAAGATCACTTTCGCTTCAATAATACAAACAAGGATCACCTTCAACTCTCGCAAAAGAATCATGCTCATAGGGATAGAAGACGGATTGCATAATAAGATTGTACCTTTACCGCATCACCTCACATGGCCACCGTCGGGCTCACCCCAGCCCTAGAAGTGGGTGGACTACTCGCTCTTCATCATCAAGAAAGACATCAAATAACAAAAGAAACTAACTTGCATTAATTTAAATAAAGAAAGCTTACAACCAACAAGACAAATCCGCTTTCGCCTTTCCACTTGCTTGCCACAAACTTTCTCTCTCTACTCCTACTTACTTGAATGGAATTGTGTGTGTTTCTGAATGAATGAAAAACCAGCCCCTAGGGCTTTATTTATAGCCTTCTATTCCTTGCTATTCAAGGATAGAATATATCTATCTATATCTAAAATTATATCTAAAACTTTAAAAGATAAATAAAAGCAATTTAGGAATTAAATCTAAAAGGGAAAAATAAATCTAAATAGGTAAGTCTTCTCATGTTGATAGATCTTGTCTTCCATAGATAGAACTTGATGGATCTCGGATAGACTTGGCTTCCTTCGGCCCCAAGGACTCCCAGCTCGACACGGACAGCCAAAGCGCGTAACGCGGTTTCGGACACGGCGCTCGTCGATCTCGAGTAGGGCTCCTCGACATCGAGTAGGATTCGTCGTCGACTGGGGCTGGCTGGGCTTCTCGGGTGGGTCTGCTCGACAGGCTCGGATCTGGGCTCCTTGGCTCCTCGATCTCGACTACTTCTCCTCAAGATCGAGTTGGGTGTAGTCAAGGATGTGTGGCCTGGTGTGGTCGAGGACTCCTCCTCGGCATGGACTCGGACAGACGTGGTGCTAGTCCTCGATCTCGACAAGGCCTCCTCGAGATCGAGTAGGGTTGGCTCGGCGTCTCCGTCTTCGGCTTCTCGACTTGTCACAAATCGTCGACCCCGGACATGGCTTTGACGTGTAGTCGATCTCGACTAGGTGTACTCGAGATCGAGTAGGGTCTCTGGAGTCGGGTTGATCTGGCTCTCATCTTCTCGACCACGCTCTGCTCGACCAGGTGTGCTCGGACATCTTTCCTGGAGATCGAGTACATTAACTCGAGATCGAGTAAAGTTCTCTCAGCTTTGTTGCTCTGTTCTTGAAATGCACTTTCCCGAGTCCTCGTTCGTCGGATTGATGCATATAACCATGCGTTGGAAAGCTCTCTTCGAGGGCTACGACTCTCATGAAGACATCAAAGCTTGACTCCAAATGATGAATACCGAAAAATGGCCTTTTCTCCAGCTGCACCATTCTTAGCTTCTTCATGACTTTCCTTTAAGCTCCAAAGTGCGTCCGATTTCTACGAAATATATCAAAAACTTGTGTAGACCTCCATATATTGCCAAATAAGTGTAAATTACACAAATTATGTATTATTCTAACCCAAATGTATGAAATGCATGCAGACATCGATATAAAAGTAAGTGTAAAACATGGCAAATTAGGCTCACAACACTTAGCTTCTCAAATGTCTTCATGGTTTCTCTTTAAGCTCCAAAGTGCGTCCAAACCTCTCCTAATCAGCTATATATACCTGAAAATCACACCAAACTTTATGTAGACTCCATATTTTGCAAATAATCAATAACTACACAATTTCCATACTTTCCCAATATAAAATATGCATAAAAGACTCAAATATGACTAAAAACATGATGTAAAATAAGACGAAAAACAGGGACATCAAATCACCGCATACTTAAGTTTGCTTGTCCCCAAGCAATACCCTTAACTCGTCACATAGATTAAACCAAAACACTCTCAACATTATAGACCTTGTTTTTATATTACCGCTAACAACTTGATGCCATCCTCGCAACGGTACTTTGCCATCAACCATTACTTTTCCTTCTAACTTTTCACATAAAAAGAGGGTTAATATAAACGCACAATTTCCAAGGATAAATGCAACAATAATTAAGCGGACTTTGTAGGCTTATAGAGAAGTTGAGGGTTAAAGGCATTAAGGTGGGATAATTTTGGCCATGTGGTGCTAATAATCGGGGGGAATGGAGTTCTTTCCAATAACATCATACCACATTCCTTTTTCTTTAGATTTCCTCGCCTTTCACTCTTAACTCTTTGCTCTTTTTACTATAATGTTTTTACCTTTCTATCCTTAGCACTGCCTCCTCGCGAGTCGCAAACATGGGTGTCATGAATGTCCCCGGATACTTACTGCTTCGGACTCCTCACCTTGGTGTCCCATCTTGTTGAACTAACATCTCAAGCAAGCAGGGTCGATCTACCTTAACTCCTAGGTGACCGGATTTTATTTAACTCGTTAAATTTTCCATTATATAATCATCCTGCCATCAAACTCCAATAATAATGATAACAACACAAACAACCATATAACAACTCCAAAAATGACTTTCATTCTCAACATAATCCCCGAATAGGAAATAAGGTAGAAAATGGGCAATATGTATAGTATGTGGAGCAAAAATAATATAATGTATGTAAGGCTCATAATATGACTTTTGTGATGCAAATAAGCATATGTATGACTAGGATATCAAATAAGCTCAAATGGAAAATATAAAGTTCACCATCATATTATCATCACAAATATGAAAATCATCAAAGTTACCTCCTTTTCGTGACTCTCCAGATCTCCAACTTTCTCAAACTAAGTATAGCATTTCCTGTCCTAGGCAAATAAGTTGCAATATCTCTAACAAGGTCCATTTTTGCGTCATAAAGTATTTTCTAGGCTTTCGTGACATATTTAATTCAAAACACATAAGGGTGATATCCGTCCTAAAACAAAGACTAAAACAAGAAATAAACATGCATTTTTTTGTGTTTTTTGACATTTTTCCAATTTTTTTTTTGTACTTTTCAAAAAATTTATGACTTGATAAAATAAAAATAGCACCATCAAAAACAATCCTCAAACCATAAGCATATAGTAAGTCGTTACCCCCACCCCATACTTAAAAATTAATTTGTCCTCAAAGTATAAGCTCAAAAATAAGATATGGGTGTAAACGAAGACTTACAAGATAGGTAGGAGCTGATTTCAACCGGAGATAGGTGCCTCTGTCTGTTGCCAGTGTTCGACATTGACTAAGGGGTAGTCGACATCGACTGCAACTCTGTTCCAAGGTCAGTCGATGTAGGGTGATGTCCATAAGTGTGGTCGACATCGAGTGAATCTCATCGATGTCGACTGCAGCTCCAGGGTGATCAATGTTGCTCACAACTGCGCATCATGGTCGACGTCGACCTGATCAGGTCGATGTCGAGGGCCTTCACAGACTCCATCCTTGGTTCATCCTTTGTTGTTCTTGCACCTACAACTTGTTAGTAATGCAGGCAAAAAAAAAAACTCCAAAATCCAGGATTATGCACAATTATTATTAACTAATAACTCAATAAAATAAAATAAAAAGAAATAAAAAGAAGTAAAATAGCAGGTTTTCTCCCGTAAGTGCTAAATTTTAATTATTTAGCTCGACCTACTTCCCTTTAAGCCTCAGCCTGGCCCATCTTTCTCTGAAGGTATCGGTGGGTTTGGTGGTTCCTCCGGTGGGGGGAAGCGTGGAATGTCATCCGGGGGCATCATAGGGAGAAGCTTAAATTTCCCCTAGTGAACGCTCCATGGCTCCACCCATTCGTCTTCCTGGGCCCCAGTTGGCCTACATAAAAAAAAAAGACATAAAACAAATCCAAATACCTCATAGTTGTCTCTCTTCCGCTTTATAGGTTGACTTGGTTGCGCATCTCCAGTACATCAAAACAGTGGAGTGGAAAAAGATATTTCCACCTCATCTTGTAGAGCTTTTTGCCACTTTGTTAGGACCCCATACTTAAACACGAACATCGGTTTTTCAAAATCGTTGGGGATGGCCTTCACCTTGTAAGGTAAAAGTGACCTTGGAACACCATGGGCAACGACATCCGACTTCTTCTTTTCTAGCTCTTCTTCTTCTTGGGATCCTTCAAATGATTCATCAAAGATAGATATATAGCAAAGTATGAATCAAAATCGAGGAAGGACATACTTGAGTTTCTGTGGTGCAATCGACGTCAACTAGGGAGTAGTCGAGATCAACCGAGATCACTGGATCATTTCCTCCAGGGTGAACATGTATCGTTCCCAAGCAGTCAACATCGACTAGGAGGTAGTCGACGTCGACCTCCACTAGCTCGCAAAAGATGACGCTATTGCAGTCTCCCATGAACCAACTTGTCATCGTCGGTTCTAGGGGTGCGGCCTCTGCAGATGCGTCGTCCTCTGAGCTTGGGCTTTGTTGCTCTTGGTACCATGGGGCCATGGGGGTGGTGCCCATTGTTCGTACCAATCTTCTTCTTCCTCGGGTGGCTCAATTGGCTCGTACGGAGGAGGGTGATACGTTTGGAATCCCCGATCCTTTGCCTATGGGTGCAGGATCAAGAACCACGCCGTATATTTTCCCGATCTTGCAATGCTCTTCGATATCTCCTGATTGGAACGATTTCACAAGTAATTAATATTCTGATTTATAGCGATAGAATAGACTTAGAATAAATTCCAGAAAACAGTAGCAACGGAAAGAGAAAGGAGGAAGCGAGAGTGAGACGCGGACGCGGCACCAGCGCGCATGCGAGAACGCAGCACCGGACGCGGGAGCGAGCGGCGCTCACTGGGAGCGAGGGCGGGTGAAGCGCGCCTGGGCTTCCTCTGCGTTGCGACGCTTCTGGATTTTCCAGCGACGTTCTTCCTGGGTTTGATTTGTTGATAATGGTTGCCGATGGTGTGTGGGTTTGGATGATGGTGGTGCCGAAAGAACAAGAGCATAAGAACACTTGAAGCTTTTGGATTAGAGGAATTGTAGAAACCTTAAAATCCTATTAAGGTTCCATAATTATCAAATTCCAATCTAAGTTTATTGAATGAATTACAAAGTGTTTAAATAGAAATTGCTTCAACCAATTCTATCTTGCAAAGATAGATTTTTGGTAACTAAAGATAAATCAAATAATCCTAAGATAGATTATTCCTAATATAGATAGATAAAAACCTAATAAAGATCAACTTGGTGGCTAAGAATTAATCTAGAGGAGATATAATTCTTTCACATTATTATTCCTAAATTGCATAAAATAATGTAACTAATTAAATAGAATAAACCGGCCCACAAGAGAGATGGGACTCGACATGGGCAAGGCCCACTCGACATGTGTGTCCATATTGAGTGCCCCATGTGTGTATCGAGTGGCCTTGTCAAGGTGGATGTTGACGAGTCTTGATGAGCTTCGTTTGTGGACGCAAGCTCAACTCCTGTGCTGGTGGTCTCGACTTGAGCAATGTGATCCAGGGTGGCCTGAACCCTTGCTCCATAGTTCCTTGGTGACGAATGAGAAGTTTTTTGGTTGCATCTTGAATCTTTTTGGCCCTTGCACGAGTGATAGGACCATCAAATGGCACCTTCATGTTGTCCTCAATGTTACCAGGAGTCATTGACATTTGCACTGCATCATTCTCCTCCACTTGAGGTCGATTTGTCCTCAAATCGTTGTCAGAGTCATCGTCAGGCACGAACAAAGATAGATCGGCGACGTTGAAGGTGGAATGCGCGTTGTACTTGTCGGCAGGGAGATCCAACTTGTGTGCATTAGGACCCATCTTCTGAACCACTTGAAATGGTCCATCTCCCCTGAGATCCAACTTAGATTTCCGTTGTTCTGAAAACCTTTCCTTCCTGAGATGCAGCCATACTAGGTCACCAACGTTGAACTGCACATCCTTGGGATGCTTGTCCTTCGTCGCCTTGTACTGAGTGCTTTTCCTTTCCTTGAATTTGTAAATAAAGAGCGACCATATCCGGGGTTCGAACTGGGGACCTTTGGGTACTACCCGTAAGTCCTTTCCAGTGAGCCATTCCGGAATGGTTTAAAAAATTTGGTAGAAGATCCACCCGAAGGTGGAAAGCCTTAAATGATGTGTTGAGAAAACTCCCTGTCAGGGAGATGCCAACCATCTCTCCTTTCTACGAACAAAAGCGCTTGATGAAGTCCACTTGTTTAGTTGCATCCATGCTCTCTTTTTCCTTCATAGGTCAAGGCATCATATCCACAGGCGTTAGTGGATTTTGCCCATAGACAACCTCAAAAGGAGTCTTCTTCGTTGCTGAGTGCCTAGACCTGTTATAAGCAAACTCAACAAATGGTAGGCATTCTTCCCACCTCCGGAGGTTAGTACGCAACATGACTCTCAGGAGAGCCCCAAGTGTTCTATTAGTAAACTCAGTTTGGCCATCAGTTTGAGGGTGACAAGATGTAGAGAATAAAAGCTTAGTACCCAACTTAGACCATAGAGTTTTCCAAAAACAACTCAAAAACTTTGAATCATGATCAGACACAATAGATAATGACAATCCATGTAAGCGCACAACATATTTAAAGAAAAGCATAGCAACATGAATAGCATCATCAGTTTTGTGACATGGTATAAAATGAGCCCATTTTGGAAAATCTATCCACTACCACAAATATGGAATCATGACCCTTATAAGTTCTAGGCAAGCCAACAATAAAATCCATAGAAACATCTTCCCAGGGTGCATTCGAAATAGATAGGGGTTGATATAGGCCCTTTGCATTCAATTTCGATTTGGCTTTAGCACATGTAACACAACTTTTGACAAATCTCAGCACATAATTAGTCATTTTAGGCCAAAAGTAATATTCCTTTAATCCAGCTAAAGTCTTTTCAAATCCACCATGTCCTCTAGATTCATGTACTTCTTGAGTTAAAAGTCTTCTAATAGATGAAGATGGGATACAAAACTTGCCCATCTTAAATAAATAGCCATTATCAGAAAGTAAGAATCAAATTCACCTTTGGACACACATTGAGCATATATAGTCTTAAAGAAACTATCAGAAGCATACAGTTCCTTTATCAAAGCAAAACCCAAAACATGTGCATCCATATGGTTCAAGAGGACATACATGCGTGATACAGCGTCAACTACCACGTTATCCTTTCCCTTTTTGTGGTGAACCACATAGGAAAAGGTCTCCAAGAACTCCACCTATCGAGCAAGGCGTCTGCTGAGCACTGTCAGACCTTTGAGGTACTTTAGAGCTTCATGATCCGAATGAATCACAAACTCCTTATGCCAAAGGTAGTGCTTCCATGTCAGTAAGCATCGAATAAGCGCGAATAACTCCTTGTCGTAGGTAGAATAGTCAGTGTTCTAAATATCGGATATATCGGCCGATATATCGGGGATATTTAGAACCCGTTACGATATCGGTGTATCGGTTGGAAAATATTGGTCAACCCTATTTATCGGGTCAACAACCGATATATCGGTCAATATCGGGTTGACCGATATATCAATAACCCCAAAACGGTGTCGTTTGTTGTGTTCTTATTTTTACATAATAAAAAATAAAAAAATGGCTGAGAGTCTGAGACTCAAATTGTTCAGTTCGAGGGGTCAGGGCTTGCGAGAGGCAAATCAGTGAGTGTTCTTCTCCGGTCGGCGGCCTCCTCCGGCACAGCAGCACCCATCAAGCCCCGGTTCTTCTCCGACCGCCTCGGCCGCTCAGCGCGATTACTTCTCTTCCTTCAGCCTACTCCGCCCTATCTTGTCCCTGCTTCTTGTCTCCGGATGCCCCTGATCTTTTCCGACCACCTCTTCTTCTCCGGTTGCCCCTGTGATTTTGGGAGCAATTTGGAGTCTGTGTACTGTGTAAGTGTAACTGTGCTCTATCAGTTCAAGGGATTGATAAAGTTTCAACTTTCAATTTGAGGGATTTAAAAAGTTTCAACTTTCAATTTGACGGATTGAAAAAGTTTCGATTTATGTGGGTATTTGAAAATTGAACAGAGTAAATATTATGCAGGCTATTTATGTGAGGTGAATTAATTGATGGTTAAAGCTTTCAATTTGTGTTTTTTGAATAGTTGACATTAGTGGTACGTATTAAGTTCATTTGAATAGTAGAAGCTTTAGCTTTTATTTAGTTGTTTTTATTTTTTTAAGTTGATTTGATAATTTTATAATTTAAATATTAATTTTTCATGTGTATTTTTAAATTTTGGAGTGTAAATATGATATTTATAGTTAAAAATTAGCGAATTCGATAAATCCGATAAATCGGATATATCCCGATATATCTCCGCGATATATCCCCGATATATCCTTTTTACCCCCAACCGATAAGACCCCGATACACGATATTTAGACCATTGAGAATAGTTGAGCTCAGTGGGACCCAACTTCTCTCTAAAATAGGCAATAGGGCGCCTATTCTGCAGAAGGACCCCACCAATGCCAGTGCCAGAAGCATCACTCTCAAGCTCAAACGGTTGTGCGAAGTCATTTAGTTGCAGCACTGGAGCATGGGTGAGCCGATCCTTAAGAGCATCGAATGCCCTCTTTTGTGAGTCTGTCCAGCGAAACGTCACATCTTTCTTCGACAGTTCATGTAGTGGGGCGGCAATGGTGCTGAAGTCTTTGCCAAAGCGTCGATAAAAGCCAGCAAGGCCCAAGAATGAGCGGACATGCGTGGGAGTGTGCGGCTGGTACCACTCCTGTATAGCTCAAACCTTCTCCTCGTCTACTTTCAAACCAGATGCAAAAACAACAAATCCAAGAAAAATAGTAGATTCGGAAGCAAAAGAACACTTTTTCAAATTGGCATATAATTTCTCTTTTCTAAAAACCAATTTTCAGTGACTTAAATGATCATGCAGGTTCTTACTATAGATTAAGATATCGTCAAAATAAACAACGACAAATTTCTCTAAGTATCTTCTAAGCACATGGTTCATAAGCCTCATAAAAGTAGAAGGAGCATTAGTTAATCCAAATTACTAACCATTCATATAATCCATACTTAGTTTTAAAAGCCGTTTTCCATTCATCTCCTTGTTTCATCCTAATTTGATGATAGCCACTTCTAAGATCAATTTTAGAAAAGATGCAAGCACCATATAATTCATTAAGCATATCATCTAAACGAGGAATAGGGTGACGATACTTAACCGTTATTTGGTTGATTGCCCTGCAATCAACACACATGCGCCAAGAGCCATCCTTCTTTGGGACCAAGATCACTGGAACGGCGCAAGGACTTAGGCTCTCGTGAACAAAGCCTTTGTCCATAAGCTCCGTGACTTGGCGTTGTAACTCCTTTGTTTCCTCAGGGCTAGCTATGTAAGCGGCACGATCAGGCAAGGCTGCACCAGGGACGAAGTCAATCTGATGCTCAATCCCTCTAATAAGTGGCAAGCCTTGTGGTAGTTCAGTTGGAAGCACATCTAAATAATCCTGATGAAGAGCAACAATAGGTGCAGGAATATGACTCCAATCCACAACATTAAGCAATACCTCTTTCATTACCAATATGATATGAAGTCGATGAGCATTCCAAGTGATAGTCTATTGCTAAGGCTGAGAGATAAGAGATCAGCGTTCAACAGTGCTCTTCAGCGAGGGAGAAGGGGGTGTTGAAGATGCCTTGGCCGAAGCTGTAGAAGAGGTGGAAGGTGTGGATGTCGCGGGAGCCGCGGGGGCCGGTTGTGGTGCGGCCTTAGAGGAATGCTCACGGCTAGCTGCTGCCTTCTGGGCTTCCTTCTGGGCGTCCTGTTGTTGTCGCTTGCGCACTTGTTCCTTCAAAACAGCTTGAGGAGAAAGGGGTATGAGAGTAACTCTCCTCCCATCAAAAGTGAAGGAATATGTATTTACACGACCATCATGAATAACAGAACAATCATATAACGAAGGACGACCAAGTAAAATGTGACTACAATCAATCCTAGCAACATCACATAATATTTTATCATGATAGGAACCAATAGAAATAGAAACCAAGCATTGTTTAGTAACCATAATATCATATCCATCTGATGATGGATATGATATTATGGTTACTAAACAATGCTTGGTTTCTATAATGAGTAGCTCTAGGAGTAGTAGTCACATGTAAGAAATCAACTATCTTTTCATTAATGAGGTTGCAAAAACTCCCTCCATCGATGATGACGTTCAAGGTAGCTTCGCAAACCACACACTTGGTGTGGAAGATGTTCTCCCTTTGATCAGCCATGGGAGCTTTTTGAATGTGTAGGACCCGGCGATTGACAAGACAGAGAGTGTCCTGAAAGCTGTTGGGATCGATCTCTTCTTCAGGGTCATGCGCCTGGTCCTCCTCCACTTCACTCAAAATTATGTGTTCCTCGACAGTCTCCTCCTCATAGTAATGGTCTCCCAAATCATTGAGAAAAACCTTTCTTTTCTGAGGGAAATCGCGAGAGACATGTCCAGAACCACCACAAGTGAAGCAGCGGATGTCTTTGGTGCGTTCTTTCGAAGGTGCAGTAACTCTCCTATTTTCGACCTGATAACTCTGTTTAGGTGAGTTGGAAACTCCCTTTTTCTGAATAGAAGGGTTAGAAGTAGATCTTGATTGACTAGAAGAAGTAAAGGGAACAAACTCGTGACCTTGTGAAGACTGGTCGGCTCTAGCCCTCTGCTGTTGCTGCTGATCATACAGGAGCTGCGCTTTATGAGTTAAAGTGTTAATATTTCTAATAGAATGAATAGATAAAGGATTTTTAATAGAAATATTAAGACCAGCAATAAACTGAGTACATAAAGCACGTTCAGTAAGATAAATATTAGCCTGATGAGCGAGGCATTCAAGCTCGTCTCTGTACTCCATAGGGGAGCGAGCTCCTTGTCGATATGAGGCCAATCGCATCCTCGTCATCTCTGTATACTCCTCAGGTACGTTTTACTACTTTAGTACATAGCGCAGTTGAGGCCAAGTTTCAATAGGTTTCTTACCTTGATGACGACGGATTTCATGAGTGCGAAACCACCAAGAGCGAGCCATACCTTTTAAATGTAAAGTAACAACCTCCAACCTTTCTGTTTCATCATAGCGAAGATGGTCAAGCACATAATTAGTATGATCCTCCCAAACAAGATAAGCCTCATGATCATTAGTACCATCAAAGGTTTCTAATTTAATCTTAACATCTCGCCGTTGGTTAGCATGTGCATTGTCAAATCTAGGACGACCAAAATTAGGATTAGGTAAATCATTAAAGTTGGGATCTACCTCTTGGTAATCCTCCTCTAAATGGGGCATGTCGTTCAGATCAGCATTGCTACGACTGTCATCCCAATTAGATCTGGTGAACAAAGGATTGGCGTGAGTCTGTTGATGCTGCTGAGGGGGGGTTCCCGTCAGTTATATTGACCGTTAAAGCCGGATAACGGATCATTATCATTCTCTCCTTCAAAAGGGTTAGGCGTAGCAGACTTAAGTTTAAAATGTAATTGACCAGAAGGGGGTGGTTTACCTGATGGAGGCGTAGAACCAGAAGCGATATTCTGCTTCATGTCATCAAATTTCCGATCAATTGCTTGGTTGATCTGGACAGTAAAATGAGCGCGTTCTTGAGCCTAATCGTGGCAAAGCGATTGTTGGAAGCCTCCATTTGTGCCTTCACAGCTAGTGTAGCGGCGTTTGTGGCGGGGCCAATGATGAACTTCATATCGTCAGCAGAAAGGGTAGGCGAAGGGGTAGGGGAAGAGCTATGTTCGTCTTTGTCGTTAGACATGTTCCTACAATATCAGAAGAGCAACAAGTAAGCGGAGCAAAGACCAGAAACCAAGTAATGCAAGCCCTTTTGATTCTAAGAGTGATTAAGTTTTAGAAATCAATTAGGCAAGAAAACAAGGCACTAAATTCAAGCAATTTCCCTTAGACACAGAATTATGCAATATTGAAGATAGCAAGTAAAGATCAAATTGCAAATAAAATCAGCCACAACTCGGATATCAAAGGATAGCAAGTATGAACAAGCGGCTAATATGTAAGGAAAAGAATTCAATGTGATGCACAAAAATTCAGCAAAATGGTAGTAATAACAATGCAATAACAAGGGCAATCAAGTGCACACACTCCGTCAACTATTATCTGACGGTTGCAACATGGTTCAGAGAAAGAGGGGTGTGACCAAGGCTCCTGTGTCGGCACAACACAAAATCACACAAGTAGGGTTCTTTGAGATGCTTGAAATCAAATAGATCATCCAATGAAATAGCTAATAAAAAGAAATAACAAAAGGAAGAGTTACTAACTCAAACAAAGGTAAGATGAATGCTATGCTTTTTCTTTCTTTTTTTTTCTTTTTTTTTTGTGTTCGGCTTTTTCTGTTTTTTTTTTTTTGACTAAAAGTGTCGTTGTAGGACTGATGTAATGGCGACAGAAAAAGAAGAACAAAAATAAACAAAAAGAAACTAAGCTACGATGATCTAAAAGTAAGCAAAAATAAAGAAAAGAAGGGAAATATGCATCAAATCTGGAAAATTAGGGTTCTTTAGTGGTGCAAGTTCATAACATACTTTAATCCAAGAATCACATTCATAGGCATGATATGTAGCAAAAAGGAATAAAAATTAAAACATGCAACCAAAAACTCAATATCTTCCAAATTATAGATCCAACAAGAAAATAAACCTAAATAAAGTGTCAATTTGTAGGGTGAATAATAAAAATCTAAAATTTATGCAGCGGGAATGATGAAAAATAAGGCACGAAAATAATCACTCAAAATAAAGAGTCAAGAGAGTAAAGAACTTGCATAAACCTGAGAATCCGATACCACTTGATACATTTGGAATCCCCGATCGTTTGCCTGTGGGTGCAGGATCAAGAACCACGCCGTATATTTGCCCGATCATGCAATGCTCTTTGATATCTCCTGATTGGAACGATTTAACAAGTAATGAATATTCGGATTTATAGCGACAAAATAGAGTTGGAATAAATTCCAGAAAATAGTAGCGAGGGAAAGAGAAAGGAGGAAGCGAGAGAGAGTGTGCGGGAGCGAGACGCGGACGCAGCACCAGCACGCACGCGAGAACGCGGGAGTGAGTGGGAGCGAGGCCGGGTGATGCGCGCCTGGGCTTCCCCTGCGTTGCGACGCTTCTGGATTTTCCAGCGACGTTCTTCTTGGGTTTGGTTTGTTGATAATGGTTGCCGATGGTGTGTGGGTTTGGATGATGGTGGTGCCGAGAGAACAAGAGCATAAGAACACTTGAAGCTTTTGGATTAGAGGAATTGTAGAAACCTTAAAATCCTATTAAGGTTCCACAATTGTCAAATTCCATTCTAAGTTTATTAAATGAATTACAAAGTGTTTAAATAGAAATTGTTTGAACCAATTCTATCTTGCAAAGATAGATTTTTGGTAACTAAAAATAAATCAAATAATCCTAAGATAGATTATTCCTAATATAGATAGATAAAAACCTAATAAAGATCAACTTGGTGGCTAAGAATTAATCTAGAGGAGATATAATTCTTCCACATTATTATTCCTAAATTGCATAAAGTAATGTAACTAATTAAATAGAATAAACCGGCCCACAAGAGAGAGGGGACTCGACATGGGCAAGGCCCACTCGGCATGTGTGTCCATATTGAGTGCCCCAAGTGTGTATCAAGTGGCCTTGTCAAGGTGGATGTTGACAAGTACGTCTTCATGAGCTCCGTTTGTGGACGCAAGCTCAACTCCTGTGCTGGTGGTCTAGTCTTGAGAAAAGTGATTCAGGGTGGCCTGAACTCTTGCTCCATACTTCCTTGGTAACGAATGAGAAGTGCATTGGTTTCATCTTGAATCTTCTTGGCCCTTGCACGAGTGATAGGATCATCAAATGACACCTTCATGTTGTCCTCAGTGTCACCAGGAGTCATCGACATTCGCACTACATCAGAGGGTATCATACTATAGAAGGATAGGAAGCCTCAAGCCTTCGGACTAAGTCTTCCAGCCGGGCTATTTCCCTTAATTGTGCCTCCTCCTGTGCGAGCCTATTTCGTCGTCTCAATTCTTCGAGTCATCTTTCCTATTCGAATTTATCTACGAAATAATCGTATGCGCCTTGCATATTTCTACCTAAGCTTTGAAAACAAAATCAAGAACACATGAATTTGTAGCAAAAGCTCAGCACCTAGTTGGTACCGATGAGGTAGGTGGTGGTAGGATATGCGATAGGTAGGACAAGAAAAAGGGTGTGGGCTACTTCTAAACCCTAAACACAACTAAACTAGGCACGATTGATATCTCCCCGGCAACGGCGCCAATTTGTAGTCAAGACCCCGCTATAAGATAGTGGAGTCAGGTTTGTCCTCAAGAGATAAGTCAGTGGTTCTAGTTTAGTGTTTAGGGGTTCGGAAATAGCGGGAAAAGGTGCTGAGGGTTGTTGTTGACGTCGATTGAAACTAGTCGATGTCGGACGATTTCTCCATGTCCTTCATTTTCGCTCATGTTTTCGTGCTCTATAGCCTTGATTCCTTGCTCCATTGCTCCTTGGTTTGTCTTGGATCCTTCATGGCTTGTCCCATGCTCTCCTTTTTGGTCTCTTCACAAGCTCCTCACCATGTCAGATCTACGAATCTGCATAAGTCCAATAAAATAGCGTAGTTTCCGAACTTTACCACTAAAAGAGCATAATATGCAATTAACTATAAAACATGATTATATATATAAATGACAATGAAATGCATCTAAAACCATCCTATAATGCCTACTAAAATATGCCTTATCACTTCCTTCTCTTGAAATAAAACCCTAGAAAATAGGTCTAACAAATAGCCTCAAGTCGTCCGCCAAAACCCTTGAAAGGATAGATAGAGTTTTCAAAAAGATAAAATTGGGCCGCTCTAGTAGATTTGGAAACAGCAAAACCGGCGGGCGCCGCTCATACAGCTTCGACATACTAAACTTCTAATGCACTTTCTAGAGTCGTCGTTCGTCTAATTGATGCATATGAATATGCGTTGAAAAGATCTTTTCAATGACTACAACTCTCATGAAGACCTCAGAAGCTGATTCGAAGTTCTCAGAAGCATGAAGAGGATATTTCTCCTTATTCTTCGTTTCCGCTCTTGTTCTTATGCTCTTTAGCTTTCCAATTCGCCTTCTAACCCTTCCTTGGCTTGTTTCTTCCTCTTTGGACTTCCTTTTTGGTTCCTTCCCAAGATCTTCACCATGTAGGGACTACGAATCTACATAAATCCAATAAAATAGCGTAGTTTCCGAACTTTACCACTAAAAGAGCATAACATACAATTAACTATAAAACATGATTATTTGACAATGAAATGCATCTAAAATTATCCTATAATGCCTACTAAATTATGCCTTATCAAACTCCCCCACACTTAAGCTTCGCTAGTCCTCGAGCGAAGAATAAAAAGCAACCTATACCTACGAGTATGTCCTTCATGCTGCCTCAATCAAAAGTAACATTAATTTGAATGAACACAAGATCAAGTGAATAAACATCATATGTATTAAGTGATCAAAGCATAGAAGTAGACATCATCCAACCTCACCAGGAATTTGTGTTTCACTCATTCTCTCATGTGTTTAGGCTTTAAAGTTCGACTCTCAACTCAATCCAAAATGCACTAGGCTCACAAAGATTGACAATAATATCACCTAATCTCTACTGAAATGTCATCACTTGCGGAAAAACAATAAGCCATTTGGCTCTAGAATTTATATCTTTTTCTTTTTTCATTTTTTCTTTCTTTTATTTGGGCTTTGGTATCTTCCTGACGCGAGTCGCAAACATGAGTGTCATGAATGACCCCGGTCAATCAACACCTCAACTTACTTGAATAAAGTCCAGTTGAACATTTTTTGACGCGAGATGCAAACATGGGTGTCGTAAATGAACCCGGTTACTCAATATCAAGCTTCCTTCATAGCGGATAGTTTTGACACCATTTTACGCGAATCATACCCATGGGTGTCATGCGTAGATCTGGTTACTAAGTGTCTCTACCATTGCCACTTTATTTCACTCTACTATCAACAAGCAAACTAAAGCCAAATATCAGGCATAAAAGCATAAACTCCGCAAGCAGCAAACATGTGAGTCGGTCTTGACAATAGATAATGAAGTCAATATCAAGAGGTAGAAACATAAAGAGAGTAAATCACACATATAAGAAAAAGAGATAATAAATGATTCCATTAAGGCTAAAACAATCTCACAAGCGTCATATTTTGTAGGATTTCAATCATACTCAAGCTTGATCATACATGCTTAATTACATCACCAATCATGCTTCAAAAGAAGACATTTTAAAGCGATAAGGCTAAGCACTTCAAACTCAGCGTATGATTTACAAGTTCATGTCATAAGAAAATATAGAGTTTTCACTAACTAAGGTGGGTGTTTAGATAACAACATATATGCAATGCATGATATTTTTGAATTTTCAATTTTTTTCTTTGATTTTTCGAATGCATATAGGAATATGATAAAATAAAAAAATATTTAAAGTGCTAAAATTAAACATGAAATGCATGCGAAAATTGAAATATAATCTAACTAAATGCACTAAATCCCTCCCCCACACTTAAATATTTCATTGTCCTAATTGAAACATAAAAGACAAGAAAATAAAATAATAAAAGCAAGGTGAGGGAAAAGGAAACTTACTAAATCTCTTATGTGGTGGCGATGGCGGATAGCTTAGGAAGTGCATCGAGTTGGGTCAGAGAAGAAAGGAGGAGAGACTTTGACCCATGGTCCGCAAAGAAGGGTATGTAACGGACATGGTCACCGCGGCGAAAAGGTGAGTCACGGTGGCGAAATGGGGTCCCTCGCTGTGGCTGTCAAAAGGATTTCACAGCGGCGAAATAAGTGATTCGCCAATTCGCGATGGCGAACAAGATCATGAACTGTTGGGATGGAGATCTTCCTCGCGGCAGTGAAAATTAATTTCTCCACGGCGAAACGGTGTGTCAAGTTTCCCAGACTTTCCAGGTCGGTATACCTTCTATTGCCAAAATGGCAGTGTCGCGGCGGCGAAAAGGGGTTTTCACCACGGCGAAATTCTGCTATTCGTAGTTGTTCGTTCCTTTCTTCCCACCTACCATTCAAATTAGCTCAACAAAACTTCCAAAACACTTTCGCAAACCCATTATCCATCGAACAGGAACTTTAAAATTTATTGAAATTGCAAGATTAAATAACTAACTTCAAATTGAAAAGCGAGAAACTAGAAAACTTACATTGGGTTGCCTCCCAATAAGCGTCATTGTTTATCGTCTAAGACTCGCCGGTTTATTTGTTCTTCCTTCAAGACTCAATCAAACATTGTCAATGCCCTTAAAAGTGAATCAAACACTTGTGCCCACCCATAATTTGTGTAAAGACCAGAATTTTAAATTATTATTTAATTGCCAAAATTGGAAAGTTTTCGGAAAACCATCCTCGAGCGAATTTCCACTTCGGAAAATCCTTTGAAAATATTCTGGCACTCTTTAAAATCCTAACTTGTCGGGTCTTAATCCCATTAGCAATTGGATTTCAATTTTGGAGCCTCGAGAGTCGTTTGAAATGAATTTAAACTTCGAGTAGGATTTTTAAAAATCAGATTTCGGGATAGAATGTCGGAATCGAGGTCGGATGAGCGAAAGCTCTCTCTCTCTCTCTCTCTCATCTCTTCCCACACTCCCTTAATTGTTTTCATCTTTTTCCCCATAAAACCCTAAAGAGCCAAATTACTCCTCCTATTTAAGGGAAGCTCTAATCCCAAAGAGATCCACTCTCCTAAAATTCTGAGCCTCGCCAAACCCTTCCCTCCTCTTCTTCCTCTTCATATGAAAATCAAACCCTAACCTCAAAACCTCCGCCATTCCTCCCTTCAATCCATCTCACTTTCTGTCCACCCTCCATTTCTTATCTCTCAACCACCAAAAAGCCCCAAAACACTTCCCAAAAGACCTCCTCTCTGAAATCTAGCTCAAAAATCAAAGTCGGAAGACGATTTCCATCAAAACCCAAAGTTTCTATCCTGTCGTGACCCGGAGGACCCTCCCTTTTCGAATGTTTTGAAGAAGCCTCAAGGAGGCTAGGTAATCCCTCTTCCACCCTCTCTTCTAGTCCTCATTTGAGTCTTTCATGCTCCTTTAGTGTCGGAATCATCTTAGCTGTGTTTTGTAACAAGTTTGGTTTAAAACAGATTTGAATCGAGGCAAAAATAAGCAAAAGGTTTCGAATCTCGTCGCGACGAGTTAGAACACAACCAGAGACAGGAAGTAGACGCCTCTCGCGGCCGCGACCGCGGGTTTTTCCACTGCGAAATCCACCTTTCGCGGCTAGTGAGAGCTCCCTTCTCATGGGGGGAATTGAGATGGTTTCCGCGGCCACGAATGGCCCTCTCGCCGCCGCGAAAACCATCTACGTATGGAAATTTCTATGCTATAGCACCATGCTGGCCAGGCTCCGCCTTATCGAAAAGAAGGGTGGAGGTAGGAGAGGGATATGCCTCTTGCCATTCTTTGGGCCATTTATTTTATATTCTGCATATTATATCCTGATAAGCAAGACTTGCGTGTTTAAATTCCGTTTTGCATTAGAAGCATCTCTATTATAGGAATAGTGTATGTGTATGCCTACTTGTGGGACCTAGAATGCGATCGGGCAACGGTCTGATCCTTGTCCCACATATTGTTTTTAGGTTTGTTTTGTAGATTATGCTTCTTCCATGCTTCTATGGCGGGGAATTTCCTGGGCAATTGCGAACAATGGTCTAACCCCGCTAATTTCGTCTTAAGAAATTTTGATATTGTGTTTTCATGGTTTTGGTTTTGACATTGCCTTGTCGTAGCAAGTTGTACTTTAAATTCCGTCTGTGTATGTTTCCTTCAAAATGAATTTCTACGACTTAGTCCTTAGGACAGGTTAAGGGTACCCGACGACCCTTCGATTATTTTGGGGTTCAAAATCCCCGCTTTCAAATACTAATCTTTGAGGTTTGAAACCTCGATCCATACCTGAATTGCAAGATCCGAACGAAGGTATCTAACCTTCGAAACGTACCCCGGATATTGATATTCGGGCCGTTACAATTTGAATGAACACTAAACATGAAAAAATTGAAGTCTAAAGATATGATATTAAAGAATGTCTTCAACTTATCATGTGCTTGAGCCTGATTCCCTACTGCATGAATATAATACCACCAACACAGTTCCGCAAGTGTTTTGTAGATGTAATGCTCCCAAAGATCCACATATTCACCAAAATCCACAAAAGTGTAAGAAGTATCATTACCTTGCTCAAAAGCCACAAAAATTGGCTCTAGACTTGGTTCCTTGATAAGCGAGTTGGGGATGATTTCTTCAGGTGGAGTAGGGGCCAAAACACATGGTTCCTCATGCGTGCACTCATGAGACTCCATGTCAATGGGAATCGGGCTTCCTTCTCCATCTTCAATCAACTAATTGGTACTTGTTTCTTGGCTTCTCTTTGGTTGAGTTGCTTGCTTGCAAGATTCTACGTACCATCTCCCACAAGTAACCCATACAAAGGAATTGACTCCACAATTCTGGCCAATCCATACCAACAAGACCATCATCCCTCCAAGATTTTGCGTATGATAGTGTCTCTAGAGTCATGCCACTTTGAACGAACAACACTTTCTCTCAACTCATCTTGGATACCTCGTGATGTATGGTCTTCCAATAATGCTTTCAATCTTTCGAGTTAATGGTGAAAGTATTCTCCATGGTATTGCAATAACTCAAAAAAACTCATTGCAAATGATTAGTAACGAGGTGTCGTGAACCGTGAGATAGGATCACGATGGGGTTAGATATATATAAAAAAACCAATAAACACACAAAACAAAGAAATAAACTTGAGTCCCCGGCAACGGCGCCAATTTGACGGAGGAAAAGTCGCTGATTTCCCTTATCAAAATAATTCTCAAACAAACAAACTAGTATAGTATGCAAGTAAGGGGTCGATCCCACGGAGAAACAAGTATTTCGATATAATGTGTATTTATCAATTGAAAGAAAAGAGATGAAATTGAAATTAAATGAAAGAAAATGAAGGCAATATAGAAAAAAGCAAGTGATAGATAAAAGAGATGTTTTCACCCACAAATTCTCAGCATTGGTTGGTTTTATTGGTCGTTGAATCCAATTAAAGTTGTTCTCTACGAATTCCTTCCATCTTAGTTTATATAGATTGAACCACAACGGGTGAATTCAACCCCTTACACCTTTATGTAACCATAGCACGATAGAGATTCAACATAAAGATAGCCAAAGTCCTAAGAATCTAGGCATAAGAATAACATCAAATCAAGATGGTAACCGACGTTCGAGACTTATGTCGAAACTCCTACTTAGTCATGATCAAACAAGGTTCTCACAATCCTAAGCATGCTACTACGGAATTCATTCAATGACGAGAGAACAAATACCTAGCAAGATACTATCATGGTGATCAATCATAATAGTATCAACAATAAACACAAGGGAATTCGAAAGATATTAAAGAGAGAAATACTACTTTATTAGAAACTCACAAACAAACAACCAAGTCTCGGAAATGTAGATGAAAACAATGGAGAATTAGCCAAGCACTGTAACGGCCCGAAATTATGATTCCCGAGTTACGTTTCGAGGGATGAAACCCCTCGTGGGGATCTAGCGCCCCGAGTACAAGTTGAAGGTTTGAAATTCTAAACTAATGTTTTCAAAGTGAGATTTCGCACCCAAATTCGAAGGGATCGTTGGAATCCCCGGGGAAGTCCCCTGTACCTGTCGTAAGTCTAAGCGTGGAAAAACCAAGAGTCGTGCAAATAGCGGAAGTAAGTATAAATACAACGGGGGTGTCATGGCAAAGCCGAGTCAAAACAGAGTCTAAAACATAAATCCCAAAAAGTAGTCAAAGTCTGGTGAAGTCATGAACTCGAACTCTCACTCTCCGCCGAACAAAAGAACTCACGCAATAACCAAGTAGCACCAATAGAAGGACCATAATAAATACCTAAAAACATTAATGGTGAGCGGGATCAGATGATGTACACCTGCTCTATCCGCTGCCCAATGCACAGATATATGTTATGCCTAATAATCATGCTTCTAGATGCAAGGCGGAATATTAACACACTAGCATGACCCTAAGTTTACATGTATAGTAATAATAATGAAGGTCTTAACACAGAATACCAAGTGGTATATCCCGCTTCCTATAACCACCGCCCCTCTTCCCGATAGGGCGGAGACTGGCCAGCTCGCGAATGCATTCCAATTCATTAATGGGGCGAGGCCCATATAGGTACTCAAACCCATGTTTGCATGCTTTTTATCAACCATGAATGTGGACTTAAAAGAGAAGAGAATAATATAATATGAAAGGTAAAATAAAAGTAATGAGTAAGTGGTAATTAAGACTCAAACGGCTCAGGACGAACCCGATGAGACTGGGCCATCCTATGACCCTAGCAAAGACCCTAGATACTTCACAGATAACGGTCGTTCTGTTTACAAATGCATAAAGAAATATAATGCTCAATGGTCAATGCAAAGCATGATACTACATGGCATGCTGATCATGAATGTAAGCACCTAGTATATCATGTACATAAGACAGGGAATTCTCTCTATCGATCTGAGTAATCTCCAAAGAGACGTACCTGGTAAGCAGAACAGCAAAAGTACAATCCCATCAAGCAACAAGAACAATCAGATAATATCACCTATATCCATATCAGAACATTCATATAAGTCTACATATAACCATCCAATCATACAAGCACATGTTAATCAAGAGAGTTAACTACAACATAATCATCATCAAGTTTAACCACTTATCATATTGCCACATTCCACAAGACCATATCAATCTCATCATCCCATTCAGCCACATTCATATATTCATAACCATCTATTCGCATATCACATATCTCAAGTTCATCATATTCGATCATCATATCTCATAAGGCGTAATTTAACGGTGCATAAGTCTAACATTTCATCATGCTATTAGTCAATCAATCATGCCATTAGTCCATATCAATCATAACATAATACAATCAATCACGTCAATCCTGCTAGTTAGTCACCGATCACATAATTCCCGAGTTGGTCCCAAAAACTGATTCGAAAACCAAGTAACCGATTAAAACGTTCGACCTTAAAAGCTAATGAAGTTCTCATCCCAAAACTCCCAAATCATACCCTTAAATCAGCTCTTGAAACCTCCCAAAAGCGTTGAAAACAAGCCGCGAAAACGATCGTCGAAAACATCGAGAAAAGCACTCATACCCATCGATTAGAGGGCATCTCGTCGCGGCGAAAATAGCTTTCCCTGCCGCGAGATGTCCCATCGAGCACCCGCGAGATCCTGGTGCCCACGAGGGCTTCATGATCGCGAGCCTCTTGCGCCCGCGAGGACTAGAGTCACGGCTGCAAGTCTGGGGTCCCCTCTTAGGGCATCCCGGACTCCACCTCGCCGCCGCGAGTCACCCGTGTCGCGCCTGCGAGTAAGAACCCTAGCTGGGCTATTCTTCTTCGCGGCCGCGAGCTCCTTCCCGCGACGGCGAATACGGCCCTGAATCCTTGATTCAAGGGTCGTGTGTGGCCTATTTTGAAGTTGTTTGGAGTTCCTCTTTTTCCCAATTTTTTCTAAGACACCCAGGCACATGTTAGTACAAAAATAGCTCAGAAAACATGAGGATTTGAAGAGATTTCCCACCCAACACTTCATTTTTTCACCTTCACTTCTCTCGGTTGGTTCTTGAGGCGATTTGAGGCCGAAACTCCTAGATCCGCTTGTTGAATGAGTGAGAGGAGTTAGTTTAGGAATAAAGGAGAGAACTTGGAGGGTTTGGAAGTGGAAGAAAGAGAAAATGTGCCAACTTACCCTTCCTAGACTCAAAACCGAGTGAATGGACTCCGGGGCTTTGATCCTTGACTTCCGGGCTGAGATGTGGCTCCGACTGACCTTCTTGGCTCCTTAGAAGGTTGTGAGGGTTGTTAGAATCCTTGGATCTTGAGGGAGAGAAGGAAAAACGGTGGAGAGGTGGTGTTTGGATGGTGATGCCAAGAGAAAGAGGGGGAGGAGAGAGGACTCTCCTTGGTGTTTGGGCGGTGGCTTGAGGGGAGAGAGGGTGGATAAGGTGGTGGTTGTTTGGTGTGGGTTTGGGGAGGCACAAAGAAGAGAGAAGAGAGCAAAGAGAGTGTTTTAGGGTTTTTGGGTTTTGGGTTTGTGAGATGCGAGGGCTTCCAATCTTCTCCTCACTTTTTAAGACAAGAGGCTTGCTTGAGTTTTAGCATGAAGTGAAGTTTGAAATTGAGTGATTTCATTGTAACGGCCCGGATGTTACGTTTCGAAGGTTGGATACCTTCGTTCGGATCTTGCAACCCAGATACGGGTCGAGGTTTCAAACCTCTTTAAACATTAGTATGAAAGCGGGGATTTTGAACCCCAAAACCATCATAGGGCCGTAGAAATTCATTTAAGGAAAGAGGAATGGAAAACAAAATGAAGTACAACTCGCCACGGCAGAGCCGGGTCAAAACCAAAGCTATATAATTGATTACTACTTTGCCAAGTTAGCGGGTTAGACCAGTTCTTCGATTTCGCCCACGGAGATTTCCTGTCATAGAAGCATGGAGCAAGCAAGGATCAAGTACCTAACACTATCCACGAAGTCAGGCCCAAGATTCGCCTACTGGCCCTAAAGACCGCGCTGAGGCCATATAACATGCCTATTCCTAGATAAAGGATGGTCTAATGCGGTACAGGATTTAAACACGCAAGTCATGCTTATCAGGATGTATAAATATAGGTACAGAAATACAGTAAAGGCGCCCAAAGAATGCCAAGTGGCATATCCCCATATCTTTGTAATTTCCCGTACCCACTTCGAGGTAGGGTGCTCGGCCTCAGCCGAATTGTAACAGATATATTCCCGTACCCACTCTGAGGTAGGGCGCTCGGTATATGCCGAACCATAAAGAGATACATACAAATCATGCTCATCGACTCGATTGGGAACCGAAACGGTATAAAACACGAATGCCCCCATGACCCTAGCAAAGACTCTAAGACTCACAGATAACGGCCGTTCTCTTTTGAAACACATAAAGAATAGGGATTCTCATTCATAAGTGCAAGTCCGAAGTATGATACTACATGGCATGCTTTTATGCATATGCAATACCTACACACTATATGACACATCAGGCAGGAGGTCCAGGTTACTGAGTAAATCCCGTAGGATACTTACCTGGAGGCGCGCAGAATCCAAGCAATCAACACCAATATTAAGCAATGTCCAACATATCATAAACCACCTAACAATCACACAAATATGCATAAGTCTATCTAATTCACACAAGGCGTCCCTAACTATCATACATAACTTCATATATCTCATTTCAGATTATTCCATCTTAGCTCATCATAAATCATTTCATGTTCACATCATCTCAACTTATAATATCTCATCCATCATCTCATCTTGCATCATCATATAACATTTCATATCTTATTTAAAATTCACATAATTCTCAAGCAAGATTCAGCAATAATTCACCGAGTTAAAACAAGTAAAACATTTTCCCAAAGTTTTCCAAACTCTTAAATCTCAAGTTAAGTCAACCCGCTTTCAAAACAATTTATCAAGTCATACTTGGCCAACATCCATTTGTAAAACCTTAATCTGTAATTAGCTTGCAAATGTATACCATTAAAATAATCCTTTTAAGAACATCTTGGGAAAACCTGAAAACCCTTTAAATAATTTACCAAACAATGTCTATCTAAAATAAACCCCAAATCAATCCACCTTTATAAGTCACATTTATAAATTAAAACCAGCAATATTTAAATAAAATAAAACACTAAAACTCAATCCATTTTAACAATCCACATTTATAAAACAACAATACTAAATTACTTTATCATTTCTTAAAACATAAAACACCATATAATATCATAATAATATCTATCCAATAATACTATTTTTAAACACTTTTATAATATATATTACCTTTTTCAGAAATATAAAATCACCAAATCATAATAATATTATCCGACGTTGCAAGCTCGAATCCCGAGGTGCATCCCGAAATTAATTTCCGGTGTTAGTTCCCAATTCTCGCTCTCTCTTCCGCCAAATTAGATTTTAAAATCGAGAATTGATGTTGCCATGTTAGTTTCAAAATTTTAGTTAGGTCAGAAATCCGCTTTACGAGATCAAGTCCGAGCTAGAGAGTTTTTCCGCTAAATTCCGCTTTAAAATTCATTTTGATTTTCTTTTTTCGAGAAATTAGGATTTAAAAATTCAAGCCTTTACAAGCACGACTTACCTAACTTCCTTCTCTTGAATGGAAAATAAAACCCTAGAAACTAATTGAATTGAATGAGAAAAGTAGATGTAAATATGAATGTTAGTCCATCAATAACTAATGAAAATAGGTCTAATAAATAGCCTCAAGCTGTCAGTCAAAACCCTAAGAAGGATAGATAGAGTTTTCACAAAGATAGAATTGGGCCGCTCTCGCAGATTCAAAAAAAGCAAAACCGGCGGGCGCCGCTCATACAACTTTGACAGCTTCGACAGACTGAACTTGTAATGCATACTATGGAGTCTTCATTTGTCTGATTAATGCATATGAATATGCGTTGGAAAGCTATTTTCAAGGACTACAACTTGCATGAATACTTCAGAAGTTGATTCGAAGTTATAAGAAGCTTAAAGAGGATATTTCTCCATGTTCTTCGTTTCCGCTCTTGTTCTTGTGCTCCTTAGCTTCCCAATTCGCCTTTTAACCATTCCTTGGCTTGTTCCTTTCTCTTTGGACTTTCTTTTTGGTTCCTTCCCAAGCTCTTCACCATGTCGGGAATACGAATCTTCATAAATCCAATAAAATATCGTAGTTTCCGAACTTTACCACTAAAAGAGTATAATGTGCAATTAACTATAAAACATGATTATTTGACAATGAAATGCATCTAAAATTATCCTATAATGCCTACTAAAATATGTGGTATCAAACTACATCACTATATAATCGAAGTCAAACTATGGAGAAAGGGCTTTTTGGAAATCAGACAAATACTCATTAAGAGAGAGAAATAGAGCCGCTCCACTAATCGATTCTGAGTTGCACAATCAGAATTGCCCAGAGTGCTCCATGGAGCTTCAATCTTCACTTTCTTTGTCCCATTACTTGAAAATAGATTTCGAAAAGGCCCCCACGGAGGCAGGTAACCTTCACCGACGAGTATTTTACGACGCTCTCTTGGCACAAATATGCTTTTAAAATGTCTACGTGGGTTGGGCAAAAACCCTCAAGGCGAGGTCGGGGGGTCATCTTCATCCGCAACACTGCGACACAGGTAAACCCACATGGCCTATGCCACGTGTTTCAGGTAAGCCCGTAGTGTGCATTGGTGGTCCTTCCCGGTCAAACCTAGGTCCCACTAAAAATGGGATTTTTAGGGGGGTTTTCGTCACACGTCATTGTAAGAATCATACTAAATGAATAAAAGACTTATTCATACATTATATTACTATTCTCGAGTTAAAAAATTAGTATTAGAAGTTTAATACGGAGTATCAAACTACATGAGATGAATTTACCTCTTTTGCTAATTTCATAGTAAAAAAATATAGAAAACTATGGGTATGTTTGGCAAAAGCAAGTAGCTTTTCGGAGCTTATGGTTTTGATATTCTATAGTCTTAAATGAAATAAATATAAGATTTTAGTTTAATTAGCTTTTGAAAGCTTTTGAAATCTAAGCTTTTCAACAGCTATTCACCCAAGCTTTTCGGAGCTTTTGGTTTTTTATTCACAAGTTTTAAACAGCTACCATAACAGCTAGGTTTACCAAACACTATACTAGCTTATTAACATATATTTAACTCAAATAATTCAACAGCTTCAGCTACCCAACAGCTTCAGCTTCTCCAACAGCTACCGTTTTGCCAAACACACCCTATGTCCTTAGAAAATAGATTGAGGTGTTCGTTCTTTAATTTATTTGGATGAACATGATTATTATTACAAATCTCTTAAAAATTTGAAAAAATAAAATTTGGTTAATCATGCATTAATACACTAAATGTTAATAAAGTCGTTGAAAAAAGCCAAATTGATTATACTCTAATAGTATAATGCAAAACAAATGTAAGACTGGGAAAGGCTCTAAGGGATCGATCACCACTCTAATAGTATCATGCTCTAATAGTATCATGACGATGATTATTATACTCTAATTGTATCATGCTCTAAGGGTTCGATCACCGTTGATTGACTGGGGAGAGAGCTTGTGGAAGGGACCACAGTCGGTGAAGTGGTCCTTTGTAACTTGCCTTACGGTTCGGGGGAGGCTCCAAATGGGAAGAATTATTAAACACTAGAATGGGGCAGTTGCAGGTCTTTCCCCTTTGTGCCATAAGGAGGAGGAATCTGAAGGACATTTATGGTTTAATTGCGAAGTGATTAGAGAAGCTAAAACAAGAGTGTGGAGCTGGATTGGATTACCGAATCGGTCCGGAGACATAACTCAGTGGCTGTGCTGGTTTCAAAATGAACAAAATGGAGTGAAGAAAAGAGTTCAATTCCAAGCCAAGTTACTAGTATTCCTTACATTTATTTCCTTTACATGGTTGGGTAGGAATAATGTAGTATTTGGAGGTGGTGTTGTAGGCCTTCTCAATGGGCTGAGAGAATAGTAGAAACGTGTAAAGTGAGGATCTACACGAGGTGTAAAGGAAAAACACCGACGGAGAGGACTTGGGTAAATATTATTACCAAATAGGTTGAGATGAATTTGAGAGATGGTAGATAGAGTGGCGGAAGGGTTTTAGAGGGTAGAGCAAATTTTTGGAGAGATACCCGATCCCCTTTTGTAGATAGGATCGAAAAGTTCGGATTCGTTTTTTATATAGATTTTTCTCTTCAAAAAAACAAATGAAAGAAATTTTAAAAAGAAGTGGAGTTAAATAATACAAGTTTATATTCTTTTGGATCTTTTTGAAGAATAAGCATTGAAGAATGGAGAAACTAGAGACAGAAAGAGAGAAATATGGTAGTTATGTTAAATTACAGGTCCGGCCCTAGGGTGGCGCGGGTGGGCTAACCGCACAGGGCCCCGAAATTTTTGGGGCCCCATAATATTGGCTTGGTCTGGGATGTATATATACATAATACATATATTTAGTTTTTTTTCTTTAATTTTTTTAAACCTAATCCTTTATTAAAAAATGGTAATTAAAAAAATTCAATTAATTAATTGTTTGTTGATTATGAAGAGTTTATAGAAGATTTTACTTCAAAAAATGTTACAAGGATGACCCATGTCAAATAAATTGTTTGTTTGTTGTTTTAACTAAGTCTTTAATATGTCATATGTAAGAATTAAGATTAGTATAATATATATATGCTAACTTTTATATTTTTTTTATTATATTTTTGTTATTAGCGAGGCCTAATTTTTATTATAGAACAGGGCCCCTACAACCGTAGAACCGGCCCTGTTAAATTATATAATATTATTTATATACTAGCTTTTTTTTAATAATTCGATGGACAAGCGGATGGTTAAGCGAGTCGGATAATGAGTCGGGTGATGGATTGGGAAACAGGTGGAAAACATATTACCCCTCTTCTTGCTCATTACCACTAGGTTACCCCAACTGGGGCTTAAATTTACCGATTTTGACATTGAATGTGGTGGTATACTGGTAGTTTGCAATGTTCTAAAAGGCGCTAGGCGGCCGCTAGGTGGCTAGGCGGGTGTCTAGGCGGACTTAGAACAAACTTGATTATTTCCTTATATTTTGACGAATAACACTTGTCAATAATTCATATAATCTACTAATAACCCATAATATCACTCATAAACCCAAATTTATGGTGCTTAACTAGCTAACACTAAATTAAATAAACGCAAAATTACACGTCTGACCGACAACTCTAAACCTCCTAAAATCTAAAACTATAGGTTCGACTGAAAAGCAAATACAACCCAACTTGGGGGATAAAAAAAGTCCTAAGTCAACTAATCACATGCTTAGAAGCTCAAATTGAATAATCGTTCGCCTAGGCAGGCCCGAGCGGGGTCTAGGCGGCGCCTAGGCGCCGCCTAGGCTTAAAAATTCCTAGGTCCCGCCTTGCTTATTGCCTAGACGGTGTTCAGACGCGATTTTTAGAACACTGGTAGTTTGTGAAAAATGGGGTTGATTGATGGTGTTGAATTTAATAATTTTCAGTTTAGTTGTTCCGAACATATGACTTGGGGCATTTTTCATGCTCTCGTCAACATTTTTATCAGTTCAAACTTAAAATTACCACACGAAATTTGAAATAGCTCATGAAAACCAGGTTATTTTCTCAAATTTTATTCTGGAAAAACAAACAAAATGACGAAATGTCATAAACAATCGATCACAATATAAATACAGTATATAATATTTTGTATAGCTGTATAGGCTGTAAAGGGGTGATAAAGAGTAAACAGAAAGATAACATATTCAACCCAATAAATTATACTCCCATCTTACTTCATAAACTTACTATGAGAAATGAGAATGTGTATATCTTTCTCAACTGATCCTGCAACAAGATTTTAATGCAAGCCAATTTTTGTTTTTAAATGAAAAAAATAATAATTAAATTTTACAATTGCAGCCCAAATGAAAAGGAAATTTTACAATTGCAGCCCAAATGAAAAGGGTGTGAATAAGAGTAAGAAATACTGTTTCTGAGCACAAATTCACATGACAATCTCAGGCTTCAGAATGCTTGATTTGATCTCCTTATGAGGCAAAACCACACCCCCATTGCTGTAAACCTCATCACCCACATGAACATCCTCGCCCAAGATGGTCATGTTCTCGACCCGGGACCATCGGCCAACTGTCGAGTGCCACCCGATGATGCTCCCCGAGACGCAGGCGTGCTTCTTCACACGCACTCCCCGCATCACCGTGCAGTTAGAGAGGCGTACTCCTGACTCGATCACGCTTCCTGGCCCAATTGCAACATTGGGTCCAATCAGGCACCCTTCACCGATCACAACACTCTCGTCCACCAAGACATTGCCGACTATGTGGGAGCCGCTCGCCAGCTTGGGTGATGCCTTCTTTCTCAGGGAGTCGAGATAGAGCCTCAGGCCCGTGATGTAATCCCTTGGCTGCCCTATATCCATCCAGAACCCTGGCAACACCATCGCAAAGAGCTTCTTTTCCGCTGCAATTTTTGGGAAGACCTCCTTTTCTATGGATGTCGGCCTTAGCTCAATCCGATCAAGAACAGATGGGTTCAGTAGGTAGATTCCTGCATTGATCTTGTTGCCTACGAATATCTTAGGTTTTTCCACAAACTTGTCAACTTCTCCGGTTTGTTCATCCATGATGACCACACCGTACTTTGATGGTTCATCCACCTATTATCCATCCATAAAAATAGTTTGTACACTTGTATACATAGCTATCAACATATATTGCAAAAGAAAAATGACGAGGAACTAACAATATGAGGAGGAAAGCAGGTGCTTTTTTCTCTCTTAATACCTTTGTCACCATAATGGAAGCCTCACCACCATGGGCTTTGTGGAATGCTATCATGTCTTCAAGTGGGTATTCACTTATCACGTCACTGTTGAGGACAAAAAAAGGCTCGCCAGATTCGTCAATCAGTTTGTCCCTTGCTAAGGCAAGAGGGCCAGCGGTGCCTAGAGGTTCAGTCTCTTGGGAGCATGTGATCTTTATCCCGAGTTTGACCTCAAACTCCTTCAAGAAGTTCATCATCATCTACATGCCGAAACAGAGATTTTATCATAAACTGATAAAAGCATACTTTGAAAGTTCGACAGCATTTGTATATCACAATGGATTGAAATCAATCAACTATACCTCTGGCTGGTAATTAATAGCTAAAACAACTTCAGTGACTCCAACAGCTTTCAGAGCTTCTATCTGAATACAACACATTACAAATCTTTAGTATTCCAACATAAAATGCAAACATTGCACTTCCAAAATAAGCATGTATCGTGCAAAGTAATTTTAAATCGGGAAATTAGCAACCACTTCAGGCATTGATTCTGAAAATCCATATTGTTATACGTGAAAATGATGGAATACCTGGTGCAGTATCATGGGTTTGTTAGCAAAATCTACGAGTGGCTTCGGGACACTCAGTGTCAATGGTCTCAACCTTGTTCCGAACCCACCAACAAGAATGAGTGCCTTCATGATCTTCAAACGGTTATAATTTCCTGTTAATTGAACACCAGCTTAGAAGGGTTTACAGCTTCATGATACAATGTAGAAAAAGATGCACTTGAATTGAAGAGTAGCTAACCACATGGTTTTTTTCTAACAGAATCGACACAAGCAATAATCATTAACTACTAGCTAGATGAGCTTGCAGCTGAAAAAACTTTTAGATTCTTTGCTCCGTCGAAAATCAAACACTGTGCTTATTTTCCTTCATTTGAGGTAAGAACTCCTACTCTTGAAAATTTAGCAGGGAAATATTTTATGCTCGGGCTTAATGAAGGAATAAAAACATAAATTGTGATTCTCTCTATCATCTTTCTTCATTCCTTAGTTTGGAGCCTTCAGATGTCGTGGGGATTCAAAGACTTACAAAACATAATCTATCCTACTTGATTCCCATTGGAATCCACACACATAATACACAAATTGGGGGAGCGCACACAAAACATAATCAATCCTACTAGATTTAAATGTTTAACATATGCCTAAGGTTACAAAATTCGATATCTATTACCCTAAATATGTCCATTTACATAACATATCCCAACAGTAAGGATTTGGGATATGGTATTATGGATGTTCACGAGGAATTGAGATCAACCATTTCCAAATTGCAGCAACAAAGACTCATCAAATCGCAGCTAAAAAAGGTTCAAATCCATTCCCATCAGACAAATTCAAAACCAAACAATCAAAATACGAACAGATCAGACGAATTAAACGGCAAAGCAACACCGAGCAACTCCAAAATTCAAAAGCAGAAATCCAAAAACCTCGAATTCCACCGGAAACAAAGGCGAAACTGCAAATCTAGCGAGGATCCGCAGTCGTTGATAACATCAAATAGAAGAAGGAAAAGCAGAAAACTGCTGGAGAGACAGCTGACCTAATTCCGACTGGATCGCGGAAGGATCTTTTGAAGCTCCTCAGTAGCTCTCTCGATCGGAAATCAGAACGATTGAAGGAATAATGAACACGATGAATCAAGGAGGATCGCAGAGATGTATATAAGGAGGAGGAGAGTGGAAGAGTACCAGCGCAGAGGGTGGGTGTTGACCATACAAGTCAATGAAGATTGGGTGGACTACACGAAAACTACACCCTTTATATATCACCTTACCTTATTGTAGGGGTGGGCACAAATCCCGCAAATCTCGTCTTGTCCCGCAAAAAAACGCGAAACGGAATGCGGGACGAAGAGTTCGAATCCCGCAAATTCCGTCCCGTCCTGCATATATATAAAAAAATTATATATATAATTAAAATTAAGATAAACATATAATAATATATTTATATTATATCTTAACATTTATTTAAACCCAATATTTAAAATTTAAATAATAATAAAACATTAAAACATCCAAGAAATATTGAATTAACTAAAATAAGACTTTTGTATTTTGTAATGGGATTAATTATATATATGTAGTACTTACTGTATTTTTTTTTACTTGCTATTTTTCTTACTGTATTTTGTTTCAATTTTACTTATTGGATTTTTACTTACTGTATTTTACTACTATTACTTCATGTAATTATGTATTTTGGTGTTTTGATAAACACTTACTGTTTTTCAACTTTTTTTTCAAGGTAATTGGATTATTTTTTAATTATTTTTTACGAGGGACAAATCCCGTCCCGTCCCGATCCCGTCCCGTGAGGGTTAAGACCCGGTGGAATTTGGAAAAAAAATAATCAATCCCGTCCCGATCCCGTCCCGCAAAAACTACGCTGGACGGGACGCGGGATTACCCCAATCCCGTCCCGTCCCGTCCCATGCCCACCCCTACCTTATTGTACCAATTTATTCACTTTTTTTAATATAGTAAGTAGTATTGAATTATGAAAAAAATTAATTAAAATAAATAAGATTTTATATAGTTTTTAGCTCCTAAAATTACGTGTCCAAAGTCAAAACATCATTTATTTCCGATCGGAAGAAGTATATACATATAAAAAGATGTTAGTTCTGGTGTACACATAGCTTAACATGTATCATATTAATAAATCTGTCAAGCCTTGCTAGCTTAGCTGGTAAGGATAACATGTAGTGATCAATAGGTCACGAGTTCGAATCCCTTGACTGATTCAAAATGAAAGGGTGAGATTAAAGATAATTATTTAATTATAATTTTTATCTAAAAAAGCACAAAGACTACATTGGATCGCGTGATATCACTGAACCAAACTCAACCCATCCATCTTCACTTACATATCTAATAGGAGAGAGAATGCAATGAGCGAAGGTGAACGCAACCTTGCAAGGAGGATTGAAGTTGTTGAAGATCGACAGTGTACTTCTGGTGCCAACATAGTGGGATTTCCGACAACCACCAGACAACAAAGGCCGAACAATATCTACTAACAACTAGCGGCGATGATGCTTAATTGCGAGAATAATTGGGCGGAATTGCAGAAAGGTTGAACATCTACCAACAACGTCCATGCGGTGGCGGAGACCAACACAGAGCACCTGCGATGGCAGCGAAGAGGAGAAGAACATCAGGAAACGCCACCACAAGCGTGACCTAAACACATGGATAAGTTTTTATTTATTTATTTGCTCAATTGATTGTTGGATGTGTTGGATTTAGGGTTATTCGATGAATCTAATAGATTTCCCTGATAATTGAATCAATTAGGGTGAATTTGAATCTAATTGGGAGAGATAAGGTCCATTATTGAATTTATTTTATGAAATTTGTTCATTATTCAGTGAAAATGACAAATTATTTATATGTATATGACAAATTAGATGGAGTTTGTTCAAAAATCAAAATTTGTACGAAATTTTTCATACACTGATCAATTAAGCCTATAATTCGTTGGTAATTGCCTTTATAGTCCGGTTACTTTTGTCGGTATTTGTAACTGATAGATTACATAGGTCTCCTATTGTATAGTGGGCTGAAAGCCCGATAAGGCCCAATACCTTTGTAACCTATATATATGTTATATCAATGAATGGAAACCCTCAAGGAGGACTTTACATCAATTCCGCTATTCTACATGGTATCACAGCCTTTTCTTCCTTACGGAACCCTAAATTGATCCTTTTGTCTCATCGGTCAGCCGTCATAGTCGTCCTCTCCCTTTCTTCCTCACTCTTGCTTTCTGCACTGCCGGCCACCACATCGGTCGCCCTCGCTCGCTAGCCATCCCGAGCCAAGTCCGCTCCCTCGCTGTCGCACCCTCGCAGACCACAAGTCCGGCCCCAATCTCGCAAATTCCGGCCTTTAGACGCCACACCGCAGTCCCTCCGCCCGGATTTGACCACCACGCATCACCGGCGTGGTCCCTGTCCAGATCTGAACCCCACCCTTGCTCGCAGAACCCCTCATCCCCACAGATCCGGCATCCCGTCACAAGCTCCGGCCTCCTACACCCCGGATCTACCCTCTCCGAGCACAACCACACCCTTGCCAAACCCAGATCCGGCAACCCTTCACTGGACCTCAGCCGACGCTTTCCAAGGAAGAAGAAAGCGTTGAGTTTGTTTTTAATCTTTTTTGAAGAAATTACAAAAACAGCCCTTGTGTTCTCCTATTTTTCGTTTCTGACCCTAACTTAATTATTTATTAAGTTAGGTGGCCAATACAAAAAAAAAAAAAAAAAACCAATTCTTACCATGGCCTTCTACGATCACCAACATCACGCCTTCTCTGGATACTCTAGATATCCTACCCCTCGACATGCCGGTCCTCAGGCCTCTCTAACATCGCCTGACCTAGGCTATGTTCCGCCAGCTCTGCATCACGCCTTCTCCTCTACGCAGCCGACATCTTCAGACTCTTCTTGGTACATGGACACTGGTGCCACCTCCCACATGACGAACTCCTCAGGTAACCTCTCATCTATTTCTTTTAAGGGCCCTGCCCACTCTATTATCGTCGGAAATGGTGGTCGTCTTGCTACTTCGGGAATTGGCCACGCCAATTTACAAACCTCAACCCACCCACTACACCTGAACAATGTCCTTATTGCCCCAAAGATTGTCAAAAACCTTATCTCTGTCCGTCGGTTCACTACTGACAACAACGTTTCCCTTACGTTTGATCCCTGTGGTTTCTCTGTGAACGATCTTACTACGGGGGTTACTCGCATGAGATGTAACAGCACCGGGGAGCTCCACCCTGTCACACCACCTCCTGCGTCCAGTCAGTCGTGTCTGGTCGCCCTCTCGGCATCATCGTCCAGCCTGTGGCATGCACGCCTGGGCCATCCCAGCGCTGCCGTTCTAGATGTCCTCCGTTCCCAGAACCTTGTCACCTGTATCAAAGACACACGCTCTGGTTTATGCTCTTCCTGCCAACTAGGCAAACATGCCAGACTGCCGTTCCAACGGTCTTTGACCTCTACCCTTGCTCCCTTTGATATCATTCACAGCGACATTTGGACCTCTCCTGTGCCTAGCAAGGAGGGTCACAAGTACTACCTCTTGTTTCTGGATGATTACACTCATTACTTATGGGTCTTCCCGTTGCATTTCAAGTCCCAAGTGTTTCCTATTTTTGCCAGATTCCATACCTACATCAAAACACAATTCCACATGTCCATCAAATGTTTCCAATGTGACAATGGTCGTGAATTTGACAACAAAGACTTTCACTCATTCTTTGCCGCAAATGGGATCTCATATCGCTTGTCTTGCCCCTATACTTCTCAACAGAATGGCAAGGCAGAAAGAATCATCAGAACCATTACCAACATGATGCGCTCTCTCCTCTTCCACGCATCTATTCCCCTTCCCTATTGGCCTCACGACTTATCCACCACATGTTATCTCCTAAACATTCTCCCTTCCACTACCCTACACCATCGCTCGCCAGCTCAGACACTTTATTACGCCGAGCCTAGGTATGATCACCTTCGCACCTTCGGGTGCTTGTGTTTCCCAAACCAGTCATCCACAGCCCCGCACAAGCTTCACCCGCGCTCCACTCCATGTGTCTTCCTAGGCTATCCGTCTGATCATCGCGGTTACATTTGCCTCGATATCAAGACCCATAAGATCATTCTCTCACGTCATGTCACCTTTGATGAGTCGCGGTTTCCCTTTGCGTCTCCCACACCCCTTGTGTCTCCGTCAGAGTCTGAGTCACCATTCCCTCACTTCCTTTTTCCCCAGAGCTCTCCCGGTGCTCCTGCTTCTCCCCCTACACCACCACCACCACCCCCCACCACTAGACCACACACCCGCAGCGTCTCCGGTGTCTTCCGACCCCGTCAGATCGTCTCCATGACCACCGCCCATCACCCCGCTATCCACCTCCCATCACCCCGCCAAACAACCTCGCCTCACCTACGTGCGACGGCCGCCGCATGTCATGCGGCGCCCGCCGCAACCCCAAATGCTGCGCCCGCCGCCCATAACCCCTCCCTGGCGACGCCCGCCGCAGGCCTTGCGGCGCCCACCGCCCATAACCCCTCCCTGGCGGCGCCCGTCGCAGGTCATGCGGCGCCCGCCGCAGGCCTTGCGGCGCCCGCCGCAACCCTCGCCGCATTTGATCCGCCCGCCGCCCCTTCCCCTTGCTTAGCCCCTCTTATCCCCGTCCTTCCCGACTCCCATTCACCCTCTGCCTCCACCCAGACCTCCCTCTCCCCCGTTCCCACCTCTCACAAAACAGCCCTCCTCGACCCGAATTGGCAGGCGGCTATGCTCGACGAATACAGGGCCCTTACGAAGAATGGTACTTGGGTTCTTGTTCCTCGCCCTCCTGAGGCGAACGTCATTCGCTATATGTGGCTCTTTCGTCACAAGTTCCGCTCTGATGGGACGTTGGAGCGCTACAAGGCCCGTCTTGTGGTGAACGGTAGATCTCAGCAGGCAGGTATTGATTGTGATGAGACCTTCAGCCCTGTGGTCAAGCCTGCCACTATCCAAGTAGTCCTGAGTCTAGCTCTGTCGCGCAACTGGGCCATCCATCAGTTAGATGTCAAGAACGCCTTTCTGCATGGTCATCTGAACGAGACAGTTTACATGTTTCAGCCGCCGGGGTTTGCTGATGCTGAGCGTCCAAAGCATGTCTGTCTCCTCAAGCGCTCTCTTTATGGTCTGAAACAGGCTCCGCGGGCATGGTTCTAGCGTTTTGCCTCTCATCTGCTCCGTTTGGGTTTCACTGGCAGCCGTTCCGATACGTCTTTGTTTATCTATCGTAGAGGCTCAGACTTGGCATTCTTGCTGCTTTATGTCGACGACATCATTCTCACCGCCTCTTCTGATGCTCTTCGGACGTCCCTAATCTCGCTGTTGAGTGCGGAGTTCGCCATGTCTGATCTGGGTCAGTTGTCTTACTTCTTGGGAGTTGCTGTTCAGCGGCATGCGTCTGGTCTGTTTCTCTCACAGAGTAAGTATGCTGCTGAGATTGTTGCTCGGGCTAAGATGGTCAACTACAATCCCGTCGCAACCCCTGTCGATACATCCAACAAGCTCAGTGCTCATTCTGGTCCTTTGGTTGACGATCCAACACTGTACAGGAGCCTCGCTGGTGCTCTTCAGTATCTCACTTTCACCAGGCCTGATATCAGTTACGCCGTCCAGCAGATCTGCTTGTTCATGCATGCTCCTAGGGAACCTCACTTTCAGGCTTTGAAGCGGATCATTCGGTACATCAGCGGCACCCTCGAGCTCGGCACCACCATCACTCCTTCCTCTAAGCTTGATCTTGTGGCGTACACTGATGCAGATTGGGGTGGTTGTCCAGACACACGTCGCTCCACGTCTGGTTACTGTGTCTTCCTCAATGACACTCTTGTGTCTTGGTCAGCCAAGCGTCAGTCCGTCGTGTCTCGCTCCAGCGCTGAAGCCGAATACAGGGGTGTTGCCAACGTTGTCTCCGAGTGCTCTTGGCTCCGCAATCTCCTGCTTGAGCTACGATGCCCCTTACAGAAGGCCACTCTGGTCTACACTGACAACGTCTCCGCCGTCTACCTGGCTAGCAACCCAGTCCAGCATCAACGCACGAAGCACATTGAGCTTGATCTCCACTTCGTCAGGGACAAGGTTGCCATTGGACATGTCCGCGTTCTACATGTCCCGTCCTCTTATCAGTACGCTGATATATTCACCAAGGGTTTACCTAGACAGTTATTCATTGATTTTCGTTCCAGTCTCACTGTACGGACCCCTCCCGTTTCGACTGCGGGGGTTTGATAGATTACATAGGTCTCCTATTGTATAGTGGGTTGAAAGCCCGATAAGGCCCAATACCTTTGTAACCTATATATATGTTATATCAATGAATGGAAACCCTCAAGGAGGACTTTACATCAATTCCGCTATTCTACAGTAACTTGTCACTCAATACTTCAATAGCTCGGTCTATTAAGCATGTGATTCTTAGGGTTGTCGGGCATTTCATCAGAAGGTGGATAGTGTCTTCCTCCATAGATTTGCAGAAGGCACAATCCATGGAAATGTGTATTCCTTTGTTTCTTAGTCCTGCTTTGGTTGGTACTTGGTACGTAGTCCATCCAACACCATTTTCCATAAGAAATTTCTCACCTTGGGCAAACAATCAAATTTCCATATCCCATTGAACGGGTCTATTTCGTGGTCGTTAGAATAATTAAATTTCATAGCACTAGAAGTCGAAAACCGACCATTAGAGTTTGGTTTTCAATATAGTCTATCATCGAATTCCTGAGAAGGAAGGGGGATATTTGAAATTATGTCTACAATATCTATTTGCAGGACTTCTCGAAGCTTTTCCACATTCCATGTCTTGTTTGGCATAATGTAGTTAACAACTTTTTCTTAATCTTCTATCTGAGAAGTTAATCGATGTTCCTCAAGTTTTCTGTCATTGTTTAACCATTTGTCCTTCCAAAACTTTATCCTTTTTTTGTTTCCAATTTACCAGATGAGTCCAGCACAGAACTCATCCTTTATTTCAATTAATTTGGCCTATTGCTACGATGAGTTTTTCTTCTTCTTGTATTCCCAAATTTGGTCATCTTTCAAGTATTTTTCTCGTATTATTCTAACTCATTGGTTGTGGGGTTTCAGAAGGATTTTCCACAAGAACTTCATTTGCATTGCTTGGTTCGCGTTCTTTGTTTTTTGGACTCCCATCCCTCTTTGTTTTTTTTTTATTTACAAGTTTTGTCCCATCCTATCAGAGGTCTGTAATTGTGATCTTTTCTTCCAGAAAAAAAAACATTTGTTTAGTTTATCTAGTTCTTTGTGCACAATTGTCGGGAGCATAGAGCTTTGCATGCCATATTTTGGTTTGGCCAAGAGATCTGCTTTTATGAGTACCATCCTTCCCTGAAGGGATAGCGTATTCGCTTTCCATTTTGTCAGTTGTCTTTTCGTTTTTCCTATACCATTTTCAAATGTTTCTTTGTTAACCCTATCATCGATGATAGGGCAGCCAAGATGTTTGTTCAAAGCTACTCGGTTCATTATCAAGTATCTTACACAAACACACACAAAATACAAGTAAGGATTTGGTGATGGTTAGCCCTTGCTAGACCATTATCATCTACAGAGCCTCATGGTATTTAGTTGTTTCATCAGATACTTATATTTTTTTAAATCATTATATATATGTGGGTGTATGTGTGTGTTAGGTTACATTTTCTATTTTTATTTTTATACTAATAACAATAATTATACAAATATTTTGAATTATGTTAAGCGGTACATTTTCCTACGTCTTATTGCTACTTCCCCGTATTAAATCATTTCCATCATTTTTTTTCATTAATATTTTATACTAATGATAAAATAAACAAATATTTTGATTTATGTTAAGCGGTACATTTTCCTATGTCTTATTGCTACTTCCTCTTATTGCTACTCGTATCTTTTTCCAACTAACTTATTTATGCATTCACAAAAAATCACATTATACAATTTTTTTTTCTTAATAAAAATATGTTAATATCATACTCTCTTAGTTTAATTACCAAAATATGTCATTTTAGATTCTTACACTCAACTTTAAGAGACTAATAAATATATAATTATACTCTCATTTATTACACTATTTTTTTTACTCTTTGGAACTATAACTAAAAGCCCATTAATTACTATAAGAAATGAATTTTTAGGAAATATTTTTACAACATTTAGTCAAATTTCTTGACGTCGTCTTTTTCCAAAAAAAATATATATAACATCCTAAAATGGGGTATTTTGGTAAACAAATGGAGTATGATATTTAAAATGACGCTAAATTTTAAAATAAAGTCAAACAGTGCTTTTAAAAAAATATCTTGCCTTCAAGATGCAAGTATTACATTAGTTATTTCTAATCGCATTCACAAATGGTCTGGCTATCAACATGATCATTTTATAGTTATCCATATGTACGATAGACCTCCCGATTCCAAAAGACAGTGATAATAAATATAGAATTGTTATCAACACGTAGAGTCGACAAGGATCCAAATAGGTATGCTTTATCCTTTTTTTCCGGTAAGGATCCTCTTACCCTCTCTTGCAAAGTTGCAAAAGCTCTTTCGGCACCAACATCTGGTATCAATGTCCTTTTTTGGCTGCGACATCCGGTGTTGATAGTGCCTTTTACCCTCTCTATCAAAATACCCACACACCTTATCAAACACCTTTTTTATAAAAAAAATTCAGAGTTTTGTTGGCTTTAGAAGCCAATATCGACTGGACTTTTACCGACACCGAAAGTCAAATAATTTAGGATATATATGGCGATGAATTACCACTTTGGTTCATGTTTTTTATAGACAAAGAAGATACAATGGACATGCTTTCATGATCGAAACATGGAGTTTGTTGAGGTCAATTCCAAGCCAATACGAGTCTTGAATATCGACAACTTGTTTAATTAATTGCATCTTCTTTAATTTGGTGTTAACTTGTTTAATTCGCCATCTTTTTCATTCATGACTAGAGTAAATAAATCGCAAATGAGTCACTTTTCTTTTAAATTTAATTGCTTTTATAAGGTATATAGAAAAATTATTTCTTACGTTTGTGAGGTAAACAACACAAGTTTCTTTTACTTCAAAAAACTGATGTTTTTTTTAAAACAATTTTTAAGATATGTGTGTGGTTGATATTTTGAGTCCCACATTTGAAAAATATATGAAAAAAGGGGAATAATTTATAAGAATAGAGTGAATCCTTTTGTATTAATTTTTGTGTGTTAGAATTTAGATCTCGATCTCTTATAACAACGAAAACAAAAGACAGTGTGATTAGACACTTGCTCTTATATGACCTGTCGTCGAAATAATTTTACAATTTTAAGATATGTAAATCATTTTCAAAATGTTATAAATGTAACCATTTTTTAAGATAAATTTCATATGATTTTATAGAGTATATATAGTCCTATAAAAAAATTCAATTTGACTTTATACTTTTATGATATGGGTTGTCAATTAAAAAATAGTTAAAATAATTAAATTTTGAGTGATATTTTTTTATCAAAATTTTTAACTTATACCTTTAATATATACTCCATCCGATTCAAAAAACACCTCATTTGACTTTTTTAACACGTATTTTAAGGAGTAAAAAACTATATAATATATTAACTTTTTTATTATTATTTTTTTACAATTTAATATTTATTTTCAACAAATATTAAGTTGTAAAAAAATAATTTATAAAAATTTGATATTTTATATAGTTTTTACCTTCTTAAAATACGTGTTGAAAAGTCAAACGACATATATTTTGGATCGGGGGAGTATTAGAAAAAACGATTCAAATAACTTGTTGGAAATTCATACATAACCTGTAATGTAAGACAACAAATTAAAAGCGTTGACTCTCATAAATTAACATGGAAACTCGTGATAAATATATTAAGAAAAGTTTATAACTGAAGGTATAAATGCAACAAAATATATATGGCTTGCTACCGAAAACATACCAAACTACTCTACTTTTTTCAATTTTTATGAATCAAAATAGTTTATGATTCAATTTCTTAAGGCAACGATAATGGAAAGGGTTTCATAATGCGTATGATTTGGTTGGCGTCTACCGACATTGGAATCATTTCAAAAAGGGGCAGTTTGTGAAATATCCATAAAATTTGGCTAAATTGGAGGAGTATCTATGTATTTGAAAATTTTGCAAAACTATCCATAATATGTGGCAGTTCTCGATTCCTCGTCAATCAGAACTCTCAAGCCGATCGTTTCTCCCGATGCCTCATCCTCTTGTTCCCAATCCCGACCTTTGCTCTCTCTCGCCGTCGTTGCCTCATCCTCCTGTTCTCAATCCCCCTCCTGTTCAGCCAGCTTCGCGGAACTTGTCAGCACTCCCCGCCCTAACTCCCCCAACCTGTTGCTTTCGGACTAGGCCCCGGAAAAGCCATCTCCTATGGCGATTGGAGACGACAGGAAGGGCGGGACTGGCGGCATCGCACCACCATCTCCCCTTTCCTCCTCCTCGCTCTGAACGCATGCACCATCAACAACGACGCTCTGCTCTCTCGCGTCTGGTCGAAGCTCGAAACGGACGAGAAGCCTAGGTCCTGCAGCGGGAGCCTTGCTGTTCATCGTCTCCGTCGTGCACGCAACATTCGGAATAACCCTGTTGTAAGTTATTCTATATATCCCTTACTTTTTCACTTCTGCAGCCCGCTTATCATTAGGTGAATGCTTTACCAAATTAGAAGAGCTTCCTTTGTGCCAGATTCTATCTGATGTGTTGACTAGGTTAATCCTTGGTTTGAATTTTGATGCTTTTTATACTAATTGAGAATTCTATGGTTAGTCCTTGGTTTGAATTTTGAGCTTTTGTGGATTGGAAATCAAGATTGAGATGGAGAAATACATGACTTCTAGGTGTTCGATAAAATGTCTAGGAGATAAAATGGCTAGGAGATTGAGATGGGTAAGTACTGCAGGGGATTCATTGGCCAGACCAACCTTCAAATTTGGTAGTTTTGGCTGCTGACATGTCTCAAGCAATCATAAGAGTAATTGAAAGTGAAAAAAAAAGGCTGCTGACATGTCTCAAGCAATCATAAGAGTAATTGAAAGTGAAAAAAAAGGTTGCTGACATGTCTCAAGCAATCATAAGAGTAATTGAAAGTGAAAAAAAAAAGGCTGCTGACATGTCTCAAGCAATCATAAGCCAAGCTTCTCTCCGAAACATCTAGCAGCATGGTTATCTGTCACTAAAGCTACTTTCATTCCCATAAACCTAAAGACACAAATGTATATGAATTGAATGTACTTGCATCATAAAAAAAAAATACAGATCGATTAAAAAGCAGAAAGACATCGCAGGGATATAGAAAAAAGATCATGCCTTTCTGATAGGATTGGAACTGACTTTGTGCATTGCAAGTTGACCTTTCCATTGTCCTGGATCGGGTTAAAAAAACCAAACATGTCAAATGTTCTAATGCACAGCTTTAAACATAAAAACAGCAACCTTACACGGCAGTCAGCTTCTCGAGCATCCAGCAGTAGTGCCAACTCTCTCACCAATCTCTCGTCTTCAATGTCTAAACAAAAATGCAAATTCAGAATACATTGTAAGAGAATCAAATAATAAAAGAAAAACTACTAAAAGAACTGCACCCTCTAGCAATCCAGCAAAAAGTGTAATAAGTACTTCCCAAATATAGCAGACTAAGAGCATTGTGGAATCATCTAACATGAGCACTCTTACATCTTTAATTTTGGTCCTAAGCCAAACGATCTAGAAAATGTAAACAGTGAATGAAAATCTACTGTCAAACTGACATCTTCACCTTTTGTAATAGCACTATTTAGACAATCATCCAACTTATACAGTATATTCTGACACAGAGAAGGAATCACGTTTGATATAGATGTTCTTCTGAACAAGAATATAAGACTTGAAAAAGAATTGCACACTCTTTGAATTTCTTCTTTGCGATTTATTGGTCAATGCATACTACTCTCTTGAGTTACCTCTATAAAATATACTCCGTATTTCTTAAATGATCCAACTGTGTTTAAACTTAAAGCATGCTTATAAAATATTGCTGACTTCTACATTGATGCCTAAATTAGTAGTGTTGTTGCAAAAGATTTTGGATGTATGTGAGCAACCTCCAGTGCACAAGTCTTTAAGAAAGGGTAAACTAAAAAAGGAAGACAAGGCCATGAGTAGAAAGATCCAATATGACACCTCAGGCACGTCAGGTGACTTTTAAATAATGGCAAAACTTCTGGTTGCATTAAATGGTTGTAGCCAACAGTCTTCCTTCTTGCTTCATCACTCTTCTATGAATTTAAATTATTGTTTGCTTCTGGTGATGTGAGTTTTCTGGATGTGCATCATGTGCTTAATAGTTGCAACTTCAGACACTTATCTAAACTGGCATACTGATATAAATACTCTTATGATGTGATATGAGTTTTAATTTTGCATTCTGATTATGATTCTTTTCATTCTAATCTTGGGTGAAGCAGAACACAACAAGAAGCACCTGAATTAAACAACAATTGTCGATGAATATTATTAATAAATAAATAAAGAGGAACTAATCTTAGCATGTTACAAAGTTGCATGTGCTATTGACCTGATTTAGAAGCCGCGAAAAGTCCAATTGCAAAGGAAAACTAAGACAAAGGGGTCAATTTAACCGACTAATCAGATAGCAGACAACAAACGGCAAGTGCAGCCAAAGCATGGACTAAAAAATCTGAACCGATTTAAAGTAGAGAGAATTGATCAACTGAACTGAAGGTGAGTTAATTGAGAAATTCAGTGAAAAATAGCTCCAATTCTGTGTTAAAAAATCGAACCTGAAGAAGCGAAAGTGTCGAGGGCTAAGAAGCCACAACAGCCCCGAGAAGCGAAAGTGTCGAGGGCTAAGAAACCAACCTTATGATTGCTTGAGACCAACCTTATCTGTCATGCTTGCCTTTTTTTTCATATTTTTCTTACTGTTGTCATCTGGCTGCAGGATGAAATATGTAGACGTTACAAGTACAGAAGATTCATTTGGATGTGGTGAAGACGGGATTTGAACACGAACCATTTGTTTCTACTTCTCTGTCGAGTATGTATGCTAGATGTGGATTTGTCGAAGATGCTAAACAGGTATTTGATGGTGTACCTTATAATCATATTGAAATATGGAATGCAATGATATCAGGCTATGCTAATAATGGCTGTGAGTATGATGCCATAAATCTGAAAAGATTCTGCAGCAAGATATATCTGCAGTTCCCCTTGATTATCTTAAAATAACCAGTTCACCGGCGATTTTTTCGGGGTATTGTTGAAGGCGCCGAAGGTGTTTACATGCCCAGAGAACAACAATATGAGCTGTAAGCAAGGAGGGTTCATAAGTAGCAATGAATTCTACACAGTTGAGGCAGTAACGAGCTCGATCCAGAGCCGCTTGGGCACGTACCCAGTGATGCAAAGCCTGGTGCAGTGTCGGTTGGTGAAGGATTCATTTTCAATGATTCTCGACAGGTAATGCAGGCCATGGAAGGGAGATGCCCGGGTGGCATGGCTGGCGACACTAGGACTATCGGTTGTGATGGCGACATTGATGTTCGTGTGGGCGATTTGAGCTCATCATCAGCACAAGTACCATCCTCAGCAAGGGAGTTGGAGTCTCAGGCAGCTCATGTTTTTGCAAGTGCCTAAGAATTCAAGCTCAGTTTCTTGATCAATGGATTCAATTCAGCTATAATGATTAGATGACATGTTAGATAAAAAGCACTCAAGATCATTCAAGAGCAATTAGGACAAATGAAGGAATTAGGAACTGAACATTCAAATTGTAGACTAAAGTTTAGGAAAAAAAAGGTCTTTGTACACAGCTGTTTATATGCCTTGAATATGCATAACTCGGTTTCATGTATTCCGGAAATTCATCAAGGCAACTACGCTCCCATCTGAAATTATATGAGACGAGGCCGGGAATCGAATGAGCTAAGTAGCTAGTATCAATTAACACACATACCTCTCAATAGCTTTAGTGAAAACGGTAAGCATAGTTCCACAGGTATCGTAGATATCATCTACTACAAATTAGATTTTCAGTTTAGGGAGAACCAAATTAGATTTTAGTTTGAATGTGCAATTTTAGTTTGAAAAAGTGCAAATATAAATCTTAAAAGTGAAATTTTATAACTAAAATCAATTGTTGATCTTGATAGATATGGTGGCATTCCCAATATGTTTCCAATCATAGCTGACAATACTTCATCTTTAGAACTGATACCGACATTCTCCAATTTCTCGGGTCATAAAGTACACAAATTAAATTAAAAAGACTATTATTATAAAGTTTACAAATTAGATTTTCATATTAGTAAGAACCAAATTAGATTTCAATTTGAATGTGCAATTTTAGAACTTAAATGTGCAATTTTAGCTTGAAAAAGTGCAAATATAAAACTGAAAAGTGCAATTTTATAAATTTATATTTGCACAACACAATATTATATTTACACAACGTAAACTTATATTTGCACACAAATGTAAAATTTCAAAAAATGCTGTCATGGAAAAAAAATGCAATATTAGTTTGAATGTGCAATTTTAGAACTTAAATGTGCAGTTTTAGTTTGAACAATTTTTATATTTTGTTGTCTTATCAATATTTTCTTTCATCTTATAAATTGATGTTGTGCAAATTGTAAAAGTATGATATGCAAATATAAGATGAAAATATGCATAAATTAATTCACGTTGTGCAAATATAAGATTATTGATATCTAATACTTAGATTTTAATTTTTAATAAATAAAAATAAGTTGGGAAAATACAAATTGATGTTGTGCAAATGTATGATTATAATATGCAAATATAAATTGATGTTGTGCAAATGTAAAAGTATAATATGCAAGTATATATTGATGTTGTGCAAATGTAAAAGTATGATATGCAATTATAAATTGATGATATGCAAATATAAGATTAAAATATGCATAAATTAATTCACGTTATACATATATAAGATTATTGATATCTAATACTTAGATTTTAATTTTTAGTAAATAAAAATAAGTTGGGGAAATACAAATTGATGTTGTGAAAATGTATGATTATAATATGCAAATATAAATTGATGATATGCAAATATAAAATCATCTAGGGCGTATATAAAATTATGAAATATAAATATTAAATTTAATTTAATATTGTGGTGATATAAATAGATACACCGCCCTTTTGCAAATGTAAAAGTATGATATGCAAATATAAGTTGATGATATGCAAATATAAATTGATGATATGCAAATATAGGTTCATGATATGCAAATATAACTTGATGATATGCAAATATAAAAATAAGTTGGGGAAATACAAATTGATGTTGTGAAAATGTATGATTATAATATGCAAATATAAATTGATGTTGTGCAAATATAAAAGTATAATATGCAATTATAAATTGATGATATGCAAATATAAGATTAAAATATGCCTAAATTAATTCACGTTGTACATATATAAGATTATTGATATCTAATACTTAGATTTTAATTTTTAGTAAATAAAAATAAGTTGGGGAAATACAAATTGATGTTGTGAAAATGTATGATTATAATATGCAAATATAAATTGATGATATGCAAATATAAAATCATCTAGGGCGTATATAAAATTATGAAATATAAATATTAAATTTAATTTAATATTGTGGTAATATAAATAGATACACCGCCCTTTTGCAAATGTAAAAGTATGATATGCAAATATAAGTTGATGATATGCGTGGTGGGGCCCATGAGCGGTCCTACATGATGTGATTATCATTGATGTGTGATACTTTATGATATATGACTGATATGATATCGTTATGATTATGTGGTTGTTGTGAGTATGGTCGATAAATGATGGTATGTCGGAATATTGAACCTAGGAAAAGGAATAAGGCTTAGCCTTAGAGGTGGATGTTAATCCACCCTCTGTTTTGATTGAGTCGTAGTGAGATCGTGTGTTTGATCCTTAGAGGTGGATAACCACCTCCCGAGAAGGAGATGAGTCGAGACTAGAAGTGTCTAGGTCTAATGTCGAGTCGGGACGCCAAACACCTTGATTTTGAGATTTAGTTCGGAAATGAGCAATTTAAGGTTCCAATGTCCGGGTAAACCTATTATACTTCGCGAAGTGGATACGAGCTTTCCACGGGGGCACTCGTGGAATTTTCGCTAAGACCGAGCGGTAGTGTGATTATCCTCTCGAGTTGTGATACTTTCAAGGTTGAGGCGAGATGTGATGGGGGCGCCCATCACATGCTTGATGAAACCTTTGAGATTATTACGGCCGTGACAAAGGTGGCGTGAGATTCTTGGACGACGCATCCAAGATGATCGTGTGCCTTTTGTTACGATTCAAGGACTCAAGTTTTAAAACCTTCTCCGCCGGTTTAAACCTCTTTGTCTCGGAGACGAGACTTGTTTTTAGAGGTGGATGATTGTAAAGACCGGACTTTAATTAATATTTACAAAATATCCGTAGGATAATCCGAATATTATCCTCCCTTATGATTATGAAAACCCGAAAAATTTAAAAATTTTATGCCTAGCTTTACATGGATTTAATGACGGAAAAAATATGCCCAAGCCACTTTTCTCGTATCTTATAAACGTAACGGATTTTAACGCTTCGCGAGCTCGGGTTTTACATTATGTTAAAGAGGTCATCCACCCAAATTGCCCAACATTGATCCACCAAACCCTTGACTTGTGGCTTGCTTGTGAATGTAGACATTCAACCACTCCCATCTCTTCATCCCATCACCCCCCATGCTTTGACTCATGAAGCCAACTACCCCTCTCCTCTATAAGCCTGACCCCAAGACTCATGAGGAGCTCATCCAAAGAAGCCCCACCGTCACTTGAGAGGAGAGAGAGAGAGAGAAGGAGAGCCTTGCTCCATTTTAGGTCCATTTTGGACAGCCTTCACAAGAAATAGCATAACTCCCTCCATACTCATCCAAATTGAGCAAACTCGGTGGCCATGGATCCGTCTTGAACCCAGCTTTCCATACATATCTCAAACACAAAAATCCAAGGTCTTTTGCCCAGCCAAAATCGTCCATCTTTGAAGCTGCAGAAAACTGTTTTTGAAGGGTCTTGAGAGTTTGACTTGATTTCTTGGTAAGAACCCTTCCTTTCTTCCAAAATTGAGTTCCAACATGTTTTATAACTCCTTTTCTTCAACTTTGAGTAAGAATCTAAATCATGTTTTGGGATTTTTGGTGACAAAATGGCAAGGTGTTTGAAAGGTGTTCCGAAGGACTCCCGAGGGTGTTCTTGAGTCGTTTGTGTGGGATTCTTCGAAGGTAATCCCTCATCCGCCTTCCCTCTCTCTAGGAATAGATCTTGTGTGCTTGGAAAGGGCTTAGGAAGTGGAGCCTCTATGTGTTTTTGGTTGCGTTTTGTAGCAAACATCAAGAGACAAAATGGATATATGTGCCTCTGTAATTTGGACTTTAATTCCAATCCAACGGTCTGATTCGGCTGAAATCTTAATATGATGTTCATGGGAATGTTATCTATCTGTCCTTCAAATATTACGGCAATCCAACGGTTGAATCAAAAGTTATTATAATTTTAGTAACCAGTGTTTATAATGACTCGGTTAGAAAAATTGGTTAAGGGAATGCTAAGAATATGGTTAAATATGTGATGGCATAACCGAAACTTAGAGCATATAAAATACAGAAATGAAGTATACCCATAACTTGACTTATGATCCGATAAGAAGAAAATCGATTATGTGATAATACGATATAGATTACAACTGGTTAAGTCCGGATCACTTAACCAAATTGTGTAATCTATAGAATCGTGAACCTCATGTGGATGTATGTTGATTATTAGGTTGGGTACCATGCATTAGAATACCACCTAATGAAAGCTTAATGAAATTAATAGGCTCTTGTTGATTGGATCCTTGGTTGTGCACTTTATTGCTTGCTTATTCTCCGGAGTCCAGGTAAGTCCCCTGGACTTACTCATGATGGATTTATGTGATACTCTTTGTCTTATCGAGAGTCTTCATGCATCACGCGACCTAGTAACATGTTAGGAATATAAACTGGTAATATGACGTAGGATGAACTTAGTAAATCCAACGATTCATATGTATGCTATGTGTCTATGGTAGGACGGCCGTCAAAATCTGAATAAATGACTTATACTCGATGGAACACGAATGAAATGATGAAAGGCTTATGATGAGAAAGAATGAGTATGTTTGAGAAGGATGAGTATGTTTGAGAAGGATGAGTACGTTTGAGAAGATATTATGGTGATTATGATGATGATTATGATGATGATACGGGCCCTTGTGTGTTTATTTCGCATTTATATATATCTATACACTTGCTTATGTGTTGCATTTTAACATTCATGTAGTTTAAGTATGCCTCTTTATATGGCACGGAGTGTGCATATTTCCGATGATTGACCCCGATTTATTTCTTGTTTTTTAGATTCAGGTACCCCTTACCCGATATGACTTACTGATGTGGATGGTTGTCGGGACAGACCTTTTGGACGATTAGAGTGAGGGAGGCGCTTGACATTCGCACTCTTTTGCTCATACATTTTATCGTTTTGACCCGGCGTGGCCGTGGCATTTTGTTGTATTTATGATTTCCGCTTTTATCTCTGTTCGAAACGTTTTCGCGATAGTCTAGGACAGGTGAAGCCTCCAACGGGCTTACGATCTTTTCGGGGTTCGCAATCCCCATCTTTTGACAACTAAATCTTCCGCTTAAATGAACCTAATAATAACTCGTACTCGGTCGTAAGATCCAAAGCTCACGGAAGAAGATCAAACTTCTTCTATAACGTTCCCCGATAATCTAGTATTCCGAACCTTATTTACCTTCTAAGTAGGTTTATGGAGGTTAATTCGGGTACTTAAATTTCGGGTCGTTACAACAACTATTTTGTATAATCATTCATTTCGATGTAAACTGATGGATCAAGTCATTTAGAGGAAGTGGAAGGCGGCCAAAATTGTTGATTCGGTGGGGGAAGACACTGATACATATACATTGGTGAGGATGAAGAATTGGACAACACCATCTGATCCTGCATCGAAGCAGATTCCAATGGCCTTATAGCGACATTTTCAGGGAAGTTGAGCTTGGCCTTGCTTCCCCTGAAGAGGAGGGCTGCTTCATAGTAGGCCCTGGCTGCAGCCTCCGCGGTGTCGAAGGGACCCAGCCAGACTCTGGCGGCCTTTTGAGAGTCTCGAATCTCGGCAGCCCACTTCCCCCATGGCCTCTGCCTCACTCCCTTGTATTTTCTTAATGGCACCACCACTCCTCGGCTAGTTTCAGCTTCAGCCTCAACTCCTCCCCAACCCACCATAAACATAAAGGAAAGAAAGAGAGAAAGCTTAAATATTTTTTTTTATCAGTTACCTTACCCCTATCAAGTTCACTTGGAAACCCACTGTGAAGACACACAACAAGCTCCGCTGACATATGCCTTTTTAGTTGGACTTGCATTACGCTGGCTTACACGGGTTCACGAGGCCAATTAGCCCAAAGCAAGCCGAGTGCTTTGAGGCAGTTGAAGTACTCTCCGAGTTCCAACAGGCCTCGGGCTGCTTGTCGTATGATCAGGATGCGATGCATCTGCTGGAGGGTCTCCATTCGAAGATGATCCGCCTGGTTTACATAACCTAACATAGCACCTTAGGATTAGAGTTTTATTCAGAATATTTGCTCACTTACATGCAGAAAAAAGAAAAGATGCCCAAGAAAGCAATGTAAAATGCACATGAAGAAAGAGTTCAGTAAAATGCACAATGTAAACAAACATTGTTCTACTCTCTTCACCTTTCAAGGTTTGAGACGAAAGCAATGTAATGACATATAAATTCATATACATCAGTCCTAGTTCTGTCAGCAACAAAATGGGAGAAAACAATCAATTTGAAAAGGAGGAAACCCCAGAAAAAGAAAAGATAATTGAGGGCACATCTCTGTCAGCACCAAAAAATTCAATTACAAGAGATTATAATAATGAAGAAAAGATGGAAACAGATAATGTCACATATGAATCTGTGAAAGGAAGTAGAATGTCTGAAGATTACAACGCTGAAGAAAAAGACACGGAGAAGGATGATATCAGCCTACCAATAGAAGTAAATCATGCAGCAATCACCTCTGCTGAAGTACCCATTTAAGTAGACCATGAGACATGCAACTAATGAATATAAGGTGAAAGAAAACATCACAGAGGTGAGATTCACAAACATTAATCTGAAATCCCTAATCAACACTTGTATGTCATGTAAAGAAAGTTGTCATCGTCCTTGTAGTCCTCGTAGATTGCAGATATTAACAAAGCTATGATAATGGAGAGTTAGTGACCATAGGGGGTAGTATCATAGGACATCAGAAGATCAGAAATGGTTAAGCAACTCACCAGTAGGAGGCAAGATGGGCACAAAGATGGCCTTCTCAACAATGGGCTTCACCCTTTTCCGGACAACATAAACAAACTGCCCAACAGTCAATTCAGCTGGCACAAGGTACCTGCATTTTCATCGTTCAAATAATGGATGAGGGATGTTGGGTTAATCACATACCTCCATTTCCAGTATCTCCAATGTCTTGAAAAATGAAAATTTGGGGAAAATATGGTTTCTGATTCAGGTTAAGCAGTTCATTTTGTTCATGCAAACATCACATCAAGCACATTGATACTAATATACATGCCAAGCTCATCAAAATGAAACAGAGAGTCTGCCTTATTGTGGATACGAAACTAAATGTGCAAGTTAGAGAGAAACGTTGGAGAATGTTAATTAGATATTCAAAGAGCATATTTACCAGCAACGGGGATTTAAATTTCAAAGCAGATATGCTGACCTTATGAATAAAGTGTCGGATGCTTGATATCACTTCTACCAAGACCGCATACTAGGCAAGCATCTCTAGTTTCAAATTAAGCTTGATGACATGGTTTTTAATAATTTAAAGACTCATGTCAGCAGAAAACCTATTCATTTAGTGTACAAAACCCCGCTATATTATCACATAACCAAAAAAAAAGGTTCAGCTTTCCACCTCAAATATGCTAAGATGTCATCATTTATTTCCAGAAGATGTCAGCATTTACATGTTTCCATAAGATGTCAGCATTTACAAGTTTCCAGAAGATGTCAGGCTTTACAAGTTTGATGAATCATACCGTTTACAAAGAAGATCATGCACAAACTTCTACAAACCTCTAATATGCAGACTAAATTCAGAAAGAGCTTGTAGAAAGATGCAGTAACAACAATGGCTTCTTTTACATCTTTTCAATTAAAACCCAAATTCAGATCTAAATATGCAGACTTCAGATTCGAGCAAAGGCCTATATTCAGATTCCTAAATTCAGATTCGAGCAAATTGCAAGTCCATCGACTTCAGATTGGAGCAAATCCCTAAATTCAGATCTAAATATGCAAATTAGAGCACAAAAAGAGAACATGTCGGCACGAAAAGAGAACATGTCAGCACAATGAAAAGGAAATTTTGAGGAATATATCAGCCAGAAGAAACTAACATAGGTTGTAAACTAACACAAAAATCACAGCTTACAAAATCACAAAAATCACATAATTCAAAACACAAAAATCACAGCTTACAAAATCACAAAAATCACATAATTCAGAACACAAAAATTACAACTTACTAAAACCACAGCTTCCAAAAACTCAAGAAAAATGCAGGACTTCCTACAATTTACACAACATCAGAAACCTATCAGAATTTAGAACACAAAAACTGTCAAGCCTCTGAAAATGCCCTAATTTCTATTGTGCAGAGCATAAACAGATTGAACTGAAAACGCCTAATTTCACACAACCTCTGATAACCTTTTTCCTGATGTTGAACTGAAAACGCCTAATAGACAAAGAAATTGGTGGTCTGCACTCCCATGGAAGCAGAAATTCCGAATTTCACAAACAGAAAAATAAACCCCTAGACAACAGAAATTACCTCTCCGCCAAACAGAAAAATCGACGGCGGCCCCCAGCCCGACCGGCGCCTTCCACGCCTATCCAAGCCCAAAAAAATCGACGGCAAATAGAAAAATTCTGAATTTCACAAACAGAAAAATAATACAGACTCACCTCTCCGGCAAATTGACAAATCTCTCGACACACTTGACAGAACCTTGCTGGCACTTCTCCAAACCCCAGCCCGACCGGTCGGATTATGGCAGCGATAGCCCTCTCTCTGCCGCAGTGGTGTCGCCCGGAGAGACGGAATTGAAACCGCTGGTCGGTTTATGCCCTAGATCTTCGACAATCTGAGGGAGGAGGAGGAGGAAAGGGGAGAAGCTGCTGCGTCGGATCTCCGGTCGGATTATGGCAGCGATAGCCCTCTTCTCTCCCGCAGTGGTGTCGCCGCTGAAGGTGCACAAGATTGAAGCGAGAAGCGAGGAGCGAGGAGGAGGAAGAAAGGGGAGGAAGGGCAATATCGTCAAATAACCATCCGAGATTAGAAAAGTGAACATTCCACTAATTTTTACAAAAACTAGGACAAACCTCAAATTAGGGTGAAAATTTGTGCCTTCGCCACAAATTTTCTCTTTCAAAAATGAAATTTAATGTTTGATAACCATTTTCAATTAATAATATATAAAAAGTGTTGGAACATTAACAAGTTTAGAACAATACCGTGTTGGTGCTTTGTAAGCTTATACTTCATCGTTCCTTGTGTTTTGTTTAATCACTTATTTTGCTAAGAAAAAATTTGTCAAACAGGCACTTTTTTTTTGGATAAATTGGTGAAATGTCCACCTTTTTGGACAAATTAACAAAATGTCCGCTATATATACTAAGAGAAAACTGTCTCTCACGCGGCCAAACTCTCTTCCCATCGCTCCATGCCTCCATCGCAGACTCTATCCCTCTTGACTAGAGAACGCCGATTCCAATTTCGATGATTCCGATTCCGATTGTGTTCAATTTGCCGTTCAGAGAACAGAAAGGACGCCGATTCCGATAATTTTGTGTTCAATCGGTGCCATGGCGGATCTGTAACTCCCTCTCTGGCGAGATCGAGCGAGCGACGGGAGCGAGCAGGTCGAATCTCTTTTGCTTTCTTGCTTCTGCTCCGTCGCTTGAGGTATTTGGCTTTCTTGCAATTGAGATCTTTTCCTCAATCGAGATCTGCTACCTCTTCGACTTTCTGGCAAATCGACGGCCATTGAGAGGGATTCGATGTTCTGGAGTGGCAGAAGTTATAGATCCCGGCCATTGAGAGGGCTTTGATGTTCTGGAGCGACGGAAGTAACAGATCCCGGTCTCGAAGTCGGCGACCCGTGGAACGCCCTCTCCCCTTCCGGTTTCTCCAGTACTGGTTACTTCGCCATGAATCCCGACCATTGAGAGGATTTTGATGTGCTTGTGAACGCTGGTTTGTTTTCATTACTTTCTCTAATTTACTCCAATACACCCTAGACTTGATGCTTGTACAACTGAATATTATTCCTACTTGTGGTGTTGATTTGTTGTTTAACTAATAAGCAAGCATGTGTAATTCTGTATATACTAGCATCTGAATCAAATAATTCACAGTTTTGAGAATAAGCAGGTGTTGATTTGTTGTTTAACTAATAAGCATGTCTAATTGTGAATATGTGAAGCCAAGGCAAGGCATATGCTCCAAATCTGTTGATGTGGTTACTGTTTGCATTGTGGAGATGAGCTACATGCTACATGTTTAATTTATTTTTGAAGACCTTCTTTACTTCCCAAGCTTTCATGTCTTTCTGGTTGTGCTGCTTGTTATTTGGTTGGTTGTTTTGTTTGTAAAGTTTGGTAATTTTTGTCTGTGTTGTCTATACTTTACTGTAAATGCTGCTCTTTGGGACTGGTCATGCTCAACTCAGTACGTAGTCCTTATTTGGCCTTGCTGGTGCAATATTCTTGAAAGAAGATCAAGCAATAAAATTTTCAATGAAGCTCGGAAGCACCCCAGATCGGCTCACGGTTCCCAAAGCTTTCGAGCATCCACTAATATATGTTATTTTTGCATCTATCATAGTTTTAAAAGTCTATTAGCTCAATGGGGAGAGCGATGTGTATACACATATAGATGTGGGTTCGACCCCCGCATAGGCGAAAATACATAGTTTTGTATTAGTTGAGATTGGTTTAGATGAGAAAGTTAGGCAAGAAAGTTAGACATCTTATATATAGAGATGTCTTTGCTTGTCATATATGTCTAACATAAAGCCTCAATGGTGGTTAATTCATGTCTTGCACTGACCTTAATTCACTTAATTCAGGTGGTTGTGGCACTTGGATGGTTCTGGTTTCCAAATACGACCCCCTACGTGATCAACTGGAAGAACACTAGCTGACATAGTATTATATTTGCTGAGACAAAAGTTCTTCCATAATCTTCATGAGCAGCTGAGCAACAGACCATTTTTAAGCCTTATTGAGAAGAAATGTCCTGCCTTTTAGGTGCTTGAACTCAAATGAGTCCTTTTCCCTTTCGTTGTTCAAGATTTTGATATTATCGGGGTTGATTTGGGAGTTGGGACTGAGCTTTTCAATGGTTGTAAACTGGTTTGGGATTGATCTTTTTAAAGCACTAGCTGACATACACGAAAGCACTATCTATGTGCAGTTGTTGTTTCTGTCCTTTTCGTAGGGATAATTTGCAGTTGTTATCTCGACTGGGTTGTGTTCGTCCTCGCCGATCAACCAGGCTACGTTCAAGCTTGCAATTTTGGCCCTCGCCGATCAACTTCCCTCATCTTCTGTCTTCACCTGCCGTCTTCTGTGTTGGACTGTGCTGCTGGGCAAGTTCTTCTGTGTTGGACTGTGCTGCTGGGCAAGTTCAAGCTTTGTTCAGACTTTCAGACTGTAAGGAAATTTGATATCTCAATGTTCTACTTTCCTAATGAACTAAAAAAAATTCTACAAGGTGAGAGTCGTCGAGGACCCGAGGTGGGTGGTGTTTGTTTTCATCCGTACTAGATGGAATTCATTAAAATTTCGTTTAGGAATTCAACATTGCTTGAGACCATGTCCCTTCGTCGTTATGATCGACTTGATCCCGATGGGATCTCGTACTTGATGACTGAATTGCTAAGTTATCGTTGGGCGTCCCCGAGTGCCAAGATTTTGCTCCGATGACAACCATCTCTTTCAAAGACGACCCTTGCCAAGTGTTCCTGTGAACGGTGTAACATTAGGTTAAACTGTGTTGTTTGGTAAAACTTGTTCCTTTTAGTTCTTTTTTATTCAATTAGAAAATAGTGTAGGAATTTATGAGACAACAAGACGGCTTACATGAATAAATACCTTAACAATGTCTTATAAACACTCAACACATGGCACTAAACAAAGATATTTGTACAAAGATTGCCATTATTACAGAATGCGAAATATATTGGGAAAACTTATGTTGATGAAGTACTAAGCATCCATAAAATGCCCAAATCCTTAAAGTGCAGTTGTGCATCTTTAAAGTGCAGCTGTGCAACTGCACTTTTTTAAAATTGTTGACGTGAAAAAGAATTTTTTTTTAAAAAAAAGTGCTGACACAAAACTCCTTTCACCTCCAGTAGCTCACATTTCAAATGCAATGAACAATGTTGATTATTCACGTTTTTAGTAATTTGCAAAAAAATTAGTGTTGACATCGTTTTTATGCGTATTTTTAGTGCTGACATTGTTTTTATATGTATTTTTTAGTGCTGACATCGGTTTTATGCGTAGGCGCAAATTTTGTCATATTATAATTGCACAACATAAACTTAAATTTGCACAACAGATTATTATATTTGCACATCGTACTCTTATATTTGCACAACAAAATGTAAAAAAACAAACAACAACTAGACTTGGGTCATATTTGCACAACTTACAGTTATATTTGCACATCGTACTCTTACATTTGCACGACAAAATGTAAAAAAAAAAACTAGACTTGGGTCATATTTACACAACTTACGGTTATATTTGCACAACGTACTTTTATATTTGTACGACAAAATGTTAAAAAAAACTAGACTTGGATTATATTTGCACAACTTACGGTTAAATTTGCACAACGTAATCTTATATTTGCACAACAAAATGTTAAAAAAAATAAATATAAATAAAAACAAAACTAGACTTGGGTCATATTTGCACAACTTACGGTTATATTTGCACAACGTACTCTTATATTTGCACGACAAAATGTTAAAAAAAAACTACACTTGGGTCATATTTGCACAACTTACGGTTATATTTGCACATCGTACTCTTATATTTGCACAACGTACTCTTATATTTGCACGACAAAATGTAAAAAAAAAAACTAGATTTGAGTCATATTTGAACAACTTACGGTTATACTTGCACATCGTACTCTTATGTTTGCACAACGTACTCTTATATTTGCAAGAAAAAATATATATATAAAAAAAATACTAGACTTGGGTCATATTTGCACAACTTACGGTTAAATTTGCACAACGTACTATTATATTTGCACAATGTACTCTTATTTTTACTCACCAATAGATTATATTTGCACAACAATTAAGACTTGTGAAATTGTGCTCAATATGATCTTATTTTTTCTCAATATTATTTTATAGTTGCTCAATAGATTATTGCACAAAATGGTCTTATTTTTGCTCATCAATAGACTATAATTGCACAACATGGGAGATTGGTGGAAATTTGCTCAACGTAATTTTATTTTTGCTCAACAATAGATTATTTTTCCACAACTATTGAGACTTGTGAAATTGTGCTCAACATGATCTTATTTTTTCTCAATATTATTTTATAGTTGTTCAATATATTATTACACAACATGGTCTTATTTTTGCTCATCAATAGATTATGTTTGCACAACATGAGAGATTGGTGGAAATTTGCTCAACGTGATATTATTTTTGCTCAACAATAGATTATTTTTGCACAACTATTGAGACTTGTGAAATTGTGCTCAACATGATCTTATTTTTTCTCAATTTTATTTTATACTTGCTTAATAAATTCTATTCGAATTGTTTATTGGATAGGAGTATGAACAACATAGTAAATACTAATTACTAGAGCTTTTAAACTCCATGAATTCTTTTTTTAAAATTAGTAAATTAATTAATATGTGTGCAATTTTAAGATACAGTTGTGCAATTGTAAAATACAGTCGTGCAATTTTAATTGTTGACATTGTTTTTTGTTTAGGGAGAACCAAATTATAAAGTGTAAAGCCACATACAGCTGGACTGAAATTTTTCAAGCCATAAAACTGAACACAGCAACTGAGCGTGGAAACAGATTCACAAACGTTGAATCTGAAATCCCCAACCAACAGAAATTGCAAATCAAAATCCCTAAAAAAATCAAATACTAAAGTCAATAAACTTTAAAAGACAACTCAATTCAAGTTTACACCCATCAGATAGTAGAGAGGCTAAGGTGTCATATCTTGAGCTTGGCGATGCAGAAACAAGGTTCGCATCAGGTGGAGATGTGCTTCGGTTAGCCATCAACCAAGAAGATTGTTATGGAGGAGCTTCTTAGATTGAGCAGTCAAGGCATGCTTGAACTTGCCTAACACAAATTCGGTAACTTTGTCCTACATAGCGCGCTCTCATCAATACAGGTAAGCACTTAGTTTCTCAATACTGATGCATCATCTGTTCCTTGACCCCTCGCTAAATGATTATCCTTTTCGTCTTTCTTCAGCATAAGGAGTCACTAGATGTTCAAAACCGACGGTATGTAAGGCGAAAGGAAGAGAGCCAGTGCAGTTAAGAGTGTTCACCAAGAGGCCAATGAGTGCCAAATAGGGACTGAATCCTTCAAGCCAATCATGATCCTGGTTTAGTGCATCATAGAATGCATCAAGTTTAGCTTAAAATCGAGAGTGGAAAAGGAACGGATTCACCGGAAAGAACTTGCAAGACGAATGAAAGGCCCACAAACAGACATGACAAGCAAAGGCCACTTGTGGAAACCTGCAATATATGTAATGCTTTCGGAATGTGTGGAGTGATCATCAAGCAAAAATGCAAAAAATGGTTGAAATCTAACCATCAAAAGGGGTCGCCTTCCGAATCTGTCCATTAAGAGTAGAGATATAAGAGATGTTGGCACCTGCACACTACAGAAAGTTAGATGATTTATGAGAATCAAAAGAAGTAGTTTACGAGAGGATGAATCGCGGACCTTAACTATACCCATCATTATACTCCCAAGTTTAGTGGAAAGTCCTACAAAGAGCAAGCAGACCATGTTTGTTTATGCAGTTCGTCATTCAGCATTTCAGCATATGGAAATAAAACCGACGGTACAAGGCTTGACGTAACTAACCAGCCGATTCAAAAATTGAACTAGCATAATAAATTACCCCATTTGTTCCAACCAACTGAGAAAGAGCAAATAAGCCTATCCCAACCTGTAGAATAACCTCACATCATGCTGAAGAAGCGAAAATGGAAGCTTTTAGCACCGAATCAGCTAGACTTACAGTTAATGTGTACGCGTATTTCCTTTGAAATAGCTCAAAGATGCTTGCTGTGGAGGCTTGCTCAACGGCTTCAGTGTACTCCTTTTATGGCGGTTACGACAAGTGATATCTTTAACATTGAGCATACGTTGAAATAAATGAAACAAAATACAATGAACATATATATATATATATATACTTTGATGTCAGCTGCCTCTCTCGAGATGTCAGCACTTGATCCCCTGAGACGCTGCAAGGCAGCTTTAAATTCGCTCTCCTTGTGAATCTTCACCTGCAGTCGGATTTGGAGTCATTTGATCACCAAGAAGAAGATTCAAAAGCCATGTTCGAGTCAGTCACCAAATGATAAAGAACCGAACATACCAACCATCTAGGGGACTCCGGAATGAAGAATAAGCCAATTAATTGAGAAATATTAGGAACAAGCCCTGTAGAGGAATAAGCCAATTAATTGAGAAATATTGGTACCAACTACAACTAGGATGCGACAAGAAATGAAGACTCCGAGTATATATGCAATTGCTATTCCAATACATAACATCAACTGCAAAAAAAAAAAGATCAAAATTCCACTACAACAGAAAAGCCTTTTAGCGACCAAAATCTTAGCGATGAATTATCTTTCCTCGGTAAATGTTGGCTTTGGCGACGAATATATCCGCTCCTCATAAAATGGCATGTGAACATTAGCAAGAAACCTATATTCCTCGTTAAAAGTGGTATTCAACGACAAATTTTTCAACTTGTCGCTAATTGTTAGTATAAAGTGGTCGTATAAACCAGAAGGAAAATAGCGACGAACTTGGAGCTTTTATTGAGGAATGTTTTCATCGCTAAAAATACATTCATCGAGGAATTTTTAATGTTATCGTTATTTGTTCGGTGGGAATTATGTAAAACCCGTCAAATTTATTAACGACGAAAAGTGTAATTGCTCGCTAAAAGAATGTGTTTCTTGAGGAAAATTTTCGTCGCTAAATATATTAATCAACGAGGAAATTCCATTTTTGTTGTTATTGGCTTGGAATATGAGATATGAAAAATGACTCAAATTTATTAAAAAGAAAATTTTCAATTCCTCGCCGTATATTGATTTTGTACGAGTCATATTTTTATCATTGAAACAACTATTTAGCGATAAAATATCATTTTCGTCGCTAAAAGTCTTTATTTCGGAACGAAATCACGAATAGCCCCAAGAATTTGGGCTGGACTTATCTTATACGGAGTAATCAAAGAAGAGCAAAAAATGGATGGCGTTGTGTGTAGCAATTGTTGATTTGAACCCGCAACCATTTTCCAATTTCCAAACGCTCGAGACCACCGTGCCATCATCACTTTTCGTTCAATATTTGCGTTATATTTATAATTCCTTGAAACTTTTTAGCACAATTAAAATTATTTTACTTTTAAGATATTTTGTATTATCTTTTTATACTTTAAGTTAATTTATAATTATTTGAATTTTTTTAATGATTATTTGAAATTATTTTAAAAAATTTCAAATAAACTATTTTAATCTTCACGTTAAATTTAATAAAAATGAATTTTAATGTAATTAATATAATAAAATATAATTTATTAATAAAACACGTAAAAGTGTGGGTGACAAATACTAGTCTATTATTATTATTATATATAATAAAGCAGAAGTCGTCTGAGGCACGTTGCAGATTCTCCTTAATCGATCGTATTCGTATAAACCAATCATAAAATTTTAAAATAATCAATATATGCATAAGATAAAATTTTATTTTAACTCTATTTAATTAATATATCTATATATATGCATAAGATAAAATTTTATTCTAACTCTATTTAATCAATATATCTATATATGCATAAGATAAAATATGATCCAATTTGATTAGATATGGATATATTTTTAGAAGATATTAACTAATTTTAAATCTATATATACATATACTAAAACCGATGCATAGCGTCCTATATGTCGTGTTGTGGTAGCGTCCTATATGTCGTGTTGTGGTTGATTCTAGGAAAAAATAATAAAATAATATGTTATCATAGTTTATAGAAAGTTATTTAACCCACAATCTATCTATATAGAGATATTTATATTTTAGTTAATTGGCATAAATATAAATAAAAAAATATTTCATAGTCATACTTACCAAAAATATTAGTAGATAAATAATTATTTATATCTAGATGTTTTTTGGTGGAAAAAATTATTTATATCAAAATTAATTATTTAATAATTGCTATTTTATTGACATCAAAAATTGTTATTTTATTTATTTACCATATAAATGTGAATTTTATTTATATTTTGAGAGAATCTAAATAAAAGACATTTAGATTTTTTATAATCCATCGAACTAATTTCATTTATATCTATATTGTTTTTTGGTAGAAAAATGATTTATATCTAGAATATTATTATTTATTTATTGAAATCTATCTAAATTATTTATAATATTGTATTAATGTATTCTCCGTATACGGGATGAGACTTACACTGGGTATTTATAATATTGTATTTATTTATTTATAATATTTACACTAGCTATTTAGTTATTTATAATATTGTATCAATGTATTTATAATATTGTATTAACTAATTTTAAATACTATTATATTAGATAAGATTTTACCTATTATTACATGGACAAAATCATATTCTAACTCTATTTAATAAATATATATCTATATATGTATAAGATAAAATTTGACCCAAATTGATTATATATGGATATATTTTTAGAAGATATTAACTAATTTTAAATACTATTATATAAGATAAGATTTACCAATTTTCTATATATATGAACACATTTTTAGAAGATAATAACTTTATCAATATATTACATGGTCATACTAATTAAATAATCTTGATCAATATGAAGAAAATAAAAGGTTTTCGGTAAATTGAAATAATACTTAGCTGTGTAAGGCTTTTCATATGCTGTCAATTATTTTTACTAAATTTTGTTAAATATCAATATATTTTTATAAGATTTTACCCATGTTTTTAAAACATGGATATATTATATTATATTATATCTCTTTAATGTCAATTTCATGAGGATTAAATACAAATTCTTTTACTATATAGAATGATTTGTTTATCGAAAAACTTAAAAATATTGGAAAAATTATTTGTGTAGTTACAATGATATTTATTTTTATCCAATCATCTTTATTTACATCTTTTACATACATTTGTAATGATATTAAATTATTATTTTCTCTTTTTGAGCAACCAATTGGATTAATTAAAACCATATATATCTATATTAGTATATTTTTTTTGCTTTTCTAATCAATATATCTATATATCTATATAGTACTCTAAATGATAAATTGTTTTTAATGATATTATTATTTTAATAAAGAATTATAATACACTTTAATAAAGAATTTTTTATAAAATTCCAATAACATGAATATTAAAAATATATATTAATGTTATTGGAATTTTTTATAATATTAAATTATTATGATTTTATTTAAAAAAATTCCACCATAATATGGGAACGGTAATAGTTTAACTAATAAAGATTTTAAAAATTCATGTTATTGTTAAAGAACAAGAAAAAAATTAAAATAAGATGGAAATTGGAAATTAAATAGACAGCTAAAATAGATGAAAATTTAAACATCAAAAAAAAATGAAAAAAAAAGAAGAAGCGGGCTTAGATTGAAATTTAAATTGAAAGTGTTTAGGGTTTTGGTTCCGTTTATATTGGGTCTCCCTCTTCTAGTCTTCTAGCCGCTTTTCATCTTCATCAATCCATTACAACCAGATCGGTGAGAGATACCTCACATGGAACAACATGTTGGAGGAACAGAGCTCCCCAGCACTTTAAAAAACGTCACGACGCCATGGTTGACAATCCGTTGGATCTCAGCCTCTCACCAGCCTGTGCAAACAGGCGATCTCCCACAGATTGATCGATATCCCCTCTCTCAACGGGGCTGCGCGGCGCGACGGCGCTAATTCGGGGCTAGGGCTCAGCGCGAGGCGGAGATCCAGATTGAATCTACCTCCCACAGATTGATCGATTTCCCCTCTCGCAACGACATTCGGAAAGGAGGCGTCGGTATTACTTCGACATCTTCGACGGCCATCGAGGCCTCTAGGTATACTACTCTTGTATTTAAACCCCACTCAGTTAATTTATATCATCAATCTAACCATATTTCTTCACCTTCCTCTCCCTCTTCTCCTCTGCAGTACTCCCCACAGAATCCGCTCACTTCGCCCCCGATTTCCTCTGCCTCGTTACCGATCTGCCTATTCTTTGCCTCAGATCTAGTGGCCCCGAGAAAGATGTTCACCGCCAACGGCCAACGCCAACATCACGATTGATTGGAGTTTCGCACGTACCTCTGAAGCCAACCGACAGCTTCTGCGGTCCTGAGTCCGCCTAGAATTGGGATTTTGTCTAGATTGAGTGTATAGTTGATCCTTTTTCTTTGATTGAATGGAGTTTGCTTTCAATTGTGTTGATTTAGTTGATGTTGGTGGATTGATTAATTGATCGTTCATTGCTTTTCTTATTTTTAATTGTTGATTTTTATTCAGGGGATATAAATGAAATAAAAATTGAGTTGATTTAGAGCTGGTATGTTGTATTTGCGAGGAACCTACTATATCAGTGATGTATTTTATATCATCACTAAATACATTTACCAACTATTATCGATTTCTTCAATCTTTTTGCCGATAAAATTATTATTTTTTTGTGACAAAAATATATGTCGCGAAATAATATCGGACCAACTTGATATCATCATTAACGAGGAAATATACAATTTTGCGAGGAATTAAAGTTTCTCACCATCTACATTCTACGACTACTCTAGAATCCTCTGACTTTTTTCACGACAAATATAATTACTTTTTGCGTTAACTTTAATAGTCGCTAAAGACTTACAACGACAAAATTGAATTCATCGCCAAATGTTTTTTTTGCGACGATTTCATTTTTCGACATTAGACTCTTTTGTGAGGAGCTTTCTGTGACCATTTAAAAAGAAAGCGTATTTCCTTGCTAAATATCATTAGCGACGAAATATCAATTTTCAACGAGGAAAAAATTCCTCGCTAAAAGCGACTTCTGTTGTAGTGTTCTATAACAATAGCACAATTACCGATGGTGCAGCCCTGAAGAAGTAGTTTTTATTTACCAAATTGAGACCTACAAACCCTCCTCGGAGATCTTTGGGAGTAATTTCAGCAACATAAACAGGAACCTGCAAGGCAAAATTAAGAAAGCAGGGCTTACTATGCCTACTAGAGCTATTAAAGACATTATGAAGCTTACAGATATCGTATTTTTGTTAAATGGAAATTCTTGACCCGTGAAAATTTTAGGTCGTGTGACATCTTCAGCATGTAGGAATGGTTCTTGATGTTCTATTTTCGTCTTGTTCGTTTCTCACTTTGGTATTTTTGTGTGGATCCATTTTGCTTTTTAACAACTAGACTCTTTTTGTTTGAATATATTTATCGGTGAAGGAATTATAAAGCATAAGAATAATAACTAACCACATAAGAGCTGAGGCCTAATGCGAACCCCAACAGTAGTCTACCCAGATAAAGAGGCAAAACACCCTTTTAGAATTTTTCACCTTCACCTTTTTAAAACATAAGAATAATACTTTGATGTCAGCTGCCTCTCTGGAGAATTTTTCACCTTCAACTTTATTGGGTTTGAATAAAGGTGGCTGCATAGACAGATTTGGTCTAAGGTTACCGTGGAATAGGGTTGCAATTGAGCAACATGAAAAAAAATGTCATAATCTTCTTTTTAAAGTTTGCTTGTGATTGTATCTAGATTATAAAGGGGTTCAGCAAACTTGCATGTTGACTCACACCACAGGAACTACGTAATAAATTAAGAGCTATATCTTCAGCTTGTGCAAGTAGCCTCACTATGTGACGAGCAGGAAGGTGGCAGTAATTTATGATAGTTTATTGTTTCCATAAGCCAAGATACATCCTTTTTTCAATATACTTATTCCAATTATAAATTAGTTTTCTTTATGTAAACAGGAGTAAGTAACAATAACAATAATAACAAAAAAATACCTTTCATGAGCCAAAAGGAAATGACGTTTACCCATCCATTCCCTCTTGGATTCATAAAAACCATCATTTACTGAACCAAGCCCTCCTTTTTGTTTCTCATCAAGCAGAGTAGAAGCAAACTACAAAAGATCAATTAATGATAAACACTAAAAATCCAAATTTGATACGATTTTAACGCAAAATGAAAAGAAATTGCACCTGTGCAACTCTAGGCTCGATTTGAGCAACTCTAAGGAAATTTCAACATCAGCTGAGAATACCAAATAGCAGCTAGGAATCTCATAACACAGAAACTAGATCAAGTAGTTCAAAATAGCAGCTAGGAATCTCATAACACAGAAACTAGAGCAATCACACAACAACACTCTTGATCTACATGATCAAGGATTCAGTAGTTCAAAATAGCAGCTAGGAATCTCATAACACATAAACTAGAGCAAGTAAACGTGAAGAAGGAAGAAGAAGAAAACCAGATTTTGTGTCTGATTATGTTTGATTCGAGTGAGCACTCTTTTCGTTCCAAGTGAACGCTGAGCAAGAGGAAATGTGCCGATGACACCGGAGATCCAGATTGCAATCAATTGAATTGAAATCAAACATATGACAGAAATGCAAAAACCCTAAACAATCGAGCACAATCAGCACGTACAAATTCATAGAGGATGAGACAGATCTACTTACCTCCATACAACCAGATCGATTGGATGTCTCTCTCAAACAGATCGAAACCCTATACAATCGGAGAGCTAGATCTACGAAGCCAAGTAGCCAGATCTACGAGCGAGAGGACTAGAGATGGACGGAGGAGCGCGCTGGATTCAGGAATCGCCGGAGATGGGGGAAGATGGACAGAGGAAGGAGTCGCTCGCAAGATGGACGGGAGAGAGAGCGCGTGCGCGCGTAGGAGTCGCTCCATCGATCGCTCGCTCTCGGATCTCCGAGGAAGGCGCGGATAACGGGAAGAGGAAGACGGAGATCGGAGGAGGAGAAGGGCGGAGGAGAGCGCGTCGGAGATGTAGAGAGCGGAGGAGAGAGAAAGGCGCGTGGGAGAGAGGGAAGGGTTTATATTTAGGACATTTTACAAAATTGTCACAAAACGTGGACATTTCGCAAATTAGGTCCTATTTCGTGGCTATTTTGCAAATTGCCCCTTTTGCTAACGAGCCGGTTTTTTTTTTGGGATAATTAGCTAACTGTACTATTTTCATTTTTTGTTTTAGTAGATGTACTCTTGAAATTTTTGTTTTTGTTAATTATACCTTTTTTTTCTCTAATTACAATTTTGCCCATGTTTTAACAATTTACTTCAATCACTTATATTGTAACCACACGTCTTTTTCCTTCCAGGCTTCCACCAACTCTTTTCAATTTCAATTTGTGAAATAAAATCATGGTTTCAATCATTAAAACAATTAACTTGTGAATTTGTATCTACATACTATCGTACATATCTATTGTTTTCTTAATTATTTTTTTAGGACGACAAATCTTTAAAAGATTTTTGTTTTGGATGAATCGGTGCTACGGGGATGAGTTTTATCGTCATAAACCCGAATTTGATGAACTGTTTTTTTTAGTTACAATAATTTTAGGAATTTGTAAGCGCTCCAATGGTTACAATAATTGCTTCATGTGGACGATTTCATGTAACTCAAAGTCCAACAACCAATTGTGGTTAGAAGAATTCTCTCGTTACAGGAAATCGATGATTAGCCAGGATTGATGGATGATTAAGTATGGTCGATCGATAATTACTATATATTATTACAAGAATGAATTGTGTAGTTGTTGAAACCTATTTTGTGTATTTGGAACATGAGGGAGGTTTCGGCATCAACAACAGTACTAAAATCGGGGTTTGAGCAACTCCGGTTTCGGCAACGCGAAAAAAAAAACAGTACCGCGAAAAAAAAACTGCTAAAACAGAGGGTGACACAGAGGTTTCAGCAACTCTAAAAACGCGAAAAAAAAAGGAAAAAAAAAACTGCTGAAACAGATGTTAGCACAGGGGTTTCAGCAACTTTATTTTAGGGGTGGATATTTTGCTAATATAGAGAGGGTGGTGGACATTTTCCTAATAAAGCTCAAAATTTTGTACATCGAGGTAATCACCCCTTAGTTTTACAGATTTTAACAATTTCTCTAAATTTAGAGGTTTTTCTCTCTCTCCTTCCATTTCTTTGTCTTATAGATTGTTTTACAAGAACGGTTGAGGTTAAAAACTTATATTTCTTCTAAAATTGTCTTTTTTATTTTATTTTACAAGAGTTGTTGGGGATGCATTAATATGGCTGATTTCTTGTTTCATAAGCCTCTCTTTTTTGCCAAATCTATCTAGTATATCGAACCGATTTTTAAAAAAAATTCTAAAAAAAATCATCAAATACTCTGAGGTATTTGATGCAATTTTTCTACATGAATTATGGATCCGAAAAGGAGAGCTACAAGATTGCTTATTAATTAATTAGCTTCACGGGGTCAACTTAGGCAATAAAATACACATTTGCGTACATCGTCTGCAACGCGAGGTCAAAACTACAATACAACTCCTATGATTCCCTCGTTCATCTATGGGTATTATTGTTATTAGAAAAGTTATGGTTATATAAGTATTTTAATCTTTATTTAAATAAAAAATATCATTATAATTATTAGTAGATTATTAGTTATAATTTTTAAGAAAATTAAAAAATATAATAACAATAAAAAATTAATCTGTACTAATATATATTTGTAGGTTTTCTTTAAAAATTGTAGAAGAAATTAATTAAAGTGAAATATTTTGGTAAATAGATGAACTATATTTTTTGTATGTTCTTCTATGACAACTAGGACTTATCCTAATTGAAATCGAGAGAGATAACCTTACTGTGATTAAATCATTTAAGGATGAAAAGTTGTGAATAAAAACCAAAAGCTTTGAAAAACTTAAGTGGTTATTAAAAAGTTTCGATTTCAAAATCAAATTAAACTAAAATCTTATATTTATTTTATTTAAAAATATATAGTATCAATAAAAAAACATGTTCAAAGACTAAAATCGGAACAAACATCATCTAGGCAGCTTTGACTCATAATCCTTCCACCGACAAGAGAAGGAGGTTGTCACTGCTCAGTAAAGCCAACATTACGCGGTGCCCTCCCCTTTAGGAGGCATGTGACCCAAAGCCTTCACCCAAGCCACATGGCTCAACTCCCTACTTGGAGAGGGCGAGCCAGTGAACACCACCAAAGAGGCAAAGACCCAACCTAGTTAGGCAAGTAAGATCCTATCCCGCCACCTTAATATCCCCGCTTAAGTTGGGCACTTGAATATGACCACTCCCTATTAAGTAAAGCACAAACATCCTTTTTTTTTTCCATTTTTTTTTTGGAAAATGGACAAAAATAATACTAAGTATCAACTTTTGGCCAAAAATAATACGAACATTGAAATTGACCGTTTCATATACGATCTATCGCCTTATTAACCGAAAATAATACATATGTGTATTCCGGTGAACTTTCCGACCAAATACGCCACGTGGACGCCGGAAAACACACATGGCGTAAATTTTTGTCACGTCACCAAACTTGTAAGTTATGTCATGTCATAAATTTATTTTTTATTTTTTTTTTAAAAAAAGAAAAATTAAACAAATAGGCAAATAGCTACAGTACCTTTCGAAACAATGGAGGAGAGAACGAGCAGATAACATTGAGAAGAAAGTGAAGACGCTCATCCTCGATTCCATTGTTTCGAAAGGTACGGTAGTTATTTGCCTATTTGTTTAATTTTTTTTTTTAAAAATGAAAAATAAATTTATGACATGGCATAACTTACAAGTTTGGTGACGTGACAAAAATTTATGTCATGTGTGTTTTCCGGCGTCCACGTGGCGTATTTGGTCGGAAAGTTCACCGGAATACACATATGTATTATTTTCGGTTAATAGGGCGATAGTTCGTATATGAAACAGTCAATTTCAAAGTTCGTATTATTTTTGGCCAAAAGTTGATACTTGTATTATTTTTGTCAATTTTTCATTTTTTTTTAATTTTAAGAGCACAAACATCATCTTTAGAGTGGCGGTAACTTCGTTTTAACGCCACCGGAATACTTTTCTTATTTTTAAATAAAATCCTATTGGGCTCCAACCTGGGTCTGGGAGAAAGTTATGGGCCAAAAAGCCCAAACTATTGGGCTTATATCTAAAATTGGCCTATAGACATTTGTCCGATTTCTGTTGTCGCCTCTCTCCCGTCTCCTCTCTCTCTTACCTCTGGAGCTTTAGGAAATCGACAGAGTCTCTCTCTCTGGCGAGTGATCGTGCAGCCGGAGAAATCTCCGATCCCTAAAAATCACGATTCCGAGAATTTCCATCCACCAGGCGGTGGATTCGTTGAAGAATGTACCAATGGAGGAAATTCGAGTTCTTCGAAGAGAAGTACGGTGGAAAGCGCAAAATCCCGGAGGAGATCAAGGGGGAGATCAACTGTTCTTCTAGTGGCCGAGGCAAAGTCGCCGTTGGATGCGACGATGGAACCGTTAGCCTATTCGATCGCGGTCTTAAGTTCAATTACGACTTCTCGGCCCACTCTCGCTCGGTTCTCTTTCTCCAGCAGCTCAAGGTCAATCTCTCTCCCTTTCTCTCCCCATTTTTTCTTTGATGAATCGCAATGAATGTGGTTTGGTGTGATTTTCTGTTTGATTTCGCGGAAATCCGGAGACTTCGGATAGGGGAAAGATTAAGATTGGTTTTCAGGATGTGTGGTGGTATTTGGGCTGCTGTTATAATTTGGAACTGATGGAGTAGGAAGTTGATGGTTCTGAATCATGGAAGATAATTGTTTGGAAGGCAATTGTATGAAGCTTTTGCTGTTTGTGAGCCTGTGTATAGAACGGTTTTCAGTTGCACTATCCAACCAGAGATCATCTACTTAGACCAAAGAAAACATTGTTCTTTTTTATTGACAGTTCGAGTGATGTTCCTTTTGATGCACTGTTTTTTCCCTGTTTTATTTGCCACGGCCCTCAGTCTTTAAGTTTCAGAATTTACTTTCACATAGTATTCGCCATTTTGATTGTTACACTGTGTGTGATATCTTTTACCACTTTGGAGGTATGATCTATAGTGCCTCAGTGGTTGAAATAGCTTTCATTATCAACCGTGCAATCAGTATACAATTTGCTGGGAGAAAATAGCTGAACTAAAAGATCCTAATCCAGGCCCTTCATATCTACTTGCCCTTAAATGGTGCTTCAAATAATTGCACTTGAGGTTTTTTTAAGTTTATATTGTTGTGGGAAACTAGTGACTAACAGTCGCCAGGATTGGAAGGAAAAATCAGTTAGCACATGTAGAACTTTAATGTCTTTTATTATTTATTTGCTGCTTCGAACCTTTCTTGATTAACTTGATTTGAACTTTTTAACCAAATTTTTTTATTCTGACTTGAGGGAATGCTGTTATTTTCTTTACTGAACAGCAACGCAATTTTCTTATTACCATTGGCGAAGATGAGCAAATGTCGCCACAAATATCACCCACTTGCCTGAAAGTGTTTGATCTTGATAAGACACAGTCAGAAAGTACAAGCAGAACAATCCCTGAATGCATACAGACGTTGCGTGTATTTACCAACCAGTTTCCAGAAGCGAAGGTACTGCGTTATACTTTTGTACATCCAGATGGATGTTTTACTTTACATATCTGGACAAACAGCTTCTGTTATCTTTTCAGGTAACATCGTTTTTGGTTCTAGAGGAATCCCCGCCAATATTGCTCATAGCCATTGGATTGGACAATGGTAGCATTTACTGTATTAAAGGAGATATTGCGCGCGAGAGAATTACCCGTTTTCAGCTTCAGGTGGATATTGCTTCAGACAAGAGTCTTTGTGCCATTACAGGCCTAGGGTTCAGTGTTGATGGCCAAGCTCTTCAATTGTTTGCAGTAACCCCATCCTCTGTCAGCTTGTTCAACTTACAACACCAACCATTCAGAAAGGAAACGTTGGATCATATTGGATGCCATGTTAATGGTGTTGCAATGAGTGATCGCTCGGTATGCTGTTGAAATTATCACCACTCTTTTTCTGTATGATACAATGGAATTTTACATGCATTTTTAGTTATCAAACTTAAACGAGGTTGGCCTATTGTCAGGAACTAATAATTGGGCGGCCTGAAGCTGTCTATTTCTATGAAGATGACGGCCGTGGTCCTTGTTGGGCGTTTGAGGGAGAGAAGAAATTCGTTGGTTGGTTCCGAGGATATCTGTTATGTGTAGTTGCAGATCAAAGAAATGGAAAAAATACTTTCAATGTTTATGACTTAAAGAACCGCTTAATTGCACACAGTATGGTGGTTGATGAAGTATCACATGTGCTCTGTGAATGGGGTAATATAATTCTTCTCATGAGTGATAAGTCAGCTCTCTGTGTTGGAGAGAAGGACATGGAGAGCAAGCTAGATTTACTTTTCAAGAAGAGTCTCTACACTGTAGCTATCAATCTTGTTCAAAGTCAGCAAGCAGATGCGGCTGCTACTGCTGAAGTCTTGAGAAAATATGGTGATCATTTATATGGTAAGCAAGACTATGATGAGGCAATGGCCCAATACATCCTCACCATTGGTTACCTTGAACCTTCATATGTGATCCAGAAGTTTCTGGATGCCCAAAGAATCCATAACTTGACTAATTACTTGGAGAAACTACATGAGAAGGGTGTTGCTTACAAGGACCATACTACTCTTTTGTTGAATTGTTACACCAAATTGAAAGATGTTGAAAAGCTCAACTTCTTCATCAGAAGTGATGGTGGTGGGGAGCATAAGTTTGATGTTGAAACTGTTATCAGGGTCTGCCGTGCTGCTAATTATCATGAGCATGCAATGTTTGTTGCCAAAAAGGCCGGCAGGCATGAGCTTTACCTGAAGATTCTGCTTGAAGATCTTGGAAGATATGACGAAGCTCTACAGTATATTTCCAGCCTAGAACCAAACCAAGCTGGGATGACAGTAAAGGAGTATGGAAAAATTCTCGTAGAACATAAGCCAGAAGAGACTATCCGTATACTTCTGAAGTTGTGCACAGAGGAGGATAAACCTGCAAAAAGAGGTTCTTTAACGGTTTTGCCATCCCCTGTTGATTTTCTCAACATTTTTGTGCATCATCCAGAATCCTTAATGACATTTTTTGAGGGATACATTGAGAAGGTACAGGAATCTCCTGCTCAGGTGGAAATTCACAACACGCTCTTGGAGTTATATCTGTCAAATGATTTGGCCTTCCCCTCAATGAGTACCTCAAATGGCTATCATAGTGAATCAGCAAGCAGGTCAATGGGAGCCTCTGTGTCAAATGGCAAATTAATTGCTGATGAGGCGGATTGTGCTAAAAGACACGAGAAGGGATTGCAGTTGCTTAGAAATGCATGGCCTTCCGACCAGGAGCAGCCACAATATGATATTGATCTTGCCATAATCCTATGTGAAATGAATACCTTTAAGGATGGACTTCTATTTTTATACGAGAAAATGAAACTCTACAAGGAGGTTATTGCTTGCTACATGCAAGCCCATGACCATGAGGGTTTGATTGCGTGTTGCAAGAGGCTAGGTGATTCTGGTAAGGGTGGAGACGCCTCACTTTGGGCAGATCTGCTTAAATATTTTGGTGAACTTGGAGAAGATTGCTCCAAAGAAGTGAAGGAAGTTTTGACCTACATTGAAAGGGACGACATTTTGCCTCCCATTGTTGTTCTTCAAACCTTGTCTCAAAATCCATGCCTCACTTTGTCTGTCATTAAGGATTACATTGCCCGGAAGCTTGAGCAGGAGTCCAGGTTGATTGAGGATGACAGACGGGCCATTGATAAGTATCAGGTAGAGTTTCTATGTCATAATTCTTCTTTAGTTTCAGCTCTATGGCTGTTTAAATTGTTTTTTACTTGTTCTTTGGCACTTTGGAAGTGATGCAACTTTTTAATCATTTTAGACAAATTTACTGAATTTGCTTTAATCAAAAATATTTTTCCAATCCAAGCAAACATACAACTTTTGTTATCAATTTAAGATTGATGGAAATAAAACTTTTCAATTTTAATGGACCATCCAAAACTAAGAGCATGAGCAACCATGGGTTTTGCTCACCTTAAGGTTGCTAAAAGGTAAACCCATGGTTGTGGGCTTTACCTTAAGGTAAGGGAATGGAAGAGGTTACCTTGGTAGAGAGAGGTAACCTCTTTCCTTTTGGAATTTTGTTTTCTTTTTTTTTTTTTAATCAAAAAGTAAAGAGAAAGATATATAACAAAGGGAAAGAAAAAGTGAAACTAAATTTGAAAAGGGTTAAGAGGTTTCCCCATGGTTGTAGAACAAATCTTTTAGGATAAGGTAGAAAAAGTGACAATAAGTTTAAATAAAAAAATAAATGAGGTGTAAAATTAAGATAGGAAGAGAGAAAAGAAAATGGGTAAGAGGTTTACCCATGGTTGTTGATGGTCTAAAACCTAGTCTTCCCTCCCTATGAGCACATCAGCTGCATGAGTTCTTTGCAATTCATCAGCTCTACCCCAATGCCATATCTTCTATAGGATTCAAAAGGACATGATCATGTCTAATAGTTTCTCGTAAGCCTTCAACAAATCTTATTTTTTGGCCAAGGTATATTTCCATAACCTTTTACAGATGCATGATACATGTAAAGGTCACATTTTTCATGGGACATTTTCAGATCAGGCTTTATCTCAGATATTTATCTCTCCACCCGTGACCCTTACCTGCATCAAGGCCCAAGACCACGAGTAAACTTTAGTGAAGAAAGAATTCATTTCAAATGGATTCATGTCTTTGGTATATAGAAAACTCTTCTTTATGCATCTAACTGCTTTACCTTGCTGCAGTTATTCTGCAGGTTTGATCAATATTTTCAAGATACATGCTCTTAAAGATTAATAACTTTTGTCTACTGAAGTAGTACTTTCCATTCAAATTATTGCTCCAATGTTCCATGTCCTCTTCTGTACCAGTTTTGTTACTTTTGTGCCAAGAACAATAGTTTATGATAGCATCACAAACCATAGCATGTTTTCTTGAATTGACCAAATTTAACGGTGACCATATCAAAAGGAAGCTAAAACAAATTTTTAGGACTAATGCTGTAGTAATTTATGCCCCCAAAAGGATTATTTCTTTCATTAGAATTCTTCACTTAGGCAAGAACGCTGCAGTAATTGTACACGAGATTGATTATGTTCTCTGTGCAGGAAGAGACATCGGCAATGAGAAAAGAAATTCAGGAGATGAGGACGAATGCAAGAATCTTTCAGCTAAGCAAGTGCACTGCATGCACGTTCACTCTTGACCTTCCAGCAGTCCATTTCATGTGTATGCACTCATTTCACCAGCGATGCCTTGGTGACAACGAGAAGGAGTGCCCAGAATGCGCTCCTGAGTATAGATCCGTCTTGGAGATGAAGCGTAGTTTGGAGCAAAACTCCAAAGACCAAAACCAATTCTTTCAGAAAGTCAAGAATTCAAAAGATGGGTTTTCCGTGATTGCAGAGTATTTTGGCAAGGGGATCATTAGCAAGACTAAACCCGTAGAAAACGCTGCACCTGAGGGAACTGATTGAGGCTGTTTTTTTATCTGCCTTTATGAATGTTTGTTTGTTCAGTTCCTACGTATTTGAAGAAGGATCAAATTGATCTGGGTGCTATTCCAGGGTTCTGGTGGCTCTACCAAGACATCAAGAACCGGGTACAGCAAAGAATGCGTTCAACATAGAAGTTACAGTCATTTGAGACCTGAACCCTCCAACCAAGTGTTGAAGCACAGTATTGCCTTGATCCTTAGTGTGTAATTGTTTGCTTATCTTCCCCATTTCCCAACCCCAGAAACAACGAAAAACAGGTATCGATGAAATTGCATTAGAGTGTTGAAGGCGTGTAATTTTGGTGGTAATGTACTACTGATGTCTTTTATTTATCTCGAATTTTACCTGGGTACGTTGTATTTTCACCTGTAGTTTGTTTTCGGTTGCTTTTGGTATAAAAGAGATTTTGAGTTCAGAATCCTGTTGAAAAGAGAGGTTTTGGAAATGGAGAGTAGTCCTCTTTTATAGTCGATACATAAGCATTCTAACGTTTATTATACATGTAAGATCATTCTAGCTCCTCGTCGAGCTTGATGGATAAGTTGCGGTAGACAGGTAGCAGTGATGACACACAGACACCGCAGGCGTCTCAAAATGTCAGAGCTGCACTGATGCCATGACACTTGATCAGGTTAGTTGTGTTGCATAGATTTGGCCTGACCACCTTGGCATTGTTTATGACCAGGCTTGATCTCCCACTGTTGGTAAACGAAAGGACCCTGCCGGATGCACTGGAGGGTACGAGAGTTCCTGAGGGGAACCGGAGGAGGTTTCCGAATGGCAGAGCCGAGGGGATGGTGTGGCTGAGGACGAACTCCTGGAGATGCTCGGCACCAACAGCTACTTCTGACAGTTCCCGGTCATCAGGTACCAAGAATGTGATGTCCCCATTCTTAAGAGGGATGGAGCTGGTGTTGAGAAGCTTGAGGAGGATGACGAATCCAAAGTAGTACTTACTTCTCATGTCGGCCATGGCCAAGAGCAGCTCGGTCTGGTTGATCGGAGCTGTTTCCTGGGAGGCTGCGACTGCAATGAGTGCGAGGAGGATGAGGACTCGGGTGGCCATGGTTGATTTCTCTGAGATGGGAAGAATGCGGAATGTAGCGAGTGTATGTATTGTGTTGCGAAAATGCAACGCTTGCCGGGTTTTTGATGGGAGGTTGGTTGATTGAGTAGATAACCCACGAAGAAAATGGTAAGAGTTCGTTGGTTTGTTGATCACCTTGAAAGGTTTAATGCAGGGAGAGTGTGTGTGGTAGTGTTAGGGCTTTTTGCGTGATGAAACTATATGAATGTTTTAAATTGGGTTTTTAAGTGGATCACCCAATTTGGTTATGGAGATTAAATTTAACAGGTACGAAAAACGAGTTTATAATCTAGTTGAAATTAAAAAAAAAATTATTTTTAAATTATAAAATTTTAAAATCAAAAGTTATAGAACTTGTTGGGAAAAAAGCAATCCAGATTTATAACTTGTATTAGAAGAATTTAGATAGAGAATCTCGGATTACATAGGGGTTTTGACATCTAACATGATATTAGAGGTTAGAGCTAGACCTGTCAAACAGTTCGGGTCGGGTCGTCTTGGGTTCGGTTTCATTCCGGGTTGGGTCATTTCGGGTTACGGGTCATGAAATACTTAACTCAGACCCATAATTAACGGGTTCGGGTCGACCCAACGGGTCAAGAGCGCTACCCATCCATAATTTTTTAAATGTTATTTACTATTTATACATGTTATTTTAAAATGATAAAATTATGTAAAATATCAATAAAAATTTATTACTTATTATAATTTCATTCTTTTTAGTTTTTGAAGTATTAAATTATATATAATATATAAATTGATATTTTATATAATTATTATCATCCTTAAAATCATACATGAATAGTAAATGACATTTAAAAGTAAAAAGATGGAGTATTTTTAATGACTATTTACATAGTTTATAAATCTAAAATTGTTATATTATCCTAATAATAGTTATATTATTGAAAAATAATAATTAATGTTGCTACAATAGTAATATGTAATTTTATATACATAACAAATTATAATGTTAAATTATAAAGTAAAGTTGATGATGAAAAATATGATATTCAATCTTAATTATTATTAGTAATAAATTTCAATATTAAGTTAAATTGTAATTTATTTATGTTTTTATTATCTTAAAGCTTGACCCAACGGGTGACCCACGGGTTGACCCAACCTGACCCAGAAATTTGCGGGTTGAACGGCTTCGGGTTGCTTCGGGTTTCGGGTTGAAATATTTGCTCCAAAACTCACGTTTTACGGGTCGGGTCGGGTCACGTTTTGACAGGTCTAGTTAGAGCTAATTTGATAGATACGTTTCATGCGAAATTCGTTGGAAAAAAAAATTTGTAAGTGAGCTATAAAAAGATTAAGATGATCAATCCAAAAACAAAAAATATTTAAATTAAAAAGTACATTTCAACTTTATAATACTCCGTTAAAAATACAAGTCATTGTAGACATTTGCACATAAATTAAAAAAATCATAAACTTATTCAATTTATACCCCTTATTAATTATTCACAACTCTTATCAACCAATAAAATTTGAGCAAAAAAATCAAAAAGTAACAATTTTTATATCCCAATACCTAAAAAACCTAAAAGCACTTATATTTTGAAATAAAAATATAAGCCTAAAAGCACTTATATTTTTGAACGGAGGGAGTATAAAATTAAAAATTAAATCTGAAACCATTCTGTTGTGATAATGTTCTCATGCTGATCAAGTTGTTGATAATGTTCTCATGCTGATGAAGTTATGAACAATGAAGGTTGTTGGTGCTCATAGTTTAATCTTATTACTCCCCCCGTCCCACAATAGTTGTCTTTGGACTATTCATGCACGCTTTTTAATGAGCTAAAAATTATATAAAATATCCATTTTTTAATTAATTTTTTAAAATAATTCTACACTTATTAGTAATATGTATGATATTATTTAAAAATATTTAATAAAATGTTGATATTTTATATAGTTTTTAGCTTTTTAAGAAAACATGTATAAATAGAAAAAGATATATATTGTGGGACGGAGGAAGTACGACGCAACATACATATTCTTTCGTGTAAACTAAATATACCACAAATCCTGCATCTCGGAATTGAGGTGCATGGTTGAAGTGGGTTAATTAATTTTTTTTAGCATCCTAATTAATTGGAAAGACATGCATGTTAACTCCGACGTGCACTTTTGATTGGGGATTTGCGGTGTATCTAACAACCCTCTATTCTTTGTACATGAGCTTAGGAGAGAATATAGAAACACTACTACGTAGTATTGTTTTATGTTTTGACTCTTTATTTATACTTTTATATCTACCAATCAATCAATCAATATCAATCAGCAATCATCAATCATCAATATCAATCAATATTCAATATATAACACTAAAACAAAGACATGAATTTTGTGGTAGGTTTTGGTCAAATTAACTTATGTTTTATGTTGATGCAGTGGCTTTTGGCGTCAATAAATTCGTGTCTTCTTTTTTCATCCCTTTGTTAGGCTTTCGTGTCTTCCTTTTCTTCTCCTTTCCCCACTTTTCTTGTCTTCCTTTCTCCTAATCGTAATTCGGAAAGAAAAAAAATGGTGACCGAAAGTACTCGTGGTGGAGGTTGGGGTCGGGGTGATGGTCGTGGTCGTGGCCATGGAACGCGGGATACACTACAAGTAAGAATATTTCATATATTTGAAATGAAATATATTGTTGAAAATTTAGAAGGCAGTGCTAACATAATACGGAGTAGTTAAAATTGAAATGCAGCCGGCTCCGGCGATACAGAGACGTGGCCGTGGACGTACTCGTAGAGGCTGGGGGTACATTAAACACATCTATAATATAATATAACAAGAAAAGTTGTGTGCAAGACTCATTAATGTGTTTCCAATTTATTATTATTTTTTTTGATAAAAAATTTATTGTTTTTTTTTTCATTTGCTTCATTAATAAGTTTCTAATTGATTCGTGTGTTCTACGGTTTGGGTGTGTTTTCATTTTGTTTTTTGTTTTTTTTATGGCCATTTACTTAATTAGTACGAGTATTGATTCAATTGTGGTAGCCAATTTATCCAATTAATATGTTCTGCCGTTTGGGTTAGAACAAACCCAATTAATGAGCCTTTTGGGTTAGCTCAAAAAATTTCACAATTGGGTTGCCCATCCATATTCTTTGCCTATTTTTTGTCCTTTGGATGGAGTATAGTTAATTAACCGTTACAGATTGCCCAGCCATACGGGACTAGATATTATCCAATTAATATATACCTCTATAATATGATTTTTGTAACAACCATTATCCCTTGACAATAATCATCCATAATCCATAATTACCTAAGATTTTTGTAACAGTCCCTCACTCTTCTTCCTCCTTTAATGTCATATAAGCATTCAAATTAGGCATTTTAGGGGATTCTTTATAGCCTTTTCATCTACTCACAAATCACTGTACTGATCCACACTTTAATTTGTGCAATGGCAAATTAATGAGCCGTTTAGAGGATATATATAGGGTCTGCTATGCTATCTCCCATTCACAACCACACACAACCACAATCCTATTCAACCCCAACGTAGACGGGTAGAGGTAGTAGTGCTAGCGCTCGATTCCGTCATGCGTTAATTAGTCAATCGTCATGGGGGAGAAGGCTTGATCAAGACTCAGGCGAGAGCGTGGTCGGTCTGTCGATTCGTTGGTGGCCGACATGGGCAAGCGATTCGACGACGGCGGCTTCCTTCTGATTGCTGTTGTTGGGAAGGGAATGAAGAGACCGAGGAGAAGGACGGAAGGAGGCGATAAAGAAAAGGCTCAGAACTTTTTACTTCTGAAAATCAGATGAGGATTATTATGCAAGGGTTGGACCTGTTCTACAACATCTCAGGGCAGCGAATCAGCAAGGGAAAATCCAGATTTTTTTACGTGCGGGTTATTATGCAACCCTTTAGGATCTTATTTAATCCAGAATTTTTTCATAAGTATCTCAGATGGGGGTTATTATGCAACCCTTTAGGATATTATTTATAGTTAAACCCTTTAAAAAATAGGGATACTTATCAAATCTTCCGTGTACTGTAATGCCTGATAAATCTTTAATTTTTTTTTTGATAAATATGGAATTTTTATATAGAAATTTACATTTGTCCAATCCTAAAATTAATGGGATACTTATCAAATCTTTTCGTAACAAACTAAGAATTAAATAAAACTATTTTCTACTTTTAATTTAGAAAATCCTCTACTTTTATAGTTTTATATACGTTATTTCAAGTTTGCAATAGGTAGGGAAAACATAGCGCTTTTATAAACTTCATGAATTACTCTAATTAAGAATAATTACATGAATTTTCCTTATTGAATATATGTTGAAATGTTTTCTCGATGAAAAAATACGGTAAGAATAGAGGAAGGACATAGGGGCAAATTGAGAGTTAAAAATATTAAAGAGAAGGAACAATAGGATGACTTCATAAAATAAAATAAAATTAGTTAGTTAATATACTTTTTAATACTCCATATGGAAATTCTATATTTAAATTAGTTAGTTAATATATTTTCAATTTTTATAAACCTTCTTTAAATTATAAATATCCTACCAAATTAAATTATAAAATGTAACCCAATAGATTTTATTTAGAAATAGCTAAAAGAATTAGCCATTTTTTCCAAGACAACGATTGTGGGAAAAAAAAAAAAAAATTATTTGCATGATTTACTTCCTAGATGAAATATAGAATTAGATGGGAAGTAAATCATGCAAATAATTAATTTTGTATCCAAAATTAATTATTTTTCAATACAAAATAATTTCAATCCCACATAATATAATTGAAAATAAATTTTGTAGCCATATTAAGAGCGGGCACTATTATCCCTCAATTTGAAAATTTTTGTAGAATTAGATGGGAACGTTTTTTAACCAAGTACGTGTTATTGGTTAATTTACAATGATATATAAGTAACAACAACAACACTAATAAAAATATTTTTGAGTGTAGACGCTAATCTTAATAATAAAGAATAGGTAACTCTTATTCTCTCTCATTGTGTTTCAATTTGCTAATTTTATGCATTGGAGACTATGAATACTATTTTTTTTTTCATATTTTTAATATATATGTTGATTATTATTTTGTTGAAATAATATATGATTTTTTTTCCCTAACTTGTATTTTTAACTTTAGTTGGAACATATGAAGATGAAAAGACTGTCACTGATTTTTTTTGTATTAAATTGAATGTATTGGATTTAAAGAAATAAATTGCCCTCTTTTCATCTTCTAAGTGATTCAAAGCTAACTTCCTTGGATTCCAAGTAGTAAACTTCACCTCATAAATCTCATACCATTATAAATATATACCTAATAAATCTTATATATATATATTATTCAAAATTACATATACTCTTAAATCATATCTTATAAATTAATGAATTTATTTTCTTGCAAAACAACCCTATATATTTGATATAAGTCAATTAGGAAACAAAAATATATAAAAGAGAAGATGTTCATAGTTGCGCTAAAAAAAAAGTTCATAGAAAAAGAGTCTCAATTGAGAAGAAACATGCCCCGTGCATCGCACGGGCATGCTCACTAGTACATACAAGAGGTATGTGCACATTATTATAGCGGTCTATTTACTGCTTATGTGAACATGTTGTGTAAATTTGTTATTGTTTAGCAAATGAGAATAATTGAATCCCATTATATATAGATTACGTAGATGTAGTTAACTAAAATTGAATCAAAATAGAGTATAAATAGTTAAAGAAATTACAAATTTATCGTTGAAATTCATCGGTTTAAACAATAGATCGAGAATATAATAAATCTTTAGCCGTTTAATATTGTGCGTGTAGAACAAATCTTCATTGTAATTAGTGGATATTGTGCGTCTACAATAAGGATTCGTCCTTTTAATCGATAGAAATTAGAATTTTGCTGTAATCATATACAGACTCTATCCCGAGGATTAGCTTATAGAGTGGTTTTGCGGACCGCACGTAGCACTATTGTTAAGGAAAGCCAGACTTTGTGCGAATCGCGTGACTAGTGTATACTTTTCCGTATGCAGATTGAACGTATCTTTGATGTCGATGAGAGTGGTGAGGCTTCTAGTCTGTCAGCCGTTGACCAAGGTGACGACGTAGGATCACATGCTGCGGAAGAGGTTGTGGAGGCTAATGTGGAGGCCATTGTGGAGGAGCTGATGACGACGCATACTGAGATCCAGTAGATCCCTTGCTTGTCTTCTGAACTTGGGGCAAGACGCATGACCAAAGGTTCGACGATAATTGCTCGCTGAGTTTCAGGTGCATACTGGAGATCCAGTAGATCCCTTGTTCGTTTTTTGGGGTATCTGGGTTTTTTTTTTTTTTGGTTTTTGGGTTTTACGTATCCGCCCCTTTTTGGGGGGATTTTCTCCGGTCCGACCCACCCACCATCTGCGCCTTAATGCTGTGGGTCTCAAACGACATGGAGATCTAACCGCACAGTACTGCAGTGGATTTCCGTATACAATATCTACCCATCGCACTATACTGCGGTGGACTGCTTAGTTTTCATTAAACCCACTACAACGAGATGCGGTCATTAACGGTAAAACTAATGAAAGTAACAACCCCGAATAAAACGCCTATACCCGTGTCCAAATGCATTAATTCAAATTAAAACCCAAAGCTCTAGATTGAAGATGAAAATTTAACGATTAATTGAAGCAGTTCTATAATCTTGTTAATCAGCATGTTTTTTTTTTTCGATTAAATAATCACCATGTTAATTACACAAAAGACGAGTGAGATTTACCAATTGTTGATTGATATTGTAATGAAACTTAATAATAATCTTGATACACTAATTTAAAAAAAAAATTGTTACAACAAAGTCAACAGTCAACCCCTTGCAGATTTTTCTAACCATCTTTTTATCCTTCATTAGAAAAAGAACCAATCGCTTACCTTCTTTACCCTCCTCTCCAATGGCGTCAATCCTTCATTGCTATCCCAATAACGAAGATCAAGAAATTCAACCAATCGCTCCCGATCTCCCTCAAGAGCTACTGGTCAGTATCCTCGTCAGGCTGCCAATCGGATCACTGCTCCGATGCCGTCGCGTTTGCAGATCATGGCGCTCTCTCATCGCCACCCCTCTCTTCATCTCCTCCCACCACGACTACCAATCCACCACCGGCAGCCGCACCCTCCTCGTCCGCCGCTGCCAGCTCTACGGCGGGTCCTCCCCAAACGCAAGGTATACTCTAAACTCCGACGATGATTCCTTGACGCAGATCGCCCAATTCGATTCCCCGCTGCTGATCACTCAGCCGACCCCCCGAATTCTAGGCTCTGTCAATGGATTAGTCTGTCTGATGAATAAGGTCAGTTTGATTTTCTGGAATCCGGCAATTCGAAAATCCCTAATTCTCCCCCTTCCAATCACCTTCTCGAGTTCCCCTCAGTTTGGGTTCGGATTCGACCCTTCGGCTAACGATTATAAGGCCGTTAGGGTTGATTGCGGTTCTACTAATCCTTATGCTCAGATCTACAGGCTTAGCACTCGTTCATGGTCGATGATTGATTTGAATCCGGAAGCAACCAATCTCCCTCTCCTTTTCCCTCGCCAGGCGTATTTGAACGGAGTTGTTCACTGGCTTGCACATGATTCAACGATCGTAGGATTCGATCTGCGAACTGAGAAATTTAGGGTTCTGAAACTGCCTTTTGATTTCAAAGACAAGAGGATGACAGATGTGGCGATTGCAACCTGGTGTGGGTTTCTTGCTTTGTTTGAATTGCAAATCCCTAACATTTGCCTATGGGTGATGACTGAATATGATATGGTTGAGTCCTGGACAAGGCAATGTGTGATCTCCGGTGACGGACTCGACTATCCGATGATTCCGATTAGGGTTAAGAGCATTGGGAGCAGTGGCAGGATCTTGATTGAGTACAGCTCAGGCAATCTGTCATGGTTTGATCCCGCAACTCATAATGTCTCAGAGCTAACCATTCAGGACCGCGGAGATGTGGCTATGCTCCATATGAAGCCCTTCACCGAGAGCCTCGCGCTGCTTGATGATGTGAGGGACGTTTCAGGTGATGGTCCTACGAAATTGGGCCGTTGGAGCCACGAAGAAGAGAAGCTTCTTGCTAGGGCATGGCTCAACTTTTCGAAGCATCAAGGAGTGAAGCCCTTTTGGAGTCAGATAGAGGCCTACTTTGGGTTGCATCAAAGAGGTGGAAAGAAGCGAGGATTGAGGAATTTGCGGAATCATTGGGACAATGTCAACAAAGCGGTGTCCAAGTTTCACAGCTGTTACAGCAGACAGTGGCAGCTACACAGTGGCGGTTTGGATGAGATTGATATCGTGTTTAAAGCCTATCGAGTGTACAATGAAGAAGAAAATGCAGACTTCAGACACGAGCATGTATGGCAGCTCCTCAAAGATGAGCCGAGATGGGTTGATGATGCCTTAGGAGGGGATGGAGAAGGCTCTTTGAAGAGGGCAAAGGTGAAGGAGTCTTGGGCTTACAGGGCCTCACCAAACACGGAAGCTTCAGGTGCGACTTCAGATGCGGATGCAGCAAAGAGGAAGGGTAAAGCGGCCCAGAGCTCTCACACAGAGGAAGTTCCAAAGCACACGCGTGCGCTTGAGCTGAACGTGGAGATGAAGAGGAAGGAGCTAGAGATGAAGCAGAGGGAGATGGACCTGCAGATCATATACAAGGACACGTCGGGAATGACGGAAGAGCAGCGGGTTCTTCATCGACAGTTGCTCGATGGTGCGAGTAAGAGGATGAAAGCGGATCGTGTTTAGGTGTGGGATTTGGTGTTTGCAGATGTGAATAAATGACTTGGGTTGGTGTGTGTGATCTGGTGTTTTGATTGTGTGGTGTAATGTTTGATCAGAGGACTAATTTACGATTTTTAGAATCGTTTTCTCCAAGGGGATGATAGATTCAATTGCGGTCTACCACTAGTATAAATGTTCTAAAATTTTGAGTTTGTTGCATATATAGTTGTTGATTCTGTTAATTTTAGCGGGGAGAGGATTAAAATTGCGGTCAATGGCAGATCTAGTGTATCAAAGCTAGGTGAGCGGAAAAGTTTTGACAGAGAAAAAAAAAATAACAAATTTAAATACGATTATTATATAGTACTTCATAAAAAATACAAAAGAAATTCAAGATTTATCAATTATAAGAGATTTGACATTGATAATACAGTAATAAATAGTTTCATAACAAATAAAATATGATCAATGAAATTGCACTCTACGATCTCCCGTCGGCTCGAAATGGTCAATGACTTCCTCTGTGTCAATAGTGTCGACGTATTGTTTTTCAATATGGAGTATCATAGAACCTGAAAGATATCCTTCTTCCATCTTGTTTCTAAGCCTAATCTTTATAATCTTCATTGCTGAAAATGCACGCTCGGTAGTTGCAGTGGAAACAGGAAGTGTCAAGATCAAACGAATCAATCTATCAACCGGGGGGAATTTGTGCCAAGTCTATTTCAACTAGCCTTCTACACAATTGTGCAAGACTTGACAGTTTCTAATAATCATTTCCCAGAACTACTTGATACTTGTAATGCTCTAACTATAATCTCAAAGCTACAACCTCAGACGTCTCAAAGTCTTACAGATAAAAATTCTCAGCAAGCTTGCAAATGTTGTCAACGTCGAACTTCTTGAATAGATTTTTTGGATCCAATAAAGAGCTCAAAATCAGTAGCTCCATAGTATCCTCGGTGAACCTGCCATTCAACTCCATCATCTGAACATCTATTATCACATTAAAAACATCAAAATGATAATAATACTCATTTGTAACAACATTACGTTGTTGACAACCCCGACATGTGCCCATTGAATAAGTTGCATCCATACTAGGCATTTAAAGACCATGATCTTCTCCAAATTGTAAGACACTTTCCAGCAAACTATCCCAACCATCATCTCTCAAAGCTTGAAGAAGTGCTTTTGTACTCGAAACCAAATTCATGGCATTAACAATGTCTTGTGACTGTTTCTGTAAGGCTTGAGAAAGTAAATCAATAATTCCCATTACTTTTTTGGTGAGCAACAAACAAAACACAAAGTCAAATGCCCTTAATGCTTTAAGGTATCCCTTTGCACATCATACACTTCCCATGAGATCTTTATTAGCCATCATGCTTTGAATAAGTTGAGTAGTTTCCTTATATGCATGGACTAATGTACTAATGGAAGAAAAGTGAGACCCCCATCTATGAAATATCCCAAAATATTTTTGGGAATTTCGTTTAAGTGAAATTTTAAAAAAAATAAAAGTTCTCGTATTTTGGATTTAGGAAAAAGAGTCTTGAAATTAAATGTATGCAAGTTTTGTATGATTTTAAGATATTTTGGTTTACCTTCTTATAAATAAGTTAGCCTTTAAATTTTATTATTTTAAGACAAAGTTGTATATTTTTCTTCATCACAAAGATAGATTTTTAATTATGATTTAATTACTTTTATTTTCGTAAACTATATATCATAACATTTTAGAAAAAAATATGTTACATAAAATAAAATGTATTTAAACTAAGTATATATTTTGGGTTATTTTATTTAATATATATGGGATTTTATATAGAGATATATTATTTATAAATGGAAATAGGCTAAACCGGTTTTCCTTAGGTTCACTTGAACCGAACCGGACCAAAAAGGAAAAGAAAATGTGTTGAACCGGGTTCATTGAACCCTTCTCCTTCCTCCGACGCGTCGTCCCTACTGTTGAAGGTTTTGATTTTTAACCCCCTCAAATCTCGCCCGAATCTTATCGTTTTCGTTTCTAAATTATTACCCAATCTTTATTCTTCCTATATCTTTTTATCAATTTGTGATTTCGGATCCAAAACGAACCCAAATGAGTTTATTCCCAAATTGAAATATCAACACGGTTAAATAAGATAGATTTTATCAAATTGATCAATTAGATAGCTTTTATATGGATTTGGGATTATCTTCTGAGATTCAATCCGATCCAATTCGGCTCCGTTTGACATCGACTATAAATAATAGGGTTCGGTGTTCTTCGAAATTCATTTCGTAGAGAAGAAATCAGGGCTTCTAACCTATTCCATTGTGTTCTAAGCCCTTCTAGCAACGTTTTCCCTCACAAATTTGCCACAAAAATATTCCGCCTCAGAAAACCAAATTCTCAAAACCACTTTCGTCGGAGCCACCTTTGCCGCTCGCGCGCCCCCTCGGTTGTCGGTACCAGAGCATCTAGAAGCCGGCAGGAGAAGGTTCCAGCCGACAAGAAGCTGTAGCCACCGCCCGCGTGTACTTCCGTGCGCCGTCGTCGTCGCTAGCCATCGCCGAATTTCCACCGGCTAATCGCCGGAAAGCTTCTGTACAAGCTGTGTCGGGCTGACGTAGAAGGAGATTTAATTACACCAAACCTCCCTAAGTTCTGATTTCGTTAAAATATGCCCTTTTTCAGTTTTCAAAATTCCAGATTTTTACCCGTGTTTTTATGTGGGCATAAACCGCTTTCCAATTCCGTTAATTCGTAGAGACTAGGCTACCCATACGCCCATACGAAGGAATTCGAGTCCAACCAACCACTTAAGTGAAGAGCTTGCAACTTCGGATCAAGGCAAGTGACTTTCCGAGCCTTTATGCTCATTCGGTGCCTTTCGTGCCAACTTGTTTTCTTTGTTTGATTGCTTGCCAAGTTATTTAAAATAAATTACAATTCATATGCTTGTGTGATTTATTTACCGGTCAGTTTGAATTTGACAAGTATAATTGGGTGACCTTAAGATAAGATAATAACGTAGTTACCCACCGTTTATTTAAAGCATGATTTGTTCTTGTTCTTTCATGCTAATTGGTTAAGTATGGAACATGCCTTTTCTTTGATGTTTCCATCCTTTTATTTTAATTGCTTTCATTTCATTTGGCATCCATGTTACCTAACATGGGTTATTTTGTGTTGGGTGATCACCTAGGAGGTCTTAATAAAATAGTTAACAATGTGAGGATTGTGTGTTATGATTGGAACTCAATTGAATCAAGATCAATCAAAATAAAACGTATCAATCAATATAAAGCCATGTGAACCTAGTAGTAGGATACCAAGCTTTTGTTTGAGCTCATGTTAATTAAGATAGGTAGTGATATGAGACATGGTGCTCTCATCAAGACATAACGTCTTTGATGTTTCCATCCTTTTATTTTAATAAATCCTGTAACAACTTAATTCTAGAATAACACATGTTTATCCAAAAAAAACATCTTTAACCGAAAATCTTATATCCAATACATAATCTGAGATAGAATAAAACCATTTTAACTTAATCTGTATAAGTCCAAAAATCTGCACATATTATATATCCAATTTGTATAAGTTATAATACCTTTATAATTTTGTCTTTTATCAACCCTGCAAATATTAGTATCATAACCAATGTATTTCATCAAGGGAAAGTAAGGGAGCTATCAATCTCCCCTTGATGAAAGACAAAACAAATTGGATTTTAGGTTCCTGCAGATTAGCCATACCATAACAAGCCAAACATAATCGGACAAATAAGATCTACTGAGCAAATATAAAGTGCTAATATATTGGATCACATAGGTTTTTTAAAATCTGAAACTTCTAAAACATAGCAGCTAAGCAACAAGCAAAATCCAAAAACCAGTTGATCTCCCCCTTTTTGTCTTTCGACAAGGGAGAATCAAAAACAGGTCGAAGACCAAGTTCACAGACAAAAATTCAAACCTAAAAACCGAAGATAAGTTTCAAAGCAGCATGAAATCCAGAACCTAAGATAAAAAAAAGCATCAGAATAGGTAGCCCAGGTTAGAACAGCTACTCGGCTTGCCACTTCCCATAACCATCATCCCCTTCATTCTTCTTACGCTTCTAGGCCTCCATGGCTTCTTCAGCCTTTCTTTTGAATCGGCCTTGAGCTTGATTGAGCTTCTGAGCCTTCTTCATTTCATCCACCACTCGAGCATGGGCTTCCTCTCTACGATAGCGCTTGATTACATCATAAGCTTCAACGGTGATGATAACGTGTTCAGGGACAACTGGACGAAGGATTTCTCGGCCTCGGACAGATTGCTCACAGTTGAATAACACATTGGCAGCCTTGGATTTGCACAGGTTAGCAGCATCATCAGCAAGAGGGAGAATGTTACCCGCGCAAGTGAAGGTCAAGGCGTTGAGGTGGAACATATTGTTGATCTTGGCATTGATCATGGTGACCAACTCATGTGTGGCGTCCAGCTTGTCAGAAACTTCATCCTGGAAGTCGATTAGATCCCTCCTAAGAGCATCAATGGCAAGTTCAAACTCCTCAATGCGGTCTTCGATTACTGATGAAGACTGAGCAGATTTCAGTTGCAGTGGAAGACCAGTAGATGCAAGCTCTTCGGGGCTCAAGTCAGATTTCAATCTCCAAGTGCCCGCGACCTTGATAATTCCAATTCTCTGGAAGCATTTAGCGTCCACTTTGCCTGAGTGAGAAGCTTTTTCCTCAAGGGAGGTATCAAGGCGGAAATGTTTGAAGATGTGGGGCAGTAGATTTCCGTAAGGCAGTGGGATATCTCGAGATGAAGACATAGAATTTTTCATGTGGTTAAGGATTAAATTTGGAACATCAAGCTGATAGCCGGCGAGCACCAAGTAAACCAAGTGAAGAAATTGATCGGTGACCAACTCTCTGGAGTGAGAACGAGGAAAGATGCATCTGGCAATGACAGTAAACACAATTTTGGCTTCGAGGGTAAGGACGTTGTGGGTTAGCTGACGGGCTTTGGGGATGGATGACTCTGGTAATTAATACCGACCCTTAGCCAATGAGATGCAATCGGCTTTTGGGGGATGGCTATCGATGGAGACTTCTTTTGGGAGCCCGAATATTTCAGCAATGACACTAGGGGTTAACTCGATTTTTGTATTGCAGACAATGGTTGTGTTGAGTTTTTTATTACCCCGGTCCCTTGAATAGAGAAGATTGACAAAGAACAAGCGAGCGAGATGAGGGTAATGGACCTCTCCTAAGTTCAGAAGTGGGCACAGACCAGAGAATTTGAGTTGGGTGATGCATGAAAGGTCAAGAGACTCGAGGAAAGCGGGATCAACGGAATCACAAAGGCAAAGCTTGCGAGAACTAAAAGTATCGAGCAACTTACCACTGGTTTCGAAGTTCCGAAACCATGAAGCAGGGAGGGTCGGCATCGGCGTCTGTGCGTCAGTTCGGGGAGGGGAATCGTCGGAGGAGCAAGTGTGGATGCTGAATGAGTCCTCTTCTTCGACGTCCTTCGTCTTCCGTGCGACCGGCCGCTTGCCCTTGCCGGAGGAGCCTGGATTGCCGATAGAGGTCTTGGGAGCCATCGATGGTGATGATGAAGATTCTTGGAAAGGAGGACAGAGGGAGAGAGTTGGAGCAGTACAGAAGTGACAAGGGGAAGTTAATAGAGGGAGGAGAGAGAGAGGGAGTAGAATCGGCGCAAGATCTTTCCAAAGAGGGGGGTAAATCAAAACCGGGTAAAAAAATCTTGGAAAGGGATAAGATTTTACCTTGAAAACTTATCCAAATATCACAACTTTTATTTAAAACCAAATTTGAACAAATTTTAAATTTTTTCGGAAAACACACTCAATAATCTTAACGAAGAATTCAAATCTTTTATTTTTGAAAATTTTCGGAAATAATAAGAAATCTTTGACAAATTAATTTAAAACTGAAAAAAAAATTCCCTGGCCAATATTAATAAAATAAAAGCCAGAAAATATGATCCAATATTTTATGTATACGATATGAACGGTCAAGGTCTTGAAATTTATTTCCGAGACCTTGAGAGTCAATTCGTTTATGCTCCCCCTAAATGAATGCATCCTTAAATAACATACCAAGCATTAATATGATGAAATTAAATCTATCCTCAGGTAATGGTTTAGTAAAAATATCAGCAAGTTGTAAATCAGTAAAGATAAAGGATATAGAAACGTCACCTTTTTCGACATGATTCCGGAGAAAATGATGCCTCACATCAATGTGTTTAGTTCGAGAATGCTGCACATGATTTTTAGTGATAGATATAGACATTGGCTATGTATTCGGCCTCAGCAGTTGGGAGAGCCACATAATTTTGTTTCTTCAGAATGTTGTCAATTGTTGGGATCTTCTCTAATCAGTTGGCACTCGAAGAAACAAAATTCTGTGGCTCTCTCAACTGCTGAGGCCGAATACATAGCTGTTGGAGCTTGTTGTTCACAAGTTTTATGGATAGCTCAACAGTTACGAGATCTTGACTTCGATTTGAAAGGTAACCCAATTAAATGTGATAATACAAGTGCTATATCTATCACTAAAAATCCTGTGCAGCATTCTCGAACTAAACACATTGATGTGAGACATCATTTTATTCGGGATCATGTCGAAAAAGGTGACATTTCTATATCCTTTATCTCTACTGATTTACAACTTGCTGATATTTTTACTAAACCATTACATGAGGATAGATTTAATTTCATCAGATAAGAGCTTGGTATGTTATTTAAGGATGCATTCGTTTAGGGGAGCATAAATGAATTGACTCTCAAGGTCTCGGAAATAAATTTCAAGACCTTGACCGTTCATATCGTATACATAAAATATTGGATCATATTTTCTGGCTTTTATTTTATTAATATTGGCCAGTGAATTTTTTTTTGGTTTTAAATTAATTTGTCAAAGATTTCTTATTATTTTCGAAAATTTTCAAAAATAAAAGATTTGATATCTTTGTTAAGATTATTGAGTGTGCTTTCCGAAAAATTTTAAAATTTGTTCAGATTTGGTTTTAAATAAAAGCTGTGATATTTGGATAAGTTTTCAAGGTAAAATCTTATCCCTTTCCAAGATTTTTTTACCCGATTTTGATTTACCCCCCCTCTTTGGAAAGATCTTGCGCCAATTCTACTCCCTCTCTCTTCTCCCTCTATTAACTCCCCCCCCCCCCCCCCGTCACTTCTGTACTGCTCCAACTCTCTCCCTCTTTCCTCCTTTCCAAGAATCTTCATCATCACCATCGATGGCTCCCAAGACCTCTATCGGCAATCCAGGCTCCTCCGGCAAGGGCAAGCGGCCGGTCGCACGGAAGACGAAGGACATCGAAGAAGAGGACTCATTCAGCATCCACACTTGCTCCTCCGACGATTCCCCTCCCCGAACTGACGCACAGACGCCGATGCCGACCCTCCCTGCTTCATGGTTTCGGAACTTCGAAACCAGTGGTAAGTTGCTCGATACTTTTAGTTCTCGCAAGCTTTGCCTTTGTGATTCCGTTGATCCCGCTTTCCTCGAGTCTCTTGACCTTTCATGCATCACCCAACTCAAATTCTCTGGTCTGTGCCCACTTCTGAACTTAGGAGAGGTCCATTACCCTCATCTCGCTCGCTTGTTCTTTGTCAATCTTCTCTATTCAAGGGACCGGGGTAATAAAAAACTCAACACAACCATTGTCTGCAATACAAAAATCGAGTTAACCCCTAGTGTCATTGCTGAAATATTCGGGCTCCCAAAAGAAGTCTCCATCGATAGCCATCCCCCAAAAGCCGATTGCATCTCATTGGCTAAGGGTCGGTATTAATTACCAGAGTCATCCATCCCCAAAGCCCGTCAGCTAACCCACAACGTCCTTACCCTCGAAGCCAAAATTGTGTTTACTGTCATTGCCAGATGCATCTTTCCTCGTTCTCACTCCAGAGAGTTGGTCACCGATCAATTTCTTCACTTGGTTTACTTGGTGCTCGCCGGCTATCAGCTTGATGTTCCAAATTTAATCCTTAACCACATGAAAAATTCTATGTCTTCATCTCGAGATATCCCACTGCCTTACGGAAATCTACTGCCCCACATCTTCAAACATTTCCGCCTTGATACCTCCCTTGAGGAAAAAGCTTCTCACTCAGGCAAAGTGGACGCTAAATGCTTCCAGAGAATTGGAATTATCAAGGTCGCGGGCACTTGGAGATTGAAATCTGACTTGAGCCCCGAAGAGCTTGCATCTACTGGTCTTCCACTGCAACTGAAATCTGCTCAGTCTTCATCAGTAATCGAAGACCGCATTGAGGAGTTTGAACTTGCCATTGATGCTCTTAGGAGGGATCTAATCGACTTCCAGGATGAAGTTTCTGACAAGCTGGACGCCACACATGAGTTGGTCACCATGATCAATGCCAAGATCAACAATATGTTCCACCTCAACGCCTTGACCTTCACTTGCGCGGGTAACATTCTCCCTCTTGCTGATGATGCTGCTAACCTGTGCAAATCCAAGGTTGCCAATGTGTTATTCAACTATGAGCAATCTGTCCGAGGCCGAGAAATCCTTCGTCCAGTTGTCCCTGAACCCGCTATCATCACCGTTGAATCTTATGATGTAATCAAGCTCTATCGTAGAGAGGAAGCCCAGGCTCGAGTGGTGGATGAAATGAAGAAGGCTCAGAAGCTCAATCAAGCTCAAGGACGATTCAAAAGAAAGACTGAAGAAGCCATGGAGGCCAAGAAGCGTAAGAAGAATGGAGGCGATGATGGTTATGGGAAGTGGCAAGCCGAGTAGATGTTCTAACCTGGGCTACCTATTCTGATGTTTTTTTTATCTTAGGTTCTGGACTTCATGCTGCTTTGAAACTTATCTTCGATTTTTAGGTTTGAAGTTCTGTCTGTGAACTTGGTCTTCGACCTGTTTTTGATTCTCCCTTGTCGAAAGACAAAAAGGGGGAGATCAACTGGTTTTTGGATTTCGCTTGTTGCTCAACTGCTATGTTTTAGAAGTTTCAGATTTTAAAAAACCTATGTGATCCAACATAGTATTAGCACTTTATATTTGCTCAGTAGATCTTATTTGTCCTATTATGTTTGGCTTGTTATGGTATGGCTAATCTGCAGGAACCTAAAATCCAATTTGTTTTGTCTTTCATCAAGGGGGAGATTGATAGCTCCCTTACTTTCCCTTGATGAAATACATTGGTTATGATACTAATATTTGCAGGGTTGATAAAAGACAAAATTATAAAGGTATTATAACTTATACAAATTGGATATATAATATGTGCAGATTTTCGGACTTATACAGATTAAGTTAAAATGGTTTTATTCTATCTTAGATTATGTATTGGATATAAGATTTTCGGTTAAAGATGTTTTTTTTGGATAAACATGTGTGTTATTCTAGAATTAAGTTGTTATAGGATTTATTCAAAAAAACTTAAATTGGAAGTAAAGAGATCTCAGCAAACCATATCTCAGCAACCATAAAGATCTCGGCCTGAAGGTCTTTAACAACGGACATTCAAAAAGATCTAGAAGATTTCGGCAGCAACAACAGTAACGTTGAAATATCCCTAGCATTTTAAAGTTCAAATTGTGGTTACAACTGATCGAGATTTTGGGGATAAAAGATCAGCAAACAACAAGAGCTCTCGTCTATAAAGATATATAGAAGAAAGAGAACGATCAAAATACACCTTTCACCAAGCCTTCTCTGCGCATCAAGAGCTCTCAAGTCTTCCGACGTCATTGCTGATTTTACTTGCTTTCTTTCTCTCTATTCTGTATTTGATTCATTGTTTTCGAGAGTTAGGAAGTTCTGAGCTTCATAGTATAATTTAATCCCTGTTATACTAAGAGTATCATATACTCAAACGTATCACACTTCGGTGTGGCAAAAATGGGACTTTTATTTCTCTGTATGTTGGGTTGAGTAGATAGAAGTGAGGTAGGCTTCAGGTTATAGTTTAGAGGAATTTCTTCTAGGTTGTATCTTGGACTCATAAGGAAAGAGGAATAAAAGTTATTGAATCCTACGGGTTGGTTAACCCTAGGCGGGGACGTAGGCTGGTTAAGAGCCGAACCTCGTTAACAAGTTCTGTGTTATTTATTTCTCTGTGGATTTTCTAACGTATGATTTCATTGCAGAACTAGCAAGGCACGAAAAGTTTTGTTCAAGACCTTGAGATCGAGTTCAAGGTCTTGAAACTCAATATCCAGCCCTTGAAGTTGCTTGCTCTAAAGGACTTTTCGAAAAGCGTCCATACTCTATTCAACCCCCTTCTAGAGTATTTGTCTATTACTGTTAATTACTTTTAGTACTCAATTCTTCACATTCAATTTAATATAATAAAGTATCTCTCTTGTTTGACTAGCATAGTAATGTGGTAAGTAATGTTTTGAAAAGTATTTTCACGGTGATTACAATTAGCTTTGTATCATATTCCAATCGTACTCGGAGTATGGTTCCTATGAGTGCTCGTCACTCGCATCTTTTGTTACTCAATCCTTCGGGGTTATCCGTGTCTCAGGAGTTGTGTTTTAAATTGTTGAGCCTTCACATAAATATTCTCAATAATCGCATCTGGGTTTAGATTCATACCGTATTACGGTCACTGAGTTCGAGTCCAGAGAAGTCCCAGTTTTTGAGCTGTCATTTGCTAGTTCTCATGAACTAACCGTCCTTTGTTTGGATGGCTGGTGTCCTTCATCCCATTCGGACGCCAGACCTATGTTCGCAGGTTAGGTGCTACGAGGTCGAAGGTTGGAATCAAAGTCGGAATCATCTTTAAAGTGTTTTGGGTACTCTGTTGAGGTCGGTTGATAAAGGTTTTGACCATTCTTGAATATTCTTTAAAGGATCATTTTCGATTGTTGTTTTATTTGGTTTTATTTTATGTAATTGTTTATTTATTTATTAAAATATAAGTTTTCCGTTGTAAATATCTTATTATCATCTTGTTTGTGGGAGCATGGCTGCATATCCCTATAAGCCTAAGGTGGTTACGAAGACATTAAAGTCCGAGTAACCACTGGCGCTGTGGCATTCCCCTAGGTTATAAAAGGGGTGTTACAATCTAATCATACCTACTCACTTCAAGCTATGGATTTGGTTAAGTCCTCTCCTTGTTTCAAGATCTCCAGCAACTAGGTTTTCTTCCATTTCTGCCTATTGAATATCTCTTAACTGATTCGTACGCTTTGATGAAGAGCCAATGAACCCCATAATGGAATTTAGCATCTGAAAGAACAATTGCATATCATGTATATCTCTATCACATGCATTCAAGGCTAATTGCAATCGATGAGCAAAACAGTGAACATAATAGGCATATGGGCAATCTTCAAGAAATAATGTTTTCAATCCATGAAATTGACCACGCATATTTCTAGCCCCATTGTAACCTTGACCACGCAGATTTTGTATTTGGAGATTGTTTCTTGAAAGCACACTACATATGTGCTCCTTAAGATTAGATGAAGTAATGTCTTCAACTGTTAGACTAACTCCAATAGTATGATGCAAATGCTTAAATATACACATTTTGATACAAATTGTGCTCCAATGGTTACTTTTGAGTGTTTAAAATGTGCACATTTGCACACAAAGTGCTCAAATATAAGCACAACACCTCCCCCATGTGCAAAAACTTTTTATCACTTTTCAATAAAGTAAAGTCCTTTCTATTGGTTGTTTTTAAGTTTTTTCTTTTCCTTTTTAATTTAATCACATTTACTTAGAGATAGGTGTGTATAAAATGCACATTTAACCAATGGAGTAAAACATCAAAAAGTGATGAGCATTTTTAAACACCTTGTGCAAATATGTACATTTGCACACTTAACCATTGGAGTTAGTCTTAAGATTTCAAGAAACCATTCTTGAATAAACTCATCTTCATCAACAAACCAAAATAATGGTCATTTGCTCCCTGTGAGATACATCAAGTGATTCATCAACTAAGATTCAAAACTTGGCATCTCCAATTTCTGCACGAATTCTACCTCGGATTTTAGTAGCAATTATATCTAGGATCTCCTTCTGAATCGATGGTGTAATGTACATGACATGCTTGGGATCTTTATCAAGAACAACTTTCGCAATGTCTTCATTCAAATCTGCAAAAGACTCTATCAACTCAATAAAATGTCCTCTACTAGTAGAGTCAGCAGATTCATCATGACCTCTAAAAGGCAAGCCTTCCTTTCCAAGATACTTGACAACTGCTATTTTTGTCTTCAAACGCAACCTATTATGCCATATCATTTCTGGCGGTAGTTTTTCAATCACTCTATCAATGTGATGATAAGTTTCCCGAAGCTGCTCCACTTTTGAACATTATATTGATGAGTTGAATTCATCTTCCCCACATGTTGTACACAAATTCCTTTATTCCCTGCCAATATTCTCCCAATTGCAACACCCTTCGATAGTGAATAAAGGATGTTTTGGTAGATTTTTCTAAAAAAGGAAGCAAGGGAAACATAACACTTTGTCTTTGGCTTCTGAATACTCCATCCAAGGGAAGAGTGTGAACCACTTATATTGAAAACGACGATTATTACCTCCATAAGGATGTACTGTCTCCCGATATGATCTGTTGATTCACTGGAAATGTATAAATCATTTCATGCAATCTTGGATCAGTTTGAATACAGGATTCAGGTGTATCATTAGCTACAACGGGAGTCACACTTTTATCATGTTCCGATGGAGTTTCAACTTCATTAAGTGACAAGGAAGAACTAGAGATGGAAGTCTCTGATGCAAGTAGTGTTGAAGTTTGAGTCTTTGATGCAACCGGTTTTGAAGTTTGATTATCAGCATCTTTCTTATAGAAGGACAAAATATTCTTCAATCATTTGGGTTTCGGAAGATCAGACATCCTGTTGAATCAAAATTTACAAAAAAATATATAAAAACAATAAAGTATATAAATTCATTTGGGTGATGTTATATTACAATTGACCACTCGGTAAAATAGTATATAAGCATAAAAATAGATGATATAAAATACTAATCTCATCTCTATGTTTACAATCAAATTACCAAACAATTCAAAACCCTAATTTATTAAATTATAAATTAAAGAAAACATAATTAGAAGAAAGTCAAAAAACATACATCACTAATTAGATTAAAGAAGTGGTAACCGAAGTTGAATTTTGATAAACGCCGAAAAGAAATAATGGTAAAGGAGTCAGACTGCCGAAAACAAAAGCTGCATGAAATCGTGAATGGAATACCAAAGCGGTGTGCATGTTTCGTGCCTCCGTGGAATGAGGGTGATGGGTGAGTCAGCAAACAAATATCAAAGTATTAAAGCTTTTAAAGCTTCTGGGCCAAAACAAATTAAGGCATTAAGCCCACCTAAAAAAGAATGGCCCAACATTTTTATTTTTTTTGCTAACTCCAAAAATTTCCAGGGCTTCCAAAGCCATCCGCCTCTGCTTGCGGTGACATGATATGTTGAACATTTCTAGTATTATATATCACCTAATTTAGGAAAACTGTAAGGCCCATAGAGTGCAAGACCAAGTTAAATATTTCAAGGCTTTATATATTTATGTAAAGATTACGAACAAATATGTAATACCTAGTACTGTATATTTTAAGTCATACTAGTATTGCAGATAATACTTAGTTAGTTAGTTAGACAGGGTTTTGTCAAAGGTTTTTCAATTCCCCTCTTCCACATTAGTAAGGGTAAAAAGTGGGGTGGATTGTGATAAAGGATAGGGAGATAGGGGGTGTTTTAAGACGGTAGATCCACTCTAGGGTGGGGGTCTGGGGGTGTTGCGGGATCGGATCCTAAGTTACTTTTTCTCTGCCACATCAGCGTACATACAAGTATATGCGTATTATTATTATTATTATTATTATTATTATTATTATTATTATTATTATTATTATTATTATAACTTTCGTCCTAAGCAAATGGTTCCTGCATATTATTATTATTATTATTATTATTATTATTATTATTATTATTATTATTATTATTATTATTATTATTATTAATAAAACTCCAAATAGTATAGAAAACAAACAATCAAATGTTTACAAGAAGTTAGCAGACAACCGAGAAACAAGCTGCGCACCAACCCCTTTAGCAATGGAAAAACAAACTCTGGTAAAAATATGAGCAGCTAGACGAGAACTAGAATCTAAGGCTAAAGAAAAAGAGCGGATCCGTCCCAGCAGCGCAACAGCATCCACATCCAGCTCACCAAAATAAGAGAAAGAAAAAGGCAAAAACCCATAACCAGCAGTAGAGCACACATCCCGATACTTGGTGAACTTACGCCGCGCAGCGTCAAGTACACACCGTCCAGGAGCGAAGGAAGCCAAACAAGTCTGAGTGAGGGGGGAGGAACCAGTGATATCCACACACATATCCCGACCCCGATCCCAAGAGTAAAGAAGAATGTCAGCGGGCCTAAGGGGTTCGCCAAGACCATCAACAACACCAATATCCACCTCATTTCCAGAGGGGATCCCAGCACGGAAGCAAATGTCGAAGAGGGTGTCACGCACAAGATTATGCCGATGTTTGAGCCCAACAGAACTCGAGCACGACACGACATGATCCCCAAAAATATCACCCTCAAAAACCCGACCACATGCAGAGCAGGGAAGACCATCCCGAAATAAAGGGATACCCAAACGATAACATAGCACAGACCTGTAAGTCCTACCATTCATGGTCTGACTGAGCCCCGAAATAGGAACAGGTCTGAGTCAATCAGACGAATGGGGCCCATGCTGAGACCTCCACAACACCACCTGTCGCGGGGTCAATGAAAACACCGACTCAGAAGAAGCCACAACTCGGGCAAAGTGTGAGAAACAAAATTGTTTTTAATGCTAAACGTACATACAAGTATATGTGTATTGTTTGAATGATTTATTTTTCAGAAATTTTGCGAGGTAACCTTGTAGTTTAGCTTAATTCGCGTGGTAAACGAGAGTTTTAATATTTTCGCCGAATAACCCTAGGGTTTTGAAAAAGGTTTGTCTCGTGCCCAAAACTTGTGATTTGGTTAGAAAGAGTGAGTTTGAACTATTAGAAGGTTAAATAGTACTACCTCTGTTCGGAAATATAAGTCCATTGACTTTTCGACACGCTTTTTATGGAGTTAAAAACTATATAAAATGATATTTTTTCATTAATTTTTTCACATAGTCTTATATATATTAATAATAAGTATATAATTATGTAAAAAAATTAATAAAAAAATTATTATTTTATATAGTTTTTAACTCATTAAAAAGCGTGCCAAAAAGTCAATGGACTTATATTTCCGAACAGAGGTAGTATAATATTAGGAAATTATATGGGTTTTTTTAACAAATAAACTAAATTATTAACCAATACAAATTTTTATACATGCGAAAGAGAGAAGGGTCAAAGAGAGGAGAAGAACCAGCCTCTCTGACAATGGGTGATAGCAGTAGCGGCGCCAGCGGTGGGGGCTCTAACGGTGGTGTGTTGGGCTATGTAGCTGCTATGGTTGCGGCGAACTGGTGGAGTTGGATTTCAAGGGGAGTTGCAAGATTGAAGGACTTGAAAAGCTATGAAATTTCAATTTAACAAGTTAAATTTGTTCATATTGATTGTGATACAAAACTTAGGTATGAAATTGGTGCCAAATCTTGGTCGAATGTTTTGATTTTGGAAATTTAGGGTTTTAAGGTTTCGAAAATTTAGGGGTTTTTGTTCTGGTTGAAAATCAGGAACGGGGGGACGTAGCAGCTTCACCGGCGCAACCTTTTGGTTGTGATCCGCCACGGTAGGGACGACATGGAGGACGAAGAACCAGCAACACACACTGAAGTTTGAATACCTCACTCTCATCTTCGACTTCGTTGCCCAACTCCACATGCACAACACTTCGCCCAAATGAGTTAAACATCGACTGCTGCAACTCTCTCTCCAAACTCGACTTCCTCGTAAAATCTAAGTATGTGGGAGTTGTACTCCATCTTCCCCTTCTCCTAGCCATTCCCAGAGACTCAGGGAGTAACACACCACCTCGGCTAACAGTGTCGTCGCTGCACAGTAACCCGACACTTTTAAGATAGGAAGAGGGGAAAAGAAAATGCCTTTATTTGTGAAAGAGATCCACAAAATATTTAAAAATTAAAGTATTTAACCCTATAAAAGTTCAAACTCATTCTTTCTAACCAAATCACAAGTTTTGGGCGTGAGACAAACTTTTTAAAACTCTCGTTTACCACGTGAATTAAGCTAAACCACAGGATTACCCCGCGAAATTTTCGTTTATTTTTTTTTCAAAACATATTCGAAATGAGTGTCTATAGGTAGATAAAATAAAATCAAACTCAAAAATAAAATTGATTATTATTTTTAATTAATGAATATGACCAAAATTAGTTTTATAAGTAGTTAAATATGGACGACCTTGAGTTGCGTGTCACGAGCCTCTACTTTAGGGGCTATTAGAGCATCCGCAATGCAGATAATTAAAAATAATAATTTAAATGTCATAGTGGGTTTCTTCCCTGACACATGAGTGTCTTCTGCCGAAAATTTTACACTCAAAGAAGACACTCTAAACTGATTACTTCTGACACAAAGTAATAAAAATAATTTTCTCTTTTTTTTTTTAATTTTTGGTGGAAGACACCCATGGTATGAAAGGGATGTCTGCATTCTAGATGCTCTTAAAAGCATGACCATTGGTTGGCCCCAAGGCCCTTCAATCCGTCAGCTAGGATTAAAAAAAGATGAAGAAGAAATAGATAAGGGGTTAAAGAAGAGTTTTAAAAGGGGTTATTGAGAGATAGAATAAGAGGATCGTGTATATGCATGCAAGCACGGAATCATAATTACAATTTTGGGTAGGCTGAAAGACATATAATTTTTTCTTCACTATTTATCACGATATCTATTGAGTTTAAAATTAGAGATGTTTTTTATCCAAAAAAAAAAAAGCTGTTTTTTAATTTTGTTGTGTTTCCCTCCTATATGGGGGAAGAGTCCAATGGACTATTTACCATATGGTTTTTACCATGTGAAGTTTTACCCTACCTCCTTTATAAAAGGGGATGCCTTTTCCATTTGGGAAAGTAAGAGAGAGAAAAACAAAGAGTGAGAAAGGGAGAAAAGAGAGAGCTTTGGAGGGATTTTCGTATGCAACCATTCAGCCAACTTTGAAGTGCCCCGATCGACAACCAAACGACCTCCGATTGGGACGATTTTCTGGTATGTTGTTCACCTCATCATAGGCTTCATTTTGTACGGTTGGATCGTCGTTTTGAGCCTCCAATCTCATATCCCCTTTGTTAGTGTCCTCTCTTGGGTTTTGTTGATTTCCACCAAATTGGGTGATGAAATGTGGAGATTTGGCCAAGCTTGTTGATGCTTGATGATATTGTATGCCTCTAGCTTTGTCTAGGGAAGATTGTACCCACTTGTTATTGTTGATAGTGGAAGTTTCTGTCTCCCGTGGTTTTTTCCCCGTTTTGGGGTTTCCACGTAAATCTGGTGTTCTTTGTGCTTGGTTATTTATCTTCTGTTTGTGTCTGATTGTTGGTTTGGGTTGCTTGAGTTTGGCTCTCTGGTTTACAGTTCTTGTCCATCCCGATTCGTGTGTGTTAAAAGGGTTTGTCTGACGTCCCTTGCTTCCCGGCACAACAGACTGGTATCAGAGCATTTGGTTTAAGATGGAGGAAAAGAACAGTTTTCAGGGAATGATTGTGTTGAATTCAGGCAACTACTCAGATTGGAAGATAAAGATGGAAGATCTTTTGTATGTGAAAGATTTGTATGAGCCGATTGTGCACAAAGAGATTCCAACGGGTGTCGTTGATGTTGAATGGAAGATTCTGAATCGAAAAGCGGTAGCTACGATCAGACAATTTGTTGATGTGAGTGTGCTCCAGCATATTGCCAATGATACGAATGCTTATGAGTTATGGTATAAGCTTGAGGGGATGTATGAGAGGAAGAACGCTCTCAACAAGGCGTCATTGATGAGAAAGCTTGTGAAGTTGGAGTACAAAGATGGTGAGAGCATTGTTGTGCATTTGAGCACATTTCAGGGATTTGTGAATCAGTTAGCTTCTGCGAAAATGTCGTTAGATGATGAGTTGCAGGCTCTACTACTTCTCTCCTCATTGCCGGATAGTTGGGGCACACTTGTCGTGTCACTTAGTAATTCCGCTCCGGAAGGCAAGCTGACTATGGAATGTGTGGAAGCTAGTCTTTTGAACGAAGAGACTAGAAGGAAGGAGATGGGTGTCTCCTCACAGTCAGAGGCTAATGTGACGCAGGGTTCTGGTAACAACAGAGGAAGGAGTAAGCAACGACAGCAGCAGAACAGAGACAAGTCCAAAGGGAGATCGAAGTCTCGAAGCAAGTACATTTGCTATTATTGTGAGAAGCCGGGTCACATTCAAAAGTATTGCCGAAAGTTCAAGAGGGACAAAGGCAAAGAACCTGAGAAGTCGGAGACGTCGAAAAATCAAGAAGATAAAGACACCGCTGCTCTTACAATCAGTGATGACATAGTGGAGTTGTTTGTGGCGGCTGATGAAGGTTCCTTGAATCTTGCAAGTGATGAGTGCACTTGGATTGTTGATTCAGCTGCTTCATATCACATTACTCCACACAAGGAGTACTTCTCATCTTACACTTATGGAGATTTTGGCCGTGTGAGGATGGGAAATGATGGTGTGTCCAATGTTATTGGCATGGGCACAATTTGTTTGTTGACATCCACTGGTTGCAGTTTGATTTTGAGAAATGTTCGCCATGTTCCTGATATCAGATTGAATTTGATATCTTCTGGGATACTTGATGATGATGGGTATGCTCAAAATGCACAAGGCGGTGTTTGGAAGTGCTCCAAGGGAAACTTGATTGTAGCCCGGGCAAAGAAGCAAAATACCATGTATGTGATGCAAGCCAAGATTTGCAAAGAAGAAGCAAATGTGATTAATGATGGTGCCAGTGAGCTTTGGCACAAGCGGCTTGGACACATGAGCGAGCGGGGTTTGCAAATGCTTGCCAAGAAGGACATTCTCCCGGATATGCAAGGTATTTCTCTCAAACCTTGTGTTGATTGCCTAGCTGGAAAGCAACATCGAGTAGCATTTCATACTCGACCTCCATCTAGAAGAAAGCATGCATTAGATCTTGTTCATACTGATGTGTGCTCCATGGATTGCAAGTCACATGGTGGTGCACAATATTTTGTCACTTTTATTGATGACTATTCTAGAAAATTGTGGGCTTTTGTGTTGAAAAGCAAAGATCAGGTTCTGACAGTTTTCAAGGAGTTCCAAGCCAGAGTTGAACGAGAGACTGGTTTGAAGTTGAAGTGTGTCAGATCAGATAATGGTGGAGAGTACAGGGGTCCATTTGAGCAGTATTGCAAGAGTCAGGGCATCAGGCTTGAGAAAACAGTTCCGAAGACGCCACAACTGAATGGGCTTGTAGAGAGGATGAACAGAACCATAACAGAAAGAGTCAGAAGTATGTTGTCGACTGCAAAGCTGCCAAAGTCCTATTGGGCGGAGGCAATGTTGACTGCTGTGTATCTCATCAATCGCTCGCCTTCAGTTCCTCTTGATGGTGATGTTCCACAGAGGGTTTGGATTGGAAGAGATGTTTCGTTCCAGCATTTGAGAGTCTTTGGATGCCTAGCATATGTTCATGTTGCTAGAGATCAGAGATCCAAGCTTGATAGCAAGACAAAGCCATGCATCTTCCTAGGGTACTCAGAGGATGAATTTGGGTACAGATTGTGGGATCTTACAGACAAGAAAGTGGTCAGAAGCAGAGATGTTGTGTTCATGGAAGACAAGACTATTGATGACTGGAAGCTCCAGCGACCGTCGTCTTCCTCTCCTGCTCCAGTCACATTTGATCCCGTTTTTCCTCAAGTTGTGCAGAGAAGTTCAGTTCAGAATCAGCAGGAAGATGAGAATGATGATGGTGATGTTGATCCACCAGAAGTTCCACAACCTCAACAAGAGGAGCCCCCTATCCAACCTGAAGTTGAGTTGAGAAGATCCACCAGAGAGAGACAGACTTCCTCCCGATACTCAACCAACGATTATGTGTTGTTGACTGATTCAGGAGAGCCTGAATGCTATGAGGAAGCTATGTCAGATGTGCATCAGAAAGAGTGGTACAATGCCATGCAGGATGAGATGAGTTCCTTGCATGAGAACCACACCTATGACTTGGTGAAATTGCCTAAGGGCAAGAAAGCTCTCAAGAACAAATGGGTTTTTCGTTTGAAGTTTGGAGAAGATGGTACACCTCCCAGGTTCAAAGCTAGAGTTGTGGTGAAGGGTTTTGAGCAGAAAAAAGGTGTAGATTTCGATGAGATTTTCTCTCCAGTTGTGAAGATGTCATCCATCCGGGTTGTTCTAGGCATGGCTGCTAGCATGGACCTAGAGGTCGAGCAGCTTGATGTGAAAACCGCCTTCCTTCATGGTGATTTGGAAGAAGAAATCTACATGGAGCAACCTGAAGGTTTTGAAGTCAAGGGAAAAGAGAAGATGGTTTGCCGTCTCAGAAAGAGCTTGTATGGTTTGAAACAAGCACCTCGGCAATGGTACAAGAAGTTCGAGTCTTTTATGATCGACCACAAATTCCACAAGACACATGCCGATCACTGCGTGTTTGTGAAGAATTACGCTGAAGGTGACTTTCTGATTCTCTTGCTTTATGTGGATGATATGCTTATTGTTGGTCGGGATACCAACAAGATTGCTAGTTTGAAAACTGCGTTGAAGAAGTCCTTTGCTATGAAGGACCTTGGCCCTGCAAGAAATATTTTGGGTATGCAGATTACCCGTGACAGAAAGAATCAGAAGTTGTGGATATCACAAGAAAAATACATTGAGAAGGTGCTGCAAAGATTCAACATGGACAAGGCTAAACCCGTGAGTTCTCCACTTGCTGTGAACATGAAGCTGAGTTCTGATCAGTGTCCTACAAGTGAGAAAGAGAAACAGGAGATGAAGAAGGTGCCTTATGCTTCAGCTGTTGGTAGTCTGATGTATGCCATGGTTTGCACTAGGCCAGACATCGCCTATGGAGTCGGGGTTATCAGCAGGTTCATGAGTAATCCTGGAAAGGAGCATTGGGCTGCAGTGAAATGGATTCTCAAGTATCTCAGAGGCACTTCGAGAGTGTGTTTGTGCTTTGGTCCTGGAAAACCTATGCTTGATGGTTTTACAGATGCAGACATGTCAGGTGATATTGACACGAGCCGGTCCACATCTGGATATCTGATTATATTCGCAGGGGGAGCAGTCTCATGGCAATCGAGACTGCAGAAGTGTGTTGCTTTGTCAACGACAGAAGCAGAGTATATGGCTGCAGTTGAAGCTGGCAAGGAGCTGATATGGATGAGAGACTTCCTAGAGGAGTTGGGAGTGGAGCAAGCTAGCTACCCTCTCTATTGCGACAATCAGAGTGCCATCCACCTTGCCAAGAATGCCGCCTACCATTCTCGAACCAAGCACATCCGAAGAAGATATCATTGGCTTCGAGAAAGAGTAGAAGATGAAGATTTTGAGCTCATGAAGATCCACACAAATGAAAACGGATCAGATATGCTGACGAAGACTTTGTCAAAGGAGAAGCTCATCAAGTGCCGCTCAAAGGCGGGCTTGCTCGAGCCCCCCATATAGGATTGAGGGGGAGCTATGTTGTGTTTCCCTCCTATATGGGGGAAGAGTCCAATGGACTATTTACCATATGGTTTTTACCATGTGAAGTTTTACCCTACCTCCTTTATAAAAGGGGATGCCTTTTCCATTTGGGAAAGTAAGAGAGAGAAAAACAAAGAGTGAGAAAGGGAGAAAAGAGAGAGCTTTGGAGGGATTTTCGTATGCAACCATTCAGCCAACTTTGAAGTGCCCCGATCGACAACCAAACGACCTCCGATTGGGACGATTTTCTGGTATGTTGTTCACCTCATCATAGGCTTCATTTTGTACGGTTGGATCGTCGTTTTGAGCCTCCAATCTCATATCCCCTTTGTTAGTGTCCTCTCTTGGGTTTTGTTGATTTCCACCAAATTGGGTGATGAAATGTGGAGATTTGGCCAAGCTTGTTGATGCTTGATGATATTGTATGCCTCTAGCTTTGTCTAGGGAAGATTGTACCCACTTGTTATTGTTGATAGTGGAAGTTTCTGTCTCCCGTGGTTTTTTCCCCGTTTTGGGGTTTCCACGTAAATCTGGTGTTCTTTGTGCTTGGTTATTTATCTTCTGTTTGTGTCTGATTGTTGGTTTGGGTTGCTTGAGTTTGGCTCTCTGGTTTACAGTTCTTGTCCATCCCGATTCGTGTGTGTTAAAAGGGTTTGTCTGACGTCCCTTGCTTCCCGGCACAACAAATTTATATTTAAATTAACGTTAATAAAATTTTGCATTTATAAAAGATAAATATCTACCAAATAATGGAATTGGTACAATCAATACAAGAGTATTGTTGAATACGGAGTATTAATCAAAGAAAGAACGGAAAGAGCAGGTGCAAAATGGATGCAATAATTAAAATGGGTAAAAAGAGCAGCTGCTCATTGCCTGCAGGGAAACAAGCCATTTCATTCGCTTGGCGAATGAAGTGGCCCCTAGTTCCGTCCCTGTATGCATGCACCATCATTGTCAGTTCGTGGCATGTGCGCGGTGAGGTGGGGCCTCTTTTTGTCTTTGCACTTTTTATAAATAATATTTGGTTTCGTATAAGTATCGGAAGAGTTGTCGATAACTATTCTAAAACTTATTTAGTTTTAATAATTTTATTTCCGCTAGTTTTTCAACACATGATTTTAAAACCACTAGTTTTACCCATGATTTTATAGCCACTATTTTGGACAATGGTTTGGTGGGTTGGTGAAGTCTTACTACCTTCGATGTACCTTTCTCTATAAAAGAAAGATTTTGGTTTTGAGAAACACATAAATTTCCATCTTCCTCTTCTCCTATCAGATAAGGTGTTATGGGTTTTGGTGGTTTCAAACCTTCTTATACGCCTTCAAGCAATATGAGGTAGTTGTGTATCCATGGGGGGCGACACCATTAGTCGATTTGCACCACGGTTGGGGAAATTTTTACCTTCCAAGGCAGTGGTCTTGTTTTATACTACATCATAATCTTTTGATTTTTCATCAGTTTTCAAGAAGGTTTTTTCTTATCGACAATGCTATATGCACCCATGACATGTCCTAAAGGCATCCAGTCAAGTGAATCTATGATCCGTTTCACTCTAATTTGGACATGTGTTCATAATCATTGCGTCAAAGTGAAAAAAAAAAAGAATTAACTAATACTCCCTCCGTCCAAGGATAGATGATCTTTTAGGCTTTGAAACTTTGTCGAAAATACATAGGCTTTTAGGTGTATATGTAGGTAATTATGACCCCTTACATCTTTTACTTACTCAAATTAAAGAAAACTTTTCAGCTTCCAATCTCTAGTTTACATCCAAATATTTTAGGTTTTAACCTTTAATAATAATGATGAGATTTAAATAGGTTTCTTAATTAACATGTAAGAGCCTAAAAGGTCATGTACTCTTAGACGATGGGAGTAAAAAATATCTATGTTGTAAGTTAATCCATGATATCATGTCACAGCACCCACTCCCATACTACGGAGTATCACACTAACCACACCATTGTTGTAAGTTCCAATTTATTATTATATTAATAACTGTCACACCCCGACTAGCCACCCTTGCTACTAGTACTCGAGTATAAAAAAGTTCATTTTCATTCCCTTTTCATTCTGGGGGGCTGAAAGTTCCTTTCCTGGCTTTTGCAGATGACATAATAATGTTTACTAAAGATAGCAATTCGGAGGCCAAATACACCCGAAAATTTTTAGATGAATATTGTATGATATCGAGCCAAAAAGTTAATTTTCATAAATCAACCTTTCAAACATCCCCTGGAATCATGCACCAAAGAACATTTCAACTCCAAAGAATTTTACAAATCCCCACCTCCAAATCATTGGATACATACTTAGGTTGACCAATAATAAATTGCAAAGTAAATAGAACGACATTTCAAGAAATAATATGTAAATCAAAGGACCAACCAACCAAGTGGAGAGCGTGCACTCTCACAAAAAAAAGGTCATACAATATTAATATGTGCAAATTTATCGGCAAAACCTCTTTTTACAATGCAAAGTTTCATGCTTCCTTCTAAGATACACCATGAGTTGGACTAAATAAATAGGAGTTTCTTATGGAACAAGGAGTACAACATCAACCTCTTATTAGTTGGGATCGAATATGCAAACCAAAAGCAAATGGAGGCCTAAGTCTTAGGAAAATGAAAGATATGAATGAGGCCTTCTAGATTAAGCTATTGTTGAAAATTCTGCTCGAACCCACTAACACTTGGGTACAAATTATACAAGATAAATATTTAAAATAAACTAACTTACTTAACTATACCAGGAAAGGTGAGATGTCCTAACAATTAGAAAAATTAAGCAAACTCATAGGTTCATTCAAGAAAGGTCTTATATGGACAATCGAAAATGGGCAATTTGTTAAATTTTGGAAGGATAATTGGATATCAACTATACCTCTCTGCGAAAGCATTAAACCGGCTAATGAAGAAAGTGCGAATAGAATAGTGTGTGAGTACATCAATAACGACAACTAGGATCTAAAAAAACTTCAACTGGAGTTCCCACCAGAACTGGTCATAGAAATCATGAATATCCCCCTCCCATTCAATCCATATCTCAATAGGTTGTATTGGTGGCCTGATCGAAATGAGTGATTCACCACGAAAAGTGCAATGCATCTGTTTACAAAAGCAAAAAACCAAACTATTGACACCTTCCCAAAGGTCAAAATTTTACTATGGAAAATAGCCAAACAGGGTCTTCCCCCTAAAGCGAAACTCATTCAGCATGGAGTACTTGTTACATCTACATGCATTTTCTGCAATAATACAATAGAAGATCACATCCACTTATTTATTGACTATCCTTTTTCTAAACAGTCACCTCTACAAATTCAAAGTCTTCCTAATATTGTTGGGGAAAGAGTGAAAATACATAATCAACCAATATAAAAAACATCATGAGTTCAATAGGAGCTAAGCCTATGTATAACACCTTAGGAGTTGATCGTTACTTATCCCAAATCAAATATATAAAAAAATGTTAAAGAGTGGATTATAAGTGGTTAAAAGTCAGGCCCATGCTAAAAGGGTGTGCAGATGGGCCAGCTGAACAAGGCCCCTAAAATTTAAAGGGCCCAATTGAAATACCCCAAATTATCTTTGGGTATTTCGTTTTAAGTAAATATAATTTTGGTAATAAAAATTATTTTATTTTGAACTTAGAAATTTCAAATGTATATAAATAAGTTTTATAACTAGTTTAAATATGTTTTATCTTAGGTGCATATATAGTAAATAAATCAGTTTTTAAGTTATATTGTTTTAAGACAAAGTAGTATATATTTTCTTAAAAAAAAATAAAGAAGGATTCATAATTTATTTTAATTTACGTAAAATATTTAATATAAGGTTTTAGAAAAATGTTGCTACACAAAATAAAATGTATTTAAATAAAATGTGTTGTTATTTTGTTATTTAAGTTGTGTAGGATTTAAATAAATAAAACTTCGGATATACATACTTATAAATAGGAATAGGGTTTGAACCCTCGGTTTTCTATTTTCCGATTTAGGTGAACCGGACCCACAAAAAAAAAATAGCCGAACTGGCCATTGAACCCGTTTCCTTATTCCTCCTATTTCGGTTCCACTGTAAAACAGAGAGATTTTTACCTACCTCAATCAAATTTGATTCTAAAAGGATCCCCAATTGCTATAGAACAGATTCTTTAACAAATTCCGAAGACTTTGGCTCCAATTCAACCCTATCACGATGAATTCGATTAAATAATGAAAAGATGTATTTTGCTTCTGATCAGTTTCAATCTTCTTCGGAGTGTATCTGACGGACCTTGAGAATCTCTCCTGTATCAGAAATTCAGAATTAATCGATCATATAACTAGCTCCTTTCTGATCGTACCTTTCTTCACACAAACCCAACGATCTCTCGCTCCCCCGTTCGCCGGAGCCACCTGCTCCACCACCGTTGTCGACCACCACTGCACCTGGAAGTCCCCAGGAGAGGTACCACGCAGCCAGGTCGACCGATGCGATTCCACACGAAGCCCAACGGCCGCCTCAAGCTTCGCATTGGGGCCACTGTGTCGACTGGTTTCTGCAGCAACTTTCGACCCTCCGTTCTCTCTCGTTGCTCCGCGGAATTTCAAATTCCTTATACCAAATCGTAGATCTGTAAGTCTACTTTCCATTCCCTCTAATTTCATTCAATTCCGATCTGGCATTAGGAAATTACGGATGCTGAAGTACAACAGCGTTTGAAACTATAGCAACTGTCGACAGGTTCTTGCGGGATGTCCCTAGGAGGCTGTGAAAGCCTGTGATGAGCCGTCTCTATCCGTTGATAGCACGTTTTGAAGACAACTCCATGTACTACAACTTTTATTCACAAGTCATGGCCAACTTCTAAATGATTCAAGTTTTTAAGAAAATCCCACTGAGAGGAAACTGCGACGACTTACGGGACCTCTTTCTCCCTCGTTTTTTGCTCAAACCCCCTGTTCTTTATATCAAAACGAAGCTCGGTAAGTCTAGTTTCCAAAACTTTCAGTTTTTCTTAATTCCGATTTCATACGAAGAAGTTATGAAAGTACCTTCAAAGAGCTGTCAAGATTCTAAACTAATCTAATTCATGTGCGTTGGTCCACATTTCTGCAGCCATAGCTCAACACTTTCGACCCCGAGTCAATTCCACAGAAACTTTGCACATCAATGAGCAGTGGTAAGTTTGGAAGACCCATTTTCGGTGTCTCTAATTAACGTCGAATTGCAGTCGAACTTACTTAACCAAACATGTTTGTGCGTGTGCTGTTTTGTTCAAATCACAGCCACTGTTCAGGCACTTGTCTCGACATTTTCATTTAATTTCCGAAAAAACGAACACAACCACGCTCAAGTACAGATTGCACTCGTTAGTATGATAGGTCATACGCCTTAATCGGAGCTCTGTGCAAGGAGAACGAGCTGCCAGAAGATCGCCCAAAGCCACTGTTGAAGCTGCGAGAAGGGGACTGTCGGGCTGAGGTCTGTTTGTGGGTATTTACACGAAACCTCCCACATTTTCAATTTTTATAAAATATGCCCCTATTTTAGTTTCTACAATTTCAAAAATTATCCCGCAGTTTTAGATGTTGTTCTAACCAGCGTAATTCCTTAATCTGCAGCGTGATCATCAACTCCTTATCCCTCCTCAATGATTGAAGATACCAAAGAAGATCGTATTGGTATTATTTCTGGCTTTTTAAATTAATTCGATTTTTAGTTGAATTAAATAAGTCAATTCTAATGATTAAGTCCTTTTTCTTTTTCTGTCTCCTATTTCATACGTATAGATTAGTTCATAGACTTCGTCAACTCCGTCACCAAGTGCTTTGAAGTCCATAGTTGGTATCGAAATCCAACAAGATGAATCATGCAAGTGACATTCCGAGCTTTTCTGCTCATTTTGGTGCCTTTGTGTCTTGTTGTTTTCTTTCCTTGATTTCTTGCCAAGTTAAATAAAATAAATTACAATTCACTTGCTTGTGTGATTTATTTACTGTCAGTTTGAATTTGGAAAGTATATATACAAATGGGTGACCTTAAGATAAGATAAGAATATAGTTATTCACCTTTTATTTAAAGCATGATTTATTCTTGTTCTTTCATGCAAATGGGTTAGGTATGGAACATGCTTTTTCTTTGATGTTTCCGTCCTTTTATTTTAATTGTTTTATTTCATTTGGCATCCATGTTACCTATAAATAACATGGGTTATCTTGTGTTGTGTGATCACCTAGGTTGTCTTAAGTAAAAGTAGATAGTAATAATGTGAGGATTGTGTGTTACGATTGGAACTCAATTGAATCAAGATCAATCAAGTAAAATGTACATATCAGTGAATGTGAAGCAAAGTGAATGTAACGTGTAAAGTAATAAAAGTAATGGAAATAGGTCGGGCTGCGAGAACCCGGTCTATAAAGGGTTTCATGAAACTAACACATTTCCGTAGAGAAATGTTACACTACCTCCGGTAGTAGGCTGCTATCTGCTAGTGAGAGCGGGACCGGTATCATATTATAACAAATAGTGTGTGATGTAAATCATTCAACTTATATTAAAAATGGCAAACGTGCTAAGTGTGTAACCTTGTGTTTAAACTACTCAACGTGAGGAAGTGAGGGAGGTGCGTGTTAAATAAATTTATGTTTAAACTACTCAACGTGAGGAAGTGAGTGAAGTGCGTGTTACATAAATTTGGGGTTAAGCTAATCAACATGAGCAAGTGAGTAAAGTGTGGGATATATATACATTTTGTTAACATAGTGAGAAGAATGTTTTATAGTGATCAAAAGTAATTCAAGCTATATTTGTAATCGGAGTATGGTTCCTAAGAGTGATTGACGCTCGCATCTTTTGTTACTCAATCCTTCTGGATTATCCGTGTCACACGAGTCGTGTCTTAAAATGTTAAGCCTATATAAAATATTCTCAATAATCATATTTGGGTTTAGATTCATACCTTATCATGGTCACTGAGTTTGAATCCAAAGTAGTCCCAATTTTCGAGTTGTTGCTTGCTAGTTCGTAAGAACTAACCGTCATATTGTTTGTGACGGCAGGTTTAGGTCGAGTCTCAGAAGAGAAGACGAGGAGAATTTGAGAAGACATTTGAATTAGTTTAACATTATGTTTAAATTTGAAATTCCTAGATATAATGTATAGTAGTTCTATTGTTTGCTTTTATTTAAAATTCTTCCGCTGTATTATTTTCAATTTGTAATTAAATCCTCAATTTTAGAGGAAAGATTAATAAATAGTTATTCTTTTTATATAATTCAAGTCTTCCGCTATTTAATTGTATTTTCTTTATGTATTTAGTTACTATCATCTTGTTTATGGGAGCATGGTTGCATGTCCCTATAAGCCTAAGGTGGTTACAAAGACATTAAAGTCCGAGTAATCACTGGCGTTGTGACATTCCCTCGGGTTATAAAAGGGGTGTTACACCAATTTCGTTTTAGTTTTATGTACTTATAAAAGTGGTCTCTAGATAAACATATACAAGTTATATGGTCCACTGGTTGGTTGTGCCACTAATTTTTCCATTATTTCTCCTTGCCCGTGGTTCGACTCCCATCAGCAGCAAAAATCTGTCTATTGTTTTTCATAAATTACTCTCATTTATTAACATACTATTACTACTCTTTTAAGTATATAAATATCTAGTTTTGTTATAAAAGTCTCTAAGTTGTGGATGTTCCAACTTCTTGAACCCCCTACATTTATAGTCCCATTTAGTTACTCATTTTTTATTTTTTTTTTCCTATATAAGGGTCTTGTAATCCCACTTGAGACTACAAATGAATAAGAAATGTCTCTATACTCTATATGGCTCTTTATAGAAAGATTATTCTCGTTTAATATCCCTCATTTTATAACACCTTATCAGCACGATCGACTCGCTCGGTAAGGATTCAAATGATATCTAAGTATACTTATACACAAACTGACAAACATATGGCCAGTACATTGATGGTACGGTGTTCATTGTGCAGTGCCAGTGTCCGACCTTCATTTGTGAAACTGACGGAGGGAAAACCTGTCATTGATCCATCAAAGTAAACTCAAACCTATAACTAGTAAAGCAATAAGTAAGAGGTCGATCCACAGGGAAATTTATTATTCAAGTATGATTTAAGTGTCGATTGAAGTAACCAAAGAGGGGGGTTTTGAGTGTGAAAAAGATCTACCTTTAATCAAAGCGGATTGAAGAAAGCAAGAGTAAATGGTTGTGATTCAAACAATTATGAGAAGCAGTTCTACCTACAATTTTCCACTTTATTTGGTTGAAACAATCCTTGTAACTTCTTCTCGTCCTATTAAGTTTCCTATGAATGCCCTTGTCTCGACCTAATATAGTTACTAGTCCAATCAGTCCTAGAAACCCTTATCAATCGAACAGTCCCTAAAGAAGGATTTAACTCAATTGATAGCTTTAAGTCCAGAGATTAGCCAAGGTATTTGCAGTACCTAAAGAGGGATTTAACAACACATCTAACTTCCTACTTATCCAATTAGTTCAATCAGCCTTAAGGGACAAGTTTGCTACTTAGGTTAAGGTTCGCAATCAGGAATCTACAAAACCCTAGAAATTGAATTGACCTAACAAGTTGGCCAGACAAGATAGAACAAAACAATAAAGAATCAAGAACAAAGAAGTTGAAGCATTCAATCAAGGAATTTAGGAACGAGAATTAGAAACTCACAATCAATCCAAATAAAGCTTCAAATTGCATGCAGAACAGACGAGTTTAGTTCCTCATGGAAAACATCCCTCAATCTCTAATTGTCTGATAGAACGTAGAATAGAATAGAAGTTACTGAAAAATAACATAAATCGGCCCTTTAATAAGTCTAAGACGGCCACAAAACGAAATAACAACTAGGGTTTTCTTTAAGTAAAACGCGGCGCTGACGACCAATGCTGCGTCCTCTACATATGTTGCGGCCGCGGCATAAGCTCCTTTTCCAACCCGCGACGTCTCTCTGTTGCTGCGGCCGCGGCATGACCCGCTATGTAACTTTATCTTCAAATCCGTGAGGAGCTCCAAGTACTCCTTTCTCCTCTTCCTTCCTTGCTTTTTTCCAATGTCCTTTGTCTTTCTCTTCAAGATATTGTATCTCCCAAATGTGTTCAGATTCTATCTGCAAAGAAACCACAAATTTGCACAGAATCCGAATTCTTCCAGAATAATCACAAGATGCAAATTAACTGCAGATTATGAACTAAATGCAACCTAACCAAACTAAAAATGCCTATAATACCTATCTAAGATATGCATTATCAAATCCCCCCACACTTAACCTTTGCTTGTCCTCGAGCAGTGATAGAATGAACATGAATCAACGTATCCCACAGGAAATCCCTTCAAGTTTCAACATCATCAAAAAGCAACATCATAGCAGGTGAAAACATAAACCAAGCAAACAAACGTCATAGCATGTATTCCAGTGATCAAAGCTTAGAAGTAGACATCATCCAACCTCACCAGAAATATGTGTTTCACTCATGCTCTCATGTGTTTAGGCTTTGAGGTACAACTCTCAACTCAAACCAACATGCACTAAACACATAGACATTGACCACCATATCACCAAATCTCCACCGAAATGTATTACTTGCGGGACACTATAAAGGAAACTAAATAAAATGTGACTTTTTTTTTTCCTTTTGTTTCTTTTCTTTTCTTCTTTTTTTTTTCTTTTATTTATTTTCTTGCCTTGGTGTCTTCCTTACACGAGGCGCAAACATGGGTGTCATGAATGGCCCCGGTCTATCAACACCTCAACATACTAGAATGAAGTCCACTTGAACATCTTTTGACACAAGTTGCAAACATGGGTGTCATGAATGAACCTGGTTACTCAATGATCAAGCTTTCTTTCCTAGTGGATAGTTTTCAACACCGTTTTGCGCAAATCATACCCATGGGTGTCATGCGTAGACCCGGTTACTAAGTGCATCAACCATTGCCACCTTATTTCACTAAATATGTATAGATTCAAACAAAAGACTCAAACTATAAACAAAAATTCCGCAAGCAACAAACATGTGAGTCGGTCTTGAAAAATAGATACTGTAGTAAATGCCAAGAGGTAGCACACAAGGAGAGTAATTCACACAATTGAGCAAAAGATTTCAAATAAGTCTAAACATTCTCACAAGGTCATGTTTTTAGGACTTCAATCATACTTTAGCTCAATCAAACATGCTCAATTATATTTGCTAGCTCATGTTCCACAAAAATCAAATATAGACAAGGCCAAAAACATCCAGAACTCCATGGGATTTATATGATCATGCTTGAAATTTAAATTAGAGGACAAACTAAGCCAGATGGGTATTTGAATAACACATATGGATGCAATGCATGATTATTTTTGGATCTGGTGACGACATAGAGAGTGAGGCAGGGTAGGGTTTGGAAAAAAAAAGGGTCTCGGACAGGTATGCGGCGGCCGCAGCATTTGCATGAAGCTGCAGGTTGATGTGCTGTGGCCGCGACATTAAGCTGCGGCCGCAGCATACGTTGCAATAACAACTCTCCTCCTTCGTTTTGCGCGTTCCCAATTCCAAATTTCAAACAACCAAAAGCAAAATAGCGATAAAACTACCTAAGATGATGATGAAATGAAAAAGAAAGAAAAACTTACCTCGAGTTGCCTCCCGAGAAGCGCCTTTGTTTCAAGTCATTGGCTCGAAGTAATGGCCCTTTGTTGACCTAGGTTCCTCCACCAGGGTCACCTACACTCGTCATCTCATTGACAAGTGCGGGCACCCTGGAAGATGTAGCTTTCTGTCCAAGAATTCATCCATTACCATTAGCTTCTCTCCCTTAACTAGTCCTGGGGGTTGTCCTGAAATCACAAAAGCTTCCACACTATTAGAAATTAGTTTCTCATAAGGTGAAAGTGTAGGCTTAAACGGATCAACATAACCATCAACACCTATTTTGAGTTCTTCTTTTCCTAAAGATTGCAATTTGTTAGGTGGCTCAAATTTCAAGAAACTATTTTCCTTAGGTGTCTCTCTCAAATCACGAAAATTATTGTTGTGATTAATATTGTTAGCAATAGGCATATCTAAAAAATTCTCAAGAGGAAGCTCAGCATGATTAAAGAGAGAGAACTCTATTTTTCTTCCATCAAACTCTATAGTCAATAAACCCTCACAACAATCAATTTTTGTTTTTGCAGTTTTCAGGAATGGTCTACCTAGGATAATAGGTGTTTCTGGGGCTCCCTGTTCCATGTCTAAAACAAAGAAATCAACAGGGAAAATCAAATCATCCACCATAACCAAAACATCTTCAACAACGCCTCTTGGCCTAATCTGTGATCTATCAGCGAGTTGCACTGTAACCCCAGTCTCAGTCAAAGCACCCAAACCCAAGAACATGTACAAGTTATATGAGATAACATTAATTGAAGCTCCTAGATCTAACATGGCTTGTTTGAATCTAGTATTCCCAATTGCACATGGAATTGTAAAGGTCTCCACACTTTTCAAGCAATTTCTTTTGTAACACAGCAGAGACATTTCCATTCAAGCTCACCTTTTCCTTCTTTTTCAATCTTTGCTTCTTCTTGATGGTGCATAATTCTTTTCAGAATTTAGCATATCTAGGAATGCTCTTAATCAATTTGAGTAAAGGAATATTTACCTCGCACTTGCTTAACGTCTCAAAGATCTCCTTATCGTTCTCATACCTTCGTGTATCTTTCAGGGCTTCCGGAAAAGATGGAACCAACTTTGGAGTCTCCATAGGTAAGGAAGAAGAAGAAGGAGAAGAAGAAGAAGTGATGTGATCCGAGCTCTTTCGACACATGCTTGGTGTTTTAGTCATAAAAGAAGCTATATTTGTCCGATGAAGGTCCAGGAGTACTTGTTGGAAAGCTAATTCGAAGGGCTACATCTTTCATGAAGACCAAAATGCCTAAATCATCCAACAAAAAGTCCGAAATTGGCGATAATCCAGCAGTTCGAAATCTGGACAGTTTTCCCGACGCATTGAATGAAGTCGGAATAGATGAAGAGGCGTTGAACGAGATTCATTCAATGGAACTTGATGGTTTTGACATTTCATGATGACATCCAACCCTCCATTTTCCACTAGGGGGCTGGCCAACTTTCTCCATCAATTCCGAGAGACTTTTCATGTTTTCCGTCTTTAATTTGTTGTTTTAATTGTTGCTTGTTTTATGGCTATAAAATGCCTAAACCTTTGTCATAAGAAATAAGATATGAGTTGAGAATTTTTGGAAAAAGTGTGTGTGTCTTGTTGATTTGGTGAGATGCCATTTTGACACCCCATTCCGGAGTGAGAGGCCGAAGAATGGTCCCGTTTGTTTAACTCTTTCCGGTGAGATGCTTGTTAGAGTTGTTCAAACAAAGGCTTGATTGCTCGGGAGTGAGATGCCGACGAGTGAAAGAGAGAGTTTGGTAAATCTATGGGTGAGATGCTCATAGATTTAGCCATCCATATCTTGTTTTTATTTTCCCATAAATCTAGAAAAATCCAAATAAAAGAGTCGCGTGTGTCAAATTTTGTTATCGTGCTCGGTTGAAGCTTTGAAACTTGTTGGTTCGATCCTCTAGGTCGTATCATTTGGTATCAGAGCTAATCCATCAAGTTCACAAATCTTTTTGTGATTCCATCAATTTCATCCACATCCCTCTTCAGAGCCGTCGCGGTTGCAACCATTGAAGTGCACTACGCAGATCCAACGTACAGGGGCGTATCGTACCTTTTTGGAAAGGCAACGCAGATTTGAGAGTCTTCGCGGGATCAACCATCAAGATATGTTACGCAGATCCAACGTACAGGGGCGTAATGTTTCTTTTTGGAAGGGCAACTCAAGATTCGAGGACGAATCTTTCTCAAAAGAAGGGAGGATGATGTGATCCGAGCTCTTTCGACACATGCTTGGTGTTTTAGTCATAAAAGGAGCTATATTTTTCCGATGAAGGTCCATGAGTACTTGTTGGAAAGATAATTCGAAGTGCTACATCTTTCATGAAGATCAAAATGCCTAAATCATCTAAAAAAAGGTCCGAAATTGGCGATAATCCAGCAGTTCGAAATCTGGACAGTTTTCCCGACGCATTGAATGAAGTCGGAATAGATGAAGAGGTGTTGAACGAGATTCATTCAATGGAACTTGATGATTTTGACACTTCATGATGACATCCAACCCTCCATTTTCCACTAGGGGGCTGTCCAACTTTCTCCATCAATTCCTGAGAGACTTTTCATGTTTTCCGTCTTTAATTTGTTTTTTTAATTGTTGCTTGTTTTATGGCTATAAAATGCCTAAACCTTTGTCATAAGAAATAAGATATGAGTTGAGAATTTTTGGAACAAGTGTGTGTGTCTTGTTGATTTGGTGAGATGCCATTTTGACACCCCATTCCGGAGTGAGAGGCCGAGGAATGGTTTCGTTTGTTTAACTCTTTCCGGTGAGATGCTTGTTAGAGTTGTTCAAACAAAGGCTTGATTGCTCGGGAGTGAGATGCCGACGAGTGAGAGAGCAAGTTTGGTAAATCTATGGGTGAGATGCTCATAGATTTAGCCATCCATATCTTGTTTTTATTTTCCCATAAATCTAGAAAAATCCAAATAAAAGAGTCACGTGTGTCAAATTTTGTTATCGTGCTCGGTTGAAGCTTTGAAACTTGTTGGTTCGATCCTCCAGGTCGTATCAAGAAGGAGTAAGAGGGGAAGAAGAAGAAGAAGAACAACAAGGGGAAGAAGACGAAAAAGGCGTACTTGACACCGAAGGTTCGGTAGGGGCACTGGCTGCGGGCGCCGCATATTGATGCGGGCGCAAATCCATTGATATGTCGCGGCCGCGGCATGGTTGCTGCGGCCGCCGCACTGTACAATGTCCGTCCTTTTCGTCTATTACCTCTATTTCTTCGTCCATTATTTCCTCATCGTCATGTGGAGGTGTGACAATCAATTCCTTGCCACTCCTAAGCGTTACAGCACTGACGTTCTCCTTAGGATTTGCAACTGTTTGCGATGGAAGCTTCCCTGAATCCTTTGCCTCCTTCGCACTTAAGACTTGAATGAGCTGACTCAATTGATTCTCCAATTTTTTTATCCGGTCTGATTGTTGTTTCTCAACATTCAAGACTAACCATGACAATTTCTGTAGTGAATCCTCAGTATCCTCATTGGATTGTGGTTGGCCTCCCTGTCGATGTTCAAATTGTTGTTGGGGCCTTCCTTGTTGATTGAAAGAGGCTTGGTAGTTCCCATAGCCCTGCTGATAGCCTCTGTTATAGTTGTTGTTGTTAAAATACCCAGGATTTCCAAAATTGCCTTGTCTAGGCCCTTGTTGAGCGAAATTCCCAATGGCATTCAACTCGACGTTAGGGTCTTGCAGAAGCGGGCACATGTCCATAGGATGAGTGAATTGATTGCAAAGTCCACATGTTTTCAACTGTTGAGGAGTTCTATCAGTTACCAACTGTTTGATCATCTCCTTCACCTCCACCATGTCGGTCTGAAGTGCAGCCATAGGGGCATCAATAGAAAGTACACCCCTAGCACGAGTGCTCTTGTTGAACTGCCTAGAGCCCTAAGAGAGCTCTTTAAACACATCCCAAGTTGCAGCAGGCGTCTTATTCAGCATGTTTCCTCCACAAGCATAATTCACTGTTTTGCGCTCTATATCAGTAAGCCCATTGAATAAAAAGAGAACTAGATCCTTCTGAGAGTACCCATGGCATGCATAGCTAGCGCCGAGTTTCTTGAAACGCTCAAAGTACTCATGTATAGACTCCGTCGCGTACTGCCCAATGCTGCTGATTGACCTTTTTAAGGCATTAAGCTTTGTTGCGTGGAAGTACATCTCCAGGAAGACTCTCTTCATCTCAGCCCAAGTAGTAATAGATCCAGGTGGTAGATAGAAGAACCACTCATTCGCCTCATCCTTCAAAGAGAAGGGAAAGGCTCTCAGCTTGATTTGATCCTCAGTAACGTTCTCAGGTTTCATCCTAACTACCACAGTATGGAATTCAGACATATGCTTGTGGGGGTCCTCCCCACTCAACCCATGGAACTTGGGTAGAAGATGAACTACCCCAGATTTCAGCTCAAAGTTGACTCCTTCCCTTAGCGTAGGGAATTGGATTTCCAGTGGTTGCTGTGCCAAGTTAGGAGCAGAAAGCTCCTTAAGAGTGCGGTTTGCTTCGTTAGCCATCTCTGTAGTGCTTTCTTCTTGATCAAAAGGTAGTTCGCGGAAGCGATTACGAGTTTCTCGCCTTAAAGAGGCAAGGGTTCTTTCAATCTCTGAATCAAATGGCAACAAAGAAGAAATAGTAGCATGGGTATGGACCATATAAGATGGTCCACACCAAAAATCAGCACATAAAACACACAAGAATTAATAAAATTCCCCGGCAACGGCGCTAAATTTGAAGGAGGGAAAACCTGTCGTTGATCCGTCAAAGTAAACTCAAACCTATAACTAGTAAAGCAATAAGTAAGAGGTCAATCCACAGGGAAATTTATTATTCAAGTATGATTTAAGTGCCGATTGAAGTAAGCAAGAGTAAATGGTTGTGATTCAAACAATTATGAGAAACAGTTCTACCTACAATTTTCCACTTTATTTGGTTGAAACGATCCTTGTAACTTCTTCTCGTCCTATTAAGTTTCCTATGAATGCCCTTGTCCCGACCTAATATAGTTACTAGTCCAATCAGTCCTAGAAACCCTTATCAATCGAACAGTCCCTAAAGAAGGATTTAACTCAATTGATAGCTTTAAGTCCAGAGATTAGCCAAGGTATTTGCAGTCCCTAAAGAGGGATTTTACAACACATCCAACTTCCTACTTATCCAATTAGTTCAATCAGCCCTAAAGGGACAAGTTTGCTACTTAGGTTAAGGTTCGCAATCAGGAATCTACAAAACCCTAGCAATTGAATTGATCTAACAAGTTGGCCAGACAAGATAGAACAAAACAATAAAAAATCAAGAACAAAGAAGTTAAAGCATTCAATCAAGGAATTTAGGAACAAGAATTAGAAATTCACAATCAATCCAAATAAAGCTTCAAATTGCATGCAGAACAGATGAGTTTAGTTCCTCATGGAAACATCGCTCAATCTCTAATTGTCTGATAGAATGTATAATAGAATACAAGTTACTGAAAAATAACATAAATCGGCCCTTTAATAAGTCTAAGACGACCACAAAACGAAATAACAACTAGGGTTTTCTTCAAGTAAAACGCGGCGCTGACGACCAATGTTGCGGCCGCTGCATATGCTGCAGCCGCTGCATAAACTTCTTTTCCAACCCGCGGCATCTCTCTGTTGCTGCGGCCGCGGCATGACCCGCTGGGTAACTTCATCTTCAACTCCGTGAGCAGCTCCCAGGGCCGTTCCTAATGTAATAGAGGCCCTGGACAAAAGAGAATGAAGGACCCTAACAACTTGAAATTTCTAACTATCAATAGCACATCTAAATAACTTAAAATCCATATAATTCTAAAGTAAAATACAAATATCTCAAAATATATTTGGTTTATCACTACATTAATAGTGGAGCTAAGTATTGACATTGAAATGCAATAAAGACTTAGCTAAATCTTTAAAAACAACACACAGTCTTCGGCACCAACAACAAAACCTGGATCTCAGCAGCAATCCAACCTAATACAAAACATCAGTAGTCTTCAACAGCAATCCATGGTTGAACTACATAGGAAAAGCATCTTCTGCAGTCCTGCATAAAAAAAAAGGAGGATTCAAAATAACAATAGATTATATTTATACCACTCTCTAGATAATTGAATCTGACTGAATTGAATTGAATCGAATCAATTTCCCAATTGGAGTAGTCTAGTAGAGAATCTTACCGGCGAAATCCAACGGAATAGGAACATAGGACGGAAGTGACGGTTGCGATGGTGGTGCTATAAAGCCGAGAGCCTTGAACCCGTTGAAATTCACAAGGCTCGCTCATCTCTTCGCCTTAAATGCCCGACCGATTTAGCCTCTTTCGATTCCCTAAATCCCTAATTTGTCGTGAAGTTATGAACAAGAACAGGGCCGTCTCTGCAATTAGGTTTTGATGTTTCGTATCAGTTCACGCTTTTAATGCTATAGCCTATAGAGGTCTTTAATTAGTTCAGTTAAAAAAAACTATATTCTTTTTACTTTTGAATGTACAGACGGGTTGTGTATTTGTTTTGGGTTGGGTATTTGTTTGGATTTGGGCCTCTAATTATATATGTATATATGGATACCGAAATATATTATTGGGACCCTAATTTTTTTGGGCCATGGGTAAGCGCCCAGCCTGCCCTTGCCTCTGGACCGGGCCTGGCAGCTCCAATTACTCCTTTCTCCTCTTCCTTCCTTGCTTCTTTCCAATGTCCTTTGTCTTTCTCTTCAAAATATTGCATCTCCCAAATGTGTTCAGATTTTATCTGCAAAGTAACCACAAATTTGCACAGAACCCGAATTCTTCCAGAATAATCACAAGATGCAAATTAACTGCAGCTTATGAACGAAATGCAACCTAACCAAACTAAAAATGCCTATAATGCCTATCTAAGATATGCATTATCAGAAACCCCCTTTAATTTCTCACTTGAAAATATCCCATGCATACATATATTTGTTTAATTATTAGTATTTTGTATTTCTACGTGTATATATATTGTTATTGTTTGGTTACTACTTCTCTCCCGAAAAGGTTAACTAGTATCAAGTTATTCTCCGAAGAGATTATACTAAATGGAATTGTTCTTGAAGAGACAAACCGATATCATTGATCTTCAAAGAGGATATACATACCTTCGTAGCATCCCGGTAGAGGTGTTCTTTCTCCATCAAAGTGAATGGTTTGGAACAATTACAATTTATTTTTCTTAAGCAATCGATCCATCCCTAGAAGTGGATGACTCATTTTTTGTACATTTTGGGTGCGATTTTATCCCGAAGTAGACGAGCCATCATATTTTTAGTTTTTTTTTCATATATTGTATACTATTTTTTCCCCGTGTTTTGTGTTGTATGCTATTACGTCCTGTTGAACGTTTCCTGTGCAAATGAAATGAAAAGGCCATTAAACTGTAATGCATACGGCATGCCCATCCAGGTGCTCATGGAGTTGAAAAGGTTTTTCAGATTATCAAATGCATAATTAATTTCATTAAAAGGTTAACGACATTCAGTGGCGGCCGCAGGGGGCGCGGGGGGCGGCCGCCCCACCCTCCAGCGATGGAACATCGTAGTATTGTAAAAAAAATTTAAAAAAATTAAAAAATAAGGTAAAAAGATAAAAAAAAAAAAAAGTGAAAGAGAACACAAAACTTATCTAGCTTAGTTGGTAAAAGAAGGGAAGGAAATTTAAGTTAGCTAAGAGGTCATGGGTTCAAATCTCGTTCCTTCCCCTTTTTGCACTATTTTTTATTCCTACTATAAATGTCATATTTAAATCAAATTTTAGATTTTTCTTTTAATATTTTCATAAGATAATTCAGTATGTTACAACATATATTTTAAAAAAATCTTCAAAATTTTATTCATATGAAGTTTTTTTACTATTAATGTCATATTTAAACCACAATTTATGAGGTTTTTTGTCATACTTTTCAAATCCTATCATTTTTTTGTTTTCCAATGACAAATTCTTTAAAAAATTTATAATTTTCTTTCAATATTAAAAAAAATCTTAATCACGTACACATATATAAATTATTGTATAAATTTTTTAATAAAATATCATATTTATATACCATAATTTATGGTTTTTATTCAATATATTTATAGAAAATTTCTTTATTATATATACCGAGAGAAAACAAATTCCCGCCGAAAAATTCCGTCGCCCCTCCGGCAATTCCTGCGGCCGCCACTGACGGCATTAGCTTTTTACATTATCAAATTCATACTGCACATTGATATTAAAATGTTTTCACTTCATTAATTGCATTAGTAAAGGCATTAGTTTTAACGCATGTTCATCCACGTGTTGCTTAAAAGGGTTTTTTCACTTATTTAATTGCATTACCAATTAATTGGTTTCCTTCACATGAAATGAAATGGCCGGTGTGATTCATTACCTATGTCTTTATATTTCTTCACTTCATATTCTTTTATATTGTCGATCTTCAATGGATTTTATGTTATATGCATATTGTGTGTTACCGTGTTTATATTGTGATGATCGTTCAAGTTGTTTGATAAGGTGTATGTATGTATATCTAGTTATTCCCGCATTTTTACAAGTATACTCCCTCCGATAAGAGGTTATACAAGTTATTCCCGGAAATGAATAAACTAACACTATATCATCTCCGAAAGGGTGAATTTTACCCCTCAAATAGAAGCACTAATATTATATTAGCATCCCTAAAGTGATAAACTTTATCCCCCGAAGTGGATAAGTAAGTAAAAGAGATAATTCAATCTCATTCCCGTATGTGAATAAATAAATATTAATTATCCTTGAAGAAGACAAATCAATATTATCTCCCAAAGTAGATGAACAGACTCATCTCCCGAAGTAGATGAACAGACTCATCTCCCGAAGTAGATTAATGGATTTTTTGAAGTAGATGAGCGAAGACATCTCTCGAAGTAGATGAACAATAAACCGCATCCTCATAGAGATGAAGTGGTAAACGTCATCCTTGTGATGATTCGTATAGCCAGAGAAACAAATCAAGTCCGAGCTTTAATATTTCTCCATCAGTTTCCTGCAGTTAATGATAAAATTCCATATAAGAATACCACCTCCTGACGTAGGTGATAAAAGATCTCGAAGATCTATGTTAAATTTTCTTGTCACTCGAAGTTGACATTAATTTTATTTATTTAAGATTATTGTTGTTGATATTCATATTTCTTAATATGCTTTACTATTTAGTATTACTCCCTCCGTCCAAAAATACATTGCCTTTTAGCATTTTGCACAAGTTTTAATAAAATACCTTACTTTTAAAAAAACATCATCATTGCACTAACTTTTTCATAAATTTTATTATTTTTTAACACCCACTACACATTTTAACCAATCAAATTATTTTAAAAAGTCAACAACACACAAACCAATACAAATCATTACAACTTTTTACCTAGAAAACCTAAAAGACCATCTATTGTTGGACAAAAATTTAAATCTAAAAGTCCATGTATTGTTGGACGGAGGGAGTACCATTTACATGGTTTTATTATTATTATTATTATTCTCTTAATGCACTATATTTGTGAGTCTTTCAACACCTATTTTGTGGTCGGGCATGAAGTTCCTAAACTCAATGGTTAAACAATCCAGTAGATTGTGATACTTATCTCGCTAAGAGTTTAAAGTCTCATTACCCTTTGTAAACAATCCAACGGATTGTGAGTTTTCATCAAAATCTGCATAAGAGCTTGAAGACTCTAATTTCAAACTCTAGAAGAGCATATAAGATCTTATTTTAAATATTTGTACTCTTGAAGAAGTACATGGAATGTGGCTTATGACATATTCAGAACTATTCGTAGCTGGTTAGTACAACCAATATAAATAACCACAAAACGTGATCTAGTTTATAAGGCCACTTCCTGACAATTCTCTAAGCATGACTCGAAACATGCCCCTCCTGTAGAGGGTGTAAAAGGGGTAATGGTTAAGCGCGCAACCAAAGTTATTGTTGTAGCTTATAACTAGGCCATCTTTGTACGGATCATTTTCTAATGTCTTGAAAAACATTATGAATAAAGTTAATATAGTTGGTCATTAGTTTCATACTTGTAGTATGATACCAACAGAAGTTTTGAAAATACCCAGTTAACGACATCTAATTAAATAAATGGATCACCAGGTACAAAGTTCAATGGTTAGAATGTTTTCCCATTGAGACTTATGATGTCACTAACCAGAAGTTATTTGATGATACAATCTTATTCTTTGTGGCATTTGGTCGCTCAAGCAAAATGATGATTTGCAAGATCATTGAAATTCACATGAATACCCACCATAAGGACTAGAAGATCCTAGGACCGGAAGATCCCCAATAAGGGTAACCATACATGTACGCCTTGTTCCCTTTGAAAAATAATAACAAGATCGTCTATAATAAAAAGTAAATGCAAAGTCTCTTATGTTGCTTGATCGAGTTCAATGAGACAACTACGAACATAAAACATCGCCATAATGACCAGTGTTATTCCAGTATAGATGCCTTAACACATTGGTCATATGAAAAGGTAGAGAATGTTATCAATCACATTGGTGAGCATAAAGTAGCTCACAATGACCTAGAAGAGTCGTTAGTCAAATGAGCCCATGCAATTTTGCATTTCGAATTTGACACAATAACTTCTCTCAAATTATCTCCTGAAGAGAGTATATGTTCTGAGACATCCTCCACAATTAACTATAAGACCACAAAGAAGTCGAATGATACATGGGGTTTGAGTCTCTAATGATATCAAATACCTCGAGCTTTATAAAGGTGATCAAATGCTCGGTATTTAGGGGGAGATGAAATGAGACTGTATTAAGAAAGAGATTGCATTAAAGAAAATTCTCTATATATCATTTGGAATCCGCAGATGAATGAAAGTGAACCAGAAATTAAGCACTTATGTACACCAAATGATAATTACATGGTTTAGCAGAAAGTCATCAAATGCATTTACTAAGGCCAAGAAAGTGACTAAGTCACATATATTGCACTAGCTAGCTAGGTCATTTGGAGGTTTCAGAAGTAACTCCGAAATCAACAAAAATCAAGTAATTCTTAAATACACCAGAAGTGTTGAAGATCATTAGGCTCTCACTTTAGGATTTCCCAGAAGTGAAAAGAGCTCATGAGAATATGATGATCATCAATCAAATAATGAATTTCGACGTCGAAATGATTGTAAAGAGCTAGAAAGAAAAAATTCATCAAAAGATGAGTTCTTTCATGTAAAGATGAATTTTTCAAGCATGATGCTTTGGACCGTACCCGTAGTTCCAACATCGAAAAGTATAACATCATTAGTTTTAAGTGGGTGTTTATACAAAACTGCAATAAGCGTAATGAAGCTGTAAGATAGTATATAACATGATAGATTGCATAAAAGTCTAGAGTGAATTATATGAAAATATATTCACTTGTGGTGGATATAATCTTTGGTTGTCGATGTACCGACTCTAACTGTAATTGACGGGCATAGTAGTTGTATACTCAAATTGATCATTAATAAAAGAATATAAGTAAAAATGATCAATTAATTTAAAATGCCCGAAGTATCAATATGAAAGCCTCGTCATATGAACACGATTAAGCCAACGGGTGCTTCTAGTACTTGAAGTATTGTGTAAGTAGTGACATGGTGTATTGAGTCCTGAAGTACTATACACAACACTGTACTCTTTTCTTTAATCTTGGTTTTTATCCCACTCGGTTTTTTCAAGGTAAGGTTTTTAATAAGGCAACTTATACACCATCTATACATCCGATCCCCCGTATCAAACGATAAAAAGCACACTAGGTCCTAAGATACCTTATGTGCATTGAAAGCATCTCATCACCAAAGACAAGGAAGTCTATTGCATCGAAGTCGAGTGTGATACATGAAAACATTTTAACTTGCACACATCGAAGATAATTTTCAAACTCGACCATGCAGCTCATAAAGTCAGCATTATCAAGAAGTTCGAAGAGCTTATCAGAATGAGATGCAAGAAGAATGTTGATTTCAGGGGGAGAATATACGCACTACACTCTTTTTTCCTTCGATCAGGTTTTGTCCCACTGGGTTTTTCTGACAAGGTTTTTAACGGGACAGTATCACCAAAGCGTATCAAATGACATATGTACTCTTTTTCCCTTAGTCCTAGTTTTTGTCTCATTGGGTTTTTCTAGACGAGGTTTTTAACGAGATAGTTTGTAATGTCAGAGGTGTCCATCCAAGGGAGAGTATTATAAAGTCTATAAGTTGTGGATGTTCCACCTTCTTGAACCCCCTACATTTGTAATCCCATTTAGTTACTCATTTTCTTTTGCTTATATATATAAGGGTCTTGTAATCCCACTTGAGACTACACATGAATAAGAAATCTCCCTCTTCTCTATATTGCTCTTCATAGAAAGATTTTATTCTCGTTTAATATCCCTCATTTTATAACAAGTTTTTATTTTTCAATTCTTAATATTCTAAAGGGCCCTTTTTTCAAGAAAATTTCATCTTTTCATTTATTTGTTACTAATTGAAATTGTTTTTTTTCTTAATTATTAAAAAAATCCCTTTCTTTTGAAAAAAAACGTACAAAACCTATTGCTTAGAGAAATCAATGGACTTTTCACCAAAATAATAGAATTTTTTTAACATATTACAAATGTCATATAATTCTTTTTAAAAAAAAATCATATTTATGTGTTTTAAAAAATCATTCACAACCATTTTATATTTAAAAGAACGTTTAAAACTTTAAAATTTCAAGTTATTCCTATTTTGATTAATTTAATCTAAATAAGTTCATTAACACAATATATGAATAAGGTCTAATTATTTTTAGCACAAAGCTCCCAAAATGATCAGCACGGCCCTGTTAAAACTCAACCCATGTCAACAAGACTTCTTCATTTTAAGAGCAATGAACTAAGCGCATAACATTTGGATTGCTCCTGCCCCACTTAGGGCTTGTAGAAATGCTAGGCCGAGGCATAAATATAAAAGGCATATAAATAAGAATGTATCGATATGCCACTACATGAACTTCAAAGAAAAGTGCATATACACTCTGAGACGAGTGAGTCCAGATAACTTCGTTCAATCATTAAGACCAAAATAAAATTGTGGTCTAGTAAGCTCAATCAATCTACAACAATCCACTTAATCAAAGTTGTGCTATCCTAATCTACCATTAAAAAAAACATAATAAACTCAAAGTGCATCTGAGCTCACACACAAACAATCACCATAGCCCACACTTAAGTGAGCAAGCATATCAACTCAAGCAACCAAGTGTCTCAACTCTCAAGCAGTAAGATAGATCGTCTCAAATAATAAGATTCATATCAACTCAATCCATAGCATGGCAACTCAAGATCAAGCAATATTATCATCACAGTCAAGTACTCAAGATAAACAAGTAATACGATTACATCACACTAGCATCGCAAGGCGTGTATCAATACAATTCATGGTCACACCCCAATAATAGGCAAGAGATCGAATATCATTAACATATCACATTTGCATTATACACATGAACCTTAATTAACGACAGCATGGTTAGGTATAGGATGAAGCGGAGGAGCATCATTCATATAAGAGAGAATTAGGTTGGGTTGCGGAGGATTTATCAGAGACCGTATCCATTCCCCACCCCCGTGGTTCTTCCACTTTATATTTTTCACCACCCCGTTCTTACGACATGCTTCTTATTTTTGTTTTTATTTTTTCCTAATCTCTCTCACCATATCATGTGTTTTACTTATCCCTGTGGTTTGATATGTGTTCATTGGGTCACTCAAAAACACTCTCTGGATGTAGTCCTTGGCCCGGCCCCTAAACTCTGCCTAGGCGGGATAATTGAGAATGTTGTTATTGTTGTTGTTGTTTGTATTTGCATAGTACACATATCCCTTTATTATCAACAAGCAATGGGCTATCAAGTGGGCACTTTAGAGAAATAATCAAGTCATGTACATAGTAAGTGAGCACTTTAGATTAACGATTTACAAAATATATTGCTTTAATTTAGGTTTAATTTTCTACCCATAGGTTTATATTTCTTAAGTTGTTTTCTATTACTTGTAATTCTTTTGTAGCTTTATTTTTTAAACTTTGTAACTTCTCTTGTAAGCTTTAGGCTCCGTTTGCATATAGCTATATATTACGACTTATAATGCAATATTATTCATTATAAGTCATAATGCATGACTATCTAAAGAGACTCTAAAATGTCCTATCTTGTGTTTAAAGAGTTATTTTCTCCTTACTAATAGGATTTCTATTCTTGTCAAAATTGCAAACAACAAAGGCTGTAGAAATATAGATCAAACGGGCAAGGAGGTGATGCCGCATCAACACGGGGGAGTTGAAACGACAGCCACATGCAACGAAACAAATTTCTGGTTTAGCACCACCACATTCTTGTTTGCCACTGTCACTTTTTTTTTTATTAGGAAATAATTCGAAATCAGATATAACTGAATCTCGATGGCCGACAAGTCGGCAGACGGAAACCCGTCAATACATACAAACGAAAACGAAAACAAAAGGCGGAGCAATACAACAAGTGGAAACGCACCCTACAAGAAAACGAGACAAGGAAAACTAAATCTAACACGAAGGGGACATAGACTACGGACAACCAATCACCATCCTAGAACAGCACCGCTGGCCGGCGATACATCAGGAATCCCTGTGGGTAGTGAAGACGAACCTCCAGGAAGCTCCTTCCCGTACACGGAGTCGCCCCGTACACACTACCTCGATCCCAGCAAGACCCGACTCTGACTGCCAGAACCCCAACATAGAAGAAGAACCCTCAGCCGCACCAAAACAGAGACGCACACCACCCGAGCAAAGCAAACCGCGACGGACCGGTCACAACGGACGGATCAAGCCCAAACGGGATTTAATCCAAACTCTTTCGAGCGGTGTTTCGAGCCATTGCAGGATTTTAAATAAGCCATTTTAGACATTTTACATTAATTTATTTACACAAGTAAATACATATAAATATTATTTTTATTTTTATTTTTATTTTTTTTTACCCATCAAATCGCGTTGCCTCGGGCCCAAGGTATAACCTTGGGCCCTATACCTTGGCCCCAAAGCACAGCCCGACAAAATAAGCCGAACGCAAATCGCAACCCCAGACCTAAGAGGCCTAAGGCGCCGCCGGGGGTGGGACAAATAGGCCAGCAAGACTCGAGCACCGCCCGACGAGTAAGCAGAAGTCATGCCGGAGGCCAAAGGGGCGAAAGTGAAAGGGAGCTGATGGCGACACAAGGCCGGTGACCCGACCACCAAGCCAAAGTGGCCAACATATTTGGGCAAAAGAGAGATTTAGGAAAAATCTGGAAGGGCAAACAGATTGAAAAGTTGATTCAATCTGAACAGCAGTGGCTCAAATCAAGGTCGGTCGCGATTGTATCAGCCATTAAGAGAGACAAGGAAACCCCAAAAAGGGAGGAGAAGGGCACCAGAGTCCCAATCGGGGAGGAAGAGGAACGTTGGAAACCCACAGATGCAATCGACACCAGAGGAGACCGGAGATGAGCGAAACCGGGGGAGACGAAAAGGGGACACCGTCACCGGGCCGGAATACACAAGGGTGGCTTGGTGGAGGAGAAAAAAGACCACCGCGAAGGGGTAAGACGCCACCCCACCAACATCAGTGCTTGGATTGAAGATTGAGGACAATGGACAACAACCGAGTCCATGGATGAGAAACGGAATTAGATGCTCAATTTGAGCAGAGGGATTGATGAACGGGACACCGGAAACGAGGAGGAGAAGGGGTGGCCGAACAGGGAGAAGAAGAGGCGACTGAAGCTGAGGTTCATCGCGCCGAGGAGGCGAATGGTCGGCTCCCGTAGGAGGGTTGAGACACCCGGAGAGGGTGGATTGGGGCTCCCGAAGGAGGGTTGATATGTTTGGGATACCCGATCCTTCGCTTGTGGGCGTCAGATCAAGAACCACGCCGTATATTTGCTAAGATCTTGCAATGCTCTTTGATATCTCCTGATTTGGAACAATTTAAACAAGTGATTAGAATTCTGATTTAGCGACAGAATTTACACTTAGAAATTTCAGCAACTTGAAAACAGAGGAATAGCGACAGAAAGAGAGAAAGCGAGGCCAGGTGGGTGCGCGGATCTCAGTAACGCGGAGCTGGCACACAGGCTTCGGCCTCAGGGTGTGCGGGTGTCCGGATGCGCGCAGGAGAGCTCGCTGGCAGCGAGGGTGATGGTGAGCGCGCGGAGAGAAGCGCCTGGGCACTGCGGAACGAGGCGCCGGGGAGCGCAGGAGCGAGAGCGAGCGCGCGGGAGCGGATGTCCATGCTCGCTGGGAGCGGGGCTGCCTGCGGATGACGCCAAGGGCCTGTGGTTTCCTTGTTGCGACAGTTTCTGACTTAGGGTTGTGTTTGGTTTTAGGGTTGCCGATTTGAATCAAGATGAGGGTGGTGTTTTGTGATTGCCGAAAAGCCTTAGAACACAAGAGCTTTGGGATTGATAATCGAAGAACCCTTAATCCATAAAGGGTTTCTTCAATTCTATTTCAATCTGATTAAATCAAAGTGCATAGACATGAATTTATAGTAAAGCTTCTAAGAGATCTAACCAATCATTCCTTGCAAAGGAAAGGGGTTTGGATAGATTAATTCTATCTAAGATAAATAAAATAACTTGAAGATAAATAAATCCTAATGAGATAGAAATTTAATAACTTGGTGGTCAAGTATTATATCTAGAAGAGATATAATTAAATTCCACCTTATTTATCTAATTGCATAAAATAAAAAATTGATTAAATAACTAATGTAGTTTCGGCCCAAGCATAGGACAACTCGGCCCACTTCTCTCGACAAGGTATTTGGCCCACTCGGCCGAGTGACCCAAGAGCATGTTGAGTATGGCTTGGTTCATGGTGGGTGCTGACGAGTCTTCATGAGCTCCGTGTGTGGACGTAAGCTCACTTCTTGTGCTGGTGGTGTAACCTTGAGCCAAGTGATCCAGGGTGGCCTGAACCCTTGCTCTAAAGTTCCATGGTGACGGACAAGAAAGGCCTTAGTTGCACTTTGAATCTTCTTGGCCCTTGCACGAGTGACAGGGCCATCAAATGGAACCTTCATGTTGTCCTCAATGTTACCAGGAGTCATCGATAATTGCACGGCATCATTCTCCTCCACTTGACTTCGATTTGTCCTCAAATCGTCGTCAGAGTCATCGTCAGGCACGAACAGGGATAGATCGGCGACGTTGAATGTAGAATGGACGTTGTACTTATCGGCAGGGAGATCCAGCTTGTATGCATTAGGACTTATCTTCTGAACCACTCTGAATGGTCCATCTCCCCTGGGGTCCAGCTTAGATTTCCGTTGTTGCGGAAACCTTTCCTTCCTGAGATGCAGCCAGACCAGATCACCAACGTTGAACTGCATATCCTTGCGTTGCTTGTCCTTCGCGGCCTTGTATTGCGCAGTCATCCTCTCCAGCTGCGCCTTGGTACGCTCATGCAAGCTTTTGATGAAGTCCACTTGCTTAGCTGCATCCACGCTTTCCTTGTCCTTATATGGCCGAGGCATCATGTCTACTGGAGTTAAGGGGTTTCGGCCATATACTACCTCGAAGGGGGTCATCTTTGTTGCAGAGTGCCTAGACCTGTTATATGCAAACTCTACAAATGGTAGACAGTCTTCCCATCTCCGCAGGTTAGTTCGTAGCATGACTCTAAGGAGAGCCCCAAGAGTTCTATTTGTGACCTCAGTTTGGCCATCAGTTTGTGGGTGACAAGAAGTAGAAAATGGCAATTTTGTACCCAATTTAGACCATAGAGTTTTCCAAAAAGAGCTTAAGAATTTAGGATCACGGTCAGAAACTATAGACAATGGCAATCCATGTAAGCGAACAACATCTTTAAAGAATAAATGAGCAACATGAATAGCATCATCAGTTTTATGACATGGGATAAAATGAGCCATTTTGGAAAATATGTCTACAACAACAAATATGGAATCATGACCCTTAGAAGTTCTAGGCAATCCTACAATAAAATCCATAGAAACATCTTCCCAGGGTGCATTAGCAATTGGCAAAGGTTGGTATAGACCATTAGCATTAGATTTCGATTTGGCTTTAGCACATGTAACACAACTTTTGACAAATCTCAGCACATAATTAGACATTTTAGGCCAAAAGTAATGTTCCTTTAGTCCAGCTAGAGTTTTTTCGAAACCTCCATGTCCCCTAGATTCATGAATTTCTTGGGTTAACAATCGGCGAATAGAAGAAGATGGGATACAAAGCTTGCCCATCTTAAACAAATACCCATTATCAACAAAAAATGAATCAACTTCACCTTTGGACACACATTGAGCATATATAGTTTTAAAGAAACTATCAGAAGCATACAGTTCCTTTATTAAAGCAAAACCCAAAACATGTGCATCCATATGGTTTAAGAGGACATACCTGCGCGATAGCGCGTCGGCTACCACATTATCCTTTCCCTTCTTGTGGTGAACCACATAGGAAAAGGTCTCTATGAACTCCACCCATCGAGCAAGTCGCCTGCTGAGCACTGCTTGTCCTTTGAGATACTTGAGAGCTTCATGATCCGAATGAATCACAAACTCCTTAGGCCAGAGATAGTGTTGCCAAGTCTGTAAGCAGCGAACCAGTGCAAATAGCTCCTTGTCGTAGGTAGAATAGTTGAGCTCAGCGGTGCCCAACTTTTCGCTGAAGTAGGCGATGGGACGCTTGTTCTGCAGCAGGACCCCTCCAATGCCAGTGCCAGAAGCGTCACACTCGAGCTCAAACGGTTGAGCAAAGTCAGGTAACTGCAGCACTGGGGCGTGTGTTAGGCGGTCCTTAAGAGCGTCGAAAGCCTTTTGATATGAGTCAGTCCAGCGAAATGTCACATCTTTCTTTGTCAGCTCATGTAGGGGGGCGGCAATCAGGCTGAAATCTTTGACAAAACGTCGATAGAAGCCAGCAAGGCCCAAGAATGAGCGGACATGGGTGGGTGTAGTCGGCCTAGCCCACTCCTGAATAGCACGAATCTTCTCCTCATCCACCTTTAATCCAGATGCAGTCACTACAAAACCAAGAAAAATGGTAGACTCAGATGCAAAAGAACACTTCTTTAAATTGGCATATAATTTCTCTTTCCTTAGACAATCAAAAACCAATTTTAAGTGACTTAAGTGATCATGCATATTCTTACTATAGATTAAGATATCGTCAAAATAGACAACGACAAATTTACCTAAGTGTCTCCTAAGCACATGGTTCATAAGCCTCATAAATGTAGAAGGTGCATTAGTTAATCCAAAAGGCATTACTAACCATTCATATAAACCATACTTAGTTTTAAAAGCCGTTTTCCATTCATCACCCTGTTTCATCCTAATTTGATGATATCCACTTCTAAGGTCAATTTTAGAGAAAATAGCAGCACCATGAAGTTCATCAAGCATATCATCTAAACGAGGAATAGGGTGGCGATACTTAACCGTTATTTGGTTGATTGCGCGACAATCAACACACATGCGCCAGGAGCCATCCTTCTTTGGAACCAATATGACTGGCACGGAACAGGGAGGCAGGCTCTCACGAACAAAGCCTTTATCCATCAACTCCGTGACTTGGCGTTGCAGCTCCTTTGTTTCCTCAGGACTAGCTCTATAAGCGGCGCGATTAGGCAAGGCTGCCCCAGGCACAAAGTCAATCTGGTGCTCAATACCTCTAATAGGAGGCAAGCCTTAGGGTAGTTCAGCTGGAAGCACATCTAGATAATCCTGCAGAAGTGCAGCAATAGGTGCAGGAATATGACTCAATTCAACATTAAGTAATACATGTTTCATTACCAGAAGAATATGAGGTCGATGAGCATTCCAAGTGATGGTCCCTTTCTGAGGTTGAGAGACCAACGATCGACGTTCCACAGAGCCCTTAATTGATGCAGAAGGGGGCTTAGTCGACGTCGGAAGGGAAGGAGAAGGCGCCAAGGGGGCTGCAGGGGCGGCTGCGGGCGCTGCTGCTGGGGCCGCGGGCGCGGCATGCTGGGCCGTGGGTGCGGCTTGTGCAGCCGAGCTCTCTTTGAGCTTCTCCAACCTTTCAGCTTCTCTGTCGGCGTTCCTTTGTTGCTGCTTGCGAACCTGATCCTTCAGAATAGTTTGTGGCGAAAGGGGTAGGAGAGTAACTCTCATCCCGTCATAGGTGAAAGCATATGTATTTGCACGACCATCATGAAGGACATTACGATCATATAACCAAGGACGCCCTAACAATATATGACTACAATCCATGCGTGCAACATCACATAATATTTTATCATGATATGATCCAATAGAAAGAGAAACTAAGCATTGTTTGGTGACCATTATATCAGATCCATCATCAGTGATACCATTCAATCCATAGTGAGTAGCACGAGGAGTAGTAGGTAAATGGAGGAAATCTACTACCTTTTCATTGATAAGATTGCAGCAACTCCCACCATCGATGATGAGGTTTAAGGTAGCTTCGCGAACCACACATCTTGTGTGGAAGATGTTCTCCCTTTGATCAGCCATGGGAGACTCCTGAATGTGTAGGACCCGCCGGTTGACAAGACAGAGGACGTTGTCATATTCTGATGTGTCGATCTCCTCAATCATTTCAGACGGCTGGTCCTCCTCCACTTCACTCGAAATTACATGGTCCTCAACAGTCTCCTCCTCATAGTAATGGTCTCCCAAATCATTGAGAAGAACCTTCCTTTTCTGAGGGCAATTGCGAGAGACATGCCCAGAACCACCACAAGTGAAGCAGCGGATATCTTTGTTGCGATCTGTAGACGGTGCAGCAACTCTTCTAGTTTCAACCTGATAACCCTGTTAAGGTGAGTTGGAAACTCCCTTTTGCTGCATAGAAGGGTTAGAAGTAGAAGGTTTAGATTGACTGGAAGAGTTAAAGGGAACAAACCTGCGACCTTGAGAGGTCTGGTCAACTCGGTTCCTCTGTAGCCGAAACTGCTGCTGCTGTTGTTCATACAGAAGCTGTGCTTTATGAGTTAAAGTGTTAATATCTCTAATGGAATGGATAGATAAAGGATTTTTAATAGAAATATTAAGACCAGCAAGAAATTGAGTACACAAAGCACGTTCAGTAAGATAAACATTAGCCTGATGGGAGAGTCGTTCCAGCTCATCCCTGTAGTCATTAGGAGAGCGATTTCCTTGGCGGCAGGCCGCCAATTGCATCCTCATTGACTCCGTGTATTCCTCAGGCACATGTCTCTTCTTCAGGAGATAGCGAAGTTGTGGCCAAGTTTCAACAGGTTGCTTGTCCTGACGACGGCGCATCTCACGAGTGCGGAACCACCAGGTGCGAGCTTTACCTACTAAATGTAATATAACAACTTCCAACTTCTCCGTTTCCTCATAGCGCAAATGTTCAAGCATATAGTCAGTATGATTTTCCCAAACAAGATAAGCTTCAGGATCAGTGTTACCATCAAAAGTTTCTAATTTAAGCTTAACATCTCTTCTCTGGATAGCTTGAGCATTATCAAATCTAGGATGACCAAAATTAGGAGGGGGTAAATCATCAAAGTTAGGATTTACCTCATGGTAAGCATCCTCCAAATGTGGATGCTCATACAGATCATTATTACTGCGGCAGTCATCCCAGTTAGCACGGCCATGCGGCGGTTGCTGCTGATGCTGATAGAACCTCCCTTGCTGCTGATGCTGTGGCGGTGTATTCTCACGACGATCTTGGTTGCCATTGAAGCCATCGAGATGGTCGTTGTCGTTTTCTCCAGTGAAAGGATTAGGAGTAGCAGACTTAAGTGGTATATATAATTGACCAGAAGGAGGGGGTTTAACAGCATAAGAAGTATTACCTGTAGGGGGTACGTTACCTGACTGTGGAGAGGGGTTGACTGGCGGTGTAGGAGCCGTAGGTGGTGGGGGCGGTCTACCTCCAGAGGGAGGTGTAGATCCAGAAGCCTCCGCCTGTTTGGCCTCATCCAATTGTCGTGTAACTGCCTGTCTGATGAGGTTAGACCAGTATACGCGGTCCTCCTGGCGTTCAATAGCCCGACGATTTTCAGCCTCTGCTATTTCCTTACGGAAAACCAAAGTAGATTCTTGGACAACAGAGTCAATAATGAACCGCATATTATCGGCAGAAATGCCAGCAGGTGGGGTAGGGGAAGGGTTGGGGTCGCTATCGTTCGTCATGTTCCTACAATATCGGAAGAGCAACAAGTAAACGAAGCAAAGACCAGAAACCAAGTAATGCAAGCTCTAGTGATTCCTAAGAGTGATTCAAGTTTTAGAAATCCAAGAGCGAGAAAACAAGGCACAATATTCAAGCAATTCCCCTGGATACAGAATTTTGCAATATTGAAGACAGCAAGTAATAATCCAAATTGCAATTTAAATCAGCCACAAAGTCGGATATCAAGGATAGCAAGTATAAACAAGCGGCTGAATGTGTATAGAAAAAGAACTACAATGTGATGCTTGGATAATATGAATGTGTAATAATCGATAATAGCAATCACAAGGGCAATCAAGTGCACACACTCCGTCAACTATTATCTGACGGTTGCAACACGGTTCAGAGAAAAAGGGGTGTGACCAAGGCTCCAGTGTCGGCACAGCACAAAATCACACAAGTAAGGTTCTTTTGTAATGCTTTAAACCGTTTAGATCATCTAACATGTAGCAATCAAAGAACTAACAAAGAAGAGTTACTAACTCAACAATGTAATGAAAGAATGTTCTCTTTTTTTCTTTTTTTTTTGAATATATGCTCTCGGTTTTTCTGTTTTTTTTTTTTATATATGAAGAACAAGCTGCTTTAATATGGAGGTAGCAACCGAAAATTGAAGAGCAAGAAAAAAAAAATAAAAATAAGAAGCTACGATGATCTAAAAGTAAGCAAAAATAAAGAAAATAGGGAAAATAGGCTAGAAACTGGAGAAATTAGGGTTCTTTAGTGGTGCAAGTTTATATAATGCTTTTAATCCAAGAATCACAGTCATAGGCATGATATGTAGCAACTAGGAATAAAAGATCACAACTTGCAGTCAAGAACTCAATATCTTCCAAATTATAGATCCAAACAAAGAATAACAAAAATAAAGTGCCAATTTTGATGGGTGAATAATAAAGATTCAACTTTTATGCAGCGGCTATGGTGAAAAATAAGGCACGAAAAATAAATCACTCAAATAGAAATCAAGAGAGTAAAGAACTTGCATTAACCTGAAATCCGATACCACTTGATACGTTTGGGATACCCGATCCTTCGCCTGTGGGCTTCAGATCAAGAACCACGATGTATATTTGCTAAGATCTTGCAATACTCTTTGATATCTCCTGATTTGGAACAATTTAAACAAGTGATTAGAATTCTGATTTAGCGACAGAATTTACACTTAGAAATTTCAGCAACTTGAAAACAGAGGAATAGCGACAGAAAGAGAGAAAGCGAGGCCAGGTGGGTGCGCGGATCTCAATAACGCGGAGCTGGCACACAGGCTTCGGCCTCAGGGTGTGCGGGTGTCCGGATGCGCGCAGGAGAGCTCGCTGGCAGCGAGGGTGATGGTGAGCGCGCGGAGAGAAGCGCCTGGGCACTGCGGAACGAGGCGCCGGGGAGCGCAGGAGCGAGAGTGAGCGCGCGGGAGCGGATGTCCGCGCTCGCTAGGAGCGGGGCTGCCTGCGGATGACGCCAAGGGCCTGTGGTTTCCTTGTTGCGACAGTTTCTGACTTAGGGTTGTGTTTGGTTTTAGGGTTGCCGATTTGAATCAAGATGAGGGTGGTGTTTTGTGATTGCCGAAAAGCCTTAGAACACAAGAGCTTTGGGATTGATAATCGAAGAACCCTTAATCCATAAAGGGTTTCTTCAATTCTATTTCAATCTGATTAAATCAAAGTGCATAGACATGAATTTATAGTAAAGCTTCTAAGAGATCTAACCAATCATTCCTTGCAAAGGAAAGGGGTTTGGATAGATTAATTCTATCTAAGATAAATAAAATAACTTGAAGATAAATAAATCCTAATGAGATAGAAATTTAATAACTTGGTGGTCAAGTATTATATCTAGAAGAGATATAATTAAATTCCAACTTATTTATCTAATTGCATAAAATAACAAATTAATTAAATAACTAATGTAGTTTCGGCCCAAGCATAGGACAACTCGGCCCACTTCTCTCGACAAGGTATTTGGCCCACTCGGCCGAGTGACCCAAGAGCATGTTGAGTATGGCTTGGTTCATGGTGGGTGCTGACGAGTCTTCATGAGCTCCGTGTGTGGACGTAAGCTCACTTCCTGTGCTGGTGGTGTAACCTTGAGCCAAGTGATCCAGGGTGGTCTGAACCCTTGCTCTAAAGTTCCATGGTGACGGACAAGAAAGGTCTTAGTTGCACTTTGAATCTTCTTGGCCCTTGCACGAGTGACAGGGCCATCAAATGGAACCTTCATGTTGTCCTCAATGTCACCAGGAGTCATCGATAATTGCACGGCATCAAGGGTTGAGACTCCCAAAGGGAGATTTTTCACTTACTGTGGAAGTTGCCGGCCACCAAAAAACTGTCACTTGGGCCGCCGGAGGAAGACTCCGATGGGGTTTTTGTACTCTCCATAAAAGAGAGTGTTTTTCCTCACTCTGTTACATTTGGATCTTTTTTTTTTAATTAGGAAAGAATTCGAGGTCAGACATATCTGAAGGGCCGACAAGTCGGTAGACGGGTAACTGTCTAAACAAACATAAAAATACAAAGATGGTGCAGAGTACAAGCCAGAATTCTACAAAGGCGAAACAAAACAAAGCTAAACCGAACAAGACGAGGACATAGATGAAAGACGAAGCCAAGCACAACCCTAAAGCAGCACCGTAGGCCAGCGGCACATCAGGAGTCACCTATGGGCAGTGAAGACGAACCTCCAAGGAACCATTCTTCCGTAGAAAGGAGACACCTCGATACACACTACCTCGACCTCAGCCTATCCCGACTCCGACTGCCAGAACTCCATCATCAAACAGAGAAGAAAATCCTGTCACGCCAAACGTAGAACACCACAACGCCTGAACTGAACGTACCAGAAACCCACACGGGAATTATGTAAACCCCACTGAGAATTATTTATTTTAGATATTTATAAATTATTACTTTTTATTTAATATTCTCCAACTTCCAATGAGTCAGCATTAGAGCCAAGGCTTGGGCTATACAAGGACCCAAAACGAAGGATATGCAAACACGGACCCAAAACGAAGGATGTGCAGTGCACTGCCCAAAGGAAACGGTTCGGGGAGAGACATTTTATTTTTATTTATATTTTTACATGGTCGGGCTGCTTCGGGCCCAACGACAAACTTTGGGCCCAAAGCACAATTTATCGGGCTCTTCAATGGAGGCCAGCAGAAAGGCAGAGCCGCCGAAGCCAGTCGAAGGGGCTGACTGAGAGAGACAATGGCGGCTTCGAGCAGACCCAGCAAATAGATGTAGCACCCCAACCGAACAAGAAAGTGAAGGCAGGGGATGGGTAACATTATCCAGAACAGGGCACCCGAAAACCGTCGGCGGTGAGAAGAGATGGCCGTTCACCACACCACCACCAACGAAGGGAGATACGCAGACCATCGGGAACGAGCAGATCAGAAAGAAATCCACTCGACCAAACGACCCGAAAGGAAGATAGGAGGATGGTTTGAACAAATCAGGTCAAACGATTGCAAGATTTGGGAGCAGGGGACTCAAAACTAGAGAAACCCTAAATTAATTTTAGGATTTGAATGAAAGCCAATGTCATGGCAAGCGTTTACATGGGGTTTACGTTTGTACAAGTTGCCAAGGGGTTTACATTTGGATCTTTGCGTTTACGTTTGTACAAGTTGCCACTGTCACTTTTTGCTGAATCTTCCATAGGTCAATTCTTATTTTTCTGATTTGCTATATGTACAGTTTTATATTGTTATATTGTCAAGCGCATGGTAGTTTTACTAGCTTCCGGTGTCAGTGAATTTTTTTCATATTAACAACCTATTTTCAGGTAAAAAAATATTGTTGATACCAAAAGTCACTAAATGGTCCTGCGTTTAACGAAAAATTGATCGGGCGTATAATAATCCCTTATTTTTAAGTTAATGGCTGAGTGTGGAAATGGACTAAACATGAGCACTATGGGTTTAACAAAAAATTGATCGGGCGTATAATAGTCCCTTATTTTTAAGTTAATGGCTGAGTGTGGAAATGGACTAAACATGAGCACTATGGGCCCTGTGAAGTATTCTCTCGGTTCTAAAATACATGGACTTTTACTTTTCGACACGTTTGATAAGGAGCGAAAAACTCTATAAAATGTTATTTTTTTAATTAATTTTTTTATAAAATTTAATACTTATTGGTAATAAGTATTAAATTGTGTAAAAAAATTAATTAAAAAATAATAATTTATAGAGTTTTTCGCTCGTTTAAAAATATGCCGAAAAGTAAAGCCCATGTATTTTGGAACGAAGGTAGCATGGCATAAATGCCTAAATCGCCTTTTAGTCACATCTGAAGGGTCTTCTTTAGTAATTCTAAAATGTTTACCTCCACTTACACCAAGCACTGTAGCAGAAGACCACGAGCATATGCCAACATGATATACTTGTACCAGCAACACAAGGTAAGTGAAACTAGGAAACAATCTGAGTTCTGAACTCTGTTGGTTCTAAATCATGCGAAAGTAAGTCATGTAACACAAGAATTTTATTCGACAAGATCGCGTACAAGAAACTGGAAAACAACAATCCTCTTCAAGTGAAGATGATCAATTTTTTGGTACTTCTGGTTTCCTTCCACCTGCAAAACAAGAACAATTACATCAGAACCATAGGTGTAGTATGGCATCACAGAATACATGTTTGACGTTCTGTGTTGTAAACAGGTTAAATAAATGACAAACTCTGAAAAAACTTCAGCGGAAAACAAGTCAACACTTTCTGCAAAATAATTTGCACAGAATAGTTCTAGACAAAGTCTGCATACAACTGATTTGAAAGACCTCTAAATTCCTTGGCTGAAAATATTTAAGTACAGATCTAACCAACTTGACTAAATGTTTCAATAGATCCATAGATTGTAGCAGGCCTTAACATCTCAAACTAAAAACCTCCAAACAGTCACCAACCAAGGCCATGACATTTGCTGCCATTCACAGTCACAAACATTGTTATTAGAATCTCGATCCGGATCTTTAGAATCCCGATCCGGATCTTTAGAATCCTAAGATCCTACAATCCTACTTAGGAGCCCGATCCGGATCTATGCATAGAATCTTATTTGTGTAGGATCTACTATAGGATCTTTAGAATCTTAATGGATCTATAGGATCTTACGATCCTACTCGATTCTAAAGATCCTATTTTTATTAGCAATATGTATTTTTAAAACATTTGTTTTGTTTCCTAGGTTGATTTTAGGGAGTTTAGATGTACACATTCATGTATAAAACACGAAAAATGGCCTAGAGAGAATTGTTTTCGACTCTTTTAATCAATATGATAATATCTAAGTTCGTAAATGGAGCTTTTTATCTCTTGAAACCAAAATATATTGTGTGACTAACATTTTTTTTCTCATTCTAGAACTTTAAATTAAGCTACTTTGTTGTATTTATTTATTTTTATTTTATTTTATTATATTTCGAGGATCTTACGATCCCTTAATGGGATCTTACGATCCGATCCACAAACCCTGTTGTGATTCGATCCTAGAATCCCGATCCTAATAACCTTGGTCACAAAGTCCCGAAAACTCAACGCGATATTACAAAGACAATGCAGCATGTCACTAGCTTCAAGCCCTCAATTAAAAAATAATCCTAGTACAAAGGATAGTAACTTTCAATACTTTCAACCGAACCCAATATAAGAGCTGAAAATTTTAACATTTGAACTTACAAACTTCCTTCTTATATGACAAAAAAAGCTCATCTTACCATGTTGGCATGGTGATATAAGGGAAGGATCATGTTCTCAACCATTTAAGTCATGCCAATCAATTGTGTTGAAGAAATCAGTTCGAGTCAAGTAGCTTTGAGTTGTGTTGTGGGTTGAGAAAGTGCCCAACCATAAATTTGGGAATTTGAGCCAGCTAAATTGGTTAGAGTGTCATATTGTATATTATATTGTTTGATCACAACAAGTTTTATTTTACATGTTAAAATGAGTACATAGATGGACACTCTAAAGTAAAATAATGTAGAAACAAAATAAAATTCCAATTAGGAATGTTATATACTCGTATAATATTTCTGAAAAATACATACAATGCAAAAAAATACTTTGTTACTGACTCCAGCTCTCAGCAGACCTCATACAAAAGTCAAATTATCTGATCCATAAATCTGTAATTTCGAACTGTTATAGGGGGTACATCGCAACCAACAGTGTAAAAAGTAATAAAATAAGGATGGAAAACCATGATCCAAAACAAGCAAACTGAAGGATTAAACTTTGGTGGCAGCTAAATTGGTAAAACACTGGGTTGACCCCAATATGGGCCAATTTAACCAAAGAAATTTGTAATCGTTTAGAGTGGGTCATTATTAAGTGTCTTGACAAAATGCAACCTTTTTTACCACTTGACAAAGTTTGATATATCTTGAGGACCACAGTAGCTCTATCTACAAAAGAAGTTGATCAATACACTATGCAAACCTCTACTGATGAGCTGATAAGGTTACAGTGGTTGAACCTTCAACTTCAAATCATATTGGACTCAATACTTATTTCTCCTACAGAGGTTATTAAATTCCATCAGTCAGCTTAAAGGGACTACTTATCGTCTGGTTACGCATACCGGTGATTGGTTCAATAGTTTACTTTAGATTAGGAAACATGCTGGTAAAATAATGATTTGAATAAGTATTCCCTGGCAGGCCATTTAGGGATAGATTGTTTAACTTTGTGGAAAATGATAGAGACTTGGATCACTCCCTTACATGCTCTATAGAAGCCTCAAAGGTGAGCTTATCCTAACTCTTGGGTACCTTCTTTTATAATTCATAGAAGTATTCTGTTGTTTCCAAGCCTGCTATTTGCTTTGAGGACAATACTGTAATCAGCACAGTCCAATCATTGAGGCGAACAGCTATTTTGGTTGCAAGAAGAGAAATAAAATTTAGAAATCTTTGATTTCTTGCTTTCAGAGACGTGCATACTGACTCGAAGTAGCAGCCACAAACCTTTGAAATAGTAAACAGAAGAAATGTACCCTACAAAAGGTCAGGGAATTTTCAGCACAAACACTAGTCTGACAGGCAAAACTTTTTTTTACTTCAGTTGTGATTTATTTCCCAATAAAGATGGCTCCTTTATGAAATCATACCAAAAGAATCAATTCATGGAATTTTCTCAACTAACATAACCATTAGGGAGCAACTTAGTGGTTTCATGTTCTGTTACTTAGTTGGAATGAATGACAAGCTCAGGACACATTCATCTAAAATTCTAAATGATAAATTTACATCCTTAACAAGAAATATTCAACCTTGTATCATAATAAATATCATTTTACGTGATTTGAATTTAAGCAGCAGCAAGCTGGAAAACTAAAGCATTTCAATCAGAAATATCCTTAAGAAAAACAAATATCAATGGAAGAGGTATTGGAATGAGAAAGAAAGCATAACCAAATGCACAAGATGACTAAATTAAAGAGATGCTTATATATTTTAAACACCAAGGTAAAGTATTCACTATTCACCCAACTTAAGGAAGCATGTACTGCTACTAAAGGAAGACAATTTCAAACTACAAAATCTTATTCTCCATAGCCACTTCTTTATTCTCATTATAGTCAGGAATCTAAGGAGCATACACAATTCACGCCCACAAAATCAGATACGAGACAAACATAAATCACGGCATCAGTGTTACTCACAAAGTCACAAGTCACATCTCAACAGCTCATATACTTATCCATTTACTTAAAAACCAAGGCTAACAAAACAGAACCCTCATAAACCTATGATACTTAAACCCATTTCAAAACCTTCAACAGCTTCCTTTAGTATCCACAAGAAATAAAAGAAAAAACTTAAAACTAACCAGGTAATTCGACTCAATGGTGAGAAGAGGAGGAGGGGGATGAGAATTTGTCATAAGCAGCCTCGCCAACAACATAAATTCCAAAGGCGACGAGGGCAATGCCAAGGCCAGGAAAGGCATGGCGGAACTGGTTGGAAAGCATTGGATGCTTCCTCCACGCATCCCTCCTCCTAAAGAACTCCCCAGTCGGTCCCAACTGTTTCTCCATCACTTCTTACTGTAAAGCAAAACAAACCAAAGTCAACTGCACTCTACATGGTAATGTTTTTACCAAAGCACAAACCAAACCTAATACTCAACACAACAGGAGAGAAAATGCAAGGAAGAAGGTGTTGATATCCAAAACAATTCAAAAATTGAGTCATTTTTATTACAAAATTTGAGCAAAACAAGAAAATCAGATCAGCAACGAACGACGAACGCCAGAAGAAATACCGAATAGTCGAATCGCTCGAAAATATTTGCATTGACACAGTCCGGATTCCGAAAAGGAATTGGGGAATTGATTAATCTTAGAAATTGAAGATCGATGTGAAATTTCTCAAAATGATTGAAATTCTCAGCAGCGAATTAGTTCGGTGATAAACGATTTGAAGGGTTTCAAGCTTGAATCTCGTCGCCGGACACAATAAAACATAGACAAATTCATGGGGGGTTTAGCAGTAAGAACAAAAATGCGGAATCAGGCAAGAAGATTGAGGATCGGAAATACCTAGGCGCAATCGATGTAAAGCTCGAAGAAATCTTCACCGGGGATGAGCCGGGGTGTAGGCGTTAAGCAGCGAGCGAGAGCTGAGGTCGGCGGAAGGGAAAGCTGAGAATTTTGTTGATGGGTAGCTGTAAATTTAGAAGATCTCACGGACCCGAACGAAACCCGAATGAACCCGAAAATTTAGTGTTGTGCATAACCCGAACCCGAAATCGAGCCCGATCGATATTGACCCAATACTCGAAATGACCCAAATACAGGCAAACCCGACTCAACCCATATCCAACTCAAATCAGACCCGACCCGAACTAGACCCGACTCGACTCCCAACCCGACCCGACCTGAATATCCTTGAACAACTATTTTTTAATTAAAGTTATTGAAATAACTCCTCGCAAGTATAATTCCAATATTATCAAAACCCGATATCAAACCCCGCTCGTTTGAGCGTGTACTAAAACCCGGTAGGGTAATTTAAATCCTAGTAATGTTTTCGGGTGCTCTTTATCCAGGCGTAGGGGAGCTCTTCGATGGTGTGACTTGGCGTCTCTTCACCATGGATTTGGTTTTGGCGTTTGGAGTCGGGATAGGTTGGGGTCGTGGCTGTGTGTATCCTGGCGTCTCCTCTTTTTGGGTTGGCTGCTTTCCTGGAGTTACGTCCTCATTGTCCATAGGATGATCGGATCTTGATATACTGCTGACCTACTGTTCTGCTTCAGAGTGGGATTTGGCTTCGTCCGTTATATTCGGTCACTTCATGTTTGGTTTAGGCGTGCTTGGTTTCGCTTGTTGTAGAGTGCTTTTGTCTTGGGTTGCACCATTTGGTTTTATTGTTTATTTTAGTTTTTAGACGGTTCTTCTGTCTGTCTGCTTGCCGACCTAGAGTTTTATATATGTCTGAACTCGAATTATTATCTGAAAAAAAAAAATCTAATATTATTTACCATCCTAGCTAGATGTGATGATTATTTTAGAATATATAATGAGTGTACACCGCAATGTCCGGATCGACGGGTGCCACGTCCTAATTGACGTGGAAGTAGACACTGAAAATCGAAGGCAAATCAGGGTTTAGAACACCACGTCAAATCAATGGGTGTCATGTCCGAATCGACGTGGAAGTAGACACTTAAAATCAAAAACAAATCAGGGTTTAGGGCACCACGTTCATATCGACATGGTGCTCTAAACCCTGATTTGCGGTGTATTTAATTTCCGCGTACATAATTTAGAATATATTATTTGGTTGATTCTGTCATCCCTCCAACTAAGCCTTTTCTTTGGTCCCGATCGATTTGCCCCTAATTTCGCTTCTACAAGATGCCTTGAGCCATTGACGGGCAACCGACACCTCAACACCAGTTTCATCTTGAGCCATTGGCGGACGATAGTAAAGGCTTGGCAGGCTTGATTTAGCTCCGATTTTGGTTGTGCGATGTTGGCCGGTGACGACTTCTTCATGATTGGCTTCGGCAGTGAATCTGCACTTGCATTTTGAAAAGTTGGTGCCGATGATGGACGATGGAATTTTTTTTTACCACACTCATTTTGGATGCATGAGACAATTAATGATTCTTTAGAACAAGAACCCTACTTGAAGAAGAAATAAAAAAAAAAAAAAATTCTCTTGTTACTTTATTAGATTAGCATTTTCAAAATTTCTTGTCATTTTCAAATTACTTGCAGCTTCTGGTTGGAGAACAAACAAAAACAGAGGTGATATCTTGCAGTTTTCGAATGGAATTGGAAACTCAGTGCTGGAGCCAACCCTCTCGAAGTCGATGGGGGAGCGGAGTGGAGTTCCTCAAGCACCACCTTTCTGCCAAGATGTTCCATGACGAGGAGAGTATGCACTATGCAGCCTTTGCTTGGCTTTCTCGGCGTCCACCGTTACAAGGGGAAGGTAGTGTTTCGCCTTTCTATCAACATTCTTGATTTGTAGCTGTTCGATACTCGGATGAGTTGAAATGAATTCGTGAAGATTGAAGAGCGCTAAATATGTCAACAGGTTTTTATCCCCGAGTCTAAATGATGACAACAAAATAGACCCATGGCCATGTCTAGCAAGAGGGTGTTGGGGGCAATAGAGTAACTTAACTGTGCATAGAAGAAGACGCGAAACTTAACCTCCCACAAAAGGAACAAAAATAACAATTGATTTACATTCACACAAAACAAAAGAGAAGAACTGGGAAACAATATACATACACTACAACTGTTCGCTCTCTGGCACTTGGTTTACCTAGACATTCAACATCCGCAGGTAGTCATCAATTATGGACATTGCAGAAGATCGATAGCCACATCCAAAAAGGTTGTAGTGATTGAGGTAATGATACAGCAAGTACAGGTCTCTCCTTTGATCAAATCCCGGTTGTTTAGGCATCACCTGATATAACAAATGTGGGAACAGACAAAAAGTAGTATGAAAGGTTCTATCATCTTCTTAAGAATCAAATAAGGGAAACGAGATTCACCTCAAAGTAGGCGTTGTAGAATGACCCTCCAAAGCTAGCACACCATGACATTCCGAATTCTGCCTCATTGTGTCCATCTGAAGTAAAGAAGATATGAATGAATGTCAAGGCAGTAACAAGCTGGATCAAGGATTCCTAAGCACCAAAGTCTTACAGCTAAGACTTACAATAACAAGCTGGATCAAGGATAACTGGCTCGCCATTCTTGTCGTATGTAATATTCCCACTCCATAGATCTCCATGAAGCAAGCATGGTTCTATCACCACATTCTCAAAGAGTGACTTCATATTTTTTACTAGCCGATGTCCTGAGAAGCAATATATTTTGTATTGGAATTTATCATTTTCATCATGGCAGAAGCACGGGCTTGGTACTTCTTGTAGACATAATGACGCTTTCTACGAGTTTACACTTTACACCAACGGTTTATAGTCTGTCACAGTGATGTTATATGAGTCATGAAACAATACACAGCAACATCACCTCTTTCATAAATAGACGAATCTCCATACCGATCTCTTGCCAACTTCAACTGGTAACCTAGTCTATGCTCCGCATAGAAATCCACCCAGTCAGACATCCAAGTATTCTTCTGTGGGGTACTGTGTGGGATATTGAACTTGGATTTAGCACAAACATTAGAATATGATTTAGTTAAAACGATTTGGTAAGCACTATCTTACTCTGCACTAATCAAGTATAGAAGAGAGAAAATGGTACCTTCCAATTGTATTGTCAACATCAAAACCAAAGCCCTTTTCGGATTTGCCAGCTTTGTGCATTTCCGCCAACTTTCTCCCTAGTAAAGCCTGTAGCTCTGTATTAGTTTTGTTCAGTTTAATAGAGGGCTCTTACAAAGGAATAAGCAACAAATGATATAAAAAGTTTTACCTGACCACTTCTAGATGCCCCAAACTCGACGAATTCCATAATTATGTAAGAACCCCCTGTAGGGAGAGGTCCAACCTACAATTCTTGACAGCTATTGCACTCAGATTTTATGGCTACAGTTAGAACTTAGAATAGATGAATAATAAAGGGCAACTTGATACTCAACACACAACACTATCTCACCTTATATGGTCTAGGCACCCGAATCGTGTTTGTTTCATACATAAGTCTCAAGCCTAGAGCCTCTCCCTCGAACATTGATGGTCCTATACTCCTACGCCCAAAAACAACCCTCTTAAGTGGCAAATTTGGGTATGTTAGGAGAAAACTATTTTGCAGTAACAAGCTCATTATCAGCACAAATAAGAATCTCATGAGCAATCAACACATTGTGCCAAACACATTCTTATTGAGATTTGTCTTGAATTTCCTGGTCATGGGTAAAGCCAATCACAAGAATGAATTTTAAAAATTGTTCAGACATGAAACAAACAAACAAACAATTAAACAGCCATGATTGAGGCAAGGAAAACAAACCTGTTAGTTTTGACAAAGAAAGAACCAGCGTCAGTGTCATAACGGTTGGCAAGATTAATACAACCACCGCCTACAGAACCTATTCTTTTGATCTCACTAGCTTTCCCTTGGGTGAGAATCCATTCACGAACTGGATCGTCAGCCATTGCCATAACTGCCCAGCCACCCAAAAACAAACACAAGCTTTTCCCATTCATTAAACTAGTCAGAGGCCAGCAAGCACCACCCGTGGCGAGTGTGACATAAATTCAGCAAGCATGACAACACTTCAATTGCAAAATGACTAAGGCACTTATCCAATTGCAAAATGCAAAATGAATGAAAGGCTGGAAGGGATAGATAGATGAAATCGGGAATGAAATTAGGGTTTAAATTAATCCCAGAAATCGGCACCAATGTAAATGAGGAGCAAGGAAGACGAATCAGGTGGCGGTGAGACAGGCTTACCGGAAAAGGGTTTGCGAATGGAGAAATGACGACGGGGAGGGGGAGACAGATTGAAGGATCCTCCTGGAGAGGGAAAGAAGAGACCAACGCCCGCCACCATTTTCTCAATCCTTATCCTTTGTGCGGTGTAGGTTGGCTTTTTTCTGTCTCTCTCGGGGGAATGATCACCCAACGATTACCTTTTCTGGATAGTGATCCCAAAATCGACTTTTTATTCCGGTTAACCCTTTCTCGACTTTTTATTCCGGTTAACCCTCAAATAATCCAAATACATGATTTGTGGAAAACAGTACCATGGCAATTGGCAAGTTGCAAATTGTGAAAAATACAGCAGTACAGTACACTGCACAAATGTTGGAATTAGAAACAAGAGATCAAGAGGGTTGAAGAGGCCACTTCCATCCGAACACTAGCTGTTACTATTTAGACCTGAGTGACTCCGAGCTTGTGAGCTAGCAGTGAGTCAGTGACGCGACAGTGTTGCCATCGTCGCTCTAGTTTCCGATGATGAAATCAGTTCACTGGCAACATCCTAACAACAACACCGTTACAAGGTAATTAGTCCTCAAGCTCCAAGATGACAAGAGAGTTGCAAAGTCATTGAATATGCGTTTTTAAGTTTGACGACGAGTAAATTGTGTTTTTACCATAGTGTAAGCTCGAACTTGATCCAAGATGTACACGAACTGCAAGGAGATGTACGAGCTGTAAGCTAAATTGCATTGCTAACAAACATTGCTTATGAGAAGTAAAACACACACTTGATCTCCGCTGTCAGGGTAGCCCAAAACATTGTGTTGGCCTCTTTGAGCAAAGTAGCCACAGGGAGAAAGAATGACGACGTTGAAGACCATGGATCAAGCAGGTTGAGGAGCAGCTGGATCATGTCTGAAACTCGCCAGTAGAACTCGTTGCAGAGTGTGTAGGTTTTGAAATATGTCGTTCACATCATCGCCTGCAAAATGCACAACCTCCAATTAGAACCATTACCACAAAAAAGCACAAGATCATGGATTCATCAATAGGGCAGTGAAATTTGCACCCCATGATCGGTAAAAGATCAACATTGTTCTTCAAGCCGAAGCTGCAATTAATCTGAAAATGATTCAAAAGAAATCTGAAAATGCTAATCTAATAAAGTAACAGATGATTTTTCCTTTTTATTTGTTTTTCAAGTAGTGTTCTTGTTCCTCCTGTTACATCAAACATTATATCTAGAGAATCGCCATACATATTTGTAAGGATTCGCACCCTGCATTGCAGCCCTACTGATGTCTTTCCATTATCCAAAACGTAACGTCGACTCAAACACTCCTAGTAACTTGATGATGGAAATCCTCCCAAGGTTTTTCTGGTTACATCCCTCCGAAAGCTTCCATGAAGCTTGTTTAACAAAATCAACGAGTCTGCTGATTTATGAACTATATAAGAAAACATAAATTGTTACCAGGCAAAATTTGAAGGTATCGATGAGAGTTCACTAGGCCATTCTGATTCTATTTAAGCAGAGCCAAGCTCTCAATGTAGCCATACACTCCCCAAATGTCGAAATCGTCATCTTGTTTCTCCAACAACTTAATTTTTTCCTCTTTGGATTCAAGGTTGTACGATGTCACCAATTGGCACCACTGTCTGAAACTATCGCTGGTAGCAACACTGAACTCCGCCAGGTTTTGTGACCACCACATCAACATATCACGGTTCGTCTTGAGGTATAAGAGCTCATCAGGGACTAACAAGTGCAGTGAGTAACGTTTGGTCCAACACATGGACTCGATTTCTAACACCCACATGAAAACGTACTCCTCCATAAAAAACATTGCCAGCGAAGAACATCCATAGCGGACTAATCTGACCCCCTTTTCATACTCAGGTAAGCTGACTGAACAAAACTCCTCACAGGTCAGATCAAATGAAACCAATCCCAAAACTTCCCCTTCCCGATTAGTAACAAGGAAGTATAAGCTGCCCCGTAGATAGACTACATCCCTGTGGATGGATCCGAAGTCCCATTCAAAACTAGAAAATTCCTTGCCTTGAAATTGACTCATCTTCCATGAACCATCCCCAATGGTATAAATTGCAACTAAAGGCGGAATATTAGCATTTCCACGGATGAGTTTGACATGCTTGTAATCCTTAACCAATGGATCATAACCCATGCCAATATCAACTTCTTTGAAGGAGCTATTAGGTGAGGTTTTGCTTTCAGTTTCAGGCAATGATGGAATGGCATGGAACTTTCTAATAGATGGATTCCACACCATTAAGTCGTTGGCCCGTGCTGAACTGTCCCTTCTATAACTAGTCTGTAGCAAGACCAATCCATTGACAGAACATTTGACCGTCCACTCTAATTCACGATACCTGGGTGGAAGGGTGACAAGTGTTTCTCGGTTAGTTTCAAAGGTGTCGCTGCACCTTATAACGCAGTGTTTTGGCTTGCCTTCGACAACGAGGAGGTGAGTTTCATCGCGGTTGTTCTTGAAGTTTTCGAGATGTACAAGGCCAAAATCAGGATCGTTGATGAAAGATAGCCATGATTTTGAGACGCAACGGAATCTAAGAAGTGACTTGACAGGGAGCCTGGAGAGTATGTCACGACATAGCTCCTCTGGGAGATGGTGTTCAGATGTTAATTCGGAATGTCTTTTATTCTCCATGAAGATGTGCATTACTGGAACATTAAAGAGTTGAAAGAATGCATTAGAGTCATGTCTACTTAAAAACAATGCAACATAAGTAACCCACCATATAGAAATGTTGATGCATTAAACTATCACACATGATGATATGATAGATGAATCTAGGTGAAGAACCTCAACTCGTGAACAACCATAGAACTGAGTGCAGGAAGATATGGAGTTGTATTTAATCTCAGATCAAGTTACAAACTCGATCAGACCTACCCTTAACTGAGCTAAAAAATAGGGAGTTTCCACCATATAGAAATGTTGATGCATTAAACTATCACACATGATGATATGATAGATGAATCTAGGTGAAGAACCTCAACTCGTGAACAACCATAGAACTGAGTGCAGGAAGATATGGAGTTGTATTTAATCTCAGATCAAGTTACAAACTCGATCAGACCTACCCTTAACTGAGCTAAAAAATAGGGAGTTTACCCACTACTAATCGCTCAACAATTACCAATGATGGACAATCAAGAAAATGTGCAGAAATTCTAATTCATCGAGCAAGACATTGATTGCAACAACAAATTTCAGAGACAACCTCCCTAAATTGTTTTCACCAAAGAACCCACACATGCAATTTTTAGAATGCAAACCAATTTCAAATGCAGACATGAAAAACTTCAAATCTGTAATTTTAATTTCTCCAATTTCCCCTTCCCTATTTTACCAGCCCCTACTTTTCCATTAACTGATCAACTTTGCTAAAAGGGTAAAGTGAAATCAAACAAATAACTTACACTGCACCAAAGAAATCACAAGGCTAGTAGCCTAGTACCAAGATGGTCTAAGTTCACTTGGGGGTCGTTTGGTATTGATATCTAGATATCATCTTCATATCCTTGTTTGGTATATTGCAGGATATATGATATCTGCTCTTTGGCATGTAATTTCACGATATTGGATATCATGTGTGTATATTTGTTGTTAGTTGAAACAATAGCATGAATACAAAGAGTAATTATAATACGATCCAATCAACGCACATTCCATAACATATACCAAAATAAGAGAGAATGTTTTCCAAGTGACAAGTGTTTTTTCTATGTGCACTAGTTTTACAAAGAGCATGAATACAAAGAGTAATTATAATACAAAGAGTAATTCTAGAGCTTGTTGAAGAAACATCTCAGAAACAATTGTAACCAATTTTATGATAAGCACGATGGCTATGTGCACTAGCTTTTGCCTTTCTTTCTTTCTTCGTATCGATTCCAGCTCATATGAATCCATTTCTATTCATAATTCATAAGAAAATTAAAATAAAACACAAATTTCAGCACAACTAACAAATTCTTTACAACTTAACGAAATACATCTCAAACAAAGCAAGAGAAATAGAAACAAAACAAAACAAAAAAAATCAGCACAGGTAGCAATCGAATTTCGGATTGTACAGGGCAAAACACAAGAATTTCAGATGGTCCAGGGCACACAAATCGCAGCAAACAATATGTAGAAATACAAGCCATAAATCGAATGAATGATGCACTTGCAATCGAATGACAGATACAAAGAACAACAAGCCAAAAATCGCAGAAGTAAAAAATCGAATGACAGATACAAAGAACAATGCGATTTCGCACAAGCCATGATAAAGCAAAGAATGCGATTTCGCACGCCAAAAATCGTATAAACCCTAGAATTTGCACGATGAAGCAAAGAAAGAGGAGAACCCATAGATTTCCAGATCGGGATTGCCCATAGAACCATAGATGAAGCAAATAAAGAGGAGGGAAGAGAAGAGAAAGAGAGGAGCGTACCTGTTGAGCAGAAGGGCGAGCAGAGAGAGTGAGCCAGACGGGAGATATTAGTACTAGAGCCGGCAATAATTAACCCAACCCGGAAAACCGATCCGTTCGATCCGATTTCGACCCGACTGATATTTAATTTTTTTTTATTAGGTAAAAGTTCGGGTGGAAGATCTGCAAATGTGTGCAACCTTATCAGCCACTTTCTTGTCATCACGATGTATGTGAGAGAAAGACACATCTCTCACCCCGACAAAAGGGTTTTAATGTCTGACATAGTAAGTTCGATTTTCCAAAGGCATCTGGTTTGTGATTTAAGGTGATTTATGATTATGAGGGAATCTCCTTCAATTTGTAATTTGTTTATACCCAGCTGTAAAGAATGGGTAATACCCGACCGATATCTAATAATTAAAACATACGGTAAATTATAAGTTATTACAATCAATTTAAATTGGTAATCGTGAATCTGAATCATTACCAACCACCGAATGGGTTATACTTTTACCAATTAAGTTGGTTAGTATGGGTTGGTAATGGTATTTGACCATGTTTTGGATGTTGATGGAAAAATACAAATAGTCAAATACAATACAATTTAATTAAAACTTATAAGTTATTACAAATCAAGTAACAACAACATAAATACTTAAATTGTTCATGCATTTAATCACTAAAGTAAAATAAAAATTAAATAGTCTCGCCAATATTCAAAATAACATGTCCACTTCCGAATAAAGTTTAGGTTTTAGTATGAATCGAGGTCGAGCTAGTATTCCTACCTTGATTAAAAGTATTTTATGAAAATAACAAATGCAAAAAGAAATCAAGTTAATAGATATTACTTAATATAAAAACAAATAAAACAATATACACTTTTTGAGCTCTAGCATAATAAGTAAATGAACTCAGATCTCATAGGGTGGCCGCCATTTTTTTTTTTTTTGAACCGAAAAGAATTTGACAAGGCCAGATGTAGAATCCGTCACTTGCCAAGCGCATCCCTAAGGATGATAGAACGAAGTTCTATATCGTCGTGCGAGATACCAGATGAAGCTAAATTTAGGTGCGAAAGACGATCCGCAGCTTGGTTAGCTTCACGGTAAACATGACAGACCTGAGCAGAGCTGAATAAGCTCAAGGAGACTAGAGCGTCCGAGACGATCATTTCAATTTCTCCTGGTGTGGACCAAATGCCCTTGAGGCAATTTATAATGGTGAGGTTATCTAGGGTGGCCGCCATTGAAAGAATGAAATCCAAGGGTGAAAAACCTAGATCTGATTTCTCAATTTTTTTTTTTTGAAGCGAGATAAAAATTAAGAAAAACGTCGGCGAGCAGGCTTCTTTCCTAGAGCGTCCGAGTGGACGAGAACGCACAATTTTGAGTCAGAATCCAGGCTATCATCGGCAGGATTACTATAGGCCGCACGTGCAATCCTGTCAGCCACAGCATTACACTACCTAAAAATATGACGAATAGCGATCATTAAAAATTGACGGTAAATCATAAGTGTATCTGCAATTAAGAGCTCACTCTTCAGGGGCATTTTCAATCCCTAGGGAGAGCTTTAATCACTGATAAACAATCTCCTTCTCGTCTTTAGACCTAAATAATCAAGAGTAGTGATATCGGTTCACCCACCATCTCTTCATGACTCCATGTGTATTTGAGCTCAACCATCAATGAGAGGTTTACCAGCAAATTAAAACACCCATCAACTACATAAAGGTGTGGGCCAGGTGAAGTGCAATTTGCAACTCCCCCAAATTATTTTAATTCAACTACTTGGAGTTTAATTTCTCAATCAATAAATACATGAGAGTTATTGTTGTTGTGAGTTCCATAACATAATGATAATAAATGTCATTAGTATATCCAATTTATTGTCTAATGTAATAAATAAATAAATACATGAGAATACTATGACTTACACTGCAATTTTGGTTATAATACGGTGACCATGATGAGTACAAGTATGACAATTTTGGTTACAATATTGTGACAATATTGAGTACAAGTACGATTACAATAATTAGGTTTCTTGTAGGATCAATTAGCTAGGTCTCAAGAATGATATTTTAAGTAAGCAAAATAGGGTTCAAGAGTAATAAGATTTCAAGAATAATTGTTACAATAATTAAGTTTCTTGTAGTACGCACTCTAGGGTTACAATATATTACAATAAAATTGAATTACTCGTAACCCTAGACAATTCACCAGATGATTAATTAAACCTCTAATGGAAGAAGTAGCATCTGTGCGTGCAAATCATATCAATAACCCTAATAATTTTTCTTTTCAAAATGTAAAACAATCTAATCTACAATCTAAATCATCTTATCTATATTTATTTACTTTTATTTTAATTTTAAAAAGATAAAATCTTATTTATATCTATTTAATTTTATTTTAACTTTAAAAAGATAAAAATTCCCCCTTAAGAGTATTTATTTAAAATCCACCCTAAAAAGATATAATTATTAAAAAAGAAAAACTAAATGATGTGCTAAGTGCCACTTTAGAGAACACTAAACAATGTACAAGGGTTCTATAAGCGCTCGAAATGCAATACACGCGATGCAAAATCATGAGGATGAGGAGTGAGGACAACCCTTATGAGCTAGCTACTAGTTGGACGTGTGTCGAAGGGCAATACGAAGCAACGGGGTTTGATGGTTCTTCCCCTGGAATCCATGGTGGAAGAAGCCATGAGGAAGTGGGCAAGTACTAGAAGAAAATGAAGCCTACGAGTGGGTGATGGGTGAATGTAAATAAGGTAGTTGTGGTCTTAGTTTCATTCATATTAATTGGGATATTGAATTCTTATGCATATCTTGGTTTTGTGATTGAAATTTTATACTCATAACACTATGCCAAATTACAATTCAGGCGACGGACTCTCGAATGTCCGTTGCCTGAATCCAATTCAAGCGATAGACTTAGAGAAGTCCGTCGCTTGACTACCAGGGCCTTTGAACTCACCCCAATTCATATTTAGGCAACCACACAATCCATCAAAGTTCGTCGCCTGAATATAGCTTAGGCGACGAACATTTTCAGGCGACGAACAAAGAAAGGAAAATGGTCGCTTGAAAATAGGGCCCAACAACTTATGTCAGATCGAACATTCAGGCGACGAACAAATGTGAAGATCTCGTCACCTGAAAAAATGTCAATTTAAAACATTTATTCAGGCGACGGACATATAAAGAGGTCTGTTGCCTGAGTGTGGGGTAGGTCTACTACATTTAACACTATACACTCAGGAGACGAACAAAGGTGAAGATCTCGTCGCCTAAAATAATGCACATTTAATATATTTATTCAGGCGACGGACATATGAAGAAGTTCGTTGTTTGAGTGTGTGGTAGGAATAAGACATTTAATACTATACACTCAGGCGACGGAGATTAAGTGTAGTCAATGTTGGTCGCTTGAACGAGGGACAAAAGAGGGTCACTCATTCAGGTGACGATATATTTTTTAATGTTCGTCGCTTGAGTTAAATTCAGGCGACGGAGATAACATATGTAGTCAATGTTGGTCACTTGAAAAAGTGACGAAATTTGGTGACAAATAGCAATTATGTAATTTATAAATCTTATAAATTATAAAATATTTTATATTTTTAAATTTAATTATGTAATTTTAATCTTATAAGTTATATTTAAAATATTTTTAAACCATAATTTATAATGTTATAAATTTTAAATTAATCTTATAAGTTATATTAATTAATTAAGTAATTTAATTTATAATATTATTATATTTATAATGTTTTTATACAACCATATTCATTAGGTAATATTCATATTGTTTTTATAAAACAATATTGTACTAAACTACTTAACTAGAATTATATTTATAGTGTTTTTATACGAGTTCATGTATTTGTTAATATTATATTCATATATTTTATAATCATAATGTTATAAAATCATAACTTATAACATCATAAATTATAAATTAATTATGTAATATTTTTCGTTTGAGATCGATATTGAGATTGAGATTTTGGTTGTTATATAATATACGAATTTTCATTTGAAATTGTGATTTTGGTTGTTAAATATAGGTTTTATAATAGATGTTATATATGGATTTTTAATTTTCGTCTAAGATCGAGATCGAGATTGGGACTGAGATTGAGAGTTTGGTCATTAAATATACATTTTGTCAATTGCAAATTATAATCTTATTATATTTATAATGTTTTTATACACCCATATTCATTAGATAATGTTCATAATATTTTTATAAAACAATACTAAACTGCTTAACTAGAGCTATATTTAAAATTCTAATTTTCATTAGAGTTTGAGATTGAGACTAAGATTGATATTGAGAGTTTGCAAATTATAATCTTGAATTTTTGCTCTTAGCTCCTAAAATGTTATTTATTTTTAAAAAGTCTAAAATAAATGTGGATTTAAAAATCCTATTTTAATATCGAGATTGAGATTGAGAACGAGATTGAGTTAAGAAGAGCTCAGTGTAAAGTCGATGATTTTTGGACAGTTTCAGCCTAGCGACATTTTAGTAAAATGAGTCGTTTGGGTAACGACATTGAGATTGAGATTGAGATCAATATCGAGATGGAGATTCATATCAATATCAAGATTGATATTGAGATTGACAATGAGATCTAGATCAAGATTGAGATTGAGATTAAGATTTTGGTTGAAAAATATAAATTTTGTGATAGATGTTATGTATGAATTTCTAATTTATGTTAGAGTTTGAGATTGAGACTAAAATTGATATTGAGAGTTTGTTAAATATAGATTTTATGATCTATGTTACATATAAATTTTCAATTTTTGTTTGAGATTGAGATTGAGAACAATATCGAGATGGAGATTCATATCAATATCGAGATTGATATTGAGATCAATATCGAGATGTAATTATTTTTATCTTGAAGAAGTCTAAAATAAATGTAAATGTAAAAAGCCTATTGATATACAAGATTTCTGTGTGTTAGTTTTTCTGCCCTTTTCCTTCTGTCACACCCTCCTCCTATATCCTCTACCATTCCTCTCATTCAATTCCCGCTTCAATGCTCATTTATGCCATGGATCCTAACGGCTATATTGATGGCACTAACTCCTTCTTATCCTGTATGATTGAGAGTATGTAACTCCTAATGGTGCAATATTATACCAAATAATATAATAATATCTTTATCAATAATATACTTATCAATAGCCCCTCAGATGGCTTTCTCATCCTTGAATGAGGAAGGGATCTGGTCGCCCCTTCCTATAAGAGTTTTGATGGTTTATGTGCCATGGCTTCGGTTGACCATAATCTGTTGTATCCGGTGGCCGTAAGTGGCGATTTCCGGTGGCCGTAAGTGGCGATTTCTATTTCCGGTGGCCATAAGTGGCGATTTCCGGTGGCCATAAGTGGCGATTTCTATTTCCGGTGGCCATAAGTGGCGATTTCCGGTGGCCGTAAGTGGCGATTTCTTTGTCCGGTGGCCATAAGTGGCGATTTCCGGTGGCCGTAAGTGGCGATTTCTTTTTCCGGTGGCCGTAAGTGGCGATCTCTTTTTCCGGTGGCCATAAGTGGCGATTTCTGGTGGCCGTAAGTGGCGATTTCTTTTTCCGGTGGCCATAAGTGGCGATTTCCGGTGGCCGTAAGTGGCGATCTCTTTTTCCGGTGGCCATAAGTGGTGATTTCCGGTGGCCGTAAGTGGCGATTTCTTTTTCCGGTGGCCATAAGTGGCGATTTCCGGTGGTGTTAACTTGGGTCTCGCTCACCTCCAAGTCAAGCAGAGCTAGTGACCTTTTTCAAATAAAGGATGCATAAGGAATGAAAATGTCGGGGCCTCGTTAAAACCTTTCCATGGGAAAACCTCTCGGGACAAAACCACATGGAAGGAAAAAGAGTACCCCCTTATTGTTGTCCATACCTACGTAAGTAAATTATAAAACATTTAAACATAAAACAGCTTTAAATGAGAAGTATTCCATGTCCTTGGTACCACCTTGCCAGTAGAGTCGGCCAACTTGTAAGCTCCATTGCCGAGCGCCTCGATCACACGATACGGTCCCTCCCAGTTAGGTCCCAGCTTGCCATCGGCCGGATTACGTGTGTTCGCGAGCACCTGCCTTAGCACGAAGTCCCCGACCTTGAAGTTGCGAGGGCGCACATGCCGCCCGTGAGCTCGAACAAAGCCTCGTTGATATGCTTCCATTCTAATAGTTGATTGCTCCCTCTTTTCCTGTAAGAAATCCAGATTGCACTGCAAAGCTAAGTCATTACCTCCCCGCTCGTAAGCTTCGGTGCGGACCGTAGGCAAACCGACCTCCAATGGTATGACAGCTTCTGACCCGTAAGCAAGGGCGAAAGGTGACTCGCCGGTGGAGGTACGTGGAGTGGTTCGGTAGGCCCACAAGACAACGGGCAGCTCATCCGCCCAACCTCCTTTGGCCTTCTCAAGCCGCTTTTTCAAGCCATCGACGATGATCTTGTTTGTTGCTTCCGCCTGTCCGTTAGCATAGACCTTTTGCAGCTCCTCAACTGATTTTTTGCTGGGCAAAAGCCCCACTTCATCGAGCACCTGCGGAGCTGCACGCACCATATAGGACTCCACCTTACAGCTGTCAGTCTTCGAGCCTTGCCGGGTTGTCGTTTGCTCACCTCGGATTCGGACGAGACTTCCCTCATGGGAGAATTGGATCATTTGGTGGAGAGTAGAGTGAACTGCACCCATGCTGTGGACCCAGGGGCGTCCCACGATCACATTGTAGGAAGCCGGGGCATCGACAACGTAGAACTCCGTTGTCACCGTCTTTCCCCCTAGCTTCACCGCCTCTCGTAGCACACCCTTAGGCCATACAGGGAACGCACCCAAACCCACCAGTTGGGCTACCGCCGGGAGTAGATCTTGTTGTGACTTTCCCAACTTCACAAAGGTCTCGTAAAACATGATATCAACTGAACTTCCGGAGTCCACCAACACCCGCCGGACATCAAAACCGCTGATCGAGAGAGACAAAATCAAAGGGTCGTTGTGGGGAAGCTGAATCCCCTCCAAATCGCGGTCTGTGAAGACCATTTCTGCTATCAGCTGCTCCTTGTGTCTTTTTAAAGGCCTGTTGTCCATCTTGAGTACTTCAAGATTGTGGCAGCTCTTTCGGTATAGGTGTCGACCCTCATTACTATTTCTTAGCTTAAGATCAACCATATATATCACCTTCATAGGCCCTTCAACACCCCTCTCCTCATTTCGGCGGCCCGCATCAGGCTCTTGATCCGTCTCGGTTGCCGTCGAATCCTTAATAAAGTCTCTCAGGTGGCCTCTCTCGACGAGATACTCGAGATACTGCTTCAGCGTTCGGCATTCCTCCGTCATATGCCCCTTCTCGCGGTGGAAGGAGCAAAACTTGCTCATGTCACGCTCCGACGGATCGCCCCGCATCTTCCCCGGCCATCTGAAAAAAGGCTTATTCTTGATCTGAGTAAGGATCCGATAGATTGGAACCTTGAACACTGTGTTGACTGCGACATTTGGTGCCTGTGGGGGCAGCCCTCTGTCTCGGTCCCTATCCCTGTCCTTGCTTGCGACTGTAACATGTGGCCTGCGCCCAGGAGACGTTTGCCTAAAATCCGATCCGCCCTTCCTGTCCTCCTCTAGCTTTGCATATTGGCGAATCCGCTCCTGCAACTCAGCAATGGTCAGAGGCGCCCTCAATGTCACACTCTCCCTCAACCTGCACTCCCTCGGTAAGGCCAATCGGAATGCTGCCACTGCCGTCCCCTCATCACACGCGTCCATGTCCGAGTGGCACTCGAGGAATCGCGATGAAAATTGCCTCAAGGTTTCACCTTTACGTTGCCGAAGATTGAACAGCACATCGACCGACACCGGGTCTCGACTGTTGGCTATGTATCGTGCCACGAAACTTTGGGCCAACTGACTCCACGATGCGATTGAATTAGCAGGCAGCGCATGGAACCACTTCGAAGTCGTTTTCCCAAGACTGGCTGGAAACATTTTGCACATTATTCCATTATTTTCGATCCAAAGGGCCATTTTATGAGTATACGATGCCACGTGGTTTATTGGGTCAGTTTTTCCATCATATAACTCAAAGGTAGGAGCCGAAAACTTATCTGGCGGGCGCTGATCCCTTATGCGTTTGGTGAAGGGTGTCGACGTCATCTGGGACAGCTTCGCCTCGGCTTGCTCTTGAGCCGACACCAGCGATTCTCCTTGGTTAGCAAACAGCCTGCGTAACCTCTCCTCGGCGCGATGCACATGCTCTGACTGCCCTCGACGCCCATGACTTCTTCCGTTTGACTCTCGATGATGATCCCCAGCCCGTCTCCTATCATGGCTACGCTGTGCTCTTCTCCCGTCACGCCAAGTTCGCCCGCGCTCAAAGATTTCATCTTCTGTTTCCCCTTCATAGAGCATGTCAGTGCGATAATCATCTTCCCCTTCGTAGTTGTGTTGTGGCGAATGTGGCGGTGCGACGTCTGTCCTGAGTTCACCTTCACGAGGCGCCTCGCGGCTCAGCTGCTTACCGTACACAACTCCACTATTCTCGTCCCGATGCCGACTAGTCCGCTCGGTGCGCCTCGTTTGACCGCCTTCGATCACGCTGTTGAGCCGCTGTCCGTTTCCTCCTTGCTCCTCCCTCGGACGCTTTCCATACGCCTTCTCTAGACGGGCGTTCTGGCGGCGCAACGCCAAGATCTCTTCCTGCGATACTTCCAATTGGCGGCCCCTCTCCGCCAACTCTCGCTCAAGAAGCTCGGCCCGCCGGTCGAGCCCATCCCCTCCGCCCTCAGCCGGAGTAACGTCGGCCATTCTTTCTCTTCCCACAGACGGCGCCAAAATGATATACAAGATTTCTGTGTGTTAGTTTTTCTGCCCTTTTCCTTCTGTCACACCCTCCTCCTATATCCTCTACCATTCCTCTCATTCAATTCCCGCTTCAATGCTCATTTATGCCATGGATCCTAACGGCTATATTGATGGCACTAACTCCTTCTTATCCTGTATGATTGAGAGTATGTAACTCCTAATGGTGCAATATTATACCAAATAATATAATAATATCTTTATCAATAATATACTTATCACCTATTTTAGTAATATTTGTTTTTTTACAAGTAATTAGGTAATTTAGGCAATGTTTTTTTTTATATAAAACCATACTAAATAGTACTAAATTTGTAAAAAAGCACGTAGGTTATATATGATTTTGGTTGCCTGGGTATATGGCGCTAAGTATTTCCGCCTAAATTTTGCAAAAGTTTTAAAAACATTCAAGCGAGGAACATGTTTTTTTTAGCCCGTCGCTTGAATGATGCAAGTATATAAGCAAAAATTTTAGGGTTGGCCGCCACTCACCTTATCCTCTCCAACTCCCCAGTCGCTCTGGCCTCTGTGTGCTCCTCTCTCTCTCCAAACTTACTTTAGATCTCAGATCTCCGCCTCACTCTCTTACTCCCGTCGTGGATCTCGACTTTTCATCCTTTTACCCAGTCTTTCTCTCCTAGCCACCCATGTTACCGACTGGAATTGAAGAGGAGGAAGGACTGCGTCGTCGGTGGTCACCACGTTCACTGGTCGCCGGCAACGATTGAACGAAGTCCTGGGGTGCATGCTTGTTCCCCGCCTCACCAACACATCATCTCTCATCTCGTCCTATCTCCTCGTCTTGACGCCAGCGAAGAAGAGTCTAATTTCAACCCTAAACCACCCTCCTCCTCGGCACCAATACTCTACCCTAAACCCTTCTTGTGCGCCTCCGACGGCCTCTGCACCAGCACCTCGGTTCTCATCTTGTCCTCTCTCTTCAAACCCCAAACCCTCTTCCTAGTTAGCCCCAATACTCAACCATAATCCCCCAATTCGAAATCCTAAACCCCAATTTGAAACCCTAAACCCCTTATTTCTGGCCTCTTATGGTGCTCTTCCGAGTTCCGACGGCCTCTGCACCCTTTGGCGCTTCTGTTGATGACCTCAAGCTTCTCAACACCTACGATACAGAGGAAGACACTGAATTTCTGGAATGCAGAGACCTACGAGACAAATAAGGTGAAGCAATCAAATCCAGCTCCTCTGAGATCACAAGCAAGTTCTCCTAGTAGCTCTTTACTCTTTACTTTGTTCCAAATTGATCAACTGTTGCTTTCTACTTCCGCTGATGACTGATTGCATTGAATTCCAGGCTTATTGAACAGTGCTCTTATTTGCGTGGTCTCTTAAGTGGAAATTTTAGGTAAATGTGCAGTTTATGATATTTTAATTCGGAATCATTTGTTCTAGGCATAATATATCCTAGTCCGTAGGAATCGAATTTGGAACTATAGAAAGTCTTATTTGACTATTCTTCATCATCTGCTACAATTTAAGATTTACTGTATTGGTTGTCATTGTTTGCCTCTATGGCTGGCTATTTACTGGTTTACTTCATATTTTTGTTGATGCTGCACTTTGCTATTGCCTTAGCAATTAGGATGCGCCTCCGGATGTTATTCAATCATGATACTAGTGCTTTGCTGTTCAATCATGCATGAGTGCCATGAAAACTCAGTTTTAGCTCAATTTATCATGGTCTTCAATATGAAAGGCTTTTATTCTCTCGTGTCGTTTCAGGCTCGCTGCTAAGGTTGAACATAGATGACAAACAGGTATGACGAACCATTTCGGGATTAAAGGGAAACTCAAAGGGATCCTTCAAGCCAACTTTGCTGGCATGGTGTGTCTAGTTGTTGCTTTCTTGTTCATGTACTTGCCTTAATTTTTTGCTTGTGTAAGTTCATATTGTGTTTTTTTTATTCTACACAGAATCATGGGTACCCCAAATGAGGATTCATGGCCTGAAGTGACTTCCCTACCTGATTTTAAAAGCTCCTTCCCACAATGGGCTGCCAAGGTACTAAAATTGTTATTATCACCATAACGCATCTCTGTTTTTGCTCTTATTTGGGCAAATTATTTTAATGTTGACATTTTCACCCTATCTTTCTAGGACTTAACAACTGTAGTCCCAAATCTTGATCCAGTTGGCATTGATCTTCTCACTGTGAGTTCAGAATGTCCCTTTGGAGATTAATTTTAGCATCAACTTGTAAATTTATTTGGTCCTAGGAGTGAACTATAAAGATGTTTGTGTATAAGAGGGCACAATTATAACTAAAATGACAAATGGAAGCAAACATGAAGAAATAAATTATCTTTAAGTGAAGGTTACTTTCCTGTTGACCCCAAGTGACGGTTTAAAAAGGAATCATCACAAATATAAATGTATGAAGAGTTTATGAAGATTTGCCTAAGTATATGAAGAGTTTATGAATATTTTAATTATAACTTATAGCTACCTATGACATGATATGATAACTTATATATATATATATATATATATATATATATATAAAATATATATATATATATATATATATATCATATTTTAGCTTAGCTCATATTTTAGAAGAATCTTATTAATTAATTTAGAGAATTGAGTGACAATATCTAAAAAGGCCATAATGCATAAAACCGCTAATTTATATAGCATGTTGTCATTAACTCAATCTATCAAACCACTTGATATGAATGTATAAATAGAAACTTAGATCATAATCTATTTTAGAGGAATCTTTTATATAGCATGTTGTAGAAAAACAGAAACCTAGATCATAATCTAACTTTGATATGAATGTATAAATAGTGGCTCATATACGACTGATTACACTTTGATATGAATGTATAAATAATGAATATAAATGCTGAATATATATGACTGATTATACTTTATTAGATGTGCATGTGTATGAATGAATAAATGACTCCTACTACTGTTTCTGAAGGTATGGGAGCTGCTGGTGAGCAGCCTGCGAAGAAAAGGAGGGATCGTGGACTGCTAGAGCTGAGCATAGGCAAAAGGTGGAGGAAGCAAAGCTTGAAGCGCAATGGGCAAAGGAAGAGGATGTGGAAGCAAGGAAGGAAGATGCTCGACATCATGAGCGCAACGACGAGCTCCCAACCATCCTCGGCTGTGCCCCAGGCTCTTTAATCTAATACTGACGCTCCTCTCATGTCCTCTCAGCCGTCCTTGCGGCAATAGATTGGTATCGGATCCTCTCAACCCTTGCATATTATTTCGAATTTATGTTCGACAACTTTTGGAAGCTAGATCAAGTACTTTTGTGCATATATTGTTGGGATTGGCTTATGGCAGTTTCTATACATTAATTCAATTAGAATTGAATGCTTTAATATATATGTGAGATGTTAGATTGCACATATTGGTTTTTTGCAGTTTGAGTATGTGTTTGTTTGATGTGTTGGTTGGCGCCCGAGAGTGCCCTTTGAATTGGAATTGTTGTTTGAGTGCACAGGTTTCGGGTGCAAATAATGTGTACTTTTTGGGTATAAAACAGGGGGTCATTTTATTTTTTTAAATAAAAAATCACTCATGCGACGAACAAAAATAAACAAACTCGTTGCTTGAATAATAATAAAAAATGCCTAAATTGATTCAGGCGACGACGGTACTTATATATGTTCGTCGCCTGAGTCCATTAAAATATTGTTTTTAATTTCTCCGACCACAATAGAGCGAGGAACTTTTTCCGTCGCCTAAATATAATGGTCCGTCGCCTGAATGTTAATGGGCGGGCTTGAAGAGCCCCGGGAGTCTGACAAATGTATTCAGGCGACGAACATGTTTTTGGTCGCCTAAGGTTACTCAGGCGACGGACAACATGACACTCGTCGCCTGAATACTCGGGGGACGGCGTCAAGGCGACCACGGGTCAGGCGACGAACATCCGTCGCCTGAGTGGTCAGGCGACGAAAAACCCCTCTCAGGCGACGAACTGGGTCCGTCGCCTGAAATGTAATTTGGCATAGTGTAATTTCAAATATGAAAATATGTCTAGGGAGTGCTTGTTTGTAAATGGAATATTAAAGGATGGAATTGGGGTGGAATATGGCAATTATGACCTAATTTTCTATGATTTGTAATAATTTCGTGAATTTGCTGGGGGTATAGTTACTTAATTAGGTTTTGTTAAAGTTATATTTTATTGTGACAGTATGAAACCTTAAATTCTTTTAACATTATTATTGTCGCATAACTGAACCATTACACACATATATTCTCTTAAAACTGTTGTGCGTACTTAACTATGAAAATCAACATAGAATCGGAGGAGATTTGAAAACAACTTGATTGACATCCATTAATATATATATATATATATGTGTATATATATATATATATATATATATATATAGGTTGGCTTCTATGTGAACATGTCTTAATGTGTAATTTGTGAGCAAATCTTCACCTTTAAATTGATTGGACATGATTAATTACAAAATTAAATCAATTTAAAATTATTTTTAGTGGGCTCCACATTTAATTCTAACTCACTCTCATTGTGAGGAGTTTTTTTTGGTGACCTCATTGTGAGGAGTTTGAAACTCACTTGCCACGCTTTTTGTTTTACTATTTTATTTTATTTTAATTTTATTAAATTCATAAAAAAAATGATGTTTTATACAATACGAATATAAAAATTTTAAAATGTATATGTTGATTTTTCTCTCTCTATTCATTATGCTTAAATATGAATATTATCCATGCACAGTGGTACGAATAATATCATGTATACATACGAATGATATCAAGTTACCTATGAACATTTATTCAACATGATTATTTATTCGTATGTATACTAAATATCATATATACGTACGAATAATATCAAGTTACATATGAATATTTATTCAACGTTATGATTAATTAACCATTACTATTGTGACGAATAATATCCCGTTTAGGTACGAATAAAGTCATTTATACATCCGAATAAACTTAAATTACATTTAATATTATTAGAATCAATAAAAATTTCACCGTTCGTGTATAAAAATAAATAATTTATGACATATACACGAATAATCTCTATATTGGCCCATACATAAATAAAAATCCCCCAAAACATTCTATATACATACGAATAATCGACTATATACATACGAATAATCGACTATATACATATAAATAATCTCGGATTTACCCTAAAACACAAAGAGGGTACTAATTAAAAACCAAAAGTTCAAACATTCAACAAAAGATGTATAGGATAGCGTCATAGCGATCCGTAAGTGAATAATAAATCCATAAATAAAAATCCCCCAAAACATTCTATATACATACGAATAATCGACTATATACATACGAATAATCGACTATATACATATGAATAATCTCGGATTTACCCTAAAACACAAAGAGGGTACTAATTAAAAACCAAAAGCTCAAACATTCAACAAAAGATGTATAGGATAGCGTCATAGCGATCCGTAAGTGAATAATAAATCCATAAAACAAAATCACAAATCCATCAGATGCATAGATTAGATTGGAGATTAGAAGAAGAAAATTAAATCATACGGAACTCAATAGTTCGATATTATCCAAACGATGTGAGATCGAACGAAAATTGCCATTGAAGGTGCTTGAGTTCTCTCATCTCTGGCATCAAAGATAAGTCGAAGTAGATTGGTGGCGCGCGGTGTACATGAGGCGACCGATCGATGAGTTGTGAGATTAGATCTGATTCCCTCAAAAAATGCAGATGCTTTTCCGGTTGATAGGTTTCCATCGATAGGAATATACAAGATCTGCCATTGATAGGACCATTGTCATGGTTGAGCATAGATACGATGAACTAGTGGAGGAGATGGGGTCTGAGATGAATGTGAGAGCAGCGGCTCTCTTTTAGGGTTTATGGGGAAAAGACTGGAGGTCTCTTTAAATGCTGTAATTACAAAGATATTGGGTGCTAAAATATCGTTAACAAATTGATTTTTTTTTAATAGAATAATACATTCACCAGCACGCGCACGCGTGTGAGAGTAGAGTTGAATTCAGGCGGGGCCCACTTCCCATTAATAAAAAAATACTTTAAATTTTGTATTAATCACCACCATTCATTCTCATTCAATCAATGGTTTAGATCTGCTCACAAATTACATCCTAAGCCTTACTCACATAGGATCTATCCTATATATATATATATATATATATATGAGAGAGAGAGAATAGGAAACTTGTGCACACCCCTTAGGGTGTACTTTGTGCACGACTGTGGACCGTTGATCTGAAGGAAATAGAAAGCTAGGATGATGCCACGTCAATTGGGTGGTTTTTAAAAAAAAAATGGAAAAGAAGCCCAAACTCAAAATCACATGGGTGTAGCGTGTGTAAAAGGAATCGAATAAAAACCCTAGCAAATGCTTCTTCATCTTCGTGGAGCACTGGAGCCCCAAAGGCGAGTTGAAGGCGGTGTACGAAGATTCGAGTTGCTGGGCGGTGGTAGCGCGGTGGCAGCGTGGTGGTGGCGATGTCGGTACTCGGCGCCCCTTCCCTCTTCTCAAATCCGACGGTGCTAGGGGAAGGAGGAGACAATTAGGGGCATTTTCTTTCGAATCTGCAAAGAGAAGCGAGAAGGGGTTGCGAGGGCTCGGTGGGCTGTTGATGTCGGCTCAGGGGCGTGGATCCGGCGCTGCTGGGTGGTTGGTGGCCGGAATGGGTGTTGTCGGCGCTAGAGAGGGGGTGCGGTGGTGTGTAGGTGCGAATGGAGGGGGCTGAGAGGGGTGCGAATGGAGGGGGATGGGTGTGTGGGTGCGAATGGAGGGGGCTGCTCACACCTGGGTGGCCGGATCTAGTGAGCGGTAGTGTCGGCGGTGGTGTGGTGCTCGGAAGGTGGCTGGAAAAGAGGATGGGAGGTGGCGCCGAGAGCGACCGGATCCTCCTCCCCTCTCACTCAGATCTGGGCCTCCTCCTCCCCTCTCTCTCAGATCCGGGCGGTTCCGAGCGGTTCCGGTGGTCGGGCTCATTCAACCGCCTCCGTTCGAATGCAGGGGGGTCTTTTTCTTTTTATTAATTTTGCGACGGGGTGGTTGGGCTATGTGTGGTGAGGGTGGTGGGTGGTTGGGGGTGGGTGGTGGGAGTGGTCCGTTCGAAGGCATTGTGGTTCGAATGCATTCGTTGCGATATTCGTTAATTATTCGGATGAATATGTTGAAATTTTGATTGTTAGTGTTAAGGAGTTGTTATTTATTCGGTGAAATTTGGATCATTATTCGTCTGCGTATGGAGTTTTCGGATTGACAAATAGCATAAAGCCTCTCATATACGACCAAATAATCATTCTTATACCACCGAATACTCATACATTCTATTGAATAATTTCCCAGAAAATATAACTATTTTACCGAATAATATTTCAAAACTGAATGCATAAAAATTAACTCGGAGTCAAAACGAAAATTGATTGACAAAAAATTAGACATTATTCGGTAGTGTAAGACAAATTATTCAGTTGAATTGGTAAAAGGCCATGATTTTTCTATTTAAAAAAAAAAGAAACACTCATTTAATCCTGGCCTTCCATTTCTTTCAATCAAAGGCCAAGATTTGTGCACAAAGTACACCCTAAGGGGTGTGCACAAGGGAACCACTCCCTATATATATATATATATATATATATATATATATATATATATATCATTAATCCAAAGGGAGAATACACATGTTCAGAGTCCTTCCACCACGATCAAGGTCCCTAACAGTCCAGCCACCAAGGAGGTTATTGAGCTCGACGATGATTGAAGACTTCTAAGGGGTCGTTTGGTATGGATTCCTGGGAATCAAAATCAGGAATGGGAATGGATGATTACTGATTTTGTTGTTTGGTAGGATGAAAACGGGAATTAAAACGATTACTGGGGAATCCTTTATTCCTGATTTTGGGCCAAATCTATTCCCACAAAAATACCCAGGGATCTCTCCATTCCCAATTTCAAAAACCCTCACACATTATTCTCCCCTGCTGCCCATTTGCCGCCGCCCTCCTTCCGTCATCGTCGTCCTCCTTCCCTCGCTGTCGTCCTCCCTCCGTTTCTGGTTGGTCGCCGACCTCCTTCCGTCACCGGCCATCCATTACCAGGATCTCTCCCTCGATCACTTCACCGTCCTCCCACAGTTGATGTCGTCTTCCGTTGTCGCCGTCTTCGTTCCAACGCCATCCGCCGTCATCCTTATCTCGCAGCAGTCCTCCTTCCGTTGCCGCCGTCCCCTACCAGGATCTGTCCAACTCTCCTTCGACTACTTCGTCGTCCTTTCGCCCTCCCACCACTGTCATCATCCTCCTTCTGTCCTTCCTCTAGCGGCGCCGCCGCCCTGGTTGCCATCCTCCCACCCTCGTCGCAGCCCTCTTGCATATATTTTTACTCCCTCACCCGTCATCCTACTCTCTAGATCTGACTCCGATTCAAGCCCCAACCCTCCCTTTCCCAGATTGCTTATTTCACCAGATTTAGGCAAATTGTTTTTAAATTCATATATTTTTACGATGGATTTTTGTAATTGGTTGGCAAAGTTGTGTAATTTTATGCTTGATTTTGATTTGAGAGGTTAAATTTGTGTCCAATTTGAATATGCTAGGTTGAACTTGTGTTGTGTATTTTTAGGTTGAATTTGTGAATTTCTCATCCCGATATTATACCAAACAACATACCTTGAGAATGACTTATTCCGAGTTTTGATTCCCATTCCCATTCCGATTCCCACATCCATACCAAACGACCCCTAAGTATTTTAGGGTTCATGTTTCTTTGAATTCACGAGGGATACAACTTTTCGCTATGTCAAGTGAAAAGTTGTATCCCTCGCGAATTCAAAGAAACATGAACCCTAAAATACTTAGAAGTCTTCAATCATCGTCGAGCTCAATGACCTCCTTGTTGGCTGGACTCTCAGAGACCTTGGTCGTGGTCGAAGACTTTCAACAGGTGCATTCTCCCTTTGGATTGATGTCAAGTGCTGCCCAGGATAAGTCTCTCTATAGGCTGACCTTCGACGATGGGGTAGCCCCGTCAATGTCGACTGCAGTCCCATTGATGACCGCATGTTCAACATAAAACATCCATAATAAATCGACTAGTGGCACGTCCCCGATTGGCAAGGTCTTCATAATTTGCATGTGACCGATGTTTATGGCCCTTCAAAACAAAAGCTTGCTCATGAACTCAATGTTTGAGCGTCTAGTTGTGAGCATCTTGTTATAGTATTCCATACCTTGGACGGATATGGGAGTAACTGGCTTCGGTGAGGAGTATGAAACAGGTGTTTTAGGAGAGGGTTTCGGTTTAGGAGTGGCTTTGGCTTTCTTCACCAACTTCGCTCGAACAAGCCTACCAATCAGAGTTCTCCGGTGAGTGTACTCCTCCTCCACATACAAGTCGCTTATATATGACACCGTAAATTATCGCCGCCTCGAACGATCCTGTCATGGTGTCCATGCCAACGATCTCAATCGGTTGGACAATGTATAATCCGTATCTTGACATCCTTCGTTCTTACGGGATAACCTCTGCAAAAATGCAAACATCAACAAAAATGGATAATGTGTTTCAAAAACCAAAAAAAAAAACACATAAATAGGAATTAAGAAATTGCGTTATGGTGTTTGCTATGGAGTTTCATTATCGTGTTCGCTATATACACCTCAAATTATGCACGTCCTTAACCATGCACGTACTTAAGGACGTGCATGGTTAAAAGAGGTTAATTAATTTTTTTAAAACGCTAATTAGTCCGAAGGGTTGCACGTCATTAAGGACGTGCATTTTTTACATTTGGATTTGCTGTGTATATAACAACACCCTTCCTTATTCAAGGAATTTCAAGCTAGTAAAAGTCGTGGATGTTGTATTCGGTCAAAGGGATATAAACAAGGAAAAGCGGATGGTTTTCTCAGTTGCAGATCTTTACAAAAGTTATTGACAATCAGCATGCACGCACTACAATATTATTGGATTTAAATTCGAACATGAATTTGAAAAACACACACATTATCCTCCGTATTAACTAAATATAGACTATTGCATTAAGCTGACAATGTTAATTTCACAAAAAGGACAATATGGGATGCGATCTTATGTTAGCAAGAGCAACTCATAATGGTTAAAGGTGCCGATTTTGCAAAACTGAACTTCGGTTAGTTTTAGTAATGTGGAGTGATGATTTGGTAAGAATAAAACTATTTTTGGGTTTATATTCACATGTAAATTTATTTAAAGAATCACATTTTTGGACAAATAAAAAAAATCAAATTCTTATAATGAGGTGTAGAGAATCCTTGATAGGGAAGAGATCTTGATCGTCCGTTTACATTAATCTGAAGGCCCACATTCAGATACCAATTTATGTAGTTTTTTAACCACTTTCTTGGACAACCTCTGTAGCAGCCTGCTCTCGTAGGGGAGGTGTGCAGCTTGCTGCTCTCTTTTCCAATTTTCAACAACGTGAAACTTGAAATTCAAAATATAATTATAATTATGTTGAGATTTGATAATTTGAATTTTATACTCACCAATAATCTCCAGGTTATATATAATTTTTGTTTTATTAGTATTTGAAAATTCATTATTCAAGTTAGAAATATAAATGCTTTCATAGATATATACGGAGTACATATTATTATATAGTTCAGATAAAAAATTTAGGCTTTATACTTTGATGTTGATATGTTTATAAATTTATATCTTAAAGAATCACATATTAGACAAATAAAAAAATCACATGCTACAATAATCGATATATTATATTTACATTATATTGAGGTGTAGAGGATCCTTGAATGAGATTTAAATATTTATGATAAAAATATTTAGTTTAAATATTTATGATTAAAAAAATTAAAAAAATTATATTTCGGTTATAAATAACTACTTATATCCGGCACTTCATATTTTTTTTATGAAAAAATATATTGTAAAAAAGATTAAAATAGAAAAGATGATTATTTGATGATAATAATTTTAATATTTTTAAAACATGTTTTTTATGAAAATTTTATACAATTATATATATATATATATATATATATATATATATATATATATATATATATATATATGCTTTGTTTTTTCATAACATAAATAAATTTTTTTGATTTTATTTTTATCATAAATATTTAACCTAATTAATTATGTGATGTAAGGACTAGTGTTTGAGTTGAAAGCGGCTTGCGCCTTGGATTGCGGTGGAATAGAATCAGCGAGACAAGACAAGTCCGTTTTGAAGAGAGTAAAAAATGTTAGTAGCACTGTATGTATACTTGGGTTAAGTGTTCGACTCTTATTAACGGCTCCAAATACTACAGTAATTTTTTTATTAAGAAAATGACTTTGTCTAACTCAAGTTAAACATGTCTCATTCTATTTATTACTACTATTTATTTTTATCTATCTAATGATGATGCCCATTTTACATATATTGGGGTAAATCTTTTTGTTAAGTATAACATATACAGTATTGCACTTTGTATTACAGAGACTTATATATAAAGGGGCAGTTACTATACAGGCCATATTTTTTGGCCATATTAGAAAATTGTCCCCCACCCTCTCCATATTAGCAAAATGTCCACCAATTTTCCGGCACTGCTGAAACGAATTTGCTGAAATTGTGCCCCAGTTTTTTTTTTTGGAGTTTTTTTTTTCCCCGCGAAACTACCGAAACTGCTGAAACCCCTGTCCCACCCTCTGTTTCAGCAGTTTTTTTTCGCTTTTTTTCGCGTTTTCAGAGTTGTTGAAACTCATGTGCCACCCTCTGTTTCAGCAGTTTCTTTTTTCTTTTCGCGTTAACAATTTCTTTTTTCTTTTCGCGTTACTGTTTTTTTTTCATGTTGCTGAAACCCCGATTTCAGCATTGTTGTTGATGCCGAAACCCCCCTCATCTTTCAACAGTTTTTTTTCCGCGTTGCTGAAAATGTTTTTTTTTTCAGCGTTGCTGAAACCCCGATTTCAGCACTGTTGTTGATACTGAAACCCCGGTTTCAGCAACATTATTGATGCTAAAACCACGGTTTCAACAACGTTGTTGATGCTGAAACCCCGATTTCAGCAACGTTGTTGATGCTAAAATTGTTGCTGAAACCGTATTACGAGATATAAAATTTAGCCTATGCGGGATTCGAACCCACGTATTTGCGCATAGCACATTGCTCTACCATTGAGCTAAGAGGCTTTTAAAAGAGATTTAAAGCATTTCAGTATTCATTTCAGCATTTCAGTATTCAATTCAACATTTCAGTATTTATTTTAGCATTTCAGTATTTAGTAGTTGCAAAAATAAATATAAAAAATATAAAAGGGGGAAAAGCAAGAAATCTAACATTTGTAAAGGCCTACAAATTGATTAAAAGCAGGCAACAGCAACATAGTAAGCTAATCATAAGACATCCAATATAGGTATATGATGAATGCAGGTCAGACACAGTTGCAACAGGACACGCTGAAAACTTCGGACTGATAAAGACAATTGGTAATTTAGTAGCATGATGTTAGTCCAGCAAGCAATCAAGATGTTTCAGCATAGAAATGGGGGGAAAAGGTATAACAGATAAAGGCATAAACTAGCAAACTATTAAATTGTATTTTGGAGATCTTAATCTCATTGATTTACAGCTGAAGAAAATAACAGTTTTTGTTATAAACGAATTATTTTATACCTTCCTCCTGTGAGTCTGGGAGGACCCAACCTAGCCAATGCACGCTCCCCTTCTTCACTGACCTGTTTCACCAGAGCATAAATCAATCAGAAGATCCAACATAAAGAAGTAATGAAATACAAGTTGTGTTAATTCCTGTTCTTCTGCTGGAGGAAAAGTTGAATTTAATACTGATTTTCTATAGTTGAACAATTGTAGAATATTTTCAGGAAATCAGAAGTTTGCAATCTTTGCATATTAATAAGAAGAATAAGAGAGAAAGAGAGATCCGCTATACCATAAGTTTGATAGTTGATACATATATTATTTTGCTGAAATGAATTGCTGAAATGAATTGCTCAAGAAGTACCTCGATCGTTTCCTGAAGAGCGTGCTCCGAACTAAACACAGCCGCTGATCGTTTCCCGCTGGTCTTAAACGCAATGCTCTTTTCGATCGTTTCCTCAGATTCAGCAAAATCGGAGAATATGTTCTTAGACACTAGTGTACATGATTGTGCAAATGTCACTTTTGGTCTGCACTGGGAGTTCATACTCCTTATCATCTCCCTGAAACAAAGCGTCGAAAAATATGTTCTTAGACAATGATGGGCATCCAGTAATATAATGAAATAGGAGAACTACACACAGATTGACCATCTAGATTAAGCTGTACAAAATTAAATTTCAGTACTTGAAATCTCCAAGCACAGTCATAATTAACATACCAGTTGCAGAAATTTCCTCCCAGGTATATATACTGATACCATATTTGTTCACCTCTTCCCTCTGTTCAGATGTAACCTTACCAAAGCTAACAAGAGTTGTATATTTTTGCAAACAGTAGCTCAAAACAATAAGAAGGGAGCTGAAGAATGAAACTTAAATCACAATTACAAAGATGATTACTTACTTTTCAAGCACTCAGCTGCTTTTGGCAGAGTTTTCAGCAGCTGCAAGCAGTAGAAGAGTAACTTCTGTACAAAATAAACTCCACGGCACCAGCACCTAAAAACAATAAAGATCACAATCATCTGTACAAAATAAATGGCAAAGACTTCTTGATGTAGATCGAAAGCTTGCCGATTCATGTGTAAAACTCATGTTGTTTAAGATGGAAATTTCTGAATACCCTGTCATGCATCCATTAATTGACCTAACCTGCTAACCATGACAAATATAGGACATACCTAGAGTGTCATATAGAGGAACACAGAGGATTCCATGAGCATTGTAAGCCTGCACAGTACCAAAACACCAATCAAAGTTTCAGAACTTAAAGAGCTAAAACAAGAGATATGGAGTGGAGATAATGAAGCAGTTGTAAGTTCAAAAGAATAGCTTCACCTCCATGCTCATGATCCACTCCAGACTTATTTGCTCCATAGATTCCACAACGTCCACCCTACAAAGCAAATGAGGTCTTTAACAATACAAGATGAACCTTGCTGAAAACAATCTTGATTAGCTTAAGAAAGTACATGAGAAAGCAGAATACTTAAGTTGTCATGTTCCAAATCTAGTTAGTTCAGCATCAAAAGGAATTAAAAAGGGGGCAAAGCAGTAACTAAAAAAGACATATTCTGTAACTGAAGGAGATCCCTAGAACACAGAAGTTGGAAGCATCAAAAGATAATTGGCATTGAAGCCAGTAAAGAAAAAAAAAATTGATGGATACTGAATGCTAAAGCCAGAGCTGAGATAGCGAGATCCCTAGAATACAGAAATTAAGCCTTGAACTCTCATTCCACTATGTCAAAATCGAATCTTACAACACAAAAATGAAATAATTAAGAACATATATGTGCCAGACCTTCAATTCGAGAGAGACGACGATGGAGAGACAGAGAGAGGCGTCGGCTGGAGAGAGCTCGGCGGAGAGACGAGCGAGAGAGCTGATGCCTGAGGGAGAGAGAACGTCAGCGGTTAACATTCCATGATCTTTTTTTCTGCAATAACATTCCAATAGATAATCACCATGGAGATATCCCTGGACATCCAGATCGAAAGAACTCACCTCAATGCTTAAGGGCGAGATCGACGAATTGCAGGCGGATCAGGGGAGGCCGGAGTTGTTTCAACAACAAGCGGCGACCGAGGAGCGCGATAGAGGCCCGACCGATATGGATCCAGATCTGGAGTGGATCTAGATCTGAGAGTAGAGGCGCGATTTTCAGATCTGAGATCTAGAGTGGAGGCTTCGAGAGAGGGCGAGAGATCGCCACCACCATCACTACTGACGCTCCACTGCCGACGGCGTCGGTAGATGTAGAAGAAAGGAAACGGCGCTCAGATCCACTGCCGACGGCGCTCAGATCGGAGAGAGGAGGACAGAGTCGGAGGAGGGAGGGCGGCTGATCTGTGGTGGATGAGAGGAGGACAGAGTCGGCGGATTTGTGGCCACCATTGCACCACCAGCGCCGATGGATCTGCCGGAAGCGGGATCCTTCATCCTCAGATCTGCAATGAAATCAGGGGCGCCGATGGCCACCGTTGCGATTGAGGAATGAGATGGAGGACGAGGAAGGAGATCGGGTTTTTTTACCTTGTGCTGAACGGTGGGAGGATATAAGATTAGGTTTAGATTGAAGGGGTAATTTTGTCCAAAAAATTTTTGGTGGACAAATCCCCAATTTTCCACACTTGGGGGACACTTCCTAAATATGGTAAAAAATTTGCGCCTTCGGCGCAAATTTTCTCATATATAAACACTAATATTAACTTATAATTCTACGTCAAATCCCACAAAAAAAACATAAACTTAACACATGCAATAGCACTACCAAAATTATTTAAATTAAAAAATGAAATAATATTAGGGTTCACAGGTTAATCACAACTTTATATCTTAAAGATGTAAATCTTCTCGGTTAAATAATATTGGTATTTTATAATTTCAATAAATTTTGTATGAAAACGCATTGGATAAAAATTTGGTAAAATCATATCATTGTTAATTCTTACGTATATTAATGATAAATCAATATCTACTTAGAAAAAGATACACATACATACATCAAGTGTATGCTTAATTGGAGTATTGCATGGCTGGACTCCAACGCGAACTCAAACAAACCGATCAATCATCGTCAAGGTCGATGACCACCGTCTTGGCTGGACTCGACGGCGTCGAGAGTAAATAAATCACAGGCGGAGGACTCCCAGTAGTAGTAGCCATCTTGCTTTGGGTGGGTGCAGCCGTCGGAGAGCTATCCAGCATGAGTCTCCTCTGCAAGGCCACCTTCGAGGATGGGGTACCGCTGAAGTTGAGAGCGGGCCCATTGATGGTCGAATGTTCGGCATCGAACATCCGCAATAAGTCCACCACGGGGCACGTCCCCAGCCAATAAGGTCTTCAGAATTGGCTCGTGACCTGTGTTGATGGCCCTTTGGAACAACACCTTGGTCATGAACTCCATGGTTGAGAGTCTAGGAGCGAGACTCTCATTGTAGTACTCCATACATTGGGCGGATATGGGTGTTACTGACTTCGGTGATGAGGAGGATGAAACTGGTGTTTTTGGAGAGGGTTTGGCCTTGGAAGTGACTTTTTTCTTTCTTCACCATCTTAACTTGCAAACAAGTTCGGGAATGATATCATTGCTTAATTCTTTCGAATATAATGATAAATCAGACCTACTTGGAAAAAGATACACATAATGGCATACTTGATGTTGATGGATCTTTTCCCATGTGTAATTTTTTATGTAAAGTTTATCCACTACTTTTAAAATTGTACAAGTTAATCCCAAAAGATTTTTTTACAATTTATTATACCCATATTATACATAATAAAGCCTAAAAATATCAATAATTACTAAATTTTACACTCCTAAATTAATTGACTCCTATGTTTAATTATGGGTAATTATTCACCAATCAGGGAACCACCTCCAAACTAAATTTCAACTCAATAAGAAATATCTTAAACATTGAAACAGACGTCAAACATATACATATGCGACAAACTAGTAGAAATTAATTATTATAAATGGTTACATGGAAGCTAAGGAAGTTGATAATGGTAATCTAATACAGTAAAAAGAATAAAAAACAAATACAAAGTATATTATGTAGTGGAGGATGAATAAGTACCATCGATGATGTCAATTTTTTTAACAACCCATTAGCTTCTGTTGCAACAAATTCTAATCTCTGATGCGTTGTTGATGATCAATCAAAATTTCTGGAAAATCCAATTACCCAACAAAACCGAACTCAATGTCAATAAAAAGTGCAAGATATCTATTTGCAGTTCGAAGATGACAATAAAAGGCTTAAAAGCAGTCAATGACTCGAAGTGAAGGTAAATGAAATTCTAGATACCTTGTTCCTTGTCACAATGTTGAAGATGACGAATAGTACGACGAGCAGAAACCATCATCTGAATGATCCCTTACCTCGCAAGAACCACCACCGCCACAACAAGAAGTACTTGAAAGCCAAGCGTATGAAGTGATCCACAAAAGGGTTCATATTTGTACAGATCGATGGATGAGGAGGAAGTGAAGTGGGGAAACGAAGATGAAAAGAGAGGTTTAAAAAAAGGACATGTCGGGAGAGCGCTGAGCAGTGAGCACTGACATGCCGCGTTTCAACGTTTCGGGCGACGACATGCTGCTTTCCAAAACAAGCTCGGAAAGGGTGACGACATGCTGCTTTTCAATTTTTAAATGCGTTGGAAGTTGGAAGACTGTGGGACTGTCGTGCTTGCAAAAGGGCGAAGCAATGTGTCTCCACGTGTCATTCCATCGTCGGTTCCTACACCTCCAAATACACCTTATGTGTGACACAAAAATATATTTATGATAAAAAAAAATTCAAAAATTATATTTATGTTATAAATAACCAATCACATATATTCATATATATTCATATGATTTTTTCATAAAAAACATATTTTAAAAAATATTAAAATTATTATCGACAAATAATCATCTTTTGAATTTTAATATTTTTTAAAATATGTTTTTTCATGAAAAAATTATATGAATATATATGATTGGTTATTTATAACATAAATATAATTTATGAATTTTTTTTTTATCATAAATATATAACCTTAATATTTTTGTGTCACATCTAAGGGTGTATTTTGGGTGTAGGAGATCTTGACTCGTAAGTGGGTGTTTTGTGTTATTTTCGCCCTTTTTAGCTCAGGGGAAATAGAGATTGCCACATGTTAAATTTTTTTTTTTACAGTAGGTAATAAATTGGATGTACTTAACGACATCCATGATTATCTCGCAAGATGATGTTCTGGAACTTAAAAACAGGAACTCAAAATAAAATTACAATTCAACTGAAATTTAGCAAGAAAATCAGATGCACCATTTGCCTCTCTGTAGCAGTGCTGAATTGTGACGCTCTCAAAATCTTTGCTTAACGAATGGATCTCTTGGATTATTTGAGCGACCTCCCATGGTATATTGTTTACTTGATTGATGGCATTGACATGATTGCGCAATTACTTTCAACTATTACTCTTCGAATTCCCATCTCCGTTGCCAGTCTTATACCTGTATAAACTGCAAAAGCTTCTGCTAGAATAATCGAACTCATCGTAACGTTACATTTATGAATTCGAAGAACTAAACCGTTATTATTCCTAACAATACAACCAACCTGCGGTTGAGTATCAATTTTCACCGAAGCATCTACATTGATCTTAATGACATTTATTGGAGGGCATTTCCAAATCAATTTATCAGGAGGTCTAACACGTTTAGGTAACTTCGTTTTTACCTGCTGTTTATTCCAACATGAGATTTTGTCTATAGTCTGAGTTATAGCATAGATAATACCTGTATCCGAAATATTGCAAAAAATAATTCTATTTCTGAGCTCCCAAACAGAATGCCATAAATGACATAAGTCTGTAAAATCTATATTAAGAGCCCTAGTATTTAAAATATTTTCCGAAACATTACTTGTTAAATTTGGAATATTATAACATTTTCCCAACTTAACACCCAGATTTTAAATAAGAGATCTTGTGATCCGACAATTAAACAATAAATGATTTGTATCTTCTGTATCAGAATTATAAAGAGAGCAAGTATTAGGAACTCTATTTATACATCTATTTAGATGGGTCGTGGTAGGTAAGATATCTAAAATAATTTTCCAAATATTTTTTTTAATATTCGGATGAATATTAAGTTTCCAAATCCAGTCTGCTAGAATTTTCTTAGTATTCCCTGTATTAAAAATAGAAGATGTCGATTTAACAAAGAATTTTCCATTACTACTATAAATCCAAATTAACCTGTCTGGAATATCAATTACTGGAATATGGATATTAGTAATAGCTTGAACAATATGAGAGGGGAATATACTATTTAATTTATCAATATTCCAAGAGTTGGTATTTGTAAATAAATCACAAACTTTTAAGTTATGATTACTATCATTCCGAAAGTTTTGAAGATATTGCGCATTTACCCAAATGTCAGATCATACATTTATGGTTTTCCCATTACCCACTAGCCAGAACATACCTTTAGAGAAAAGATCTATGACATTAAGAAGATTGCCAAACTGCCAAAAAGTTTTGAAACTGCCTCTTTCCATTAGAGAATCTGTCGAGAGATATTTATCCGTAATAAAATTCGACCAAATATTATCAGGATTAGCCATAATTCTCCAAAAATGTTTCCTTTGCGTACCAATATTAATTTGCTCAGCTAATTTTAAACCTAACCCACCATCTTTTTTAGGAATACACAGATGTTCCCAGCTGATTAGAGGATGATAGTTATCCGGTTGAATTTTATTCCAAAAGAATTTTTTGTTGATCTGATCAATCTTTTGTAGAACTCCTTTTGGAAGAAGAAATGGCTGCATTAAATAGTTTGTTTTAGAATTTAGGTTAGCCTGAATTAGAACCGATCCACCAGCTTGAGAGAGTATTAGATTTCCACTTTGACAACTGCTTTTTAAGGCTACTTATCGCCTCATCAAACAAGACGTCACAAACCCTACCACTAATAAGTGGTATACCAAGGTATTTTTCCATTGATTTCGTAACTGAAATATTTAGCTGTTCATCAAAGGACTGAGCTTTATTGAAAAGAATATTTTTAGAAACTTGTAGAGAACTTTTATTATAATTCATAGTTAATCCAGACATATTGGAGAAAGTATTCAAAAGATTTCTAATCGTACGAAGACTTAAATCATCAGCTCGTCCAAAAATTAGAGTGTCATCTGCAAAGGAAAGGAATGGAATACGATCACTGTTATTTGTAAGTTTGATTCCAACCAAAGGGTCACATTCCAAAGATTCTTGTTGCAACATTCTCCCTAATAGTTCCATAACCAATACAAAAATATATGGAGCAAGAGGATCTCCTTATCGAATTCCCCTATAAGTATGAAATGTACGGCTCGTCAAATTATTAACTAAAACTAAGAAACTAGTTTTAGTTAGACAGGTCATAACCCAATTAATCCATTTGGAATCAAAACCAAATTTGTTTAGAATAATACGAATAAAACTCCAGCTTATTTTGTCATAAGCTTTCTCCATATCAAGCTTTAAAGTCATCCACCCAAGTTTACCTTTTTTGTTATGAAAAGAGTGGAAAACCTAATGATCTATTAGTATGTTATCTTGAATATTTATACCTTGAATAAAAGCTCCTTGAAATGGATTAATAATACGTGGTAAAATAGACTTCAAACGATTATCCAAAGTTTCGAGATAACCTTATAAAGAGCTTAAATTATTAGTTGTGTATGGGGTTGTTCATTTGTGGGGTTTTAGTTAAAATTGGGGGTTTAAAAATAAGTCACATTTGATAGCTTTTTTTTTTTTTTTTTTTTTGTGTTTTTGGGGTTTATTTGATTTGAAAATACAATTATACCCCTAGTAACAACCAAATAAACTCAACTTTTTACAAATAAACTGTTTTTCATCCTATACGGGGTTTATATTTCAAATAAAATTTTAACCTTATTTGAGGTTAAATTTTTAACTTTAACCTGTTTATAAATTTTAGTTATTTTTTAAACCCCGACCCATACGGACCCATATTATTTTTGGGGTGAAAATAAAGCGGCCACTTATTTGAGTTATTTCCATATATTAGGGAAATTGGAGAAGTAGGACGCGGGGCCCGTGCATATTCTCCACCCCAACTTCCCGTCCCACGATCCCGTCATATAAAAATATTTTATCTTTAAATTAATATTAATTTTTTTTTAAAAAGTACATTTAATTTTTACATGATTATTATAATATATTTAAAAAAATTCTCAAAAAATAAACTTATAAACATTTTTTAAAATATATTATAAAATAACATATTTTTTATAACTTCTAAAATTAAATATTTATATCTCTATTGAATTATTATAATTTTTGTAAGTTGATATTTTGAGAATTTTTTCCTAATATATTATAATAATTATGTAAAAAATAAATACCCCTCTATTAATTAAAACTTATTGTTTTAGTAAGTAAATCTTGTTAAGAAAAACTTGACATTTTAAGTATTTTGCTATCTATTTTACGAAATTGCCATTGTAATGATTAAATAATTTTTAGTTGTAGTTTTTTACAGTATAAAGTAAAAAAATAGAGTAATAATTAAAAATATAAGTACATTTTTATTTATTTATTTAATAAGTGTGTAGATTTCTAAATTGACAAGTTTACTTATTAATCAGTACTGGCCAAAGTAATTTATCAAGTGGGGGCGTCCCTTTGAAGCAGTATAGTCTTGTCAATTGTCACCCAACTTCTAAAAGTTTGCACTTGTAGCTGAAAGATCACATGCATTTGGAAGATGTTTTTAATACTCCAGTACTACACCCTATATTTTCCACGAAGCAAAGTAAAAGCTGCAAATGAAATAGCAGCTTTAACAATGCAACAGAATCACGTGATGGCAATGACAAAGTTGCCACGACAGTACACGCGCCCAGCAGCTGAGGAAAGCAACAGGAGGCTACACACGCCACAGCTCACCACAGCTTAGATCACGTAAGAGGTTGAGTTTATTTTGTGTATTATGGAGGTGTGAAAGGTGAATTTTTTTTTAAATAATCTTGTAAAAAAGCTGATAGGTGTTTGGTGGTTATAAGATTTATAAAAAGGTATTTATGTGAAAATATCCAAAATACCCTTAGGAGCCTTCCCATTCCCATTCCCCTTGCCCCAATTTCACCTGCAAATCTGCAATTGAATTCTGTAGCCTCCTCACTGTTCATCCTCCTCCTCCTCACTGATTGCGTCCAATCGGTGGGATGGCCAAGTGAGGGTCACTTGGAGACGGCAACGGACGGAACTCCATGAATCAAAGGTTGAAGCTTTGCTCGAACTGTGATGGGTGGCGGCGCTTGGCAATGGCAATCGGATGCTCAGGCAGCGAAAATCGAAAGGAAACGGAGGAGGGGTGTGGTGGCTCGATGACGACGAGGAGGAAGGAGGGTGGTGGTTGGTGGTTGAAATCGAAAGGAAACGAAGGAGGGGTGTGGTGGCTCGGTGGTTTTGCTGCAAATCGAGAGAAGCTTGAGGGCAATTTGGAACATTTTTTGGCACCCCTGAAAAATAAACTCCCAAAGCTCCCTCCCCCCATCTTCCATTTTCACCCAAAATAACCTCCAACTCAAACTGCCACACCTCTTGAAAAAGCTGATGCCAAACACGGTGGAGCGCAGGTTTTATTTTTTTTTCACCTCCAGAAGCCGATGAAAGACAATGAAAGCTGATGCCAAACACGCTCTTACACGTCAATCCAGTCCACTAAGTCCACACATAAAAATAGACCCCTAAAACAACTGAACAGGAGGCTACACACGCCAAAAACCACTATCCACCATCGTTTTTTTAGTGTTTTTTTACATCCGTTGGATGTAATCACAAATGAAAGAACCGTCAGGTGTCGAAGAGTCAGAGAAGGCGAAATTGAGGTGCGATAGTCGATCTGCAACTTGGTTAACCTCCATAAGGACATGACGAATCTCATATGTATGGAAGAAACCAAGGAAGACTAGACTGTCTGAGACAATCATTTCCGAGTCGCCCGAAGGTTTCCCACATCCCTTGAGGTTGTTAATCATGGTTAGGTTGTCACATTCAATTCTAATTTTCAATAAATTAAAATTTTAAAATAATAATTAGGAATATAAATATATTTTTATACTTTATACATTTTTTAAAAAATATAAAATTTTAAAATAGTATATTTTAATGGATTGTATAAGAGGCAAAATTCATAAATATTTCTCCTAGATACACCCGATTTAACTATTTTTAAATTCATAAATATATTTTTATACATTTTTTAAGGTTTTTTTATTTAGTCTAGTTCGATCAACTAAGTTGCTTTACATCTGGATTGAGTACTTTATGACTCATTTAAAAGGTTGACTCTCCAACTCACAAACGACTTTATATTTTTAAGGGTTTTCGAATTTCGAACCTCTTAGCATGGTGTAGCCCCACAACTGCTACACCAACTTGAGACTGATTAGACTTTTCTTTTCTAATAAAGTATTTTTCAACTTGTGATTGATTAGACTTTTCTTTTCTAATAAAGTAATCCCTCAGTTCCCAAAACTTGACGTTTTACTATTCACATATGCTTTTTTAGGAGTTAAAAACTATATAAAATAGAGAAAATTTGGTGAAATATCACCTTTTCCTAATCTAATTAGGTTATTAGCACCTTAAATTTATTTATTGGCCGTTCTAGCACTCATTCAAATTTTTTTAATTGACTAGCATCATTCATATCTCCTCTTTCAGAACCGCTCCTCGTTCACCCTTCTCTCGCTCTCGTTCTCTAAGCCAAGTAGCGGTGGCGCTGCCTCCTTCCAGATTGAGGCCATAGGCCGGAATCCCGCAGGCGGATTTGAAGATTGGCGACGAGGTTTTGCTCGGTTGGGAGTACACGGAGGCGAATTGGACACGAGCTTGATTCAGCGACAAGCCCCAAAGGCTCGGGGTTAGGTCAAGATGGTACTCGACGATGGCATCGACGGCTATCTGTTGTGAGCTGAATCTGCCGTGTTTTACAGTAACTTTTATATCATTTTCTGCATACATTTCATGCATTTGGGCTAAGATAGTACAGAATCTATGTAGTTTACGCTTATTTGCCAAATTATGGAATCTACACCAGTTTCTGTTTAATTTCGCAGAATTTGAGGCAAATTACAGCAGTTTTGAGAAAGGTTAAAAATGCTCGGAAATCAACTACAGAAGTCCAAGGTCAAGAAGCAGCGGAACCAGGACGAATCATGCCGAAGCCCAGCCTTACTCGATCTCGAGTTACTTTACTAGATCTCGACAAAAGCTGTCCGAGCATGTCTGGTCGAGTAAGCACTGATCGAGGAAACTGAAAACGAAGCAACCCGACTCCGAAAGCCTTACTCGATCTCGATTATTCTAGTCGAGATCGACAACACTCTGATGCCATGTCCGAAGTCAAAGAGATGTGCCAAGTCGACAAGCCGAGGACCCGGAGACGCCGAGCACACTTTACTCGATCTCGACAAAAGTTGTCGATATCGACAAGATTTTCACCACTTGTCCGAGCCAATGTCGGGGAGCAGTTTCTCGACCAAGAACAAGCAAGTCGATGAGACAAGTCCTACTCGATCTCGAGTAGAGCTACTCGATCTCGAGGACCCAGCACCACACACCCGAGCCATGTCGAGGTCCTGCTACCCGTGATGCCCAGCCAAGCCATAGTCGACGACCAAGCTACTCGATCGATCTCGAGTAGGTCTACTCGATCTCGAGGAAACCGTGTCTGGGAGCGCGTTACGCGGTTTGGGAGTCCTTGGAACCGAAGGAATCCGATTTTGGCCGAGATATATCAACATCTATCTATGGAGAGAAGACCTATCAACACAAGAAGACTTACCTATTTTAGATATAATTTCCCCTTATAGATTTAATTCCTTTATTACATTTATTTATCTTTAAAGCTTTAGATATAGATAGAGATATTCTATCCTTGAATAGCAAGGAGTAGAAGGCTATAAATAAAGCCCATGGAGCTGATTTTAGGAATCATTCGATTCAATATACAAGCTAGAGAAGTAGTTCCAGAGAGAAGTTTAGGTGTTCAAAGGTTTTAGGGTTTTGGCGTTCAACGAAAGTTGGAGTGCCGGGATTGTAAAGACTTTGAATTTAGTTTAATGCAAGTTTCTTTTCATACATCAATGTCTTCTATTGCGATGAAGAGCGAGTAGTCCACCCACTTCTGGGGCTGGGGTGAGCCCGACGGTGGCCATGTAAGGTGACGCGGTAAAGGTACAATCTTTTTATGCAATTCGTCTTCTATCCCTATGAGCATTATTCTTTTGCGAGAGTTGAAGGTGATCTTTGTTTGTGTTATTGAAGCGAAAGTAATCTTAATGCAACTTGGATTAATTATGTGAAAAGGGTTAGTAACAATTAGGGTTTATGCGAAAGCCTCTATATGCCTATTTGTTAATAACGAAAGTTATTTTGATGGAAAGCATGATCTTTTATGCCTTTATGTGTTACTTTGCATGATTATCGTTGTGGCGTTGATACCCTGGCTTTGGAAGTTCTTTATATATTGAGTTTATTTCTTCCAGTCTGCGATTCTGTGTTCGAAGTTTGCCTTTACAGTTTCTGTTTTGTTGTCGATCTAGAGTTAGGTTAGTCGATCTCGAGTAGGCTGTTAGTCGAGATCGAGTTAGGTTAGTCTAGATCGAGTTTCTGTTTATGATTATGAGTTTTCTGTCGTCGCTGTTTTTAGTCGATCTCGAGTAGGTTGTTGTCGAGATCAAGTAGCTTCTGTGTTTGCTTTTGTTTCTGCTTTCGTTTGTTATTTCTGTCTTTGTTTCTGTCTTTCTGTTTGCTTTTCTGTGAGATTTACAGCTACCTGGGATCCGCTGACACGCTTCCTCGTGGATCGATCCTGACTTCCCACTACTGCATAGGGAGGAGGTCTTGTAATTATTTGCTGGGGCACGAATCTGGTTTGATATATTTCCTTATATTTCATACTCGATTTCCTCCTACAACACTATCCTCCTCCCAAATAAGGTTGTCAGCCCTTACCTCGGCCTTGAATGTTCTCCAATCGTGGAACAAGTAGGGAAGAACGTCTCCAGTTGGAACATCGACGATCAGGTACGGTTTTGATTGTAATTTCAAATTCTAGGGTTTGATTGGATCCTGAAATCTTGTTCCCACTTGATGTGTTCATGCTTTGATTCCTTAGTTAGGTAATATTCTAGTTGCTACTATCGAGGATGTGGATTTCTATTGTGCTGATGCTCAGAGAGTCGTGAATTGGAGCCAGGCTTGGTTGGGTTAATTGTATGATTCTACCGTGGATTAGTTTTAAGTAAGCACATGATTCTAGTCATCCTGTCTTGCATTTGGTGCTAATTTTCTCGCTTCTTCCAGGGCCTGTTGTTGATTGTCTATTTGTTACTGAAATTTCTATTTGATTACACCCCTTTTAGGATGCTTTCTAGTTTTTTCTTCATCTACTTGAACAAGTTGAACGAGTTAACAGTGGGAACCCCAAATTGGATCCTTCAAGGAGTTTTAAGTTTGGTGTTGAGGATAGAATTCAATGTCTGTCAGGAAAAGTTGCTTACATCAAAAGATTTGACTACACCTTGTCCTTTAATATTCCTCTGCATGAAGCCACTAACAAAGGTAACTCAAAATCTCATCTCTCCCTTTTTTCTCTATACCTCAAGTTGGTTTTCACTTAGATGCCATGATTTTCGATTTCCAGAATAGGTGGAAACCTTCAACAAATTGAAAGCTGAAATGAAAGAAGCAGGGAATGAGTTGTAAGTTCAGATGCTAATCCATTTGTTTGGAAATTACAGCTGTCAATTCAGCATCCTAGTGTCTTAAGAAGCTTGTGCAATTTTGACCAGATCTACTGATGAGATTGTTCGTCCAAGGGTACCTCTAGAAGTCTGTTTAGCAAGCTACTCTGCACCTGAGGAGGTGCATGACTTTTACAATACGACCTTGAAAACCAAAACAACAGCTATCAAGTAAGATTTTCTTTTGATCTTTTAGAAATTATTACACTAGTTTTCCTTTTCAATAAACCTGTTTTATGATTTCTGTTATGCTTTCTAGTTTTGTTCGATTGTTATATATTCTATGGTACCTCACAAAATGTGGAATCAGCCCATACACTGTCTTATAGTTTGGCAGCCTCTTTGTGATGAGATGGTTACAGTAGATATGAAATTGCTTTACAACGAATCTTACGATTCACACTTGACTTTCCTTTGCAGAACTACCGGTTTGACTTCCTTCCCAGATTATCTTGTCTTGCGCATGCCTAAATTTGTTATGGATGCTGGATGGGTGCCTAGAAAACTTGGTATACTGATGTGCCTAATTTATGTGGTTGTAATGCACGTTCTTGGTAAGAACATGTCTTGACCTTGCCGTTTTGTTTTTTGTTTTAGATGTCTATGTAGATGTTCCTGATATTATCGACATCAGTCACATGCGCAGCAAGGGTCTTCACCTAGGGGAGGAGCTTTTGCCTGAGAGTGGTAGGTGTTTTATTAATTTATTTAATGCTGGAATCATTAATCATAATGATTGGTGGATGAGTAATTTGCTACAACTGTCCCTTGAATTTCCTTGCCAGCACCCGATGATGAAATGGAATGAATTGGTTGTTGTCTCATATGAATGATCCAGGTAAATGTAATTGTTGTTGGGCATGGCAATCTTCTCCAATGACGTAAAAGTTAGAAGTCTTTTTGCATCAGCTACTTGGTTCATGTTACACTTCATCTCATGTTATCCAATGTTTGCATGTTACTTTTCAGATATAGATGCTCCAATATCCCAAGCATCTAAAGGTGGCGCAATGCAAGTTGACCAGACAAAGATTGACACACTGGTTTCATTTGGATTTCAAGAAGAAATTGCACGGATGGCTCTTGTGGCTACGATGAGTTGTATAGCCTCTGCTGCGCATTGAGAAATTGCAAGTGCTTGCGAGCCTTGCTCAGCTATTGCAGCAAAGGTTTGTGATACCCATTCGCACACTCTAGTTCTTGATTTCAGCTATTACTACTTGTAGTGTGGATTATGGGATTAGATTTCAATAAATTAAAATGCCTAATTTGTAGCTTGCTATGTAGTTTTCATGGCATCTTTATTTTTTCTTCGGATAGTTTCTACTCGACCTTTTCTGTGCACTTTTTCCCTTTCCGTTGTGCCATTCTGCAGCTGTCAAGTTCTAGTGGCAAACATTTCATTAGACTTTGTTGATATGTTGGCATATTAGCTTCCTCACATCTTAATCATAGTGTCTTATTCTAATGAGAATTTCCTAGAAATCTATCGGGCATCCCAACACTAACCTTAATTCCGTTACCTGATCTGAGTTTCATATATACTTGATTGTTTCTTGGAATTCGATCAGTTGTGTATTTAATATATCATCTATCTACTTGTTAAATGCGATATGGGATACTCTCTCTATATATTATTATATGTATCTAACACACTTTTTTTTCGTTAGGTGGCTATCCTACCTTTCTATTCAACTAACACCAACAGCTTGCATGACAAGCTAGAATACCTCAGAGAGAAGATGCAACAGTTAAAGCCTTGGTGTTGCTTTTTTTTTTTTGTGTCATTTCAAATTTGGGATAGAGCAGGTGAAGAAAGATTTCAAAGCCTTGGTGTTGCTTTTTACCGTGGCGCAGACATTTGTGTCTTGTACGTGTATGATATGAACACAATGAAGCCCTTTTAGAATCTAAATCGTTGGAGTGCTCAACTGAGCTTGTTTAGTTAAATCTTTCATAGTTGAAGTGTTTGTTCAAATTTAAATTAAAAAGATATTGTGTTTAATCCGATAGGCAATTGACTTGGAAGTTGGAAACTACTTTTGTGTTTTAGAATCCCACATTTCGTATTGAATCACTCCTTATACTCAGTTTATTGATCCTGTATTATATATTATTTGGACATGATTAGAGTAAAAAATGGGTGTTGAACATTTTTGTTAACTATTCAATACTAGTATTTGGGAAAATGATCATTAGTATCACAAATAATTGCTGTGAAAAATCAGTGATTTCAAGCATTCTAATTCTTTGAAGGGGAACATTCTAATTCTTGGTCATCAATTATATAAAAATGTCACCATAAACAATTGCGATTAATGAAGTGTAATAACAAATGTCATCAATGAATAAAAGCTGTCAATAAAAGATGTAATCAATGAAATGTAATCACATTTTATATGTACTCTATGTCATCAATTGTATAAAAATGTAATAAAACTGCCATCAACAAATAATGTCATCACAAATGATTGAGATTAATGAAATAAATGTCATCATGAACAAAAGTCATCATTAAAACATATATCAATGAAGTTTAATTACATTGTATGCTCTTGTCTTCTCGATTGTATGAAAATGTAATAAACATGTCACCACAAGTGATTGAATCAATGACGTGTAATCTCAAACGTGTCATCGTTGAATAAAAGTAGAATCAATGAAAATATATCGATATACAATTGATTAAATTAAAAAAAAGTGGCATCAAATGATTTGATTAAAAAAATGGCATCAAAACACTATTTTGAAAAAGTTACATCACATTAAAGAAAAAAAAATGTCATCAAAACACTACTTTGAAAAAATATGGCATCACGGTAAAAAAATATCATCAAAAATTGACATAAAAAAAGTGTCATCAGCAGCCAACAGTAACAAAAAAAATGGCATCAATAGTCAACCTGAACAAAAAATGTCATCACGGTAAAAATATCATCAATGGTCAACGCGACATCACTACTTTGAAAAAATATGGCATCACGGTAAAAAAAATATCATCAAACATTTGAGATAAAAATACGTCATCAATAATTAACAGTAAAAAAAAGGCATCAATGTTCAACGTGACATCACATTAAACAAAAAATGTTATCAAATTTTGAAAAAAGTGGCATTTAAAAAGTGTTATCAAACCATTTCATTATAAAAGTGGCATTAAAGCGAAAATAAAATGTAATAAAAAAGTGGCATCAAAACGGCAAAAAATGGCATCACAAAATATGTAACCATTAAAAAAAAACTGATGGAGTTGGTCAACGTTTGACGGTCAACGTTGACCAGTCAATGGTCAAACAGTTGACCATTGACCATTTGGGAAGGGTGCTAACCCAAACTAATTAAATTAGTTTGTGTGCTAATCATCTAATAAAAGGTTCAAAATAGGCTAGTTAGCAAAAACACCCTATAAAATATCTAATTTTTTAAATAATTTTTTTAACAATTTCGTATTTATTATTAATAAGTACAAACTTTTTAATTTTTTTTTAAAAAATTAATATTTTATATAGTTTTTATCATTCTAAAAAAGCGTGCGTGAATAGCAAACGACAGGTTTTGCCGAACGAATGAAGTATTTTTATTCTATAGTCTTAAGGAAATAAACAAACCCATATTTTAATTAAGGGAGACAATAATACAATCCTATAAATATACGGAGTACTACGGTTTCACACAAATCTTTGGGTATGGGAGGGCTCACCTTTTGCTCCCCTATGCAAAAACAAAGTGGTCATGATCATACGATATTGGAACTGTAGGGGAATTGGAAAACAAACCTTCTGGACTAACATGAACGAATGGCGCTCGTTAGATCATGTACAAATGCTAATATTAGCAGAAACAAAGACTGAAATAGCACCAAAGGAATCTCTATGGAAAAATGCGGGATTTACAAACATGTGTTGGTCCCTGGCTTCTGGTCGTGCCGGGGGTATTGCCCTATTCTGGAATGAAAACTCCTTCGTAGACGAATCCATCGCGGTTACTATTCATCTCCCGAGAATCATTGGCGTAAAATATGAGAACATAAAAGAGAACTTTGCGTGTCTAATGCTGTTTGTATACGCCCCCCCAAACCCCTCAGAAAAAGACGAGTTTTGGAGAAATCTATATAATCTGACTACCCAAAGCGATATCCCATGCCTAATCATGGGAGATTTAAACGAAATAAGCCAACCATCGGACAAGAGCGGAGGGGCAGAAATCCAACCTGGAAGATTGATGAGAATAATGGAATTCAAAGATACATGCTCCTTGCTGGAGATCCCCTCGTATGGTAACCCGTTTACTTGGAGAAAGAAGAAATTTGTCCCAGATAACATCTTGGAAAAACTTGATAGGGTGCTTGTCCATCATGAAATAATCGACATGTTTCCCGAGCTGGCAACCAAGAATGGAGCATTCTCTAACTCAGACCACTGCCCTATATCAATTGACATCTCCAAAAACATTAGCTTTAAACCACCCCTTTTAAATTTGAAAACATCTGGCTGCAAAGGAGAGACTTTCGAAATATTGTTAAACAAGCATGGAGAGCTTCATGTGCAGGCTCTGCTATGTTCCGGATTACATACAAATCGAAAATCCTCAAACAAAAGGCCAAAAATTGGAATAAAATAACATTTGGAAACATCTTTCGACAAATACAAGACGTTGACGAGGCCCTAATCGAAATACAATCTATCCAACAAACAAACCAAAATCCAGAATCGTACACAAAAGAACAAAATCTACTATCTAAACGAGTAAAGCTACTTCTTTTTCATAAAACCTACTGGAACCAAAGAGCAAAATCAAAACACTTAAAGCTAGCAGATACCTACTCCTCCTATTTCCATAGGGTAGCAACGGGGAGGAGAAATCGGAAGATAATTAGAACAATTACCTCCGCAGAAGGAACAAACATAATTGGAAATGACAACGTTAAAAAGGAAATTCAAAGAGATTTTGAGAAAAGATTTAATCGGGAACAAATGTATAGGACCCCTCAATTAGAAGAATACCTCTCAGAAATCAACCCGATCATTACAGAAGAGGAAAACAAATCACTTATTCAACAACCAACAAACAGTGAAATCAAAAAAGCTGTCTTCTCAATGGGGAACAACAAATTCCCCGGCCCTGATGGAATGACGGCTGAATTCTACAAAAATTATTTGGGCATCGTTGGATCTGATATCATCCGGGCTATAAAAGCTTTCTTTCATTCTGGCAAAATGCTAAAACAAATTAACCACACCTTTATCTCCCTCATACCCAAAATTGACAACCCTTCCATGACTACACACTACAGTCCTATTAACCTATGTTCTACCTTATATAAAATCATCTCAAAGATCATAACAGAACGACTGAAAATGGTAATAGGAAAGCTTATACACCCATTACAAGGAGCTTTTGTTTCCGACAGAGCAATCCAAGACAATATCCTAATAGCACATGAGGTATTCCACTCCTTTCGTACTAGAAAAGGTACTAAGGGATGGGCTGCAATAAAACTTGATATGGAGAAAGCATACGATAGAGTAGACTGGCATTTCATGAAAACCGTTCTTCAAAAATTTGGATTCAACCAAAAATTTGTGGATATTATTATGGAATGTTTGACCACAGTCTCTTTTTCAGTTTTAGTAAACAACGGCCCTACGGATCCCTTCAAACCTTCAAGGGGTTTGAGATAAGGGGACCCCCTCTCTCCGTTTCTCTTCCTGCTCGGGGTAGAAATTCTTGCACGTAAACTTTCAAGGGATGCAGAATCTAACCACAACAGCATCGGATTTAAATTTGGCCACTCGGGCCCCTGTGTTCCGTTCCTGGCCTTTGCAGACGACATAATAATTTTTTCGAAAGGAAGTAATTCTGCATGTACAAAAGTTAAAGAAATAATTGAAGAATATTGTAAATTCTCAGGGCAAAAAGTAAATTACCACAAATCATCCTTTCAAACCACCCCAGGTATTCCTAGATCAAGAGCTCGAGACCTAGAAGGGATTCTAAATATACCACTTGAACGAAACCTGGAAAAATATTTGGGATGTCCAATCATAAATGGGAGGGTTACCAAGGAAACCTTTGGTGAAATAATATGTAAATCTAAAGATCAATTGAGCAAATGGCGCGCTAATGCCCTTTCCCAACAAGGTAGAGCAACCCTAATAGCGTCTAATCTATCATCAAAACCTTTATACTCAATGCAGAGCTTCATGCTTCCTGTAGCGATCCACAAACAACTAGATCAAATCAACAGAACCTTTTTCTGGAACAAAGATGCACAACATAGTCCACTAATCAGTTGGGACAAAATATGTAAATCAAAAAAGGATGGTGGACTGGGAATTAGAAAAACCAAAGATATGAATGAAGCTCTTCAACTAAAACTCCTCTGGAAAATTCTGGCAGAACCGGAAAATAACTGGGTCAAAATCATACAACATAAGTACTTGAAAGAACACAACATCCTTACCTACTCTAGAAAAGGCAATGCCTCGTGGCAATGGTCGAAACTAAGTTATTTATTTCCAAAATTCAAAACAGGACTCATCTAGCAGGTGGGGGATGGGAAATCAATTAAGTTCTGGGAAGATAACTGGGTGGATAGGACACCTCTAAAGGACAAAATATACTCTCAACATAACATTAATCCACATGATTCCGTAAGTAATTTCATAATAGGAGGACAATGGTGGAAGGAAAAACTTGACTCGGTACTTCCTAAGCCGATAGTAGAGGATATTATGAAAATTCCCCTGCCAATCACTCCCCTTATAGACAGACTGTATTGGTGGCCTGCCAAAAAGGGGTGGTTCACAACAACAAGTGCCTATAATTTAATCTCATCCACACCACAAAGACCATTGGATGAGTTCTCATGGATATGGAAACTGGACGTCCCACCCAAAGTTAAGAACTTTATTTGGAAAATAAAACATAAAGGCCTCGCCACGTCCACCAGGCTAGCCCTTAAAGGGGTGGCGGTACCGACCACATGTACCTTGTGCAACCAGTTCATGGAAGATGATATTCACCTATTCATTGAATGTCCAATCAACAATTTCCAACAACAATTTCATGGCCAAATATCCCAAGACATCAACAACCTTATTACAGAAAACAGAGATATGAATCAAATTTTACAAATTTTAGGCTCCTCTCTTCCGAGAGAGAAGAAGCAACATGTAGCAATCAGATGGTGGACTATTTGGTTTATAAGAAATAAAAAAATCTTTAGAAATGAAACCATCCCCTCGGTAGAGGCTATCAAGAAAATGATCACGACCAATATTGATAACTGGAGGAAAGCTAGTAGATGGAATGATATGGAGGAAGAAGGCAAACAGAAACAAAGTAAAGGAAAAGGGCTCTCTGAGAACAATAGGAAAACCTACAGATGGAGGAAACCTCCAGAGGGCAAATATAAGTTAAATTTTGACGGGTCATTTAAGTCAACCACAAACAGTTCCATTGGATACATTATCAGAGACTGGCGGGGAAACCTAATCAACATTGGCGGAAAAGTGATTGGTGGACAATCACCCCTGATAGCGGAAGCCTTAGCCCTCCGCTTAGGAATAGAAAAAGCGAGAGAACTAAACATAAAAAATCTAATAATAGAAGGAGATTCTAAAATCATCACAGACTATCTAAGATCACAAGTTGGATGCCCGTGGGAAATAGAAATAATTATGTCAGATATCCAAAGCCTTCTCAAAGGAATAAGGAATGTTTGTATATCACATATTCCCCGTCTTGGTAACCGGGTAGCGGATAAGGTTGCACACCTTTGCTACTCTACCAAGGGGCATGAGCTATACTTAGATACAGGTCTTCTTGACCTCATCCGACAGGATGCTTTCGGGTAGGGTTCCCCATCCGAATTCTTACCTAATCAAAAAAAAAAAAAACACAAATCTTTTCTTAACCGTGTTTTCAATGAAGTTTTCTTACGGTCAAGGCCTATTAGCTTAGTTAGGAAGGATGACATGTAGTGACCAGTAGGTCACGAGTTCGAATCCCCCTCTCTTCTATTGTAAAAAACTCCTTATTTAATATGCGCTGACAGTTCACCGAGTGGGATCCCCTGCGTTGCCTCTATCAACTGATGGATGAGTTACCGCACACTTCTTTCATCATTTGCTAGTCTTTGTCTTTATTTGCACTCTTGTAATTTGTCGGTTCTGCCTTATTGTTGGTTTATGTCTTTAGCTTATTTTGACGGTTTATCCGTCGACGAGTTCTTTGGCCTATCAACCCCGGGTCTATTCGGGCGTCGCATTCTTACTTAATAAAAAAAATTGCAACGCAATTTAAGTACAAATCTGTTTCAACCAAATCAATCTCCAACGTTACCACTTACCACTTGCCCTCATTTAAGTACATAGAGAAGAGCGAACGATCCCAATGGTACATTTGGCATTCTAACTCTCTTCCATCTCCCTCAATCTCTCTCCCTTTTCAAATTCAACAACAAATTCGGGAAGATGATGAACCAAAAACCGCTGCCAACTGATCTGTCCAAGCCGTTTCACTCCGGCGCCGATCACCGCTCCCCCGACTACTCCCCTTACCCTAAGCTCGATCCGAACGACGTCGTTCCCCCATCCCAATCTTATCCGAGTCCACCCCCTACGTTTCCTCCTCTCCCTCCCGGCCTCCATCTTCCAAGTAAGTGGTGCCTGCAGTGAATTTGTTTCTTCCCCTGTTAATGTCTTTTGTTTCGATTCTGCGTTAGTATTTTAATATAGATAGATATAGATTTTGATCAGTTGTACTACTTCAAATATTCACCACCCTCCAAACTCGATTTTGTTTATGAGCTTACCCTTCTTGTATACCCCCTATGTGATCGAGTGTTATACATCAAACCCTCAACTCCTCCTATATCATCCCCCCTTACATCATTCCCAAATAAAAATTCGCGATTTTATTGATCGAGTGTTGTTCAAAAATTTTGAAGGTATTATATAAATCCCTGATCTCTTAATATAATTTGGTTTAGGTGATTTATTTATGTGATTATTGGTCTGAATTGTTTTTATTAAACCCACCTTCTCCACTACATTCGACTTTGAAGCCGTGTTTTAGCATCATTAATTTAACCTCCAAAAAGAAAATAAAAGAATCTCTTAACTTTGGTCTTAACTTTGAAGTCGTGTGACGCAGGAATCCCAAGTGTGGTTCGAAGTCAGACAGTCAATCAGCTCTTAATGGAATATACTAGCAGTTAGTTTCCGGCCAACGCTGATCTGAATATGGTCTCTGCCCGAACATCACTGTAGATGCTCACTTCATTTCCGACTCTTCGTCTGATTCAAGCTCTGAATCCGACATAAGCTCTGACTCTGACATGGAGGTCGATCACCCAGATCATCCAGCAACTACAGAACGTATTGACGCCATAAAAGAGATATATCATCTTGATTAGGATGGAGAGAAATGTACAATATATTTGGACCCGATGTTGGTGTCGATACCCGTCCTTGCCACGCCATGCGCACATTTCTTCCACCCAAAGTGTCTCCGAACTTGGCTTACAGTTCAAGACATTTGTCCGCTTTGTCGATTAGCACTCTAGCGGTAGGTCTATTGCATATTCGAAGCAATAATCATTTAGTTTTTGTTTAGGATCTTCATGTTATCAAAAGACAGTGCAGTGACAACTTTTTTAGGTGACTTGATGTAATCAAATGTAGGATATGAATGGAATTTGTGTTTGACAATGATATCATTGTAGTTTGAACCTTTTGGGGGGAATTGGTGCAAGGAAATTGACTTGGTCGAAGCAAATCTACGTAGGAAATGGATGGAATTTCTTTTTGATCTTGTTTGTATCTGATTTCCATTCTATGATATCAGTGCAGTTTGTAACATTTGGGATGAATGAAATTTGTGTTTGATCATATTTGTTTGTGATTTACATTCAATCATATTTGTTTTGATGTTTGAGTAGGACATTGGCTTTTCTTTAACAGAAAAGACCATCTGTATCTTTATGAATTTGCTCATACATTTTGGCTGGATTTGAAACAAATATATAACTTATTTTCCAAAAATTCATAGAAAAAATTCTACATCTTAAATATAATATTCCTCCTTAAACTGTATGAGAGCATGCGAAATTTCATACGTTATATGTAATATTATAACATCCAATAAATATTTTTGGTGATTTTTTATATAATTTTTAAAAATCTCGTGCGTTTGCGCATGACTACTGTCTAGTTGAAGTTTATGTGGTGACACTAGGTGATTAAGACCCAAAGTAGTGCTGACACTGATATCAGTTAAAAGTAGTGCTGACACTGATATCAGTTAAAAGTAGTGATGACACTAGCCTAGGGTTGGGCTTTCGGTCTGGATCGGATCGGACCGAAATTTCCGGTCCGGTCCAGGACCGCTGGACCGGAAACTCAGAGAACTTGGACCACGGACCGGACCGGGACCGGGATATATGGTCCCGGGTTTTTCGGTCCGTGGACCGTAAAGACCGGAAACTAGATCCCATTTTTTTTAAGGTATACAAATTGAAATTTCTCAAAATCTGAAACTTGAAATTACTCCTAGATCTGAAATTCACCGTACAACATCTACACAAAACTAGATCTGAACATCTTTTCCACAAAAGTAGATAGGAAAATTTTAAAATGCAAATTGAAATTTCTAAAAACCTAGATATGAGAAGAAAGTGAAGAGAGGTCTACGACTGGCCGGCGGCGATGGACGGTGGCGGACAACGGTCGGTCGGTGGCGATGGTGGTGGCGACTGCTGAGGACGGTGGCGATGAGTAGTGACAAAGGGCGAGAGCGGTGGCGACTGGAGAGAGATGGAAGTACAAGGGCGATGACTGATGAGCGGTGACGAAGGGCGAGGGCGGCGGTGACAGAGAGAGCGGTGACGAAGGGCAGCGGTGACTGAGCGGTGACGAACGACGATGGCTGACTGAGAGAGAAGGGCGAGGGCGGCGACTCGAGAGATGCTGAGAGATGGAGTTGAGAGGGTTGAGAGTTTAGGGTTGTAAGTTTTTTATTTTTTAAAAAATAAAAATAAAAGAGGGAAATAAAAGGCTGGCATGCTACAGCCTAGTAGCGCCTACTGGACAAGCACAAAAGGCTGGCCTCTTTTTTTTTTTTTTTTTTTTTAAGACAGGGAATCCGGTCCAATTTCGGTCCGGACCGGAAATTCCGGTCTGGTCCCGGGTTTGAACCGTAAACCGGAAATCAGAATATCTTGGACCGTGGACCAGACCGTAATATCCCGGTCCGATCCAAAGACCGTAAATTCCGGTCTGGTCCCGGTCCGATTCCGATCCGATCTAGATTTTGCCCAGCCTTACACTAGCCTTGTAGTTTTTGATTTTGAAGTGTATATGGTGGCATGAGGTAGTTAAGGCCTAAAGTATTGTTGACACTGCTGGTTAGAGTAGTTTGAAATATTGGTGACATTAGCCTTGTATTTTTTGATTTTGAAGTCTATGTTGTGACACTAGGTGGTTAAGGCTCAAAGTAGTGCTGACACTGATATTAGTTACAAGTAGTGGAGACAATAGCCTTGTATTTTTTTTTTATTTTGAAGTGTATGTGGCAACACTTGGTGGTCAAGGCCCAAAGTAGTGCTGACACTGATATTAGTTACAAGTAGTGGTGACACTAGCCTTATGTTTTATGATATTGAAGTGTATGCAGTGACGTTTTCTATTATTGAAGTTTATGTGGTGACACTAGGTGGTTAAGGCCCAAAGTAGTGCTGACACTGATATTAGTTACAAGTAGTGGTGACACTAGCTTTATATTTTTTGATATTGAAGTGTATGGGGTGGCACGATGTGGTTAAGGCCCAAAGTATTGTGTGACACTGTTTGTTAGAGTAGTTAGAAGTATTGGTGACACTAGCCTTGTGTTTTATGATATTGAAGTGTATGTGGTGATGTTTTCTGTTATTGAACTTTATGCGGTGACACTAGGTGGTTAAAACCCAAACTAGTGCTGACACGAGGTGGTTAAGGTCCAACACTGACAATTGTAACTCATATAACTGTAATCCGTTTACACTTTATAGTTTTACTGTTTTATAGTTTTTTTACAATTACTTTGTAATGAAGGGACCCAAATAACCCTCACAAGGAAGAAAACTGTATAATTATTGGCTATATATACTCATAAACCATTCTTTGTTGTCCATTGGTTTCTGCAAACTGATTATAACAGAAATCAGGATACCAAAACTTGTATTCTTACTTCTAACACATTCATCTCAAAAAAGATGGATTATGGCAACACTATTGAGTTTTGCACAAGATTCCACCAAATGATGGATGAGTTGGTTGGTGTTGTATACTGTGGGTATCACATGACCCTCCTTGATGAGGCATGTGAGACTAACAAAGAGGCTCGTAGGGTCGAGTTGATGGAAGCTGTTGTGCTTCAATATACATTATATGATGAATTACAAAGATCAATATTAGCAAACGAATATCATATTCGCAGTGCACCCAAAGATGAAGATGCTGAAGCACTATCAAAGGTGATATTGAAGTTTTATCCTTAATTCCCCCCTATAGTCTTAACTCTTATATTTTATGTTTTATCTAGGGGGAATGAGAACTTGGACAACAAAGACAGATGTTGGAAGAGGCGAACGACAACCTCATGCAGTGCGTTAAAGAAGTTTTAGATGTTGAAATGGAAAGGAGGAGGTATATTGATGAATTTTTAGGCCTGTAGTTCTAGTATATTATTAACTGATAATATTGGAACTTATTTATATGTTCAATGTATTTTATTTTTTTTAGTTTCTATGTGTTTCAGAATAATGATATGATGTAACTTATTAATATCATATTAATTATATGGATATTTAGTAATTTCGTACCTCGTATTTGATATTATAAAAGTGTTACTGAAGTTTTACGTCTATTATTGGTTGATACTGTGGATACATTGAGGAATCTGGCGATTGTTTTGGTAAAAGTAGTGCTGACACTGTTTAACTAAGGTTTTACGTTATTGGTAATTTGGTGAAGTTAGTGGTGACACATCTCTGTTTTATATTTTGACACTATTATATTATATGTTCACATCCCAATTCTCTAAAAGTATTAGTCTCGTGAGCATTAAGACATGGAGATCATGCTTTGTAAAGCGGGTTATATTTTTTAGCAGTTAGTGTATGGTTTAAAATTAGTGCTGACATAGATTAGAAGTAGCGGTGACATATACAAAGGTGTAACTGCTGACATTCATTCATTGATCATGTTCAGAAGTATAAGATATTAATGCAGAATACACAACTGTCTACGCCCAAATACATTCCAAAGTTTGAAAAAAAAAACCATGAAATTGTGTTGTAGCTGTTCAACCAAGGTTTAGTTTCTGGCCCTGGATCCCCTTTGAAGTCATTTTTGCATGGGATTTCGCTGCCTTCACAACTTCTGTGTTCACTTCATTCATCTCTGAGCAAACAATATCTGTTAAGTACTTCACCCGTAGCCTTGAGACACTCTTGAAATTGCCTTTTTCTAATTCGCACTTGTAAACTTTATCAGTCCTAAAGAAGGTCTCCATGTGACGCATACAACATACTCCAGAATGCAAAAGTTTCTCTTCTCCAGTTCATGTGATGGGGACAGGTGATGTTGGTGCATTTGTTACTATGTCTGTCTTTGCTTCAAGCCCTTTTTCTGTTAGATACGCAATCAGCATACCCCCCTGCATGAATTGAATTATAAGGCATGTAATGTTTAATGGCAAACTCAGATGATATTGGATTTTAAATAATACAAGTCAAGAAGGTCTTAGACATCATTAATAAAACTTACCAAACATTTGAAGGGGATGCAAAGGTGCAAGTTTGATCAGGACAAGATGGGGTGATATCAATGATTTGGATAACTTTTTGTTTCAAGTTGAAGGCAACCATGATATAAATCTCTTAGCGTTAAACCCCAAATACAAACTATTCACCGTAATATTAAACAGATAGCAATTAGGGATGGAGTTTGTTAATTTTGATCTCAAATTCAGAATTTAGAGAACTCTATTTCGGGGGTTGTGTGGGAGTACCATGTCTATATCTCTCAAACGAATGTGTGGTGACAATGACAATGCAGTATCAAGCTGGAGGTTAAACTTCTGAAACTGTTCATCATAAGCTCCTGATAATACACTCTCCACATTAAACTGGATCAAGAATAGTCTTGATGGTGACATAGCACTTTTACACTGTTCCTTGTGGTTAAGGATTGCTGTCCATGCATCAACAACGACACTAGACAAGTGGGTTTCATCTTCAAGTGTACCCATGTCTGTTCTAACCACTTCAACAGACTTGTGTTTAAATAAAACTTCCTTGCAATGCGAATCATTATGAAGATGGATTAAATAAAAATAATCTTTTACTTGTAACTGAACATACATTAAGTAAATTAAGATTAAAATCAACGTACGTGATATGAGGTATTTCAATTGCTAAATAGGATGAAACAGTGCGCTCAATTTCAGAGATAGAATCGTTAATGTCAACAACACGTGAATAATAAGGGCTTCTCAAAGATCCAGAAGGTTTATGTGCTCTCCTTGCAACTTCTTCCCACTTTGTGTCATTAAGTTGTTCTGCAACATTTACATCAGCTGCATTGACATGTGGCGACCTCCGTGGTGATAAGGGAGCAGGGGACTTGCATTTTCTTTTATTCCCTAAAGGCTTCCCTGGTGGAATATCAGTTTCAGAATGAGTGGGGAGGGGATTAGCAGTAGTGCATAATGTGTCTCTAATTTTAGCTTGAACATCCTGTTGTATTGAAGGATCACCATGGCCGTCTGCAAGAGTCTGTTGTGCGTCATTAGCATTATCGTTTGCATCTGCAGCGTTCTGCGCCATGCCTTTATCTTCCTCAAAAGTAGGATCACTTCGAAATAAATCAAAGGAAAAATTCTCATCTGCTTTGATATTTGATTTCAATTTTTCCTTATTCTTATAAGCCAGCTCAACCTGAGTAATGCAATCTATGAAAGCAGGGTCCGACCAGAATGGGTGTTGGGAGTTGTTAAAAGCTGTATTTGGAGAGTCCTCCATATAAGACCTGTCAGCAGTCTCTATAACGGGCTTAGAGGTCACACCTTCCATCCCTAGAAGCCGGTTGGCTCCATGCATAAGTGTTTTCACCTTGTCATCGTGTTAGAGTTCTGGCGGTACATTTGTAGACCACTCAGCAAAATCGGATATAGCAGATGCAAGCACAGAAGTTTTTTGAGCAAAAGACTGTATCCAATTCTAGAAGATAACAACACATGAAAAATAAGAATAAAAAAAATCAGTAAATATCAAAACATGGTAAACTGTACCAATATTTAGATTGAATTGGTTTAAAAAATTCATATAAAACTTGGATAAATAAAATAAATAAATCTCTTAAAGTAGAAGTAGGAATTCCTAATATGGATAAATATCTTCAACTTGATAGATCTTCAGTCCTCTTGTTGGATTTCCCACGTGCCGTCACTTGCAAGTAAACACTCTCTAGGATCTTCACTCGATTTCGACTCGGACTGGCTGAGAGAAGTACTCGATATCGACCAAAGTAGTCGATGTCGAGTAGAATTTGTCTTCTCCTCGTATTGTACTCGATCTGTGCTCGGATTGCTCTCGATAGGTACTCGACATCGAGTAGAGTACTCAACGTCGAGTAGTTTCTAGGCTCTTGAGTGATGTTGTGCTCGACTGGTGCTCGAGTTGGTGATTTCGACCAGATGTACTTGACATCGACTAGTCTGGTCGATGTCGACTAGTCCTGTCGAGTAGCTTCTTCCTTGTTTTCTGCTCGATGTTATCTGGCTCAGCTTCTGTTTGACCTTGGACTTTCAGTAATTGACCTCGAGCACTTCCATAGTTTTCTCCCTTCTCCGAATTGTAGTAAAATGTCTCAATTTCTGCAAAATTAAACAGAAACTAGTGTAGACTTCCATAATTGGCAAATAAGCATAAACTACATAGATTATGTACTATTCTAACCCAATGATATGAAATGCATACGGAAATCAATATAAAAGTCAATATAAACCATGGCAAATTAGGCGCACAACACTAACGCATTGATTCTTTACTGTAAAAATTGTAATGTTTTGTGTTACTTTCCTAGTCTTTCCTTTTGGCATGTAATATTGTTTTATGTGTGTATGGACATGTATGTGTGTATGATGGTTATATAGGTGATGTATAGTATATAGTATATAGTATACATATGTGATGCACTATTAGAATCGATTTCGACTGAGTCGTATTGAGCTTGGTAAGCTTGATCCTCTAACGGGATTGATTCAATAGTGGGATCTCAAATATATGTGTAACATATATAATATCATATGTATAAAGTATATTATAGGAGGAGGATTTAATGTATTGGGCCTTATCCTAATATCCGGCCCATGGTTTCGGCACACCGGATTGAGCTTGGTAGCCCATATGGAGGAACAACGAGTGAAGCTTGCCTTGCCTTGTATTTGTGTGAAGCGATGCGTTTTGGGAGCTCGGGCTTGACCTAACTATATATGCTCCTTTCTTTCGCTGGAGCTCTTCACTTCAGCCTTCTCCATTCCCTCTCCTCACAAACGCTCTGCTAGGGTTTCTAGAGTTTGGGTGTTTCCAGCTCTTGTCATTGGCTTGAGAGCGCTCGGAAAAGAAAGGTTGTTGTTGGTGTCTCTGTGAAGTTGGATCGAGCTCCGGGGTCCTCCTGGGTGGAAGCTCTCCTGTGCCTTCTGAGATCTAGGGTTCTTGAAGATCGAATCCTTCTCCGATCTTCGATTTTCCCATACAGGGGACTTTCTCTCCTTCCTTTGTACTTCTGTTTCACATGCATGTTAGATTTAGGGTTGTTTGTTGTTGTTGCTTGTATCATCACTTGTACGAACTCTTTATAGTGGATTCGACCAACTCTTGAGGCCTCGTGGATGTAGGCATTTAGCCGAACCACGTAAAATCGATGTGTTCGTGTTCTTGCATGTGATTTCATTCGATTTGTCGTTTATCGTTCTTGATCGCGTTCACTTCCACTTCCAAAACCAATTTCTAGTTTGAATCTTAGGTTTTACAACGTGGTATCAGAGCTTGAGTGTCCCGCTCTTGATTCTCTATCTCATTATTGAGTTTTAGGGATAGAGACAGGACGTAGGGCCTCGGACGGACCTAAAAGCCGACATCGCTGGTGCCGAATCCCCCCTGCGTGACATACCACACCTTGTTTGCTAGATCTAGGTGCTTCTGTGCTTAGTTCTTTCATTTTTTTTGGTGCTTCTGATCTTCAGGTCTTCTTGATATGTGCTTGGCTTGATAGGATTTGTAGTTGCACTGTTTGATGCAAGTGTTCTTGAATCGTTTATTGTATTCTTTACTGACTGTTTGCTTGCTTTACAGGTACACAGTTTTAGGTATGGGTGATAAGGGTACATATCTTAAGCCCTTTAATGGCCACACAGATTTTGCTATGTGGCAACTGAAAATGAAGGCAATTCTCATCAAAGAAAAATATTGGGTTGCAATTACCAACAATTTCCAGATGACACATCTAAGGAAAATTCTAGGAAATAGATCAGCAAGCCCACAGTGAGGTTATGCTTCGCTTGGGTGATGAAGTTGCACGTCAGGTACTGAATTTTGGTACTGCTGAGAAATTGTGGGAAGGTTTGGAAAGCCTGTACATGGTAAAATCTCTCCCTTCTCGTGTTAACTTGTTTAACAAGCTGTTTAATTTCAAGATGGATGTTTCATGTTCTTTGTCTGAAAATCTTGATAGGTTTCTTACTATTATACAAGATTTGCAAAGATGTGGTGATAATGCATATTTCTTATAGGCATTATAAGTATTTTTTTTATTGCATTTAGATAGTGGTTTTGCTTATGTTTGAGTCTAGTTTCGTATATTGCTTGTGAAGTATTCGAGTTCGGAATCTATATCTTTTTAGTGTTTATTCTGCAAAATTACATTCCGACCTTGAAGGGACTTTGGTAGAGCTTAAGAGACCTGTTTTAGAGCATATGGCAGCTGAGAAAGCAGCTAGAGAGGAGCAAGAAAGCACGATATTGGAGATTATTAAAGTCAATAGAGGGCATCCCGTTACTGTAAGGGCGGCGCCCGCCGTGGGCCGGTTTCCAGCGATTGCGATTTTGAATCCGAAGACCATATTTCCTATTATTATAGTCTTATTTCTATTAGGGTTTAATTGTCGACTCCTTATGAGTCTATATTAGGTTTTATTCAGTTTATTCACCGTGTGGAGTGGTTATTGTGAGACTATGAACACCATTAGAGAGAGAGAGAGTAAATTGGCCTATGAGTTTCTAAACTCATAGTTTCGTTTGTGATTCAAAGACATGGTTGTTTGGATTGTGAGGATTTGATTCTATTTTGTTATTCATATTCATAGTTATCATCTTGTGCTTATTGATTATATTTGTGTTTCTTTCTATGATTGATCACCATGTTAGGAATTACATCTTAGCTATGAATTCGTTACTGTGTTCTTGATAGCAAACAAGGTATTGAAGTAGTGATATTTCTTTGTCTTTGTAGTGGATGATTTCAATTGATCTATATTGTGGATGTGTCGATTAGGGCTGATTAGGGTTGTTCTGCTTTGTCTTAATTGCATTGAATCAATATGCCAATTGGTCTGATTACTTGAGTTCTTAATGCTATTCTTTAGTGATATTGAATAAGGTGATTGTATCCCTGCGGATCTCTCAACTTTAGTCAAGTAGACATATGTTTATGAATAATTGATAGATCAATCCTAGAACCATGAATTCCAACCATTTTTAGAGAATTACAGGTGAAATATTCTTTCTACTTTGTTATCAATCTACTTTGCAATCATAAAGTTGGTTACTTTTACATCTTGGTTATTTGCTACAAATCATTGCTTGGTTATAAGAGTTCTTGTTAAGAGTTATTGAATAGGAAATCGCTTCTCCATGTGGGTTCGACACTGGACTTAATTTCTATAGTAGTAGACGTTTGGTTTGTCAAGTGATTGATTGACTAATCTATTGGTTTTGTGTTTGATTTTGGATTATATTACTATTTGACAAAGGGCGAAAGTGCCAATGACGTTCGTCCCGCGTCATGTGGTGATAAAGTTGAGGAAACTCAGTAATGTGTGTTGTTGTTAAATTCTTTGCCTGCTCAATTTGATACTTTTAAAGATGTTGTGCAATACAGTACTGATAAATTGGATAAGAAAGTTATTCTTGAGTCCATTATTCAGAAAAATGATGCTTTGAAAGTCTTTAAAAACAAATATGAGCTTAAAATTGATCATAAACCTGATAATAAGAATGAAGTGCTTGTTACTAGAGGTATATTCAAAGGCAATAAGAATAATAACAATAAGCCAACTCAAAAGAATTCTAGCAAATCTGAGTCTCATCAAAATGGTAAACCTGATAAATCTCACCTTATGTGTACTTACTGCTCTAAATCTGGTCACATTGAGAAACATTGCTTTAAGAGGAAGAAAGATAAAAGATTAGCTGGTAAGAAGCCTAATGTTTCTGTTGTGATTGAGTCCCATTCTTATTATACTCATGAAGTGATTGCTTTGTTAAATTCTGGTGACTGCAATGCTTGGATTTTAGATTCTGGATGTACTATGCATGCTACCTTTCATAAATCTTGGTTTTCTGAACTTAAGTGTTATGATGTTGGTACTGTTATGTTTGATGATCATTCTGTGCTTAAAATAAAAGGCATTGGCTCTGTTGCTTTAAGAATGTTTGGCAATGTCATTAGAGTTATAAAGGATGTGAAATGGGTGCCTGATTTAAGAAGAAATTTACTGTCTGAAAGTGCCCTTGAAGATTTGCAATATGATGTATACAGTTCTGATGGTGTTAGGATTGTTTCTAAGGATGGCAAACATGTGATTAAATGCTTAAGGAAAGCTGGTTTATATGAACTTGTTGCTACTCCTGTTATCAATTCCTCTGTTGTTGCCTTTACTGCTGTTGATAAGCTCATGTCTATGCATGATACCATGTTATGGCATGTTAGGCTAGGACATATTGGTAATAAAGGTCTTGAGAATTTGTATAAATCTGGTGTTATTCCTGCTAAACCATGCTCCATTGACTTGTGTGAAAATTGTGTTTTAGGCAAACATACAAGAAAAAGTTTCAAATCATCTGTGCATGTTTCTGCTGCTCCTCTTGATTATATTCACTCTGATATGTGGGTCCCTGCCCAAGTCTCTACTGTTGGTCTTAAGAGATATTTTATGTCTTTGATTGATCTCTTTAGTAGGAAAGTTTTGGTTTACTTGCTTAAAACAAAAGATGAAGCTTTTGAAAACTTCAAAACATGGAAGTCTATTTTTTTTTTTGAATAGGTAAGAATTCGGTTGGAAAAAAACCTAACCGATAGCATCCCGATGGATGAGATCATTAAGATCAGTATAAGATGACAGGGCCGCCCCATTAATAAGGCGGCCAAGGTGTGCAATCTTGTCGGCCGTCCTGTTACCCTCACGGGGCACATGCGAGAAAGCCACGTTTTGGAGTTCAGTAATTTGCCTCTTAATATCTCCCAAAAGAAGTTCAATTTCCCAAGGGCAGGGGCTATTGTATTTTAGATTGTCTATAATTATTTTAGAGTCACCTTCAATGATAATGTTCGCATGTTCGATTTTCCTGACAGCGGTAACTCCTTCACGAAGGGCCATAGTTTCGGCCATTGATGGGGAAAGGTGCCCCAAATGTTTTGCCCCCATCATAATCACTTTTCCTTCTCAATCTCTAATTATGAAACCCGCACTTGATTGTCCCGACCCGTCTGTTGCACCATCAAAATTTAACTTGAGGAATCCAGGATCCGGTTTACGCCATTTAACATTCTTCTTACTCAGTTTCCGATTTTGTATTAGCCTGTGACTAGAGGATTAGAGAGGAACCTCCTCATCCCTAACCGCCCTTTTCCATTGATCTTTTACCTTATTAAGAAATTGTTGAATTTCCCAATAAGAAGGCTTATTCATTCTTCCAAAAGAAACTTGGTTTCTATAAAACCACGTTGTCCACCACTTTATCGCCATTTCTTTCTTTTCCTCCTTATTCAGATATTTTCCAATCATGCCAATAATTTCTCTCCCACACCATCTGGACCCACTTCTTTGGTTGGTTAAATTATATAGTTTAAGCACATTTAAATTGAAGTTTTTGACAAATGGGCATTCTATAAAAAGATGTTGTTCATCTTCTACAGAGCTATCACAGAAAACACATTGATTTGGGATCGGAGTCCCTCGCTTACTCAGTCTTTCTTTCGTGGGGAGGCCGTTCTGAGCCATTTTCCACAAAAAGTTTTTTATTTTTGGCATCGTATCCACCTTCCACACCCAACTATTTGGATCGTCAGCAAACGAGTCTTGATTTGAGATTAGTTTGATAGCACTTGTTGTCGAGAACCATCCTTGCTTGTCTGGCCACCAATAAAGCCTATCTGGCATAGGTTTTGACGGAAGCGGAGTTTCCATAATTGTTAGCGCCATGTTATGGTCAATTACAGCGGAGAGTTTGTGATGTCATCCTCAAGCGAAAGAAGAAGGCTCCGCCAATTGCTATACATCAATTTGTCTCTATCCCATTGACCATTAATAATAAATTCACTAACTGTTATACTTTTATCTCTGTTCGAGGAACTGCCATACTTCTGATCTAGCGGTGCATTTGTAATCCATCTATCCGTCCAAAATTTGACCGTTGCCCCATCGCATATAGACCATACCAACCCAGTCTTGAACTTTTCTATTAAAGAAGAGGCATTTCTCCATTGCCAGGATGAATTTTTGGCTTGCCTGTAATTTAGGATGTCAGAGTTATTAAGGTACTTGTGTTTTATAATTTGTACCCACATATTCTCTGGTTCTGCAAGTGTTTATCACAGTAATTTCATTTGAAGTGCTTCATTCATTGTTTGGGACTTTCTTATTCCTAGACCGCCTTTACACTTAGGCTTACAAATCTTGTCCCAGCTAATCAAATGTTTATACTGGAGATCCTTATTCCAAAAAAATGATCGGCTAATTTGATCTAGATTTTTATGAATGGAGGCGGGTAGCATGAAGCTTTGCATTGCAAATAGGGGCTTTGCTGACAAATTAGAATTGATAAGTATGGAGCGACCCTGCTGAGAGAGGGAATTGGCTTTCCATTTAGATAGTTGGTCTTTTGTTTTACAAACGATGTCTTTAAATGTTTCCTTTTTAACTCTACTGCTAATGATTGGACACCCAAGATATTTCTCCATGGCCCTTGTGTGGGGAGCTTGAAGAGAGTTCTGTAGCAATTTAACTCTAGCCCCCGGGACACCCCTCGTTGTATGGAAGGAAGACTTATGGTAGTTAACTTTTTGGCCTGATAGCATACAATATTCTTCGATAATTTCTTTCACTTTCTGACTTGCTTCCATGGTAGCTTTTGAGAAGATGATAATGTCATCTGCAAAGGCTAGGAAAGGCACAATAGGGCCCCCACGGCCGAATTTAAAGCCTACTTTACTAGCGGACACCAAGTATAAACAGAAACGGGGAAATAGGATCTCCTTGTCGAATACCCCTTGTAGGATTAAAAATTTGGGTTGGAGAGTTGTTCACTAGTATAGAGAAGGATGCAGAAGAAATGTATTCCTTAATTCAATTTATAAAAGTAGGGTGGAATCCAAATCTTCTCATTATTTCCTAAGAAAAGTCCCAGTTCACCCTATCGCATGCTTTTTCCATATCCAATTTGATCGCTATCCACCCTTCCTCACCTTTGCGCGTTTTAAACGAGTGGAATATCTCATGGGCGATAAGGACATTGTCCTGGATCGCCCTATCCGTCACGAATGCACCCTGAAGTGGGTGAATCAGTTTTCCCATCACTTTCTTTAGTCTTTCCGTTAGTATTTTAGAAATAACTTTATAGATGGTTGAGCATAGACTGATCGGTCTGTAGTTATTCGTTGTGCTCGGATTATCCATTTTAGGGAGTAGAGTTATGAAGGTATGATTTACTTGTCGAAGCATTTTTCCAGAGATGAAGAAATTCTTTACTGCCCTAGTAACCGACGGTCCTACGATATCCCAGTAGGTTTTATAGAATTCCCCTGTAAACCCATCAGGTCCCGGGGACTTATTTTTCCCTAAGCTGAAGACAACATTTTTCACCTCGCTATTTAAAACAGGTTTAATCAACTCTGTGTTTTCACTGACCGATATATTCGGGGAAATGAGGTCTAGCATGTTGCTCCACCTCGTACGATCCACCCTTTCCTTTCTAAACCTTTTTTCAAAGTCTTTCTGGATTTCTGCCTTTATGTTTTCTTCGCCTAGGATCTGGGTTCCTTCTGCAGTATTAATTGATCTAATTATTTTCCTATTCCGTCTGCCCAATGCAACTTTATGGAAGTACGACGAGTTAGTATCTGCCAGCTTAATATGTTTTATTTTTGCTCTCTAATTCCAATAGGTTTTATGAAAGTTAATTAGGGCATCTTTCTTTTTTAGCAGTCTTATTTGCTTTCCAACCATGCTTTGGTCCTCTTGCTCGCCTAGGGATTTCTGAACCTCAATCAGCTCTTCCTCTAACTCCTTTAGTTGTCTAAAGATATTCCCAAATGACTTTTGATTCCATTCCTTTATTTTAGCTTTTAGAACCTTTGTCTTAAATGCTAGTTGGAACATAGCTGAGCCCCCGCAACTTGCCCGCCATGATTGTTTTACTATATTTCTAAGATCTTTATGTTTTGACCACATATTTTCAAATTTGAATGGTGCCGGTCTGGGCGGAGATCCCAAGTTTAGTTCTACGGATATAGGGCAGTGGTCAGATGTAGAGAATGCATGATGAGTTACCTGAATATTCGGGATTTTTCAATAATGCCATTTTGTACCAAAACTCTGTCTAGTCTTTCAAGAGTATTATCTTCCCCCGATCTCTTTTTCGTCCAAGTAAACCTATTCCCTGTAAAAGGAATTTCTAATAATTCACATCTCCCCTTAATGTCAGATAATCTGCGAAACCTAGACATGGAAATTTCTGCTCCGCCTTGTTTGTTATTACTTTCTGTAATGTCATTAAGATCACCCATAACAATACAAGGAACTGTTGTCTCTAATATCAATGCACACATCTCATCCCATAAATGATTTTTGTCTCTCTCTTGGGCTGGGGCATAGGCCAAGAAAATTCTACATTTAAAATTAATTTCAAAATTTGCATAGTCCAAGCATATAAATCTCTCGCAAGTCGACACCAAAGAAATTGATTCTTGGGTCAGATGGTGGGATTTCCATAGTGCACCAATCCCTCCTGATTTACCAATTGCCGGAACCCAACAAGCCGAGTCAAAACCCACATTTCTCCATACCTTTTTGATACGGGGTTAGCCGTAGGATGGCCCGATCTTCGACAATCAAGACTCAAAGACAAGAACGGAAGCAAAGACTCAAGAACAAGAACAAAACGCAGCAAGACTCGAAACAAAGAAACAATAAAGACTCGACCGATAAGGACTGATTCGAACTAAAATAGAACGAGGCAAAGACCCCAGGCCTCCTAAGAGGGTAGGAACCAAATACCAACGACTATAAAGCCCGTCTCTACAACCTTACACAACCAAGAGGACAACTTGGAGGCACAAGGAGGGGACTTGTGATTACCTGGATCACCAAGCTCTCGCGAGGTTGACGAACTCAAAGCAAACCAAGTTAGATCTATAACCAATTGTGCAATCGATGAGCAACGCTTCGAATCGATTGACTTTCTCACAGTTGTGTTTCACACAAAGCACTGTATTTCTGAATAATGGAAGACGTGAATGTTCTACAAGGGTCGGCCGATCTAATATAACCTAACAAAGTAATCTGGCCGAATCATTAACAAAATAATAATAAATTATTAACTTAAAGAATTAATAAACTAAACCTAAAATAACTTAATTAAACAATGCTTAATTAATACATGAAATAACATAGGCAATAATTAATTTGAAGCCAGCAATCTCACGCCCACCAGTCCTTGTGCGCATGCCCGCGCATATTTCCACGCGCCCGCGCACCTCGGAGCCTCACGTGCCTCGCATCTAGCTTCCGTCGTCGACAACCTGGGTTCCGATGCACATGTACGCCTTCATTGGTGGCTCCGGGAATTGGACCGCGCTCGAGAACAAGGAGTGACTCACAAAGAGGAATGAGTCGCGTTGGAGCTTCTTAGCTCGAGCTCTAGTCATCGGTCTGTCTCCGAGTATGATCGGCGCATCCGGAGGTGTAGATGACGGTGTAGAAGATGGTCCCGCATCAAACCTCCTCTTCTTGAAAAGGATTCGACCACGAATCCAAGTCCTCGTCCACGGCAAGATATTGAATGAGATCCGCGACGTTGAAGGTAGCACTCACGCAATAAGTGCCTAGAAGCTCCAGCTTGTAGGCATTGTCGCCCACCTTCTCCAGAACCTTGAAAGGTCCATCTCCTCGCGGGGCAAGCTTGCTCTTCCGCTCGTTGGGAAACCTCTCCTTCCTCAGGTGCACCCACACTAGATCCCCTGGCCGGAATGTCACCAATCGGCGGCCCTTATTGGCCTTGTTGGCGTTGTACTCAGCCTTCAGCTTGAGTTTCTGACGTGTCCGTTCATGCAGCTCCTTGATGAACTCTACATGCTTACCTGCGACAAAAGACTCATTCTCTCTCATAGGATATGGAGTAAGATCAAAGGGGGTTAGTGAATTAACACCATATACACATTCAAAAGGAGTTATTTTAGTTGAGGAATGCATTGTCCTATTGTAAGCAAACTCCACATGAGGTAAGGCATCTTCCCAAAGCTTCAAATTTTTCCTTAAAATGGCTCTAAGGATAGTAGTTAAGGTCCTATTGGTCACCTCAGTTTGGCCATCTGTCCGGGGGTGACTAGAGGTAGAGAATAACAATCTAGTTCCCAATTTATTCCATAAAGTCCGCCAAAAATGACTAAGAAACATAACATCCCTATCACTCACAATAGTCTTAGGCACACCATGCAACCTAACTATTTCCTTAAAGAACAAGTTTGCAACATTCGTAGCATCATCAGTCTTATGGCATGCTATAAAGTGAGCCATCTTAGAAAATCTATCCACCACCACAAAGATAGAATCCCTTCCCTTCTTAGTTCTAGGCAATCCCACAATAAAGTCCATAGAAATATCTTCCCAAGGGGCTGAGGGTATAGGAAGTGGGGTGTACAATCCATGGGGCATAAGCTTAGACTTGGCCTTCAAACAGTCAATACATCTCTTAAGGCAATGTTATACATCCCTAAGCATATGTGGCCAATAGAAGTGAGACTTAAGTGTGTGGTATGTCTTATCTCTCCCAAAATGACCCATTAAACCTCCACTATGGGCTTCAATCACCAATAATAACCGAAGAGAACACCTAGGTATACACACGCCGGCAATCTCACGCCCACCAGTCCTTGTGCGCACGCCCGCGCATATTTCCACGCGCCCGCGCACCTCGGAGCCTCACGTGCCTCGCAGCTAGCTTTTGTCGTCGACAACCTGGGTTCCGATGCACATGTACGCCTTCATTGGTGGCTCCGGGAATTGGACCACGCTCGAGAACAAGGAATGTCTCACAAAGAGGAATGAGTCGCGTTGGAGCTTCTTAGCTTGAGCTCTAGTCATCAGTCCGTCTCCGAGTATGATCGGCGCATCCGGAGGTGTAGATGACGGTGTAGAAGATGGCCCCGCATCACTTTTCTTCCGGAATACTTTCATATTTTGTTTCCATTATTGCCATTAGTTGAATATTCTGTATTTTACAGAAGGAATCAATTTCGGCCCAGAAATTGGGTCGGCCGAACCCTCGGACATTCCACGAACTTATTTTCATGATCCACTCCGAATAAACCTTTCCCTACTAGTTTTCCTCAAAATATGTAGACATTTAGTGATTTTATTAACCAAGTTATTAACCATGAACGTAAAAATCCTAAGTATTAGAATTTGAAGTTCATAAGCTATCAAGGGCAAGTACAACACAGAGCGTGAGAAGTACCCACCAAATAGCCCAGACAAAGTCTTTACCCAATTTTTCCTAACTACTATAATAGAGATAGCCATTTTTTTTATTGTTTAGACAACTAGCATTTTGATATTCCATACTTAGTTTCATTATCTTAAGGTGCAGATAATCAACAGGTCTTTTGCTTTGAAGATAGCTAAACGAGGAGCTTGAGTTACCTAAGCTTCCCATCCCCACATTACTCCAACCTTGATGATTATTATTGTTTCTTAACATAATTTCAAGACAGTAACTCCACCACCAATTGCTCACACTATATAATACGTAGTTAGAGTACTTATAAGCCATGATCATCACAATAGTATCTTCAGCAATCAGATTCCACAAATCAAGGCAAACATATTGAAACACACATCCATTCTCAAACAATACCTTTACATTGATTAGATAATAGGGATTCTCCAAGAAAGACCATCGGACACTAGTAGAGACGACTACTTCCGGATCAAACCTCAACGCAAATATATTACCTGACACCAGCACGGTAGAGATGGTATCTTGGACTCCAGTTAGAATTTCCTTCAGCATCTGAACATTGGTCTTGGATTTTATCAAGATTTTCACAAGCTGTTTTTGTTTAGCCTTTAGCCAACCCCCTGGAGGAACCGGAATTCCCACAGAAGGGAGGCCAAAAGCCATTGTTTTTGGGCTCTTTCGGGAGTTTGTTTCAGGATGCACGAGAGACTCGGCATCCATAGATTTTTTGCCTTTGTCCATGGAGGACGCAATCATGACAACAGAAACAACAAGTAGATGGTTAGCAGGTGAGAGCAAGAAAAGGTTTACAAAAATTTGAAGATGAAATAGAGTGTGAGAGACTTCAACACTCCAAGGTTTCCTTAGAAAGATTTGATGGGAAGTGAAAGGAAAGTCAGAAGCTTTCCAAGAACCATACCATGCCTTCAGTACCGTGTTGCAGAGAGGAACTCGAGCACTCCAATCTCCGATTATAGGGAAATCGCCAAAATTCCTTCGAAAAGACGAAATCCGTACCCTCCAAACTTGTGGATGAGGCCACGGGGAAGGCCGATTGCTCAAAGCCCTATAACCCCTAGCCAAACAAACCTCCGATTCATCAGTATTAGATCGATTCCGAGACGCCAAAGCGAACGACGCACCGCAACTTTGCTCGTCTCGCCGAAACTTCCCGAGTGAGAGATTCAACCCAACAAGAGATCCAGACTTCTATTAGTGGATTGTTCGGGAGAAAAGTAATCATCATTATTTCTTGTTTCAGATCGGATTTGAGGAAAGATTTGATAAGAGGAGGGATTTAGGTTTGGAAGGCTTTTGAGATTTGGTCTATCTGTTAAGTGCTCAAAAAATGACAATGGTATTGAATTTTGCAATTCTCTGTTTGATGCATATTGTAAACAACATGGCATTAAAAGGCATTTCACAGTCCCTGGAACTCCCCAGCAGAAAGGTACTGCTGAGAGGATGAACATGACTCTTCTTGAAAAGGCTAGGTGCATGCTTATTTCCTCTGGTTTGAAGCATTGTTTGTGGGGTGAAGTTGTTATGACTGCTGCATATATGATAAATAGAACCCCCTCTTCTGTGATTGATTTTAAAACACCTTATGAATTATGGTATAAATGAAAGTCTAACCTTGATCACATTAAGCCTTTTGGTTGCACTGTATACTCCTACATTAACCAAAGCAAATTGGATCCCAGGTCACAAAAGTGTGTCCTTTTGGGACATCCTCAAGATGTTAAAGGCTATAAACTCTTGCTTGTTCAACCTGGTTTTTATAAAACTATTATAAGTAGGAATGTCATCTTTAATGAGAATGAGTTTCACTTTAAAATGACTAGTGTTCCTACTATGCATGATACTAACCTGCAGGTACACAATGGTGATCAGTTTTATGTTCCTCAGAACAATGAAACTGAATTAGATGATGAGTTTGATATTGGTTATTCCCCCTCCCCTCCTCTGACTCTTACTTCGGTTACTCCTCCCTCTTTTCTGTGACTGTGCAACCTCGCCAATTGGGTGGGGCAGCTCATGAACCTGTTGTTGAATCTTTTATGCCTTCCTCTTCTGCTTCTCCTATTTCTGTGAATGAGGATGCTTTTGTTGAGTATGTGCCTGCTTCTGGTTCTAGCTCCTCTAGTTCTTCAGCTGAAAGGCACGATCTCACAGATTGACAGCTAACTAGGGATAAGAGTCCTAGAACTGTCATTCCTAATAAAAGGTTCATTAACAACATTGTTGAGTTTGCTTGTCTTGTTTCTGATGTGGTTAAAAGCTTTACTCCTGAAACTTATGAACAAGATTTGAGATATGCTCACTATAAGAATTGGAAAAAGGCTATGGATGAAGAGATTGAGTCTATGAAAATTAACATAACCTGGTCTTTAGTTGCTAAACCTGAAAATGCAAGACTTATTGATTGCAAATGGATTTTTAAGCTAAAAGATGGTGTGTCTAAATCTGATGTACTTAGATATAAAGCCAGGCTTGTTGCTAAATGATTCACCCAAAGAGAGGGTGAAGACTATAATGAAATCTTTGCTCCAGTAGTTAAGTATAAGACTCTTAGGCTCTTGCTTGCTATGGCTGTTGTGCATGATTTTGAACTTGAGTAAATGGATGTCAAAACTGCTTTCTTGTATGGTGACTTGGATGAGACTATCTACACGAGACATCCTAAGGGCTTTGTTGATTTTGTGCATCCTGACCGTGCTTTCCTCTTAAATAAGTCTATATATGGTCTTAAACAGTCTCCACCACAGTGGAACATTAAATTTGATAGATGCATCATGAGATTAAGTCTAGGTTTTAAAAGAAGTAAGTTTGACACATGCTTGTATTTCAAAGGTCTTAGGAGAAATGGTCCTGCTGCTTATGTTCTTTTATATGTTGATGATATTCTGTTGATTTCTAAATCTAGAGATTGCATCTTAGACACTAAGAAGAACTTGTAGAAGCATTTTGACATGAAGGATTTGGGTACTGCCAAGAAAATCTTGGGGATGTCCATTCTTTGAGATAGACAGCATAAAAGGTTATGGTTGCATCAATGTGATTACATTCATAAGGTGCTTGATAGATTTCATATTTCTGGTGATAAAGTGAATAACATTCCTTTAAGTCCTCATCTTGATTTGACTAAGTCCAAGGATGTTTTGTTTGATATTGAGATGAAAAATATGAAGTCTATCCCATATGATGCTGCAGTTGGGCTTGTTATGTACTCCATGATTTGTACTAGGCCTGATCTGGCTTTGGCTATAAGTACTCTGAGTAGATTGTCTAATACTTCTGAGAAGCATTGGTTATCCATGAAATACCTGTTAAAATACTTGCTTGGCTCTGTGAACTTGTCATTGTTATATTATGAGCATACTTCTGCATCTGAATTACATGGTTTTGTTGATGCTGACTATGCTAGTAACAAGGGCACTAGGAAATCAATTACTTCATATGTGTATACATGGGCATGTAATTGTATTTCTTGGATCGAAGTCCCAACAACAGCCTATAGTTGCATTATTTCCACTGAAGCAGAGTATATTGCAGCTACAGAAGCTTGTAATTAAAGAAGCTATCTGGCTGCAAGGTATTCTGAAAGAAGTGGAAATGAAGCACTACACATCTATTCTGCATATAGATAGCCAGAGTGCTCTGTATTTGTGTAGAGATCCTATGTACCACGAGCGTACCAAACATATTCATGTTAGATATCATTTCATTTTTGAAAAGTTTGAAGATAACATCAATATTCATGGAAAGAAAATTGATGGTAGAGTAAATCCTGTAGATTTTGGCACTAAAATTGTTCCTTATGAAAAATTGGAGGATCTCCAGTGATCTCTGAGTGTGATGTATGCTTGGGCTGAGGACGGACATAGCCATGAAGAATCCACTTATTTGTAGAGTCTGAGTCTGACCAGTGCAATACTTAGAAAAGTAGAGGGGTGTTTGTAATGTTATGTGTTACTTTCCTTGTCTTTCCTTTTGGCATGTAATATTATTTTATGTGTGTATGGACATGTATGTGTGTATGATGGTTATACAAGTGATGTATAGTATATAGTATACATATATGATGCACTATTAGAATTGATCTCGACTGAGTCATATTGAGCTTGGTAAGCTTGATCCTCTAATGGGATTGATTCAATAGTGGGGTCTCACATATATGTGTAATATATATTATATCATATGTATAAAGTATATTATTGGAGGAGGATTTAACGGATTGGACCTTAGCCCAATATCCGGCCCATGGTCTCGGCACACCGGATTGAGCTTGCATTGGTAGCCCATACACCTGAGCATGGGCGGGCTTGGGCAGGGCCTATGAGAATTTATTGGCCCATTTTAGCGAGCTGGGCTTGGGCTAGGCCCGGTTGTTAGGCCAACTCTCTTGTCCAAGCCCGTCCACTTGGGCGGGCCGGGTAGCCCACCGGGCCGCCCATTATAATTTCATAAAATATTTTTTATTTTATTATTTTTGCGTTTGATTTCAAACTACACAAATGTGCTAAGTGTCTCAAAAGATTGAAATTTTATACAAAACAAAGGTATACAAGTTACACAAATGTGAAATTACACACTACAATCTTTATGTAGGTTCATTTCAATGAAAAAATCTTGAAAATAAGTTATTTAGTACTATTGTATTCCTTAATTTATATGTGATGTAAATACTATTAGTATTTATAAAGTGTTATATGTAAAAGTTTAGATATTATATAATCAATATATATACTCCGTATTATTTTAGTACAAATATTAAAAAAATATAAGTAATATATATATAGGCCCGGCCCGCTTGGGCTTAACCCTTCGCTCAAGCCCGGTCCTATGGGCCAACCGGGTCGGGCCTATCGGCCCGCTTGGGCCAATTGCCTTACCCAAGCTCGCATATTTTACAGGGCGGGTTGAGCGGGCCGAGCGGGTTAGCCCATGTTTGCTCAGGTCTAAGGAACACCGAGTGAAGCTTGCCTTGCCTTGTATTTGTGTGAAGCGCTGCGTTTTGGGAGCTCCAGCTTCACTGGAGCTCTTCACTTCAGTCTTCTCCATTCTCTCTTCTCACAAACGCTCTTTGGTGATTTCTTGCATACAAGTCATTAAATCAAAAGAAGCTGCGGTGTTATAACTTTAGCTGAAAAGCCAGTGGTGTTCTCTTTCAATGAAGACCCTATATTAAGCACTAAATTTGAGTAAATTAGTTTGAAAAGCAAACCAAACAGGTACTAAATCTCTTCCTCATTTAGAATAGGTTATGTCTTTACGAGATGGTTTGGGTTTATTGAATTAGATTTTACGAGGAAAAGGAAGGAGAACGATAATGGTCTCTCTGACGGGCTGAAAAAAAAAATGGGATAATTAGGTGAAGATACCTTCTCAATTGTGTATGAGTACTTATATTCATAATATCTTTACAATATATACAAATTACGTACAAGTAATTAGTTATAAGAATTAAATCGTATACAATAAAGTAGTTACAATAATTTGATTGTGTTGATTACAATAATGTATACAATAATTAAGAACGGTTACATGAAGGTAATTACAATACAAATTAGAGATATTTTGCGCATCAATTAGATAATTACAAGATAATAGTCTTATACAAGTAATCATGGTATACTATTACCGGTTACAAGCCTCGGTTGAGATATTTGTTGTAAGTGATTTGATTCTTGTAATTAACTAATTACTTGTACCTAATTTATATAGTAGGTAGAGTAGTGTAACCTAGATTAAAGGAATTTAAAGGGAAAATTAGGTAAAGGTTAGCCTCTCCCTGTTGCAAGAGTTTAAGGAAGAGTCAAAGCTGCTTTGGCACATTGCGGGTCCCACCATCTTCATAGCCACATCTAATCTAACCGTACTCTTGGGGCGCCCTCACTTAGAGCACTTTTATCGGACTGATTACTATTCAAGATACTATGATTTTTAATAATAAAAAAGTTGGTACAGTTGTTTGCCGATACTAGAACGATACTGAAGAGGTATTGATACTAGCTGCAATTGTATTCCACCCGTGTCAGGCCAGCTGGAACGCACTTTGAATTTTCGGATGAACAGACCCAAAACGACGCCGCTTTGTAGGAGGGAGGTGCCAAACGCCGTCGTTGCATCTCTTACAAAGCTGAAGCAATTTGCAGGAGAGCATGTTGGATGGCTGCCGCGTATTCGTTGGATGGATGGTATAGATTGCATGTAGGATTAAATTGGTTTTACATTTAAAAATCAATTTTTCGTAATAAAAATGTAAAAATAAAATATAAAAAATTTACCACAATACTATATACATTTTTATCTACATGTAGACATCAATTTCAAATATGTTTGACTATATTTTAAAAAAATATTTCTCTTTGATTATAAATATACGAAATATAATCCAAAAAATTGAATTATAATTATAAAATAATTTGAAATATTAAATAATACAAGATATAAAATAAAAAAATATTTAATAAATATTTTTTTAAATGTGGGAGTTGATATGAGTAGTTCGCATTATTTAGTTTATAAATCATATTATTTTAATATTAATATTTGAATAATAATAAATAATATAATATAATATAATTGAGAATGGATATAATTGTTAGAGAGGGGTATATTTGTAAATTTAGTTGGTATGAAAAGATGGGTTTTGGAATACTAAGGATGTTACTGATAAAGTGGAAAAAATGAGAATGAGATACTATGATAATGTGGCGGAGAGAGAATAATAAAATATTAATATTCCTAGTATCCGTAGCATCCCTTGATAAACATGGCCTTAGACCTTCGCGTCGGCCAGCAGCGAGCTCGATCTCCCAACATCTCCATCAAAAACTCCGTCATCACTAGCCTCTCCTTTGGCCTCATGGTATCTATTTTCTACTCCTCTTTTTATTTACAACTAATTTGTAAGTGATTTGATTCTTTGTAACTAACCCTAGATGACTAATTGAACCGATGGAAGAAGTACATAGCGTCTGTGCAAATTAATAGTCCCAACAATTTCTCTTTTTAAAATGTAAATAAATCTGGTAAACAATCTTATCTAAATAGTAAATCATCTTATCTAGTATAAATTTAAAAAAAAACAATCTTATCTATATCTATTTACATTTTAAAATTTCAGAAATTTCGCGAGGTACCCTCGTGGTATGACAATTTTCACCGGGTATACAACTTTTTTACATATTTCATGTGGTACTCCTGACTTTTGATGGTATTTCGGCTCGTGCCCTCGCGGGGTTAGTTTTAACAGCGCCCCGTTACTTTTGAATAAAAAAAACAAAGAAAGAAAGGCAGAACTGAGAACGAAGGCACGGGAGAGAACGAAGGACTGAGAGTTGACATGGGAACAAGGAAGAACTAAGAATCGAGATGGAGAATGGGAACAAGGAAGAACTAAGAATCCACATGGATAAGGCCGACGACTGAGGGAGGCGGCGGTGACTGAGGGCAGCGGCAAGCAGACAGAACGAAGGAACTTGTCCACCGGTGAACGGAGAAGGGAACGTCGAAGGACCGAACTGGAATCCGGTGACTGAGAAGCGAACGAGTTCGAGAAAAGCGACTAAAAAAGGTACTTCTGCCTCCTTTTCTTTATCCAATCGAAAATTAGGGTTTGGAATTGGAGCTTCGAATCAGGGGTTGGAATTGGGGCTTCGAAAATTAGGGTTTGGAATTGTGTTTTGAATTGTCAATTGGGGCTAAATTAGGGTTTGGGATTGTGATTTGAATTTCCAATTGGGGCTTCAAAAATTATTTATTGAATGATAGAATTTTGTCTGCAATGAAAATTGTCTGCAACATGGAAATGGAACTTAGCACTGTGCGTGACCATGAAGAATCGTGGAAATGTTGAAAACTAAAAGGTAATGTATAGCTCAATTGAAACATAAGGGCTGATTTGAAACAAAGTCAAAACAGAAATGAACAAAAATGTTTATAATTGCTGATCTCAGTGTAACAACTGAGGAGTAATAGCTGAGCATAAACAAAATATAAACAGAGGACATGCCTGCAAGGCCCTTGAGGCCTTGTCATGTAGAGTAAATCCATCATTGATGATTGAATTGTGATTTTGGTGCATGATACTTCATATGTTGCTGTTGCTGATGGTAAAAATGCAGCCCCTGTGTTTGATCCAGATTGCTCTTTTGGAGTATGGGTCAGTTTATGAACTTTAGTTTGGAGGCAAAGTAGCATGAGATAATTGGAGTATGGGTCAATGCTTATATAGAGTCTTTATTAAAGAAGATTGGCATTATATTATTTGGTGATACACTTTGTTTTATATTAGCCTATTAGCTCAAATGGTAGAGCAATGTATTGTACACATCGATGTGGGTTCGACTCCCACATAGGCTACAAATTCTATATGTGATTTCTCAAACCTAAAGCATTCGGTTTACAAAATGCACCTTGCCGGTGTAGAGAGGTGGCGTAAATACTGAATAGCAACCTTTTTAACCAACAAGGCAACTATGAGTACATTTCTTGGGTGGCCTAAATAAATAATTGTGCATAGATAAAGATTATTAAACTAACCTGTATGACAAAAAATTATCTATAACAAGCTAAACTCCATCCAAATTAAGTGACCTACAGTTATCATATATTCAACAAGATATGAGAAAAAAAAGTTGTAAAGAAAAACATGTTCTAGTTTTTTTAATTCTAAAAAAAGATATCAAGAATTATAGACAAGTTCCAAATGGTCATGGATTAAACTATATGCTTTTCAAAACAAAAAAATCTCCAACTAGTTACTTTTCACAGTGGAATATTCATGTTCAGTAAAGGTTTTGATGAATTAATACGGAGTATTCACATTCAACATCGTGCAAACACAGTAGATTGGGAGTTCAAACTAATATGAAAAAACATTACCTGATTCCTTTCAGGTCTTCTTGCCAAAAAGCCAAGTCCTCATACTAGAGCATCTGCTATTAGTTGTACCTTTCCCATTATATATGACGTCTCAGGATAAAGAGATATTCCAGCAATTACTTTCTCACTGCTGATAAGATCGATCGATGAGCTTATGTGGGATTTGAAGTCTAGAACTGGCTACTGATGTTCATCATTTTACATTATTGATCACTAATCTAGCTCATGTTTTAACATGAGCTTCAAAGTGTGAAATTTGAAGTCTAGAACTGCTTACGTTTGTGTGGCTTATGTGGGATTTAGACCCACATCTTGTGCCTAATTACGCACAATGCTCTACCGGTTGAGCTAATAAGCCAAAATTTTCAAAGCAATAGGCTTATGTTCTATCTTCAACGAGGCATAAACATATAGAGAACTTATTTGCCAACACAGAAAAAATTCAGCCAAGGAAGCCTTTGTCTAACCTTGTCTAATTTGAAGCTTATAATCAGAACGGAAGCCTCAATTCAGTACCTTACAACATAATTAGCAGCACATTTATTGCAGTACCTTGCATTCAGAGTGGAACAAATGAATCAAGCCGATTACCGTTGTAAAGCTATGCAACTCTAAATATTAGAGTTGGGAGTGAACTTTTCATTCTTCATGCTATGTAACTCTAAAACATTTAATAAGCAATGCAGGGATGGCACAAAAAGATGAAAGTGAACTTTTCATATTATGCTATCAAATGAACATCCCAAACATCTAATAAAATAAGGTTAATGAGGGAAATTTCATACAACTCTTCTAAGTGGAAATGAGTTGTCAAATCCATACTCCATATCAGGCAACCGTTCTCCCTCTTCTTCAGATTCTTGACCTTCCTTTCTTTTAGTAGAATGCACAAGGAAATAGTCAGCTCGCATTTCTTCTAAAATCCTCTTATGCTCAGCATGATGAATGGAGTCCAAACACCAGAGAATTACAGGCCCATGAATTGTAAACAATCAAGCCTCTACTCCTAAGTCACAACAGGCCCTTAATGCCTAGTCTTGCATATAAGATCGGACTTTTAACAAACCAAACGCTCGCGAAGATATCTAGTAGGGGTACACAATCTTAATTCTCAAACAGTGGTATACACAGGCATAAAATAAAAATCTGAAATATCAACTGATGCATCAATATCACTTATGCATCCTTTAGCTAGCATTTTCTTTGAAAATTAAGGTTCAGGTTTTGTTTTCTTTTTTCAATTCAAAACACAATTCCAAACCCTAATTTTCGAAGCCCCAATTCCAAACCTTTATTCGAAGCCCCAATTTCAAACCCTAATTTTCGATTGGATAAAGAAAAGGAGGCAGAAGTACCTTCTTTAGTCGCTTTTCTCGAACTCGTTCGCTTCTCAGTCACCGGATTGCAGTTCGGTCCTTCGTCGTTCGCTTTTCAGTTCACCGGTGGAAAAGTTCCTTCGTTCTGTCTGCTTGCCGCTGCCCTCACTCACCACCGCCTCCCTCAGTCGTCGGCCTTATCCATGTGGATTCTTAGTTCTTCATTGTTCCCATTCTCCATCTCGATTCTTAGTTCTTCTTTGTTCCCATGTCAACTCTCAGTTCTTCGTTCTCTCCCGCGCCTTCGTTCTCAGTTCTCCCTTTCTTTCTTTCTTTGTTTTTTTATTCAAAAGTAACGGGGCGTTGTTAAAACTAACCCCGGGAGGGCACGAGCCGAAATACCACCAAAAGTCAGGGTTATCACATGAAATATGTAAAAAAGTTGTACACCCGGCGAAAATTGTCATAACACATGGGTACCTCGCGAAATTTCCGTTAAAATTTTTAAAAGATAAATTTTTTATTTTAAGGGTATATAGGTTAAATCCACCCAAAAAAGTACAATTACTAAAAACAAAAATCAAATGGTATATTTACCAATAGAAAACTTAAAAATAGTATATTTTCTCAAATTTTCACTATTTTTTTATCGATTAAAACCTAATTGGGATCCCCACGCATTCAGCTTGATTTCAATGGCGTGGGAATTTTGTCAAAGTAACTCCTTTGAATCCATATAGTACGTTTTTTAATTGATTGAAGTGGTTGGTTCCTCATTTACACCTTGTGTACCTTGGATCAATCACATTTATAGTTACGATGATTAATATTAGGTAAACTCATCTATTTCAATTCTATGATATTTTTCAATGCTTACAATAATAATACTAGAATTATGACAACATGGACACAATAATGGTTACAATAATTATGTTTCTTTTAGGATAAATTAGGTCTCAAGAATACTCTTTCAAGTAAAGCAAAATATGGTTCAAGAATAATAAGGTTTCATGAATGTCGTTACAATATGTTATACTACTCTAGGGCACCAAAATTTTGATTACAATACTGTGACAATATTGAGTACAAGTACAGTTACAATAATTAGGTTTCTTGTAGGATCAATTAGCTAGGTCTCAAGAATGTTGTTTTAAGTAAGCAAAATAAGGTTCAAGAATAATAAGATTTCAAGAATAATGGTTACAATAATTAAGTTTCTTGTAGTACGTACTCTAGGGTTACTATCGGTTACTGTATGTTACAATAAAATTGAATTACCTATAACCCTAGACAATTCACCAGATGATTAATAAAGCCTCTAATGGAAGAAGTAGCGTCTGTGCATGCAAATCATATCAATAACCCGAATAATTTTTCTTTTTAAAACATAAAGCAATCTTATCTACAATCTAAATCATCTTATCTATATTTATTTACTTTTATTTTAATTTTAAAAAGATAAAATCTTATTTGTATCTATTTACTTTTATTTTAATTTTAAAAAAGATAAAAAATCCCCCTTAAGGGTATCTATGTAAAATCAACCCAAAAAGGTATAATTACTAAAAAAGGAAAACTAAAGGGTATAGTTACCAAAAAAAAATTGAAAAAGGTTGTACGATATACACACAAACATTAAGTTGTCACTCAACTTAATGTCGCTCAACTGAACAATATATATATATATATATATATATATATATATATATATATATATCTATTTTCATTGTTCAACTCTTTGACAATACGAAAAAACCATTGTTCAACTCTTTGGACAATGGAAAGAGCTACAGGTTTATCTCTCCATCGAATCAAATTGGCCAAAGGTGTGCGTTCATGAGCCCTCGCGTAACCAAGCAAGTATGTAGTGCTATCCGCCAATAGATGCAGAATTTCTTTTTTGAATCCTCTAAAGCTAGACACACACACACACAAACATTAAGTTGTCACTCATATATTCTCTCAAAATTGTTGTACGATATAGAATAATCGGAGTAAATTTGAAAACAAATTGATTGACATATATATATATATAGTATGGATCAAATGTTTACAAGACTTAACATGTTTTGTGTTAACAAATATTGACCATTGATGGAATTAAAACTAAAGGCTGAGATTAATTGAGAATTAATATAATTTCTTTTTAAATAATGTGGGCCCCATGTGAACAATAAACCACACCCTCAATAATCCAAAGCGTGTAAATCACATCCCACCCAAATTGTGTAACTGCCTACAACTCATTCACGTTAAAACCCTAATTATAAAAGGTTCCACCATCTACATCTCCTTCCTCCATACGCTCATCACCGTCTCCATCCCCTTCCTCCTCTGTAAATGGCCCAGGCAAAGCTCCCTGCAAGAGCAAGCTCGTCGGAGCGTCTCCAATGGCTACCTCTCTCTCTCTTGGACTTCTCTCTCTCATCTCGACGCCTCCCCTCTCGTTCCCACAAGCTGATGTCTCCAAAGTAGCCATGTCTTTATGCATATTTTAGTTCCATATTCTTTACATTTTGCATATTTCAGGTTGGGAATATGTCGAACTTATGTAGTATATGCTTATTTGTCAGAAATGGAGGTCTACATAAGTTTCTGTTTAATATTGCAGAATATGGAACCATTTCGGGAGAAAATCAAGAAGCGAGAACCGGAGCTCAAAGTCACTCGACATCGACAAGCCTTGGTCGATCTCGATAAATCACGCCTAGACACACCCTAGTCGAAGAGCACATGTCGAGGAGCGGAAGACGAGCCAACCCGGAACCAAGAAGGGATTATCTGGATCTAAGGAGAAATTACCCGGAGTCGAGGAGAGACTACCCGACCATGCCCGGACATCTTCCTCGAGATCGAGGACTGTTACCCGATGTCGACAAAGCCAAGGAGCCATGACCGAGCACATCGAGAGGATCTACCCAACACTGTCGAGCACACAAGTCGATGAGCCCAGGTTAGTCGAGATCGAGGACCACTTCTCAAGATCGAGTACACCTGTGAGCCTGTGTCCGAGCATGTCGACAAGAGGCTACCCGATACACCAAGACGGCCAAGTCGATGAGCCACCCAACTCGATATTGAGTAAGGGTACTCGAGATCGACGACACCCAGGAGCCCTATCCGAGCCTGTCGAGCACCAGCTAGCCGAGACGCCGAGCCACACCAGTCGACCAACAATTTTACTCGAGATCGAGTAGGTTTACTCGAGATCGAGGAAGCCTCCAGAAGCCGCGTAACGCGTTTTGATCTATCCTACTCGGATTGGGATTCCTTGGAGCCGAAGGTTGCATAGTTCTATCCGATCTATCAAGATACATCATGGAAGAAGAAGATTTATCCACTTAAGACTTTTAGATATATTTCCCTTATTTAGATTTAAATATGTTGTTGCTTTTATTTATCATTAAGCCTTTTAGATATAGTTTTAGATATAGATAGATGTTTCTATCCTTGAGTAGCAAGGTTTAGAAGCCTATAAATAAAGCCCATGGGGCTGAGTTTTAATCATTCAATTTCAGTAGGAGAAGTAGTAGAGAGAGAGAGAGAGTGAGTGGCCAAGAGGAGTTGGTGAAGCGAGAGCGGAATTGGCTTCCTTTGGTTGTAAGCTCTGTTTGATTTAATGCAAGTAGTTTCTTTTCATCAATCAATGTCTGAGCTTGCGATTAAGCGCGAGTAGTCCACCCACTTCAAGGGTTGGGGCAAGCCCGATGATAGCCATGCGTGTTTGAGGTAAAGATCCGACTTTTATCATGTTTTGAGCATCTACTACTTGTTATGTGTTTATTACCCATCTAATGGAGGTCCATGCTAACAACTTGGATTGTAAACATAAAATCAGTAGAGATAATTAGGGTTTCTTGAAAGAGTTGTCTAATTGTTGGAAAAGGCGAAAGCTTAGTCCTTTGATGCGATTCACGTGGTTATCTGTTTTATTTCAGCCTTATGCATGCTTGGTTATCGTTGTCGCAAACCCCAATCTTGGAAGTCCTTTTCATACAGTTTAGTTCGAAGTCCCAAAGCAATTGTCTTTACTTTATTTTCTTCCGTTTTAGTTTCTGTTTTCCTCGAGATCGACTAGCACTCCTCGATCTCGAGTTACTGATCTTTGACCCATGTCGTTGTAGCTTCTGTGTGCAGGCAATCGACCAAGACAAACCGACGTCGATGAAGCCCTTACTCGATCTCGAGTAGCCCTTTGTCGAGATCGAGTAGCCTTTGCCGAGAGCTGCTGCGCTGTGTTCGACCGTCCGATCTTCTGTCGACTAACTCTAGTCGAGATCGAGGACATCTGTGGTCGACTTTCGAGAGATTTCTCCGCTGCCTAGGATCCGCTGGCACGCTTCCTCGTGGATCGATCTTGACTTTCCGCTGCTACATCAGGAGGAGGTCTTGTAATTATTTGCGTGGACGAGATCTGGTTTGCCTTAGTTTATTTATATTCTATTTTGCAGCTTACGCAGGGGGTCCCAATCGCTATATGGGGGATCAAAGGTTCTACCAGCCACAATGGAACCAAGGTCCTCCTAGGAAACCCCCGCCATACAGAGCCCCAGGACATCCAGAAAGGGATCAAAAGAAGGATGATCTGCAGTTGATCCTTGAGGAGATGCGTCGGAATCAGGGCACCATCAACAACCAGTTCCAAAACATCACCACAAAATTTGGAGAACTGGATATCTGGAAAAGAGGAATAGAGACCCAGATGGGTCAAATCGCTGCACAGATCCCAGGACCATCCGGACAACTCCCTGGGCAAACAGAACCAAATCCTAAAGGGGAGACCGGACACGTCGCAGCTATCAAACTCAGAAGTGGGCATCAATTACACGAGCCAGAGGTCGGGAAACAGCAAGACAAGGCAGAGCAGAAACTCGAGACAGAGCAAGATCTACTCGATCTCGAGGAGACTCTGGTCGACCTCGACAAAGAACTGCTCGACACAGACCAGAAGCTGAGCTCGGACTCCACTGCGCAGCCCAGCAACTCCAGGTCGACCACCCAACTCGATGTCGAGGAGTCACTGCTCGAGATCGAGGAACTGCGAGCCGAGGTCGACGATTCTGCAAAAACCTCCGACATCTGATCTGGCGCCGAAACAGAAAAAGCCACTGCCTTTCCCTTCAAAAGCACAAAAAGATCCCACTGCAGGTAGGTTTACCAGATTTGTTAATATGCTGCAAGAACTGAATGTGTCTATTCCTTTTACAGAAGCCCTGCAAGAGATGCCTGGATATGTCAAATTTCTGAAGGAAATCCTGAGTAAGAAGCGATCCATCTCAGAGATCGCAGGCGAATGCAAAGTACTCCACTTCCCTGAAAAGAGACCTGACCCTGGTAAGTTTTCTATTACTGTGGGTTTTGGACAATATAAATATGAGTCTCTGTGTGATTTAGGAGCAAGTGTGAGCATCATGCCTTTATCAATCTGGCGGAAGGTAAAGATAGGATGCATAGAGCCTGTGGATGCCAAACTATACATGGCGAACAATACAGTGGTCATCCCTACAGGTATAGTTGAGAATGTCCCCGTCCAGGTTGGTAAATTCTTTGTTCCAGCAGATTTCCTTATTATAGACTGTGCTGAAGATCCTACTAGCCCTATTATTCTTGGTAGACCATTCTTAGCAACTGCAGATGCCAGAATTAGTGTGAAGAATCGCTCGCTCACCTTCACCATAGGCGATGAGGTTTTGAATTTCTCTTTTGGCCCTGCAAAAGAGGAAATTTTGTGGCTGGAGGTAAAGAGCATCAGCAACCACGGGACCAAGCAAACAGCGGAGGAAAGCAACAACACTGTACTCGAGATCGACCAAGCCAACTCGATCTCGACTAGGCTACTCCTCGATCTCGACCATGACTTGTCGACATCGACAGCCTCTGCTGAGCCACTAACTTACCCAGAGCCTAAGTATGGGGTCCCTGTACTCGAGGTCGACCAGCAGTACTCGACATCGACTAGCCCCAAGCCCAAAGATTTCTGTTTTGGGTCCGAAAAGGTAAGTTCAGGTATGAATTCTACTCCCCCTCAGTCCATAAAGAAAATTTTCAATAATTTAAGGGGAGGTAAGGCCCCATGGCGAGAGAACCTGCGGGAATTAAGGGCTGGAAGGAAGAAGAAGAAAGAGAAGGACGATGATGCAAGCAACCCCCTGTCAGCTGAGCTTGCATACTACCATCAAGACCTAGATGATCCAGGAGAAGGGCCAACCATGAGCGGGCCCCACACTAATGGTCCTTGAGCGCAAACGGAGAAGTCGGCCTAGCGACTCTAAAATCTAGAGCATGTATATAAACTTTATGAATTTTGGGAGTTTTGAACTTTTTGGTTTTTGGTTTTTGTTTTATGTCTTTTAAGAATACTTCATGTGGATAGTCTTGTTTTTGTGTGCAATCTAACACTTTTAGGTCAGCAAGCATATAAGGATCGCGAAAAGTGGAATAAAGATGTCCCTGAAAAACAATCAAAATCGACGAAGGCCAAGTCGACAACGACAAGGAGGAGCAGCCCAGACACTCGTCGACGTCGAGTAGGCCAACTCGATATCGACTAAGCCACCAGAAGCTCCTTGACTTCAGAAACCACTGGACGCAGACGAAGCTCCTCGAGATCGAGTACCCTGTACTCGAGATCGACAAGCCTATTTCCTCGACCTGCACTGATTCGCCCTCCTCGATATGTTATCCTGTGAGTTCCTTCCTTTACTCTTGTTGTTATTTAATTTTTATACAGTGGGGACACTGTATATTTTAAGTATGGGGTGGGGGAAGGGCTCATTATCATTATTATATGTTTTAGTCTGCTTTTGGTTCTACATGGTGAAATTTTAATTTTTTATGTTATGCACTCATGTTTAAAATTTTATGCATTTTAGTTTTTTTGTCATACTTTAGTCTTGTTTTTTGCATAAAAAAAATAGAAAATGTCGAAAAAAGAAAAAAAATGTATGTTTAAAATTTTTGCATTGTTTTAGTTTTTATACCCTAACTTAGATGTCCTATGATGATAAATAATGATTGACTTGATCATGTAAATCCTATGGCATGTTTGGAAGGTTTAGCCTAAAGTCCTCGAAAATGGTTTTTATGTGGATTGTGAACTTGTGATGAAATTGAGCACATATGATCCTAAGCTAAAGGTTACAATCCAATAAAAATTGTCCCAGTGAGAATTTTGGCCTTATAGGGAAAACATTAAAAAATCCCTCTGCTTTCTTGAGTGTATTTACTCTTCCTATGTATCTCTAAATGTTGTGATAGCTATTCAAAGCCAATGCATTCATATGTTTATGTTAATAAGAATTAAATGATGGAGGCACCTTTTAAGCCAATTTTATCCTCTCTTTACCTACCCTGCATTATCCCTGCTTGAAGCCAGAACATTAGCCTGAGACTTTTGTTATAAACTCCACAAAATTACCCCTAGCCAAATTGAGTCTGACCCCATTTGGGAATTAAGACTTAGAGTTGGTTGAAACAATGAGTTGTGGAAGAAATGAGCTTGTGTTTCATTTCAAGTAGGAAGGGTTTTGGAATTTATTTAGATATGAGTTGGTTTTAAATTTTTATCTTGCTATGCATATTATGTAAAAGGATTTTTGGCTCACATTATAAATGCACTATTAGTGTTATTTTATTTTATTTATTTTCGTTTTCAAGAAAAAAAATCGAAAAAAAAGAAGAGGGAAAGTACATATGTTTGTGAATAAAGTGCATGAGCCAAATTTACCTTATTTCTTTCATTATTTCGCAAGATACATACTTTGGAGAGGTTGAGAAAGTTTGAAAGGTTACATACTTCATTGAGATAAAGTGGGAGAGTCTGGTTGATGCATATGACTGAGAAGTTATGGTTTGGTTGTATTGGAGATTTAGGAGTCTTGATTCCCGAATTTTATTTAGCACCACATTGCCAAATAATTCCATACCTTATTATTTCTTACCAAGCCCCATTACAACCCCGTCGAATGGAATCTTCTTTGAAGACTTCTATTGAGCGAAGTCCCCCTGATAGTTCTTGTTGCATTTTCATAATTGGTTGCGAAGTGGATTTATATTTAATTTACAATGTTTATGAGATTGTATATGGAATCGAGTTGAGAGTTGATCTTCATAGCCTAAACACATTGAGAGTTGAGTATAAACACATTATCCCTGTGAGGTTGGATTTATATTGCCTATGCCTATGGATCGCTCATACATGTGTGATGACGTTAAATTCACTTGTCTTACATTGCTACTATTTGAGATGTTGCTTTTTGATAAGGGCGAAGACTTGAAGAATGTGTTGTAGGTCTTGGTTATTGTTTGGTTATTGCTTGAGGACAAGCAAGTCTAAGTATGGGGTGATTTGATGTCTCCAAAGTAGCCATGTCTTTATGCATATTTTAGTTCCATATTCTTTACATTTTGCATATTTCAGGTTGGGAATATGTCGAATTTATGTAGTATATGCTTATTTGTCAGAAATGGAGGTCTACATAAGTTTCTGTTTAATATTGCAGAATATGGAACCATTTCGGGAGAAGATCAAGAAGCGAGAACCGGAGCTCAAAGTCACTCGACATCAACAAGCCTTAGTCGATCTCGATAAATCACGCCTAGACACACCCTAGTCGAAGAGCACATGTCCAGGAGGGGAAGACGAGCCAACCCGGAGCCAAGAAGGGATTATCCGGATCTAAGGAGAAATTACCCGGAGTCGAGGAGAGACTACCCGACCATGCCCGGACATCTTCCTCGAGATCGAGGACTGTTACCCGATGTCGACAAAGCGGAGGAGCCATGACCGAGCACATCGAGAGGATCTACCCGACACTGTCGAGCACACAAGTCGATGAGCCCAGGTTAGTCGAGATCGAGGACCACTTCTCGAGATCGAGTACACCTGTGAGCCTGTGTCCGAGCATGTCGACAAGAGGCTACCCGATACACCAAGACGGCTAAGTCGATGAGCCACCCAACTCGATATCGAGTACGGGTACACGAGATCGACGACACCCAGGAGCCCTATCCGAGCCTGTCGAGCACCAGCTAGCCGAGACTCCGAGCCACACCAGTCGACCAACAATTCTACTCGAGATCGAGTAGGTTTACTCGAGATCGAGGAAGCCTCCAGAAGCCGCGTAACGCGTTTTGATCTATCCTACTCGGATTGGGATTCCTTGGAGCCGAAGGTTGCATAGTTCTATCAAGATACATCATGGAAGAAGAAGATTTATCCACTTAAGACTTTTAGATATATTTCCCTTATTTAGATTTAATTATGTTGTTGCTTTTATTTATCATTAAGCCTTTTAGATATAGTTTTAGATATAGATAGATGTTTCTATCCTTGAGTAGCAAGGTTTAGAAGCCTATAAATAAAGCACATGGGGCTGAGTTTTAATTATTCAATTTCAGTAGGAGAAGTAGTAGAGAGAGAGAGTGAGTGGCCAAGAGGAGTTGGTGAAGCGAGAGCGGAATTGGCTTCCTTTGGTTGTAAGCTCTGTTTGATTTAATGCAAGTAGTTTCTTTTCATCAATTAATGTCTGAGCTTGCGATGAAGCGCGAGTAGTCCACCCACTTCTAGGGTTGGGGCAAGCCCGACGATAGCCATGCATGTTTGAGGTAAAGATCAGACTTTTATCATGTTTTGAGCATCTACTACTTGTTATGTGTTTATTACCCATCTAATGGAGGTCCATGCTAACAACTTGGATTATAAACATAAAATCAGTAGAGATAATTAGGGTTTCTTGAAAGAGTTGTCTAATTGTTGTAAAAGGCGAAAGCTTAGTCCTTTGTTGCGATTCACATGATTATCTGTTTTATTTCTGCCTTATGCATGTTTGGTTATCGTTCTCGCAAACCCCAATCTTGGAAGTCCTTTTCATACAGTTTAGTTCGAAGTCCCAAAGCAATTGTCTTTACTTTATTTTCTTTCGTTTTAGTTTTTGTTTTCCTCGAGATCGACTAGCACTCCTCGATCTCGAGTTACTGATCTTCGACCCAGGTCGCTGTAGCTTCTGTGTGCAGGCAATCGACCAAGACAAACCGACGTCGATGAAGCCCTTACTCGATCTCGAGTAGCCCTTTGTCGAGATCGAGTAGCCTTTGCCGAGAGCTGTTGCGCTGTGTTCGACTGTCCGATCTTCTGTCGACTAACTCTAGTCGAGATCGAGGACATCTGTGGTCGACTTTCGTGAGATTTCTCTGCTGCCTAGGATCCGCTGACACGCTTTCTCGTGGATCGATCCTGACTTCCCGCTGCTACATCAGGAGGAGGTCTTGTAATTATTTGCGTGGACGGGATCTGGTTTGCCTTAGTTTATTCATATTCTATTTTGCATTCTCGATTTCCTCCTACAACACAAGCGTCGCGAGCATCCCCTCCCTCGCTGGACCTCCTAAGCTGCATGTGGCACCGAATCTGACACCGGTCAACGATGGCCACGTACTCCTCGCTCCTCTTCGCACCTGCGCCTATCACCCCAAGATCAAGCTCGCCCGAGCGCCTCCAATGGCTGCCTCTCTCTCGGACTTCTCTCTCGCATCTCGACGCCTCCCATCTCGTTCCCACAAGCGTCGCGAGCCTCCCCTTTCGGTTCCGCAAGAGTCGACAGTGCTCTCCTGAATTGGGGATTTCTTCAATTGGGGATTTCTTGAATCCGGTACTCAATTTGGGAATTTCTTGAATTGTTGTTTATTAAGTTGGTTTTGATTGAATTACTATTTAACATTCGGGATGAAATAATCATTCGGTTCTTGGTGTTTGTCAATGTGAAATCTTTGTTGCAAATGCAAGTTGTGGTCCGATCAGAATTTTTCTAGTTTTGTTTTTCATTAATTTCACGTTCAGAGCCATTATTCGGCAAGTCAGAGTTTATATTCGTTGATAATAAGGAATTATTTATCTGTATATATAGTTAATTAGATGTGGAAACCAATCATTACATTTACATCCTCTTTCAACCTAACGAACAATTACTATCAATCTAATGAATAGTTACTATTAATCTAACGAATAGTTACTATTAATCTAGCGAATAGTTGCGTAATTGACCAACGAATAATTACTATTAACCTAACGAATAATTACTATTAACTACCGAATAATTACTATTAACTACCGAATAATTACTATCAACTTAACGAATAATTACTATCAAACTAGCGAACAATAACTGGCAAAACTACCGAATAATTAGTATCAACCTAACAAATAATTACTTTCAAACTAGCGAATAATAACTATAAGTGAGCGAATAATTACTATCACCTTATCGAATAGTTCAAGCAGTGCACCACACAAAAAACAATGTTATCCCATACAAAAAACGTTACGTCACAAAATGCAATCAAAATCTGGAAGTTCAGAGTTATTATTCGTTGATAATATGAAATTATTCGGTAATTTGTTCGTCATTATTCATCGAACACACGATGCAAGCAAATTTTCTTCCTCCCCAGGAAAAAAAACGTTACCTCCAAAAAAACACACGCGCTTTGTTTCAGCAAGTTAGCTATAAAAGTGGTGGGACCTACTCTTTTTTCTTTAAATAAAAAGGGAAAGTCTCAATTAATCTCACCCATTCATTTCTAATCAATCAATGGCCTATATTTGTTAACACAAAACACAATAAGGGGTGTAAACACCTGACCCAACCTCTCTCTCTCTCTCTCTCTCTCTCTCTTTCTCTCTCTCTCTCTCTCTCTCTCTCTCTCTCTCTATATATATATATATATATATAGGGGATGGTTCAAGTGTAATCAAGACTTATTGTGTAAAATGTGAACACATCTGGGTCGTTGATTGGATGAAATGGAGGGTCGAGATTAAAAGGCAATTTTAGCCTTTTTTAAATTAAAAATAAGTGGGACCCACGATTTTTCATGCCCACTTGCTGAATTGGGGGAGTGTGTGATGCACTCTCTTTAAATTATTCGATGGTATATCTGGATTATTCGATCGCATCGACGGAATATGCGATTGTATATCTGGATTATTCGATTGTATATCTTGATTATTCGATCGTATCGACGGATTATGCAATCGTATCGATAGATTATTCGATGGTATCCACTTGCCACATGATGGGGCGGTTATTTTTTTCTTCGAATTATTCGATATTATCATTGGAGTATTCGATCGTATCAATAGATTATGCAATAGTATCGATGGATTATTCTAATCGGGTAGCACCCTGAAAACGCCCTATTATTCGATGGTATTGTTTAATTATTCGATGGTATCGCTTAATTATTGGATTATATCGTTTGATTATTCAATGGTTCCATTACTTGTGTCATTTTAACAAATAACTAAAAATTATTCAATAATATCACTGGATTATTCGATTATATCATATGATTATTCGATGGTATCGATACATTCGATATGCCCTAAACAAACTGTAATGCAAAAACAAGATATCAACAAAATTGATACATCCTTGGTGCTCGAACAATCCAATTTAATTAAGCACAAAAAACCCAAATCGAATTCCAAATGAGCAACAAAATCCGAAGCAATAGTGAACCTATGCAAGTTTGGGCAATGCAAATAACCACCGAATACCAAAGAGCAAAACCTAATTCAATTGATTTCACAATTTCAATACCAAATCTGTAAAATCTATAAAATGAACAAAACCTAATTCAATTGATTTCGCAATTTCAATATCACCGAATACCAAATCTGTAAAATCAAGAACAAAACCTAATTCGAGATCGTCACAAACCCTAACCACCGAATACCAAAGAGCCGCAATGGCCAGAGACACCTGGGTTTTTTGAAATCAATTTCAATTGATTTCACAATTTCAATCATGGCAGAGAAACCACCGATCGAGGAGCAGCGGCAGGAAGGCCCGCCTTGCCATCACCCCCGCCACCCGCTCCGCGCGCCATCGCCATCACTTCATAGCCTGACAGCCAAAGATACATGTTGGACCACGGAGTTGCCGCCGGCATCGCGACAGCTATTGCCTCTCCTCATCGCCGATTCGCTACTCATCCTCGTCGCCGCCTTTGCCAACCACCATAGCCATCTCCTTCGACTTCCGCCTCCATCTGAAGATGCGATGGTAGGACGAAGTGCCCCTCTTCCGCCTTTTCTTGTCCCGTCGCCGCCTTCGCCGGCCACCACCATAGCCATCGATGGTGCTCAAACAATGCTTGCTGCTCGAACAATGCAATCAATGGGCACCTTTGCCTTCGCAGGCTCTGCTTACGGGCTCGGTTTATCTTCGATTGGAGGCGGCAAACGTTGGAATACTCGATCAACAACTCCTCTTCACCGGTCATCACCATAGCCATCGCTTGATTTTTCGATCGGCGCCTCCGGATTGCTTCTCTCTCTTCTATGGCGTAAGTTATAAAGAAAGAGTTAGGGCTGAGTAAATACATGCGCTCTTTAACACGGTGGGATTTTGTTTTTCCCCTTTTAATTCACAATTAATTTAAATTCTCAAATGATCTGGGCCTTTCATTTTCATTCAATCAACGGTCCAGATCTGTTCACATGTTACACAATAAGCCTAGATTACATATGATCTCTCTCTCTCTCTCTCTCTCTCTCTCTCTCTCTATATATATATATATATATATATATATTTTGAAAGGTGCATTCTCAGGACCCTAAAATACTTAACAGGTGCATACTCCCTTTCGCTATGGTGTAACAACATAGCGAAAGGTTGTCTCCCTCGCAATTCAAAGAAACGTGAACCCTAAAATATTTAACAGGTGCATTCTCCCTTTCGCTATGGTGTAACAACATAGCGAAAGGTTGTCTCCCTCGCAAATTCAAAGAAACGTGAACCCTAAAATATTTTCAATCATCGTCGAGCTTAATGACCTCCTTGGTGGTTGGACTCTCAGGGACCTTGGTCGTGGTCGAATGACTCTCAACAGGTGCATTCTCCCTTTGGATTGATGTCGCAATGTTGTCCAAGATAAGTCTCTCTACCGGCCAACCTTCGACGATGGGGTAGCCCCGTCTGTGTTGACTACAGTCTCGTTGATGATCACATGTTCAGCATCAAACATCCATAATAAATCGACTAGTGGCACGTCCCCGGCGATCAAGGTCTTCATAATTTGCATGTGACCGATGTTTATGGCCCTTCAGAATAAAAGTTTGCTCATGAACTCAATATTTGAGAGTCTAGCTGCGAGCATCTCGTTATAGTATTCCATACCCTGGACGGATATGGGAGTAACTCGCTTCAGTGAGGAGTATGAAACGAGTGTTTTAGGAGAGGGTTTCGGTTTAGGAGTGGCTTTGGCTTTCTTCACCAACTTCGCTAACAACTTCAGGAAGGAAGAAATGTGGTTGTACAACATATGCATGCATGGAAATCCTCTCGAACAAGCCTACCAATCAGAGTTCTCCGGTGAGTGTACTCCACCTCCACATGCAAGTCGCTTATGACATTGTAAATTATCTACGCCTCGAACGATCTTGTCATGTTGTGTCGATGTCCACAGTCTCAATCGGTTGGACAATGTATAATCCGTATCTCGACACCCTTTGTTCTTACAGGATAACCTCTACAAACAAACAAAAAATGCAAACATCAACATAAACGGATAGTGTGTTTCAAAAACCTTAAAAAAAAAACATAAGAATTAAGGAATTTCAAGCTAGTAAAAGTCGTGGATGTTGTATTCGGTCAAAGGGATATAAACAAGGAAAAGCGGGTGGTTTTGACTGGGGATGGGCACAAATCCCACAAATTTCGCCCCGCATCTCGTCCCAATCCCGGCGAGATTTGTTAAAAAATTCAATCCCGTCCTGATCCCGTCACGCAAAATATACGCGGGACGGAGAGTTCTCGTCCCGCAAATTACGTCCCGTCGCGCATATATAATTATATATGTAAATAAAATGAATAAAAAAATATCTAAGAATATATTTATATTATATATATTAACATTTAATTATTAAACAATATAATTAAATAAGAAATTAGGAATTAGGTAATAAATAGAAAATGTAAGTGTAAGTATTACGTAGCTACACTTAAAAAAATCAATAGCTACACTTGACAAAAACCAATAGCAATGAATAGCACCCACCTAAAATAAGAAGTATGGGTTCGTATGGGACGGAGTTAATAAACTGACTAAAATTATAAACAGAGTAAAATTTATAAACCGTTGGTAAAAGTAGTTAAAAATTAATGAAAAATTATAAACTCTGTATGGGGCGAAAAACAGTTTATTTGTAAAAAGTGGAGTTTATTTGGTTTTTATTAAAGGTATTGTGGTACTTTCAAACCAAATAAGATAAAAGAGAAGGGGTAAAATAATAATTATGGAAAAAAACCTCCAAAATAAGCTGCAATCTTAGGGTGTGTATGGTTGCATTTTTAACTACTAAAAAAGTAGTAGAAGTAGGTAGTTTAAATTATAAGTTGTGTATGGTAATTAATTTTAGCTAGTTTATAGTTCAAATTGGGGGTTAAAAAAAAAGCTTGTTTTTGAAGCTTATTTTGGATTTTGGGGGTTTATTTGGTTTGAAAAGACAAGTATACCCCTAATAACAACCAAATAAACTCCACTTTTTACAAATAAACTGTTTTTCGTCCCATACGGAGTTTATATTTTTTCATAAAATTTTAACTACTTTTACCAACAGTTTATAAATTTTTACCCTGTTTATAATTTTAGTCGGTTTATTAACCCCGTCCCATACGAACTCTTAGACTTTTTTTTAAACCAAATTTTTTAACCTATTTGTGACTTATTTTGGTGCCCATACACCATTTAAACCAACTTAATTTTTTAACAGCTCAAAAGCTAATAATTTTAACTGTTAATTTTGATGCCCATACACACCCTATAACTGTATATAGGGAAAAAAACAGTAGCATTTGTAAATAGTAGGAATTATTCATATTTTAGGATTATACAGGAAATGAGGAATCATGTTATAATTTTGCTAATTATATGAGTGTAAGAGTTTTTGTAATAATTTATTTTTGGAGTTTATTGGATTATTTTGGAATTTTTTTTTTTACGGATATGTTCTGTCCCGATCCCGTCTCGCAAAAATTATGTGAGACGGGACGCAGAATTACCCCAATCTCGTCCCGTCCCGTCCCACGCTCACCCCTAGTTTTGACCGTTGTAGATCTTTACAAAATTTATTGACAATCAGCATGCACGCACTACAATATTATTGGATTTAAATTCTAACGTGAATTTGAAACACGCACACACACATTATCCTCCGTATTAACTAAATATAGACTATTGCATTATGCTGACAATGTTAATTGAGAAAATTTGCCCAACGGGCCTTTTTTTTGTCTTATTGAGGGAGTGTCTTCCATCCCTGGCAAATTAGGTTTTTGTCCACCTCTAATTTTTTGGACAAAATTGCCCCTGAGTTCTTAACCAAATCTGAGAGATTTCTATAGTTTCAGCAACTGATCCTCTTCCTCGCCGTTTCATCATCGACTCCCTCTCGCTCCTCCGTTATCGCGCTCACCACCCCACCACATCCTCCACCGTTGCCGCCACCACCATCCACCGTCGGCGACCACCACAACCCCCATCATCGTTGTCGGAACTCCTCCTCCGCTTCATACTCCACCTCCGTCGTTCCCAGATCTGTTACGATATTTATATAGTCTAATAATTATCCTCCAGATCTCCCCGGCTTCATACTCCTCCTCCGTTTCATACTCCTCCTCCAGATCTCCCCGACTGCCGGCGTCGTTCTCCCTCTCTCCGTCTTCCACCTTCTGCCTCCTCGCTCGCGTCTCCTGCCAGATCTGTTGATGTTGCACCCCGTTGGCCACTTCCGGCCTACGTTTTTCTGTTGTTGTTGCACACCGCCTCCTTCGCCACCACCTTCGACGCCACCGCCGCACTTGGCTCGAATCCGAGGAGATCTGCCTAAAGAACCGCCGGCAGCAACAGATCCGTGTTCACTGGATGACAGCCGCACTTGCTCACTGGTGTCGGATCTGTTCAGCAGGTCCACCGATGAATGGATTAAGGCCAGATTTCAACTCCGGCTTCCGCCAGATTGGTTCCGAGGATTACATATTTGGCCACGCTGAGACCTGATTTGGTCATTCCTTTGTCTCAAATCGCTACTTGCAAGGTATTGACTCGCCAATTGGTTAATTATCGTTTGAATTCTATTCATTGAGCTGTGTTCGATGGTGAATTGGGGTTCTTATTTGGGATGTGTTAGATGACTGGAAGAAGACTGAATTAACAAATTGGCTTGCAAAGAAGTCTGAATGATTTTTTCAGATTATTAATTTCAGCAATTTTTTTTTGCCTTTCTGAAACTTTTGGAGAGCTTATTAGCTTCTTGTTTTTTTGTGTGATCTGAACTGCTGAAATTAATTCTTTATTAGCAAAATTCGTATGCTGAAATGCTGAAATTAATTCTTATAAAATTGTATGAGGTAGTATTTCAACATTTCATCATTTCAGCATTTTTTTTAAATGCTGAAATTAATTCTTATTAGTAAAATTCGTTATGTTGAAATGCTGAAATTAATTCTTATAATATTGTATAAGCTACTATATCTTACAAACTTATATTTGATTAGTGTACTGGTGTATTTGCTATGGATACAAATCTCTATTGTGTAGTTTCAACACCTTCGGTTTCAGCAACTCTGGTATCGAAGTGTTGATCTGGAAAAAAAAAGAAAAAAAATAACTCCGGTTTCAACAACAATTTCAGCATCTAAAACCGAGGTTTCAGCATCAACAACTTTGTTGAAATCGGGTTTTCAGCATCAACAACCCTTGTTTCAGCAACTCCGGTTTCAGCAACGCGAAAAAAAAACTGTAACACGAAAAAAAAAAACAGTAACGCGAAAAAAAAAACTGCTGAAACAGAGGGTGGCATGGGGGTTTCAGCAACTCTGGAAACGCGAAAAAAAAACTGCTGAAACAGAGGGTGGCACATGGGTTTCAGCAACTTTGGAAACGCGAAAAAAATGAAAAAAAAACCCGCTGAAAACGGATGGTGGCACAGGGGTTTCAGCAATTCCGTTTCAGCAACTCTGGAAACGCGAAAAAAAAAAAATCGCGGAAAAAAAAATTTGCTGAAAAAAAAAATTTCAGCAACTTTATTTTAGGGGTAGACATTTTGCTAATATGGAGAGGGTGGTAGACATTTTCCTAATAAAGCCCAAAATTTTGGACATCGAGGTAATCACCCCATGTTAATTTCACAAAAAGGACAATATGGGATGCGATCTTATGTTAACAAGTGCAACTTATAGTGGTTAAAGGTGTCGAGTTTGCAAAACTAAACTTCGGTCAGTTTTAGTAATGTAGTGTGATGATTTGGTAAGAATAAAATTATATTACAAAATTATTTTGGTTTATATTCATAGGAAAGTTTATTTTATAAAATATTTTTAGGTTTTATACATTTATGTTAATAGGTTTATAAATTTACATCTTAAAGAATCACATTTTAGACAAATAAAAAACAATCAAATTCTTAAATAATCGATATTATATCTACATTATAATGAGGCGTAGAGAATCCTTGATAGGTTGATCGTCGGTTTACATTAATATAATAATATGAAGGCCCACACTCAGATAACAATTTATGTAGTTTTTTAACCACTTTCTTGGACAACCTCTGTAGCAGCCTGCTCTTATGGGAGGTGTGCAGCTTGCTGCTCCCTTTTAAATTTTAAATAACGTGAAACTTGAAATTCAAAATATAATTATAATTATGTTGAGATTTGATAATTTGAATTTTATACTCACCAATAATCTTCAAGTTATAATTTTTATCAGTATTTGAAAATTCATTAAACAAGTTAGAAATATAAATGCTTTCATAGATATATATACAGAGTACATATTATTATATACTTCAGATAAAAAAATTTAGGCTTTATACCTTTATGTTGATATGTTTATAAATTTATATCTTAAAGAATCACATATTAGACAAATAAAAAAATCACATGCTAAAATAATCGATATATTATATTTACATTACATTGTGGTGTAGAGGATCTTTGAATGAGATTTAAATATTTATGACACAAATATTTAGTTTAAATCTTTATTATTAAAAAAATTAAAAAAAATTATATCTAGGTTAACTACTTATATCCGCCTCTTAATATTATTTTATGAAAAATAATATTGTAAAAAAGATTAAAATAGAAAAGATGATTATTTGATGATAATGCAGTTGCAGACGCTTCAACGTCGACCAATACCCCTATGCGCACGCACTGGCTGCTGCACAATTGCGCGGGGTGGACGTCCACTCACTGGTCAACGACTTCTACAAGGGAGAGGCGTGGCGTGCTTGCTACGTAGAGGTTTTGTACCCAGTTCCGTCTCGAGACACATGGAGGGTGCCCCCGGAAATTGCCAAAGAGACCTGCCTCCCGCTCAGTGTGAAGGCCCGTCCGGGTAGACCCAAGACTAGACGTTACCCCTCGCAGTGGGAAAGGAGATACAAGCGCCGGACGAACTAGACAATATATGGGGAAAGACATGACGATCGGGTAGGAAAAACATGACGATCAACTAGAATTAACATGACGTGAATGCATCTGTGGGTTTTGGGTTTTAGTCAGCTAGACTAGAATGCGTCTGTGGGTTTTCGGTTTTATTCAGATGGACATGAAGTCCCAGATGGGGTTACTACTGCGTCTAAGTACATAAGTGTGTTGATGTGTGGGTCGTTGCACCTTTTTGCTAGTAACTGGTATGTCACTTGTTTCAAACTTGACGGGTAATGTTTAAGACATGACGGGTAATGTTGTTGACATGACAGCGTCTACGTATTTGTTGATAAGTTTTCCCTAAGTGTCAGTGATTAACAAAATCAACAAACCTAAATCATCCATATAAAATGACAGAGGTAACGAAAGATGTTCACCATTAACGATAGCAATAATCCATCTAACACGACAATCTAAAACATCAATCCCAAACAGTGCAAAAGGAGGTAGAAATGCCGCTCCAGCAAAACCCGGAAGAAATTGTCGAGCACGGCCACAGAGGCGAACATCGGGTCGGTGAGTATGGCCCTGCGAAGGATTGCGCATGCCTGCTCGATGTGCTGCGGAACAGAACTCGCATGTCAGAGGTACATCAAGGGGGAGTTGCTGGATATGTGAGGCAACAAAAAAGACTGGCGCGGGGAGGAGCTTTACCTCAGAGGTTACCCAGTTCGTCGGCGCCTCTAGATCCAGGAAGAACTTCTTCTCGAGGAGGGTACCCTCGATAGACCGTGTAGGACTTGTGCCCTCTTTCAGCCAAGCGTCGTAGGCGTCCAGCTCTGCCCTAGTCAAAAGGCCCAGGTCAACGGCGTCCTTTTTGGTCTTGGACTTGCTCACCCGTGGCTTCTTCACAGGCTGAGTGACCTCGTGCCCAGCAAATGCAGCAGTAACCTTACGGGCTCTCGTCCCCCTCCGCGTTAGCGGCTCGACCTGAGAGGTTTCCTCCGTGTCCATGTCACCCTGCACACACATGACAACGGGAATATTTCCACTACTACATTTAAGAGAAAAGAGGGCGGTTGGTGGGGGCGGTTTGATAAGGTGGCGGTTTTTGCAGCGGTTTAGGTAGATTTTGAGAATTTAGAATAGGTTCAGTTTTTGGAGGCGGTTTAGGCAGCGGTTTTGATATCAGGGGTCTATGGAGGCGGTCTGTTCTTATTTTGGAAGCGGTTTTGTGAAGTGAGAAAACCTATAGCCGCGGTTCACCAAAGCCCGGGTAAAGTAACGTATTAGAGGCAGCGGTTCATGGGTTTGGCGGGGTCACTAATTCCGGCCCGCCCTAATTTCACCCAAAAAAATTAAAACGCCCGCGCGGAAAATGAAAAAGAGGATTTGGGGTTTTGGGGTCGGGGTTTCGATCATTTGGGGAAAATAGAAGGGTTAGGTGATTAGGGGTTTTGAGGGATGAGCGACTCAAACGATTAGGGGTATCCAGTTAGGGAAGGATTAGGGTGAACGATTTAGGGAAATTTGGGAGTTTGAGGGATGAGCCAGTAAAGCAATTTCTGGAATTTGACTTGTTGAAGTAAATCGATTTGGGGGAAGGATTAGGGCGAAGCAATTTCAAGCGATTCCAAGTTGAAGCAATTTCAAGCGATTCCAAGTTGAAGCAATTTCAGGTGATCTATCCAGCTTGTCCTCTTCTTTTCTTCTAAGATGAACTGGATATTTGTGCATCTTATGCAATTTTGCTTTTTGTTATTTTGCATGGTAACTCGACTTGGGGGAACGAAGTTGAAGTAAAGCGATTTGGGCGAAGGAATTTCAAGTGATTCAAAGTTGAAGCAATTTGAAGCAATCTCAGGTTATCGAAAGCTTGTCCTCTTAGTTTGCAGTATGATGAACTCGAGAATTTTGCATATTCTGTAATTTTGCTATCTGTTATGCTTTTCTGGTGGTTGTGTGTGTTGGTTTTTCATTTTGATGGTGCGTTCTGTGTTGCTTTTATGGTGGAGGTGTTCCTCATCTGTTAGTTTTTATGGTGGAGGTGTTCTTCATCTTGCTGTTAGTTTTTAGGGTGAAGGTGTTCCTCATTTGGTGGATGTCTGTAGGCTGATGGATTTTTATTTTCAAAAAATGTTATTGAATTTGTTTTTTTTTTATGTTCCAACTGAACAAGCATATGCGATATTTAGTTTATGACTGTTATGAGAAAATGATTCCTTTTTATTAAGACATTATACTCATCAGGGTATTGTGGACATCAACAGAAATTTTCCTCTTCCTCATAAAGGATGTTGGACTTGAAAACATAAACTAAAACAAAAAAGGTTAATATATAAGTGGATTTTTTTAGGGTGGGGGTTCTCCTTGATTTACTTCAATGTTGTCTTAATCGGTGTATGTTTAGGTATAGCCTATGACAGATTGAGAGGTGTACCAAGTTATACCCTTTATTAATGATTTTAATGACTTAATATATGTGAGTTGGTTTTATTGTGTCTTGAATTGTGTCCCATCTGTCAAAGCTTGTTTATATTTTCTGTTAGATATGGTGGAATATAACTTGTTGCAATATATGTGAGTTGGTTCCATAACATGTTTAGAGTAGGTGAAATATGAGTGTGTTTGATTTCGAAATGATATTATGAAGAATTACTTGCTCACTCTTCAAATTCTCAGGGTGATCATGTAACCTTCCTGAATGTATACAAAGGATATATATATCTAAACCTTGCATTTCCCTGTCTTTTGTTTTTTACAGGAGGAGGTTATTCATTTAAGGGAACACCGAAAGAGAGTTGTCCAGCGCGTTGGTGTAACTTTGAAATCTTGTGAAAGGGCATGCAGGTACTTCTTCTTCTATTTTATGTATCTAATGTTGTTAAATATTTGTAAGATGACTGGCTGTAATGTTAAATATATAAATACCTATTTTCAAACATTTGTAAGAGTATGAGTCTGAAAATATTTTCAAGTATTGGCTAAAGTAGAAGTTCTTTTATTTCATGGTTTGTTATTGGTTTTGCTTAGTTGCTATATTTTTAGTTGTCATAATTTCTGCATTGTTTGTCTTTCATTGAAATTTATTAGGCATGGTTTGTTATTGGTTTTGCTTAGTTGCTTAGTCACTATATAATGATTCAGCTTCTTCTTCTATTTTAGTCTGAAAAATGGCCAGCAGCAGCCAGCATTTCCCTCTTCTGTTCACTGCTGGCTGCAATGCAAGCCTTGTAAAAGCTAACTAGGATAATAGGTGACACAATAATCCAAGAACTCATATCATATAGTCCTTGCTATAATAAATGACTTATAAAAATACAATTTATTAGGCATGGACAAAAGTAGCATGAAGTGGTGGATGCATCCGAGATGGAGTAAGGAATACTCAAAAGGAGTGGATGAGTATATAGAAAAGGCATTTGCAAATGAAGCACGAGGAGTCGAAATTCGTTGCCCTTGCAAAGTTTGTTATCGTCGTAATTGGTTAGAACGACAAACTGTCAAGGATCACATGATTGTGAAGGGTTTCCATAGGCTACCAGAGGAAGTAGGAGAACCGCAACCTAATGATGGTAATGAGGTGAACGATGGGGCAAATGAGTTTGGAGATAACATGGACGATCTATTGCATGACACATTCAGTAATGGTCCAAATGAAGAGGCAACCAGTTTTTACAAGTTAGTGGAAGAGGCCCAGGAAGAATTGTATCCTGGTTGCAAGAGTTATTCGAAGCTTTCCTTTCTAATTCGCTTATTCGTTCATAAGCGAGACCATAAACTGAGCAATGGTGCCTTCACTGATCTGCTAAAAATTATAAAAGTCATGCAACCGGATGCAAAGTTGCCTACTTCTTATACTGAAGCGAAGAAGGTCCTAAAAATTCATTGTACCAAACGAAGGAAAATCATGGGTGTTGGGGAGTGTTGGTTCAAAATGGCGAGCTTACAAACGAAAAGTGAAGGACAAACATTACACCCCATATACTACGATGGCAGAGATGGTGGCCAACCGGCCCAATGCGATACCAAAAGAGGAATTCATTGACCTAATGAAGTATTTCGCATCAGACAAAGCTAAGGTATGCATTGAAGCTCGTGTGTTATTGCCCTTCGGTTATGTTATTGCCCTTCGATTGTCTGTCTCAACCTAGATGAAAAACTGATTTCACATGTGAATACTTAGGAAATCAGTAACATAAATAAAGATAATAGAGCTGAGCAAGGTGATATGCATACTATGGGTCCAGTATCATACGCTCTCAAGCGACATTTGATGGTAAACACATGTCAATAGTATTCCATCCCTTCTGAAATCTGAAAGAGTTTTTATTCAGATTGACTTTATCTTATTTATGTAGCAACAAAATGACCCACAGAAGCAACGCCCATCAGAAGTGGATGTATACACGGAGTCTAGGAAGCGAGTGGCAGGACATACCTATCTCACACAAAATGATGAGACACTTTCAAACATTGTGAGTCTATTAACACTACTGATCTATATGTTGCTGAATTTCTGATAAAGTACATCACATAGAATATTTTGGTCTTTGTTTTTGTCTCATAAAGGAGAAAATGAAATCCACAAACTCAGGGGGTGAAGGGAGCAGCAAAACTGATCCATATTTTGATGTGATCACCAAGAAAGAGCATAATGGGCGCTTGCGTATGCAAGGACTAGGTGTGACCAAGTCAAGCCTCAAATGTAAGGATGTGAAGACCCCATTTGTGCTCCCCGACGTGTTCTTGGAGGGCATTGCAGAACACTTTAACAAAAAGATGGAGGACACCTTGATGACGGTTCTTTCCAAGTTACGAGATGCTAATCCCGGAGTTAATATTGTCATTCCCAACTTATCTACGAACAACGAAGACAGCCCAACTTCACCCGAATCATCAGAAAACCAAGAAGCTGGATCTACTTCCCAGGGTGATGATGTTATGTGAGTTAGCCTAATTCCTCACAATATTCATCAGTTTTTTACCATCCTTAACTATGAGTCATTAGCTTTTGATCTGTTATGTGAGTTAGACTCATGCTTTTAACATTTTTTGTCTGATATATGTGTATCCATATATAATTCTGTATATATAATCACCACTTTTGTAATTTATTTTCACATTTTCTGTTTATTATAATATTTGTAGGTCTGACCAAGAGGTCGAAGATTAGTGCACAGTACCTTAGGTTGTTGATTGCCCTATCCAGCTTATTTTGACCAGGTAATAATCTCAACTAACAGGTCTTGCTATTTGCCATTCTCTATTCTGAAGCACTCGCATGATGTGGTACATATATATTTCTGATATTTTGGCTCTGCCTTCTCCCTTGGTGTGTGTGTTTTGTGCTGAGTATTGTATAAATTGTGGCTCTGCCTTCTCACAGCCCCCCTCTTTGCTTGAAGGTAGAAAAACATGTATGCTGAATGCTTTACTTTGATTATTCAATTTTGTACAGTGTTGCCATGCATTTTTATGTGACCATGTTTTTCATAAGTTTGGGATGGTTGTGGGCAATGCAAATAACAATAATTCATAATTGTTCTTTTGGTGATGATTTATGAAGACATGTATGAAATGCCATTTCTTCTATATATGTCATTGCACTTTGTTTCAACAACTGTTTTTTGTTGGCCCTTTTTTGCAGGTTTCCCGACATTTTGCTCATCAACGTACGTACAATGTCCATATTGCACATGTTGGTACACTTTTGCTCGGTTTCCACTTTTTCTCTAGGTTGCATATATACCATATTGCACATTGGTATACTTTTGGTAGGATTCCACTTTTACTCTAGCTAAGTTGCAAACCACATTGCACATGCTCACTGTTTTGGGTTTGCCTTTTGTTTATATGCTATACCTAGCTAGCTAACACTTAGCAAACTACACCTTTTGTAATGAAACTTTGCTATTCACTATTACAATGCAATGAAATGTCAATATTTTGAATCTATATTCTTCATTTTGTACTTCATTTACTTTTATGATTTAAATGTATACAAATATATCAATTTCTATTATACAGGTTTATATATATAATATGTATTTTCAATAAACCGAGCTGGGAATTTCATTTCCAATTCATAACAACCGCTGCCAAAGGTTCTACTTTGTGTTGCCATACTTTTATTATAACCGCTGCCATAAAGCCCAAAACCCGCTTCCAAATTCTAATCCGATCTTGAACCCCTCACCCCACAACCGCTGCCAATTAACTAGTAACCCGCTGCCCATATCACTACAACCGCTGCCACAAATATTTAAATCCGCTTCCAAATAACCAAAAACCGCCACCACAGACACCTAATTCCGCCTCTATAGGATTACCAAATCACCAGATCAGCTTATACAACCGCTGCCAAAGGCACTAACAAACCGCTGCCTCATCACTAAAACCGCTTCCACAGGTATCAAAAAGCGCTTCCATATGTACATAATCGCTGCCATAGGTGTATTGTATCGCCTCTATAGGCTTTTAGGAACCGCCGCCTAAGGATTTCCATAACCGCTTCCTAAGTTCCCACTCACAACCGTCCCCATAGCCTTTCTGGAAGCGGTTTAAAGTACCTAGGGCAGCGGTCTATGTGTCTGGCAAGAGCCGCGGCCATAAGGGTCTGAAACCGCTGCCATAGGTCTATGGAAACGGGAGCAGATGGTGCGGTCGGTAAACCGCCGCCAAAGGCCTATGGAAGCGGTTTTGGGGCTTTAGGCAGCGGTTTTTGACCGCCACCAAATGTCGAAAATGTAGTAGTGTTCAACATGACAACAGGAAAATTTCAACATGACAACAGGAAAATTTCAACTGGACAATATTAACGTTCGGAGTGAGGTGACATACCTCCCTTGTTTTCTGGGTGGGTGCATCGCCGAGGACCGCTTTCCCCTTCTTATCCATGCGGCCACCTTTGGGCTTCGTCAAACCTTGGGCATCCCGGTCACCATCGTCCTGCACACACGGTTGAAAATGACATGACAAATGGAAAATTTTAACATGACACTTAACCACCATAACATGACATTTGAGTATCCATAACATGACAGTTGACGGGAATTGACATGCCTCAGCGCTTGTCTGGGTGGGGACGTGGGCAACGTTGGCTGTACCCTTGCCGTCCTTCTTCCCCTTGGGGGGCTTCTTGCCCTTCTTCCCCACCTTGCCCTTCTTCACCTCCTCGTCCTTCTCCCCCCTCTTGTCCTCAGAAACTCTGTCGGCATCCCCTTTGTCCTGGTCCTTGTTCTCATCCCCTTTGTCCTGCTCCTTGTTCTCATCCCCTTGGTCCTTCTCCGCCTTGTCCCCATCTACCTCATTGGTGATCTCCTGGTCCTTGCTCCCATCCCCTTGGCCCTGTTTCTCACTATCCTTTGGCTTTGGTTCTTCATCCACTTGGTCCTGCTGCTCACTCTCCTTTCTCTGTGCTTTTTCATCAACCTGCAAACATCATAGTAAGTACAGTATTGGGTACCCAAAGGTGCTATCCCAGGCATCGGAAACTCTTACCTCCTTCGCCGCCGACGATTCCGCCCTTCCCAGCGAGACTGCGTGGTCGGACTCGTCCAATCCCTCCTTCCCCGTCCGCTGCAGCTGGCGGATGGCATCCTCAAGGGGTTTGATCCTCGCAGCGAAGTCAGCTCTTAATTCCCTTGCCAGGTCATCCATCTTCGACAACATCTGTGAGAAATCACCCACCGATGACCCATGTGTCTTTTCCTGCGTGGGGGCTGCCTGGGTCGTTGCCTGTGTGGCGGTCTCCGCTGTCGCCCTCGTGTGCACACCCTTCTTGTACTCTACGCGGAGGTTGTCGAAGAACAAGTCGGTCTTCTCTCTAGGGTAGACAGCCCCGTGAATCACCCGTTTTTTCGCCTCAAAGTCATCGGGGATTAACACTGTCTGCACACTGTCTTCAAGGTCAAAGCTTTTTTAGCTCGTCCTTCTCCTCCACCATGAGGCTGACGATTAACTCGTACTTGATGTTGTGCTCTTTCGACGCGTACCGCAGGCACCGAGGGTGGGCATTCACGTCAAGGACGGTAGCAAATTGGGATCGGATTGGATAGAAAGCTTCATAAGCCCACAACTACATAAACCACAGGGCATGGAGGTCAATATCTGTCCAGTGTAAATATAAGCATGTCCAGTTTAAATATAAGCGTGTCCAGTTTAAATATAAAGGTGTCCAGTTAAATTCTAAGCGTGTCCAGTTATATTATATGCATGTCCAGTTGAAATATAAGCCAATACCTGAAAGGCGAGGGGGAAGCCAGCTAAAAAATATGACGGTCGAGGGCCCTTCACCCCATGCTGGAACTTGCGCTCAACAGCGTTTTTGAGGAACTCATGGTTCCTCTCGTAGCAGTGCCTGCCCCACGGGAATCGCAAGAAACCGTCGACGTCAGCCACCATATTCACCACCCATCCATGAATGTAGTTGCGGGGATCCTTCCCAAATAGCACACCCTCAACCAGCATCAGCAACGCATACTTAAACTTCATCGCGGGCGAATGCTCTCTGCCCTTCATCGCCACTAGGAATTCAACCTCGAACTCTTCCATCCTCATCTTCTCCACCCCAAAGAAGTCCTTGACGGTCGACCTATCCCCATCATTCTCCTCGGGCAGCAACATGAATGAGCACTTAAGCCCGGTCATCAGCGCGAACTCTTGGATGGAGAACCGAGCTATTTTGCCGTGTATCATGTACCAGCTCTCATGCTCCTTTCTCGTCCGCAGCTGGCGTTGCAGGACGTAGTGCACCAGTTGGGCTGAGAACTGGACACGGGAACCAAGCCTCGCAATGGCGGCCAACGGGCTTGCCATCAACTTGTTCCAGTCCCCCTCGCTTAGGTAGTTGTCAAGGTTTGCAAGTATTGCGGGCCGCCCGTACTGGTTTACACGGCCCTTATAGTGCTGGTCTTCGGGGACCGCATAGATGGCCTACAAAAATAACGGACAACTGTCAGTCGCACATCCACACTACTATATTCCTTTGATCAAGACTATGCACACCGTACCTCGCCTGTTGTCTGTGAAAGGGGAACTCTTTTTACAGACCGGGAAGTCGACATGTTCGCCTGTCCTTGATATCCTGCAAAATTGGGAAGCAAAACCTTAGGACTATCAAGAAACATGTCAGTAAATGTTATAAACATGACATTTCACTAGTAAAAACATGACATAAATCAAACATGACATGTAATCAAGTCTCCCCTGAACTCAGTCCAATGTTCGAAGGCATCTCAAAAGTAAACATTTCAAACTCCCCTTGGCCCTATTTTCATAATACGCAAGCGCCTTTCCCCAATTTCCCCAATTCTCCCAAAACCCCCAAATCTTCCAATGTCGATAATTCCCCCAAATCCCCCAATTTCTCCATCCAACTAATTGTTGTTTTCCCCCAATTTATCCATTTAACCCCAGCCAATGTTAAAGACCAATTGTTATTTTCCCCCAATTTTCTTTTCTATCCCCCTCGTCAATCTCCTTTCGAAAACTTTCCAACCCTTGATGTCTACATGCCGATGGTTGAAACTTACATGGCAGAGGGAACCTCATATACCTTTCCACAACTTACTTGATTTCTACATTCCAAACAATGGAAAACACATTTGGATCTGCAACTACAGTTCTCGCCCTAATATTTTGTTCAATCGGTCATTATTCGGGGGCTTTAGGGTTTAGGCTTTACTTGTTGTCGTCACTTGTGTGCAGGGGCGTTAGGGCTTGATATCCGCTTTTTCGTCGTCTCCTCTACCGCCTTGCTCTACTTCTTCTTCGAAACCCTTCCGCTTCTTCCTTCGGTTTTGAAAGTTTGAAATGTATGAGAGATAGATGGAGAAACAATCGGGCTCAACTACCCCTTTAATAAACCACTCTCCTAGGCAGTTGAGGTGACAGTTTTTTTCAAAACTGTCAACTCTCTCCCCATCAACACGCCTCCCTCTCTCTCCCTCTCTCTCCTCCATCAATGCAACCTGTGTCTCTCCTTTGTGTAACCGGCTTGGCTGCAAAATTAAATGAATTTGGGCTACCCTTTTGCAAATAATATGGAGAAGGGATAGAGAGGGCAACACAACCGGTTTTTTAGGTTAGTTTTGCAAATACCCCTTATAAATATTATATTTATATTACTAATATCTATTTTTATATATTTATACAATTTTATTTTGAAAAATCATGTTTAAATTTTTTTAATAATTATAATTTTTTAAATATTGCCTTTAAATTTTTTAAAAATTATAAAATATGATTTTTAAAAATATAACTTTATAAATAAATAAATAAAAGTAGATGTTAATACTATAAATATAATTTTTTAAGATTAAATAAATATAAAAATATTTTTTTGTTGTGCGAAGTGGAGCATGTAGTGAAGTATGAGATCTCAATTGGATTAAGGAAAAATTTGTTAAATGTCGATTTGAGAAACTCTTTTTTAGTAAATGTCCATTTTCATTAGGCATTTAAAGTAGTTGTTTCAAATTGACATTTTTGTCATTCCTTATGCATTTTTAATTTAACATCATTTCTTCTCATTTTTAATTTGACCATTGCCCGATCAAGGTTAATGACTTTGGCGACACGTGTTTAGTGACACAATTTTTTGATGATATATCTTTTTTTAAGTTTTTTTACGAGATCAGTGTCACCAACAGTATCATTGGTAACACATGTGGTGACAACTTTTTTTTTAAAAATTTTTTTTAATGATATCAGTGTCACATAGAATGGACAACGGTGAGGAGAAGAGACCGAGCTACATCCAGTAACCAACAGGAAATGACGTCGCGAAGCTTAATGACAGGAATTGTGGCCAAGGAGAAGACAACGGCCTCAGCTGGCCAACCAGCTTCGGTCTGACATCGACGATCGCCAAGCATTGCACAACACTTGAAACCTTCACCATTCAAATTCAATCGAAGCATAATCGATCTCCATCATCAAGCACCATTGAAATCACCAAGAGCTTCGACTTTCAACCATGAAAAGTGATAAAATCGCATATATGAAAAAATCAAAGGGGATGCATCCCAGTCTAAAAGTCATCATTTAATTTCACCATAAACAACCTAAGAAATCACAATCTCAATCTCATGGCGCCGTCTCTATTCGCTTCCTCCTCGTCCAATTCATCGTCTTCTCTTTCACTCGTGAATCTCCCTTTCGCTCCGACCACGACTCTGATCCAGATGCCTCCATGGCTCTATTCCTTCAATAACTCCATGGCTTGATTCCTTTTGCTCTGATCGTGACTCTATGGCTCGATTCTCTCGTCCAATGCTTGATCTCTCCTCTGGTGGTCACAAATTAGGAAAGGAAGCTAGGGTTTGATTCCAAAGAGTCGCTTCGGTTTGTTAAGGGGAGGGTAAAAAGGGAATTATGAAAATATTTGGACATCCACTTAAAAATGGATTTAGAGTGGACACATACTTAAATGGATTTATGGAAATGGATATTGGACCAAATTATTTATTGGATTAATTGAGATTGGGTTGCTTGTCGACTAGGCCATTTTTTTTTTGTATAAATGTAAGAATTCGAGAGTCAAACAAATATGACTCATCGAGTGGCCGACAAAGTCGGTAGACGGCGAACCGTCAAACCGTCAAACATACAAGTGATACAACCTAAAAAATTGTTTTGAATGTTAGAAAATCACCCTTTACATATATTTATTTTTGTTATAAACTGCCCTTTCAATTAAATAATGCCCACATATACAAGTAAACAACAAGTAGGGCTGTGCAGAAAAATACGACACGGTTGACACGACACGAAACCGCAACAAAACGATACGAAAAAACACGAAACGATAAAGATACGACACGATTATGACACGAAACGGTAAAACACGACAATAATCGTGTCGTGTTCGGATCGGCATTTTCCTCTTGTCGGGTATCCGACACAACACGATAATTTTTTTTTTTAAATACTATCAGTTTTTTTTAATAATAGATATAATATCAATCAGGGGCGGCCCCAGGGTGGGGCGCGTGTACGCGGCCGCCCCATCCTTCGACCCACGAACCCCAGAGTTTAGAAAAAAAAAATTTATTTATATATATTGTATTTTTATAATAAGTAAAATTAGAATGGATGTTGAGTCAATTAATCCAACTAGCTCAGTTGGTAACTGGAAAGTAGAGAGAATTGATTGATATCAAAAGGCATGGGTTCAATTCCCCAGTGCTCCTCTTTTTATTTTATTTTATCCCACTTTTTTTTTAATTTTTTTTACTTATATTGTGCTTCCTCAATTCTTTTGTTATCCTTTTCTTTATTTTAATTATAGGATGATGATATTTCAATTTATTTTTCTCAACTTTAGTAATATATAAGATTTCATAAATTAATATTTTATACTCTACAAAAGCATTCAAAATTTCAACATCCTATTAAACAAATTAAATTTACTTAAAATTAATTAGAACCCATAAAATAAGCTAATTAAAAAAATTATAATGAAAAGAGACTTATAATTCATTGAAATCTTTGTAGAAAAAAAATATTTCAAATTGTATAATGATCTATACTATTTGTACTATATCATATGACATAAATATAAACTTTTTATTGTAAAAAATCTCTACAATGAACTTTATAACTAGAAATATTTTAAAGTTATGAGAATTAATTTAGTGTTGTAAGAATTCAAATACCCTTACATAAATAATAATATTAATTTGTATAAGAATTCAAGTGCTCTTTTGTACATAATAAATTAATAATATTCATTTGTAAGAATGACTATAACATCGTAAGCCTCATTTTAATAATTGTACAGCCCTCCAAAATCGATTGAACGACCCTGCAAAATTTCGCCCCACCTTTCAGAGAGTCCTGCGGCCGCCACTGATATCAATGTCCCTTAATATCACATAGCTCCGATAGCCCAGTTGGTTGGGCGTGTTGTGCGCGTCAGAAGTAGCGCAACCCGTGTTCGAATCCGGAAACCTTCACTTTTAATTTTAGTTTTGAGCCTTTCGTTTTTTTGTTTTTTTTTTTGTCTATTTACTTGTCACGGCTAGGGTTCTGTCTTCTTCTTTCATTTTCCAGACTCGCCGCCAACTCCACTGCTCGTGCTCAGTTTGCTCCATCCCACAGACCACGGCTCGACCTCCCCTCTCTCGCTCAATCTCAGTCTCGTCTCGACTCTCCCGTTCTCTCTCGCTCGCCCTCTCGAGCCTCGGTTCAGATCCTCAGTCCTCGCCCGTCCGGCCGTCCTCGGTCTGAGCTCGTCGTCTCTCCTCTCCACCATCCCCTGCCAGCAGCTCGGCAACTCGCCTCTCCACTCCGGCTCTCCTCAATCCTCACTCCCTTTTTCAGACGTCAGATCCGGTAGTTGATTCAATATCCTCAGCCGACGGCTCGCCGGTTGCTCTCAGGCAGCCCACGTCGTCGTCTCTTTCTTCAGATCTACATCCGGCGCAGGCGGTTTAGATCCAGTCCTTGTGGTTTTTCAATCAGTTCGATCGTGATTCGTGAGTAATGAATTAGAGATTGTGGCTGTGGGTTCCCAAAATTGATGTTGTTTTTGAGTTTTTCAATCTGCACTGTAGAGCCACCGAGTCAGTCGCGCTTTCAAATTTTTTATTTTTTTTACAAATGTTGTATCGTGTTACACGGGTATCCGACACGAAACCGTGTCGTGTTATCGTATCGGATACCCGGTAGTTATCGTGTCGTGTTCGGATCGGCACTTTCCCCCTTATCGTGTCGTGTTTTTTGTCGTGCCGTGTCGTGTCGAATAACCGGTTATGCAAAGCCCTAACAACAAGTTATATTTATAGAGTAGATTATATAGTTTTTACTACTATCATACAGTATAATTATACTGTATACCCGTGACTCACGGGCCCGAGGATTGGAGGACCCACTATTCCCATAGCGTCAGCCTGGATGGGATTTCATTTACTGTATGTGACAAGACAAGATACGCACAGCCAAAGCCCTTTTCTATCTCAATTATCAAGTGGGCGTCGGATTTTACTTTTCCTTTTACCTTTAACACTTATTGAGTATATAATACTTCATCCCTTCGACAAAACATGTCACTTCAATTTTCATGTATGTTTTTTTTTTGAGATAAAAACTATATAAAATATCTAGTTTTTTAAATAATTTTTTTAAAAATTTCGTAATTATTATTAATAAATACAAATTTGTTAAAAAAATTTAAAAAAAATGAATATTTTATAAAGTTTTGATCATTTTAAAGAAGCGTGCGTAAATAGTAAACGCCATATTTTGTCGAACGGAGTGAGTATTTAATAGGGGCAGTTACTATATAGGCAAAAAATTTTGCCTATATTAGGAAATTGTCTCCCACCCTCTCCATATTAGCAAAATGTCCACCAATTTTCTGACACTGCTGAAACGAACTTGCTGAAATTTTGCCCCGGTTTTGTTTTTGTTTTTGTTTTTTTATTTTTTTCCCCCCGCGAAACTGCTGAAACCCCTGTGCCACCCTCTGTTTCAGCAGTTCTTTTCTTCGCTTTTTTTTCGTTTTTTTTCGCGTTTCCAGAGTTGCTGAAACTCCTGTGCCACCCTCTGTTGCAGCAGTTTTTTTGCTTTTCGCGTTACTTTTTTTTTCATGTTGCCGAAACCGGAGTTGCTGAAACCCCGATTTTAGCACTGTTGTTGATGCCGAAACCCCCCCATGTTTCAACAGTTTTTTTTTCGCGTTGCTGAAAATGTTTTTTTTTTTTGCCGCGTTGCTGAAACCCCGATTTCAGCACTGTTGTTAATGCTGAAACCCCGGTTTCAGCAACGTTATTGATGCTAAAACCACGGTTTCAGCAACGTTGTTGATGCTGAAACCCAGATTTCAGCAACGTTGTTGATGCTGAAATTGTTGTAAGATATAGTAGCTCATAGAATTCTATAAGAATCAATTTCAGCAAGGCAAAAAAAATTTGCTGAAATTGTCAATATCCAAACTCTCAACAAAGCAAACTCAATCAAAGTAGGAAACCAACCAATTCACATAAAAATATCAAACAATAGCAAACTAACCAATTCACATAAAAATATCAAACAAATCATCTCTAAATGCTAAATCCAAGAGGGCCTTCACCCGGGATAAAGAGATGATTTAGAAATCGTCGAGTTTTCTGTGAGATCTAGAATTCCTATTACCTTCTTTTCTGATTTCTTGCAAATTTCTCAGACTTCGAATCGCTTGGATCTCGCCTTTATCCAGAACTCGTTCCAGCGGGTCGATTTCAATCGATTCTACAAATGCAAATCGATTTCAGCATCATCAAATCGGTTTCAGTAGAACAAAAAACATCGGCGACAGGTAGAGGGCGGAGGAGATGCGGAAATCGGCGAGGAGGCCGGAGGTGGAAGAACGGGGAGAGAGAGAGAGCCGGAGCCACCGGTTTCAGCAATGGAGATCCGACAAAAGAGATCCTCTGGGGTTGTGGTCGCCGGTTTCAGCACGCGACAGCAGTGGTGGCCCCGACCTCGAGTTCCGACAGCGATGGCCGAGAACCACTGGAGATCTTCCCTTGAGCTTGAGACGGCGGTGGAGACTGGATTCTCGAAATTTGGCAGCAGCTTGGCTTGGATCTGAAACCGCAGGCACAAATTTAGAGCAACAAAGGCCGTCGTTTCTGTCTCTCTTTAGGTCGGCGAGCAACGAGGGCAACGTGGCCTCCATCCACCGTTTCTGTCTCTCTAGGTCGGCGTAGGACCGCCGCCGTCGGAGCAGCGAGGGCAGCAAAGGCGCCGTCAGAGCGGCGAGGGAAGCGAAGGCGCCGTCGGAGCAACGTGATGGAGAGATCTGAGGAGATATGAGGAGAAGGGGCCGGTCGGACTCAGATCTAAGTTTCTCTGTTCTCCTTCTAAAGAGAGAGTGTACAGCATAAACGTTTATATATGGAGGGGCAATTTTATCCATAAAATTTTAGGTGGACAAAACCCCAATTCGCCGGACTTGTGGGACAATCACTAAATTAGGGAGAAAATTTGTGCCTTCGGCACAAATTTTCCCTATTAAATATGTCTGATATTATAAAATAATGAACGGATTAAAAATCCATCAAAAAACGAACGGATCTTTTTGTGTGTTTTTTAGAAAAACAAAGCAACCAATTTTTCAAAAAAAGAAATGGGTATGTTTTTCTTAAATGTAAGTTTCAACCAATATAATGAACGGATCAAATATCTGTTCATTATTTTTTTAATGTCAGATATATTTACGGTTGATCATAAAAGTTAAACGGATTTACGATCCATTTGTGTTGAGCACAAACACCTGCGCCTACTGCATATAACAACATCCATTATCTATTGTAAGAAATATTATATAAAAAAATTTGAAATATTTATTTATTTAAGTTAAATTAAGATTAATCTAAACTCCGTTTAACCAAAACCTTATTAGAAGACTTCGTATTAAAACATTCATTCAATTTAATACGTATCTAACCTAACTTATCACACAAATAATAATCGTATCCCACCACAACCATATACGTACTCCATCCGTTAAGAAAAACTTGATATTTTATAAATCATCATTTTTTTTTTAAGAAAGTAAACAAAAATACACTTATACCCCTAGTATATTAACATCTCTATAATTATGACAAGGGCAACTTTGTAAAGTGAATATTAATATACCTAAAATGACATGTTTTTCTTAATAAGATTTTATCTCTAAAACGGCAAGTTTTGATTAACGGAGGGAGTATATTATATAAATAATTTCCAATTCTTTTTTTTATAAGATAAGAATTCGAATGTCAGACATGCCTGCTTTCTCGAGTGGTCAACGAGTCGACCGATGGCGAACCGTCGATCATACAATCATAAAAGAAAAGATATGTGCAATACAAAAGCGACGAGCTCACATAGTCCGGGCAAAAGCAAACCTAAACCTAGCAAAATAGAGAACAACACATAGACTAATGAAAAAATATACTGCACATCCAAAACAAAAAAGTACTACAACAATGGGGGTGTATGGGGCAAGTTTAAGTAGTTTTTAAACTACTAAAATCAAGAGGTTAAAATATAAGTGGTGTACGGGCTTGCTTTAATGAAAAATTTTGCCAAACAGTCACTTTTCTGTACAAGTTGGGGAATTATCCACCTTTGTGGACAAATTAGCAAAATGTCGATCATATATACCCTAATTTGATTAACTTTACTCCTCCTCCTCCAGATGTATCCGTCTTCTCCTCCTTCCAAATTGGATCTGCATCTCCGTCCTCCGTCCATCTTCCCCCATCTCCGGCGATTCCTGAATTTGGCTCTTCCGTCCATCTTCCTCCATCTGCGTCCATCTCCGACGCATCGTCGCGCCGTCCCCGATCACTTCTTTCTCTTTTGCAGCAGGAGATCTCCTCTGAGATCGTCGACATCGGCTCTCGCTAGATCTGAGAATCCGGAGCGAGGGAGGCCGAGAGCGAGGGAGCGAGCGTCTAGTCGCGATTCACCACTGCGTCTTCGTCCAGCGGCATCGACGAGATCCGACGAGATCTGTTGTCCATGGCTTCGAATTATCGCAGATCGGATTCGCGAATTTGATCGGATGTCCAGAAGCCTCTGTGTCTTCGGTCCTACTCCTCTGGTTAAGTTTTTTGGTCGCCGCCACGCTGGTCCTCCTCTGGTCGCCGAAGTTCGCGCGAGCGCCGGGAGATCGAGATCTCCTCGAGCGCCGGAGTAGGGATCTCCGCTGGGATCGAGCGTCATGAGATTGAGATCTCCTCGAGATCTCAGTTAGCTGTAGGGATCTCCGCCACTCCTCCTTTTGCAGGTTCGCGCGAGCGCTGAAGATCTCGGATCTCAGAGTGCTCAAGACGCGAGCGAGAATGCTCGAGAGCGCCGGAGATCTGGGATCTCAGTGTGCTCGAGACGCGAGCGAGAGTGCCGAAGAGGCGCGAGCGCCGGCTATCGAGAGTGCTCGAGACGGAGATCGAGAGCGCCGAAGAGCAAGAGGCCGGAGCGGCGGCCGGACGGGGAGAAGTGAACAGATGGAGGCGGCGTGAGCGTTCATCAATTAGGTTAACTCAGGGAAATTACAAAATATGTCCGCTATTCTTGTATTGTAAAATTTTTAACACAATATTACATTTACACAACATAAAATTATGTTTGCACAACAAAGTGTTATATGAGCTCAACATACCGTTATAGTGGCACAACGAAAAGTACCGAAACAAAAAAAAAGGAATATATATATATATATTACATTTGCACAACAAAATGTTATATTTGCACAACATACGGTTATATTTGCACAAGCACAATGACGGTTATATTTGTACGACAAAATGAAAAAAAATTAAGAAAAAAAAAACTAGACTTGGGTCATATTTGCACAACTTACGGTTATATTTGAATAACATACTCTTATATTTGCACGACAAAATGTTAAAAAAAAACTAGACTTGGGTCATATTTGTACAACTTACGGTTATATTTGCACAACGTACTCTTATATTTGCACGACAAAATTATATATAAAAAAACTAGACTTGAGTCATATTTGCACAACTTACGGTTATATTTGCACAACGTACTCTTATATTTGCACGACAAAATGTTTAAAAAAATAAAAAAACTAGACTTGGGTCATATTTGCACAACTTACGGTTATATTTTCACAGCGTACTCTTATATTTGCACGACAAAATGTTAAAAAAATAAAATTAGACTTGGGTCATATTTGCACAACTTACGGTTATATTTGCACATCGTACTCTTATATTTGTATGATAAAATGTTAAAAAAAACTAGACTTGGGTCATATTTGCACAACTTACGGTTATATTTGCACAATGTACTCTTATATTTGCACGACAAAATGTTAATTTTTTTTTAAAAAAAAACAAAAAAAAACTAGACTTGGGTCATATTTGCACAACTTACAGTTAAATTTGCACAACGTACTCTTATATTTGTACGGCAAAATGTTAAAAAAAACACAAAAAAAACTGGACTTGGGTCATATTTGCACAACTTACGGTTAAATTTGCACAACGTACGTTTATATTTGCACAACATACTCTTATATTTGCACAACAAAATGTAAAAAAAAAAACTAGATTTTGGTCATATTTGCACAACTTTCGGTTATATTTGCACATCGTACTCTTATATTTGCAAGACAAAATGTAAAAAAAAAATCATATTTGCACAACATACGGTTATATTTGCACATGCACAAAATACTCTTATTTTTGCACGAGAAAATGTAAAAAAAAAAACTCGACTTGGGTCATACTCCCTCCGTCCAAAAATACATGGACTTTTACTATTTATGCACGCTTTTTTAGGAGTTAAAAACTATATAAAATATTAATTTTTTTAATAATTACAAACTTATTATGAATAAGTTTGTAATTATTAAAAAAAAATTAATAAAAAAGTTAATATTTTATATAGTTTTTACCTTCTTAAAAAAGCGTGCGTGAATAGTAAAGGCAATGTATTTTTGGACGGAGGTAGTATTTGCTAAACATACGGTTATTTTTGCACAAGCAGAATATATTCTTATTTCTGCACGACAAAATGTAAAAAAATAAAAGAAAAAGAAAAGGGGTGATTACTAGGATGTCCTAATTTTTGGATTTTGTTAGGAAAATGGCTCCCAAGTAGGGCTGTTACTTGAGCCGAGTTGTTCGAGCTCGGCTCGGGCTTGACTCGGAAAAAGTTCGACTCGGGCTCGCTCGAATTAAATATGAGCCAAGCTTTAGCAGAATTCTGAGCTCGAGCTCGGTTCGAGTAGCTCGTATAGCTCATTTTATGGGTGAAATTACAGTTCCCCCTATGTTTTATTTACCCCCATGTAAATAGGTTTTATTTAACCCCTTGTAAATAGGGCGTATAACTCGTTTCGTAGGTGAAATTACAGTTCTGTCTCTAGGTTTTATTTAACCTCTTCTTCTAAAGAGTCTGTCAGCCGCTTTGCCTTTTGGACTCCATTCACTTTGAATCACAGATCTACATTTTGTGAGTAGATCGAGCTCGACTCGGCTCGGCTCGAGAAAATGAGGCTCGAGCTCGAGCTTGGCTCGTTTGTAAACGAGCCAAGCTTGAACACCCACTACTCGAGCTCGTTAGCTCGTATATCAACCCTACTCCCAAGTGCTCCAAATTAGCAAAATGTCCCCCCCGGTGCCCCCAGGGCCCCACCCGTGCCCCCCTCCCGTTTCATCGGTTTTTTTCCCCGCTTTTTTTTTTCGCGTTTCCAGAGTTGCTGAAACCCTTGTGCCACCCTCTATTTCAGCATTTTTTTTCCCAGTTTTTTTTCAGTTTTTTTTTTCGCGTTGCTGAAACTCCTGTTTCAGCACATACGGTTTCAGCAACCCCAGTTTCAGTTTTTTTTTTCTTTCCAGTTTTTTTTTCGTGTTGCTGACACGGAATTGCTGAAACTCCTGTTTCAGCACATACGGTTTCAGCAACCCATGTTTCAGTTTTTTTTTTCCAGTTTTTTTCCGTGTTGCTTAAACGGTATTGCTGAAACAGGAGTTTCAGCAATACCGTTTCAGCAACCCCTGTTTCAGTTTTTTTTTTTTTGTTTTTTTTACCGCGTTGCTGAAACCCCTGTTTCAGCACATTCGGTTTCAGCACATTCGATTTCAGCAAACCTTGTTTTAACTTTTTTTTTCACGTTGCTAAAACGGAGTTGCTTATTTTTTTTCTTTTTATCGTCACCACTTTGACACCAGAGTTGCTGAAACCGTATTGCTGAAACCGAAGTTGCTTTTTTTTGAAAGGCTACTGAAATGCTAAAATGTTGAAAGGCTTCATACAATTTTATAAGAATTAATTTCATCAAAAATCAAGAAGCTAATAAGCTCTCCAAAAGTTTTAGGAGTGCCCTTATTGAAGAATAAAGCACCCATATTCCTCAAACTTGTTACTAAAGATCAGGAGTGCCCGTATTGAAGAATAAAGCACCCATATTTCTAATAGAATATCGGTGCTTTGCTGAGCTTGGCCACTGCCTGGCCAGTTTCAGCCATTAAAGTCCTTTGCGGAGCTTCATCTTGGGGTTGGGATTGGGACAAGAGGCTAAGAACCCTATGGCAGCTCTCCACAGCTACTTTGTTAGCTGCGTATACACCTTCCATCTCCTAAAATTAGCCCACCACCTCAAATCAACCAATTGTTTAGAAACCCTAAAATCCTCAAAAGGGCACTTTCAACTGAAAAGAAATCAAACACCCAAATTCAAACAGAAATAGAGGCCATAAATATAGTGTCAAGATTTCAACTTTTTTTTTTCCAAAGCAAGAGACACGGGAGAATAGATTCAAATGCAGGAAGAAGATAAAAGAGATGAAGCTCTAGAAATCAAAATTTTAGCTAATCAAAGAGGCGACCGACTAAGAGGGAAAGTTAATTGCTGCGCGACTAAGAGGCGAAAACAAAGACTGAAAATCAGACCTGAGAAGAGGATTTGCTCGAGGATTTCGACAGCTTAAGCTGAGCAGTTGAGAGGGAAAGTTAATTGATGCCGAATCGACTCTTCTTCAACGGCGGATCGAGGAAGCAGCGTCTTCTTCAACGGCGAATTCAATCGACGCAATCGATGTCGAGAATGACAGCATCGACAGAACTCCCTTCTTCATCAGCATCTAGTGTTGAGATTTGTTCAATTATGGAAGAAATTGAGGCTGAAATTGATCTGGCTCCAGTGGCAACGCCGTCGGATAGATCTGGCTCCAAGGTGGCTCGTCGGATCCGAGATCGATGGCATCGTCTTCGCCTCGGATTAGCGGGATTCTCGTTCGTCTGGTGCAGCGGGATTCTCGTTAAGAGGCGCCGGATTCAGAGGGATTCTCGTTCGCCTCCAAATATCGGAGATTGATATATCTGAAATCGAAGATGAAGATCTGAGGGAGTAGTATTTGGCGTTTGAACGGAGAGAGCAAGTTGAGCGAGAGAGGCTGAGGAGGAAATCCAAATAGCGAGGTTTAGAGGGGGCACAAATTTAGGTCGTGGACTTTTAGCTAATTTGGAAGAGGTGGAAGACAATTAATTAATTTGACCAAAAATTTGCGCATTTGTTGCAAATTTTCTCAAAAGAAGAAGAGAAAAAAGAGTGAGACTATATGCAAGATGATAAAATTGCTATTGCCAAGATGGACACTCCACCAATTTGTCCAAAAATGTGGGCATTTCACAAATTCCCCCTACTTTAATTGGGGGTTTTAATTAAAATTGGTGTTTAAAAAAAAGCTACTCCGTATTTGTGATAGTTTTTTTAGTGTTTTAAATTTATTTGTTTGAAATTACTATAATACCCATTTTTATTTTATAAACTCCATTTTTATTTTATAAATAAACTCTTTTATGCCCGGTAAGGAGTTTATATTATTTCATAATGTTTCAATCTTTATTTCACATAATTTTTCAATTTCAACATGTTTATAATTTTTAGTCACTTTTTCAATCTCGCTCCCTACGACAATCTCTTGGAGTCGTTGTTAATTTGATAATTTGATGACATATTTCAAGAATAAAATTAATTCTAGATTAAAATCAAGGAGTGATTATTATACAAACAAACAAGTAAAATACTTATTTCAAGATTAAAATTAATTAAATTAGAAATTGTTTTCTTCCTCGAATTTTTATTAAACAACAACAACAACAACCCAGTTATCCCGCAATAAAGTGGGGTCTGAGGGGTCAGGATGTACGCACTCGTACCCCGATATTTTTCTAATCATGATCATGCTAATACTAATTGATTGTATAATTAGACAAGATTTAAAGAAAAAATACTAATTGATACTCCCTCTGTCCAAAAATACATGGACTTTTACTATTCATGCACGCTTTTTTAGGAGCTAAAAACTATATAAAATATTAATTTTTTTAATAATTACAAACTTATTATCAATAAGTTTGTAATTATTAAAAAAAATTAATATTTTATATAGTTTTTACCTTCTTAAAAAAGCGTGCGTGAATAGTAAAGGCAATGTATTTTTGGACGGAGATAGTAGAATTTAACTTTTTTTTTTATTAGGTAAAAATTTGAAGGTCAGACAGGCCTGACTCATCGAGAGGCCGACCGAAGTCGGCAGACGACGAACCGTCTAACAAAGCAACCTAAAAACTGAAATACAAATATAAGGCGTAATGAATCAAACAGAAATAAACTCTACAACAAACGTTCCAAGAAGACCAAACACCCGAAAAGCCGAGGAAGCCACCGAAGAACGCATCCAAGCACCACCGAACAGTAGCACCGTGGGCCAGTAGTACAGCAGGACACTAACTCCTGTGGGTAGTGCAGACGAGCTCCAAGGAAAACTCTATCCCGAATACGGAGTTGTCTTGAGCGCACCACCTCGACCCCAGCCAGACCCGACTACAGACTCCATGCCCCCCAACCAAGCAAAAGATCTCCTAGAAACATCGGAAGCAGAGCCGCAAACTGCTTGAACAAAACGCCATCAAGCTTTCACTTGCAAAGGTATCGACAAGCCCTTGCGGGATTTACTCAAACCCTTTCGGGTGGTTATACTCAAAACCCTTTCGGGACAATATCAAGAACCCAAATCGGGTTCTTGATAAAACCCAAAAGGATAGTTTCTCAATAATTTTAATTTTTCAAAATAGTAACTCGTCATCCTTGGGCCCGAAGGACTCTAAACATGGGCCCTAAGGACCCGAAACTTGGGCCCAAAGCAATGAGCTCAAGACATTAGACTTGAGCCCGAAGCACCAAATTGGCCCATTTCCCACAATAGAGGGCCACCTTCAGGCCCAAGGAGCCCAAAGAGACCCGATAGTAGAAGGCTGACTCCACACAACTAGTAAACTAAGGTGAAGCGGAGACGGACACGGCGATTCCCTAGGAGGAGGAGCCACCGGCCAGCCCAGCCCCACCTAATCGACAGAAGGGGAAAGAAAAGACCCCAGGCGCAAAAAGACCCCACCCAAAGCAGACTCGATTACAATCGACAACCCACAACCCCGACCGAGCTCAGACCGGCCGGCAACAGGCGACGCGCCAAACCCCCCCACCGGGACATCGAACCGACTGGAAGACAATCGGACAAGGGGAGCGGAATGGAACCCAAACACAGACGAAACCCCAACCAGATTAGCAAAAGGATGAAGATCCGACGGCAACGGGGCCCGACAAGAAAGACATCGATCGGAAAACCACCGAATCTGGCCGTCAACCACAAGAAGAATACGATTAGACTAGAAAGGAACCCAAAAATTAGAGATCTAGATGGAAATTTGCCAAAGAAAGGTTGATTAGAGGAGAAAGACGGGGAAGATTTCTCAAATTGGGGCTTAATTTGGTTTTCTCAAATTGATAGAATTTAACATTACTCACACCCAGATATTTTTGTTCATAGGTTGATTTATAAATAAAAAAAATGTCCAATATATTATAGAGTATTAATATACAGTTTATAGGTTTTTATACCAAAAAATCTGTTCCAACACTCCAAGTGACCCAGTCTCTACAATCAAACTCTTAACTAGTTCCTCCCTTTTAAGAAGTCTTCATCCCTTCACATCCCCCATTCCTCATTATTCCTTCAAATTTTAGCCTGTTCTACTTATATATTTTGATCAATTGTTCTATTTCCAGTATTCACACCCTCCAAACTCCACGTACTTTGTTTATGAGCTTACCCTTCTTGTATACCCCCTTATGTGAGTGTTATACATCAAACCCTCAACTCCTTCTATATAATCCCCCCTTACATCATTCCCAAATAAAAATAACTCTCCCCCTCACACACTAGTGTTGGAGGGAGGTGTGCCCTTCATCGCTTCAGGACAGTGGCACTGTCCCTCAGGAACCCTTAGTGGAGTTCGGCCGCGGCCGGCAGGGTTTCGACCTTTGTGTTGTTTTGGAGGTGGCGGTGGTAGTGGTTTAAGCGAGATAAACTGTCATTCGGGTGGAGAGGACCATGATCCCATTAATTAGTTGTCTTCAATGTTACGTAGGTGAAGGTAACTACAAATTCGCGATTTTATTATCAACTGACGAATTGTAGATAGATATATAGATGTTTATTGTCTTGCACTTATTTAGATATTGACATTCAATTTGGGTTTTCAGATTTTGCATTAATCCTGAGAATGATTTGCATGTTATCGGAGATTTGATTTCCATAAACGAAGCTACGGGGTTGTTCAAAATTTTTGAAGGTATTATATATCCCTGATCTCTTAATATAATTTGGTGTAGGTGATTTATTTATGTGATTATTGGTCTGATTTGTTTTTATTAAACCCACCTTCTCCACTACATTCGACTCTGGAGCCAGTATTTTAGCATCACTAATTTAACCTCCAAAAAGAAAGGAAAAGAACAAACTTTGGTCATAAATTAGATTTTATTTTGAAGGACTCTTTTTAAAAGGTTAGAATTGAATTTCAATTTTTAAACCATCATAATTAAAACACTGCACACCTTACTTAATTATTATAAATTTTCCGACTTTTGGAAGGGGTTAAACCCGAAATGGGCCTCAATCAACGCGCTTCACGCGCCCCCAACTCCTCTCTCCAAAATCTTCACCTTTCTTCCGATTGCTGTACCCAAAACCTTCTGGTTTTCCGATTAACTCCCCAGTTGGCCTCCGTCTCCGGCGGGTTCCTGGCACCGGGGTGCCGGTTTCTCCCCCGGGGTGTCGAATCGGTCGGTGTCTACTCCGGTCCCGGGGCGAAGAGTGCTCAATCATTTCACAAACCTCTCTCTCCTTGCCTAACACTGCTCGACATCTTCTCTGTGCGTCCGAGCAGTCCAAAAATTCCGAGAAAGAGGGTTAGGAAGAAGGAGGTTCCATGGGGAGGGAGACAAATCAGTCGGAGATCTAGTGTGGTTTGGTCTCTTGGGATGGGTTTTGTTCCTAACAGCAAGAAGTTCATAGGTTTGGGGGTGGACCTTTGTTTTGTGGGGCGGCGGCTCTGTGTTCTGGGCCCTTGGTGGTGTGGGGTTTGGCGTTGCTGCTCTGGTCGGACTGTGTTCAGGGGATGGTCGTTGTGGCCTGTAAGTGCTCAGGAAGGGCTGTCTTTGGGCATTTGGCTTTTCTGGATCTTCATTTGGAGGGCATCTTTGATGCTTCATTTTCTCAGGTATCATGAGAAGCTTCTTTGTGAATCAATTTTTGTTCTTAAACTCAATGTGATAATCAACCGCTTGATATTACTAATGTATTCCATTGAGTTGATGTTAGTTTCGCCTCGTTTGCTGCTTAAAGCTTCTTTATTCACCATCTATTGGTGTTTACCAAAATCGGTGTTAAAGGTTTCCTCTTCACCCCCTACCCCCCGATTTTCGGGCCCTAAACAAACTGAGGATTTTGGAGCTTCTTTTGCTCCTATCTTCAGTTCTGATAAAGATGTGTCTGCCTTAAATCCTGAAACTGAAATTTGGTGTCTTGCTTCTGCTGTCATAAGGCTTTGCTCTAATGGTACAATACCTTCCAGCGTGGTAGATCTTAGCTCGGATGATCAGGTTCCGCTTGAAAATATGCATATGAACCATTGTCTTAGCCACCTATGTGTTAAGGATACCCTTGTAGTCTATAAGTTTAACACTGCAGATTCCACATGTATCTATCAAATTCATCTACACAAATCACTATATAAATCTATTTTTGCTTCAATTAAGTTTACCTTGATTTCATGGTTTTGTGTCCACCGTTTGTTTACAACATGCTTTATCAAATCAAATCCATGGCTTGGATTTGCTACTATCGCCCTGTCTCCGGCAGTGAAGATGAACTCTATGTTGTCAAATATCCCTACCAACCATGCTGATGCGTATAAGGGCTCGCGGACTCTCATCCAACCCGTGTTCCGCTGCTATCTTGTTGGTGGTGATGTTGCGACGTTACTTTCTGTGAGTGTTAAAATGTTTGATAAATCGGTTATGTCTAAGGTTGTCGGGGATCTTGATGTGCTCGTGAAGTCATTCGGTGAGTATCTTCTCTCATCTGAATCTTTACCTCCTTGTAGCTGCTTCTTTGCTGCATTCGTAGGAACAATGTCATCTCGCCCGTTTGCTCCTTGCACTCCACTTGTGTTGGCTTGTAAATCGGTGCGTCTACGGCATTGGTTCCTAATGTCATATGAATCAACCAAGAATGTAGGGGAAACAGGTAGTTTGTTTTCGGCGTTGTCCAACCTTAAGGGTTTTTACATTAAACATATACATCATTCCTCCGATTTGTGGAGATCGACAGATTTGTTGTCACTACGTATTAGTTGGATCTGTCTTTGGGTGGCAAATGATAACTGGGCCAGGTTGCTCATGTTCTTCCTGTTTTGGCTGTGTAAAATGGCATTCCTGATTTGCTCTCAACACGATGTATGGTATAAATATGTCGTTCTTGGATCTGCGGGGATCATGTCGTTTAACCCATCTTTGAGTGTAGCTTCTTGGCATGTCTTGTGTATTTCTAAGATCCAGGTTAATGGTAAAGTAACCCCATGTTGGATTATAAAGGCTAATACTGTAAATGATACTTATTATGGGTGGGGGTTGGTGTCAATCTATCCATCCCTGTATGTAATTAGCAAATGGAAAATGGGAAGGAAGTATGGTATTGAGGGGGAAAAATTATTAACCAATTGGTGTTGTGAACGGGGGACTATGATCTCCGACTATGCGAAATTTCCGCGTTTGGATTTTTTCACTTGTGAATGCTATCAAAAATCTCAAGTGTGGACAAAAATCCCACTCATGGGACTCAACTGGCTGCAATGCAGCTGTGATAAACTCATGCTGCCACTTGTCATAACTAAAAAATTGATTATCCTTATTTCTTGTATGAAATTTCGGTTGGGGGTCGTTAAATGGTGCCCTCAATCACACCAAGATATCACATGAAAATTGGATTTTGGAATTGTTGCGGTATCTCCAAACCGTCCTTTTGGATCAGAGTTAACTCATTGTGTAAAAATGAGTCTATTCAATTCCTTGCGCTCGTAGAAACTAAGACTAGCAACATCCCAAGTGATAAAACTTGGGGGGCTGCCGGGTTTGACAACGCAGTGTGGTCACCTGCCATCGGTAGATCGGGGGGTCTCGGCGTTCTATGGAAGGCCCACCAACTCCTTCATGAAACCGTTTCAATTATCATCCACCTCCCTAGGATCATAGGCATCAAATATCACAACATCAAAGAGAATTTCTCTATCATTATACTTTGCGTCTATGCTCCTCCTCATCCTAGGGACAAGGATGCTTTTTGGAGAGCCCTTACGGATATAGTGCTTAGCTCTAGCATCCCTTGCATTGTCTTGGGAGACTTAAATGAAATTAGTAGTTCGAGTGATAAAATGGGCGGTGCAGATCCCTGCTTAAACCGTTTTCGGCGACTTTCAGATTTTAAAAATGAATGTCAACTTATTGACATCCCCACTTATGGTAACTCATTTACCTGGAGGAAAAAACAAACTGGGGACGGGAATATTTACGAAAAGTTGGATCGGGTTCTCGTTCAGCATCAAATCCTACAAAATTTCCCTGACATTATAGCAAAAAATGGAGCTTTCTCCTTTTCCGATCACTGCCCAATTACCATTGATCTTAGCAAAAACTTACAATATCAAGTCCCACCATTCAAATTTGAAAATATATGGTAGCAAAGAAATGATTTTAAAAACATCGTCAAACAAACCTGGCGTGCATCTGTTACTGGATCTAACATGTTTCAACTCGTGCATAAAACTAGGCTTCTTAAAAGTAAAGCAAAAGACTGGAACAAAAAAACTTTTGGGAATATCTTTAGGCAACTACAGGAGGTCGATGATAGCCTGATTAACATTCAATCCCAGCTTCTCCCAGATCTTGATCCTATTCTTATTCAAAAAGAACTAAATCTATTGAGGAAAAAAGAAAAGCTTATTGCCTTCCAAAAGCAGTTTTGGAATCAGCGAGCTAAAACTAAGCACCTCAAATTATCTGACTCAAACACTAGCTACTTCCACAAAGTAGTTACGGGATGGCGCAATCATAAGATTATTAGATCTATTACTGCAACAGATGGGACTCTCATTGTGGGGGATGACAACATTAAAAAAGAAATTAGGCGTGATTTTGAATTACGTTTCAAACATGAAACCCTATCTGGTCCTCTCTTGGAGGAATTTCTGCACCTTGTCTCTCAGGAAGTTACGGATGAAGACAATTCTATGCTCATTCAGATCCCATCAAATGGTGAGATTAAACAAGCGGCTTTTGCTCTGGGTAACAACAAATCACCAGGCCCGGATGGGATGACTACAAAATTTTATAAACATTGTTGGAGCATCGTTGGGGTGTCTGTCATCCGTACCGTGAAAAGTTTTTTCTTATCAGGGAAACTTTTAAAACAAATCAACCATACTTTCATTTCCTTACTTCCCAAATGCGATAATCCCACTATGACTGCACACTATCGCCCCATTAGCCTTTGCTCTACTATTTACAAAATTATCTCCAAAATCCTTGCTGAGAGGCTTAAGAAGGTCATTGGCAAGCTCATCCATCCTCTCCAAGGGGCTTTCGTATCCGATAGGGCTATCCAGGATAATGTTCTAATTGCACATGAAATTTTTCACTCTTTCAGACAACGCCGAGGTAAAGAGGGATGGCTTGCGATTAAGCTTGACATGGAAAAAGCTTATGATAGGATCGACTGGGGCTTTACTAAAAAGGTTATGACTAAATTTGGATTTCACCCCACCTTTGTTAATTGGATATCAGAGTGCATCTCAACTGTGTCTTTCTCGGTACTTGTTAACAATGGACCGACGGAAATCTTCCAACCATCTAGGGGGCTCCGTCAGGGAGACCCCCTCTCACCATTTCTCTTCATTTTGGGCTCCGAGCTGTTGGCTAGAAAACTCTCTTACTCTTCAACGGCTTCTCGATCTCATATCGGTTTTCGCTTCGGGATTGACGGGCCACATATCCCCTTTCTGGCCTTTGCAGATGATATTATAATATTCTCTAAAGGATCTGCTACTGCTTGTAGAACGATAAAAAATATTATTGATAGCTACTGCAAAATCTCTGGGCAAAAAGTGAACTTCCAAAAATCTGCCTTTCAAACCACGTCGGGTATCGCTCGTTCCCGCATCGCCGAAATTCAGAGTACCCTAGGTATATCTAATGAAAAATATCTGGAAAAGTACTTAGGTTGCCCTATCATTAATGGTAGGGTCAATAAAGAAACATTCGAGGAAGTGATTGGCAAGGCTAAGGACCAGCTTAGTAAATGGAGGGCGAACACCCTTTCTCAGCAAGGGCGGGCTACTTTAATTGTGTCAAACCTGGCTGCCAAACCGTTATATATCATGCAAAATTTTATGCTCCCCTCCTCGATTCATAAGGATCTCGACCAAATTAATCGCAGATTTTTCTAGAATAAAGATGCACAACATAGACCTTTAATTGGGTGGGATAAAGTATGTAGAACGAAGAGCAAAGGTGGTCTAGGCATTCGTAAAACGCAATTCATGAATGAAGCCCTCCAAATGAAACTCCTATGGAAAATTCTTGCCGAACCGTCCAACCCTTGGGTGCAAATCATCCAATATAAATATATCAAAACATCGCATATTCTATCATATGAAAGGAGGGGTGGAGCTTCATGGCAATGGTCCAAGCTTACCCCTCTCATAAGTAGATTTAAAAAAGGTTTAATCTGGTCAGTAGGAAATGGTAAATCTATCAAATTTTGGACTGATAACTGGGTCTCCCTAGAACCATTGATTAACACTATCTGTAATCACCCTCCTCGCAACCTAGATGAAAAGGTTTGTGATTACATTATGGGGGGGAAATGGTGGGAAGAAAAACTGATGGAAAACCTACCACTGGCGAGGGTTAGAGAGGTCATGAGTATCCCGCTTCCTTCAAACTGCTTTGAGGATAGACTATATTGGTGGCCAGATAAGAATGGTTGGTTCACAACCACTAGTGCATATAAACTGGCTACAAACCACCATCAACAATCCAATGATGCAAACTACTGGATATGGAAACTTGACGTCCCACCAAAAGTTAAAAACTTTCTCTGGAAACTACATCACAATGGTCTCCCGACAAAAGTACGGCTTAGTCAAAAAGGGGTCTCCATTCCTTCAACATGTACCCTATGTAACACCGCTGATGAAGACGCCATCCATATTTTTTTGGATTGCCCGTTTCACTCTATCAAATCCATCCTCGATGCTAATTTGGTAAAACGCATCCTGCGCATCACATCCGGGGCCACGAATTTTAAAGAAGTCCTTAACACACTAGGATCAGCCCTGAAATCTCAAGATTTACAACGTCTTGCCTTTACCTGGTGGTCTACATGGAATCTACGTAATAATATGATCTTCAGAAATGAAGCTGCCCCAACAACAACGTCAATGCAAATAAGAATCCAAAATACTATCAAAACATGGCGCTCTTCTGAGGAAGAGGTCTTACGCCCGCATGTGACAAACAAAGCCAACATAAGCCATCAAACGACTACGCAGACTCACCCCATAAACAAATGTAACAAAAAAGCATCTTGGAAAAAACCACCCTTTGGTGTTCTTAAGTTGAATTTCGATGGTTCCACCCTATCTAATGGAGACAGCACAGTAGGGTTCATTATTCGGGACTGGAATGGTTGTCCAATTCATATTGGATATGAAAAGGTAGGGATTCAATCCCCAATTATGACAGAAGCTTTAGCTCTTAAACATGGGGTTTTAAAATGCCTCGACCTACACATCCCAAGGATTCGTATAGAAGGGGATTCGCTAATAATCATTAATCACCTGAAGGTTAACAGTTCTTGCCCCTGGGAAATTGAACTAATTATGTCTACATTAAACTCATGCTACAAAATCTGAGAGATGTTTCCTTCTCTCATGTGCCCCGTTGTAGGAATAGAGTGGCTGATAAGGTTGCACACCTTTGCCGCTCGTTCCTCGGGGACGATGTCTTGTGCGATTCAGGTCTTCTCGACCTCATCCGTCAGGATGCTATCGGTTAGGTTAATCCTAACCGAATTCTTTCCTAATCAAAAAAAAAAAAAAAAAAAAAACTGTATGGAAGATTGACACTAGGAGATTTTGTAATGAGAGGAGATTAATCAATTCACAACGCCTTAGAGCATTCCCAAAGGATTCCCTATTTTAGAGATTTATAGGCTTTCGGGGAACATTGAGCTCATTTTCAACCCAACAGTTTCCCTAACACATTCTCTAAAATAGGGATTGGGAAGGAAAAAAAGAGTATTTTCCCCATATTTGTAGCAACGCCATATTTTTTGGCCGTTCCCATTCCCAGGTTCTTTCATCCAAGTTATTTTGAGTGCTTGATCATGCCCCCGAAACAAGTAATCATGATCCTTGTTATTTTAGAATTATTTATTTGTTTTCCCGTAATCTTTTCTTTTTTTTTGGTCAATTCACGTAATCTTTTCCAGACTCATCGATTTACAACAATTGTGATTATGATCTCTTCTTTTAGCATCTAATTAATATATGGTTTTTGACCTAGATAACTTAATTAGTGTTTCAGTGTTTTTGTTCTTGATTCTCTCATTGAAGTGGTATGATATTAAGTAGTTCTTAAAGTCCAGTTCATATCTTCACTTTGTTCGGTGCTTTCCGAATGTGGTTGTGAGGATATTTTTTTGGTTAGATCTTTATATACCATGATATAATTAGGTTAAATTGGTATAAAGTATAGATCTTTATAGTTATAGTCTATTGAAATTGTTCAATGCTCTTGAATTACTCCATCTGTGCAAATTAAGATCCCTTTGATTTTTTGCTTGACCATGGCTACATCAAATTTCAATTAAAAATTAATTTTCAATTGAAAATTTAATTTATAATTCTTTAAAATGTAGAAGCTGTTGGAGTTTTCACAAAAAAAATTTAGGAAATATGAATTTTCATTCTCCATTTTGGAGAAAATTTGGAGATCCTGTTGGGGATGCTCTTACACATCTAACAATTTCGATCAATTCACAAGGACTTAAACATCCTATATAGCTAATAGGAGGGACTAGGGAGTAAGTATTATTAATAAGTACTAGTGTATTATAAAAAAAATTCATATTTTATAATTTTTTTCGCTCTTTAAACTACGTGTACGAAAGCAAAAGGGCTTATATTTATGCAAATGGAATCAGTTGTTCCAAAAAGCATGCCCTTTGATTGTCCCTCCACACACACACCCAATTTAAAAAAAAGAAAAATAATTAAAATTAAAATAATACTCAAGTTAAATATAAAAAAAGAGAAAATTTGCGCCGAAGGCGCAAATTTTCGGCCAAATTAGCCAAATATACACGTTTTTGTAAAATTTGCAAAAGTATACACTGGGTTTGAAACACAAACACACCCCCCCCCCCCTCCCGATACCCCCTCAACTGCTCACTCCCTCTCTATCTCTCTCCCGTTTCTCACTCCCTCCATCACGATTTTCCTCTCTCCAACTGTTCTTCGACGGTTTCCTCCGAGAAGCGACGTTTTCCGGCCGTTTCGTGCTCGTTTTCGTCTGGTATTGAAGGTTATTCAGTATGGATAGCAGCGCAGGTAAGCGTTTTGTTGATTTTGTATCGTTTCTATGTGTTAGGGTTTTGTTTATGTCAGATTATGCGTTGTTGAGTTTGTACGATGGCGCGATTGTTGTCGTTAGGGTTTTTTTGGATGAATGTGTGTTGTTCGTTCTCAATCGTACTAGTATGTGCGTTATTGAGCAGTTACGACCTCTTTCTGTAATGCTGACCTCGATTTTGGCATCTCATTCTGTTCGTTTGGAATCCATCTCCATCCTTTTGCATGTCCACTATTTGTCGTCTTTGATTTTTGGCGTGTTCTGGGTGTGGTGTGTGTGTATGTTTGTGTTTGGGTTCATATTTCTGTGGGGCTGACATCTATTTGTCTCTTTGGTTATCTTGTTTTTGTTAAGTTTACAGGGACCTCAACTGATCTTGATACTTACAAATGCAAGTTTGATGTGAGTCTATGAAATTTATATAGCAGTTGTTGTCATTGTGTCTGCCTCAAATGCTGACATGTGCTTTTCTATTCAATCTGTATACATTTTTTGTAGAAATTGAAGTTTTGTATTCCATACAAAGAACGTTTCCATGCCAGATCTAATCTATACTGTCATCCTGGAGTTTGTGACATTATTAAACAAGAGTTGCTGCCTTTGCACTATAAGATGTTGAAGGAGAGTTTTCTGGGATGGGTGCTCTCCCAGGGCAACAATATGACTGTTAACTTCCAGTTAATCCATCAAATGATGTTGCGGCAGGTTAAGACAAAGAAGAAGAAGGAACTTTGGTTCAAAGTTGATGGACTTATAGCTCGTTTTTCTTTGGCTAAGTTTCATGTAATGACTGGTCTTCCATGCGAAGACCATGTCTGCAATCCTCCGAAAGCAGTGACATTTTCTGATTTTCTTGGGATGGATAGATGCTCCCATGATGATTTGATCAGTTGTTTCCGACAGATGAAGAAGACTTCGAAGAAGAAGCTAATTATAGCGAGGCTGTTACTCATTGAGATGGTTGTGTGTTATAGGCGGATAGACTATATCACTGAGGAAAATCTATCACTTGCTTGTGATGATGAGACGTTTGGACAATATCCATGGGGCAGACAGTCCTATGAATCTCTATTGAAGGCCTTGAAGAAGTCAGCTACGATGGATCGCAAGAAAGCCAGGCTTTCGTATGAGTTGTATGGATATTGGATTGCTTTCCAGGTATTCTGTTTAGTTGTTTGATATATCCTTGTAATCAATCCTCACTATGTGTCAGCATTGAAGGTATTCCTTACTACGTGCCAGCATTGCATGTATTCATTACTTGTGTCAGCATTCACTACTTGTGTAATCATTCCTCACCATGTGTCAGCTTCTTATGCATTGGTATTGTGTTTGCATGACCACTTGTTTTGTTTTTACATGCCTGGATATTTGAACTTTGAAGCTTTTCCGACGTTGTCTGATAAGTTTGACTGTAATTTGAGGATGAATGATAGAGATCCTCATTCTTTGCACTGGGTTTGCAAGGTTAGGCATACTTATGATGAAGTTGACGAGCTATTTGATGGTGACTTGGTAAGAGAAATATATCAGTGCTGACACCAACTCTGTCTTCTTAGATACATGTGTTTTCTTATTTATATTGTTTTTGATGTGCATGATAGACACCGCTGTTCCCAAACTATGGAGAGTTTGCAAGAACCCCAGGTATGGGTTATATTGATGAAGAGGCTGACGATGTATGTGATGCCATTGGTGAACCTATGTTTTCTCAACCACCTACTGATCTTCTGTATGATTGTCGGTATATGCGCAAGTATGCATATGAAAACAAGTTTTTACGTAACGATGGTTCAGAGATTGAATCATTTATGTCTTTTGAGTATGGTTTTGTTGGAGGAGAGGAAGAGGAGAGATCTGCTGAGATAGAGAAGCGACCGAACAGGAAACGTGAGGTTGACGAAGGAAATGTTGAGACCAAATCTGTTGATGTAGAGAAGGGGAAAAAGAGGAAAAATGCTGACACAGGAAAGCCTTCTAAGAAGAAGCAGAAAGGTCCATCCATTGAGATCCAGGTGAAGAGAGTTGCTGTGAGGAGAGGGCGTTCTAGTGGACCTCCACGAACCAACCCTCAAGCTGGGAGGAAGGCTGACATAAAAGTTATAAAATCAATCAGGAGGAAGGCTGGGAGGATTAGGAAGAAGGCTGTTGACTTTAACAGTGGTGAGGAATCTACGAGAGATGTGATTCCTTATGCTGACACAGAGACAACCACAGTGGATGCAGACAGGGTTTCCAAGAAGGGTGGTGCTGACAGGGAGGAGGCTGTTGTACAGGCAGAAAAACACGACCAAGTTGGATATGCTTGTGATACATCTGACGAGGATAAACCTATTCAGTATATTTTGAAGAAGAGGAAGAAAGCTATGGGAAGTACAGGGAAACGTAGAATGTTGTACAAAAGTAGCAGTTCAAACAAGTCTTCCTCCATTCCCCAAGCCCCTATTGATGCGTGTTTATCTCCCGTTGAAGTTGTGAACGATGCTTGTAGAGTGATTGTACCGTTTGGTGAGGTGCAAGGTGAAGCTCAGGCTGACACAGTAAAGGCTGACCCCAATGATGATCAAGTAGATGGCAGCCAAGGTGTTGATGCTGACACTGAGAATGTTGACCCCAATGATGGCAGTCAAGGGTTTGATGACACCAAGGTTGATGCTGACACTGAGAATGCTCTCTTACTTCTAAACAAAGGAATGGATGCTGACACTGAAGATGTTTTTGGTGATGGTCAAGACGTTGACACTAGTGGTGATGAGAAGCTGGAGGTAGGTGCCAACAGAGACACTGGTGGTGATGCCAAGGATGATTGTGGTGACAACCAGAAGGGAGTGTCTTACGAGCATTCAAAAGAGCCAGAGTTAGATGGTGGTGATAAAGATGAAAATGCAAAAGGGCATGGTGTTGCTGGTGAGGCTGACGCTAAATCCAACCCAGTTTGGGTATATGATTTAATTAAAAGGATTCAAAAACTTGAAGAGCTGCCGGCACGTGTAGATGATTTAGTAAGAAGGATTGAAAAGCTCGAAGAGCTTCCTGCACGTCTAAACGAGTTGGGCTCTCGTGTTGATAGGGCGGTTGAACTTGTTGCAATGGTTACAGACCTGATGGAAAAGTATAACTCACTTGAGAATAGGTTCACACTGCATGAATCTATTGTTGCAAGGTCACAGTCATCTGTCAACATTGATCAACCAAGTACCAAGATGGTGAGTGATGTTATTGCTGACATGAAGATGGGTGTTATCATTGAGGATGCTATGGCTAAGCAGGAAGCTGAGTTGGATTCACCCAAAGATTGTAAACAAATGAAGACACCTTCCTGTGGTGATGAGAGAGATGAAACCCAAAAAATTACAGTTGATGTTGTTGTTCCGGAGTCTATCATTCCTGTCACATTGGTTGAAGGACAGAGGACACTAAAGTCAGATTCAGTTCACTTTGCTGTTGATCTAGGCCGTGATTCTGATTTGATGTCCATGGAGCCGAGAGGCGAAGAGTTTAAGGACAGCTACGATGGAGCTCATGAAGATGCTGACAGGGGACTGCAGAGCACCGGTGAGGATGTAGAAGTTGACCTGCTAGTGAAGTCAAGTAGTGAAGAGTGTAAGGATGTTGTTACCCCATTAGGTGGCAAGGGTGATGGGGATGAGAAGGCTGATGTTGCAGCAACTCCACCTCCTACCATTGCACCACCAGGGACTATCAACCTGGATACTCCCAAAGGTGATGAAAATGCTGACACGGTTGGATTGCCTATAGTGAGTGACTGGGTTGCCTACAACAAGCACCCTAAAGTAGTCGAAGAGATTGAAGCACTCAGGCGATCTAAGCGTATCCCAAAAGCGAGCACCTTTCTGACGAGCCCATATGAGCAGCAAGAAAAGAAAGGGAGGTGGCCCAAGCACAATGCGAAGAAGTCGCTTTTAAGTGAAGACGATCATGAGTTTTTTTACAAAACTATGAGGAGTAATCGATATTTTTTTAATCTTTTTACTCGTTATATAATCATTAACTGTCTTGTGCTGACACCTCTACCTCTTATGATTCTGTGTTTAATTCATAATTTTTGCTTGTTTTCAGGGATTTTTCTGTCATTGTTTCTTCTGGAAGAGTTGATAAATCTTTTTTTAAACCAATTCTAAACAAGGACATGTGGCTGGATTGTGCGGTAAATGATCTGGCAGCAATTATAATTCATATTGTTTGTCTTCTGGTTTTTGTTTATTGATATTTGTTGAGGTATATCTAGTGCTGACAGTAGCTTGTTACTGTGTGTTGTAGCATATTGAAGCAGGGTTATATTATTTGAGGAAGAGGATCCATGAGGAAGCCGATAAGTATGCAGAGTTCGTTGTCGTTGATTGGGTTTTCTATCAGAAGTACCTGCCATCCAATGCCAAAGTGTACGAAGTACATTTGCCTGTGTCAGACATGACTGCGAGCTATTTCCTGGGTCTTTTCCCTGACCAGTATGGTAAGCCATGGGCGTCTGCAAACAAGATTTACACACCCTTTAACGTCATCAACAAACATTGGGTTGCTTTAGAGATCATAATTGATCAGAAGGTGATCAATGTCTATGACTGCAATGTCTACGGCGTTGCCAAGGGTGTACTAGATGCAGAACTCCAGCCTATTGCTCACTGGCTTCCTATACACTTGGAGAAGTGTGGAATATATGAAAACTTTAGCTCCACGCCATTTGAGATAAGGAAGGTCCCTGACATGGTCCATGATAAATCTGGGTTTGTACTCTTACCTAACTTTTATATTAATTGCTGACATACATTTACTTTCTATTTATCTTTTGTTGACACCCCTATTTGTCTGTTTTGTGAGTGTGTGCAGAAGTGCTTGTGGGGTGTTTACAGTGAAAGCAATCGAGGCTGTTGTATTTGGCGGAGATGTCACCACAATCACAAATGAGAAGCTATTCCGCTACAGAGAGCTTATTTGCTCAGACTTGATCAAAGAGTCTTGGAGCTTCATAATTTGAGCAATGCTGACACTATCATTCTGAGTACTTAGTTTAAGTGACATTGTAGTTGGATATGAAGTTGGATATTAACTGTGTGTATTTTGTTGACACCATCATTCTGGGTTTGGATATTAACTGTTTCCATTGAACATCGTTCGCGTATATTGAATGTATGTATTTTGTTGTGTTTAACGTACTTATTCGGAATTAAGCATCTGGCTTTTTACATTAGATCGAATTTGATATAGTCACCAATCACATACAATGTACAAAATCCAATATGACATAAGTAATGCTGAAACAAAGTGCATTGAATCTTTTTGAAAACATATGGGAATGTATCAGTGTCAGCATTGCCCATAATGCTGACATGGGGTTATGTAAACTATGAAAAAAGTAATTTCCAAACAGAACAGGTTTATTGTATGCATTTTATATCACTGGGGGTGTTTCTAAGTGATTGTATCTTAGAAGTATACGATATAAAGCGAGCCGGTCTTGAGCAATGCTGACACCATCATTTTCTGGAGTACTTCAGTCTTCTCTTTAGCTCACACGCAGGCAACAGTCTCTTAGAGGAAGTCTTCCTGGTCCCCTCTTAAGAACAGGAGGGTAACACTTTATAGATCTTATTGCTTCAGGGACGCCTGATTCATCGTCTGTCAGCACTGGGTATATTGTTTCAGCATAAGCTAATTTCCAAGCATCAGTTGTGTAAAATCTAGCAACAAAGTCTGATACATTTGCCTTAATCTTCATGATGGCTGAAAGAGCATGAACACATGGGATCTTCTCTATATCGAAAAACTTGCAAGTGCATGTTTTTGCTGGCAGGTCCACTATTGCATGAGATCCTTGCCCTTTTACTTCAAATTTATATTCATCCAGCCTCTGAACCTTGTATTCTCTAGCTTCATCTTGTAGGTTCCTAATCAAATCAAGTATTGCAGGCGTCAACTTGTCCTCATGTTTGGATGCCTTTTCTCTACGCTCTTGGAACCATGTTCCGAGTTTCTCTCTAGCAAAATTCAACAGTGCAACGATAGGATAATTTTTCTTCCCCTTGAAAATGGCATTTATGCTCTCTGCATTATTAGATGTCATCATGTTGTATCTGGTGATTGGTGAATGTGCTCTAGCCCACCTATGTACTCCTGCTGACACTAAATAATTCGCCATCTTCGGGCAGCTTTCCTTTATGCGGTCAAAATATTTGTCGAAGTCCCCAGTACTATAACTATCTGCTGCTTTCTTGAACCAATTTCCCAAGTATCTTTTCTTGAAGGTGCTTCTAATGTTTTGTTCCATGTGTCATCTACAAATGCAGTGATGTGCACTGGGGTAAACCAAGCCAATTGCTCTTGAAATGCTGACATGTCTATCAGACACAAACACTAGATCATTTGACGGAGGAACAACCTTCCTCAGCTGGCGAAGAAACCACTCCCAAGAGCTGTTGTTTTCTGTGTCAGCAATGGCAAATGCAAGCGGGAAAATATTTCTGTTTGCATCTTGCGCTACTGCTCCAAGCAAAGTCCCTTTGTATTTCCCAGTTAAAAATGTTCCATCAATAACAACAACCTGTAAAATAATGATTATAAGTTGTGTGATGACAATGAAATATTCAAAAGTGATCTGTGTTGACACTGATAATTTTATACCTTTTTCAATGCAGGGAAGGCCCGAATGCACTGCCCAAATGATAAAAACAAGTATTTAAACCTGTCATCATTATCTGTTGACATCAATGCAACAGTTCCATCATTTTTCTCCATAATCATGTGACAAAATAATGGCAAGTCAGCAAAATTTGATTCCGGTGTCCCTCTGTCCCTTTCTTGTGCAATTCTTGCTGACCGCCACGCTGTCCAATAACTAATGGGAATTCTTTTTTCGGTCCTCATTTTATCCATTATCTGCTTTGGATTGTAGCCGCTGCTGACACTGTAATAATGTATACATTAGAATGAATGATGTGATACTTGAATTGAGTGTTATTTTGATGACATATAGACACTTACATTGGCTGGATTATGCTTGCTACCACTGAGGAAGGTGCTTGCCAGCAATTGCTTGTTCTCACATCCCATGTGCATGTGTGCACACCATTGTACGCTGACACCTCGTAGCAATTCTGAGAAACAGTATTTACGTGTAACTTCCATCTGCAGCTAGTATCCACGCAATGCGCCCTAAAATACTTGGGTTCATATCTCGTTACTCGGTACCCAAATATTTCTGTCACCGATAATATACGTAAAGCATCCTTCATTTCCTTCTGTGATTCAAAGGTTCTCCCAATGTACATTGTGCCGGATGAGGTATTGTTGAAACTACTCATGCTAGAGCTGTCATCCTTGCAATCTTCTATTGTTTTATCTCTACTGCGCATTGAAGAGTGCAGTCTCCTCCAGGTGTCAGCATCACAATCAATGTCATTATCATCATCCATATCATCATCCATATCATCATACATGTCATCTGACCCCACCGTCTGCATTTGAGTGTCAACAATCATATGATTTTGCTCCCTGTCATACTTAATCAATCCAACAGACTTCCCACTCTCCCTGTCAGCTGTGTCAACAATTGCAAGTGTTTGTGCCTGTATGCTGACACACAACTCAACAGCATAGTCTACACCATCCAGTGCTGATATATCGAGGAATTCTTTCAAATCAGTGTCACAATCAACTGTAAGTGGGGCTTTCAGCTTTTTGCATGGGTGCAAATGACTAAATTGCAATTCAAGCACACTGTCTACATTGAATCTAGTGCACACCTTTCTCTTCAAGTCTTGTAGTGTGGTTGAATCATATAGCAAAAACACCTTTGATGTTGTATTTCCAACAAATTCCAGGCCTGTGTCAGCAAACACCCATGATCCACCAAATACTACTGTAATCACATGAGGTTCCATTTATGATTGACCTATCAATTAATTAGAGACAATATGCAAACAAGCACAATGAGTTAATTCTGATTCCATGTCATCATGATAGGTATAAGTTAGATACATGCAATATGTATAGAAGTACAATGAATTGCATCTGATTCCGTGTCAGCATGATAGAAATAAGTTAGATACATGGCATTTATTTACGAAATTTCAGACAGTGTCAGCATTACACAACGAGGCCAGAAATCAAAACAGATCTATGTAGAACAATTCATACAATTATTTCCTTTCAATTCATTCAAGCACAACATTTCGAATTCATCCAACAAACAGATTTAAGGATCGTGATGTTGACAGATCGAGTATCTATTAACGAAGCAGATCGACGAAGAACTTGAAACTCTATATATTGTTGACGACTTACTGTGATTTGTATCGAAACAGTAAAAACCGAAGTCGAAATTACACGATCTACACTATACGAGTTCAGCTATTGGATATAAAACGATATTTACACACGAATTGAAGTTTTTTTCACAGATCTATGAACGACAGATCTACTAACTATACGAATGCTGACATTAAAACCACAATCCAGTAATGCTTTGATAGTAGATAGATGTAGTACTGAAAATCAGGAGGAGATCGGCGTTGATCAATACCTATAGCGATCGAAAATCAGATCTCGGTCTATCTCGTGTCAGTGTTGGCGAAAATCAGAAGGAGAGATCGGGGGGGGGGGGAGGAGGTCCGAGCGGCTTTATTGTAGTATTGTGTATATTTTTGCAAATTTCCTAAAATCTTGTATATTTGGCTAATATGGCCTTCGTATTTGTATATTTGGCAAATCAACCCAAAAAAAATTGAAGAGGTTAAGAAAGGAGAGACATGGAGAGGACATGCAAAATGGCATAGCAGATTGGGATGGACAGCTGCAAGAATCGGAAAAAGTAAGGTTCATGGGCTCCAAAAAAGAGGGCATGTGCAGAAGCCAGTAAATTTTGTTCAAAAAGATGTCAAATAAGATGTGAAGGGTTGCGTTTCATCTTTGGGTTGCTGCAAAAAAATTCGGTTCTGATATTTGCACGGCCAATTTTTTGCCATCGGCACGGTGCCGGTGCCGAGCTCCCCACTCGGCAATAGTCGTTGCCGGTGCCGGACTCCCAGGTCGACAGAGCTCCTAGGGAATCTGCAGCTTTTGCAGGCACGCCGAGTCACCTCACCTGACGCCGAGTCACATCATGTCGGCTCACTGACGCCGAAGCCGAGCTCCAAAATCGGCAGGGTCAAATCAATCTCAGGTCTGCAAAGCTGCAGGGAATCTGCAGCTTTACGTCCAATCCCTTGCGGTGCCGCTACCGAGCTCCCGGGTCGGCAAGGGTGGTGGCGAGTTATTATAAAACGAGGGAGCCCCACCCTCACTTTGTGCACTACACAAACAAACCACTCACCCACCTCTTACCCCGCAGATCTTCTAGAGGGCTTGTTGGAGCGGTCGATAGCCCGGAATCCCTTCTAAGGAGACATGCCTAAGTTCGGCGGCTTGATAGAGCGGTTTAGGCAAAGTTCGCGATCCTCTTCACCTCTTACCCCGCCTCCCGATGAGCGTGAGCCTTCACCATAACCCCCGCCGAATGATCCTAGAGCGCAAGCCGCCGCCGAGGTAAGTAGAGATTTTATGTTAATTTTATGTTATTATTGGTCAACATTTAAATGAAATAACGATAAAATGTACGGTATAGTCGAGAGTCGAGATTTTATGGATTTTTAATGAAATTATAAAAGGAAATTAGATATGGAATTTCGATAAAATTAGATATGGAATTTAGATAAAATTAGATATGGAATTTTTAATGCATGAAAATTATATATAGATATATTCATGCATGAAAATTAGATATGGAATTCTTAATGCATGAAATTTACATATGGAATTTTGATTGAATGAAAATGTAGATAGGGAATTTGTAATGCAATTATGAAAGTAGATAATGTAGATTTATGTGGAATTTATGAATTACAAAAAATAGATATGGAATTTATGGAAATTAGATAAATATATATCACATAATGGATAAAAAATATACATTTACATGGAAATTGGTAAAGATATGGAATTTAGATATGGAATTTATGTTAACATAATGGATATGAAATTTTATTATGTAGATGATGAGGCGGGTCGTAACCCAGCGGGAACGGGTAAGGCCAACGACCTCTCTCAGGCGAGATGATAGGCCTGTAGAGCCGGCGAGGCCAGCACATCGACAATAAGACAACCATCAATTGAGCGACCTCTGCAGGAGCCCGCTAGGGCAAGCACGTCGTTTCTTGGCCGTGACGACGAGGATTTTTTTGGAAGATTACACCGTCGACGAGGTCGACACTTCACAAGTCCCAGAGACCCCGTACGTACCCGAAATCCCCCAGACCCCTCTTTATACGCCCGTCGATGAGGTCGACACCGGATTCATGCAGCATTCGAATGCGTGGAAACCAGAAATCCACCAGACCCCCCCTGTATACGACGATGGAGGGATCTGGACAGTGGCCGTTCTGGGCGGGAATGATTCAGCAGCCCATCCGTGACGAGGGGGCATCCTCATCAAACTCAGCTGCTGGTACAGCGGCACGAGCGTCAAACACCTTCGGGGTCGCTGACACGTTTGGGGGTATATCCAGTATAGACCCCGCGCATAACCCCAACTGCCGTCCTGGGATGTTGGACGAGTTGAACAGTAGGGATGTGGACGACGGCCGCCCTAAGTTTGTCGAGCCACTTCGACACTACAAGACTCACAGGTGTCGCTCACTGTGGTTAAGTGAGGTTGGTGTTCATGTATGAACGATTTGGTCACATTTACGGGTATATTATGTGCAACAGTGGTATCCGGTGGTATCTGTGCAGCTGATAATCTTATTATATGTCTTGCAGGCGGTGGAGATGACAGTCAAAAGCATCAGGCGTGGAAACCGGTGGCAGACAGTGCGCAGCTGGCCTCGCTTACTTGGGCAGTGGCACTGGTGTATGTGGCGAGACATAGTGGGTTACATCAATTGGATGACATCAGGATGGATACAGTGGATCACTGTCTAATCCAAGCATTTCTCTACCGTTGGCATCCAGAGACCAACAGCTTCCATCTCCCATGGGGGGAGATGACCATTACCTTGCACGAGGTGCACAAGTTGTTTAATCTTGCAATCGACGGACGCGCAATGGTCCCTAACAGTACAAACAATGTACGACAGCAGTGGATGATAGAAAAATTAGGCTTTGGCGTCCACAACTTTTTACGAAGTGGGAATGTTTTTTACCACAACAGCCTAGATTTCCACATGGGGCAACTAGTTAACAACCCGCAGATACCCCCTGGTGTTATCACAACTGGATATCTGTTGGAGGTTCTTGGCTGCTTGGTTCTAAACGACCGGACCACGACATCCATACCCATAGTTGCTTTGGATTTCGTGACTGATCACCGAATCACATCAGAGTATGCTTGGGGTGTGGGAGTCCTGGCTTATTTGTATCGGCAGCTGGGGATCTCGTCGAGACAGGGGATGGCTAACTTGGGGGGTTGTACTGCTCTTCTGCAGGTATGTCTCGATCCCCATACATATGTTGTGTGTTATTATTGAATATCACTTAATGTCTAACATATGTCAGGATATATCAGTATTGGATATTCGCTCACTTTTCAATGTTCGCCCCCAGCGTCTGTGAGGACCCTGCGGACCATGGAGACGCACGCTGGGCAAAGTGGTACGCCAATCGACCCACACCACCAATCACCGATGAGAGGACTCTGAAGTTTATCAAACAATTAGAAACGATGCGGGCAGAGGACGTCAAATTCATGCCCTACTGATACGTTTGGGATACCCGATCCTTCGCCTGTGGGCTTCAGATCAAGAACCACGCCGTATATTTGCTTCGATCTTGCAATACTCTTTGATATCTCCTGATTTGGAACAATTCAAACAAGTGATTAGAATTCTGATTTAGCGACAGAATTATACTTAACAAATTTCAGCAACTTGAAACAGAGAAATAGCGACAGAAAGAAGGAACGAAGAACAGCGAGTGAACGCGGAGCTGGGCGCGCGAGGGTGCTGGGCACACAGGCTTCTTAGCCTCAGGGTGTGCGCGGATCCGGACATGCGGGGACGGGAGCACTCGCTGGAGCGGAAGTGCTGGCGAGAGAGAACCCGGAAGCGCAGGAGCGCTAGAGAAGCCGAAGACAAGCGCGCAGGAGCGCATGCGCGGGAGCGAAGACGCCAGGGACGTCCACGCTCGCTGGGAGCGGATCTGGTCGCGGGAGACGCCAAGCTCGGCCTTCTTCTTCCAGCGACAGGTTTTGTTTGGTGTTAGGTGTTGGTCTTTAGGGTTGCCGATTTAGAACAAGGTGATGGTGATAATTTGGGTTGCCGAAAAACACTTAGAACACAAGAGCAAGATAGCTTTTGGGATTGATAATCGAAGAACTCTTGATCCGTTAAGGGTTTCTTCAATTCTATTTCAATCTGATTAATTCAAAGTGCGGAAACATAAATTTATAGTAAAACTATGAGATATCTAACCAATCCTTCCTTGCAAAGGAAAGGGGTTTGGATAGATTAATTCTATCTAATGATAAGTGAAATAACTTTAAGATAAATAAAACCTAAGAAGATAGATATTTAATAACTTGGTGGGTAAGTAATATATCTAGAAGAGATATAATAAATTTCCACCTTATTTAACTAATTGCATAAAATAACAAACTAATTAAATAACTTATTTTCGGCCCAAGCATAAGGACAACTCGGCCCACTTCTCTCGACAATGTTCTTGGCCCACTCGGCCGAGTGACCCAAGAGCAATGTCGACAATGGTTGGCTCATGGTGGGTGCAGACGAGTCTTCATGAGCTCCGTGTGTGGACACAGGCTCACTTCCTGTGCTGGCGGTGTAACCTTGAGCCAAGTGATCCAGGGTGGCCTGAACCCTTGCTCTAAAGTTCCATGGTGACGGACAAGAAAGGCCTTGAACGAGTGACAGGGCCATCAAATGGAACCTTCATGTTGTCCTCAATGTCACCAGGAGTCATCGATAATTGAGCGGCATCATTCTCCTCCACTTGACTTCGATTTGTCCTCAAATCGTCGTCAGAGTCATCGTCAGGCACGAACAAGGATAGGTCGGCGACGTTGAATGTAGAATGGACGCTGTATTTATCAGCAGGGAGATCCAGCTTGTATGCATTAGGACCCATCTTCTGAACCACTCTGAATGGTCCATCTCCCCTGGGGTCCAGCTTAGATTTCCGTTGTTGCGGAAACCTTTCCTTCCTGAGATGCAGCCATACTAGATCACCAACGTTGAACTGCACATCCTTGCGATGCTTGTCCTTCGCGGCCTTGTATTGCGCAGTCTTCCTCTCCAGCTGCGCCTTGGTACGCTCATGCAAGCTTCTGATGAAGTCCACTTGCTTAGCTGCATCCACGCTCTCCTTGTCCTTATATGGCCGAGGCATCATGTCCACCGGAGTTAATGGATTTCGGCCATAGACTACCTCGAAGAGGGTCATCTTTGTTGCAGAGTGCCTAGACCTGTTATATGCAAACTCTACAAATGGTAGACAGTCTTCCCATCTCCGTAGGTTAGTTCGAAGCATGACTCTAAGGAGAGCCCCAAGAGTTCTATTTGTGACCTCAGTTTGGCCATCAGTTTGTGGGTGACAAGAAGTAGAAAATAGCAATTTTGTACCCAATTTAGACCATAAAGTTTTCCAAAAAGAGCTTAAGAATTTAGGATCACGGTCAGAAACTATAGACAATGGCAATCCATGTAAGCGAACAACATCTTTGAAGAATAAATGAGCAACATGAATAGCATCATCAGTTTTATGACAAGGTATAAAGTGAGCCATTTTGGAAAATCTGTCTACAACAACAAATATGGAATCATGACCCTTAGAAGTTCTAGGCAATCCTACAATAAAATCCATAGAAACATCTTCCCAGGGTGCATTAGCAATTGGCAAAGGTTGGTATAGACCATTAGCATTGGATTTCGATTTGGCTTTAGCACAAGTAACACAACTTTTGACAAATCTCAGCACATAATTAGACATTTTAGGCCAAAAGTAATGTTCCTTTAGTCCAGCTAGTGTTTTTTCGAAACCCCCATGTCCCCTAGATTCATGTATTTCTTGGGTTAACAATCGGCGAATAGAAGAAGATGGGATACAAAGCTTGCCCATCTTGAACAAATACCCGTTATCAACAAAAAAATGAATCTACTTCACCTTTGGACACACATTGAGCATATATAGTTTTAAAGAAACTATCAGAAGCATACAGTTCCTTTATTAATGCAAAACCCAAAACATGTGCATCCATATGGTTTAAGAGGACATACCTTCGTGATAGCGCGTCAGCTACCACATTATCCTTTCCCTTTTTGTGGTGAACCACATAGGAAAAGGTCTCTATGAATTCCACCCATCGAGCAAGTCGCCTGCTGAGCACTGCTTGTCCTTTGAGGTACTTAAGAGCTTCATGATCCGAATGAATCACAAACTCCTTTGGCCAGAGATAATGTTGCCAAGTCTGTAAGCAGCGAACCAATGCAAATAGCTCCTTGTCGTAGGTAGAATAGTTGAGCTCAGCGGTGCCCAACTTTTCGCTGAAGTAGGCGATCAGACGCTTGTTCTGTAGCAGGACCCCTCCAATGCCAGTGCCAGAAGCGTCACACTCTAGCTCAAAAGGTTGAGCAAAGTCAGGTAACTGCAGCACTGGGGCATGTGTCAGGCGATCCTTGAGAGCGTCGAAAGCCTTTTGATGTGAGTCAGACCAGCGAAATGTCACATCCTTCTTTGTCAGCTCATGTAGGGGGGCGGCAATCAAGCTGAAGTCCTTGACAAAACGTCGATAGAAACCAGCAAGGCCCACGAATGAGCGGACATGGGTGGGTGTAGTCGGCCTAGCCCACTCCTGAATAGCACGAATCTTCTCCTCATCCACCTTTAATCCAGATGCAGTCCCTACAAAACCAAGAAAAATGGTAGACTCGGATGCAAAAGAACACTTCTTTAAATTGGCATATAATTTCTCCTTTTGTAGACAATCAAAAACCAATTTTAAGTGACTTAAATGATCATGCATATTCTTACTGTAGATTAAGATATCGTCAAAATAGACAACGACAAATTTTCCTAAGTGTCTTCTAAGCACATGGTTCATAAGCCTCATAAATGTAGAAGGTGCATTTGTCAAACCAAAAGGCATTACTAACCATTCATATAAGCCATACATAGTTTTAAAAGCCGTTTTCCATTCATCACCCTGTTTCATCCTAATTTGATGATATCCACTTCTAAGGTCAATTTTAGAAAAAATAGCAGCACCATGAAGTTCATCAAGCATATCATCTAAACGAGGAATAGGGTGGCGATACTTAACCGTTATTTGGTTGATTGCACGGCAATCAACACACATGCGCCAGGAGCCATCCTTCGTTGGAACCAAAATGACAGGCACGGCACATGGAGACAGGCTTTCACGAACAAAGCCCTTGTCCATCAATTCTGTGACTTGGCGTTGTAGCTCCTTTGTCTCCTCAGGACTAGCTCTATAAGCGGCGCGATTAGGCAAGGCTGCTCCAGGCACAAAGTCAATCTGGTGCTCAATACCTCTAATAGGAGGCAAGCCTTGGGGAAGTTCAGCTGGAAGCACATCCAAGTAATCCTGCAGAAGAGCAGCAATAGGTGCAGGAATATGACTCAATTCAACATTAAGTAATACCTGTTTCATGACCAGAAGAATGTGAGGTCGATGAGCATTCCAGGTGATGGTCCCTTTTTGAGGTTGAGAGACCAATGATCGACGTTCCACAGAGCCCTTAATTGAAGCAGAAGGGGGCTTAGTCGACGTCGGAAGGGGAGGAGAAATCGGCAAGGGGGCTGCAGGGGCGGCGGCAGGGGCTGCTGCTGGGGCCGCGGGCGCTGCTGCTGGGGCTGCGGGCGCGGCTTCTGGGGCCGCGGGTGCGGTTGGTGCAGCCGAGCTCCCTTTGAGCTTCTCCAATCTTTCAGCTTCTCTTTCGGCGTTCCTTTGTTGCTGCTTGCGCACCTGGTCCTTCAGAATAATTTATGGCGATAAGGGTAGGAGAGTAACTCTCCTCCCGTCATAGGTGAAAGCATATGTATTTGCACGACCATCATGAAGGACATTACGATCATATAACCAAGGACGCCCTAACAATATATGACTACAATCCATGCGCGCAACATCACATAATATTTTATCATGATATGATCCAATAGAAAGAGAAACTAAGCATTGTTTGGTGACCATTATATCAGATCCATCATCAGTGATACCATTCAATCCATAGTGAGTAGCACGAGGAGTAGTAGTTAAATGGAGGAAATCTACTACCTTTTCATTGATGAGATTGCAGCAACTCCCACCGTCGATGATAAGGGTTAAGGTAGCCTCACGAACCAAGCATCGTGCGTGGAATATGTTCTCCCTTTGATCAGCCATGGGAGATTCCTGAATGTGCAGGACCCGTCGATTGATAATGCAAAGCACGTTGTCGTACTGTGAAGTATCGATCTCCTCAATAGGCTCAGTCGACTGGTCCTCCTCCACTTCACTCGAAACTACCAGGTCCTCAGCAGTCTCCTCCTCATAGTAATGGTCTCCCAAATCATTGAGAAGAACCTTCCGTTTCTGGGGGCAATTGCGAGAGACATGCCCAGAACCTCCACAAGTGAAGCAGCGGATATCTTTGTTGCGATCTGTAGAAGGGGCAGCAACTCTTCTAGTTTCAACCTGATAACCCTGTTGAGGTGAGTTGGAAACTCCCTTTTGCTGCATAGAAGGGTTAGAAGTAGAAGGCTTAGATGGACCAGAAGGGTTAACGGGAACAAACCTGCGACCTTGGGAGGTCTGATCGAATCTGCTCCGTTGTTGCCGAAGTTGCTGCTGTTGTTGCTCATACAGAAGCTGTGCTTTATGAGTCAAAGTGTTAATATCTCTAATGGAATGGATAGCTAAAGGATTTTTAATAGAAATATTAAGACCAGCAAGAAATTGAGTACACAAAGCACGTTCAGTAAGATAAACATTAGCCTGATGGGAGAGTCGTTCAAGTTCATCCCTGAAGTCATTCGGAGAGCGAGTTCCTTGTCGGCAGGAAGCGAGCTACATCCTCATGGACTCCGTGTATTCCTCAGGCACATGTCTCTTCTTTAGGAGATAGCGAAGTTGTGGCCAAGTTTCAACAGGTTGCTTGTCCTGATGGCGGCGCATCTCACGAGTGCGAAACCACCAGTTGCGAGCTTTACCTACTAAATGCAATATAACAACTTCCAATTTCTCCGTTTCCTCATAGCGTAAATGTTCAAGCAGATAGTCAGTATGATTTTCCCAGACAAGATAAGCTTCAGGATCAGTATTACCATCAAAAGTTTCTAATTTAAGCTTAACATCTCGTCTCTGAATAGCTTGAGCATTATCAAATCTAGGATGACCAAAATTAGGAGGGGGTAAATCATCAAAGTTAGGATTTACCTCATGGTAAGCATCCTCCAAATGTGGTGTCTCATTCAGATCATTATTGCTACGGCTATCATCCCAATTAGCACGAGTATAGAACGGCTGCTGTGGACGCTGATGGGGTCGGCCCTGCTGCTGCCGTGGGTGATGGTGCTCAGGGCGATCCTGGTGGCCATTGAAGCCCGCTAAAGGATCATTGTCATGCTCTCCAGGGAAAGGATTAGTAGTAGCAGATCTCAGCTGATAATGTAATTGACCAGAAGGAGGAGGGTGAGCTGAATAAAAGGTGTTACCTGCAGGTTGCTGATTACCTGTAGGGGGCACAGTACCCGAAGGTAGTGTAGGATCCGGGGGTGGTGGAGGCGGTTTTCCTCCAGAAGGAGGTGTAGATTCAGAAGCCTCCGCCCGTTTGGACTCCTCCCATTGCTGAGCAACTGCCTGTTTGATGATGTCAGATAACCGTAGGAGGTCCTCTTTGCGTTCGATAGCTCGACGATTTTCAGCCTCTGCTAGTTCCTGTCGCGTCACCAGAGTAGACTTTTGGACAGCAGAGTCAATAATAAACTGCATAGCCTCAGCAGAAATGCCAGCAGGTGGGGTAGGGGAAGGGTTGGGGTCGCTATCGTTTGTCATGTTCCTACAATATCAGAAGAGCAACAAGTAAACGAAGCAAAGACCAGAAACCAAGTAATGCAAGCTCTAGTGATTCCTAAGAGTGATTCAAGTTTTAGAAATCAAAGAGCGAGAAAACAAGGCACAATATTCAAGCAATTCCCCTGGACACAGAATTTTGCAATATTGAAGACAGCAAGTAATAATCCAAATTGCAAATTAAATCAGCCACAAAGTCGGATATCAAGGATAGCAAGTATAAACAAGCGGCTGAATGTGTATAGAAAAAGAACTACAATGTGATGCTTGAATAATATGAATGTGTAATAATCGACAATAGCAATCACAAGGGCAATCAAGTGCACACACTCCGTCAACTATTATCTGACGGTTGCAACACGGTTCAGAGAAAGAGGGGTGTGACCAAGGCTCCAGTGTCGGCACAGCACAAAATCACACAAGTAGGGTTCTTTTGTAATGCTTAAAACCGTTTAGATCATCGTAGCTTTTGTTTTTTTTTTGTTTTTTTTTTATATATATATAAGGGAAAAAGTTGCTGTAATATGGAGTAGCAACCAAAAAATAAGGAGCAAAAATAAAAACAAAAGCTACGATGATCTAAAAGTAAGCAAAAATAAAGAAAATAGGGAAAATTGGCTAGAAACTGGAAAAATTAGGGTTCTTTTGTGGTGCAAGTTTATATAATGCTTTTAATCCAAGAATCACAGTCATAGGCATGATATGTAGCAACTAGGAATAAAAGATCACAACTTGCAGGCAAGAACTCAATATCTTCCAAATTATAGATCCAAACAAAGAATAACAAAAATAAAGTGCCAAATTTGATGGGTGAATAATAAAGATTCAATTTTTATGCAGCGGCTATGGTGAAAAATAAGGCACGAAAAATAAATCACTCAAATAGAAATCAAGAGAGTAAAGAACTTGCACGCTCTGATACCACTTGATACGTTTGGGATACCCGATCCTTCGCCTGTGGGCTTCAGATCAAGAACCACGCCGTATATTTGCTTCGATCTTGCAATGCTCTTTGATATCTCCTGATTTGGAACAATTCAAACAAGTGATTAGAATTCTGATTTAGCGACAGAATTATACTTAACAAATTTCAGCAACTTGAAACAGAGAAATAGCGACAGAAAGAAGGAACGAAGAACAGCGAGTGAATGCGGAGCTGGGCGCGCGAGGGTGCTGGGCACACAGGCTTCTTAGCCTCAGGGTGTGCGCGGATCCGGACACGCGGGGACGGGAGCACTCGCTGGAGCGGAAGTGCAGGAGAGAGAGAACCCGGAAGCGCAGGAGCGCTGGAGCGCTAGCGAAGCCGAAGACAAGCGCGCAGGAGCGCGTGCGCGGGAGCGAAGACGCCAGGGACGTCCGCGCTCGCTGGGAGCGGATCTGGTCGCGGGAGACGCCAAGCTCGGCCTTCTTCTTCCAGCGACAGGTTTTGTTTGGTGTTAGGTGTTGGTCTTTAGGGTTGCCGATTTAGAACAAGGTGATGGTGATAATTTGTGGTTGCCGAAAAACACTTAGAACACAAGAGCAAGATAGCTTTTGGGATTGATAATCGAAGAACCCTTGATCCGTTAAGGGTTTCTTCAATTCTATTTCAATCTGATTAATTCAAAGTGCGGAAACATAAATTTATAGTAAAACTATGAGATATCTAACAAATCCTTCCTTGCAAAGGAAAGGGGTTTGGATAGATTAATTCTATCTAATGATAAGTGAAATAACTTTAAGATAAATAAAACCTAAGAAGATAGATATTTAATAACTTGGTGGGTAAGTAATATATCTAGAAGAGATATAATTAATTTCCACCTTATTTAACTAATTGCATAAAATAACAAACTAATTAAATAACTTATTTTCGGCCCAAGCATAAGGACAACTCGGCCCACTTCTCTCGACAATGTTCTTGGCCCACTCGGCCGAGTGACCCAAGAGCAATGTCGACAATGGTTGGCTCATGGTGGGTGCAGACGAGTCTTCATGAGCTCCGTGTGTGGACGCAGGCTCACTTCCTGTGCTGGCGGTGTAACCTTGAGCCAAGTGATCCAGGGTGGCCTGAACCCTTGCTCTAAAGTTCCATGGTGACGGACAAGAAAGGCCTTAGTTGCATTCTGAATCTTCTTGGCCCTTGAACGAGTGACAGGGCCATCAAATGGAACCTTCATGTTGTCCTCAATGTCACCAGGAGTCATCGATAATTGAGTGGCATCACCTACGGTCCCCCTGACTTTGATGGGTATTACAAAGTTTCTCGATACAGAGGCTTAATACAATTTTCCACGGTCTTGGAAGTCTACATGTCGGACACAGTTATGCGACAATTCGGGTATGTGCAGACGATCCCCATGGAGCGAATCCTCCCCCTTCGCGAAGAGAGACCCATACTGGCCAAGGGCCTTAAGCTGAACTGGCACCCAGTGGACGATCATTGGGATGACCATTTAATTGTTCCAACTGTTTACATATACTTCAGCCAACATAGAGCAGCGCTTGAGCCACACGTTGTTTCAGCGGAGTACATGGGGTGGTACGGTGAGCACGGCCATCCATTTCTTTTCAAAAGATCAAGCCATCAGGTTCCACCAGACATTGCTCCGCCAGTTGCCGTTTACGATCACCGGGTACGTATGAATAATATCAATGGACTTTCGTTATCGTTGGTTTGTTTAATACAATGTTAGTTATCACCATCCTATTGTTTAAAATACAGCGTATGGGGTTGTTGCTTCATCGTCTGGATGTTGTGCTTGCTCGAGGCGATGCTTGGGTTTCCATAGATGAGCTTCGGGAGTACGTTGAAGAAGCGCGTGGTGGAGAGGTGCCTTTGGCACCTACTCAGGTTCGGGCATTTCAGTTTTTCCAATTTATGCCAGACGCCTGATGAGTGGCATAGAACTGTCAGATTCCTTGAGCATAGTTGTTGTATCTGTATTGTCATTCTTGGTAGTTGTATTTGTATTGTCGTTGCAAACAGATGTTCTTGTGATTCATGTACTCTGTTTTGGTATGGACATTGCAACTTAAGATAACCTTGTACGTCTTGAGGATTGCTGCATCTTTAATATTGCATGAGATTACAAATTGCGTAGCTGCATCAATTCAAATACATTAAGTACGATCTGAGAAAATAATTTCATCACAACTACTGGGCCGCCCTTTTAACTTGACGGTAGTTCATGTATTGTTGAATGCGCTCGTTGTATGGGGTATCCCAGCCATTCACACTTGGGTGGTGGAAATGAGACCATTCAGGTGCAGTAGGAGGAAGTGGTGACCCTTGCTTCAGCCACACAGGGGTCCAATGGACTCTTGCTAGCCAGGAAACTGTAATAGACTCAGTTGGTGGAGTTTGGTTCGACCCATTCGCGACAATAGGAAAGTAGGTGTGAGGATGGTCGACACTTAGTACAACAACGACCTTGTTGTACAAGGTTGCTACAGCAAGTGGGACCATGGGTGCCTCCATCCAGTTTTGATGATGATGTAAACAAGGAGCAGGGTCTTGCAGATCAACATTCTCGATGAGATCGTCAATGGAGTGTAATAGGGTTGCTGGTTGGTACAACCACTGATTCCCTCGAAGCTCTTGAGCGACCTCTCTTCTGACTCGCATGTACTGGTCTTCTCCATACCCAAGAACAGCCGCTAAGGCACGATAACCGCAATGACCATCAGCAGAAACCGGGCTACTTCTAACAACAAAGTTGAGCATGAAGTCATGGATGTGAGTAGTCAACAATACCGAAGGATCTACCTGCCGATCTGTCTGCTGACCTCTACCTCTTGATCGGCCTCTACCACGCGCCCGAGCGGCACCATCTCGTCTCCCGTGATCAAAGCCAGATGGGTCACGCTGCAATGATCGTCTCCCTGTGGGATGACCCTTTCGATGAATCTCCGTTGGCTCTCTCATGGTAGACAACCCAGGGTTGTTCATGTTGAAGTATGCATCGCCCATCAAATCCTGCTGATCAGGCGTGAGGTTGTTGCCATCAATATCCCTTCGAAGGCTGACAAATTCCTGACTGTTTGGAGTTGCGTCATCGTTGCCGCCACTGGATTCTTCGGGAGGAATTATTGGATCCCACATGACTTGCTTCCAAAAGGGATGAATTTGCGAGGGCCTAATAGGTTGACGGTTTGCGATCGCCTCTAAGAACTCATGTACACATGGAACACCGTAAGCGTCCCTCCAATGGCGATCCCTGCAAACACCATCATGACTTGCCGGAAGTGCCTTCGCGTTGTTGTAGTTGGCCAGCAGAAGATCGAAGCACTCATCAGTCACCAGCATCAATAGCGGGGCGAATATTGGTTCACTCATAACACACCGTTTGATTGTCAACCGTGACTTCTCAAGGAACCCTCTCAGTTGGTCTACCTGTTCATTGACCAAGTTGTCAGTGCATTCTGTTACGTCAACGAACCCACCAACGGCCGTCCCTAGCATGGACTTTAATTTTGCATGTGCTGACTCAGCACTATCTCATAAAAATATATTAGTTTGACTTATATAGGATACTTTAATATTATAATAATTACCAATGTATACAATTCAATGGCATTTACTTATCCGTAGTTCGCAGCCCAAGATGTAGGAACTTATCAACCCATGCACGAACTATCGCCTCCTTGAATTCTGTAAGCCAGGTGTCTTCAAGGTACTTCATAAGACCCCATCGTGCCTCCCATTTCGACTTCATCGCTTGTAGATGAACTTCATAACTTTCTTCAGTCTTTGACTCAAATAAGGCCTTGCATTCATTGTAGAAGGCGGTTCGCTTGTCGCTCGATTTCGTGATCCTACCCTTCATTTCAATGTTGCACATAATATGATAAGAGCACAACATATGATTTACCGTGGGAAACTTCTCCCGAAGAGCCTTGATAAGACCCAACTCTCTGTCTGTAAGAATTACTTCTAGGAGTAGTTGACCGCACAAATGGCGTAGTCACCGTAGTGCCCAACTATAGTGACCTGCGCTCTCCCCTACCATGAATACGAACGCAATTGCAAATGTGTTCTTCGTGCTAGTAATCCCAACGATCTCTAGCAACGGCATTTCGTACCTACCACATGAACATGAATTAGTAAAACAAATTGCTACACCGTATGACAGATATAAAAGTAGTCGACATTAATGTGATTCCTCTTACTCGTTCGTCTTGTAGGTTGAGTCCATCACGGTAACATACGGAAACAACATCAGAAGATGTCGGGAGTTCGGATGTTACAAAAACACATCAGTAACCTCGTCTACTCATGCTTTAGAGGAATTCCGTGTGGTGATAAAGTATCCCTTTTGTTTGAGTTTGTGAAGCGCTTGAGGCAGGTCCCTCCGTCCTTCTGTAGAGGTTCTCCGCAACTGGGCTCGTGCATTGTACACTTGATGAATGTCCGTCACGCAGTCATGATCATCATACTTCATCCCGCGCAGCATATCCCCCGGCTTTATCCCAATCACTGTATCACGACGAACCTGCCGATGTTGATCTAAGGTTAATCTACCGGCATAGGGATGTCCTAACATCACATCGTTTAGCTTGTGGTTATGCACACCGCATATATCCTTCATGGTCCAATTGTCAGCATCATTTTGACGACCCTCCAGCTCAAACAAGCATCCGAGCTTCGTCGTTCTCCCTCGCCTACTCACTGCGGGAGGAAAATCCAAGTCGACATCTGGAATATCTCTACCCCCTCCGTACTTATCACACACTGGACGAAAGGTACCCAATCCACTCATTTTGTTCTTCCATGACCGAGTGATCACAAGTACCATGTTCTTAATCTTCCCTACGTATCTAGCCCATGCCTTCATGTTTACTTGATCAGCCCAATAACCATCGACTTTAAACATCAAACCATATTCTGTACCCAGATATAGAGGTTGGTTTTGTTACTGCATAATGTCACTTATGTACTAAGAACTTTTTCGCACACAATCTCACTATATGAAATTTTACAGAATATTATCAAAAATGCTATATTATATGATGGTTTCGTTTTACAAAACTATGTTTTATTATGTTTCGATTCAAACAACATATCCATTCAAGCATAATAGATTAAAGGTTCCCTCTATATAAACGTTCCGCTATAATATAATTCTATTCAAACTTAATTATATAAAGGTTCCCTCTATATAAACGTTCCGTTATAATATGATTCTATTCAAACATAATTATATAAAGGTTCCGGTATATATAAACGATCCGCTGTAACAATATTAACTTACTCCGAGATTCTTCACGAGCTCCTCCGGATCACTTTAGCTAAAAATGTCGAACGGTAAACCACCTCCGCCATCTTCTTCCGGTAACGCCATTTCCTCCGATGTAAGAATATGGATTTTGAATCGAAAACATTGTAGTTGAACTCGGGCATCACTTCTTTATATAGGCTTTCGAACTTACATCGGGCATTGGATGCCGATTTGGGAGCTCGGCACCTCCATGGAATCTGCCGACCTGAGAGTCCGGCACCTGCACATATGCTGCCGACTTGGGAGCTCGCCACCGGCACCGTGCCGATGGCGATATGCCGCCGCGCAGATAACAAAAAGGAAAAAATTTCCACTCTTGTCACTCACATCCATTCACAAGTAGACACATGTCACACTACTTAATTAAAATTTTAAAATGGTCATTTCGACCATTTTAAATTAAAATAAAAAATAAAAAAAATTATTTTCGACTTTGGTTTAATTTTATCTATCCATAAACACCCATTTTACATATGTTATTTTAAAAAAAATTATGTCAACAGTAATACCCATATATTATTTTTTTTATCACATAAAAACCCAATTTTCCCGCCCAATTTTCACCATATATTGAAAATAATAATAATAATAATTGAGTAATTGGAAAATGTAAATAGTAAAAAAGGTAAATAAAGAAAAGTAAGTTATGAGTCCGAGGTCGTGTTCATGAAAGTGGGTGGAAAAATAATAATCTGAAGTGGGGTTCATAAGTGACATGGCGGTAAAAAAGTAAGTTATGAGTCTGAGAAGAGAAATACCCGTATTCAATGTGTGGTTTTTTGTAAAATTAAAATATACTTTTATACGAGAGAAGAGTTTGTACCTTCCGCTTCAATGCATTACCTATCGCATCTATCATCTCATGGCATAGTGAGAGGGTGTTTATCGAGAGAAGAGTTTGTACCTTCAACACTCTCCATCCTCCTCGGTCTTCTTGTTGCTCCCTCCTTTTATTCTGCTGCGGCGAGAAGAAATGATGCTAATGGTTACCTCTCAGTCGAAGGTACGTTTGTGATGTTGTATATGTAAATATTTTCCAACTCTGATAATACCATCCTAATCAAAATATAATATACACTCTTTGGAAGTAAAGGCATGTTTGTTGTTTGTTGTTGTTGTTGTTGTGATATCTCTGTTGTTAGGATCGTTTTCTCCAATTCCATCTTGTCTTTTAGGCTCTGATGTGGATTAAGTTAACTCCAAATTGGGCTTTGTTCTGATGCATTTGTTCTATTTGCTTACAGAATAGAAAAGGATGCGAATTCTCTTATACATCCGAGTCCGAGTCTGAAGAGAGCAATTTGGGAATAATGCCTTCGCATTTGAGCATCCGACAAAAGAAAGAGAAAGAGACTGTAGACCGAAAGAGAGAGGCAGAGATCGTAGCCAGATTCCCGGATTTGGTTTCCAATATAAAAGGTGAATAGAAGCTGGATGATGCTAAGACACTTATAATAGAACTGTACTTAGCCCGTTTTTTCTGCGCACCTTATTACGAGGACTCGGGCGGAGTTGGATGGACCTCACTAAAACTTTGGTCTAGAATTTTAGTCGAAACCGGTTTATCGGCTGAAGAATTTGATGTCTGGAAGCTTCAATCTAAAATAATAGATATACGTTCTATCGTTTCCGATGACAATGATCTCGTGAGTTTCTGAATTTTTCTTTCAAATTTTATTTGTTTAAAATGGAGATCCATTTTGAAAAACGTCTGTAGTATTTGTTTGGGTTTATTATTTAGATTGACCATCTGGATAAAGCGGATTGGGAGACACGAGAATTGATTACTACAATTATGTGTATTCTCTCTCCGGACACCCCAACGGAGTTCACTTCTGATCGGGACCGGGGGCCAGTATCGTTGCCACCGGCCTATTACTCCCTTGATCCGAATGACAGAAGAGCTTATAGATACTATATTAAAAAGTTTTTTTGTTGGAAAAAGCCCGAAAAGGTATTCTTCATTTCTTTGCTATGTCATTTACATCTATTCAAAATTTGTGTACATTACGGGGTATCTGTCGAGGAGATATTGTTTGAAGCTATGTACGGTTTAACCATTTTTGCTTTTTTAATATATTTTAGATTTTCTTTATTTAAAAATACACACCCTAGTCCAATCCGTGTAAAACTTACACTATTAGAATACTATTTCATTAAAAATAAATACTTTTCTTATATAAATATTATTAAATTAACGTTTGTCTCTAATTAATAGATCACATTTTAGTGAAAAAATATTAGGCTCCTAGCCTCCTGTGCAGAACTTCATTTGTTCTAATAATTATTTCAAAATACTATGTACGTAAAACTAAACCAAAATTGAATGGAGATGTCATTCATTTTCACGGCTCAAAAGTCAAATCCAACTCCAACTAAAAGCATATAAAGAAAGTGCATGCAATTGCAACGCCAATATGCTCTGAAGACTGAAGCAACACCACATTTGATCTGGAAGTGAAAAGCGCAGTGATGAAACCTAAAGGAGAGGATGAAAGATGGATTTTACTCGATGTCGACCAAGCCTATTCACTACTAAAAAAAACAGTATTTAGCAACGGAAAAAAGCAACGGATTTGGCAACGAATGACCGTGGCTAACCGGTTTAGCCACGGACTCGGCAACGGTCGGGCCATCCGTAGCCATATGCCTCGTGACTAAATTTGGGCTGATGTAGGAATGGAAAATAGCAACGAACTAATACCGTCGTGGCTAATTTTGTGGCTGGGTATGACTTATCAATGTCGTGGCTGTGGCGACGACAATAGCGTCGAAAATGGTCATCGCAAATGTGGTGGCTAATTTTATGGCTAAGTTCGTTGCGAGAAATAGGTCATGGTTATTGCTGGTTTCGTGGCTAAGTCATTGCTACGATCGTGGCTAATGGAAATGCTTAGTTGGTTGCTGCCTTTGAGGCTAGATTCGTGGCTTACATTGTTGCGATTATTTGAATGCGCTATTTATACGATAGAAAATACAAAACACATTGACAGGAGGAAACTGTCGTTGTTCCTATTAAAGTATAACTCAAACCTACAAACTAGTATAGTAAGCAAGTAAGAGGTCGATCCCACAGAGAATCAAGTATTCCTAAGCAATGTATATTTACCAATTAGTAGAAAAGAGGGGTTTTGGTGATTGAAGATGATAAAATAATTATAAACAAGTTAATAGAGATAATAATTGAGAAAGTAGTTCCATCTACAAATATCCACTTTAGTTTGACTAGTTGATCCTTGATTCTTCTTCAAGTTCTCTTTTCATCCTATTATTGTTCCTGTCCTGATCTTGTGTAAATTACTAGTCCTACGAGTCCTAGTAACCCTTAATAATTAGATAACCCTAACACGGTCAAGATTTAACCTAATAGTAGCATTAAGATTAAGGATTAACCAGGATACATGCAACACCAAGCTACGAGTCAGCATTTAACATATAATTGATTCTCTACATACCAGTTTAGTCCTACGAGTCCTAAAAAGGCATGATTGCTACTATGGATTAAGGTTCGCTACGAGGAATCTACAAAATCCTAGCAATAATCTCTACTAGTTGCGCGGACTAGAAGAAATCAACAATAATCGCAAAAGAATCAATACGAATCAATAGGAATAGAATAAGAATAGAAATCTCACAACTTTATCAAACCAAAGCTTCAATCCATAGACGAAACGGAAGAGTTTAGATCTCCATAAAAATAAGACAAAACATAACTAGGGTTTATGGTGGAATGTTACGGTCGGCTACGGTTACATGCCTGCGCCGTATGAAATATGAATGTATATATATCAAACGTGATGTCCTCATCCAACTAATCTATATATAATATTAATATCTAATGTTCTATCTAATTTAATCCTAAATATGATCTAATATATCTAAATATATATATATATATATATATATATATATATATATATATATATATATATATTTATTGTAAAACGCAGCAAACGAGCCACGCCATTGCCTCCTTCTGCCTGGCACCGTCTGGATTCCAATTGCATTAACTTTAGCGCACCATAATCCTTCAATTTGTAAAATAATCCCCAAAATCATACGATCCAGTCTAAAAAATACCTGAAATATATAAAAGCACTAGTGTAGACTCCGAAAATCAAATAATACAAATTAACTATAAAATCTGTAAAATATGCACGAAAATAAGCTAATATAATATACAATTATACGACTAAAATAGACCCTATCAAACTACCCCATGCTTAGACTTTTGCTTGTCCCCAAGCAAACTAACTCAAAATAAAGACAGATTCAAAATGAAAGACAAGAGACTCAAAGAAATTTCTATGAATGATCACTCATCAGTATGGCTCTCATGGCTTTAGGTGTATTTATTACGTTAAGCTCAAAATAGTTATGACACTATGAGACCCACATTAAACCCTTCATACTCATTGCTTTAAACTCTAATTAGGTTCAGGGGATGCTTGCATTCAGAATGTATTGAGCAATCAAATTCATTAAGTACTTAAAAATCGTCATAAACACCCATAGATTACTAGGCCTTTTCTACTTCGGAATTTCAATAAAGCTCTGATTTTTTCTTTCTTTTTGATTTCAAGTATTTCTAATTACTTTTCTTCCTCCTTGCGTGAATCTTATCCTCCACAAACAGGATCGGTTACTAACCGTATTTTCTTTCCTCAATTCTTATGATTGTCGAGTGAATTTTATTCTCCTCGAACATTGGTTTATTGATGATTCTTTTCACTCGAGTGAATTTTATCCTCCTCGAGCGGTGCAAGTGAATTTTATCCTCCTTACACTCATCAACCCAACATATATATCAAATCACATCACAAATCACATCAAATAGATAACCGAATGTACTTGTGCTTTTCATCAGGGGTTTAGACATACAATAGAAATCATATAAATTTTTGAAAGATTGCTCTAAACTGAACATTCAACCAATAATCAAGTTATAACTAAAGCTCATAATCCAGATTATCTATGGAAATCCCACAAGTGTCTTTATTCAATTAAAGATCATTTTTATTAACTCTTAAGCCATGAAAAACCATATATCATCATCGAGGTCATATCAATCATAGAAACAACTCTTTAACACAACCAAAACAAACTAGCAAATAATAAAACAGAAGACTCAATGACTTATAATTATCAAATATATATAATGCAACCTATAATGAAATGCAATAATGCAATGAAATGCATAAAAAAAATGGAAAAAGAAAACAAGAAACTAACATATCTATAACATCGGAGCTACACTTGAATTCCTCCACCCCGTGCTTAAAAGTTTACTTTGTCCTCAAAGTAAAGAAAAGGAATAAAAGAGGTAGAGGAAACTCACAATGTAATCAAGCATTCTAGCAATAGCTTTCAATTCAAGAAGAGGTCGTGGTGTAGCCTCTGAATAGATCATAAAATTCAGAAATTTTGCATAGTTATAGGACAGCCATGTGGGTTCAGCAAAAGCTTTCAGCAGCAACTTGGATGTAATTGGCATTTGTGACCTGTCCTGGAGTCGAAAAAATATAGGTAGTCTTCTTTGCAATGTGTCCTGGCCAAAACAAAAGACAAAGAAAAACACACCACAACCAAACACATTCCAACATCCAAGAAAATTATATCATCCAAGAATGAAGAACAACAAAGACCATCCAAACCAAATGAAAATCAACCAAAAATCAGCCCTGATGCTCAGACTCATCCATCTTTCGGAAGTAAAATCATGAAACTTTTGATGGATTCAGAGAGCAGGAGACAAGCAAGTGGACAAGCACCAATCATACAAATCACTTAGGCCAACATAACTCAGCTGATTTCAGACAAGAAGAAACCGATCAGCTCCAGAGAGTTCAAGGCAGAAAGAGTTTTAAAATCAACATTATGGTATCTAAAAAAAATCAATAGTAAACTTAGGAGCAAACAGATTCAAATGGAAAAATCTCGCACATGATGTAGTCAAGAAGAAATGCTCAAAAGCCAGATAATCATAGCACTTGCTCTCCCTAATCAAGGTAATCACAAGAAACACTTAAAAAAAACATATCACTCATAACTACCAGAGCTCAAAGTTGAATAACAAATCATCAACAATTCAGAAATACACCAATCTAGTCTCAACAAAGGGCTCAGGTAAGCAGCAAAAATCCAACGACACACAATATACCAAAATCAATTGCGCAATATCAAATCAAAATTCATACCTGCAAAAAAAGATCAAATGTGCCATTATTCAGGCCATTGATTTCGCACCAATTTCACAAGAACACAATTAGATAAGGTGGAGAAGCCATACCTGCACTTACCTAATCGAAATTGGAGTACAGGTGAGAGGAATCGGGTTTAATTGGAGTTGCAGGAGGGACTTTGGCTGCATTGGAGAGTTGAAGGTGACGGTGGGTGGCGATGGAGGTTGCTGCTGGCAGGTGGTGCTGGGTGGCGTTCTCGGAGGAGTGCCGGAATGGGGGACAGCAGAGGTGGTGCGGTGGGTGAAGGTGAACAAAGCGGATGGAGGAGGGAGAAGACAGTTCTGGGGACTGGCGGTGTGGGAATGGGTTTCGCCGGCGGAGGCGAGGGTTCTGGGCGGAGCGGTGGTGTGCAGCAGCGGCGAGAGAGAAGCAGTGGTGCGGCGCCGGCTAGGGTTCAGGCGAAGAGGGGCGTGTGGGGATGGAAAGGTGCGGTGACGGTGATGGTGATATGAGGGCGAAGAAGATGACATCGATGGGGATGGAAAGGTGTGGTGACAGCGATGGTGATATAAGGGTGGAGAACAGGGGCCGAGCGAGGACAACAGCAGATCCGAGAGGGAGCGGTGGTCGGCAGGAGGTCCGGCGGAAGGATTTGCAGTGGTGCGGCGCCGGCTACAGGTAAAGAGAGGAAAGGAAGAGCCGAAGAGGGAGGACAGAGAGCCGCTTTCTTTCTTTCTTTTTTTTAGTGATTTTTTTTCTGATTTTTTTTTTAAAATAAAGAATGAAATCTATAACCAAAAATATAAATATAAATCCTAACTAAACCGGAAAAATAAAATAAAAGTAAAAGAAAATTTTTAAGTTACCAATAAAATTATTCCGATCTAAAAAAAAGAATTAAAAAAAACATACCTTGGGTCCTTCCCCACCTCTCTAAGATCAGACATTGTTAATGCCCTCAGCAACCTGTCAAACTCTTGTGCACACATATCAATTAAGCATATATAATATAATGATAAATCGAAACTAAATAATATTGTATATAAAAACTGTTTCAACTTATCATATATGCGAGCATGACTCCTTGCAGAGGGTATGTAATACCACCAACACAGTTCCGCTGGTGGCTTCTCAAAGTAATGTTCCCAAGGGTCTGTATATTCACCAAAATCCACAAAAGAGTAAGAAATATCAATACCTTGCTCGGGAGCCACATCAATCGACTCGGTACATGGTTCCTTGATAGGCAAGTCAGGGATGATTTCTTCAGATGAGATAGGAGCCAAAACACATGGATCCTCATGCGTGCACTCATGAGACTCCATGTCAGGGGCATCAGGCTCACATCGATCAAACCATCATTGTTTGTGTCTTGGCTTTCATCAACTTGAGGAATAAAGCATTGATCTACTACCAACTCACTCACCGGTTGATTAAGTTGGTTCAATTGTTCCTCAATTCGCTCCATCCTTTTAAGCATATGCTCCAACATAACCTGGCGTGTGAAAGCTTCTTCCTGCTCCACCTGGTGACCCATGTAGCAGAAAAAATCCCACATCTCTGATAAATTAAAACTCGTCAAGCCTCCGTTACTCATAGACTCGGCAAGTTCTTTGGTCTCAGGAGTCATGCCCTCAAGTACACAAACAACCATATCTTGTAAACTATCTTGGTAACCCCTTGCATAACGGGCGTCCAATAAATTATTCACTCTTGTGAAATAATGGTGAAAATTTTCTCCTTGACTCTGCATTAATCTCATCTTAAAATGTTAGTAATAAGGGTGTTGTGAACCGTAAGATAAGTTCACAACAAAGTTAAGTTATACTCTGTCGTTTTGAATTTTTTTCACATTATCAAATTATTTGTCGTTAGTACACTACTTGATTACTCACCTGCATTTTCACCCCCTTTTCCACTAATTTCTGTACTTGTCATAATTACTTTATATGGTGTACAGACTAATTTGTGTACTGGGGCATTAATTAGTTTTGGTTTTCATCTTCTCAATCAATTAATTAAACACGGTAAATGAAGGAGCTAATTAAAAAGTGTGAGAATTCGTACAAAGTCCGGGACATTACGGAGCACAGTGTTTATTTTCCTTAATTAGTGTGCGATTGGCTTAGACGACAATTAAAACCGAACGGAGGGAGTATACAATAATTGGCAAACACACAAAACAAAGAAATAAACTTTGATTCCCCGGCAACGGCGCCAAAATTTGACAGGAGGAAACTGTCGTTGTTCCTATCAAAGTATAACTCAAACCTACAAACTAGTATAGTAAGCAAGTAAGAGGTCGATCCCACAGAGAATCAAATATTCCTAAGCAATGTATATTTACCAATTAGTAGAAAAGAGGGGTTTTGGTGATTGAAGATGATAAAATAATTATAAACAAGCTAATAGAGATAATAATTGAGAAAGTAGTTCCATCTACAAATATCCACTTTAGTTTGACTAGTTGATCCTTGATTCTTCTTCAAGTTCTCTTTTCATTCTATTATTGTTCCTGTCCTGATCTTATGTAAATTACTAGTCCTAAGAGTCCTAGTAACACTTACTAATTAGATAACCCTAACACGGTCAAGATTTAACCTAATAGTAGCATTAAGATTAAGGATTAACCAGGATACATGCAACACCAAGCTACGAGTCAGCATTTAACATATAATTGATTCTCTACATACCAGTTTAGTCCTACGAGTCCTAAAAAGGAATGATTGCTACTATGGATTAAGGTTCGCTACGAGGAATCTACAAAATCCTAGCAATAATCTCTACTAGTTGCGCGGACTAGAAAAAATCAACAATAATCGCAAAAGAATCAATAGGAATCAATAGGAATAGAACAAGAATAGAAATCTCACAACTTTATCAAACCAAAGTTTCAATCCATAGACGAAACGGAAGAGTTTAGATCTCCATAAAAATAAGACAAAACATAACTAGGGTTTATGGTGGAATGTTACGGTCGGCTACGGTTACTTGCCTGCGCCGTATGAAATATGAATGTATATATATCAAACGTGATGTCCTCATCCAACTAATCTATATATAATATTAATATCTAATGTTCTATCTAATTTAATCCTAAATATGATCTAATATATATATATATTGTAAAACGCAGCAAACGAGCCACGCCATTGCCTCCTTCTGCCTGGCACCGTTTGGATTCCAATTGCATTAACTTTAGCGCACCATAATCCTTCAATTTGCAAAATAATCCCCAAAATCATACGATCCAGCCTAAAAAATACCTAAAATATATAAAAACACTAGTGTAGACTCCGAAAATCAAATAATACAAATTAACTATAAAATCTATAAAATATGCACGAAAATAAGCTAATATAATATACAATTATACGACTAAAATAGACCCTATCACACAACATCATGCACATAATGTACAACTAATTAGTCCAAATACAAAACACAACATCATACACATAATGTACAACATCTAGAAATACTACACCTAACAAAAGACACCAGCACATCTTATGAATCTAGACACTAGTTTGAGAACTTCCGCCTTGTTCTTGCACCCAATGCTTCACAATGGACCGGCTAGAGATTGAACTGCAATGAGGGCAAGATTCCATTTTTTCTGCCCAAGTATGAAATTAAATGGCCCTGTTCAATTACAAAAATATATAATACAAAGGCGAAACTAATTAAAATAACCCGACCTTTAAGGGTGTGTTAAAAATATATCTCAACCTTTCAAATGTAAGATAAATATCCCGACCTTTAAGGATATGTTAAAAATATATCCCTACCTTTCAAATGTAAGATAAATATATCAACCTTTATAAATTATGTTCAAATAATATATAAAATAATTCTCTACCAAAAAACACTAACATGGCATACATATGTGGCAAACTAAATTAATAAAAAAATAAAATTTTAAAAAAATATATAAAAAATTAATAGAAGGGTTTAAGAAAACAAGTTTTTTCATTTATTATTTAAAAAAAATTCAAGACACTTTAATAATATTTCAATTTTCCATATTATTCTTCTTTGTTCAATTGTCCCATTTTTTTTACATAATTTATTTACTAAAATTCTAACTATTCTTCTTTCTATTTTAAATTTTCATCAAAAATGCGAAATTAGTTAAATGGTCCATTATACGAATATGGGTGTTATCCCTCAAATATAAAAATAATCTAAATAAAATATTAAACACTTGTAAATATATCATTTTTTATATATATTTATATTTTATTAATTTATTTCTTTCCCTTGATAAAAAAAAAAAGAAAAGAAAAGTGGTTTAATAAAACAAGGTTTTTAATATAGAGTTATAAGAAAATAGTGTTTATAAAATATAAAAGATGAAAGATATGTAAATCTATAATTTTTTTATATAGATTTTTTAAAGTTTTTTTTATTAATTTTTTTTTTGTCATATATGCATGTCCTGATAGCTTTTTTTTGTACAAATTTTTTTGAGATATTATTTTAACATTACCTATAAAGGTCGAGATATTTATATTACATTTGAAAGGTTGAGATATATTTTTAACACTCCTTTAAAGGTCGGGATATTTATCTTACACTTTGAAAAGTTGGGATATATTTTTAACACACCCTTAAAGGTCGGGTTATTTTAATTAGTTTCGTCTAATACAAATCAAATACTAAATTTCATAAAAGGCATATTGGATAAGAAAATATTTTTTTAAAAAAATAATAAGTTCATAAACAAAACCATCAAAGATATATAATGCATTGATTCAAAATAATCTAGATCCAATCTCAATTAGGCCCGTGTTCAAGAGTCTAGCACGGATTAAAATTACAAGAGCATGCCTTTTTAATTAGAACATAGAGACAAACAAAAATGATCAATTATCGAGTTTGGTGGACATCAAGGCACTCAATCTCTTTATTTGGCTTTAGATGAAACAAATAAATAGGAACAATGTCCAGGTAAACGAATTCCAAATTTCAATTGCACAAATAATATAGAACAACAATACAATGATAAACAAAGGCATCGAGAAGCCTATTCTTAGAAAGCACCCCAAAAACATACGACAAACAACTTTGTGAGATTCACTACGAGATTAACTACAAATTATAATACCAAGTTTAATGGATAACCCGAAGTAATATATAATAAGCACATTAAGAGATACAATTAGAATATAAGGCAAATATGCCTATTAAAATTGCCAATCACCTTACTTAGACTTCAAAGAATAAGCAAAATCTATGTCAAAGGAAGAAACTTAGACTTCAAAGAATAAGCAAAATCTATGTCAAAGGAGCATCAGTAATACCAATTTCACACTCATTTGGAGATATCAGTAATACCACTACCAATTTCAACATATCTTTAAACTATTAGATGCTCCCCTTTCAATTATTTACAGTGGTAAGAAGTGAGAATTGAAAACACATTTGTAGATATCAGTAATACCATTGCCAATTTCAACGTATCTTCAAACTATTAGATGTTCCCATTTCAATTATTTACAGCGGTAAGAAGTGAGAATTGAAAACAAACAGTGACTTGAATCGGACTGAGGAGGAGACTGGAGAGACGAACCTAGGTTGGTGAGTGCAGTGGTGACCGAGTCGGCGAGCCTACGAGAAGAAGAAACTCACTTGAGGGCAGATCTAAAAATTAGATGTGAGAGTGAGACAGTAGCTTGAAGTCGAAGGGAGAATGAAACACGAAAGGAGAGTGAGTGACCAACCTTAGCTCAGGTGGACGATGGCCGTCTCCGGTGGGTGTCGACGGTGGGGGTCGTAGACTCGTCGGCGGGTGACTGGCCAGTGGGCGAGAGGCGGTGAGGAGCCAACGGGTTGAAATCGAGAGGGAAGGATAACATAGAGATCTGAAATTTAGCCATGGGAGGAGCGGGATCCATAGGGTGGAGGTTCAGACTTGAAAGAGAACGTTAGCCATGGGAGGTCTGAAATTTTGGGGAGTGACTAGTGAGGAGCGTTTTTTAGATCTGAGAAATGGAGAGAGAGATATATGAAACTTTGGGGAGCGACGAGAGGCCGGGTTCTATCTAGGGTTTTTTTTACCGCTTTAAACCGCCCAAAATTTTGGATTCTTAGCGCTTTAAATTTTGTCCCAAAATTTTAGGAGGGACATTTACCGCTCAAAATTATATTGGGCGCTAAAAATAATTTCGAAAATCTGGGTTGCTTTTTTTTCCTTCACAATTTACATCTAAAAAATAGAACTATCAATATAACTATTTATTATTATATATATATATATATTTCAAATACATTTTTTTTATCAAATTTAATTAGATATCTATATGTTTTTATAAGATTTTACCCAACATCATAAAACTAGCTAGTTCAGTACCTATATCTTATGCGAATTTTTTTAAAAAGTTTATAATTGCATAATATTCGTTCAAAAATTTATTTCTTGAAATAAGTTTTTCTCAAATCGTATTGAATAGCATTATTTTTTATTAGTCAATAGGTTTTATTCAACAATTATTAGTTAATTATATTAGGTTTCTTCAAAACTTGCTCATATAGTATTCTAATAAGAATTTATTAATTAATATAAGGTTTTATTAAACAATTATTAGTTACTTATATGAGTTTTTATCAAAACATACTCTTATAGTAGTCTAATAAAAATTTATTAGTCAATATAAGGTTCTATTAAACATTTATTTGTTACTTAGAAGAGTTTTCCTCAAAACATACTCTTATAATAGTGTAATAAGAATTTATTAGTTAATACAAGATTTTATTCAACGTTTATTAGCCGCTTATATGAGTTTCTCATAACATACTCTTATAGTTTTCTCATAAGAATTTTTTAGTTAATTTCAGGTTTTATTAAACATTTACATACATGAGTTTTTCTCAAAACATACTCTCATAGTATTTTCATAAGAATTTATTAGTTACTATATAATTTTGTTCAACACTTATTAGTTACTTATATAAATTTTCCTCAAAATTTAATCTTATAGTATTCTCATAAAAATTTAATAGTTAATTTAAGTTTTTATGAAACAATTATTAGGTATTTATATGAGTTTTCCTCAAAACATACTCTTATAGTAGTCTAATAAGAATTTATTAGTCAATATAAGGTTCTATTAAACATTTATTCGTTACTTAGAAGATTTTTCTTAAAAGCATACTCTAATAGTAGTCTAATAAGAATTTATTACTTAATATATGGTTTTATTCAACACTTATTAGTTATTTACATGAGTTTTCTTCAAAACATACTCTCATAGTATTTTCATAAGAATTTATTAGTTACAATATAATTTTGTTCAGCATTTATTAGTTACTTATATGAATTTTCCTCATAACTTACTCTTATTGTATTCTCATAAGAATTTATTAGTTAATTTAAGGTTTTATTAAACGTTTATTCTTTACTTATATGAGTGTTCTTGAAAACATACTCTTATCGTATTCTCATAGGAATTTTTTAGTTAATTTGAGGTTTTATTAAACATTTATTCGTTACTTACATGAGTTTTTTTCTCAAAACATACCCTTATAGTATTCTAATAAGAATTTATTACTAAATATAAGGTTTTATTCAACACTTATTAGTTACTTATATGAGTTTTCCTCCAAACATACTCTCATAGTATTTTCATAAGAATGTAATTAGTTACTATATAATTTTGTTCAACACTTATTAGTTACCTATATGAATTTTCCTTAAAACTTACTCTTATAGTATTCTCATAAGAATTTATTAGTTAATTTATGGTTTTATTAAACAATTATTAGTTACTTATATGAGTTTTCCTCAAAACATACTCTTATAATATTTTCATAAGAATTTTTTAGTTATTTTAAGGTTTTATTAAACATTTATTCGTTACTTATATGAGTTTTCCTCAAAACATATCTTTATAGTATTCTAATAAGAATTTTGTACTTGGTATAAGGTTTTATTCAACACTTATTCATTACTTAAATGAGTTTTCCTCAAAACATACTCTCATATAGACCTATCAAAACACAACCCGACCCGGTGACCCGACCCGACCGACCCGAAAAATTTCCGACCCGAACCCGGAAATTTCGACCTGAAATTTTTTTTCGACCCGAACCCGAAAAACCCGAAATTTTCCGGGTAATCTGGGTTTCGACCCGGTGACCCGATTGACCCGGTAATTTTGACCCGATTGACCCGATTGACCCGGTGACCCGATTGACCCGGTTGATTTATAATTATATATAATTAAATTTTTTTATATATAATTAAAATTTATCACAAAATTATCAAATCATGATTTTTAAATTTAAAAAAGAAATCATGATTTATAATAAGAATTTATTAGTTACTATGTAATTTTGTTCAACACTTATTAGTTACTTATATGAATTTTCCTCAAAACTTACTCTTATAGTATTCTCATAAGAATTTATTAGTTAATTTAAGGTTTTATTAAACATTTATTCATTACTTATATGACTTTTCCTCAAAACATACTCTTATAGTATTCTAATAAGAATTTAGTAGTGAAAACAAGGTTTTATTAAACATTTATTCGTTACTTATATGAGTTTTCATCAAAATATACTCTTATAGTTAAAAATAATGTATTATTCAACATATACTCTTTTATTAAACATCAAAATATACTCTTTTATTAAACATTTATTCGTTACTAGTTAAAATAATGTATTATTCAACATTTATTAATCACTTATATGAGATCTCCTCAAAACATACTCGCATAGTATTCTAATAAGAATTTACTAGTTAATATAAGGTTTTTTCAACATTTATTATTCACTTATATGAGTTTTCATCAAAATATACCCTTATAGTATTCTAATAAGAATTTATTACTTAATATTAAGTTTTATTCAACACTTACTAGTTACTTAAATGAGTTTTCCTCAAAATATATTCTTATAGTATTCTAATAAGAATTTATTACTTACTATAATGTTTTATTAAACATTTATTAGACACTTACATGAGTTTTCCTAAAAACATCCTTATAATATTTCAATAAGATTTTATTACCTAATATAAGGTCTTACTCAACACTTATTAGTTATTTATATGAGTTTTCCTCAAAACATAGTTTTATAGTATTTTCGTAAAAATTTATTAGTTACTATATGATTCTATTCAACACTTATTAGTTACTTATATGAGTTTTCCTCAAAACTTACTCTTAGTGTAGTCTAATAAGAATTTATTAGTTAATATTGTAAAGACCGGGAAATTTTATAATATTAAATTATTAAAATAGTGATTTATAATCATTCAAATTTCTAAAATTTGGAAGGTTTGGAATTTCCGTCCTTGAGTTATTGGTTTTATTCTAAATATTTCAAAACAAGTTCCGGCGTTATTTAATTGGAAATTTAAAATATGTTATACTCTGATTTTATATACAGAAAATTGGAAAATTGAAGAGTATTTTAAACACGTCGGGATAAAGTCGAGTGAGCGGGTTTTCAGGATTTATTTTATTATATTCTATTTCTTTTCCGGGTATTTTCCTTGGGATCATATTTTTATGTCTTCCACCTCAAATGTTCAATTTTAAGTTATTATCAATTGTGGTATGATTTGGATAAGGATCATTTTAATGTTTGGACAATTAGAGAAAAATTTGACCACTTTTTATTCCCCCTCATCTGCTATCTCTTTTCCCTCTGCTCTATATTAAAAGCAACCCCTGCACACTCAACTCGCTCCCCCACACACCCGGATTCCCTTCTTCATTTCTTCATTTCCGCCCCCAAGCTCCCAACTTTTCCAAGGATTGAGACTTTCCCCCTGTTTTCGAAGACGGTCGGTTGCGAACACCACACCTCACCTCGCCCCTCCTTTCTCTCTCTCGTTTTCGCCAAGCAGCATCCTGGCAGAAGCTCCCCGATGACCAATACGAGCTGGGCCGTCCAGAAGCCATCCGAAACAGCCCAGGAGGCTCCCCTAAGCCGCACCCACCCTTCTCTGTTCTTCGGCGAGAGAGCTGAGCAGCCCCGAGCGCCCATCAAGCACCTGTTGAGCGCCAGCACCGAGAGCAAACACACCCCATCACCGCTTCTGTTTCTCTTTCCGGAGTTCAGCCGAGCGCACCTCTAGTCTTTCCTCCTTCCTAGTACGAGCCAGCGGTAGCCCAACCCCCGCTAAGCCTCCAGGAGCCTCGTCGGAGCCCAATTGTCGACCGCCGGAGATGAGACGCGAGCCGCAGCCGTCCCCGTTCCGATTCGCAAGGTCGGTTGTCGATTTCTCTTCGTTTTCAATCCTAAACGCCTAAAATCCCACCTTTAACTACATACCTACTCTCCTAGGACTCGATCGAAGATTCTCTCACGCCCTCGCAGTCGGAATCCGCCATTGTCACCGGAGATTTTCCCTCGGAGCCGGAATCGCGTCAAACGATAACCTCTCCTTCTCCCTCTCCTTCACTCGCGCTTTGCTCTCTTCGTTTCAGGTGAGGTCGGAATGCCTTTTCGGTCAGGATGGGGGCGGTTTTTGGTCGCAAAGTCGTCGGCCGGTCTGGGTTTCCTTCTCTTCTTCCTTCTCTGTTTCTTCCGTCTGGGCAAGCGAGCTCTGTTCTTTTGGTTGAGGGGGAAGACGGGCCTGAGGGCTGGGGGATCCGTATCCTCTTCCTTCTAACGGGTTGGGCCTGGGCTTGGGCCTATTTTTTTATTTCAGATCCGGGTCTTTTCTTTTCCTTCACTGTTGGTCCGGGTCCGGGTTTGGGGGCAGGGCTTTTGTTTCGGGTTGGGCTTTTCATCCGGGTGAGGGATTGGGCCCTTTGGGTATGTGATATGTGTTGTTACTCATTTAGAATGTTTTGTTATTTATATATGTTGGATTTTATATTACTATCGGTAGTTACTATTTAATAATATGTATATTCTGAGTTTTTGTGATAATTATAAATTTTGGAAAATGTTTTCCCTATTTCTGGAATTTATATATTAAAATAGTGTTTGGAAAGTAAGATTATTTGGGATAAGTGTGTTGATTTAAATATGTAGTTTTGGGAATTTTGAAATGATTATTTATAATTATAGTTGGTGTATATTTTAGTCATATATTGTAATAAACTACTTAAAAAGGGGTTTTCAAGTTTTGGAAATATCCTTTAAGGATTTTTATTGGAGAACCAAAATGCCGGAATATTTTGATAAAACAAGAGTTTGGGTTGGCTTAGAAAATTTGATACTTTCTCTTGATTTAGACAAGTATGATTTGAGAAATTGTTTTGATTATGAGTTGATTTAATTTGAGATTTAAGAGTTTGGAAAATATGATTGGTATGATTTATCAATGAGTTTGATTGGAAGAATGATTTTGGTCGATGTTGATCGTATCGGAAAGGTTTTGGAAAATGGTTTTACTATCGATTGGTTTTGAGAATGTTGGGAACTTGGGTTCTGTGTATATGAATGTTAGCCCGATAGCTTATGAAAATGGCTTGATGATAGGTGTGTATTGCTTTTGGATTGCCTTGGACTTGCATATGGGCCCTTTCTTGTGTTATCTTGTTGTTCTGTATCTTAAGGTAAGTTCCCTAGGGGGCTTACTCAGGTTGGACATTCATGCATGTTGTTGCATTTTATGTTAGGTGTTGCATATGCATAAAAGCATGTCATGTAGTATCCTGTTTAGGTTGCACTAATTGAATGAGCATCTGCTTACTCATTGCGTTTGAAACATAACGGCCGTTATCTGTGATAGTCCTAGAGTCTTTGCTAGGGTCATAGGGTAGCCCAGCCTCATCGGGTACCCTGAGTCAATCGAGTCATGAACTTCCTTACATTATGAGATGTCTGCGGGCTTTATTGTGGAGCGGGTTAGGCATGCGTGCCGCCCGATTATGATGGAATGCATTCACGAGCTGGCCAGTCTCCGCCCTATCGGAAGGGGGTGGAGGTAGGAGAGGGATATGCCATTTGGCATTGTCTTGGGCCCTTTTACAGTATTTCTGCACATTATTATGAACTAGGAGCATGCTAGTGTGTTTGACTTCCGTACTGCATTAGAGCATCTTTATTAGGTATAGCACATATTATGTGGCCTTAGCGAGGACTGCCGGTCCCGCATGAGTGGCTCGATCTGACTCCTTTCCCCGTTCTTTTTTTTAAGGTATTTTCTGCAGATACTGATTGCTCGATGTCTATATGACGGGGTTCCCTTTTTACGAATTGAAGAACCTGGCTAAATCTCTAACTCATTATAAATGGTAATCATCCACTTATGTTTTGGTTTTGACAAAATGAACTTAAGATGTCTAACCGAAATTGGACTAAGTAATGAACTTGACTTATAATAAAAGAGGAAAACCAACCAAATGGGGACACGAGTGGGTAGTAAAGACGCTAGACCAACCCTATTGGGTGTAGTTGGGAACCATAGGCAAAATATCAGCTTGTTCTTTACAGATGGGTTGGGAGACTCCAAGGAGATCATTATGAGTGTTATTAACTAATTCTATGCTGAGTGCTTGATATGCTAAAGTCTGATTGACATGCCTAACAAGTAAATGTGTATTGACTGACCTGTACAAACGGGATAGCGGGAGTGTCTTTATTTCTACATTGTCAAACCCAGCTTGTGTGAAACAGCCCCTTCCACTATGTTTGTTAACCCTTTGACAGTGCTATCGAGTCTTTCTCCCGGATGTCAGTGTCTCCCACGGGGAATCGGGTTGGTAAACACATTGTGTCAGAATCATGTATGGATACGAAGGTTCTCTGAGTGAGTATTGGAAGGTGGTTTTTTATGGCATTTTGAGTCAAAAGTAAGGTGTAATGGGGTTGTCTTTCTTAATTCATATGATGATCAACCTTTATTTTATTACCACAAAGAGTTGTACCAAAGTCCCACGGGAAAGATGGGTGATGAGTCAGTTGGGGAAGGTCAATGGATGCCCTTAGGGATCTCTGTCCGGTTGTAATGGTGACTCTCTCTGAACTACATGACATGATTTTGTAATCTTCCACATGTACCTTGTAAATGATCATTAGTAAGAAGCTGCTTATGTTATGCCTTGTTTTCTGTCATAATTTTATTGTGTAAGCTCATGTTGTGGTTAATTACCTTGCTCAAGTCTCGTGTTGTGTCTTGCCTTATATCATGTTGTATGATTACGTGCTTTGGATGGAGAGTATGTGGTAAAATTGAGTCTTGATTAATGCATGCTTTATCATGTTATGTGTTGATTTGAACTCCTGTCCCCGTATTATAGCTATATTGTCCCATTATTAGGTTCATATTATACACCGCTACACTTGCCCCCATGCTTCTATATTGTTGGAATATGAGTGATTGATTTCTTGCGTATCGTTGTAATTATCAAATAAATGTTTATTTGTATAGCATGTTATGTTGATCCATTAGTGTCGTGTAGGACCCTTGGTTGTGACTTGTGTGAATTTATATCTTGCCTACAGTATTGCTAATTCCCTCTCGGGCTAGGTCCTTGATAGTGTGATTCTTCCCTCTTCTTAAAGTGTTTTACTCATCCTGATTAGACTGATGCTGAAACCGATAATCGACTTGCTTTTCGTGATGGTAAATCCTAGCATGCTTAAATGTTATCGCTCGGTGGTATTTCCCTATCACCCTATGATATTCTCTCGTGCTTGCATGAGCGTATGACCGGACACCTCGCATGATCACACACCACGCTATATCATGATTTCGCATACACATGATGCATGAATGTTAGAATGAATTTAGTCGAGTTAACTTGATTGTGTTCATGTTTGATATGTGCTAGTAGTGTCTTGTAGGGCTTATGATTTCCAATATAACTCACTAAAGGATCACGTGTTGTACTTGTTCTATGATGTGATAACTATTGTACCATATATGTGTTGTATGATGGTTCGTACCTAGTATGCTTACCCTCTATCGCCCAAGATGTCCTCCTTGTTACTCTATGGTGTTCCCTCTTGCTATCATGAACGTTATGATGAGCTCTTTTGATGACTCTTGACTATGTTTGTATCACATCATGTATCACTAGTATCATATAGGACCTGTGCATTTTAAATGTATCCCGTCATATGATTACATGCCATTCTTGACCTATTACGTAATCAATGTTATCAGATGTGATTGTTGTTATGCTGCTCTTATGTGTCCTCGCATGACGCTTAATCTGACTGTTATATTATACCTCGACATGCCATGTTTGACCTCACCTAGTGATGCGTACACCATGCTTGTGCATTAGTTCATATACATGATACATGTTATCCGCATTAAATCCCGCATGACTTCGAATCTTGTATGATCATTATTAGTTTGGCATATCTCTCTTGAATTTGCTAGGCATATCTGCTTCCATGGAATAATAGACTGCTAGCTTGTCTCACATGCATCAGTGTAGGACTCGATTGTGTCTTTTAGATTGAATATGCATGTCGTTCTCCTTGCGATGGGTACATGTTAGTGTGGATTAATGTGACTGATATGCTCCATGATGAATTCATTTTGCTCGTCACAATTGTAACCTAATAGATTTTCGTAAGGGCATCGTTACATTCTCGGGTCGGAGTCTTGTCTTCAGTCCTGTTGTCTTTAGCTTGGTCCGTATTTTGTTTTCGAAACGAACATTGGGTTGTCTGCCCTTGTCACTCCCCTATCTCCGCTAACTTGGACTCCTACGCGATACATTGGACGAGCGACCGCCTGGAAGAGGGAATGGAAACTTGGGTAGCGGTAGAACAGCACGGCAGATGTGTGGGCCCATAACCCACGGGCCTCAGGATCAACGATTTTGGCAGGACAAACACATTTCGAGGATTTCGGCTACTGAGTACGATGTGACTTGCAAGCGAGAGTGTCCTCCGTTCGAATTTCCAATCCTTCTGAAATTGTTGATGATGATATTGCACTGACCTGGCGATGAGATTTTCGTGTTGATATGCTGACTTGGTGATGACTGCTGCCTGATTGTTTGTTGTCTATGATGATATGATTCGATGCCTTATAGTTCTAATGTGTTATGATGCCTTGGTGTGTTGATACTCTGATTTGTTAAGCATCTTCTAAATTCTTGTGCCTATAAAAGTATGAACTGCAAATGCTGAGAACCTGAATTGTTTATCTGCTAAGGTTATGATGGAACTTGTTAGCTTGAATTAATTACGTGCATACATGATGAATTGCAATAACTATTGAGCGTGATAGAAATCGAGACTTATTGATGCAGTTGAAATGTTTGATGATGAACTAATGATGCTATTGTCATAAATGCTTGTTGATAAGATGTAGTCTTTATGTGTAATAATGTCCGTGATTGCTTCTTCTTTGAACCTGTGGGTGAGGGTTCTCTTGTGGAGTGGTTGATGAGCGGTAAAAGAATTCTAGGCGGTTAGGATGATCAAGGGTATTACGAGGTAAGACGCGAGAGAGGGATCCATGTGGTTAGCAGGGTATGATGCTTGTGATGTCTTGAGTAGTATATGAAGTGTGAGGAATGACTTTTGAGAGTATTGAGGATATAGTATGAGAGGGTTCTCGAGTGTGAAGTTAGAGATAGGAGTTGGGTTCTTAGAGGTGGATAGTGTGTGGGAGTGCTTAATGGAATGAGGGGTGAGATTGGAATATCGAAATGAATTGGGATTCCTTCAGGGGATTTTGTCGGAATTAGTGTTGTTGAGTCTAGAAGAGGATTAATCTTGGCTTGAGAGTGGAGATGGGCGAGTGGGGATTGTGCTTTATTTTGACTGGTACGACGTGAGGATTTTCTTGATTATGTGATTTATTTATATTTGCTGGCATGATGCTAGATAGCAAACATGATGAACCTGATATACAATGATATTACATACCGATCTGTAATATTGAATTCTAATTGACAGTGACTAGTATTATCGTGATATATTAATGCATTGCTATCCTGCTATGTCGTTTTAGAAACATGTTATGATATGATATATGGATTATGAGATAATGATGTGTTATTATGTGAAAGCATGATGTTATATTATATGATGATAAACATGATGTTGCGTTATATGGTTCGCAAGCATGATTATTGCTTATGTAAATGATGAATATGACTTGATGTATGGACATGACTTGTATATATATGAGATAATGATGCATGATTTCTAAATGGTCGTTATATGGTTTTGTGACGAGTTAAGGTGATATCTTTTAGGGCATATTGATTTGTTTGACGATTTAGATACTGCTTGATCTTCCTTTTTCTGAATCTTACTAGCATGACCTTGTTGTGCTGATATGTTAACATGATGAATCTGTTCTACTTGTGTTGCGATATCGATATGCGATTGTGAGATTTGATGTGTACTGACGTACTAACCCCATAACACCTAACCTGTTGATTTCTGGACATGTGTGCTTACGTGATGAGTGATGAACATTCGATTATGCACTTGTGATGCCTTCAGTATGATATAGACATACCTTATGATTCGTAGTATGTTGAGGCTTGTTGTTTCTTTGGTACTTGAGACTTGTTGGCATGTTTATATTTATGTTAGACGGTTATCTGATGGGTTGTGACTATGATATGATGTGGGACTTGTCATGTGTGAGATGGCTTATGGTACTTGTTGAGTTGTGAATGATGTTGCATGATCTGGAAACTAGGAAGAGAATATGGGATTAGCCCTTAGAGGTGGATGATTCCACCTCCGAGCTTCTGAATTTGATTGATGGTTATGCGAGAAACTGATTTGGTTTTTGGAGGATTTTGACGAAATCTTGATTGGAAAGGATTTGACTCGTTTTGGTGTAAAATTGCTTGATTAAACGTTAGATTTGAAGTTTTTGACTGGTTTTGAAAGGAAATATCTAGGATTTAAAAGAATAAACGGTATTGAGAATTTTGAACGATTTCGATGTCAATCTTTCCATTGCAATCCCTTGTGAAACTTTTCAAACCCGGGCTTATATTATAACACCTCACGAAGTGGATACAAGCATTTTATAGGGGCGCATATAGAATGCTTGCTAAGACCTAGTAAGGGCGCTATATTTGCTTTCGAGTTATGATATAACCGAAAGGTCAAGGTAAGAGTGTGGTAGGGGCCCATATCGCATACTTGCTACGACCATTTGAGAATATTATGATCACGTCATGGGTACTGTGAGGACCTCATACGGGCCCCTATGAGATGCTTACATGATCAATGACATGATCCTTGGACTCACCAATTTAAAACTTCATCCCCTTGTTTTAGAGTGATTTTAGTCTCGGGGACGAGACTTGTTTTTAGAGGTGGATGATGTAAAGACCGGAAAATTTTATAATATTAAATTATTAAAATAGTGATTTATAATCATTCCAATTTCTAAAATTTGGAAGGTTTGGAATTTCCGTCCTTGAGTTATTGGTTTTATTCTAAATATTTCAAAACAAGTTACGGCATTATTTAATTGGAAATTTAAAATATGTTATACTCTGATTTTATGTACAGAAAATTGGAAAATTGAAGAGTATTTTAAACACGTCGTGATAAAGTCGAGTGAGCGGGTTTCAGGATTCATTTTATTATATTCTATTTCTTTTCCGGGTATTTTCCTTGGGATCATATTTTTATGTCTTCCACCTCAAATGTCTCGTTCTTTTATCCCTATTTCAATTTTAAGTTATTATCAATTGTGGTATGATTTGGATAAGGATCATTTTAATGTTTGGACAATTAGAGAAAAATTTGACCACTTTTTATTCCCCCTCATCTGCTATCTCTTTTCCCTCTGCTCTATACTAAAAGCAACCCCTGCACACTCAACTCGCTCCCCCACACACCCGGATTCCCTTCTTCATTTCTTCATTTCCGCCCCCAAGCTCCCAACTTTTCCAAGGATTGAGACTTTCCCCCTGTTTTCGAAGACGGTCGGTTGCGAACACCACACCTCACCTCGCCCCTCCTTTCTCTCTCTCGTTTTCACCAAGCAGCATCCTGGCAGAAGCTCCCCGATGACCAATACGAGCTGGGCCGTCCAGAAGCCACCCGGAACAGCCCAGGAGGCTCCCCTAAGCCGCACCCACCCTTCTCTGTTCTTCGGCGAGAGAGCTGAGCAGCCCCGAGCGCCCATCAAGCACCTGTTGAGCGCCAGCACCTAGAGCAAACACACCCCATCACCGCTTCTGTTTCTCTTTCCGGAGTTCAGCCGAGCGCACCTCTAGTCTTTCCTCCTTCCTAGTACGAGCCAGCGGTAGCCCAACCCCCGCTGAGCCTCCAGGAGCCTCGTCGGAGCCCAATCGTCGACCGCCGGAGCCGAGACGCGAGCCTCAGCCGTCCCCGTTCCGATTCGCAAGGTCGGTTGTCGATTTCTCTTCATTTTCAATCTTAAACGCCTAAAATCCCACCTTTAACTACATACCTACTCTCCTAGGACTCGATCGAAGATTCTCTCACGCCCTCGCAGTCGGAATCCGCCATTGTCACCGGAGATTTTCCCTCGGAGCCGGAATCGCGTCGAACTGTAACCTCTCCTTCACTCGCACTTTGCTCTCTTCGTTTCGGGTGAGGTCGGAATGCCTTTTCGGTCAGGATGGGGGCGGTTTTTGGTCGCAAAGTCGTCGGCCGGTCTGGGTTTCCTTCTCTTCTTCCTTCTCCGTTTCTTCCATCTGGGCAAGCGAGCTCTGTTCTTTTGGTTGAGGAGGAAGACAGGCCTGAGGGCTGGGGGATCCGTATCCTCTTCCTTGTGACGGGTTGGGCCTGGGCTTGGGCCTATTTTTTTATTTCAGATCCGGGTCTTTTCTTTTCCTTCACTGTTGGTCCGGGTCCGGGTTATGGGGCAGGGCTTTTGTTTCGGGTTGGGCTTTTCATCCGGGTGAGGGATTGGGCCCTTTGGGTATGTGATATGTGTTGTTACTCATTTAGAATTTTTTGTTATTTATATATGTTGGATTTTATATTACTATCGGTAGTTACTATTTAATAATATGTATATTCTGAGTTTTTGTGATAATTATAAATTTTAGAAAATGTTTTCCCTATTTCTGGAATTTATATATTAAAATAGTGTTTGGAAAGTAAGATTATTTGGGATAAGTGTGTTGATTTAAATATGTAGTTTTGGGAATTTTGAAATGATTATTTATAATTATAGTTGGTTTATATTTTAGTCATATATTGTAATAAACTACTTAAAAGGGGTTTTCATGTTTTGGAAATATCCTTTAAGGATTTTTATTGGAGAACCAAAATGCCGGAATATTTTGATAAAACAAGAGTTTGGGTTGGCTTAGAAAATTTGATACTTTCTCTTGATTTAGACAAGTATGATTTGAGAAATTGTTTTGATTATGAGTTGACTTAATTTGAGATTTAAGAGTTTGGAAAATATGATTGGTATGATTTATCAATGAGTTTGATTGGAAGAATGATTTTGGTCGATGTTGATCGTATTAGAAAGGTTTTGGAAAATGGTTTTACTATCGATTGGTTTTGAGAATGTTGGGAACTTGGGTTCTGTGTATATGAATGTTAGCCCGATAGCTTATGAAAATGGCTTGATGATAGGTGTGTATTGCTTTTGGATTGCCTTGGACTTGCATCTGGGCCCTTGCTTGTGTTATCTTGCTGTTCTGCATCTTCAGGTAATTTCCCTAGGGGGCTTACTCAGGTTGGACATTCATGCCTGTTGTTGCATTTTATGTTAGGTGTTGCATATGCATAAAAGCATGTCATGTAGTATCCTGTTTAGGTTGCACTAATTGAATGAGCATCTGCTTACTTATTGCGTTTGAAACAGAACGGCTGTTATCTGTGATAGTCCTAGAGTCTTTGCTAGGGTCATAGGGTAGCCCAGCCTCATCGGGTACCCTGAGTCAATCGAGTCATGAACTTCCTTACATTATGAGATGTCTGCGGTCTTTATTGTGAGCGGGTTAGGCATGCGTGCCGCCCGATTATGATGGAATGCATTCACGAGCTGGCCAGTCTCCGCCCTATCGGAAGGGGGTGGAGGTAGGAGAGGGATATGCCATTTGACATTGTCTTGGGCCCTTTACAGTATTTCTGCACATTATTATGAACTAGGAGCATGCTAGTGTGTTTGACTTCCGTACTACATTAGAGCATCTTTATTAGGTATAACACATATTATGTGGCCTCAGCGAGGACTGCCGGTCCCGCATGAGTGGCTCGATCTGACTCCTTTCCCCGTTCTTTTTTTTAAGGTATTTTCTGCAGATTTTGATTGCTCGATGTCTATATGACGGGGTTCCCTTTTTGCGAATTGAAGAACCTGGCTAAATCTCTAACTCATTATAAATGGTAATCATCCACTTATGTTTTGGTTTTGACCCGGCTCTGCTGTGACACTTTGTACCTTAACTTTGCTTTCGCCTTACTTTCATTTGAATTGAATTTCGCGACATAGTCTTAAGACAGGTTAAGGGTACCCAACGACCCTTCGTGGCTTTTAGGGTTTGAAATCCCCCTTTCTACTAATCTTAAAATGAGTTTGAAATCTCGACCCGTACCTGGATTGCAAGATCCGAACAAGGGGTTTCATCCTTTTAAACGTAACCCGGAAATCATAATTCTGGGCCGTTACAAATATAAGGTTTTATTAAACATTTATTCGTTACTTATATTAGTTTTAATCAAAACATACCCTTATAGTATTCTAATAAGAATTTATTACTAAATATAAGGTTTTATTCAACACTTATTAGTTACTTATATGAGTTTTCCTTAAAACATACCCTTATAGTATTCTTATTGTATTTTCATAAGAATTTATTGGTTACTATATGATTTTATTGAACAAATGCTAGTTACTTATATAAGTTTTCCTTAAAACATACCCTTATAGTATTCTAATAGGAATTTATTACTTAATATAATGTTTTATTCAACACTTATTATTTATTTATACGAGTTTTCCTCAAAACATACTCATATAGTATTTTCGTAAGAATTTATTAGTTGCTATATGATTTCGTTTAACACTTATTAGTTACTTATATGAGTTTTTCTAAAAGCATACTCTTATAGTATTATGATAAAAATTTATTAGTTAATATAAGGTTTTATTAAACATTTATTAGTTACTTATATGAGTTTTTCTCAAAACATACTCTTATAGTATTCTAATAAGAATTTATTAGTTAATATAAGGTTTTATTAAACATTTATTAGTCACTTATATGAGTTTTTCCTCAAAACAAAACCTTATAATATTCTTATAAGAATTTATGAATTAGTTAATATATGTTTTTTTTAAGATCTAATATATGTTTTTTTCAACACTTATTATATATATATATATATATATATATATATATATATATATATATATATATATATATATATATATATATATATATATATATATATATATATATATATATATATTTGAACACCATAGTGGATTGTGGAGAGTGGGTAGAAGACAATTAATAAGTGGCCCGGCCCCATTAATGCCCTCAACCATAAAATTGTTGGGAATGGACGCGTGTGGGCCCCATCTGTAATAGCCACGGATTTAGCCACGAATACAGTCGTCGCTAAATGAGCTCATTAATACCCTTTCATTCTATGAGCTAATTGGGCTTTCTTTTCTGATGGGCTAATGGACTTAGAGACAGGCCCACATCCGGTTTCACTCTATACCCTATTAATGGACTATAATCAACCTACATAAAATTTGAGAGTGATAGTAATCTCATCCGGCCCGCCTAATCCATTTGCCACCAAGCCCACTCAACAAATGTTTAACGATTTCCAATACTGAATAGCCACGGATTCAGCTACGAATAGTATGTCGTGGCCAAATCAGCTTCGAATACAGCCACGAATCAAATGGTCGTGGCTAAGGTCGTGGCTATTTGCTACGACAATCCACCTTCCGAGCCACGAAATCAGCTACGGACACCAGACTCGTTGCTATTAGCCACGACTTTGATGAGGTGGGATACCAGGACGCATACCACTCTACCAGCCACGAATATAGCCACGACTGTTAATAGTCGTCGCCAATGTCATCGCTATTGGCCACAAACATAGCGTCGCCTAACATTCGTGGCTAACAATCCGTTGCTAAATCCTGTTTTTTTAGTAGTGATTCGAAGTCGATTATAGATGGTACTGAAGTCCGTTGGGACTCGGGATCGGGGGTCGTGTGCACATTTGTGCCCTTGTGCTAATAGCCTAGCACATAAGCCGAGCGGGGTTCCATCCTAAAACCAATTGGCGTTAGGAGGAGTGAGTAAGTAGTGAGTAAGTGAGTAACCCACTAGCTTATATACTAAGGCTTCTTTGTTCGTATTATCGATGTGGGACACTTTTGGTCTCTTCACATCCTCTCATTCTCTCAACACGCCCCCGCAAGTGCAACTAGGGTCGTCTTTCGCCTCTAGTTGACACTTGGACAACGGGTCTAGCATCTCATTCTCTTTTTAGCTAGCCCAGGATCGAAAGTCGGGCCGTTTGGCTTTTCCGCTCTGATACCATACTGAAGTCTGTTGGGACTCGGGATCGGGGGTCGTGTGCACACTTGCGCCCTTGCGCTAATAGCCTAGCACATAAGCCGAGCGGGGTTCCATCCTAAAACCAATTGGCGTTAGGAGGAGTAACCCACTAGCTTATATACTAAGGCTTCTTTGTTCGTATTATCGATGTGGGACACTTTTGGTCTCTTCACATCCTCTCATTCTCTCAACAGATGTGAGCAAAACTGATCGAGGACGGAAGACACACACTACTCGAGCTCGACTGTACTCGACGTCGAGTACACTTACTTGAAGTCGACTAGACATGGGACCTTACCCGAGCTCGCCGAGGAGAAGAGTACTCGAGACACTGAAGCCCACCCGATATCAACAACCCTACTCGACGTTGACTAGACCTAGTCGACGTCGACCACACTATTTTTTGGCCGCGAGTCCGTTGGGCCAATCCGAGGACATGTTGATCACTTGGGGACGAAGGAAGACCGGTTCTATCACGTTTTGTCAAGATCTATCAATGGAAAGAAGATTATTCACCACTTGAAGAGATTTAGATATTTACCTTTTAGATTAATATTTTATTTATTTAAGTTTTATCTTTAGAAATAGATAGAATTTTCTTGCCTTGACTAGCAAGGATTAAACCCTATAAATAAAGCCCATGAGGCTAGTTTTTTATTCATTCAATTCTAGAGCAAGTTATTCCACACATACTTTAGGAGTTCAAAGGTTTTAGGGTTTTGGCATTCTGCGAAAGTGTGAGTGCCGGGATTGTAAAGACTTTGAATATAGTTTATGCAAGTTTCTTTTACATCAATGATGTCGATTGATATGATGAGGCGTGAGTAGTCCACCTACTTCTAGGGTTAGAGTGAGCCCGACGATAGCCATGTTGGTGGATTAGCGAATTGCAAAAGAAGGTACTTTATCTTATTTATTCTATTCCTTGTGCTTCGTCTTTGATTGAGAAATTAAAGAACTCATGTTGTGAAACTTGGGTAGTAATTAGAGTTTCTATTCGAAAGATTATAAATTCTAATCATGAAAAGGAATAGACACACTTATGATTATTTATCGAAAGGTTTATATTCCTACTTGTCGGATTTGGTGAAAGCCTAGTCCTTTATCGATAAAGTTGTCATCTTTTGTGATTTATGATTCTGCTTTCATGGTTATTGTTGTTGCGAACCCCGATCTTGGAAGTTTTCGTTTAATTGTTTACATCTAAAATCTGCAAAACTGGTTATTTTTTGTCCACACTTCGATTCCACCCTTAAATTCTTCGGCCTTTCTTCGTCGACGCAAAACAACACTTTCTATTTTTCTACTCGACGTCGACCAGACCTAGTCGACGTCGACTACTGATATTCGATCTAGGGTTTCTACTTCAGATCGCTGCTCGTCTTTGTCTCTGCAGGTACTCGACTCCGACCATCCTACTCGACGTCGACCACACCTAGTCGACGTCGACCACCCCTATCGCCTGCAGTTGCTGTTCTCTACTCGAAATCGACTGTGCCCGACCCCTGTCGACTACCACATAATCGAGGTCGAGTACTCCTGGAGTCGTGTTCTGGACGTGAGATTCCTCCGCTACCTGAGATCCGCTGACCAGCTTCCTCGAGGATCGAACGTGACTTCCTACTGCTACAATAGGAGGGAGTCTAGAACATTATTTGCTTGGAACGAAATTGGTTTGCTTATCTTATTCTTATTTTATTTGCAATCTCGATTTTCTCCTACAAAAACTCCAGTAGTGTGTGTCTTCTGTCCTCGATCAGTTTTGCTCCCATCTGTAGTCGACTTCGAGTAGGCTTGGTCGACATCGAGTAAAATCCAGCTTTCGTCGGAATGGCTCCAAATTCTGCAAAATTAAACCAAAACTCGTGTAGACCTCTATTTTTGACAAATAAGCTTATACCACACAAATTTAACATATTCCCAACTTGAAATATGCAAAGTACTTATATTAAGGAGCTAAAATGTGCATAAAAACATGGTTACTTTAGTGGACATCATGTATAAAATAAATATAGATGTAAAATATTCATTTTGGGGATAAATATTTTTTTTCTTCGATATTTGAAGCCAAACAACCAAAATTAATCATAAAAGAGTGTTTATTTATTTATTTTTAAATGATAATATATGCAAATTTCACATTTTCTTTTCTCAAAATTCTTCAGTTTTTGTTTATAGATCTTAAAATGTTATTTTTTGTATTCCAAATAGTCATTTAAGAGCTTAAAATAAATGTATTTTATCTCTAAAATATCTTTTGTTAAAAATTTATATAGATGTCATGTAAAATGTGGAGAGTAAGTATAGATTTAAAATATTCATTTTAGATAACAGCATAAATTAAGTAGTGGATCGGGTACTTGAAACTATACAACCAAGTCAGGCCAATAGTCCGCCCGCGGGTCCTCTGACTGCCCTGAGGACATATAATACGCCTATACCTATAATAAAGGATGCCTTCATGCAGTACTGAAATATTAACCACACTATCATGTTCCTAATTCATATGTGCAGAATATTACGTAAGGCCTTAACAAAGAATACCAAGTGGTATATCCCTCTTCTACCCCCCCCCCCCCTTCCAGGTAGGGTGGAGACTGGCTAGATTGATTCTATGGCATCTCAAATCTCATCATCATATCGTGGATCTTGCGATAAAAAATAATAATGCTGATAATACTAAAGGTGTTCCAACGACTCGAATGACTCAGTACAAAACCCGATGAGACTAGGTTGTCCTATGACCCTAGCAAGGACTCTAGGACTCACAGATAACAACCGTTCTGTATTCAAACGCATACAGAATAAGAATGCTCATTCGTAAGTGCAATTCCTAAGCATGATACTACATGACATGCTTTTATGCATATGCAACACCTACATACTATATGACACATCAGTTTGAAGGTACTGGTTACTGAGTAAGCCCCGGAGGACTTACCTGGCTAGAAGATCAGCAAAAGAAGAATCCAGCACATAGTAGTCACGATCACAGAATATCACCTAATTACATAACGAGAATATACTGAGTATACTTCTATAACCTTTCTGAACATATATATTACTCACTCAAATTAGCAGATAGATAAGCAAGATCACATCAATCATACTTTCAGTTCATCATGATCAACCATCTCTTATCAACTTAAGATAACCTCCATATCATACTTAGCCAAGTTCGCATATTACCATTTCATAATCTCAGTTAGCATATGAATATATATCATCCTCATCATAATATCTAACATTTAATCTCTTATAGTAAATCACCGCAAGTCATGCCATTAGTCACACATATCAGAAAATCATGCTAATCAGTCACCGAACAAGTCAGAGGCTCAAGTTTAGATTTAAAACTGTTTCCAAATCTGAGTCATATAGTTAGAAGTCCTAATCCTTGAAAATACTCGCTAAATCCCTTTTTCACTGTATTATTTTAAATCACTTTCCGATCTTTGAAATTATTTTTCAAATTACTTTTAAAATCTACAAGTCCAAATAATATATTTTAACCCCCAAAAATATTATATTTTATTTTAAATACCATTAAGTATTTAAATAAGTAAACGGTTAAATCCGAACCGAACCCATTTAAATAAGTTAGAAGAGGAGGGGCCCACAAGCCACGTCGGCTTCCTTCTTCCTCCTGAATTCGAATGGAGCCGCGCCTATGGCCGCTGCTCGGAGCGCTCCCGCCGGCCTCGCTCTCGCGTTATCGTTGCCCAGCGGCGACCAATGCTCGCCTCACCTTGGACTCACCCAGCAGCGCCCTTAGCTCGCTACTGCTTGCTCTCTCGCCCGCTGCTCTGCCTCACGACCGCTCGGCCTCTCCTCGTTGCTCGGCTTCGCTTCGCTCACCGCCAATCGAGCTCGCCGGAGCTCCGCCTGAGTTCACAAGCGCAACCCGACACCCCTACCCAGCTCACGCACACTCGACACTCGCCCATAGCCCGACCCAAGTCAGAAACGAATCAAAACAGAGGAAGGGAAAGGCGGGACTCACCGAGGAAGTTCACGACTTCGGAGCTCTCGATCAGAAGTCTAAGCGTCGTCGGAGGCTTGCGATGGCTCGTCGAACCTGCATCAGATGTCGGTGAGTGTGATGGTAGGGCTCGAGAGTGGTTTGGATCAGAAACGAAGAAGAACGGCTTACCGGAAGGTTGTTTCACACTCGAACGGCGGCGACGAAGCCTCGGAGTCAACGGGAATCTGCGAAACAAAATCCTCAATGTCCTCATCGTTGTAGTCAGAAGCGACCAAAACATCATGTGCAGCACTGCAGTCCACTTGCAGAGCAGTTTTGGATGTCTTCCCAGAGAAGTCCTGCAGCGTGTGACCCACCGACACCGTTGGAAAGCTCGTCGAGTTAGCTTCGCAACAAGACTGATTTGACTAAATTCTGAGGTCGGAGTCAACGGGAATCTACGAAACAAAATCGTCGCGCTGAGCTGTCTTCTGGGCAACGACTTCGTTCTCAACCTGGGCTGCGTCCTTGGTCTCAAAGTCCACGACCTTTTTGTTGATTGAGGCAAAAACATCGTCGGAAGCCGGTTTGAAAGGTGGAGGAAATGCTTGACAGTAGCGAACTTGGAAGTCCGCAATCCAAGCCTCCCTCTCTTGGCGTTTTTCCTCAACCTCTCGTCGTCGTTCTTCCTCAATCTCTCGCCGTTGTTCTTCCTCAGCCTCTCTTTGTTAGAGAAGCAAAATCTAATGGCGATGTCGTAGTTGTTGTCGACACCTCTCATCTTCGATCTCCGCTTGTCGTTGAAGCCAAAAGTGGCGCCTTTGAGCCTCTCGTTGTCGCTCTACGGCTTGTTGTTGTTGCAAAGACGAGTTGTCGCTCTACGACTCGTTGTTGTTGCAAAGCTCGTCTTTGCAACTCTCGATGGCGGCTTGTTGCAAAGGGACCACCCCCGAATTCAATCAGAAGGAAGGGACCATCTGATTGAGAGACAAATTTGGAGGATGTAGGGAAAGTAGAAGTAATTTCAAATGAGAAGGAGACAGACAATGTAAGGATGAATGTGGTCTCACTGTCAAAATAACTCCTCAAACCACCACCTCTCAAGAAATTTCAACTTTTTCGGTTTATACTTTACAGAAAAAAAAGGGGAATTTTGAAAAAGAAGTTTGCAAAGCAAAAGGGGGAATCAAAATCAAAATTGAAACCAGAGAGTGATGCTGAAAATTCTTCAACTGAGAAACCCGTTTTGGTGCAAAAAGAACGCGCCAAACCCTAATCTCACGCGCCCCGTTCTCCGATTACCAAAATCCCAAATCTCCATCCCAGATGTGAAATCTGGTGAGTCTTTGTCAGATTCAACCCACAAATCGAAACCTCCCTCAACCCTAACTCTCAAATCTGAAATCGAAACCTCCTCGGCTAATCTCCATGCCGATTTGAGCCTTCCTCCCCTCAACCCTTCTGATCTAAGCATTATCGAGGGTGTAATCAAGGATTTTCAAGGTCATGGTTATCTTTGTCGTCTCTGTGGCGTGAAGGATAAGCCTTCGCCATGGATTACTGCATTCGGTGGTCGAAAAGGGAAAGCGTCAGTGGTTGGATGAAGATCTCCTGCTTCAGCCAGAAAGAATTTCAAAAAGAGAAAGAAATCTCTTGTTAATGGGATTTGGAGGCGCATGTCTTGTGGTGGCCGGGAATGGTGCTCTCTTTGTCAGGCGACGACGTTTCCTCTGGTACCTTATGATAACTCCCTCCCTTGATGAAAATCGGAATAATGTTTCAAAGGCCTTGACTGGATGTTTGTGTCAAAGGTCTTGGAGCATTAACAGTTGATGAAATATAAAACCTGTTTTATAAGTCCGAATATTATTTAATATTATTATATACTTCCTTTATATTATATATATGTGTAACTAATCTTTCAGGAAGTATTTTCGAAATTATATCTTTCCTTATTGAGAAGATCCAATTCAAGAAAGATCATGTCTTCGAAGTGTCCAAAAATAGAAGATCCGGGCGCGCCATGATCCAAACTAGCCGTTGTTGAAGATCCGGTGTTGAAGACCCTCATGCTCCATGTTACTTCTATAAAGGAAAGGAAGAAGAAGACAGAACACACAAGTATTACACGAGCTTTCATTCATTCAAGCGAGATCTGTCTTCCAAGTGTACTCTCTGCTAGCGCTCAAGAGTTTGTTGTTTATTTCAAAGCCTTTGAGAGTCACTGTGAGCTTATAGGATATATTCATTTATAGTGTTACTCGAGAGTTTGTAACTCGGGAAGTTGCACTGGGCTATTGATTTGTGAGAGTAAGAGGATTGTACTAGATAGCTGAGAGAGGTGGGGCTCTTCTAGATTGGTCTAGGACTCCAAGGGAACGTAAGTTCACTAGATTGCAATTGTATAGGAGAGAGGCTTCTCGGTGAGCTATTAGGATCCTAAGCTAAGCGAATCAATAAAGCCTTTGAATCCTAGGGTTGTGGAAGAACCCTAGGCGGGGACGTAGGCCAAGTTCGTGCCGAACCTGGTAAACAATTACTCGTGTCCTTTATCTATTGCTTTACCTTATTTCCGCACTTGGTTCGATTATCTAACTTTGTGATTCAGGTTTAATCTCAAAGGGTTTGATACGAGCTCCAAAAGTCTTGAGACTTTCTGCGAAAAACGGGCATACTCTATTCAACCCCCCTTCTAGAGTATTTCTATATTCCATTGTTTTATATTATCGAACCTTCACCTTATTTACCTCTCATTTGAGCTAAACTGGATTTGTGCAAAAAATCTCACCTTCTGGGTGAAAAAAACCATAGAGGGACCTTGTGTCCCTCTACCGTCTACATCCCGAAAGGGCCCTTAAAACCTTGTGTTTCCGTTATCACCTGGTGGGAGCTTGCTCCCTTCTTGTAGTGGTGGAAACTCCTTAACATCTACAGGTGAACTGTTCACCTTGAACAAGACAGTGCAAGGGGCTCATGCTCCTCCACTCTTTATGAGAAAACCCGTGTTTGAAATACTAGCCTCTTCACATGAGGATATCCGGGTAAATCTTTTTTCTCCTTATACTTGTAATCAAGGTAAAACTCATATTTATCATGCTTTCATCCCTGATGATGCTATGGCAGGGGTTATGGTGTTAAATCTCATGAAAATCATCCTATGCATGTTGGGGGTGGATGGATATAGGTTTAATTATGATGTTGAGCAGTTGATTGATACTCTTGTTAAACTGTTAGATAAAAACTCTATAAGGATAATAGTTTGTTTTTCCAAAACAAGTCTCACTTAATTGCCCTATACTTCTATTGTTGCTCCTCATGCTCCTTATCCTTTTTTGTATGAGTTTGAGCAGCTAGGAGTATGGGACCCTATTACCTCCACTACCGACAATTGCAAATGTGTGTTTCATGAACTATATATTACATCTTCCTTGCTGAAGAGAAATTGCAAAAAAGCTATAATAAGGAAATTGCTTTACAAATATATCAAATTTAGTTGTGTATCATTGACAGCTGTGGGGAATCTATCAAACTATAATAAAGGATTTTGCGAGGGTGTTTCACAAGAGGAATGAAAATTTTTTCCCCTACTGTGGGGAATCTACAAATATGTCCTTTCATGTGAACCTTCTTACAGTTCTTTCAAGAAAATTTTGAATTCGTTAATAGATAAATCATCTTTATGCTTTCTTATCCTGTTAAATTTTATTCCTGAGAATATTAGGTGGAAGAAACACGTTGGTAAAGGCAATATGGTTGTCATTATATTGTTTGTTAAACCTGCTCATCTGGCTTGCATATGCTTCCATGTCTTGTGTGTATGTTGTGGTGAGCCAATCAGGTGTTTAGAGGACCAGGATGTGTCTAGCTCGTCATCTAAGCGTAGTGAACTTTGCGTGATGATAATTCCTGATTACGTCTGAAGTGTTTACGATTGTAATATCCTTTGCCGGAATCTGTCTGCTACTTTAGCCTCTTCGTCTAACGACAAGGGAAAAAAACCCATGGAGGCCGAGTTTCTCGTGCCTCCTTTGAAAACCCCCCGAAATGGCACAACAAAGGTTGTTGATGGAGAATCCCCGATGGAGTTGCCGATTCCAACTGCTGTGGAACCTAACAAGATAAATATGTACGTCTACTTTTTTTATTCTGATTGTCTAAATTGGCTCTTAAAATCCAACTTCTGTATTGAGGTACTACTATCGGTGTGCTGTGCAGGCTTTGGTCTCCTTACACTTGAGTCGGCTTGGCAAATAAAGGTACTAGGTACCATGGATCAATGTATAATAAATGTACTTGTTTGCTATTACTTCTCGGACTGTCGAATCTGTATTCACAATTATCCGATCGTTGCGGTAATTTTAATGTATGGAATAGCATTTAGCATCCCTTCAAACACATACAATCGGTGGATTTTTACTCATCCACAAACTTACTGGAGAACCTTGGCTGGGGTAAAAACTAATTATAGAGCTTAGTTATATGGGAAATTCCTATTAAGAGTAACTATTGATTGGAAAGATGAGCAGATCCTCTTATATGAGAGCTTAAATCTATCGAATAACTATTCCAAGAACAATCCCACTCCAAGATTCCACTCAAGCAATACCTTGAACAACATCATTCTACAAATCTATCTCTATGAAAAGCTTGCTTGGTCCATGCCAAATTCGGTCCAAAGTAAGACTGCCTTCGCACCCTGCAACTGGGTTCTGAGGTTTCTTCATCTTCGTAGATCAAGGGACCTATTCTATCCTTGCATCACAAAATTCGAGTACTCCACCCAGCAAGTCTTATCCTGGAGCTTTGTAGGTTGCCCGAATGAACTTTTAGCCGATCAAAACAAGTGGAATTTCAATCCCCTCGAGCACAATTCGATGATCAAACTATTGGATCATTATCAAAAGATTATTGTCAAAATAAAGTTACCAGTTGCTTTATATCCTCTGCAAAGTACCTTGTAGTGAGTTATAGTAACTTTGTCAAAACAAAACCCCCTCTTCATGACTCATCAAAGAACATCATGGGCCTCTTGCACCCATTAATCAAAATGATCATGTGGCAATTAAAGGCAAGTAAACCCACTAAGAATCCTCAAATATACGGAATCACTCAAGAATATGTTTGATGCCCAATGGCACCATAACTAATGGTTTTGGATGGCATATCATGGGCTAATGTCTATATTGGTCAACATAAATAATTCTACAAAGGCCTAATAACAATCAAAGGAGTTTGGGCTGGTGTTTAAATCTGCTTGTACGCAAGTCAAAAAACAAAAGAAAACTAGTTAATCAAATTGTGGTTGGAGAGAAGCCCTCTCCACTCAAACTAGAAAATACAGGGAAAAGATGAGACAAACAAATGCAACCACCGAGGAGAAGGATCCCAACCACCAAGCACAACACACATTATTCACCATTTAGCAGGAGAAAATTTCTTACATGGAATTGATCACCGTTTGCTTTTCCATGTTCTCCATTGGTGGTAATGATTATTCGTTTATGGAATTGTAGAGGTAATGGAAAAACAACCCTGTGGACAAATATAAGTGCATGGAACAAGGTGGAACGCATTCAAATGGTTATATTGGCTGAAACCAAAACTGATAAAGAACCAAGCGACTCGTTGTGGAAAAATGCGGGATACACTAACCCTTGCTGGTCTCCGGCTTTAGGGAGGTCCGGGGGAATTGGTCTTATTTGGAATGAAAACTCTCTAAATAATGAAACAATCTCAATCATAACTCATCTACCGAGAATCATTGGGGTGCAATACTCAAATCTGAAAACAAATTTTGAGTGTAGAATGCTCTTTGTCTATGCCCCCTCTTATCCTAGTGATAATGATGCATTCTGGTCTGAACTCTCGGAACTCATCAACCAACAAAGCACACCTTGCTTAATCATGAGAGACCTGAACGAAATAGCACAACCCTCGGACAAAAGTGGTGGGGCGGAAACCCTTCCAAGTAGATTTCAGCGGCTTTCGGAGTTCAAAAATGCCTGCTCACTAATCGACATCCCATCATTTGGCAACCCATTCACTTGGAGGAAAAAATCTTCAGGACCAGATAATATTCATGAAAAAATTGACAGAGTATTAGTCCATCATGACATTATCCAAGCATACCCGGATCTCGCTACCAAGAATGGTGCATTCTCCTCCTCGAACCATTGCCCAATCACGATCTGTCTCTCTCACAAAATTCTAGTTTCAAAGTCCCTCCCTTTATGTTTGAAAATATTTGGCTTGAGAGAAAGGATTTTAGAAACATTGTTAAACAATCCTGGAGAACATTGTGTGTCGGGTCAGCCATGTTCCGCCTGGTTCAGAAAACAAAAACCCTTAATAAAAAAGTGAAAATATGGAACAAAAAAAAACCTTTGGAAATATCTTTCGACAGCTACAAGAAGTAGAAGACGATCTTCTTGAAATTCAATCAGCAAATATCTACCCCCAAAATGACAGAGAAAGGGTTAGAGAACAAAACTTGATAAAAAAAAGAAAGAACAGTTGTTCCTTTTCCACAAAACTTTCTGGTTACACCGAGCGAAATCAAAACACCTTAAACTAGTAGACACCAATTCGTCCTACTTTCATAGAGTAGCATCAGAGAGAAGGAATCGGAAAATTATTCGATCAATCACGTCGTCAGAAGGAACGCAAATCATCGGTGAAGAAAATGTTAAAGAAGAAATTAGAAAGGACTTTGAAAGAAGATTCTCTAAGGAGCAAACTTACTCAAACAACAGATTAGAAGAGCATATCTCCCTAATAAACCCAACAATCACAGACGAAGAAAATAAAATGCTAATACAACAACCATCAAATAGTGAAATTAAATTCGCCGTCTTTAGTTTGGGAAATAACAAGTCCCCGGGCCCAGACGGAATGAGAGCAGAATTCTACAAAGAATACTAGGACATAATTGGAAAATATATCATACGAGCCATCAAAGCTTTCTTCCATACTGTAAAACTTCTCAAACAAATAAATCATACATTCATCTCACTAATCCCAAAAAGTGATAATCCTTCTACAACAGCTCATTGTAGACCAATAAGCTTATGTTTAACCATCTACAAAATTATCTAAAAAATAATCACTGAACGCCTGAAAACCATCATGGGAAAACTAATTCATCCGCTCCAAGGGGCTTTTGTGTTTGATAGAGCAATTCAAGACAACATACTTATAGCGCATGAAATCTTCCACTCCTTCGGAAACCGTAAGGGTACCCAGGGGTGGATAGAAATGAAGCTTGAGATGGAAAAAGCTTACGACAGAGTAGACTGGAACTACACAAGACACATACTCCAAAAATTTGGCTTCCACCCCCATTTAGTAAATATGATTATGGAATGTGTGACTGCAGTCTCCTTTTCTATCTTAGTAAACAATGGCCCTTCAGATCCGTTCATACCCTCCAGAGGGCTAGGTCAAGGAGACCCCCTCTCCCCATTCCTATTTCTCCTTGGGGCTGAAGTTCTAGCCCGGAAACTTTCATTATAAATGAACACTAGTAACAATGGCGTGGGATTCAAGTTCGGTAACTCCGACCCTAGAATCCCTTACCTAGCATTCGCGGACGACATAATAATCTTTAGCAAAGGAAATAACTCGTCATGCCTAAAAATCAAGGAAATCATTGAAGACTACTGCAGATACTCAGGTCAAAAAGTTAAGTACCACAAGTCCGCATTTCAAACCATGCCAGGCATCTCTAGAACAAGAGCACGAGAAATTGAAGGCGTCCTCAATATCCCTTTTGAGAAAAGCTTGGAGAAATATCGTGGATGTCCTATCATCAATGGACGCGTAGCAAAGGATACCTTTGGTGAACTAATTTGCAAATCAAAAGACCAACTAAGTAAATGGCGAGCAAATGCATTATCTCAACAGAGCAGAGCAACTCTAATAACCGCCTATCTGTCCTCAAAGCCGCTTTTTTCCATGCAGAGTTTCATGCTCCCTACTTCGATACATAAACAACTTGACCAAATAAGCAAAACTTTCTTTTGGAACAAGGACGCCCAACATAGCCCACTTATAAGGTGGAACAAAATCTGCAAGTCTAAAGCTGCTGGGGGACTGGGCATACGTAAAACCAAAAACATGAATGAAGCACTTCAATTATAACTTCTATGGAAAATATTAGCGGAACCAGACAACCCCTGGGTTCAAATTATCCAATATAAATACCTAAAAAATGAACACATTCTTAACTACAAGAAAAAAGGAAACGCTTCTTGGCAATGGACCAAACTACGCTCCTTAACGTACTGAAAAATACAAATTTGGGCTTGTTTGGTCTGTAGGCAATGGAAAATCAATCAGTTTTTGGAAAGACAACTGGATAACAACCAACTCCATTAACAACATAATGAATACCCAAAACTCTTAAAATGAAACTGTCAGTGAATATATTTTGGGTGGTCAGTGGTGGAAAGAGAAATTGATATCGGTCTTAATAGAAAATATCGTTGAAGATATTATTAAGATTCCACTCCCGCTTAACACCTTCGAGGACAGACTCTATTGGTGGCCAGATAAAATGGGATGGTTTTCAACGAGTATGCCTAAAATTTAATCTCAAATTCAACAAACATAACTATGAAAGATTTTGACTGGATATGGAAGATTGACGCTTCTCCGAAAATTAAAAATTTTCTATGGAAGATTAAGCAAAACGGGCTCCCGACGGCTTTGCGACTAGCTCAAAAGGGTATATCAGTACCAACTACCTGTACATTGTGCAACCATGGCCAGGAGGATGACATCCATCTTTTCCTGGAATGTCCATACAATAACTTCTAAGTAGACCTAGGTAAACGCAAGCCGATCGGCCCGGCCCGGCCCGCCCGCCCGCTTTTTTGGACGGGCTTGAGTAGGGGTTAAAAGCCCAAGCGGGCTGCTAAGCCCGGCCCGCGCCCGCAAAGGGTACGGGACTAGAGAGACCACTCTACCCGTAACGGGCCGCTAGGCCTGTAACGGGTACCCGCTTATATATATATATATATATATATATATATATATATATATATATATAAAGGGTTGGGTTGGGTTCGGGTACACACAACTCCAAAAGTGAGAAGGAAAGAAGCAATTTGATTGGTCCAATTGTCCAAAAGTGAATGACAAATCAGATAACACGCGCATATCCAAATTAATTAGCAACACCTATGTAAATTAATTAGTAACACCCCCACTCTCAAATGGACACGCGCTAATTAAAACACAAAACTAATTAATTACACGCGCCTATCCACCCAACTTGCTAATTAATTAGAAAAGCTACGTACACATATAAAAATGCTTGACATTGACTTTTAAAAATTATTTTTTGGCATTTTCACTAATTAAAAAAAATACATATTTTTGGGTGTAATTTAATTTTATCTACCCATAGACACCCACTTTGTATATGTTTTGTTGAAAAAAAAAATTAACAATAAGTGATTCATAAGGTTCACAAGTACTTAGTGGTTCAGCCCTCTTACTCTAAGTGGTTCAGCAATTTTATTCTCAGTGGTTCGGCAATTTTATTCACATTGGTTCAGCAATTTTATTCACATTGGTTCAGCAATTTTCTTCACAGTGGTTCATCAATTTTTTTCACAGTGGTTCAGCAATTTTCTTCACAGTGGTTCAGCAATTTTATTCACAGTGGTTCAACAATTTTATTCACAGTGGTTCAACAATTTTATTCACAGTGGTTCAGCAATTTTATTCACAGTGGTTCAACAATTTTATTCACAGTGGTTTATCCATTTTATTTGTAGTGATTCACAGGGTTCACAAGTTATAAAGAAGTGGTTCATGAAGCTATAAAGAAGTGGTTCATAAACCTAAAAAATTTCACATTTTTATAATTTAATTTTTTTTAAATGATATTAAATATATTAAAATAAAATGTTTCATGAACCGCTACTCTTTATTTGATGAACCATTAGAATTTATTTAATGAACCACTACTATTTAATAATTATAAAATTTTCATTCTTCTTTTACTTTCTTTTAATGTTTATTTTTAATTAATTAATTAATTATCTTTACAAATAAAATGGTTCACTAAACCAATCTCTATTTAGTCACTGAACCTCTCTCTATTTAGTCACTGAACCTCTCTCTATTTAGTCAATGAACCACTGAATCAATCTCTATTTAATCAGTGAACTAACCTCTATTTAGTCACTGAACCAACCTTATTTAGTCACTGAACCAACCTCTATTTAGTCATTAAACCAATCTTTATTTAGTCACTGAACCTCTCTCTATTTAGTCACTGAACCTCTCTCTATTTAGTCAATGAACCACTGAACCAATCTCTATTTAATCAGTGAACTAACCTCTATTTAGTCACTGAACCAACCTCTATTTACTCACTGAACCAACCTCTATTTAGTCACTGAACCACTTTGTATTAAAACCCTGAACCATTTGGTATTAAAACCCTGTATCACTTAGTATAAAAACCCTAAACCATTTGGTATAAAAACTCTGAACCACTCTCTATTTATTTCATGAAACAATACAATATTAAAACTCTGAACCACTTGGTTTATAACCCTGAAACACTTGTTTAAAAACCCTTAACCACTTGATTTTAAAACCCACTCAAATATCAACCAAATTAGATTGACAGGAAATTTGAGAAATTTGAGATTTATACTGATCTCATGGTCCAAATCAACCAAATTTGAAAGGATATGTTGTACAAACAACTAAACAAATGCAGAGAAAAGAAAATGAGATTATGGAGAGGGAAGAAATATACCAATTCAATAAGCAAATTTGAGAAGGAGATGCCATCACTAAGCATGAATAAAATGAAATTGTAAGTTAAAGTTGAAAATTTTGTTCGGTAGATGAAAAAAATCAGAAGGACACCCTCACAATTGGAAAAAACCCCAATAATCAAAATCATATTGAAATCATCCAAAACACACAAACTTTTTCCCTCTTCCCCCCCCGATCAAGCCATGTCCAATCTCCTCTATTATCTCGCCTTCCTTCCCCGTGTCGCCAAGCGTCGACTCCGTCCTTGGCAACTCGTTCTCTGCCTCGACTCCGTCGACCGCTCCCTTGATTCCGGTCAAGTCGCTGACCAAGCCTCGATCAGTTTCGCCATATAGGACCTCCGAGCAATTCTCCCCAGTTTCTGGTCGGAAAGGAGCTGCAATAGACGACCTTGAGGGCGTTGACGTCGCCGGTGGAGTGGTGCTCGACCTTGTAGACCATTCTCGCTTTGTCATGGCCAAGCACGCCGAGTTTCTTGTAGTCGGAGATGGCGATGGCCGTGGATCAGAGGTGGATGATTCTGGCAGCGCGGGCTCGCGAGCGCCCTCCGTCCCAAATTCCGGCGTCCAGGGAGCCGAATCCAGCGTGATCGGCTAGGAGGAGGATAGGGATAGAGAGAACGACGGAATGTCATTAGAATCTTTGATGGGAAGGAAAGATGGAGGCGCGTGATGTGTTTTATTAATTATTTTAATGAGGCTCTTTTTCCACCAATCATATCCCTTCTTTCCTTCTCACTGGACCGAAATCTTCTCACTTGAACCCTTCCCTATATATAATATGTATACCCTTATTCCCTAAATCTCTAAATCCCCTAATTGCTACTGCAGTAGTTGCTACTGCTCACTCAGCACTTTCAACAACACAACCCTTTTTTTTTCCCAACCATTTCAACGTTATACAGGTGGTATTGTTGGACAATAGGTGCAAAGGTTTTCAAAAAAAAAAAATTCTGTTCAATTACTTCAACGTAAAAGAACAGTGAAATCTTTCGGGTGTCCGCGGGCCGCCCATGCCCGCAATAGCGGACAGGCTCGGACAATATTTTTAACCCGTTAAGCGGGCTTAGTCCGGCCCGTTCTCGCAACATCGGGATTAAATTTGGGCTAAAGCCCGGCCCAAGCCCGGCCCGCACCCGCATTTGCCCGGGTCTACTTCTAAGCACAATTTCCTCAAAATATTGCTCAGTCAATTGACACGCTTATATCCCAAAGCAGAGATATGGGCCAAATCATGCGCTTTCTTAGTACCAATCTTTCCAAGGAAAACAAGCAAAATCTAGCTTTCAGGTGGTGGACTATATGGCATACGAGAAATCAAGCTATCTTTAGAAATGCTCCAATTTCGTCCGCGGAAATTATTAAAAAACTCATTTTAGGAAACATAGAAAATTGGAAGAGAGCTAACAAACTACATCGACCCAAAAAGAATACAAACATGCCACATGAACAAACAACAATTAATCAGTTGAGATCCCGGGGAAAAATGAACTTATGGAAAAAACCACCCATTGGCTGGCTTAAATTAAACTTTGATGCCTCATCTACCTCGACCACAAAAAGCTCGACAGGTTTCATATTTTGCGACAGTCTTGGGAACCCTGTCTGCATAGGTAGGGGTGTGCAGAAAAACCTGAAACCGAAAACACGACAACACGACATGAAAAAACCCGGAACTAAAAAAACACGACACGATAATGACACGAACCGAAAAAACCCGGCTGTTAATGGTTCGTGTTCGGTTCGGCAATATCACATTGTCGGATACCCGACACGAACCATTTAAATTTTATTTTATTTTAATTTTTAGATCTGCTGGTATAATACTTGTATAAAAAGTATCCCCTAAGTAATAGAAAGCTCTACTAGCACAGTTGGCACAAGGGATGCGGCAAGACTGGGTAATAACCCAACAGATCCGAATTCGAACCTTGCCTACTGCATATATTTTTTATTCCCAATTTCCACACACAGTAGCCCTCTCTTAAATGTTTTTTTATCCTTCGGCACACTCAGACAGTTGACAGATCGAGAATTCGCCCCCAATTCGGCTCCCTGCTGAACTCGACCCTCTCAAATTCGGCCCTAACCCTAACTCAATCTCACACCCACCCCCAGCCAACCCTATCGACATTCTCAGTTCTCACACCCGGCTCTCAAATCCGGCCCTAACCCTAACTCCATCTCGAGACCTGTTCGTTTTCGCCCTTCCTCTCTAGAGTCTACTCTCAACTCTCAGTCTCAGCAGATCTATTGACATCTCTCAAAAAACCATGGTAAGATATTCGAATCGAATTGGTTTGTTTTGCTCTTTCTTAAGCATTTCATGGCGATTTTATGCTATTTGGGTTGTGAAATGTGAATCTGTGTGTGATTTGAGAGAGTTAAGGTTGTTTCAAATCTTTCGATTTCATAAGTATGTGCTCAGTTGCGAACTTGCGAGTTTGCTTTGATTTTATACTCATTGCTCACTTGAGTCGTCAAAATTTCGATGCTCATTGCTCAGTTGGGATGTGAAATTGTGAATCGACAACTCCATTTACTCACTGGAGTAGCTGCGTTTTATATTTGTTTTTATACAGTTATGTTTATTACTTAAACTTATTACAATCTTCACTTTATTTATTTTGTAGGATTCTAATATGAAAAATATTGAGGAAATCTTGAGTAATGACGATTCTCTGAGTGGTGACACCATGAACGAACCTGAGATGGATGAATTTGAAGCTTTAGAGCAATCGACCGCCAAATCAAAAAAGCCCAAAGGTAAGAAGCCTAAAATTGAGAAATCTTCTTCTGGTGCTAGTAAATGAAAGAAAACATCGAAATGTTGGTTGCATTTTACTATAATCCCGAATACAGAGCGTGCTAGTTGCAATTATTGTGGTGCTAATATTGGTTGTGCTCCTAGTAAAGGAACTGGTGCTCTAAATAATCACTACAAGAGATGCAAAAAGGCTCCAGAAAATGTGGATTTAAACCAAAAAAAAATTAGAACTTTATGCTCAAATTGTAGTCGGTTCTGATGGTGCGGTGTCCTCCACTTGTGTTCCATCTTTGTGGCGATTTGACCAAGCTGATTGTAGAAAGGAGCTAGCTAGAATGATCATTGTCGATGAGTTGCCTTTTGCATTTGTTGAGAAAGAGGGCTTTCGTAGGTTTTGCAAGAAACTGAATCCTGTATTTTCTGTGCCTTCACGTACTATGTTGTGAGCCTAATTTGCCATGTTTTATACTATCTTTTATATCGATTTCTGCATGCATTTCATACATTTGAGGTAGAATTATATAGATTCTATGTAGTTTACACTTATTTGCCAAATTATGGAATCTACACTAGTTTCTGTTTAATTTCACATAAATCAAGGCATTTTACAGCAATTCGGAGAAAGGATGGAAAGCTCGAAGTCAACTATAGAAAGTCCGAGGTAAAAGAGCAGCTTAACCAGGACAAATTGAGCTGGAAGCAAGGAAAGAAGCACTCGACAAAAGAGTTCGATATCAACTGAACTAGGTTGATATCGAGTGGACCAATTCGAGCCGGGATGCCAGAAATCGACCAGGAAAAGGAAGCAGAAAGCGACAGGTCGATATCGACCACTCTGGTTGATATCGAGTGAAACCTGGTCGATTTTCATCCTGGAGCCCCATATCGAGTGTCAGAATCCGAATTCGAGAAGATATGTCAATATCGACCATATTGGGTCGATATCGACCAGTACACAAAGGCCGATTTCGAGTTGTTTCGGGTCCGAGTGCTGAGCTGGCTTTCTTCCACATTAAGCAAGAAATATTCTATCAACTCAAGGGGAGATTTATCAAGTTTTATCAAGTCAAGAAGGATCTATCCACTTTAGATATAGTTTCCTTAGAGATTTATTTCTTTTATTTCCAAATTTTATCTTTATGTTATAGATAGATAGTTTTAGATAAAGATATAGTTGTTCTTTCCTAATTAGCTAGGGAATGAACACTATAAATAAAGCCTTAGGGGCTGAGCTTTAGGAGATCTTACAACCCATTCATATCGAGTAGAGAGAGAGTAGAGAGAGCTTATGGCGAGAGAAGGTGAAGAGTTGAGAGACGATTTGGCTTCGATCGGTTGTAAGCTTTCTTTTAGTTTGTTTAATGCAATTTAGTTCCCTTTTATTATTGATGTCTTTCTTGATGATGAAGAGCGAGTAGTCACCCAACTTCTAGGGTCGGGGTGAGCCCGACGGTATCCATGTGAGGTGATGCGAAAAGGTATAATCTTTTTATGCGATTTAGTCTTCTATCCCTACGAGCATGATTCTTTTGCGAAAGTTGAAGGTGATTCTTGTTTGTGTTATTGAAGCGGAAGTGATCTTAATGCAACTTGGATTAATTATGTGAAAAGGGTTAGTAACAATTAGGTTTTATGCGAAAGCCTCTACATTCCAATTTGTTAATAACGAAAGTTATTTGATGAAAAGCATGGTCTTTTATTCCTTTATGCGTTATTTAAATGGTTATCGTTGTGGCGTTGAAACCCTGATCTTCGAAGTCTTTAGTTTATTGATTTATTTCATCAATTTCGTGTTCAGGTTTGAGTAAAGTTTCGAGTTTTATGTTTCTGTTTCGAGTCGATTTTGAGGCACTGTTGTTCGATATTTCTGGTCGATGTCGAAAGGTTTGGTCGAAATCGACCGGTTTTCGTTTTCTGTTATGTTTTGCTTGTTTTTGTGTTTTACAGTTTCTGTCGACAGTGTGGTCGATATTGAGGTAAGTGGTCGATATCGAGCGCTCTTCCGGTCGATTTTGTGGTGAGTTTTGGAACTGAAAAGGCGGGCGCTGACACGCTTCCTCGTGGATCGATCCTGACTACCTTCTACTACAGCGGGAGGAAGTCTTGTAAATAATTTGCGGAGAACAGAGAGTCGAATTTGGAATTTATATTTCATACTTGATTTTCCTCCTAACAAATTTTGGCGCCGTTGCCGGGGAAACCATCAATCGCGCCCTTTTTAGTTCTTTTTTCTCTTCTTTATAGTTGTTTTTTCTTTTCAGGTGCATGCGAAGAACTGATCGCACACCCATAGACCCTATTCTCGAGCCATAACGCTTTTTCCATCTTCAACAAAGACTTAGGAAGAGACTTATGTCGACTCATCCCAACGACTAGAATTTGGGCCAGCTCACACCAGCACAGGAGCTTGAGCAAATCCGTCTGCGGATAGAAGAGTTCACCACCAGAGAAGCAGAACACGCCCGACGAGAGGCGAAATATGCTCAGAATCAGCAACGGTGGGAGGCAAGGGTAGATCGCGAGGTTAAGGCGAGGAGGCAACTTGAGGAGCAGATGGGGCATATCTCATCCAACGCAAAGGAGTATCTGCATCCTACTCTGGAAGTTCCAGAATCGCCGATCATTCTTCCCGCTATTAATTTTGAAATCCGTCCTTCTTTTATTACTGAAATTATGAGTCAATTTAGGGGAAGAATCAATGAATGTACTTTAGAGCATGTCACCACTTTTATAGACTTATGTGAAGCTATAGCAGATGGTGCTAATTTGGAATATTTAAAACTAAAGGCTTTTCGTTGGTCCCTTGCAGGAATAGCGCAACAGTGGCTGGAAGGATTGCCTGCACGATCAATTCGCACGTGGAATGAACTACAGGACTTATTCCTCAACAAGTTCTTTCCTCCTGCAAAGACAACTGCTCTCAGACAGCAGATCACGACTTTTCGACAGAAGCCAGGGGAAACACTTGCACAGGTCTGGGAGCGCTACAAGAGGCTTCTGAAATCCTGTCCTACGCATGGACAGCCGCCCTACGTCAACCAGGAGATCATCTTCAATTGCTTGGATGTGCCTACTAAGGATAGGATCAACAACTACACCGCCTATGGGTATCTAGAATACACTCCAAGTCGTGATTGGGAGGAGTTTGAGACACTGGCCAACTACGACAACACATATGGGACTTCTGTGGCCTCTTCTGATGAAATGTATGAAAGGCCTGCCCCATATATGCCATTGTATGTGCCGCCAAATGAGGTTGATCCAGACGTCAAGCACCAGTTCAACAACGACCATGTACGTCGTCTCACCAAGTAGGTTAAGTTTCTGTCTAAGGATAAGCCTTGCTTGGAATGTGGGTCTGTGAGGCACAACACTACTGCGTGCCCAAACGTCGATCAAGTACACCAAGGAGAGACCCACGAAGAGGTAAGGTATGCGGGGGGACACTACTCAGGGCCACGTCAGAACCAAAACTAGAGCTATTATCACCAGCCCCAGCACCAGAATCCCCCTCCCTACAGAGCCCCTGGTCACCCTGACAGAGAAGGAAAGAAAGATGACCTGCAGACCATTCTTGAGGAGATGCGGAGGAATCATTCAGACACCAAGCAATCTATCAATTCCATCCACACTCAACTGCATGGTGTCAACTCTAGGCTTGGGGAAATCGATATCTAGAGGAAATCGATTGACACACAGATTGGCCAGCTGGCAACATTCGTCCCCAAACAATCAGGTACGCTCCCTGGAACCTCTGAACCTAACCCTAAGGGTAAATCTACTGGACAGGTGGCTGTCATGAACCTAAGGAGTGGGCGATAGATGCAAACGCCTGACCAAACGACGGAGGAGAAGGGCACTGAGACCAGTCGATATCGACCAACCAAGGCGATATCGACTAGTCCCCAGTCGATATCGGCCCCTCTATGGTCGAAATCGACCCAACTCCTCGACAACACCAGAGGCCAGCAGATCAACAGGTCGATATTGACCAGGCACCAGTCGAAATCGACCCCCTCCACTCGACATCAGCACCTCCGCCGAAGAAAAGCTGCCTTTCCCGACGAAATCTCCAAAGGACCCAGCAGAAAAGAAGTTACAACGTTTCATTAAGATGCTTCAAAGGCTCAATGTCACAATACCCTTCACAGAAGCTCTTAATGAGATGCTATCCTACGTCAAGTTCCTAAAAGAGATTCTGAGCGAAAAGCGGTCATTGGCGGAGATCGCAGAGAAGTGCAGCCAAATGGACGTTCTTGAGAAAAGGCCAGATCCAGGTAAGTTTGTTATAACCATTGGATTTGGTCAATATAAGTTCAATGTTTTGTGTGATTTGGGAGCCAGTGTGAGTATAATGCCTTTATCAATCTGGTCCAAGATTAAGATAGGTGCCTTAGAGCATGTGGATGCAAAACTTTACATGGAGAATAACACGGTGGTAATCCCAACAGACATGGTGGACAATGTACCAGTGCAAGTAGGTAACTTCTTTGTCCTTGCTGATTTCTTAGTCATTGATATGATAGAGGACCTTGCTTGTCCAATCATTCTAGGAAGGCCCTTCTTGGCGACGGTGGATGCCAACATAAGTGTACCGAAGGGAGTGCTCACTTTCAACATCAGTGATGAGGTAATTGAGTATTCCTTTAATAAAACTGAAAGGCATATAGGTCCCATGGAAGAGTTGAAGTCCATATCAGCCAGGTACATTACTTGCGGAGAGCCTAAGGTAAGAAATATGACCCCCAAAGAGCTAGAAAAGAGAGATATGGAGGCCCAGGTGGAGGAGATCATGGTCATCCTGAACGAAGAAACGGAGGATCCACTCGACGTCACTCAAGGTAAGTCGATATGGACTAACTATTTTTCGGATCCTTTGCCAGGTCTTAAGTATGGGGTCGAAATCGACCAGGAAAAATCGATTGAGTCACATAATAGGTCGATATCAACCACCATAACTTGAAATCGACCCCCCCCCCCATATCGAGTCAATCCCACCAGAGCCAAAGCCAGCTGATTTCGAGCAAGACAGCTCGATATAGACCAACCCTGGTGTTGATAGGAGGAAATCGAGTATGCAAATAAAATATAAATAAATCACAGCAAACCAGATTTCGTCCCTTGTAAATAATTACAAGACTTCCTCCTGATGCAGTAGTGGGAAGTCAGGATCGATCCACGAGGAAGCGTGTCAGCGGATCCTAGGTAGCGGCAAATCTCACGGACAGAAGTCGACCACAGGAGTCCTCGATCTCGACTAGGGTTAGTCGATAGAAGATCGGACAAGTCGAGCAGCGCAGCAGCAGCAGTCGCAGGGTTTAGTCGAAATCGAGTAAGCCCTACTTGAGATCGAGTAAGCTTGTCGACGTCGATGACTGGCTTGTCGAACACCTGCACACAGAAGCTACAACGATCTGGATCGAGAATCAGTACTCGATATCGAGGAGTGCAAGTCGATATCGAGGAAGACAGAAAACTAAAACGAAACAAAAGAAAGTAAAGACAAGTGCTTGTGGGATTTCGAAATAAACTGTAAAGGACTTCCAAGATTAGGGTTTGCGACAACGATAACCAAGCATGCATAAGGCGGAAATAAAACAGATAATCATGTAACTTGCATCGAAGGACTAAGCTTTCGTCTTTTCCAACAATTAGACAACTCTTTCAAGAAACCCCAATTGTATCTACCGATTTTATGTTTACAATCCAAGTTGTTAGCATGTACCTCCATTAGATGGGTAATAAACACATAACAAGTAGTAGATGCTCAAAACATGATAAAAGTCGGATCTTTACCTCAAACACGCATGGCTATCGTCGGGCTCGCCCCAACCCTAGAAGTGGGTAGACTAATCGCACCTCATCGCAATCGCAGACATTGATTTGAAAGAAATAACTTGCATTAAACTAAATTCAAAGCCTTTACAATCTCGGCAATCCAACTCTCGTTGAATGCCAAAACCCTAAAACCTTCGAACTCCTAAAACTTCTCTGTGAACTACTTCTCTAGCTTCTGAATTGGATGATTCTAAAATCAGCCCCATGGGCTTTATTTATAGCCTTCTACTCCTTGCTATTCAAGGATAGAATATCTCTATCTTTATCTAAATCTATATCTAAAAGCTTAATGATAAATAAATGCAATAAAAGAATTAAATCTAAAAAGGAAATTATATCTAAAAGTCTTCAAGTAGATAAATCTTCTCTTCCATGATGGATCTTGATAGAATCGGATAAGCTCGGCAATCTTCGGCTCCAAGGAATCCCAATCCGAGTAGGACAGCTCAAAACGCGTTACGCGGCTTCTGGAAGGTTTCCTCGATCTCGAGGAGTTTCCTCGATCTCGAGTAAAATCGTGTCGCCGACTTCAGTGGATCGGCATCTCGGGTAGCTGGTCCTCGATGTGCTCGGACATGGCTCTCAGGGTTCCTCGATCTCGAGTATCTTACTCGATCTCAAGTAACAGTGTGGATCCTGGCTTGGCCTGGTGTTGTCGAGCAGCTTGTCTTCGACATGGCTTGGGGAGTGTGCGTCTGGGCTTGTCGATATCGAGGAAAGTTCTCGATATCGAGGAAGTGTGCCCGGCCTGTCTTCGTATTCGGCTTCTCTGGTCAGGTCGGGTAGCGCTCCTCGGCATCCTCGATCAGGTTTTCCTCGACTCCGGGCATGTTCTTCAGAGCTTTGTCGATCTAGAGGAACTTACTCGATCTCGAGTAAAGCTTCGGAGTCAGGTTGGCTCGTCTTCAGCTTCTCGACATGTGCTCCTCAATCAGGCTATGCCCGGACATTTGTTGTCGATATCGAGTACAACTCATCGATATCGAGTAGACTTATGCCTCCGTCTTTGCTTCTTGGTTTTCTCCCGAAATAGCTCCATATTCTGCAATATTAAACAGAAAGTTATGTAGATCTCCATTTCTTGCAAATAAGCATATACTACATAAATTCGACATATTCCCAACCCGAAATATGCAAAGTGTGTAGAATATGGAACTAAAATATGCATAAAAACATGGCTACTTTAGAGACATCATCTGGTCGATATCGACCGGTCCAAATCGACCCTTCTTCTTCAGAATCGACCGAACCTCCACCAGAACGGCAGCAGTCGATATGAAGATCAACTCTCAACTCGATTCCATATACAATATCATAAACATTGCAATTTACATATAAATCCACTTCACAACCAATTATGTAAATGCAACAAGAATTATCAGGAGGACTTCGCTCAATGGAAGTCTTCAAAGAAGATTCCATTTGGCGGGGTTGTAATGGGGCTTGGTAAGAAATAAAGGGTATGGAATTATTTGGCCATGTGGTACTTAATATAATTCGGGAATCAAGACTCCTAAATTTCCAACACAACTCAACCAAACCATAACTCTCAATCAGATGCATCAACCAAACTCTCCAACTTATCTCAATAAAGTATGTAACCTTTCAAACTTCCTTAACCTCTCCAAAGTATGCATCTTGCAAAAATGAAAGAATTAAGGTAAATTTGGCTCATGCACTTTATTCATAAACATATATACATACTTTTCTTTCTTTTTTTTTTGAACGAAAATAACTAGTACATTTATAGGGTGAGCCAAAAATCCTTTTACATAGTATGCATAGCAAGATAAAAATATAAAACCAACCCATATCTCAATAAGTTCAAAAAAATCCTCCTTACTTGAAATGAAACACAAGCTTATTCCTTCCACAAACCATTATTTCAACCAACTCTAAGTCTTAATTCCCAAATGGGGGTCAGGCTCAATTTGGCTAAGGATAATTTTGTGGAGTTTATAATAAAAGTCTCAGGCTAATGTTCTGGCTTCAAGCAGGGATAATGCAGGGTAGGTAAAGAGAGGATAAAATTGGCTTATAAGGTGCCTCCATCATTTAATTCTCATTCACATAAACATATAAATGCATTGGCCTTGAATAACTATCACAACATTTAGAGATGCATAGGAAGAGTAAATACACTCAAGAAAGCAGAGGGATTTTTTATGTTCTCCCTATAAGGCCAAAATTCTCACTAGGACAATTTTTGTTGGATTTTAACCTTTAGCTTAGGATCATATGTGCTCAATTTCATCACAAGTTCACAATCCACATAAAAACAATTTCGAGGACTTAGGCTAAATCTTCCAAACATGCCATAGGATTTACATGATCAAGTCAATCATTATTTATCATCATAGGATATCTAAGTTAGGGTATACAAACTAAGACAATGCAAAAAACTTAAACATGCATTTTTTTTCTTTTTTTTTTTGACATTTTCTATATTTTTTTTAATTTTTTTTATTTTCTAAGCAATTAAAAACAAGACTAAAGTATGAAAAAGAATTTAAATGCATAAAACTAACATGAATGCATAACATAAAAATTTAAAATTTCACCATGTAAAACCAAAAGCAAGACTAAAACATATAATAATGATAATGAGTCCTTCCCCCACCCCATACTTAAAATATATAGTGTCCCCACTGTATAAAATCAAATAAAAACAAGAGTAAAGGAAGGAACTCACCGAATAACACATCGAGGAGAACAGAACAGACAGGTCGAGTATATTTCTTGTCGATCTCGAGTACAGTACTCGATCTCGAGGAGGCTCTCTGCGTCAAGTGGCTTCTGAAGTCGAGGAGACTCTCCTGGCTTAGTCGATATCGAGTTGGCATACTCGATATCGAGGAGTTTCTGGGCTGCTGCTCTTTGTCGTTGTAGACTTGGCCTTCGTCGATTCTGACTGTTTTTCAGGGACTTCTTATTCCACTTTTCGCGATCCTTATATGCTTGCCGACCTAAAAGTGTTAGATTACACACAAAAACAAGACTTTCCACATGAAGTATTCTAAACTAAAAACAAAAACCAAAACCAAAAACCAAAATCAAAAGTTCCAAAGTCCCAAAATTCAAAAAGTCTTATATACATGCTCTAGATTTTAGAGTCGCTAGGCCGACTTCTTCTTTTATGCTCATGGACCTTTAATGTGGGGCATGCTTATGCTTGGCCCTTCTCCTGGATCATCTAGGTCCTGGTGGTAGTATGCAAGCTCAGCTGGCAGGTGGTTGCTTGCATAATCTTCCTTCTCTTTCTTCTTCTTCTTCCCAGCTCTTAGTTTCCGCAGATTCTCTCGCCACGGGGCCTTACCTCCCCTTAAATTATTGATAAATTTCTTAATGGACTGAGGAAGAGTAGGATTCATACCTGAACTTACCTTTTCGGACCCAAAACATAAATCTTCGGGCTTGGGGTTAGTCGATATTGGGCAGGACTGGTCGATATCGAGTACAGGGACCCCATACTTAGGTTCTTGGTAAGTCTGTGGTTCAGCAGAGGAATAAGTCGATGTCGAGGAAGTTTTGTCGAGATCGAGTAACACCGTAGTCGAGATCGATGAGCCTTTGTCGATCTCGAGTTGGCTTATGTTGTCTTCCTCCGTTGTTTGCTTGGTCCCGTGGCTGCTGATGCTCTTCACCTCCAGCCATGAAATTTCCTCTTTTGCAGGGCCAAAAGAGAAATCTAAGCCTCGTCGCCTATAGTGAAGGTGAGCGATCGATGTTTGACGCTAATCTTGGCATCTGTAGTGGCTAAGAATGGTCTACCAAGAATAGTAGGGCTAATAGGATCTTCAGCACAATCTATAATAAGGAAATCAGCTGGGATAAAGAATTTACCAACCTGGACAGGAACATTTTCAACCATACCTGTAGGGATGACTACTGTATTGTTTGCCATGTATAGCTTAGCATCCACAGGCTCTATGCATCCAATCTTTACCTTCCGCCATATTGATAAGGGCATGATGCTTACACTTGCTCCTAAATCACATAGAGAATCATACTTATATTGTCCAAAACCCACAGTAACATAAAACTTACCAGGGTTAGGTCTCTTTTCAGGGAAGTGGAGCACTTTGCATTCGCCGGCGATCTCTGAGATGGATCGCTTCTTGCTTAGGATTTCCTTTAGGAATTTGACATATGCAGGCATCTCTTCCCGAGCTTCTGTAAAAGGAATAGAGAAGTTCAGTTCTTGTAGCATATTAACAAAACGTTTGAACTTACCTGCAGTGGGATCTTTCAGTGTTTTGGAAGGGAAAGGCAGTGGCTTTTTCTGCTGCGGAGCCAGAACAGACGTCGGAGGTGTTATAGAGTCGTCGACATCGGCCAGCTTTTCCTTGATCTCGACCAAAGGTTCCTCGATCTTGAGTTGGGTTGTCGATCTCGAGTTGCCTGGTTGTGTAGTGGAGTCCGAGCTTGGCTTCTGGTATGTGCTGAGGAGGGTTTTGTCGATATCGAGTACAGGCTCCTCGATATCGAGTTGATTCTGCTCTGTGTCGAGTTGCTGCTCTACTGTGTCTTGGTGCTTCCCGACCTCTGGCTCGTGTAATTGGTGCCCACTTCTGAGTTTGATAGCTGCAACGTGTTCGGTCTTCCCCTTAGGATTTGGTTCTATTTGTCCAGGGAGTTGTCCGGATGGTCGTGGGATCTGTGCAGCGATTCGAACCATCTGAGTCTCTATGCCTCTCTTCCAGATGTCTAATTCTCCAATTTTTGTAGTGATGCTCTGGAACTGGTTGTTGATGGTGCCCTGATTCCGGCGCATCTCCTCAATGATGAGCTGTAGATCATCCTTCTTTTGATCCCTTTCTGGATGTCCTAGAGCTCTGTATGGCGGGGGGTTCCTAGGAGGACCTTGGTTCCACTGTGGTTGATAGAACCTTTGATCCCCCATATAACGATTGGGACCCCAGCGTAGGCTACCTCTTCATGTGTCTCTGCCATCCTGACTTGCACAGTGTGTGGGCACTCAGTAGTGGTGTGCCGCTGTGATCCGCATTCGATGCAAGGCTGGTTGACAGACAAATACTTGACTTGCTTGAGGAGCTTGCGATTCTGGTCTCTGTAGAACTGCTCCCTGACATCTGGGTCAATCTCCTTGGCAGGCTCATATAGGGGCATAGATGGTGCTGGCCTGGCATAGGAGTTCTCCTCATAGTTTGCAGTAGACCCATATTTGTTGTCATAATTGGTGAGCTTGTCGAGCACCCCCCATGCGTCAATTGGTGGCATCGTCAGGTACTCATATCGAGTGTACTGGTTGATCCTGTCCTTAGTGACTTGGTCAAGAGAATTGAAGAAGATCTCTTGAATGACGTAGGGTGGCTGTCCATGAGTAGGGCAAGATCTCAGCAGTTCTTAGTATCATTCCCATGCCTTTGCTAGCGGCTCCCCAGGCTTCTGTTTGAAAGCGGTAATCTTCTGGAGGAGAAGTGTTGTCTTGGCAGGAGAGAAGAATTTGTTCAGAAATTCTTGCTCTACTTGGGCCCATGTTGTGAGGGATCTTGGTTTCAGCCCTTCAAGCCACTTCAGTGCAGGTCCAGTGGGAGACCAGCGAAAAGCCTTCATCTTGACATATTCCAACGTTCTACCTTCAGCAAGAGTACGGCACATGTCAGAAAAATTGGTAATATGTTCAAGAGGACACTCATTAAATTTGTCATAAAAAGCATTATTTTTAAGCTCTATAAGGAATTGACCAGAACGGCGCATACACCTGTAAAGTAGCTCAAAGAAAACGTGAGATTTTAACTACCTAAGGCGTGAATGATTGCTTCCCCGGCAATGGCGCCAATTTGTTGATAGGAGGAAATCGAGTATGCAAATAAAATATAAATAAATCATAGCAAACCAGATTCCGTCCCTTGCAACTAATTACAAGACTTCATCCCGATGCAGTAGTGGGAAGTCAGGATCGATCCACGAGGAAGCATGTCAGCGGATCCTAGGTAGCGGCAAATCTCACGGACAAAAGTCGACCACAGGAGTCCTCGATCTCGACTAGGGTTAGTCGACAGAAGATCGGACAAGTCGAGCAGCGCAGCAGCAGCAGTCGCAGGGTTTAGTCGAGATCGAGTAAGCTTGTCGACGTCGATGACTGGCTTGTCAAACACCTGCACACAGAAGCTACAGCGATCTGGATCGAGAATCAGTACTCGATATCGAGGAGTGCAAGTTGATATCGAAGAAGACAGAAAACTAAAACGAAACAAAAGAAAATAAAGACAAGTGCTTGTGGGATTTCAAAATAAACTGTAAAGGACTTCCAAGATTGGGGTTTGTAACAACGATAACCAAGCATGCATAAGGCGGATATAAAACAGATAATCATGTAACTTGCATCGAAGGACTAAGCTTTCGCCTTTTCCAACAATTAGACAACTCTTTCAAGAAACCCTAATTGTATCTACCGATTTTATGTTTACAATCCAAGTTGTTAGCATGAACCTCTATTAGATGGGTAATAAACACATAACAAGTAGTAGATGCTCAAAACATGATAAAAGTCGGATCTTTACCTCAAACACGCATGGCTATCGTCGGGCTCGCCCCAACCCTAGAAGTGGGTAGACTAATCGCACCTCATCGCAATCGCAGACATTGATTTGAAAGAAATAACTTGCATTAAACTAAATTCAAAGTCTTTACAATCTCGGCAATCCAACTCTCGTTGAATGCCAAAACCCTAAAACCTTCGAACTCCTAAAACTTCTCTGTGAACTACTTCTCTAGCTTCTGAATTGGATGATTCTAAAATCAGCCCCATGGGCTTTATTTATAGCCTTCTACTCCTTACTATTCAAGGATAGAATATCTCTATCTTTATCTAAATCTATATCTAAAAGCTTAATGATAAATAAATGCAATAAAGGAATTAAATCTAAAAAGGAAATTATATCTAAAAGTCTTCAAGTAGATAAATCTTCTCTTCCATGATGGATCTTGATAGAATCGGATAAGCTCGGCAATCTTCGGCTCCAAGGAATCCCAATCCGAGTAGGACAGCTCAAAACGCGTTACGCGGCTTTTGGAAGGTTTCCTCGATCTCGAGGAGTTTCCTCGATCTCGAGTAAAATCGTGTCGCCGACTTCAGTGGATCGGCATCTCGGGTAGCTGGTCCTCGATGTGCTCGGACATGGCTCTCAGGGTTCCTCGATCTCGAGTATCTTACTCGATCTCAAGTAACAGTGTGGATCCTGGCTTGGCCTGGTGTTGTCGAGCAGCTTGTCTTCGACATGGCTTGGGGAGTGTGCGTCTGGGCTTGTCGATATCGAGGAAAGTTCTCGATATCGAGGAAGTGTGCCCGGCCTGTCTTCGTATTCGGCTTCTCTGGTCAGGTCGGGTAGCGCTCCTCGGCATCCTCGATTAGGTTTTCCTCAACTCCGGGCATGTTCTTCAGAGCTTTGTCGATCTAGAGGAACTTACTCGATCTCGAGTAAAGCTTCGGAGTCAGGTTGGCTCGTCTTCAGCTTCTCGACATGTGCTCCTCGATCAGGCTATGCCCGGACATTTGTTGTCGATATCGAGTACAACTCATCGATATCGAGTAGACTTATGCCTCCGTCTTTGCTTCTTGGTTTTCTCCCGAAATAGCTCCATATTCTGCAATATTAAATAGAAAGTTATGTAGATCTCCATTTCTTGCAAATAAGCATATACTACATAAATTCGACATATTCCCAACCCGAAATATGCAAAGTGTGTAGAATATGGAACTAAAATATGCATAAAAACATGGCTACTTTAGAGACATCACCTGGTCGATATCGACCGGTCCAAATCGACCCTTCTTCTTCAGAATCGACCGAACCTCCACCAGAACGGCAGCAGTCGATATCGACTAATATAGGTCAAAATCGACCGGATCCTCAGAAGGCCCCCAAGTCCGATTCTGCGAAGGTAAGCCAAGGTATGGATCTTTCTTCTCCTATTTCAATTAAAGATCTATCTATACATGGGAGAGGTTTGCTTTGGTATGTGCGCTTATGCAGGATTTCCAATGACGATCCTAAGGAATATGAAGTTAGAGACAAAGTCTATGTCTCCAAATCAAATGATCATTGGTTCTCTAACAAATTCAAAAAGAAGAAGATGGGACCCTTCACGGTGAACAAGATCCATTCCGGAGGACTACAGCTGATGGACAAGAATTGAGTCCTGTTTGAAGCCCAAGCCACATGGGCCCTGCAGATGACACCTTGAGCCCAATGGAGAAAGTCGGTCTAGCGACTATAAAGTCTAGAGCTTGTAAATAAACACTTAGTTTTTGGGATTTTTGGACATTGTTGTTTTTGTTTTTGGTTTTTGGACTTTATTTTTAAGTTTTCTATTGTGGGTATTTCTTTTCTAACAATTTTTGCAGGCACAAAGAAGAAAGCAGCAACTCGATTTCGAGTACATCAGGTCGATATCGACCGGTTCACCCGAAATCGACCAGGGCCTGCAGAAGCAAAGCACTCAAATTCTGACAATTAGCACACCTGTCTAGTAAGTTTCTTTCTTTACCCTTGTTTTTATATAGTGAGGACATTGTAATGTTTAAGTATGGGGTGGGGGAAGGGCTTACTTTGTGCATATTTGATTTTATTAGACAATATGTGTGCATATTTTTTAGTTTATTTCTTGAATTGCTTATACATGGCTACTTTGGAATTATTATTGACATCTATGTGCTTACAGGTTATTTTCCAAAGTTTGAAAAATCGCCCCCATTAAAAATTTTGATCAGTGTCATGGAATCTTAAATTGAACTCAACAACAACAACAAACCCAGTATCTCCCGCTTAGAGCAGGGTCTGGGGGTCGAGATGTACGCACCCTTGCCCCGACTAGGTCGAGAGGGTGTTTCCGAGTGACCCATGACCGTACATCAAAGAAAAGAGGAAAACCACACCACAAGAAACTGGAAATAAGATAGGAACAAAGATGAAAAGTTGGAAAGGATGCACGCAAGAAAAGTTGAGATAGAAGGGAAGCATGAGTGAGAAAACGTTGCCCCAGACTAGCGTTCGTCAACTCGGACAGCACTCCTCCACTGAATCCTGTCGCGTTTCATCTCCTCCGAGAGTCCCAGAGCGGCCAGATCATGTCTAATAGCTTCACCCCAACTCTTCTTAGGACGCCCTCTTCCTTGTCGAACTCTTTCGATAGCCAGAGTTTGACGATGCAAAATTGAACTCTTCTTAAGAAGCTTAAATTGAACTCAACGATGCAAAATTGGATTCATTAGAGATATAGCATGATATTGCCTAGTAAAGGGATGTCACAATGAAGTGCATTATTTTATTAAAAACCATGAAAGGAGGTAAAAGTTGAAGTTGCTTTTGACATGTTGTATGATAAGAGGATGGAGGACCTTATATTTTCCATATAATGCTCATATTTTGATATCCCTAGCCTTACCTATTCTTATGCATCACAAAAGCCATATTGAGCCTCATTTCAATTATGCTCCACATGATCTAAATATTGCCCATTTTCTACCTTATTTCCATCCGGGGATTATGTTGAGAATGGAATTACATTATGGAGATTATTATATGGTGTTTGTGTTGTTGTTATATATCATATATGGAGTTTGGCAGGAAATTGAAAATTTTATGGAAATTTAATGAGTGAAAGAAAATCAGATCAAAGATCGACCCTGCTCGTTGAGATAATAGTTCAGCGAGATGGGACACATAGGTGATGAGTCCGAAGTACTAAGTATCCGGGGCCATTCATGACACCCATGTTTGCGACTCGCGAGAAGGCATTGCTGAGGTTAGAGAGGTAAAAGCATTATATTGAAAAAAAGCATTGAGCGAATATGAGCGAAAGGTGAGAAATCAAAGGAAGAAGGAATGTGGTATGAAAGTTTGGAAAGTACTCCATTTCCCCGGATCATTAGCACCACATGGCCAAAAATTGCCCACCTTTAGCCTTTTACCAATCTACTCCTTATTGAGCTTAAAAAAGTCCTCTTGATTATTGTTGCTTTGTCACATATGAATGTTTTTGCATGACCTCCTTTTGTGAGTAGATGTTCCTTTTATTGCACATGCATTGATTTGTGACAGAAGTACCTTTTCGAGGATGGTAATTGATTGCATGGACATACGACAATGAATCTAATATGTTGAGAGTTTGAATTCTTCTCCTGAATGACCATTAAAAGTATTGCTCGAGGACAAGCAAGCTTAAGTATGGGGTGTTTGTTGTGAGCCTAATTTTCCATGTTTTATACTATCTATTATATCGATTACTGCATGCATTGCATACATTTGGGCTAGAATAATACAGATTCTATGTAGTTTACACTTATTTGCCAAATTATGAAATCTACACTAGTTTCTGTTTAATTTCGCAGAAATCGAGGCATTTTACAGCAATTCGAAGAAAGGATGGAAATCTCGAAGTCAACTATAGAAAGTCCGAGGTAAAAGAGCAGCTGAACCAGGACAAATTGAGCTGGAAGCAAGGAAAGAAGCACTCGACACAAGAGGTCGACCAGGAAAATGGAGCAGAAAGCGACAGGTCGATATCGACCACTCTAGTCGATATCGAGTGAAACCTGGTCAATTTTCCTCCTGGAGCCCAATATCGAGTGTCAGAATCCGAATCCGAGAAGATAGGTCAATATCGACCATATTGGGTCGATATCGACCAGTACACAAAGGTCGATTTCGAGTTGTTTCGGGTCCGAGTGCTGAGCTGGCTTTCTTCCACATTAAGCAAGAAATATTCAATCAACTCAAGAGGAGATTTATCAAGTTCTATCAAGTCAAGAAGGATCTATCCATTTTAGATATAGTTTCCTTAGAGATTTATTTCTTTTATTTCCAAATTTTATCTTTATGTTATAGATAGATAGTTTTAGATAAATATATAGTTGTTCTTTCCTAATTAGCTAAGGAATGAACACTATAAATAAAGACATAGGGGCTGAGCTTTAGAAGATCTTACAACCCATTCATATCGAGTAGAGAGAGAGTAGAGAGAGAGCTTGTGGCGAGAGAATGTGAAGAGTTGAGAGACGATTTGGCTTCGATCGGTTGTAAGCTTTCTTTTAGTTTATTTAATGCAATTTAGTTCCCTTTTATTATTGATGTCTTTCTTGATGATGAAGAGCGAGTAGTCACCCAACTTCTAGGGTCGGGTTGAGCCCGACGTTAGCCATGTGAGGTGATGCGAAAAGGTCCAATCTTTTAATGCGATTTCGTCTTCTATCCCTATGAGCATGATTCTTTTGCGAAAGTTGAAGGTGATCCTTATTTGTGTTATTGAAGCGAAAGTGATCTTAATGCAACTTGGGTTAATTATGTAAAAAGGGTTAGTAACAATTAGGGTTTATGCGAAAGCCTCTATATTCCTATTTGTTAATAACGAAAGTAATTTGATGAAAAACATGATCTTTTATGCCTTTATGTGTTATTTTACATGGTTATCGTTGTGGCGTTGAAACCCTGATCTTGGAAGTCTTTAGTTTATTGATTTATTTCATCAGTTTCGTGTTCAGTTTTGAGTAAGGTTTCGAGTTTTAAGTTTTTGTTTCAAGTTGATTTCGAGGCATTATTGGTCGATATTTTGGGTCGATATCGAGGGGTTTGGTCGAAATCGACCGGTTTTCTTTTTTTGTTATGTTTTGCTTGTTTTTGTGGTTTACAGTTTCTGTCGACAGTGTGGTCGATATCGAGGTAAGTGCACTACAAAAAAAAACATATTAGCTACCACACGTAGCAACGGCAAGGGTTTGTCGTGGCTAATGGGTAACAAAAAATCAAATTTGCCACAGATGATAGCAACGGCAAGGCTTGTCGTGGCAATTGAGTTGGTTTTTACTACGGCATAGCCACAGCAGCGGAGTCCCGTATCTAATGTTACCATAGTTGGTTGATATTTGCTACGGCACGGGATGTCGTGGCTAAATTAAGTAAAAAGAAATTAAAAAAGAGAAACATACAATATTGTATTCTACTTAAAAATTTATTTATTTATTTGGTGAAAACTTAAAAAAAAATTCATTGTTGTTTGGGCGGTATAATTCCCGCTTGTACAAGGCTTTCTATCTAACCCTAAAATCACCGCCTCTCTCCTCGTATCCCTCTTGGATCTCCCTCCTCTCGGCCTCAGCGAGTCAGCGCTTGCTTCTGGCCTCTCCGTCTCTCTGACTCTTTCTCCAAATCAATCCCTCTCTCCAGTCTCCACTGCACTCTTCGACCTCTCTCTCATCAGACTCCAAAATCGCCATCGCCCTTTGCTTGTGCGCACGCCGTCGCCGCCCCCACACCATCGATACCTCTCTCAGATCTCGGCCGCCATCGACAGAAGGAGATACTTTCTCAGATCTTCAACATCTCCATGTCAGGTAGTCTCTCCAAACCCCTTTCATTTCAATTGAAGAGCTTGATTAGTGAAGGTAGGGTTTGATTTGGGGGGAAAATTACTCGTTGGTTAGGGTTTGATTTGGGGGTTCTCCAATTCAGGGATCTCACGTCCTTGGACCTCTCTTAGGTTTTGGTGACTACCGGTGGTGGGTGGACTGGCGTCAGCCCCTTCTCTCCCTCCCGTCGCTCAAACAGGTGATGCACAAGTCCTCACTTAGGATACAACTTCTAGTTGTTCTATGTAATAATATTATCAAACAAAAAATTTCTAGCACGTATTATCCTTCATATCCTGAAATTTTGGTTAGGTTTATGAAACCTTGATGAGAGATTTTAGCTTTGAGTGTTTTTATTTTGGTTGTGGTATTGCCTTCATGCTTCGAAAGTTGGTATTAAAGCAATCTTTTGGATGCATTTTCTCATTGATATGTTCACAAAAGAAGGCTCCACTGACACAGGTAACCTAGATACTTCTTTGGTATATTTTATTCCATTTTCCATAGCCAACCCTTATCTATGCAATTTGATTTAGTATTTAGGAATTGGAGAAAGGAGCTCTAAATTGAGCCTGCCTCCAACAAACGTGTTCAGTGCGTTTCATGACAAATTGAAGGAGGTTCATATTTGAATGTTGGTAATCATTAGGGTTCTTTATTTTTTTTTTGGTAGGCTGGTTTCTTTATATTTTATCATAGAAAAGTGGTTGCTTGGTGGGACAAAAGATAATGCATTCTGAATGCCTAGGTGACTTAGAATTTTTTTTTAATGGTGTTCTTTTTGAGAGAAGCCTATGATGTTAGAGAACTTTTAATGGATAAAAGGTAGAAAATATGAAAGGGTTAATGATCCTGGCTTTGAACAATAGATTTATAGAACATCTTCAATAAGGCCTTCATCACACATTTCCTTTCTCTCTTGGTTGTGTTTGTCTTTTTGATGTTATATCTTATGATGCAATTATATTTTGGTTATTTAGTTTGTGCTTCAATAGATGAAGGATTTTCCATTGATGTTATACCTATTATGCAAGGAGAAGCATCAAGAATTTACAAAAAAATTGGTGTTGTACCTAAAAGGTTTCTAAAAAATATAGCCTTAGATTATGACCTTAAAGTAGATCAGAAACTCAATTCGATTTAATATTTCTAATGTAAATTTTTATAGATTTAGTATAAGGACTAAGAAATTGCAGGAGTGTGTTGTATGCTAATATTTTTTTGCAATTTCACAAAACACAACTCTTGAAATTTTGAATTACATACCTGATTTCATAATGCAATCAAAATGTTTGACGAAATGCCTTAAATAAAATTTCTATATTTTACATTCATGCTTCCCATTTTCTCAAGTTATATTTCATTCGTTTTTAACTATTAGTCTTTTGCTTGAATTCTATTAATGAATTAACTTAGAACCACATGATTACACTATAAATGTTGTCGTTTATGACAAATTAAGAGTGATATAGGATGATTTTTTAGTAGGAACAGATCACTAAAGTCTTTAAAACTTAGAGTAATAAAAAATTAAAATTGAATATACGTCATTAGCAATTCATATTATGTGCTCTACTATAAATGTTGTCGTTCATGGATGGAGATGAAGAACACGCTACTGAATGACATGGTTAGGTGCTCTACTAGCTATCAAAATCAAACTATGAAAAACAACTTGTTTGCTTTGTTTTGCTACATGTGTCATTGCCGGAAACTGGAACTTGGCATTGGCAATGTTAAAGTTGTTATGCTTTGTTTTGGAAATGGGGTTTAGACTTTTGTTTGCCGTAAGCGTATGGTATGTATTTTTGCTTGGCGTTGATCTGTTTGGGGAAACATTAACTCGGGATGAAAGTAGACACTTTTAACTTGCCATTGGTCTGTTTGGGAAATGATTGTAGCCCATGTATTGCTTTCCTTACACCTGCGTGGGATGAATATAGAAATAGGAAAACAGGGATAAAAAGCCAGAGGCCACGGCCACGGCAGCTAGCCGTGGCAGTTGGGGGAATGCATATAGATCTAGGAAGATCGTCCAGCCAATAGTTTAGCCACGGCACCTAGCCGTGGCAACTGTTGAAATAAATGCGCCAAAAAATGGTGGGAAATTACGGCTCTGAATACCTTTTAGCCACGACAGTGACCGTCGCAATATATGGCGCCAAATTATGGTGGGAACTCTAGCTCAATTGGTGCCATAATAAATGTTTTCCACGGCCATGCACCGTCGCTCGAATCATGGCTCCAGTTGAGCTGCAGACACCCGTCGCTTAACCGTGGCTAGGACGTTCGCCACGGCTGTTGCCGTTGCCACTACTTTTTTGCCACCGCGGGTTTGGTTACGCCTCAGTTGTCGTGGCTACAGCCGTTGCTAGACCCTTTTGGCCACAGCAAATTCACTTTGTGCCACGGGATCATGTCGTTGCTAATATGTTTTTTTTGTAGTGGTGGTCGATATCGAGCGCTCTTCTGGTCGATTTTGTGCTGAGATTTGGAACTGAAAAGGCGGGTGCTGACATGCTTCCTCGTGGATCGATCCTGACTACCTTCTACTACAGCGGGAGGAAGTCTTATAATTAATTTGCGGAGAACAGGGAGTCAAATTTGGAATTTATATTTCATACTTGATTTTCCTCCTAACATACTACTATAACTAGAGATTGCTATTCTATCTATACTGAGGAGAAAAAGATGTTGAAAGTCATGTTGAGCAAGTTATCTTCTCGAGTGAGTCTCACGACCGATGCTTGGACTTCGGGTCAAAACTTGAGCTATATGTGTTTGACTGTGCATTTTATTGATGATGACTGGGTTTTGCATAAGAGGATTTTGAACTTGTGTCCTCTAGCGGGTCATTCTGGTCACCAGATTGGTAGAGCTGTTGAGAAATGTTTGATTGATTGGAATATTAAGAATGTTATGACTGTGACCGTGGATAATGCTAGTTCTAATGATTTGGTTATTGATTATTTGAAGAGGAGATTTGTTCATTGGGAATCTAGTCTTTTAAAAGGAAAATATGTGCACATGAGATGCGTTGCTCACATTCTAAATTTGGTTGTAAGAGATGGTTTGAAGGACTTGGACTCTTTAATTGCAAAGATTCGTGCTCTTGTGAGGTATGTTAGATCTTCTCCCGCGCGGTTAGAGAGGTTTAAGACTTGTATAAAAGAGGAGAAAATAGAAAGTAAAAGTCTAGTTTGTTTGGATGTTGAGACAAGATGGAATTCCACTTATTTGATCCTAGAGTCTGCGGTCAAGTTTAAGAAGGCCTTTGCTAGCTTGCTAATGAAAGACCATGCTTGCTATAAAGAGATGACGAAGAAGGGTGGTGTTGGAGTTGCTAATGATGAAGATTGGAAGAGAGTGTCTACTTTTTGCCTATTTTGAAGGTGTTCTATGATGGAACAATCACTTTGTCTGGCTCTCGGTATGTGACTTGCAATATGTGTGTGCAACATATGTTTGCTATTGGATTTTCAATTACCACTTTATGCAATGATGAAAGCATTAGTCTAATGGCGAAACAAATGAAGATGAAGTATGAAAAGTATTGGGGTGATGTTAGCAACATTAATCACCTATTATTCATCTCCGTACTTCTTGATCCTAGAAACAAGATGCAAGTAGTTGATTGGCTTATTACGAAGTGTTATGATGAGACGAAAGCCAAAATATTGGGAGGCTATGTCAAATTGCTTGTTGATGATTTGTTTAAGGTGTATGAGTCTTCAATGCCTCAAGAAAAGAAGAAATCAAAGTCTTCATCTTCTTCCGCTCCTAGCAATACAACCACTAGTTTTGATGAAAGCCGAAAAGGGAAACTCATGGATTTTACGGAGTTGTTTGCTTCAAACTTCCAAAGTGAAATGGGACATGTTGATTCCGATTTGAAGAATGAGATGGAGAAGTATTTAGAAGAGGCACAAGAGGGGATGTCCAACAATTTCAATGTTTTACATTGGTGGAGGGACAATCAAAGACGGTATCCTATTCTTTCAAAGATTGCTCGTGATGTGCTTGCTATACCGGTGACCACTGTTTCTTCTGAGTCGGCTTTTAGTACCGGGGGACGCATTCTTGATTCTTTTCGTACTTCATTAATCTCAAGAATGGTGGAAACTCTTATTTGCACCCAAGATTGGCAACGTGGCACTAACTCTTCGGTAGTGATTGAAGAAAACTTGTTAGCATTGAAGGAACTAGAAGAAGGTATCCCTTTCTTATACTTGACTATATGAACTTCACTTTATTACTTTAATGTGATTGATTCTCACATATGTTTTAAATTTAAAACTTATAGAAATGAAGGAGTTAAGTATTGAGCAAACTCAATTCATTATCGAGGAAGATTATGACTATAGCGTTTGATGTGTGGAATTCTAGAAAAAAGGTAATTTGATTTTTTCTACTTACTAACATTATTGTTCATCTTCATCCTACATATTATCTCTTTTTAACTTCATATTTTCAACTTATGTATGAGATTTTGCTCCCGCATTTAGAGATGGAATTTGTACTCATGTAGGTATGTTGTGTTGTTGTTTGTAGTGCTGCGTTTTAAGGATGCCGGGCTGCTAAAGTTTTTGCCTTTTGGGACTTTTCGGTTGTGCTACGAACATTCCTACTTCGTTTAGACTTTGGATCTTATGCATGGATTTAGGTATGGATTTATTTATGGATTTATATATCGATCAATGTATGGATTTATTTTATGTATGATATGAACTTTATGTAATTGTATTTATGTTATTTTATTGTATTGTATATATGCACACAATTACACAAACACAACACACACCCACTGCATTACATACACAATTACATTTACAATAGGTGGCTAGGTGCTCAAACTGTACAGTACATTGTATGCCAAGTACCAACAGTACATGCCTCTCAAATCGGAAAAAAAAAGGAAAAGGGCTTTACCGTGTCGGATCGGATAACACGAGTATCCGACACGAAATCGGATACCTTAACCGTGTCGGATACCCGGTTCCTGGCGGTTCGTGTACGGTTTGGCATATTGCTCTTAAACAGTTCCGGGTATCCGACACTATTAACTGTGTCGTGTCGGATACCCGGTAACGCACACCCCTGTGGATAGAAGGAAAAATGATGGGCGGTCATACACCTCTAATGGCTGAAGCAATCGCGCTAAGATAAGGGATCGAAAAGGCAAAGGAATCCAACTTAAACAACTTAATCATTGAAGGTGATTCTAAGATAATTACGGATGCCTTACGAACAAATAGCAAATGTCTCTGGGAAATTGAGCTTGTATTGGCTGACATTCAAACCCTCCTTATGGAATTAGATAACGTACGGATTTCTCACATTCCCCGCATTGGTAACCGAGTGGCGGATAAGGTTGCACATCTTAGCTACTCTACCAGGGGAGCTAATTTCTATACCGATTCAGGTCTCCTTCACCTCATCCGGCAGGATGCTTTCGGGTAGAGGGTCCAGTGCCCCATCGGCCTAGGGGTGGAATTGGTACATTACCAATTTATTTTTTCGTTTATCATGTACCAACCAATTTGAATTGGTAATTGTAAAACTCCTACCATTACCAACCTCGAAGGGGTTGTACCAATTTAATTGGTTACCAATTAAGTTAGTTGGTACATGTTGGTAATAGTAATTTACCATGTTTTGTGTGTTGAGAATAAAACATACAAATACAATACAACTTAATTAAAATTTAAAAGTTATTGCAACGCTTAGGTTTTCGTCTAAACCGACAATATTTAAACACTAAAGTAACATAAAACTTACAAGTGATTACAACGTATTTAAGCACTAAAACAACCTAAAATACAAATGGGTCTGACAATATTAAAGATGTTCACATGAAAACTTCCTACGAACGCTTAGATTTCCGTCCGAACCAAGATCGAGTTAGTATTTCTCCTTTGATTAAAAGCATTTTATGCAAAAAAATATAAAAGAATTAAAAAACAAATTTTAAAATATGTATAAAAAACTAAATATATATTGGTACGAAATTGGTTGGTATTACCGTTAACAACCAATTTTAAATCGGTTGGTAACGGTAACACAACTTTTTAGTTTTCATTACCGTTATCGTACCAAACTTCGGAACTTGGTAGCCAATTTAATTGGTTAAGTTGGTACGTGTTGATTTGGTTTGTCATGGTAAGTTTTCCCTGGCCTTACCTACTCATCCGAAATTTTACCTAATAAAAAAAAATGAAACTAGAGAGGAAAGAGGAAAGAAAAAAGAAAAGGTGAAAAGGTGGGGGAGGTGTGTTGTGTGACAGCTTGAATGACAAATGACTCGGACTGATCAAAGCCTCAAAAGGGGAGGAGGAGAGTGTAAAATAAAATAAAAACTGTGGAATGGCTGTAAAGAGTAAAGGACTATTCAAAACTGGCCTTCAGTCTCAGATACAGCATCGTAAGACTAACTCCAATGGTTAAGTGTGCAAATGTACATATTTGCACAAGGTGTTTAAAAATACACATCACTTTTTGATATTTTGCTCCATTGGTTAAATATGTATTTTATACACATCCATCTCTAGATAAATATGATTAAATTAAAAAGGAAAAAGAAAAACTTAAAAGCAACCAATAGAATGACCCCAACTTTATTGAAAAGTGATAAAAGTTTTTGCACATGGGGGAGGTGAGGTGTTTATATTTGAGCACTTAGTGTGCAAATGTGCATATTTTACACACTCAAATGTAGCCATTGGAGCACAATTTATATCAAAATGTGCATATTTAAGCATTTGCACCATACCATTGGAGTTAGTCTAATCCCTCCGATTGTTTTTACAGATAATACTGTACCTCTTCAAGACAAGGCAAGAGCTGCACCCCATGATGAGACGTGAGGTCTGAAAATATTTGAAAATAAAGTGCCAGAATAGGGCAATTGGAGAAGTAGACTGTGTTAACAGTGGTGTTAAACTTAATTAGTTTATGTATAAATTTATTAAAAAAAATTATATTTATATTCTATAACACTTATTTTAACATGTTTATAAAATTTTATTATGAAAAATGATTATTAAAAATTATGAACAATTAAAAGATTGATTATTTTACAAAATATTTTTTTATTTTTCTAAAACATATATTTTCAAAATAAAAGTTTATAAACATGTTAATATAAGTATATAAGGTATAAATATAAATTTTTAATATAAATTTATACTCGAAATAATGGGTGTAACACGTAAAGTGTTACAGGGGATTTCAACTGGTATACGCAGGGCCGATGCATATTTTTCGCCTCAACCTCCCGCGCTATAATCCCGTCATATAAAAATATATCTTATCTTTGAATTAATATTAAATTTTTTAAAAAAATATATATTTAACTTTGACATAATTATTACTCCGTATAATATATTTGGAAAAAAAATCTCAAAAAATTAACTTTTAAATATTATTAAAAAAATATATAGTAAAATAACATCTTTTTATAACTTCTAAAAAAGTTTCTATCCCTATTGAATTATAATAATTTTTATAAGTTGATTTTCTGAGAATTTTTTTCCTAATATATTATAATAATTGTATACTGTAGAAAATAAATCCTCGTCCTGTGAATTAAAACTTGTCGTTTTAGTAAGTAAATCTTTTTAAGAAAAACTTGACATTTTAGTTATTTTGTCATCTACTTCACGAAATTACTCTTGTAATGATTAAATAATTGTGAGTTATAGTTTTTTATAAAGTAAAAAATGGAGCAATAATTAGGAATATAAGTGTATTTTTATTTGTTTTCTTAATAAGTGTGTAAATTTTTGAAATGACAAGTTTTAATTAACTAATGAAGTATATTTTTTAAAAAAAATTAATGTTAATTTAAGAATAAGGTCAAATTTCAGAAAATCACCCCTTAAATAGCCCACTTTGCTCAAAATCATCTCTTAAATACATAATTGCAAATAAATCATCCATTAAAACATAAAAATTTGTATAGAACCACCCATATTCCTTCGGACATAGTACCGTTTCAATTAAAAATGCAAAGTTGAGGATGAGTCCAAAGTCATCGTGTGAGGAAACGTAGTTCGATTAACCAAAACAACGGCATACGAGAAAGGTGTACAAATCACAACAACTATTCTGAGGTTAATGAACCAGTCCAAAGACTTTATTAATCTAACTAATTGAAAGAAGAGCAAAAAAAATGAGTTGGGTGTTGTTGAATGACATACAAAAGAATTTAGATATTGTCATTATTTTCTGTATTTTTTAATTGAAATGGTATTATATCACAAACTTTTGAATTTTAATGGATAATTTACTGTAGTTATGTTTTTAAAGGATGATTTTAAATAAATTAGACTATTTAAAGGATGGTTTTCTACTTTTCTAGTACTCCCTCCGTCCAACAATACATGGGTTTTTAGAGGTAAAATTTTGTCCAACAATAGATGGTCTTTTATGTTTTCTATGTAGGAAGTTATAATGATTTGTATTGGTTTGTGAGCTGTTGACTTTTTAAAATAATTTGATTGGTTAAAATGTGTAGTGGTGTTAAAAAATAATAAAATTTTTGTAAAAGTTAGTGTAATGATGATGTTTTTTTTAAAGTAAAGTGTTTTATTAAAACTTGTGCAAAGTGCTAAAATATTTTAAGACAGAGGTAGTATATTTTAGCCTAAGAATAAATATACTCCGTATAATTTTTTTGGAAAGGGAAGCTGGGCAGCGGATATGCATGCACTGGCCAAAGTAATTATCAAGTGGGGCGTCACTCTGAGAAGAACAAGCTATACGTAGTACATTACTGATTACTGCTATAGTCTTGTCAATTGTCACCCAATTTCCGAAAATTTGCACTTGTAGCTGAAAGATCAGATGGAAGATGTTTGATTACTCGTACTTTGTATTCCCAATCAGAGTAAACGGAGTAGTATTTATTATTTACTCTTTTAATTAAAACTTGTAGTTTACTATTCATTTATTCTTTTTTAGAATAATAAAAACTATATAAAATATTAACATTTTTTTATATTTGATTTTATAAATTCCACAATTAAGTATGAAATTATTAAAAAAGTGATATTTTTTTAACACATCAAAAGGCGTGCGTGAATAGTAAAACGTCAAGTTTTAATTAACGGAGGTAATACTATTTACTCCTCCGTTCGCAAAAACTTGTCATTTTAGAGATTCGATTTTGTTCATAAAAACATGTTATTGTGGGTATTTTAGCTAACACTTTTCGAAAATGCCCTTGACATGATTGATGGGTTGTGAATTGTAGTTTTCGATAAAGTGAAAAGTAGAATAATAAATGAGGGTAAATTAGTAAAAATGGAGTAGATTATTGGATTTCTTAAAAATTTTGCCAAGAGCTAAAATGACAAGTTTTCGCGAACGGACGGAGTAGTAATAAGTAGAGTATTAATTTGTGGAAAAATTAATTAAAAAATAAAGTCCTAAAACACCATAAATATTGAGAGGAAGGGAGTACAGAGTCTATATATAACCTTAATTTAGAAGACTTTGTTTACGTGTCAATCTTAGATGATTTTTAGGAATATTGACCAATTATGTTTTTTTCCTTCATTTTTTTATTTCTCCTTTTCTCTTTTTTTCCATTAATTTTTTTTAATCCTTCATTCTCTTTTATTCTTAACATATTTACTAACAATTGGGCTTAATTCAAAATATTGAATTCAATCTAATATAACCATTGGGCTTAACTCACATTTATGTACTAACTATTGAGCTTAATTCAAAAAATTTAATATAATTATTAGTTGTGACACATCACATTTAAATGCATGATTCAGATTTCAAAATTTATTAAAAAGTTATAATGATATTGATATTATTATTACTGGGTGATTTAAAATATCTACATTTATGTATTATACTTTAGACGAGATATAAAAAAGAATTATTTCAAAATTATAAGATACATTTATGGTAAGGTTTTTTTTCTTAACTTTTATTAGTATTTTATAATATATTTATATATATTATTAATATTTTAATTTTATAAAACCGCGCGGGAATTGTAATAGTATCTTCTTAATACGGAGTATTTACTTTTAGAAATCAAAATCAAGGAACTTGGTTGAAAAAAAAAAAAAAAAACAAAGTGGGAATGCTACTATTGTACAGTACAATTGTACTGTATACCCGTGAGGAGTGGGACTGTCAGTTACTATTGGCGTGTGGGAGTAGTCTTCGGTCCCATCCTTACTTTTCAAAGAGCTGCAGGCCTGCTTTTTGTTTTGTTTGGGTGGGGTTGACTGGCTTAGCGTGTTTGACTGTATTTTTTGTGGGGTACTCTGTGATGACGTGTAATTTGGATTAAAATTGGGATCAGGATCCTCTCCTAATGAAAGAGGTCCTTAAATCTTCCTAATAAAGATCAATGGTCCAGAAATCTTCTCCCACTAATTAACTATATTTAAAAACATTAATCCCAATTTTCTCAATTCAATTATCTAACTGCCTTATTTTCAATTGAACGCTCTACGCTTGACTAATCATCCTCCTTAATCAGTAATCACCATCGCTGCAACCCCAATTACCTTCTCACCACCTCCATTGATGGCATGAATCTTGGGGATTCCTTCAGGGCTGGTGGCCTAACGGCCATCATACCACCACAATCTCACCCTCCTCACCACCTCCGTCGACGGTTACAGGCTGGAACCTCGGATACGCTTTGAGGCCTAGCGGGAGCATGGCTCGTGGCTCGATCGATCGATCACGGGTTCGAGCTCTTCACACGCACCGGGATCCCCTTGTCGAGTCCACCGAGAGAATTAGAATAGGTCGAGCCCACCTATTTTGGTTCAAATTAATTAACCTATGAAAAAATATATGAGTGAATCCCCTTGCCGGCTTGATCGGAAGGCAGTGGTTAGTGAGAATCAGCGTCCCTAGTTTTACTCATCAGAAATGGTAGAAACTAGAAAGGCAATTGGTGAAGATGATGTTTAATTAATTAATTAATTTATAAATATTTAATCTCAGCCCTACATTCAATCCAACGGTAGATGTTGGTTTATTAGGAAGATATAAGGAGATTTCTTCTAAGGAGAGGATCCGGATCCCTAAAATTGTTAGTAGGTGTTTTGTTAGTAGGTGTTTTAGGTGGTATAAGAGCAAGCCGAATAGCTTCTCTAAAAATTTTCTATTACGGAGAGAAAAATATCAAAATCTTTATAATTTTTATACTCTAACCCCAACAGCTTCTCTATTTTACATATTTATACATTTATTATACATTATAATAAATCCAATAAATTAATTAAATCAATATATAACAACCAATGAATAAATAGGTAGACATGGGAAGGAGTGAATGCATTTTTTTTTTTTTTTTTTTTTTTTTTTTTTGATTAGGTAAAAATTCGATGGTCAGACAGGCCTGACTCATCGATAGGCCGACAAAATCGGCAGACGGCGAACCGTCAAGCGTACAATCTAAAAATACAGAAATACAGACAATAAGCGAAATGAAACAAGCAGAAGATAAACACTACAACCAAACGATCCAAGAAGACCAACTCTCAAGAAGCTGAGGAAGCCGCCAAAGAACGAAGCCAAGCACCACCGAAGAGTGGCACCGCGGGCCAGCGGTACAGCAGGACTCTATCTCCTGTGGGTAATGCAGACGAACTCCAAGGAAACTCGATCCCGAATACAGAGTCGCCTTTAGCGCACCACCTCGACCCCAGCCAGTCCCGACTCCAGACTCCACACCCCCCAACCAAGCAGAAGATCTCCTAGAAACATCGGAAGCAGAGCCGCAAGCTGCTCGACCAAAACGCCTACAAGATTTCACCTATAGGAATATCATCAAGCCCTTGCGGAATTTTATCAAACCCTTTCGGGTGGATTTACTCAAATCCTTTCGGGATTTAATTTTAATATATATCGATATATAAATATAAAAGTATATCAATATATAAAAATATATTTAACACATTTTTTTTCAATTGTCTATGAAACTTGGCGTGCAAGAGGCTAATTAAGCCTTGCACGCCAAGGCCTACAACACCAACATGTACAGTAGCATCACGTGACAGCCTTTGGAGGCAATTAACACTTTCTTTTCCTTTTATTTTATATTTATTTGTCCATGAAACAAGCAAGGAAGACGGGAAGAGATCCTCCGCCAAAGGAAAGCCTACGCCAAGCCCGACGGAGCCGGAGGCGGAATAGGATACGTCGGCGACCGAGATGGAACCGGCGAAGGTGAATTGGACGGATTGAGCCCTGAAGCCAAACGAGGAGAGGCGCAGGGACGAGGCCGACAAGATGGTTTTCGAATTGGGGGTATTGTGGGCACTCCATAGAACCAGGCCCGGAGCTCGAAACTTCTACCGACCACCGCCAAGTAGACGATCGGAGAAGGAGGGAAGTACCATGGATGAAGACGAAGCTAGAGCAAAAGGCACAAGTGCCACGCTAGCAAACGCAACCACGGTTGAAATCTAAGATATTTAACACGACCAGGAGATTGAAGGAAGGGACCAAGAAACAACCAAGCCCCAACGCAAAACGGTTTTTGACAAAATCTGACAGTGGGAATTCAGATTTAGACCGATCGATATCAGAATTTGGGGGAGTAGACTAAGAACTACTAAAGCCCCAAATCAATTTTGGGTTTTGATAAAAATCAAAAAGGATTATCAAGCCGGTAACACACCGGAGTTTCAGAGTGGCGAAGCCACCGTAGTACGAGACGGCTGGAGCCGGGTTGGGGACGGCCGGAGCCGGGTTGGGGACGGCCGGAGCCGTGGTTGGAGCTCCTCCTCTCTCTAGATTCTTAGTGAGAGGAGAGAGCGTTTATGGTCATTGTAAAGATTGATTATTGTTAGGTCCAAGAAGAATTTTTGTTGCATGTTCTAGTTGATCCTAGTGAATGCATTTAATTTTACAGATTTTAAGTCTTCTTCTAAATTTAGAGATTTTTTTTCTCTTTCCTCCCATTTCTCTTTTTTAGAGATAGTTTTACAAAAGCTGTTGGGGTTAAAAAACTTATATTTCCTCTAAAATTGCCTATTTTCTCTATTTTACATGAGTTGTGGGGGATGCTCTAATTGTATCTTGAGAGATTAGCGAAGTGGTCTTGAGCGAAGTTGACTTTTGTAGTAGAGGGGCTTGTCCATTAGGATGTTTGGGTTTAATTTTTTTGTCGGGTTTAATTGTTTTGTCGAGTTCATTTGCGTCAACAGATTCAGGTTCGAATCCCCTCATGTGCCTTTTTTATATTTTCCATTTCCACACCTTTTAAATCCAAATTACTTATCTTTTCTTTTAAAAGCACGTTAATTGAAATCCTAGGAGTATCAGCCGACTTCTCTCTCTCTCTCGTTCTCACAGACTCACGGTTGCTTCTCCTTCAACCTCTTCGCTCAGCTCTCAATCTCTCACTCCCGACGACCGGCTCGAGCTCTCGGCCTCTCCACTCCCGTGGAACCACCCTCGCCTTCCCCTTTCCATCTCTCTCCTTGCATCCTTCTCGTTCCCTTTGCTCGAGCTTCGCCCCGCCCGACCTTGCTTCGAGTTGATTGCTCAAGTTATCGACGATTCCCCTTTGTTTCGATGGATACCGAGTTGCCCGACGTCCTCTATAGGTCCAAGCCCACCGGCAGCTACGTCGTCGCCGGTCGCCGCCCTCCACCCTTCCGATTTGTACCGCTTTTTGAAATCGAACGTCGACGCATTGGAACTCATCCAGGTCGGCTTGATTCTCACCGATTCTGACGGAAACCTCTCGGATCTAGGCCCTGGCAGCGGTCGCTACATCTGGGAGTTCAATTTTAGGGATTCCAATCTGTACCGACTCCGGCGGTGGCGGTCGCTCAGGCAGCAGTATAACAACACCGTATTGTCAACACGGATAGCCAGAAAAAAAAAAAAAAGACGGTTCGTGTCGGGTACCCGGGTATCCGATACGGAACTGAATACCCTAACCGTGTCAGGTACCCGGGTTAAGACGGCTCGGATTTAGTTCGGGAAATTTGGGCTTAACGGTTCCGGGTACCCGACACTATTAACCGGTTCGTGTCGGGTACCCGGTTATGCACACCCCTAACTATAATACAAACGAGAATCGTCTAATACGCAATTGTAATTCATACCGTAGTACAAAATATCTCATTGGCTAAATTTAAATTTCTAATGATTTTCTTATTGAAGTGTTTGTACCTTATAATTTACTTTAATGCTTATCGACTAATAAAATTAAAGTGACCATAAAAATGGACTACGGTGTTGGACTAGACGATTTTCACCACTATAGTACGTCTTATTATCAATTGGCAATTTGGCATAGTTGAAGATCACATGCGTTTGGAATGGAAAGTGAAGAATCAAGTACTTAATGTAAATAATAATAATAAGACAAGTATTTTAGAAGAGAGGTTGAATAGAGTATGGAAGATTTTCGCAAAGTCTTTGTGCAGTGGCAACTTCAAGGCCTCTAAACTGGATCTCAAGGTCTTGAACTGGACTTCCAAGGTCTTGAAACAGAACTTCGTTTTGCTGATGCTAAGACAGTTCAAATAAACGTAAGTACACAAATTAAATAAATGAACATGAGAATTGTTAACGAGGTTCGGCACAACTTGGCCTACGTCCCCGCCTAGGGTTATCCAACCCGTAGGATTCAAACAACTATTATTTCACTTCTTATGGATCCTAGATACAACCGAGAAGATCTTTCATTCTTCTAAACTCTCGAAGCCTCCCCCGCTCCTATCTAGTAAACTCAGATCCCTTAGAGTCATAGATACAATTTAGAAGAACTACCCTTCACGTAGCCTCACCCGTTACTATCTAGTAAACTCAAAACGCTCGTGAAATAATAGCCATAACCACACCAACGTGTGTATACGTTTGAGTATAGGGATACTCTTAGTATAACGATAATGATTTATCCTATAACGCCCTGATTTTTTATTCTCTCTCAACTAAAAATAAAAGCAAATACAACAAGGGATAGAAAGAAAATAAATTAGCAAGAAGCCGATGACAATGGTGAAGACTTTGCGTTGTAGAACCGTGCTTGTGTTGTTTCTTCACCGCTTGCTCCTTCTTTTATATACTGCAAGGCTGAATTTTGAAGCTATTTGAATCCCACCAAATCTGATTTTTGGTTGCAAAAAATCAGCCCTTCAAATTCAAACGTTGGAAGCCAATTTGATTTGCTTCTCCCGATGTACTACTTCCAATAAAATAGGTGCCTTTGAGTTTAAAATAGATCTTTTAAATTCTTCCATTATGATAGCATAGGTAGATATCCTGCATGTGTTAGTCAATCGACATAATAGGTAACAATTAACAACCAAATCTACTTTATTAAACAATTAAAAAATATATCAAGATTACAATCAAATATCTACGTAACCACTTTCAAATCTAAAATTAATTTGACAACTTTTAACAAATCTTTCCATCCATGAATTTTGAATTCAAAACAAAATCTCAACCACGTTTAAATATTCAATATATAAAAAATAAATAAGCATATATTCAAAAACAAATAACAAATCTCTAAAAATCAGATTTAAAGAAATCAAATAAATCTTTTAAATCAAATCTGATTTTAAGTAGATATACCCGCATAATAAATATATCCGCATAATAAATAAATAGATTTCAAGAATAATAAATCAAATCAAATAAAAGAACCATATAATATAATTGATATTTGAATAAAATACTACCTTATTTGTCTTCCATCATCTCTATAAAAATATATCACATATTATCATCAAGGTGGAGTCAACAGAAAGAAACATCTTGTTAATATTTCGTTTGGAATTGATTTGGTGACTTATTTTTTTAATTTGGTTTAGATCTCTCAGATCTACTATTTCTCCACTTGATTTCTGGGTTTTTACCTTCGATAAACAATCCTCCGTGGGAGTTTTCATCGTCGGTGTCGTTTCCGGTCGCCTGTGGAATCGGTGTTGTGTGTTGATTTCGGCACCGTGTCTCAGGTTGTCCAAAGACACTGAAAAATACTACATCTGTTGTAAAATATAAGAGCTTTTACTTTTTGACACGTTTTTAATGAGCTAAAAACTCAATGAAATATTAAATTTTTTTACAAAGTATTATACATATTAACTGAAATATTAATTTTTTTACATAGTATTATACATATTTTTAATATGTATAATATTATATAAAAAAATTTAATAAAATTTAACATTTTATTAAGTTTTTAGCTTATTAAAAATGCAAAAAATAAAAGCCTTTATATTTTACACAGATGTAGTAATAAATTAGTGAGATTCGTACCCATTATACTTGGGGTGCAAGGGTTCTCTGTTTGGATAGGACTTTGCCGTGTTTGGTGGACTCATGTCTGCCCTCGCCCCTAGTGACCTAGATATTCTACAGTATCAAATACGTGTACTACACGTATCCACTTTTCCAACTTCATTTGTCATCCTTGTACAATATCAATACTACTGTATGAATTACGATTCTAGCCTCATTTGCCATCTTTGTGGCACGTTGACATCTGACAAGGATAACATTTTTACATATAAATATTTGGGAAAATTACACAAAACCACCCATTATATATACTACTTTTCACATAACCACCCGTTAAATATAAAATTACACAAAACCACCCACTAAAGCATGTCTGTCAACAACTCACCACCCAGATGCATGTGCTGTTCAAAGATCCGTTAACAGCATTGGAAAAAGACAAAATTGACCTTGTTAATTTATCTTTCTCATTGTCAATCACAATTCACAAAAGTTCCATAACTCTATCACCACTCATTTCTCCTCTTTCAGCTATATGCTAGTCTGCAACTTGAATCCTTCATCTTCTAATAAACAAATTCAGTCAACCTCTCATTGTAAATTCACTAATTTGTACTCAAGAACACAATAAATTAAAGGCAAAATTAAAAAATCCTTACTCTAAAGCTAGATTGCATCCACCATCACTTTTCTACTTCTTCATCTTCACATCCCATCTATCTGCCTAGCATCCACTACAACGCTCTTTCATCTCATGTCTATCACCCATGGATTCATCATGATTTTTTTAAAACAAAAATAAAAAAATTAAACCTCTCATCTAAATATCATATTAATATATTATCATGCTATCATCCACTACAACATTTCCTCTTGATCTATTTCTAATTTCATGTGTTAATTAATTTATGATTTCATAATTTTAGTGGGAGCTATCAGATTTGAGCCATGAGGAACTTGGGAAAAAATACAGAGGATGAGAAATAATTATAAAAAATGAAACAAGGAGAGGGAGTGAGGAGAGAGAGATTGTATAATGAGTACATAGTAATTATGATTGTGTTTATCGAGAGAAAATTTTGCCTTTCCCTATGTTGTTAACAGATCTTTGACGGAAAAAGAACTTGGGTGGTGAGTTGTTGATAGACATGATTTAATGGGTGGTTTTGTGTAATTTTACTTTTAACGGGTGGTTATGTGAAAAGTGGTGCATATAGTGGGTGGTTTTGTGTAATTTTCCCTAAATATTTATATGTTTACATGTAAAATTCTTAAAAGAGATGAAATAAAATTTTGAAAGAACTTGATTAAATCTCAAGAGGGATTTTAGGTGCGTTATACTTGGATAGTTCTCGGCTGCTCTTCTGGTTGATCTTGGTGGTCCTTTTCTTAGTTGAGGCTCTTGCGTCTCGGAGTCGGGTTTGACTGGGGTCGAGACGGTGTGTATCGAGACGTCTCCGTAATCCGGAAATTTTCCTAGAGGTTCGTATTCACTGTCCACAGGGACTCCTGATGTATCGGAAGCCAGCGCTGTCGCTGCTAGGTGGCGCTTGGTTTCACTACAAAAAAAATATGAAATTTGCATCGGCAAATAACCGTGGCAAAAGGGAAGAATGGGGTGGCAAATAGCATTTAGCTTCGGCTTAGCGACGGCATATGGGGGCGTGGCGATTTTTGGGGTGGCAAAATTTTGTAGCTTCGGCAATGAGCCGTAGCTAGGAATTTAGCCACGGCAACGCTACGGCTAGCGACCCCTGATGGAAAAACAACCCATTTGCCACGGCAAGCTGCCGTAGCTAAAGTGTGGGTGGAAAATTAAAAAAAAAAAAAAACCTGCTTTTTAGCCCGGATTCTTCATACCCGGGCTAAAAAGTCCAATATTTTTAAAAAAATAAAATAAAATCATACACATAATTTACCTATATAATAAAATTTCATTAATTATACAAAATTTACATATATAATAAAATGTCAAAAGCTACATAATTTATATACAATAATATACACAATTATAAAATTTACATATACAATAAAATGTCCCAAACTAAATTTCCATTCACAAATTTATATATTGCCATTCATAAACCAAAGGACAAAATAGTGACAAACTCACTGACATGATGAAAATTCAAGGTTATACCTACTTTGTATTAGCCTTATTCTTGACAGAACCACGATTTTTTGTTTGATTTTTGAGGACTTCTTACTGAGGTCCCCATCCATCAAACAAGCCTCTTGTTCATCACTATCACACAAAACTTGATGCTGCTTCTTCCTGTAAAAAAAAAAATGCTTGCTATTAAATTGCATATCAAACTGAACTAATTTAAGCTCATCTAATAGTAAAAATTTATAGGTAAAGATGCACTTACTCCTTAAAACATTCTTTCCGAAACAGTCATGCTCATTAGGCACTCTTTTTTTTTTAAAGGATTTCTGTAAGTACCCAGGTACATTTTGACAAAAAAAAAAGGCTACTAATCAGGGAAAAGAGAGCCTAATAATGTAACTATCAAATATCTAAAATAAATAAAGATAATAATATGTATGAACTAGTATATCTAATACCATGAGCTATTTATATTTTATATATATTCTGTCTTCACTAATGAATTTTCTTCTCTCAAAATTTCACAGTAATCAAGCATAATAAGTGCTGAAGGTTTACACATGCATTTCATGAAGAAAATGCAGTAAGGAACAATAATTACCTTGTCAGAAGGGTGAGAAAGTGCTTTCAAAAGGATGTCAAAGATTTCACTTAGAAATGATAAGACCTGTTTGAGAAAGTGAACAAAATCACTAATGCAGTAATGATGTAGCAGAGAAGTCTGCACTATAAAAAGGTGCACTATTAATAGTGTATCTTTATCCATTAAAAAATCGGCACTATTTCCAGATAAATATCAGACTTATTCTTTCAGGAAATCACTCAGGAACCTGAGAAAAGTTTTTGAAGGGCAAAACTGAAGAGGATGTTCACTTTGTTAAAATAAGTAACAACACAAAAGTACATATAGAAAATTAACTTGTATCAACCCTATAATATTATTTTATCTTTTGAAGACTTGAAGTCCAACCGAAAATTATTAATTTAGAAATAAGGATCCCTACATCCTTCACATCTGTCAACAACCATCTTAGAGGCAGCTGCATTTTGATATAAACTCCTCTAAAATTAATATGCACAAGGACATATTACCAGAAAGAGAGGTACATCCGTGTTTTACAACATAAAGACATGCACGTACCAGCTTAAACTTGTGTAGATACCTGACTACCCCAGATTATTAATTCCTTTACTCTACCACAAACCCATTCAATTTGTTTTGTTTTGACAGTATGACCATGGTAATTCCGGGCCTAAACTACAACACTTAACAGGGAATGGGATTAGGAGTTATATCAATCTTAGTTGTGCTGAATTTTGGCTGGCAAAGAAAGTAAACAGGTGGTTCTACCGCTAGAGAAAGGATCATCTCAAAACCAGATCTCAACATACAACAACATTCTAAACTAGTCAGCATCTCCACATATACCAGTATGCATGATTACAGATAAACTCAGACATAACTAATTGACATTCCTAGATAAATCAAGAGTCTTGAAACTCGAACCAATAAATATGTATACCATACACTGAATTTTTGGTCAATGGACACAAAAACTGAAAACAAAGAAGCTGAATAAAATAAAACCAAAATATGTACTAAGCCAGCATAAGTTTGTCGTGGCGTTCATACCTAATTTCTTGGATCAACTAACTAGCCATATTTTCTTGGGATCTCAAATTAGCTTTTAATAGGATCATTTTTGGACTATTAATTTTGTTTTTAATAACTGAGAAATGTCCCTACTTAAAACAATAGACATGAATGCATGATTCCTGAATGGGATGAGTAAGAATAGACACTAACTTTTGACATTTGACTTCAACTACAGAAGCTTCAAGAAAGGGAAACAATTTATATGTATATAGTTGTAAATTATAATTCTGAAAAATATACAGAGAAACTGGTAAAGTGAAGTCATTACTTGCTAAATTTCTATTGATTTTTACTAAACTACTTTTTTTTTTGTTTATACAAAGGATTAGGGCAATAAAAAAATTCCTAGTTAAAGTTGATCTTCAAAGTTAGAATTTAAGTTTAAGCAAATCAACAACGACAGTTTATAGTATACCTTAAAACACAAAAAGAAATAGCATTCAAGAAATCCAAATCCTTAAAATCAAATTTACAAGTGAATACTGATCAATCAGATAGTAATATAAAGATAAGATTCTGACACAAACCTGCAATAGACTAGATAATAATATAAAGATCTGCATCATTACTAGTTCAAACAAATAAAAAAGACATCGAGTTAACAACATAAACATCGGCATTAAATAAGAGACTTTAGATGTTTTTCCTATCATCTATTATGCATAAGGTTAACTAATAAGGAGCTGCTCAGGTAATTAAAAGCATTAGCAGAAAAGATAAAGGGTAGTTCGGGTACTCCTAAGTTACGTCACTTCAATATTTTGAAATCTAAGAGACCAAATGAAACACTTGATTCATTATAAAGAACTTACTAGAAACATTGCAGTATCCCTTGAAAGCAGCAATTGTTGCTGATTATTGTGCTAGCTTCCGTTTATTATCTTCAATTTCACAACATCTTCAGAAGCATTGTTTAAAGCTTTTAGTTGGAGTGTCCTGCTAAACACAAAGGTTGGGACTATATCCATGCCCTTCACAAACTGCCCCAACAGACCTTAATAGATTCTGCCAAAAGCACCACAACAGAACCAGTCATAATCAAGGAATGCCTTTCAATTATACCCAAAAACCGGAAAAAAAATCTCCAATCAAGCTCCATTTAAACAAAGAACGTACACCATTAGACCCTAAATATGGTAACAAATTGAATAACAATTAGGCAAATATGGAGTTCACAGGCAAATGTATGTTTGATTCTCCTATTTCTCTCATAGACATTTTATCAAACACCTAAAATGCATCAATAAATCACAAGTCTACACCCTTGTTTCAAGAGCTTTCAATCTACTAATAATCAGTGTTAAAAAAGTCTACCGGTGAACAAAACATTCAATTTCTCATATGTAGCTGCCAAGAAAGATCAATCTCCAAATAACCCCTAACAAATAACAATTCCTAATTCTTCCAATTTCTGATTTTTCATCCCAAAATTTTGATTTTAAAGAAATCAAATAAACCCTAATCTTTCTTCAATCGAAAATGAAGAAGATCGAGAGATCTTTCAAACTGAATAAAATAAACTTACATTGATTACTCAATACTTGAATTGGAGAGGGAACCAACACCAGAGGAGTGCGGCGCGTCAGAGATATTGAGAGAACGAGAGGAAGCCGCACTGAGCAGTGAGTGAGCACGAGTGAATCTCTTCGCGGCAGCGGCGAGCGAGACCGAGTAGCGACTTGGTGATGCCAGAGTGAGACTGATCAGTGAGGCTGAACTCTGGAGAGCAGTGAGAGCTTGAGAGTTGTGAGAGAACTGATAGCGGAGAGAGAGGAGAGCGATGGCCGAAAAGCAGTAGGCAGGAGCGGCGCCGCCGCCGGCGAGCTGGAGCAGAGTGGCGAGAGAGATTTAGATTCGAGACTAGTACAGGTAGAAAGACAGAGAATCGGGGAAAGCAAAACAAAAGAGCAGGAGAATGACAAAGATGGATGGAAGAGGAGGAGGAGAACGAGATGGAGGTTAGATCTACCACTTTAGGGTTCCAGATTTTTCGAATCAACGAGATCCAGATTTATCGAATCTGAAAATAGAGGAGATGAGAAATTTAGGGTTCCAGGGAAAATTCATGAAAAAAGAGACCAAAATACCTTGGAAGATGATGAATTGACGAGATCGGAAAGAGGCAAGCGGAAATGGATAGCAGAGGTTGAGTGATAGAGGAGATCGGGAAGATGGAGAAGAGGAGAGAGAATGATAAACCAATCTGAGAGAGGGAGGCGAGGGGGTTGATTTCTAGGGTTTGTTTTATATTTTTTTCATAAAAAAATTCATTTGCCACGGTAAGTTTATTGGGGTGGCAAATTTAACGGCCTCACCTTACCATAGTAAAAACTACTCCGTAAAAATTAAGAACAATAGCCACGGCAACTCCTCCGTTGCTACAAGGGGTGGCAATATCGACTCAATAGCCACGGTAATCCTTGCCGAAGCTACCATTAGTGGCGAATTTGTCTTGTTTTTCAGATTGAAGGCTTGCCGTGGCTAATGCCGTGGCAAAATGGTACCAATTGCCACGGCAAGCCTCTGCCGAAGCTAGATAGCGTGGCAAATTTGATTTTTTTTTGTAGTGTTTGGGTTCGTAGTCTATGTTGTCCCCATCTTTTAGGATTAGGTTTGTTTAGTCAGCCGGATTTGTTTGTTTGTCTCTACTTAGGTTGCACCTTTTGTTATGGCAAATTTGCTAAAATAACCCATTTGGGTGAAACCCTTGCACACATAACCCCATCCGGAAAAAAATTGCTAAAATCTGGATATCCGGATTTTTGGCTCAACCGGTAGCAGGTAAGTGGGGGGGAGGGACTGTACAGTGTGAGTATGACAGCTGGACAATTGAGAGAGGGAGAGAGAGAGAGAGACGGAAAAGCGAGGAAAAGACAGAGAGAGAGAGAGAGAGAGAGTCTGTGTGTGAGAGAGAGAGGGTGAAAATCCTGATCAATATTGAAAAGACAGGTAGAGAGAATGAGAGAGAAGGAGTAGCTGGGTACAGTAAAAAGGAGGGAGCCAATTGTTCCCGCCCAGGGATGGCGCCAAAAAAAAAGGGAAAAGGGAGGGAGGAGGGGGAGGGTATATAAGCTTTGAAGAATGTCTGAGGGAAATGATTAGTTCACATTAATGAATTGCAGGGGAAATGGAACTTGAAGAAGGGGAATGGCCGGCGTTGGATGGGAAGAAAGAGGGTAGGTGTCAAATGATGTGTGGTCTATATAAAGAGATCAGAGAAATTCTGGGCTTCACTTTTATTCACAAAATCCGAAGAAAGAGAGAGAATCCATTGAAGAAGAAGCAAGTGGGCCTGGGTTCAGTAAACGGTTTACTTGTACGAAGCCACTTTTCACTGGATGGTTAAATCGTACCCACTGGACAGGTGTTGGAATTTACTGGACAGTCCTCTGGTCAGACATAAAATGGGTAAGTGTTCTCTCTATATTTGGTAAGTGTTGTTCATATGTAAATACCGTCGATACAAATTAATTTCTGTCTCCCTATGCAATGCACCAGGGGAAAAATCATCATTTTGTATCACGGTATTGTTTGGAGGATGGTGGGCGTGTGAAGGCGGCACTTGGGTCTTCACGGGAACAAAGAGCCAGAAAGCCATGGTGGTGGACGAAAGGATTGACTATGTAAAGCTGAAGAAACAGGTGATGGACAAGTTTAATGTCGATGGGAGGAGGAATGATGTGGAGCTCACATATGTAAAGCCAAAGAAGGAAGGGTCCAGGCCGTTTGCTATCGGGGATGACGAAGACTTGGAGGCCTTCAAGTTTGTAAACGGGCTGTCTGGAGAACGAAATTGGCCTATCGACCTCAATGTCTCCCTGCGACGCAAGGTTGGTGGAGACGTGCCCGAAGCACAAGGATCGACAACGGATGAATCAGACGGTGGTGGTTTGTCTCGTGCAAGCTTGGAGGATGTTGTAGTGCCATTAACTGGTCCGCCCGTGACCCAAGAAGATCACCCAAATACAGATCTCCCCGTGGGGCTTGACGGAGAAGACGAAGATTTGGGAGAAAAAATTGTCGAGGTAAACCATAATGATGTCCAGTTGGAATCATCGGATGTCCAGTTAACACAAACAACCGTCCAGTTAAAAGAGACTTCTGACCAGTTAGGGATAAGTGAGGAGTTGGAGTTGGAGTTTGCGAAGAGGGAAAAGAATGCCGACGCGGTGAATAAAGGGAAGCAGGTCATATATGTCAGCAGTGACATGGAAGATGGAGCCATTGACCTTGGTAGCTCATCCGACGAGGATGATGCAATCCCAAAAGTGGTTAAACCTGAACATGGTAGTTCTGGTTCGATGAAGTCTTGGTCTTGGGATTATGAGGCGGAGCGAGCGGTGAGGGAAGTCGAGGAAGCATACAAAAGACAAAAATGGAAGTCGACCACTTCTCCGAAGCCTGCTGAAAGTGAACCAATGGTGGCGGAGAACCCATTGGATACCAGTCAGTGTGGTATTAAGCTCCGGGAGGGACAAACGTTTTGGAGGAAGGAGGATGTGCAGGAACTCGTAGCGTGGGCGGGTCTGACTCGCTGCTTCACGACGAAGGTGAAGAAGTCAACGACGACCTTGTATGTTGTAGGGTGCGCTGCTCCCAAGTGCAAGTGGTCATGTCGGGCTTCGACTTACAAGGGAACGGGGTTATGGAAGATCCGAAAGCTTGTGGACGAGTACACGTGCTCGCTGAATGAGGCGGTCAGCCAAAAACGCAGTGCGTCATACACGCAGCTCGGGCGGCGCATTGTCGAAAGGTATGTGACCCAATACGTAAAACTTAACTGGAATCTTGCCTAAATTCCACTGGACATATAGATATATACACTGGACACACAACACTAGTAACTGGACACACAACTATATTAACTGGACACACTACTACAGTCACTGGACACACAACTGTCTTAACTGGACACACAACTATCTTAACTGGACACACAACTAACTTAACTGGACACATGTGTGTGTTAATGGGCATGTTCAGTTTCGAACGGTCGAAGAAGCCCCTCGATCCAGATCAAGTGCAGAGGATGATGAAGTCGCAGCTGGGGGTCACATGCAACTACTGGAAGGCGCGCCGAGCCCGGTTGAGTGCGAGGGACAACGTGTACGGAATGGACGAGGAAAGCTATCGGAGCATGTACTCGTACATGTACATGCTGGAGCAGGCCAACCCTGGGACATACACGAGGATAGAACGCGACACAGAGGGGCAATTCAAGTATGCGTTTGTGAGTCTTGGAGCGTGGCGGAGGGCTATCCCCCACCTACGGAAGATCAGTCCTTCCTTAAATAGAACATGACGCTCAATTACTATACACATGACGCCCATACGAATAACACATGACGTATGTTTGACTAGACATGACACCCTAAGTCCTCAAGTTGTTTATTCTCCAGGTTATATCGGTGGACGGGAGCTTTTTGAAGGGGAAATTTCGAGGGTGCTTGCTATTTGCTACTGCACAAGACGCTGACCACCACATTTACCCCGTAGGCTTCGCCATGGTTAACGGCGAGAATGATGGGTCTTGGGGGTTCTTCTTCAGGCTGATGTTGCGTGTCGTTGAAGACACGACTGATCTGGTGTGGGTATCTGACCGCCACATGAGCATCCTGAAGAGCATACGGGATAGCTACATATTCGCGAAGCATGGCATATGCACATATCACTTATTTCAAAACGTCCGTTTCCGGTTCAAGTGCGGGGGCTTGCAAGAAGAGTTCATGACGATGTGTAAAGCTTACACGTACGATGAGTTCCAGGTGTTGTACGCGGCGTTCTGTGCACGGGTTCCCAGAGCGGGCCAATATCTGAATGAGGCCGGGTTCAGCAACTGGGCAAGGGCTTTCTACACTGGGAATAGGTACAACATCACAACCACTAATAACTCCGAGTGCTTGAACTCGGTGTTCAAATATCCTAGAGATTTGCCGCTAACAACCCTTGTAGATGCCATCCTTGAGACCGTCGGCACGTGGTTCATCAAACATAGGAAGACAAGCGGCGAGCAGGGGAAAGTCGTAAGCGACTGGGTTGGTAACGCCATCAGAGCAAAATTCGTGCAGTCCCTTTCCATGGTCGTCAGACAGCTGAGTGCACATGAGTTCGAGGTACGCAAGGGAACCTCCATCTGGCTTGTAAACCTTACAGGACGTTTATGCAGCTGCAGACGCTTCAACGTCGACCAGTACCCATGCGCGCACGCAATGGCAGCATCCCAATTGCACGGGATGGATGTGTACTCGCTCGTCAACGACTTGTACAAGGTAGACGCGTGGCGTGCGTGCTACAAGGACGTGTTCTACCCAGTCCCGTCGCGAGAGAATTGGAGGGTACCCGAGGCAATCGCCAAGGAGACTTGCCTCCCCCCAATTATCAAGGTACGCCCTGGCAAGCCGAAGACATCTAGGTACCCGTCTCAGTGGGAAAGGAAGTTCCCGAAAAGGCGCCGCACATAGTAACTTGCGAGGTGGTATTTTGGCAGGACATTTGATGGGTTGGACATGACGGATAGCTATTTTGACATGACATATTATGGGTAAGACATGCCAGTAGGTATTTCACGCGTTTTGTAATCAGGGCTCACTTATTCGGAAACGTTATCGCTCCCCCTTTTACATTGAAGTATGAACGTCGCCCGTGTTTTGTTATTAAGGCTTGTTGGGCCTGGGTGCAGCTATTTCATTTTATACATGACATGCAGTTATATAAACATGGCAGGTGATATTTTGGACATGACATGTTTTAATTGTGCATTTTCAATGGAAATGTAGACGACGTAAATATATAAGTGTCAACCATCGTACGACCTACATAGTTTCAAAAACAACAAGACATCATAGTTTTAAAACCTGAGCCCTAGGTTTCCCAAAACGACATACCGTCGATACCAAAGTCAACCAAATTAAATCCTACAAAAGCACAACTGTTCAAGCCACCAACAACATGTCCAGACAACAGTACAAACAACAATGTTCTTGTAAAAAAAGGACGGAGCCAATGACTACTGAGGATCGGGGCTGGGTCGGAAGGCACCGTGGTAGATGGCGACACATAGGACTAGGCGCTAAGCATCGTTGAAGGCGTCGCCCACAACTTTGAATACGCGGTCGCCTGATGCGAGCATCTACATGAAACAAAGAGCGTAGGGGCCAGAGTCTCCTCTGTGTCGCAAAAAGTATGTGTCAAACCTAATGCGCACCAATTACACTATAAATCAGAAGATGGACTACGACGACTTACGATTGCTTGTTCTGAGGGATCCCCTTCCCACGGTTGTACTTGAACGGCTGGGGCAGTTTCCCTGCATGCTTGGCGTGCAGCTCTTGGTGGCCATCCATCAGCGGGGGAAGGGTGTGCGTGATAGGCTTCAGAAGGCCGGGCAAATGTCGCTCAGGAGTCAGACGAGTGTCCGGATCATACACGCGGACAGTCCACTCGGCCAGGTCGATCTCAAGCGCTACCCAATGGTTGTCCTTCAGATTCCATGGGGCCAACACACGGTCGACGCTGGCCCAAGGCTTCGGACACCTCTCCGACAACATACCGCGGAAGTAGTACTCCAACTCCTCGTCGACGGGCATGCCGGTTTGTCTCTGCAGCAGTACACCGAAGTAGGGGTCGACGACTGCGACGCCTGCGTACTTTGACTCGCTGGCTACCTCCTTTCGGATGATGCTGCATGCTTCGTCGATATGCTGTAAACAAGGAACACGTGTCCAGTCAACCATAAAATTGTCAAGTTATCGGAGCACGGGTGGGCGGACTTTACCTCTGAGCCCACCACTTTAATTGGAGTTTTTAGGTCCTTGAAGAAATCCCTCTCGAGGCGGGTGCCCATCATTGTATGTGCGGGTTCAATCCCTTGGGCGTCGTCGATGGTCAACCACTCAGTCAATGCGTCCACGTCAGCCCTCGTCATCAAGCCCAAGGCCACGACGTCAACCCCCACAATCACCTTCTTCCCCTTGGCGGCCCGCGGCTTCTTCTGCCCCTTCGTCACGTCCTCAACCACCTCATTTTCCTTGTTCCCCTTGTCGACACGCGACTTCTTCACCGGCTGAGTAACTTTGTGGCCCTCTAACGTCGCAGGCGCTCACCTCACCCTTCCGCCCTTACGCTGAAGGGGAAGTACGGCCTCCTCCTGTGCCTCCTACGGTCGATTACATGACACAAAGGTAAAATAACATGACACATAAGTGTTTTTGACATGACAGTATCATTAACACGGCCTACCTCAGGGGTTGTCTTTGTCGTGAGTGCTTCTGGCTCGAAGATGGTTGACTTGGCCCCAGGCCCTTTGGCCACAGTCTTAGACCCCTCAGCTAACACCTCATTACCCCGGTCCTCCTACATGACAACAAAAGATTTTTGACATGACGACTAACAATCTTCACATGACACTGGGAGGCAGATGGCTTACCTCAGCGGTTGTGACTTTGGTAGTGGCTGCTACTACCTCAAGCCCGGTAGCCCCTACCATTTCAGTTGGCCCTGTGCTATCAGTCTCACCCTTGTTCTTCAACACTTCATCACCCTGTGCAAATATGCGAAGGAACTTAGACTCAACACCATTATCAACAGTCACATCGCAGTACGACAGGGATGACTTACCTGTGTGGTGGGTGTTTCTTTGGGGGGTTCTTGTGGATCAGCATCCTTCTCCATTTCGGTCTCCCCATGGACTGGTCCCTTACTCTTTCCCATCTCCTATAGATTATGAGTTGGTGTCACCGTCATTCACAAAACTTACATCACGGTTTCAGTTAGGTTACTTACCTCAGAGGTTGTCTTGGTGGTTTCATCTTCACCTGCATCAGTACCCGATTTCTGGCCCATTTCCTTAACAGTTTCCTCAGCCTACGCAATTATGGGAAATGTATGTTACCATGACGCCTATATTGTTATACATGTCGCCTATATTGTTATACATGACGGTTAAGGATACTGACATGACAAATTGAACATCTTACCTCCTTCGACTGCAACTCAACATCTTCGGTTTCATCACCGTAAGTTCCATGCCTGTCCTGCGAGTGTGTCACCTCGTCCTCACCTCGCTTCTTCCCCCTCACCTCCCTTACCTCCCTTCTCAGCTCCTGCATTTCCGCCTCAACCCTTTCCATCCTCTCGTTAAACGTTGCCAATAAGCTCATCCCCAGCTCATCCATCTTAGACAAAATCCTTGACACATCCACTTGGGTAGTCGTCGTACTTCCCTCACCCTGCGTGCCTGACCCGGATGCTTCCGTCGTGCTCGGCGCATGTTTCGCTTTATACTCCACCACGAGGTCGTCGAAGAACTTATCCGGCTTCTCTGTCGTGAACATGGTGCCAAGGATAACCCCCTTCCTGACCTCCTCGGCATCCGGGAGAAGGACTGTCCAAACAGCGTCCACCTCGTCGAACATGCCCAACTCGTCCTTCGACTGCTGGATGAGGGAGGCAAGAGAATCGTACATGATATTGTGCTCTTTCGACTTATATCTCAGGCACCGAGGGTAGGTTGTCCTTGTGCTTGTGCTGGTGTCAGCAAATTGTCTTGCAACTGGCCGCAGAGCCTCGTACACCCACAACTACAAACAAACAAAACAAACCAGGTGATGACATGTCGACACTTTGCATTTAATCGTGTTCAGTTTGCATTTTTCAATGCACAGTGCCTATGTCCAATTACCAGGAGGCAGTGTCCAGTTTAAATCACTATTTGTCATGTGAGATTTATGTCCATACCTGGAATGCAAGGGGGAAGCCGCCTAACAAGTACGATGGGCGAGAGCTGCTGACCCCGTGCTGGAGCTTGCGCTCAACACACCGGTAGAGGAACTCGTGGGTTCGTTCGTAGCACAGTCGCCCCCACAGGTAACGCAAGAACGCCTCAGTGTCAGACACCATGTTTACAACCCACCCGTGAATAAAGTTGCGGGGTTCCTTCGCAAAGAGCACCGCCTCCACCAGCAATATGAGCATGAACTTAAAGCGCCTTGCGGCCGAACGCTCTGTCTTCATCACCACTTTGTACTCCGTCTCGAAGACCTCCATCCTCATCTTTTCCGCCCCTAAGAACTCTAAGCAGGCAACCTTGTCCACCTCAGTGTCCACGGTCCGCAGCACGTTTGCCGAGCACTTCAGTCCGGTCACTAGCGCGAACTCCGCGATGGAGAACCGGACTATGGACCCCTGGATCATGTACCACGTTTCTTTTTCCTTTTTCGACCGCAGCTGCCGCTGCAGGACGTAGTGGACTAGCTGGGCTGAGAACTCCACTTTGGCACCGAGCCTCGCAATGCCGCCAAACTGGCTTTCACAAAGACGCTTCCAGTATGACGCGCTCAGGTACTGGTCTAGCTTTGCAAGGACATTGGGCCGGAAGTATTGGTTGCACCTACACTTGAAATGCTCGTCCTCGGGGACGGCATATATCGCCTGCACAGTGGGGTGGAATGTTAGACCGACTAATCTGTAAAACACTCTACCCTTGATCGACACTAGCCAACCCATACCTCGCCTGTTGTCGGTGTCTGCGTTACCCTTCTTTCTCCTGAATCACCCATGTTGTTGTTTGATACCCTGCAGGTTGGGGAGCAATACTTTAGCATTCTTCAAACATTTGCAGATTTTCATCACACAAGTCACAATGCACATGACGTTAAGTTCATATAACATGTCATGTGACACTTTTAACTTGTCAAGTGACCATTTTAACATGACAGACACCATATCTTTCCTGCACTTATCCCAAATGACAGTAAATTTCTCGCCTCACCATATCTTACCCTATACTTATAACCTGAGCATTGTAACCATTTTATAGCTTCCACAAAATATAAGCCGCGCAATTTTGCAATTAAACATGACAGGAAACCTATTAAACATGGCAACTAAATATTAACAACATGACAGTTTACAATGTAACAGCATTTACATTCAATAACTTGTTCCTGAAATTTTTTTAACCACATATAGGTTCCCCGATTTCCCTCTATCTATCCTATTTCCCCAATCTCACCAATTTCCCCAATTCCCACATTTTCCCCAATTTCACCAATTTACTAATATTCACACAATACATGTATCGATTTCCCCTAATTTGCTTCCTCCTTCAAGGCCTTTACCATTTCATTACCACAATGGTACTTCCATTCTCTCCCCAACTCGAACACCCCCGTTCCCACATTTCCACCCATTGTTTTCATACTAGACGCCTGTTACATCCCACATGACAAGGGCGGATATTCCACCAATTCTTTCATCCAATTGCAAACCATGGCAAACAAATTAGGTTCTTCAAATGGTCCCTCATCCTTTCAATTTCTGCAATCAGTACAAAATCGATAGGTTTAGGGTTTACTTACTTCAAATCGGTCGGTCTCTCTCTTCTAAACGCCCACAGGGTCGTCTTCTACACGTCGGGTTTATTGGCTTGAAATCCGGCGCCGTCTTCTCCTCCGCACTCCCAGGTTCGTCTTCTTCCTTTGCCTTCTTCTTCTCCTCTCTCGTTTTCGTTTCAAAAATGGCGGTTTCGTGCCTTCTCTCCTCCCTCCTCTCTCTCTCTGTTTTACACAGTTGGAAGAAGTGACAGGTTTTTTAAAACTGCCCACACTCTCTCCCTTCTTTAATGACTCCCAACAACCGGTTTCCACACCCTTTTCCCAACCGGCTACCTTGCCATTTTTTTAAGGGGGGGTCTAACCCTTGCAATTAGAAACGGTTAGTGGGTTAGGCTAGAAAACCAAACCGGGGCAAGGGTCATTTCCTTTAATTCCCTCTTTTGTTATTGTCTTTGTATGTTTTGACGATACGTCGTCTGCCAACTTTGTCGACCTCTCGAGGTGTCAAACCCGTCTGACCCTCGAATTATTACCTTATCAATAAAAGATAGGAGCATTCGCATTGGTTTCGGTTTCTACGGTTTCTTTAAGGTCATCCGCATCAGTGAATCCCTAGATTCATAACTTATTTTTTAATTTCACATCAGCTTAAGGGTTCCATTTCAGATTTTTTATTTTTTCACCCCCATTCATGAACCTCAACCCTGGACTCATAACTTACTTTTCTTTATTTTCTTTTTTAAATAAAACTTTCTTATATTAAACTTATAATATAATTCATTGTCATTAAGTTTATTAATAATTATTTTTTATTATTAAATATTAAATATTATTAATTAATAATTATTTAAATATTATAAGAGATTAGTATAACTGTCAGATTTTTTTACTATTACATATTACATATTTTAATTACATTTATTACTAAAATTTTCAATTATTAAATAAATGATTTAAGTTTATTAATAATAATAATTTTTTATTACCAAATAGTAAATATTATAATTAGTATAACTGTCGGATAATAAATTAAACGGGTATCATACAAAATAGGGTAATATCATGATTTTTATTTACTTCTAAATATATGCAAAGTGGATGTCTATATATAGACAAAATTAAATTACATTCAAAAATATAATTTTTTTTATATAATATTAAAATGGCTAAAATAGCCATTTTAACATTTTATTTAACCATAGTGCGACATGTCACCTTCTAAATGGAGCAGGTGGCAATAGCAAGTCTAAATTTGATCAGGGGCGGGCATCATGCAACACAGCATTTCATTTCTCTTGAATTGGTAAATAAAGAGTGGCCCTTCTGGATTCGAACCGGGGGCGTTTGGGTATTACATGCAAATCTTTTTCAGTTGAACCATTCCGAAATGGTTAAAACATTTCTTGAATTGATAAATAAAGAGCGATTATCCGGAGTTCGAACCGATGACCTTTGTGTACTACTTGCATTTCATTTCTCCCTGGCGCAAGAACGACGTCGTTTTGGACTCAATCAGCTGGTGAGCTCATGCGGATCCCACGTACTCTCGGTTTTTACGCCTATAAACCCCACTTTGGGGATTCTTGGAGTTGAAACCCCCGGGTTCATGTGATTGAATTTTTTTTCCCTAATTTTTTTCCAACTGGCCTATGTATGATCCGGATGGTTCATGAATGGGGATGGCCTAACTGTCATTTATCACTTTCTCTTTCATTAAAAGACCTAACTCCATTTTTCACCACACATCCCTATAACTCTTTTTTTTTGGGTCGTAAGGAGAGACGATGCTCTCTGCGCTTCTAACACGCTTTATTAAATATGTAAAGCTGGGCTAAGTAGTAATCATACGGGGGATAGCCCGACCCCTAACATCGTTTTGCAGGAAAACTAAAGCACCCTTAGGAGGGTCAAGCAATACAGTTAATCCAATGTTATAAGATAAAACTAGACTAGCTAAAAAATCCGCAACTCAATCCGCTTCACGAAACACATGTCGAAACTGGATAATCCAGTCTCTTTTAATAAAGTCTTGACACTTGGTGACAAGACTAGCTAGTGGGTAGCACGTTCAATAATATTAAAGATTTTCCTTTTCCTTATAAATTCTTTATCATTACATGTTATTTACATAATGTTAAAGATTTTCCTTTTCCTTTATTTCACGTTCAATAGATCATAATTCTCGTTGAAATGAATTAAGTGAATTATACTACCTTTGTTTCAGAATACATGAGTTTTTAGCAATTTGCACAGGTTTTAATAAAACATTTCTCTTAAAAAATCATATTTCCACTGACTTTTTCATAAATTTTATTATTTTTTAATATCTAATACACGTTTTAACCAATAAAAATATAGTTAATAACTCAATACAAGTGTCAGATGTCTACGAAGATACCTCGTCTAAGTAGAGGAACATCGTGTGATCCACACTTCCCCATAAGACGTTCATTGCCCATTGAGAATTTCTATTTGTTGTCTCTCCGACGGTGAAATCGTGTCAGCGTCAGCTTTCCCATGCACTTACCATCCACTTTCTTCCTCTTGTCGAATCTTTCATCCTCGCTCAGTTAGATTATGCTTGGTCCATAGTTTTGAATGTTGTTTTCTTCGTCTTGCTTGTTTGATTGATTTATAGATTGTTGATTGTTCTGTTTTTCATTTGTATCTTTCATCCTCGCTCAGTTAGATTATGCTTGGGGATGGATTTTAGAAACCGTGCCATGGTGTTTGGCAAGGGGGTGGAGGTAGATGGAAGGGGATGGAGATGGAAATGAAACACAACAATTTGGGGATATTTTTCCACCTGGTTTAGGAGAGATGGGAGGGGATGAGATGTGAAACTCCTAACTTTGCCCCCATCATCTTCAACCTTCCCCCCACTCTCCTCCCACCCTACCACCACCACTAACCCTCACCTCTAATTCCTTCTTTGTCATCGCCCCCGTCGGCCGACCACCACAACCGCCGACTACCGCCACCGTTGACCGGCAACACCAATAGAAGCCAAAATAGTAATCAATTCCGTGGAATCGGTTAAATTGGAGTCATCGGAGATCGGTCGATTGAGATAAATCGAGGTTTAATTTGAAGAGAAAGGGAAGGGAAAAGTGAAATCAAGAAGAACCTGTGCTGAGATCTGGACTGGAAAACTTTGGAGCGGAAGAGCTCGTAAGAGAGGCCGTTGTCGCCGCACATAGAACGCTCGAAGTTTGCTCCTCTGCTACTGCTCGTCATCGATTGATCGATCGATCTCCCTTTTTTTTATTTAATTCTCTCTTTTTCTTTTGTTGCTTCGATCTCTCTGTGATTCCGGGGAAGGGGAGGGGTATTTTCGTCATCTCATGGATTAGTTGGGGCAATTTGGACTTTGTTCACTTCTCCATCCTCCTAACCATCAAAATACAACCAAACAAAAAAGGGATTAAACTGGTTTCAAATCTCCACCCCGTCCACCCCAAAATTCCATCCACATCTATCCCTTCCACCCAAAAAATCCATTCTCATCCGGTTGTCAAATAAGCCCTAGTGTCTTGTCAAAAAAAAAAAAATGGAGTAGATAAATTGTAAAAACTGACTATATAAATAGACTAGAGATCATCGATCGAAATCAAAAAGGGTAGTTTGGTAACTGATGTCAAAGCCAAAACCTGCAAGTCAGTTCAAACAATAAGGAGAGTGGCAGTTCTATATTTAGCCCTTTATTTCTTTCTTTCCCAATTTCCAATTTAATTTATACGGAGTACAATTTATATAAGAGAAAATTACAGAAAACCACCCATTAAATATGGGTATTTTTACTTAACCACTATTTAAATTTAAAATTATAGAAAACCACCATTTAAATAGTTTTTACTTACAAGTCACCACCCCTTCATCTATTTTCATTAATTTATCATTAACTATATTATATTTTAATGTCTTTAAACTCAAATTTGATTATAAATATATTCAAAATTTGAATTTAAGATCTCGATTATATTTTAGTAATCATTTTATTTATTTTTAAAAAATAATAATAAATAGTTAATAATTTCCAACTTAAAATATGAGTTTAATCCATTTTATTTGTTATATGTAACTTTTTTCTTTAAATTTACCTAAATTTTAAAAAATCAGGTTATCAATTAATCATATAACTTACATATAATTATTAAGATAATAATTGCAGGTTATATTTATTATTGTTTTTTAAAAATAAATAAAGTTATTCCTAAAATATAATCGAACCCCTTATATTAAAATTTTGAATATACTTATAATCAAATTTAAGTTAAAAAATATTAAAATATAATATATTTAATGATAAATTAATGAAAATAGATGAATATGTGTTGAGTTGTAAGTAAAAAACCTTTTAAATCGTATTTTTCTGTAATTTTGAATTTAAAGGATTGTTAAATGAAAACACCCATATTTAAAGGGTGATTTTATGTAAATTTCCCTTTATATAAACCTTACTCCCACCACCAACTCTCCTCGTCTCCCAATCCCGGATATTTTCGTTGTTTAATAATCACAGGTGCTTTTCTTGCTCACTATCTTCCTCACTCACCCATCTTGAGATTCCTTCAAACTTGCATATAGAGGAGTGATCTACAGGTCAGGAAACCAATTCTTTGTGCATTTCAGTGGATCATCAAGTATCTGGGTATTCTCCAATTTCTTGCATTTTCTCTTCCTTGATTTTGAGTAGCTTTGGTGGATATTTTAGTGATATGAGTTCTTCAATTTCATGGTTTGCTTTTGTGGCTTCCAAAGATGGGCTTGTTGCAGATCCTTTTTGGTGTATGTTTTGCCCTTAAGGTGTTTGTTGTTTTCCCTCATCAGAAAATTTCTTGTTTTTATTTATGATTTTTGAAGAGCTTTGCTTATGATTGGTAATTTGGTATATGGTGTTTGATGAATCTGATAGGTGCTACTACAGATGTATACAGAATTTGAGTTTTCTGATTCTAGTGACGATGTTAGTTGATTATAACTGAATCATTTCAAACACTCATTCATACAAAAACAATTGATTTTTTTCTTGTTGAGGCGCCTCGTTTGGCAAAATTTCCTGCTAAATCTTTCTTATGAATGTCATCCTTGATTAGGATTCTTGATTAGGATTAATGATCTGTAGCTTCTGAATCCAACATGAGTTTCCTGAGACTTGTTTCTACTCTATGCAGATGATGTAATTACCATTGATTTGCTGAATTTTCGGGTGGCGGTGGTAGTGGTTTGAGCGAGATAAACTATCATTCGGGTGGAGAGGACCATGACACCATTAATTAGTTGTCTTGAATGCTACGTGGGTGAAGGTAACTACAAATTCGCGATTTTATTATCAACTGACGAATTGTAGATAGATATATACAGTAGATGTTTATTGTCTTGCACTTATTTAAATATTGACATTCAATTTGGGTTTTCAGATTTTGCATTACTCCTGAGGGATGATTTGCATGTTATCGGAAATTTGATTTTTTTTTCATAAACGGAGCTAAGGGTTGTTCAAAATTTTTGAAGGTATTATATATATCCTGATCTCTTAATATAATTTGTTTTAGGGGATTTATTTATGTGATTATTGGTCTGATTTGTTTCTATTAAACCCACCCTCTCCACTACATTCGACTTTGGAGCCATGTTTTAGCATTACTAATTTAACCTCCAAAAAAGAAAGAAAAAGAATAAACTTTGATTTTATTTTGAAGGACTCTTTTTAAAAGGTTATAATTGAATTTAAATTTTTAAACCATCATAATTAAAACTCTTCACCCCTTAATTAATTATCACTATATGGAAGATTGACACGTAGGAGATTTTGTAATGAGAGGAGATTAATCAATTTACAAGGCCTTACACATCTAACAATTTCAATCAATTCACAAGGCCTTAAACATCCTATATAACTGATGGGAGGGACTAGGGAGTAACTGAGTAAGTATTACCCACAACAATTAATTACAGAGTACAATATATTGTAGGTATGTAGGTATGTTTAACCGTAAACTTGATCGATGATGCTTCCTGGTATTCTTTGCTAGCATTTAAATTCGGGTCTGTAAACTATATGTCTCTCTTTGGAAATCTCTTAAATCTATATGATTTATGATCATATCTATGCATTCGAATCACAGGTTCGAGGGCGGTGTGCTGTAACTGGTAACAATGGTAAATAACTCAAAAATCATATATTTATGCAAATGGAAGCAGTGATACTGATAGGAGGGAGCAAGTATTATTAATAAGGTCTTAAACATCCTATATAACTGATAGGAGGAAGTAAGTATTATTAATAAGAACTACGGAGTAAGTATTATTAACTGATAGGAGTGAGTATTTTATAATTTTTTTCGTTCTTTAAACTACGTGTACTAAAAGTAAAAGGGATTATATTTATGCAAATGGAATCAGCTGTTCCAGCATGCCCTTTAATTGTCCCTTCACACACCCCCAATTTGAAAAAAAAAAGAAAAATAATTAAAATTAAAATAATACTCAAGTTAAAAAGAATAAGAACTACGGAGTAAGTATTATTAACTCAAGTTCCGATTCTTCCAACTCCAACTCATCCAATAACCTGGCGGATTCCTCTCCGACAGTGCAGATACAATCTGTTGCCCCTGCCAGTGTTACTGCTCTTCCTGTCCAGGAGATTGATCCGATATCTGCAGAGCCCAGCACATTCGCTCCCTCTGTGGGTGTGACTCCGGTGGTCTTGGTCCCTGCTTAGAATACTATTATTGATGCTCCTATCAGTGTCGCACCTGCGCTTTCTGTCCCGAGGTCTGCTCCTCCGCCAGGGTGTGGCTCGGCGGTGGATGAGTATACTTCCCCAGGTTTTGATCCTGCCCTTTCCGACTCTACTTTCTACGAGGTATTTGATCTCGATATGGTGGATTTTGATGAAGATCCGGCAATAATTCATGAGTGCGAGGCAGTCCCGACGGACTTTATAAATAATGCGCTCGATAGAATGCTCGAAGAATTCGCACCCTCTTCAGAAGTGAACCTCTCTCAGGTTGCTGCTGGGAGCCAGACTATGCTCGTTGCGCCCACTGTGGCTGCGATGATGGACATCTCGGGTGAGGCTGATCAGGTGTCAGCTCCGGCCTCCCTCTCGGTGTCGAAGTCCTCCTCTTGCAAGAGGAAGTTGCAGCTGGAAGAAACCGATATTGCTTGCTTCGACATGCCGGCGAGCAGCAAGAAATGCCTCCATGATTAAGTCCTATATTCAGATTTCGCCGTATTGCCCCTTTTGGTTTGGTCGGGCAATACCTTTTGAAGTGTTGATCTCACTACCATTTCGGCACCATTTCTATTTTGGTTTCAGCCTCGGTTTATTATCATGGTCGCTTTGCGGTGGTTATCTCAAGATTTCGAGTGTTGTAGGATCACTTATATTACTGGTTTATGCACCAGACTGTACTAGTGTGTGGAACTCTAATCATTTTTGTCTCTGTTCTAGTCTAGCAACATATGTAAGAAATCAGATTCTTATGGATACCCCTTGCTATTGTTATCTACAATGTATGCTACCTTGTACGCCCTTTTCATGTAATATAGTATGGCGGTTTATGTATGATAATTTTGCCTACTTTTGTTACTTTCTTATCAATCATGGTGTGTGGATTATTTTCATAAAAGGCACTTCTCCGGCGGCTGTACGGTGCCTCATAACAGGGCGTGCATCCCTCTTGGCAATGGCGGTTCTCCCCGTTGAACCAAGGTACTCTCCACAACATCTCCTCCAATATTCTTCCATCTATCCCGCCCGTCGACATTGGGGTTCAGGGGCTCGAAATGGTCGTTTGAATAACATTATGGAATTCCCTCTTATGTTGTTTAGATGCACACTCCTTGCCTGGGCTGTTCGGTTGTGCAGGGGACGATTGATCGAGTGGTCATATTCTGGCCAAATGATTAACACTAACTATATTCATTATGTCAATTGCTCCGATGTGGTTATACAAGGGGTCCTTTCCAGTCCCTCTTGGTGGATCGGGAGCTGTCATAAGTTTGCTTCCCACTTAACTGTCATGACAGTTTACTGGTTGGGATTTCTAGCTGGAAATCCAATTCGTGGGGAGATATTCTCCCAACTTGCTGCCTGGTCTTTCCTAACTGTCACCTTGCTGTGTTGGGAACCTAGGAGTAATTTACTAATGTTCTGTCTGCTACTAAGTAATAGCACATCCGGGTGGGTCTCTAAATGCTCAAGATGTAAGTTTAATCAATTAAGTAAGATGAGCTGGTTTAGTTGGGTTGCGCCATGTGCCTGCCTACACCATTTCATTTTGCCTTATTGCCTTAAAAAACCATTGAAATTGGGGTATTACCATTTTCAAACTCTAAGTCTCAATATAAATAACCAATCATCACATTCGCTACGCCGGCTTGATTTAAGGACTCGAAAATTTTGTCCTTTTATCCTTATAGGTTTTTTATGAAGATTTGTTTTTGGAACTGTCGAGGGATTGGAAAACGAACCTTTTGGACAGAAATCGATTCTATGTGCAAAAACGACCACATTCAAATTATGTCGCTAGCAGAGTCCAAAACACAAAATATACCCGATGACAAATTATGGAGAAACATTGGGTTTGACGAAGGGGTTTGGTCGCCGGCTACTGGAAGATCTGGTGGTATTGGAGTCATATGGAAATCTTACCAGTTGCTTAACTTCTCTATCTCTGTAGCTATCCATGCTCCTCGCATCATCGGCCTCCGAATAGAGAGCCCACAGGATGGATTTCCGATAAAGACACTTTCTGGGAAATGTTAAGAACAACTGTAAATGAGTCCACTATTCCGTGCATTGTTCTTGGGGACCTAAATGAAATCCTTTGCAGCTCTGATAAACTCGGCGGGGCTTCTACCCAGGTCTCCAGGTTCTCTCGTCTAATCGCCTTTAAAAATGACTGCTCTCTCATTGACCTTCCTACATTTGGGAACCCATTCACTTGGAGGAAGAACCCGGAGGAAGACTTCAATATCCGTGAAAAACTCGATCGGGTGCTTGTTCACCAACAGGTTCAGGCGTCATTCCCCAATATGATAACCTATTACGGTGCCTTCTCCAGCTCGGATCATTGCCCAATTTCTATCTCTTTAGACGTCAACTCTATCTTCAAAGCCCCACCCTTTAAATTTGAAAACGCTTGGCTGTTTCGGAAAGATTTTCGTAACATAGTCAAGCAGTCCTGGAGAGCATCTTGCTCGGCTATGTTTCGATTAATGTTTAAACAGAAAATACTAAAGAACAAGGCAAAAGAATGGAATAAGACAAGCTTCGGCAACATCTTTCGTCAATTAAAAGACGTTGACTCTGAGCTGCTTCATATTCAGTCAGTAGGAGCTGCCTCTTATTCTCAAGCAGTTCAGAAGAGGGAAAAGCAGCTTCTCCTAAAAAGGGATAAACTCCTTCTATTCCAGAAAACCTTCTGGAGCCAAAGGGCTAAAACTAGGCATCTAAAACTCTCAGATTCAAACACAGCTTATTTTCATCGAGTAGCCACAGGACGGCGACATAGAAAACAGATACGCAACATCCTCTCCGCCACTGGTACTCTGGTTGTGGGAGAAGAAAACGTCAGGACTGAGATAAAACGGGATTTCGAAAAGAGATTCAAGAAAGAGCCAACCGATAACGGGCTACTTAACGAAATGCTAGAACTTATACAACCATCCATCACGCAAGAAGAAAATTGTTTTCTTACAGCAATCCCGAGTAACTCAGAAATTAAAGCTTCTGTTTTTAGTCTAGGCAGAAACAAGTCCCCAGGTCCTGATGGATTCACAGCTGAATTCTACACGAAATACTGGGATATAATCGGAAAATCGGTAATATGTGCAGTAAAAGGGTTTTTTCACTCCGGTAAAATGCTACGACAAATAAACCATACTTTTATTTCCCTGCTACCCAAGAGAAATGATCCCATGACTACTAGCCACTACAGGCCCATTAGCCTATGTTCCAATATCTACAAAATAATTTCCAAAATTCTGACAGAAAGAATGAAGAAAGTTATCGGTAAGCTAATACATCCTCTTCAGGGTGCCTTCGTTTCAGATAGGGCTATACAGGACAACATCCTTATAGCACATGAAATCTTCCACTCCTACAAAAATCGGAGGGGTCGGGAAGGATGGCTGGCAATAAAGTTAGACATGGAAAAAGCCTATGATAGGGTGGACTGGTTCTTCCTCAAAAGTGTGCTCCTCAAATTTGGATTCCATGATAGATTTGTTGCATGGATCATGGAGTGTATTACGACCGTCTCTTTCTCGGTTCTAATTAACAATGGGCCTACGGAACTGTTTATCCCTTCTCGTGGAATTCGTCAGGGTGACCCGCTATCCCCCTTCCTTTTCATTTTAGGGGCCGAGATTCTAGCCCGAAAACTATCGGCGGAAGCTAGCCTAGATAGATCTCAGTTGGGCTTTCCAATTGGACGTAACGGGCCCCGTGTTCCGTTCCTTTCCTTTGCTGATGATATCATCATCTTCTCGAAGGGTAGCATTGAAGCAGGTTCCAAAGTCCGATCGATCATTGACTCATGCTGCAGAGTGTCTGGTCAAAAGGTAAATTACCACAAATCATGTTTCCAAGCAACTCGAGGGATTACGAATCAAAGGATCCATCAGTTGCGTAGCTGCCTCAACATTACTCAGGAAAACTCAATAGAAAAATACCTTGGATGTCCTATTATCAATGGCAGAGTCACAAGCAGTACTTTTGAAGATATCATCTGTAAATCTAAACAACAACTGACAAAATGGAGGGCGAATACCCTCTCTTAACAAGGTCGAGCCACACTAATAAACTCCAACCTCTCGTCTAAGCCACTTCATGTGATGCAGAGCTTTATGCTCCCTGCTTCCATGCATAAAGAACTTGACCAGATAAACCGCTCTTTTTTCTGGAATAAGGACCTCCAATACCGGCCGCTAATTAGCTGGGACAGAATCTGCAAACCAAAACAATTTGGGGGTTTAGGAATTCGTAAATCGAGTGATATGAACATCGCTCTCCAGATGAGACTATTGTGGAAGATTCTGGCAGAACCTAATAATGTGTGGGTTTCTTTGATCAGAAATAAATATTTGCGTACCACTAATATTTTCGAATACAGAAGATCGGGATCGTGCTATTGGCAGTGGTCCAAGCTATCGGAACTAATAGACAAATTTAAATCTGGACTAATTTGGTCTGTAGGAAATGGACACTCTATAAAATTCTGGACAGATAATTGGATCTCTACCTCCCCTATTTGGGCCAGGGAGGACTGCCCTTTACATTACAACCAGGAAGAAATGGTCAGTGACTACATTTTGGGGGGCCAGTGGTGGAAGGAGAAACTACAACAGAACCTTCCTAACAATCTGGTTCAAGACATTTTAGAGATCCCGCTTCCGGCATCAGAATTGCAAGACCGTCTTTACTGGTGGCCAGATAGAGAAGGATGGTTTACTACTGCCAGTGCATACAAATTGATAACATCTCAGGCCTCTGCAACCCCGGATAGTAATGATTGGATTTGGAAGATCAATATCCCTCCGAAAGTTAAAAACTTTCTTTGGAAAATGGCTCAGAATGGTCTCCCCACAGCCGCTAGGTTGTCTTCTAGGGGTTCGGCGGTACCCTCCACGTGTTCCCTTTGTAATTCAGCAACAGAGGACGAGGTCCATTTATTCTTGGAATGTCCCTTTATCACATCAATACACCAGCTCCCAATCCAAGATCAATCAGTGGTTGCTTGCCTGATTGCCCAGTCTCGGGATATCAGGCCTATTCTATCTGCTCTTGGGAAGAGCCTGAACTTCTCAGCAGTGACTAACCTTGCCTTCTCCTGGTGGTCGACATGGTATACAAGGAACCAATTTCTATTCCAGCAGATTGCAATCCCAAAGAGAGATACTGCTATAAGGGTGATAAATAACCACATAGATAACTGGAATAGAACTTATGTGCAGGAAACTGAATTCGAAGAGGAGTTGCGCACCCGCAGGCCACTCACGCCAAAACAAAGTTTTAAACAACGTTCCGCTCGCTGGCGGAAACCTCCTAGGGGTACGTATAAACTAAATTTCGATGGTTCCTCTCTTGCTAATGGTGACAGTTCAGCGGGGGTCATTATAAGGGATTGGGAAGGACAACCAATGTCCATTCAGCACCAGCTGCTCGGAAAACAAATTCCCCTTAAAGCGGAAGCTTTAGCTCTAAAATTGGGTGTTCAAAAAGTCCTGCAACTAAAAATCGACAGTATCCAAATTGAAGGCGACTGCAAAATCATCATTGACCATTTAAACCGGAAATCTTCATGCCCATGGGAAATCGAACTAATCCTTTCGGATACTCAACTTCTACTATCGACGGTGAAAGAAGCAAGTTTCTTTCACATTCCTCGAATGGGCAATAGAGTGACTGACAAGGTTGCACACCTTAGCCATTCTGCCCGAGGAGTCGATATTAACAATAATTTGGGTCTTCTTGACCTCATCCGTAAGGATGCTGCCGGGTAGGACCATCCCACCCGAATTATTTCCCAATAAAAAAAAGAAAAAAAAAGAAAAAAAAAGAAAAAAACTGAAGAGATTAAGAGAGGAGAGCATATATTAAATGTCTTTTTTGCTTTTTAAAAGTACGCCCTCTCTTTTTGAATCAAAAGACGTTTGGGGGATGGACACATATAAGACCATTCGCATTGGTGAACTTCTACGGGGGCATAGTGACATGTGGAAAATAATTATTTAAAAAAAAAAAAAAAGATAAGAACCTTTATCTGCAAGTATCTTTGAAAAGTGGATTCATGAAGTAGCACAAATGCCGAGACGCGCGTGAGCGTTTGTGCGTTTGCCAACTTTACGGAAAAATAATACAGTATTATGCAAATTGAAGACCCCCACTGTGCAACGTGGCTTGTAATTTTTTTGAAAAGCCATTTTTTCAACCATTTACAGTACAAAATTTAAAATTAAGCAAAACTATAATTTTAAATATAGTTTAATTTTATCAAATGATAGACTTCGATTTAATGGAATATATAAAAACATAAAAAATTACTTTTACTTTAGTTAATATTATTTAATTTTTCATTTTTAACGTTTTATAATAATAATGATAATAATAATAATAATATTTGATGAACTTCATATATAGAAAAATAAAATAAAATAAAAAGTAAATGTTGGTGTGTTTTGTATTAGATTTCTTGGTACATGACAAAACAGATGTGTCGTGTCATTGTAGTATATGTACGTCCGTTCGCTTCCCAATTTCTGGCGTTTTGCTTTGCGAATTTCAATGTTGGTGTATGATCGTCCAGAAACAGGTGCGTATAGGTTGATAGATTGTTAGTCAGTTTGGGTTGTTGTATACATTAGCCACCTCTAATTGGTGATTAGCGTACTCTTCGGGCAGAACCTTACCAATGTCTTGAACGTTGTACTGAAGCATTTTAGACAGGCCAGACTTGAAGTGAAAGACTTCGTCTTCTGTTGGGTAAGAATAGGCCTTTTTGATTTGGGTTGTGTGTAATGTTCCATCAGATGGGGTGTGTGTGACCCGTACTGTTTTTGCAGGGTCAGGATAGGTGCTCAGATAATCTATTCCAGACGGCGAGTAACCCGGAAAAGTCCCTGTTCTTAAAGGAGCTTACGAAGGTTTGGAATAATGAATGAAAGGATCTGTCATGGGAAAAGGGCGAGTACAACGAATTCGATACCCTTTACTGGATAATTCCCCTGAGAATGCGATACGCAATTCGGTAAGGATGTGATAACAACCCATCCCCCCCCCCCTCCCCAAAAAAAAATACATTTGCGTTTGATTTCCTATGATCGGATTATCGCTTCCCTAACAGATGTCCTGATTCATGCTCCATCTTAACAAGGGCATTTACTCTAATTCCTTAATGTATATCCTTTATTTATGCAGATTGGCACGGACATTTACCCTTATCTCTGGATGATCAAGGTCCAAGGGGACAACTTATTAGGTATGGGAACCTCGGAAACTGGACATGTTTAATGTTGTGAAGATACGTGTGTGAAATATGTATGTTAATCTATGGTTGCAGAACCTGGAGGGAGACTTATTCAATATCTGAAATCACTACTCAAAGTAGACCGTGTTTGCATAAAACTCCTTATGCGGGACAATGCGACATGCGCAGCGATGTAATGTGACCATTCTACGCGATGGTCCTGGAAGAGTTACAAGCAGAGGAAAAAGTGGATGATCCAACATCCCAATAAGTCAACGACCACCTGGGCAATCAAAGGCGTACCGTTCCTTACCGATGATGGGATGTATTTGTAAGGGAAGGGTGGGGCTGAAATTTTATTACACGTAATGATGGTTTTAAGTTTTAACTGTTCGAGTCTAAGATTGTAACTGTGTGCTCCCCTTGTAAACTCCTATGTTGCAATTGGGGCTAATGGTTGAAACCTGTATTCCTGCGTATTTGTTGATTTCAAGTTCCAACTCACAAAATTGTAAACCACGATTTCAAGTTTACGAAGGCACAAATTTATTTCTCACATTTTACAAACTGTATTCGACAATCCCGACATTCATTCTCATTTATGTAAACCGAGTCTCTTAATAATATAGATATTGTTTGCTATCATTTAAATTCGGGTCTTTAAACTATGTGTATCCTTGGAAATCTTTTAAAGACTCGAATTTAAATACTAGCAAAGAATACCTAGAAGCAAAAGCTGATCGTATCGACTCGTTATCGGAGAAGATTGCGGGTGCTAAAAAGAGCACACATCGGTCACGTATATTGCTGAATTCAAATGAGTTTCGCACCCCGAATGTTATCACCATCAAATCCGCCAAAGCTTTATAATTTGGGTTTGAAGCCAAATATTTGAACTACATCAACAACTCAAATAAATCAATATTTTCTAAACTATAATTTTTGGACGGAAAAAGATACTCCAAGTCCAGAACTTCTCAATATCGTCCCCCACGGTTTCCTCGAGTGTCATTCTTTTTTAATCAAATTTGAATAGTAGTAATCAACACGATACTTTGCAAGGAATATTTCTCTTACTAAAAAATGGAGTTTACATTGATGTCCGACGCTTCTGATTCTCTACTTGGCATTGACATTGCTTGTATTATGCTTTCAACACTGTCCACTGATTCTGATGAATTTTCTTCATCCCTTTTTCTATTCTGTAAGAAAATAAAACGAACGTTATATAAGCATATATTCAAAAGTAGTATGTACTGGAGATGAAAGATATAAAAACAAACCTGACCATCTATGTGATGCTACGGTGCGGTTGAAGAGTTTATGCGAAAGTGGAGGGTGCAGTGGAGGAGAAAGAGTATTATGAATGGTGTGGAGAAGGAAGAAGTAATCGGCCATTTAATTAGGGTTAGAAGTTGGTGGGGAGAGTAAATATGATTTAAAAGGTGCCCGTATAAGATTTGAAGGGTGTGGACAGAAAATGGGATTTGAAGGGTTAAGTGTTTGAAAGGAGGAGAGAAAGAGAAAAGAATGAATACTTAAAAAAAATATGATTTGAAAGGGTTATGGATCATATGTTATATATATATATATATTCTTTTATGTTTTAGGGGCTTGACAGTCCTGATGTTGAAGCCTATCCGAAGACTATTTGAAATTCTTATGTTCTTGAGTCTTTTTATTTGGAGTCTATGTTATAAATATTTGTTTTAGAAGTTCTATGTTAAGTCGTTATGGTTGTTGCAAGGGCTTATATGGATGATTGATGTACCCTAAATATGTTAAATACCACAATGATGGAGTATTTGCCTACAATGCTAACATTCGCCTTATAAGTATGTCATTATCTTTTGATAATTTGCCTAGCATGTAGTAAGCATGAGTTAGTCCATAAACAAAAGCCTTGTGAGATTAGAGCCTAAAGGTCTAACGTTTATATGAGTCCTCATTCTTTTTCATGTGTGACACTCACTTTTGTTGCTATCTTCAGAACTTGCTTTATACTCTTATTTGAGGCTGCATTATATAACTTGTGTACATGACATTAAAATGATTGAGGCATGGATTTCATTAGCCATTTTTCCCTCTCCTTACCTACCTTTCACATGATCCTTCTGCTTGAAACCCATCTGAGCCTATAACCTATTCTTTGGAAGCTCCACAAAAATTATCCACCCCATATTATTTAAGCCTTTTTACCTACATGGGAAATTGGTCTGATTTTATTGAATGGTTGTGACGATGGAGTGGCAAAAAGCCAAGTATGGGGTGGAGATCATTGGTGTCATGTGTTTAATATATTCTGCTTTGAATGATTTATGCAATGTTGCAGAAAATCCTTGAGATAGGAGGAGGATAAAATTCACTCCTAGGCAAAAGTCAAGAAGAAAAAAAAACGGTTAGTAACCGATCCTGCTTGTGGAGGATAAAATCCACACAAGGAGGAAAATATACAGATGAGGTGGCTGACACACTAAGTAACCGGGTGCATTCATCACAAATGTTGTAATCGCACAAAACGGTGTTGAAGCTAGAGATGTAAGAAAAGAGTGAAAAACAAAGAAAAAAGGAAAGAAGATGGTTGATTGAAGTCTGAAGTACTTAATTGGGAATGCATTATTTGTGATGGAGTTGGGTGTGATTTGGTTTGGTTTGTGAAGTTGTTGGCATTGGTGTTTTACTGGTTGCTCTTTGGCATTCCTTTTTCCCGGATTTTTGCACCACATAGCCTAAATATTTCCATACCTTATTTTCCTTTACCTTAGCCCCATTACAACCCTTATAAAAGTCCTCATGATTTTTGTTGTGTGCATGATCTCAAGCGGTGGTGATGTAGAACGCTGGGCAAGCCTATAGTATAGATAAGCACAATTGTTGAGACTGAGCGTAAATTTCATCCCTTATACACATTTGAGTAAGAGTGATTCTCATACAACATCCATGTGAGGTTTGAGACTTTTAATTGTTTTGTCTTTGGTAATGAGAAAATATGCTATGATGGCACTTGTCTTGAGATCTTGATTGTATTATTATTTTTAAAGGGCTTGAATAAGTTGAGGCAAATATTCTATCTTGCACTTGTGGTTTAATCTAATTAGTCTTGCTTGGGGACAAGCAAGGTCTAAGTATGGGGTATTTTGATATCATCTTATTTTATGTGATTTTAGGTGCCTTGTGAGTAGGTTTTATGTCTATTAAGTGTCACTTTATATGTGTTTTTATGTGATTTATGTGTTATTTCGAGTACAGAGATCTACACATGGTGTGTGTGAAATTTCAGGTGTTTCAGTGCATATTTTGGAACATTTCACAAGCCAAGGAAAAGGAGTAAGGAATGAGTCATGTTTGAGGATGATCATTGAAGTCTGAGTAAGCCCATAGGGAGCATTCGAGAGACAAGAGTCGAGCCAAGAGACTTTTCAAGGTCAAAATCAAAGAAGCAATGCGAACTCAAACTCGAAACCTAGACATATCGAGTCGATACAACGAGCATAGAGGAAAACAACGAACTATCGGGTCGATACCCATTGGTATCGAGTCGATACCTTGTCATACCGAGCCAGATTTCTTTATAGTGGTGAAGTATCGGGTCGATACTCATGAGTATCGAGTCGATACTTGTCTTCAGCGTTATTTCGTCGATGATTTTTATTCGCTTTTATATTTTGCTGAATGAATTTTTATTATATTTTATTATTTTATTAGGATTATTCTCACGTTTCCTTTTTAAGACTAGAGGGGGAATTAGGTTTGGCTCGGAAGACGTCCAGTTTTGATTCCACAGACGCTAGTTACAGACATTGAGAATTCTAGGTTTTTTCAGAGATTTCTTCTTGAAGGTTTGTTTTGCTGGATTCAAGATACGTTCTTTTAATCTAGTTTTTTATTCTTTCATCATGAATTCTTTGATTGTGTCTGAATCTATATCTGGCTAATTTTCTTGTTTTGGGGTTGGGGTGATTCCAACGATGCTGAGATAGACCAGGACGTGATGATTGCCTGAATGAATTCTATTGTTTATTTGATTTGATCCATGAGTGATTAATCCGATTAATTCTATGATTGATTGGAATCCTTTTGATCTTCAACATGCGCCGGCTGCGAATTGAGATTGGATATATAGATAAAGTTTTTAATTTTATTGGAAAACATGGATTGAACTTGATAATTGGTTATGAGCAATCTATTTAATTCTCTTGAGGATAATAAACTATCGTAGACAACCTAGGTTTGAATTGATTTTGCAGATCGCGCACGCGATGGTTTGATCGATTTGTTCGCTAGGGTCTAAAGTGCTTAAAGAGTCCAACTTGATTGATTCTTCAACAAGCGTAAGCTGAGTGGTAATTAATTGAAACGGACATAGTTATTGCGACATGCGTAGGCTGATTGATAATGAATTTAGATAGTTTGCCTTCAAATATCTCTTTTAAATTTGTTCAGGCATGAAAATTATATAGTCTATCGAGGATGCATTGTTGTGGTGAACCCTGACTCTGGAATGCTTCCCATCATATATTCAAAAACTTGCAATTTGTTATTTTCCTTCTTCTTATTTCCTTATTCCGTCAAAAATCACTCTTCTTATTTGGCTTAGTAAACTGGTTGAGGTTTTGCAATTGGTATTCACACAGTCCCTGAGAGTTGACACTCGATTACTACAATTCACATCGTACGCTTGCGGGGTGTTGGTTTTAGACCGATCAATTAGAAGATCCATTCAAGGGTTTCGAACCTTGGGGTGATGGAAACACAAATCTACTCAAATTCAAAACGCTTCTCCTTCTCTTTCTGATTTACAAGACTCTTTCTCTCTTAGCATATGATTTTCTCTCTCTGGGATTCGGTGCCTTGAGAAATCTCATAATGGCTCTATTTATAGAGCTGAGTAGAGAGCATTGGATGCCTTCCAACGTCTCTTTTACAAATGGCTGACAGATGGGCCCCTACGTACTCAGAAAGCAATAAAAGCACACAGTGCTGACTCAATAATACCACTCACATGCTGAACAGTAAAAGCAAACAGTAAAAGAAAAGGTACAATAATGGTGTTGGGGCTTGATGATGGCTTTCAGTCATCCAGGTTCTGGACCCCTTCTTCTCCCATATTGGCTTCCAGGTCATCATCATTGTAATCTTGTACTAAATCTAGAGTATTATCAAACTCTAGATCTTGATCGTTGTCTAAATCGAGATCAAGCATTAATCCTTCAGTGTATTCTCGATCCCATGCAATAAGCAAATCAATCATTCTCTCGTGACCTTGTTTATTGATGTCTATGTTCCATGCCATGTTTTTACATCTATTACAGCTCCTTATTCTATCATTTTATATATTTTGGGTTAGAATAGTACAGATTTTATGTAGTTTACACTTATTTATTAAATTATGGAGTCTACAATAGTTTCTGTTTAATTTCACAGAAATTTGACGCACTTTGGAGCTTAAAGGAAAGTCATGAAAAAGCTAAGGATGGTGCAGCTGGAGGAAAGCCCACTTTTTGCCATTCATCATTCTGAGTCAAGTTCTGATGTCTTCATGAAAGTTATAGCCCTCAAAAAGAGCTTTCCAACGTATATTATATGCGTCAATCGGACTAATGAGGACTCGGGAAAGTGCGTTTCAAGACGGAGCAGAATGCTGAGAACTGAAGAGTGGTCGATATCGACCAGACTTGGTCGATATCGACTTGATTCTGGTCGAAATTCCTCGGATGACTCGACATGATAAGAAGCCACAAAGACGACTCGATATCGACCAGTATTGGTCGATATCGACCAAAGGTCAACTCGATTTTCCGGCCAGAGTCAATATCGAGCGAGCAGAATCCGAGTAGACTACTCGATATCGACAAACTTTGGTCGATATCGACCAACTTCCAGCGACGGGAACAAGTTGATTCCAAGTTCTATCCTGATTCCGAGTGAGAAGATATTCCAAGAGATGTGGAATTCTATCCATACACATGAAGATCTATCAAGTCAAGAGGAATCTATCCCCACTAGTCCTAGTTTCCTTATAGATTTATTTCCTTTATCATAATATTTTATCTTATGTTATAAGATAGAAAGTTTTAGATTTAGATATAGTTGTTCCTTCCTAGAATAGCTAGGTAGAACACTATAAATAAGGCCCTAGGGGGCTAATTTTCATTCATTCAAGCCAAGTTGTCTTCGGGCGCAAGGAGGAGGCGAGAGAGAGAGAGAGAGAGAGGAGGAACGTTTGGAAGGTTTTGTAAGTTTAAGTTTTATTTTTAATGTTAAAGTTAGTTTCTTTTATGATATTTGCTTTCTAATTTCCTTCTTCTAAGGTCGGGGTGAGCCCGACGATAGTGATGCACACTTGAAGTAAAGTTTTGATATTTATTATGTTTTAATCATCCACTGCCTTTTATATGTTTATTGCCTACTCGAAAGAATAGAGATTCATGTTAACAAATTGAATTATAAACATAAAATTGGCAGATACAATTAGGGTTACTTGAAAGGGTTATCTAATTGTTGGAAAAGGCGAAAGCTTACTTCTTTGATGTGATTACATAACTATTCTATCTTATCTTTTGTGTGTTTGTTTATCGTTGCGGTGATCCCTTACCTTGGAAGTTTGCACCTTTATTACTTTATTTCTTTATTTATATTCTGCACAGATTTTACCCGACGCCAACCACCATTCTCTATTCATCCCTCGACATTGACCCATTCTTAGTCGACGTCGACAGCAACCCTCATCACCTTTTCCCGCTATTCCCGAACCCCTAAACCAACTAAACCTAGAATCGCTGACTTCTCTCCCGAGGACGAACCTGACTCCATTATCCTATAGCGGGGTTTTGACTATAAATTTATTTGGTCGAGAAACTCTCTCATCATTTATCTAAAAAGTGACCGGCTTCTATTTGTGCTAAATAGAGCTCGATGGATTCGGTCATGTCTATGGCTTGCTGCATTAATGGCTTGAGTTGTGGGGTTACGATGAAGGTTGTATTTCCAACTTTGAATACCTACAGTCAGTGTGTTGATACTTGGTGATGTGGTAGTAAATGTAAAAGAATCCTTTTGCTCTTGCCTCCCATGAATGCCTTACTACTTTGATTCTTCTCTCCACTATTGGATCTATTACGTACCAGTATTCTTCACTAAATAGCAGGAAGATTAAGTGATGTGGTAACCGGGTTTTTCCCTGCTTAACATCCATGCAGGTACTGATAACACGACAACCATTTATTTCCTCTATCTTCTCAAACTTTGTGGCAATGAGGAAGACCTCCTTCTTGAATTTAGTGAAGTACTTGTACAAGATGCTCTGCTTCTCATCTTTTGGCCATGGTTGCTTGTAAAATTAGAGTCCATTACACATTCCATATTTCCATGATTTTAAGTAATCTGCATCTTCATCTGGCACGATGGGTAATGATAAACCTTGTTGTGAGGAGGAAATCGAGTATGAAATATAACAAAATAGATCAAACCAGATTTAGGCCCACGCAAATAATTACAAGACTCCCTCCAATGTAGTAATGGGAAGTCAGGATCGAATCCACGAGGAAGCGTGTCAGCGTATCCTAGGCAGCTGTAAATCTCACAGAAAAGCAAGCAGAAAAGACAGAAACAAAGAAACAAAGACAAATGAAAGCAAGAAATAAAACAAAGGCAGAAGCTACTCGATCTCGACAAGCACAACTCGAGATCGACAAACAGCAGCAAAGACAGAAACTAAAAATCGACGACAGAAAGCAGAAACTAAACTCGACCTAGACAAGACCCTACTCGAGATCGACAAAGGGCCTACTCGGCTTTATTTATAGCCTTCTATTCCTTGCTATTCAAGGATAGAATATATCTGTATATATCTAAAAAGCTTAAAAGATAAATAAATGTATTTTAAGAATTAAATCTAAAAAGGGGAAATAATATCTAAATAGGTAAGTCTTCCCATGTTGATAGATCTTGTCTTCCATAGATAGAATTTGATGGATTTCGGATAGACTCGGCTTCCTTCGGCCCCAAGGATTCCCAGCTCGACACGGACAGCGAAAGCGCGTAACGCGGCTTCGGACGCGGCTCGTCGATCTCGACTAGGGCTCCTCGAGATCGACTAGGGTGGTCATCGACTTGGGCTGGCTGGCTTGGTCGGGTAGCTCTGCTCGGCATGGCTCGGACAGGTGCTCCTGGCTCCTCGATCTCGACTAGCCTCCTCGAGATCGACTAGGGTTTTGCTCGGCTTCTCCGTCTTCGGCTTTTCGACATGGCACAACTTCATCGATTCCGGACATGGTGTCTAGGCTTTGTCGATCTCGACAAGCTGTACTCGAGATCAAAATGGCTTCTGGAGTCGGGTTGCCTCTGACTCAGTGCCTAGTCGACAAGGTCTGTGCTCGGACACTCTCATCGAGATCGAGTAGCCTTACTCTAGATCGAGTAAACATGGGTTCCTAGCTTGATTCGACTGGTTCCGTTGCTTCTTGACCTTGGACTTCTGTAGTTGATTTCCGAGCTTTTTCGACCTTTCTCAGAACTGCTGTAATTTGCCTCGAATTCTGCGAAATTAAACAGAAACTGGTGTAGGCTCCATAATTTGGCAAATAAACATAAACTACATAGATTCTGTATTATCTTAGCCCAAATGCATGAAATGTATGCAGAAAGCGATATAAAAGTTACTGTAAAACATGGCAGATTCAGCTCACAACAAACACCCCATACTTAAGCATGCTTGTCCTCAAGCAATACCTTTATTTGTCATTCAGGGGAAGAAATTAAAAACTCTCAACATATTAGATTCATTATCATATGTCCCTGCAATCAATTACCATCCTCGAAAAGGTACTTGTGTCACAGATCCATGCATGTGCAAATATACAAAAGCAACATCTACTCACAAAAGGAGAGTTATGCAAAAACAATTTATGTGACAAAGCAACAATAATCAAGAGGACTTTAATTTAAGCTCAAATAAGGAGTAGATTGGTAAAAGGCTAAAGGTGGGCAGTTTTTGGCCATGTGGTGCTAACGATCCGGGGAAATGGATTATTTCCAAACTTTCTTAACCATATCCCTTCTTCCTTTGATTCATCACCTTCCATAATGCTTTTTTCAATAATAATGATTTTACCTTTCTAACCTCATCACTGCCTTCTCGCGAGTCGCAAACATGGGTGTCATGAATGGCCCCGGATACTTAGTGCTTTGGACTCCTCACCTATGTGTCCCATCTCACTGAACTATTATCTCAGTAAGCAGGGTCGATCTACCTTTATCTCCTGAGGTGATCGGATTTTCTTTCACTCATTAAATTTTCCATATATTTCAAACAATTTCCAACCCAACTCCAAATAATGATAATAACAACACAACAACCATATAATAATCTCCATAATGTGACATCATTCTCAACATAATCCCCGGATAGGAAATAAGGTAAAGAATGGAAAATATTTAGATCATGTAGAGCAATATATGAAATAAGGCATATTATGGCTTTGTGATGCACAAGCATAGGTAAGGCTAGAATTATAATAATATGAGCATTATATGGAAATATAAAGTCCTCCATCATCTTATCATGCAACATGTCAAAAGCAATATCAAATTTTACCTTCTTTCATGGTTTTCAAGAAAATATGCACTTCATTGTGACTTCCCTTTACTAGGTAATTTCATGCTATATCTCTAATGAATCCAATTTTGCATCGTCGAGTTCAATAAAGCTTCCATGACATTAATCAAAAAAAATTTAAATGGGGGTAATTTTTCTTCAAATTTTGGAAAAATGCATATAAGCACATAAATCAATAATGAATTCCTAAATAGCCATGTATAAGCATTTCAAGAAATAAAACTTTAAACATGCACATATAATGTCAAATATGTCAAATATGTACAAAGTAAGCCCTTCCCCCACCCCATACTTAAACATTACAGTGTCCTCACTGTATAAAAAAACAAGGGTAAAGAAAGAAACTCACAAGACAGGTGTACAGGGCTTCTTAATATTGAATAAAAGGAACCGCCTGGGCCGAGTCTAAATATAGCTTGCTTCTATCCATGGACCTGAAAAGTATAGAAGACATATACCCATAATAGAAAGAAAAAAAAAGTGTTCAAAACCAAAAAACAAACAAAAGCAACCAAGTCTCAAAAAGTCCCAAAAATAAATGTCTATGTACAAGCTCTAGACTTTATAGTCGCTAGGCCGACTTTCCATTTATGCTCAAGGTGGCATCTGCAGAGCCCATGTAGCTTGGGCTTCAAATAGGACTCCATTCTTGTCCATCAGCTGCAATCCTCCAGAATGGATCTTGTTCACCACAAAAGGTCCCATCCTCTTCTTGTTGAATTTGTTAGGGAACCAATGATCTTTTGATTTAGAGACATAGAGCTTGTCTCCAACTTCATACTCTTTGGGCTCATCATTGGATATCCTACATAAGCGCACATACCAAGGCAAACCTCTCCCATGTATAGATAGATCTTTAATGGAAATAGGAGAAGAAAGATCCATACCTTGGCTTACCTTCGCAGAGACGGAATCGGGGACCACAGTTTTTGGTCGATCTCGAGTAGGGGTACTCGATCTCGACAAGCTTTCAGGTTCTGGTGGCGAGCTGCTCGAGGATGCAGAAGCTGGTGGAGGTGAGGGTTGGTCGATCTCGAGTGGGCTACTCGATCTCGAGTAGGATTCAACTTCTGGTGGCTTCAGCGCTGAGGAAGGCGAAGTCGAGGCAGGGAGGTGGTGGTCGATCTCGAAGAGGGCTCGGCTTCTGTCTGGCTGCTCGACGACGCTTGTGCTGGTGGAGGCTCCTGGTGTTGGTTGAGATCGACTAGAGTCCTCGATGTCGAGGAATCTTGGTCGACTTTGACCCCATACTTGGCTCTTGTCAAGGCATCCGAAAAATAGTTAGTCCATAACGACGTACCTTGGTTTGTGTCGATTGGATTCTCAGTGTCCTCCTTTAGGATTGCCATGATCTCCTCCACCTGGGCCTCCATGTCCCTCTTTTCCAGCTCCTCAGGGGTCATATTTCTTACCTTGGGTTCCCCGCAGGTGATGTAGCCACCTGAGATAGATTTTACCTCTTCCATTGGACCTGTATGCCTTTCAGTTTTATTAAAGGAATACTCAATTACCTCATCGCTGATGTTGAAAGTGAGCACTCATTTCCTCATGCTTATGTTGGCATTCACCGTCGCCAAGAAGGGTCTTCCTAGAATAATTGGACAAGCAGGGTCTTCTTGCATATCAACAACTAGGAAATCAGCAGGGACAAAGAATTTACCTACTTGTACTGGCACATTGTCCACCATGCCTGTTGGAATGACCACTGTGTTGTTGGCCATGTAAAGTCTAGCATCCATAGGCTCTAAGGCACCTATCTTAATCTTGGACCAAATTGTTAAAGGCATTATACTCACACTAGCTCCAAGATCACATAAAGCATTAATTTTGTATGGACCAAATCCAATGGTTATAGCAAACTTACCTGGATCTGGCCTCTTCTCCAGTATGTCCAAATGGTTGCATTCCTCTGTAATCTCAGCCATTGATCTCTTTTTGCTCAGAATCTCCTTTAGGAACTTGACATAGGATGGCATTTCATTGAGAGCTTCTGTGAAGGGGATGGTGACGTTGAGCTTCTGAAGCATCTTGATGAAGCGCTGAAATTTCTTTTCTGCCGGGTCCTTTGGAGATTTTGTGGGGAAAGGCAACTTCTTTTTCTGATTCGGAGCCAGAACAGATGTCGGAGGTGCTGCAGTTTCCTCTTTCTCGGGTTGACTGTCCTCGATGTCGAGTACATCCTTCTCGATCTCGACCACTGTAGTCGACTTTCAGTTACCGTGTAGTGCAAACGAGGGTTTCTCCCCTTTGTCCTCGAGATCGAGCAGGCCCTTCTCGAGATCGACCAGGTGCTTGTCGACGTCGACTTGCTGCTGGTCGACTAGCTGTTCTCCTCTGTTTTGCTGCTCTCCGATCTCAGGCTCTTGCAGTTGATGGCCGCTTCTGAGTTTTACAGCAGCGATGTGTCCAGTCTTTCCCTTGGGATTTGGTTATGAAGATCCTGGGAGTGAACCTGACTGTCTGGGGATTCCTGCTGCCAGCTGACCAATCTGTGTATCAACTGATTTCCGCCATATATCAATTTCCCCAAGCCTAGAGTTGACGCCCTGAATTTGAGTGTAGACTGAGTTGAAGGATTGCCTGGTTTCTATATGATTCCTCCTTATTTCCTCTAAGACAGTTTGTAGATCATCCTTTTTCTGGTCTCTTTCTAGATGTCCTGGAGCTCTGTAGGGCGGGGGATTCCTAGGGGCACCTTGGTTCCATTGTGGTTGCTGAAACCTTTGGTCCCCCATGTAGCGATTGGGACCCCCTGCGTAAGCTGCCTCTTCATGGTATTCTGCCAGCCTGACTTGCTCAGTGTGTGGGCACTCAGTAGTGGTGTGCCTCTGTGATCCGCATTCAATACAAGGCTGGTTGACAGAAAGATATTTTACTTGTTTGAGGAGCTTTTTATTCTGATCTCTGTAGTACTGCTCCCTAACATCTGGATCGATCTCCTTAGGGGGCTCATATAGGGGCATGGATGGTGCTGGCCTGACGTAGGGGTTCTCCTCATAGTTGACTGGAGTCCCATACTTGCTGTCATAGTTGGTCAGCTTGTCTAGAGCAGCCCATGCGTCAGGAGGCGGCATTGTCAGATACTCATAGTGAGTATATGTGTTGATTCCGTCCTTTGTAGCCAAGTCTAGAGAATTGAAGAAGATCTCTTGAACTATGCAGGGTTGATGTCCATGTGTAGGGCAGGATCGCAGTAGATCCTTATAGCGTTCCCATGCCTTTGCTAGCGTCTCTCCAAGCTGCTGTTTGAAAGATGTGATCTTTTGGCGCAGGAGTGCTGTCTTGGTAGGAGGAAAGAACTTGTTCAGAAATTCCTGCTTCACTTGAGCCCATGTTGTGAGAGATCATGGTTTCAGCCCTTCTAGCCATTTTAGTGCAGGACCAGCTAGAGACCAACGGAAAGCTTTCATCAGGATGTACTCCAAGGTGGTACCTTCAGAAAGAGTACGACACATGTAAGTAAAGTTGGTAATATGACGCAAAGGGCATTCATTAAATCTACCATGAAAAGCATGATTTTTAATTTCAATAAGGAATTGAGTGCGAATTTCATAGTTGTTTTCAGGGATGGCGTGTTTGGGAACGGGATGGATTTTTGGGGATTTGGTGGATTTGAGGGGATGTGGTAGATGGGAAGGGATTTTTGGGATGTAAAAGATGAAAACTCAACACCCAAATTTTTGGGTTTTGTGTTTGGTTGTATTTTGATTTTTTGGTGGATGGAGTGATGAACAAAGATCGAATTACCCCCACTTATGCACAGGAAAAGACGAATGTACCCCCAATTCATACCCTTTTGAAATTAAAAAATTTAATGAAAATTTCAGGTCAATATTCTTATCCCGATCAGATCCGGCTTCTCCAAGCGCCGGCCATGGCCGGAGATGCTCCCGATGTTACGCCGATTGCTAATTTGACTGGGAGATTAATTAAAAAACAAATTGATTAAAATCCTGGAGGAAGAAGAGGGGGATGGCTAATTATAAAGGCAATCCAAAACCCAGTAGAAGAAGATGTTGGCAAAGACCATCTCCGGCCTTGCTTAACCGCCTCTCCCGCTCTCCCAATCTTCCAAATCCAGAACCCTAATTTACTCCACCGGATCAATTTTCAAGAAGAAGATCAGACATGCGGTTTCTTGTCAAACATGGTGGACGATCATCATCTTTTGGAGCTCACCTTGATCTCCGCTCAGGGACTCAAATCCCCCTTTTCCTCCACCTTGCGTCGCTTCCAAACCTTCGCCGTCACCTAGATTCAGCCTAACGCCAAGCTCCGTACCCGAATCGACCGGGTCGGCTCCGAAAACCCTACCTGGAACGACAAGTTCCTCTTCCGCGTCTCGCCTTCCTTCCTCTCCGGAGATACCTCCGCCATCACCGTCGATGTTTTCGTGAAGGTTTGGAAGACGACGGTGAATCTGAGTAGTCATGGGTTTTTGGAAAGACAATAGAGGGCTATGGAGGGAGAGGGGCAAAATGGGGGAAAACGGAATCCCCATCCCCCAAACCTTGGTGGAGGAGGGGGGAAACCGCATCCCATTCCATCCAGCAAACCCCCTCTTTCGAACACTGCAAACCCCTTAAACACCACCACCCAAACACGGAGGCGGGATTTCCGAGGCGAAAACCGCATCCACCAAACCTTGTAAACACTACACCCAAACACGCCCTAGAATGGACGATTCAGGCACGACGAGAGTTGGGTGCAAATAATCCTCTGCAGTGGTTGGGTATAGGGCAAGCTCAGCTTCTGCTTGCCTCGCACGCTCAGCTTCCTGTTGCCTGCCTGCTCTCTCAGTGGCGAGAGCAGCATCCCTGGCGGCTTGATCCCTCGTGAGCCTCTCGATCAGCTGTTCCTGTGTCTCTGCAGCTACCATGACTCTTTGTAGTTTAGCTCTGATGTGTAGAAGGCGCTCTGGTTCGTCTAAGCCGTCAAACTCAAGTGGTTGACCAGAACGGGGCATACACCTGTAAAGTAACTCAAAGAAAAAGTGAGAACTGACTACCTAAGGCGCGAATGATAGCTTCCCCGGCAACGGCGCCAATTTGTTGTGAGGAGGAAATCGAGTATGAAATATAACAAAATAGATCAAACCAGATTTAGGCCCACGCAAATAATTACAAGACTCCCTCCAATGTAGTAATGGGAAGTCAGGATCGAATCCACGAGGAAGCGTGTCAGCGTATCCTAGGCAGCTGTAAATCTCACAGAAAAGCAAGCAGAAAAGACAGAAACAAAGACAAACGAAAGCAAGAAATAAAACAAAGGCAGAAGCTACTCGATCTCGACAAGCACAACTCGAGATCGACAAACAGCAGCAAAGACAGAAACTAAAAATCGACGACAGAAAGAAGAAACTAAAGTCGACCTAGACAAGACCCTACTCGAGATAGACAAAGGGCCTACTCGATCTCGACAAGCACTGCTCTATCTCGACAAAGAAACTCAGAAACTTGTAAATTGCAACTTTGAACACAGAATCTCAGATTTCGACAGAAATAAATCAATATATGAAAGAACTTCCAAAGCCAGGGTATCAACACCACAACGATAACCATGCAAAGTAATACATAAAGGCATAAAAGATCATGCTTTCCATCAAAATAACTTTCGTTACTAACAAATAGGCATATAGAGGCTTTCGCATAAACCCTAATTGTTACTAACCCTTTTCACATAATTAATCCAAGTTGCATTAAGATGACTTTCGCTTCAATAACACAAACAAGGGTCACCTTCAACTCTCGCAAAAGAACCATGCTTATAGGGATAGAAGAAGAATCGCATAACAAGATTGTACCTTTACCGCATCACCTCACATGGCCACCGTCGGGCTCACCCCAGCCCCAGAAGTGGATGGACTACTCGCTCTTCATCATCAAGAAAGACATCAAATAACAAAAGAAACTAACTTGCATCGAATTAAATAAAGAAAGCTTACAACCAACAAGACAAATCCGCTTTCGCCTTTCCACCTTGCTTGCCACAAACTCTCTCTCTACTCCTACTTACTTGAATGGAATTGAATTGGAATTAGATTGAATGATGAAAAACTAGCCCCTAAGGCTTTATTTATAGCCTTCTATTCCTTTCTATTCAAGGATAGAATATATCTATATATATCTAAAAAGCTTAAAAGATAAATAAATGTATTTTAAGAATTAAATCTAAAAAGGGGAAATAATATCTAAATAGGTAAGTCTTCCCATGTTGATAGATCTTGTCTTCCATAGATAGAATTTGATGGATTTCGGATAGACTCGGCTTCCTTCGGCCCTAAGGATTCCCAGCTCGACACGGACAGCGAAAGCGCGTAACGCGGCTTCGGACGCGGCTCGTCGATCTCGACTAGGGCTCCTCGAGATCGACTAGGGAGGTCATTGACTTGGGCTGGCTGGCTTGGTCGGGTAGCTCTGCTCGGCATGGCTCGGACAGGTGCTCCTGGCTCCTCGATCTCGACTAGCCTCCTCGAGATCGACTAGGGTTTTGCTCGGCTTCTCGACATGGCACAACTTCATCGATTCCGGACATGGTGTCTAGGCTTTGTCGATCTCGACAAGCTGTACTCGAGATCGAAGTGGCTTCCGGAGTCGGGTTGCCTCTGACTCAGTGCCTAGTCGACAAGGTCTGTGCTCGGACACTCTCATCGAGATCGAGTAGCCTTACTCTAGATCGAGTAAACATGGGTTCCTAGCTTGATTCGATTGGTTCCGCTGCTTCTTGACCTTGGACTTCTGTAGTTGATTTCCGAGCTTTTCCGACCTTTCTTAAAATTGCTGTAATTTGCCTCAAATTCTGCGAAATTAAACAGAAACTGGTGTAGACTCCATAATTTGGCAAATAAACATAAAATACATAGATTCTGTATTATCTTAGCCCAAATGCATGAAATGTATGCAGAAAGTGATATAAAAGTTACTGTAAAACATGACAGATTCAGCTCACAACAATCCTCCCAATCCGGCGCCATTGTTTATACAAAAATGGTTACACCACTCCCTCATCCTTGTTGTAGTATCGTGATCCCTCAAGGTTACTATCCAGTAGAAGTTTTGGAAATCTCTCCTCCTCCCTCTTCTGCAGATGTCTTCCTGGAGTTCAATAGGTAGCTGGAGAGCTTTTATTATTATCTCTAGGGTTAAGATTTGTATAACCGCTCTGTGTCTCGTTTGTAAGAGTCCACGACGGAATCTATTTTCAGTAAATCTTCCAAAATCAACAGAAGTATAAAAACTTGGAGGGGAAACCCATCCTTGGTATCCTCGTATTTCTCCTAAGAGATCAAGATCGTATGGGTGGAATACCCACAGCGGATTTTCCCACCAAATTTGATTTCTCTGATCCATCAGCTAACTCTATCGTTAAACTATCAGCTATATATTTTTTCGATCCCTGCACATGTTCAATGGTAAAAGTGAATTGATTAAGGGCTAATTGCCAACGCAGGAGTCTCCCATGCGCTTTCATATTATCAAGATTATTATTTATGAAACCCAATATTCCTTTACAATCTGTTCTGACTATAAAAGGTTTAGGAGCTAAGAAGATTATAAAATTCTGGATTCCACGATAAATTGCAAGAATCTCCTTTTCCTTGACAGTGTAATTATATTCAGATTTGTTGAAGCTGCCACTGCTATACCTGCAAAGCTTATTATCTTTCTTTAGTTTCAAAACAGCTCCCCAATGATAATCACTAGCATCTGTTTCGAGAACTAACTCATCCTCTTCATTAGGTAAAGTCAATATTGGATGTTTTTCACATCTTCTTTTCAGCTCCTGGACTATTTTAGTATCTAAGTGAGTCCAACTCCAAACTTGATCTTTCTTTAATTTAACCTGTAGAGGTTTTCTTAACTTGGCTAGATCTTTAATAAAATCAGAAGCATATGTAAGACAGTCTAGAAATCTTTCTAGTTGTTTCCTATCCTAGATTTCATCAGGAAATTTTTCTACCTTTTCCAGTATATGTTCTTGCAAGACAATTTGACTTGCTTTAATCTTTAATCTTTAATCCTAGGAATTCAATTTCTGGTTTAGCATATATGCATTTCTTTTGTCCTAGAATTATTCCATGGTCAATGCATTTTTGGGTTATAGCTTTCAAGTCATGTTTATGTTGCTCTATGGTTTTAGAGAAGATTAAGATATCATCGATGTAAACATGATAGCAATGCTTAAATTCTTTGAAAACATTGTCCATCCTTCTCTAAAATATTTGAGGTGCATTTTTCAAACTAAAGGGCATGACTACTCATTCATAGTGACCTTGTGGGGCATTAAATGCAGTAAGTTGAATACTTTCTTCATTCATTCTTACTTGTCAATATCCACTTTTACAATCCATTTTAGAGAATCAAGTGGCTCCCTGATTAGCGGGGTTTGAGCAATATAAATAAGGCCTTAGGGGCTAAGTTTTATTCATTCAATTTCAGTTCCAATTATATATATATATATATATATATATATATATATATATATATATATATATATATATATATATATATATATCACTAATTGGAACTGAAATTGAATGAATAAAACTCAGCCCCTAAGGCCTTATTTATATTGCTCAAACCCCACTAATCAAGGAAAGAACAACTATATCTATATCTATTTTTATCTATCTAATAACATAAGATAAAACTTGGAAATAAAATAATTAAATCTATAAGGAAACTAGGAATAGTTGTGGATAAATCCTTCTTCTCTTGATAAATCCTCTCTTGAATTGATAGAATATCTCTTGCTTCATATGGAAGAAAGTCAGGACAACACTTGGACTCAGATTCGCTCAGAATCGACCTCTGGTGGCCGGTCGATATCGACCAAGTTTGGTCGATATTGACCTATCTTCTCGGCTCCAGCTTCTGACACTTGATATGGGCTCTCGGGAGAAATTTTGACCAAAATCAGTTCGATATCGACCAAGTCTGGTCGATATCGACCACCTCTTCAGTTCTCAGCATTCTGCATCGTCTTGAAACGCACTTTTCCGAGTCCTTGTTTGTCCGATTGACGCATATTAATATGCATTGGAAAGCTCTTCTCGAGAGCTACAAATTTCATGAAGACATTAAAGCTTAACTTAGAATGATGAATGGTGAAAAGTGGGCATTCTTCCAGTTGCACCATCCTTAGCTTCTTCATGAATTTCTTTTAAGCTACAAAGTGCGTCCGATTTCTGCGAAATATAACAAAAACTTGTGTAGACCTCCATATATTGCAAATAAAGATAAACTACACAAATTATGTATTATTCTAACCCAAATGTATGAAATGCATACAGAAATCGATATAAAAGTAAGTGTAAAACATGGCAAATTAGACTCACAACAGCAGAAAGCCCGTAAACCATTTCAAGTCAGAATAGCTGATGGCAGTATCATGGTTCATTCAGAATTGGCTTCTGATGTACCTATCATGATAGTAGGAGTCCAATGTGTAATTCCTACACTATGGGCTACTAGTCAGCCATCTCATGATATTTTAATTGGAAAAAATTCTAAAGACTCAATGTTCTTGTTACTCAGCACCTAGATATGATGGTCTTCAACATACATGGAGAAGACGCTTGGGTGAAAACGGATAAAACAGGCCTATAAACATCAAGCAATAGAATTTACGCGTACTAAGCGTGGTGAGGAATATTTCTTCCTACACAAAGAGAATTCGCATTCTCTATATGTGAGGTAACATTAATAGAAAAAATCCTTATGCAACAAGAAAAAATGTGTAAGGAATTATATTCTAAAAATCCTTTAAAATTTTGGGAAAAAGATAAATCATTGCTACCATAGAGTTAATAGATCCAAAAGCTGTCATTAGAGTAAAACAAATGTTTTACACTTATAAGGAAGTTGGATGTGTTGTTAAATCCTTCTTTAGGGACTGCAAATACCTTGGTTAATCTCTGAACTTAAAGCTATCAATTGGGTTAAATCCTTCTTTAGGGACTGTTCGATTGATAAGGGTTTCTAGGACTGATTGGACTAGTAACTATATTAGGTCGGGACAAGGGCATTCATAGGAAGACTAAAAGGACAAGAGGATGTTACGATATCAATTCGATCAAATAAAGTGGATAGTTGTAGGTAGAACGATTTTCTCTAAATTGCTTTGCATTAATTTTTTTTATAGTTTATTTTATTTTCTTTCTTATTTTCACCACCCAACCCCCCCCCCCCCCCGTTTCATATTAATTGGTAAATAAACATAACTTGGAAATACTTGATTCTCTGTGGGATCGACTCGTACTTATCACACTACATTAGTTAGGTAGGTTCGAATTTATTTTGATACGGTTTATACGACTAAAAACCGTCCATCATATAGAGGATGGTTCAAGGGTAATCAAGGCTTATTGTGTAACATGTGAACACATCTGGGCCGTTGATTAGATGAAATGGATGGATGAGATTAAAAGGCAATTTTAGCTTTTTTTTATTAAAAATCAGTGGGGCCCATGTTTTTTTCTAGCCCACTTGCTGAATTGGGAGCGTGTGTAATGCACTCTCTTGAAATTATTCGATATTATATCTGGATTATTCAATCATATCGACGGATTATGTGATCGTATCGACGGATTATGCGATCGTATCCACTTGCCACATGATGGGTGGTTATTTTTTTCTTCGAATTATTCGATAATATCACTGGATTATTCGATCGTATTAATGGATTATGCAATAGTATCGATGGATTATTCTGATCGGCTAGCAACATGAAAACGCCATAAACTATTTACCAAAAATTATTCGATGGTATCGCTTGATTATTCGATTATATCGCATGATTATTCAATGGTTCCGTTACTTTATGTCATTGTAACAAATAACTAAAAATTATTCAATGATATCACTGGATTATTCGATTATATCCCATGATTATTCGATCGTATCGATACATTCGATATGTCCTAAACAAACTGGAATGCAAAAACAAGATATCAACAAAATTGATACATCCCTAGTGCAACAATCCAATTGTAAAATCAAGAACAGAGCAAGCAGAACTTGACCGAGAAATCACAACTAAAAATCCTAAATCCAACAAACAAAATCTATAAAATCAAGAACAAAACCTAATTCGAGATCTTTCACAAACCCTAACCACCGGATACCAATTAAAGATCCGCCATAGCCAGAGATACTTGGGTTTTTTGAAATCAATTTCAATTGATTTCGCAATTTCAATGAACCTGGTCGGCGACTCGGGGTGCTGCGTCATGGGCTCGGTTAGGCTGCTAGAGGGCCGCTGATTGAACTCAGGGAGAGAAATCAGGGAGCCATTGCCACTGCACCGCACCAGGGAGAGAAATCAAGGAGCCGTCAACCGCCATATCGCACTGTTGAACAAAAATGCGCAAATAATTGTAAAACATATTTTATTTAATTTTTTAGAATTTGAGTTCGACCCCTTATGGTTATCCTCTTGATTCGAAGTCGTATAGACACCAAGACTTGAGTGGTTTTGGTGATTTGGGCTGCACCCGAATTTTAACGGGTTGCCTACGTATCTCTTGGAAGAGAATCAAGCCTTACGTAGTTCCTTTCGGGACTAATTTGATTTTTTGATTTGACGATTGAACCAGAAGAGCTTTTTAGTAGGGGTGGGCACAAATCCCGCAAATCCCGATCCCGTCCCGATCCCGGTGGGATTTAAGACAAAATAGCGAATCCCATCCCGATCTCGTCCCGCAAAAATTATGCGGGACGAAACGCGGGACGATCCCGGTGGGATCCCGCAAATCCCGTCCCGTCCCGCATATAATAATAATAATAATAATAATAATAATAATAATAATAATTTTTATAATAATAATAATAATATAATATTATAGAATAATAATAATATATTATTAGTATTATTATTTTGAGCAAATATTATAATTATAATTATAATCATAATCTTCCATTTATAATAATAATAATATTTGTTTATAATAATAATATTATTATTATTTGAGCAAATATTATTTATAAATATAATAATAATATTATTATATAATATTATAATATAATTTAATAATAATATTAATTTATAATAAAATTATTATTATTATTATTATTATATTTTTATTATTATTATATCATATTATATTTTTTTCTTGTAAAGTATAATTATTTTATAATAATAACAGTAAAAATAAGTAATATTATTTTATTGTATTTTTAATTATAAGGTGGGATTATTATTATTGTTGTTGTTGTTGTTGTTGTTATTATTATTATTATTATTATTATTATTATTATCATTATTATTATTATTATTATTATTATTATTATTATTATTATTATTATTATTATTATTATTATTATACTCATTTAGAGTTACAAGAGGCAAATAGCTAAATACGGCGTTCTTCCCAATTATCAATCGATAATGAGACAATATTTGGTGAATCTCGTCTCAATTCCTTTCCGTCCTGATCTAGTAAGATAATGTAGCCAAATATGTTGAACATTATAATTATACAATCATTGTATGAATTAATAATAGTATTATAATAATAATAATAATAATAATAATAATAATAATAATATTATTATTATTATTATTATTATTATTATTATTATTATTATTATTATTATTGAATAATATAGTTGAGAAGAATTCCGTATTCAACATATTATACAAAATAATGAATTATGAAAGCATTTTTCAACTTTGCAAATTTATATAATATTTTATTATTTTTATATGCGGGACAAGGCCCGTCCCGTCCCGATCTCGTCCCGTCCAGACACCATCTCGTCCCGAAAAAAAAGTGTCAATCCCGTTCCGATCCCGTCCCGTAAAAATTTCGCGGGACGAGTCCCGTCCCGGCTCAATCTCCTCCCGTGCCCACCCCTACTTTTTAGCTTTATGTCTGGTGGCTTACGTATCCGATAACTCGGAATCAAATCATGCGTAGTTCTTTTTTTTAGAACTTGAATTTGAGAAAATTTGATTTGAGATTTTGACTTCGTTTTCTTTTTCCTCGTTTAGAAGTCAATTTTAAAATCAACTCACTGGAATAAACTGACAATGAAATTTTACGAGGTTAACGTTATGATTTTGTTAAACTCAATTTCTAATTTATGCCAGTCTTAATTCTTACATTTTTAGTAGGTCATTTTGCAATTAAATATGAATTGCAAACTTATGTACGTGCGCATATATGTATTTATACATGGCATGATTCAATCAATTGTTTCGGCCTCTCTTTTTTAATTAATAGGCCAAATGATTTGGTTTGGATGAGCCCATGCACCTCAGCCCATTTTTTTATTTGTGATGTCCACGTATTTCTTTTGTTTGGAAACCAGCTTCATGCTCCTCAAATTAGAGACGGGTTTTTTTGGTTCTCTTCTTCCCTATTCATTCTCTCCTTCCTTTCGCTTCGTCCCATTTTCTTGCCGTCCCTCAGGAGCAAGGGTAACCGAATCGGAGAACGACAAGGGTGGAGCGCGGTCGGAGCAAGGGTAAGACAGAGCAAAGGCGGAGCAAAGAAACCGAAACAGGAGAGATTCCGTGCTCGGGTGCGTACTTCTTTCTCGTACGAATTTCTCCCCAAATTGCATGCTCAATCTGATATTTAGGTAATTCTTGGCCTAAATTTCAGATTCTCATAAGAATCCCCTTTCCATTTAGTGTTTGATTTTAACACTCGACTAATTTTATGATTTTAGGGTTGTTAATTTGGGAAATTTGGTAGTTTTTGGTTTATGATGAAAACGAAAGAGATGACAACCCATTGACACAAGGACTGCAGCCGTTGTAACTGACGGATTCACGACTGCAATTTGGGCCCGACTGATTTTGACTCGAGGCCACTAGATTTAGGTACGTTCTAGGATATTTTTTTCCTTGTAAATTTCAGTCCTAATTTTTGTCGGGCTTTGAATTTGAATGACGCCATATCTTGAGCTTTGCTAATTGGGTATTTGATTCTTATTTGAACCGGATTTGAGTTTTGAGCAGACTGTCAACTGTTGAGGCAAAGGGACAATCAGGACTTCAATCCTTGAAGCATTCAGGAGGTTTTGTAGCTTGAAGAACAACTAGGTTTGTCCCTAAAGTTGCCCTTAGTTCGATTCGATTTGAATGATTTAATGCTCGAGCAAAATCAGGGCTATGTTTGTTTTTCATGTACAGCTTGGGATTTTCTGAAACTTTGACAAGGGCGCGGCTTTGAGGCAGTGAAGGGGAATACAGCGACTGTGGTGTGACAGCTTCATGGGTAAGTTAATTTGTTTCCTGCTTATTTTTTCCTTTAGAGGATGCTCAAAAGAGAGGAAACTGAATTATTTGAACCGATTTAACTGTGCAGACAATCTGTTCTTTTTCTCTGCCTATGATTTCATTATTCCCTTGTCTGGCTGCCATAAAGTTGTTTGCTCTTGCTTATTTTCTCTTGGATTTCTGAATGAATCTAGGCAGAGTGACGTGATGATTTGATTTGTGTGAAATTGAACAGGAAGTATGTTCAATGTCTTTTTGTTTTAACTGGCTGCAGTGATCCTTTTTTTTTTCTTTGGCTTGATATTTGTGGACTTTGCCTTGGAATGAGACTTTGTGTCTCTACAGTCTTGTGTGAAACTGGACCAAGACAGAAAACCTGTTTGCTTTCTCTTTCTTTCTTTTATTTTTTTTAATTCCAATTTCACCCTATGGTTGCAGTGAATTTGCTTCCTTTAGCCTTGTTTGAAGCCACCTGTGATTTGTGTGCAAACCTATCTTTTTACTTGTTTGATTGGCCTTATTTTGCCAGTACTTCTCTTTAATTTAGAGTTTTGCTGGCTGAGTTTATCCAGAAACTTTGCTTTCTATTTCTCTGCCTTAGAAAAGTCTTGCTTGAATAAGTCGCTGAATTTATGGAAAAATCCAGCAGCGTTTTAAATAGACTTTTGCCCTCGACTGTTTTGCTTGTAGCATCCTTATGTTGCCATGGTTTGATTAGCACAATCTCCCAGCTTTTTTTTTTTTTTTAACAGATTCCCGCAGATTTGCCTTGTTTTGATTCATGTTTTGCTTGTAACTTTCTTGCATACCATGATTCGATTCCAGCAATTCACATGATTTTGCCCTTATTTTGAACCGTCTATTTTTGGATTTGACTGATTCATGTCTCCCCCTTTTCATATGAACCAGGGGGCACAATTCAGGCTAGAAGGTATTCAACTTGACAGGGCTTTTGGGAGGTATCTTTTAACCCTCTGAAATTTTTAGACTCGAGTTATGCTTTCGAATCTGCTTAGATACTTCTTTGTTGCATGATTTGTGCAACTCATCATTTGCTTGTTTGTTGGCTTGGCTGGTTAATTTCTCTTTTTTATTTGATTTGGGGGACTTTGCTAGCCAATTTGCACGGATTCAATTTGAACAAAAAAAATCTGCGTGAGCTTTGCGACTTTTGTTGTTGTGTTTTTTTCTCTTGAAGCTGGTAGCCTTAGCTTTAGAATTCTCTGCAGAAATTTTGACAGAAATTCACCCTTGTTTTAGGGTAAACCCCTGATTTTCTTAGGAAAATTATTGCCTTGAGGACTTTGTTGTGTGAGACCGAATTTGCTTGCAATTTGTTTGCTTGATTTGGCCGCCTAGTTTAGGGAAAATCCAGCATGAATTAGTCCGCTAGTTTAGGGAAAATCCAGCAGTGTTTTGAATATGAATTTAGGCAGCGTTTCGCCCTCTTTTAGGGCTATTTGATGATTCCGAGACCCAGGCCACAAGCGAAAGCCTGCAAGGTTTGCAAGGGCCTAAGCCACGAGCGAAAGCTTGAGGGATTGCAAGGGCGGGGTTTCAAGAATCAATAGGAATCCCCATGCATAGAGGGAGAGCTACCTTGTTGGCTCTCTTTTTCTTCTCTTCCTTGCTTTCTGCTGGACGTATTGGTGTGCTTTGTGTTTATTTTCTTTTTCTCTGCCTTTTTTTTTGTAGCCTTTCTTTCTCCCGTCTGATTCTTTTTTCTTTCAACCCTAGACTTGACAACCTTTTATAGGGTGAAGGCATAGGAGAATAGATCATATCTTTTAATATTCTATCCTTTTTTAACAGAACACACGTACCAAAAGGAACTAATCTTCCCCTTCTTTTTTTCTTGAAGGATATTGATAGATCTTTTCTTCTGTCTGTTCTTTCACATACTTCGCAAAGGTAATCAGGTGGCCGATTTTATTACACGGATGACCCGTTCTACCAGAAACCCGGAACTGCTTACTGATCCAGGTCTTCTTGACCTCATCCGAAAGGATTCTATCGGATAGCGCCTCGGCGAATCCGAATTTTTACCTAATCAAAAAAAAAAAAAATTGTTATCCATCACTTTGATTTTTTTTTTCTTTCTTGTGGATTCTGGCTTACGTGGGATTTGGCAGCCAAATTTGGTTGGGCCTCCTCCCTCTTTTTTTTATTATTGTCTTGGGCTTGCCTTTGTAGCCTATTTTGGGCCACTGGATTTTCACAAACAAAACCCACTAATTCAGCTTTTAATCTCACCTTTTGCAGATTTGTTCGGACAACTAAGCTAATATTGGATTTCGAGAAACTCATTACCAAGTGACGGGATTTGCGCCCTCAGCAGCTTTAAATATATATTTTTTTATTGTATGCCCGACTATTGTATTAAACTTGTATACTTTAGCCCACCAATTTGTAGTACGCTGAAATAATGTATTTAATACGTAACACAATCAGAGCGCTCTTTACTTATTTGTAATCATTGTCACCAAACTTGCTCTTGCATATACGAACTATCACATGAAGTTTTTCACGACAATAATCCTACGAGTGTGTACTGTAACACTTTAATAAAGGATAATTTTTTACACCCAAACACGCACATCGCTTTCTTCTTCGACAAGCCCTTCCAATCGCCACCGCCGGGTTGTCCGCCTCCGTGGATCCTAATCGAACACTGCCTCTGTGGGTCGTTGCCTTCTCCGATCGCCATCACCGCACCTGGCGACGCTGCCTTCAACGCCTTCGCCGACCATCATCGCCTCGGCAATCTCCTTCGAGTTAGTCGCCGTTCATCCTCCTCCAATTTGACCTATTCTCTCTCCGTAGTCTCTCCTTTTTAATTTGAAATTAGGGTACGGTGGTGAATGGTGATGAGATACATGCGCTGTAGTTGGTAGTGGGTTGATTTTTTTTGGGATAAAATTATAATTAATTAATTATTTTCGAATAATCTCAGCCCTCTATTTCACATTAATCAAGGGCCCTTATTTGTTCACATGATACATTATAAGGGATGAGTACATATGATCTACCCTATATATATATATTGATAGAGAGAGAGAGAGAGAGAGAGAGAGAGAGAGAGAGAGAGAAGGTGAAAAGTTGAGAGACGATTTGACTTTGATCAGTTCTAAGCTTTCTTTTATTTTATTAATGCAATTTAGTTTCTTTTTATTATTGATGTCTTTCTTGATGATGAAGAGCGAGTAGTCACCCAACTTCTAGGGTCGGGGTGAGCCCGACGGTGGCCATGTAAGGTGATGCGGTAAAGGTACAATCTTTTGATGCCAATTCGTCTTCTATCCATGCGAGGATAATTCTTTTGCGAAAGTTGAATGTGATCCTTGTTTGTGTTATTGAAGCGAAAGTGATCTTAATGCAACTTGGATTAATTATGTGAAGAAGGGTTAGTAACAATTAGGGTTTATGCGAAAGCCTCTATTTTCCTTTTTGTTAATAACGAAAGTTATTTGATGAAAAGCATGATCTTTTATGTCTTTATGTGTTATTTTACATGGTTATCGTTGTGGTGTTGAAACCCTGATCTTGGAAGTCTTTTAGTTATTGAATTTATTTCTACATATTCCGTGCTATTTTCCGTCATTGCAAAGGTTTTATTTTCACTGAATTTCGAGCACTGTTGGTCGAGATTTTTGGTCGATATAGCGTAGGTAGGTCGATATCGACCGGTTTGCATTTTCTGTTATGTTTTTGCTTGTTTCTATTTTACAAGTTTCTGACGTAGTGGTCGATATCGAGTGGTAAGGGAGATATCGAGTGCTCTTTTCGTCGAAATCGAGCTGAGTTCTGAAACTGAAAAGGAGGGTGATGACACGCTTCCTCGTGTATCGATCCTGACTACCTTCTACTACAGCGGGAAGAAGTCTTGTGATAAATTTGCGGAGATCAGGGAGTCGAATTTGGAATTTATATTTCATACTTGATTTTCCTCCTAACATCTGCCAAAGTTTATAAAAAATGACCCCCATTGAAATTTTTTGATAAGTGTCATGGAAGCTTATATTGAACTCGACGATGCAAAATTGGATTCATTAGAGATATAACATGAAATTGCCTAGTAAAGGAAAGTCACAATGAAGTGCATTATTTTATGAAAACCATGAAGGGAGGTAAAATTTGAAGTTGCTTTTGACATGTTGCATGATAAGAGGATGGAGGACTTTATATTTTCCATATATGCTCAGCCTTACCTATGCATGTGCATCACAAAAGTCATATTATGCCTTATTTCATATATTGCTCCACATGCTCCAAATATTGCACATTCTTTACCTTATTTCCTATCCGGGGATTATGTTGAGAATGATGCTACATTATGGGGATTATTATATGGTGTTTGTACATTATGGGGATTATTATATGGAGTTTGGCAGGAAATTGAAAATATATGGAAAATTTAATGAGTGAAAGAAAATCCGATCACCTCAGGAGATAAAGGTAGATCGACCCTGCCTGTGTTGAGATGTTAGTTCCGCAGGATGGGACATCAAGGTGAGGAGTCCGAAGCACTAAGTATCCGGGACCATTCATGACACCCATGTTTGCGACTCGCGAGAAGGCAGTGCTGAGGTTAGAGAGGTAAAAGCATAATATCGAAAAAAAGCAATGAGCGATGAGTGAAAGGTGAGAAATTAAAGGAAGAAGGAATGTGGTATGAAAGTTAGGAAAGTACTCCAATTCTCCGGATCATAGGCACCACATGGCCAAATATTACCCACCTTTAGCCTTTTACCAATCTTTTCTTCACCATGAGCTTAAATTGAAGTCCTTTTGATTATTAATGCTTTGTCACGTATGAATTGTTTTGCATAACCCTCCTTTTGTGAGTAGATGTTGCTTTTTAATTGCACATGTATGGATTTGAGACACTAGTACCTTTTCGAGGATGGTAATTGATTGCAGGTACATATGAGAATGGATCTAAGATGTTGAGAGTTTTAATTTCTTCCCTTGTATGACCATTAAAAGTATTGCTTGAGGACAAGCAAGCTTAAGTATGGGGTGTTTGTTGTGAGCCTAATTTGTCATGTTTTACACTTACTTTTATATCGATTTCTATATGCATTTCATACATTTGGGTTAGAATAATACATACTTTGTGTGGTTTATATTTATTTGCAATATATGGAGGTCTAAACAAGTTTTTGTTATATTTCGCAGAAATCGGACACACTTTGGAGCGTAAAAGAAAGTCATGAAGAAGCTAAGGATGGTGCAGCTGGAGAAAATCCACTTTTCACCATTCATCATTCTGAATCAAGCTTTGATGTCTTCCTGAAATTTGTATCCCTCAAGAAGCGATTTCCAACGCATATTCATATGCGTCAATCAGACGAACAAGGACTCGGGAAAGTGTGTTTCAAGACAAAGCAGAATGTTGAGAACTGAAGAGGTGGTCGATATCGACCAGACTTGGTCGATATCGACCTGATTTTGGTCGAAATTTCTCCCGAGAGCCCATATCGAATGTCAGAAACCGGAGCCGAGAAGATAGGTCAATATCGACCAAACTTGATCGATATCGAGCGAATCCGAGTCCGAGTGCTGAGTTGGCTTTCTTCCACATGAAGCAAGAGATATTATATCAATTTAAGAGAAGATTTATCAAGAGAAGAAGGATTTATCCACAACTAGTCGTAGTTTCCTTATAGATTTAATTATTTTATTTCCAAGTTTTATCTTATGTTATTAGATAGATAAAAATAGATATAGATATAGTTGTTCTTTCCTTGATTAGCGGTGTTTGAACACTATAAATAAGGCCTTAGGGGCTGGGTTTTATTCATTCAATTTCAGTTCCAATTAGTTACACACACACACACACACACACACACACACACACACACACACACACACACACACACACACACACACACACACACACACACACACACACACACACACACACACACACACACACACACAGAGAGAGCTTGTGGCGAGAGAAGGCGGAAAGTTGAGAGACGATTTGGCTTCGATCGGTTGTAAGCTTTCTTTTATTTTATTAATGCAATTTAGTTTCTTTTTTTATTATTGATGTCTTTCTTGATGATGAAGAGCGAGTAGTCACCCAACTTCTAGGGTCGGGGTGAGCCCGACGGTGGCCATGTAAGGTGATGCGGTAAAGGTAACATCTTTTGATGCCAATTCGTCTTCTATCCCAGCGAGGATAATTCTTTTGCGAAAGTTGAAGGTGATCCTTGTTTGTGTTATTGAAGCGAAAGTGATCTTAATGCAACTTGGATTAATTATGTGAAGAAGGGTTAGTGACAATTAGGGTTTATGCGAAAGCCTCTATTTTCCTATTTGTTAATAACGAAAGTTATTTGATGAAAAGCATGATCTTTTATGTCTTTATGTGTAATTTTACATGGTTATCGTTGTGGTGTTGAAACCCTGATCTTGGAAGTCTTTTAGTTATTGAATTTATTTCTACATATTCCATGCTATTTTCCGTCATTGCAAAGGTTCTATTTTCACTGAATTTCGAGCACTGTTGGTCGAGATTTTTGGTCGATATAGAGTAGGTAGGTCGATATCGACCGGTTTGCGTTTTCTGTTCTGTTTCTGCTTGTTTCTGTTTTACAGGTTTCTGACGTAGTGGTCGATATCGAGTGGTAAGGTCGATATCGAGTGCTCTTCTGGTCGAAATCGAACTGAGTTCTGGAACTGAAAAGGCGGGAGTTGAGTTCTGGAACTACCTTCTACTACAGTGGGAGGAAGTCTTGTAATTAATTTGCGGAGATCAGGGAGTCGAAATTGGAATTTATATTTCATACTTGATTTTCCTCCTAACATCTGCCAAATAAACTCATGAAATAATGCCTTTTTACCAAAGCATACTAAACATCCACTGTCTACAGAGGCACATAATTCATATTTATTGAATCTTTCTAAGGAAAAACTTATTGCGATGTAGACGCTATTGGGGTTGGTAATCCTATAATTTTTCTTTAGCGATTCTGTACTGACATGTTCAAGGCTTTCTTCTACTCCCATATTATCTTCATTGAGATGTCTAAGGTCTATTACTTCCATTCTCATACCTATGTCATCTTCAAATAATGGATCCGTGAGAGATTCTTTGAACTCCTTAGCCCTTGGATCAGTTTCATAGATAGGTTCACTAATGGTTTTAGTGGAATGCCCTATTAGCTTTCCTTTTGGCTCGGAACTAGATAATCCCTCTTGGTTTTCTCTAACCTTTTGAACTATTGGAGGAATTGATGTTATTGATTCGTTAAAAGGATAAGAACCTAGATCTACACTATGTTTGGCTGGTTCCCTTATAATTTTACTTTCTAACCTCTTGTTTAATGCCACTATCATACTTGTTATGTCTTCATCTACCACAAACGATTTATCTTTTCTGCTTGAAGTAGTTCCTTGACTCTTCGAGGTAATACCAAGATTAGGATTGAACCTAAAACTATTATTTCTAGACAGACTTGGACATCTAGAGAGACTGATTGGTGGTTTAGCATTTGTATGGATTCTTCCTTCCTCATCTATGGTTAGTACCTTATCACTACTAGTGGCTGTAGAATTTTCACATTCGTTTACCCAAATGGTTTTGAATCTTATCTGATCAGGTCTTAGCTTAACAAGCACAACCTCTTTACTCGGATCTACGACCTCGTGTTTCTCAGCTTCTACTACATGACATTTTCGTGGAGGGTTTGTAGTATTCTCAAGTTTATAAACTACCTTCCACTTTAATTGTAAAGGACAAGTTTCCTTATGCATACTAATACCTTCTGTTAACAATTTTATAGCTAAGAACTTAGATGCATAATGATCTTCTAGACTAACATAATAGTTAGGTCTACAGATCCAAGAAACTACTCCTTGACTCAAATTACAGATTATTCCACTAATGCATTGATCACTAAACTTTTTATGTCTAATGTCAAAAATAAAATTAATGCATTGCACATCTTTTCCATAGTCTTGTAATTGAGTTATAATTACTTGGATGCCACATATGAAAATATATTTAAATTTTTTTTTTATCTTTGTTATGTTTTTGTATATTTGCCCAATTAATTTAGTTTACTTCAATTGCTTGATTTTCATTGTTCTTGAGTCTTGACAGTTACATCTCCAAACACTTCTTCGCAAACATACTTAGCATATTTAGAGAACAATGATTTTTTAACAAACTGTTCTTTAGCGATGATCGGAAAATCAACCCCTGATCTAGTCATTTCTTCGACTTGTTCCTCATCAATAGAAGTTTCAGCTTGCTGAAGTTGAGCTAAGGTGGTCATTTCATATTCATCAGAGAATTCACTAGGATATTCTCCTTCCATCATTTCATTAATTTCTTCACCTTCTATTGACTCATTTTTAGATTCTATATCTTCTTCAAGCTTTTCTTCTATTATTTCTACTATCCCTTTATTATTTCTTAGGGCTAGATGACGAGAGGGTTTCTCGACCAAATAAATTTATAGTCAAGACCCCGCTATAGGATAGTGGAGTCAGGTTCGTCCTCAGGAGAGAAGTCAGCGGTTCTAGGTTTAGTGTGTTTTGGGGTTCAGGGATAGCAGGAAAAGGTGATGAGGGTGGCTGTCGACAAAGAATAGAGGGGTCGATGTCGAGGGATGGAGAGAGAATGGTGGTTTGATATCGAGTAGAATATGTTCCGAATAAAAATAATAAAATAAAACAAATAAAGATGCAAACGCCCAAGGTTAGAGATCACCACAATAATAAACATATGTGCAGATCATAAATCACATAAAGATGCATGCTTTATATCAAAGAATCGACGTTCGCAAATTCCAACAATTTAGATGATAGAGGCTCTCGCATAAAAACCTAATTTGTTTCTACCTTTTCTTAATTAGGATTAGTCGGCTCTTGCAAATAAACCCTAATTACTATCCAATTCATAATAAGATCACTTTTGCTTCAATATCACGAATAAGGAATTTCCTCAACTCTCGTAAAGGATTAAGCACATAGGTAGATGATGATAATTAAAGACATATAAATTCATAGATTTATAAATCAAACACACATATCTATGTTGGGATCACCCCAACCCTAGAAGAAGGAAATTAGAAACAAACCATAATAAAAGAAATTAACTTTAACATAAAATAAACTAAAACTTACAACCGTTCATCTCCTTCTTCTTCTCTCTCTCTCCTAGTGTAAAGACATATAAATTCATGGATTTATAAATCAAACACACATATCTATGTTGGGATCACCCCAGCCCTAGAAGAAGGAAATTAGAAACAAACCATAATAAAAGAAATTAACTTTAACATAAAATAAACTAAAACTTACAACCGTTCGTCTCCTTCCTTCTCCTTCTCTCTCGCCTCCTCTCTCTCTCTCTCTCTCTCTCTCTCTCTCTCTCTCTCTCTCTCTCTCTCCCGCCTCCTCTCTCCTTGGGCCCGAAGATGACTTGACTTTAATGAATGAAAATTAGCCCCCTAGGGCTTTATTTATAGGCTTCATTCCCTAGCTATTGTAGGAAAGAAATTATATCTATATCTATATTTATCTATCTAATAACATTAAGATAAAACATGGAAATAAAGAAATAAATCAACTAGAAATTATATCTAAAGTAGATAAATGTCTCTTCCTCTTGATAGCACTTGATAGATCTTGATGGAATTTCATCTCGAAAATATCACCATTGGACTCGGGATAGAAACTTAACAAGATTCGGATACCCTCGGATTCAGCTTCTGGAATCAACTCGATATCGAGTAGAATTGCTCGATATCGACTAGCATTTTCTCGTCTTCTGCTCAGCAACTCGATTCCGACCTCCAGGATGCATGTCGACTTGACTTTTTCCTCGATATCGAGTAAATTCCTCGACATCGAGTAACTTTCTCAGCTCCCAGCTCCACTTGTCGACTCCTAGTACTCAGCTTGTCGATGTCGGCTCCAGAAGTGGAAATCGACTTGGGTTTTACTCGACATCAAGTAAATTCCTCGATATCGAGGAAGCTGTTCTTCTTCTTCCCTAGCCTTGCTCAATTCTGGTCAACTTTGATGGAAATCGAGTAGCTTTTACTCGATATCGACAAGGTTTAGTCAATATCGACCAACACGTTGTCGAGTAGATTTCCTTGCTTTCAGCTCGGTTTGTCCTGGTTCCGCTGCTTCTTGACCTCGGACTTCTGTAGTTGACTTCGAGTTTTTCCTTCTATCTCTGAATTGCTGTAAATTGCCTCGATTTTTGCGAAATTAAACAGAAACTGGTGTAGATTCCATAATTTGGTAAATAAGCATAAACTACATAGATTCTGTACTATTCTAACCCAAATGTATGAAATGCATGCAGAAATCGATATAAAAGTAACTATAAAACATGGCAAATTAGGCTCACATCACTAGATCTACTGCTTCATCTTCAGATAGCTCGATATAATCCAAACTACCCAGGGCTTCTGCTAGTCTATTATTTTTCTTATTTTTGCATTCATTAGCATAATGACCGGATTCTCCGCATCCCCAAAATTTGCAGTTTTTCTTTTTTCTCAGGACAGAACGAGGCTTTATGGAAAAACCTTCTGTTTTTAGAGAACGATTTTTTTATAATACTTCTTATAATATTTTTCACCTCTTTGTTTATTGAAACTTTTTCTCTTATAGTTTCTTTTTCCTTGGTAATCTCTATTGTTACATCCCCATTCTGTTGGCGTCTCCCAACAAGTTAAGAATTGTTTTTTCATTTTTTGGGTGCTTCTCACATCTCGACATTTTTTCTCAACCCGTTTTTTAACATAGGAAATTCTGTTACCAAGAGAATCTTTACTTCCATTTTTTAATAATTCTCGATATTCTTCACTTATTTGTTCATTAATTGGGGCAGGAAGTTTATCAAAGAACATTTGCAGAGTTGTGCTGTTTTCCCCTATCTTATAATAATACTTCTCGAATTCTGTTATGTAATTATCAACATATTTCATGTTATAGATTTCAAGATTGTTTAAGGTTCTTTGCCATTTAACACTTCCTTATCTTCATCTTCTTTTTCTCCGATGATTTTGTCTTCTATTAATTCACATATTAATGTGAACATAGTCACTGGATTTGCCAAATTCCTAATTCTTGTTTTGGTTCATCTCCAATAGCTCCATACCAATCGGCAATACATCCTTAGAAGCTATGTTCTATATAATTAAGGAATTAAGAAGAGTTCCATCCTACGTTCATGTTTAATACACTCATCATACTTTTCTTCCAAAACTCTATGATTTCACGCCTATTCCTTATACCATATAGGTTTAATTTATAATCTGTTTCACTTATGGGTTCTAGATTAATTTCTCTTTGATTTGGTCTGTGGTTTAGCATAATGCTCACTCCAAATCTTTCCTTCTTTTCTAGAAATTCTTTAGGCTTTAACCTAGGTCTGTAATTACTGGTAGAACCATATTCATATCGTCTATAATGTCTTCTAGCTTTGTTATGCTCTATTGGTTCATTCTCCCCCAACCTTCTTTGTCTTAAAATTTCATTTAACCTCTGTTGGACTTTAGATATGAGAATGTTTTCCATGTCTTTTAGGTTAATTAATCCCATTTTTTGATACACAGCTTTTTCATCTGAGTTCTTTTCAGACTCGTCGTCGCTCATGACTTCTTGGTACATAAAGTTGGTTTCAATGGCTTTTTATTTCTGTAATTTCAGATTCCATTATGGGTCATCCAACTTAGTGTTAAATCTCCTTGTTTGTCGAAGTGGATACTGATTCATTTTTAAGAATTTGATTTTCGTCTTGGTTTTCTTCTTCTACACTTGCTTTCTTCATTATATTATCTAATTTAGTAGAAAACTTCTTTTTGGATTTTTAAGTGGATAACTATATCTAAAAGTATCTCCTTTCTTGATTTCACCACCTGATGTTAGGCTTATCTGATGGCTAATTTCGTTAATTGCTTTTAGATTGGTTGAATGATGCACTTCACCTGTTTCTTTTACAATCTTAAAGATTTTACTGCTAATCTCAATATATAATTGTTCTAATTTTTTAACTTCGATTTTTAGATCTATAAGTTGATCTAAAATGGCATTTAAAATTGCTCCAAAATGCTTATCACTTACATCTAAATGTAAAGCATGAGGATAAGTCTTATGGGGGAAATTAGTAGATACCTTCATATTGTCTTATAGATAAATACATATTATTTTCTAATTAACTTGGCTCTGATAGCAAATTGCAGGATCAAGGTTCTAATTATAAATTTTTGATGCAGAATATAAACTAAACAAGTAACATACAAGGATATTAATGCAAATTATAAAAAGATATGGTGATTATTATTGATTTTTTCTTTTTATGGGAAATTATAAAAGACAAGTGGGATCCTAGTGAATATTTTGGTAGATATTTTCAAACCCTAAATTTTTTGGTAAATATTTTATTTTTTGTGAACATTTCTACAAACCACTCCTTTTATCACACATATGTCCGGGCTCGCCTTCCCGTCATCAACCTCCAACCGATGGTGTAGCTTCAAGCTTGAATAGAAATGCTCTCCTTTTCCCCCACCCTAACCACCTCCTAAAACCCTTCTCCTTCCTAACCCTTGGCACCTCCCCGGAGTCCCCTCCGCCACATCCCACACCCTCGTTGTCGACTTCAATCTGGCCTCCTTCCTGGCCGGGTGGGTTTCGATGACGTCGGCGCACCGAACCTTTAACCTCAAACTTTCCTTCTTCACCCCCGGCGGCGCGATTTTGGCTACTTCAAGTCGAGAGGCCCCTGTCGCCGCTCCTCAATCTCCCTCGTTCTGCCGCCCCATGCCGGCTCCGATGTGGTCGCCGACCTCTCCTAGTTCCGTCCTCCCTCCCTGATCTCACATATTGATCGACGGTGGCACTTTGCCCTTGTGGTGGCGCCTCCTCCATCGGTCGGAGACCCTACAAATTACCTGCACCTCCTCCCTCCCGAACATCCCACTGACAGCCCTCTCACCCCCATCTTCCCAATTACTCAGATCCATTCCAAAAACAAAAAAAAAAAGAAAAAGAAACCCAATCCAAAAAACCCTAATCAGAAACAAACATGACCCCTCAATGTCTATTATATCTCAAAAAAAAAAAATCTTTCTACCAAACAAAACTTTGAAACCCACATTTTAAATTTGCATGCAGATTTTCTTTGTCCTTTGCCGCCGGGATGGACAAAGATAATGTGTCACTGCAACCGGAATCAGAACCGCAACCGTCACCGCTTTCTAAGTCAACAATGTCAACATCTTCCTCGACTTGCATGCAAGCCATCTAAGCAACCCACCAAGATATCAAGAATCAAGGGCTCTAATTCTTCGATGTTTTAAATTATATATTTATCTTTATTGTAATCTTAGATTTAAGTTAGTTTTTTTTTTCTTTTGACTGACGACCCTCTGTGTAGGGCTCAACTCAAGCCATCTTTTGATGGCTTCAAGATCGCTTTGCCAATCTACTTCTTGCCTACTGTCAAAAAAAACTATTAAAGAGAAATTGCATATCACCACTTGACTACATCAATGCTCCTTTTTTTTTTGTGGGGGGGGGGGGTTAAAGTAAGGATTCGAGATCAGACAGATCTGAAACTCGATATGCTGATAAGTCGACAAAGGAAAATTTGTCAAAAGGAAAATTTGTCAAATGTACAACAAAAAATCAAAAAATATCGCAATAACACATACCGCACGTATCGATGTTATTTGTTTACCTTATAATTTTTTATATGTTTGTTTCTTTGTTACGCTTATAATTCAATGATTCAAATTTCAAAATCCTTTTATTTTTCTAAAGCCCCCATAATTTTTAATTTTGGACCAATGATACTTTCTACATGCTCTAAATTGTTATGTAGCATTTGATTTAAACCTATTACTCATTGTAGTCATCATAACTATTTAGCCAAATTTCAGAAAATCACTCCTTAAATACACTATTTTGCACAAAAACTACCCATTAAATTGAAAAATTTATAAAACCACTCTTTAATATATAGTTGCTTGTAAAAGATCACTCAACTTACCTTTTTTGTTAATATTGTTGTTAAATGTGTGATTACCATTAATTTACCCTTGTGCTTTTAATATATTTGAAGGATAAAATGGGAGTTGTTGTTCAACAACTTTCATTCTTCGATTGGGAGAAGATTAGGAGATGGAGGATGAACACTTGAAAGAACTTCAAATCAACTAAATCAATGATGAAGCATGTAATAATTGCCAAAATATGAAATAAGAATTGATGATGAATGGGTAAAATAGTAATTTTACACTTTTAACATCCAACTTAACGTAAAAAATGAAATGGATGGTCTTTTGCAAATATATAACTATTAATGGATGGTTTCCTGAAATTTTCAATTTAAGTGATGATTTTGTATAAAATGGTGTATTCAAGGGGTGATATTTTTGGAATTTAGGTCATACCTATAATAAATAACATAAGGTTTGTTGACAAGACATTAGAATGGCTATTGACAAGATGACTTTTAAAAAATTATACACAAGTATTTCCCATTTAAAAAATAATTACAATATGTCCAACAGAAAAATAAAAAACCTCAGTTCGACCTCCATCCACTCACGTAATCAAGGCCTCATTCAAGGTGCATCGAGGCTCGAAAAATCCACCAATTTCTTGTTGTTTTTGGTTGATTTGTGATGGATTTCTTTGTATATGAAATTGGGTGTGTGTTTTTTCCATTATTGTTGTTGATTTGTGTGTTATTTGTATCGAATGACGAGTTGAACTTGAAATTAGAATGAATGAAACTGGTTGATTGTTTGGGGTGTGTTGAGTTCACAAGGGAACCTCAATATCTTTGACCAAGCCAAATAGTTAACCTCGGCAACCTCATTCGAGGAGAAGAGGTTACTTCAAGCAAGGCTTTATCAAATGAGATTAACTAGTGGTAGATTGATTGAGTCATTATATATATATATATATATATATATATATATATATATATATATATATATATATATATATATATATATATATATATATATATATATATATATATATATATATATAGAGGATGGATCAAATGTTTACAAGTCTTATTGTGTTTTGTGTTAACAAATATAGGTCGTTGATCGAATCAAAATCGAAGGTTGTGATTAATCCTGAATTTAAGTAATTTATTTTTAATTAAAAAGTGGGACCCACAGGGAAAACTAATCCAATCTCACAAGGGAAGTGCGTGTGATGCACAAGCATGTAACTGCTCGAATTCTGCAAAGAGAAAATCGTGGGAGACGCTTAATTTTTTTGTTTTTTTTTGCCAATTTACTCCAATTTCCTTTTTGAAAAGATTTTTGGTTATACAAATCAAGATCATGATCTATTAATCTGGTATGTAAAATCCTTGAAAATCTGTGACAGTTTCATCAAAGCGAACGGTGAAGAAGAGGAAGATTTATCAAAGTTTTTTAACTTCATAATTTTCCAAGTAGTCATCAATATTCGACAAATTTTATCAAATATTCATCACAGTCACACAATTATTCATCAAAGTTTTTGTTAAAATTTATCAAATATTCATCACAGTCACTCAAATATTCATCACAGTCACTCACATATTCATCACAATTACTCAATTATTCATCATAGTTTTTGTTAAAATTTATCAAATATTCATCACAATCACTCAAATATTCATCACGCTCACTCAAATATTCATCACATTTACTCAATTATTCACAATTTCCCAAACATTCATCAATATTCGGCAAAATTTAAGAAATATTCATCACAGTAACACAATTATTCATCAAAGTCAAGAATCATTTCACCAATATTCATATCACGTCCCCCGAGTATGAAACAGGACCTATTTTGTACCAGTGACTCAAATGTCTACAATATTCATATCAAGACAACAGATATTCATCAAATTAATCCCCTTTCAACTCCCCTCTAATGAAAATTCGCGTTCATCCCTAACCCGGGGCGAATTCGATGGTGCGCTACAATGGCGTCATTGATAGGGTATATTTTAGTCATGTTTTTAGTAGAGTTTTGCATATTATTTTAGAGCATTTTTACATATTTTATAGTTAATTTATATTATTTGGTTTTCGGAGTCTACACTAGTATTTTTATATATTTCAGGTATTTTGGAGGAAATTTGGAGTTCACATTGAACAAATTATAAACAAGATACAAGATGGGCCGAGTTACGAATTAATGATGCATGAGCCGATGAATTCATACGGGAAGAGGCGGCGTGATGTCCGCATATTTAGTCTTATTTTACATCATGTTTTCATTCCATCTAAGTCCTTTTATTAGCTTTTGTGTTGGGAAAGTAAGAAAAATGTGTAGTTATGCTTAATATTGCAAGATATGGAATCTACACAAGCTTTGGTGTGATTTTATAGGTATTGGAGCTGATTTGGAAGAGTTTCGACGCATTTTAGAGGTTATGGAAAAATCACGAAGGCAATAGAGGAGCCAAGCAAAAGCAAAAAGTGGTGTAGCTGGAGAAAAGCCTTATTTTCGCCATCCATCACTTTGATTCAAGATCTGGAGCCTTGATGAGATTTGTAGTCCTTGAAAAGAGCTTTCCAACGCATATTTATATGCGTCAATCGGATTAACGAGGACTCGGGAAAGTACGATTGAAGACAGAGTCGAAAAGCTGGAGAAAATCAGAAGTTACTGCATTCGAACAGATACCTCGGCGCCGACACCTGAGACCTCGGCGCCGATACCCTGCGCACCAGCAAAAGATTCTGCGGGCTGAATTTATTACCTATTGGGCTTTTTAATTAGGGTTTTCTTCTAAATTTCTTTTAGGATCTTTTAGTTAGATAGACTTGGGATATTTTATCCTTCCTTAGTTAGATTTTTATTATTTTCCTTGGAGATTAAGTCTAGAATTTTTATCTTTAAAATAAAGCCAATTAGAGGCTAATCAGATATCTCTCTCCACACAGCACTTACGGCTGATTTTACAGCAGCAAGTAGCGACGTTTTCTGGAGCTTTTTGGTTGAAAGTTGAACGTTAATTGAAGGTTTGGTTTTATGCAATTTAAGATTATGAATTCTTCCATTGTTTTTGTGTTTTTCTTTGCAATGAGTGAGTAGTTTCCCCATCTTCTAGGGTTGGGGTGAACCCAACATTAGGCATGTGTGTGAATGAATGAATCTATATTTATGAGACGTTTTTATCTATTTCTACCTATGTGTTTAACCCTTGATGAAAATCTAAGGGAATTCATTGTTGCAATTGAATTGAAAGAGGAGATTGTTAACATTGATAGTAATTAGGGATCTTTGACGAAAGTGAAAGGGATCTAATTAAGAAAGGTAGAAACAAATAGGTTTTATGTGATCACCTCTATTATCTATTTGTTGAGTATGCGAAAGCTATTTCTTTAAGATAAAAGCATGATTTCTTATACGATTCATTGATTTATACATGTGTTTCTTGTTGTGGTTAGCCCTAATCTTGGAAGATCATTCTCATATATTGCATTCGTGTTATTTGCTTGCCACTAGAGCTAATTTAAGCGAGTTTGTCATAAATTACAGCAGCCACTTTTTCCATTTATTCCCCTATTTTCAACCGTAAAAGCAACTAGGATAGAACCGCTGACATACTCCCTTGGATCGACCTTGATTTCCACTATACTATAGAGGGATTCGAGCATAAATTTATTTGATTGGAGTGAGGATAGGCATCGATCTCCCCTCACGCACGTCACGGCGAAGGAGGCATGGCTCTAGTGCTCTGCTGCCTTACCATATATATATAATTTAGATAGATTTTCATATATTGATATTTATATTATTTATAGATTAGATAGATTAGGATATTTGGTCTTTATATATATTCATACATTCTACAACGGCTACCAATTTCATATATATATATAGTTTCATACGACTTATGCCGTGAGAGAGGACCGTAGCCGACTAACATTCCACCCTAAACCCTAATTGTTTTGTCTTATTTTTATGGAGATCTAAACTCTCCCGTTTCGTCTATGGATTGAAGCTTTGGTTTGATAAAGTTGTGAGATTTCTATTCTTGTTCTATTCCTATTGATTCGTATTGATTCTTTTGCGAGTATTGATTGATTTCTTCTAGTCCGTGCAACTAGTTGAGATTATTGCTAGGATTTCGTAGATTCCTCGTAGCGAACCTTAATCCATAGTAGCAATCATGCCTTTTTAGGACTCGTAGGACTAAACTGGTGTGTAGAGAATCAATTATATGTTAAATACTGACTCGTAGCTTGGCGTTGCATATATCCTGGTTAATCCTTAATCTTAATGCTACTATTAGGTTAAATCTTGACCGTGTTAAGGTTATCTAATTAGTAAGGGTTACTAGGACTCGTAGGACTAGTAATTTACACAAGATCAGGACAGGAACAATAATAGGATGAAAAGAGAACTTGAAGAAGAATCGAGGATCAACCGGTCAAATTAAAGTGGATATTTGTAGATAAAACTATCTTCTTAATTGTTATCTCCATTATTTGTTTATAGTTTATTTTGTTTTCTTTCTTATTCTCATCACACAAAAACCTCTTTTGTCTTAAATTGGTAAATAGACTTAACTTAGAAATAACTTGATTCTCTGTGGGATCGACTCGTGCTTACCACACTACATTAGTTAGTAAGTTCGGATTTATTTTGATACGGTTTAGGCGACTAAAAACCGTCTATCAAATTGGCGCCGTTGCCGGGGAATCAAAGTTTATTTCTTTGTTTTGTGTGTTTGCCGATTATTGTATATAACTTAACTTTGTTGTGAACCTATCTTACGGTTCCCGACACCCTTATTACTATCATTTTAAGATGAGATTAATGCAGAGTCAAGGAGAAAATTTTCACCATTATTTCACAAGAGTGAATAATTTATTGGACGCTCGTTATGCAAGAGGTTGCCAAGATAGTTTGCAAGATATGGTTGTTTGTGTACTTGAGGGCATGACTCCTGAGACCAAAGAACTTGCCGAGTCTATAAGTAACGGAGGCTTGGCGAGTTTTAATTTATCAGAGATGTGAGATTTTTTCTGCTACATAGGCCACCAAGTGGAGCAGGAAGAAGCTTTCACACGCCATGTTATGTTGGAGGAGCTGCTTAAAAGGATGGAGCGAATTGAGGAACAATTGAACCAACTTAATCAACCGATGAGTGAGTTGGTAGTAGAGCAATGCTTTATTCCTCAAGTTGATAAAAGCCAAGACACAAACAATGATGGTTTGATCGATGAGAGCCTGATGCTCCCTTACATGGAGTCTCATGAGTGCACGCATGAGGACCCATCTGTTTTGGCTCCTATTTCATCTGAAGAAATCATCCTTGATTTGCCTATCAAGGAACCATGTACCGAGCCGATTGCTGTGGCTCCCGAGCAAGGTATTGATATTTCTTACTCTTTTGTGAATTTTGGTGAATATGCAGACCCTTGGGAACATTACTTTGAGAAGCCACCAGCGGAACTGTGTTGGTGGTATTACATTCCCTCTGCAAGGAGCCATGCTCGCATATTTGATAAGTTGAAACGGTTTTTATATACAATATTATTTAGTTTCGATTTATCATTATATTATATATGCTTAATGGATATGTGTGCACAAGAGTTTGACAAATTGCTGAGGGCGTTAACAATGTCTAATCTTAAGTTGGAAGGACCCAAGGTATGTTTTTTTTCTTTATTCTATTTATTTTTAATTAGGATTAATTTTTTTTATTTTGCTTATTTTCTCGTTAAAAATTAAAAAAAAAACCCAAAAAAAAAAACCTTTCAAGTTTCCCGTCTCCCTCTTCCTCTCCTCTCTGCCCATCTCCGCTTGAGCGCCGCCCCCGCGTCCGACCACCCGTCTCTCTCTCCGACCTTCTTCCTCGCCCACAGAGAATCAAGCTACCCTACCGCTACACCACCACTCCGCCGGAGCCATCAATAAAGCGTTAGGACCAATGAGAGGAGACCCCTTGAGCGCCGCATCTTTCTTCCTCCTGGGAGACCACCTTTCCGGCCATCTGCATCCGTCAGCGCCCTCTTTCTCGCTCAACGAAGAGCGTACAGTGCCTCTGCTCGCATCCATCACCGCCGGGTTGTCCAGGGCCGCCTCCATCCGCGTCCCAGCAGCATCCCCTGGCTTGCGTCCCTCCGTCACCGCCCATCCCTCTCATCACCCTGGCCGGATCGTTCGCTGCATCCCGGATTCCGCCGGCCTCATCGTCGGATTCTCCCCTTGGCCCAGCAGCTCCATTTTAGTCCCAATTGCGATGCCTATTCAGTCTCCGAGCAGGTATATTCTATTCCCTTACTAACTAGTTGTTGAATTCCAAAATTGGGGTATTGAATTGGTTGTTGGATTGTGCATAATTATAATTTGGGGGATGCCTAGAAGTTGCGTTGTTTCAGTGAATGTTTTGATGAATTGGATATTAGCAGTATACTAGATCATAATTCAGTCCCCACTGTTGTTTCCTTGTGCTATGAGGTTGTGAAATTTGTTGAGCATGACTGATATGGATGCTATGATTTGGTTGTCTGATGAATCAATTGGTGGATTGTGCTGAACTGTAGGACTTGATCGTTTTCTAATGCTTGAGTCTATCATGCTTTCATGATTTCTTTTAATATACTGGATTGTTAGAATGCTTGGTATTTTGACAAGGTACTCAGTTACTAGCCCTGCTTTTGTAATTGGAATTTGAGGTGGAATTTGGCTAATTTCTACTGCTGAAATTGATCGCTTTAGCTCTTAGGAATTTAGTCATTCATGGCACTTATCTATTGCAAACAAGCTTGTTCTTGGTTGATGTTATATGTTTTTGCTAGTGATTCTTACAATTGAGTCCATACTAGGGGTTTCTCTTGATGTTTATTGCTCCCTGAAATCAATTGGATTCCATATTTTTACTTCGACGTAAGTGATTGAGCATGATCCGTTGGGGCTGAGTTTAGTTGTTGTGGACTTTGGTGTTGTTCTTTGTTCTTGGATGATATATGTGCTTGGAAAGTTGGATTGTTTTGTCTTGTATGTTTTCTTTGTTTTATGTCTTAGCCGGGACCTTTTGCAAGGGAGACGATACCTATATTTTCCCAACTCCAAGAAGATTCACGAGTGCCAATTACATCTAAGAGCTGCTGAAAGTGTCTTACAACTTTGAGAAGTTGCTGAATTCTGGGTCTGTTTAGAGGCTACACCAGTACCTCTCCTTTTGAGCTAATTGGTTTTCTGAATGCCTGATTTACATTGTGAGTTTCCTCTACCTATTTTATTCTTTTTCTTTACTTTGAGGACAAAGTAAATTTTTAAGCATGGGGTGGGGGAATTCAAGTGTAGCTCCGCATTTTATTTATATGTTTTTTTTATAATTTTTGTTATGCATTGCATTATAGGTTGCATTATAAGTGTTTGATAATTATCCCATGGTCTCATATAAGTTATTGAGTCTTAGTTTTTGATTAGTTGTTCATTTTAGTTGTGTTAAAGAGTTGTTTCTATGATTGGTATGACCTCGATGATGATATATGGTTTTTCATGGCTTCAGAGTTAATAAAATTGAATCATTAATTGAATATCGACACTTGTGGGATTTCCATAGATAATCTGGATTATGAGCTTTAATTATAACTTGATTATTGGTTGGATGTTCAGATTAGCGCAATTTTGAAAATTTTTATATGATTTCTATTGTATGTCTAAACCCCTGATGAAAAGCACTAGTAAATTCGGTTATCTGTTTGATGTGTTTTGATCTATGTGTTGGGTTGATGAGTGTAAGGAGGATAAAATTCACTTACACCGCTTGAGGAGGATAAAATTCACTCGAGTGAAAAGAATCATCAATAAACCAAGCTTAATAGAAATGTTCGAGGAGGATAAAATTAACTCGACAATCATAAGAATTGAAAAAAAAATACGGTTAATAACCGATCCTGTTTGTGGAGGATAAAATTCACGCAAGGAGGAAGAAAACGTGTTTGAAAAAAAAAGAAATATGAGTTTAATTGAAAATCCGAAGTAGAAAAAGCCTAGTAATCTATGGGTATTTATGACGATTTTTAAGTGTGCTTAATGATTTTGATTGCTCAATACATTCTGAATGCAAACATCCACTGAACCTAATCGAAGTTTAAAGCAATGAGTATGAATGGTTTGATGTGGGTCTCATAGTGTCCTAACTATTTTGAGCTTAACGTACTAAATACCTCTGAAGTCATGAGAATCATACTGATGAGTGATCATTCATAGAAATCTCTTTGAGTCTTTGTCTTTGTTTTTGAGTTGTCTTTGTTTTGTGATTAGTTTGCTTGGGGACAAGCAAAAATCTAAGCATGGGGTAGTTTGATAGGGTATATTTTAGTCATGTTTTTAGTAGAGTTTTGCATATTATTTTAGAGCATTTTTACATATTTTATAATTAATTTATATTATTTGGTTTTCGGAGTCTACACTAGTATTTTTATATATTTTAGGTATTTTGGAGGAAATTTGGAGTTCACATTGAACAAATTATAAACAAGATACAAGATGGGCCGAGTTACGAATTAATGATGCATGAGCCGATTAATTCATACGGGAAGAGGCGGCGAAGGAGGCATGGCTCTAGTGCTCTGCTGCCTTACCATATATATATAATTTAGATAGATTTTCATATATTGATATTTATATTATTTAAAGATTAGATAGATTAGGATATTTGGTCTTTATATATATTCATACATTCTACAGCGGCTACCAATTTCATATATATATAGTTTCATACGGCTTATGCCGTGAGAGAGGACCGTAGCCGACTAACATTCCACCCTAAACCCTAATTGTTTTGTCTTATTTTTATGGAGATCTAAACTCTCCCGTTTCGTCTATGGATTGAAGCTTTGGTTTGATAAAGTTGTGAGATTTCTATTCTTGTTTTATTCCTATTGATTCGTATTGATTCTTTTGCGAGTATTGATTGATTTCTTCTAGTCCGTACAACTAGTTGAGATTATTGCTAGGATTTCGTAGATTCCTCGTAGCGAACCTTAATCCATAGTAGCAATCATGCCTTTTTAGGACTCGTAGGACTAAACTGTTGTGTAGAGAATCAATTATATGTTAAATACTGACTCGTAGCTTGGTGTTGCATATATCCTGGTTAATCCTTAATCTTAATGCTACTATTAGGTTAAATCTTGACCGTGTTAAGGTTATCTAATTAGTAAGGGTTACTAGGACTCGTAGGACTAGTAATTTACACAAGATCAGGACAGGAACAATAATAGGATGAAAAGAGAACTTGAAGAAGAATCGAGGATCAACCGGTCAAATTAAAGTGGATATTTGTAGATGAAACTATCTTCTTAATTGTTATCTCCATTATTTGTTTATAGTTTATTTTGTTTTCTTTCTTATTCTCATCACACAAAAACCCCTTTTGTCTTAAATTGGTAAATAGACTTAACTTAGAAATAACTTGATTCTCTGTGGGATCGACTCGTGCTTACCACACTACATTAGTTAGTAAGTTCGGATTTATTTTGATACGGTTTAGGCGACTAAAAACCGTCTATCAGTCATCGTGGTGTCCCTTCAAGCCGCCTACAGACTCCGCCAACTAGGTTCACTTATAGGCGTTACAACCAAATGTGCGACTCTCGGATGAGCACTATTCGTCGGAGTCGCCCTCTAATTTCGCCGGAATTTCCCTAGTATGAGATGCGATGAAGAGGGTGAGAGACGATTGTTTTCTAATCGTCCAAAAAAAGGGGGATTTGGGTTGGGATATCACGCGCGTGTGTTGGGAGAAAAGGGTAATTTTTATCTTTTCATATTAAAATTAATTAATTTCGATAATTAATCTCGTCCTTCCATTTACAATCAATCAACGGCTTATATTTGTTAACACAAAACACATTAAGGGATGTAAGTGAACCTAGTTGGCTTATCTCGTCCTTCCATTGACAAGCTCAGCAGTTTAGGTGTCAAAGAAGATTTGTGGGTTATTGGCTTATCCCCCTCTTCTTCCCCTTTTTGCTTTTTTCTTAATCAACAATTCTGGGACATTTGTGGGTTATTGGCTTTCAGAGGCATCCAAAACCTAGGTTTTCCCATTTCTTTCTAAGTTTTTATTTTTTTCTTCTCCCAACTTTATGTTTTCGTTCGTTGGTTTTTCTATTTGATCTTTATTATCAACGTCAAATATTTTTGTTAACAATGCAATTATGTTCGGATCTATATTTTTCTAGTTTTGTTCTCCACTTTCAGAGTCACTATTCGGCAAATTCAGGTTTCTGTTCGTTGATAATACGGAATTATTCATATGTATGTGGTTAACTAGTGGTGGGAAATCAAAAATTACCTTTATGTACTCTTTCAATCTAGCGAATAATTATTATCAACTTAGCGAATAATTACTATCAATCTAGTGAATAATTACTATCAACCTAATCTAGCGAAAAGCGGATAATTACTATCAAGTTAGTGAATAATTACTATCTATCTAGCGAATAATTACTGTCAATCTACCGAATAATTACTAATTACTATCAACCCAACGAATAGTTGCAAAATTGAGCAACTCTTTTGCCAATATCTAAACGATAACTCCTCCTTACACACGAATAAAAACTATAAGTTAGCGAATATTTAATATCACCTTATCGAATAGTTTAAATCGTGCATCAAACGTTACTCCACACAAAAACGTTACGCCGCAAAAAAAAAGTGTATAACACACGCGCGTAATTCAACAAGTGGAGAAGGAAAAAAGTGGGTCCCATTGATTTTTAATTAAAGAAAAAAGGCAAAATTGTCAAATAATTTCAGCCATCCATTTCATTCAATCAAAGGCCCAGATCTATTAACATTTAACACCATAAGGAATGTTAACACATGATCCAACCTCTCTATATATATCAATTTGTTCCTTGTATAAATTATTGCACAACGGAGCATTACAACAATTGAATTGATAAAGAGGCTTCAACAAACGGTATTGATGACTTTATTTTTTCTCTTTAGAGTGTATTCAGGGTCTTATCAATAGTTTTTCCGACAGTTTGTCAATAGTCCTATAATAAACTTCACACTTGATCCATTAATTTGAGTCACACACATTATAAATTATGACAATAATATGTAACCGATAACAACAACAAACTAAACATATTCAACCTATATAGTATATATACTACACTAGTTTAGTACCTGTGCCTTGCACGATATTTTCAAACCTTATTAATTTTTTTTTTTATTAGGTAAAGATTCGGTTGAGCAGAAGCTCTAACCGAAAGCATCCTTGCGGATGAGGTCGTGAAGACCTGGATCATTTTGTAAGTCTGCTCCCCTGGTAGAGTAGCTAAGGTGTGCAACCTTATCCGCTACTTGATTACCAATGCGGGGAATATGGGATATACCGAGGATTGTTAGTTCTGTTATGATGATTTGGATGTCTGACATTATAAGTTCAATTTCCCAGGGACAGGTCGTGTGTTTGCTCAGATAGTCTATGACTATCTTAGAGTCTCCTTCAATGAAGAGGTTGTTGATATTCAATTCTCTTGCCTTTTGTACTCCAGTCTAAGGGCCAGAGCTTCCGCCGTTAGTGGCGAAAGGCCCCCAATATCCTTTCCTCCTATACTTACTGGGTTGCCCGTCCAATCTCGTATAATGTAGCCTATAGAGCCCGATTTTGGTGATACCTTATTAAACTTAAAAGTACTCATACATTTATGCAGATGATTTTTACAAAATAAATTTATATATGTGTAACATAATTAAAAGAAATTGTTATAGTATCTTTTAAATCTAACTATTTAGTATTTTTTTCAAATTGGAAAAAAAATGTTTGCTTCAAACTAACTTAAAGATGATAATTAAAGGAGAAAATATCAATTTATGTATAATATTCTTTTAATTTAGTATAATTTAAATAAATTTTGTGAAAACGCCCGTTCAACTAATAAATTATCTGCAATAACTATAAATTATTATATTAACTAAAAGATTGCAATAAATGATATGAAATAAATTAATATATATGTATTCTTTTAATTTTATTTTTAAAAAATAAATGTCTTAAGATTACTTTGACTTCTGTATACAATATTATATGGTTAATGACTTTTGCTTATAGAGAAATTTTACTATAATTTATGTAAAAATCATTAAATAAACCTACATCAGAGAAATTTTACTATAATTTATGTAAAAATCATTAAAGAAATCTAAATCATTAAATAAACCAACATGTTCAAACCAATAACTTTGCCCTAAAAATTGCTTCATTTTATTGTTCTAAATTACGGTTTCCTAGTTCGCGGTGGATAGTAAGAATAAGGGGTAAAATGCATGTCCCTAGCAGATTTTGAAGGTGTTTTATTCAATGGGTTCAAACTCAAAACTCTATTTAAAAGAGTAGAGTCTATTTCCGACTCATTGCACCCTATACCCACAAAATTGATTCATTTCACAGACTATATACTCAAAACCTCCATGGTTGGTGAAGGCTGGAATAAAGGTCTAAAGGCTCCATTTCTTAATAACTGAAAATTGTATCCATCTTATCATTTACATTCAGCATATATATGGATATTCAAACCAGGGTTGTTGTTATTGTTGTATATAAATATTCAAAAATCAAAAGTACTCACCAGCTCCATAGCTTTCTTCCAAACCAACTGTCACCACTTATTTTCTTCTTGAGCATGACTGCCTTTCTTTGACTAGCAAAGTAGCAAGTATGCTGTTTTCATGATTTTTTCAAACTGCTAGAGTGTTTAAGCATAAGCATTGTTACCTGAAGAAGAAAGATAATGGTACCTTTAGAATATGTTTCAAGTCTTCTGTATAACACTCTAGTTGCTTCTTCTTCCCGCATGCTGATCCTACTTGAACCAGATACTTGCCTTTCAAAAAAAACCTCTATCAAGTATTCAAGAATTCACTGTATGTAAAATAACGTGTTGTGTTTGCTCCTGATTTTATTCTCCATTTATTTGGTATAGATACAATGGTGATCCATCAGACACCTGCTAATGTTCTTGTTTCATTCTAGAAAGCTGGGTCTTCCTATATAGGATATGGAATCCGGGAGTGGAACTGATCCAAGTTGATTGGACGACCATGTGTTACTGAAATTGTAGGACCATGCAAACAACTGTTGGAGTCTTCGGTGGTGAAGGGTATACTGTCGGAATGGATATATTGCCATTGATGGTGGCAAATGCTGGAAATAGCATCCGTTTTGCTATTTCATGTTTAAATTGTCCACCTATTGTTGATGTTGAACTGCGTCAAGAACATCTGGTATGGCATTTTTTTCATTATACTAAGATGTTCTGCTGGTTTTCTGTAAACCTGTGAAGGGGGAGAACACAATAGGAGTGTTGAACCAAATTAAGGTCAAAGAGCTGTGAACACAATAGGAGTGTCGATAACAGAGGCATTTTGATTAAGGTCAAAGAGCTATGAACCAAATTCTAAACCTGGTTGCAGATAGAAAGTGATGAAGATGTTCTGTGGAGTGGAAGGCCGACTTAAGGGAGACAAAAGAAGAACTTGAAGCCCGGGGAGTGGAATTTTTGAATTGGTAAATTTCTACTTGTTTTTATATTGCTAGCCACAGTCAGTCTTGAGTAGCCAACATTGACCTGTTATTTACTGTTTGCATTTAAAACCTCAAGCTGTGTTTGTCTAGTTTAGATGCATCTTCGTGAAAGAGTCGGGGAAGGCATGTTAATTTCCTCATAATTGCTTGTCTTAAATTTGTCACTGTTCGACTTATGCCACATCATAGAACTAGTAATACCATGTTAACAGAAGAAGAAGGGAGGTGAATGTGTTCATTAAATAAACGGAAATTTCGCCAGATACCCCTGAAGTATGACATTTTTCGCGAGGCGTACAAGAGTTTCACCTATTTCGTGTGGTACCCCTCAAGTTCATAATAATTTTGTGTCGTACCCTCGTAATGTTAATATTAACAGATCTCCGTTAGTTTTATTTGAATAAAAAGAAAGGGAAATATGAAAAGAGAAAGAACGGAGGCGACATATAAGGAGAGAGATCTCGCTAGGCCGGCGATGCAAACTGAAGTTGGAGGTCACGCCGGAGTCCGCTGGAGAGGAGGGATGAACTTCAAAGAACAGGCAAACTGCAAGCCTCAACTAAGAGGAGAAGGAGGCTTGACCGAGGATTTCGATTGAGAGAGGAGACCCCACAACCGACACACACCAAGGATTTTCTACAATTTCAGTGCGCCTATTGGAGTGTAAAGGTGGAATCCAACTGTAAAAGGTTTGTATTTGAGTTTTCAAAAATTAGGGTTCTGAATATTGCAGTTTCGAGTTTGGGGGTTTCGGTTTTGAGTGTGTTATTAGGGTTCTGAATATAGCAGCAATCGATTTTTCATGTGTGTAATCGAGTCTTGATTCGTTTTGGAGATTGCCTATGGATAGGTTGTCTATATAATTTTTCGATTTCAGGATTGCAAAGCTTAGTGAGAAAAAGAAGGGATTGCTACTATATTCGAAACTGAGGTAAATTCTTTTTCTGAGGTCTGTGATGTGAAAATTCAGTTAGGGTATTTGATTTATTTGTGATGTGAAAATTCAGTGTCTGTATAATTTTTTGATTCCATTGATTATTTAAACTCGGGTTGAAACTGGTTTAGGGTATTTGATTAATTTGTTGTTAAGAGAGTTGGTGCAAAGCTGGAACAAGTCCAAATTCCCCCTCCCCCTCCCTCTCCCATCCCATCTGTTCGTTTCAGATTCCCCACCTCTTTCTCTTGCTTTGAAGTCGAAGCTGCCAATAAATCTACCCGACCACCCCATCGTTACCATCTTCAAGTGCTCTTCTCCCCCTATGTCCTCCATATTATTACAATTGGACCTTAGAGAATAGAGAATGTCACAGTTGCCACCAACCATCACCACATCCAATCACCGTTGCAACCTCCACGACGGCAATTCAAAGATCTTGTTGATTAAGGTGCAAAATAGTTGTTACTTGTTTGATTTATGTGGATTGTTTTGTAAAATTTGGCGAATTCAAGCCATGGATTTTGGTAGTGTTTTGTGACCAGTGGTGCGACGAGACTAGGCCATGCTGGTCAATCACAAAATAAAACTGATACTTTCAACAAAATAGAATTTTGAATCAAAATCAGAGATGCGACATGTAGACTTTGCCCATATTTGAAAGGGAGAAGAATGATCGATCAGGCTGTAATCCCTTCATCGTTGAAAGTTGTCTTTGTAGTTGCATCTATTTAGGTGCCCAATTATTTGATTTCCAATCTTGCTCAAGGAGGAGATTAGATAGAAAGAGTAAAGACTATGTCGATCCCGCTGCAACAATGGTGTCTTCAAATCTTGATTTTTTTTTGTGGGAAAGTGTGAGAGGCAGGCTCTCATATATAAAAACCAGAAGCGGGCTACACAGAAACTAAACGGGGAGTAGCCCTTCCCCTAGCATCCGCATCAACAATAACATCAACCGCTAATGGCGGAACTAAAAGTCTATGTACACCAAAAGGATAAGAAAAGGCGAGAGCCGCGAGGGAGTCAGTGATAGAATTCGCTTCCCTGAAGACATGCCTCAACTGGACCTCCCAGTCTCGGCTCAGTAAGCTCCGGCACTGCGGTACCAGGCTAGAAAGGGGGTGACGGCAATCCACTCCCTTCTGGAGCAGCGTGATGGCAACCCTGGAGTCCGACTCCACGATCACTTGCTTGTAACCTTCCTCCCATGCCAACCGGAGCCCATCGAGTAGGCCCCACAACTCTGCTACCGGTACTGTGGCACACCCGACATGACGGACATAGCCAACCAGCCACTGCCCATCGGTGTCCCGCAATACGCCGCCAGCACCGGCGCTTCCGTCCCTCGCCACCGCCCCATAGCGTTGACTTTGACCCAGGCAGCAGGCGGCTTCTCCCATTTGATTTCTGCTATGCGCCTCTCGACAGTGGGTGTCTTGACACCAGTGCGAGTCCAAGCTGATGCATACTCACGCGCATTGGCCTTAATAAACTGCACTTTCTCCACAATACACTCTTTACCGTTGAACACCCGGTCGTTGCGCCACCTCCAAATCCACCAGAGTGACAACGCGAAGACGCTAGCCCAATCGACATCATCAAGGTACCTGTCAGTAACTAGAAAATTCTCTCTAATCCATGAGGCAAAGGGGCTATCAGAGAACGCCCGCCTGCTGGTCAGCCTGCCAAATGCCGTCCAGAACCCATCGATCTTGCTACACCTCCGAAACAAGTGGTCGAGGGTCTCGGCATGGCCTGGGCATGAACTACAGCTTGGGTCCGCAGCAATATATCGTCGACAACGCTCCTCATTCGTGAGGATGGCGCCTCTAAGCACTAACCAAATGAAACATCGAACCCTTTCAGGCACCCTTAGCACCCATATCCTCCGAAAAACCAGGGTGTCATTGAAATGTACCTCGCGGGTGTGCCTAATCAACTCATACGCCGACTTAACCGAATAGTTCCCGTCGGCCGTCGCTCGCCAACATAGACGATCCTCCAACACATCCGACTCATCGAGTCCGATCGCCGCCAACTTCATCAAGGTAGTGGCCGGGGGTAAAGGTTGCAGAGCCTCCCAATCCCAGCCCTCATGAGCGTTCCAATATGAACGGACCGTGCGAGCACTGGACACCTCGTCGACAGGGCCCCGGACCACTCCTTGCAACGGTCCATCCCCTGTCCAGTCATCAGTCCAAAAATGAATGAGCCTCCCATCCCCAATGATCCATCGCACCTAGACCTGTCAAAACACAACCCGACCTGGCCGCCCGGAAAATTTTTGACCCGAACCCGAAAATTTTGACCCGGAAATTTTTTTCGACCCGAACCCGAAAAACCGGAAATTTTCCGGGTCATCTGGGTTTCGACCCGGTGACCCGATTGACCCGGTAATTTTGACCCGATTTTACCCGATTGACCCGGTGACCCGGTTGATTTTTAATTAAATATAATTAATTTTTTTTATATAATTAAAATTTATTGTAAAATTGTCAAATCATGATTTTTTTAATTTAAAATGGAAAAAATTGACAAACCCGAAATCGACCCGAAATGACCTGAAACCCGATCAAACCCGGGTTCTAGTCAACCCGGAAATACCCGGGACCCGTTTTACCCGGGACCCGTTTTACCCGAGACCCGAAGTGACCCGACCCGAACCCAACCCGAATGACCCGTTTGACAGGTCTAATCGCACCCCCTCCGAAACGACCTGGGTCGAGCTCTGTAACATACTTGACCAGACATGGGACGTGTCGGACAAGCCACTCGCCATAGTGCGGGTATACTTGGCTCGAAGAATATCGCTCCAAGTATCACCATCGCGGCTAGTTAAGAACCTCCACATCAACTTGCCCGTCGTAGCCATATTGAGGTCCATCATGGCTCTAATGCCCAATCCTCCCAATTCCTTAGGGCTACACACTTCGTTCTAATTGACCAGGTGCATCCGCCTTGGCTCCTCGGTGCTTCCCCATATGAATCCCCTGCAAATTTTGTCAATGCGCTCACACGTATTAGCAGGCAACATAACCGATGACATAGCATAGACAGGGATTGATGATAAAACAGATTTAGTAAGCGTGATTCTCCCTGCTAAGCTAAGATATTTGCCCTTCCATGTCGCAACGGGCACCAATCTTGTCGATCAAGGGGGAGAATGTGTCCTTATTAACACGCCTATGCAAGACGGGCATCCCAAGATAGCTCCCAAGATCGCTCATCACCTCGAATCCACTCACCCTTGTCATCTCCGCCACTATCTCCCGACTCACATTCGGAGAGATAAACAGCTTGGATTTGGCTCTATTCACCAGTTGTCCTGAGGCGACACAAAACCTATCCATGATATTTTGAATCACCCGAAGTTGATCAACCGAAGCCTCTGCAACCAAGACTATGTCATTTGCAAACAGAACATGAGAAATATTAGGGTCATCTCTAGTGATTTTAGCTGGAATCCAGCTACCATCATCGACGGCGCTAAAAATCATCTGACTAAGCCTCTCAATACAAAGGATGAACAAGTAAGGGGAAATAGGATCTCCTTGTCGGACACCCCTCGTCGGCTTGAACACCCTTGTCATCTCGCCATTAACAAGAACCCTCGTAGTGACCGTGGAGATGCAAGCTTCCACCCAATGTAACCAGCACTGAGGGAACCCGACTTCCCGCATCGTATCCACCACAAAGTCCCAACAAAGCCGATAATACGCCTTCTCAAGGTCGATCTTGAGAATCATCCACCCTCTTCGCCCTCTCTTCTTCCTCATCGAATGAACAATTTCCTGCATCACCACAATGTTGTCAGTTATAAGCCTGCCCGGAAGAAAACTCCCTTGCATAGGGCTAATAAGAGATGAGAGAATGGGCCTCATCCTGTTCACGAGGACTTTCGTAATGGTTTTATACAACACATTACAAAGGCTAATCGACCGGAATTGTGTGATTAGTTCCGGCTTGGCGACCTTTGCAAGAAGCACAATCAGAGTCTCATTCAGACCTTCCGGCATAGTATTGGATTGGAAGAACTGCCTCACACAGGATATGACAGATTCACCAACCTCCCTCCAACACTTTTGAAAGAAGACGGCTTGGAATCCATCCACACCAGGTGCCTTGAACGCTCCCATCTCGTGAATAGAAATGCGGATCTCATCATCCATAACCGGCTTCACAACAACTTCCCATTCAGCAGCATTAATCCGCGGAAACCTACCCGATTGCAGAGCCACCGGCGCCATCTCAGCTTCCGGAATCGTATAAAGTTTCCTATAGAAGTCGCTAACCAACCCCTCAATCACCTTCCCATCCGTGACATCCTCGCCATTACTATTCTTAAGCACCTCTATCCTGTTCCTCTGCCTTCGAACAACAATCGAAAGATGAAAGAACGTTGTGTTGCGATCGCCGGCGCACAACCATTGTTCCCTCGACTTCTGAAACCAAAGAAGCTCCTCTTGCTCAAGTGTCCTAGTTAATTCAGTCCGGATCTTTTCTTCATGTCTCAACAGCTCAGCCGTGACCTGACTAGCGAGCCTCATCTGGACGTTGGTCAGGCGTTTCTCCAGGCGCTCCTTCCTCTCAAAAATATCCCCGAAAGTGTCCTGAGTCCATCGTAACAAACATACCCGAAGCATGCCCAGCGCCTCTAGAGCCGGCCTGCTGCTGTCCCACGAGTCCTGGACGAGCCTTTCAAACTGAGGATGAGTGATCCAAGCCGCTTGGAACCGAAAAGGCCGCTTTCCCTTCTCCACGCGTCTCCTCGGGCAAAGCTCCAATAACAACGGACAGTGGTCGGAGCTGAACTTCGGGAGATGCCTAACAGCCGCATCAGGCCATCCCAACCGGCCCAGGGCATTCGTGAACACCCGATCTATCCTACTGGCCCTATAGGTGGCTGGCGAACGACCTCTATCCCAAGTGAATTCAGGTCCGGAAAAGCCCATGTCGATCAGCTCCGCAGACTGAACCCAATCACGAAATCGCACCGAGTCTTGCGATAGCCCCCCAGTGACCCCACTCCTCTCCGAGCTATAGAGCACGCAATTGAAGTCTCCTCCTACAAAGGACAGCCCGGACTCAGCACTCATAGCCTCGTCGATGTCATCCCAGAAACGCATCCGCTCCTGCTCATGAGGAAGCGCATAGACCACTACCAATTGAACCTTACGAGCCCCTACCTGGACATCCGCCATAATGAATCTATCGTGCGTTAATCGGATAGTTAAACTGACCTTGTCAGATTTCCAAAGGAACCATACACCCCCCCGAAATCCGACAGCATCGACCACTTCCCAATGAGTGAACCCAAGTCGGCCACAAACAGTCCTAGCTCTATCCCCCGAAATCTTCGGCTCAAGAACGGCAAAAACATCAACCTTATGGCATCTACTAAAAAACTTGACGGCTCTGCGGAACCCATCGCCACCGGCTCCGCAGCAATTCCAGAATATGCAATTCATCGGGAAGATTGAGGGTTAGGTGTCGGGTCCGGAACCACCCCTGCCGATACGCTCGTATCTCCAACAGTCTTTCCCTCCATGATAGTTGTTTCGCTTGTGATCATATTCATTCTGGAGGAAGCCATCGCGCCTTCATTGCTCCCGGTCTCCATCACCACCCCCTGAGGATCGCTTCTCTTCAAAATCACTACTGGGACGTCGACCGTACCATTACCCTCCGCCGAAGCCTGGGCCGACCCAAACACTGCCTTCTGCTGCCACACCTGGCCCAAATCATCCTGCCTTCTCCTCTTACCCGACCCAACAATATTGCTCGAATTAGGCCCATTCCCTCTCGGCCCATTCCTCATATTCTCAATTTTCAAAGAGCCCTTCCTAATTATCTTTTCCCCCACTTCTTTAGTTCCTGGACAAAACGTAACCGAAGTTCCCTTACTAGGCTCCCCATGATCTCCACTAAGATTCTTAGAGATTCCCTTATCCTTAACCGTTACGACCACGCCTTTCCCTTTGTCCGAGTTACCGTAACCGTCAGCCTCAATCATGGATACCGAATTTTCGGGATTTCCTCCCAACACCCCATAACTGTTTCCTGCGTTGACTCCCTTGCCCTCGTCAGACCCGACTGCTCCGACGCTAGCACCGGCAACCCTTGGATTCCCCTTAGAATTTCTGCGCCGCCGCGGGACGTTCATCCAAGGTCCGTAACAGCCCTTGTTGTCATCCTTCATCCCCTCCATCTGTGTATCCAACATATCCTCCGATCCTGGAGCAATCGTAGTAGTAGTAGCCTGCTGAGACCCCGGCTCCTTTCTCTGACTACCGGTTGCAGGTACTGACACCGCCTTAGGACATTGCATCGCAAGATGCCCATACCTCCCACATTTGAAACAAATCTTGTGCAGGCCCTCGTACTCGAGATAGTACCTTCGATGGTTGATAGTAACTGTACCCTTGAGGGGCTTCAACAAATCAACCTCCACACATATCCGAGCGTACCGTCCACGGCTGGAAAACAGCGTTCGCGTATCCACTTTGATTGGCGCCCCAATGCCTGAGGCAATCTTCCACAACACGTCCTCCTCATAGAGAACAATAGGTAATTTAGCTATCCTGACCCAAGCCGGGGAAGTGGTGATGGTATCCTTCTCGGGATCAAAGTCTGGACTCCACGCCTTAGTAATCAGGTAATGCCCAAAAATCATCCACGGCCCCCTGTAAGAGCATTACAATAATCATGGTTGTTGTCGAACCTTGCGACGTAGTAGCCATTCGGCAAATCGGCCAAGAGGAAGTTGCCAGAGGGCCCCCACAGTTCTCTCAATTTCCTCTCCATCGCCTGGTAGGGCACGAACCCTCCAAGCGTTTTTACGATCACCAACGATTTCCATGCAGAGGCCAACACATCCATGACATCCTGGCCAATGTCAATGACCGGATCCCCGTCCTTCCCATTAGGAAACGACACCGACACTTTCTCCGCGAGTACTTCCGGAGAGATACCCACTCTGCGCGAATTGGCATCCCCCATCACCGTATCCTTCCAAGTTTTTGATCCATCTGGCGGTTCACCGGGAGGCCGGAGCCTACCTTCAGTGGCCGGAGAGGTCGCTCGTGCGCTCACCGTATTCATCGCTCTCTCTTCTCTTTGAACCCAGTAACAGAGGTGAAAGAAGAGAGAGATTAAGTGGGAAGAGGCAATGAAAAGACACAATTAGACTTGTTAAAATTTTCTCTTTTTTTTTCCGGGCAAATTGCATAAAATAGCACGAAATTTAGGTATAGTTGCGGTCTGTGGCACGAACTTCAAAAAATACAAAAATAATCACCAACTTTGGGATTTAGTTGCAGTCAGTGGCACGTACCACCTATCTCACTAATGTGGATTAATGAGGGTGCTTACATGGAATTTTTATTATTTAAAAAGACATATAGCGAGATATGGATTAGTGGGATGCTTACATAGATTTTTTTATAAAAAATTAAAAGGCATAAAAGATGTTCTCAAATTGTGAAACTAGCTAGGTTTCATTTTTATTTTTTATTTCATGTAATTCCAAATCAAAGATAATTGTGAGAAATATACCATTTGCAAATTAAAATAACTAGTCACGTTCATGGTAAACATTTGAGTAGCAAGATAACATAAATAGAAAACCAACATTTGGTTAGCATAAAACAAATTGGATGCTAATCATCCGGGGCACCTGGACCTTCTCAAGTTTGGTTTGTGCTAACCAAATGTTGGTTTTCTATTTATGTCATTTTGCTACTAAAATGTTTACCATGAACATGACAATTGGTACTAGTTATTTTAATTTGCAAATGTTATATTTGTCACAATTATCTTTGATTTGGAATTACATGAAATTAAAAAAAATAGAACCTAGCTAGTTTCACTTTTATGCCTTTTAATTTTAAAAAAATCTATGTAAGGACCCCACTAATTCATATCTCGCTATATGTCTTTTTAATTAAAAAAAATAATCCATGCAAGCACCTCATTAGTCTACATTAGTGAGATAGGTGGTGCGTGCCACTGACCGCAACTAAACCCCAAAGTTGGTGATTATTTTTGTATTTTTTTAAGTTCGTGCCACCAACCGCAACTATTCCTAAAGTTCGTGTTATTTTATACAATTTGCCATTTTTTCCATTAAGCCGGGTCCATTTTAAATCGGGTCACGTGACCCATTAAATGAGGATGCATTATCAACCATTAAATTATAATCCAAGGGCTATTAATATCAGTTCTCATCTCTCATTCTATTTCCACTTCTCATTGGATATGTTCCCTATATATATATATAGCTAAGTGTTCCCCATTGGGCAACCTCTCTAAACAATGCTTGTTGCGTCTAATGAATAAAACAATGAAAAGTGCTATCTAGAGTGCTAAATCAACACAAGCTCGGCTAAATTCATAGACACCCAGTGTTTAATCAAGATTCCCATCAACTAGGATGATATAGCAAGTATGGGAAAAATTGAAATTATCACTTATAACTCCACTCCCTTGATGAAAATCAGAATAGGTTTCAAAGGCCTTGACAGTCGAATTGTGTCAAAGGTCTTGAAGCTTTAGCAGTGTTGATGAAACACAAAACCTGTTCTTTATGTTATTATGCTCGAATATTATTTTATGATATTATATGCTTCCATATTATTATATATTAACTAACCTTTCAGGAAGTTATTTGAATTCTATATCCTTCCTTAAGCGTTCAAAATTGAGAGAATTCGAATTGAAAGATCATGGCGTCCAAGTTTCCAAGAATAGAAGATCTCGAAGATTGCCATGATCAAGCCTAGACGTTGAAGAGAAAGATTCATCTTTGGAGGCGCCGATTTGTTCTCTATAAAAAGAAAAGGAAGAAAAGAAGACAAACACATCTGTTGAACACAAGCATTCATACATTCAAGCCCTCAAGCGAGATCTGTCTTCTTCGTTTGCTCTCAGCTAGTCCTTAAGAGTCTGTTATTTCATTTCAAAGCATTTGAGAGTTACACAGTGAGCTTATAAGATATATTTTATTATAGTGTTATACTCGAGAGTTTGTAACTCAGGAAGTGAACACTAGGCGATTGATTCACTAAGTGTAAGAGGATTGTACTAGATAGCATAGAGAGGTGGGGCTCTTCTATATTGGTCTAGGATTCCAAGGGAACGTGAGTTGACTAGATTGCAATTGTATAGGAGAGAGGCTTCTCGGGGAGCTACTAGGATCCTAAGTCTTGTGAATCAATAAAAGCCGGTTGAATCCTAGGGTTGTGGAAGAACCCTAGGTGGGGACGTAGGCCAAGTTCGTGCCGAACCTCGTTAACAATTCGTTGAGTCCTTTATTTATTGCTTTACCTTATTTCTGCACTTGGTTCGATTGTTTAACTTTGTGATTCAGGTTTTCAGAGAAAAGACTTAGTCTAATCTCAAAGGGTTTTGCACGAGCTTCAAAAGTCTTGAGACTATCTGCGAAAAACCGGCATACTCTATTCAACCCCCCTTCTAGAGTATTTCTATATTCCTTTGTTTTACTTTAACAAACCTTCAATCACCATTAACATCCATTTGCCACGCATTATTGGTCTTCGGTACGAAAATTTAAATGACATGTTTCGGTGCCTTCTTCTGTTCGTTTATGCCCCGCCGCATCCCCGGGATAAAGATTCATTCTGGGATTCATTAACTTCAATTGTGAAGGACTCTCCTATTCCTTGTATCATCATAGGAGATTTAAACGAAATTTTGTGTAGTGATGACAAGTTGGGCGGAGTTATTCCCCGCCCCTCCCGTTTCACTAGGCTTCTAGAATTTAAAAATACTTGCTCTCTTTTGGATAATCCTACATTTGGTAACCCATTCACTTGGAGAAAAAGCTCTGACGAGAAAGACAACATCTATGAAAAGCTGGATCGTGTGCTAGCTCCTCACCAGATTATCCAGAAATTCCCTAATCTAATTACTTATAACGGGGCCTTCTCGTCATCCGATCACTGTCCTATATCAATAACTCTTGAAAATGGCTCGGTTTTTAAAGCTCCTCCTTTCACGTTCGAGAACGCCTGGCTTCAGCAAAAGAACTTTCGGAACATTGTTAAACAATCTTGGCGAGCCTCTTGTCCTGGCTCACTTATGTATCAATTGATGTTTAAACAGAAAATTCTCAAGAAAAAAGTTAAGGACTAGAATAAACATACCTTCGGAAATATTTTCCATCAACTAAATGAGGTGGAAAATGAACTTATTCAAATTCAATCTACCCAAATCAGGGGTAATATCCAATCAAATAATAATAATAGAGAAAAGAGTCTTATTACTAAAAAGGAAAATCTCCTCCGGTTCCAAAAAACCTTATGGAACCAAAGAGCTAAAACAAAACATCTCAAGCTCTCGGATTCTAACACATCGTATTTCCATCGGGTTGCGTCTGGGCGTAGGCACAGGAAACAAATCCGAAATATTACAACAACTGAAGGCACTTTGATTATAAGTGAGGAGAATGTGAGAAATGAGATTAGGAGAGATTTTCAGAAGAGATTTACAAAAGAATCAACAGATGATAATCTGTTAAATGAAATGTTACACCTAATCAACCCTTCTATAACTTCTGAGGAAAATGATTACCTCCATGGCTAAAACCTATTGGGCTGAAGCTGTTAACACAGCTAACTATATTTTGAATCGTTGTCTTATTCGTTCCATCTTAAAGAAAACTCCTTATGAACTTTTCAAAGGCCGCAAACCACTTATATCTTATTTTAAACCCTTTGGCTGTACTTGTTTTGTTCATAACAATGGAAAAGATAACCTTGGGAAATTTGATGCGCGTAGTGATGAAGGTATATTTCTTGGCTACTCCACAAGTAGAAAAGCTTATAGAATCTTCAATAAAAGGACCCAGTTAGTTGAAGAAAATATACATGTTATATTTGATGAATGCAATGACGGTTCTTTGAGTGAAAGTGTTGCAGATATAGATCTTAACATCCATGCAGAGAACGAGGAGGGTGATGATGCTGCTACCAAGAACACAGAGAAGAGGAACATGTAGGAACAGATTCTCAACACTGAAGAATTGGCCCAAGGTGTTGAAGGTTCGTCCAAAGCCCTTGATGTCCAATCCAACAGTGTTGAAAAGTCAGAAACTGCTGAAACTGAACCAAACAGGACCACGGAGTCAGATGCACCACAAATCAATCCTACTGGTGTGACGAATCAAGGAGCTGAGACTAGCAAAAGGAAATTCAAATACTCCTCATCACACTCATTAAAGGATATCATTTCTTACCCTACTTCTAGTGTTCAAACTCGTTCTAAACTTAAAGATCTTTGTGCTTTTCACGCGTTTGTTTCTCTTATTGAACCAAAGAAGGTAGATGAGGCCCTTCAAGAGCCAGATTGGATCATTGCTATGCAAAGTGAGCTTAACGAATTTGAAAGAAACAAAGTCTGGACCTTGAAGCCTAGGCCAAAGCATCAATCAGTCATTGGAACACGATGGGTATTTCGAAACAAGCTAGATGAGAATGGTAAGATTGTGAGGAACAAGGCAAGGCTTGTTGCTCAAGGCTACAATCAAGAGGAAGGTATTGACTACGAGGAGACCTTTGCTCCCGTAGCCAGGCTTGAAGCCATTCGCATTTTATTAGCATTTGCATCTTTTATGAGCATAAAGTTATATCAAATGGATGTCAAGTGTGCTTTTCTTAATGGTTTCTTAGAGGAAGAAGTTTTTGTGGCTCAACCCCCAGGTTTTGAAAGTTTAGAATTTCCTAATCATGTTTATAAACTTGACAAAGCGCTTTATGGTTTGAAACAAGCCCCAAGAGCTTGGTATGAGCGCTTGTCAAAATATCTTTTAGAAAATGATTTTAAAAGGGGGTTGATCGACAAGACCCTTTTTATCAAGACCAAAGGAAAGGACATTTTGGTTATTCAAATTTATGTTGATGATATATTATTTGGTGCTACTAACACATCTTTGTGCAAGGAATTTTCTGACATTATGTGCAGTGAATTTGAGATGAGCTTAATGGGTGAACTCAATTTCTTTTTGGGATTACAAGTTCATCAATCCAAGAAAGGGATCTTTATCAACCAAAGAAAGTACACTAAGGATCTCTTGAAGAAGTTCAAGATGGATCAATCCAAAGCAGCCAAGACACCCATGAGCTCAACATTATCTCTAGATCAAGACAAGACTGGGAAGAGTGTCAATCAAAAAGAGTATCGAGGGATGATTGGATCTTTACTATATCTTACAACTAGTAGACCTAACATCATGTTTAGTGTTTGGATGTGTGCTAGGTTTCAAGCTGATCCTAAAGAATCTCACCCCGTGGTTTTGAAGAGGATCTTTCGATATCTCAATGGCACTAAGGAGCTTGGACTATGGTACCTAAAGCAAAAGGATTTCACATTAATCGGATATTCTGATGCAGATTTTGCAGGATATAAGGTGGATAGGAAGAGCACATCAGGATGTTGCCAATTCTTAGGAGCATCCTTGATCAGTTGGCACTCAAAGAAACAAAACTCAGTCGCTCTATCCACTGCAGAAGCCGAATACATAGCAGTTGGAGCTTGTTGCTCCCAAATCCTTTGGATAGCTCAACAAATGCGAGATCTTGGCATCAACCTCAAAGGCATTCCCATTAAGTGTGACAATACAAGTGCCATCTCCATTACAAAGAATCCTGTTCAGCATTCAAGAACTAAACATATTGATGTAAGGCATCATTTCATTAGAGACCATGTCGAAAAAGGTGATGTGTCCATTTCCTTTATTTCAACTGATTATCAATGGGCTGACATTTTTACTAAGCCCTTGGCAGAGGACAGGTTCACCTTCATTAGACGAGAGATTGGGATGCTTAACAAGGATGCACTTTCGTAGGGGGAGCTTTCCCTTTACGAAAGATAAATTCTACTCAGTGTCAAGACCTTTGAGAATTATGTCAAGGTTTGTGAACTAAATGGTAGATTACAGATATCGGATCACATATATTTGGTTAATATCTTTTTAGATATTTGATCAAGTATATTTTTAACCGGATTTTAAAATTCTATTTGTCACATATTTTTATCCGTTGAGATATTTTTGGAACAAAATAATTTCGGATATTTCCCTCCTATTTTAAAATGATTAAGAAAAAGATTTGAATTTTGAATTGGAAATTTTTTTCAAATTGGCAATGTTATGATTACTATCCTTAGAACTCTAAACCCGTCCAATCAACTCCATCACCTCACTCTACTTAAACCCAAATATGTACCCGACTCCCTCACCAATTCAGACTTATCCAAACCCTTCCAAATTCTCTTTCTTCAACCTTCCAAACTGTTCTAAAAAACCCTAGCCGATTACCTCCATGGCTCCCAAATCAAAGAAAGCTTCCACACCCAAAAGACTTGGCGCCACCCCCAAGGGACGTCAGATCACTGCTACTTCTCCCACACCAGAACCCACTCCTCAAGCCATCGTCCCTGCTGTTGTCCAGAGCACCATCACTGAGAGCACGACTGCTGTTACAAAGGGCTCAAAAAACGCTCTGCTAAGAAGCCTCTCAGTGCAAAGCAGAAAGGGAAAAAGAAGGTCATCGCTGAGGAGGTGGACGAGGAAGAGGAAGAGGAGGATCTCGACGCCATTCTGGAAAGGGATGCAATCAAGGAAGCCGAAGAGGAAGCTTTAAGGAAGAAGAAGGCCGAAGAAGAGGCCGAGCAGGCAAGGAAGCTTGTCGAGGAGGAGGCTGAGAGAATCAGGAAAGAGGCCGAGGCAGAGGTTCCCACTGAGGAGGAACCAAAGGAAGAAGAAGAGGAGGATGATGAGACTGGTGATGACGAGAATGCTGAAGGCGACAACAATGAGGGGTCCGCTGAGGACTCAGGGTCTAAGGACGAGGAGGATGAGGAGCCAGTTACTATTGCCTCTCCTTCTCCTTCTCCTCCTCCCCCGTCTCCAAAGAAGCGGAAAGCCCCAGCAGCTGTCAAGCCTCCTTCTCCAAAGCGCACCAGGAAGGGCACCCTCAGAGGCTTTGAGGCCCCTGCCAAGAGAGCTGCTCCAACAATTGCTCGCAGGAAGAATGCTGATCCACCCGCCTACATCCAGGTAAACCAATCCTTACCCTCTTCATGGTTTGAAAATGCTGAAACGGCTGGAAAGTGGGTAGATGAGTTTCGAACTCGTAGGATTTGTTGTTCCGATTTTTTAGATCTTGAGTTCTTTGAAGCTTTGAACTTACCTTGCATCTCTCTACTCAAACAATCCCCTGCCTGGACCCTTCTCAACCTTGAATCTGTCTATTATCCCCAACTCACCCGCTTGTTCTACATAAACCTAAAAGCCAAAAACAATGTCGACGGTTGGTCTTTGGAATCCATCGTCAAAGGGGTTAGAATCTCGTTTAACTCCATTGACTTTGCTGATTTCCTTGGTCTACCTAGACCTTGTTCACCCTCTCCCAAGAACCCCACAAAAGAACAGTGCATCACTCTTGCTCGATCCAAATATCTCCTACCCGAAGCATCCACCAGCACCTCAAAACAGCTAACCCACTCATCCCTTACCTTAGAGGCAAAAATTATCTTCAACATCATTGTTTGTTGCCTCTTACCCCGTCTTAACTCTGGCTCGCTCCTTACTGATAATGCCATGGTCCTACTTTACCGAATCCTAAATGGCCTTGACCTTGATCTGGCCAACACTATCCTTGAATCCATGGCTCCTGCTAGAAAAGCCAAAAAAGGAACTCCCCTCCCCTTTGCCACCCTTTTGACCCACATCTTCAAAGCTTCTGCAGTCTTGCCTCTCCTTCAAAAGCTCTTCCCACTGCCTCAGCCGTTGATGAACGCATGGACAACCTGGAGTTGGGCTTGGAGGAAGTTCACCTGGATCTCAAGGAGCTGCACAAGGAGTTTATGACGGAGATGAGCGGGATAACCAAGCTGCTGCAAGGTCTGTGGACGAGGCTCACGGATGATGCTCCGGACGATGAAGATTAACCCTACCCTACCCTACCCTATCCCTGAATCTGAAACATTGCTAGTTTTTGGAAACTGTTTCAAAACTTTTGGTGACTGTTTTACCTCCTCCCTTTATTGAAAGACAAAAAGGGGGAGATGATCTGCTGTGGTTTAGACCTTGAAAACTTTTTTTTTTGCTGTGATTGTCTTGGAAGACCTTCGTTTTTGTTTTTCAGTTGGATGGTTTTTCATGCTTTAAAATTGTGATCCAACATTTCTCTAACCCATGCAGGTACTTACTCCCCGATTTCACTTATTATATATGCTTAACTAAGTTGCAGGGATGCACAGGTTTTGTCTTTCATCAAGGGGGAGATTGATAACTCCACTCCCTTGATGAAAATCAGAATAGGTTTCAAAGGCCTTGACAGTCTGTTTGTGTCAAAGGTCTTGAAGCTTTAGCAGTGTTGATGAAACACAAAACCTGTTCTTTATATTATTATGCTCGAATATTATTTTATGATATTATATGCTTCCATATTATTATATATTAACTAACCTTTCAGGAAGTTATTTGAATTCTATATCCTTCCTTAAGCGTTCAAAATTGAGAGAATTCGAATTAGAAGATCATGGCGTCCAAGTTTCCAAGAATAGAAGATCTCGAAGATTGCCATGATCAAGCATAGCCGTTGAAGAGAAAGATTCATCTTTGGAGGCACCGATTTGTTCTCTATAAAAAGAAAAGGAAGAAAAGAAGACAAACACATCTGTTGAACACAAGCATTCATACATTCAAGCCCTCAAGCGAGATCTGTCTTCTTCGTTTGCTCTCAGCTAGTCCTTAAGAGTCTGTTATTTCATTTCAAAGCATTTGAGAGTTACACAGTGAGCTTATAGGATATATTTTATTATAGTGTTATACTCGAGAGTTTGTAACTCAGGAAGTGAACACTAGGCGATTGATTCACTAAGTGTAAGAGGATTGTACTAGATAGCATAGAGAGGTGGGGCTCTTCTAGATTGGTCTAGGATTCCAAGGGAACGTGAGTTGACTAGATTGCAATTGTATAGGAGAGAGGCTTCTCGGGGAGCTACTAGGATCCTAAGTCTTGTGAATCAATAAAAGCCGGTTGAATCCTAGGGTTGTGGAAGAACCCTAGGCGGGGACGTAGGCCAAGTTCGTGCCGAACCTCGTTAACAAGTCGTTGAGTCCTTTATTTACTGCTTTACCTTATTTCTGCACTTGGTTTGATTGTTTAACTTTGTGATTCAGGTTTTCAGAGAAAAGACTTAGTCTAATCTCAAAGGGTTTTGCACGAGCTTCAAAAGTCTTGAGACTATCTGCGAAAAACCGGCATACTCTATTCAACCCCCCTTCTAGAGTATTTCTATATTCCTTTGTTTTACTTTAACAAACCTTCAATCACCATTAACATCCATTTGCCACGCATTATTGGTCTTCGGTACGAAAATTTAAATGACATGTTTCGGTGCCTTCTTCTGTTCGTTTATGCCCCGCCGCATCCCCGGGATAAAGATTCATTCTGGGATTCATTAACTTCAATTGTGAAGGACTCTCCTATTTCTTGTATCATCATAGGAGATTTAAACGAAATTTTGTGTAGTGATGACAAGTTGGGCGGAGTTATTCCCCGCGCCTCCCGTTTCACTAGGCTTCTAGAATTTAAAAATACTTGCTCTCTTTTGGATATTCCTACATTTGGTAACCCATTCACTTGGAGAAAAAGCTCTGACGAGGAAGACAGCATCTATGAAAAGCTGGATCGTGTGCTAGCTCCTCACCAGATTATCCAGAAATTCCCTAATCTAATTACTTATAACGGGGCCTTCTCGTCATCCGATCACTGTCCTATATCAATAACTCTTGAAAATGGCTCGGTTTTTAAAGCTCCTCCTTTCACGTTCGAGAACGCCTGGCTTCAGCGAAAGGACTTTCGGAACATTGTTAAACAATCTTGGCGAGCCTCTTGTCCTGGCTCACTTATGTATCAATTGATGTTTAAACAGAAAATTCTCAAGAAAAAAGCTAAGGACTGGAATAAACATACCTTCGGAAGTATTTTCCATCAACTAAATGAGGTGGAAAATGAACTTATTCAAATTCAATCTACCCAAGTCAGGGGTAATATCCAATCAAATAATTATAATAACAGAGAAAAGAGTCTTATTACTAAAAAGGAAAATCTCCTCCGGTTCCAAAAAACCTTTTGGAACCAAAGAGCTAAAACAAAACATCTCAAGCTCTCGGATTCTAACACATCGTATTTCCATCGGGTTGCGTCTGGGCGTAGGCACAGGAAACAAATCCGAAATATTACAACAACTGAAGGCACTTTGATTATAGGTGAGGAGAATGTGAGAAATGAGATTAGGAGAGACTTTCAGAAGAGATTTACAAAAGAATCAACAGATGATAATCTTATAAATGAAATGTTACACCTAATCAACCTTTCTATAACTTCTGAGGAAAATGATTTCCTTATTCGGATTCCGTCTAATGCGGAAATTAAAACGGCGGTGTTCAGCCTTGGAATTAATAAATCGCCCGGCCCTGATGGCTTTACAGCTGAATTTTATAAGAAATATTGGGATATTGTAGGTATTTCCATTATTAAAGCAGTAAAGGGTTTCTTCCATTCGGGAAAACTTTTAAAATAAATAAACCATACGTTTATCTCTCTCCTTCCCAAGCGTGATAACCCCACCAGCACTAGTCATTATCGCCCAATTAGCTTATGCTCTACGCTGTTCAAGATAATATCAAAAATCTTAACAGAAAGACTCAAATCGGTTATTGGTAGGATTATCAACCCCCTTCAAGGGGCCTTTGTGTCTGACAGGGCTATTCAAGACAATGTGCTGGTGGCGCATGAAATCTTCCACTCTTTCAGATCCCGGAGGGGTCGCGAGGGTCGGGTGGCAATAAAATTAGACATGGAAAAAGCTTATGATATAGTAGACTTGAATTTCATGAAAAGGGTCTTAGAAAGATTTGGGTTTCACAACACTTTTATCTCATGGGTTATGGAATGCGTTACGACAGTGTCTTTCTCAGTTCTTGTTAACAATGGACCCACTGACATGTTCTTTCCAACCCGTGGTCTGAGGCAAGGGGATCCTCTCTCCCCCTTCCTTTTCATCCTTGGTGCCGAAATTCTCGCAAGGAGCCTCTCTGCTGAAGCTTTATCATCTAGCAACCCGATAGGTTTCTCCTTCGATAGAAATGGCCCGCGTATTCCTTTCCTTTTTTTCACGGATGACATTATCATCTTTGCAAAAGGCAGCGTGGATGCTGGACAGAAATTTAGAATAATAATTGATACATATTGTAAAGTTTTTGGACAAAAAATTAATTATCATAAGTCGAGTTTCCAAACCACTAAAGGTATATCCATCACTAGAATCGCTGAGCTACGGAATTGCTTGAATATTACTAACGAAAACTCACGGGAAAAATATCTCGGTTGCCCTATTATTAATGGCAGAGTAAAAAAAATACGTTTGAAGATATTGTTTGCAAGTCTAAAGAACAGCTCTGCAAGTGGCGTGCGAGCGCCTTATCTCAACAAGGTCGAGCAGTCCTAATCAATTCAAACCTCTCTGCAAAACTGCAGTACATTATGCAAAATTTCATGCTACCAAACTCAATACATAAAGAGCTAGATCAAATTAATAGGAAATTCTTCTGGAATAAAGATCCGCAATATCGGCCACTGATAAGTTGGGACAGGGTTTGTCGACCAAAAAAGTGTGGCGGTTTAGGCCTTAGAAAATCAAAAGAAATGAATGAGGCCCTCCAAATGAAGTTACTATGGAAAATTTTGGCGGAACCAGATAATGTTTGGGTTACGCTGATTAAACAAAAGTACTTACGATCTGCTTCCATCTTTGATTACAAGAAAGGTGGGGATATGTCCTGGCAATGGGCGAAACTAATCTCTCTAATTGACAAATTTAAGGCCGGACTTATATGGTTAGTTGGAAATGGAAAATCTATCAGATTTTGGACAGATAACTGGATTACCACTTCCACCTTGCAGTCTCGGGAAGACTGCCCCCAAAACTTTAATGTAAATGAAAATGTTAGCGACTACATTTTGGGTGGTAGATGGTGGTCGGAGAAGCTTCATAATGTGTTACCCACAAACATTGTCAAAGAAATAACGGACATCCCGCTGCCCATATCCTCCTTTGAGGATCGCCTATATTGGTGGTCAGATAGGGCTGGGTGGTTCACAACGTCGAGTGCTTACACACTTATCACTTCGCAATCATCTTGCGTAGTTGACATTAACGACTGGATTTGGAAAATTAATGTTCCGCCAAAGATAAAAAAAAATTTTATGGAAAATTTGCCAAGATGGTCTCCCGACTGCTTCTATGCTTGCTTCAAGGGGTGTTTTTGTGCCCTCCTGTTGCAGCCTCTGTAACAGTGCGACCGAGGATGAAGTTCACATCCTACTCGAATATCCTTTTGCCCGTTCTCTTCACCAATTCACTCAAGGAATCACCTCGACTCTTGATAACATGGTCTTTCAAAGTCGGGACATAAAACCTATTATCTCTTTCTTAGGGAGCAACCTCAGTACTGAGGCTAAAGTGGAGCTTGCCTTCGTTTGGTGGAATACTTGGTACGCTCGGAACCAACTCGTTTTTAGGAAGATTCCTATTCCACAAGGGGCTACCACACTTCACTTAATAAGAAATCAAATTCACGAGTGGAAAAAAACCGACAAATTGGATTCTGCTCTAGACACAGATCTCACATCGCCTTTGAGAGCAAACAAGCACCAACCCAAAAAGAAAAAGGTAAGTATACTAAATGGCGTAAACCTCCAACTGGAATCTTCAAGCTGAATTTTGATGGTTCTTCACTAACTAATAAAGACAGCACGGCGGGAGCAGTTATCCGGGACTGGGAAGGCCGACCAATCAACATAAGCTTTCAGAAACTTGGTTTTCAAAGTCCGCTCAAAGCCGAAGCGCTTTCTTTAAAACTAGGTATCCAACAGGCCATAGAACTCCGTATTGAGAAAATGCACATCGAGGGTGACTCCTCCATAATCATTAATCATCTAAATAAACACACTACATGCCCATGGGAAATTGAGCTTCTAATGTCTGATGTAAAACTGTTGTTATCGTTTATGAAAGAAGTATTCTTCTTTCATGTTCCCCGTTTGGGCAATAGAGTGGTGGATAGGGTTGCACACCTTTGCCACTCTGCCTGGGGTGACGATATTTACAACAATTCAGGTCTTCTTGACCTCACCCGCAAGGATGCTGTCGGGTAGAGCATGCTCACCCGAATTCTTTCCTAATCAAAAAAATATATATATATTGTAGTGGATGAAAGAAGTTTTATAGAGATATAAAATTTCTCATGTTTTTCTCCACTTCATATTAAAATGAAAATGGATATAAAAAGTGATATGTAGAAAAAGTCTTTACATATCTTTTTTTTTTAAATTTTTATTAGTAAAAAATATTATAAATATATATTTTTTTTTTAAATATGGGAATTTCTAGGTCAACGGGTCGACCCGAACCCGTCAATCCGTGAATTTCCGGGTTAGGGTTCGGGTCGACCAACCCTGACCCTTGACCCGACGGGTCGAACCCGTCGACCCGGCGGGTCCGACCCGTGGCCACGCCTAGTTGTAAGAGCAGGGTCTGTAGCCAACAATGTCTTTGTGGTCACCTGATCAGGACCCAAGAACGTAGACAGAGGACCGAGACCCACTTATGTGAACTTGTCTTTCATTTCCTTTACACTGACTTTATCCCACCGCGGAACTCATCCTTCTGGATCAGGCTCTTATGCATCCGCCCTCCCGAATTGCTTATCAAACTGACCCCACTGTTTTACACATAGTTATCATAATCCTAATCATCATCTAACCTCTCTGGTTACATGTAAATGCAAATGTAGTTGATTCAAACTGAACATATGTTGGAATCAAGCGATGAAGTTGCATTGCACAATATAAAAGGATAAACAGACCTGTCCATTCGAACCATAAGCAATGTATAGCAGTGTCTCCTTATCCTCTTTGCCACCACATTTACGTATATAGCAGTAGCCAATAAGGTAGATTTTATAGCAGACTGCTCTGCACACACCACAAATTAGACTAAGATATCAGTCTAGAGAGATGCTAAAATGTATTAACATTTAAGTAAAAGAAAAGAAACAGATTGACAAATATGAACCTGCAAACTGTATGAGGTCAAGACCATCTTTCTTTAAAGCTTGGGTGATAAGAATCGACGCATTCTTGAAATAAGCATTACATAACATATATAAGAAGCTTTTTAGCCCCATAACAAATCGCAGCAAGTCAAGTTCTAAATTGTATTTCAAAGAAGTGTATAAGTTTCACTGAGACAAATTAAATTAGCCTATGCGGGATTAGAACCCGCATCTTTGTACTTATGCACATTGCTCTACCATTTTAGCTAATAGGCTCAAAATCTGTTATAGAGAATTTAAGTTGTAAAATTTGATAATGGTATTGAGTAAAAATGCAATTTTCACCTTCAAAGATGAATGTGCTTCAACTTGCACTTTATTATTCAGCCAGGACCATCATATAATAGGGAAGTATCCCTTGAAAAACTCAAGGAACAAAAAGAAAAAAGCTAAAAAAAAAAGATTAAAGATATACGGAGTAGTAAATGTTAACACATGAATCGAATCCTAACATTTAGATTGCTTAGTTCTTTCTCATTCAATTAAACAAGAAAACAATGAACTTGTTGAGGAATTGCTTAGTTCTTTCCCATTCAATTCAGTCCTTCAACTTCACATATAACTATTTCCATTGTCTGATTCACATACTTCCAATTCAATTGAGTGAATGACAAAAATTCACAAACTTCCAATACGCAACTATCTAGTTCTTTCCCACTAACTAAATTCTAGACTCAAATTCAGTGTAAACAGATATCCAAACCGCAAATTCAAAACTCAAACTCGACAACTTAAATAGCTACTCCAATACTCATATATCTAGTTTTATTCACAATTCCAATACTCAAATTCACAAACTCATATTCAAAATCCCAAATTAAAAACCCTAATTTTCAAAAATTTTCAAAGACAACATACCTTCTTTGCATCGCTTCTCCCTCTAGACTCCAGTCAAACTCCACCTCTGTACTCCAGTCGACGCTGGAATCTCTTTAACGCCCTCTTTATCGATTTTCTCTCTCACTAGTGTCACCTTCTTCGCTTGCTTTGTCTTCTCTGTGTAGCCTCTCTTCTCCTCTCAGTCGAGGCTTGTAGTTTGCCTGCTCTTTGAAGTTCACCCCTCCTCTCCAGCGGACTCCGACGTGACCTCCAACTCCAGTTTGCATCGTCGGCCTGACGAGATCTCTCTCCTTATGTGTCGCCTCCGTTCTTTCTCTTTTCATATTTTCCCTTTCTTTTTTTCGGAAATTTTGCGAGGTGCCCCTGAGGTATTGTAATTTTCACGAGGAATACAACTCTTTTGCCTATTTCGCATGGTACCCCTAGGGTTTTAATTCTTTTCGCGTCACGCCCTTGGGGTTAAATTTTAACAGATGAAAGTAACTCCATTACTTTTGGAATTAAAAAAAATGGAAATTTCGCCATGTACCCCTGGGGTATTGCAATTTTCGCGAGGTATACAACTTTTTTACATATTTCGCGTGGTACCCCTGAGGTTTTAAAACATTTCGCGTCGTGCCCTTTCCGGTTAAGTTTAACAGTTTTGTTGAATTCCGTTAGTTTGCAAATTAAAAAAGAAAAGAAAAAGAAAGAAAGAAAGAGACCCTGTTGCTCGAGCGAAGAGAAAATCCATCGATTGGATCTTGAAAACTCAGTGCAATGATGGGGCTTCAGCTCCAAGCTTCATTAATAAGGCTATATCCCCCCTAATTTGGGGATATAGGGTAGCGGCATGGCTCCTCTATCCCGTTTTGGAGTGTCAAACCGTCTTTGGAGTAATGAAAGCTAGAAATCTGAGATCGCTATGGTGGCTGAAACACATGGTTGGTGGGAATCGACAAGTACAATGGAGTAAATGGTGGCGTTGGATGAAAGATTGGATCCTTCCGGCGCAAGGAAAGATCGAATCGAGTCGTCGAAGAGTGAGGGGCTTGGTGTTCTTCCCGCATGGGGGATCGTACGGGCGTCGTTTGATTGGGGATTCATTCAATGAGGAGTTCCAGAGGTATGGTCTTTGGATTTCGCTGAATTCTTCTCTCATCCATCTTGATTATAAAAGGGGATTGTGGGGGTGGTTTGTTCACCGTTACAATCCCTCTTCTAAACCTAAAATTTGCAACAATTCTAATCCTTTGTTTGATTGGTGTCTGGCTGGTGGCGCTATGGCAATCTCTGCTAAGGAGAAAGGGAAGCACACTACTACAAATTTGGGTAAATAACCCGGACATTTCACACATTATAACCCGGATATGCTCCGGGTTAAAAGTCATCGGGTTATATAGTGGGGTACCTATATACATCGGATATGGGTCCGGGTTATTCAGTTTGGAAAAATCCGGTTATCCAAATGCTTTACACACCGAACATCCGGGTTATTTGGGTAATAATATAAGCCGGATATGTTATAAGATCCGGGTTATATAGCCATTAATATAACCCGGATATCAGGAGTCGGTTATCCCATATAACCCGGACACCTTAGGTCCGGGTTATAATGTCTTTTTTTAAAAAAAAAGGTGGTTCTACCCGATTCATTTTGCAAAACCGGGAGAACCAGTGGGTTTCCTCCCTCGGCTCAAGTGGCCAACCATGAAACCAGCTAAAAACCAATCTTATATTTAATAAAAATAACGACCCCTATAAAGTGAACAAGAGTATATATTAAGTCAACGAAAGCAAGTATTACATCGCTAAGTGCGAAGACAGGTTCTTGGATAACAAGCATATCACGAGACCATTTCTCTACAAAGGATTTTCATCCAATAATGGAATTGATAACAACGACATTTTCCTCGTATTCTTAGATTGGAAGAAATTCTCCCAACAATGGCCTTTATGTTTTTTAGCTTATTTCACGGACCTTAATTTCAACGCTGTCTAAGACAATACAGGTTATAAGCCTAGCTCCTACTCTGATCCGTGCATTTGCAGAAACCGAAACATTGGGGCCAACCTATGACAAATCAAGAAGATGGCGAATTAGCTTGAATTGGAAACCTTTTCTACTAGGATATAACAAAAGAAGCAAAAGTAAGCTCAAGGAAGAATGATCAAATGTCAACAGATGCAAGACTTGATATTGATGAATCTGTAACTTGCTTACCTCTGTCTTTTTGTTGTGTAGAGACACCCTGTATTGTATCAAAGACATCTGGAGTAAAAACATAGACCCCACAATTTATTCTGTCACTGACCTGCACATTATTATCATCACAGTTGTTATTACGAAAAACAAGTGAGGTTATGTCAACATTCAAATATACATATGCACCGATTAAATTTGTAAGATCATTGTAGTCAAATTTGGGTTCATATCCCATACTTAAAAAGTTTCGGACTTCTCCGTGTAGTGCAAAAGCTCATTAGTGACAAGATCTGCTACTAGAGCACCAAAATCACTGGCTGATTTAGCAGAAACCTGATGATGAAAATATAGAATTATTTTTTCTGCAACTAACACAAGTATAATTTTAAAATTGGAACAGTAAACCTATTTATCAACAAACCTTGTTCATTAAAATGGCCCCAATTCCACCATATTTTGTATGTGCCTCTGAATTAAGAAGTAATTAATCATCAATCATGTGAGTTAAGAACAAAAAATGAACATATGATATATTCAAAAAATCAAATCCTGTATGGACTGGGAAGATTTCATACTTACCCAACATCTCGGGCAGAGGAAAGCTACAACAAACATCACAATTCAATAACAAGATTTGTGATTGTAAGACAGATGAACACAACTAGGCCTTCTTAGAAGCAAACCGAAAAAACCCAATCAGCTGCAACAAGGCGATAGATAGGAGGTAACAACTGGAATCTCTTCCATGACTATATCTCTGAAGTTATAGAGCCCACGAGCTAAACCATGTCGCCTTTCTTCCTTCAGGTATCTAAGAGAAAACAAGCTCGTTTAATTCAAGGAGTTACATCAATTAATTACAAACTTGGTTAATGAAAACTCTCAAGTATAAAAAGCAATACAAGCGTCAAAATCTCATTTGGAACAAGATGCCCCGAGTTCATAAATTCTTTAGCTTGTTTCCTATTCCTGTCCCATCAGCTACTTCAACCTGTCGGAGAGGTCACTGGTTGAAATATGAATTGATCCAAATTGAGAGGGTTCACGTCAAAGGGTCAACAAATGAAACCAACAGAAATCCGCCAATCAAGCATGCCTTAGTTGGATAGAAAATCTAGTAATAAGCTAACTTAGCTAAGTAAAATGTTTCCAAAATTATTCATTCCTTCTCAATCACTTTCTAAGAGTCTCGGCTTAGAGTCTAGACAACCAAAAAGCCAGACATACCTCTTTTGATTCTCAAAATTTCAGCAACTATGGCATATGCAAGTACATGATCAACAAAAAAAGTGTCAATCACATACAAACAATACAAAATTGAAATCCTCATTTGATCAATCCTCTGATCAGTTTTGAGAAGAAGATAATTATAATACAATTAATTAAATTTTGTAAGGAAGTAAGGATTGACAAGTAAGCTTAAAAGAAATAGTGTAAAAAAGAGAAAAAATATGATAAGATATCAGGAAAACACGTGAACATGATAACCTTAGAGTAGGTTAAGACAAAACATTATAAAGCATCTGTTTACTGTAAGCTAGATAACAAAATATGATAACGTTAAAGTAGCTGTTTTTAGCATACTATGTGACAAGGGGCAATTTCTAATTTCTACCTTATGTACTTAAATTTATAGGAAATAAAATTTTACTATTGAGGATGCCCAATCGAATAGAATGAATATTGTCAAAAAGGCATCCCTATGTGAAAAACTTTAAGCCATTGTGTAGGATCTGCAATCTAAAAACTATCGGAACAAAAAAAGCAAAGGGAAAATGAAACAAATTTCATGCTAAAGGGCCTCACCAATCCAAGCCCTAGAATAATCTCAAAACACCTAATTTTGCAATGTATCATTCTTAAATTGTACTCAAAGCTCCTAAACTGATTGGATAAAGACAAACCTTTTCCAAACTGCACTAATAACATTCCTATATGAGATTTACAACCCTAAACCGATTCAAATTAAGGAAACAAAACCTTCTCTAGGTTTACCAAGTATCTAAACTAATTGGATGAAAACAAATAGCTTTTAGCACTGGGAGATCAAGGCTAACCACAAATACCTAACTCATCAATTTATAATCTAATCAAATCACATACATCAACACATAATCCTAATAAACCGTCCTCTTTCAAGTAAATAAAGTCGTATGCTCACACTAGTGAATATAAAATTCCTTCAAAGCTAAGTGCTCATATCATACATTTCCTCTTAGGAAATCCAAATTTCCTACCGAACCTAGTAGGATGTCAATTACAACTCTTCTTCTTCAACCCACATACCAAAGTGACACTTCAGGCTTATAAAAATGGCACGACATGCATTACAAGTATAATCCTTAATATCCTATGAATCAAAACCAGGCCTTGAAACTATCATGTCAGCCCAAGATCAAGATCAAACTCATCCTAACTCATCACAATCAAATCACATCAACACATATAACCCTAATCAACCATAATTTCAGCACAAGTTCATCACAAATACACTTACAATTGAGCACAAAATCATCCCAAATTAACCAAAATTTCAACTAAATCTAAACACCATAGAGTAATCAGTAATAAAAGCATTAAAAACATACCTTTTGTATTCGATTGTTCAATTGAGGAAGCAACATAGATGGGATGATGCAGTTCATCCTGGCAGTAACAGAGAGAAGCAACAGTTTGAGAAACAACCCGATGGTAGGTCGAGAAAGTAGCAGCAATAGAGGCAAAAACAGATACCTTAAAGTCGAGCGGCAGTTCAGAAAGACCGGGGTGAGGTTGCGAACGGCGATCAGTGGGAAGAGGAAGCCAACGTCGAGCGGCGATAAGAAGAAGCCAACGACGAGAATAGGTCGAGATTGCGAACGGCGAGCGGAAGGAAGAGGAAGCCAACAACGAGCGGCGGGAAGAGGATGCTGACGGCGAGCAGCGACAAGTGGACACGAACGACGAGGGGCAAAAGGAGGGAGGCGGAGAACTGGGTCGAGGTTGATTGGGTTTCAACTGTTTAACCCGGATTTAGGGATTTTAAATAAAAAATATAACCCGGGCGTTTATTATTAGGGGTATTTGATTAAAAAATGCCCTTTTATACACCGGACCTTACATTATCCGGTATATAAAGGTCATCTAAAGTTATTTTTTTCGGTTTCACCCCCATGTATGACATGCCCGGGTTATATATTATGGGTTATTTGCCCAATTTTGTAGTAGTGGCAAATCCTTTCGGAGGAGCAACCTCGAAGCAACAAAGTGGTGTGTAAGACCACTAGGATGCCGGCAACAGCGTCTCCACTCAACCTATCCAAAGGGGGACCAGACCCTGCGGATATGGGTGCAAACCCAACCAAACAAGCTGATCTGTGCAAGGGAAAATTTCCATTCAACATCGAGCAGTACAAGGCTCATCTGGCGGGTGTGAGGGAAAACATTGTCAAGCTGAAGAATACCACTCTGTTCGCTACAATCATTGATGAGCCCCTAGAGTTGAAGAAGATCAGGAAGAATATCAGATTCGATTGAAGATTTCTGGAAGGAAGCTTTCAGGTCCTTCCTCTGGCGGATAACTGGTTTGAACTGAAATTCAGTTCTCCGGCTGATAAGGATAGGGTATGGAATGGACGCCCATTCCACATCCAGAGCCAACTCCTGTTTCTGAAGCCATGGCGCCAAGGCTTTGACCCTTCCTCGGAGCCCCTGACGGTTCTAGACATGTGGATTTGCATCCCTTGGCTCCCAGCGGAGTACATTAGTGAGTCCATTCTTACCTCGATAGTGGAGGAGAATAGATATGGAAAAGTCCTAAAGCTCGATGCATTTACTGCTAAGGGTAAGAGGGTGAGGTACCCTAGAGTCTGTGTGAATGTTGACATCACCACCATCCCCAACAAGTCTGTGTATGTTCCTGATGAGGATGATCAACTGAAGGAGTACCCGGTGTTCCTTGAGAAGTATCCTGAGGGATGCGGGAGCTGTGGCAAGCAAGACCACTTCTTCATCGACTGCCCGATGCGCAAGAGGGCTCCTCTCTCCTCTGCTGGTGGTGCCCAGGCTTCTGGCGCAGTGCCCGGGAGGGATGAGGCGGTTGGCGATGATGCTGACAAGGAATGGGTCTCAGTGGCTTCGAAGAAGAGGCATGACCCTGCAAACATCAAGTTTGGCAATGCCCGTGATGCTATCTTTAGCTTGGTTGGTGCCAATGTTCCGGTGAAGTATAGCTCTCCCTCTTCTATCCCTCTGAGGCCTCTGATGTGCATGCTTCGTCAAAGGTTAGTGAGGCTGACCCTGTTGTTGTTGTGACGGATCCTAACCCCACTGAGGACCACCACCCTGCTGTTGAGCCTCAACCCCCTGTTTTGTTGTCGCCGCTGATGCCACCTGTCCCAAGTGATGAGCAGTTTCTTGAGCTACTAGCACCCCAGGACTCCGTCTTCGAGTTTGAGAACGATGATGAGCTGTACATGGAAATTGAGGAACCTGAGGCTGAGCTCTCCGTGGATGGCTTCGATCCGATGGAACGGTACTCTCAAGAGGACTTTGAAGTCTTCTTGCAGAACATTCCTCCAGGGGACGAATTTGTGCTACCGGGTCTGAGCAACCCGGAAGCTTTAGCCGAGTCAATCCGGAGTACGCCTGGGCTATTCCCCACATCTACTGCTATGGCAAAGAAACTTGAGATGCTCCAGGTGAAGACACCATCAACCTCTGAGTCCAGCAAAAGGAAGGCGAGCCATGGGGTGGCTGACACGGCTTCATCTCCTCTGATGGGATGTGGCAGCAAGAAGCCTCGTAATGATAAGTAATCAACCTTTGCAAGGGTGGAGCACCATCTCTTTGGTGGCTCGGTGTGTGGTAAGATCTCCTAGTCTTTATCCTAAACTTTCCTACCCAAGTGTTAACCTCTCTAGCAAGTACAATACTTGTGTATGGGTGAAATCTAAGTTGTTATGGTCTGTATATAAGTGTGATCGGATTGTAGTCTCCTCTTCTATTTCCTGTACATTTTTAGAAGCTGGAGCGGTAAGACTAGAACAATGTAATGGGCCATATCGGTTTCATATCCTAGGTGAATCTAGCGGGACTTGCCTCTTGGGCGTGGCAGTTCTGGTCTTGTATGATATTATTAATGAAATGTTAAATCCTATGCTATTATGATATAACTTCCATGTGTGGTATGAAGTCCGTGATTGTTCATTGGAAACAAAGGCAGACCCATTTGAGTACTGGACAATACTATCCCCGGTGATTGGGATGGTGTGTATTGACAGATACAGGCAAATTCATAGTCAGGAAGCTCGCCTCCTTGATACACAAGGTATACGGTGGATCAATGGCTGGCGTCTCGGCACTGATCCCACTCTAAAAACAAACAATCAATCGGAAATATCACCAATATCTAGTGGTGTCATTTCTTATAATGTTGCACGCACACTATATACAAGCATTGATGCTTCTCAACCTCCGGTACCCTACCACAAATCAGGTGATGCGTCTTGGAAGGTGATCTTGGTTTGCTTGCCGTGTTGGCAGGCCAAACCCCATAACCTATGCATTCACTTGCTTTGGGAAGTTTTGGAGGTCTTGTTGCCGCTGGCTTACCAGTTGGCAGAAGGTCGACAACTAGAAAGTAAGTGTCAAACTATGAATTGGATTCGTGCTTACGAGGTTCGAAGACATGTTTCGTCCTTATTTTCAATCCAGTTTCATGAAGATTAGCTTCTGGAATTGTCGAGGCATGGGAAGTCGCACATTCTGGACAAACATCAACACATGGTTGACGGAGGAAAAGTCGTTGATTTACCTCGCCAAAAATAATTCCCAAACAAACAAACTAGTATAGTATGCAAGAAAGGGGTCGAACCCTAGAGAACCAAGTATTTCAAAATATTGTGTATTTATCAATATAAAAGAAACGATGTTTATGAATGAAAATAAAAGAAAATAATATTGACAAAAGAAAATAAAGGATAGAAGAAAAGCGTTTCCACCTACAAGATCTCGACTTTGGTTGGTTTTATTGATCATCGAATCCTTTTCAAGCTATTTTCGTTTCCTACGAATTCCTCCCGTCTTGGTTTAAGTAGATTAAAAGTCCTACGAGTCCAATAAATCTCTTACACCTCAATGCAACCTTAACACGGTCAAGATTTAACAAAGAGATAGCAAATAGTCCCAAGAACTTGAGCATATAAATAACACAAATTAAACACGGTAAATCAATGTTTAAGATATATGTCAACTTCCTACATAATCATGCTTCAAACACGGAATCCACAATCTTATGCGCGCTACTATGGAAATAACACAAATACGAAAGTATTAAATCCTAGCATGAAATCAATATTATCAAGGTAGCTAATCAAGATAACATCAATAACATAATCAATATCACACAAAGAAGTTGAAAGAATTAAAGAGGAAAAATAACTTAAATTAGAAACTCACAAACCACCAACCAAGTCTCGAAAGTGTAGGCGAAAAAAACTAAATACTTTAGCACTCCATAAACACGAACCAAAACAACTAAGAGTTAAATTAAACTAAAGCCATACGGCTTTCTTGTCTCTCTTGCCCCTCCCTATTCTTACCGTATTAATTGAAATATATAATGTAATGCATCTATCTAATCTTCTATCCTAATCTATCTATCTAATCTTTCCTAATTTATAATGTAATATATTATATTGCTATCTAATTCTATCTACATGTAAATGGTAAGTCTATCTAGCTAAATTAATATAATAAAACAACTGTGGCAAGTTCACGTCCGGTCGCCGCATCTCCTCCAATTCATCAGCCAAAGTGTCGATCTGAGCCGGCCCACCTTGCTTATAATTTATAAAATGATCCCATAAGCTATGATTAACCTCCAATTTCATACGATCAATCCCGTAAATACCTGAAATACATGAAAATGCCAGTGTAGACTCCGAAAACCAAGTAATAGAAATTAACTATAAAATATGTAAAATATCCATGAATATGACATAATATAATATGCAAATATATAACTAAAATAGACCCTATCAAACCACCCCATGCTTAGACTTTTGCTCGTCCTCGAGCAAACTAACCACAAAACAAAAACGAACTCAAAAGAAAGACGAGAGACTCAAAGAGATTTCTACGAATGATCACTCATCAGTATGGTTCACATGGCTACCGGAGTATTTATTATGTTAAGCTCAAAATAATTATGACACTATGAGACCCACATCAAACCCTTCATACTCATTGCTTTAAACTCCGATTAGGTTCAGGGGATGCTTGCATTCAGAATGTATTGAGCAATCAAATTCATTAAGCACATAAAAATCGTCATAAACACCCATAGATTACTAGGCCTTTTCTACTTCGGATTTTCATTAAAGCTCGTATTTTTTTCCTCTGATTCCAATTCCTTTTTCTTCCTCCTTGTGTGAATTTTATTCTCCACAAACAGGATCGGTTACTAACCGTATTTTTTTTCTTTTCTCATTAGTATCGAGTGAATTTTATCCTCCTCGATCATTGGTTTATTGATGATTCTTTTCACTCGAGTGAATTTTATCCTCCTCGAGCGGTGTAAGTGAATTTTATCCTCCTTACACTCATCAACCCAACATATATCAACGCACGTCAAAAATCACATCAAACAGATAACCGAATTTACTTGTGCTTTTCATCCGGGGTTTAGACATATACAATACAAATCATAAAAAAAACATTAATTGCTCTAAACTGAACATCCAACCAATAATCAAGTTATAGCTAAAGCTCATAATCCATATTATCTATGGGAATCCCACAAGTGTCATTATTCAATTAAAATTAAAATTTTATTAACTCTTAAGCCATGAAAAACCATATATCATCATCGAGGTCATACCAATCATAGAAACAACTTCCTATAACAAATAAAAAAAACTAAGACTCGATAACTTATATGAGACCATCAGATAATTATCAAACACTTATAATACAACCTATAATGCAATGCATTAAAAAAACTAAAACTAACATATATATAAAATACGGAGCTACACTTGAAGTCCCCCACCCCATGCTTAAAAGTTTACTTTGTCCTCAAAGTAAAGAAAAAGAAAGAAATAGGTAGAGGAAACTCACAATGTAATCAAGCATTTTAGGCAAATCATTCTTCAATTCAAATCTGGAGGAAGGAAGAAAACAAGTGATGTTCTTGGGAAAATCAGGAGCAAATCCCTCCAGAAAAATACAGCAGTAATTCCCTGCAGCTTGGAAGCAAAATATACCTGCCCAAAACAAGCATACCAAACCACAACGCAAGACAACAGCAAGACCAAAGTAATCCAGCAAAGGAATATCGAGAACATGAAATTCAGCAAAAAGAGTGACTATTCCTATGGACTAACACAATTAAGAGTTCAGAGATTACTGCTTGGAGTTCAGAGATTACTGCTTGGATGTAATTGGCACTTGTGAACCTTCTTGGAGTTGGAAAAATATAGGCTTATCTTCTTTGCAATAATGCCTGGCCAAGACACAAAACAAAAAGAATGCACCACAAACAAACACAGTCCACATCCAAGAAAAATATATCATCCAAGAATGAAGAACAACAAAGACCAAAACCAAAAAAAATCAGCTCTGATGCATAGGCTCATCCATTTTTCGGAAGTAAAATCATGAAAATTTTGATGGATACAGAGAGCATGAGACAAGCAAGTGGACAAGAACCAGTCATAAAAATCACTTAAGCCAACAAAAAGCACAACCCAACTAATTTAGAGAGTAGCAAAATAACCCAACTGGTTTTAGACATTACAACAGAGAGTTTAAGGCATGAGAGTTTTGAAATCAACATTAAGCAACTTGACAAAATCAATAGTAAAGCGACTCAAGAGCAAACTGACTCAGTGGAAAAATATCACAGTACATATAATATAGTCCAGGAGAATGCTCAAAAACCAGAAAATCATAGCACATGTTCTCCCTAATCACAGTAAACACAAGCAACACTTAAACATTCCGAACATATCTAGCATAACAACATGAATTCAAAGTTGAATAGCAAATCTTCAACAGTTCAGCAATAATCAAAAGATGTCCATAGTCACACCACTTAGTCAACTCAAGAGCAAAGCTACACAACTTCAAAGGCAATTTCAAGCACAATTTAATCATTTTTGCATAGCTAAATCAGAGAACAAGCCAAAAAACAAATCAAACAAATGGTTTCAGTCCACCAAGCTATTGATTTTCCACCTAAAACTAGATAAACAGATCACAATTTTCCCAATAATTTCATACAAACCCAACTAGGTAGGGGGAATGAGACATACCTGCACAGCTGCACTTATCTGGTCTAATTTCAGGTCTAGGCAATTCGGAGTACCTTTGAAGCACAGCAACAGAAGCAAATCGAGGCTAATCGGAAGCAGCCGCAGCAAAAAAAATTCGAGCAGAAACGGAAGGGTGGTGGCTGCAACAGGGGTTGGAGTGCGCGGTGATGGAAGCGGAGAGTGGTGCGGCGCCAGAGAATGGTGGACGGCGGGAGTCCGGTGATCAGAGGACGCGAGCTGCTGTGGGGAGCCATATCCGATTGAAATCGAACCTGATGTCTTCCGGTGGTCCGGCGATGGTTCTTAGAGAGGGAGTATGGGGGAAAGCGGTGAACAGCAGGGTGAGGAGGAAGGGTTTCTGTTGGCAATGGCGGTTGCTGTCGGGGCCGGGAAATTCCAGCGAAGAGAGGAGAGGTGATTGAATGGTAGTCGAGCACCGTCGGCAGCGGAGAACAGACGCCTGAGAAGGGGATGGTGTTGAAGGCGGACGGGAGAGAGCAGAAGCAGCGAGAGAGAAACAAGCGGTCCTTGGGTTAGGGTTCCGTCGGGAAAGGGCGAAGGAGACGGTGGTGAAGAGCGGGCGGTGGAGAAGGGCAGCGCTCAAGGCCTCAAGCCAATTTTACCGGAAGAAGTTTATTTTTTTTTTCTTTTTTTTTTTATTTAACGAAAATAGAATAATAAAAATATAAACTAATCCTAACTAAAAATAAAAAGGAAAAAAAAACATATCTTAGTTGCCTCACAATCTCTCTAAGATCGATTCAGACATTGTTAAAGCCCTCAACAACTTGTCAAACTCTTGTGCACACATATTAAGCAAGCATATATAATATAGTGATAATTTGAAACTAAATATTATTGCAGATAAGAATCGTTTCAACTTATCAAACAAACGAGCATGACTCTTTGTAGAGGGTGTATAATACCACCAATTCAGTTCCATTGGTTTTATTGATCATCGAATCCTTTTCAAGCTATTGTCGTTTCCTACGAATTCCTCCCGTCTTGGTTTAAGTAGATTAAAAGTCCTACGAGTCCAATTAATCCCTTACACCTCAATGCAACCTTAACACGGTCAAGATTTAACAAAGAGATAGCAAATAGTCCCAAGAACTTGAGCATATAAATAACACCAATTAAACACGGTAAATCAATGTTTAAGATATATGTCAACTTCCTACATAATCATGCTTCAAACACGGAATCCACAATCTTATGCGTGCTACTATGGAAATAACACAAATACGAAAGTATTAAATCCTAGCATGAAATCAATATTATCAAGGTAGCTAATCAAGATAACATCAATAACATAATCAATATCACACAAAGAAGTTGAAAGAATTAAAGAGGAAAAATAACTTAAATTAGAAACTCACAAACCACCAACCAAGTCTCGAAAGTGTAGGCGAAAACTAAATACTTTAGCACTCCATAAACACAAACCAAAACAACTAGAGTTAAATTAAACTAAAGTCATACGGCTTTCTTGTCTCTCTTGCCCCTCCCTATTCTTACCGTATGAATTGAAATATATAATGTAATGCATCTATCTAATCTTCTATCCTAATCTATCTATCTAATCTTTCCTAATTTATAATGTAATATATTATATTGCTATCTAATTCTATCTACATGTAAATGGTAAGTCTATCTAGCTAAATTAATATAATAAAACAACTGTGGCAAGTTTGTGAGACACGTCCGGTCGCCGCATCTCCTCCAATTCATCAGCCAAAGTGTCGATCTGAGCCGGCCCACCTTGCTTATAATTTATAAAATGATCTCATAAGCTATGATCAACCTCCAATTTCATACGATCAATCCCGTAAATACCTGAAATACATGAAAATGCCAGTGTAGACTCCGAAAACCAAGTAATAGAAATTAACTATAAAATATGTAAAATATGTATGAATATGACATAATATAATATGCAAATATATAACTAAAATAGACCCTATCAATGGTGTAGGGCGGAACACATCCAGGTGCTAGCCATCACTAGTACAAATAAGACATCTTACGGGCTAATTATCTCGGGAGTTGTTAGAAACTCCTGATAAAAGAAACTCGCACGGGAGTTTTTTTCAAAACTCCCGTTAGATGTTTTTATTTTCTTTTAAAAAAAAGCAAAAATATTATGTCAGGGATTTTTAATTAACACTCGCTAGCTAGAGCTTTCTCAAGGGAGTTTTTGGTTTAAACGCCCGAAAGAAAACCCTAACCATGTTTATCAAATTGCCCTTGCCCTCTCACAATTCTCAATCGATCAAGGCGTAGCTCTGAAGAAGACCATCGAAGGTTTCCCGATTCACAGATGATGCCGGCGAAGTTGCCCCATTCGGTCTTCGCCCTCTGGTTGTTCACCCTTTCTCGCTATGTCCTCTTTGATGGCCCTATTTCAAGTGGTTTATGGCTTTCATCTCTCCTCGGTTGTTTTCCTCACCGAATCGAACTCAGGTATCGATCTCTTGCTCCATGTTTGATTTCTGATCCGATGATGAGTTGATCTCTCTGAACTGTGCTAAGCTTAGTACAGTATTTCGTGCGTTCTCTTGCTCGATCGATTGTTAAAGGGTTATTCGCCGCTTCTCTCTGCGTCCTCTCTCCGCTGATTTTAGGGTCCTTCTCTCTCTCCATTCGTTTTTGCTGATCGAAATTCAACTCATGTTTGTAAGTCTTCCTCACGCTTAATTTCTGATGGTGATCTTAAGTATCTCTGAATTGGATAGAGAAAATGGCCAATGATATAAAGTTATTGTTGTTTGATCTGTTACTTCACTTTTTTAGGCATATTTCTTGGATTTGTCAAGTGCATTTCGGTTCTGTTGCTACATTTTCTAGTTTTTTTTCTTAATCTCGAAGAGGATGTTTTGCTGCTGCCTCATGGAGCCATTAATGTTTTGCTGATTTTTTAAGATTTAGGAGCTATTGTGCTTTCATTTTAGTGTTGTACTCTGTAGTGTGTGGATTTGATTTGTCTCGGAGCCCACAGGTTCAGCTATGCACATTTGAACATATTAATGCTTCTGCTGCAAAGCGACTAGATGAAGCAATGATATTGATGTTTGCTTCAGATCTATATGGTCATTTATATTGCTAATAACTTATCTTCTACTTGTAATATTTGGTTCTTATTTTTAATAAGTTGCTTAAATTTGATTGTTCTTATTTTTAACTAGTTAATGTGTTTTTGGGTACCTCTTGTTTTTGTGATAGGATGGGAGTATGTTGGCATTGGGGTAGTTATTGCATATTTTAGAAATGTGAAGTACTAGAGGAACAAAAGCTTAAGAGCCTGAAGATGAGCTAAAGGTGGTTGAAGCCGACATGAAAAATGAGGTAACCTATTGACCACAATTATTTCACAATTTAAACTGTAAATTCGCTATCCTCTCTGATTATATTTGCATCAAGTCATCGTGTTTCTTGCCAATTTGTTGTAGTCCGTTAGAGAAGGAGAAATTTGTATGAGCGAAATTATAGTGTAATTGTAGTGGATCATCAGTGTTGTGAGGTTAACATGATTTGACTTCCATTAAAATTGAAGCTGAATTAATTTTGGATGCAATATATCCATGCCATATATTTACAGTTTCCGATTGAATCCTTCATACGTCGAAATTATTGCTATATATTCACGGATATACTCACCAGGTTTCTAACTTGCTTTTGATGTCGTTTAGCTTCATATTTAAGTTTTTGATGGGTATAATTAAGTAGATGTTATTGAAATGGTAGAACTGTTAGCTGCTTATGGCAAGGAAGAATTCTACTTCAATCCATTGGAGGATATTTGAAGGATATTAGTGAACTTAAGACAACACCTTGATACTACATAACCATCAAGAGTGTAGAAAAATACGTACATATGTTTTTCACAATCTGTCCCATGTTGCACACTCAACTTATGACAAATATAAATATGTTACATCTGCCAACCAAGTGAAGTTCTGCATCAAAATATTCAGGTTCAATTAAGGCTTTGTAATTTTTTTCTGTTAATTCATTATGGATTCCTCATGCATGCCTCACCTAAAAATATGATTAATAAAATGAAACAGTAAGTCATCTATTCCCTTCTGCCCTATTTTCTTCTTCAATTTCTGTTCCATTTCACAGTTTAAGTATATGTGCTACTAGATTTGGACTTGGCAACAGTTATCAGGAATTCACCCCTCTTTTCCTTCTTACTCGTTTGTTGTGCCGTGTGGCGATCTGTAGATTTGGAATCGGTTACTTTATGATGCTGAATTCAACGTTGTTAATGAATTACTGTAACTTCTTGCTCTGATTTCATTGCTGCTGATGTTAAGAAGGAAATAAGTAATTTTTTTCTGTTAATTCATTATGGATTCAACGTTGTGGCTTTTTGTATGTTTGTTTCACTTTCAATGATCTGTCACATGAATACAGACTGTGGAAGCAGTGATCCTGATGTTAAGAAGGAAATAAGTTATGACAGCAGACAACAGAGTACAAAGATTCAACTCAATTTGGTTGATTCTAGAGATCTAGCTTACATAGCTGCTTCCATGGAGTCCTATTCAGGAAGCCAAGCAAAAGCCTCTGAGGTATGGTTTCATCTAATTCTTTTTAAAAAATCACCTATTGAGTGACGTGCAGTTTCTACCCCTTATATAATCACCCGATTTCATGTTAAGGCATGCAAATGAGGATTTGTGTAAGCAAGTGCAAAACTACAGTTAAGTAGATGGAATAAGGTTAAAGAACTAGCATGCACATTGTGATTGATGTTAGGTAGTAAGTCTTCATTGTCACATCGAAATTTGTCGGGTTGAATCTTTGACCCACCTAGCCATAACCTACTGATGCAATCTAACAGAAGATAATGCTAGGAGGGTGTTTGCTTCAATTGTGCATATGATTAATCAGTGTTTTTATTTATTTAAATATATATATTTATGTTGGTGATCTTTATTAGATCATGTACCTTATTTTTTGGAATAACATCTACGTTTTTGGACACGAAATTTATGGTGATCTTTATTGGATTTTATATTTATGTTGGTGTTTTTTGGAATATCCTACAAATATGTTTATATATTTCCTTTTATGCAACTCTTTTCATCAATTTACCTGAGTGCCTGGTCAAGTAGATCATACTTTAGGCCACTCGTCTTCAGCTCTATCGCACGCATCATTGGGAATACTTTGTATGCTTTAGCTTCTTTCTGTGACTCTTTCTGGATTGTACTCGTTGGCCGTTTACTTTGTGGGTGAGTCCAAAACCTATCAGTCTATGACATTAACCAGCTATGGTTGTGATAAAGCCGATTTAACAGACTTGTATGTGTGATTGTTTTGAAGGTTGGGCGCCGCTAGAACTGTCAACATACGCTATATAGCCGACACCATACCCCTTAAATTCAGAATGCAAGCAACATCTACAAGCTCAATTTCAACAAGTACACTTTACCTGGATGGATTATGGCAGTTTCATGGCTGATTTATTTCCTTTTGCTGTGCATTTCATTTAGAGAACCCGAGCGAGATCATACAGAATAGAAGAACATTGCAGGTATACATGATCAGTAGCACTCTTCATCAAGGACAATATAACAATACATGTTGTAGATGGATGGATGTTTACTTGTGCTTTTCTTTACAACTGATTCTGATTTTCCGATTGCAGATGATAGCTTGCATAAGAGAAGTGCCAGACAGCCATTATCCACATTCAGATTACTCACAACTCCTCTCAAGGTATGCAGTTAAGCACTGTTCTAGTTGTTTTGTGCTTTATGTGACGCCTTGTTTTGACATTGCAATCTCTCAGGTTCAACTTGCAATTCACTTCATGCTAAAGTTCGCGACAGAAATGTTATTGTCGGAGTCAGCTGTCGTTACTTCGTACTATTTTGAATGGTCTACGAGCTCAGTCTCCATCTTCCTCATGTGCCTAGGCCTAACGGTGCTTCCACTGAAAGTTCTCGTAGGAAGCTACATTTGCAATGCATTTCAAGAGAGGTAACAAAGATCACTTGATTCAGTATCATACCGCCATCAATTCCAGCCTTGATGTGCATAATTTGAAATGCAAGCAAGCTTTGCTAGTGTCGGAGATCATGGTTTGCCTAGGAGTTCTTGTTAGCTTTGAATTCACGACTCCTTACTCGGTACTTCAGTATGTGTGCTCAGGAGTCATCGTGTTCGTGTTTGCTGAAGTTATATTCGGCATCTTTTGGCCGAATTGCAATATAGGGTTGTATAATATAGGGTCATGATGTTCTTATTTTAGTATTTGGTGTAGAGTCTCCATTATTTTCTGCTTTGGTTCAAACCGTGGCTTCCTACCGGTTCATTGAATTGGGCAGGAAGCTGGTGTTTTTATAAAAAATTACAACATTTCTCAGGGTTTTTTTAAAAAAACTCCCAACATATTCTTTCAGGAGTTTTTATAAACTCCCGTAACATGTGGGATTGGGGCGCTGGTTGGGGAAACACTCTCTCGGGAGTTTTTTCAAAAACCCTTGACCGAACACAATATCTCGGGAGTTTTTATAAAACCCCTGAGAAATATCTATCAGGTGAGCGAATAAAAGGAGGCCGATAACACCCGGCCGTTTCGTTAAAAAACACCCGACATACGTTAAATCTGTACTAGTGCATGGACGAAACTAAGACATAAACCATTCCTGACCCCAAAACATGGAGAAGTGCTGGATTTGATAAAGCTGTATGGTCGCCTGTGGTGGGTAAGGCAGGGGGCCTATGACTACTATGGAAAGAAAACCACCTCCTAAATGAATCAATTCAACTAAAAATGCAGTTACCTAGGGTAATTGTGATGAAATACGACAACTTGTTGGAAGGTTTTAGTTGTCTCATATGGTTTGTATATGCCCCCCCTCACAAAAATGAAAAAGCCGAATTCTGGAACTATATTACAATAGCAATAAATAATGAATCGCTTCCCAGCATGATTATGGGGGATCTGAATGAAATTGGATGTTTTGCTGATAAAGAAGGAGGGGCTGGGACGACCCCACGACGATTCGCCAAGCTTACAGAATTCAAGAATCAGTGTTCATTAATGGACATCCCAACATGGGATAACCAGTTTACGTGGCGTAAAAACCAAAAGGAAGTGGGTAATATTCGTGAAAAACTAGACCGGGTTCTGGTACAACACCAAATCATTCAGCAGTTTCCTTTGCTGAGTACGAGAAATGGGGCTTTCTCTTTTTCAGACCACTGCTCAATAACCATTGAGCTAAACACACAACAAACATTCAAACTACCTCCTTTTAAATTTGAAAATTCTTGGCTTCAAAGGGGAGATTTTAAGAATATTGTAAAACAAGCCTGGCGGCTAAGCTGCCCGGGATCAGCCATGTTCCAGCTCACTAGGAAAACGAGACTCCTAAAGGATAAAGCAAAAGTTTGGAACAAAACCACATTTGGCAACATATTCTCACAACTACAGAAGGTTGAGGAACAATTAATGAAACTCCAAACGGATCAGAGGCAATATATAGATAAGAACATTTGGAAAAGAGAACGACAACTGATAAATAAAAAGGAAAAACTTCTGCTTTTTTCAGAAATCATACTGGACCCAAAGGGCAAAGACTAAACATATCAAACTTTCTGACTCCAATTCGGGCTATTTCCATAAAGTAGCCTTTGGAAGAAAAATTAGGAAACTAATAAGGTAAATCACCACAGCAGAAGGTACCCAAATCACGGGAGAATCAAATATTAACAATGAAATCAAAAATGACTTTGAGAAAAGATTCAAACGACAACCAATTAATCAGTCTAAGCTAAAGGAATACCTCCAGCTATTATCCCCTAATGTGAGTGAAGATGATTACAAAATGCTCACAAATATTCCGTCTAACGGAGAAATCAAGAATGTTGTTTTCTCCCTGGGAAGGAATAAAGCTCCTGGCCCAGACGAAATGACAGCGGAATTTTACAAAGCATATTGGAACATTGTTGGTCCCTCTGTGATAAGGGCGGAAAAAGGATTTTTCATCTCTGGGAGAATGCTCAAACAGGTAAACCATACTTTCATCACACTACTACCAAAAATTGACAACCCAACCACAACTGGTCATTACAGACCTATAAGTTTGTGCTCAACAATATACAAAATCATATCAAAAATTCTGACGGAAAGACTTAAGGCGGTAATGGGAAAATTGATTAGTCCATTACAAGGTGCCTTCATCTCTGATAGAGCCATCCAGGACAATGTGTTGATTGCCCACGAAATTTTTCACTCCTTCAGATCCAGAAAGGGCAAAGAAGGTTGGGTAGCCTTAAAGCTTGACATGGAAAAGGCCTATGATAGGGTGGACTGGGAATTTACTGAGCAAATTATGCAAAAATTTGGGTTTCATCCCACCTTTGTAGGGTGGATTAAGGAGTGTATCTCTTCGGTCTCTTTCTCGGTTCTGGTAAATAATGGACCAATAGACCTATTCACCCCGTCCAGGGGGCTCCGTCAGGGTGATCCTCTATCTCCGTACCTCTTTATCTTAGGTGCGGAAATTTTAGCACGCCGATTGGTTATGGAGGCACATGCGCCCGAGAAGTTGATCAGGTTTAGATTTGGGTCTCAGGGACCTGTTGTACCGTTTCTGGCGTTCGCTGATGACATTTTGATTTTCTCCAAAGGCAGCACAACTGCTTGTCAAAAATTAAGGTTAATACTGGATGAGTACTGCCAAATTTCGAGCCAACATGTTAACTACCACAAGTCCTCCTTCTAAGCCACTTCTGGCATTGCAAGATCTCGCATTCCAGAATTAGGAGGGGTGCTAGGCATTGCTCATACAAACTCCATTGAAAAATACATGGGATGTCCGATCATTAATGCTAGGGTAAATAAGGACACGTTCAAAGATATAATACACAAGTCAAGGGAACAATTGAGTAAATGGAGAGCCGATGCCTTATCCCAGCAAGGGAGAGCTGTCCTAATTGGATCTAACCTAGCTGCAAAACCACTATATACTATGCAGAACTTCATGCTACCAGCAACAATGCATAATGAATTGGACAGGATCAATAGATCATTTTTCTGGAACAAAGATGCACAACATAAACCACTCACAGGTTGGAATAAAATATGTCGGCCCAAAAAGTCCGGGGGATTGAGAATTAGAAAAACTAAACAAATGAATGAGGCCTTACAATTAAAACTTCTTTGGAAAATTATAGCCAAGCCAGATAACACATGGGTTCGAGTAATCTCACACAAATACCTCCGAAACAACCATCTGCTACATTACAAAAGGGCAAGCAATGCTTCTTGACAATGCTCGAAACTCTCTGCGCTCCTTGATAAGTTCAAGGCAGGCCTCATTTGGTCTATTGGGAATGGAAGATCAGTCGAATTCTGGACAGATAACTGGATAACTGAACTTCCTATCATAAAACGGTGTGACTGCCCGACCCAATTTAATGAAAACGAGCTTGTAAGCGACTACATAATTGGTGGGCAATGGTGGACGGAGAAGTTGAATGGTATCCTACCTCGAGACATCGTAGAAGAAATTACATCCATCCCCCTTCCAACTTGTGGAATAGAAGACAGAATGTACTGGTGACCGGATAAGAATGGATGGTTCACCACGTCATCTGCCTACAAACTTGTTACAAAGGACGAGTCGGGTGGGCGTGATGACCTTGGGTGGATTTGGAAACTAGATCTGCAATCGAAAATCAAAAACTTCCTATGGAAATTGAGCCTACATGGGTTACCAACAAAGGACAGATTGGCTAACCATGGTGTCTCAATCCCTACAACTTGTGGCTTCTGTAATGATTGCAGGGAGGATGACATACATATCCTTATTGAATGTTTCCCAACATTGACAACAAGACACCTAACCCAACATGAAAACTATAAACTAAATCAGGAATGTATGAATAGTAGAGACATTAATGGAATCCTAAAATGGGTAAGAACGCTAAATAAAGATAAACGATAGCAACGGCATGGTGGGCGATTTGGTATTTCAGGAATGCAGTCGCCTTCAGGAATCAAAAAATTCCAGGAGAAAATGTTGTTGAGAGTTTCATCTTTAAACAAATGAAGGCATGGTTGAGAGCCCTGCAGTTTACGGACCAAATTGAATTGGACAAGAAAGATGTACCCCGAAGTGGGGGAAACCAAAATCATCAAAGAAGAAATATACACTCCAATTGTAAGTGGACAAAGCCTCCCATTGGAGCCTACAAATTGAATTTCGATGGTTCAGCACTACGCTCGCGAGAGGGTAGTGCTGGCATCGTGATTCGTGAATGGCATGGAAAACCAATCCTAATAGCCAACAAGAAGCTAGGACGATGTTCCCCAACAATCATGGCTGAGGCTTTAGCCCTCAAGTTAGGAATCCTGAAAGCCAGAGGCCTAAACAGCCAAAACTGGATCATTGAAGGAGATTCTAAAATCATCATTGACTTTCTTCAGAGGAAAGGCAGGTGCCCCTGGGAAGTCGATTTAATTATGTCAGACATTCAATCACTGATGTTACACATGGGGAAGGTGTCCTTCTCCCATGTTCCCCGCGCTGGCAACAGAGTGGCTGACAAGGTTGCACACCTTGGCCACTCGCCTATAGGGGATAATTTAACAGCTGACAAAGATCTTCAGGATCTCAACCGCAAGGATGCTATTGGATAGCTACGTCTATCCAAATTTTTTCCTAATAAAAAAAAAAGAGTGGCGCGATACACAGAGAGCGAAGAGAGAAGGCTCGAGCGAGGAGAGAAGGCGCCATACCCTGCTGCTCGAGTCCATGTCGCTGCTCGGAACCGCTTCTCGAAGACCGGCTCCGGCACGGACCTATTGCAACCGGCTCGGACCTGCTGTAACCGCTGCTCTTGATTACAGTCTGCTGCGAGTGCTCGAACATCAACAATGGGAGGAGAAGTGGGAGGCGTTGTTCCTGAACGCGAAGACGGTGGCAGCCCATTGCCTCGGCCGGCGGCCGAAGGTGGAGGAGAAGAACATGCTTCTGCAGAGAGGTTAGTTGATGTCAAATTTAGGGTTTTTTGAAGCATTCGGGGGTTTTTTGTGTGATGTTTGGATCCCCAGGTTGTGTCTTCAGATGGTCATGCTTAATGCATCCTCACTATCATTTGGTTACATATAGATTGCAATATTGGGTCGTGGGTATCTTTGAAGTTTTTTCACTGCTTAATAGGATTACAAGATAGAAAATGCTGATGCAATTTGAAATTCTGAATCATTCGACTTTTTTTTTCGAGTTATAAATGCTCCTCTCAAGTTGGGTTTTGTTGCAAATTGATTGGCAAACACATACTAATATTCCCTGCTTAATAGGATTACAAGATAGAAAATCTTTCTCTGATGGTTCTCCCATACTAATATTCCCCTTTTGCAATTAGTCAAAAAGAAAAAAATCATTCTAGAGTCACCTCTTCTTAAATTCCTAAAAAATAAGAAAAACAGGATGAACACATCAAAACCTTTGAATATTATTGGATTCTATTGACTAGGGATATTGATTATTATCAAGGTTTTTAAAAACCAGGTTGGATAGTGAATTGGTGATGATTTGGAAAAAAAATGCTGGAAAAAAATATCTTGAATGGAATGGTGAATTGGTGTTGTTAAATTATCAGATTTATTCCATGTGAATAGAAGCTGCACAAGTCTATCATTTCACCACCATTAGCACTAGGTCTTAGGGCGTGCTTGGTAAAGGTTTATTTTTTAAGGGATTGAGATTGTTTTTAAAGGATTATATGGGGTGGAGATTATTGTGTGAGTTATGGGGATGGAAGAGGTGGAGATTTTTTTTGATAAATAATCCCGGTAAGGTGTTTGGTGGGTAGGAGGTTATTTTTTTCTTTTAATCCTAAAAAGACAAAAATGCCCTTAATTTCTAATAACACATGAGCAGCAATGCAACATCTCTCTTTACCCTCTACATTCGACAGTTCAGAGCAGCAACTAATGGTTTTTACCTCTCAATCCAATGATAGTGGCGCGCATAGCCTCCATGTGCTCCTCTTTCTTCATATCTTGGTAGTTTTCTATTGATCTATTCATTCGAGTTACGTGTTTATTTTAAAGCTCAAATGTATGACAGTACATGGAGTTACTTTGTATATATGAATATTCTATGACAGTACACATTTTTTTGCTCAAGTTTTCATCATTTTATGAAGACCATGACAACCCAATTAAGCACTAACATGCACTCGTTTAATGTCCATTCTATTTCCAAACTAAGAAGAAGCACAAAAGTTGTGCAATTTTTTGAAACATCATTCATACAATCATGCATGTAACATACTCCATTACAACAAGTTAAGGTCAATCCTAGAAACAACACAATTGATACACCATAGAGATTATGCAAGCCCTTCAAAGTTCCTAACGCCCTTCTTGATTGTCGCAAATCATTTGTTCGAGGATGTCGTCGATAGCCTCCGTACCAAAGAATGTGTCGTCGTCAGAGTCAGGCTCATCCCCGATGTGCAATGCTTCAGCTTTCCTCTCATAAACTTTGTCTAACAACTCTTCTAGCTCAGGTGGGATACCCTTCCTTCGAAATTGTTTGAAATGTACACTCTCCTAGGGGGGAAACACAATTGTCACAAGTTATCTACGTAGTGAATGCCATATAGATTAGCAAATTTTCAACAAAGTAGGGACTTGATAACACATACCCCGATTTTCTTATCCCACCATTCGTTAGGTGCATCGACGCATCCCTTTTCTGCATTCTAACTGAACCTTGTCTCCCCATCTTTAAATTGTTGCCAAAGCCTCCACCAGAGCTTCATTTGTCGATGCTTGTTTTTAAGGGTCTCGGGACGACACTGCTTACCAGTAGCATTCTTGAACTCGTATGCTATCTGAACCCATCTAATAGGTTCCTCTGAGCCAACTTCAAGTCGATATGCAATCAACGTATCCAGTAATGTCTTCATCAACTCATCATTCCAAAATGATGTTCTACTGCTCGAGGCCATATCAAACTACAAAAGTAACAAATGCAAATATCAGATAGCAAATGTATACAACTTTAAGCTAACTAATTAACATCCCAAATCCTTTCAATTTAAGCTAATTGATTAACATCCCAAATCCTATCAATTTAAGCTAATTGATTAACATCCCAAATCCTAGCAATTTAAGCTACTCTGTCAATGAAAATATCATAAAATGAAACCGAATTATCAATTGCTGAAATTGTAAACTGTAAGCTGAAAAAAAATGCAAACTACATTCTCCTGCACTTTGTGGGAACAAACAAAGAAATTGCACCTAATGCAAGCTGTAAATGCATAAAACTATAATGCAAGCTTTAGATGCAGCAAAACCATAGCAGACCATCAGAAATTGCACCTAAAAATTACACATATAGGTTTATGTAGCAAGCTCTAGATTTACCACCATTGTAGTTCACATCGAAGTGAAAACATCATAAATTGAGAAGTCATAAAAAATCAGAAAATAGGAATGAACATGATGAAATTATAGAAGACATGCCCTGTTTGACATTATTATATAGTCCTCATCTTGTACTTGCAACTAATGCAAGCTGAAAGTGCATAAAATTAAGAAAAAGAGCAAATTCAACATAATCCCCGGATAGGAGTTTACAATCAGAGATGTTATCCTACTTTTATCCTAGTAAACTTCATCAGATAGACAAAAGAGCAGAGAAAAGTGAAGCAAATTCATTGTCCCAACCCTGGTTGCACAATAATCAAGCTGGAAACGAACATCAGAAAATTCTCAACATGGGAATGACAATCGAACATAAGAAATTGAAGAAATCAAACAAGCAAAATCAGGAAAGGACGAAATCAAAACCCTAACGATAGCAGATTGACAGCAACAACAAGAACAATCGAAACCCTAACGATTGCAAAATCATGAAATGAAGAAATCTCCCAAATGCAAGAATGATAGCGACGACCATAACAATCGAAACCCTAACGACTATAGATTGCAGATTGAAAGCCTTTTAGAGTGAAAAAGGAGAGCAAACTCACCTGGTTTCGACGGGAAATCGAACGAAGAAGAACTGTCAGGTGCTCCAGTCGCAAGAAGCAATCGCCCCCGAAGGTGCTCTGCGAAGGTGAAGGCCGATCTTGAACTGGTGTGACCAGGGGCAATGGGGGAAGAAATGGGATTGTGGAAGACAACAATACCCGGAATCCTCCATGGCAAGGGTTGGATTATAGCCTCCTGAAAGCCCCGATTAATCTCCAGCTCCTAATTTCCCAACCCTAAAGAAGCCCCTTCCAAATGGTGGTGTGAGGTTGTTTTTTTTAATTAAAAACCCCAACAACCCCCTATAACCTACTGTCGAGCACGCCCTTAATCATTTCATAGCTAGTAGAAATTAAAATCTACAAAAGTTTCTTTCGGTTGAAGATTCAAACAATAGATCACCATAAATCCTAAATCAAACTTGAAAAAAAGAAACAAACACATGAACAGCAAACAAGACAATTTTTCAAATAAATTATCCTTTACACAATCTAAATTAGTCAATCAGAAAATCAAATAAGAAGTGGAAGAATTTACTGGATAAAGGTTTCTTGCTTAGTTGCTTTCATGACGTTGAATTCTTCTTCGATAGGACTAATGGTGGGCTCTAATTGCATACTTACTGAATTTGGTAAATAGCTTAGTGGAGATGCTCACATTTTCATTTTTGTTTTCAATTAAGTCTATTAGCTCAAAGGGAGAGCAATGTGTGATTACAACACATGATGTGGGTTCAAATCCCACATAGACTCCAAAATTAAAAGATGAAAACTACAAGCTTGTTACTAGTTTGGTGTGATCTTTAGAGAGGCTTCCCCATGGTAAAAGAATACGCATCTCCAAATGATGCAGATTACACCTAAAAACAAACAGGCTTACCCCTCCTGTTTCTTTGCCAAAGGAATCACTCCCTAACTACAATTAATACAGAAAAAACACTAATCTGAATACAGTATACATAAGCTGAAATACAGGATACAAAAAAAACTTAAAATTTGAAAAATTAATGAAGAACTTGAAATACAGAAAATCTAAAAAACAGAATATGTAAAATCTAAAAATCTGAAATACAGAACACATAAACTAAAATACAGAACATAGAAAAAACTAAAAATCTAAAAAATTAATGCAGAAACCTAAATACAAAAAATCTAAAAATTGAAAATATGAAATACACAATGCCACTCTCCCATAACAAATTTTAGACATAAAAGTTTGTAATGGTACGTTATTAAAGCCTATATGGGATTCGAACCCACACCATGTGTATGAGAACACATTGCTCTCCCGATATTTAAGCTAATAGGCTGAAATCATCATCTCTCATTCACTTGAGTATTCAATATATAAGTACAAAACGCGTTCAATCACAATGTGCAAATCAGAGATGAGACTCAAATAATTGGCCTATTGAGATTCAAGAATGCAAGATGTAAGAAATTATACACCCATTTGCTATAACACTGAAAATCAAGCCTTCTTCATTTATGACTACTTGCATTTTATCATTTTCCCGCTGTAGATAGTGATTTTTTTCTGTCACTAGCATCATAACTTTAAGCAATAATTTCAATCTTCTCAATATTAACTTTGAGACTATTGATTTGGAACTCTTTACGGACAGATTTGATCAAAGATAATCTGTCACTGCTCTCATTAGACAATGTCGTATAGTTGGAACAACATAAACAAACTCAATCTGCCATTCTGAATGAGCAGCTTTTGAAAAAGAATAAGCAGATTCCCCTTTAAACTCATATCAACATCTCTAAAACTGGGAGGGAAAAAAGCTGAAGTAACCCAGAGTTCTTTGGTGTATAGGACCTTGAAAGAGAACGGATGGAACTTACATTAACCACAACACTGTAAGGACACGACATGCACCAGTAATTAAATTCACCTTCATTGAAAACAAATCATCCGACTAACATCTGGCTTATAAGAGACCATTCAAAGTGACTTGTTAATATGCCTGTTCAATTAACCTCTATAGATGTATGCATTCTACTAGTGAATATCATCAACAGATGCTAGGCTATGTTCTTTATAGGTTGTTTTTTGGTGATTGTTTGAAGTTAGGGGTCATTTGGCATACGACCAGGGAAAGGAAATGGAAAAGAAATTGAGATAGTACTACAATTCACACACTGAACAGTCGAAGGTATTCCAAACCCTAATTCGAATTGGGGCTTCTCAGTAATTTTGGGATAGATAACTACAAGATTTCAAATCTCAAATTTTAACATGAAAAGCCCCAAATTGAAGCCCCAATTCGAAGTTGCAATTCCAATACCGAGAAACCCCAATTCAAAACCCTAATTTTCGAAGAAGATAAGTAGGCAGAAATACCTTCTTTAGTTGCTCTTCCTGAAATCGATTGAGAACTCCTAGCAGCCTCGGTGTCGCGTCGGCTTTCTTCAGTAACTGGCCTTCGCCCTATCGCCGGCCTTCTTCAGTTCGCACTCAGTCGCCGGCTTCTCCGTTCATTCTTTCTCCATTCGTACTTTTTTTTTATTCAAATGTAACGGAGAAAAAAAAGGAGTTCTGTTAAAACTAACTTTGAAGGGAACGAGACAAAATCTTTCAAAACGTCAAGGGCACCACGCGAAATATGCAAAAGAGTTGTATACCTCGCGAAAATTGCCTCGAGGTACCTCGCGAAATTTCCGTAAAAAAGAAGAAGGAAAGAACACTCGGAAAGAAAGAAGAAAGCGAAGAGAGAGCACGAAGCTCGCGAGAGATAGCACGGCGAGACAGGTGAGGACGACGCAGGGTCGGAGCTCTTGCTGTTGCGCCGGTGAGTTGTGGAGAAGATGCAAATGATGGTTGATGCAGATGGAGACCAGCCTCGGCCCAAAACGTCGATAGCAACCGAGGCGCCGGTCAGTTATGGAGACGATGCCAATGAGTGGGTTGGTGGCGGATGTAGGCGGAGCCGACGGGTGTACGTGGTTGGTGGTAACTCGAAACAGGTACGTGTATCTGAAAGTTGAGGATTTAGAGTTAAGGATTTGGGGATTTCGATTTAGTTGTTTCTAATTTTCGATTGATTGGGAATCATGAGTGGATTTAGGGGTTTGAGATTTTGATTTGGGGATTTCTACTGATTTTGGATTTAGTCTATAGACAGGTGATGCTGATTTCAAATAAACATTTTACAATTTTTCTACTATCAGTTGATGCTTAACCTCTTCCTCTTTTCTGGACTAAAATGTAATGGTATGCTACCTCTGTTAGCCTTTGTACTACGAATCTTCAACATTATCAGTTGCTTTTAACCCTTTGTTGTGGGGTCAGATACCTTGAAAAGTCTACAGACAGTAGTGTCTATGGGGTATCTAATACTGATTTGAAATCATACTTGTATGATTGTATCTCCTTTGATACTAGGTATTTTTATGTTGTATTATGAAAATATCAGAATGGGCAGTTTCTTCATATGTTGGCATTTTACATTTCCTTGATGCTTAATTTGTTTAGATAGAATGATGGAGAGGAATTGAACTTGTTTCGACTTATTGGCATGGTAAGGGGATGATTGCTAAAGCTTCTAATTGCAAGTTGCAACTCTGAAATTCAGTGGTAAAATTGGTAATGTGAAAAATTCTAAGTAGTTTGCATTAAGAAGAATTTGTCTGAAAAAGGGACCCAAAGTGGTTGAGCATTCATAATTGACCAATTTGTGTTTGTTTACTTGTAAAGGGATGGAGGTGTGCTGATGACATTAGGTTTATGATTTGGAACTGATTTATACAACTTGATTTATACAACAAAAATTAGTAGCAATGTGAAAAGTAAACAAGGTAGTAGTGAGCATTGGTCTGACCTTGTTAGCCTATTAGCTCAATTGGTAGAGCATTGTGCTTAGGCACAAGATGTGGGTTCGAATCCCACATTGGTTGTCGACTACATAACGAACATAACTTTGTTAATTGGCAAGTAGTTCAATAGACATTATAGCAAATATTTATACCAGCTCAATGAACCTCTTAAATTGACAAAAATTATGTAGCTTATGTATTTTCTTCTTCATTTGTATCTTTGATTGAATAAATGAAAAAATTCCTCGAAAGCTATGATAACCAAAAACATTAAAGTCAGGGCTAAACTAAATGACAAATACAGTAGCTTATGGTTAATAGACTTGTTAAATACCTACACTACAAAAGCTCTGTCAAAATTTTCAAAACAAGAGGTCAAGCCTCCTTCTCCTCTTAGTTGAGGCTTGCAGTTTGCCTGTTCTTTGAAGTTCATCCCTCCTCTCCAACGGACTCCAGCGTGTCCTCCAACTCCAATTTGCATCGCCGGTCTAGCGAGATCTCTCTCTTTATGTGTCGCCTCCGTTCTTTCTCTTTTCATATTTTCCCTTTCTTTTTTTATTCAAATAAAACTAACGGAGATCTGTTAATATTAACATTACGAGGGCACGGCACGGAATTATTATGAACTTGAGGGGTACCACACGAAATAGGTAAAATTCTTGTACACCTCGCGAAAAAAGGCCATACCTCAGGGGTACCTGGAGAAATTTCCGTTAAATAAAGATGGTAATAAATGATACAGTTTTAACTTGATGATGTTTGTTGTTTAAATTCCTATAGTGGAATGATTCTATTGTATGCAATTTGGTGTTTTTAGACCTTTTTGTATTGTGATAACTCGGAGCATCTGTGAAAGGGTTATAAATATTTGTTTTTTGCCTTTTTCATTATTGCTTGTCATTGTCAACAACCGTACTGATGGCAGAATTCTGAAACAGGTTATGGACTCAGAAGGAGAGGGAAATTGCTATTGTTACCCACAATGGGTTTTTGTTTCATACCCTGAATCGACTTGGAAATGACTATAACCTGTCTATGAAAGATGAATTTTGCAAATAGTAAGCTGTCATATCTTCTTCCTCTCCTCTTTTTGGCGGAAACACTTGGCTAATTGATCTTTTTCCCCTTTCCGATGCTTTCATTTTGTTCATTTTTCTTCCACTCCAACCATTTTATACTTTTCTTTCATTTCGCATCCATTCAGAAAAATCTAATATTACGAATTTGTCGTGTCATCTTATCTGCAGTTTTGCAAATTGTGAGTTGCGCTCTATGGTCATTGTTGATAGAAGGTGAGCATGCAAGTGTACATTCTGAATATAAGCCTTGTTTTTGCAGCTTGAATCTTGATTTGAGTTTCCTTTTCTTAGTATGATAGCCTCTGATCAACCTACTATGAACTATCCTGGAAAAAATCCACGAGATCTCAATGTTCCTAATGACGCCACACATACAAAGGAGCGGGGGAATTCAAACACAAAGGAGCTGGGGAATTAAAAAACAAAGAAGCTGGGGAATTCGCATATGGTATTCTTCTGCCCTTTCTGCACACCTCATGAAATCACTTGTTAAAAAACTACAACAGGAGCTACTTCTTTTGAGAGGGATGAGTGATTTATTATGTGGCCCCTGAAACAGTCTTAGAGTCACATCAGTTACCTTTTCATCAAACGGGGCATAATCCACCAATGTGTATTGCAATATTGATGACTTTAAATAGAAATTATCCGAGAGTTTAGTATCTGCCTACAATGCTGCTTTCACTAGATATTGGTTTCTGGTTTGTGTTATCGTGTCTAGCATAGTACTTGTATGACGAAGAAAGAGCTGAGAGTCGTTCACTCAAGTGAACATGTGATCAAAGAGAACTTCAATACCTTTTTGCTGTACGTAGCGGCTTGTTCATGGTTGTCTGGTGCATCCTTCATGGTTGTTTGGTGCAGCTCTGGCTACGTTTATGTCATTCAGGCCATTGAGCTATCTGCCATCCTTTTCATGCTTGTTTTGGTAACTCTTAGTATCACCTAATCAAAGTTTTGAAGGACCATAATGACAAAAACCACAGGGTCGTGCTAGGCAAAGCCATTACGCCATGCTTACCGTGTTGTTAACTGGTCTTTATGTCATGTGTGGTACCATTGTTGGATGCAGAGCTTTCGGGCAATCGCCTCTTTGCCTTTAATAACTCATTGTCATTGATCAAATGAGGATCATTTGCTTTCATATATATGTTAGTTACCTTGTAAGAGGCTATAAGATAATATCAAACCAGCCTGAAAGCTTATAACTATCAGCAAGGGATGACAATCACTAATGGCTGTCAATATTCAGAATTCAGAAACAAGACACTCTTTTTATGTTATTGGCTTCACTTTTGCTTCTTTATTAGTGAAATTTGGATATTTTTCCTGAAATAGTTTTGCTATGAAAAAAGAAGAAGGAATTACTTATTGCTCTCTCAAAGAGCATATTTTATATGGCCAAAATACCAAATTGGTATTTAAAACTGGCGAGGTTGGACATTTGGGTATTTAAAAGGACTTCGATACCAAATTGGTATTTAAAAGTTAAAACTGCAACGATGGACAAATTGGTATTTTTTCTGGTCAGAATTTCGGTTTTCATGCGCCTAACTCTCCGATTCAATAGGGATTCGAATCTTGAATTAGGAGAAAGAAACCGGTCCAAGCTAAACAAAAAGGGTTCAACATACGTGTAGGAGTCGCGCGTACGAAAACCGAAATTCCGACCAGAAAAAAATACTAATTTGTCCATCGGTGCAATTTTAAATACCAATTTTTGCTTATGTTTTATAAACCCTTTTTTAAAAATTTACTATTGAAAACAATTTTGTTTATAGCAAAGAAGCAGTTTAATAGTTTGAGATTTTACCAATACTCACTTTGAAAATGTTTTCAAGTTTATAAAAAGGATTCTACGAATTAGAACAAGGTAAAAATAATAAGACATGAGATGACATGTTTTTTTGTGGATAGTCTAGACACTATGAACAATCTTATGTAGAAGTATTCGCAACGGACAATGTATATATAATGGTCGTTATGGACAATGTAAAATCATATCTATCGTGGACGTTTTCCTTGTTTTGTAAAAAGATATTCACTGCGGACATTCTTGCACTACTTGAGATTTTTCCCTTAATCATAATCATAATCTATGTTACATAAATCTGTAAAAGGGAAATTGCGCAAAATTGTACTTTATATAGACCATTTTGCGCACACACATTTTTATCTTACTGGATTATATAGGTATAAGATTAAAAAATTGTCCCTTATGTTATGGACATGAGTATCAATATATGGGTATTGGACATGAGTTGAACTCCGTGGAGTTGGTAGGATTACCCAATAGAAATCTATCGTCCCTAAAAAATATTTTAAAAAATGGCTAAACTAATTTGAATCTAAACCCTTTATTTAAAATTGAGTGGTTAAGATTTAATCAACTTCACATAGAGTTGTTTTACCAACTCCATGGGATCTGGTAGCTGATATTAGATATCAGATTGACATAAACTTCAATTCTCAACTAAAAAATTTCCCAAATATCTACACAAAGTATATTGACCAATTGCTAGTGGTTAGTTAGTGAGAGGAGACAGAGAAGGACACGACCTTCATGTATCAGTCGGGGGGCTTGAGAGATGGTGGTTTATCCTATGGAGGATGTTAGCGAACAATACATTTACCTTAGCGTTAAGGTTTGGCTATAACTACGAAATTGAGGAGAAAACTAAGGGTGTGTTTGGATTCCAATGCATTATGTTTATAATGCAATTATAGTTATAAATACTTAAATAGTGTTTGTTTAATCATTTTACAATGCGTTTAAAGTAACGTAAATTTTAAATAAAATATCTTAAAAATTGTGTCAATTAATTATATTAAGTTTACAATGTGATTATAAACTTTACGTAACAGTGAGTGTAAAAAATCAACACAACTTATAAGATATTTTATTTAAAGTTTACATTATTTTAAAGACATTATAAAATGTGTAGCCAAACTATTCAAGTGATTATAATTATAATGCATAATGCATGGGAATCCAAACACATCCTAAGAAGCATGTCAATTAATTGTGTGCTACCTCCTATCCTTGACAAAATGTGAAAAAAAAGAGGGGTTAAATGTAATTTTGAAGAAAAAACATGAGTAGTTTTGTACGAAATGACCTAAACCAGGGGCGTTCTCCGTAATTTACCAATACCATTAAAGAAGGAGCTCTTCGATGTCAGTCTCCTACTTCGCCTTAACGTGCCTTCACTTCAAGCACTTGTCCTTCACTACCCGCCATCTCCTCCGAACCCTCCCACTCTCCACATCGGCGATGTCCTATCGCCCTAACTACCAAGGCGGTCGTCGTGGATGATATTCTTTTGATATGTGATTCTTTGCTTGTCATAAGTGGAGTCAAAAAGAATCTGATGAATCATTTTGATATGAAGGACTTAGGTCCTACTCATAAAAATTTGGGGTTTAATATAATCAAAGATAAAGAAAACAAATTGATGAAACTGTCTCAATCTGATTATGTGCACAAGGTGTTGTCTAGATTTAACATGCTTTCTTCTAAGCCTGTTCCAGTCCCGTTAGGGGGGCACTTGAAGCTCACAAAAAGGTAGTGTCCCACAACACCGGATGATAGACAAAGGATGGCCAAGTGCCCCTCTGATATTGTTGTGTGTTCTGTCATGTATGTTATGCTTTGTACTACACCTGACTTCGCATTCTCCATAAGTGTGTTGAACAGGTTCATGGCTAATCCTGAAGAAGCACATTGGTCTGCAATGAAGTATCTGTTGAGGTACTTGTGTGGTACTAAGGACCATTGCTTGGTCTTTGGTGCTCATAAGAATCCTCCAGACTTGTAGGGATTTTTGCACTCGGATTATGTCAGCAACAAAGACAACGAGAAATCTACTACTGCTTTCTACTTTACTTGGGAAGGAAATTGCATTTCTTGGAAGTCTCAGCTGCAGCCTGTGGTGGCTCTCTCGACCACTGAGGTTGAGTACATAGCAGCAACAAAAACAGCAACAGAAGCTCTCTCGTCCATGGAAAATCAAGTTTTTCTTCGGTTTGCTTGACAGTATAAAGCTAGAGAAGAATTCTGTCATAATATGAGAAGGGGAGGTTGATTGAGAGCTTCATGATTGATGTTTCGAGTAGAGTGTGTTGTGGAAACTGGAAATATGATGTGGTAGCATGTAGAGAATACATAAACACGTAAGGTAAGCTACAACAACTAAGTTAAGGTCATAAATACATAAGCTACTAACTACATTATACAAGCATAAAAAATGCATTAGACACATTATAGAAGCTAAGCTAATGACTACTTATGCTACAACCCATAAAAGCTTAGCTGAATAATACTCTGAACTAAGCTTCAACCGACTTGAAAGCTAAGCTAAGGTAAAGAACACAAACCACATTGTCACTATAAGCACCTGTGCATTTCAGAACCTAAGGTGCAATGTACTGTCATTGAGGAAATATTTATTCATACAGGAGATAATCAGATTGAGATAACAACTACTATACTGCCTTTTACAAGAGATACATCAATGGTATAATTCTGAAAAAGAAAACCAACACAAACAAAACCCATGGGTGGTATAATTCCCCTTACACTTTAATTACACAGAACATGGTTGAAATAATATGACTAATATGAACATAATCTATCTTCTATCTAATATGAATAATATGGTTGTTGATGGTACTCTCATTGCTTTTGTATTGTTATGGTGTGGCAGTAGTCTATTTTCAAGTAATATGGATAATATGAACACAAACCCTCTTCCTTCCATAACTTAGTAAGTTTATTTAGAGACAAATTGCATATATGTTGTCAAATTTGAGGACTTGTGAAAGGAAACCTATTGATGAAGTGTGTATTCGATATGGTTGGTGATGGTTGAGGAATACAGTTAGAGTTGTTACTGTTATATAGTTACAGCTCTCATTAGAGTCATAATCTACGCTCATGAATACATAACCTAAGAAATAATATGGATATCTCAGTTACATCTACCATTACAGTCATAATATATGTGATATGTCCTGTGTAGTAGATAATGAACACATAACACGCATAAATTATGAATTATACATAAGCTTACCTAAGCTCATCAATACATAGCCTTACATACACTAAGGATACATTCTTCATTATACATATCCTTACCATTGCTTGTAGTATAGCATTGAGTTATTGATACAAATGCAATGAGGTTAATTATCTCTTATATTAAATTTGTTATCTCTTAAATCTGTTATTTCATTTGGGTTATACAGTAAAGCATGATGTCTACGATATCCCTTCCAAATTTGTTCTTTGAATATGTTCTTTCAATTGTTCTCTCTTTTATTCCATGTATTTCTTTCGTGTGGGTTATTACAGTTGGTATTTATTTTGGGTTATGCTTACTGTGTTTCTTCCACTGTGTATTAGCTGACCAAGGTGTACTCTGACTCCGACTTCAACTACCAATCGAGGGGTTCAGATAAGTAGTGGTGGATTAGGGGGGATTACCCCTATACTACCCAGATAATGTAAGTCCAACATGCTTGCATTGTATGTTTTCATTTGTTATTCACATCCATATAGACGTTGTCCATGCTACTGTAAGGAAATCACCCTGAATCATTTGCTTTGTCACCCAATGTAGTGGGCTCACAATGAAGAGGGTCGACCTTCAAACCCTATACCCCCCTCCCCCCCAGTGAAGCTCGTGGAAGCTCCAACAACGACCACGTCGTTCCTGGCCTCAATGATCCGACTCAGACCTGCACGATCGCATTCACCAGCTCGAGACATTTTAGAGGATCGTGACTGCCAGCTCGGAGATTCTGATGCCACCATCCAGGAGTTGTTGGAGAGGGTTGCTTCTCTCTCCACCTATATCGTCAAATTCTGGGCGAGGATACAACAGTCAGACGAGAAGAAGAGGGTCATCATGGTGGCACTCTGCTTGGCCTAGGAGTTATCTTTGCGTTTTTGGCTTTCATATTCACTCGCCTTATCTGATGTCACTACTAGGGGAGTCAAGGAAGGTATTGTTGTACATTGTCTAGGGTAAATGTTGTTGGTTGTTTGATGGTTGTCCGCTAACATTTTGTTAAGCAGCAGGTATGTCTGAAAATATTGATCATCCACCCTAAGATCACCATTGTGTCTATTTTGGTTGTCCGGGGTATCCCCTTTTTGTATCAAGCCCCGTGGTCATGGTTACGAATGTGTTTGTTGTAAGTCGGCCACACGTCATAACCAACGGTGATGCTTGGGACTCATTATGTAATGACATTGGTGGTAGTGGCCTTGAACTGGTGTATGTGTGAATGTAAGGTTGTATATGTGAATGTTATGTCTCAGTCAAGTTGTTTATGTTGTCAAGGAAATCGCTAATGTTGTGTGTGTGTCTAAAATTTGGATCATACCTCTCATTTTATAGAACTAAAATCTCACCGGGGAGAGAGCTTTCCAAATTTGAAATTTTCACATGTAACTGATTTTTCCTCCATGGTTTGTTATTTGATTTTTGAAGTTTTTGAAGAGCTGAGTTCATTCCGATTCATCCATTCCTCGCTCCTATATTGCTTTTAATTTGTTTTTTTTAAAATTATTGTTGCTAATTTGTTCATTCAAATTATGTTAAAGCTCATTTGTTAATTATGTTATTAGTTTACTATCATCATGACCAAGCTTTTGGCCTTTCAAATCTACACTCCAAGTAGGACGATGTTGGAGGCTTATATCTTACAAATGAACACATACCATTTCATATCAATTAATTAGTTTCACTTCAATTATGTTTAGGCATTCTAACTTAGCATCTGCTTGTCCACTATTGCCTTCGGGTTGAAGAATGTGGCTTGTGAAGTAACTACACATACATAGGCGCCAAACTTGAATACATTGCGACGACAACATAACATCATTACATATGTGATTACATATATCATACATAGGCGATTACATAGAACGTCATAGAGGCATTGCATCACTCTATGACAAAAGGTAACATCCATATAACATCTTTGCATCAATGCATGACAAAAGGTAATATGACCATGTGATTACATATAACATCATGGAACCCGCGAGTTCACAAAATGAGGAAGTACACCTCGCAGCCACGCGCATGGGTCACTACCATCGATCACTTGGGTGTCTACCTACGTTCTCTTTGGTTCATCCATATCTGCGATGTGATGGCATCTTTCAACACTCTCATCCGCTTCACTCCTTCCGAATTCCTGTCTATGTAGCTACCCACCTCCGGAGTTCCAACATCGTCGATCATCACTTCCCGAGTCTCCATCGTCATTGTGTTCGTCTTTGAAGATCATCTCGGCCTTGTCGTTGACGTAATCGTACTCCATTTTCTGGTGGACAAAGTTGTGAAGCGTGAAGCAGGTCGTAATGATGCCCACCTGCTTTCAAATCGGATACAACGGGATGTGATGGCTGTTTTTCCACCGACTCTTGTAAATTTCAAATGAACGTTCAATCGCACCTCGCAGTGACGAATGAGACTTATTGAAGGCCTCCTTCTCGTTCGTTTGGGCCTCCGCCTAGAATGTTGGACGGTGGTATTTGGTGTTGCTGTAAGGGACCATATACCCCTCCCTCTTAGGGTAACCCTTGTCACACAAGTAGTATCGACCAGGCGGGGGATGGGAAAACCAAAACACGGGGTTCCGCAGCTTGTGATCGAAGAACCTGGCATCGTGCACACTACCTTCCCACTCGGCTGAGATGAAAGTGAATTGTAGGTCAAAGTCACACACGACCATAACATTGTAGGTGCAGATTCCCTTCAAGGCGATAATACCTTAAAGTAAGGCCCATATCGACTGTCTTCCCTAATGGGGACCGGTAGCTCTCAAAACAGGGGATCCTTTGGCTTGATGATGTCCTTCGCCAACCCCTCAAACCCTCGATCTTTGCCAACTAATGCGTCCAGCACATCACCGATTGCCTCTGAGATGGTATGTAATGATCGTTGGAATCGCTCGCACGCGTTTCTTTGGCTTACACCCCATGCCATTGTGGTTACAAAAATTGCTACCTTCTCCATAACCGATAACTGAACTGATCCCCAGAGACCATAGGTATGCTCCAAAACTCCACAAAGGTGAACAAAGACGTGCTTCTCCATCCGGAAGGTGTTGTCACTCCTAATTTTGGTCGGGTGTGTAATAACATCGTCCACCCATCGGGGCCCAGTATACGTGGAAGTGTAGCATGGTATCTTGTAAATGTTCTTGTAGTAGTACTCCACGATGGGCAACGAATGCATCTACGTTAATAGAAATGTCACAATTGCGCGCCTAAGGCGAATACGGATGTCTATGTCACAAGGATGGTCCTCCCTGCTGACAGGACAGTGCAATGAGGTTCAATTTAACACAAGCATAGTAGGTCCTCTAGATGTCATAACATACAACGGCCACATCGATCTGAAACGTTACCAATCAAAGACAAGTAAGTGAAATGTAGCGTCCGAAAACAATCGACAATCCATAAACAAACACATTTACACGGAAGTATACGTAAGTTACACATTCTAACAATGAAAACTAGTCTTTGTAATGTGACTCAACAAGGTCCTCTCGGAATAATTTTATTAAGGAAACTGAAACACACAAAGAAATTAAGCATAGTAGGTCAAACTAACACGACACGAAACTGCAGACTTTGGCACAATGAGGTCCCATAAAAAAGGTCCATCTGATAGCCTTGCGATACGACTCTAGCAACAGTCCTATTTAAGGAATGTTATGCCACCTTCCATGTCAAACACATATTGCAACCACTTAAGCCATCCTTCGTTACACTTGACGTTGAGGAAAGACTATCGCTGCTCCGCACACTATAGGAAGGAGATGGTGAAACATCATAGCCCCCCCCCCCTCCAGCAGTCCCTCTCTAACCAACTCGTCAATAGCATCGTACGCCTTGGCTGTGTTGATATGCGGCTTGCTTGATGAAACCTCCTCCTGCTTCTCCAACATAGAAAGCAACATGGTGTTCATCTCTTGTACCATATCAAGATGCTTTTCAAATAACCTAGACCCTTGCAACCTGATGTGATCCTCGACGATGGTAGCTTGTTCGACGAACCTGGAGGAGAATATGACACCGTTGATGGATCTTGGAGGGATGAACATGTAATCTTAGCCATGTCAAGGCAGCCTCGGAAGCTCTTACCTTGGACGATATCATATTTTCGGAAGAAGAAGACATCAAAGTCTTATAACTTGATGAACCGACATATGCTTGCTATTTTGGCTCTAACTGGAGTTTTGTTTGTCCGAAGAAGGCGCAAGAGGACTCGTTGGAAAGCTGATTTCGAGGGCTATGACATTGTTGAAGACGTCCCCCACCAATTCTACTCCGAAGATGGTCATAAATCTCGTTCTTCGCAGCAGCTCTAAGCTGAATGAAAATTTGAAGTCTTTTTTTATCCCACATCAATTAAAACACATGGAGATGGCAATAAACTCCTATATATATATGTGTGTGTGTAAACACTTTTCATTTGAAATCAAGTTGAATTTGAGAAAACTAAGCTTGAGCTTCCTTCGTTTCGGGGTAAGAAACACAAATCTATCTTGGTGAGATGCCGGATAAACTCTCTTGGTGAGATGCTAAGAGCGATTCCTTAGTGAGAGACAACGGAATCAAAGGGTCGGAAACACTCGGAGTGCGAGGCCGAGAGTGCGGAAGATCGAGTGTTGGAGAGAGCTCGGAGTGCGAGGCCGAGAGCTATCTTGCATCACATATCCCTCAACCCCCATTCCCTTCTTTACCACCATTCTAAGGCCTTCCACAGCCCCATTATCACCCTGAACCATCCCCAAAACCTCACTCCAAAAATCCCTTTTAATCCCTCTCAAACAAGCCCCATTTGGACTCGCCTCTGCACAAGCGACATCTCGGTAAAACGCGATTTCCTGCTTCGTTGACCTTCGATTGACGAGATCTGCCCCAATCCACGACCGCGACTTCAAGATCTACAAAAGTAGTACTTGAACGTCCCCAGAAGCCGAGCCAGTCAACGGGAAATCGGAAATCCTTGAAGACTGACCTGCTGCTCCAGAAACTGTCCAATTTTTCCTGACTTATCGGAACTCTCGTCGCCGGTCCTTTTGCTCGAGCCTGGGTATGAGCACGTCAAGTTGTATCAGAGCTAATCGACTCGAGTCCTTCGAGCTTTTCTGATGTGTATTGTTTGTTATTTTCTAAAATGTCCAGGAGATCAAGATCAGAGCCGTTGTCTGACAACTACATTCGGTGGGCTATTCGGGCCTATGATGATGGGTATCTTCGCTGGGAAGACATTGATGGTGCTACCTATGATATCGTTGATCAAGAACTCCGTAGGAGATATCGCAAGAAAAAAGCTCGAGAGATCGCTAAAAAACAAGAAGTCGAACGGAGGGCTGCATTAGAAGATGTTCATGTCATAGTAGAAAATCTCATCACCGAGATGAATACGTGGTCACCTCTTAAGAACAACACCCTCCCTATACCCCCATCAGTGGCTCCCTCATCGGCATGTGATTCTTTGGTGCCCATAACTCCATTGCCCCGTCCTTCAAAGATTGTAGAGATCGTGGTTCCTACCCCCGATGTGCCTATACCTATTGTCGATTCCAAGGCTCCTGGAATCTCAACACCCATATCCAAAACATTGCCGATCACCCCAAAATTTCTCAAAATCATGGACACCCCATGGATGGATGCCACACCAAAAATCTTGTCATGCTTGCCATCTGTGTTTCACTCACCGACATTCATGGGAAAAGAGGAGGATGTATCAGATTCGAGGTCGAATCCTTTTCAAGGGGGAGAGGATGATGTGATCTTATTACCATATGAGCCCAAGTCACACGAAATCTCAATTGAGAAAACAGCTTGGCGATACATCGGTATTTTGGATCCACCGAACTGTAAAAAATTCCGATTGAAGCCTATGAGCACTTGTTGGAAAGCTATTTTAAATGGCTACAACTTTCATGAAGAACACTGTTGCCAAATCAGCCTTGAAGATGACCGAAAATGTTGTTCTTTACAACAACATGAAATCTGGCAGCTTGTGAGAAGTGCGTTTATTGAAGATGGAACACATTCAATGAAACCGAATAAATTGGAGCAATCAAGATGCATATTTTAATATGTATTGATGGTGTTGAAGGTTGTCGACTATTCGCTATTCCGCCCCTTGGTTTCCGACCTCCTTTTCTATCATTTCGAGGGACCTTTTATATTATCCGCTCAATAAGTGTTTTAGCTAGCATTTGGCCTTTCATTTAGCATTATTTTTCCTATATAAAGAGCTTGTATGCTCACTTAAAAATCAGATTTGAGATTAATGAAAAGTGTGTTTCCTTTGAATCGAGATGATTCTAAATTGTTGTTGGTGAGATGCCTTCAGCGTCCTCTGAGGTGAGATGCCAAAGAGAAACCCGTTTGTTGAATCATTGCCGGTGAGATGCTTGTGATTGATTCCTAAACAAAGACTCAATCATTCGAAAGTGAGATTCCGACGTTTGAGAGAGTGAGTTTTGTAGATCTTGTGGTGAGATGCTCCAAGATCTAGCAATCCATATCCTTGTCTTTTATTTCCTATAAATCCCCAAAAATCACCCCACAAAAGAGTGTTCGAAAGCTCGAGGCTTGGTTGATTGATCCTTCGGGTTGCATCAATTGGTATCAGAGCAATGACAAGGGTTCCTCAAGCTTTCGGGGTACGAATTACTATCTCTTTGCTTAATCTTTAGTTTTTGCAAAACTTGCTTGATTAGGCCCGAGAGATTGCAATTGTTCGTCCTCCCAATTCCTTTGTCTCGTGTGCTTGTTCTTGTCCTCAATGCATCGTCCTCTAGTTTCTAGTGAAACCATCGGAGATTGTTAACATCTTGTTTCCTTGTTGCTTTGTTCTTGGGTCCACCGATCGACTCGAAACGAAGCAAACAGTTGATTGAATTCTTGTTGCCTGAGTTGCCTAATGGAGCGTTACATTCAATTACTACTGTTGTTCATTGAGCTGCTCCCACTTAATTCAAGAAGGCAGGCTAAGTTTTGAGGATTTTTTTTTTGTTCATTAAAAAAAAAACAAGAAGGAAAAAAAAAGAAGCCAAAAAAAAAAGAAGAAGAAAAGAGGGAGTTACTGATTTTCAGTGTGGGTTAGTTTTTCACTCCCGCCACTTAGTTTTCATTCACTTGTCTTGAATTTTTTTGTATGTTATTTTTTACATTAATCTCAATCTATATCCGGGCTAGATCACTTGTTTTGCATTGCCTAAGGATCATAGCGGGTTTTGGTAAATACTCGTCGAAAGGCCTTTGTTAGTGCTCGAAGGTTGCTCTTTCAGCTTATTTGTGCTTGCTATTGTGTTGGTGTTTCGTTGATTGCTATTGTTGGTGCTAGTTGCCGCTAGCGATTAATCATGTTCTTGAGTGTCGTGCCCTTGCACTGGGAAAAGGAGAGTTGAGAGTGTTGCCTGCTGCAACAGAAAAAGGAGAGGTGAGAGCAACACTGAGTAGTGTTGGAAAAGGTGAGTGATCGAGAGGAGAGTACCATCTAGAGTAAGGAGCGGAGAGCCAAACACCGAGGAGGTCTGTTGCTGCTAACTGCTATCATATCTGTTGTTTGCTCATTTTGCAGGTTCTCGAGTCTTTCTTTTCTGGAGTACATTATAGTGAGACAAACACTTTATACACACGAGCGGAGTGTGTGAGAGAGTGTGAGCGTCCACCAAAGTGAGAGAGAGAGAGATTTACATTTTCTCTAACTTAACTTGTTTGCTTGTTTTGTATGATGTCGCATCATTTAGGCCAACCTAGTATGGTGCATGGTGGAGGAGGTACCACTACGATCAAGGCGCTAGCAACCCGGATTGGACGGATGGAGGATGATGTGGCTGAGATCCTACGACGCCTGCCTCCTACACCAAAGAACAAGGTCAGTGACGTCAACATAAATGATGATCCTCGTCAATTGGGACGAGACCGAAAAGGACATAGTGGAAGTCATCATGTGCACCATAAGCCTCGATGTGAGTCATCTACATGCTTTGAGATGACTCCTTCTAGAGAGCATCACCGAGCTAGGCGTGGAAAAGAGTTTGACATTCAGACATCATTGCTACGGATGGAGACACTAAGACAGGGTCCTCGCTCTCCTAATGATTACTACAAAGATCTTCATGCTCTCCTGCAATGTACTGGGACAAGGTATGATGAGGCTTATATACTTGCTAAGTTTCTTGTAGGGCTTAATTCAGATGTGGCAGAATTTGTCTTGCGCTCTCATCATACCCATGTTGTTGATGCTTTGAACCATGCTACACACGTCTATGAGAAAGTTCTTAAGAAGACTATCGTTGCCCCTACTTCTCGATGTTGCTCTAGTCGAGATAGCACCAGCAAGCATCCTTCTGGCCTTAATTCACAACGAACAAAGACATTGTTGGCCACCGCTATGAATTTTGTCTCTATGGCCACACCGATCCCTACAACACATGTTGTTAGACCCAAGTCTAGTGGTGTTTATGAGGACCACCCACCTAGCTCCAAACTAGAGGTCATCGAACCCCTTGTAAAGGAGAAGGAACTAGGGATCACACCGCACCTTGCTGGAGATTTATATGAAGCTATAAGGAAGAGGAAGATGGACACTTATTCCCCCGTAGGGAGACAATTCTTACCTAAGGTCGACGATTCTTGCGATATACGAGATGTTATACAGGGGAGTCGAGTTTGTGTACTTATTATGCTTCCTAGTGATTTATTATTGTTGTCCTCATCTTATATGGGTAATTTGGTTGCTAGGGAATACTGCATGCGAGACAAGGATAATGCTTGGAAGGTTGTAGAGCCACTGAAGCTAGTTTTAGGGCCCTAAAAGGACCCTAGGAATCAACTAGTCACTCGTTTGAAGGATGTTAGCCGAGGTACCCAGCGGAGTGGTGTTTCTTACTCTTTTAGTGATATTTTAATTTGTCAAGTGCTCTTTGCTTCTTCTTCTATGAGTTTTGTTGGGATTCGTGCAGGTAAATGTTTTCTAGGCGACCCACCGGATTCGAGGTCGAATCCTTTTAAAGGGAGGGAGGATGATGTGATCCTCGACGATGGTAGCTTGTTCGACGAACCTGGAGGAGAATATGACACCGTTGATGGATCTTGGAGGGATGAACATGTAATCTTAGCCATGTCAAGGCAGCCTCGGAAGCTCTTACCTTGGACGATATCATATTTTCGGAAGAAGAAGACATCAAAGTCTTATAACTTGATGAACCGACATATGCTTGCTATTTTGGCTCTAACTGGAGTTTTGTTTGTCCGAAGAAGACGCAAGAGGACTCGTTGGAAAGCTGATTTCGAGGGCTATGACATTGTTGAAGACGTCCCCCACCAATTCTACTCCGAAGATGGTCATAAATCTCGTTCTTCGCAGCAGCTCTAAGCTGAACGAAAATTTGAAGTCTTTTTTTATCCCACATCAATTAAAACACATGGAGATGGCAATAAACTCCTATATATATATATATATATATATATATATATGTGTGTGTGTGTGTTTAAACACTTTTCATTTGAAATCAAGTTGAATTTGAGAAAACTAAGCTTGTGCTTCCTTCGATTCGGGTTAAGAAACACAAATCTATCTTGGTGAGATGCCGGATAAACTCTCTTGGTGAGATGCTAAGAGCGATTCCTTAGTGAGAGACGACGGAATCAAAGGGTCGGAAACACTCGGAGTGCGAGGCCGAGAGTGCGGAAGATCGAGTGTTGGAGAGAGGTCGGAGTGCGAGGCCGAGAGCTATCTTGCATCACATATCCCTCAACCCACATTCCCTTCTTAACCACCATTCTAAGGCCTTCCACAGCCCCATTATCACCCTCAATCATCCCCAAAACCTCACTCCAAAAATCCCTTTTAATCCCTCTCAAACAAGCCCCATTTGGACTCGCCTCTGCACAAGCGACATCTCGGTAAAACGCGATTTTCCACTTTGTTTGACATTCGATTGACGAGATCTGCCCCAATCCACGACCGAGACTTCAAGATCTACAAAAGTAGTACTTGAACGTCTCCAGAAGCCGAGCCAGTCGACGGAAAATCGGAAATCCTTGAAGACTGACCTGCTGCTCCAGAAACTGTCCAATTTTTCCCGACTTATCGGAACTCTCGTCGCCGGTCCTTTTGCTCGAGCCTGGGTTTGAGCACGTCACAACCTCCGCGCACTGTGTTTATCGGTGCCCTGTGTGCTTGCTGAAGCACACGTAGATGGGCGTTTGGCCTTATTAAGGTGGTCAGGCGTAGAGACGACTGGCTGTGTGGACCCACCTACGGGCCCACTTCGGACCCACGAGGAGGAGAAGGGGTGGGAGTGGTCGTAGTCCCATCACGTTGCCTCACACCGTTATTTGCACAAAACACATCTTCATACTGCATAGGGACATCTTCACACGGTGTAGGAGTGTCCTTCGAGGGCTGGGACGGGAAGAGCTCATTGAACTCTTCTAGATATGCCCCTCCGCTAAGTAGTGGATCGACTTGGAACTCCTGAGCCCGTCCATCAATGTCGTCGTCATCGTCATCATCGCTATCCTCCCCATCATCGCTATCCCAACCGAGTCCGTTCTCCCCATGCTTGAGTTTCATTCACTTTGTCCATTCAGCCTTCATGTCACGGTTATGGTTTTTCAACGTGTACATATTGCACATATGGCGAGTCAACTCCTCAAATTCACCCTTCAACTTCTTCCAAGCTATCGGTTGCTCTCTACCAACCAACTGCTGGTAAGATGGAAGGAGTTCCACAAGTGTATTTAAAAGTGCATTCGTCCGGTAGAACACAGTGAGTATACCCAAATATCCTCTTTGCTTTCAGTGCCATTCGCAACAACTATAAGTGCATCATGTCTAACAGTGAGTATACCCCAATAACCACATCCGATGAATTCAATTACTTCATGAACAATACAACACCAAAAGATAGAAACACAAAGCAATGCAACACAAATAAACAACAAAACCATTTACATTGTTCTTCGTTTGTTATACCTTCGTACCCATAAGTAATCTCAACCAATTTGCTCATGAAGCCTCCCTACATAGTATGTGTCCCCTTTCATATGATGCAATAGGTTATGATTAGAGCTCCAAAATACTCTCAACGTCAAGTCTATTGTAACCATACCCTCGGCTAATAAGATCGAATATAAACAAGGTCTACAAGCTTGTCAACCATATTGTTTCCCCAGTTTCCACCCATATCCCACCCCCAAACATCGGTACTATGAAGACCTTTACACACACAATTGACCACAATTTCACACCACAAAACAAACAGCAGGCCGAATAACCCACCGACATTCCTCAATACAGACACAGTTAAGCCGATGATAGAAATTAAGCACACGAAGGCCTAATTACGATATCAGCTACAGAAGAATCCTCATTAATGGACACAACAACAGCTGAATTCGACCACATACAACACATATTAGGGTTGAAGAGGGAGACTCACATTGATACTTCACACTCGAAATCGATGGAGAGGTTGAGCCTTCCACTGTATTGCGCGCAACTCAGAGGACGCGGGTTGCTCCCCTCGGTGTGGCTTCTCCGGCGGTGTCACAAGCGCGCCGAATATGGCCTAGGTTGCGTGTTCGCTTTCCTGAGCTACCCAACTCCACCGCCGCTAGTGAAGATGAAGCTAGGAGGGGTTGTTGATGAACCAAGGGAATATTATTAGTTCAAGGGTACTATCGGTATTTCACGCCATGAGATCTAAAAATAAACCCCTACCAATCAAACACCATACGAGATACTTTTACAAAATAATATTCACCATTTTCATCCCCAACATCTATCTCCGTCCTTTCGACCACTTGAAAATAATCCACACCCCTTAAAAAAAGCCACCGCAGCCAAACACAGCCTAAGAGCATGAGCAACCATGGGTTTTGCTTACCTTAAGGTTGCTAAAAGGTAACCCCATGGTTGTAGGCAAAACCTTAAGGTAAAGAGAGGAAAGGGGTTACTTTGGTGTGGAGAGGTAGATAGTGCATTGGACCATGTGCAAAAGCATGATCTTTATTTATTTTTATGTTTTTATATTTAACTAATAATATTATGATTGGTGGAAATCATATAGTGGGTATAAATAAATGGGAAAAATGGAAGAATAAGGTAAACTCATGGTTGTGGAGTAAAAATATGAAAACCTTAAAAGAAAGAGGTTGATAAAGTAGAAAATTATTTAAAAGAAAAAATAAATGAGGTGTCAAAATATTATAGGGAGAGGGGAAAAAAATTGGATAAGAGGTAACTTATGGTTGCGGATGGTCTAAGGGCGTGTTTGGCAACGGGATGGGGGTAGGTGGAATGTGATGGATTTTGTGGGGTGGACGGGATGGGGGTGGAAATCCAGGTGGGACCGGGTGGAATTTTGAAGCCAGTTTAATCCCGTTCGTGTTTGGTTGGGTTTTAAAGTTTTAGTGAATGGAGACACTCAAAAAGACCCAATTGCCCCCACTAACCACACAAAAAGACGAGTATGCCCATCTCAATTTCTCTCGCCCCAGTAACCTTCGCAATTGTCCTCCGCCGCACAAAGCAAATTCAACGCCTACATCAAAAGCAAAACCAGCCATCAATTTGGAATCGGGTAGGTAACGGGGTGAGAGGAGGTAGGAGGAGGCGAGAGATCTTGGAATAGAAGAGGATCATTGGCCGGGAGTCGGCAGCGATCTTCAAGATCTTGATCTCGGCAGCGGCGGAGGCGGTGGTCGAGGAGGAGGAGGGATAAGGTTAGGAGGGGGATCTTCGTCATCTCTGCGTCGGTAGCGGCGGAGGCGGTGGTGGAATTGGTGGCGGCGACGGTGGGGCCGGACCTGGCGATTGAGGGTTAGGGAGGGGGGAGATTGGGGTTTGGTTTCCGACGTTTGAAGCTTATCGGATAATCGGCGGCAACCGCCTCCAAGAGCAACCACCACCCGCTCTTGCCACCCCCAAATTTCATCTTCCAAGTTAATCGGCGGCAGATTCGGAACCCCTCTGGTATCTGAAATTGAGGTGCCCTAGTGGCAATTTCCGGCGGAAATTACCCAGAAATCTAGCATTTGCAGAGCCCACCGTTGCCCCGTCGATCGAAAATTGTAAAGAACTCGAGGAAGCCATTGAAGAGTTTAAGCGGAGCTAGTTGATGATGGTGGTCTATTTATGAATGAGAGGGAGGAAGAAGGATGAAGATGGGGCAAATTTGGAAGATTTCTATCCCCATCCCCTAAATCCTCCTATTTCTAGATGCCTTTCTCATCCCATTTTTCGGTGTGGAATTTCCATCTCCATCCCCTTCCATCTACCTCCATCCCGTTACCAAACACGCGGGCACGATTTCCAAACCCACCCCCATCCCCTTCCACCCACTCCCATCCCCAGCCAAACACGCCCTAAGTCCACCAAGTAGCCTTAACCCCAGTACCCACACCGCCTCTCTTTTCCTCGCTCTTCGTTATCTGAGCTCCCAACCAACAAAGACAAGCTTCACTCCTCCAAAGCTCTCCCTGATCGATCGATTGTAGTTTTCGAAGTAAGAAGAAGAAGATGGGAAGAGAGCTTAGAGAGGTGCAGAATCCGGCGCAGCCACAACAGGAAGACGCATACACAGTCGAAGAGCTGGTCGCCCTTAACCCTTACAATCCCGATATCCTTCCTGATCTCGAAAACTATGTCAACGAACAGGTTTCTTCCTTTCTTCTTTTCTTCTAATCATTCCGTGTTTGTTCAAATCCCCGGTTTGTTTTTCTATGCTTTTGTTGTTAATTAGACTTAGGGTTTTCGATTTCTGCTTCTTGGATTTTCCATGATAAATTGAGGAATTAGAACTTCTGTAATGTGGATCTGCGCACTCCACTGCGAGATTACAATGAAGCAGCTACAAGTTGTAGCTATTTTCGTCTAATTTGGTGTATTCGAAGTTACCGGTATCTTCCATGTCATAAAATATCCAAACTTTTGTTAAGTTGCGTTGAATAATTGAAAATAATTGCTCGTTGTTTGCTTAATTTTTAGTATATCCCTTTTATGGAAAATACATTCTATCTCAATATACTGACTTTCCTGTGCTTAAACATGTGGCTGAAGGTTGTTGCTTTATTTTTCTGTTTATATTTTGCATTGCAATTTACAATCTTCTCTACCTGTTGGTTTGTCTTTTATGCAACTAGCTTATAACATCAGCTAAGTGAATGACTATGAGATTGCTTATTTTCCATGCATCTATCAATCAGGTTGCATCCCAAACATACAGTCTTGATGCAAATCTTTGCCTGCTTCGACTCTACCAGGTAGATTACATACACCGCCAAGTTGAGATTTCATTTATTTATTTTATATTTGTTGCCGATGATACGAGCTCTACTGATAGAAATATGCTCAAGCTTTATGTTTTACTGATATCTGATATTGTGTTTATCTGCAGTTTGAGCCAGAGAGGATGAGCACCCAAATAGTTGCCCGCATTTTGGTTAAGGTATCAGCTGCAAGATTTATAAGCAATGCTTAGATGTAATTCAATTTGATATCACATTCATGCCCTGAGTCCTGAGTTTGATTGAAAACTAATTTATCTTCGTGATTCGCTTGTCAAGTCTCTCATGGCGATGCCTGCCTCTGACTTCAGCCTTTGTCTCTTCTTGATACCTGAACGAGTGGTATGATTCCTTGCTTTTTTATCCCTTCATTCTTAGATATCAGTTAACATTGCTTTACATGATTTGTTAGTTTAATTGCTATAAATAAAGTGTTACTGCCTTGTTGACAATCTGTTATTTTGAAGAAACGGAAGAGGCAGCCTTAGTAGTTTGAATACAAATGTTACTGTTTAGCTTTGATTGGATATTGACATCTATTTTCCATTATAAATAACTCAGCAACTCGAGGAACAAGTGAAGACATTGATTGTTCTCTCGCACTATTTGGAGGTACTTTACTTTTGCATGTTATGTTTAGAGATCTAAGCTGTGAACTTGTACTTAGCAATTACTCCCTCATCTGCAGACAGCAAGATTCAGTCAGTTTTGGGATGAAGCGTCAAAAAATAGACACCTTCTGGATGTTGTTCCAGGTAAGCCATGACTACAACTTATTGTAAGATAAGAAAAGAAGTTGATTTTTCAAACGAAAGGAAAGAAAATAATATTGACTAAATTAGAAAATTGCTGAAACATCCCTTGCTGAATCCCAAGGGCATTCCTATTTTTTTCCACCTAGAAGGCTGGAAAAGTAACTTGCCAGTACTTATACGGTCATACCACATCACTCCCCTCCTTCATTGGCCACCCGTTGGACACTTTTAGATGTGACCATTGTGTATCTCACTCATTGTAAAAGCTTCAAGCTTTCCCCTCCAGTAATGGGGAATGCTCCCTTGCTCTTTGAGATAAATGGACTGTCTGCCCTTTTTTTTTTATTTTTATGGCGATTAGGATATCCAACCCCCCCACCCCAACCCAACCCAACCCCAACACACACACACACACAAAAAAAACCTGTCCTTTTTAATTACTTCTCTTATGATCCATTTCCATCACCAATTCACAATCCCTCTCTAAGGTGGTAATGTGTTATTAAGATCTGTGTATTTCTCTCATTCAGTTTGCTCATATAATCATGACTTTTGTATGTCATACGACAAGTTATGCATCATACTAGTATTAAACTGTTCTTTGACATAATCTAGCCCCATTTTCATGTTTTATGCTAAAATTATTCAGCTATTGGTTGCTTAGAAATAAAATGTCTAGTTCAAAAGTGATTATTATACCCATCTAGTAATTGTGTGGATCACATGTACGATCCTGTCCATCTGTTTCTTATGAGATTAATAATGTAGGTTTTGAGCAAGCAATCCAGTCCTATGCAGTTCATGTTCTCTCTCTTACATATCAAAAGATTCCAAGGGCTGTACTTGCTGAGGTATGCACTCTACTGTCCTAGTTTTGACATGAATTGGTCTGAAAACTAAGTTTGCACTCCCTCCCGAAGAAAGATTGTAGTTTGTATGCCATAAAGTTGACCTAAAATAAGGCTGAAAACTAGTACTTTTCCCGAACCATGTTCGGACTTTTTCAATAAATTTTGCGGTTGAGTATCAGTTTTTAACTAACTCATTGTTTTGCCATACTTCTCGTCTTGCTATTCTTTGAAATCTTGGGTGAGTTCTTTTATCTAGGCAATTGATATAGAAAATGTGACAACGAATAGTAGATTGACCGCTTCCATACTTGTTTTGACATCTGCTCAACTTGGAAGCAAAGAAAAGGAGCCTTACAATTATTGACATGAGAAAACCGAGTCTGGATATGTTCTCAGTGATACTTTCACTATTACATAACATATTACACCTTTCAAATTGGTTTAGATTATAAACCAATTTGAGAACAAAAAAAAACCCTAAATTTAAATGTATAAACCCTTTGGAACTAAAGTATTAAAAAATGATATTTAGTGTGTGTTTTTATAATGTATTAGTCCATTAATTAGAAAAAGATAACACTATGTTTAAGTCATAAACAACACTTTGAATCAAAATATAAGTCATTTTAACACTCCTTTTAACGTGTTAAAAACTTTTTTAAAATAAATTAATGTTTTATAGAATTTTCAATGCATTTAAAAAACACGCTAAAAACTAAAATGCCCACAATTCGCTATTGTAAACCCTAGTAACGTTCCTTGTTATATGCATGTTTCGGGATTCTAATCAGATTGGAATTCACCTCATAACATGAAAACTTAGATTTTTTATTCTTTTTCCACCGCTTCTATTATCATTTGCTTGGTCAACATATTGATTACCCTTTGAATATGTAGTTGTCACGTAATGTGTAGTCTTCTTGGCCCCACTCATCAATGAAAATAATTTGCAAGTTGCTATACTCGCCAAGAGGACACAAAACATCTTCAATATCAGTGGCAGGTCCAGCTGCACAAAATCTTTAATTCTTTGCTTCAACTACTTATCTCATTGTTGGCTTAATTCGATCCTTGCTGGTGTTGACACCTACATCTCTCATTAAAATTCATAGCAATATTATCAACTTTGTCCTCTTGACACTCCCCTCCCCTAACACTCTTTCCTTATTTTGTTTTGTTTTGCTGCACACCACCCCTTTTATCATTAGCTCTCCCCTTCTGCACAACACTCCTTATTTGCTACAATAGCACCCCACCAGATATAAAATCAACCATGTCCCTCCTCGATTTCTAGCCTCCCATTAGCAGATTTTTACTCGTTTTCCATTTGCCATGTTCATGTCACTTGTTTCTCCACCATAAGCAACCTTCATATAGGATTGAAAAGTTCTATAAGCTTCTATATACGCTTTATTTTTCTTGACAGATGCTGCTCCCATTACAAGTTTACCAACTTCATTCTCATTTAAGAGTTTTACAAATGACAATCCTTTCCTCTACGGAGTCCATTTCTACATACGGTTTCCTTGCATTTACCTGCAAATCAAAGCATCAATAGTTCAGTGCCAATCTTAACACACGCACAAATTGAAGAAGATGAAGAATTTGCCCGCACTCGACGTTGGTGACAAATTTGAAGATACTTATCCAGCTTTTTATATAGCTTTTCCCTTTCAATTGCTCGGTGGGAGTTAATTTGGTGTTCGTTTGCAGATGCTATGGAGAGCTTCGCCAATCCTGTACATACATATCATGAATCAATCCTCTATTTCTATCTTTTGTATGTTAGGGCTTTTGTGAATCTCGCGGTCCATTGAGGAACGGCTCAGCCAGAATTCGACCTAAACGCGCTATCGAGGATGGATTCGATCTGAGATGGATTGTAGATTACTTGATTATGAGTTTGATGTCGAAGAAGAGACATACCGGTATGAATAAATTTGTCGGGCCGGTGAACGTGGAGAATGCAAATCTCAGTTCCTCCGAGGTCGATCATTGATGTTATCCAAAGCCCAGCGAAGAACCGACTCACTCACTCTGGATTTTCGGTTCACTGCGACGAACCAGGTGACCCGTGTAGAGGAGGAGGAGGATGAAGAGCGATCAAAAGTCGTCATACTCATGATCAAGTCTCTCGATTTAGGCCTGTAGTTGGAAACAGAAACCTAATTTGATGGATTGGGAAGCCTTGTATGGCCAGAAACAAAGACGCACTAGGCGTCCGAACACACGATGGATTGGAGGTACAAGGAGGAGATTAGGATTAGGGCATTGAGGACAGAATGATTGCAACATTTGCAGCGAGTGGAGCAACAAATCTGGGCAACGGCGACCTTGGTAGCCGTGAGAAAACTGGGACTCGGCGGTTGGAGAATCTTCCTACTTGCCGGCATCCATGGCGAGGACCGATTGGGGGAAAATCGGGGAATAGAGAAGGGAGGAAATACAATTTACTCTTGCGAGGAGGAGGAGGCGATGAGAGAGTTTGAGATCTGGCCATGAGATGCGGGGGTTTTGAGAGTATAGAGTGGATGGGGAAAGAACGTGGTGAAGCACGTATATGTGTAGAGGAAGAGCACACGGTTTCTAAATTCTAATTGTGGTGAAAAGTGGACACGTGGCGCAAATTTTTACAAAGACATTGCTTCTAAAATTATAAGTATAAGGGGTGGATATGTTGTGAAAAATAAATGGAAATTTTTTTCACAGGTTTGTCATCAAGTTAAAGTTAAAAAAAAAGGTTGAAACAGTTAGGAAAAATAACCAAAAATAATCCCAACTATCCACTTTCAACCAAAAACAATCCAACCTTTAAAAATAACCAATTAATATCTCAACTATCACTCTATATACCAAAAATGATACACTTCACTTTCACTTTTTAATTTTAATAACAAACTTTTAGAAAATTCACAAAATGCCCTCACTCCAAAGACCTCACCCTCTGCAAAGACATCACCCTCGAGCCTCCTACTTTAGGGGCCCGCACGACGGGCTATTAGCTCAGCCTACCTACTAAAATTCAATTAAAACCAAATGCATTTGAGTGCTTTGTTTGTTCACTGGGCAGCCATCGCCTTAGGTTTTTTTCTCCTCCGTTTTACTCCCAGGTTCCAACTTCAACTTTAATTCTCCATCACTCTCATATTGCTTTCTTTCAACAACTTCGGCGATTCTGACCCCGACACCGGAGGTCTCTTCACCGGCCTTGCTTCCCTGGTTCATCCGCAGATCCACCGGTTGCCTCTTGAACGACTGCCCGACGCCTCCTCCTAGGCTTCCTTTGTAATTTTCCAATTTATCCTTGAAAATCTAAAAGTTGAAATTGATTCATCTGGTGTTCTTATGATTATGACCAATTTAAGTGTTTTGGGTTGCTAGTTCGATTACTTCAATGATTTTTTTTCCTAGTTTTTTCTTCAATCTGGGTGTTTTGGCTCTCATTTTAGATTTCTAGAATTCATTCTCAATTTGGGTGTTTTTTTATTTTCATTGAATTTTGGTATGGGAGGTATTGAGGTACAACCCCACAGTTGCAACGTGGGGTGCTTGTGGGTTTTGGGAGGGTGAGGGTTTGAGGAGAGGGCATTTTGTGAAATTTTGAAAGTTTGGAATTAAAAGTAAGAAGTGAAAGTGAAGTGTATCATTTTTGGTATATAGAGTGATAGTTGGGATATTAATGGGTTATTTTTAAAGGTTGGATTATTTTTGGTTGAATGTTGATAGTTGAGATTATTTTTGGTTGTTTTTCCAAACAGGTAATACCTAAGTGTATAAAAAAATGGAAAAAATAAATTTATATATGCCAAATCATCCATTTGCAAATCAAAATAAAGAGTGCTTAGTGTGCAAATCATACTCAAAATTGTTCTGTTTGCAGGGGCGGATCTAGGGGTAGGCAACACTAGGTCATTGCCAACCCTGATTTAGGGGTAAAAATTGTATATTAAAACCCAGTTTAAGTTATTAAAAACAAATTAGAAGTTTAATGGAATTAGTGTTGTTGGTCTATTGGTTTACCCACCCCATTCTAAATTGCTTTTAGCCCCATGTTCGAATCTTGCTAGCGTCAATTTTCTTTCCTTTTTATCATTCTATTTCCCATTATTTTTGAATTCTTATAATTTTATTAGTATTTTCAATTAAAAAAATACCACATTAAAATTCCAACCTACAAATTAAGTTAATTTAATTTTATAACAATAAATTTAATTAAAATAATAATCCAAAGTATAAGTGAAGTGGTAAAAAATTGTGATAATATTTAGTCGTTAAAGAATATTTGAACAAATAACTTGTCTACCTTCATTAGTTAATGGAGAGTGAAAACTAGTTACTTGTTAAAAATTACGTCTCTCTTTTGGAGAAAAGAATCACAACAATTTTATGGTATTCTCTCAGTATTTTGGAAAATTATTATGTCTGTTATAAAAATAATGTAAGAATTGTCTATAAAAAAAAATTGCCCACCCTGGTGAAATTTCAAGATCCACCCCTGACTATATAGAAGAGTGCATGGATGAAAGGGAAATCTGACTCCCAAATAGGTAAAAAAATCAGGAATATGATGGAAAACTACATGCCCAAATTCATAGAATTAAATATACAACTCTTTTTTAGAGCACTACAAAAGCGAAATGTCTTTCAAAATCAACCAAACCAGGGATTCAGTGTTTGTGCACACGAATGAGTCAAGTGGAGAGTTGATTTCATATAAAGTTTATAGTTTTAGAGGTCAGCAACCCATTGTCCTGTACCAAACACTTGGGTTGTCTTTCAAGTATATCATGTTCTGACTCCCCCTTTTAGCCAACCATATAAACATACATACCCTTGTAAAACAAATTAACCTTCTTTTTGGATACAAGCATACAACTTCAAAGTCTTATTCCTGAACCTGGAAATGAATATTCCAATTTTGAGTATTGTTTGTATCGCTTGAATCCATAATTAGCATTTTAAAAAGGTAAAACTAATTAAAATAACACAATCTTTATAGAGGTGTTAAAAAAATATCCTAGTTGTGAGAAAATAACCCAAATTTTGGGGGAAGTAGTAACAAAATATACTAACTCATTTTTCCAACCATAAATGGGCCAAAACATTATTAAAACAAGTCAATATCATAAAAAATTCATCAAAATCTTAATTTCGCTAATTATATGTTATCGTTTTTGCCCGGATTTATGGTTGGAAAAAAGAACTGGGATGCTTTCTTACCACCTCCCCCAAAGATTGGACTATTTTTCTTACCGTTAAAAGGTGAGGATATTTTTTCACCCCTTCAAAGGTTGAGTTATTTTAATTAGTGACGCCTTTTAAAAATAAAAGTTTAAAACTGTTAATATTGTGCTGGCTTTTGGTAGCCAAGTAATATCGCAGGCAAGAATTTTTTTTTATTATTTATTTCTGCCTGGGTTCCTAATCATAGTTGATGACAATGCTTTAGTAGAAGAGAGATAAGTCCTGAAACTTGTGATTATGATATGCTCAAGTGGCTTCATGAATATCCCATGGTAATCACGTTCCTTAAAAAATAAAGAGCTTGTATCAAGAAGTCATGATGTAGTTATTGCTTTCGAGTTTTGTTGTTATGTGTAGGTAGACTTGGTCAAAGATATTTGTTTATCCTACATGTGATTGCAATTAATTGTCTCTCATGTGATTACAATAACTCTTCCAACTGCCTCTAAGACCTCTTCCCCACCTCTTGTACATGTATTTCCTTGGCATTATCGGCTTAACTCTTGTAAATTGTTCATGGGTATGAGAATAGGCTATCAACGTCGAGGGTCTGGCACTCGACAAATTCTTAGAACACCAAGTAGCTACCAGCGGATGGATTCTGGAGAAGAGCCCAAGCAGGGGGCAGCTCATAGTCATTCCTCCTAATGAGTTCAACCATCCTGAGTTGAAGAAGAATGCAGCTGATAACATTGCACTGGAGCACATCACCCGAATCTTCCCGATTCTTAGCTAGACCTGAAAGGAATCCGTGTTAGGAGTTCAAACCGGAACCATTTTCCTCCTGTATTGCAGACTTTGTGATGTTTTACAGAAACTATCTGCCTCAATTTTGAACACATTGCATGGATGTTTGGAGACTGTTTTATGTGATGTTTACTTGTACGGCCTTTTCCCCCCTTCTTTTCTCGGTTGACTGTCACTGTCAGTGTCAAGTTTATGTACCCAGGGACCAGTAGATTTTTTATGCAGAAACTGCTGCTTTAAAGGACTTGTGTGCAGTATGGGAGTACTTGGCTTCCAAGATTGATTATTCAGGAATCAGGATGCATGCCTTCATGAACATTTCACACCAAAAGAGTTTTTCATAATAACTGAACTTGAAGGGATTTGGCAGACTCGTCAATTGGTTTCGACGTAAAAGAAAAATGAAACCTTTGTTGCACACTTCCACCATTCAAATTTAATTATAGCCATGGGGCTGAGATGGGTTGACAACTTCACATTAAACTCTCTTCTTTGACTAAATATTTGAACTGGATGTAAGAAGTTCGAATCCTTAAAACAGAGCATCTTTAAGAGACGTGGGGGAGGTTTACCCCATCATAGGGCTACACATCGGTTCAAAATTGGGCCGAATTGAATCTAAAACCGATTTTTTTTTAATTGCTGACCGAAAACCGAACCTAACGTCTTAGATTCGGTTCAGTTTAGATCGGTTTATTTAGGTTTGGTTCAGATTTTAAACCTAAATGAACCTAATTGACAAATAACTATAAAAAAATTAAAATGTTTAATTTTTTTAGAAAAATTATGTTATATTAAAAAATTATGTTATATTGTAGAAAATTTCTTTAAAATACACAAAATATCTTATAATGGGTTATGATTATTTATGAGAATTGATTGAACCTAAGTCAGTGTCGTATACTGTTTTTATTTAAATTCATAAAAGTTAGGTTTGAACCGAAAAAACCCGAACCGGACTATACCTAAAACTGAATTTTTAGAAAACTGTGAGCCAAAAACCTAACCTAATATCTTAGGTTCGGTTCAAAGCTTTGGTTTGAACTGAATTTTGAACCGTCTACCCCATCATTAAACATATTCGGCGCAAAGTTGACCATAAATCAAAACTGCATAATACAAAGAACCAAATCGTATATCATTCTAATATTCTTTCTAGCTTATGCATTCTAGGAATCCTAAGTTGAATTAATAGACATCATAAAAAGTGTTTTGAAAAAAAATGCTAAACAATGAAATCTAAGAAAAATAATTCCAATTCCAAATTGGAATCGTTAACTTATTATGCAGTAGCGTTAGGTTGGGGGAAATCAAAACAAGGGGATTGAAACTTGAAAGAATCAAATTTATATGCAACACGTAATAGCAAAATACAAGTGCAAACCCTAGTACGAAATCTCTAAGTTGTATACAATTTAATTTATAACTTTTGTAGGGTAGGAATGGAATAATCATACGCGTAAAAGGGAATTTGTTCTTGGATCATAATGGACCAAAGATGCAACAAGCTTTTCATGTGTCTCCTATTGGAGCAATCATTGTAACATTGGACTTTAGCTTCGTTTAACTAATTAAATATGATGTGTTTGTTTTCAATTTAAAGGAAAAAGGTTTATAGACACTTGGTAACTACACCCTCATAAAGCTATCATATTTTTGACAAAAACTATATAAAATATTTATTTTTTATATTTTTTTTTAGCAATTTCGTATTTATTAATAGTAACTACAAAATTGTTAAAAAAATTGATATTATATATAGTTTTTATTATTCTAAAAAAATGTACATGAATAGTAAACGACGTGTCTTGCTAAACAGAGAGAGTACTATAGTAAACCACCTTTAAAGGGGTTCTGTCTCGCTGGCCAACGATGCTACTTCATGGTGGTACTTGGTTTCGTTCTTAATCTACATCTTCAGCTTGCTAGTTTTAGGTCCGCTTAGATTCGTCTTTTGTAGAGCGTGTGCTACATATTTTATTGCACCTTTTTCTGTGTTCTGTTCTATGTTCGACGATCTTTCGTTTGCCAACTTGTCGGCCTATCGAGATTTAGGCCTGTCCGATCTCGAATTCTTACTTTATTAAAAAAAAACACATCTGTTCATATTTCGTTTGATTTCCCGTTGGTTTGACATTAAAAGACTACTTTACTCCTATCTTCCTACTTAAATCGACTGAAAGAGGGAGAAAAAGATCTAAGCAACAACACGCCAATGCCTTGCCCCCACCTCCGACCACACGTCAACTTCGAACCCTTGCTACCAATCTCGCCACCAACCACCATTCCGGAGGTCTATGTTTCATTGCTCCAATATACTCAAGCGCTTTCTAGGTTTCTCGCGCTAGATCTAAGCAGAGGTGAGATTTAGGAGATTTCGAGGTGGTACATTAAAAATCACATCATTGTTGATAGCAATTGCTTGACGATGATTATCGATTTGCATAACTACTATTAACTTGTAATTGATAATTAACATAAACCCAATTAGAAATCGATATAATGTATGACATGGTAAATTAAAAATCATAATGCCATACTAAACATTCTAGAAGAAACCTAGATTGTTATCTCAAATACAAAATCAAACCATTATCGTTATTTGTGATCTTTATTTATGAAATATAATGGAGATTTTTTTTTTCAAATATGTTATCAGAAGTATGTAAAAGCTAAATATATATTTTTTTAATTTTTTTAATATTAATTTAGAAGTTAAATAATTTTGTGGGGTAGGGAGTTGGGGTAGAAGATTTGCACCCGTGTATTATTAAGGTAATTTCATTAATCACACTACAACTTTCGATTATGTATTGTTATCTCAAATTTCATGCCACCACAATAATCGCTGTTTAAAATAATATGGAAGAATTTATAAAAATTTAACCTAACTAGTGTGTCCCGTCCGAGGCACAGGAATATGTTAACACAATATTCTCAAATTATATCTATTATCTATAAAAGAAACCTATTAAACATAAGACAAAAATAATAAATCTGAATTATAATATTAGAATTAAACTAATAAGAAGGACATGTTATATATTCTCTCATTCATTTAAACGATTTTCATAAAATTATATTTATTTAAATATTTTAAATATTGTTATAGTGATATTTTTTTTGTTTTTAATGAGATTATTTTAAAATATCTATATCTATAAATTAATAAATATACACACTTCTTTAAATGATGAGAATTGAGAACCATTTTTGATGAAGTGTTAAAACCACATTAATTGTAGGTTTTTTAACCAATCAATTTTTTTTTTGTAATTTAATGCTAACTTTTATTAATATTTAATTTATTAATATTAATTTATTATATTATTGTGATTTTATCAAAAAAACCGCGCAATGGCACGAGGATTGTAATATTTAATTTAATATGTATGATAATATTAATTTTATGCTAACTTTTATTAATATTTAACCAATCAATTATAGGTTTTTTAACCAATTAAATTATACCTTTCTAATTTTATGCTAACTTTATTAATATTTAATTTAATATAATAATATTAATTTATTATATTATTGTGATTTTATTAAAAAACCATGCAATGGCGCGATGACTGTAATAATTTTACTTAAATCCTTAAATCAAATAAACTTATTAATAATGCATAATGCATAATTTTTTAACTAACATAAATAAACCTTCAAAACCTCCAGATATTATTTATCCAAAATATGTCCAATATATGACCTTGTAATTGGTTGAATCTATCCTATACCCCCTTATTGATAACATTATCATCCCAAAAATAGGGTCAATTTTACGAAAGGACGAGTTTCATAAAACATGACTTTTTATATTTGACAAAATAAATATTTAAGCACTCATATAAGACATGACTTAGGAAACTGAATAATTCAATAAATAATATAAATGAAAATAACAATAAAAATCAAAATGAAATTATTATTATTGTTGTTTGGGGCGTTGAGGGGTTGGATGTGTCCATCAATATTATTATTTCGCCAGGAATTTGGCATATGCGTGGGTTTCATTTCTCCAATCTGAAGTTGTGGTCTCCGTCGTCTCTCTCGATCTGCCTCTTCTCTCTAAACGCCATTTAGTTTTGATTCGATTTGTTACTCAATTTGATGTATAGAAGTTATATAGCTCAGTAATTCCGTCTTGTATTGCAATTGCGATCTCAGAGTTCTGAATCCGCCGCACCTCAGTTCCCTCGTTTGATCCCAACCATTCTCCTGTACTTTGGAGATCATTGGAAAGCATAGGACTGCGAAATTGGAAGGGATTCGGATTCGGTGGTGCTGTGTTGAGATTTTCAGCCGTGGGAAGGAGGAGTAGGAGGAGGAGAAGGAAGAAGGAAGAGAACAAATAACATGCTCTACCTGAAGCAGCCGAATCTTCATAGAGCTGGGGATCGGTGTGAATGTCAGCTTGTGTGAATGATTAGAACAAGTGGCGAGGATTTTTGAATGCAAGTTTGAGCAATTTCCCGAGCCACCATAAAGGCTCGGGGGAATCTGGAAACCTAGAGAAGGAGAAATACAAAAGGAGAAGAACAGAAAACGTAGAAAATGACGATGGAGAATGAAGAGCTCAAGTTTCAGCTTTCTCTCTCTAGTCCTGAACCTTATATGCAGAAGTTCAGGCTCTACGAGACTTATCTGGTATCTTCTCATCTTTCCCCTATTCATTGCTTTCTGTTTATTTGATTTTGAGGTCTTCTTGAGTTTAGCCCATAGAATTCAAGCTTCACCCAATGTTTGTTTGTGTTCTTTCAAGTTCTCCCACCAGGATTTAGACGTATTTGGAAATAGATTTAGGATTCTTGTTAGCATAATGCCCCCTTTGGTGATTTTGTTCGTATTTTATGCATTCTTTTGGTGTTAGTTTGTTGGTTTATGAGATATAAACTCACTGATTTATGTTATCATCGTCTGGATTTCTCGCTTGTTTTACTCAAATCAGAGAAACAGGTGGAAAAATTAGATATCTGTGATCCTATTTTCTCCCCAGAAGTTTGGGATGGGTGGTTTTGTGGCCATGGACCAGGGGAGTGAACTCCATCAGTTTCTTTATTAGAGTAATAACATTTTTGATGTTAATTAGGGGATATTGATTTGTAGGAGGACTTATTTGCTGTTGTTATCTCTCAAAACTTGGCTATAACATCTTTTTAGCATATATGACGTGATCAGCAAGTGTTGACTTGGAAGTCTTCTTTGCTTTATACCTTACCTCCATAACCTCAAGGAGTAGATAACAAAAAGGAGTTGAAAACTTTGTACTGTGGACTTGGGTAGCCATCTATGCCCATTTTTTAGCAGAAAGATGAGATGGTAGCTGGAAAAGAGATGTAACACCGTATGCGATTGACTCTTGGTTTGCCTTTTTTCTGGGTGTGTGGAAGGCAATAGCAGGGGAAAAATACCCCTGAGATTGCCCTTGCCTCTCAAGCCTAGCTGGTACAGTTATCTTTCTTGCCTGCCTTCAAAATGACTCCTTTGGATGGTTGCTTTGCACAGCTTTCCTTTGTTAAGTGTCGATTGTTTCCTTTTCCAAAACAGACACTGCAACAGTGCAACCAAAGACAACAAAATGCCAAATGTCGTGTAACAAAAAAAGTGTATCTTAAAGTCCGCATTCTTGTGCCTTAGCACGAAGTACCCTACATATTATGTCTTCAATATTTACTCTTCATTCACATAGAAATTTTCGCAATTCTTTTCGTCTTCTTCTTCTTGAGTACCTATTTGAGTCAACTCCATATATGACGATTCACCCGAGGGATAAGGTCTTTTGTAAATTGTAACTATGTGAATCTGGCAACGTTTCACCGAAGCGTGTTTACATCTCTTTGGTAGATATAGGAGACCAGTCTTAAAATGAAAAATATAGGTATTGGTCTATAAAAAATCATCAAAAATTGGCCCAAATACTCTTTGACTGATTACTTTTTCATTTCTTTTGGACACGCTAGTAAGCACTCTCATAATATTCTACTTTGTTGATATAGGAGACCAGTCTTAAACTGAAAAATATAGGTATTGGTATATAAAAAATCATCAAAAATTGGCCCAAATACTCTTTAACTGATTACTTTTTCATTTCTTTTGGACACGCTAGATATAGGAGACCACGCTAATAAGCATTTCTTCTGGTAGCTGTTATTTGGTCTTCACGCTAGTAAGCACTCTCATAATATTCTACTTTGTTGTTATGCAGAAATTTTATATGGTGGGTAGGGACAAAAGTAGAACATATTGGCGAGTACTTATAATTGATAGGTCAGAACCCCGTGATTTGGATATTCGTGAAGATTCTACGACATATACTGAAAGTGAATGCTCTGACTTGTTGAGGCGGATACATGAAGGAAATAAGTCCACTGGTGGACTTAAATTTGTCACGACTTGCTTTGGAATTGTTGGTAAGAAGATCTTCTGCTTCTTTAAGTTGGTAACTTGATGGGCCCCTACAATCAAGAGGCTGCAGTTTTGTTGAACCCTAAAGACTATGTCTATGTTTTCAGGTTTCATCAAGTTTCTGGGGCCATATTATATGCTGCTAATTACAAAAAGAAGGCAGATTGGTGCAATTTGGGGGCATGCAGTGTATGCTGTATCCAAGACTGAGATGATTCCGCTTGCAAATTCTATGGCTCAGTCGAGTATGGATAATTCTAACGATGAGAATAGGTACAGCCTATCATCTGATAGAAATTAAACCAGGCCTTTCTATATCATCTGCTTAGTTTTATTGGATTCAGGACAGGCTTTGGTTGTTTTGATTGCTAATTCTATCCAAGATAGACTCTGCTTATCTTATTTTGTGATGCAGTTACCGCTCAGTGCTATTCTTGTTCTGTTTACCCTTTGCTGCATGTAGTAGTTTGATGGGGTTTTCCCCCTTGGCTATTTTGTCTTTGTATTTGGGGAGTTAGCTAGTCATCACGAGGAGACATAGTACAAAGGAATAGGCATTTGTTAGAATGAATGAAAAGTGGGAACATATTTTGGAACTGATAGTAAAGATCCCACTGGCTTTATCTGCAGGTACAAAAAACTTCTCTGGATGGTAGATCTCACAAAGGATTTTTTCTTCAGTTACTCCTACCATGTTATGCGGACGTTACAGAAAAACTTGTGTGATAAGCAGTCAGGCCAGGTCCTTTATGAAACCATGTTTGTATGGAACGAATTCCTAACACGTGGAATTCGAAATCATCTGCACAATACATTCTGGACAGTTGCGCTGGTTTATGGTTTCTTTAAGCAGGTCATTTTCTGTTTCACGCAATCACAATATCATTACCATTTGTTGACACCTCAAGGCTGGATGTGTTTTTTTTTATTGGGATTCAAATATTTTTTTTTTCATTTTTTTGTTACAAATAACTTTCTGCCTGTAGACATTTCAGAGCTCTTCGCATTTGCTAGTTGATGCATTTTTCAGTGTGTGCATGTGTGGCATCTGTTTTTTTGCCTTTTATTGTGATTTGATGAATGCATATGAAGGGATTTGAGAAGCTAATTACAACATATTAAGGAAGACAGAGGATGTACTGTTCCCTTGCCACTATATTGGTGTGCATTAAAACAATGGAATCTGTGAATTAGATTTTAGTGGTGGAATTATGTCCTCGCCTTGATCAAGAGGATTGCCTACATGTCATTATTTGATTCAACCCCCCCCAAATTATTTATTTATTTATTTTATTTACTGGTGGATTCTTTGTGGAGGTGGATGTGGTATCTTTGTTGTGAAAGGATGAGGGTAAACTGTATGGCCTCTGATACCAGACTATGAGCTATCTGCCTCCCATCTTTCAATGTCATTTGGTCTTTTACGGGTGTTTATTTAGTGTTGAGGGACAGTCTTGCTGGATTTTACCAGGAAGCGCTGTTTGACCCATTTTTTAAGTCTTACTTTTATTAGTGTTGCTGTTAGCTTTGTGGATACGAAAAGGTTCTCTTTCTATGAACAAATCTCTAACGAGTTCCAAAACAAATTATAATCTAATCTCAGATACTTTGTATGCAGACCACACTTTCTGTGGATGGGCGGGACTTTAAACTGATTCTTATAGCTAGACGTTCACGTCATTATGCTGGTACCAGGTTGGTTATTGGTGTGCTTCTCTCTGCTGTACTTTCTGTTTGGGGTTTTGCCCTTATCTTGATTATAATATATAAGTGCATTTTGGGTTTGATTAAGGAAGGGATGAAGGGCTGGCAGGAGTAGCTTTTCAAAGTTTGTAATTGTTATATTCTATGGATTTTGAGTGTTGGACAAAGCAAACATAGCTAGCTAGTGTAATACATTTTCCACACCAGTAGGGTAGATGGAGGCATTCATCCTCTGGGTAGATGTAGGGATGAAGGGCTGGCAAGAGTAGCTTTTCAAAGTTTGTAATGTGTGTACTGCATAATTGCTTATGCTATTAAATTCTATCTGTGAAATATTCCATTCAAATATGCTGTTGTTAACTTTCTCACTCTTGGGCTTTAGATACCTAAAGCGAGGTGTAAATGAGAAGGGTCGAGTAGCAAATGATGTAGAAACAGAGCAAATTGTATTCGAAGATATTCCTGAAGAATCTCCTGAGCGTATCAGCTCCATTGTTCAGAACCGTGGCTCCATTCCCCTTTTCTGGTCACAGGAAACATCACGCCTAAATATTAAGCCTGATATCATATGTATGTTCTCACTGATCAGGGCATTTCAGCTTTGATTTGCACTGTAAACTCTGGAGTTTTAATCTGGTTACCTTTTTCATTGTTTTTCCTCTTTCAGTATCCAAGAAAGATCAAAACTATGAAGCCACAAGGCTGCATTTTGATAACCTTGTTAAGAGATATGGAAATCCAATCATCATCTTGAATTTGATCAAGGTACTTTCTGTCTCTCTTAGTTTAGCTCAGAATTGCACCTTTTATTGATCTCTGTAATCTTCCGAGGATAGAGGTCGAGCACTTCTTGAATCCTAAACATTTTATGTTCTCTATCTTATCTGTAGTTTACTAGTTTTAGATTTGTATATAGCTGGCTAATTAATGCCATTTTTAGACATGAGCAAGTGATTTATATGAATCCCCTATTGGTAGAACTCTAGAAGCATTATGTTGATGTTATATGTCCTTGCAGTTCTCATTTCCTTGTTTTAAATTGTCTTAATCTACAGACAAATGAAAAGAAGCCACGAGAGTCCATTCTTCGCGCGGAGTTTGCCAAGGCAATTGAAGTCATTAACAAGGACTTGCCAGAAGAAAGCCGGCTTAAGTTTCTCCACTGGGATCTGAACAAGCATTCACGAAGGTATATAATTTCTTGATGAATTGCTGTTGTTAACATTGTTCTTTATCTGTTTCTATTCTATAAATATGATATTCGTAAAAATCGAGTGTCTTTATGAGACGTGTATAAGAGCACTGAGATATGTTTTTCCTGCTTTATTTGTTTTCATTTTGTGCAGCAAAGCTACAAATGTGTTGCTTCTTCTGGGGAAAGTAGCTGCATATGCATTGACTCTGACAGGTTTTTTTCATTGCCAACTTCATCCTTCATGTGGGCCTGGAGTATGCTCAAGTTCCCCATTGGCAGGGTAAGTTGATTTAATCTGTAGAAGTTATTCCATATATATAGTGGATTTTGAGCTTGTATCTGTCCCTGCTATGCATTGGAATTATTCAATTTACTTTGAACTTCTTTGCTGTTATATATTTTATACTTATGTTCTCTACTCCTTGTTAGTTTGACAATCACTATATTTCCATCAAAGACTGTATATATTTTCTGCGAACATTTAGAATGGTTAATTTCTGTTATTGATTCGTTGCACAAAATCTATAAAACATCATATCTTTTGGTCTTCTATTATGTTTATATGCTTATATTGTTCATTAGTTCTGTTAATTTGATAAGCAAATTATTTTCATCAAATTACTATAATTTCCGTGAATCGAGAACATCTAGTATGGCTAGTTGATAACCATTCCGGAATGGTTCAACCGGAAAGGACTAGCGGGTAGTACCCAAAGGTCCCTGGTTCGAATCCCGGATGACCGCTCTCTATTTACCAAAATCAAGTATGGTAGTTGATTTTTTTTTATTCATGATTCATTGCATAAAGTCTCAAAAACTTCATAATCTCATTAAAAGGTTCTATCAAAGGTAGAAGAATGATCATTTTCTTTTGTTCTTCCATTCTCCAAGGAATATGTTTTTTTTTTGTGAAATGGGGGAAAAAAAGTGCATTTCATTTGTTTCCACAATTTTTTTCGTCAAATGAGAATGTCATTTCATTTTACTTCATTCTGTATTGCGTTTGTGTATGTCTGCTGATCAAAGGCATTTAATTCCTATGGAATTGGAGATTTAAAATGTCAAATCATTTTTTTGTTTATTATTTTGATTTTGAAAGATCTTTATTTTTCTTGAACTAGTAAATATATTCCAACCATGCAACATACAAAAAAAGGCATAGCCCAAACCGAGGGTCTAGTGTAAAAAAGATTAAAAAAAGTGTACATCTCCCCATCAACAATGAAGAGCCCTCCAAAAAATCTCATAACTCACCCTCAAACCCTAAAAAATTATCTAAATATGAAGAGCTCTACGCCATTGCTTTTCCATGAATGGTTTGAATTTACATTTTATGGAAAGCCGAGTGATACACATATTTATATGACTCTAGCACACTCCTTAGGGTTACATGGTTCATTACAGAAAATGGCTTTATTCCTGGTGATCCAAGATCTTTATACTTGCCAATAAGCAAAGATTTATAATTGTCTAAACAAATCATATTTACCTTTCCAGTATAAAGAATTGAGAGTAAGGTTGTTTGTGAATTTCAGTTGGATCTCCTTGTTTTCTCAATGTATTTGAAGACAAGAATTAACAAGAGCTAGTACTTTGTCCCCAATTAAATAGATGACCTGTTCTAACTTCTAATCATCTGTTTGCAATATAAAAGTCAATGAGCATTTTTAATGAAATGTCTTCTGATATCAAAAGTATATTTTGATATATATCAACTGGCTATGTAGCATTCAAGTTTAAACAGCTTTGGGAAATCATTATACATGTTATTTTAATCTCCTTGCCTCTGATTTAATCTGATTTAACTGTTCTCTTAAATGAATATACCATATCTGTCCCTTTCTCATCTTGGAAACTAGCCTCTAGAATGAAAGTAGTCTAAAATTGGCCCATGTTAACTTTTGCCTTTTGGTACTTTACTGTATTTGAACCTGTAGACTGGCCTCTTGTTATCATAGTTGAGATACTTGGCTTACAGGGAAAAAAGCCCTTTTGCAATTTTAGAAATTGTTGAATATAAATTATGAACTATTCAACTTAAGACAGGGGATCTACCTATCCCCTCCATACAGCTTCAATCTAATCTAGTTTATGCTGTGATTAAAAGAATAATTTTTTACACTATTTAAATCTCTAATGCAGGACCTTCTATCTAAGTGATAAATCTCTAGAAAAAATTCCCGACAATGACGATGCCAAGGGTGTTGTGTCCAATGCTGGCGACAAGATAGCTAATGGTAATTCTTTTGACGAGAAGCCAATTTTGCAGAAGGGTGTTCTCAGAACAAATTGCATAGATTGTCTAGATCGAACAAATGTTGCACAGTATGCCTATGGATTAGCTGCCCTGGGACACCAGCTTAATGTGCTAGGAATAATAGATGTGCCAAAGATAGATCTAGATTCTCCATTGGCTGACGATTTGATGAACTTTTATGAAAAAATGGGAGATACCCTTGCACATCAATACGGAGGCTCAGCTGCTCACAACAAGGTATCAGCCTCTCTTACACTAAAATTTTATTTTTTTAGAAAAAAAGTTGTGAAAGTGAGTTCTGAGCTCAACTCTGTTGCCTCTTCACTTTACTTTGCCAGTTTGTCTTATCATTTATTTTATAGGTAACACCTCTTGCCAAGCTTTCCAGACTAAATTAGATATGAGCTGCTGACCTAGTGTAGTTAGAGTTATCAACAATAACCTGCAGGTTCGGCGATATGTTTATCCCCATTCGCATGTTGAGGGGTCCTTATTACATCTTGACTGCTCATCTGAGTTGTTTATTGAACATATACATCAGGGTTTCCGCTCCACCTCTACTAGACCTTTTTATATGAGTTTTTGTGGTAGTTAGCTGGTGCTGCTGCTAACTCAAGTGTCTAATTCACTTGGGTACATAAAAGTTGGCTGCCACTGCTTGTATCCATCAGCCTTTTTGAATTCTTTTGACTCCTATGAGTCTCTCTTTGTACTTCAATTACCCCCTCCTATTCATAAACCATACACTCTAATGATTGTACAGGTTTTATATTCCGGAATGGAATGTTGAAATCTTAATATATCCAGGAAGAAACAGAGCATGTATAGGGATTGATTTTGTGTGGAAATAGAAATCCTTCCAGTGCACTTCATGTGGGCAGTGCTGCAGTGGTCCTCTTCACTAGTAAGAATGGCGCTATAACCTAAAAGAGCAAATCCCCTCAAATAGTGTTATTAAGCCTAACATTCTTCATGAGTTGAGGCCCCACTTTCCAGTGTCCTAATTTCCATCAGAGATTGACCATATCAAATTGAAGACACCAATGCATTATGGTTTCGTACTTTGTGTTCACTGAACCCTGATAATCATTTACAAATAAGATGGCACCTGCACCTGTTTGTTGCTTTTTCTATATCAACTAACATTAAAGTTATAGTAAGGCGAAGAGATACTGGGTAACAATTGTGGGGTTAAGTGGTGCATATTGCTTTAGACTTGGAGCTGCATGGTACTAGACCCCTATCTTCTTACTCAGTCTTGGGTTAGAAAAACGATTTTTTCCCCTTTCCCCTAAAACCAAAGACAGTGTGATTCCTTCCAAATTTGCTTTTGCTGTATTGATTCTTGAATCTTTAATCACAGTTTGCAATGTAGTGTGTTATGCACATTTGTGAAGTGTTCTTCGCTGTAGATTTAATATTTCGTGACATCCTAGTCGTACTTTCTGTGCTTCATAGTTTAACCCTATTCTGCTCCTTGTGCATGCTCACATAATCGCATTAGTGCTAACCTGGTTGCCAAGTATTCTCCTCTTGTTAATTTTTCTTTCTTGGATATTATTTTCTGATTTGATGCAAGGAGTGCTTTTTTTTTTTTTAAAAGTAATATCGCTAGTTATGTGAGCACAGCAAATCTTTGCATGTCCTCCATGAATTTGATAATATGAATTATGACTCCTCGCAATAGATACTAAAAATCATTGCAAGCCAAAAACATATTTTTTGAACCCTTTTAAAGTCATCTGTCCTTGAGCCTTTACTTCCTTCCCACTCCCAGTCCGCTTATAGGTTGTGGGGTGTTATTCCTGATGTACTTTGTTCATCATTCTCATTTCACTCTTGATAAATATGTATTGCTTGGAATATGATTTGAATAAGTTGTTTTTAGAAGCTTCTTTTTTAATATTGTGCTTGACTTGTCATAATTATATCTCTTTGTTCTCGATTAGATATTTTCGCAGCGGCGTGGTCAATGGAAAGCAGCAACTCAATCACAGGAATTCTTCAGAACTCTCCAACGCTATTATAGCAATGCATACATGGATGCAGAAAAGCAAAATGCCATCAATCTGTAAGTTTTTTTGAATCAATAGCTTGGATTTTTTTATATTTTTTATCTAGTGCTTTTTGAACTTACTATACAGCTTGCCCCTGCTCAGTTCTTCCTAGTATGTGAAAAATGCTTTTGCTTTCTTCATCTATGTTGGCTTTACATGCTTTTTGCCAAATACATTCTGCTTATGTATTTTTGTTTTTCTCTTTCTTTAAACCACGGTTTACGTAGTGCATCACAACTGCTTAACAAATAACCCTTACAAGCATTTGTGCAGATTCCTTGGGCATTTCCAGCCACAACAGGGAAGGCCTGCTGTATGGGAGCTTGGATCAGATCAAGATTATAGTTCTGGGAGAAATGGGCAGGTGGAAGATGAGGATGGAAGGTAATTTGCTTAGTTGAGCCTTTATTGCTCACAGGAGGGGTATATTTCTGAAATGGCATAGCCTGACTCACATGTTCACATTTCATTCCTTTTGTGCAAAATCAAGAAAGCTAGTACTGAGTAACTTCATGCTTTCAATTCTCAAAACGTCAAATTCATACAGTTTTTAACTTTTTAATATCTCAGTCAGTTTCCATTTGTTTCGAAAGAAAAATTACAATAAGTTGCGTAAAATTAATATATGCTTCCTGGACACAATTTCTAATACTTTGAAATGGCTTTGAAATGTGAATCTTGTTTATAACAGGAATTTGTTTAAAAGATGCTGGTCAGATGGAAACATTCTCCGTAAAAGCAGTTCTCCATCATCATCCACAGATATCAGACAGCAGAATTTTTCGAACATGGTTTTATCCGAACGATCTGATAATATAAGCAAAGTTCCTTTTGGGTCACATTCAAGACTCTCCCCATCTGAAAGTGATGTAGCATATTCCAGGTCTGCTTCAGTAATTTCATTGATTGTTGTATTAGGTTATTACCGCTTTAGTATTGGAACAATATTTGTTTGCTTCTTACAATTTGATGTGAATAAATAATTAAATGGGTGTGTGTTTTCTACGTTTTCCCTTTATTTACAAGGTAAATGCTTTGATCTCAGTTAGACTTGCAATTGGATTATTACACCATTCTGTTGGTAAATCGGTTTGATTAGATACTGTCTTCTGGAAAACCTTTGGCTGCTTGCAGTTGCTCCTTTGGTTGCTTTGTGCTCCATTTCAGGCTGAAATGTGCCTATTTTTTGGCCACTTGGCCAGAGGAAGTCTTTTATCTGTTTTTCTAGGTACTAAGGTGATGCTTGAATGAAGTTTAGCCATCATTGTTAATGTTTGCTTTCCAAAGCCTCTCCTTTCGAGTTTGTTTTCCACAATTTATTCTGACATAAGATTCTCTCCCTTGAAACAGAGAAGTTTATCCTTTATTTCACTTGTTCTTCAAGACTGATATAAGCTGTTGTGATCATGAACTAAACCATATTCATCCCTTGCTTTCGCAACTTCTGTATACAGTTATACTCCTACAGCTTCAGGAAAACTTCTTTTTGGGGATGTGCAAAGCGAACAGTATTCTGAGAATTGTATCAACATCCACGATCGCTGGGATTCATCTGACTGCTCAAATTTTGTCGATTTAGATTGGCTTTCTTCTTCAGGAAATTCGTGTGAGGAGGATGTTACTGACAGGTAGTTCCTGTTGAATTTGCATGCTGCCTTTTTTGTTATATAAAAAGAAAAGTAACAAAAGGGATCACTGTCCTCTGATTGAGAACTATTTTTAGGCGGTAAAGGGTCTCTATGGTTTTGGGTGAGCTTCTTTATTTCAGGGAATGGAAAATTCCTTGTCCCTTTATATTTTACCCATATGATTAATTCATGGCTTCATGCCGTGAGTTAGACACATTAAATTGTACAAAACACTGAGCAAATTGTGTCTCTTCTTGCTTCTAGATTTGCAGAGAGGGACAAGTTTTCAAATTCAGAGCAATTAATCATAATTAGCTATTTGCAACAATGCTTTACAGCTTAATGTTACTTTTTAGATGCTATGAGAGTGAGTGACTCCGTGCTATATTTTTTTTGCTCAACTCTTCTAATCAGAAGTTTAATATAGAGGAACAATAAGGTGTATATGTGGTTAATGATATTTTTACTCTTTAAATGCCCTTGAGTAAATTGTAATGTCTTTTTCAGGGTAAATTGCAGAAAATCACTCCTAAAATATGGTATTTTCACAAACCACCCTAAATTTGGAAATTACATAAAACAATCCTTAAATTTGGTCTTCTTTCAAAGAACCACTTGCAAGCCCTTTTATGTGTAAAAAATGTTTTAAAATGTCAACTTACCACCTAATTTATCAAATTGAACCTTATTATAATAAATATTTATCAACAGATTGATAATTTAATACTCCGTAGTATTTACTTAGAATTCTTTACACATAAAAAGGGTAGTGGGTGGTGTTTGAAAGAAACCAAATTTTATGGGTGTATTTGTGAAAGCTACCCTGTTTAGAGGTGGTTTGCTGTAATTTACCCTTGTTTGTATGCATTAGACTATTAGAGTGTCTATGTAGTGATAGCTAATTGCTTATGTTGTTTTCAAATTGCTGCAGATCAGTACAGATGAATTCTCCAATTACGGGCATGTCTTTAGAGAATGTCATGAATGGAGTTGTGGGAGATGCAACTCCATCCACCAGTGGGTACGGATCAAGCATGAAGGTTAGTAGTTGGTTACTGAATGTGGCCATCAAATTCCCTGTTCTACAATACTGCCTGTTAGTTGATTGAAAATTAGCCTTTCATTTTTCGAAAAGAAAGGCAGTTTGATGAATTAGGGATTTCCCAAGGAAGTGGAAGTCATGATTCTTCATTATAATTCTGTATCCAAGTTTTATGGTTATGCATGCTCTACATATTGTTGTGACCGGTGACAGTGTGCAATGGCCTAATGCCATTGAAACTGTATTGACAAAATCAAGCTGTAACTAGTCATAACTAAAGAACTACAGAGTTCTAATATCCAGATCCACTACTTGGCTACTTAACTGTATATTGTGGTCTTTAGTAACATAGGAAAGTAAAAAGAGCTCGAACCAGTTTGGCACGGTAGGATTTGCTCGTTCATTTTACAATATGGAGTGTTTGCATGTATGTGCCTCTGGTGCTGTGCTTTTATTTCAACTTTTGCTGGGAATGTTTTTCCAGGGAAGAGAGCAGACAGAAACAGAGCTGGCCTATGAGACCGACAACTCTGTACCAGAGGAGTTCTCCGACAGCTTTGCCCGGTGGGTTACTTTTGGAGAGACACTTTGCCACTGATGTTGGTGGTGGTGCCTTAGTCTGGGATCTTGTGCATCATGAATCAACTCGGTCTGCAAATCTCCAACATGCCAATTTGAACCTGTGGGCCGTGTGAAAGACAATAGAGTGAAAGATGATGACAGGTGCTTTGAAGCATCCATGAGGTACAATCGGATTTAGTAGCTATTTGACAAGAAACTTCAATCGTATATAACCAGAGTAACTCCAAAATACGTCTTTTGGAGTAGAGCCTTCGTCTTTATGGACCGAATTCATATTAATTCCTGTAAATAGCCAATCCTCATCCTGTGCTCTATCCAGAGCTATGTATTAACCGCTGTAGACTATTGATTCTTTGCATACTGAAATGCCGTGTTTGTTGTGCCAGGAAGTGAGTTGCATTGGTAGTTCTAGTGAATAATCTTCGGCCTGTAGAAGAACGACATCATTCTTTTTCGCTTGGTGAACATAATCATTACTTTGCTATGCAGAGTTTTGCATTGTTTGATTGATTATATAATATGAATGCATATGGTAACCGAGGTCGAATAGGTTAAGGGTCACTTTGGTTGATTCTTGAACAGGAGATTTTGGGTGATGTACTAGTTTTAGATTGTAGAGATAAGTACAGACTCAATTTGGATCACAAAAATATTATTAAGGTGATGTAGTCGGTGCATTTGTGAAATTTGGATAGTGCCCATTTTGTTAGAGACAGGTTTGATTCATGTTAAATATTTACTATTGTTTGGAGGCCTTTAAATAGGTAATACATGAGTCCTTTTAAGTAAAATCTAAAGTGGTTTAATCGCTCTTCTTAGTTTCGACCATAAAAATGGCTCAGTTGTAGGATGAAGATGCCTCTCATGCCTCTACAGTTTCTAAATAACGAAAAATTATCCATTCTCAATTCAAAAACTATAAAAACATGGAGGCTATCGGTAAGACGGTGAAAGAGCTATTTGTAAGGCGAAATTTGTTAAATTGCTCACTAAGTTCATTTTTATTTTAGAAAATATTTATGAATTGAATCGAGAGTAAAAGAAAAACTTAAACAAGTTTATCCAAATGCTTAACTTGTTGAACCAATTATTCTGTCTATTATTTTGGTTGCTTTTGGTGAGTTTCGATGAGTTTTTGACAACTCTAACATGATTTTTGATTGCAAGATCGGTCATAACTAAGGTCAAATATTTACATTGAGGTTTAAGCATAAACTCGACATGTTTCATCGATCTAAATCATTCACCTCGATCAATTTTGATGAGGTGATTAAAGTAGCTCGACAAACTTTATCGAGGTCGTTACATGGGGCCGATCACTTGAGAAGTAGGGACGAACACTTTGTATAAAAGTCTAACTAATATGGACATGACATCACATCATAACTTCGTATAGATAAACCACCATCTATCAATAAAAAAAAGGCCGATTTGCAGAAATACACCAAATCGGTGTTCGGTTTGTAAAAATATACCCGTTTTCTGAGAATAGCAAAAATAGAATAGGTGGGTCATATGTGCAAAAAATATGCTATTTGTGCTAAAAAATAATGACTGATTTTACTTTTAAATTTAAATATAAAAATCATTAAAAGGAGTATTATGAATTAAAAGAAGATTAAAAAATATTTAAAAAATATATATATATATTAAAATAATGTTTTTAATATATTTTTCTCGGAAATTAAGAATAATAAAACTAGCTGGATGAAAATCATTGCCTTATTAAAAGAATCAATTATTGACAAGGATATATTTGTTGTTGACAGGATATATGTTTTTGATGACAAAACAGATATCTAATAATGACAGGATGGGGTCTATAATAGGGAAGAGAATAAAGATACGATTTTATCCATATCATAACTAGAAATTAAAGGTCTGTCCAAGGTGACAAAGTTATTTGTTCCAAATGACAGGAAAAATGTTTATAGTGACAGACTTCATGTTTATTCTGACAGGATTAAACCTATAATCGGGGAGAGAATCAATGAAGATACGGTAAATCATATCTTCAGGATTATTAACCATATTTAAAAAACGATTGTCAATATATATCTTCAGGATTATTATCCATAGTGACAGGATAAATGGGGTTCTTGACAAACTTAAATATGAATACTGACAGGATATGATAAAAAATCGGCGGGAGATTGTGTAAAGATTGCGCCGGATTGCTCGCACAACGACGGAGGGTATGGGCGGCGACGGTCGGGGCGCTTGTTTGTTCTGGTTAGCAATATTTGGGATTGGGTCGGTCGGGGGCGCGAAAGTGTAGGCGCAGGCAACGGAGCCGGAGACACGAGCTATGGTCCAAGCGGCGAATACCTGGGGTTGGGGCTGAGCGCCGGAGATCTGGGGTTGGGGCCGACGGAGCCGGAGAGGGACGGAGTTGGGTGTTTTTGGTTAGGGTTTGGATTGGGATTTGGGGGTCGGGTCTATCAGTCCGGGTGAAGGGGATTGAGATTTTAATTTTTTTTTTTTACTTCTAGATTTTTATTATTATTTGATTATTTAATATAATTTAAAAATATCAGAAAATTGAAAAATACTTAAAATATTTAACTTTTTTTTCCTGATTTTTTGGGGTGGTGGGTAGTTTTGATAATAAAATAAGGTATTTTTGTAAATTTCCATATATTGATGCAATTGTTTTCAAACCTAGGTATTTTTTCAAACCAAATATCAAAATGGGGTATTTACTAATAATTCCCCTAAAGAAAATTAAGAAAAAGGAAAAATGAAAAAGTCATACATAAATCAACTACTACTCACTAATGCATAATAATTAGTCTATTTATCGACTTATCCGGTCTCTTAATTCTCTAAACATGTCTAGATAATTGAATCTCTTTTCCTTAAGTTAAGAAAAATACTCTAATACTCAGTATGTAATCTCATGTGTTTCTTTGTCAAAGTGATAATCTAATGGACAAACATACAAGCACATACTCACTGTCAAAGGCCGGTCTACAAATTGGAGGACATATTCTTTCACGTGCCACAGGTGGCTATGGTAGTATGGTCCCCAATCAAAATCATCAATAGGTTCGATTTAATAAATTATAAGCTTCAATTCAACACCTGAGTAAAGAACTATGGACATTTGAAGATTGAACAAACACAAATTACTTCATATGATAATTACCAAGGTTTGATGTTCCTATATTTTTTTACTAAACTTTATACATTCATATTATAATTAAGGATGTTTTGCATGAATATACCAAATATTGGCCCACTTTGCAAAAATGACCAAGACCCAAAAAATTGGCAAGGGAATGACATAATGTCATTTTTGCAATTAAATTGGGCACCTTCACAGCCGGTGGAAGGTAAAGGCTTTAGGGGGAGAGAGAGAGAGGAGGGAGAGAAAGAGACTCATTTAATTGTTTTAAACTAAATTTCAGTCATTTTTATTTATTAAAATTAAAAAATAAATTTATTTTTGAACTTGATTTAATTTTATCTATCTATAGACACCCACTTTATATATGTTTATGAAAAAAAAATATTTCAAAATAAACTTGGGTTTACATCGTATCTTGATCTCAATTTGGAGTATGGCATGGATAACCATTTGGATGGCAAAGACAACAATTCAGCTGGCACATAAATTCACACAAATGACAAGATAAACTAGAAAACCTGGGCACAACCGACAATCGTTGCTCCGGAGATGAAAGACAAAGCTGTCGTGGACATGGAGGAGGGGGAAATACTAACTAGGTGCTGAAACACAAAAAAATTCCATTCAACCCTATATATGGTTTCACTTGGCCTAAAAAAAAGTTGCGATTTACGCTTACTAGCCAGTAACTACTGTTGCCTAGCCAGTGGCCACGATCTTTTAGCCAATATAAGAATAACCCTTGTCGGGTCTCATCTACCTCAGGAACTTCCCACCTCAAGGATAGCTAGGATAGATGACATTCTTTGAGTTGTCGAAGGTTGGTTTTTTTTATTTTGCATATATGTACGTCAGTTACAATATATGGTTCCGTCTTGGTTGCCTGAGATGCGAACCCTAAATATATGCGATTTACGCTTACTAGCCAATAACTACTGTTGTCTAGCCAATAAAACCGATGTCTCAGCCAATTGAAGACTAAGCCCTGTCAGGTATTATTAATCTCAGAAACTTCCCACAACATTTACATAAACAAAGAAATGAGTAAGTGTTCAAACAAAGATGCAATTAGAAGACGATGAAAGAGTGCCCATTCACCCATTTTTTTATTTTTTTTTAAAAGCTTGCCTCACCGTCTACCTCTCGACCGGATCTGGCAGGTTCAATTCGATTCAACATTGAAACCTTGAAACTCTCTCGTTCTACTTCAATTCGTTATCAAAATTGTTGAATTCGGAGCCGAGGTCACCAATTTGCGGTCGAGAGGAGGGGAAGAGGTGGGGCGGCGTCAGGCTCGAAGTCGGCGAGAGTGGGATGTCGAGAGGAGGGGAAGGGGCAGGGCGGTGAAAAAGGATCTGGATCCGGACAACCTCGTCACCCTCCGCAGGACCCCTAGCGCCGCCGACGCCTTCGTTGGACAACCTCGTCGCCCTCTGTAGAACCACCAGCGCCGCCAATTGGATCTGGACAACCTCGTCACCCTCCGCAGGACCCCTAGCACCGCCGACGCCTTCGCTGGACAACCTCTTCGCCCTCCGTAGAACCACCAGCGCCGCCAATTAGGACAACCTCGTCACGGCTCGCTCTCGCTGCTCGCCTTCTCGCACTCTCCTCCTGGCTCTTCTTCGCCGGTCACTCTCGTACCGCCCCGACCTGGAACTCTCTCTCCTTTCCTAATCCCTTAAATCCCACCCAAATATTTCCAAAATTTCAAAAGCCCGCCCAAATTTTTTTAACCCACAACAAAAGGTCACCTTAACCTGTTAGTTTTGCAAAATAAATGCACCTTTTGACATTTAGCACATTTTAGAGGGGGGAGTGACATTTTTGCAAAGGGAAGAATAAAGTGGTATATTGGGTACCATTTACTCTATAATTAAACATGAGAGTTTTGAACTAGCATATTATAGTGAAATATTTGAACATCGCATTACTCCATTATTTCATTAAAACATGTCATTTACTATTTATGCATGCTTAATTTTTTGCCATAATAAAACAATATAAAATATCGTTTTTTTTTTACATTTTTATAAAAAATAAAGCTTTGAAAAGTGAACAAATATGATTCTCATTTAAAGAAGTATATATAAATATAGATATAGATAATAGATATTTTAAAATGATCTCATTGTAAAGAAACAAAAATCATTGTAACAATATTTAAAAGATTTAACTAAAGATAATTTTATGAAAATCGCTTAGATGAAGGGGAGAAAATATCATATATGATTTTCTCATGCTTTTATTAATGAATTGAATTGAAAAAAATTTGACTCAAAATATATTTGCATATGGTAAGGTTATGTGATATATATAGTTTGAAAAAAATTACCTAAAATATCTAAGTATAATACGATGACTCAATGCTGGCAATACCCGACCCGACCCGAAAAAACCGATCCGATTGATCCGACCCGAACCCGTTCGACACCTGAATAATTGGAAAAAAAAAGTTTGGATCCGAGACCGACCGACCCGATTCGAGTTAAGCCCGAACCCGAAAGCAATCCGAACCCAGTAAGAACCCGAACCCGATTATATCTGAATGGACCGTCCCGAAATCAACCCGCAACCCGAAATTGCTCGACCCGAGCATATCTGAAACCTGAAATTACCCGAACCCGATTACACCCGACACCCGAAATAACCCAAACCCGATTATATTCGAAATCAACAAAAATCTTAGCATTTTCCCCAAAATACTCAAAACAATCTAAGTATTTGATTACTTAATAATGGATGGTAATATTATCATGCATATAGTATAATTAAGGGTGAATTCCTTTTTTAGTCCCTAACCTTTCTTACTCGTTTCATTTTGGTCCTTAAACTTTCAAACATTTTAAAATGGTCCCTAACCTTACCTTTTTGTTCAATATTAGTCCCTCCGTTAATAAGGCGTTAACCATCCGTTAAAGTTGATGATGTGGCATGGGGGAATTATAACTATTAGATTATCACCTAATTAGAAATTAAAAGGCAAAACCAAAATTAAAAAATCAAAATCAAAACAATCTCTACAAACCCGATTGAAAGATGGAGCGGAAAAGGGACAGAAAATTTTAGGGTTCCTAGGAGAAACATGGAGGAAAAACTGAAGAAATTTTGACTTGATTTCGTCTCTAAATCTAGCCCGTAAGTCACAAATCTCCTCATTTTCTTCGAATTTCCGCCCTAAAAACGAGACTCAAAACCCCCTTTAAGTTTCAAGCAAGTTCATGCTCTTGGAGAAATGGAGAATTCGTTCGAAAGAGACCCTTTGGGTGATGCAACCAAGTACGGTAAGTGTAGCATAAGTGTTTATACTTTGTGATTATTTTCTAGTTGGGGCTAAGGCTTGTACTGCAAAGTGTGAAAACTTTCAGGACCACTTGTTTTTTTTTGGTTGGTTGTGATCAATTTAAAATATAATTTTTTATATAAATTAATGGTATGTCCACTTGTGTTTGTCTTCTTCCTGTCATTATTTACTCTGTTTGTTAGCAGACCAACATGGTAAACAGTGTGATTTGGTTGGGAATGTTGTACATGAAGAAATAATGTCAAATATTTCTAGCTCAAATGAAGGGGGGTCATGATGATGTTTCAAGTTGCAATGTTGAATTAGATGATCTTGATAATGACATAGCAGATGATGGAGAACTTAAGCTTAAGGTTGATGTAAGCACTATATGGAAGAATTTACAAGTGCCAAACAAGAGGCCAGCTGAGAGAGAACTTGTGATTGAGAAAGAACAACAACTTTAGGTGATGGGCTATCCTGTTGAAGTAGATACAGAATATGAAGACTCTGATGTGTTCCATAGCTTGGATGAAAATAGTGAAAATGGGGAGGAAAGATACCCAAGATTTAATCCAAACACTGATATGAGTAACCCAATATTTAGGAAGGTAACTATATCTTATAATGTGATTTAGTTTAATCCTCTCAATAAGCATCACTTGTAACATCTATTTGATATCTCTGATTTTTATAGGGCATGTTATTTGGATCATTGATGATATTGAAGAAAGCGATTAGAAGGTATGCTATTAAGAATAGATGTGCAGTGAAGATAGTGAAAAACGATCTAAAAAGAGTTCGAGCTAAATGCAAAGAGGGCTGTCCGTGGGATTTGTATGCCACATCATCACATGATGGAGGAAGGGCACAAGTGAAGACATATATTGGAGAACATAATTGCAGCAAGGACTTCACTAACAAACAAGCTAAATATGGATGGATTGTTGAAGAATATCTTGAAACTATAAGATTCAATCCAGAGATTCCAATAGATGCCTTAATGCAACATATTAGGGCTGATTTCAACATCACAGTGACAAGAGGAAAGGCATGGAGAGCTAAGAAGGAAGCTTTGAAGAGGTTGAAAGGAGACGAGAAACAACAATACTTGAAACTTGCGGATTACGGGGGGGAGCTACGGAAGACAAACAATGGATCTGAAGTGATTTTGTCTTTAAATAATTTGGTGTTCCAGAGAATGTTTGTAAGTATAGCTGGCTGTAAAAATGGATTTAAAGCTGGATGTCGATCAATTATAAGCATCGATGGGTGTTTTCTCAAAGGAACATATGGAGGGCAACTCCTAGCAGCTGTGGGCATTGATCCTAATGATTGCATTTGGCCGATTGCGTATGCAATTGTTGAAGTGGAATGTAAAGATTCATGGCAATGGTTTCTACAGCTTGTTGGTGAAGAGCTAGGCATAGGGAATAGTCACAAATGGACTTTTATGTCTGATAGGCAAAAGGTAATGTTATTCATTATAAATTATGTTTTATATGTTCTTTTTAGAAGAGCAAAGTATTTGATATCCTTTTTAATTCTTTATTTTAGGGGTTACTTCAAACAGCACAAGGTTTATTTCCGAACGCAGAACACAGGTTTTGTGTTAGGCACCTCATTGCAAATTTCAAGAAACACCATTCTGGTGAGGCCTTGAAAGATACTATTTGGGCAGCTGCAAGGAGTACTTACATGGCTGATTTCCGAAAGCACATGGAGAAGCTGAAATCACTAAATAATGATGCTTGGGCATGGATGGATGCTATCCCAGAAGAAAGTTGGTCGAGGTCACACTTCAGAGAAGATAGTAAGTGTGATATTTTGTTGAATAATTTGTCAGAGTGTTTTAATAAGTTCATTCTACATGCACGAGACAAGCCTATCTTGACAATGTTGGAAATTATTAGAACAAAGTTGATGGTCAGGATAGCCAATAAGAGGGAAAAAATGATGTCTTGGAGTGGTCTTATTTGCCCAAAAGTTAAAAAGAAGTTGGATAAAATCAAAGATGAATCAAGATGTTGTTGGCCAGTGCCTTCTGGAGGTGCACAATTCCAAGTAAACAGCCCTGTGGGTCAGTTTGTTGTGGATGTGGTGGGTAGAACATGTTCATGTAGAAAATGGCAACTCTCTGGCATTCCTTGCATTCATGCTTGTTCTGCACTTGCATCTAATGGAAATATTGTTGAGGACTTTGTGGATAGTTGCTATAGTACACAAACATGCAGGAGTGTTTATGAAAACATCATTAACCCTACAAGAAGCATGGATCAGTGGGATGAGATGCACCATAATCCAATCCAACCCCCAACTATAACTCCACCTAAGCCCGGAAGACCCAAGAAAAAACGAAGAAAAGAGGCTGATGAATCTCATTCCACAGGGAAGATGAAAAGGTATGGAATGAAAATGCACTGTTCAAATTGTGGTGGAAGTGGACACAATAAGAAGTCCTGTAAAAATCCACCAAAACCACATCAGGATCCTACTCATGCATCAAGGTCTGGTAGAGCTTCGACATCTATGCCACAACAAAGGGCAACACAAGTGAGTACGGAGACTATAACAAGATGGATGCCAGATGTAAGTGACTTTGGTTTTAAACTTTTTTAAATATTTACTTTTCGTAAATGTGTTTGGTAATTTGAATAGGGTACCAGTCAGAGTGTAATTCTTCCTACGGTTTCTTCAAGAGGAAGAGGAAGAGGAAGGGGGAAGAGGAGGACTGGTGTGTAGCTGATACAAGCACGGGAGCTGTCATCTATTTTGCCATGCTGCAACTTTTGGCTTTTGGAAAGATGGAACATAAATATCATTTCTAGATACTAGCAGTAACATGTATTTTGCTTATGATTAGTCACCTTTTTTTATTGCTTACAAGAAGATGGTGTTGTCATTTGTAAAACTTTGAGATTTTGCCAGAAATTAGAAAATGCAGCTCTTGTATTCACCTTCAAGTGTAAGCTTTTGTCAAAACTGTGAGCTAAATTCAGCATTTCAAAAAAAAAATCAGCACATATGAGTTGAATTCAGCATTCAACATTCTAAAAAATCAGCTAAAAAAATCTGCACATGACAGCTGAATTTTAGCTAAAAAATATGTACCAAAAAAAATCAGCATGAGAGCTGAATTCAACTATAAGAGCAACATATAGTTTAACCTTCGAACTAGTTACAATTTTGAGCTGAATTTTGTCGAAGCTTAAAAAAAATCAGCTTGTACTAAAGTTTAGTGCAATAAATTCCAAGTGAAAATTTTTATTGCATACCAAAATCTGATTACATCCATAGTTTGAACATTATCACCCTAAAATACATCATGCTACCATAACATACATATCCGAACATTACTATAACATCAAGTCACCCTTTTAAGAAGGGCTAAACACCATGTACAAGAGAAAATAAGAACCAATACATAAACCAAAAGTTCAGCTCATTCTCTTTGCATCATTCAGGTCCACTTGCATCTCTTGCAACCCAAGATTCATGGGAGGATCGTACCAATCGAAAAATTCATAGTTCCAGTCATTCTGAACCAACAATAAGCATAAATCTTGGATTTTTTCAGCCTTGCAGCTCATGTATTCAGTTAGTCCAAGATGTTTTCACCCTTGCATTTCTTCCACAATTACTTTTACATGATAGTCCCCAAAATAACAGAGGATGGACTAGAAATCGCAAGTTCCCTGAATCCCTCCTATGCATCTTGATGAAAAGGATTTTAAACTTGCTATTTTCTAGAACACATACAATCAAGCAAATATATAGAACCTGGTAAATTTTTTTTTTGTCAATTACAAGCTTTTCAAACAATAAGTGTATACAATTGAAGAGATTTGCACATACCTTTCGAGATACATCACAAATGAGCAATTTTCTTGAAATTTAAAAAGGGTGAATTTTGAGCACTGTTTTAGTGCAAAAATTCGAAGAAAAAGAGGATATTTGTGACATCTAGGCTGGATATTAGGATGAAATCGACAAATTCCCTTCATTTTTCCATCCAAACGTGCTTCTCTCAAAAACCCTAAATTTTCCCCTTTCAATTTGATTCAACCCTAACGATAAGATTTCATTTTCTTCGTGAGTAAAGGCAAGCAAATTCTCAAGCAGGTAAGGGATACTAGAGTGCTCCATAAGAGCAAATAGTAATTCTTTACTCTTGGCTAAAAATCTTTTTTTTTTTACTTATTGCTTTATCTCCCCTTTTGTTTGTGTAATCCCCTGGCATATTAGAAGGTAAGCTCATGTTGATCCAGCGGAGTCCCTTCGCCCTCTCACCCTACTCTTTCATTTCCGCTTAAGCTTTCGCTCGCGTAACCTGCAAAAGTTGTTTTGATTTTTTTTAACAAAGTAATATAATAGTTTTAACTTTTCCACCCCCATGCCACGTCATCAACTTTAACGGATGGTTAAGGCCTTTTTAACGGAGGGACTAATATTGAACAAAAAGGTAAGGTTAGGGACCATTTTAAAACGCTTGAAAGTTTAGGGACCAAAATGAAACGAGTAACAAAGGTTAGAGACTAAAAAAGGAATTCACCCTATAATCTATATCTATATAAACTCTTAATTTAGAAGAGTTTAGGATGACGTGTCAAACTTAGAGTAATTTTTGGAGTCTTGACCAATCATTTTTTTTTGCCATTTTTCTTTGATTTTCTTTATTTCTAATTTTTTTCTTCTTTTTCCTTTAATTCTCTTTTTGATTTAATTTTCTTAACTATCTATATAAACTCTTAATTTAGAAGAGTTTAGGATGACGTGTCAAGCTTAGAGTAATTTTTGGAGTCTTGACCAATCATTTTTTTGCCATTTTTCTTTGATTTTCTTTATTTCTAATTTTTTTTCTTCTTTTTACTTTAATTCTCTTTTTGATTTAATTTTACTAACTATTTGGCTTAATTCAAAACATTGATCTTAGCCTAAATTATAATTTTAGTTGTTTTTTTCTAAAAAAACAATCTATATAAACTCTTAATTTAGAAGAGTTTATGATGACGTGTCAAGCTTAGAGTAATTTTTGGAGTCTTGACCAATCATTTTTTTTTGCCATTTTTCTTTGATTTTCTTTATTTCTAATTTTTTTTTCTTCTTTTTCCTTTAATTCTCTTTTTGATTTAATTTTACTAACTATCTATATATAAACTCTTAATTTAGAAGAGTTTATGATGACGTGTCAAGCTTAGAGTAATTTTTGGAGTCTTGACCAATCATTTTTTTTTTGCCATTTTTCTTTGATTTTCTTTATTTCTATTTTTTTTTCTTCTTTTTCCTTTAATTCTCTTTTTGATTTAATTTTACTAACTATTTGGCTTAATTCAAAACATTGATCTTAGCCTAAATTATAATTTTAGTAGTTTTTTTCTAAAAAAACAATCTATATAAACTCTTAATTTAGAAGAGTTTATGATGACGTGTCAAGCTTAGAGTAATTTTTGGAGTCTTGACCAATCATTTTTTTTTTTGCCATTTTTCTTTGATTTTCTTTATTTCTATTTTTTTTTCTTCTTTTTCCTTTAATTCTCTTTTTGATTTAATTTTACTAACTATTTGGCTTAATTCAAAACATTGATCTTAGCCTAAATTATAATTTTAGTAGTTTTTTTCTAAAAAAACAATGGGATTAATTCAAAATATAAAATTAATAATAAGAAAACATAAAATTAATATTAGTAATCTATATCTATATCTATATATACTACTTTAATCTTTTTCTCAACCCATGAGTTTAATTCAAAATATTTAATTATCTGGACTTTTACAATTATGTTATAATATTAATTTAATATATTAGTAAGATTTTACTTATAAAAAATCGTGCCATGGCGCGGGGATCATACTAGTTAAATGTAATTTTGTACTCCCTCCATTAAAAAAGTAACTTTTTAGCATCTTTTAAGACGTCCAAACTATATAAATATCAATTTTTTGTTGTTTTTATAATTTTGTAGTTTTGAGTAATAAGTATGAAACTAATATTAAAAAATAATATTTTATATGATTTTGACTTTTAAAAAAAAATATTCTAAAAAGTGAGAAGACTTACATTTTTTTAACGAATGTAGTACTCCGTATTGATTAAGAATTGATAAACATTAGCTTAATCTATATAGAAGGATAAATATCTCATAGGTAAAAAAAAATTGATTTGTTTTATCCAATACTACGTATGATTCTTGCGGGTTCGATTTGACTGAACTCAATTCAACCAAAACCGTTGTGACCAAAACCCAATTCACCCGAACCCGCTTAGACCGAAACCCGATTCACCCGAACCCATTTAGACCGAAACCCGGTTCGCCCGAACCGAATAGGACCCAAAAGTCCGATTGTATCCGATAAGCTAATGCCCGAATAAACCCGACTCGAACCCGATCAGACCCGAATTATCATCACACCCGATATCAACCCGAGTTCGATTTGACCCGAAACCGAATAACCCGACCCGAACCCGACCCGACTCGCCCGATTGCCACCTCACGTAGCATAAATGGAACGAGTTTAAGTAATAATATATACTAGAAGATAGATAGATAGATATAGATATAGATTATTAAAATATTATTTAAAAAGTTGATACTCCATATTTTATAGGCGTTTTAACATCTAAAAAAGCGTGTGTGATTAGTAAGACTTCGTTTTTTAATTAACTGATGGATTATTAATTATTCATGATTTATTTATGGTATAATTCTAGTAGTTTGAGGATTTGTTCAAATCCTTTTAGCTTTGCATAATATTGAAAATAATGGGTGGTTTTGTGAACGGTTGATGGAATAATGGGTATTTTTTGAAAATTCCTCTGTGGTATAAAGGGCGAAATTTTTTACCCTCCTCTCGCATCAAACCGCCGTCTTCTTCTGAGTTCTGATTCTTCCGAACAGCTGAACTGTAAGTCTGTAACGGTACGGTACTCTCTCGCCTCCTTTGCCGCCGGCCAACACACAAATCTTTGTCTTTCCCTGCCAAATTCAGATGGCTCTTACTTTTGAGGTAAAGATAAAGCCTTTCATATTTCCTTTATTAGTTTTCTCCATCAAAATATGTGTTCAATTGGATGTTAGTTGTTTGATTACTGTGAAACAATCCATTGTGGTGCCTGATTTTGCTTGTGTGTAGTGAGAATTGATGAGAATTAATGTTGAGCCATGGTTTTTTGGACAGATTCTGGGGAGGTTTAATCGTGCTCGGGCCGCTCGCTTGACACTGCCTCACTATGTTTGCCACACTCCTCTTTTTATGCCTGTTGGCACTCAAGGTTTGAGCTTTCATCTTTTCACAGCTATCAATGAACCCTACACAATGTGATTCCGGATATGATTCAACACTTTACCTCAAATTTCTTGCTTGCTTCTTTTTGCCCCCTTGTGGTGTTGGAATTGCCAAAAGTTATGTGTTCAGTTGATCAATGTGGTACATAAGTTTTACAGTTGATACTGGATCAATGGATTATAGTCACCCTGATACAATCACTTGCCGTTTGGGGATTGAATTCTGTATTTTTGTTCTTGTTTTGTATTGGGGGATTAAAATCAGGTACAATCAAAGGGTTAACAAACAGGCAACTTGAAGAAATTGGCTGCCAAATAATACTTGGGAACACTTACCATTTGGCGCTTCGCCCTACTTCGGAGTTGATTCGTGAAATGGGAGGTCTCCACAAGTTTATGAACTGGAAAAGGTCATTACTTACAGACTCTGGTGGATTTCAGATGGTAGTTTCTTCTCTTTGGTTTTCTTATCATGAGACATTCAGATCCATTTCTCCCCTTGCTGACAGTTAACTTGATTCTTGACATTTGCAGGTTTCTTTGCTGCACTTAGCAGACATCACCGAGGAAGGCGTTACCTTCCAGGTACCGCCTTTTCCTATTGTTACAAGCCTTTATTGCAAATTTTGCTTGCTGAAATCTCTTAACATCCAGTCTAAGTAACCTTTCATTTGGCTATTATAGTCCCCGGTAGATGGAAAACCGATGTTGCTGACCCCAGAGGAGTCGATACAAATCCAAGTAAGAACATGCTTGAGCTATATATATTTATCTGTCATTGTAAAAATGCCGATTCTATGACCAACATATGTCTCTGTGCAGAACAGAATTGGAGCTGATATAATCATGGCTCTTGATGATGTCATAAAAACAACAACAACCGGTCCAAGAGTTGAGGAGGCCATGTATCGCACACTTCGTTGGATAGATAGATGTATATCAGGCAAGTGCAAAATCTTTGCAGCCACAAGCACAAACGAGCGACTGATGTTTTATTCGCAGTATTTCTTTACACTTCATAATACTTTTATTAACCTACAGCTCACAAGAGACCAGAAGAGCAGAATTTATTTGGTATCGTGCAAGGCGGCCTTGATCCTAAATTAAGGTGAAATTCCCCTTCTTAGGGCTATGTATCTCACTTCAATCTGTCCCCATCCTAATTATATATGATCTGTTGCTTCCAGGGATATCTGTGTCCAAGGATTGGTAGAAAGAAATTTACCCGGGTATGTTTGTTTTTAAAGCTCGGAAATTTGAAGCTTGAAGATATGGTAGAAAGAACTGATGATCTTTGGCTCATTTGAGACAGCTATGCTATCGGTGGTCTTGCAGGCGGTGAAAGCAAGGATTCATTTTGGCGTGTTGTTGCTCAGTGCACTGCAGCATTGCCTGAAGATAAGCCGCGCTATGTTATGGTATTTGAAAACATTAATGTTATTTATATCCTTGTTAAAAAAAATCCCCAATTTGAGAAGGTAATTTCTCTTATCACATGTCTCTCTGTATCTTCAGGGTGTTGGTTATCCTTTGGATATTGTAGTTTGCAGTGCTCTAGGTGCAGACATGTACGACTGTGTCTACCCTACCCGAACTGCACGATTTGGTACCGCCCTTATCCCTCAGGTAGGCTGATAAATGGTTATGTTTGGTTGTGTTGTTTACCGGTGCTATTCATGTTCCTCGAATAACTCTGCTTCCTTGCAGGGAGTTTTGAGACTCAAACACAAAGCAATGGAGGAAGATAATCGTCCCATTGATCCAACATGCTCCTGTATGGTAATGCCAGAGACCAAATGCACCTTTTTTTCAATAGAAATCTCAAGTTTTAGTACTTGTCGGGTTTGTTTGATGAGCCTAAGACGATGACAGGTATGCAAGAATTACACGAGAGCTTTCATACACCGTCTTGTAACTAAGGAAGCAATGGGATCACAACTTGTATCATATCACAATTTGTCTTACATGATGAAGGTATTACTGCTCTTTCATGAATAATGGGTTCACAACTTCACATTCAGTCTGAAATTGCATCATCTTTTCTACTGTTTCTGCAGCTTAGCAGAGACCTCCACCAGTCCATCGTCGAAGGAAGGTTTCCTCAGTAAGTCACATTCTAACTCCTTTAAACTGGTGTAACTATTGTGGTGCTATCCCTGACATTTTCTATGGCTCATTCGCAGGTTCGTTTGCAGTTTTTTGGAGAAAATGGTACGTTTACTCGACCATATATTCCTTGTCCCATGCTAATTTGTATGTCTTTTGGTCGACGGATAACTAAGCTTGAATTTTGCTAGTATAGTTTCCGGAGGGTGATGTGCCAATGTGGGTCCGTGATGCCATGGAGGTTGCTAGGGTCGACATCTCCCCATGCTGTCGGTCTGTCCGTACATCCCAGGATTCAGTTTCCGATTCAAAATCTCCTGCTGCGTAAGATAACACAAACATTACCCGGTATTGTAGAGCAGAGCCTGAGGGTTGAGTTGTACACAAACGATATATTCTTTTTCCAAATGAATCGTCTTTATATACAAAAGATTAGGTTAGACATATATGCAGTTTAGATAGATCATTGCTATAGAATGAAATGAACCATGGAAGGTTTTTGTCAAGTGCTTTAATTGGTTAAACAAATTGTGTTCCTACTATTTGCAACATATTTCCTAACATCATATCTCTCAAGTGAGCTCTGAACATTTCATTTTATAGAATTACAGTTCAATCCAATGCTTAAACCAGTTAAAGTCTAACAAACATCAATTTCGAAAACCCTAATCTGCGATTAAATGAACCAAACACGGTGCATCATGTATATCACTGACATCATATCTAGGGTTTCATCTTAAAACCAATTAACAATAAGAGAACAGCCCTTCATCAACCAATTAACAATAGGAGAACAGACCATCATGGTTGATACAATTTCCCAAAAATAGATCAACAGTAACTATTTGTACTTGAAAAAAATAAGTAACCTAAAAATGTGCATATGGCTTTCCACACAAAAAAAGTGGATGGCTAACCACATTTGATATATATAATACTCTGTATAGGAACTCAATTATAAACTATAGGAGAGAGTGTTGCCTCTCTTTCTGACCCTCAAAAAAATGATTCCATTTCTGTATACTTCCTCCAGAAGTATCAGCATTATGCCTATCAACTATGCTCCTGAATTAACTATTACCTAAGTCACTAAACAAATACACAAATCGACAACACGACGATCCTTTCCCTAACGTAAAACTAAGGACGATAGTGTCCGAGTGAAGCTACAGTAAGCCCGACGATATACCTGCATTGTGATGTATATATTTGTATATATACTTTGCAAGATCAGAGCCCAATGCAGCGGCCAGGTTGCTTGTTTCGACTCATCTTTGAGAGCTCTGTTCACAAATTTCGAAAATGGATCCGGTAGGAGCGGTCAGGTTTGGGGTCCAGTGATCTGGAACCATGATGAAATAGGTTGTCATAGCTTTCCTGAACCGCTTCTTGTACTGCATTGGAGATATGACAGTCGGGGAGGCGTTTTTCGGGCCTCCGAGAATGCCTGAGGCTTTCACCCATGTCTCAAGGTGCTTGTCCCATGTATACTGCCTCATGAAATCGATGATACCGACAACCAACTCGTGCTTTTCTTCGTCCACCCCCACAAGTAACGAATAGTCCATCACATCGACGGACTAAAACAACAGCCAGAAATACGGTTTAGTTGCACATGAATTAAACAATCGAACAACATTTCGGCAAAAAACATAATTGTAATAGTTAAAAAGATTTGTTTGGAAACTCACGGCGAGAAATGCTGTGTCATTCCATACAGCTCTCTCCAACAGACGCTTTGCATTGTTTCCGACAAAAATGGGAGAGGTAGACATTGATTCTAGCAAGTTCTGATCTAACAGAACGTTGTTTTCTCCACTTGAATCCGAATTGTATCGTGATCGTGAAGACCCTTTAAGATCATAAAGGCGCGAAACACCTCTGCGGTACAAAATATTTTCCATAACCAAAACATCTATCTTGGTTTCTTTGCCTCCCTTAGGCTGTTTGATTACCTTCAACATAACAACAGGACAATAAAAGCATAATGTTAAAACCAATGACTAAAAGAATTGCATTTTGAGTCATTTTTTTTTTTGGGGGGGATTTTCATGAGTATCTGAATCCACTTTGTAGGCCTATCTAATCTCACAGGGCTAGATCGAGCATGTAAGGCCCCGTTACACGGATGTACCATTCTGTTTACACGGGGATCTCTCCTAAGGACGAACAAGCCAAGGAAATATCATGGAACAAAGTAAAGCGAAAGAAAATGTATTCCAAATTTTACCTGATAAACACCTAGAATCTTTGCCAAGCAGGTTGGGCTCCCTGTGCTTATTGATTCCACCAAATATTTGAAGTAAGCCGGTGCGAATTTGAAGAATGCCTCCAGCTCTGTCTTTGTGACCTGCTTAAGTATGAACCGGTCATCGGGAGTTTTGGCAAAGAAGACATTGCTCTTGCCACCCTGGGCACCCCACTTTTTACAACGACTAAGAGACCGGGCAAAGTCAACAGCAGAAGGACAACAAATCTGTCTCAATGCCTCAAATCGTCTCGCAAAGTAGGAGACAACAGCATAGCTGACTTTCCCTAGTGGACCATCGTCTGAAAACGAGACTCTTGTGTGCATTGGCTTTGCATAGAACATAGGATCGTGGACTAAGCTGTGGCGTAATCTGGACAAAGACATAATGCTTTCCTCAGCCGATACGAAACTTCTTAAAGGTTCAGGAGGAGCTTCAGTGGGCGAATCAAGAGGTAGTTCCAAATCCAAACGCGGTAAGCTGTTCGCACTTTCTAACCTTTTTTTTGTAGCATCCCCATCAGTTGATATCTGACTGTGGTAATCTGGTGAGAGAAGGGAATAAGTTATTATACTGGATGGTTCATCGTCATACACAGCCACAGTGGTATCATTCACGCCCAACGGGAGAAGCAACCTTGCGCCATCTTGACATTCCAATTCTTTAAAGGACATGATATAAACCGGATTATAACCTTTAACACTGTCAAGCTTGCGTCTATTCAGTGAAGGAGATCTGCTGAGTGATCGATAGAAGTTCAGAAACGGCACTGCTAACCAGCTCGTCGAATTCTCCACATTGTCAGAGCTTCTCGAAAGGAATGAAATCCTTGGTGAAGTAAGCCTTTCTATGTCATTTTTATCGCGATCAGAGGATGCTGTTGCAGATGTACCATGGCTTGGGGACTTTGGAATAATTCTCTCTAGGAAAACCGGGTCAATTTCCTTCATGTTTGGCGGAATCAATGTTGCAGCAAAAGAATCTGATATATCTGATGCGAGTGGCGACTGTCCAACTGAAAGAGACCTTTGGATTGCACTTCCTAAAAATTCAAGAATCTCTGGTGAAGTCGCAGTCATCGTTATTGCATTATTTTTTTCTAGATCAATGTGTGTTTCTTTCAAAGATTCACCAGGCTTCTTCTCAACAGGGTTGATGCTGCTTCCTTGATTACCATTTGACCCGACAACAGTGGCTTCAGCAACAATTTTCTTACTGGCATCTACATTACTAAGGGTCCGAGCAACAGGTTTCGATGGAATCCCTCCTTTGGACGCGTTCTTATGCAAGTTGACAGCATGTAGCAGACGTTGGTCCCACACATAAGACTGGAAGAGTAACTGCCTCCTCAGCCTATTGAGCTCAAGAACATCAATCACAGGCTCCCCAGCCTTTAGCTCTCGATTCAGTGCTCTCTTTAGAGATTCCTACATCAAGTCAGTCGGTAAGCAAACCTCAAACTCCAATTTCTGCAGAAATATAATTCAAGTAACTATTTGATCCTACCATTGATGATCTACCCTTACCCAATGCTGTTACCTTATACCACAATCTGTCTTCTGATTTCTTCGTAAGGTACAGAAGAAGGTATACAAAATAAAATATCTGCATGCTATAACGCCACTGGACGTTGTTGCATAACATACTATGTAATACGCAGAACTGAAAATGTGCAAGAGCAACTTGTAACTTATGTAATTTAAAAAATGACCCGAAAAAAAAAAAACAAGTGCAACCTATATAAATTATTGATTTCATATTCTATATGTTAACCCTTCAATTGGAAATATACTTTCCTTTTCATCCTTTTTTTAACCCTCTTTACTACTTCCTTTCGGGTGTATTTATATGTCATCTGCCCAACTCATTTGAAATAAAACACAGTGGAATGGAAAAAGAAATGACAAAAGGGACACCTCAAATTCCTCTCTTTCCCTTGTCAGGGCCCTCTCTAGCTCTTCACGATGCCTTTTCACTTCCTGCGCTTCAATGCTACCATCTTGTGCGCCAGCTTGCGCCTCATCCATCATCTGCTTAAGAACCTTGTTGATCTCATTGAAGAGGAGACTAACCTTGTTTTTCACCTGATAAAGATTTCAATTACGAGGAACAAACAAAAATGTTGTATACTGACATTTCATGGAGGTCTAGATTATTATTCACTAACTTCGGTCCATTCTTTGTTAATCCATTCCTGCTTCTCGTAATTGAACTCTATCTTTGGAGGAGGAAGATGAACCGAATAAACGTTGATAGGAGCATAACGGAAGCAGGCTACCATTCTTCCACTACTGCGCAAAATGAAAAGAACACATCACAATGATAATGCTGAAGGTTGTGAATCATCCAGACAACATAACAAATTTAAACATACCCGTAAAACCTTAGACAATCTCTATGAATAGAGTGGCCACAGCTCGAAACCCTGCAGGCAACTGGATGGTTAGAAAAGCTAAGCTCCAAGAATTTCCCAAATGAGAAGCCCCAGGCAGCATCAGACATTGCTACCCTTTGAGTACTTGGAGGGAAGCCATTGATCCGAGGACACCGGAGACACCTATGCCACATCCAGATTTTGCCCTCTTTCTCTCCAGGTAAAATTAACTCAACAAGTTTTGTCACAGAGATCGTTAGGCTTCCTTGCTGATGAGTATAACAATAGATGTGGGCTTCTGAAGGTTGCTCACAAGTGCGGCAATAGTAGTTCTTCAAAATAGGATATTAAATAGTCCAGTCAATTTGCGAAAGAAAAACAAAATAAGCAAAGATGAGGGAGCAATATAGTTATTTAGAAAGCTACCTGATCAAATAAATCATTTAGAAGAAACCTGCCCAGTGGTTTGTCAAAGCTTCCGTAGTACTTTATACGAAGAAAGTGGGCCTTTTCGCACACAATACCTTTCCATACACACCGCGTAGCTAACGAAACCAAAATACTTTGTTGCTCAGAAGGAGAGGGTAAAACCCCTTCCCTCAAGAGCTGGGCGCTTCCATTCCCAACCAATTCATTTTCTTCATAAGATATAGATGGTGATATACTTGAGTTAATGTTGTTCAATGGGCCATCACTTGGATCTTTGCAGTAAACATGCTCTTCTAGATTTTCCGAGGTGTACAGGAAGTTGGGTGTTACACAGCCACTAGGCGTGAAATTAGCATCTCTTTCATATTCATGATCCAAATCATAGTTTGTAAAGTGATCATTATGATAAGAATCAGAGAACTGCTGTATCGAAGATAACAAGGCAGCAACAGATTGGTTAATGCTTGAGGGATGTTTTATGCATTGAGATGGAGACATAATAGATGGAGAAGTAAGATATGAGTTAGGGTCACTGTCACATTTTTGTAGTTCACTTGTATTGTTACTTTGAGGACCTTCTGTTGTCGTTTTAACGTGTAATGGTTTATCAGGCAAGGGAACAGTGGGAAGCTTTATAGGAAAACTAGGAAGAGAAGCACCTTCATCAGCAAGAAAGGATGTTTCTAGTGCCAAATGGTATGCAGCAAATACCCCGTATTGAACGACATGTTTTACTTTCTTCAGTTCATCTCCATGGGCGCCCTTGAGCAAAATCTGCAATGAAGCAGTACTTAATACCATTCAGAAGAACAAGATATATCATCAAGTACAAAAGGGATGTCGGATAAAAACATCACTTAGCATTACATATATATTCAAATATGACAAAAAATATTCTTTATGGAAGATAGCTCCAACTAAGTACTCATTTGGGTGCAACAAAGAAATACAAGATATGTTGTCAGGGTCTAGAGGTATTCAGGTAAGGTTTCAAATTTCAAACATGGAATAATGAAATCTTGAAGATAGTTCGCTAACATCACCCGGTAGCAAGTCTTTTTATCATCCTATGTCCAACTCTACTTGAAAGGATCTTTATAAGAATGTAAACAGGTCAAAGATACAAATATTTTGGGGAAAAACACTTATCAAATGTACTTACAGTATATCCCAACGGCTTTGGACAATCTCTAAAAAACATCAAGTTCTTTGTCAATTTCTTTCCACCTTGGCCAGCACTTCCATGCTCTTCAAAACACTTCTCCACATAAAATAAGTCACAATGACCTAGCTTAGGTGAGACAAGATGTTCAATAGAAGGTATTATATCTGCACCACTGCAGCGGGCAATACGTTCTAAGAGTCGCCTCTTAATTTTTAAAACAAGAGAGATGTTTTTAGCAAAAAGATATTCTTGGGCGTATCGTGACACTGAATTCTCCACCAATAGAATGTTAGGCTGGTGAGCATCAATCTTAGACATCGTCTTCTTCAGGTGGTCCATCTCCTAAATAAGAATGTGAACACATCAGTATATGTGAAAATGTAAGAAAATGAATACAGCGACTTTGATCTATGAAGCACGGCTAGACCTGTCGTAATAAAGTATCAACACTCGACAGGTGACTGGGAACCCGCTGATACTCCAAAGCTCCTCCAAGTATTAGGAGCTTTGGTTTATCTATCTTTGACATCATTCGACGATGAGCAACATTTTTCTTGCAAACAACACCTTTAACCAGCATGCTAGATGAGAAACAAGCAAGCACAATTAATCTAAATGCATCAATGTTGTGATACCAGCAATAAAATAGAGTGGTTATCATTTTCAATCAAAGGAACCGCTTATCACTAATGTATTGCTAAGGACTAACCTATCACTTTTATGACCACATGCCAAACACTTCACTTTAACATAGGCACCGGGATCCATTCCACCATCTTTGCTTGTATCTGGCTTAAGAAGTGCAGCAACTTCCCAAGATAAAGATGTAATTATCTCCAACCAACTCTCTTTGCCATTTTCCTCCTCAATATGCAAGTTTTCAACTTTTAACAGCTGCAATATCAGAGATCTAAAATGGTCACTAACGACATCTTTCATTACTTCTTTATTCTCCTGATTAGATTTGTCCCTCGGATGAAGATCCTTGGAACTACTACTACTCGGCGAGCCAGTAAATCCCCAATCTACTGCAGAATCTTCTTCATCATCATCATAAAACACAGAAGGTTCTTTGGCATCTTCCTCGTCTTCAGCATTAGGAGGGAGCCAAAGTAGACCATTATTCTCAAAATCCAAGTTTTCTACACCTGTACTCTGATCAATGTCATACAGAGAAGTTTCATAGTCATCAACTTGCTTCCCAGATTCTAAACTGACATCCTTCATTTCCTCCAAGATCTGCGTACTAAATGGATTATATTCATCTGCTCCTTTATCAGGGTGTTCACGATATAGGCGATAGAGATGGTCAGTTTCATCAAAACCAACCATTCCATAGTAATCATCATGTTCAGAGTAAAATTTTGCTTCAGGTACAGAATGGCAGATGTCAAAATTGTTATCCTCATGATCCCTGTAGTCATGAGAGAAATAGAATAAAACTCTAAGAGATATGAAATTGCAGTTTAAGAGCTAAGTGAAACAAAAAAAATCAGCATTTATCTGTCACGAAACTAAAATCATGTCGACATAAATTTCAGAATTTATATCTGTCCCAAACTACAATCATGTCACCGTTTATAAGTTTATCCTTTTTCTTTTTCGGGGTTCAAGACAACAAACCTAAAAGAGTTTATTTGATCTGGACTATCACTTCATAAGGTTCCAGGTCTTACATATGGCATGAAGGCGGTATTTAAAAGTGTGATATTGTAACACCCAAAGAGTTTAATGGCTTGCTATCCCACATGGCATATATGAGAAGTCTGAATACCACTTCATAAGTGGTTGAAGTCCTACTTATGTCAATAAGAGAGTTCATCTTTTTGGGGTCAAGTTAGGACAAAAAACTCCGAATAAAATATTGGAAAAACAAGATTGTGCAAGCATGATGACATTTATAACACTGTATCCTATACAGTGGGCACTTTTTGTTGCCTTCAACATATTGATATTTTCAAGCAACAGCAATGCATTTTCGGGACTTGGCTAGAATTGGAGTTTATTTAGAACATGCATGTTTCACATTTTGTCTTAATACATTAAGGCAAAACAATAACATTTACTCTAGAGAAGATAAGTAGTCGGCTAATCTTGAAATTACCTGTTTAGGCAAAAGTTGTATTCATTTGACAACGGATCTGCAATTCCTAGTTTTTTAGTTGCGTCGATCTCCTCAGATGTCCCATTGACATGCTTACGAGGACTCATTTGGGATGAAAGACGAGGGGATAAAATGTTCATAAGTTGCAGTCAATTAGACAGCCAAGCTAGTTGTACTACCACCACCACCTCTAACACTACCAAAACTAGATGCAGATATCGATTGACTTAGGCCAGAAGCTGAAGAAGTAGGATTTTACTCAACTGTCACCCTCCCATGCCTTTGTCAGTTTTACCCTCATTGTATGCAATAGGGATGCCGTAAGATCTGCACTTGGCGTAGAATATCCGCCCATGGAATCGACAATGATGCTTGCGATTCAGTATTGTGAAGTGAAAACCACATTCATAACACGCCGAAATGTTGTGATCCTGCATCCAAAACTCCCTTGACACACCGGTGAATTTAGGTTCAAGATGAATCCAAGCCCTTACAATATCCAATACATGGTAGTCCAGGGTTCCCATCGACAGCGTCGATTATTCCCCTGACTTCTATCATCACCAAACTCGCATTGCAAACTTGCCGCTCGAAATCAGAAGAAACATCGATCATTGGATACCACTGCAATTACATTTCAAATGACTCCCTCATAATTTGTAAAGATCACAGATGAGATAAATTCATAGATTTGTCAATGCAATCAAGTAATTGATGATAAATAGGTGCCCTACACCGAATTTCATCATCGAACAATCAAACAAGTGGAACTTAATTCAGGTGCTTCTCGCTAATTTTAGGCAGATGTAAGGATATTTGGGGATTCGAAATAAAGAATCGAATATCAATTTCAGAATTCAATAACCTGCAAGAAATTAAATCTAAATCCAAGCTGCTCTCTCGAAACAGAAATTCCGACCTTACGGAAACTGATTCACAAGAAATTGTAATCAAGATTCGATGTATTTGCGCTTTACAATCAACATGCATGTTACAATGAACAAATAAACAGAAAATCGAATTAAAATAAAAATCGTTGATCTTACCAGGGAATGTTTTGCATTAAAGTTTTGATTTTGGCCCCTGGTTGAAGCTCAATCCTGAATGCCTACAAACAATGACTTGCAACACGACGGTTGCGATTCAACAAACAATCGAAAGAGCAAAACAACAACAATTTGTTTTCCAGAAAAAAGATAGAAGAATTAATGGGGAAAATACGGGAAATGATCACCATTCACTCACCTGCGCGCCTCCATAGAAATTGCTCAAAATTAGAAACTATTTTCTTACAAAGCGGAGAGTGAAGGATACAAACCAGCATTTTTTATTTTATTATTATTATTATTATTATTTTAAATCTTGTGGAGGACGAACTAACCCATGTAACATCTTTCAGTTTTGGTATAAGCTAGTGAAGTCTTAAGACACGGATATTTTAATATTTGGTTAATTTTTTTACATATTTATAATCTAATAATAATATAAGTAATTGAGAGAGTCCGGTAGTAAAGATATGGTAAAATAAATATGCAAAAAGAAAAATTGATAATATATAAAGATGGTGAAACAATAAAAATGAAAATAATGGTTTGTTAGAATTTTTTTTTGACAGTAGACAAGAAGTAGATCGACAAAACGATTTTGAAGTTATCAACAGATTGCTTGAAAGACCCTACAACAAGAGTCGCCGGTCAAAAAAGAAAAAAAAAACACTAGCCTAAATCTACTATTACAAATACTTATAAAGATAAAATTAAAACATCTAGAACTTGAGCCTTGTTTGTTGATATCTGGATCGGTGCTTAGATGGCGTGCAAGCCAATTGTTGCGATTCTGATTTCGGATTCGGTGACGGCCAAGCTCGAAGAAGACTCCAACCACGGAACAATACTGAGAACCAAGAATTAGTTGTAAGCAAAATATATTTGATAAAAAAAAACTGTATTTTTTAAGAAAATGGGCTAAAAGTTGTTTGAGAATTTGTAATAGTTGGTGTGGAGGCAGGACTTACTTTTGGGATTTGAAGAAAGGTTTTTTTTTTCAGATTTGGGATTGGAAGACTTTTTTTTTTTGAGATGTGTGGCTCAACAGACAGAATCGGGAGGAGGGAGGGATGTTAAAGGAGGAAGGAAGGAAGTCGCCAGAGGATGGGGAGGGCGGGTGGCCAGGGAGTCGAGGAGGTCGATTACCGGCGCCCCTGGGCCCATCACGGCCAAGATCAGGAACCCTAGGCGGCCAGACCATCACATGCAGCGGTAGAGGACGGATGGGGGTGGTAGGGATAGTCGCACCAGAACGCCGGAGGAAGGGAGAAGCGGCGACAACGGGAGCTTGGACAGGACGTCGTTGCGGAGGAGGGCCATAAGCGGTGGGCTATCGTGCGGGCCGTCGAGGAAGAAACCGGTACCCAAAAGTGACGGCGGCGGCGAGTGCTTGTGGGACCGCTACACAGGCCACCAGAGCAGAGAACCACCAGTAGTGGCGGCGGCGGCCGGAGCAGGGGCGGTGCTAAAGGATAATTTCTAAACAATAATATAAATAGAAATATTATCACAATGTAAGATGACAATTGATTATATATATAACTTTATTAGATAGCTAAAGTTTTTTTTAAAAAAAAGCTTAATAATAGTGGTTATATTAAAAAACTATTTATTTTATAGTAAAATATATAATACAGTTTTTTCTTTAATTATATCATTTCCCCTTATTTTATTAATAAACTAAATAGTTTTACAGTGTGAAATTAGTTCAATTTCATTAATATTTAAAAATATTTTAGTGGGGTTAGTGGAGTGGCTAGTGAACTTAGTAGGGTAGTTAGTAGAGGTGTGGCAGTTTTGCGGTTATATGAAGATGTGGTGAAAATTAACTAAGTGGATGAAAATTAGTAGCCCACTTGGATACAGAAAAATGAGTGGGAGATGTGGAATCCTTCATATGACGACATGTGAAATAGAGCCTTCTTGTGATGCCACGTAGGCGGGAGATACTTATGTTTTAGTATTACTACTAGCGTAGTACCCGTGCGTAACGCACGGGATTTCTAAAATATATTATATTTTATAGAAGATATTACTATAATTTATTTACATTATATATTAGATATATTATACTATTATTATAATATGAAAACGATATAGCAAAATAATATAAATTTGGATTAAACAAATAATGCTTATATTATATCAATATATAATATATGTGACAAAACGTCAATGTCTCGCCTTCCTCGCAGGGTCGGGTTTGAGATTTGAAATGCCCGAGGCAAGATATAAAAATGCGGCTCTCTACTACTATTTTTTGTTGTGTTAATTAATTGGAATGTAAGACTAAATAATTTGGTAGTTCGACTACATATTACACAAAGTCTAGGTGAATGGAGCTTGAAGAACTTTTGGATGGAGAGCATATAAAAATGTCGGAGAAGAAATATTCTTGTAATAAACTTAAAAGTAAAATATTGCTTCATTCGTCTCAAAATATAGGTCGTTTTATTTTTGTCATGTTTTTTAAGAACCTAAAAACTCGATAAAATATTATATTTCATTGGTTTTAAAAAATAATATTATGCTTATTAATAATAAGTATAGTATTATTTTTAACAAAAATTTTAATATTTTGAAAATTGGTAAAAACTTCATAAGATGAATAATAAAAAATTGCAATATTACCTAAAAATCCAAAGAATAAGATTTTCTATTTGATTATTTTTATTATTTTTAATATACATAGATGTTGATTAAAAATAATAATTAATTAACTGAAACTTTCATTGGTAGACAATATTTTTTTTATGGAATTAGTTTTGTAATTAAAAAGAGATTGAAATTAAAATTGGAAAAGTTAAAAAGTGCGGCTATAGATTGAATTGGAGAAAATCTCTAATAAAATCAAATATCAAATAAAGGTAATACAAATTAAAAGATTTCCTATTTTATTAAGATTTTATAACAAAAAGAAACAAAAATTTATATCAAGTCATTAAATTCAGATAAAGTTTAAACAATTCTTTATTTAATTAAAAACAACTTAAGATAATTTTCATGGAAAATTAATAGATTTTAAAAAGAAATTCTAAACAATTGAGTATATTTTCCCAATTACGTGTGTGTGAGTGCATGGTAGTTAGCTTGTAAATAAATTATTCTAAAAAATATTATAAATAAATTAATTAGATTTATTAATTTAAGAAATAAATTAATTAGATTGTTTTACACGTATTACTTCCTAGTTAGCTTTTAAATAAATTATTCTAAAAAATATTATAAATAAATTAATTAGATTTATTATTTTAAAAATACATAAGATACAATTACTTTAATTTAATAAATAATTAAGGTGAAATAATTATTTAAAGTACAGAATCTATAAAAAAAATCAAAGCATCTTAATTTTAGTAGTAATTAATTGTAACTAAGTCAAATATTTTTAATAAAAGATTAAATAGAAATTAATAAAAAGCTATCAAAATGAGATAAGTTCGTAATTTATTTTAACAATAAATATATAATCTATTTATTGATTTAGAATAATTTTCAAAACACTCCCTAACAATAAAATATTGTTCGGGAGTGTTTTAAAATTAGTAAAATATCTAATCAGTTGAAGATTGATATGGACTTTGTAATACGTGCAAAAATTATTGAGTTAAAAATTTTAAAACTGTGACATAGTATAAAATTAAGGTTTAAGTAAAGTATTATGTGATTAATTTAAGCAAAATGTATATTAGCTCAAAATATTTGATTTAAGTGCCACTTTTTACAAATAAACTGTTTCTCGTCCCATATGGAGTTTATATTATTTCATAATCTTTTAACCTTTATTTTACACAAAATTTTAATTTAAGCTGTTTAAAATTTTAATCACTTTTTAACCCGGTCCCATACGGATCCTAACTATTTTTTTTTAAATGTCTTTAAAAACCCGGTTTTGGCAAATAAAATAAAATAAATAAAGAAAAGGGAGCGACAGGTTATGAACACTACTAACCCACCTTACCTGGATACCCCTGCCTCCAATTTCTCCCAATCTTTTCAATTCATTCATCTTCTTTGTTGGTTTCAATTTCGATCTGAAAACGTGGCCAGAGATCTCTCTCAATTTCGCGTTGAAATCAATACTTTCAGTATGTCGATTTAAAGAGTCAAAGAGAGACGACTCCTTTCTCCCAAGCCGTCAAGCCCCGATTCCAGCTATCTTCTTCCTCTCAAAACCCCAAATTCGATGTCCATTGTCTGTCCCCCAAAGAGTACAGAAAATCCAGAGATTAGACCATATCTTTGCAATTAAATCTTGTCGATTTCGATTTGAAAAAGATCCTTCATCAATTTCGAGCCGAAACATGAAAGAGAGAAGAAATCGAGCATGGACATTCTTGATCGGCGAGGTTTGGATAAAGGTAACGATTGTTGTGTTTTGTTCCCTTCCTTGAACTTTTTGAAAGATTCATACCCTGTGTGTTGAACAATTCAAGTGTTCCTGAATTTAGGCAGTCGAACCTAACCCCTACTATATCTGATTACGTTGAATTCTTCAGGTGTAGAAGGCAATTCCACTTGAAGCCGATTATCGGGGATTACACTGACACCTTATTCCGGTATTATGGTAAAGTCACAAACTAAAACTATTGATTGCTTGCATATGGCTTTAAACTGCATTGTGTTTGGAGGGTTTTATTTGCAATTGAAAGGGAGACATGAAAGTAAGAATGAATAAAAAACAATTTGGGGAGCATAATAAATGCTAAACAGGAATAACAATCATGGAAGTATTCCCAATGTCTGAGGATGAAAGTCATCATTGTTGAGTAATTGAGAGAATACCATAAATGAAAACAAAAATGAAAATCCTAATTTTATTGGAGTTGGAACAATTATCCTAGAATCCCATCATCTTCTTATGTGGTATTAGCTAATGATCTTATTGAATCTTGACACTTCTTTTCCTAGTGGAAATGTCTGACAGTGAAGGAAATAGTTCTAAACAAAAATTTTGGATTAATAGAAAAAACAAATAACTATATGACAACAAAGATTACTAACTTGATATTCGTTATGTACGTTTGAAGCTATGACACAAATGTAATTTTATGCCAGCAAAGGTCTGGCAGCAAATCAAAGGTCTAACAATGAAAAAAATAGTTCAAAACAACCATTTTAGATTAATAGAAAAAAACAAATAACTATAATAGTAACACAATGCCAGATGCAAAATAGCTGCCTATCTTTGTGAAGCACAAAGAAATCACTTGGTTGTTTGCTGATGTACATGCATCATAAGAATTGAAGGATTTGTGGTCTGAGGGATAAAACGGCTTGAGAAGAAGTAGAAAATGAATGAAGGTGAAGCAGGAATAGGAAGAATGTCAACCGGTGCAGGTGGATAAAAATAGGTGAATTACCTATTATCTTTTATTATCAATATATATAGATGAGTAAATATAATAAATTGAATGGATATTGCCTTTGATGTTTGTTGGATTAAGCTCGTCGACGTATATGACATTCTTCATTGTTGCCTATTTAAAATAGGAAAGAAGAATAGATGATCAAATTCCTGCAATGTCTAAGGTTTAAACATTATTAGTATTCGAAAAATAAAACATAAAAGATAGATGGTTGACAAAGAGGGAGAAATAGATAGGATACGGTGGAAGAGAAAGGAGGAGAAGCGAGTTATTTGTGATACTCGATTCTGATTATATAGAGTAGTCTTGCTAGTTAGGTTAGGGTGAATGAGAGGTAAACGGTTTAAGCAAATCTCAGCAGATCTGATTGAATAAATTGTTTTAATTATTTTAACAAAAAGTAACAGAAATGAGATAAAGATTGGTTAATTGGGTAATTGAATTAATTTTTTGATCCAAAATTGCTTCAAAAAAAACAGTAACAGACTTGGTTTAATTAAAATATTTGCAGATTTGAATGTTTTAATTATTATAAATAAAAGTAACAGAATTGGTTTAAAAATCTCAGGAGATCTGTAAAGTTTAATAATTTTAATTAAAATGGTTTAAACAAAATTTAAAAAATCTTTGGAGATTTGAATTTAGGATAAAAGTGTAATCTTTTGGTTAAAAAAAAAGAGATAAAGATTGCTTAATTGGGTAATTGAAGCAATAACAGATGGAATTAAAAAAAAAAGTTACATCGAATGGTTTGTAATTAATATAAAAATATATTTAGATCTGTAAATTTTAATTATTTTAATTAAAACGGTTTTAGTTTGCTAGATATACAATCTTTTAGTTAAGAAAGATATAAGTGTTTCATAATTCAAATGGTTTAAACAAAATTTTAGAGGATAATCGATCCTGAATATATATAAAGTCGATTATGAATAAATGTGTATTATTTTGGTTAATCATAATCTCGGCCTATATTAAATAAGAGAAAGTTTAGAGGATAAATGTGTAATATTTTGGTTAAACAAAATTATTTGAACTGTTATTTTTATTTATTATTTATGGTTGCATATAGGAGATTTATCTTTGCAGATCCGATTTTGCTTTGTTGTTTTGCTTTATTTTCGTGATTCATCTTCTCAAGTTTAAATTTCTTATGACTGAATTCAGAATGTTCACCTACAGCAGTAACAAATTCTGAATTTGCAGAAGGAGATGGAGAAAGAGATTAAGAAGTTTCAGGATAAGGAGGAAATATTAAGAAACAGATTCGGGGGTTGCGGGATAATGATGAAAAGATGAAGAAAGAACTTCAGAAATCGCAAGATGAGGAAAAGCTTGGAGTGAATTGATCGGCTAAGTTTAGATGTTGCATTCATTCAGTTTTGAAGGTTTAAAAGATGAAGAAAGAACTTCAGAAATCGCAGGATGAGGAGAAGCTTGGAGTGAATTGATCAGCTAAGTTTAGATGCTGCACTCATCCAGTTTTGAAGGTTTAAAAGATGAAGAAAGAACTTCAGAAATCGCAGGATGAGGAGAAGCTTGGAGTGAACAGATCGGCTAAGTTTATATGCTGCATTCATTCAGTTTTGAATGTTTAGATGTTGCATTCATTCAGTTTTTTGAAAAAAAAAACCTTAAACGTGAGATACTTTTGATTAGCTATGGATAATTGTGTGGTTTAGATGCTGCATTCATTCAGATTTGTTTTCAAAAAAACCTTAAACGTGAGAAGAATTTTAAACAATTTGAGAAGTAATTGGGGATTTATCCTAAATTTACAACTTTTAGTGTATGGCCGCCACGTGTCCCAGAAATGCAAGTGTTTTAGTATTATACTAGTACAATTCCCGCGCCATGGCGCGGTTTTTTAAAACTAAAATATTAATAATATATATAAATATATTATAAAATACTAATAAAAGTTAAGATAAAAAAAACTTTACCATAAATGTATCTTATAATTCTGAAATAATTTTTTTTATATCTCGTCTAAAGTATAATACATAAATATAGATATTTTAAACCACCCAGTAATAATAATATCAATATCAGAGTAACTTTTTTAGAAATTTTGAAATCTGAATCACGCATTTAAATGTGATGTGTCACAACTAATAATTATAATTAATGATTTGAATTAAGCTCAATAGTTAGTACATAAATGTGAGTTAAGCCTAATGGAGGATTAAAAAAAAGAGAAAAGGAGAAATAAAAAAATCAAGGAAAAAAACAATATTCCTAAAACTTCTCTAAGATTGACACGTAAGCAAAGTCTTCTAAATTAAGGTTTTATATAGATATAGATATAGATAGTTAGTACATAAATGTGAGTTAAGCCTAATGGTTATATTAGATTGAATTCAATGTTTTGAATTAAGCCCAATTGTTAGTAAATATGTTAAGAATAAAAGAGAATGGATGATTAAAAAAAATTAATGGAAAAAAGAGAAAAGGAGAAATAAAAAAATCAAGGAAAAAAACAATATTCCTAAAACTCCTCTAAGATTGACACGTAAGCAAAGTCTTCTAAATTAGGGTTATATATAGATATATAGATATAGATATAGATAGTTAGTACATAAATGTGAGTTAAGCCTAATGGTTATATTAGATTGAATTCAATGTTTTGAATTAAGCCCAATTGTTAGTAAATATGTTAAGAATAAAAGAGAATGGAGGATTAAAAAAAATTAATGGAAAAAAGAGAAAAGGAGAAATAAAAAAATCAAGGAAAAAAAACAATATTCCTAAAACTCTTCTAAGATTGACACGTAAGCAAAATCTTCTAAATTAAGGTTATATATAGATTGTTAGTAAATATGTTAAGAATAAAAGAGAATGGAGGATTAAAAAAAATTAATGGAAAAAAGAGAAAAGGAGAAATAAAAAAATCAAGGAAAAAAACAATATTCCTAAAACTCCTCTAAGATTGACACGTAAGCAAAGTCTTCTAAATTAAGGTTATATATAGATATAGATATAGATAGTTAGTACATAAATGTGAGTTAAGCCTAATGGTTATATTAGATTGAATTCAATGTTTTGAATTAAGCCCAATTGTTAGTAAATATGTTAAGAAAAAAGAGAATGGAGGATTAAAAAAAATTAATAGAAAAAAGAGAAAAGGAGAAATAAAAAAATCAAGGAAAAAAAACAATATTCCTAAAACTCTTCTAAGATTGACACGTAAGCAAAATCTTCTAAATTAAGGTTATATATAGATCAGTTATATTGTACTAAATTTATTGGTTTGCTAATTTTTATTTTTATTTTTTAGGATTACCCATTTATTTATGTTTTTCTTTAATTAATACGGAGTATATACTACGTAATGCTTAATTTAATTAACCTTGGGGCATATTTTTAAATGCATTAAATAATAATAATAATTCTAAATCATTAGGTTAGAGGGGAAATTTTGACTTTATAAATAACAATAATATTATTAATTTTTCCCCATAATCTAGATGTAAGGAAGAAAGAGAGATTCATCCAGTGAACCCGTCTCCTCTCCTCTCCTTCCCCCCACCAGAATTTACTCATCATACTCTCCATCTCTCTACAAACCCCTTCCGGCAATAAGAAACAGGACATCACATAAGTCGGGATAGCCTGGGCCACCGACTTGATCATTATCTCCTTACCGGCTTGAGACAAAACCTTCTCCTTCCACCCTTTTAGTTTCTTGAGGACCCTCTCCTTTATTTGATTAAATATCACCTTCTTTGATCGACCCAGAACCGTCGGAAGACCAAGATACTTCTCGTGTTTTTCCACCTCTCTTATCCCTACCACATTCTGGATGGCTCTCCTTTGTTCCTCACCCACATTCTGGAGGGATGGGTTTCAGAGACATTGCCACTTTCAATTTATCAATGTTGGCTAGACAGGGGTGGCGACTGGTCTTGGAGCCTGAATCCTTGCTATTTAGGATGCTCAAAGCTAGGTACTTCCCCCATGGAAATTTTATGGATGCGGGGGTGGGTTTCAACCCAAGTTATGCTTGGCGGAGTTTAATAAAAGGGAGGGAAGTGTTAGAAGCGGGCATGAGATGGGTTGTGGGCAATGGTATTGACGTCCGAGTGTGGAAAGATAAATGGATGCCTAGACCACCTAAATTTCAGCCTATTATTAATATTGCAAATTCAGATCAGGAAATGAGAGTGTCCGAACTCATAGATTGGAGGCTGAATGACTGGGACGAGGAGCGGGTGAGGGGTATTATGCTTCCTTGTGATGCTGAAGTGGTGTTAAGTATGAGATTGGTGGATCCGATTATGAGGGATAGAAGGGTATGGCACTATTCTCGCAATGGGGAGTCCAGCGTTCGATCGGCATATCACTTATTTTTCGAGCTAAAAGGGGCTGATCGGGAGAAGCCGGGGACGAGTGGAAGTGCAGAGGACAGATTTTGGAAGAAGCTATGGAAGATCAAGACGATTCCAAGGGTTAAGGCTTTTGTATGGAGGGCTTGTAGGGAGATCCTCCCTTGTAAGGATGGGTTGTATAGAAGGAGGGTCACAACTGACGATCGATGTGAGGAATGCGGGAGGAGAGAGACGGGTGCTCATATCCTATTTCATTGTCGGATGGCTAAAAGGGTGTGGCGGGAGCAAAATCGGGTGAAGGTAAAATTTGGCGAAAAGGAAAAGGTGATGGACTGCATTGCTCAACTCATGGACAAAGGATCAAAGGAAGAAGTGGAGGTGGGATGGTTGTTGATGTGGGAAATTTGGAAGGCCAGAAATCGCAGGATTTTTGAAGGGGAGGTAGTGGATGCGAAGTTAGTTGAGGAGAGGGCGGTCGTGGCCTGGGCTGATTTTGCAAAGGAGAATAGATCGACGCAGGGGATTGGGATTAAGGACGGAAGGTCAGATCAAGGGAAGTGGAAAAAGCCAAGCCGTGGGAGAATCAAGATCAACTTCGATGCTTCGGTTCATGATCGGAATGGGTGCGGTGTGGGTTTTGTGGCCCGGGATGAAGATGGAGAAGTGTGCTTGATGGGAGCGAAGAGGACGAGGCCTGGCGAGGATGTGGAGCTGATCGAAGCTGAATCTCTTCTTTGGGCGATGAGGAAAACAACCGAGGCGGGGATCACACACGCGATATTTGAAGGGGACTGTTTGCCATTGATAACGAAGCTATTGCAAAATGTGGAGGTTCGTGGCGAGCTCGGGTGCATGCTTCAGGGTATTCGGAAGGAAGCAAGTGGCCTTGAAGAGTGTCGATGGTCGTGGGTGAGGAGAGCTGCAAATCGTGCTGCACATGTGCTCGCAGGACAAAGACCTGAAGCGGAGTTCGTGACTGAATTTCATATTGATAGATTCTTAGATGTTGAACATATTATTTTGGAGGATTTAGTAATTTAGTGTGTTTGGTTGATCTCAAAAAAAAAAAAAAAAAAAAAAAGAAAGAGAGATTCGAGAGAGTTGGGGACAATCATCTCAATGGACCTCATAGGGAAAAATTCAAGGGCTCCACAATGCATTTATAATGCACAAATTTTCTCATTTAACGAGTAGATTAGGGATATTAAGAATACAAGCCACATTAATTTTCCTCTAGAGAGCAAAGGTTTTGACTTCAGTAACAAATTTTAACAGGTTGACACCAACTTACAACCCAACATCGTTAGCCTTGTAGTCCCGTAAGAGTAAAACAAACCCAAAGATTGCTCCTTGGAGCAACCTTTTTGGAGCCATTTAATATATATATTGGTTTTTGTCCTAGTTACGTTGGTGGTTATGTTAGTGCAATTTTTGTAACTAGAAAAGTCATCATCAAACTCATGCGAAACCCAACCCTAATAGTACATTTCCAGTTACGAATGAAAGTAACAATCCATGTTTGGTTTATCGTCTTATTTTGGAATATAATTTAGTTTTGAACGAACCAATAACTCCACTAGACCATGTCACTCTGAACCTGTGTTTTTTTACTTATGTTATATTTGATCATATCTAAAATCTCATTAATTTTGAAGTTATCATATTGCAAATTTTGTATCATTGTAGTATCACTTGGGACAAGTTTTCGAACAAAATATAATGATATTCTAGTTGGTGTTCTCGTGGTTTTGCCTTTTCTGTTAGGTGATCAACAGTGGTGGAGCCCAAACTCGAAGAGGGTGGGAGAACACTGATGATAAACGACAATTAATAATACGAACTCGTATAGCACATAACATCTTCAACACTACAAAATAGCGATAAAAAATAAAAGAGTTCACTAGTAAAAAAAATTCTTCATTGCTAATTAGAGTTTTAATTATAATGAAATAGTTCAAAAAATATTGAATGATAACCTCATTATCAATGCGCTTGAAAATATCTTTTTCAACATAGCAGACAAAACTCTCAGAGAGAAAATTTTCTCTTATCTTGTTGCACAAATATGACTTGATATTATGGATAGCAAAGAAAGTTCTTTCCACTATAGTTTTTAGAACCGGTAATACAATGAGATGATATACCAAATCAAAAGCTTTGTGAATTCCTACATCGATAATCTTTTTAGAAACATCACTAATATCATACAAAGTAGAAAATTTGATATTTTTCCCCATTTAAATTATTGTAATTCCTTACCTAATTGTCGAAATGAGTAATATAACCTCTCATTTCTAAGATTGCAAGATAAATTATACTATAAGAATGTCAATCTAAATAAAATATAAAAGAATTGTGGTTTATTTAAATAAGATTTAAAGCGATTAATAAACCTTTAGTTTTCAAACAGTCATAACTTTTCACTCGGATATCGGATTAATGCGTATTATATATCCAAACGAAGCTATCAACGAGGAGAATACACATAGGGGATTCGTCAGATGAGGGTGGCGGCACATGCCCCCACATGCCCCCATTTGGATCCGCCTCTAGTGACCAAAAGCCTTTTCAAATTCCTAATGGTACCCTCGAACTTTGGTCTTTTTCTGTCAGTACCCCTCTTTTGACTTTCACGTCGAGTTTTAAAATTTTAGGGAAAACAGTATAATTTTTTTTATTGTGGGGACAAAGACTATAATAAAACCTTGATTTTTGTTTTTTCATTCATCCCCTTATCGCCTCCACCCATGACAATTCTCTGTGGTGAAGAACAAGTTAAGCCATGCTTATCAATTTTTCTGTTATTCTCTTTGTTGGTGTTACTTATGTTGTTTCAATTTTTTGTCTATGCTGAGGTGCCTACTTTTATTCTTCAAATGAAGGGTTAAGGTTGTAAGCATTTCTTGTTCAAATCGTTCCCCTAATTTGAAAATTCAACCTTTGTTGTTCGAATTGAGGATGGAAAGAGATGGATTTCAGAAGTTTATTCTTTCATTTTCTTGGTAATAAAACATGTTTTACTAATTAATTCCTTGCAAGATAATAGATGAATCTATCTATATACATATACAAAAACTGATGCATAACATCCTATGTGGCGCGTTGTGGTTGATTCTAGCATAAAAATTAATAAAAATAATATATTGTCATCATTTATTAATATATAAGCCACAATCTATCTGTATATATATATTTTTAGTTGATTGACAAAAATATAAATACAAAATATTTCATAGTCAAACTTGTAAGCACCTCGGGTTTTCAAATAATATTTTAATAATAAATGATTCAAAATGGATTTAAGTAGGAAAAGTCGGATATTTTAAAAATTGGTTTAATTTGGTGAATATCCATTTTTTCATGTCAAAATTAAGTAAATGTCCACTTTTTTACAAAATTAAGTAAATGTCCATTTTTTCGAAAAATACCCCTCCTTCCCCATCTCTAACCCTTCCTCCTTCCCCTTTGACCATTTTTAATTTTAACATTGACTAGTCAACATTGACCATTCCGGTCAACGCCTGCATTTGATGACAATTTTTTGGTGACAGTTGAGTATATTTTTCTGGTGACAGTAAATTATGACAATTATTTTGGTGACAATTGATTTTTTGTGACATTTTATTTTTTTCGGTGACAGTTAGGGGAAAATCTTTTCTAGTAACAATTGATTTTCTTTTTTTCTTGTGATAATTGTTGGTGACAAAAAAAATTTGGGTGACAGTCGATTTTCTTCCAGTGACAGTTGCCAGTAACACTTTTCCTCGGTGACAAATGGAGTTTTTCTGCTAATAGATGTTTTCCTGATGACAATTGTTGGTGACAACTATTAATGACAGGGTTGATGACAATATATTGTCACCATGATATTGTAACCTTAAAAAAATTGTCACCATAACATTATACATCACCAAGACATTGTCACCAACTACAGAACACTGTTTTCATATTGTTTAATCAACCGTATTGTCACCAACTTATAAAAAACATTGTCACCAACCTCTTTTCAATAATCTATTGACACCAACAATAAAACAGTGTAACCAACCTATTTTCATCAAGCTTTGGTCAATAATCTACTGTCACCAATTACAAAACTTTGTCACCAATCTAGTGTCACCAACCAATTGTCACCAACGACAAAACATTGTCACCGACTAAAAAGCACTTTCATCAAAATAATTAAAATGTTTACAATGCTAATATCATCACATTTGTCATCTAATATTAACACATTTTTGTTACAAAACTGAAACCCTAGAACAAGGGAATGATAGACCCAATAGAGGCTAAACCTGAGCATACGAAAATTTGATGTACAATATAATTTAGGGTTTAGTCTTTAGGGTTTAGGGCCAAGGCCCTAAACCCTAAATTCTAAACCCTAAACCCTAAAATATGTGTACAGTACCAATGTTATCAGATTTGTCATCTAAAATTGACGCATTTTTGTTACGAAACTAAAACCCTAGAACTAGGGGAGCATAGACCCTAGAGGGGCTAAACTTGAGCAAACGAATAATTCGATGTACAATACTATAATGACATCACATTTGTCATCTAATATATATTAACGCATTTTTGTTACAATAATAACTCTAAGTAGATGAAATTTGATATAAAGTTTAACTTTGTAATACTTAATTGTCAAACTACAAAATATTGTCACCAACCTATTGTCAACAACTACGAAACACTGTCATCAAATTATTTTCACCAACAAGTGAACACTGTCACCAAACATTGTCACAAACCAATTGTCACCAACTTAAAAACATTGCCATCAATCTATTATCCCTAAATAGAGAACATTATCACCACCCTCTATTGTCACCAACCTCCGTACTTTAGTAATCTGTTGTCACCAACAATAAAATAGTGTCATCAACCTATTGTCATCAAAATATTGTTTCACCGTTTCAGATCAAAATATTGTTTCACCAAATATTTGTCACCAAGACCATGTAATAAAAAAAAATGTCATCCCCATACTAAATATCACAGGTAGTAATCTATTGTCACCAATGACAAAACATTATACCCTAGAGTGACTAAAACTAAGCAAACAATAATCTGTTGTCACCAATGACAAAATACTGTCACCAAACTGAAACTCCATCCTTAATCATTCAACAAAAACTGATCTATATTCAAGTTGTCATTGAAGATTCCGTAGGCTTTAGCTACATAAATTTCTAACTTAAACAAGCAATGATAATCTTGTTTTCTTGCAATTTCTCTAACCACAATGGGCATGCAATTCCACAAATTGAACAAAACCACAAATTGAACAAAACCAGGCTCCCGTTGTTGGCGCCGCTGAGACGAGGCATCGCGTGTACCGCCGAAGAAGATCCTCCTCGCGAAAGATTAGCTAGCTCCTTCTCAACGTCACAATTGTCACCAAAACACTTGAAATTGAACAACCTATAAAGTAAGAATTGTCACCAAAATAAACAATTGTCACCAAAACAAACAAGCAATGATAAACACTTGAAATTGAACAACCTATAAAGTAAGAATTGTCACCAAACAAACACTTGTCACCAAAACAAACAAGCAATGATAAACACTTGGAATTGAACAACCAATAAAGTAAGAATTGTCACCAAACAAACAATTGTCACCAAAACAAACAAGCAATGATAAACACTTGAAATTGAACAACCTATAAAGTAAGAATTGTCACCAAACAAACAATTGTCACCAAAACAAACAAGCAATGATAAACACTTGAAATTTAACAACTTATAAAGTAAGAACGAATTAGATTTTTAAATAAGAACACTAACCTGGATTATCCATTTGAAGTAGATAGAAACACACAAACCCTAAAAAAAACATAAACAAATTGTCATCAGATCAATGTATTCACACAAAAATCCGCAGCTGGTGTCCCAAATCATAAAATTAACATCTCAATGAGATGCTGAATTATTGAACAATATCATTAAACAAATACAACAGATGATGGGTAGTATCTTTTATGGAAACTTAAATCACAAAAACAAATCAATTATGCAATACAATAACACTATGGTCAAAGTCCAATATGACAACTTGACACATAAGTATCTAATATCTATCCTCTCCTTCACAAAAGTCAATCAAAAGAGCTTTAACCATTCATCAATTCATCACACTTTGCTATCAAACCACACTTTGCTATCAAACCACAGAACAAACGTTAAACCAGTAGTGTAGACTAAGGTAACTAATCTGAGATACCTGCACCAACACAAACAACACGTAGCAGAATAGGGAAAGAACAAGACCAAAGCAGAAATTAAACGAACCTTAAATGCAGAGCAAAGAAACAACGGTACGTTGAACGAGACATAGGGGTAGAGATCAGATGAAATAAGCATACTTAAAGCAACACTATACAAGGCAAAGATAAGGTAAACCAAGCATATATTCATTAGACTTAGAACGGAGAACCAGCAATAGCATAATAAAATTTTAAAAAAAAACTAACAAGGGAACCAAACAAACGAGATGAAAATTTACTCGAACAATCAGCAATTCATACAGCAATGAAACCTCAATTGAGTCGGAATCGCACCACGAAAGCAAACATTCAAAACCAAACCAATCTAATCACATGATTCACATCCAATTTCCGACCACTACTTTCTCAAACTGAATCAGATCTGAACCAAACACTCTGAAATTCGACATACAAGAGAAGCCAAATTCAGAACGAAAAAGAGCAGGCAAATGCTAGGCGGAATCACGCCGATACAAAGGGGCTTACCTTGAGCTGAAATCCAGTGAATGCGAACATGAGAGTCCGGCGGCGCGCGCAGATCCACCTCGATGCAGATCCAAGCGAAAAGGAGGGTCCGGCGGCGACGAGTGGGACTGGAAATGGAGAAGGGCAATGGAGATGGAGCGGCAACGAGTGGCACTGGAGCTCCTGGTGACGAGTCGGACTGAAGGGAAGCGGACGGGATTTTAGGGCAACAGGTCGACCAAGAAGAAAGACGCCTGATGGAACAAATTAGGAGGGTATTAATGGTAGGGGTAAACTTTGAATTACAATAAAATTATGGACACTTTCTTAATATCCCTTTAAGTATGGACATTTTCTTAATTGGCTTTTCTATATGGATATTCCACCAAATTTTTCCTTAAAAATTCTCGTCCTCAAAATAATAATCCTATTTTAAAATCCTTAAAGCGGATTCCGGCGCAATTTCGAACTTTTAGAGATAAATTTCGTCCTTTTTCCTCAGGATTCGAAATTAACTTATGATATAGCATATCCTCAGGATTTTGAAGCCTTATTTTGATCAAGTCGGGATAAAGCCGAAAGAGTGGGTTTCGGGAACCGACTTTCGGAAATTCAAATTTCCGACTCCGAGACCACAAGTTCTCGTATTTTCCTCCCATCCTTATCCAAAATTCAACCTTAGTCCCATTGGGTTGAGATTGAAATTTGAAATGGAGGGAAGTTTCTCGCCTCTTTCCCCATCTAGCCCAACACCCATAAATTACTTTTCCATTTCCCTTCCTTGCACCCCCCTGATTTGGCATTAAGACAAGCCCTACTTCTTTATCTCCTTTGACCATCCAAAGCAAGCATCCAACCCTTACAAAATCATATTTTGTTATCCTTTCACTCACCCACATAAATCTAAGAAAAAAACACTCCCCTAGTCACCCATCTTCCTCCATTTTCCCTCCTTTGTCGTGAGCATCAGCCTGTCTCCACCTCCTTGCTCAGCCACCATCTTCACCACCACACCTCCCTTCTACCACCTCTCCAGCCACCTCAGCCTCATCGTCGGCCACCACCACCGAAGCTCAATCGCTCCCCATTCTACCCATGGTTTTGCCCAGATCACACACAACAGCTCCACCTCTTGCTCTCCGTTCTTCTTCCTCGAACCAGTAGCAGAGGCTTCTTCACACCTCCTCGGAGCCTCAACAAGCAGCAGCATCAGCTGGAGGAGCTCCAGGAGACCGAGCACCGCCTCGACACCCTTCCTCCCCCTGTTCGTCGGTTCAAGAGCGGCTATCTCAGGCGAAACTCCGGCTCCTACGAGAAGGTTATTAGGATCGGAATTCGAGGATCGAATCACAACATGGTCTGTGGATCGGATCGTAAGATCCTCAAAATATAATTAAATAAAAAAATAAAAAAATATATATAACAAAGTGGCTTAATTTAAACTTCTAAAATGAGGGAAAAATATTTGTTACACAATATATTTTGGTTTTAAGACATAAAAAGCTACACTTACGACCTTAGACATTGTCCTATTGGTTAAAAGACTCGAAAACGATTATATCTAGGCCATTTTTCACGTTTCATACATGGATGTGTATATTTAAACACCCTAAAATCAACCAAGGAAACAAAATAAATGTTTGAAAAATACATATTGTCAATAAAAATAGGATCTTTAGGATCGCATGGGATCGTAAGATCCTATCGATCCATTAAGATTCTAAAGATCCCATAGCAGATCCTACATAAAAAAGATTATATGCATAGATCCGGATCGGGCTCCTGAGTAGGATCGTAGGATCTTAAGATTCTAAAGATCCGGATCGAGATTCTAATAACATTCCGAGGCGATTTCAATCGATTTTTTTGGGCTCGAATAACCCCTCGTCGATCTATGACGTGATTGCAGGTTATTGCCTTTGTTGTTATGCATCTCCAAGTAAGTTCCCTTCTGGAGCTTACTCAGATTGATTCCCATATGCATGTTATATTTTAACCCCGATGTGGGTATTATACATTATCTATTATGGTTCGGTAATGACCGAGCGTCCTACCTCGGAGAGGGTACAGACATATATATTAACCCCGGAGTGGGTATAGTTGGAGATATGGGGATATACCACTTGATATTCTGTGCGGATCCATTTAATCGCTTCTGCATTATATATAAACTGTTAGCATACTTGCGTGATTAAATTCTTGTCCTGCATTAGATCATCTTTATTTAAGTATAGCGTATATGGTATGATTATAGTGGGACCGAGTCCCGTGTGTGGGCCTCAGTCTGATCCCATTCTCTGTATTATTTTTTAGGTATACATGCATAACCTTGACTCTTGTGTGTGTTGTTTGGCGAGGGATACTCATGGTGTATAAATGGTGATTGACTGACACTTGGCTATTTGAAACATTAGTAAATCAACCACATAATAACGTCTGTTTTGATCCGGCTCTGCCGTGACAAGTTATAGTTGCGATTTCCTTTCTTTATGCATTTTGAACTTATAAATCTTGACAAGTTATAGTTGAGATTTCCTTTCTTTATGCATTTTGAACTTATAAATCTTTTGAGCGACTTAGACTATAGGACATGATTGGGCCTTGGGGTACCCAACGACCCTTCGTGTATTTTGGGGTTCGAAATCCCCTATTTCAAACTTAAAAATATGGGTTTTGAAACCTCAACCCGTAACTGGATTGCAAGATCCAAACGAAGGTATCCAACCTTCGAAACGTAACCCGGATATTATATTCGGATCGTTACGAAGTTGGTATCAGAGCCAGGTTGTGCAATCTGGGTACAAAAGGGTTGAGAGTATGTTTTGGAAAAATCGCCCCTCAATTTTAAAGGATTTTGAGTGATTTTCAAAAGGGAAAAATGAATTTAATAAACTTAACTTGAGGTACGGAAATGGAATGGGGTAATCGGGTGGGTAGAAAGGTGATAGACCATTCCTTATGGACGTAGATTCGGGAACAGTAGACTAACCCTAGCTTACCCTTTATAGAGGGCCTGGAAGACTCCAAGGAGATTGCACCGCGGTAGTTGGAGTAGCTAGGTTAGGACATTAGAGACCGAGAGGTAGTTGCCCCCTTTGGTCAGTTGCCCCTTGAATGACAACTTTTATGATATATAAATTGGGTCCGAGGACGGTCCCCATCGAAGGGGATCCGATTACTTATCGTTGATTGCTTATGTGTTATATGTTGAGAAATCTATTTGATATATTTTGGTCGTGCATTTTATCTTTGTGTAAATGGGGTAGCGGAGAATCATTCCTTACTATATACCTGGAGTTTTAGTTCTTATAGGGGCAATCTCTTCCATCATTTGTCCATGCTATCTTCTTTTCATTCCGCCTTCTAATTGCTTCTAGCTAAGGTTGAGAATTACTAGGGGGAGCCTCTCCTTTTCATTTTGTTATCCTCTCCTCCTACCTCCTTTCTATTCTTGACTGATCCTCTTATCGACTCTTTCTTCTTTATGTTGTCGACATCTTCCATGGGAAATTGGGTTGGTGATCTGATTGTATTCGGGATTTATGTTCGAGTCGTTCGCTTGTATCTTTTCCTTATATTCGTTAGCTTGGATGCTTGTGAAATCTCTATGGAAGGGATATCAATTTGAATGAGAGAACAACTAGCTGGATGTCATCAGAGCGGCGCAGCGGAACCATGGTAGGCCCATTACCTAGAGGCCCCAGAACCGACGTCTTCGGCGACATCAAGATGTGAGTACGTTTCAGAAGTTGCAACCAATGGATGTGATTACTGGATATGACTTGAGAAGAAGGGGAGTTCTCCATTCGAGTTATGGATCTTTTCTACGATGATTGGGAATTGATGTTGTGTGATAGGTCTAGAATTTATATAACAATGACTTTTGGGTGTTGATATATACACCGAAAATCCGGATTAAGGATTTACACGTCCTTAAGGACGTGCAACTCTGGGACTGTGCACGTCCACTATTTAAGACTTGCACGTCCTTAACAACGTTCTTGCACGTCCTTAAGGACGTGCAATACTTGCACGTAGTTAAGGACGTGCAATACTTTCATTCGGATAATATGCGAATAACGTTACAAGGAACGGAAAAAAAGGTTTACATTCATAATTTTAATAAACTTGTGGAATAATATCTCGGAAAATAGTAAAGGGCGGCCGGACTCGACAAGCAAGGCTCGAAATCTCTCAAACTGAGCTTGAAACGGAGCATCCCATCCTTCGACGCTCGAATGATGATGTGCGACCCATTCTGGCGGAGGCAACCAGATCTATGAGAACGAAAAAATTAGAGTTAGAGTATTGACATATATATGAAAAGCAAGAATAGGTAATAAAAAAAGACGTTTGAAGTCGTACCGCGGCAAAATGGTCTTGGTTTCCGATGCAGGCTACTCCAAGGGTTGCTGATTGAGGGTTGTTAGCAGGTGTCGGCGAGGTCATGGGGAGACATGTGAACGGATGATGCCAAGCTAGGACGACGAGAGGAATCTGATATACCGTTGCAAATACTAAACCCATAATGGGTAGCTCTATCCACCGTCTCCTATCACCATACACAGCTCCCGCCCATCTCTGGTAGTCGACGAACTGCTGGAATTGGTACCCTCCCGTATAATAACCGGCGTACAGATCGGCGTGATCCTCCAAGTGATTGCATAATAACGTTTTGAGTTCCGGGAAAGCAGTCTCGCCGATCGGTGATATCAAAGCCGCCAAAGCACGGTAGCCACAATGACCATCTCCAACAGTGTCCCTCACCGTCTCAATATGACCGAGCATGAAGGGATCAACGTTGTTTCGACCCCAGTTGAACCCTCCGAACACATCATCACGTCCACGTCGAGCTGAGGTCGCTTGTGGACGATGCCGAGCAGCACGCGCTTCTTCTCTCTCAAACCTTTCCCTTACCTCCTCGTATGGCAACGGGTTGGTTCTGCAGGCATTCCTCGACCCCCGAGGCCTCCCCTTCCTTCGGACACTTGCTGATGAGGGAGGGTGTATGAAGATGACAGCTCATACGGCAGTGGGGTGTCGTCGATATCAGTCCATGACAAATCCATCCAGAATGGGTGGATGTCCTCCGCGGGTATCGGAGTACCGGAGTTGACGTATGCCTGAATCTCATGGACACAAGGGATCTCGTAACAAACCCTCCAATGTCGGTCCGTGCATACCGGAGGAACCTTTTGGTTCACGACGTCCTGCCACATCTTGTACAGATAATCGAAGCACTTTTTGGAGATTAAAGTCTTTACCTCATCGAAAAGGTTGACTTTATACGCAGCTGTTGGCCATTTGAAGCGGTCGATCTCCAAAGCAGTTTGCAGCTCATGCAGTTGACAATCGTTGACTCTATGGATTGCATCGATCACGATGCGAAAGTCACCGGTCGATGAGTGAAGTGCCTCCTTTAGAACCTTGTGTTGACCCTCAACTCTGTACACATTGAAGTGCATACCACTAAATATTCGATGTTATATCATATTGTAATGGGAGATATGAAATAAGGTTGTACCTGTTTGTCGTACGGGTGCCGAGATGGAAGACATTATCTACGTAGCATCGTACGATGCTCCTGCTGTGTGGAAGCCACACCGCCTCTAAATACGCCACCACACCTGGGAATGGGTGCCATGCAGCGTGTAGCGCCCGACGGCGTCGGTTGAATGATTCCTCCGACCTCAATTCGAACAACCCCCAACAGTTGCCCTTAAAGATGCCAGCGTGGTTTAAATTCTTCGTGATCTTCAGAGCAGCTTCCTCGCATCTTCTCGTCACGTGTAACCAGCAAAGGAGATGCTGGACGTCGGGGAAGAAAACATTCAGCGCCGCCAAGAGACCTAGCTTCCGATCAGTCATGATAGCTTGAGGCTGAACCGTCCCAAGCAAGTTCTGAAGCTGACGCAATACCCAGGCGTACGTGTCTTCATTCTCTTTCGACATGAAGGCATAGGCGGTGCAGTAAGTATTGCCTGAGGGTGTGAACCCGACCACCTCGCACAATGGAATCCCATATATGCAAGTGTAAATATGTTACATGTAAAATACTTTATAATTGGCTATATGTGCAATAATGTAATCGTAATTAAGTAACTTACGCATTTGTTTTGTACATGCTGTCCATTACGATGACGTAATGGAACCTTCGGAGAAGCCGGATCCCGTCGGGATGCGCCAGGAAGAGGTCGCTCAAGACGTTGTCGTCATCCGGATGTCGTCTGAAGTCGTAGTAGTACCCTCTTTCCCGCAGATGGTGCAAGGTATCCTGGGTCATCGTCCGACTACCTCTTTCTTCGGCGACCATCATGGTGAGCGTGTTGGTAAGGCTCTTCCTTGACGTGACGCTGGTCTAATCCAACTGCCTCAATCCGTACCCAATGGATTTTGGAGGAGTTCCAATTTCCTTCATCCACCTGGCCATCTTCTTTCCCCCCTCTGTCATCTGTCCGGCGATGGCGTGACCCTTCAAGCTCGTTGGAAGCCCGTGGTTATGAACACCGTGGGTTACCGTCATAACTCAGTGACCCGGTGGAGCTTCGTGTCCGTGTAGAAAGAATAGACAACCGTTTATCTTCGACTGCATGCTCCGGAGCTTCCTACCGCGTGGTCGATACTCCCCATACTGCTCGCAAGCAAGGAGAACCCCGCCTGGACGATTTGACGTCCCCGTCCAAGACCGCTTGATTACTAAAATCATGCAGTGCCTCCGACCCAGGTCCTTGAAATGCGTAACCATTTCGTCATGGTCATTCCAAACCCTTGGGTCCGAGAACTCAGACGTAAAGTCTCAAAACTGTATTAACATTAGTGGAAATATGAACAAAACGGAAGGATTACGAAATATATTCACTATACGAAACGTATCCGTACCTGGCAAACATGGAGACGAGGATTGCTTTGCGGCTCGGCCATAACGATTCTAATGGTGAATGAATATATCGAAAAGAGTCGGACTTTGTTTTGGAGTGTGGAATCAAGCTGTCCCACTTCGCTTCAAATAGGCACTGTTGCGTTAATAGTAAGCAGAAATGCACGTCCTTAAGGACGTGCTTGCATGTTCTTAAGGACGTGCTAGGGTTTAGGGTTTGGCTAGGGTTTTAGGGTTTGACCAGGTTAGGTCTAGGGTTAGAAATAATGCACTTCTTCAAGAACGTGCAGCACGTGGTCAACGACGTGCAAGCACGTTCTTGACCACGTGCATTTTTCCTAACCCTAGACCTAACCTAACCCTAAATCCTAACAACCCTAGCCAAACCTTAAACTTTAACTAACCTAACTCGTCTTTCACGTTCATTTTCGTTCTTTATGTTCATCCGTTCTTCACGTTTTCATTATCGGGCAACCTTATTATATTAACGTTTTCGTTTTCCTTTTCGTTCTTGATGTTTACGTTTAATATGACTCGGAAGAAATGGGAGGAGTATACTCGAGATAGAAATATAGAGATAGATACAAAATCCGTAATATAAAAGTATAATATACAGATAGATACTGCAAAAGTATAATAAATGTACATCACTGTCCAGGTGGGTTGCTGACAGCATCATGCAGAATACCCGTCACCTCGTCTACTAGCTGCTCAATGCGAGGGTCGGTAGCCAGGGCCCTCAAATAGCCCTCTACCTCATGAAAGCGGGCTAACAACGCCGAAGAGATGACGGGAGGCTGAGGGAGGTCCACCCATGGATCCATGCCGATCGGGTGGACGGGCGCCGGCGGGTCCGGATGGGGTGGCGTGGTCGGCAACAAGTACGGCCGGATCTGCGACACTTACCAAGCCATGTAATCTGCAGTGACACCGGCCTAGCAATGCTGGCTGGTGCACCTGTGCTCGGCCAACCTGTAGAAGCGACCCTCGTCCTGCAGATCCTGCCACTTGTTGTGGCTGTGGGCAAACACGGCGATGTACCTCGCGTTCTTCAGGGTGGTGTCGCGGGAGACCTGAACCGGCGCGATGACTGGCTGCGGGATCCCCTGGACCCGTCCGAACTGCTGGAGGCACCTATCGGGCATATACGGCTCCTCCTCCCCACAGAAGGTGATGGTGCCCCGATAGGTGGACTGATGGTATTGGCCGTCGAAGTCCAGATCACGCCCAAAGAGCATCCACTCGACCTATAATTAAAAAAATCAGGCGTAATTCACGGTTAAGAAATATAAGTCATATAGATAGAGTCTCGAATACATACATCGGCGACGGTAAGACGGTCCACCTCGTCCCGCAGCTCCCGCACCTTTTTCAGCTTCGCGGCGTCCTTCATGCGCTGTGGCGCCTTCGGACCGGTGAACTTTGCGTAGAAGCGAGGGTCATTCTTCCTAGCCGGATCGCTGGAGAAATCACCTCGGAAGCGAGGGAAGTACGCCCATATCCAAGCCTTCACACAAAAAGGTATGTCGTTAGCATATAATATAAATATTTGTCAACTAAAACTCTAATTCAACGGTCTCGTACCTGTAGGATCGACGTGCAACTGTCTATACCCTTCGCACCTGCGCGGGTAGCCTCGCCTAGGCCCCTGTACAAACATGCAAGGGCACCTGCAACCCATGCAAGGGTGGCTGTACGCGGGATGTCCCAAATAAGGCCGAATATCCTCCATGGGATCCGGCTCTGCGACTTGTCCACAAGCAGAGTCGCGGCGAGAGGGCGATGGCCATGTACCCTCTGTGCAGAAACAGACACAGTGCAGGGTCATCCTCGGGCTGCCCCCCTCCCACATGCATGCGCAACCGAATCTGCTCAAGATCAGACGCGGCCTCTGGGTCATCGGCGGGGGCGGGGTCGACGAGTGGCCCGTGTCTCTGCTGCCACAGGCCAGTCAACCAAGTCACTGGAGGGCCGCCGGCATGTCTGTATGACTTCAGGGTCTGCTAGGTGAGCTGGTAGTAATCCGCGACGGCGGGGATCAACGCGCCCGCGGGCAGATGTGACGTACAAGGGAGACCATCCATCGGAAGTCCCATGAGGCAGGCAACATCGTGCAGCGTGATGGTCATCTCGCCCCATGGGAAGTGGAAGGAGCTGGTCTTCGGGTGTCAATGCTCCACGAAGCACTACTAGAAAAATGCAATTAGACATCTGTTGTCAACAGATGTCTTTCAAAAAAAATTCCGATCTCTTTGCGCGTGTAGTAAAAGATCAAACTTTCCACATCGGTTTTAAGCAGATGTCTTTTCTTAACTAGAACCCTTCAATTTTGGTTATGACATATTCACTTGTTGATGAGTATCCATGATTTGTCATTTGCAAACATGTGAAAATGTCCTCATAAAGCAAAAAAGTGACAATTACATCTTTATTTATAAAATAAGTAATGTCTTAAGACAAAATAGACAACTGTTTTTGTTTTAGTGATCATGTTTATAATCATGTTCGATATATAATTTATGATTTTATATTGTTTTAATTTAACCGACCACATGAAATATAGGAATAACTGATGTATTTTCATATTATCGACATCACATTCAGAGTATTCATTCTCTGTGTATTAATTTCATGTTCATTATATGTGGTATTATATTGTTCTAAAATAATGCACTATTGTGGTTGTATGCATAGAAGATGTCATTTTCCACATTTATATCAGTTTTTTCAAAATAAAACGATGTTGTTGCTGCGACGAGACATCGATTTATTTGGTAGATAACGATATTACTTTGACAAATATATATCAGTTCATATATCGTTTTAATGTTTAAATTGGTATTGCACATTGATTTAAATGAATGAACTGATGTGTATAATTATACCGACATCTGTTTCCATAGACTGATTTGATGTTAAAGATATGAACCCACTACTATTTTCATATATAATCCGATGTTTTTTATTTGGATTCACAACACACTTTTGTCAATAGAACTTTGCATTTTGTTTGTTCTTCAAAATGATACGTCGTTTAATGAAAACATGTACATAAATACTAACATCATATTGTAACATTCACAAATTACATTGTCGCTATTCATAGCCACTAAATTGGCTAGTCAAAACATCTCAAAAAAAGGCAAGGCTTGCCCACATATCTACAACATACATTAACTAACTAGCCACAACATCTCAAAAGTCACTTGTTGATAAGGCCCATCACCATGAGCAACCGGCAAAACTTTAATAGATCTGAAAGAGAATATTGTCAAGGGAAAAAATTAGAAAAAAGTTTGAATATTTTGAAAGATGGGAGCATGACCAAACAGCCCTACATGTGATTTTAAGGATATTAAACAAAATAAGACACATGATATCCACCAACTAGCAACTCTACATATTCATGAAGTTGAAGAAGATACATGTGCATTTAACAATTGAGAAACTAATTAGAACATGACAACCTTACTTTCATTGACAAAACAAACCTTCTCTCGAGGAAGATCAATGCTCAAGTTTTCACGACGAAAGATTAACTCAAAGTCTCTTATAATGTTCCTCAAAATCAACAAAAGATATAAAGTGATTCATGTTGTTATCTATACTAATGTGGCATAAAAAGGATTACAGAGCACATGTAATGTCAAGCTACCCTACAATTCACATATCCTCTTTAATGTAGTGGGGCACACTTGAAAAAAAATGCAATCCAGAGATGAAAGCTTTAATTATATTAGAAAAAAAGACATTGTTGATAGAAAATTGGAGAAAAATTACATGCTCTTTTGCTATATGTTCCACAACAGCTCAACGACACATCACACTTAAGTAGGTTTTATTTAAGGAAAGGCAGAGAAGTTAGGTTACACATCATGCTTTCAATGTCAACTTTCTTTTACTTTTTCTGTAAAAATTGTATATTATAATATTAGAACTCCGAGATTGATTCTTATCCTCCCTTGACTCCATTAAAAGAATATGAGCTAATATAATATGGCGTATATAGTATTGAAAGATTGGATGGTATATTTCTATGTAAAGTAGCAAAGCAAAGATACGCATTTTGTTACAAAATAGCATGCTAAAACCACTCAAAAATTGCTTAGCTCACACCAAGCAACCTTGCCACATTTTGTGCACCAAATTTCCACTTGTATGCTCATACGACTGATGGAAATCAATTTCATTCAACTTACCACTTCATTTGTTGCAACTCCATCCTCTCATTCAGAAATCAATTGCTCAATGCATGTCATACATTCCATCGGACCTAATTAAAATATCAGGTTGAGATAAAGAGCCAAAGATGAAAGAAAGGACTTCTATAAGATGATATTGAGAAACGAAGTTATATACCTTCACTTTCCCAGTTGTGATACATGAGATATATGCCTGCACAATTTTCTCAAGCAGATCTATACTGCCAAAAAATCGGGTGGGGATGAATCTAAGAAAGATAAAGCACCAGGCTGATCTCCCCGACAATGTCTTACCAGAACCTTGCCAAAGTTGTAGATAGCAGGACTGGAAAATGGCACAACCCTAGCATTGTTTCCCCGAGCTCTCACAACATTTGATTTAACCTGTGGATAAGTAGTCTTAAAAAAATTACACCTAATTATCAGTACATGGCATGAGCAACGACGGGGATAATTTTATTTATTAACTCAATCTCATAAAGGAAACACGAAGTTCTTTAATACTTTAGATTGAAATTCTTGACACATGAAGGGCTTGAAATTAGACTATGACAGTGCTGAATAAAATGTCCTAAAACATGCAAAGCTATCATGTTTAGCATATAAAGAAATATCGAAAAGATAATACTTGCTCCATTAACTAAAAGATAATAAGTTTAGGGTGCAAATCTTTTTTTTTTAAAAAAGCAAGTATGCCTGGATATTTGGCATGCCTGAATGTAGGCAAAAGAAAAAAGGGGAAAGAAAGAAGAAGAAACGGAGAACTAACCAACCAAGGGAGAATCATTCCTGTCAATGATCGGGGAAATCACATCATTACGCAAACACTTGTTCTCGTCTAGAGGCTGAGTCATTTTTTTTCCTATCATGAAAGAAAACCATGCTTTAAGTAATGGAATAAAACATTAAAGTGTAGCTATCTACATGTTGAAAGAAGAGCAATGGAAGAAGCAAGTATTACCTCCTTAGCAATCTGTTTCAAAATCTGCCAATTGAAGATCATAGTCGTATATATATATGGACAATTGAAGGTCCTGATTATGTCAATGCAGCCAATACCTTTCCAATTAGCAATTCCCATAGCACAACTCTAAAACTGAAAATATCAGCTTTGTGATCACTGATCATATGGATCGTGCTCAATGACCTGGTATTCCCAAATAAAGTGAATAGTGAGCATCTAGACAATTTTATAAACACTAATGCAAAACGTCAACTTGAGATGAAAGAAATCATGATCAATGTTCAATCTCAACAAGCAAAAGAATTAGGACAAAATGCCTCGTGAGACTTGAAGAAAGTATCCTGCTTATGCATAATTTTGGTATGAAGCAAGGGAAGGACTAAACACATGAATAATGCGATGTTGAAAACCCTTCTGGCTGCTTGTATGGCGAGACACAAGTCTCAGCAAGAGGTGACACTCGCAAGCAGTATCAAGAAGCAAGCAATTGTGCCATGGGGAGAAAAGAGGATGAAAAATAGACAACTGAATGGTGGGGTATCTTGCATTCGCTTGCCTTGAAGACTTTGAAGTTACATATACAAGACGACAACAGATGCTTAGTATATAATTCCAATATTTAATTCGACTTCATTTATTTCCCCCTTAACCCATGACAATAAACTGCATCATACTAATACAGGAACATGAAGCACAAGAATAGGTACACTGCAAACACTTAAAAATATCTACCAAAACACACACAAAAAAGAATCATGGAATGGATTAACTAGAACAAGAAACCTAGTACAAGCAAGCAACAATCGGTAGAAGGCTATATATATCTCACTAATAAAGAAGGATTACTCTCAGCCACCATATGGATTTTTCAAAAAATGTGCACTTATGTCAAAGAAATAAGGCATGAATGAATTCATTAAAAAAAATGCATGAATAAAAAAATCATAAAAGCCATGGGAGATGCATATAGAATCCAAAGCAAAGCACATAGACACCTTAGAATAAGAAAAAAAAAACTAAGACACAATTATTAATACAAAAAGCTTCTGATAAACATTCACAATCAATTTACACAAATTCAAGAAAATAATCCCCTTGTTGGTATTGAGGAAAAATTGAAAGTTCAATATCTCAACCAAATTAATGCACATACGTTTCAGGCCAAACATCCAGATTTCCATCATCATTTACATTTCCCTGCATTTACAAAATAAATTAGCATAAGCTATGCACTCATCTTTGAGAAAGCAAAAACCCTAGCAAATGAAACAGGATATTCATACATTAAAGAACTAAATGATCATTTAACAACAGCTCTAAATATCCCCCCAAATTTAGCATGGCAAGCAACTACAAATCAGCCCCATAACACCATAAAAATGTCTTCCCAACAGTGCATACAAGCTTATACAGCCCAGGAATATAGCACCTTAAACACAACAACAACATATTGAATTAATGACAGCTAAACCAGTCACAAACGCAGAAGCAGTAATTAGATTTTAATGCAATCAAAACAGCCCCTAAAACTGAAAACTATAGCAAAAAGTATCAAAAGTATCAAAAGTTAGGCATTTGCTTAAACAGTATCAAAAGTGAGGTGTGTTGGAATTGGAGAGATCTGTTTTCTCTTCCCAGTTACTCGATCAGTTTTATCTTGGATCTCGTTACAACCAAAGCTTCAGAAATCAGAAGAAGACAAGTATCAAAAGTAAGGCATTTGCTTAACGCTTAAACAATAGAGGACATTTTACAAGATCCACAAATGATGCAACATAAAGTTGAAAGTAGCTCAAAGTCCACTTGTGTGTGTAGATAACTCACCGAAATCAGTAAATCAACGCTTCAGCAAGTGATGAAACTCAGCAAATTTGGGCGTTCCTCGTACAGTTTTGTGCAATTGCAACACCAGTGGCCTGTCACAATCCCTGCGAACACAATGACCATATCCCTAAACAATCAACTCCAAGACTTCTCTTAGACTCCAAATGCAACTCCTAAATAAAATACGAAATTGAAGAGAAACCCTTACCAGATCCTTAAGGGACAAAATCGCGTCCTACCAAAAAAATACTCTCGAGCACGGAGGACTTGCCTGATCTATGCGAAAGCCGGAGAAGGTGGATCCGTAGGCTCGGTGGTTGCTTGTAAGGGTTTAAAGGGTAAGAAAGAGGAGATCTTGTGTTGCAGAAAAAGGATAGAGAAAGATGAAATCCCGGCGGTGGAGAGGAGGTAAAGTGGTGGTGCAAGGGTGTCATGGGTTAGCGAATCAACAAGCAGCCGTGAGGAGACGGTGAAGAGATGAACAACCTCAGATTGAGGGAGAAACCATCTCAGATCCGGAGGGTTGGGGAGGGATTTAGGGGGAGGGGAAGGGGGAGGCTTGGTTTTGAGATCTAGAGAGAGGAAGAGCCAAGTCGGGTCGGATTAGGGTTCCAGAAGACGTCAAGAGGATGGAGGCGGTGAGCAGGAGAGAAGCATGGAGCAGAGAGGAGGAAGGTCGCCGGAGATGGAGAAAGGTGGAAGAGATTGAGATCTGAAGACTGGAGAGAGAAAGAGCGAGGTCGGGGTCGGGAACTCGGGATTCATCCAAGTGAATGAGATACCCATGGAATTTGTCAAGTGTTATAAATTTTCCCTAAAATTTGAAAACCCTCCAATTTTTTCCAAGTGTTTCAATCCCGCTCAATTTAATTTGGAAAATTTAAACGCGCGCGTTCAAATTTGTTTTAACAACGAGCAATTTCACATCTGTCAAATTTTTTGACAGATGTATAAATATTTTACAACATCACAATTTAATAATTGACGTAACAAATTAATTTAATATCAGGTGTTTTATTGACAGACTTAAAAGACGTGATGTCTAATTGCATGATTCTAGTAGTGAAGGCTGTGCAGGTAAACTCGTCAACACACTCCCAGTGGAGGGACCTCAGTTGCGGGATGCCGGATGGGATCGGATCCTGCACCCAGGTCCCCGGGCCCTCAAATATGTAGGGCTCGAAAGGCTGCAGGTGAGTCACCCGGTGGTGGAACTTCAGCAGCGGCAGCTCCACAGTAGGATCTCTCCACACCTGATACGCGCGGTGATGCCTGTAAGACACAAGCAGCTCTCCCGGCGGTAATAAAGGGTCGACCTGCACAGCCGGTGCGGCAGCCTGCGCAGGGATGGGCTCGTGCTCTACCTGTGGCCCCCCTGGCCCTCAGCCTGCCCCTCCTGACCGTCGTCAGCCTCCTCAACGACGTCAGGGATCACATCATCTGCAGAGGCCAAGGAGATCGAAGGCTCGGCCTCGTGGGTGCCGGATGTAGAAGCCTCTGGGACGGCTGAAGTAGAAGCCTCCGGCACAGCTGAAGTAGAAGTCTCCGTAACGGCTGAAGTAGATGCCTCCGGGATGGTGGGTGGAACACGAGAAGGCGGTCTACCCATGTCGGCCCGTCGCCCAACGACAACGTCGGTAATGCACCTACTCAAAACATCAGCGGTCTCTAAAGAAGGCTGCAACCCCATCATCGCATCGCCAGAAGGATCCCAAGCTGGCAGACCCTTCCAGAAGCTGTCATGCTCGTCGGCCGGGGGGGTCCCCATCGACTGCTGGTACCGCTCTGCAGACGCAAGCAGATCGTCGACTGTGACTGTCTTAATGTCGGGTACCGTCTCCTCTAGAATCTGGCTGACCGCTGCCCGGTCGGCGAACGTAACAGGCCGGAGGGTACCGTCCCCCCTCATGAGCCTCCCTGCCTGTTATTATGAAATGTTGAGAACCTGTTACTTTTAAGGTTTTTTTGTTTTATCTAGTTAACTATTTTTATGTATTTTAATATGTTATAATGTTTTTTAATATATTTTAATATCTTTTAATGTATTTTAATATCTGTTAAGGTCTTTTAATATATTTTAATATTTTTATTTTCTTTAAATTTAAATTTGTTTTTTTATGTATTTTATTATAATTTATTATATTTTAATGTTTTTATTTTCTTTCAATTTAAATTTATTTCTATGTATTTTATTATATTTTAATGTTTTTATTTTATTTTAATGTCTTTTAATATATTTTAATATATTGTAATATGTTTTAATATCTTGTAATATATATTAATCGTTTTTATTGTTTTTCCATGAACACTATCAAAATATACAAACTATATAGTATCTTTCAAACTATATACTAAAACTATATAATCTATCAAATTATATAGTATCTATCAAACTATATACTAAAACTAATTATAATCTATCAAATTATATTATAATACTATATTAAAATCTAAACTATATTATAAAACTATAAAAATAAATCAAACAAAATAAATAAATCAAAGAACATACCGGTGGGGTCGGGACCGGCGAAACCTCCATAGTCCGCCGCTTCCGCGGCGGTTCCGCCTCCGCCACTCCGCCGCCATCATCACCACCACCACCACCACCGTCACCCCCGGCCACCGCCTCTGCTGCTCCACCACCACCACCGTCACCACCACCACCCTCCTCAACCTCCATGGGCGCCGCCCCACCACCACCCCCGGCCACCGGCTCCACCGCCACCCCCTCCCCCAGTGCTCCAACCCCACCACCACCCTCCTCAGCCACCGGCTCCACCACCTCCGCCGTATCCGCCAACACCGCCAGCTCCACCACCACCTCTCACTCCGACTCCATCTCTCTGTCTCGATCTCTTTCTCTTTCTCTCTCTCCGGCGACCTCTCTCTCTCACTCCGGCGATCTCTCTCTTTCTCTCTCTCTCTCTCTCTCTCTCTCTCTCTCTCTCTCTCTCGATTTCTCTCTGGCGAAGCGAAGACGAAGAGGCACGTCCTCTTCGGATTTAGTAGGAAACTGCTTTGGTAAGGAACAATTCTTGAACGTTGTTAAGTTTCAACAAGCTAGGGCTTCTTGAAAATTTGTGGATCTTGGGATTCGAGTTGTTTTTGTGATAGTAGAACAGGATGTGAGATGTGTACTTGGGTACTGCTCGTGCGTTATTGATGAAGGAGTTTCAATCGCCTTAATCCTATCAAATATATCCAACTAACCTAACTAATGTAGTTTGGCAAGTACGGGTCGATCACACATAGAGTCAACGATTTATATGCAAGTCAGAGTGTGTCAACAAGAACAAGAAAAAAAGAGGGGAGATTTTGATGATTCAAACTAACTAATTAAGAAACAAAAATATACAAAAGTAGCAAACTAAACAGCTTGAGTGAATGAATATGATAGAAAATAGCTTAGGTCAATCAATCTAGGCAATCAGGTTTTATTCATCGATCATTGATATCAAATAGATAACTTCCTCTTTAATACTTCGTTGTGGAAAGACTAGGTCTTTTAAATCCAATTCCTTATCAAATCTAGTTAACAGGACAACCAGACCCTGAAAACCCTAATTATTAAACAATCCTGGAACTATCAAGATTCAATTCAATAATTGGTGAAGCTTAAAGGAAATCAATAAAGACAATCGACACACACAACCAGTTATTGCATCAATTGCAAATCAATTCTCTATACAAATCCCTAAATCAACCAGTTTCAGAGATTTATATTTTGCTACTCAACTCAACCAGTAACTACCTATATCTAGCTATAGATTATCATGAAAAAGCATCAGTTGATCAGGCTAATGTAAATTCATGAAAACCCTAAACATTCCGCACTGAGAATCAATAATATTCAAAGAGGAGTATTAAGAAATAGAAATCTCACAATGAAATTGCAAATCTGAACCTTCAATTAATCTCCCTAAGTAAGGGAGTTCAGTTGTTCATGCTTGAAGAGAAAACCACAAAACCTAATTCAACGTCTGATGAATTTCGCCCCCCCTCATCAAAACCCTAATATGATGTATATAATCCCATCCTAAAAATAATATCAATATAAAAATAAGTGAAAAATCACAAATAAAGGCCTAATCGGACAACTTGGTTTTGACTGATAGAACTCGGGTGAGTTCTTGCTGTCCTGGGGCGAGTTCTTTTCCTGCAGCCACATTGATGTCCAGATTTTGCTGTTTTCAATGCTGAATTTGGAAATGTTGTAAACACAAAAGTTGTAGGTCTTCGAATCCTCTTTCCAACAAGTATAAGTACGCCTCAATCGGACAACTACAGCCTTCAAACGACTCGTTTTAGTGCAGCGTTGCCAACCTGGACAGCTCCAATCCTTTACATGCTTAGCTCCTCTCCTCGACTCTCGTGCTGTGCTATTTTCGTCCAATCTTCGAGCATTGGCTCGAGCTTAGCTTCACCTCTTTACAATCATCTGAAACCATGCACAAACCTCGTAGATTCCGACTCTAATTGAAGCATAATCAAAACATGAAAACTACTCTAACTCATGCACTTTATCATACCTAAATCTATCTAAATGTAATATGGTAACACTTCCTAAATGCATCTTATCAGTTATTAAGGATACTTGCTAGAGTGGTAACTGGAAAACTACTAAGGTGTGATTAGGAGATTTTTAGAATAGGAAAGAGATCGTAATTGATATGTGTGGAATCGATTGTGAATGTTGAGGTGATAAGAAATGAAAGGTAAGTCCTTGAGGAAAGGCCTATAGCTAAGTGAAGGATATCATTAGGATTACTTATATGTCTGATTGATTGAATAAGGGAGTAGAAAAACTTTGAATGACGGATATGGGAACTAGTCCAGGTTGGGATGATGGAAGTACTTTGAGATTAGGAAAATTCAAGTAAATTGTGATGCTTTGGGTAAATTCGGATAAGGATGATGTAGAGATTCTATAAGGAAATGATTGGTAGTAAAAGACCATAAAGAGGTAAGGTATCGTTGTTGATGATTGTAGTCTAAGGCGAATTAGGAGCATGCAGCAAGAAGGAGCTATAATAAGACGACTTGAGAGTTCGTGATTGATTAAGGTTATACCGGGACTCTAAAAGGCAGATTGGTGTGGTGAATATGTAAGCTGCTATGACCTTTGGGAATGAAGCGATACGATTTGGGTTAGATAGGGTCAAATGAGCTAGCTAAGTAAGGTATGTTGTTGACCACTTGGGGATAGGTACAACTGAGAAGGAACTTGATGATTTGTGATTACGGGTAGCACTAGATGGCTCTCTAGTTATAATATAATGAGTGTAGGGGGTTGATTATTGCTAGCGGGGTGAGATGCTCATGTTGTCTTGGGTTACGTAAGAAGTATAAGAAACAAACCTTTTTGGCTGAAGGTTGAGGATAAAATGTAAGAATACTCTGAGTTGAGATTTGAAATAGGAGTTTGTTCTTTAGAGGTGGATTAGTAGTAAGTGTGTTTATGGGTATACGAAACGAGATCCGAGTATTGAGGCAGTTGGGATTTCTCTTTAAGGAGCAACGATCGGGTGGAATCTTAGGGGCATAGCGGGCATGAATGAATTCAGTAAGGCGTCTAAATTGATCGTGCACTTGATAGAAGTTTTTAGGAGAGTTTGGAATACAGGGCTTCGTCTATAGGTCATCCTTGGATGGTTGTGAATTCAAAGAATTTGTGCTTTTTTGGTTGAATTGAAAGTTGGGACTGCGAGCTTGGGATCTTGAGAAGCTTAATTCTTGGGGAACTTGATAACCTGAGGGTTGGGACATATAATTGGAATAGGCTTCTTCTTTAGATTGTTGACTGTTGAGGCAGAGATTGAAGAGGTTGTCTATGGGTTGTGGTTCTAAGAAAAGCAAGAAGCGGATAAATTTGGGATTTGTGACATGAATTGAGATTTGGCTATAAGGTAAGCAACATGCAGTGGTAATTGGGGATCTTGACTCGAGAGTTGATGATGAGTGAGTGTTGGTTGTGTTCTATTGCAATTGATAACTATATGCAGATTTTCTTGATTTTGTGACCTATTGAGCTGTGGTGATACAATATAATTACCCATGACAAGCTGATTGTGAAAATTTATGCGTTGCCATTGTGATGAGATGAAATTCCTGTTTTGACGGATTCTGTTATGCGACATTTTGGTAGAGCGATGGTGTTATGTGATGCGTTGAATTTCTGATGTATTGCCCTGTGATATTCTGATATGTCGATGATTAAATGACGATACCTTGAGCCTTAATACTACCTCCGATCCAAAAAGGATGTCGTTTGACTTTTTAATACGTATTTTAAGGAGCTAAAACTATATAATATATTAACTTCTTTATTATTATTTTTTTATAATCTAATACTTATTACCAACAAATATTAAGTGGTAAAAAAATAATTTAAAAAAAGTTGATATTTTATATAGTTTTTAGCTCCTTAAAATACGTGTTAAAAAGTCAAACGACATCCTTTGTGAATCGGAGGGAGTATGATGATAGACGACCCTGATGTTGATGAACTTCGATGGTTGATTAGATTATGGCGTTATGCAACTTGATTGTGTTGCTATATGAGATCCTGAGAATTTCTGAATGTTGAGCATGATAGTATCTAACTTGCTAGAATGAAACTGATTTTGAAAAATGGAACCTAGGAAGAGAATATGAAATTAGCCCTTAGAGATGGATGATTTGATGCTTGAATGTTGGGAACCTGGTTGACTAACATAGGGATAATTGACTTGGATTTTGAAACAAAAAACTCTTTTGGTTTTGAAAATGATTTTAGTCTCGAGGATGAGACTTGTTTTTAGAGGTGGATGATGTAAGAACCTTGAGTTTTCAAATAATATTTTAATAATAAATGATTCAAAATGAATTTAAGTTGGAAAATTCGAATATTTTAAAAATTCTCGTCCTCAAAATAATAATCCTATTCTATAATCCTTAAAGCAAATTCCGGCCAAAATTTGAACTTTTAGAGATAAATTCCGTCCTTTTGCCTCGGGATTCAAAATTAACTTCGAATGTCGATATCATCGAGATTTTGAAGCCTTATTTTGATCAAGTCGGGATAAGACCGAAAGAGCTGGTTTTGGGAACGGACTTCCAGAAATTCAAATTTCTGACTCTGGAACCTGATGTCCATGTATGGAGTCAACACAAGTTTGATGTGATTCTCAGGAGTTTAGAGCTAATTTGGAGAAGTTTGTACGCATTTTGGAGCTTAAAGGAAAACTCATGAAGAAGCTAAGGATGGTGCAGCTGGAGAAAAGGCCATTTTTCGGCATTCATCATTCTGGGTCAAGTTCAAATGTCTTCATAAGAGTTGTAGCCCTCGAAAAGAGCTTTCCAACGCATGCTTATATACGTCAATCGGACGAACGAGGACTCAGGAAAGTGCGTTTCAAGAACAGAGCAGGATGCTGAGAAGACTGGTCGATATCGACCAAGCCTACTCGATATCGACCAAATCTTGGTCGAAAATCCCAGAATCGACCAAAATCGACCAGCAGATAAAAGGACAGCTCGATATCGACCTATAGTGGTCGATAACGACCAATATGCAAGTCGATTTTGCCCCAGGAAGCCAAGATCGAGTGACTGAGCTGAATCCGGAAGAGGTGACTCGATATCGACCAGGTGAGGTCGATATCGACCTGATGCCAGTGACGAAACTTGGTCGATTTCGAGCTCTAATCAAAGTTCTATCCAAAGTCTAATGGAGATATTCCCAAGAGAAGATTTCTTACACATGAAGACTTGAAGATTTATCTTTTTATCTTTTTATTTATCCTAAGGGTGGAACAATTAATTACCCTATAGGATTTATCTTGTTTTATCTAGTTAGATTTATTTATTTCCTAGTAGATTTATATCTTTAGATATAGGATAGATATTCCTTACCTTGATTAGCAAGGATTAAGGCCTATAAATAAAGCCCATGGGGCTAGTTTTTATTCATTCAATTCGAGAGAAGGAGAAGAGGTAGTAAGTAGAGAGAGAGAGAGAGAGGAGGCCGATTGAGGGTTAAGGAGCGAGAGCAAGTTGGCTTCGATCGGTTGTAAGCTTTATTTAGTTTTATTAATGCAAAGTTATTTCCTTTTATTATTGATGTCTTTTCTTGCAATGAAGAGCGAGTAGTCCACCTACTTCTAGGGTTGGGGTAAGCCCGACGATAGCCAAGCGTGTTTGAGGTAAAGATTCGACCTTTATTATGCTTTGATCATCCACTGCCTTTTATATGTTTATTACCTATTTAATAGAGATCCATGTTAACAACTTGGATTATAAACATAAAATCGGTAGATACAATTAGGGTTTCTTGAAAGGGTTGTCTAATTTTTGGAAAAGGCGAAAGCTTAGTCCTTTGATGAGATTGCATGATTATTCTTTTTTTATCTTGCCTTATGCATGTTTAGATTCATGTTATCGTTGTTGCAAACCTCGATCTTGGAAGTTCTTTTTCATACATTGTTTAGATTCGAAATTTGCAATTTAGTTACGTACTGTTACTCCTCGATTTTGACCAACCTTGGTCGACGTCGACTATTGATTTTCGATCAAGCAAAGATCGTTGTTGTTTCTGTCTCTGCAAGTTACTCGACTACGATAAGCTTCCTCGATTTCGACCAGTTTCCTCGACATCGAGTTGCTTCCTCGAGATCGACCAACATCAGTGACTTCTGCTTGCTCGAATTTGACTTGCCCGGGCCCTGTTGACTAACCTTAGTCGAGGTCGAGTACCCTGGAGTCGATCACCATTCGTGAGATTCGCCTGCTACCTGAGATCCGCTGACCAGCTTCCTCGAGGATCGATCCTGACTTCCTGTTGCTACATCGGGAGGAAGTCTTGTAATTATTTGCGTGGGCACGAATCTAGTTTGATTTATATTTCTATATTTTGAACTCGATTTCCTCATACAACAGAACCACAAGTTCTTGCATTTTCCTCCCATCAGTATCCAAAATTCAGCCTTGGTCCCATTGGGTTGAGATTGAAATTTGAAATGAGGCGAAGTTTCTTGCCTCTTTCCCTCTTTCCATTTTCCTTCCTTGCACCCCCTTGATTTGACATTAAGACAAGCCCTACTTCTTTGTCTCATTTGACCATCCAAAGTAAGCATCCAACCTTTACAAAATCTGATTTTGTTCTCCTTTCACTCACCCACACAAACCCAAGAAACAAACACTCCTCTAGTCACCCATCTTCCTCCATTTTACCTCCTTATCCATGAGAAGCAACCCATCTTCACCTCCTTGCTCAGCTACCATCTCCACCACCACACCCCCCTTCCACCACCTCTCTAGCCACCCTAGCCTCATCGTCGGCCACCACCACTGAAGCCCAGCCGCTCCCCATTCCTCCTCTTGTTTTGCCGAGAGAACACATCAACAGCAACTCCACCTCTTGCTCTCTGTTTTTCTTCCTCGAACCAGCAGCAGAGGCCTCTTCACACCCGTCGGCATGTTTCCAACGGCAGAAATAGCGACGGATATGTGTCTATCAGTTTAATCATTCGGGAAACAAGAATCCGTCGAGAACTTTGACAGATATAGACGTCGGCGAAGAAGAGGTTTTATAGGTGATGTCTATTATATGAGAGTGGTAGAGTCTTTGCTAGGGGTATAGGACAACCCATCCTCGTCGGGTTTGTCCTGATAGAGTCAATAGGAAAGCATGAGCATGATTCTTTTATTTATTTTGGTTCGGAGGCGACCGAGCGTTCTACCTCGGTGTTGGTACAAACATTTTAACCCCGGTGTGGGTATTATACATTATCTATTATGGTTCGGCAATGATCGAGCATCCTACCTTGGAGCGGGTATGGACATATTAACCCCGGAGTGGGTATAGTTGGAGATATGGGGATATGCCACTTGACATTCTGTGTGGATCCATTTAATCGCTTCTGCATTATATATAAACTGTCAGCATGCTTGCGTGATTAAATTCCTGTCCTGCATTAGATCATCTTTATTTAGGTATAGCGTATATGGTATGATTACAGTGAGACCGAGTCCCGTGTGTGGGCCTCAGTCTGATCTCAACTACAACTTGCCACGGCTCTGCCGTGGCAAGTTGTAGTTGAGATTTCCTTCATTTATGCATTTTGAACTTATAAATCTTTTGAGCGACTTAGACAGTAGGATAGGATTGGGCCTTGGGGTACCTAACGACTCTTCGCGTATTTTGGGGTTCGAAATCCCCTTTTTCAAACTTAACAATTTGAGTTTTGAAACCTCGACCCGTACCTAGATTGCACGATCCGAACGAAGGTATCCAACCTTCGAAATGTAACCCAGACATTATATTCAGGCCGTTTACAAAAAATATTTATAGAAAAATATGTAGTATTTGATAAGTGCTATTTTATTTATATCTAGATTATTTTTTGGTTGTGTTGTGGTTGATTCTAGGATAAAAATTCCAATGTAGCGCATTGTGTTTGATTCTAGGATAAAAATTAATAAAAATAATATATTATCATAAATTATCAATAGATAAGTTACAATCTATCTATATATTTTAGTTTATTGACAAAAATATAAATAAAAAATATTTCATAGTCATACTTACCAAAAATATTAATAGATAAATATGTAGTATTTGATAAGTGCTATGTTATTTATATCTAGATTATTTTTTGGTGGAAAAATATTTATATAAAAAATAATTATTTAATAATTTTTATTTTTATTTATATCTATATTATTTTTTGAGCCTAAAATGATTTATAAAAAAATTATGTAGCCACAATCCATCCGTGCATAGCTATTTGTTTTAGTAAACTAACATACTAAATATATCATATATATTTAAAAAAAAATAATAAAATATTTTTAAAAATCAGTTATCTTTGAAATTACATGAGATTCAATTAATATTAGATTAGAAAAAAAAAACTTTTTACCTTATAAATGTGAATTTTGTTTATATATTTTGAGAGAATCCAAATAAAAGATATTTAGATTATATACAATCTATCGAACTAATTTTATTTATATTTATATATTATTTTTTGTGGAAAAAATTATTTGTATTTGTATTTATATTATTTGTATTTATTGAAATCCATCTAAATTATTTATAATATTGTATTAATGTATTCTCCGTACACGAGATGGAAGCTACACTAGTTGATTAATAAATATGGTATTAGTATCCATTTGACTAACTACTTAAGTTTTAAACTTGATTTTAGATGAGATGATATTGCTATATACTTTGTATTTATTAATTATAATTGATTATTTAAGTCGTAAAAATATAATGATACAAAACTTTAAAATATATTGAATAAAAATCCATATATGTTTATCTTTTAAAGCAATTTATATATGTTTTTTTTGTCAGATTAAGCAATATATACGTTAGGGGTGTGCAGAAAAATCCGACACGAGTGATATGACACGGAAACATAGAACACGACATGAAAAAACACAAAACCGAAAAGACTCGATACGAAAATGACATAAACCGATAAAACATGACATTAAACGATTCGTGTTCGGATCCAATATATCCCCTTGTCGGATACCCGATACGGACCGATTTTTTTAGGTACGGTAGTATAGTATAATATATACAATCCCTTGAGTATCAATAAACTTCGCTAGCTCAGTTGGTATTGAGGGTAAGGTAAGCTTAGGCGTTCAAGCATGTCTTCAACTAAGTTGTCCTGAGTATGAATCCTGGCATTGCCTCTTTTTTTTTCATTCAATTCTTCTCGCCCCTTTTAATTTTTTTTATGTCCAAAGTAAACAAACCCTAAATCACTTAAAATTTAGAGATTTAGAAAAAAAAAGTCCCTCGCTGTAGGGTGTGAGAAGTCCGGTGGTTCGGGGCTGGATAGTAGCGGTTTGTGGCAGTTTTAGTTGGTTTTCCAACGAGTACTGATGGTTTTCTGGTGTCTGTCTTAACGAAATCCGGGGGAATGACAGACGCTGGTGAGGAGGATGTCGAGGGCCTGCGTAAGGCATGGGAGGGCCTGCAACTCACGGAGGCCGAGGCATCGGTGGTTGAAACGGAAGGAGACCCGATCACGGATGGGAAAATCTCTCTGTGCGTAGCCGAAAAGTTTGTGACAGAACAATCTATCAACAAGTCGGCTTTCTAGAGAACGATCCGACATGTATGGAGGGTCAAAGAGGACCTGGTGATCCGCGATGCGGGGGACAAGCAGTTCATGATCCAATTCCTTAACAAGGAAGACAAAAAACGAGTTCTTGATGGGTGCCTGTGGACGTTTGATGATTCTCTCCTAGTTTTGAAAGAAGTCGAAGCCACTGATGGACTCGATGACATGGTGTTCACCCATTTGCCATTTTGGGTGATAGCCAAGAACGTCCTGGTGGGAAAGCAATCAGAAGTGATGGCGAAAGCTATTGGAGGGCGACTGGGGGAGTTCCTGGAATATGATCAACCAGAATTTGAAGGCTTCCAAAAACAAATGAGATTCAAAGTAAAATTAGATCTCTCAAAACCTCTTATGCGTGGGGCAAAATTGAGTGTGGGAGACAGTTGGAAGTGGGTCGATATTTAGTACGAGCGTTTCCCGACGTTCTATTTTCATTGTGGGTGGATTGGCCATATTACCGGATTCCGTCCAACAAACGTGGTGACATGGAAGCCTCAATCCACAAATGAGAGGAGATCTGAGGGACAAGATTGCAAACTGTGCACTGGAGTTAGATGCGTGGGCTCGCAGTGAGTTTAAGGGGCGAAAGAAACAAATTAAAGAGATGGAGGCGGAGTTGCACAGATTGCAGAGGCTGCCACCCTTGAGAGACCTCTTGAGGGAGGCGCGAGATATTGTGGAACGGCTAGACAACCTCCACAAAGATGAAGAATCCTTTTGGTATCTTTGCAGCCGAGCAAATGCTTTGAGAGATGGTGATAAGAATATGTCCTACTTTCATCACCGGGCAAGCCAACGGAAGAAGATCAATCACATATCTGCCCTCGAAGATGCTAGCGGTACCAAACAGAGTGGTGATGCTGCCATCGAGAAGGTCATTGTAGATTATTTTGATGAGCTTTTTAGATCGGGTGGAACTAGTCGACTGAAAGAGGCTTTAGAGGTGATATCTTGTCAAGTCACTAGTGGTATGAACACTGATCTTGACAGAGTTCCCACAACGGAAGAAATCTGGAATGCAGTTCACCAAATGCACCCCTCGAAGGCTCCGGGGCCTGACGGGATGCACGTTGCGTTTTATCACAAGTTCTGGGATGTAGTTGGCAGGGATGTCGTAAGCTTTGTACAACAATGGTGGAGTGAGAGCGCAAACCTTTAGTCTATTAATGAGACAATCATAACTTTGATCCCCAAGGTTCCGGTACCAAAAACGGCGTTGGAGTTCAGGCCGATAAGCCTATGCAACGTCATATACAAGATAATTTCGAAGACAATGGCCAACCAGTTGAAGCAACTGCTCCCCGCGATTATATCGCCTGAGTAGAGTGCATTCGTGGCAGGAAGAAATATCTCAGATAATGCTATCATTGCCCTAGAGATTTTTCACTACATGAAGGGATTAAAGACAGGGAGGAAGGGGTGGTTGTGGTTAAAGACAGATATGAGCAAAGCATACGACCGGGTCGAATAGTGTTTCTTGGAAAATGTTATGAAAAAGATGGGATTTTTTGTGGCTTGGTGTAGGAGAGTAATGGAGTGTGTGTCGAGTGTCTCGTTCTTCTTCAAATTTAATGGACAGGTGCGGGGAAACCTAGTGCCGACCCGGGGGTTACGCCAGGGAGACCCGATTTCGCCTTATTTATTCATTCTATGCGCAGAGGTGTTCTCGGCACTGATAGCCAGAATAGTGGCTGAAAAGACCATCCATGGGATTCAGGTGAGTAGACAGGGGTCGAAAATTAGTCATCTATTTTTCGCAGATGACAGTTTGTTATTCGCTAGAGCTACTCCTCAAGAATGCTCGCAAAATGCCGGAATCGGTTGTATGAAGGAGCATCCAATCAGAAAGTAAACTTGTAGAAGTAGGAAGTAGCTTTTAGTAAGAATATGGGATATCAACAGAAGGTTTTCATTGATGGGCTATTGGGGGTTCATATGGTGGAACGCCACTCTCGATACTTAGGGCTCCCGACTTGGGTTGGGCGCTCGAAGAAAGCAGTTTTTGAGAGCGTGAAGGAAAGGATTTGGTAGAAGACACAAGGATGGCAGGAGAAGGTGTTGCCACAGGCGGGGAAGGAGACTCTTATTAAGTCAGTGCTCCAAAGCATTCCTACTTATGTGATGGGGGTATTTCGACTGCTCGACGGATTGATTGAAGAAATCCTTGGTATCTTGACCCGGTTCTGGTGGGGATCGTCAGAGAAAAACCGGAAGATTCATTGGTGTCGCTAGGAGAGCTTGTGTGTCCCAAAACGGATGGGGGGATGGGGTTCAGAGATTTGCGAATTTTTAACGACGCCCTCTTAGCTAAACAGGGGTGGCGCCTGGTGCAGAACTCATCCTCTCTAGTTGCACAGGTGCTTTGGGCGTGATACTTCCATGAGGGTAATTTTATGAACTCAGGTCTTGGGATGAGGACAAGTTTCTCATGGAAGAGCATTTGGGGTGCAAAAGCTTTACTCCTTGAGGGTTTGGGGTGGAGGGTTTGTTCGGGTGAGAGAATCGTTGTTTGGGGGTCAAACTGGCTGAGCCGAGAGGGTCGCCCAGTCGCATCTATGATGCAGGCACATTCGAATTTAAGCCTCTCTATGGGAGCCCTGTTGACTGCATATTAGCGATCCCCATCAGTCCACAACAACCACAAGACTCCCGAATTTGGTGTCCTAACAAAGGTGGGACGTTTACAGTGAAATCGACGTATTGGTTGGGGTGCGTAGGACACGTTCCGGCTGGTTCCAAGGACTGAACGGGTTGGCTAATGACGTTTGGGGCTGGGTTTGAAGGCTGAGAGCTCCCCCAAAGGTGCTCCTTTTCGCATGGAGGGCGCTCCAAGGGGCATTGGTAGTGTGCGCCTGCTTGCGGGGACGTCATATCACTGACTCGGGCGCTTGTGGAGGGTGCGGTGAGGAAGAAACTGTCATACATGCTCTTCTTGAATTCCCAACAACAACACAAGCTTGGGAAGGGTCTTCGATTGGAGCCCGAATGCGAGGAATGGGGTTGTTTCACTCGAGGAAGCAATCAAGGATATCTATGGTACAGAGGGATCTACAGGCCTATTAGAGTTCCTTACAAACGCATGGATCGCGTAGACAACAAGGGATTTACTCCTTTTTTTATGACCGTCCACCAAACATATCGATTTTGAGGGATGGGTTTAGAAAGCTTGTGGCTGACTATAAGGGGATTTGGCAGAATCGTGATGAAAGTGCTGGTGCGACCAATCGTCGTGTGATGGGAGGGAGCACCTGGGTTAGGCCGGTAGTTGGTTTCATTAAGGTGAATACGGATGCAGCGCTGGTGGTAGGAGGAGCTGTGTTGCCGGGGGCTGTTGCCCGAGACACCGAGGGACTAGTGTTATGGGCTGCTGTTCATCGAGTTAAGGTTGTGTGGGACGTCAACATCGCTGAAATGAAGGCTGCTCTTTTCAGTGTGGAGATGGCAACAACAACGGGGGAAAATTTAGTGTATTTGGAGATTGATGCACCGCAGGTGGTTCATGCCCTCAAAAATAGGAAAATGTTACTATCCTATTCTCATATGGTGGCCGATAATATTCAGAACGTTGCATCGAATTTCTTGTCTTTTACAATTGGACATGTACGCCGTAGTGGCAACCTCTTGGCACATTCGATTGCTAGACTTGTTCCGCCGAATGGTGTCGATCGTGTATTTTTTGATTTGTTTTCGCAAGGGATCCTCGACCTTGCGGAGATTGATCTTATTTAATTGACGGAGCCACCTTTATTCAAAAAAAGAAGAAGTAAACAACCAGACAGTTCACACCGACCACCCTACCGTGGGCCAGCGGTGCTACCGTTTCGGTGGTGCCTGACTTCGCTCTTCGCCGTCCTGCGGAACTTTTGGGTGGAGTTCTTTCTAGACCGTTCTTGTTGTAGAGTTGATTTTTGCTTGTTTTATAGCGTCATTTTCTGTTCTTATTATATATTTAGTTGGTTTACGCCTGCCGATTCGTCGACCTCTCGAGAATCAGGCTAGTATGATTTCAAATACTTACTTAATATAAAAAATAGCATATCTAGCACACCTGAATTTTAATTTATGATTCTGTGGGTTCTTGTCACATCAGGTCTGAATTTTTTAGCGAATCTTTGAGAGAGAATTTTCCGATGTGAGACAATTATATTTCAACATATCCCTCAAGTGCTAGGAGGACGGTTGTGTGCATACATACCCAAATACGAAAGACAAGCTCAAACACATAAGTCCAATGGGTCGTACGTTTAATTTATGCCAAAACTAATTGACAAAATAGAAATAATCAGTCAAATTTATATATTATTTAAGTCATCTCACTATTTTTATTTTTTTTAACGACAATCACATTCCAACCTATCAAAAAATTGTCAATGAGCAAATATAAACAGTTGTCAATGAGCAAAGATTTGCAAAAATTGGATGAATCTTTTGAGCCATTTGAGGTTACCGTGGAAAATATAAGGGTCTGTTTGGATTCCAATCGTTTATATTTATAAACATAAACACTTTTAAAGTGTTTGGGTCACACAATTTCCAGTGCATTTGAAATAAGGTAAATTTAAAATAAAGTACATCGTAAATTGTGTAAGTCAATTAAATTAAATTTAAAATATAATTATCAACTTTATACAAACTCGATAAATTGACCCAAATTATAATGAGTTTATTTAAAAATTTACGTTAATTAAAATACGGTTTAAATATATGAGCCAAACACTTTCGAAGTGTTTATGTTTATAAACACTTTCGAAGTGTTTATAAACATAAACACTTGGAAATCCAAACATACCCTAAATAGTTGAGGATTGTACACGAACAAATGAATCAGATTGGATAGCAAGACAAATTTTCAGAGTGTGATTTCACATTTTTCTAATTTGTCTTTTTTTTTAAATGATTGAAAATAATATATAAACTATTAGTTATAAATCAATATTAATACGAATTTTAAAAATCACTACAAATTATACAAATCATATCACATTAAACCAAGTTCAATACGGGACCGAACTCTATCGATTTTTTGGCCAGTTTATTTTACGTGGGGGCAACCAGAGGTTCAAACTTTTAATGTCGTGTTGTCATATCATTACATGTCCAAATTTAAATAAATTTAATTATGGTTAATTTACTCATCTAATTTGTAATTCAAATTATTATTTTTTTTTTACAAAAATTACATTAGGATCACATGTAATAATGCGACGCTACACCATTAAAATTTCGAAGCTTCAGTCACCATGTCAAAAAATTTGGCAGAAAATCGATCGAAATTTGTCCTATATCGAAATTGGGTTAATCTGCAATATAGTTTGTACACATTTAATGATTATTGAGCTCCCGCGATACTTGGCGATCAACCTCCGACTATTGTGTCTAATTGTAAGACAATTTGGTGTCCTGGTCATTCAAAATACAGGCAACCTTGTCTCATTCAAATGCTAAAGTCAAATATATAGGAGTGTCAAATGTTGTAGCTGAATCTTTTTTGCTACGAAATCTGCTTATTGAGTTGCATCGTTACAATATAAGTATCGTCTACTTATTGTCAAATCAGGTACAACACCAATGCACGAAACATGTCGAAATGGACATCCAATTTGTAAAGAAGAAAGTCGGCCTCGACTAAGTTCGTGTTCTTCATGTTCCATCATCGCACCAATATGCTGACATCTTAACCAAGAATCTCCCATCGATCATCGCTATTTCTGGATTTATGTAATAGTCTTAGCATCCGTCATCCTCCCACTAACTGCGGGGAGTGTTAGTATATTATCTTGTAAATATAATATTACTTCCTTTATTATATCCTTTCTATTAGGACTTAAGATTTGTTAGATAATATTATATGTTTTTTTTTTCATTTTTTGGTCAACCAACAGAGCAAGGCTCTCTTGAAATATATAACTACTCAACGAATTGGACTACATCAGAATAGGGTGGGGAGTATCCCTTCCCCTAGCATCGTCTTCAATAAACCCAATAGAGTCCAAAGGAGGCTTCGAAATAAAATGAACACCTAAAGAAAAATTATGAGCTGCAAATGCGAGGGAGTCGGCAACGAGATTCGCTTCCTTAAAGACATGTCGAAATTGGATTTCCCAATCTCGAGCGGTGCAGCCATGGCATTGACGATCCAGGCTTGGTAATGGGTGCCAGTCCTCCACTTCACTTTGCACCAACTTGATCGCACTTCTTGAATCAGACTCAACGATGACTTTCCGAACGCCAAGATCACAAGCTATCTTCATTGTCTCCATGATTCCCCTGATTTCAGCCATTATATTCGTTCCACATCCTATCGCAACAACCACACCTCCTATCCAATCACCATTATCATTCCGAATAACCCCACCCGCGGTGGCTATGCCTGAATCATCCACCGAGCCATTAACATTGGCTTTCACATCCTACAGGCGGTTTATCCGATTGGACAAGCATCTCCGTCCTCTGCCTCCGGTCACCTTGTTGCCCAAACTCATTCCAGGCCTTCAAGTATTCTCTTGTGTGTTTGAGAATAAACTGGTGCTTGCTCTCAATCCGCTTCTCCTCATCAAACACACGGATGTTCCTCCATCTCCACAACCACCATAACATATTCCCGAATACACATGCCCAGTCCAGTTCTTCCCCCACTTTATTCCTGGTCATGAGGTTCTCCCTTATCCAGCTTGCATAGGAACAATTTAAAAACTCATCAGGGCTTATAAGGATGGGTAACGCCCTCCATACCTCTTTCGCGTGAGGACACTCCCTGAATATATGGCTTAGCGACTCCAATTCCCCATTGCAATTAGCGCACTAGGGAACCTGGGTAAGATGTCGGTGCTGCCTCTCTTATTCATAAGAATCACACCACACACCACAAGTCAAATGAAACAGCGGACTCTCTCCGAGACTTTGAGCTTCCATATTCTGTCGAACACAGTCGCATCGACACAACACAACCCATTCACGCTAGTAATTCTGTCATAAGCCGATATGACTATGTAGTTCCCATCCGAAGTCCCTATCCATGACAGCCGATCGAAACTCTCCTCCCTGTCAACAGCAACTGCAACCAACTTCAACAACATCTCAACCGGAAGGCACTCAGCTAACTCCTCCCATTTCCACCCTCTACCGACTTCCCAGTAAGACTGAACGCTTCTATTCTTGTTCAGTTCATCAATCTCCTTGGTCACGCAATCAATCAGTCTTTCATCTCCTATCCAATAATCATTCCAGAATCAAATTTTCTCCCCATTTCCTACAATCCATCGAATCCCTTCCACTAGCACCATTTTCGATCCTCTCTTCACGACCTCCCACGCCGCCAACCCTCTCTGAGCGCTCACTACATTATTCCTAGTATATTTGGCTTTCAAAATTTTGCACCATGGACTTCCATCTTTATCATTCAGGAAGCACCATGCAAGCTTCCCAACCAACGCCATATTCAAGTTGTCCATGGCTTTGATTCCTAGCCCTCCCATCCTCTTGGGTCTACACAAGTCTTCCCTAGCAACAAGATGAATCCTTCGTTGAGTTTTCGTATCTCCCCAAATAAAATTTCTACACATTTTATCAATCTTATCGCAAGTAGCTTTAGGTATCACCACCGACGCCATGGAGCAGACCGGGGTGGCTGACAAAACAGAATTAGTTAATGTAATCTTGCCGGCCAAACTGAGATGCCTTCCTTTCCATCCATGTAGTCTGCTGCCTATTTTGTCCATCACCCAAGCAAAAGTCTCTCCATTCACCCTCCTGTGTAAAATTGGCATTCCAAGGTAGCTACCAAGATTGGTAGTAACCTCAAAACCACATTCTGCCTACAGCTCCTGTTGTGAGGAGGAAATCGAGTATAAAATATAACAAAATAGATCAAACCAGATTTAGGCCCACGCAAATAATTACAAGACTCCTCCAATGCAGTAAGAGAAAGTCAGGATTGAATCCACGAGGAAGCGTGTCAGCGGATCCTAGGCAGCTGTAAATCTCACAGAAAAGCAACAGAAAAGACAGAAACACAGAAACAAAGAAAGAAAGACAAACGAAAGCAAAGAACAAAACAAAAGCAGAAACTAACTCGATCTCGACCAGCAGTAACTCGAGATCGACGAACAAAAGTGAACAACAGAAACTCAGAAATCACAGCAGACAGCTAACCGGGCAAGGGCAACTCGATCTCGACAACACCAAACTCGAGATCGACGAAAAATAGTAAAAACAAAAATTACAGAATCGAAAACAGAAACAGAAACTCAACTCGACGTAGACAAGAGCCAACTCGAGATTGACTAAGGTCTACTCGATCTCGACAAGCCCCTCCTCTATATCGACTAAAAATGCAGAAAATATAAATTCCAGATTCGAACACAGATTTCAGAATTTCGATAGAAATAAACTCAATTTATGAAAGACTTCCAAAGCCAGAGTATCAACGCCACAACGATAACCATGCAAAGTAACATATAAAGGCATAAAAGATCATGCTTTCCATCAAAGTAACTTTCGTTACTAACAAATAGGCATATAGAGGCTTTCGCATAAACCCTAATTGTTACTAACCCTTTTCACATAATTAACCCAAGTTGCATTAAGATCACTTTCGCTTCAATAACACAAACAAGGATCACCTTCAACTCTCGCAAAAGAATTATGCTCATAGGGATAGAAGAAGAATCGCATAACAAGATTGAACCTTTACCGCATCACCTTAAATGGCCACCGTCGGGCTCACCCTAGCCCTAGAAGTGGGTGGACTACTCGCTCTTCATCATCAAGAAAGACATCAAATAACAAAAGAAACTAACTTGCATTAAATTAAATAAAGAAAGCTTACAACCAACAAGACAAATCCGCTTTCGCCTTTCCACCTTGCCCACCACAAACTTTCTCTCTCTACTCCTACTTACTTGAATGGAATTGTGTGTGTAATTGAATGAATGAAAAACCAGCCCCTAGGGCTTTATTTATAGCCTTCTATTCCTTTCTATTCAAGGATAGAATATATCTATCTATATCTAAAATTATATCTAAAACTTTATAAGATAAATAAAAGCAATTTAGGAATTAAATCTAAAAGGGAAATAATAAATCTAAATAGGTAAGATATCTTCCATGTGTTGTAAATCTTCTCCATAGATAGAACTGGATAGATCTCGGCCAAATCGATTTCCTTCGGCTCCAAGGACTCCCAAACCGAGTAGGATAGTCAAACCGCGTAACGCACTCCCGGACACGGCTCGTCGATCTCGACTAGGGCTCGTCGATCTCGAGTAGAGATGGTCGTCGACTTGGGCTGACTGGGCTTCTCGGGTGGCTCTGCTCGACAAGGCTCGGATCTTGGCTCCTGGCTCCTCGATCTCGACTAAGCCTCCTCGAGATCTAGTAGAGGTGGTGCTCGGCTTCTCCGTTTTTGGCTTCTAGACTTGGCACAGCTCGTCGACTCCGGACATGGCGTCGAAGTGTGGTCGATCTCGACAAGAGTTACTCAAGATCGAGTTGACTTCCGGAGTCGGGTTGTCTCTGACTCAGTGTCCTCGATCAGCTCTGCTCGACCAGGTGTGCTCGGACAGCCTTTGTCGAGATCGAGTAAGTGTACTCGAGATCGAGTAAAGTTCTCTCAGCTTTCTGCTCTGTTATTGAAACGCACTTTCCCGAGTTCTCGTTCGTCGGATTGACGCATATGACCATGCGTTGGAAACATATTTCCGAGGGCTACAACTCTCATGAAGACATCAAAGCTTGATTCAGAACGAAGAATGGTGAAAAATGGCCTTTTCTCCAGCTGCACCATTCTTAGCCTCTCCCTGAGTTTCCTTTAAGCTCCAAAGTGCGTCCGATTTCTGCGAAATATAACCAAAACTTTTGTAGACCTCCATATATTGCAAATAAGTGTAAACTACATAGATTTTGTATTATTCTAACCCAAATGCATGCAATGTATGCAGAAAACGATATAAAAGTTACTGTAAAACATGGCAAATTCAGCTCACAACAAACACCCCATACTTAAGCTTGCTTGTCCTCAAGCAATACTTTTATTCGTCATTCGGGGGAAGAAATCAAAACTCTCAACATCTTAGATTCATTGCCATATATCCCATGCAGTTAATTACCATCCTCGAAAAGGTACTAATGTCACAGATCCATGCATGTGCAAATATACAAAAGCAACATCTACTCACAAAAGGAGGGTTATGCAAAAACAATTCATGTGACAAAGCATTAATAATCAAGAGGACTTTATTTTAAGCTCAATAAGAAGTAGATTGGTAAAAGGCTAAAGGTGGGCAATTTCTGGCAATGTGGTGCTAATGATCCGGGGAAATGGAGTATTTCCAAACTGAATTTCCACATTCCTTCTCCATAAGATTTATCACCTTTCATAATGCTTTTTCTCAATAATAATGCTTTTACCTCTCTAACCTCAGCACTGCCTTCTCGCGAGTCGCAAACATGGGTGTCATGAATGACCCCGGATACTTAGTGCTTTGGACTCCTCACCTGTGTGTCCTATCTCACTGAACTATTATCTCAGCGAGCAGGGTCGATCTTTGATCGGATTTTCTTTCACTCATTAAATTTTCCATATATTTCAAACAATTCTGCCAAACTCCAATAATGATAATAACAACACAAACACCATATAACAATCTCCATAATGTAACATCATTCTCAACATAATCCCCGGATAAGGTAAAGAATGGCAAATATTTAGAACATGTGGAGCAATAATTAAAATAAGGCATAATATGGCTTTTGTGATGCATAAGCATAGGTAAGGCTAGGATTATAATGATATGAGCATTATATGGAAATATAAAGTCCTCCATCCTCTTATCATGCAACATGTCAAAAGCAACTTCAAATTTTACCTCCTTTCATGGTTTTCAAGAAAATATGCACTTCATTGTGACTTCCTTTTACTAGGCAATTTCATGCTATATCTCTAATGAATCTAATTTTGCATCGTCGAGTTCAATATAGCTTCCATGATATTAATCAATAATTTCAATGGGGGTCATTTTTCTTCAAATTTTGGAAAACATGCATATATAAGCACATAAATCAATAATGCCTTCCAAAATAGCCATGTAGCAATTCAAAGAAATAAATTCTAAATATGCACACATAATGTCAAATATGGAAAATATGCATAAAGTAAGCCCTTCCCCCACCCCATACTTAAACATTACAGTGTCCTCACTGTATAAAAACAAGGGTAAAGAAAGAAACTCACTAGACAGGTGTGCAGGGCCTCTCAATTTTGAATGAAAGAATCGCCTGGGCCGAGTCTGAATATTGCTTGCTTCTATCCATGGACCTGAAAAGTGTAGAAGACATATACCCACAATAGAAAAACTAAAAAGTTCAAAACCAAAAACAAACAAAAGCAACAAAGTCTCAAAAGTCCAAAAATAAATGTCTATGTACAAGCTCTAGATTTTATAGTCGCTAGGCCGACTTTCCATTTAGCTCAAGGTGGCATTTGCAGGGCCCATGTAGCTTGGGCTTCAAATAGGACTCCATTCTTGTCCATCAGCTGCAATCCTCCAGAGTGGATTTTGTTCACCACGAAAGGTCCCATCCTCTTCTTGTTGAATTTGTTAGGGAACCAATGATCCTTTGATTTAGAGACATAGAGCTTGTCTCCAACTTCATACTCCTTAGGCTCATCATTGGAAATCCTACATAAGCGCACATACCAAGGCAAACCTCTCCCATGTATAGATAGATCTTTAATGGAAATAGGAGAAGAAAGATCTATACCTTGGCTTACCTTTGCAGAGACGGAATCGGGGACTACAGTGTTTGGTCGATCTCGAGTAGGAGTACTCGATCTCGACGAGGTTTCAGTTTCTGGAGGTGAGCTGCTCGAGGATGCAGGAGCTGGTGGTTGGTCGATCTCGACTAGCGTAGTCGATCTTGAGTAGGATTCGGCTCCTGGTGATTTCAGCGTCGAGGAAGCAGGTGCCGGAGAAGCTTGGTCGATCTCGACTAGCGTAGTCGATCTCGAGTAGCCTGGTCTGTCTGGTGGAATCAACGTCGAGGAAGGCGAAGCCGAGGCAGCGAGGTGGTGGTCGATGTCGAGTAGTGTACTCGATCTCGAAGAGCCTGGCCCTTCAGTGTTGCTGCTTGACGACGCTGGTGCTGGTGGAGGCTCCTGGTTTTGGTCGAGATCGACTAGGGTCCTGGATGTCGAGGAGTCTTGGTCGATCTTGACCCCATACTTGGTTCCTGTCAAGGCATCCGAAAAATAGTTAGTCCATAACGACGTACCTTGGTCTGTGTCGATTGGATTCTCTGTGTCCTCCTTTAGGATTGCCATGATCTCCTCCACCTGGGCTTCCATATCCCTCTTTTCCAGCTCCTCAGGGGTCATATTTCTTACCTTGGGTTCCCCGCAGGTGATGTAGCCAGCTGAGATAGATTTTACCTCTTCCATTGGACCTGTATGCCTTTCAGTTTTATTAAAGGAATACTCAATTACCTCATCGCTGATGTTGAAAGTGACCACTCCTTTCCTTACGCTTATGTTGGCATCCACCGTCGCCAAGAAGGGTCTTCCTAGAATAATTGGACAAGCAGGATCTTCTTGCATATCAACAACTAAGAAATCAGCAGGGACAAAGAATTTACCTACTTGTACTGGCACATTGTCCACCATGCCTGTTGGAATGACCACCGTGTTGTTGGCCATGTAAAGTCTAGCATCCACAGGCTCTAGGGCACCTATCTTAATCTTGGACCAAATTGTTAAAGGCATTATCCTCACACTAACTCCAAGATCACATAAAGCATTAATTTTATATGGACCAAATCCAATAGATATAGCAAACTTACCTGGATCTGGCCTCTTCTCTAGTATGTCCAAATGGCTGCATTCCTCTGTAATCTCAGCCATTGATCGCTTTTTGCTCAGAATCTCCTTCAGGAACTTGACATAGGATGACATTTCATTGAGAGCTTCTGTGAAAGGAATGGTGACGTTGAGCTTCTGAAGCATCTTCATGAAGCGCTGAAATTTCTTTTAGCTCGATTGTTTTTAGATCCGGGATAAAACAATATTCTCTTTTAACTCGGTCCACTAAAGAACTGGGCTAAAAAGCAAAAAATACTTTTTCCACCTTCACTCCGCTTCTCTCTCAAATCAAATGCTTGAGAAATATAAATCGATCCTCATATCTTTTGAATAGAAATTCAGATATCCAATTAAGGAAGACGAGTCAATTGGATCTATATATATGCCTTGTCTTCTATAATGAATTTGTTTCTCCATGATTTAAAAATGCAGTGTGACTTTGCAATTAATTAGGCCTTTTTCAATCTTTTGGAATTGACGGATCGAAGCTCACATGGTTGCCGCCAAGAGATGATACAGTCAAATATGAAAAAAGAAATATCTCAATTGGAGTCCAATGACAAATGAAAATCGGAAAGAAGAAAGATATGAGAGAAAGAAGGGTAGATTGATTGAGAGAGACATATCGAGGAGTGCAAAGGGAGATAGAAAGAGAGTACTGTATTTTTTTTTTTTTTTTTTTTTTGATTAAGTAAGAATTCGACGCCCGGACAGGCCCGGGGTCGATAGGCCGAAGAATTCGGCGACGGATAAACCGTCAATAAGCTAAAGACATAAACCAACAAAAAGGCAGAGCCGACAAATTACAAGGGTGCAAATAAAGGAAAAGACTAGCAAATGATGAAAGATCCGAAACAGTGTGTGGCAACTTATCCATCCGTCGGTAGAGGCAACGCAGGGGATCCCTGTGGAACTAAGTGGAAACCTCAGATTTGGGCTCTGTCAATGAGCCATCAGGTCTCGATCACGTCCACGACCTCTCGCACGTCGACAAATAAGAAGAAACACTGCTCAGAAACTACTAGCCTCGAAAGCCCCATCATTGCACTACCAAGCAATTCAGAAACCTGCCAAACACTACGGATCCAAATCGGAATTTCCTCACCTACAAAAATATCGTCAAGCCCTTATGGAATTTACTCAAACCCTTTCGGGTGGATTTACTCAAACCCTTTCGGAATTTTTGTCAAACCTTAGTGGATTTTGTAAAACTAGTTTATATATAAATAAATAAAAATATAAACCAGGTATTTTTATTTATTTATATATAAACCAGGTATTTTTAACACACATATTTATTTTTTTTTTGTCAAAACTTGGCATGCAAGGGTGATGGTGGACCTTGCACGCCAAGCAATAGGCTTCCAACCTTACACACGAAACCCTAGCGGCGCATCGGAGCACTAGGCAAACCAGATCCGACGACGGGGAGCCGAAGGCGGTGTACGAAACGAGGCCGCGCGAGCAGCCACAATTTGATCGGGGTGGTGCTACCACCTGGATTTTACACAAAACAGGAAACCACTTCCATTTTTTTATTAAAAATTTTCCTCTTTCTTCTTCACCATATTTGGGAAGAAAGAAAGACCCCCCGATCACGACCCAGGCACAGTCCCAAAGAACCCCACCCACGGCACCGACGAAGGCAAGTTGGGACCAGGGCACGACGGACAAAGGGGGGCGACAGAAGGGACGCCAGCGGGAAGAGGCAGGCGGCGCCAGACCATGGCACGGCGTAATCGAACGGGAAAAGGCTACCACAAACCCGGGTATGAGACAAAAATGAAACCAGATCGCCGGAAAGGGGGCGACCAAGCCCAAAACCAGTGAGCCCGGATAAGGAACGCCATGGAAGAAGACCAACAGAGTACGATCGGAGGAGGCGACGCCCAGCTAATGAGACCACGGGGACGCCGGAAACACCAAATTGATAGGCGAATTGGGGATAGCGGAGGACCGGACCCAAGATCGGCCTAAAACAAGGTCGATCGGAGCGCGAAAGTATAGATTGAGGACGATAGATCAAAATCTAGGATTTGGGCTCCCGGGGGAGGGTTTCTCGAAAGGGCCTCACGCGCAGGCAGAAAGAGAGCACTGTATAATTTTTAAGGATTGTAAGGGTAAAATTATTGTGGTCTAAAAAGTAAAAATATGTTATTCAGTAGATATCCAGTTTTACAATGACTCTTTGACTTTCGTGGTGGATTGACTGTATCACCCTAATCAGATATGTACTTTTACATCTCGAATTTTTATTTTTATTTTTGATACAAGGTAAGGATTGGAGGAAGGTCAACCGCGGTTGACCCACCGCCCAATAATGTTCCAATGAATGAAATCTACGATCTCAGCTGGAACACGGTCAGCGACGAAACATGAGGACAAGTCCAGATGCGCCAATCGATCTGCCACCCGGTTACCCTCCCCGAAGACGTGCGCAAAGGGGACACTGTTGAAAGATCGACAACGGCCAAGGGCATCCGAAATCGTCATCTCGATCTCTGATAGCACACATTTAGGTAGGCATATTAGGATGCATTTAGCATGATTTAGATGTGCATAACGTATAAGGTTAAGCTAGATTTGCATTTATACTTGTGTTGTTGGTGGAGTCGGAATCTACATGCTTTTATGGATTATTTCAGGTATATGTGGATCCGACGAGGAATGAGGAGGCTCATGGATGAAGGAAGAGTGAAGAAGAGGAGGAAAAGTGAAGAGCCTGGGAGCAGAATCGAAGTTAGAGAGCCTAAGTAAAGAACAAGTAAGCAGAAGTTGTCGCCAGACATGCTGAACTTGTTTCGCACTTTCTGGAGGCCTTGGTTGTCCGATTGACTATTATGACCATGCGTTGGAAAGCTCTTTCCGAGATCTACAACTTTCGTGTTGACATCGGGACCAAATTTGAAGAGGAAAAATCGCTGTGAACAGTAAAAGCCGCCCCACGGCCCGAAGCTCTGACGAAGGATTTCGCAATCGCCTGGCCGCCCCGCGGCCTGGGTTGGCTGCCCCGCGGCCTATGCAGAAATGCCGAATCCGTTAAAGGACCTTTTATCTCTTTAATTAGTTTTGGGAATTATTATTTGGCCGACTCGTTTGAGGCCTTTTAAGGAAGTTTTAGGGTTTTATTTGTGAGATCTAATTCATTAGTTTATGCACTTGGAAACTATCAATTGAGAGAACCCTAGAGAAGAGCCTCCATGGCCATGGAGTGCTAAACTCTTCCGTTTCGTCTATGGATTGAAGCTTTGGTGTGATAAAGTTGTGAGATTTCTATTCTTGTTCTATTCGTATTGATTCTTTTGCGAATATTGTTGATTTCTTCTAGTCCGCGCAACTAGTAGAGATTATTGCTAGGATTTTGTAGATTCCTCGTAGCGAACCTTAATCCATGGTAGCAATCATGCCTTTTTAGGACTCGTAGGACTAAACTGGTGTGTAGAGAATCAATTATATGTTAAATACTGACTCGTAGCTTGGTGTTGCATGTATCCTGGTTAATCCTTAATCTTAATGCTACTATTAGGTTAAATCTTGACCGTGTTAGGGTTATCTAATTAGTAAGGGTTACTAGGACTCGTAGGACTAGTAATTTACACAAGATCAGGACAGAAACAATAATAGGATGAAAAGAGAACTTGAAGAAGAATCAAGGATCAACTAGTCAAACTAAAGTGGATATTTGTAGATGGAACTACTTTCTCAATTATTATCTCTATTAACTTGTTTATAATTATTTTATCATCTTCAATCACCAAAACCCCTCTTTTCTACTAATTGGTAAATATACATTGCTTAGGAATACTTGATTCTCTGTGGGATCGACCTCTTACTTGCTTACTATACTAGTTTGTAGGTTTGAGTTATACTTTGAAAGGAACAACGACAGTTTCCTCCTGTCAAATTTTGGCGCCGTTGCCGGGGAATCAAAGTTTATTTCTTTGTTTTGTGTGTTTATCAATTTTGTATATATCTAATTTGTTGTGAACCTATCTTACGGTTCATAACACCCTTGCTACTAACTTTTGAGATGCTGAGGTTATTGCAGTTTCAAGGTGAGAACTTTCACCAATATCTTACTAGATTGCAGAGATGTGTTGACATCCGTAAGTCACGGGGCTATCAAGACAGCATCCGAGATATGATTGTTTGCATAATTGATGGGATGACTGCTGAGACACGAGCGCTTGCTGAGCACATGAGTAACGGAGGCCTAGCACGATTAGGTTTGTCGGGGTTATGGGATTTTTTCTGTTATATGGATTACCATATTGCGCAGGAAGAATCCTTCACTTCAGTATCACTACCAATGGGGGACTCTGTCACACACTTGGACGATGAAATCCAAGCCCTTACTCAAGCGATACAGGAGAATGCTCAAGCGATACAGGAGAATGATGAGAGGATCAAAAACTTGGGGGAACAATTGAGCCAACTTATTCAAACATCAAGCGAGATAATAGCAGAGCAGATGGTCACCCCTCAAGTTGATAAAGAAAGCCAACCCATTCCGTCATCTCCTGAGACAGTGAAGGATGCAAGAATGGAAGATCCTGCCGAAGTCATTGTGCTTAATTCATTCCCTCCTAGTTGGTTTCATAAAGAGGAGGAATTGTTCATAGACAACGATAGTTTCTTTGACGATGGAGAAGAGGGTCTAGTGCTTCCTGACATGGAATTTCATGAGTCGACGCATGAGGTTTCATGTGTTGTGTCTCCTACTCCATCTGATGCATTCCTTCTCAGCTCCCCCGTTGATGAGCCATGTCTAGAGCCACCTACCGAGGCTCAAGAGGTAATAAAGGTAAACTTTTGCAATTTGGAAGGTAATAGTGATTATATTGATCCTTTTAATTGTTATTTTGAAAAGCCACCAGTGGAACTGAACTGGTGGTATCATATTCCTTCAGTAGACATTCATGATAAATTGAAAAGGTTTATAACTTCTATATTTTATAATTTCAATTTAGTGTGCTATGATGTCTTGTGGAATATGTGTGCACAGGAATATGATAGGCTACTCAGGGCCTTGACGATGTCTGATAGGTAAGGAATTAAGATTGAGAATAAGTCATGCCGATGACATAAAACAAAGGCGTTACTTGGGAGGCAACCCAAGGTATGTAGTTCTAGATTTCTTTTTCTTAAATTTCATTGAATTAGTTTGGTTTTGGCATTTTTCGTGGGGCACTAACACTGTAGGCTGAAAGCTGAAAAGGGAAGAGGCTGCCCCGCGGCTTGTACGGGCCGCCCCGCGGCTAGGTCTTATCTCCGGCCGCCCCGCGGCCTCTGACGGGACTGACAGTTTCCTCTCCTCACCTCCCCTCCCAGACCTACCAACCCTACAATTAGCATGTCAGTTTTGTCTCTTTTCTTCAGATTTTGATCTTTTGTTGTTTTTAATTTATATTCATTGAGGACAATGAAAGATTTAAGTGTGGGGGAGGGATTGCATTGCATATAGATAGATTTTGCATAGCATGTTTATTTATGTTTTCATATTTATTTTTACTCATATATTGCATTGGCTAAAAAAAAAAATCCAAAAATCTCATGCATTTCATACACTTTAGGTCTTATTTTCCCATATATGCTACTTGTCCTCTATATTTATCTTATCATGTGCCCCATGACTTGCATGAAGTGTATGGAACTTTTGAATTGTTTTATAGACTTTTTGGGAACAAGATTGATGAGATAACTGAGCATGTATAGTCTTTGGAATTTAAGTGGTATTGAAGTTCTAACAATTTGACCTTGTGAGTTATTTTGGCCTTATTGGGACTACACATATATATCCTCTAGTTTCTTTGTGTGTGAATACTCTCCTTGATTACTTCCTCTTTAAATTGCGTTTAGATATCTTTATTGAGGCTGCGTTTATATGATTTTTGCATGTAACATTAAAGTGATTGAGGCATGGTTTTCTTATAGCCATATTATACTCTATCCACCCATACACATTATCCTTTGCTTGAAGCCAATTTGAGCCTTATAAGCCTATTTTGTTAGCTCCACAAAATCTTCCTAGCCAATGATTAGCCTGACCCATCCGGAAATTAGGAGAAGAGTTGGTGAATATCATGATGTATTGATGGAGTTGCTTTGAGTTGAGAAATTATGTTGGGTGATTCATTTGTACTTCATAGAGATGGTTTTTATGTGCTTATTACTTGGGACCTAAGGAGGATAAAATTCACTTAGGGGTAAAAGTCAAGAAAATAAAAAGAAAGAAAAGAAAAAAATCATTATCAAAAGAAAAAAAAAATGAATGAGTTTGCGTGGTTATTTAAGAAGTATGCTTGCATTGTATTGTGAAGGAGTGCATGTTATTGGAATGGTATATGAAGTGTTTTGGTGTTGGTGTTTTTCTGGTTGTTTACTAACCCTTTTTCCCGGATTTTTAGCACCACATAACCTAAATAATTTCCATACCCCATGTTCCTACCATGACCCCATTACAACCCATAGAAAGACCTCATGATTTGGTTGCATGTGAAGTCACTAGCGGTGGAGATTTAGACCACTGGCGCAATTTTGTCGTAGCTAAGTTTTCAAGGATTGAGTTTGAGCGTGAATGTTTAACCCTAAACACATGAGCGAGAGTGAAAACACATTTTCCTGGTGAGGTTGAATGAATATGCTTGCTTTATTCCTTGGATTGCACCTATACATGTTATGACGTTAACTGTCAATCTTCGTTTCCCTATTTTGAGCTTTAAGTATTTTACCAAATTTATTACATAGATTGCTTGTCTGTGGGGTGTTGATTAGATTTGGTTTTAATTGCTTGAGGACAAGCAAAGGCTTAAGTGTGGGGGAATCTACACGCTTTTATGGATTATTTCAGGTATATGTGGATCCGACGAGGAATGAGGAGGCTCATGGATGAAGGAAGAGTGAAGAAGAGGAGGAAAAGTGAAGAGCCCGGGAGCAGAATCGAAGTTAGAGAGCCTAAGTAAAGAACAAGTAAGCAGAAGTTGTCGCCAGATATGCTGAACTTGTTTCGCACTTTCTGGAGGCCTTGGTTGTCCGATTGACTATTATGACCATGCGTTGGAAAGCTCTTTCCGAGATCTACAACTTTCGTGTTGACATCGGGACCAAATTTGAAGAGGAAAAATCGCTGTGAACAGTAAAAGCCGCCCCGCGGCCAAGCTAGCCGCCCCGCGGCCCGAAGCTCTGACGAAGGATTTCGCAATCGCCTGGCCGCCCCGCGGCCTGGGTTGGCTGCCCCGCGGCCTATGCAGAAACGCCGAATCCGTTAAAGGACCTTTTATCTCTTTAATTAGTTTTGGGAATTATTATTCGGCCGACTCGTTTGAGGCCTTTTAAGGAAGTTTTAGGGTTTTATTTGAGAGATCTAATTCATTAGTTTATGCACTTGGAGACTATCAATTGAGAGAACCCTAGAGAAGAGCCTCCATGGCCATGGAGTGCTAAACTCTTCCGTTTCGTCTATGGATTGAAGCTTTGGTGTGATAAAGTTGTGAGATTTCTATTCTTGTTCTATTCGTATTGATTCTTTTGCGAATATTGTTGATTTCTTCTAGTCCGCGCAACTAGTAGAGATTATTGCTAGGATTTTGTAGATTCCTCGTAGCGAACCTTAATCCATGGTAGCAATCATGCCTTTTTAGGACTCGTAGGACTAAACTGGTGTGTAGAGAATCAATTATATGTTAAATGCTGACTCGTAGCTTGGTGTTGCATGTATCCTGGTTAATCCTTAATCTTAATGCTACTATTAGGTTAAATCTTGACCGTGTTAGGGTTATCTAATTAGTAAGGGTTACTAGGACTCGTAGGACTAGTAATTTATACAAGATCAGGACAGAAACAATAATAGGATGAAAAGAGAACTTGAAGAAGAATCAAGGATCAACTAGTCAAACTAAAGTGGATATTTGTAGATGGAACTACTTTCTCAATTATTATCTCTATTAACTTGTTTATAATTATTTTATCATCTTCAATCACCAAAACCCCTCTTTTCTACTAATTGGTAAATATACATTGCTTAGGAATACTTGATTCTCTGTGGGATCGACCTCTTACTTGCTTACTATACTAGTTTGTAGGTTTGAGTTATACTTTGAAAGGAACAACGACAGTTTCCTCCTGTCAATCTCCCACGGGCACTGCCAAAGACCTCGCAAGACATTGTTGATGGTCAAGCAGTCGCCTTCAACCATCGTAGATGTAAAAGGATAATATAATTTTCTCCTTTATTTGAATTTTTGGCTATGCTGGGATAATTTAGAAAGAAACATCAAACATCGTAGATGTAGAAATCACTTAAATGGGTTGTTCTTCTTTTATTCATTTGTATCTCCTTTAATTGGTTATTATCTTTTGTTTATTGAGGCCACATATCTCTTAATTATATTTTTTGCCTTGCTACCTTTTCTCTGTAAATGTTTCATCCTTATCTTCAACTTGTTTTCTTAGTGTCTTATGAACTGTTTTTTATTCTTCCTGTCTTAAGTTTTTTTATTGGTTTTCGTCTTCTGTATTTAGGTCACGTATCTCTCAATTTGTGAGTGAGATGCTACAGGGATTGTATTACAGTCTATGACTTTATCATATGCTCACCAATTTTGATAAAGCTGCTACTGTTTATGAAATTTGATTTCCATCTTCTGCTTTGTCTGTTTTCTGATTTTAGTTTAGTATCCAATTAGAATTTTGTCTTTGGTCTCAGTTGGTATTAGTTTTATGTTTTGTCGTAGCTTACTCCTCTTTCTGTTTGAGTAGATGTTCTAAGGGCATGAAGTCGGAATGCCAATGGAGGATGGTTAGTTTAGGATTGGATGATTTTCAGAATTATTTGCCTAATAATTGAGATTATAAAACTGGGTCATCAAGGACAATGTTGAAGGGCCACATCAGAGCTTGGAGTTGCCATGACTTCTCATTTGTTGATACACGTTGAAAATGCAAATCAGTTACTTACAAGCTCCAATCGGTTAGGCGATCAGTTATTTAGAAGCTGCAAATCAGTTACTTAGAAGCTGGCATGATACTGCAAATCAGTTACCTGGAAGCTGCTGAGAAACATGTATCACAAGACACATGAGTTGCTTAGAAGCTCCAATCGGCCTTGCTCAAATCAGGTAGGTATTTAACATCAATCCCTTGTTATCTTTAAGTTTCATGTTCTTATATGTCTGTTTTGGCGTGTTATGTCCCAAGCCTTCTAAAACGGGGCTTTAATGACTTCTTTTGGACTTAAAGTTCTCTTGCAATTGGCTTAAAGTTTCACATGCTCTTTTTGCTCTTTGCTTCTAGTAGATATGAGTTCTCTGAACTTGTGAAGCGTGGGTCTACAGCAGAAGATGTGGGTGCGGGTCACGCGGAAGCAGCAACGGTTCATGGTCTTGTTTTTGCAAGGTATCTTGAAATTCTATCTTATAATTTCTTGTTGGGTGATTACTTTTGTATGCGTTGGAGAACAGAAATTTTATCTTATAATTTCTCGTTGCTAGCAATGGTTCTGATCTCTTGGTTGTTTTAAAATCCAAACCTGCGTTATTGCTGTTATATGTGTGTTGTTCTCTTACCTGATAGATTTGTTGCCTTCTGTGTACTGCTAGTTGTGTATGCTCTCGGGCTAGTTTAAGTGTCCTGCTGGTGGTATTTTTTGTTGGTGGTGCTGCTATTGCTGTCTGTTTTGGTTGCTGTCAAAATTAAAAACTGAGCTGCTGTTGTCTCCCGAGTACTGCTGGCATAGAGGTTGAGCCACTTGCTGCGTTTGCTGTCGATTCACCCTTCAAATGGTGCAACCTGCTGGTTTCTAGGATGGGATTTTTGGCATTCATTTTGTGATGTCATACATGGCCTTTACTCATTTATTTTCATATATTATTTGTGCTTATTAAGGATACCTTTTATTCTGTCTTTCATGGTAGTTGACCCATGTTATGCTCACTCCTCATATTTCATTCATCTTTTTTTTTTGGCTTGAAGGTTGGTCAATGTTTTATGCAATATTAAAGGAGTAGTAGCTACATCATGAGTAGTAAGGGAACTTGAGATTTATGTTGGTCCTATCAGGTGATGGACATTTTACCAAGCCGACGACGACATGGTAACACCTTTTTTGCACTAGTTTAAAATCTGTCTTTTCATTTCTTTTTTAATGTCCATCCATGTCCTCATCTGCAGCCAAACTGTAGAGTTGTGAGTGCACGAAAAAATTAGGTGAGAGCTAGTTTGAGGCACAAGGTTGCATAGAGAGCAAGTTTGGTCAATCTCCCTATAGGTAATCTGAGCCTTTGTGGCTAGCGTCCCTTTCGCTGATAGCTTGGCTATAATTGAGTGCTTCGGGGTGACTATGCTATCCTAGATGATGTTACACCAAGGTTTGGTTGTTCCTCTTATTCTGATTACATCACAAGTTTGAGTCATGCTGAGTTTTCCACTAGAGCTCCATTTTGCCAATAGATTTTCAGCTTCTTCTTGACTTCCTGCAATTTTGTGTAATAGGTCACGAGCATTGATAATCCTTTTTATAAGTGGTATGGTTAATCATTAACCCTTATGTACATCTCATTCCCACACGGTTACTCTAGCTAAGTATTGATGGTGGATCCATCTAATTTAAAGTGTGTCATTAAGTGTGTCCCATAGTATTTTGCACATAAAGACCATGTTTCATAATTTCTCTCCATATCATTATATGATATCAGTTGTTTGCTTTTAAAGCCTATTAGCTCAAATGCTAGAGTGTTGTGTTTAAACACAAAGATGCGGGTTCAAATCCCGCATAGGCTATGATAATGAAAAAAAACTGCAAATATGTCATTTCACATCGGGTAATAGCCGATGTCTTTCAAAAAAATAAATCGATGTCTATGTTGGGGATGTAAAAAGTCAAAACGTTTTAACATCGGGTAATAGCCGATGTCTTTGTATGTTATAACATCGGTTATATTTTATAATCGATGTTATAGGATAACAAAGACATCGGATTTACAAATATGAACGATGTTATAACATACAAAGACATCGGGTTCTGGCCGATGTGAAAAACTTTTGACTTTTTACATCCCCCACATAGACATCGATTTTTTTTAAAGACATCGGCTATTACCCGATGTTAAATAACAAATTTCTAGTAGTACGTGTTCTTTACTTTCCACTTTTTCAGATTGGTTCTTGAAGAGAGGCTGTAAGGAGACACTTCAGGATGGGCAACTATGTGCATTTGAGCTGCTGGCTGTTGTAGTTGGAAAGTTGCGTCAAGAGAGGGATAGCTCATCTGTTTCGAGCAATGCTACTTCAGTAGTGGGTAATCACGGCATCAGTGGTGTATTTAGAATAGATTAGCTTAATGAGATCTCATTCTCTAGTAGATTAGCTTAATTGTATAGTATTACATTTACATTGTTACTATTCAGCTGCTAGAGCAATGTATTTAGAATAGAATTTGTGGTGTATTATTTTTACAAAAAAATTATGGGACTTTTTAGCCCGGGTCTGAAGAACCTTGGCTAAAATGTAGTGTTTATTTATTTTTCAAGATATCATTTAGCAACGGCAACTTGTCATGGCTAGCTTAGTAGCCACGGCTCTAGTCGTTGCTAGACTCTTTTGCCACCCAAGGTTTCCCCACAACTGGTTTCCCGTGGCTATAGTCGTTGCTACTACCCTTTTGCCACAACATATGGACTTTCCGCCTCGGCAAACAGCCGTTGCTAAATTGTTTTTTTTTGTAGTGGAATTGGTCGACAGTTTCATGTTCATCAACCTGATATAAGATACATTTTTCTCGAAGGTTTCCTTCGTTTGGAAGCCAGTTGTCCTTCCAGAATCTTATGGATTTCTCGTTTCCTACTTCCTAGATAAGTCCTTCACAGAATTCCTCTTTGATATCCATTAGTTTTGCCCATTGGCAGGAGGAGTTCGTTTTCCGTTGATAGTTCCAAATATTCGCATTTAAAGGTTCTTATCTCGGATGATTTTAACCCATTCATTTTGAGGCTCCGTAAGGATTTTCCAAAGCAATTTCATTTGCAGCGCTTTGTTCATGTCTTTGGTCTTGTGTAGTCCAAGCCCTCCTTCTCTCTTTGGTCTACATATTTTATCCCATCCAATAAGGGGCTTGTATTTAGGGTCTTTGTTCCGGAAGAAACATATGTTCAATCGGTCTAGGTTGGCATGAATACTTGCGGGAAGCATGAAATTTTGCATTATATAGCTTAGTTTTGCTGCTAGGTTTGCTTGAATAAGGACCGCACGTCCTTGTTGCATTGGGTGAGTTCATTAGCTCTCCATTTTGTTAGTTGGTTCTTGATTTTCCCTATGTCTTCTTCAAACATGTTTTTATTCACTCTACCATTGATAATAGGGCATCCAAGATATTTTTCTAAACCAACATGGTTGGTTATTTGTAGGCATGATTGGATTCGTTGTTTTTGTTCATTTGCAATTCCTTTTGTAGTTTGGAAGACGGATTTTTGAAAGTTTACTTTGTGTCCGAGATCTCGCAATATTCTCATCAATTATAGTTTTCACCGTTTGACAAGCTTCCGGGGTTGCTTTAGAAAAGATTATGATGTCATCCGCAAATGAGAGGAAAGGGATTGAAGGACCACTCCTAAAGGTTCTGAAGCCGATATTGTTCCTCGATTGTTCACTTTGTCGCTGTAATTTTAATAAATTCATATTTCAAAATAATCGATTTTTCATATATATACAATTTTAAACATGATTTTTCATTAACTTTTTTTTAATAAATATATAACTATAGTTATTTAAAAGATAAATATATTTTTTATTTTTTTTTAAATATAATTTTGTAGCATAAATAATTAAGTGACACACGGTTACACTTTGTGTTGCAGAGGATGTCTTCCCAAGAAGGAAAAAAAAAAGACGACGGCCATGGTGTTTAATAATGTAGGTGGGTGGTGGTGGTGGTGCATGCAAATGCGTTGTAATTGTACAGAGAAGGATCCGAAACTGGTCGGTGCAGCTGGTTATTCCTTCATTTCAAGCCACCCTCGGGACCTGCATATACCATCCAAACACCTCCTTCATTAATTAAAATCGAAAAGACGATAATTAATTACTACATATATTAAGAGCAAAGAGAACGTGAAATCAAAGTACCACAATATAAATATGAAGTCTTTACACATTGACTTAAGGTTTTAGGTTAGAAATATGGATTTTGTTCTTATAACCAAAAAAAAAAAAAAAACAAACATGACTCTCATTTTCATACAATCGTTTAGTTTTCGAAATTTCACAACTTTCAAGCCAACCATTCAATTTTCTGATCACCGAATTAAAGACATTTTTCTGATCACAAAACTCCTCATTACCAACTAATTAAGCAAATATATATGTGTTTGTTATTCTTTACTTTTTTACACTCTTTTAACTCTTTTATCTATAAAATTAGTAAAAATTTCCAAAATAAAAAAATCTACGTTTTTCTTTCGGGCTAAAAAGGAGCTTTACGTATCTTTCACTAGTTATAATAGAAACCGGCCATATAAAAACTTAATTGAGATAAAATGGTTAAAAATTAGGGAAAACTTATTAAAATACCCCCACCTTTAGGGATTTGGTACGTAAAAATATATCCTTAATTTTCAAATACAATAAAAATATCCCGACCATTGAGGGTAATGGTAATATATTACTCCAAGTTTTCTCACGGGTAAAAAATACTAACAAGGTAGGCTACGTGAATTTTTTTTTTGACAAGAGTTTCTTGAACGGTTTCCTTGTGAAAAAATATAAAGAGTTGGACCGGATTCATACCCAACGCCTTTTCCTCCCTCCTATCTTCTTTCGTGGTCGCCTTCTGAACTATCTTTCAGGTTTTCTAGACAGCTCATTGTTCCTCTTCAATGATAGTCTTCCTCACTCGTGGTCGCCTATCTTGAGTTGTCTCTCTCACATCTTCTTCGTCTTTGATTCGTTCATGGACTTGGCTGAGTAAGTTTTGTTTTCCCCCTCTTCGTTGTTACTGTTGTTTTCGGTTTAGTTTTGTTGTTGGTTTGGTGATAGGAATAGTCGTGTGTGTTAATTTGAGGCACTTTTGACCGGATTAGTTGTTTGGTTGAATCAATTTCTTTTTTCGGGTTTAATTTTGTTGTTGGTTTATTTTCTCCCTAAAGAAACATTTCAAGAAAACCCAATTTTGGTGCTAATTAATTTGTAAAAAGGCTTCCACGCATGCTGCATTGTCAAACAAAAATCCACTTAGCGGCCGTTCCCGTCCCCGGCTCCGGCCATTGAGGTCGTCCCCATCTCTGGCTTCTCACTGAGGTTGTGACCGGCCTCCTTCTCCCCGGAATGTCCCATTCCCATGGGGCTTCTCCTGTTTTGGGGCGGGAGACCTCAAATATGTTGAACCATTTCGTTTCAAATCTCCTTCGATTGTTGTCATCGGGGTTTGGCTTTCGGGCCCTCTCTCTCGGGCTTGGGGTTCCCTCCTCAGTCGGGTCACCCTCCTCTCCCTTCCTGGCCTGCGGCCTGCCGTGGTCGGTTTGTCACCTTGCTCGATTTAAACCTTCTGGCCCTTGTCTTCGTTGTCCTCTCCGGCTGGCGTTGATGTTGGATCGAGTACTGTCTGATCCGGTGCTTCTCGGTTGCGTCTGCTGCCCTTGGGCGTCGCCGTCTGCCGAGGCGCCTGCTCCTCTGCCTTGTACCGGTTGTCTCCGGCGTTGCTCCTTCCTTGCACCCGTGTTCTCTTTGTTTGGCAAGGGTTGCTGGTGCTTGGATCTATGGGCCCGTTATTTTGTGCTTTGGGCCCAAGGCTAGCCCGAAATAATTATTTAATAAAATTAAATATAAAAATAAAATACAATTCAATTTTTTAATACTCTACACTATATATATTTATATAAAGTATTTGTGAAAATCCCGTTTGGGGTTATGGTGCGTTTCGGTTCGGGCGTTGTGTGCTTCTATGGGTGGCGTGACTGGATTTCTTTTCCGTTTGATGTGGTTCTGACAGTCGGAGTCGGGATATGCTGGGGTTGTGGTAGTGTGTATCGAGGCATCTCCTTTCTTCTTTCTCCGAAAAAATGTTTCCTTGGAGGTTCGTCTTCACTGCCCACATATGACTCCTAATGTGCCGCTAGCTTACGGTGCTGCTTCAGGGTAGTGCTTGGCTTCGTCCCTAGTCTACGTCCTCATCTTATTCGGTTTAGTTTTATTTAGTTTTGCTATTATAGAGCTCTTGCCTGTATCCTGCACCAACTTTGTATTTTTTATGTTTCTTTAGACGGTTATCTGTCTGCCGATTTATCGTCATTCGAGGTTCAGGTATGTCCGACCTCGAATTTTTTCCTAATTAAAAAAAAAGTCCGACTTCTCGGTTTCAAATTAAACCTTTTTTTATCCCTCGGTTTGAGAACCTACATCAGAAATATGTCAGAAATGTATTTTTTGATATTGAGTACCTGATTAAGGAGTATGTTGGAAACATATGACAAAAATGTACTCCGTACGAGAAAGCAAACAAATTGTTTAAAAATAAAAAAATCTTACGTGTATAACGTACAGTATGAAATTGTAGCAAATAATCCCAATCTCACTCGATGGTATTATTGAAAATAATATAAACTTTCAAGATTTCATAAAACATTGCATGGATATCCAAAGTAATAATAATATTGCATGGGGCGAGTTTCTATTTTGTCAAAACACAAAACAAATATGGAGTAACATTTATGATTTAGGTGTAACGGATATTCAAACAAACAAAATTGAAATACAAAATTTATCGTGGCTCACTAGGTTGGAAATATGGCGTGGATATCCAATTCATCCACTTTACCCGCATTATTTTTACAGGCGAAAACCCATAAAAAGCGGGTGACGGATCGATGATGGATGAAGTAGGTGACGGGACTGGTGGATGATGATTTTTCAGCCAAACCCCGCTTCCATAAATCGTTCCATTAACCCGCCCTATTAATCACCGGCTAATAATTAGTATCCAATAACTCAATTAAACATACGATTTCACCCTTTTATCCCTGATAAAATTCCTAAATTTCTTTCTTTTATCCCTCACCTTTATTTTATATTTTTAAAGTGTTTCATATTTGAATTAATATTGCTAATAGAGTATATAGTTAATTTGAAAATTAGATTCACTAGAGAATTCGAAAATGCTTCAATATTGTGATCTTATTGAAGATATTCTCATTTTTTTTATTTCTAAGTTATGTATATATTTTTGAGATATTGTTGAATTAAAACTCGAAATGTTTTTATTTGACAAGTTGTGTAATTTTAACGTATTGTCGAACTTGAACTAGATAGACTAGTATGTACGTGTTCTAACACAAATATTTCATTTCATATATATTTCCACCTCCTTACCCGCATGGGTTGGATGCAGGTGATGGAGCGGAGCAGGTGAAAGTTTATATCTGCGGGGTGGGTGTGGGAATGATGATTTTCATCCTAACCAACCCAATTTCCACCCTATGACTCACCAAATTGGCTACATCATATATGAAAAATTTCATTAAGATGTTTGAAAAACCAAACGAGAGGATTACAAGATGTACGTGTCACCCACAATGACTGATAAATGATAAACCTTTGAAAATGAAAACATAGAATATCGTTACTGAACCACCGCTAATTAACCCATTGAACCCTAGTCGTGCTAGTTAGGACTTCACCCCCAAACCCCTTGGAGCTCTGCTAGTCGGGGGGCCTCGCCCAAACCCCCGGTGATCTTGTCTAGTTAGCTCTTCCCTTTCACCCGGGTGGGCCTATCTGAGTTTGATTATGTTTCTTCTGCAATATCCCCCCCCCCCCCCCCCCCAAAGAAGGGTAGAATGCTTGAATTGAGTTGAATACTAGCACTATGCTTGTCCAGTGACCCATGACCTGACAGGTCCGCGTCAGACGGTTCAAGGTTCGTGGCGGGTCACGGGTTCGGGTTGGGGGGTTTTGTGAAAATGATCCGCCGGGTCGGCAATTTTTTTTTTAAAGGCTGTTTTTGGGGTAAAAATAAAAAAATCGGTGACCTAGATTTCAATGTGTCACCCACAGTGACTGATAAATTATACAGTATATAATAATATTTCATATTATATAATTGATTTTTATAATATATTAACATTGAAATTTTTGTATACAAATATATTAAGATTTTTTAAAAGTTAACATTAGCCGCTAAATTATTATCAAATGTATAGTTTTTCTACCTTTATACTCATATTTATATTTAATATCACAAACATTATACAATTTAACATTTTAATTACTTGTTTCTATTCATTCTTAAAATTTAAGATATTGATTTCTCTTAGTAAAGAAAGACAATATTTATGCAAAATTGTAAATTCTATGATATATTATGTTGTGTGCTAATTTTAAAATGGTTAATTTAAATAGATGTGTAGTTGTCCTTGTTGTTAATCTAAACATTTTTTTAATTGTTGATGAGACATTTAGTTAATAAATTTATTGGGAAAAAACATCTTTTTATAAATTAATTCTTACAATTTAAGATATTTTTAATAAAATAAATTATCAATGTTTATGCAAATTTATATGAAATATTATAATTTATAATATTATTTTTAATTAAAATGATTATTCTAAATAAATATATTTTAATTGTTTTTAATCTTTAATATTTTCTAATTGTTATATATATAATATATATATTATCATCTAGTCTTATTAGGATAGATTCTAAACTTATTACTATTTAAAAAATAAACAATATCCTGAATTATGACCAAAAATATTAAAAATTAATAAAAATATATTATTATTATTATTATTATTATTATTATTATTATTATTATTATTATTATTTATGTGGTGAATTATTTTTTTAACAAATTAAGGTGGTTTAACTTTAATTGGGTATTAAATGGGCAAAAATGTCTCTTTTATATAGATTAATTAACTAGTTCTATTACCCGCGATCTTCGCGGTTTTTTTATATGACTTATATTATTTATGGATAAATTTTATAAAATCATAAAAATTATATAAAATATTATTTTTTGACTTTTTAATTTCTTACTTATTATCAATTTATTATCGGAGATATTTTTTAATGACTAACTTTAATCGCTAAAATATTATAAAATACATACTTTCTTTTATATATACACATACACTTGCATACACACACATCTATAAAATTAAATTATTGCTATAGAAAAATAAAGATATAATTATATTGAATGGTTGATTATATATATATATAGGGTTATGTTCAGGTGAGAAGAGATGCTACGGTAAGAAGGAAAGAAGTGATCTGATTGGTACATATGTACAAAAGTGAATGAAATCAGCGAGCGCGCGACTTCTCTAATTAATTAGCAACGCACACACAAATTAATTAGTAACACCCCCACTCTCAGATACACACGCTAATTATAACATATTAATTAATTACACGCGTCATTCAATACAACTTGTATGATGTAATTTAATCTATTGAATTTCAAATTTGTATGATGTAATTTCATCATTCTTTTCCTAATTTTTTTCCATAAAATCAAATTATTTTATCGCTAAACAAAGCAATATGTATAATGGATCTAATATTTGTATAAATTTTCTTTATAAATTAATTTCTGCATAAGCAATATTTGCATAAATTTGGTTTATAAATTAATTGTTTGTTAAAGATAAACACTTATTGATTTAAATTATTTATATTGTTTAATGTGATTGTTTAAAGATAAACAAAATTATTTGGTACGTGAGAAATATTTGCATAAATTTGGTTTATAAATTAATTGTTAATTTGTTAAATATAATCACTTATTGATTTGAATTATCTCTATTGGTTAATGTGATTGTTTAATAATTTAATAGAATATATAAACAATTTCTCTCTATATAACTTATTCAATTTTCGTTAGTGATAAAACTAATCTAACCTTTTTTCGTAGAAAATAATCTAATATGATTTTTTTTTCTAGATAAAATATTTATTAAATTACTTAAGGTAAATTGAGTTGGTTGATCGGATAAAAGTCATAAACATTAAATTAGTATATCTCGTTGAATGATAGGTTTTTGTAAACAATTAAGATATCCTACCATATCTTGGTATCCATAAACATATCCAATATCACACACAATTTCCCCCGTCCCTTTATAAAAAAAAATTGTTTATATAAAAAAAATCAATTTTTATAATTATGAGTAGTTCTAAAATGATAAGATAATTACTTTAAAATATATTAGTTTGGTGTTTTGTAAATATTTTTCAATTTATAATTTTGTATGGCCTTTCAGTTTATGAGATGAATTAAATTATATTAAAAATTTGATAACTGCACGTTTATGGGTTCTATCTTTACTTGATAATTTAAATGATAGAATTTATAACGACTTAAGATATAAAAATTAATTATATTAATCAATAAACACATAGAACGACACGTGGATAAATGGATAAAATTATTGTTCAACGTGGCTTAAATATATTGGATCATCATTAATTAACGTGTCAAAAACTCGGGTCAGATTGCACCAGAAAATTACACGTAAGCGAATCGCACCAAAGGCCGCCACATAGGATTTCTATGTCTCTGTTTTAGTATTATATATTGATATTGATTAATAAGCAAGGAGATCAATCGAGATGGAATTAACAAATGTAAAAAAAAGTATTGAATATACCAGAAAGTAGGTTTCCCCGTGGAGTAAACCGTAGAAGCAAAATCCAAAGTCGTCGACGGGAACCGGAGCTCCGGTTGAGTGAACCAAAATCACGTCTTCTCCAAACACGGCCTTAACATCAAACAAACCGGCGGGAACTTGTGTTGCCACTCCATTCACAAACACTGAGATCATTCCTCCATCACCTGATATTATTTTAATTAACATTTAACCCATATTAATCCTACACGTACTGTGTACTGCATGTCTTTTTTACGTCGTACTCCACTTAATTTGCATAAATCACATTATGCAAAAACAAAAACTGAAACCGCAGCTCCCAAATCACCTTTTTGACTTACACTCCCATTATTAATCCTAGGGGTACTGGGCATGGGAAGGGACGGGATTGGGGTAATCCTGCGTCCCGTCCCGTGTATTTTTTACAGGACGGGATCGGGACGAAATTGAATTATTATTTTTTAAATCTCGTCGGGTCTTATCACTCACGGAATGGGATTGGGACGGGATTTGTCCCTCATAAAAAAATGAATAAAACACAATCTAAAAATAACAAGTAGAAAGGTATAATTAAATTCATGCATAATAACTTAATAAATAATAATCCCATTTTACATATATAAAAACATCAATAGGTAGTAGAACACTTGATAATCCCATTACATATATAAAAACATCAGTAGGTAGTAGTGATAGATTACATAGGTCTTAATATTGTATAGTGGGCTAAAAGCCCATTAAGGCCCAATACCTTTGTAACCTATATATATATATTATATCAATGAATGGAAACCCTAAGGAGGACTTTACATCAATTCTACAATCCTACATGGTATCAGAGCCTTTTTCTTCCTAACGGAACCCTAAATTGATCCTCCCGTCTCTCTGATCTTCTTCCTCCGACTCGCCCCCTCGTCGCCCGCCTCCGGCGACCACAAGCCTAGATCTTCCCTTCCCTTCTCCTCTCGCCGAGTCCCGCTCTCCGGCCTCCTCTCTATCTCGCTCGACCTCGACCTATCTCTCTCTCCCAACCATCATAGCCGCCTCCCCCTTGCTCTAGCCCTGCCTCCCTGCCGGTCACCAGACCACGCTGCTCACTACCGGCAGCACCCCTGACCACCAGAGATCCTTACCGTGGCCTTCTACGATCATCAACATCATGCCCTCTCCTCTATGCAGCCGACATCTTCAGACTCTTCTTGGTACATGGACACTGGTGCCACCTCCCACATGACGAACTCCTCAGGTAACCTCTCATCTATTTCTTTTAAGGGTCCTGCACACTCTATTATCGTCGACAATGGTGGTCGTCTTGCTACTTCGGGAATTGGCCACACCAAATTACAGACCCCAACCCACCCACTACATCTCAACAATGTCCTTATTGCCCCAAAGATTGTCAAAAACCTTATCTCTGTCCGTCGGTTCACTACTGACAACAACGTCTCCCTTACGTTTGATCCCTATGGTTTCTCTGTGAACGATCTTACTACGGGGGTTACTCGCATGAGATGTAACAGCACCGGGGAGCTCTACCCTGTCACACCACCTCCTGCGTCCAGTCAATCGTGTCCGATCACCCTCTCGGCATCATCGTCCAGCCTGTGGCATGCACGCCTGGGCCATACCAGCGCTGCCGTTCTAGATGTCCTCCGTTCCCAGAACCTTGTCACTTGTACTAAAGACCCACGCTCTGGTTTATGCTCTTCCTGCCAACTAGGCAAACATGCCAGACTGCCGTTCCAACGGTCTTTGACCTCTACCCTTGCTCCCTTTGATATCATTCACAGCGATATTTGGACCTCTCCCGTGCCTAGCAAGGAGGGTCACAAGTACTACCTCTTGTTTCTTGATGATTACACTCATTACTTATGGGTCTTCCCGTTGCATTTCAAGTCCCAAGTGTTTCCTTTCTTTGCCAGATTCCATACCTACATCAAAACACAGTTTCACATGTCCATCAAATGTTTCCAATGTGACAATGGCCGTGAATTTGACAACAAAGACTTTCACTCCTTCTTTGCCGCAAATGGGATCTCCTATCGCTTGTCTTGCCCCTATACTTCTCAGCAGAATGGCAAGGCAGAAAGAATCATCAGAACCATTACCAACATGATGCGTTCTCTCCTCTTCCACGCATCTATTCCCCTTCCCTATTGGCCTCACGCCTTATCCACCACATGTTATCTCCTAAACATTCTCCCTTCCACTACCCTACACCATCGCTCGCCAGCTCAGACACTTTATTACGCCGAGCCTAGGTATGATCACCTTCGCACCTTCGGGTGCTTGTGTTTCCCAAACCAGTCCTCCACAGCCCCGCACAAGCTTCACCCGCGCTCCACTCCATGTGTCTTCCTAGGCTATCCGTCTGATCATCGCGGTTACATTTGCCTCGATATCAAGACCCACAAGATCATTCTCTCACGTCATGTCACCTTTGATGAGTCGCGATTTCCCTTTGCGTCTCCCACACCCCCTGTGTCTCCGTCAGAGTCTGAGTCACTATTCCCTCACTTCCTTTTTCCCCAGAGCTCTCCCGGTGCTCCTGCGTCTCCCCCTCCCCCACCCCCACCACCCCCCACCACCAGACCACACACCCGCAGCGTCTCTGGTGTCTTCCGACCCCGTCAGATCGTATCCATGACTACCACCCATCGCCCCACCATCCAACCTCATGGCCTAGCAAAGCAGACCCCCCGCCAAACACCAATGCCGCGGGCGCCGCACACTGCTGCGCCCGCAGCCTATCAATTGCCCATGCCCCCAACATCGCATAACCTACTGGCGGCGCCCGCCGCAACATATGCTGCGCCCGGCGCAACACATTCTGCGCCCGCCGCAACACATGCTGCGCCCGCCGCAACACATGCTGCGCCCGCCGCATCCCTCCCCGTCTCGCATCACCCACTTGCGGCGCCCGCCGTAGGGTATGCTGCGCCCGCCGCATCCCACACCGCCTCTGCACCCCTTACCCGCAGCTCTGCTGCGCCCGCCGCCTCATCCCCATGCTTAGCCCCTCTTGCTCCCATACGTCCCGACACCCAATCACCCTCTGCCTCCACCCAGACCTCCCTCTCCCCCATTCCCACCTCCCACAAAACAGCCCTCCAAGACCCGAATTGGCAGGCGGCTATGCTCGACGAATACAGGGCCCTTACGAAGAATGGTACTTGGGTTCTTGTTCCTCGCCCTCCCGAGGCGAACGTCATTCGTTGTATGTGGCTCTTTCGTCACAAGTTCCGATCTGATGGGACTTTGGAGCGCTATAAGGCCCGTCTTGTGGTGAACGGTAGATCTCAGCAGGCAGGTATTGATTGTGATGAGACGTTCAGCCCTGTGGTCAAGCCTGCCACTATCCGAGTGGTCCTGAGTCTAGCTCTGTCGCGCAACTGGGCCATCCATCAGTTAGATGTCAAGAACGCATTTCTTCATGGCCATCTGAATGAGACGGTCTACATGTTTCAGCCGCCGGGGTTTGCTGATGCTGACCGTCCGAAGCATGTCTGTCTCCTCAAGCGCTCTCTGTATGGTCTGAAACAGGCTCCGCGTGCTTGGTTCCAGCGTTTTGCCTCTCATCTGCTCCGTTTGGGTTTCACTGACAGCCGTTCCGATTCGTCTCTGTTTATCTATCGCCGAGGCTCAGACTTGGCATTCCTGTTGCTATATGTCGACGACATCATTCTCACCGCCTCTTCTGATGCTCTTCGGACGTCTATTATTTCGCAGTTGAGTGCGGAATTCGCCATGTCTGATCTGGGTCAGTTGTCTTACTTTTTGGGAGTTGCTGTTCAGCGTCATGCGTCAGGTCTGTTTCTCTCACAGAGTAAGTATGCTGCAGAGATTGTTGCTCGGGGTAAGATGGTCAACTGTAATCCAGTCGCCACCCCTGTCGATACATCCAACAAGCTCAGTGCTCATTCTGGTCCTTTGGTTGATGACCCGACATTGTACAGGAGGCTCGCTGGTGCTCTTCAGTATCTCACTTTCACCAGGCCTGACATTAGTTACGCCGTTCAGCAGGTCTGCTTGTTCATGCATGCACCTAGGGAACCTCACTTTCAGGCTTTGAAGCGGATCATTCGATACATCAGCGGCACTCTTGAGCTCGGCACCACGATCACTCCTTCCTCTAAGCTCGATCTTGTTGCTTACACTGATGCGGATTGGGGTGGTTGTCCTGACACACGTCGCTCCACGTCTGGGTACTGCGTCTTCCTCAACGACACCCTTGTGTCATGGTCAGCCAAGCGTCAGTCCGTCGTATCTCGCTCCAGCGCTGAGGCCGAATACAGGGGTGTTGCCAACGTTGTGTTCGAGTGCTCTTGGCTCCGGAACCTCCTCCTTGAGCTCCGTTGTCCCCTTCAGAAGGCCACTCTGGTCTATACGGACAACGTCTCCGTCGTCTACCTGGCTAGCAACCCAGTCCAGCATCAACGCACGAAGCACATTGAGCTTGATCTCCACTTTGTAAGGGACAAGGTTGCCATTGGACATGTCCGCGTTCTCCATGTCCCGTCCTCTTATCAGTACGCTGATATATTCACCAAGGGTTTACCTCGACAGTTATTCATTGATTTTCGTTCCAGTCTCACTGTAAGGACCCCTCCCGTTTCGACTGCGGGGGTTTGATAGATTACATAGGTCTTAATATTGTATAGTGGGCTAAAAGCCCATTAAGGCCCAATACCTTTGTAACCTATATATATATATATATTATATCAATGAATGGAAACCCTAAGGAGGACTTTACATCAATTCTACAATCCTACAAGTAGAACAATTATTATTTTTGATTGCTAGGTACTAGAACAAATTAAATTAAAAGAATGATAATACAGTAGCAACTGTAGCAACAATATTTCATTTCTTATATATTTTCTGTGTTTTTATTATTATTTTAAAATTTTAATTTAAATAAATGTTAAGGTGTAATATAAATATATTCTTATTAATTTTTATTAAATACATAAATATATAAAATTATATATGTGCGGAACGGGACGGGATTTGCGGGATTCCAACTCTTCGTCCCGCGTAATTTTTACGGGACGGGATCGGAATTGAAATTTTTTTCCCTAAATCCCACCGGGATCGGAACAGGACCGGGACGGGATGAAATTTGCGGGATTTGTGTCCGCCCCTAAATAATTAATCCTGCTGTCACCAAATTGAATGCTTGGCCAAGTTAACCCCAGTCCAAATCATCTAACATCACACCCTAGTACCCTACCCTAATCCCTACAAGGCTACAACACTACGGAGTAAATTATTTTTATATTTATTTAATTTAAAAAATTTTATAAAAATTATATTTATATTACTAATATATATTTTTTATATATTTATAAAATTTTATTTTTAAAAAATAACAATGTTTTAGAATTTTTAAAAATTAAAAAGTCAACATTTTATAAAATATAATTATTAAAAATTTTAAAACATGATTTTTTAAAATGAATTTTTAATTAATATATAAAATTAGGAATATATATTTTATAATTTTTTTTAGATTAAATGAATATAAAAATGATTTAGTGTTTTAGGGAGTAGAGTAAGAAAGTGTTGCAAAGGATTTGGGATGTGGATTAATTCAAGCAATATATTTGGTGCCATCAAAGGAAATAAAATCCACACTTAATACCTTGTTTGGTTAGTTAGTTAAAAACACAGAAAATATAATAAATTTATGTGTTTTGGTTGACAAAAAGATACCAGAATTTCAATTCCCATGAATTTCAATATATTCCATCAAAATGGAAGAAATTCACTTACCTAGAAGAGATTAGGGAAATTCAATTTCCATCATTTTTTCATGTAATTTTCTTTATTTTCCTATTTATATTTTTAAACATTAAAATTCAACCAAAAAACTTTTTTCAGTGAACTAGAAGTACACATCATGGGAATTCAATTCACTAGAAGTACACATCATGGGAATTCAATTCACGGGAAGTAACTTTCCGAAAATTGTACTTCCCATAATCATCCAAACGATCCCTAAATCTTTTGGTTAAATTGATGAATATCAAATTAATTTAATTAATATGTTTGCACTAAAAAAAGTTAATTTAATATATATGTACGTGATCAGCGCACTAATTAAATTCCCTATCAAACATATGAACGACTTTAAAAAAATATTAAATATTTTAATTTTGACAAATCTTTCTTAATCATGCTTGAGCTTCAAAAAACAGATTAATTTAATCATAGCTAGCTAGACATATATATTGAGTCACCAATTCACCATAAAATATTACAGACGACTGATAATTAATGAAAATATTCTATAGAATATTCTGTTTTGACCTATTATATGATTTTATTGTTCCCACCGTATGCCAGTTTTAACATGCTAAATTTCCTATAAATACTAATACAATATAGAACTTTCACATCTCATTTCCTGTCGCTCGATTCGATCTTTAGTACATTAAGCAACATAATATTTATTTTTTTATTATAATTTTGATGAATCTATAATAAAAAAAATTAATATCATTTTCTAAAATTATTATTTATGCAATGATAATTTGAAAGTAAATAATATTATCTACCATGGGAAGATGCTCTTAAAATTAACAAGCTGGAACTAGCAGTGCCGCCGCGCTAGGGAGATTTTGCCCATATTCACATATATACTCTAACAAGAAGGATTATCAAAAGTAAAATAGATCGATGAATGAAAATTTCATAATTTCGAGATATATATATATTTACATGCATGAAAAGAATAATAATTAAATTGGTAAATATAAAAAGAAACTAACCGGAAGGTGGCTGTGGATATCGATTATGAAAGGCGAAGATAGGGTTATGCACATCTGAAAGAGGGATGGGGGGATTCCAGAAAACATCGCCACCGCCACCGCCGCCTGCAGGAGAACCGTACCCACCCACACATGATGAAGAAGACGGTGCCAGCTGGCAATCCCCGCCTCCACCCGCCAAACTGATTTTATTATTATTATTATTTAATAGCCCTAGGTTTGCATATGGCGGTGTACAGCTAGAGGTATACTGTAGGCCGCCGCCGCCGCCGCCAGGGGAGGGGGGAGGCGGGTGTAGGGAATTGGAGGAGGCCTGGAGCTCGCGCTGGCGGCGGCGGGAGCGGGAGCGGCGGTTCTGGAACCAGTAGAAGACGTTGGCGTCGCCGACTGGGCCCAACTTCTCGAGGAGGCGGCGGATGCGGATGGCGTCGTCTTTTGAGGGGTTGACGGTGCCGCTGTTGAAGATGGACTCTAGGATCAGGATCTGCTCCGGCTTCGGCGTCCACCGTGACCGTGCTGGCTCAGCGGATCCGGAGGCCGGTTGCGTGGAGGAGGAGGAGGATGGGGATTTGGTGGTGTTGGTGGTAGTGGTAGGGTGTTGATGGGATTGATCTTCCATGGGCGAGGGTTTAGGGAGAGGGTTTTAAGTGGATGTGAAGAGATAAAAGGGAATTACAAAGGCACATCAAATACATTGAAGTAATTAAGAGATGATAGAGACATGGATTCGGATGGGTCTATAGATAACCCGGTATCTAGATCTGTCAATTAATCGGGTCGAGTTGGATTATCGGTTATTCGGGTTCCAGATAAATCGGATTTTGGATTAATCAGGATTTCGATCATGGGTTTGTCCCGGTTTCGGGTCGATCCAATAGGTTAAAAAACTCAAACTTTTTAAATACTTTTTAAGAATATTAAAATATTATCAAAATTAAATTGTAATGAAAATATGGCAAATTAAATAATAATATTACATTTAAATTTATAAATATAATAATTAATAATAATATATAAATACTTTAAGCATGCAAAATCATATTTATACAAATAAGTGTTCTAAACATGCCATAATATATAATAAAAATATATACGTTATTTAACTTATGAGTGACCTTAACGAACACAATTTCATTACGAATCCGTGTGGGGTTTATGTGTTGTACATGGCGCTGAGTCACCTGGTCGATTTTGACCCAACAAATCATCGGGTTATTTGGATCATATTGGTTCGGGTCGATTTCAACTCCTAGGTCATATACTCTAATCGACAACGTTTTCAGGCAACAATTTTTTTTTTGTTGCGGCCTAAGCATGCATTATCGGGCGACGGGTCCATCGATTGAATACGCTGGTGAGGACTTCGATGGGCTTCAGGCAACGCCGGTTCGTCTCTTAAAGTGTCTAGCGACGAAAACCCCATTTCAAGCGACGAAATAAGTCTATCGTCTGAATGGTTAGAAATCGTGAATTCAAAAGCGTGACGAGAATTCTCAACTCGAGATGTTAGAAGTAGCAAAATGACTCTGCGAACCTGAAAACCGCCTTTGGGGCTCTTGGATTTGACTCCTTTTGTCGGGGTACTCGGTTTTCTTTATTCGCGGTTGTGCCACAAGGCAATATTGGAAGAAGTCATAGCGCATAACAAAGCTATGAAACTTCCAATTGTCTTTACGTATGGGTTGCGCGGCATAAAGGTCGAACCTGTCCTTTCGCCACCCGAATCTCACGTTAACTGACGTAGTGTATGTATACAAGCAAGGGAATCACTCATTTATGAAGAATGTTGAATAACAAGATATACAAGTCATACAATTACAATCGAAATGAGAACATATGACTAGTCTAATATAAACTTCAAGAAAAAGAGGAAACGTCCTTCAAGATATGCATGTGTTATATATTGTTAAATTTTAAATAGGATAATAAAGCATTAAGAATTTCTATGAAGGCTAGAAAACGAGCACTTATTTATCATACTCGATACTAAGTCAATTTTTATTCTCATATCCATTGAGTTACCAAAGGCTATGTACACAAAACGACCGTTGGATCGAGTGCTAGAACTAATTAAAACCACTTCTAGTCTTTGATAAAGATAAAGATTTGTTGTCGTAGAAATAAACTTAAACAAAGATATCTCTTCAACACTTTCCAATTGAAGAATATATATGCTCCACACTTTGTGGAAACCTTTTTTGACATAACAAAAGTTGGGACACTTGTGGATCGCACATCGAAAGTGAGGGGATTCTGAACCTAACATATAAGTGGATGGGCAACTCCATCTAATGCCAATTGGTTTTGGGATGGTGCCCCCGATCTGGCTTATATGTTGAGCTTTCTGGTCGGGCCCAACAAGACTTTCCCCTAACAAACTGGTATCAGAGCTGGGTTCGACGGGTGGGCCGGTTGCACCGAAGATTGAGATGGACTCCACATCTGTATCAATGACGGGTTAGTCAAACCCGTTGCGTGGGGGTCTCAATTCCAACCGGACTAGACTTGTGATGGATTCGCAAGTGAGAGGGGGATTTGTTGGGACACTCGTGAATCCCACATCGGAAGTGGGGTGATTCTGAACCCAACATATTAAGTGGATGGGCTACTCCACCTAATGTCAATTGGTTTTGGGATGGTGCCCCGATCTGACTTATATGTTGGGCTTTCTGGTCGGGCCTAACAAGACTTTCCCCTAACATATAGCAACCACATATGCTCCAAATCAGAAAAAGTATCTACTTGAACTCCAATCAAACCTTCCTTGATTTCTTTTGCAATGGGATTCTCATCTTTGCACTTGAGATTCATCTAGCCACTTTTCCTTCACATCCATGGCTTATTTTTTCTTTCCCTTTTTTTATTTATTTTATGTTTCTATTTATGCTTTTGTTTCGTTGCTATATAATGAAGACACTATCATCAACTCATGCTTTGATGGTCCCCATAACCGACCTCTCTATGCATATTCTTCCAAGAGCTTTTTAAATTCTCCGCTAGCTATCCTGAACCAACTCTTTTGGATCAAATATTATCATTTTCAACTCGACATACCCACAATCTCAATTACACCAAGATCTAAACTCAAAACTCTGATACCAATTCTTAGGCACGGAAGTGTGTTCGGGATAACCTAGGAGACAATATGGCCACAAATTTGGAACCAAACCAAAAGCAAACCAAGTGTGTAAACAACAAAAACAAGTAGAAACAAAAGCATTAAAGTTACTAATCATGCACCAACCTACACAAGTGTCCAACATAAAAGTCTCTCTCACTGGAGACAATAATGGAGATATTAACTCCTACTCTAAATACAGCAATTCTTCTCCAACGTACACTATCGATCAAATGGGATTATGGTTCCAAAGAGAAAATATGCATACCAACAAATACTCACATTTGCTTTTTAAACAGTCAAGTGCGTTGTACTTGGGCTAGACCCAAAGGGCTTAAAAGCCCAACATATACATGTGTATTTTTTTTTTATTAGGAAAAGATTCGGGTGGGCAAGCCCTACCCGGCAGCATCCTTGCGGATGAGGTCAATAAGACCTGGATTGTTGTGAATATCATTACGTCGGGCAGAGTGGCTAAGGTGTGCAACCTTATCAGCCACTCTATTGCCCATACGAGGTACATGAAAGTAACCTACTTCTTTTACAATCGACAACATGACTTGAATATCGGAGAGGATTAGTTCAATCTCCCAAGGACATTTAGCCGTCTTGTTTAGATAGTCTATAATTATTTTGTAGTCACCTTCAACCTGGATTCTTTCAATGTGCAGTTGTAGTACCTTCTGGATTCCCAGTTTGAGGGCGAGAGCTTCTGCCATGATGGCTTGCTGTTTTCCTAGTAATTTGTGCTCGATGGTGACAGGGCGGCCATTCCAGTCCCTGATAATGATACCTGCCGTACTGTCACCGTTGGCTAAAGACGAACCATCAAAATTAAGTTTGAACCACCTTAGCGGAGGCTTGCGCCATTTAATTGGACGTTGTTTGTCGATCTTCCTTGGATAGACTCTTGAGGAGGGATGCATATCGTCATCACCATCACCGTCGATCGCGGATGTTCTCTTCCAGTTATCTATGTGTGATCTGACCAGATGGACGGCAGTTTGGTACTGGGGGATTGGTGCTTGTTGAAACAAGTTTTGGTTCCTGATGTACCAGGTAGTCCACCAAGCGAAGGATAGATCAGTCAGAGCGGCAGTCGTTAAGCTGGTTCCAAGGCTAGATAGAATGGGTCTGAAATCCCGGGACTGAATGATCATTCTTGTAATTGTTGTTTGTTCTTGACTCGGAAGCCGGTATATTTTCCGTATGAAAGGGCATTCCAGGAACAGGTGAGCCTCGTCTTCGGGAGCCGTATTGCATAATGAACAAGTAGTTGGGACAGCCGACCCCCTGCACGATAGGCGCACAGCAGTGGGCAGTCCATTTTGTGCAATCTTCCATAGAAAATTCTTCACCTTAGGGGGAACATCAGTTTTCCAAATCCAAGCGTTCGTATCGGTCGGAGCTGAGGATTGTGTTGTTATCAGTTTGTAGGCGCTGGCTGTAGTAAACCATCCTTCCCTATCTGGCCACCAGAATAGGCGGTCTTGTAGATTTGATTCCGGAATAGGAATGTCTAAAATTTCTTTTACAATGTTGTTTGGTAGTACCTTCTGCAGCTTTTCACACCACCATTTCCCCCCCATAATATAGTCACTAACGGTCTCATTCTGATCGTATCCCTGAATATTACCCACCCGAGACACTAAAGTGTAGGTAGAGATGCAATTATCGGTCCATAATTTTATTGAGCGTCCGTTTCCTACCGACCAAATAAGGCCAGTTTTAAAAGTGTCAATTAAGTTAGCAAGCTTAGCCCATTGCCAAGAGCTGGCTCCCGATCGTTTGTACTCGAAAATACTAGCAGAACGTAGGTATTTATGTCTGATTAATGTTACCCAGATATTGTTTGGTTCAGCCAGTATTTTCCACAAAAGTTTCATCTGAAGAGCGACATTCATATCGCCCGATTTGCGAATTCCCAACCCGCCATGCTGCTTCGGTTTGCAAATCCTATCCCAACTAATTAACGACCGATATTGTAAATCCATGTTCCAAAAAAAAGAACGGTTTATTTGGTCCAGTTCTTTATGTATAGATACGGGGAGCATGAAATTCTGCATTACATGCAGAGGTTTAGCCGATAGGTTAGAATTGATAAGGGTTGCACGACCCTGTTGGGAAAGCGCATTGGCCCTCCACCTTGATAGTTGTTGTTTCGATTTGCAGACGATATCTTCAAATGTACTACTGGTGACTCTACCATTAATAATAGGACAGCCCAGATACTTTTCTATAGAGTTTTCGTTTGTAATGTTGAGGCAGTTACATAATTCAAGGATTCTATGGTTTGGAATCCCTGGCGACGCTTGAAAACTAGATTTTTGGTAATTGACCTTCTAGCCCGACACCCGGCAATACGAGTCAATTATCGATCTTACTCTGCACCCCACGTCCACGCTTCCTTTGGAGAAGATAATAATGTCGTCTGCGAAGGACAGGAACGGAATACGCGACCCGTGTTGTCCAATCGGAAAGCCAATTTGTGGTCTATCCAGGGCGGCTTCAGTTGCAAGTTTACGGGCTAGTACCTCAGCACCCAACGGGAATAGAAAAGGGGACAGAGGGTCCCCCTGGCGAATTCCTCGGGATGGAAAGAATAGTTCTGTAGGGCCGTTGTTAACTAGTACAGAGAAAGAGACGGTTGTTATACACTCCATAATCCATGAAGTAAAAGTGTCGTGAAATCCAAATCTGAGGAGCACATTCTGTAAGAAGTGCCAGTCTACCCTATCGTATGCTTTTTCCATGTCTAATTTTATTGCCAGCCATCCTTCACGCCCCTTACGGTTTTTGTATGAGTGGAAAATTTCATGGGCAATTAGGACATTGTCCTGAATCGCCCTGTCCGACACAAACGCTCCTTGTAAAGGATGTATGAGTTTCCCGATTACCTTTTTTAATCTTTCAGTTAATATTTTGGAAATTACTTTGTATATATTAGAACATAGGCTGATAGGCCTGTAGTGACAGGTGGAGGTTGGGTTGTCCCTCTTTGGGAGCAGGGAGATAAAAGTGTGGTTTATTTGACGGAGTATTCTCCCTGAGCGGAAAAAACCCTTGACCGCACAGATCACTGATTTCCCGACTATGTCCCAGTATTTTGTATAAAATTCAGCAGTAAAGCCATCCGGGCATGGGGACTTGTTTTTGCCGAGACTGAACACCGCCGTCTTAATCTCTAAGTTTGATGGTAGTGCAATAAGGAAACTATTTTCATCTGTCGAGATGGAAGGATGAATTAGGTCCAGGAAGTTAGACATAAGCCCATCATCAATAGACTCTTTTTTAAATCTGTTTTCAAATTCCTTTTTTATCTCATTTCTAACGTTCTCCTCGCCCAAAATCAGTGTTCCGCTTGAAGAGGTTATGTTTCGAATTTGTTTCCTGTGTCTCCGTCCCGAAGCCACTCGGTGGAAGTAGGCCGTGTTCGAATCTGAGAGTTTGAGGTGTTTCGTTTTTGCCCTTTGGCTCCAATATGATTTCTGGAATAGAATTAGCTTTTCTCGCTTCGAAATTAGGCGTTTCTCCTTTGTTTGATATATTTGGGAGTTTGTCGATGATCCCGAGGACTGGATGAGTAAGAGTTCAGAGTCTAACTCCTTTAGTTGGCGGAAGATATTACCGAAATTGGTTTTATTCCATTCTTTTCCCTTTTTTTCAATAGTTTGTGTTTAAACAGTAGTTGAAACATAGCCGAGCCAGGGCAGGACGCCCGCCAGGATTGCTTTACAATATTGCGAAAGTCTTTCCTCAAAAGCCAAACGTTCTCAAATTTAAAAGGCGGGGCTTTGAAGGAAGACCCGTCGTCGATGGATATAGAAATTGGACAATGATCTGAGGAAGAGAATGCACCGTTATGGGTTATCATATTGGGAAAGACGTAAGAATCTGTTGGTGAACTAATACCCGATCGATTTTTTCGTGGGTGTTGAAGTTATCCTCCACAATCTTTCTCCAGGTGAACTGGTTTCCAAACGTGGGTAGATCAAACAAGTTGCAATCGTTTTTGAAGGAGATTAACCGAGAAAATCTTGATGGTCGGGTAGTGGCTCCGCCTACTTTGTCAGCACTGCATAGTATCTCGTTCAGGTCCCCTAAGACCATGCACGGAATAGGGGAGTTGTTTACAATTGTTATTAATGTTTCCCAGAAGGCATCTTTATCATTTAGATTTGGTGGAGCATAAACGAAGAGCGCCAAAATCGGAAAACCCCGCTGCACACTTTCTAGTCTAAGTCCAATAATACGGGGGGTGTGCACTGACACTGATATTGATACATTAAGCATCTGGTGAGTCTTCCAAATGACCCCAATGCCGCCCGATCTCCCAATGGACGGCGACCAAACCCCTTCATCAAACCCAATATTTTTCCACAATTTATCGTCCGGAATATTTTCCGCTTTTGTTTCTGCTAGCGACAAGATTTGGATGTGTTCGTTTTTACATAGTGAATCTATTTCCGTCCAGAATGTACGTTTTCCTATTCCACGGCAGTTCCAGAAGCATATCTTCATAAAACATCATTGGTGATGAAAGGACAGGGAGGCGGAGTCCTTTCATCGACACATTTTTGATAATCTAGTTTGTAAATACTCCTAATGAGCCTTATGCTGAGGACACAGAAACTGCCCGTTACCCAGTCCATGCTAGACCAGGAAACCCAACTCTTGTGATGAGACCCAGCCGAGGCAGAGAACCACCTGGCCCAACAGATCCCTACTGGCCATTTAATGTGAAGCAGACAAGAAGTTAATCTCATATTATTATATATTCTTTTAGTTAACAACAAGTTATTAACTACATGGTTTAACCGTATTAACATTAATGTAGCTATTAAACCGCCATACAACACATAGCAGATGGAGAAACCCCATAGTAACAGCAATAGTAACAATAATACAGACCGCAACCGAAGTTGATTTGGCAAGCTACTCAAGCAAAAAAAATGGAATAAATATTGCAAGAGCATCGAAGTCGATTTTTTCTTTTTCTTGTCCTTGGCTTGGTGGCTGTTGCCCTCGTCCGGAAGCAAGCTCCCATCCGAGTGTTTTGCCTCGTAAAGAGGATTTGGGCCCTTACGGGATTTGTTTGAGGAGGAAGAAAAGATTTTCACCACCACCGTTTTTTTACCTTTTTCTTTTGCTGAAGACATCCTAGATGACAGCAGCTTGCAATTGATAACAAGGGCGGTAGCAGTTCCGCCAATAAGAAATAAGCCAGCATTTTCCCTCCTGTACCTCAAGCCGAGGTCAAACAGCCGGATCCAACACAAGCTGAAACAAACACGATTATGTAAGAAGATATAGTTATATAGCAGCAAGCAGTGTACCACAGGTTGAGGAACACCAGCAGGTTGCATCAAGACAGTTTTTAGGCCCTTTAGAGGGATGTGGGTGTGACTTGAAGTCACTGTTTTAGCTGAATTGAAAGATGGAATATCAGATCCCACAAGACCACGTTTATCCGACCATGAATATTTCATCACAAATAACAAAAAGCAAGAGACACTTATTTTTATATTGAAAGATGATTCAAGGTGTAGTTTTAGATGAAACCTGGGTTTTAGGAGCATCATAGACGCCCTCCATCTGAAGAGCCAGCACACATGTGAAACTGGGCTAAAGAAGGCAGCGATGTGCCTTTGATTTACTGCAACAACCGAGGGGCAGGAGACTACATCAAGGTCGATGTCTTCCATTTGTTTGGAGCCCTTTGGGTGAAAGGGATGATAAAGGCCAAAACCGACCGCCACCCGGTTTGTTAAGCCCCAATTGAGCACCAATGGATCCACGAAAACCAAATAAACAACAAGGCCATGAGCAAATAGGTGATACACCACCATCCAACCAAAGCAACTCAGACTGCAGGAATTATAAAAAATAACAATGCTAATGAATTTGATAATGAGTTGTTTAAACTCAATTTTCAGGCCCTTTGCAGGGGGGGTAGATGTGACTATAAGCCACTGTTTTACTTAGATTCAACCAAGGTTCAATATGTTTTGCAAATTTTAGAAAGAAATATCCAATAGAAGGCTTCACAATACAAAAACTGTGAAGAATACCATACCTTGGGAAGCAAATAAAGTGGAGAAAGGGGGAAGGAAGCAACCTGAGATTGTGGAAGTTCACAATCCCATTCCGACACAGCCAACTCCTTGTAAAGGCCCGGATTTTTAAATCTTAATTCTCGGAAAAACAAATTAAAAATGAATTTAAATCGGGTTATTTAAAATATCTTAAAAACGAGTTCCGACATTATTTAGTTAAAAATTTAAAATTATGTTCTATTCCGCTCCCATATGCGAAAATCTAAAATAACAATTGGAGTTCCTTATTAAATTCTGAATTGGAAATTTTAATTTATTCCGTTAATGTCGGGATTAACGGGTTTCGAATTTAAATGTCGGGCATTTTCTTTTACGTTTTATGGATTGGTATCTTGGGACCCTTTGTTGAATTTGTAATGTTCTTTCTTTTCTTTATTTCTCTCTCTCACACCAAACACCAACCCGTGAGGAACACCCTCCCCACAATTCCCAGCTGTTCATTCTTGTCTTCTTCTTCATAACCAACAAGCAGCACCCACTGCATCCCCTCTCTTACATGTTGCAAGAAACCCAAAATTGATTCCTTGAAAATCTGAATATCTCCCCACATTTCACTTTCTACACAAAGACCAAACACTACCTCTCCCACTGTTGTTGCAGAGGAAACCCAAACACACCCTATCTTCTTCCTTTTCTTTCCCCCATGTATGTTGCCCCGCTTGACCAGCCTCAGCGCCCCACCACCGGTCTGTTCTCGCAGCCGCCGGACCACCACTCCACCCCCTGCGTTCGCCAGCGACGCCAGCAGCCACCACCCTCCTTTTCGTCGCTCAGCAGCCGCCGGCGACCTCCCAGATCAGTCTCGCCATTCTTCGTCGCCGCCGCGAGCCGAGCTTTCCCTGTTCGCCATTGAAGGACCGAGCACCTTGCTCCTCCTTCCCCCGAGTTCGAGTGACACCAGCAGCGACCCCTCTGACGTCCACGAGAGCCCCCGTCGGAGCCTCACTTCCCCTCCCTTCCGCTGTGTTGAACCCGAGAGGTAAATCCCTCGATTCCCTTGTGTTTTGGCTCGAATCTGGGTAAAGGAAGTTTTTTAACGCGTCCCCCATCGTCCTAGACCCGGAGCAAACTTCTTCTCCCCGTCGTTGAAGCCAATCGCAGCTTGAAGCGCCCTCGCCGGAGTTATCCTGTCGATCGGTAAATCTCCCTCCTCTGCTTCACTCTTGCTCTCGTTTCCGTCCCTTCTGTCATGAGTGTGGTCGGTTTTGTCTTGTGAGCCTCTGGGTAACTTCCGAGCCGGACGGGCACCGGTGGCCTGAGTCCGCTCCTCTCTTTCCCTGCGCTTTGCCGCCGTCGAGCTCTGTTCTACCTGAGGAAGAAGACAGGGCCTGTTTCTTTCTTTTCTTCTTGGGCCGGGTTATGAATCCGGGTCATGAGCCAAACCGGATCCCCTTCCTCCTTCCTTTATGTGAGCCGGGTTGGGTTTCGGGTATTGATCCGGGTTGGGCTTCCCTTTTATTTTCTGGGCCTCTCCTTTCTTTCCTTTCTTTTGTTGGCCGGGTTGGGCTCCTGGGCTGAGGGTGTTGTTGTTGTTATGTTATTTGTTAAGTTATTGTTGTGTCATCTATTACTATATGTTATGATTATTAATTATTATCCTTATTATTAACTGATTTTTTTTGTGGAGTTTTAGAGTAAATATTATATTTCTGGGATTTTATATATTATTAAAGTATTTGGAAAATAACATTATTTGGAAATGTATTTAGTGATGTTTTAAATTATGATTTTAGGAATTTGAAATGAATTATGAGTTTTGATATATATAAATATGATTTGTGAAAATAAAATCGTTTGGGTGATTTAATGTCAGAGTTATTTATATAATGATTTTGAAAATAAAAATGCCGGAATTATTTTAATGGTATGAACTCGCAAGTTGATTAAAGATTTAATGATTATAAGGGGATTTTGGCCAGACATGATTTAAGAATTTTTTTGAAAGCGAGTTGACTTAATTTGAGATTTAAGAGTTGGGAAATATGTTTGGTATGTTTTATCAATGGTTTTGATTAGAAGAATGTTTCTGGTTGATGTTGATCAAATCGGAAAGGGGTTTTGGAAAATGGTTTTATCGTCGATTGGTTTTGAGGATATGGAGAACTTGGGTTCGGGTGTGTAAGAATGTTGGTTCGGTAGCTTATGGAAATGTCTTAATGATAGGTATGTATTGCTTTGGACTTGCAATTTGGGCCCTTGCTTGTGTTATCTTGCTGTTCTGCATCTTCAGGTAAGTTCCCTAGGGGGCTTACTCAGGTTGGACATTCATGCCTGTTGTTGCATTTTATGTTAGGTGTTGCATATGCATAAAAGCATGCCATGTAGTATCATGTTTAGGTTGCACTAATTGATTGAGCATCTGTTTACTTTATGCGTTTGAAACAGAACGGCCGTTATCTGTGATAGTCCTAGAGTCTTTGCTAGGGTCATAGGGTAGCCCAGCCTCATCGGGTACCCTGCGTCAATCGAGTCATGACTTCCTTATATTATGATATGCCTGCGGGCTTTATTGTGGAGCGGGTTAGGCATGCGTGCCGCCCTATTATGAATGAATGCATTCACGAGCTGGCCAGTCTCCACCTATCGGAAGGGGTGGAGGTAGGAGAGGGATATGCCGTTGGCATTGTCTTGGGCCCTTTACAGTATTTCTGCACATTTTATGAATTAGGAGCATGCTAGTGTGTTTGACTTTCGTATTGCATTAGAGCATCTTTATTAGGTATAGCACATACTATGTGGCCTCAGCGAGGACTGCCGGTCCTGCATGAGTGGCTCGATCTGATTCCTTTCCCCGTTCTTCTTTTAAAGGTATTTCTGCAGATCTTGTTTGCTCCATGCTTATGTGACGGGAAACCCTTGGGCGAATCAAAGAACCTGACTAATATTCTAACTTGGCAAATGGTAATCACTTGTTTATGATTTGGTTTTGACCCGATTCTGTTGTGTCATTGTATCTTAACTTTGCTTCCGTTTTATTTCATTTGAATCGGATTTCACGACATAGTCTTAGGACATGTTAAGGGTACCCAACGGCCCTACGATACTTTAGGGTTGAAATCCCTCTTTCTACTGACCTTAGAAATGAGTTGAAACCTCGACCCGTACCTGGATTGCAAGATCCGAACAAGGGTTTTCATCCCTTGAAACGTAACCCGGAAATCATAATTCTGGGCCGTTACACTCCTGTCATCGTACACCAAGCCGCACCAGAAACACCCAAAGCACACCAACTCGGGATTTCTCCAGAGTGTCCATCCCCAGTGCGTTCTCCACCACCAATCGATGTTCTTCGACAAAGGCTCAAACACCATCCAGCCGGCAAACGAGCGCAAGGCGACAGGTAGCACCGCCGAAAGAAAGATGAAGAAGAAACCAAGGCTCCAAAGCCACCGCCTCCAAGCCAAGCCAGCCGGACCGACACCGGCATGCCCAGACACCCACCATCGGGGACCCATGAACCGCCACTTCCGCCCCCAAACAGGAGTTTTCTCCCCTCTGACCTTGATTGTTACTTTGTTGGGCTCACCCCGCTTCAAAACTCCCGTCGCCACATCTGAAGAAGGGCCGATCGACCTCCATTTCCAACGAGCCACCTTCTTCCTGTCTCTTTTCCTCGGGAAATTTCCGATTTTAGGGCTTACAGAGCGGGGATCGACCACAGCGACAAGAGTGTTAGGGTTGTGTTTGGGGACCGAACCCAAAGCCAAGGAAACGATGAATCCACCCGACAAAACGCTAGTATCTGGACGAAACCGGCAACAAAATGCCAGAGAAACGCCAAGAGGGGCTCCCAGAGAAGGGTTGGAGAGAGATTTTTGGCATATCTGAATCTGAGGAGCGGGGATACAGGGAGGAGAGATGAGGGAGACTGCGAGGGCGCGTGGCGCGCGTTCTTTCGGACCCATTAGGGTTTTTTTTTTCCTGAATAAATTTCAAAATAACCGTGGGATATTCAGTATCATATAAGTATTATTTGTTACTAGTGCTCTTGCGCATTTTGTTAATTAATTATATTTTAATATATCTTATACTCATATGTCCATTATTTTTTCACTTATTTATCCAATAAAGTATACATAATAAAAGAAAAGATCTTTTTTATTATTTGAAAATATAAAAGTTTATAACCCATTTAATTGATTTTATCTCTTATAAAAGAAAAAGTTTATCTCTTATGAGTATTAGATTGTACTAGTGTAAGCGATCCTACGCATATTGGACCTAGTGCCCAAGTGGTTTGGCCAATAGTGGGCCAAGAAATATTGAATGGTGATGTAGGCAGAGGTTTCCGAGGAATCCAAATAACCTCCGGTTTTTTTCAACTTTGGCGAGCTTCTGGAATAACTAGTGAATTACAACTCTATTGTATCGCAATTGGTGCATTGGTCTTTGCAGCGTTGATGCTTTTTGCTGGTTGGTTTCATTATCACAAAGCATCCCCAAAACTGGCTTGGTTTCAAGATGTGGAATCCATGTCCTATACATGTGACCCGCTATCAGGAAAAGAATTGCAATAGCTAAATGGTGGTGTGCAATATCGCTTAGCCATAGACCCCCAGTTACTGGGTCTAATCCTCCACGAAAAGTAACAAATTCTGCCTAAAGAGCTATGGTAGGGGCTTTATTGAAACCGTTGAATTCGGAATATGGTAAAGTAGCTCCTGTTTCCCTCTCGACGATGAAGCTTATCCCCCATCGTCTCACTGGCCGACCTTGACCCCTTTTGGAGGTCATATCTAGTATTAAGAGTTTGCCTCGATTTGGTACCGCTCTCGCGGCCCGCACCGAAACAGTGCTTTACCCCTAGGCTAGGTGTCTAGTCAACTACTGCGCCTCAACGCATTTCGGGGAGAACCAGCTAGCTCTGGATTCGAGTGGCATTTCACCCCTAACCATAACTCATCCGCTGATTCGATGCATGAATGTGGTGGACCAAAAAATCTACGGTTCCTAATGGAATAGGTAACAAAGCTTCCTTGCCACCCACTCCTACCAAATCACCACCACCCCAAGTTAAACTGGTGCTTGGTGTTGCACCAGGAGCTGTTGCACTAGGCGCTAAAGCATGTGTGTTTTTTATCCATTGAGCAAAGATGGGTTGCAATTGTATAGCGGTGAATACGCGAAGGTGAAAGTTTTTTTTGTATAGTTGAAAGACGCTTAATTATCTTTTTCTCTTTTGTATCAAAAATATTTTTTTTTTGAATTTACGAAATTTTTTGATAATGATCATGGGCCTATAAAGACTATTAGTAAGACGATTAATGATATATGGAAAGCTCTCTATAAGGATATCCGTGTATATCCTTTCCACGATCCATTTTAAAAAATAATGTGATTTACGGATTAATCGATCATTTCTTCTTTTGAATATCTGAAAAAGATTTTTTTAGTGATGCTAATTTTTGAGCACCATAACTTGTTTTGTTAGGACTCATATTTATCTTTAGAGTTCGAAATCCATTTGTCTTGTCTTTTGTAATTCTTTCTATTTGATTTCTGATTGTGCTTGTTCTATCAGTCATATCTTTCATTTTGATTTCTGTCAGTGAATAATTTGTCCAATCCATAGATCGGGTTTGAATGGATGATTCATGAATAATCTGATTATTTATTATAGAATCTTTTTTTTATTTCACTCGAATCATCTCTCCATTTTTTTTTGTTCTTTTGGGACCTTTAGAAACAAAAATTTGGTTCTTTCTTTGAAACTTTTTAGAACTCAAAAACTCCATTTTCTAATTGCTTTTTGGAGTTTTGCCAAAGGGGGTCCAAAATAATAACTAAACAAAATACCAAGTCCTACGAGAGGAGAACCAAAAGGACGGTCGGGATTTTGATCCATTTCAATTTGAAAATCACTCTATATATCTATTTAATACTATATTAATATATACTTAATTGTTTACAACAAAATATGTATAAAATATTTTTTTAATTTATAAATTAGTTGCAAAGTGATACCATATAAATCTGAAAATAATTTATTAAGGTAAAGTATAGTAGTAATAAAACTCAAATACACCACTTGATATAATTTGAAATACATATATAGTCATTGTCATTAGGATAAAACTAAAAAAGAAAATATAAGTTGTCATATAATGGAAAAATTAAAAAGTTACTCACATCAAAATAAAAACGATAGTAATATAGAACGAAATTAAAAGAACATAAATTAAAAATTAACGCTGCACTCCTTTATCTCCACAACAACATCAATTCTTCAACCAACGACCGTAAGAAAATATCAATCAACTTCTTCAGATTATTTGGGCCATGTACAATCGTTGATAAGAACATGTATGGGGTTTTCAAGCACATTGATGGTGGAAGATTATAAGGGCTTATGATGATTAAAACTGAAAAGTTACTTGCATCAAAATAAAAATGACAACAGTATAGAACAAAATTAAAAAAACATAAATTAAAAACTAACGCTCAAAATAAAAACGTTGATATATAATGCATAATAATGAAATCAAATTAAAATAACATGAAAAACTAACATGTTTGAATTGATTAGAGAGATTCGATGAATAAATCTTTTCAATTTGTGAAGGTTATCTACAATTAGAATAAAAGAACATAAATTAAAAACTTTTATCCAGATTTCCTTCCTCAATCCAAAGACAAACTACCAAATCTTTTCAATTTGTGAAGGTTATCTACAATTATAATAAAAGAACATAAATTAAAAACTTTAATCCAGACTTCCTTTCTCAATCCAAAGACAAACTACCAAAAAAGGGACGACTAAGGAAAAAAGTCTAAACAAATATATTTAAAATAGGAAAGAAATATATTTAAAATCGGAAACGGATATTTTAAAATTTTAACAATAATATTGACCAATAAAAAAATACCATTTGAATATTAACTAGTGTATGCCCCGTCCCCTGCACGGGAATATATTAACACAATATTATAAAATTTCACTTATTATCTATAAAAAAAATCATATTGTAAATATGAAAATAAATAAATAAATAAATATGAATTACATTATGATAATTAAACTAATAACTGGAAATATAAGATTAAAATTAATCTAGATCTAAATAACTCATTCTCCTAAAAAATAATATAGATATAAATAAAATAACTATGAAATAATTAATTTTGATATAAATAATTCTTTCCACCAAAAATAATCGATATATAAACCGTCCATATGCCAAATTTATATATAAACCGTCCATTGGAAAGATTATTTATAATCCAGATGAAGATACACTTATATGGCAATTTGTCTATCTGTATATGCCAAATTTATTACTATTATTGTGATTAATTATATTGATATAATTATTTCCTTATACAATATTTACTCTTGTATAAGATATTCCATCTATTCAATTATATGAATTAATGGTAAAATAAAATAATTATTTGTAATTATATAGATTAGAACTATCTTATTATTTTTATTAGATTTCCTTTTTGACAGGAGAAAGTTTTGCGAGACGCACTCACGCGCCGCCACGTAGGCAGATTCACTCACATGCCGCCACACAGGCGTCAATGCATCGGTTTTAGTATATGTATATAGATAGATAGATTAGATTAAATAATAAAAACTATTTTAAAAAATATTAAATGATTATATTAGTTATATTGGACCAGATTTCATAACATCACATATGAATTAAACACAAAATATATCTATTTACAAATTAAATCTTCAATTCAATCTATCTATATCTTCTAATCTTCTATATATTACTTAAAACCAAAGCCTTGGTGCCACGTGTCGCATCCTCGCGGGCCAATATTTTTGGCAACATCTATTATATATATATATATATACCTTCCTTTCCCTAATTTTATATCGTATCTTTTATAGTATATATGTCTTGATTCAACATCTATTATATTTTTTTTATTTTATAATTTCGAAATAACTTTTTTTTTCCAATATTTATTTGATACATTCATGTAACCTATTTTTTATATTACCCCGACACTCAATAATCCGAACAAATTATATCGATGCAAATGAAACAAAGGAATACAGATAACTTTTAATACATTTACCCTATACCACGTAATATCCATAAATATATTAGAAAGATTGTGTAACTACTAATTATAGATGTTTATATATCCACTTTCCTTTCATTGTAATATATAGATTTGGATATATTGGACAAAGGTATGTTCGGATGGATAGATTGGCTATATTGTACACAATGATCATCCACTTTCTTTTCATTGATTATCCATTTTCCTTTTATTTTAATATATTTGATATATTGGATTGATATCTTTGGAGTTAAACTTGGAAACAATCTTCTCCCAAACACCATTTGTCAGAACAATACATCATGCTCGATGTGATTTCTGCCTCCTCCATCATCAAAGTGCGGATTATTTCGAATGTATTCAAGGACATCTTCGAATATCCCCCACACGAAATTTTCACTAGAATTGGTTCTCATCGATGATAATGTATATATTTTACAATCTCTCCCCATCTTCATTCATTTACATTTCTTCGAATTATTTTCATTTATCTCTAACAAATTTTTTTTTTTTACAGGGAACTCGAAATGAAGCCATTGTTCAAGGAAACTTGCGTTGGAGGTTTGCCGGTCGATTACGCGAGTTTTCTACCGTTATCATCTCAAACTTTGGACTTGTGGATCATACGAGATCATTTAAGCTTAGCAAGCATGAAATAATTTTTTTTTCCCGAGAAATCACAATTTGTCAAAGCGTGTGATGCAAGTTCTGTTTTTATTTTTCTCTCCATTTTAGATACGCATCTGTTGCAAGTTCTGTTTTTTATATCCATCAACTGCACTTTCTGTTTTGCCTTATAATCAGAGTATAGTTTCTGACAGAAAGTAGAGGTCTTATTTGAGGAATGATATTTTACACAAGAATTCATTTATAATTGACTGCTAAATTAATGTTAATTGTCCGGTTGGATAGTTAGATGAATGGAAACAATAAAATTGATTGTTGAGGAAGTGGTATTTCATATACAATTCCTGAAGCCTAACGTAAGAAATGAATGAATGCAGAGCAACCGCCTAATTAGAAGTAGTTCAACTGTTTGGAGCTACTGGGTAATTAAAAAAATATTTACATAGAGCTCACACAATATATGTCAAAAAAATAGTCATTTATTGATGTAAAAGCCATCGTACTGAACCCACCACCATCCGTCCTCTTTCTAAGCGGATTCCAGTGTCAACTCAAAGTGGCATCGTATATCCAATTTTGTATACAATCTTCTCTTCATGTGCACCATCTGTCTATTTCCGCTGTTGTACAAATAGATTTCCTCCATGAATTAGACTCAACTTCCAATTCCAGTCAGAAATCACCAATTCCATCGTAATTTCCCTTATTCACTTCTTTGAGTCGATGGATTGTGCATCAGATTCACTTTCTGTCTATACTAGACCTTGCGTCTGATTTCTATACACTCGACACCCGGTGACCAATTGTCTTTCTTACTCGGTTGGATAACAACACACGTGTATATGCTCACTTTTTTTTTCCATAATATTGTGTCTTGATGTGCGATTTCTGATCTCTTAGTGCTGCTGCAGTGTTTCTTGACAAATTCCGAGCTTCAAATGTTGAAATGAACACCTTCCCCAAACCTTGCCTACCAGGTGTTTGTGAATATGCCTGGTCACTTGATGAAACTGTCTATTGTTCACTCGGTTGGATAAGAAGACATGTGTATCTGCATTGATTTAGTGGTCACCTACCCATGTTACACTTTTAATATTTGACCGTCTATATATGCATGTATCTGGTCAAAGGATTTGTATCAAAAAAAAAAAAAAAATTTGGACTGGGGTCTTGCTAATGAGTTCATAATGAGAAATGGATGTTGCATGCCATGTTTAAATTCTTAATGGAAAGGATATTTTTAAAAGAAGCAACATGTAGTTTTGGTGGATTGAAATTATGTCATAGGTATTAGTTAATGATTTTGTTTTGTTATTGACGTCTTTTTTTTTGGTGGGTTTAATGACGTCTCTTTTGCTTGGAGCAAAACATCTTTTTATTTTTTTTTATAGAAAACACTATTATTGTTTTGGATTATTGACTGTGTTTAATTGGTTTCTCCTTGATGCTCTGCTCTACCCTCACTGAATAACAAGTACACTACAAGTGTTTTACATAATAATATTAATAATACTATCATGAATAACAAGTACACTACAAGTGTTTTCTATCTACTATTATCGGGTACGTTATATATGTATAAATATGATTTTTTCTAAAAAGCGCCATGGCGCGGGCATGGGACTAGTTAACCATTATATAGCTACACATAATAATATAAGTATTAAGAGAGATTTTTATCTATATCTTAATTTGTTACAAGAATATATCCAAATGAACACACACACACATTGTTGATAAGATTTTAGTGCTCAAATAAGACAAATTAATTGGAGTTATCAATTAAGCTAGATACATAGGATGACACATGGATAAATAGACGAGGTTCTTGTATGATATGACTTAAATATATTGGATCATTATTAATTGACGTGTTAAAATCCTGAGTCAAATTGTACCCGAAAATGAAACATAGGCGAATCGCACCAGAAGAGATCGACTTCATGTCTCTTTTTTAGTATATTATATAGATTTGTGGAAGGTAAGGGAAATACTTGATCCAAAATGTATTCGACTAAGGCCTCGTTTGATTTAAATTTTGGAAATGCAAAGGGAAACAAAATGAACGGATTCCATTTGTAGTTTAAGATATACATTGTTAAAAAATTTAATCATTTCTTTTTCTCTAAACTTTTCATATAAAATTGGTTTTTCCCCTTTTAATTATGTTTGAACAAGAGGTGACCATATCTCCTATACTCCTCTAATCGATCATTACCCCTTCTTATCTTATTTTTCATACAAAAAATAGTACTTTTCTCACATCTAGGCTTACAAAACTTATATACAATATATTTTTTTTCATAAATTTTTTTGTTTTTCATTCCGTTAATCTTATACGATCTTATACCAAATGAGCCATACCCTAGCTTAATCCCATTTCTTCTACCACTGCATCGATCTCCTCACATAGTCGACCACCCCTTTGGCTATTCTAGCTCGTCTCGCCCTATGAAGACTATGTCATTTCATTTCAATTTTAAGTTTTCTTACTCTCTTCATGTAATTTTGCTTAAGTTCTAGTCATGTTTGTACTAAGGAGACTTGTCTCCATGTGACTTGCACATGACCCTCTCTAGGTACTATATAAGGCACAATGTGGCACCCTCCCCCAATAGTAGGTTTTTGGGATTGCTGCCTACGGGAATGACGACATTCATTGCCATTTACAATGAAGAGAGTTTCTTAATCGGGAATGGAACAGTAAACCTTCCCTTTGCATTTTGTTGATTGATTTTGATCTTGGTCAATGATATCTCGCTAGAGATCACTCTTATTTTGTTCATGGTATCAGAGCAAGTAGGTTGATCTTTGTTTTCAGCTTGTTATTAGATGTTTATGTTTAGCACAACTGAAAGTTTTACCTTGCAAAATACACCTCTTGAGGTAACCTTGGAGATCCCTTATTCCTTTCTAATTCCAAACACCTTGGTGCTCAGTTGGTAGTTGTTCCATTTGATGGGACGAATTACATGACGTGGAGTCGTGAAGTGATGATGGCTATTGGAGCAAAATGTAAATTAGGCTTTATTAATGGGTCTTGTGCTAAACCTGATGCTGGATCTGTTGATCGAGAGAGATGGATAAGGACATATTTTATGGTTAGATGTTGGCTTTTGAATTCGATGAGTAACAATGTTGCAGAGGGCTTTGTGTTTGTTGATTCATCTAGGAGTCTATGAGAAGAGATTGTAGAGAGGTTTTGTAAAGACCGAGAAATTTTATAATATTAAATAATTAAAATAATGATTTATAATCATCTCTATTTCTAAGATTCGAGAGGTTTGAAATTTCTGCCCTCGAGCTATTAGTTTACTCTAAATCCTTCAAAATGAGTTCCGGCATTATTTAGTTGAAAATTTAAAATATGCTTTATCCCGCTTCCTTATGCGAAAATTTTTAAAAAAATATTTAGAGTTCTTATTAAATTCGGAATTGGAAATTTGAAAACCTTTTGAGTAGGGTCGGATAAAGTCAGAGAGCGGGTTTCGAGATATTTGTTCGGGTATTCAAAATATCTTTTTGCGACCATTTTAATTCCATTTCTTTTCTCTTTTCTTTATTTTCTCTCTCCCTCTCTCGTTTCTGGGTTGCTGTTGAGGAGATGCTTTTCTTCCCCAAATACACAACACACTAACTTGTCCTTTTTCCCAATCCTCTTGTCCTCTTCCTCCTTACCATCCCACATATAGCTCACACAATTTTGCTCCCTCCTCTCTTATAAGTTGAACAACATGCAAACCCTAAGCCCTTATCCACAAACAGCCCCTCATCCTCTCATCTTCTTTCCTCTTGCTCGTTTTCCACAAACAGCCCCTCATCCTCTCATCTTGTTTCCCCTTGCTCGTCATAAAACCCACAGGAATACCTCCCTCTTGGCATGTTCCGCCGAGCCCACACACCTCTAGGCTCCTCTGTTTTCCGAGATCGGAGCCGGCCAAGTCACAACCTCCCCTCGTTGCCAGCCACCGGCAGTATCTGAGCATTGCATCTCCTTCCCTCTGTTCCCAAGATATCCATGCAGCTCCAATCACCGCCTTCGAGCCCTGTTCTACGGAACCGACGACGCAAAGCTGAGCACCCCACCACCTCCTTCCTTGAGTAGCTGCAGCGGCAGTCCAGCCTCAGATCGGGCCTCTAGGAGCCTCGTCAAAGCCAGGCGCAACCCGGAGCCTCCGTCGGAGCCGCGAGACACCATCCTCCCCTGCCTTCGTAATCCGAGGTCGGTTTTGTTGCTTGTTTCCGTTTCGACTCTAAACCTTACAAAGTGGTACCTTTACTAGCTCCTCCTTCTTACTAGACCAAAAGAGGCTGATCCCGACTCCAGCGAAGCCGAATCCAGCCAATCGGGCTCTTGTTCCGGCGGAGATTCGAATCTCGGTGAGTTTTTTCTTTCCCCCCCTTTTCTGTGTCATTTTGGCTGGGTTTTGTGTTGCTTAGTATCCGGGAGAGGTCGTTAGAGTGAATCAGTTAGGGATGCCGGCGGCCAGAAGAATCCCTCTCCTCCTTCCCTCTTCTGCTTTCGAAAGCAGGCAACAGAGGTGGGAGACGGGTCCCCTTCTTCTCTTTTCTTTTCCTCTTCAACCGAGTTTCTTATTTCTTTTTTTTAGACCAGTCAGGTTGGGGGGGGGGGGGGGGGGGTTTCTCTCGGTTCATTAATCCCAGCTGATGAGTTTTGAATTTTTGGGCTGAGTTCATGGATCCGGGGCATGGGCCTTTTCCTCCTTCTTTGGGTTGGGCTTGGGCTGAAAGATTGTCAAGTGATTGATTTTAATTGTTTTGTGCTATTAGATGTTATATATTGGTATGTTTTATATATTATATGTTAATGTTAGGTATGTTACTATTGTTGTTATATTATTTATAAAAGTATATTTCTGAAATTATTATTATATTATAAAATGGCTTAAAAAGTGGCTTTATTTGGAATATGTATTTTATGAGGATTAAAAATATGGTTTTAGGAATTTTGAAGTTATTGTCGATCTTGTTCTAATTAGGGGGATTTTAAGGATGGATGTAATTGAGGTTATTTTTGATAATGTTCTTAAAGGGTTTATGGCTTTGAAACAGAGATGCTGGAATTATCATTATAATATGATTTTGAGATTGGTTTTAAGGTTTAAATGTTTAATGCCTGGTTCCTTGTTTTGGTTTGATACTGTTAGTTTTGAAAGGAAGTTGGAGGATATTATTGGTATGTTATCAATGGTTTGATTTGAAAGAATGATTTTGGTTGATATTGATCAATCGGAAAGGTTTTGGAAAATGGTTTTACTATCGGTTGGTTTTGAACATGTTGAGAACGTGGAGTTCGTGTGTATGAATGATAGATCGGTAGCTTATGGAAATGGCTTGATGATAGATATGTATTGCTTTTGGATTGCTTTGGACTTGCATTTGGGCCATTTCTTGCGTTATTTTGCTGTTCTGCATCTTCAGGTAAGTATCATACGAGACTTACTCAGTAACTTGGACCTCCTGCTTGATGTGTCATATGATGTGTAGTTTGTTGCATAGTAAAGGATGCCATCAGAAACACCTTACTTTCCACTCGAAATTTTGTTAAGAACATCTTCCAATAATTACTCAAACAACCCTCATATCCCCACATAATTCCCGAAGACAATGTGTTTACCATCCCGATTTTGCATGGAGGACACCGACACCTCGGAGAAGAACTCGATAGGGTCATCAAGGGGTTCATAGTGGGAGGGGCTATTCCACACAAGCTGGGCTTAACCATATAGGAATGAGGATACTCCCGCTATTCCGTTAGCACAATCATTTCAAATACATTTCACAGTTAGGCACAACAATCAGATATTCAGCATGACAACAATTAACGTGGAATCAGTCATCAACAGTTTGCGTAAACACAACCAAGGTACCTAACTCATCACTCCAACCACCAGGGCGCGATTCCTTGCAGTCTTCTAGGCCCACTTGTAAAGATCAAGCTATGTTTCGCCTACCCGTTCCCAACTACAACCAATAGGGATGGTCTATCGCCTTTACTACCCTCTCGATACCCTTACTTGGTTCCAATCTATCTCTTAAACCAAGTTCATATTTACTCCAATTGAGTTGACGGAGGGAAAACCTGTCGTTGATCTGCCAAAGAAAACTCACACCTATAGCAAGTATAGCAATAAGCAAGAGGTCGATCCACAGGGAAAGTTATAACTCAAGTGTAATTCAGGTGTCAATCAAAGTAACCAATTTGGGGGGTTTTTGTGTGTGAAAGTTCCGCCTTTTATAAAAAGCGAAGTAAAGAAAGCAAAGTAAACGAATTTGGTTTTTAGACAATTAGTAGAAGCAATTCTACCTACAATTTTCCACTTTATTGGATTGAAGCGATCCTTGTAACTTCTTCGCGTCCTATTAAGTTTCCTATGAATGCCCTTGTGCCGACCTAATATAGTTACTAGTCCAACCAGTCCTAGCAACCCTTATCAATCGAACAGTCTCTAAAGAAGGATTTAACCCAATTGATAGCTTTAAGTTCCGAGATTAGCCAAGGTATTTGCAGTCCCTAAAGAGGGATTTAACAACACATTCAACTTCCTACTCATTCAATTAGTTCAACTAGCCCTAAAGGAACAAGTTTGCCACTTCGGTTAAGGTTCACAACCAGGAATCTACAAAACCTTAGCAATTGAATTGATTTTAACTAGTTGCGCGGGCTAGATAGGATAAAACAATAGACAATCAAGCACAAAGAAGTTGAAACATTCAATATAGGAAATAAGGAACAAGATTCAGAAACTCACAATCAATCCAAATAAAGCTTCAAATTGCAGGTAGAATAGACGAGTTTAGTTCCTCATGGAAGACATCGCTCAAAATCTCTAAAGTGTCTGATGATTGGCCGCGGCATGGTTGCTGCGGCCGCAGCCAGGGGCTTTTCACGGAAAATCGATACCGAATTTTCTCTTCTTGTCAACAGAAAAGTTGTAGTTCTCTGAAAGAGCTTTCCACCGCATGGTCATAATAGTCAATCGGACAATCGAGGCCTCCAGAAAGTGCAAAACAAGTTCAAGATGTCTGGCGACAACTTCTGCAGACTTGTTCTTCGTTTAGATTCGCTTCTTCTTCTCATGACCTCTTGAGATCTTCATGTAAGCTTCTTCGATCAACTAGATATTCTCATCTAATGCGTTATCAACCCATGTCTCCTCCTCAGATCCACAGTTATCTGAAATAATCAATAAAAGCATGTAGATTCCGACTCCAACCACACAGAAAACAAATATGCAAATTATACTTAAACCATGTATGATATGCATTATAACTAAAATAAATGCAACATATTATGACCCTCTAAATGTATGCTATCATGAGTCAACCATATTAAATTCATTTTGACCTTTTTAAATCTTTTAAAATCTTTTGAAATTCGTGTGCGGTTTCCAAAACATACATTCGATCCTTGTGTACCCGAATTGCATAAACTAAGCTCTGATACCAACTTTTGTAACGACCCAGAATTATGATTTGCGGGTTACATTTCAAGGGATGAAACCCCTTGTTCGGATCTTGCAATCCAGGTACGTGTCGAGGTTTCAAACTCATTTTAAGATTAGTAGAAAGAGGGATTTCAAACCTGAAAACCTCAAAGGGCCATTGGGTACCCTTAACCTGTTCTAAGACTGTGTCGCGAAATCCAATTCAAACGAAAGTAGAGTGGAAGCAAAGTTAAGATACAAATGTCACGGCAGACTCGAGTCAAAACCAAATCATAAGCGAGTGATTACCATTTTAACAAGTAAGAATGTTAGCCTGATTCTTCGATTCGCCAAGGGATTCCCTCCACAGACGCAAGGAGCAAGCAAGGACAGGTACCTAACACTATCCACGAAGTCATGCCCGACAATCACATGCGGGTCCTCTGACCGAACTGAGGCCACATAATATGCATATACCTAAATAAAGGATGGTCTAATGCAGTACAAGATTTAAATCGCATAAGCACGCTTGACAGTTATAATAATATGCAAAAAACTGTAAAGGGCCCAAGGCAATGCCAAGTGGCATATCCCTCTCCTACCTCTGCACCCCTTCCCGTTAGTGCAGAGCCTGGCCAGTCGGTGCTATATCATAGCAATTCCTCGTGGTGGTGCACGAACCACATAATAAACATCAACATAAAGTAACCAAGCTTGCCCGATGATGCTGGGCTATAGTAACATGCATATATTGACTCGATTGACTCAGGGCACCCGATGAAGCTGGGCTACCCTATGACCCTAGCAAAGACTCTAGGACTATCACAGATAATGACCGTTCTCTATTAAAACACACATAGTAACCACATGCTCAGTTCAATGCAATCCTAGCATGATACTACATGGCATTAGGCGTGGCCACGGGTTACGGGTCAACCCGTGACCCGTCGGGTCGTACGGGTCAACGACCCGCCGGGTCCGGGTTGACGGGTTGGCGGGTGGGGACGGGTAGCGGGTTAGGGATAGGGTCGGGGAATCCGTGACCCGTGACCCGACGGGTTGACCCGGCGGGTCAACCCGCTTTTTCAAAATATTTTTTTTTTGAAAAATTTATTTTTAATAAAATAAATTTATAATATTATGTAAATTATTCTTAAAATAACTCACAATAATACATAAACTAATATGCAATGTGCAATGTGAGACAAATAAACCCCATCCTTCTCCTTTTATAGACTTGGAAGTCTTTCTTCCTTTCCCTCATTTCCAATGTGGGACAAAGGCTTTGTCCCACATCGAAAATATGGAGTTAGAATGAGAAGGCATGGGGCTATATATATGTATCCCACTACCACATTTCTTCCACTTCACTTGTTTCGTACATTTCCTACCTTGGAAATTAAGTTGGAAATGAAGTTTGAGAAATATATTCTTATATTTTTTTCTCTTACATCACACAATGAAATTATTGTGGATGCAAGAATTAATATGGAGATATAATCTTCCTACATTTTTAAAACTTCATATCAAAGTGATAAAATGTGTTGTGAAGATAAAATCTTTACATTTTATTTATTTATTTATTTTAATAGTCATTTTTTTTAAAAAAGATTTTTTTAAAAATAATGTAACCCGTCGGGTCAACGGGTCGACCCGAACCCGTCAACCCGTGAGATTTACGGGTTAGGGTTCGGGTCGGCCAACCCTGACCCTTGACCCGGCGGGTCGAACTCGTCGACCCGGCGGGTCCGACCCGTGGCCACGCCTAGTTTCTGTGGCTGTCCTTCTTAATTCTTGTGACGATCAGCCAGTGTCTTTTTGCGAAAAAGAGTCGTACCAGAGTCCCACGGGAAAGAGGGTGATGAGTGAGTTGAGAAAAGTCAATGACTGCCCTTAAGGATATCTGTCCGGTTGTAATGGTAGCTCTCTCTGAATTGCGTGACATGATTTTGTAACCTCCTCCATGTACCTTACGAATGATCATTAGTAAAAAGTTGCGCATGTTATTACATCTATGGTTAGTTGCATTGCTTAGGTCTTGTGTTGTGCCTTGCCTTCTGTCATGATTATATGCAGTCATAGCATGTCTATTTGGTCTGTTGTATTGATTGTGCTAATGATTGAATGGAAGCACGAGCCGCATGACATGAATCTGCATGATTTTGCTCTATTAGCTTCATGATAGTGTGATCAACTTTCCTTGAATGAATCCCCGTAAATGACCTCCTTAGCATGTTGGTTGATGACGCCTCGATGCTTATCATTCATTTCGTGATATGAATCTATAGCATGCCCGTCTATTTGTGTTCATCAGGTTGATTAGTGTTGATTATTATGCAATTGATATTGTTATGGGTTAGTTGCGCTGAGTAGAGAATATGTTGGTATAGTTGAGTATTGATAAATGCATGTTTTATCCCAGTATGTGTTGGTTTGAACTCATGTCCCCGTACTTTAGTCATATTTCCCCGTCACCTAGACTCGTATTATATATCATTACCCTTTCCCCATACTGCTATATCATTTGAATATGATTGAGTTAATTTCTTGCGTATCGTCGTGATTAAGTGCATGCATGTATCATATGTTATGTTGAGCTATTAATACCGTATATGACCCTTTGGTTGTGACTTGTGTGAATTTATACCTTGAAGACCTTATTGCTGATTCTCTCTTGAGGTAGGTCCCTGATAGTGTGGTTCTTCCTTCTTTTGTCATCTTAAACTGTTTTACTTATCCTAATTAAATTGATGTTGAATTCGGTGGCCGACTTACTTTCTGTGATGATTAATTATAGCATGCTTACATGTTATCACTCAGTGATGTTTCCCTATTACTCTATGATATCCTCTCATGCTTGCATGAACGTATGACTTGACACCTCGCATGATCACACACCACGCTATATCATGATTTCGCATAGGCATGACACCTAAATGTTGGAATGAATCTATTCGAGTTACCTTGGTTGTAGTCATGTTTTGATATGTGCTAGTAGTATCTTGTAGGGCTTTATGCTTCCCAATATGACTCGCTAAATGATTGCATGTCGTACTTGTTGTATAATATGATAGCTATTGGACCATTTACGTGCTCTATGACGGTTCATTCTTATCCTGATTATAATCTATCACTCGTGATGTTATCTTGTTTACTCTGTGGTGATTCTCTTACTTTCATGTACATCATATTGAACTCATTTAATCACTCTTGACTATGCCCATGCCTTATCATGTATCGCTAGCATCATATAGGACCTATGCTTCTTAAGTGTATCCCATCGTATGATTACATGCCATTCTTAACCTATTATATGATCCTTGTTGTTAGATGTGATGATTACTATGTCGCCCTTATGTATTCTCATATGATGCTTAGTTTGATTATTATGATGCACCTCGCCATGCTATACTTGAACTCATTGTCGATGTGTATACCATGCTCGTTCATTGTTCATATACATGATACTTGTCATCCTCGTTAAACCTCGCATGACCATTACTGGCTCCGCATAATTTGCTTGAAATTACTAGGCATATCTACATTCACGGAATAGTGGGCTACTAGCTTGTTTCACATGCATCAGTATAAGACTCGATTACGTCTTTTTGAAATGCGCATGTATGTCGTTGTCCCGTGAGATAGGAACATGTTAGTGTGGATCGATATGGTTGATTTGCTTGTGATGAACTCTTGTTTGCTTGTTACAAATTGTAACATCATAGACTTTCATAAGGGCATCGTTGCTATTCTCGGGTCGGAGTCTTATCTCTAGTCTTGTGGTCCTTTATCCTTGGTCTGTGTTGTTTCCGAAATGAACATTGGGTTGTCCGATCTTGTCACTCCTTATCTCCGCTAACTTGGACTCTTGCATGACACATTGGACGAGTGTTGTAGGAGGAAATCGAGTTCAAAATATAATAAAATAAATCAAACCAGATTCGTGCCCACGCAAATAAATTAAAGACTTCCTCCCGATGTAGCAACAGTAAGTCAGGATCGATCCTCGAGGAAGCGTGTCAGCGGATCCTAGGCAGCAGAAGAATCTCACGTCGATTTCGACTCCAGGGAGGCACTCGATATCGACCAGTGTTAGGTCGATATCGACCACTTCAGTCGATTTCTGGTAGCTTGCAGAAAGTAGTCGATTTTGACCAGGGGCACTCGATATCGACCAAGGTCCTCGATATTGACCAGCTTGCTCGATTTCGACCTATTCTTGCAGAATCACAAACAAGCGGCAATCTTTCTGGATCGAGAATTAGAAGTCGATATCGACCAAGGGTGGGTCAATATCGAGTGGAAAGCAGTATGTAAAATAAAGGACAAGACTTTGGAGATTTCGGAATAAACTATGTATGAACGAAAACTTCCAAGATCGGGATTTGCAACAACGATAACCAAACATGCATAAGACAAGATAAATAATGATAATCATGCAATCACATCAAAGGAACAAGCTTTTGCCTTTTCCAACAATTAAAAAACTTTCTCAAGAAACCCTAATTGTATCTACTGATTTTATGTTTATAATCCAAGTTGTTAACATGGATCTCTATTAAATAGGTAATAAACATATAACAGGTAGTGGATGATCAAAACGTAATAAAGGTCGAATCTTTACCTCAAACACGCTTGGCTGTCGTCGGGCTTGCCCCGACCCTATAAGTGGGTGGACTACTCGCTCTTCATCGCAAGGAAAGACATTAATAATAAAAGGGAAATAAATTTCATTAATAAACTAAAATAGAGCTTACAACCGAACGAAGCCAATTCCGCTCTCGCTTCACAACTCCTACTCGGCCTTCACTCTCTCTCTCTCTCTCCTACTCACTATCTATTCTTCTCTCTAGAATTGAATGAATAAAAACTAGCCCCATGGGCTTTATTTATAGACCTTAATCCTTGCTAATCAAGGTAAGGAATATCTATCATCTATCTAAGGATATAATTCTACTAGGAAATAAATAAATCTAAATAGGTAAAACAAGATAAATCCTATAGGGTAATTAAATGTTCCACCTTTAGGATAAATAAAAAGATAAAATATCTAAAATCTTCATGTGCAAGGAATATTCTCTTGGGAATATCTCCATTGGAATTTGGATAGAACTTTGAGTAGAGCTCGGAATCGACTTGAACTCGTCACTTCATGTTGGTCGATATCGACCATGTCTGGTCGATATCGAGCTATCTTCTCGGCTTCTCTTCAGTCACTCGAAATCGGCCACTGGGAGGAATCTCGAGTGCTTGTTGGACGATATCGACCAAAAATGATCGATATCGAGTAGTCTTCTTCTCTGCTGGTCAATTCGAGTCGATCTGGAGATTTTCGACCACAATCTGGTCGATATCGAGTAGGTCTGGTCGATATCGACCACTTTCTCAGCATCCTACTCTGTTGTTGAAACGTACTTTTCCGAGTCCTCGTTTGTCGGATTGACGCATATGAGCATGCGTTGGAAAGATCTTCTCGAGAGATACAACTTTCATGAAGACATCAAAGCTTGATTCAGAATGATGAGTGGTGAAAAGCGGGTTCTGCTCCAGCTGCACCATCCTTAGCTTCTTCATCACTTTCTTTTAAGCTCCAAAGTGCGTCCGATTTCTGCGAAATATAACAAACACTTGGGTAGACCTCCATATATTGCAAATAAACATAAACTACACAGATTCTATATTATTCTAACCCAAATGTATGAAATGCATGCAGAAATCGATATAAAAGTCAATGTAAAACATGACACAAAACATGGACATCAACGAGCGACCACATGAGAAAAGAGGACGAGGAGTTGGATAGCGATAGAACAGTGCAGCGGAAGCGTGGACCCATAACCCACGTGCCTCAAGCGGAGGTGTCCTCCGTTCGAATTGCTAATCTTCTGAATTAGTTGATGACGATATTGCACTAACTTGATGATGAGATTTACGTGTTGATGTGCTGACTTGGTGATGACTGTTACCTGATTGTCTGTTGTCTATGATGATATGATTTGATGCCTTATAGTTCTAATGTGCCATGATGCCTTGATTTGATACTCTGAGTTGGTAAGCATGATTTAATTTACTTGCCTGTAAAATGTGAATTGCAATTGCTGAAAAACCTGAATTGTTTATCTGATAAGGTTATGATGGAACTTGTTAGCTTGACTTAATTAGGTGCATATATGATGATTTGCAATAACTATTGAGCATGAGAGGAAATTTAGAGTTATTGATACCGTTGCAATGTTTAATGATGAACTAATGATGCTATTGATATAAATGCTAGTTGATATGATGTAGCCCTTATATGTAGTAATGCCCATGATTGCTTCTTCTTGAACGTGTGGGTGATGATTATTGTGGTTATGTGGTTTATTAAAATGTACTGGCATGATGTTAGATAGAAACCATGATGAACCTGATATGGAATTATATTACATGTTGACATGAAATATTGAAATCTAGCTGGAAGTGACAAGTGTTATCATGCTATATTGGTGCTTTGCTATTTGGTTATGTTGCTTTAGAAGCATATTAGGGTGTGTTGTGATATGATATATGAACTATGAGATAATGACGTGTTATTATGTGAAAGCATGATGTTATGTTATATGATTGCTAAGCATGATTATGGATATGTTAAATGATGAATATGAATTTGAGGATGAATATGATTTGTATATATGAGATAATGATACCGGATTTATAAATGATCGTTATATGGTGTTGTGATGAGTTAAGATGATGTTTGGTGAATATGCTGACATTCGATGACTGATATACTACTTGACCTCCCGTTTTTGCGGAATCTTAATAGCATGACTTGTTGTGTTGATGTGTTGACAATGAGTTTGATTCGTTGACTCTATGATGAGAAGGCACATTTTATGACCTTGGTGTGATGTCGAGATGTGTGTTATGATTTTGACATAGATGCATATTATGACCTTTAGTAGGATGTGGAGATGTTAATGTGATCTTGTGGCACTATGCGGGTATATGTTTGAGACTTGTGATATGATGTACTCGTTGAGGATCGATTGGTTATGTGGTTATGCATTGCTTATTGCTTGTGAATCTTGCTTGAATTGAGACTGATAGATTTATTTGATTATGGAAACTAGGAAGAGAATATGGGATTAGCCCTTAGAGGTGGGTGATTTCACCTCCGAGCTTTTGAATTTGATTGATGGTTATTCGAGAAACTGATTCGGTTTTGGAAGATTTTGATGAAATCTTGATTAGAAAGGATTTGACTTGTTTTGGTGTAAAGTTGCTTGATTAAGCATTGAATTTCAAGATTTGAACAGTTTTGAAAAGGATTAACTTAGATTTGTAAGGAATAAACGTTACCAAGAATTTCAACGATTTTGAGGCTAATCTTTTTCAATTGCGGAATCCCTTTAGAAACTTTTCAACCCGGGCTTATATTATAATGCCTCACGAAGTGGATACAAGCATTTTATAGGGGCGCATATAGAATGCTTGCTAAGACCTAGTAGGGGCGCTATAGTTGCTTTCGAGTTATGATATAACCAAAAGGTCAAGGTAAGGGTGTGGTAGGGGCCCATATCGCATACTTGCTACGACCAATTGGGAATATTATGATCACGTCAAGGGTATTGTGAGGACCTCAAACGGGCCCTTATGAGGTGCTTACGGGGCCAATGGCATGATCCTTGAACTCACCAATTTCAAACTTCATCCCCTTGTTTTAGAATGATTTTAGTCTTGGGGACGAGAATTGTTTTTAGAGGTGGATGAATGTAAAAACCGGGAAATTTTATAATATTAAATAATTAAAATAATGATTTATAATCATCTCGATTTCTAAGATTCGAGAGGTTTGGAATTTCCGTCCTCGAGCTATTGGTTTACTCTAACTCATTCGAAACGAGTTCCGACATTATTTAGTTGAAAATTTAAAATAAGCTTTATCCCACTTCCATATGCAAAAATTTTAAAAAAATATATTTGGAGTTCTTATTAAATTCGGAATTGGAAATTTGAAAACCTTTTGAGTTGGGTCGGATAAGGTTAGATATCGGGTTTCGGGATATTTGTCCGTGTATTCAAAATATCTTTTTGGGACCACTTTAATTCCATTTCATTTCTCTTTTCTTTATTCTCTCTCTCTCTCTCTCTCCCCCCCTCTCTCTCTCTCTCGTTACTGGGTTGCTGTTGAGGAGATGCTTATCTTCCCCAAATACACAACAGATAAAGCATAATTCAATAGACATTATAGGTTAGTTTAGGTGCATTTCATTTCCATATATTCATGTTTTAGTGTTAATTAGATTATCACTCGTTTTGTGGACAAGTTCGGAATCTACACTATTTCGATGGTTTTATGTAGATTCGTAGGTCCGAGGCAAAAAACACGAGGAACGTAGCTAAGAGAGGCTAAGTCAAGACTTGGGAGAGCATAAGGAAGAAGTCCCAAAAAGCATGGAACAACCTAAGGAGCAACGGAGAACCAAATCGAGGTCTAAGAGCGAAAACGAGGGCGAGTCGCGAAAGCTGTCCGCCCGGCGAGCTGAACTTATAATGCACTTTCCGGAGGCCTCGGATGTCCGATCGATGCATATGAGCATGCGTTGGAAAGCTCTTTTGAAGATCTACGTGATGGTAGTCTTCTGAAAATTCGCTGACAGAGAATGGATTTCCGCTGCAGCGGATCAATTCATCGACGTCATGTCTAGCAAGCGCCTGAGCAGAACTCGCTGCCAGCGAATGGGATCTCGCTGCCAGCGAGTGAAGTTAGTGGGCGCATGTCCAGGAGCCAGCACGTCTCGCTGCCAGCGAATGGAGCTCGCTGTCAGTGAGTTGAGTCAGCCCAAGACTCAGTGAGCAAGCAACATGTGTTGCTGTCGGCGAATGGTTACTCGCTGCCAGCGAATGGAGTCGTTTTAGTGAAAGACCGGACTCGCTGCAGTGGATGGACACTCTCGCGACAGCGAATGGAGGCTCTCGCGGCAGCGGAAGGGTGGACTCGCGAAAGCAAAAACGATGGAATCGAAGAGTATTGGACATTCGCTAGCAGCGAGTGTGGTAGCGAGGTGGTAGCGAAAATCCAACAGTAGCTTGTTTAAGGCCATTCGCTGCTGGCGGCAATTTTCGCTGCCAGCAGAATTTGACGCTGAACTATACATGGAAAGTCTATCTTCTATCTAGTTTGTTTAGGAAGTTTCTATCTTATTTGTCTATCTTTTACCTTGTTTATGCAAGACTTAGGCTTATAAATATGATGTTTTAGGATTAGTTTTCTATGGATTCAGAGAGAGAAATCACCATTAAAGAGAAGAAAGCTTAGGTAATGAAAAGTCTCGAACTAAAAAAGCCTTCATTTTTAGTGGGACCCGGGAATATACCCAGTAGGGCCTTCAATATTCCAAATGAACTTACCTGACCCATATCGAAATGATCGTTACGGCCCATCCTGTGCCGCGGGAATAATTTGATTATATGCGTTGATGGATTATCCCCTTATCGAGGTTTCCTCAGACAAATTGGGAATCAACCACTTACTTGCCGCCGTTGGCTGGCTTGGGAACCAACAGCAACAAATTCTTGATTCTTACTTCGGGCTTTCAAAGGGCAAAGATAGGTTTATGTCCGCGGAACAGTTCCTTCTCCTGAAAAAGAGTTCTTCGCGTGTCCAGCTCTCTCTCTCTCTCTCTCTCTCTCTCTCTCTCTCTCTCTCTCTCTCTCTCCTCAGGATACTCGATCTAGGTCCGCTTGTTTTTTCCTCCTCTTGCCGCCCAAAAGTCCCTTCTTTGTATGTAAGTTCTTGCTTTTATAGGTGTTGAGTGATCTTTAGATAAATCGCCACGTGGGGTTTGTTGTTTGACATGTGTCCAACTCGTGGGGTGTGGGCATGTCCGACACGTGCCCCTCTCATCCATCCGCGGATGATATGGCTCATGTGAGCTTATAGTTTTCTATTGGATGCCCATACGCGGATGATCTTGATAATCTATCCGAGGTGACTTTTTATGATGATTTTTACTACCTTTTGCCTATTTGTTGTGGCTTATTTTATTTTTATGGTTATCCAGATGTTTTTTTATTGTCGGTTTCGTCACAGCTCCTCGGGCTGGGTTGATTCCTCTTAGGGATTGATGCGGGCCGATAATGATTTCTTAGAAAACATCTGACTTTCTGTGGTTGTTTCAATTTTGCTTTTATTAGCGATGATGGGCTTTTTTCTTGCTTCTCTGTTTTGGCCCATTTAGGGCCCATTAGGCCCATTTCCATCTGGAAGTTCAACCGTCGGTAATTTTCTATAAGTTACCCCGTTCCGTTCTTTTCACCTCACATTTGTCTTCTTATGTTCTTCCAAGGATTCTTGTTCTTATCTATAGCTTGGTTTTCCGGTGGTGGTCTTTAGGTTTCCGATTGTGGTTCATTTGAAGTTTCCGGCGAGGTTCTTCAGAATTTCAAGGTATTTCTTCTTGTTTCAAGTTGTTTCCTTGGTTTTCTTTTCAATTCTTTGATTTCCTTAATGGGTAGATCGAGAATTAGGGTGCGACTTTGTCTCTGAGTGTTTTTTCGATCGAGGTTTCGTTTCACGTAAGTAAATCTTCATACAATTTTCTCTAGTTTCTTTGGGAATGGCTAGTCTCAACGGAGAGCATGATGTGTTGGACGATTTCGAGAGAGGAGAAGGGTGGAAGGGTGACGTCGCTTTGTCTTCTCAACCGCGTCAACCTCAAGAGATTCTCTCCTCTTCTTCCGAGAGTTCTTCTTCTAGCTCTGGTGGTACTTCATCAGGGTCATCTTCTGCCACATCGAATCCAAATCGGGTTGGTCCTACGGGCAGCCCTATTAAGGTGAGAAGGCGCCGGAAGCGTACTGACCCTGATTACTATTCTTCTCCTTACACAGTTTCTTCTTCTTCGAAGGGATGCGCGGGAGATGAAAATTCTGAAGATGGGGGTAAATCAGGTGCTTGTTCTTCCATGGACGTGGGTCTTTCTTCCACCTCTCACCCTGTGGACGCGGATCAAGAGGTTGAAAATGTTTGGATTCCTTACGAAGCTTCCCCTATTGGTATAGCGGAAACTCCGAAAAAGATCCGTTCCAAAGAAAATTTGACTGACTTGGACACCCCGTTGTATGACCTAAAGGATTTAGACACTTGTCTCTTTCTTGGAGATTTCAAACCTCTGCCGCCTCCGTTTGACCGTCCATTAGTTGTAGCTGAAAGGATTCACCCGTGGAGATCTCCTGTGGAGGAGCTAAGGGGATGTACCACTTTGCTAGGATTGACTGATCTTGACGCCATCTCTCGAATTTTTCCATGGCCCGCGGGGCTAGAGTTTTGCCTTCCTAAGGAGGGGGGAGGTTGCTTGGACGCTTATGAGGATTGTTTGGTTGTTTACGCGGCCACCCTGTCTCAGGGTTTTCGACTCCCTTTACATCCCTTTTTCTCAGAGTTCTTGATCGAATACAACCTAAGCCCTGCTCAGATTGTTCCCAATGGTTGGATGTTTTTCACTAGCTTTATTATGAGGTGTAAGGAGATCGGGGTTACTCCTTCTTTGAAGTTGATGTTTAGTATCTTTTCCTTGAAAAAGGGAACCCAGGACTTGAGGTTTTATCAATGCAACTCCAGCTGTGGATACATGGAGAGGCTTTCTAGCAAACCTAATTGGAAATATAAGTGGTTCTTGGTCCGCGACAAGTCTGGAAATGGTTTCAATTGTCGGACTGTCCCAGGGCATTTTTGTCCTGTGAAAAAACCGATTGTTCCCAACCTTCCAGAGTTTAAACAATCGTTTTCCCACACTCCTAGGTTTCCCTGGGACAAGATGCTCTCTGCGTTCCGGCTTGAGATGGCTGGTTTGAGTTTGCTTCATCCGCGACTAGGTGTCTCCTTTGTTTTCATTATTTCTTTGGGAGCTCTAGTCTTGGTGTTCTTAATTTGGTTAATTTTGATAGTTATTTTACCTTTGGATGTTTTTGTATTCAGATACATTGGATTTGGATTCTCTTTTGAAGAGTCATAAAGCAAGATCTGAAAAGAAGAAGAAGACGAGTTCAGAGATCTGTGATCCCCCTGCTCCTCAGTTCCTGAGGTGGCCCCGATCACTGATATGATCATAGCAGAAGAAACTGGCGCTCCGGTAGGGTCCTCTTTATTAGTTCCTGTGTCTCGAGCGAAACGTGTTCGTGTATCTGCCCCTGAGACTTCCAAGAAGAGAAAAGTTAGCATGGTTGTCGAACCGTCTGCCGCGGATGAAATGGGGCTCTTTCTTGAGGGTGAAGCGACTCTACGCGAGTTTCCCATTCCAGGTTTTGATATGGTTGACCTGCGAGGCCTCGCCTTTCCAGCCAAGAAACGTTGCCTTCCTGAGCAAGGATATGTCAAACGATTAGATGCTGTTAATCTTTCGACTAACTTTGACCGTCTTAACCAGTGGGTAAGTTCTTACATTACGCGAGTTGCTTTTTGTTTTTGTTTTTAGAATAATTCGACGCGGTTTAACTCTAGCCTTTTTCTTATTCTTTGTCTTGTTTCAGCTGAGAGTGATCCAACAGGACGTTGAAAGACGTTTAGTGTGCGGTGAAGAGAGCCTCAGCAAGAAAGATGAGGAGATGAAGAAATTGTCTCATCAGCTGCAGATCCTTGGGAACACCGTTGGTGACCTGGCTTCGGTTGAGAAGTTTAAAAAGAGGTCTGTGGAACTTCATGAAGAAGTGCAGACACAAAAAGAAGCTATGGTGGTTTTGAAGAAGAAACAAGATGACCTTAAAACTTCTCTGGATGTCACCATCTCCCGCGTCAAAGAACTTGAGGTTGCGGAAGGGTGTTCGCGAGAACTTCTTCAAGCAAAGCAGGCCAGCATCGATAAGTTGGAAGAAGATTTTTCTATCCTTCGTGAGGAGCAATCTATTACTAAACAGGAACTTGACAACATCAAAGCGCATTCAGACCAAGATGCGGCTCTTCAATGGCTCTAAAGTCCGGAGGGTTTGGCTTATTTGTCCTCCGAGTGGATTAAAACTGAGGCTGGCGCATCTTTCATGTCCTCTGTAGCTAAAGCTTGTTTCCAGACTCCGAAAGGTGCCAACATTTTGAAGGACAAGTGCTTTTGCTATTTTCGGAAGGGGATGGTCGCGGGAATTAATCAGAGCGTAGTACGTTCGGCGGCTAATCCCGGAGCTCCCTTAGAGAAGTTTGAGCCAAGCATGACCAGTGCTGATTGGGGGCTTTCAAAGGAGGAGATGGCCACGGAAGAGTCATATTCCGAGGATGAAGATGTCGAGGACGCTGGTGACGAAATTGAAAAGACGTCCACCGTCAATTGATCTTTGATGTTTTAGTTCTAGTTGAATGAAACTTTTCTGGACTTGCGAACTTATGTTTGTTCCCTTTTTTTTTGGCGCTCGAATGAGATACTTGTTTCTTTTTGTGAATTTGGGTTTGAGATCTCTTTGGATGAAGTCTCGTATTTCTGTATATTTTTGCTCGTTAACGTTGTATATTTTTTGCTTGTTAATGCTCTGATCTTTTTTCTAAGTGTTGAAAGGGTTAGTCCGAATGTACGAAGCCTTTTCCCACTTGTCTTTAACTCTCAAGATGGGATTTTTTCCTTTTTAAAGCCTCAATCCTCTTATCCTTTTTACTGCTTCTTATGTGTTGACAACTAATTGTGTTATCAAACGCGTCATGTCTTCGGGAGGTTTCAACCCTTGGGCCTTATTTCAAAAGATCGAGAATGTGGATCAACTTTCTCGACTGGCGAGTTTCCTTTGCTTTTATTTAGAAAGCTTAGGCTCTCTTTTCCGAGCTTTATTTTTGTACACGTGCAGGTTATGCCTCCTCAATTTGAAGTTGAATATGGGCCGCTACTGCTTAGATGGGCTTTTCTCTCATCGTATTTGGTTCACGACTTTCTGGTGGCCGTTTCTCGAAGCGAGAATGGTCTTTTTCAGATGGGACGAGTTTCTCGCCCTTCACCACCTCGGGATAGGTAGTGCCATGGTGTTTTTTCATAAGGGCAACCTTTCTTTTAAAGTTTGCCCGTGTCGCGAAGTTGGGAATAATAACGAGGCTAGCCTTAGTTATGTTTCCTCTTCATGTAGTTCGAACTAAATTTTTTTGATGATATGTTTTGAGAGATTGTAATTTGCTTACGGGTTACTCCTCTGCAAACGACTGGGAAGGAAATCATGACTTCCTTTCACTATCTGTCATGTTTTGTGATTTTTAGTAGGCTTAAAAAGGGGGATCTCTTATTATTCATAATAAAAAGGTAACATACGGAAACTTTTAAGAGGATCGATCCTTTTAAACCTAATACACCATACTAGGGTTGGTGACGCGGTACGTGAAATAGAAACTTAAGGACATCCTGCTTCTCCATTTTCCTCGCTATCAGGACTGACGACGTCAACTTCAAAGATGGAGTCTCCCATGTAGGTGAAAATCAGAGCTGATCCTACATTGACTCGATTTGCTTGTGTGAAGTCGCGCAACCCTTGTGTTAACCAGAAAAGGCCATCTCCATCTCTTTCCACCTTCACCTCGTGTTCCTGGTTGGAGCGTGACCAGAGCCTAGCTTGAGTGTGAGCATCTTCGTCGATTAGGACATACATGAGCGGGAGCCGGAGTGTTTGAAGTTGTTCCTCTCTCATGATGACCCTATAGAATGCCCTTGGTGGCAACCCTGGGTCCATTTTGTTTTCAGGGTGTTTAACACTTTGGTCATTCTTGTGTGTTTTATACTTGCTGAGTGAGGTTTTTTGTCCTCGATCTGATCGCCCTTTATTGAAAGGCGATTTATTTAGTTTTTCTTTTCCAGCTTACTCTCGGCTGCTTTAAAGGCCTCTTCTGAGAGGTTTGTTGGGTTTCAGCGAGATGGTCAATGAAATTAATTCTGATTTTAGAAAAAAGAGGACGTGTGCCTTGTGTTACTGTGTCACCTGTTGCGCGTTATGCATGCATCTCTTCCCCCTTTACTTGACTGTTTCCTCGTGAGTGATGGGACAAGAAAGAAAAAACTATTGTTTTCCTCTTGCTTATCATGAGATGCGGGGATCCATTATAGTTCCTCCTTTAGCATTTAGGGCTAACATGGCCTCCGAGCGAGAACCTCGATGGGCTTTTTTCCAAGCAAATGATTATCCTGAACAGTTTTTGCGTTTGGTAAGATTTTCATGTCTAATTTCCATATCTTCTTCACGAATTCCTTCCTTGCTTTTATCTTTTTCTATTTTTCAGCTGCTGCCACTCAGGTTTGAGGAAGTATATGAGGATGCTGTCCCTAGTCTAGTTTTACTTTCTTCTCATCAGTTACGTAATTTCCCGGTTTGCGTAGAACGTCAGGATAGTGGTCTTCTCTACTTTGGCCTCGGATGGAAAGATTTTTTGTAGAGTCGCACGGTTTTGAGAGGGGGGCTTCTATGATCTTTACTCACATGGGCGAGGCGTGTTTCGAAGTTCAGGTGGTGGACTTCCGCGGAGGTGAGCGCGAGATGAATCATGACGATCCTTCTTCCCACGGCTCAACCTCAAACGGTTTTTAAGTTTGGTTTCTTATGATAGTTTAATAAAGCAAAGCTTAGAGCTTGTTTATTGACCTTACTTAGTTCGTGGATATGTTTGTGATTCTGTCATCATGCGTTTTAGCTCTTCAAACTTAATTATTTTCTGAGTCGTTTTTTTGGACGCGAGTTATTTATTTCTAGGTGAGAGTAATCGAGATGTTGGCCACGATCTCCATTAATTGCAAAATTTTTTGATCTTTGCCCCGGAGGATTTTCAAGATCGTGCATGCCAACTATATGAATGGTTTAGGTTTTCGATACTATTTTGTCTCGATGTGTTATTCACGGGTCTTCTGAATTTTTTCAACAATAGTGTCTATTGTCGTCTCATGCATGGCGCGCCAGTGGTTAGGTTTAGCGAATGACCCTTCGAACTTATTGAGCTCCTGTCCCTGCCAGTGACACGCGTTTAGTATTGTCGGAGTGTCTTATAAAAGAGAGTGTATAGGGAAGGGATGTTTGAACTTGATATTTTGCCTTCAACATGCCTTCTCTTACCCGTCCGTCTTGGTTATTCTTTGAGCATATCAGTTAGGCCCAGATCTCCCTAGGAACATTCTTTTGTCCACTAGGATTCTTCGCGACTTCTCGGTGGAAGTTATACGCGGCGATTATGGAGTCCCCTTTCTGAGAGGTGGTTGGAATGATTTTGCTGAGTCGCACAACATTAATGTAGGTTCTTCCGTGACTTTTATTTATAAAGGAGGAAACCGTTTTGAGGTTCACGTTTTAGATGCCGTGGGAAATGAAGTGGATGCTGAGTGGGCTTCACCAGAATCAGGAGGTCCACCTTTGAATGGATTTCGCTTGAGTTAAGGCAGAACTCGTTTGATCCCGGCCAGGCCCCGGCGGGCATAAGCTAATGCTTGTATATTTTCTTCATAAGCGAACAACTGCTTGAATGCGCCGGTGTACTTTTGCCACTTGTTGTTTATCTTGTGTTTAGTTGTTAGATCATGGCTGCAACTTTCAACGTTTAATAAAGGGTCTAGGTGTTCAAAAGGTTTTATGAAAAATTACTTTTTGAGATATTTTGATCGGAGACCTGACGCGGAGTCAGAGTTTCAGCGTACTTGGGTTTTATTGAAGAACACCTCTCCGAAAATCGCTTTGATCGGAGGTCTGACGCGGAGCCAAGCTCCAGCGTCCTTGGGACTAAATAAAATCTCATCTCCGAGAATGTAGCTTCGATCGGAGGCCCGACGCGGAGCCAAGCTCTTGCGTCCTTGGGACTTGTTAAAATCTCATCTCCGAGAATGTAGCTTCGATCGGAGGGCCGACGCGGAACCAAGCTCCTGCGTACTTGGTACTTGTTAAAATCTCATCTTCGAGAATGTAGCTTCGATCGGAGGCCCGACGCGGAGCCAAGCTCCTGCGTACTTGGGACTTGTTAAAATCTCATATTCGAGAATGTAGCTTCAATCGGAGGCCCGACGCGGAGCCAAGCTCCTGCGTACTTGGAACTTGTTAAAATCTCATCTCCGAGAATCTAGCTTCGATCGGAGGCCCGACGCGGAGCCAAGCTCCTGCGTACTTGGGACTTGTTAAAATCTCCTCTCCGAGAATGTAGCTTCGATCGGACGCCCGACGCGGAGCCAAGCTCCTGCGTACTTGTGTCTTTTTTAGGAATTCATCTGAAGGAAGATAATAAAAGCGCCCTCTAACCGCTTTATTTAATTTTTGTGGGGGCGACTAAGTTTCCCGTTCCATTCGAACCCTGGCTATTACACATAGTATTTCTGTAGTATATCTACATTCAAGGTTTTGTTCAAAACGGTGCCTTCGGGGCTGCTGAGTTTGTATGCTCCTTCTCGGATTACTTTCACGATTACATACGGCCCCTCCCAGTTCGGGTCCAGCTTTCCTCCAGTGGTAGTTTGACGGAGCACCAAATCTCCCTTCTTGAGGTGTCGCGGGCGAACTTGCCTATCTCGGTACTCAGATAGATGCCTTTTATACTCCTGCTCTCTTATGGCTGCTGCCATTCTGCGCTCCTCTATGAGATGGAGTTCGAGTTCCAATGCTTCATCGTTGGTTTCCTAGTTGTTTGTCATTATTCGCGCCGAGGGGACCAACCTTTCTACTGGAATGACCGCGTCCATTCCATAAACTAGCGTAAACGGGGTTTCCCCGGTTGGAGTTTTTACTAATGTGCGGTAGGACCAGAGAACTAATGGTAGAAGTTCAGCGCATCGCCCTTTTCCTAGTTGTTTTCGCCCGTCCGTTCGTCTTTGGATGGGCCATAGATGAGAACTTAAAGTTTATGCCCAATCCCGCGCAAAAATCCCTGATTGTTTCACAATCGAACTGAGGCCCATGATCTGTGATTATCGAGTTGGGCACCCCAAAACGGCAGATGATGTTCTTCCACAAGAACCTTCTTACTTTTTTCCGCGGTGATCAATCCCATTGCTTCGGCCTTAACCCACTTCGTGAAGTAATCAACCAAGACAAGGACATACTTCAGTTGTCCTGGGGCAGTTGGAAACGGACCAAGGATATCAATTCTTGGTGATGTGCACAAATTCCATCATGCAACACCTTCACGACAAGACTTCCTTCTTCAATCGATAGGCACAGTAAATCCGGGAGACAGTAGCCCCTTTTATAAAGCTTTCCTTCTCTAATGGTGAAACGAGAGGATTTTATGATCACCCTCCTGGCCGCGTCTTTCTCTTCGGGTAGAATGCCCTTACCCAGATAATCCGCGAGCGACGTCCTCCAGTCTCCTTCCTCGATTCCCTGGACTTCATAGACCTCTTGGATAAGCATGCGACTGTTCATTCTTTCGAGGACGACCTCCTTTCCTACTTCTTCGGGCATGACTGCCCCCAATCGAGCCAACGCGTCTGCTTGCTGGTTGTCACTCCTGGAAATCACTGTTAGGCAAAAACTCAAGAACGCCTTTGATAATGCTTGCGCTTTTCTTTGATAGCCAGGCATTAGTCCGGTTCTGGCCTCATACTCATCTGTTATCTGTCGTGCCATCACCTCTGAGTCAGTGTAGATTGATACTTGTCTGGCCCCTTTGATCGTAGCTATTTCTAGGCCCGCGAGCAAGGCCTCATACTCAGCTTCATTGTTCGTGGCTTGAAAGTCTAGTTTGTAAGCGTAGTTATATTGTTGTTCATCTGGTGCAGTGAGAGTAACCCCAGCTCCGCATCCATCTTTGCTGGCCGCACCATCTACCCTAAGTGTCCACTCACTTCTTTCTGTCTGAGCACCTAGTTCAAAACTCGTTTCACTGATGAAATCGGCTAATGTCTGAGCCAGTACTGCCTACCGCGGGGTATATTCAATTTCAAATTCTGTTAACTCAACAGCCCACTTCATCATCCTTCCTGACAAGCATGGGGAATGAAGAATTTGTCGTAAAGGTAGGTCAGTCATTACTCTGATGACGTGATCCTGGAAGTAGGGCCTCAACCTTCTTGCCGCGAACACCATACATAGAATCATTTTCTCTACTGGTTTGTACCTCGTCTTAGCATCTTGTAGCTCACGACTGACGTAGTACACTGGGTACTTCTCTTCTCGCGTCAAAACCGCGCTGATGGTAATGTTTTTGACTGATAGGTACAAGTGTAGAGCCTCCTATTTCTCGGGTTGGTGCAGAGTGGGGAGTGTTGATAAGAAAACTTTTAAATCCCCGAACGCTTCTTGTAATTCTTGAGTCCACCGTATCGGTCCCCTTTTCTTGAGTAAAGCAAAGAAAGGTAATGACTTGTCTGCTAGGCATGAGCAAAATCGGCTTAGGTAGTTTACTGCTCCGTTTAAAGACTATAATTCTTTGATCGTCCGCGGAGGTTGAAGATCCTGGATTACCACCACCTTTTCAAGATTTACATCAATTCCTCGATTGCTAACCATGAAACCAAGGAATTTTCCAGAATCAACCCCGAAGACACATTTTTCGGCGTTCAGGTTCAGCCCTCCTCTGCGAAGGGAATCAAATGTCTCTTGCAGATCTGCCGCATGATCTTCTTATTTCTTGCTCTTAACCACAATATCATCCACATATATCGACACATTCCTCCCAGTCTGTTTACAAAAGATTCGATCAACAGTTCTTTGAAACGTAGCTCCTGCATTCCTGAGTCCAAAGGGCATGACGCGGTAGCAAAATATCCCCTGGTTGGTGATGAAAGTAGTTGCCTTCTTCTCTAACGGGTCCAAGCTTATCTGATTGCACCCAGAATAAGCATCAAGAAAACTAAGGACCTTGTTACAAGCAGTTCCGTCCACAAGCTCGTCTATGGATAGCAAGGGGTAATTGCCTTTGGGGCAGGATTTATTAAGATCGGTGAAATCAATGCACATTCTCCATTTCCCATTAGACTTTTTCACTAGAACCACATTTGAGAGCCAATCTGAATCTTCTACTTCTTCTATGAATCCTTCTTCCAACAGCTTATCAGTTTCTTCTTTTGTTGTGGCTGCTTTCTCGGGGGCCATTTTCCTCTTCTTTTGTACTATGAGATTTGTTCCTGGACGGATCCTTAAAGTATGCAAAGCAGTTGCGGATGGGACTCCTAACAGGTCCCGCGGAGTCCATGCAAAAACGTCTCTTGATCTTGCTATGATTTCCAAGACCCGATCTCTTTCTTCTGGTTCTAGCGCTTGCTCCATATAGACTTTTTCCCAAGGGTTTGGAAAAGGCGTATAGGCAACCCTTTCGTCCGCGGTTGGTATTTTTGTTTCTGTCGATCTTACTTCAAGCTCAGCCTCTGAGAGCTCCGATGGGCCACTGTCTCCCACCATGGATTAACATTTCTCACTAATACACATCACCTCTTTCTTCTTCTTGATAGAAGTCAAGTAGCAGCTTCTGCTTTCTGGCTGTTGGCCGCGAACCTCACCTACTCCTCCTCCTGGTAAAGGAAATTTTCCGACGAAGTGATATATTGACACTATCATCGGAAATATATAGAGCGAGACGCGTCCTAACAAGGCATTGTACACGGTTGGTATCTTTACTACTGTGAATACGATATTCTCCATGCGCCTTTTTGGGACTATTCCCAAAACCACTGTCAACTCGATTGTTCCTACCACATGTACTTCTCCCCTTGAGAACGTGATCAACGTGCCAGAGTACGGTTTCAATGATGCCGCAGAAATCCCCATCTGAGAGAAAGCTTTCCATGATAAAATATCAACAGAAGAACTGGTGTCAATAAACACTCTTTTGACTGTCTTGGCAGCTATCTAAGCGTGGATGACCAAAGGGTCTGAGTGCGGCATCCTTACTTCCTCAGCGTCTTTCGGCGAAAAAGATATATCTTCATGTTGTGACAGAGATATCCTTCTGCTTGACGCGCATGGCGGTTGCCTTCCCTCTCGCTCGTAGTTCTTCTTCTCTTGTCTTCTTGATCCTGCCATGGAGTACCCTCCTACGAGGGTATTGATGAAACCCTCGGGTTCTGGTATGTGGCCTTCTCCTGGTCTTCGAGCTTCTCCTTGATTAACAGATCTTTGTATAGTGGGTGCATGGTTGTGTCTACCTCCGCGCCCTCTTCGTCCCCTGCCTCTTCCTCGATTGTAAAAAGGGGGATCTCTGCGCTGATCTTGTTGTCCTGGGTAACGGTTCTGTCGATCACGAGGGTCATCAAGTCTGGGGTTGCGGTCCTCCCAATCTGGTCTCCGATTGGGTCGATCTTCTCTCCCTGGTGGAAATCTCAGTTCTTGATTCGTATAGGGGTTCTCCCTTGGATGATAGGACCGCGGATATTCCTCTCTTTGATGAGACCCTTGGCCTCTTTCATAATTCATGTGTATTTCGTCGCGGCGGGGACGAAAATCTACTGCTTCTGACTGATGTCTGGGCGGCCTGGCCTTCTCTTTTTTGAATTTTCCAGCGAGTTTCCCAAAGAAACCCTGATTGCCTGTGTTTGCTCTTGAACTGGACGCGGCCGCTTCTTCAGCTTCGATCTGTCTTGACACCTGTTCCCTCAAATCATCGTAACTGGCTGGTTTCTTTCGAAACAACTATGTCTTGAAGTCTCACTCTGCTAAATTTCCCATGAGTATAATGATTGCCGACTCATGATTAAAGGTGGGGATTTGCACTACCACACTGGTGAATGGAGTAAAAAAGTGCCCCAAGGTTTCCCCAGTTCCTTGCCTGTCGAATTTAGATCAAGCATGGTCATCTTTCTCGACCGCGCACTTCCAAAATGGGATGTGAAGATGAGGGACAGCTGGGTTAAATTGGTTACAAAGTTTTTTGGTAGGTTAGTGAACCATGTAAGGGCGATTTTCGTCAAAGTTGAGGGAAAAGTTCTGCATAACATAGCGTCGTTGTATTCATTTATCCCCATCGCGGTTGTAAAATGACAGAGATGATCTTCAGGATCGGTCGTTCCATCGTACTTCATAAGGTTCTGACAGGCCTAAAGTCGTTATGCCAAATCAAAGTAAATTCCTAAGATGCAAACTATAACAAGTATAGTAGGTAAGTTAGGGTCGAACCCACAGGGAAACAGAATCAATTGTAAGAGCAAGTATTATTACCCAAAAGTAACCAATTCAAGGGGGAGTTTTGTGTGTAAGCGATAATGACAGAACAAGTTGCAATAAGAGGTTGCGAATATATGATGGAAAAGTATCACACCTGGTAATTATCCGCACAACAATTGAGATGGTTCATCATCGCATTCTATGAATCTCAAGTTCTAATGTCCAGTAATTGTTCTCAATTCAGATCGTGTAATAGCTTTTAGTCCTACCAGTCCTAAAAGCACTTATCACCAAATTACAAGGGAAAACCTTCACCGAATAATAAAGCGATAGCATTCAAACATGAATTATAATGAGATACAAGCGATTCTAACAACCCGTTAAAATAGCCTGTAATCGAATCTCCTTCACAATCTACCACAAGCAACCCGCGTATGGTGATTGTGTTTGCTACAATGAATCTACAACTCCAAACCTGGAATTGGAAACCCTAGCAATATGACTAGTATCGATAAACCTAGGTGATCAATCCAGATTAACCAATAATAAGCAATCAAGCAATAAGCTCAGGAGATCGAAACAATTAACAAAGGACGAACAAGAGTAGAATGCTCACAACCAAATCAATCGAAGGCTTCAAAGAACCAAGTGCAACAAAGGAGAGTTAGTTCTCCATAGGGTTTGTGAGATGAGGCAAAAGGAAAAATACGTCTCTGGAAAATAACCTAATTCCCTCTCTCTGCGTTCTCCGCCGTAATATAAACTAATAAAATCGGGTTTAACATCCCGTAAAAATATAAAAATATAATATTAAAACTAATAAGATAAGGGAAAATCGGATAAGAATCCGTCTCCAGGGACTGACGCGGGCGCGCCAGTAGCAGCGCGGGCGCGTCAGACTCCGACTTGGGCGCGTCAGACTCCGACTTGGGCGCGCCAGTGGATCGTCTTGCTACTTCTCTCTGATGCAACGACGTAGGCACTTCCTCCTAGCAGCGCGGGCGCGTCTGTAGCAGCGCGGGCGCGTCGATGGTCACCAGCTTCCAGCTGCTTCCGAACTTCTTCACTTCAACTCTTTTATACTCCTCTTCAAGATATTGCATCTCCCACATGTGTCCCGATTCGATCTGCAAGATAACCACAAATTTGCGCAGAATCCGAACTCTTCTAGAATAATCATAAGATGCAATTTGGTAACAAAGAACGAAAGAAATGCAACCTATCTAAACTAAAAATGCCTATAATGCCTATCTAATATATGCATTATCAAATTCCCCCACACTTAACCTTTGCTTGTCCTCAAGCAATGATAGAATGAACATGAATCAATGTATCCCACAAGAAATCCCTTCAAATTTCAATCCTTATCAAAAAGCAACATTATAGCAGGTGAACACACAAACCAAGCAAACAAACGTCATAGCATGTATTTTAGTGATCAAAGCTTAGAAGTAGACACTATCCAACCTCACTAGAATTGTGTTTTCCACTCATGTGTTTAGGCTTTAAGATACAACTCTTAGCTCAAACCAGTCATGCACTAAGCTCATAGACATTGACCACCATATCACCAATTCTCTACCGAAATGTCATTACTTGCGGGACACAATAAAGAAAATAAAATGCAACAATTGTTTTTTTTTTTCTTTCTTTTCTTTTCTCTTTTTTTCTTTTTCTTGTCTCGGTGCTTTCCTTACGCGAAGCGCAAACATGGGTGTCATGAATGGCCCCGGTCTATCAACACCTCAACCTACTAATATGAAGTCCACTTGAACACCTTTTGACGCAAGTTGCAAACATGGTTGTCATGAATGAACCTGGTTACTCAATGATCAAGCTTTCTTTCCTAGTGGATAGTTTCCAACACCTTTTTGCGCGAATCATACCCATGGGTGTCATGCATAGATCCGGTTACTAAGTGCATTAACCATTGCCACCTTATTCACTAAATATTCACAAATTCAGCAAAAGACTCAAAATATAACATAAACTCCGCAAGCAACAAACATGTGAGTCGGTCTTTAAAAATAGATACTGCAGTCAATGTCAAGAGGTAGCAACACTAGGCGAGTAATTCACACAACTGAGCAAAAAAATTCAAATAAGGCCAAACATTCTCACATAGTCATGTTTTTAGGACTTCCATCATACTTTAGCTCAATCATACATGCTCAATTATATTTGCTAGCACATGTTCCACAAAAATCAAATAAAGATAATAATCAAAACATCCAGAACTCCATGGGATTTTTATGAATCATGCTTGAAATTTAAAATAGAGGACAAACTAAGCCAGATGGGTATTTGAATAACACATATGTATGCAATGCATGCTCTATTTTTGGATTTTTGAAATTTTTTTTTTATTTTTTTTTATTTTTTTTTAGAATACGAAAATAAACAAAAATTAATAAAAATGATTACAGAAATTAAACATGATTTAAATATGATCTCCTATATGCATCTATATATAGAATTTCTCTCCCCCACACTTAAAGTTTTCATTGTCCTCAATGAAACAATAAAGACAACAAAAGTAAATCAAATATAATCAGGGTGAAGGAAAAGAAAAAGGAAAAAGAAAGAAAAACTTACCTCGGGTTGCCTCCCGAGAAGCGCCTTTGTTTCAAGTCGCTGGCTCGACTAACTGGCCCTTGATTGGCCTAGGTTCCTCCACCAGGGTCACCAACACCAGTCATCTCATTGACAAATGCGGGAACCCTTGAAAGGTGTAACTTTCTGTCCAAGCTGTCATCCCAAACATAGTGGTTCGCTTCTCTTCGAATCTTCTCCGTTTGAGCCTTGGTATGATCCGGAGGAGATTCCCCACAAACTAAGTAGTTTACAATGTCCCGGTACCAAGGGTTTACAGAATGAAGTCCTAGAACGGACTGAGATGGGCTGAGAAGTAATAGCGTGGGCCCGTCAGGGAACGACGCGGGCGCGCCAGTACTCAGCGCGGGCGCGTCAGACTCCGGCGCGGGCGCGTCAGCTGTCGACTTGGGCGCGTCAGCTGTCGACTTGGGCGCGCCAGACTCCGGCGTGCTTTTGTGCTCGATTCTGCATAATGTGTCATCCGGAAACGTGCCTAAGATGGGTTTCTGTGACTCCGGCTTATCCTCCTCATTCACCAATCTGCTTAAATGGTCAGCCACCAAATTCTCCGCTCCTTTCTTGTCCTTAATCTCCACATCAAGAGTGCAAAGATGACTAGGGCGTTGTTTGAGTTCAATTTCAGGTGCCTGCATAACAGATGGAACAAGCACTTCGCTTGGAGTCAGTAGATTGGGGCCAATGCCCAAAAGAGTAGGGGACTTACCTTCTACATCCATCTGGGCTGCTAATTCCTGCATGTTAGATGAAATTGAAAAATCTGTATAGGACTCGTCAATAGCATTCTCAATAATTGACTGCAACTCATCTTCCCTAGACATATCAAATAGATCTTGAGCTAATGGTTCAATCACATCAATAGAGCACAGAGAATGGTCATCAACAGGATGTTTCATAGCCTTGAATAAATCGAATTCAACCTTTTCTCCATCAAATTCCATTGTTAGTGTCTCAGAAACACAATCAATTTTTGTCCTAGCTGTTTTAATAAAAGGTCTACCTAACAGAATAGGCGCATCATGCTTATCATGTTCCATATCCAAGACAAAGAAATCTGCAGGAAAAATCAGTTTATCGACCATAACCAAAACGTCTTCTACTACTCCTTTAGGGTATTTATTAGACCTTTCAGCTAGTTGCACAATTACTCCAGTTTCATGCAAAGGTCCTAAATCTAGCGATTTGTAAAGTGAGTAAGGAAGCACATTTATGGAGGCACCCAAATCAAGCATAGCTCTATCAAATTTGACATCTCCAATGACACAAGGGATAGTAACCATACCTGGATCAGTGCACTTTTTCGGTATTCTCCTCTGAAACATAGCGGAGACTTGCTCACTTACTTTCACTTTCTTTTTTCCTTTCAGCTTCTGATTTCTCTTCACCGTGCAAAGCTCCTTCAAGAACTTGGGGTACTTGGGCACAGTTTTTAACATTTTCAGCAGAGGAATGTTCACCTGACACTTGCTAAATGTCTCGAAAAGCTCTGAATCATCGATTATCCTCCTCTCTTTGAGTGCCTCAGGGAACGGAGGTTTTGGTTTCTCCGACCCGAGAGGGGGAAAATCCGGTCGGACATATGTATCGACATAGGGCTCGGATTCAGGCGAGATCGGACTCAATGTGGGCGCGCCAGACTCCGACGCGGGCGCGTCAGACTCCAGCGCGAGCGCGTCAGACTCCAGCGCGGGCGCGCCAGTGTTGGGCGTGGCCACTTCAGTGTTGGGCGTGGCCACGTCGGAGACCTGCGTGCTTTTCTCATCTTCTTCCTGACTTTTCAGCTCTTTTCCATTCCGAAGAGTTATAGCACTGACGTTTTCCCTTGGATTGACCACCGTTTGAGATGGTAGACCTACTGACGTCTTTGCCTCTATTCTCGTGATTGCTTCAGCCATTTGCCCCATTTGTTTCTGTATATCTTTTATGCTCGATTCAGTTGTCTGAACATGCGCAGTGAAGTGCTGTGTCAGGGTATTGAGCATGGACTCAGTAGAGGGAGCGTTACCGTGCTGCCTCTGATTGTAGGGGGTGGCTGCTGCTGTTGTGATTGGTTTGGTGGATCCCTCCATCTGAAATTTGGGTGATCCCGCCACCCTGGGTTGTAGGAGTTTGAGTAGGGGTCATGTCTGGGTCTCTGAGGTCTATTTCCACCTAAAACACTTACTTCAGCGGTGTCTTCCTGGAGTGTAGGACACGCATCAGTTGGGTGGAAGTTATCACTGCAGATTCCACAAGCCTTGAGTTGTTGAGGAGTCCCTTGCAGAGTGAGCCTCCTAACCATATCCTTCAATTCAGCAATATCTTTGGATTGGTTAGAGTCTACCAAATTGACTCCTTTCTTTCTGGTGGATTTCCCGAAATTTCTAGTCCCCTCAGCCATTTCCTGAATCTTCTCCATAGCTCCCTCTGGCGTGGCATTCAGAATATTTCCTCCGCAGGCGGCATCAATCATCCTTCTATCAGATTCCAGCAATCCCCCATAGATGTATAGGACTAGGTCCTTCGTGCTGTAGCCATGGAAAGGGCAATTAGCGCAAAGCTTCTTGAACCTTTCATTGTAATCATAGAGGGTTTCATCATCTTCCTGCTCTATATTGCTGATTGCCTTCTTCAAGGTGTTCTCCTTCTTAGCAGGGAAGAATTTCTCCAGGAAGGCCTTGTGGAGCTTAGGCCAAGTATCGATGCTCCCTGTAGGAAGACTGTAGTACCAGTCATCCGCAGCATCGACCAGCGTGAACCCAAAAGCTCTCATCTTTATCTGTGCTTCGGATATATTGGCTGGTTTCATGCTCATGCACACATTATGAAACTTCCCCATGTGCTTGATGGGGTCTTCTCCAGCCAATCCATGGAATTTGGGCAGTTGATGAATCAGCCCAGACTTTAGCTCAAAATGGTTGTCATCCCCCAGAGCAGGGATTGTCACAGCAGGTGCCTGCTGTGTGATGTTTGCTGCTGTCAGCTGTCGCAGCGTCTGATTTGCATTTCCAGCCATTGGATCAGGTTGTTGGGAATGTTGGTGATGGTCTCTAAGGCGGCGGTGGTATGTCCTGTCTATTTCCCAATCAAAATCAAAAAGATGGGGATCAGTAGCACGAGTGCGAACCATGCAAGAGGTTCGCACCCAAACAGGTAATAAGACAAACAAGAACAAAGATAAACCGTTTCCCCGGCAACGGCGCCAAATTTGACAGGCCTAAAGTCGTTATGCCAAATCAAAGTAAATTCCTAAGATGCAAACTATAACAAGTATAGTAGGTAAGTTAGGGTCGAACCCACAGGGAAACAGAATCAATTGTAAGAGCAAGTATTATTACCCAAAAGTAACCAATTCAAGGGGGAGTTTTGTGTGTAAGCGATAATGACAGAACAAGTTGCAATAAGAGGTTGCGAATATATGATGGAAAAGTATCACACCAGGTAATTATCCGCACAACAATTGAGATGGTTCATCATCGCATTCTATGAATCTCAAGTTCTAATGTCCAGTAATTGTTCTCAATTCAGATCGTGTAATAGCTTTTAGTCCTACCAGTCCTAAAAGCACTTATCACCAAATTACAAGGGAAAACCTTCACCGAATAATAAAGCGATAGCATTCAAACATGAATTATAATGAGATACAAGCGATTCTAACAACCCGTTAAAATAGCCTGTAATCGAATCTCCTTCACAATCTACCACAAGCAACCCGCGTATGGTGATTGTGTTTGCTACAATGAATCTACAACTCCAAACTTGGAATTGGAAACCCTAGCAATATGACTAGTATCGATAAACCTAGGTGATCAATCCAGATTAACCAATAATAAGCAATCAAGCAATAAGCTCAGGAGATCGAAACAATTAACAAAGGACGAACAAGAGTAGAATGCTCACAACCAAATCAATCGAAGGCTTCAAAGAACCAAGTGCAACAAAGGAGAGTTAGTTCTCCATAGGGTTTGTGAGATGAGGCAAAAGGAAAAATACGTCTCTGGAAAATAACCTAATTCCCTCTCTCTGCGTTCTCCGCCGTAATATAAACTAATAAAATCGGGTTTAACATCCCGTAAAAATATAAAAATATAATATTAAAACTAATAAGATAAGGGAAAATCTGATAAGAATCCGTCTCCAGGGACTGACGCGGGCGCGCCAGTAGCAGCGCGGGCGCGTCAGACTCCGACTTGGGCGCGTCAGACTCCGACTTGGGCGCGCCAGTGGATCGTCTTGCTACTTCTCTCTGATGCAACGACGTAGGCACTTCCTCCTAGCAGCGCGGGCGCGTCGATGGTCACCAGCTTCCAGCTGCTTCCGAACTTCTTCACTTCAACTCTTTTATACTCCTCTTCAAGATATTGCATCTCCCACATGTGTCCCGATTCGATCTGCAAGATAACCACAAATTTGCGCAGAATCTGAACTCTTCTAGAATAATCATAAGATGCAATTTGGTAACAAAGAACGAAAGAAATGCAACCTATCTAAACTAAAAATGCCTATAATGCCTATCTAATATATGCATTATCAGGTTCACATCCCTCCATCTTTTTGGTACTGTCGCGGAACAGATTTCTTTGGTGAACACAGACGGGAAGGCTGCCAGTCCTTCTGCCTTTCTGTCTGTTGAGCCAGATTTTGTGGAGGTGGAAACGTCCGTGGACTTCTCTCCGCGTCAGTGCTTGTTTTCATGTTGTCGCTGATCATTTTGCCATGCTTGGTGCAGCATTGCATGACCCTGGAAACCGTAGTTCATGTTGCCCGGGTTGTTGTATGCAGTATAATATCTATCAAAATTTCCACATTGCTCTTCGTGATGGAAATTCCCTTGTTGACGCGGATTCTGTCCCCAATGATCATAATAGTAATACTGTGATTGTTATCGCTGAAGGGGGTTAGGCTGCTCATGATGGACTTCATAATACCAGAAATTCTGAGGTATGTGCTCTCCCTCTGCTCCATACTGATTGTAATAGTGATGCGGAGGAGTACCGTGGTGCTGATCTCCTGTTTCACCCTCTGGATTGGGTTGAGGTGTCAACGGGACAAACATACTTGAGGCCTCTTGATCCTGGTGGGTCCCATGGCTCATGCTCTGTGTCGCGTTGTTTTTATTATCACTCATTCTTTCAGCGTCGTAATTCTGGCATAGTGAAAGACTCATTTTCATATATATATATATATATATATATATATATATATATATATATATATATATATATATATATAGATAGATAGATTTAGACGCGGACCCTTACTCCTTTCAATGATCTGGGGTCTTTGCCTGATTTTTTCAAAACGAAAGTTTTTGGAGGAACCCCTTAGTGTGAGGGGGTTCCCACAGACGGCGCCAGTGAAAAGTCTCAAACTAAAAAGGCCTCCATTTTTAGTGGGACCCGGGAATATATCCAGTAGGGCCTTCAATATTTCCAACTGTTGTGAGCCTAATTTGCCATGTTTTACATATAAGTTTATATCGATTTCTGCATACATTTCATTCATTTGGGCTAAGATAGTACAGAATATATGTGGTTTATGTTTATTTGCCAAATTATGGAATCTACACCAGTTTCTGTTTAATTTCGCAGAATTCGAGGCATTTTACAACAACTCTAAGGAAGGTCAGAAAAGCTCGGAAAGCAACTACAGAAGTCCAGAATCCGAGAGTACAGAACCAGGACAAACCAAGCTGAAGCCAGAGCTACTCTATGTCGAGTACACCTTACTCGATCTCGAGTAGAGAGTCCGAGCAGACTTGGTCGACAAAGCCTGGTCGAGAAAGCTGAGCCAGACCAACCCGACTCCCGGAAGCCAACTCGATTTCGACAAGACCTAGTCGAGATCGACTACACCTTAGTGCCCCACCCGGAGTCGAGAAGAGGAGCTGATCGAGAAGCCGAGGACGAAGATGCCGAGCAGCTCTACTCGATCTCGAGGAGATCTTGTCGAGATCGAAGACGCCCAGGAGCCTTGTCCGAGCTTGTCGAGCAGAGCCACCCGAGGAGCCCAGCCAGGCCAAGTCGACGATCACCGTACTCGATCTCCAGTAGAGCCTGGTCGAGATCGACGAGCAAAGTCCGAAAACGCGTTACGCGGTTGAGCAATCCGAGTCGAGCTGGGATTCCTTGGGCACGAAGGAAGTCGAGAAGGCCGAAATCTATCATCATCTATCTATGGAAGAGAGATCTATCAACATGAAGACATATTACCTAGTTTAGATATAGTTTTCCTTTAAAGATTTATTTCCCTTAAGCATTTTATTTATCTTTAAGCTTTAAGTAGATATAGATAGAAGATTCTATCCTTGATTAACAAGGAATAGAAGGCTATAAATAAAGCCATAGGGGCTGGTTTTTTATTCATTCAAAAACACAATCAATTTCATTCAAGTAAGTAGGGATAGAGAGAGAGAGAGTTTGTAGCAAGCAAGGTGGAAAGGCGAAAGTGGATTTGTCTTGTGGGTTGTAAGCTTTCTTTATTTAAATTCAATGCAAGTTAGTTTCTTTTGTTATTTAATGTCTTTCTTGATAATGAAGAGCGAGTAGTCCACCCACTTCTAGGGCTGGGGTGAGCCCGACGGTGGCCATGTGAGATAATGCGGTAAAGGTCAGATCTTTTTATGCAATTCGTCTTCTATCCCTATGAGCATGATTCTTTTGCGAGAGTTGAAGGTGATCCTTGTTTGTGTTATTGAAGCGAAAGTGATCTTAATGCAACTTGGATTAATTATGTGAAAAGGGTTAGTAACAATTAGGGTTTATGCGAAAGCCTCTATATGCCTATTTGTTAGTAACGAAAGTTATTTTGATGGAAAGCATGATCTTTTATGCCTTTATGTGTTACTTTGCATGGTTATCGTTGTGGTGTTGATACCCTGGCCTTGGAAGTCTTTTATATATTGAATTTATTTCGTCGAAATTCTGAGTTTTGGGTTCGAAATTTGCAATTTAAGTTTTCTTTCTTTCTAGTCGATACAGAGGAGGAGCTCGTCGAGATCGAGTAGGCCTTAGTCGATCTCGAGTACGGTCTTGTCTAGGTCGAGTTACTGTTCTGCTTCTGTTGTCGATTTTTCAGTTTCTGTCGACCTGCTGTCGTCGATCTCGAGTAGGCTTTAGTCGAGATCGAGTACGTCGGTTGCTTTGTTTTATTTTCTGCTTTGCTTTGTCTTTTCTGCTTTTATTTCTGTCTTTCTGTTCCTGTCTTTTCTGTTGCTTTTGTGAGATCTGTTGCTACCTGAGAACTGCTGACGTGCTTCCTCGTGGATTCGATCATGACAACCTTCTACTACAACGGGAGGAAGTCTTGTATTTATTTGCTGAGACAGGGAAGTCAGTCTGATCTTTATTCTATATTTATTTCATACTTGACCATCCTCCTGCAACAACAAATTGGCGCCGTTGCCGGGGAAGCTATCATTCGCGCCTTAGGTAGTCAGTTCTCACGTTCTCTTTGAGTTACTTCGCAGGTATATGCGTCGTTCTGGTCAAACACCTGAGTTTGACGCCTTAGACGAACTGGAACGCCTTCTACACATCAGAGCTAGACTGCAAAGAGCCATGGCAGCCGCTGAAACACAGGAACAGCTGATCGCAAGGCTCACAAGGGAACTAGCCGCTAAAGATGCTGCTATCGCCACTGAGAAAGCAGCAAGGGAGCAAGCAGAAGCTGAGCTTGCCCAGTTTCCAACCACTGCAGAGGATTATATGCATCCAACGCTCGTCGTGTCTGAATCGGCGATTCTAATCCCTGACAACTCTTTTGAAATTCGCACTCAATTTCTTATAGAGCTTAAAAATAATGCCTTTTATGGTAGATATAATGAGTGTCCTCTTGAACATATTACAAACTTTTCTGACATGTGCCGTACTCTTGCTGAAGGTACAACTTTGGAATATGTCAAGATGAAGGCTTTTCGCTGGTCTCTCGCTGGACTTGCACTGAAGTGGCTTGAAGGGCTGAAACCAAGATCCCTAATAACATGGGCCCAAGTAGAGCAAGAGTTTCTGAACAAATTCTTCCCACCCGCCAAAACAGCACATCTCCGCCAGAAAATCACCGCCTTCAAACAGAAGCAAGGGGAACCGCTGGCAAAGGCATGGGAGCGCTACAAAGAACTGCTGCGATCTTGCCCTACTCATGGACAGCCACCCAACGTCATTCAGGAGATCTTCTTCAACTCTCTTGATCAAGTCACTAAGGACAGAATCAACCATTATACTCTCTATGAGTATCTGACAATGCCGCCAAGTGACGCATGGGGTGTGTTGGAGAAGCTCACTAACTACGACAACAAGTATGGGTCTACTGCAACCTATGAAAAGAACCCCTACGCCAGGCCAGCACCATCCATGCCTCTCTATGAGCCTCCAAAAGAGATTGATCCTGATGTAAGGGAACAGTACTACAGAGATCGGAATAAGAAGCTCCTCAAACAAGTAAAGTATCTCTCTGTCAACCAGCCTTGTATTGAATGCGGATCGCAAAGGCACACCACCCTTGAGTGCCCACACACAGAGCAAGTCAGGATGGCAGAGCATCATGAGGAGGTAGCTTACGCAGGGGGTCCCAATCGCTACATGGGGGACCAAAGGCTTCAGCAACCACAATGGAACCAAGGTGTCCCTAGGAACCCCCCGCCCTACAGAGCTCTTGGACATCTGGAAAGGGACCAGAAAAGGGATGATATACAGACAATCCTGGAGGAAGTACGGAGGAACCACTTAGAAACTAGGCAATCCTTCAACTCCGTCTACACTCAGATGCAAGGTGTCAACTCTAGGCTTGGGGAAATTGATATATGGCGAAAATCAATTGATACAAAGATTGGTCAGCTGGCAGCGGGAATCCCCAGACAGTTAGGTGCGCTCCCTGGATCTTCATAACCAAATCCTAAGGGAAAGACTGGACACATCGCTGCTGTAAAACTCAGAAGCGGACATCAACTACAAGAGCCAGAGGTCGGAAAGCAGCAGAACAACGAAGAACAGCAAGTCGACGTCTACCAGGGCCTACTCGATATCGAGGAAGGTCTACTCGATCTCGATGAGAAACTTCAAAAACCCTCGTCTGCACTGCACAACAACTCGACATCACCCAACCTGGTCGAGATCGAAAAGGGTGTGGTCGATATCGAGGACACTCAACCCGAGGTCGAGAAAACTGCAGCACCTCCGACGTCTGTTCTGGCTCCGAAAAAGAAGATGTCTTTCCCCACAAAATCTCCCAAGGACCCACCAGAAAAGAAATTTCAGCGCTTCATCAAGATGCTTCAGAAACTCAACGTCACCATCCCCTTCACAGAAGCTCTCAATGAAATGCCATCCTATGTCAAGTTCCTGAAGGAGATTCTGAGCAAAAAGCGATCAATGGCTGAAATTACAGAGGAATGCAGCCATCTGGACATACTGGAGAAGAGGCCGGATCCAGGTAAGTTTGTTATAACCATTGGATTTGGTCCATACAAAATTAATGCTTTATGTGATCTTGGAGCTAGTGTGAGTATAATGCCTTTAACAATTTGGTCCAAGATTATGATAGGTGCCCTAGAGCCTGTGGATGCTAGACTTTACATGGCCAACAACACGGTGGTCATTCCAACAGGCATGGTGGACAATGTGGCAGTACAAGTAGGTAAATTCTTTGTCCCTGCTGATTTCCTAGTTGTTGATATGCAAGAAGATCCTACTTGTCCAATTATTCTAGGGAGACCCTTCTTGGCGACGGTGGATGCCAACATAAGGGTAAGGAAAGGAGTGCTCACTTTCAACATCAGCGATGAGGTAATTGAGTATTCCTTTAATAAAACTGAAAGGCATACAGGTCCAATGGAAGAGGTAAAATCTATTTCAGCTGGCTACATCACCTACGGGGAACCCAAGGTCAGAAATATGACCCCTGAGGAGCTGGAAAAGAGGGACATGGAGGCCCAGGTGGAGGAGATCATGGCAATCCTAAAGGAGGAGGCAGAAAATCCAATCGACACAAACCAAGGTACGTCGTTATGGACTAATTATTTTTCGGATGCCTTTACAGGAATCAAGTATGGGGTCAAGATCGACCAAGACTCCTCGACATCGAGGACCCTAGTCGATCTCGACAAGAAACAGAAGCCTCCACCAGCACCAGCGTCATTGAGCAGCAACACAGAAGCTGAGGGCTACTCGAGATCGAGTACGGTACTCGAGATCGACCACCACTCTGCTGCCTCGGCTTCGCCTTCCTCGACGCTGACGACTCCAGAAACTGAACTCTCGTCGAGATCGAGTAGACTACTCGATGTCGACAACCACCCTGCTGGCCCAGCTCCTGCTTCCTCGACACTGAAGACACCAGGAGAAGAATCCTACTCGAGATCGAGTCGGCCACTCAAGGTCGACAAGCCCTCCTCTTCGTCGACTCCTGCATCTTCGAGCAGCCCACCACCAGAAACTGAAGCCTTGTCGAGATCGACTAGCCCTAGTCGAGATCGACCAAACACTGTGGTCCCCGATTCCCTCTCTGCGAAGGTAAGCCAAGGTATGGATCTTTCTTCTCCTATTTCCATTAAAGATTTATCTATACATGGGAAAGGTTTGCCTTGGTATGTGCGATTATGCAGGATTTCCAATGATGAGCCTAAGGAGTATGAAGTTGGAGATAAGCTCTATGTCTCTAAATCAAAAGATCATTGGTTCCCTAATAAATTCAACAAGAAGCGGATGGGACCTTTCGTGGTGAACAAGATCCATTCTGGAGGATTACAGCTGATGGACAAGAATGGAGTCCTATTTGAAGCCCAGGCTACATGGGCCCTACAGATGCCACCTTGAGCATAAATGGAAAGTCGGCCTAGCGACTATAAAATCTAGAGCTTGTACATAGACTTTTTAGGACTTTTGAGACTTTGTTGCTTTTGTTTTGGTTTTGAACAATTTCTATTGTGGGTATATGTCTTCTACACTTTTCAGGTTCATGGATAGAAGCAATATTCGTACTCGGCCCAGGAGGTGCTTCCATTTCGAAATTTTGAGGCCATGCACACTTGTCTAGTGAGTTTCTTTCTTTACCCTTGTTTTTATACAGTGAGGACACTGTAATGTTTAAGTATGGGGTGGGGGAAGGGCTTACTTCATGCATATTGATCATATTTGACATATATGTGCATTATTTCTTTGAATTGCTACATGGCTATTTTGGAATGCATTATTGATTTATGTGCTTATATGCATGTTTTCCAAAGTTTGAGAAAAATGACCCCCATTGAAAATTTTGAATAAATGTCATGGAAGTTTATATTGAACTCGACGATGCAAAATTGGATTCATTAGAGATATAGCATGAAATTGCCTAGTAAAGGGAAGTCACAATGAAATACATATTTTTTTGAAAACCATGAAAGGAGGTAAAATTTGAAATTGCTTTTGACATGTTGCATGATAAGAGGATGGAGGACTTTATATTTCCATATAATGCTCATATTGTTATATCCTAGCCTTACCTATGCTTATGCATTACACAAAAGCCATAATATGCCTTATTTCATATATTGCTCCACATGTTCTAAAATATTTGCCATTCTTTACCTTATCCGGGGATTATGTTGAGAATGATATTACATTATGGAGATGTTATATGGTGTTTGTGTTGTTTATCATTATTGGAGTTTGGCGAAATTGTTTGAAATATATGGAAAATTTAATGAGTAAAAGAAAATCCGATCAAAGATCGACCCTGCTCGCTGAGATAATAGTTTGGCGAGATGGGACACCATGTGAGGAGTCCAAAGCACTAAGTATCCGGGGCCATTCATGACACCCATGTTTGCTACTCGCGAGAAGGCAGTGCTGAGGTTAGAGAGGTAAAAGCATTATGGATAAAAGCATTACGAAAGGTGATGAATCTCAAAGAGAAGGAATGTGGAAATTCAGTCTGGCAATACTCCATTTCCCCGGAACATTAGCACCACATTGCCAAAAATTGCCCACCTTTTAGCCTTTTACCAATTCCACTCCTTATTTGAGCTTAAATTAAAGTCCTCTTGATTATCAATGCTTTGTCACGAATGAATGTTTTGGTATAAACCTCCTTTTGTGAGTAGATGTTGCTTTTGTATATTTGCACATGCATGGATCTGTGACACAAGTACCTTTTCGAGGATGGCAATTGACTGCAGGGTTATATGACAATGAATCTGATATGTTGAGAGTTTTGAATTCTTCCCCTGAATGACAATTAAAAGTATTGCTTGAGGACAAGCAAGCTTAAGTATGGGGTGTTTGTTGTGAGCCTAATTTGCCATGTTTTACATATAAGTTTATATTGATTTCTGCATACATTTCATTCATTTGGGCTAAGATAGTACAGAATCTATGTGGTTTATGTTTATTTGCCAAATTATGGAATCTACACCAGTTTCTGTTTAATTTCGCAGAATTCGAGGCATTTCACAGCAACTCTAAGGAAGGTCAGAAAAGCTCGGAAAGCAACTACAGAAGTCCAGAATCCGAGAGTACAGAACCAGGACAAACCAAGCTGAAGCCAGAGCTACTCTATGTCGAGTACACCTTACTCGATCTCGAGTAGAGAGTCCGAGCAGACTTGGTCGACAAAGCCTGGTCGAGAAAGCTGGGCCAGACCAACCCGACTCCCGGAAGCCAACTCGATTTCGACAAGACCTAGTCGAGATCGACTACACCTTAGTGCCCCACCCGGAGTCGAGAAGAGGAGCTCATCGAGAAGCCGAGGACGAAGATGCCGAGCAGCTCTACTCGATCTCGAGGAGATCTTGTCGAGATCGACGACGCCCAGGAGCCTTGTCCGAGCTTGTCGAGCAGAGCCACCCGAGGAGCCCAGCCAGGCCAAGTCGACGATCACCGTACTCGATCTCCAGTAGAGCCTGGTCGAGATCGACGAGCAAAGTCCGAAAACGCGTTACGCGGTTGAGCAATCCGAGTCGAGCTGGGATTCCTTGGGCACGAAGGAAGTCGAGAAGGCCGAAATCTATCATCATCTATCTATGGAAGAGAGATCTATCAACATGAAGACATATTACCTAGTTTAGATATAGTTTTCCTTTAAAGATTTATTTCCCTTAAGCATTTTATTTATCTTTAAGCTTTAAGTAGATATAGATAGAAGATTCTATCCTTGATTAACAAGGAATAGAAGGCTATAAATAAAGCCATAGGGGCTGGGTTTTTATTCATTCAAAAACACAATCAATTTCATTCAAGTAAGTAGGGATAGAGAGAGAGAGAGTTTGTAGCAAGCAAGGTGGAAAGGCGAAAGTGGATTTGTCTTGTGGGTTGTAAGCTTTCTTTATTTAAATTCAATGCAAGTTAGTTTCTTTTGTTATTTAATGTCTTTCTTGATAATGAAGAGCGAGTAGTCCACCCACTTCTGGGGCTGGGGTGAGCCCGACGGTGGCCATGTGAGATAATGCGGTAAAGGTCAGATCTTTTTATGCAATTCGTCTTCTATCCCTATGAGCATGATTCTTTTGCGAGAGTTGAAGGTGATCCTTGTTTGTGTTATTGAAGCGAAAGTGATCTTAATGCAACTTGGATTAATTATGTGAAAAGGGTTAGTAACAATTAGGGTTTATGCGAAAGCCTCTATATGCCTATTTGTTAGTAACGAAAGTTATTTTGATGGAAAGCACGATCTTTTATGCCTTTATGTGTTACTTTGCATGGTTATCGTTGTGGTGTTGATACCCTGGCTGACAGGCCTAAAGTCGTTATGCCAAATCAAAGTAAATTCCTAAGATGCAAACTATAACAAGTATAGTAGGTAAGTTAGGGTCGAACCCACAGGGAAACAGAATCAATTGTAAGAGCAAGTATTATTACCCAAAAGTAACCGATTCAAGGGGGAGTTTTGTGTGTAAGCGATAATGACAGAACAAGTTGCAATAAGAGGTTGCGAATATATGATGGAAAAGTATCACACCAGGTAATTATCCGCACAACAATTGAGATGGTTCATCATCGCATTCTATGAATCTCAAGTTCTAATGTCCAGTAATTGTTCTCAATTCAGATCGTGTAATAGCTTTTAGTCCTACCAGTCCTAAAAGCACTTATCACCAAATTACAAGGGAAAACCTTCACCGAATAATAAAGCAATAGCATTCAAACATGAATTATAATGAGATACAAGCGATTCTAACAACCCGTTAAAATAGCCTGTAATCGAATCTCCTTCACAATCTACCACAAGCAACCCGCGTATGGTGATTGTGTTCGCTACAATGAATCTACAACCCCAAACCTGGAATTGGAAACCCTAGCAATATGATTAGTATCGATAAACCTAGGTGATCAATCCAGATTAACCAATAATAAGCAATCAAGCAATAAGCTCAGGAGATCGAAACAATTAACAAAGGACAAACAAGAGTAGAATACTCACAACCAAATCAATTGAAGGCTTCAAAGAACCAAGTGCAACAAAGGAGAGTTAGTTCTCCATAGGGTTTGTGAGATGAAGAAAAGGAAAATACGTCTCTGGAAAAATAACCTAATTCCCTCTCTCTGCGTTCTCCGCCGTAATATAAACTAATAAAATCGGGTTTAACATCCCGTAAAAATATAAAAATATAATATTAAAACTAATAAGATAGGGGAAATCGGATAAGAATCCGTCTCCAGGGACTGACGTGGGCGCGCCAGATAGCAGCGCGGGCGCGCCAGCCTTTGACTTGCTTCTTCTGTCTGGTGAATCGACGCGGCCACTTCCTCCTAGCAGCGTGGGTGCGCCGGGTAGCAGCGCGGCCGCGTCGGGTGCAGCGCGGGCGCGCCAGACTCACCAGCCTTCCAGCTGCTTCCGAACTTCTTCACTTCAGCTCTTCTGTAACTTGCATGATTTCTTCAACTTCTTCAACAGGTTCCGAATCACCAAGTTCACACAAATATCTCTCATAATGACATGTAAATGATGACAAAAACTACTAAATGCGCTATAGAACATATCGCATATCAAATTCCCCCATACTTAAACCTTTACTCGTCCTGAGTAAGCATAGAAGTTAAGCCTACTCTCACCATAAATCTCAAAGGTTCACAGACAGTACAAGGAAAATGAACACTAAGTACTAGTAGTTTTTACCATCTCAACAATCAGCACAAAAGACAATCAAAATAGGAAATGAGACTTACAATTGTATCTCAACCATCTACACCTTATAGCTCCCAGTGGCCTACCCGAAAACCTCCTTATCACTCCACTTCTTATGTCGCCTTCGCCAAGAGATCAATCCTAAACACTCAAAGTAAACGCTCATCTTGCCAAGGCGCCCTTTTGGGTTTTCACCAAGCCACTCCTTTTTTTTCCAAAGATGGTACTCACATAAACATTCTCACTTCCCTCAAGTCTCATATTGCCAAAGCCTAAGGCTCGCCAGACTACCTGCTTTTTGCCTGAGTCGCCCTTTCGGGTTTTCAACTCATCCCAGGATTTTGATTGCTTTTTTTTTCTTTTCTTTTTTTTTTTTTTTTTTTTCAAATAACAAGTGCAGAATCTGTACACAAATAATGCGGAAATAAAATATGTACAAGATATGTGAATCCTTTCCCTCCCCCATACTTGAACGAAGCATTGTCCTCAATGTGAAAGAAGACAGAAATAAGTAGGGCGAAAGGAAACAGAAGGACTCACTAAGGGGGTGGATAGTGGCGAGAGTAATCCTCTCGCATGCGGCGCAGCTCTTCCCTCATCTCTCTGAACTCGCCAAAGCCCTCTAGGATGTCGGCCTGCTGGTGGAGAATCTGGTTCGTCACTGTCGTCAAACTCCCCACATCTTGGCGCAGAAGGCCAATCTGATCAACCAGGTAGCCCCACTGGTGAGGCTGCTGATGGGCATCCTGAAAAGCTTGTGCGGGCCAAGGGGCCCACTGATGTGCATCCTGCTGGCTCTGAAATGTCGGTTGAGAATCCCAACCGTGAGACGGGGTCTGATAAGCAGGCATCTCCTGATGTGGGTTCTGCACGAAACCCTGTGTATCTGTCTGAACAAAAGCCTGCGGAGCCACAGGCGCATCCTCCATCGTGGCAGCTCCAGCTGTGCCACTACTGCTACCCACCTCCAGGCGACGCCTTCTACCCAAAACTGACGTCGGAAAGTAATCGGCCTCAATGTACCAATCAGCCCAAGTCTCAGACCACGGAAGGGGCTTAGGGAGCCTGAACTGATGCTCCTTCTTCTTGCCTGTACACCAAATGGCTCCCCCATCCGGTGCAGTATCAAGCATCAAACACCGCCGCAAATACTCCTCTGTATAGGTCCTTGCTATGACCTGCTCCTCCAGCTCCGCCAACCCATTTTGCCCAACGCATGCAGCAATGGCTACCCGAGTAATAAGTCCGCTCTGGACCATTTCTGGTCCAGCGGCACTGCGATCCTTTCTGATCCTGTCGAGGCCATCGAAAAAGAGCCTAACCCAGTCAGGCGTATAATCTGCAGTAGGCACAGCGCTGTAAGCAAACCGCAGGTGCGTCATGGAAAGCTTTGTATCTGTGATCAGCCCATAATATGTCCCAGAAACGATCTTGCACAACATACGGAAGACAGGATGAGTAATCCTGCTGTTGTACTCGTTACTGGTCAAGAATTCCTCTCCAGACACCGCTCTAAAGAATGCAACAAGGTCTGCGTCGGTCGCGGCTGTCACCCATCCATCAGTTGGGGCTTTAGTGACCCCCAGAGCTTTTCGCAACCTTGCTGCAGAAGCCCTGTAGGTATTGCCATTGTATCTGAAAGCAACCCCTCTAATTCTGTTCTCCCCAAGGTAAAGCTGATATGTTGCGAGGAACTGCTTGCACAGTTCCGGGTATCCTACCGCTCTCAATTCCAAAAAGTCACTAATACCAGCGTGAGCTAGACACTTCTGCATACAATCTAGCATCTGAAGTCTCTGAAGTGTCTCTCTATGCAAATACTTCGTAGAACTGACACAGCCAACCTTATTGTAAATAGCCCATTCCTCATCAGACATTTCTAACCTATTATCAGATCGACTCGCCTCCTCCTCCGATGAACTCATACTCGATAGATAATAAGACTAAATCGGAATCGAAATAAGGACAGCGGGAGTAACTCACGAAGAACAGCGGAGTCTCGGCGCAGGGGGCAGATGCGGGCAAGTTGGAGCACAGAGCGGGCGCGTCGAGGAGCAGCGCGGGCGCGTCTGGTGGCAGCGCGGCCGCGTCGGGGTGTCAGTCTCCTGGTGGGTTTTCTTTGACAGGCGCGGGCGCGTTAGGGGTCGGTGCGGCCGCGTCGGCGATTTCTGCAGATCCGGAAATCGTCGAAAGCGGCTTGTCGATGTGGAGCCCGCCGATGTTCCTTCGGTGCCGGTTTGTGGGGGTCCAGGTGGGGGGGGGGAGTGTTTGTGGGTGTGAGGGATGTGTGAGAGTTGTGAGAGAGATTGAGAGGGATGTGTGGTGTGAGGTAAGAGAGTGTGGGGGTGTAGGGTTTTGGTGATGATGATGGGGGATCTGATGGGCTTGAGGTTTTGATGGGCTTGAAGCTGGCGGGCTGGCCCGAAGTGGGTTTTCCAGCCCGTGGTCGGATTTATATATATATATATATATATATATATATATATATATATATATATATATATATATATATATATATATTTTTTTTTTATTTTTTTTTTTTTGACGAAATTTAACACTGCGGGTGCAGTGGGTCCGAAATGCGGGCGCAATTCGTCACCAGAAACTCCGTCTTTATTACCTACAAGTTAGAATAAAATCGAGTTAAAGGAAAGAATGCAATACCTTGGGTTGCCTCCCAAGCAGCGCCTTTGTTTCATGTCGCTGGCTCGACCAAGCCTTTTTGACTATTCTAACTCTGCATTTGGCTCCTCCAAAACTAACTCATCCATAGCCTCCTTTGTGAACCCTTCATAGTATGTCTTAAGCCTTTGACCATTTACTTTGAACTTCTTGTGGCTATCCGGGTCATATAACTCTACAGCTCCATGTGGGAAAACTTCAGCAACAATGTATGGTCCCCCCCACTTTGACCTGAGCTTCCCAGCGAAGAGTTTCAGGCGAGACTGAAAAAGTAGGACTTTGTCACCAGCTTTAAAGTCCTTCCTATTGATGTGCTTGTCATGCCATGCCTTGGTCTTCGCCTTGTAGATTGCCGCATTATCATAAGCGTCCAACCGTAACTCCTCGAGCTCACCTAACTGTAGCTTCCTGTGTTTTCCAATCCCGTCACTCTGCAGATTGCATTGTTTCACAGCCCACCAAGCCTTGTGCTCCAGCTCAACAGGAAGATGACATGCCTTCCCATAGACAAGTCTGAAAGGAGACATCCCAATTGGAGTTTTGTACGCAGTGCGATAAGCCCACAAAGCATCATCAAGTCTCAAACTCCAATCCTTCCTGTTAGGATTCACAGTCTTCTCGAGAATGGCTTTGATCTCTCTATTGGATACCTCTGCTTGGCCATTCGTCTGTGGATGGTATGCGGTGGAAACTCTATGTGTGACATGATATTTCTTAAGCACGGCAGTCACAGTTTTGTTGCAGAAATGGGTACCCCTGTCACTAATCAGCGCTCTAGGAATACCATGCCTGGCAAAAATATTGCTTTTCAAGAACCCTGCCACAACTTTAGAATCATCAGTTCTGGTGGCCTTCGCTTCCACCCACTTGGAAACGTAGTCCACCGCAAGTAAAATATACAAGTTCCCACAAGAACTAGGAAAAGGTCCCATAAAGTCAATGCCCCAAACATCAAAGATTTCGCAGAAAATCATTGGTGATTGTTGCATTTCATTCCTTTGAGAGATATTCCCTAATCTTTGACACCTATCACATGCCTTGCAGAAAGAATAAGCATCTTTAAAAATATGTGGCCAATAAAATCCAGATTCAAGCACTTTTCTAGCAGTTTTATTGGCACCAAAATATCCCCCACATGCTTGAGAATGACAAAATTCAAGAACAGATCGTACCTCATTATCTGGAAGACAACGACGAATTACCTGATCAGCACAATGTTTCCAAAGGTATGGGTCATCCCAAATATAGTGGTTTGCTTCTCTTCGAACCTTCTCCGTCTGGGCCTTGGTATGATCCGGAGGAAATTCCCCACAAACTAAGTAGTTCACAATGTCCCGGTACCAAGGGCTTACAGAGTGAAGTCCTAGGACGGACTGAGATGCGCTGAGACGTAATGACGTGGGCGCGTCAGGGGTCGACGCGGGCGCGTCGGTAGTCAGCGCGGCCGTGCCATGGAACAGCGCGGGCGCGTCATAGGTTAGCGCGGGCGCGTCAGCTGTTGACGTGGGCACGCCAGACTCCGGTGTGCTTTTGTGCCCGAGTCTGCATAATGTGTCATCCGGAAACGTGCCTAAGATGGGTTTCTGTGACTCCGGCTTGTCCTCCTCATTCACCAATCTGCTTAAGTGGTCAGCCACCAGATTCTCCGCTCCTTTCTTGTCCTTAATCTCCACGTCAAATTCGCTGAGCAACAGGACCCATCGAATCAATCTTGGCTTTGTCTCCTTCTTTGTCATCAAGTAGCGAAGGGCTGCGTGATCTGTGTAGATAATCACTTTAACCCCAAGCAGATACTGTCGAAACTTCTCTAGTGCAAACACCACAGCTAGCATTTCTTTCTCAGTGGTGGAGTAGTTGCGCTGCGCTCCATTCAGAGTCATGGAAGCATAATGGATCACATGAGAGGCTCTTCCCTCTTTTTGGCCTAGCACTGCTCCCACTGCATAGTCGCTCGCATCACACATGATCTCAAATGGGCGAGACCAGTCTGGTGCCTGAATGATTGGTGCACTAGTGAGGCGTCCTTTCAGCTGGTCGAACGCCTCTTTGCACTCTTGTGTGAGTGCAAAGGTCACATCTTTCTTCAGAAGCTCGCACAAGGGTGAGGATATCTTCGAAAAGTCTTTGATAAACCTGCGATAAAAACCTGCATGGCCTAGGAAAGAACGAACTTCGCGCACATTAGTAGGATAAGGCAGAGATTGAATTACATCAATCTTCGCCTTATCGACCTCAATACCCTTTGCAGAGACTATGTGACCTAAAACAATTCCCTGTTCTACCATAAAATGACACTTTTCAGAGTTTAAAACCAAATTAGTTTCAACACATCTTTTCAATACTAGTGCCAAATGGCTCAAACAAGTATCAAAGCTATCCCCATGTACTGTGAAATCATCCATGAATACTTCAATGAAATTTTCAATGTACTCAGAGAAGATACTAACCATACATCGTTGAAATGTCCCGGGTGCGTTACATAGTCCAAATGGCATCCTGCGATATGCAAAAGTACCGAAAGGACATGTAAATGTAGTCTTCTCCTGGTCCTCTGGCGCTATGGCCACCTGAAAATATCCAGAATATCCATCAAGAGAGCAATAATAGGGGCGCCTAGCAAGGCGTTCTAGCATCTGATCAATAAAGGGGAGGGGGAAGTGATCCTTCCTGGTTACTGTGTTCAGCTTGCGATAGTCTATGCACACCCTCCAACCTGTTTGTGTTCTGGTAGGGACCAACTCACCTTGTTGATTCTCCACGACTGTAATCCCTCCTTTCTTAGGGACAACCTGTGTAGGACTTACCCATTGACTGTCAGAAATTGGGAAAATCATGTTTGCTGATAGCAATTTCAGCACTTCCTTCTTCACCACATCCATCATGGGAGGATTGAGCCTTCTCTGTGGTTGGTGTGATGGCTTAGCTCCATCTTCCAGCAGGATCCTGTGCATGCATGTAGATGGACTAATTCCCTTGATGTCAGCGATGGTCCACCCCAATGCAGTTTTGTACTCCTTTAGGACCTCCACTAACTTTTCCTCCTGCTCCGCTGAGAGCTTACTTAAAACAATAACTGGTAAAGTGTCATCAACTCCTAGGAAAGCATACTTGAGATGACTAGGGAGTTGTTTGAGTTCAATTTTAGGTGCCTGCACAACAGATGGAACAAGCACTTCGCTTGGAGTCAGTAGATTGGGGCCAATGCCCAAAAGAGTAGGGGAATTACCTTCTACATCCAACTGGGCTACTAATTCCTGCATGTTAGATGAAATTGAAAAATCTGTATATGACTCGTCAATATCATTCTCAATAATTGACTGCAACTCATCTTCCCTAGAAATATCAAATAGATCTTGCGCTAATGGTTCAATCACATCAATAGAGCACAGAGAATGGTCATCAACAGGATGTTTCATAGCCTTGTATAAATCGAATTCAACCTTTTCTCCATCAAATTCCATTGTTAGTGTCTCAGAGACACAATCAATTTTTGTCCTAGCTGTTTTAATAAAAGGTCTACCTAACAGAATAGGCGCATCATGCTTATCATGTTCCATATCCAGGACAAAGAAATCTGCAGGAAAAATCAGTTTATCGACCATAACTAAAACGTCTTCTACTACTCCTTTAGGGTATTTATTAGACCTGTCAGCTAGTTGCACAATTACTCCAGTTTCATGCAGAGGTCCTAAATCTAGTGATTTGTAAAGTGAGTAGGGAAGCACATTTATGGAAGCACCCAAATCAAGCATAGCTCTATCAAATTTGACATCTCCAATGACACAAGGGATAGTAACCATACCTGGATCAGTGCACTTTTTCGGTATTCTCCTCTGAAACATAGCGGAGACTTGCTCACTTACTTTCACTTTCTTTTTTCCTTTCAGCTTCTGATTCCTCTTCACTGTGCAAAGCTCCTTCAAGAACTTGGCGTACTTGGGCACAGTTTTTATCATTCGCAGCAGAGGAATGTTCACCTGACACTTGCTAAATGTCTCAAACAGCTCTGAATCATCGATTATCCTCCTCTCTTTGAGTGCCTCAGGGAACGGAGGTTTTGGTTTCTCCGACCCGAGAGGGGGAAAATTCGGTCGTACATATGTATCGACATAAGGCTCAGATTCAGGCGAGATCGGACTCGACGTGGGCGCGTCAGACTCCGGCGCGGGCGCGTCAGAAGGCAGCGCGGGCGCGTCAGACTGTGGCGCGGGCGCGCCAGTGTTAGGCGTGGCCACGTCGGAGATTGGCGTGCTTTCCTCCTCATCTTCCTGACCTTTCAGCTCTTTTCCATTCCGAAGAGTTATAGCACTGACGTTTTCCTTTGGATTGACCACCGTTTGAGATGGTAGACCCCCTGACGTCTTTGCCTCCATTCTCGTGATTGCTTCAGCCATTTGCCCCATTTGTTTCTGTATATCTTTTATGCTCGATTCAGTTGTCTGAACATGCGCAGTGAAGTGCTGTGTCAGGGTATTGAGCATGGACTCAGTAGAGGGAGCGTTACCCTGCTGCCTCTGATTGTAGGGCGGTGGCTGTTGCTGATGTGGTTGGTTTGGTGGATCCCTCCATCTGAAATTTGGGTGATCCCGCCACCCTGGGTTGTAGGTGTTTGAGTAGGGGTCATGTCTGGGTCTCTGAGGTCCATTTCCACCTATAGCACTTACTTCAGCGGTGTCTTCCTGGAGTGTAGGACACGCGTAAGTTGGGTGGAAGTTATCACTGCAGATTCCACAAGCCTTGAGTTGTTGAGGAGTCCCTTGCAGAGTGAGCCTCCTAACCATATCCTTCAATTCAGCAATATCTTTGGATTGGTTAGAGTCTACCGAATTGACTCCTTTCTTTCTGGTGGATTTCCCGAAATTTCTAGTCCCCTCAGCCATTTCCTGAATCTTCTCCATGGCTCCCTCTGGCGTGGCATTCAGAATATTTCCTCCGCAGGCGGCATCAATCATCCTTCTATCAGATTCCAGCAATCCCCCATAGATGTATAGGACTAGATCCTTCGTGCTGTAGCCATGGAAAGGGCAATTAGCGCAAAGTTTCTTGAACCTTTCATTGTAATCATAGAGGGTTTCATCATCTTCCTGCTCTATATTGCTGATTGCCTTCTTCAAGGTGTTCTCCTTCTTAGCAGGGAAGAATTTCTCCAGGAAGGCCTTGTGGAGCTTAGGCCAAGTATCGATGCTCCCTGTAGGAAGGCTGTAGTACCAGTCATCCGCAGCATCGACCAGCGTGAACCCAAAAGCTCTCATCTTTATCTGTGCTTCGGATATATTGGCTGGTTTCATGCTCATGCACACATTATGAAACTTCCCCATGTGCTTGATGGGGTCTTCTCCAGCCAATCCATGGAATTTGGGCAGTTGATGAATCAGCCCAGACTTTAGCTCAAAATGGTTGTCATCCCCCAGAGCAGGGATTGTCACAGCAGGTGCCTGCTGTGTGATGTTTGCTGCTGTCAGCTGTCGCAGCGTCTGATTTACATTATCAGCCATTGGATCGGGTTGTTGGGAATGTTGGTGTTGTTCTCTAAGACGGCGGTGGTATGTCCTGTCAATTTCCCAATCAAAAAAATAAAAAAGATGGGGATCAGTAGCACGAGTGCGAACCATGCAAGAGGTTCGCACCCAAACAGGTACTAAGACAAACAAGAACAAAGATAATCCGTTTCCCCGGCAACGGCGCCAAATTTGACAGGCCTAAAGTCGTTATGCCAAATCAAAGTAAATTCCTAAGATGCAAACTATAACAAGTATAGTAGGTAAGTTAGGGTCGAACCCACAGGGAAACAGAATCAATTGTAAGAGCAAGTATTATTACCCAAAAGTAACCGATTCAAGGGGGAGTTTTGTGTGTAAGCGATAATGACAGAACAAGTTGCAATAAGAGGTTGCGAATATATGATGGAAAAGTATCACACCAGGTAATTATCCGCACAACAATTGAGATGGTTCATCATCGCATTCTATGAATCTCAAGTTCTAATGTCCAGTAATTGTTCTCAATTCAGATCGTGTAATAGCTTTTAGTCCTACCAGTCCTAAAAGCACTTATCACCAAATTACAAGGGAAAACCTTCACCGAATAATAAAGCAATAGCATTCAAACATGAATTATAATGAGATACAAGCGATTCTAACAACCCGTTAAAATAGCCTGTAATCGAATCTCCTTCACAATCTACCACAAGCAACCCGCGTATGGTGATTGTGTTCGCTACAATGAATCTACAACCCCAAACCTGGAATTGGAAACCCTAGCAATATGATTAGTATCGATAAACCTAGGTGATCAATCCAGATTAACCAATAATAAGCAATCAAGCAATAAGCTCAGGAGATCGAAACAATTAACAAAGGACAAACAAGAGTAGAATACTCACAACCAAATCAATTGAAGGCTTCAAAGAACCAAGTGCAACAAAGGAGAGTTAGTTCTCCATAGGGTTTGTGAGATGAAGAAAAGGAAAATACGTCTCTGGAAAAATAACCTAATTCCCTCTCTCTGCGTTCTCCGCCGTAATATAAACTAATAAAATCGGGTTTAACATCCCGTAAAAATATAAAAATATAATATTAAAACTAATAAGATAGGGGCAATCGGATAAGAATCCGTCTCCAGGGACTGACGCGGGCGCGCCAGATAGCAGCGCGGGCGCGCCAGCCTTTGACTTGCTTCTTCTGTCTGGTGAATCGACGCGGCCACTTCCTCCTAGCAGCGTGGGTGCGCCGGGTAGCAGCGCGGCCGCGTCGGGTGCAGCGCGGGCGCGCCAGACTCACCAGCCTTCCAGCTGCTTCCGAACTTCTTCACTTCAGCTCTTCTGTAACTTGCATGATTTCTTCAACTTCTTCAACAGGTTCCGAATCACCAAGTTCACACAAATATCTCTCATAATGACATGTAAATGATGACAAAAACTACTAAATGCGCTATAGAACATATCGCATATCACTGGCCTTGGAAGTCTTTTATATATTGAATTTATTTCGTCGAAATTCTGAGTTTTGGGTTCGAAATTTGCAATTTAAGTTTTCTGTCTTTCTAGTCGATACAGAGGAGGAGCTCGTCGAGATCGAGTAGGCCTTAGTCGATCTCGAGTACGGTCTTGTCTAGGTCGAGTTACTGTTCTGCTTCTGTTGTCGATTTTTCAGTTTCTGTCGACCTGCTGTCGTCGATCTCGAGTAGGCTTTAGTCGAGATCGAGTACGTCGGTTGCTTTGTTTTATTTTCTGCTTTGCTTTGTCTTTTCTGCTTTTATTTCTGTCTTTCTGTTCCTGTCTTTTCTGTTGCTTTTGTGAGATCTGTTGCTACCTGAGAACTGCTGACGTGCTTCCTCGTGGATTCGATCCTGACAACCTTCTACTACAACGGGAGGAAGTCTTGTATTTATTTGCTGAGACAGGGAAGTCAGTCTGATCTTTATTCTATATTTATTTCATACTTGACCATCCTCCTGCAACAACACCAACGGACTTACCTGACCCGTATCGAAATGATCGGTACGGCCCAACCTGTGCCGCGGGAATAATTTGATTATATGCGTTGATGGATTATCCCCTTATCGAGGTTTTCTCAGACAAATTGGGAGTCAACCACTTACCTGCTGCCGTTGGCTGGCTTGGGAACCAACAGCAGCAAATTCTTGATTCTTACTTCGGTCTTTCAAAGGGCAAAGATAGGTTTATGTCCGCGGAACAGTTCCTTCTCCTGAAAAAGAGTTCTTCGCGTGTCCAGCTTACTCTCTCTCTCTCTCTCTCTCTCTCTCTCTCTCTCTCTCTCTCCCCCTCTCTCTCTTTCTTTTCTTCACTCTTCTCAGGATACTCGATCCAGGTCCGCTTGTTTTTTCCTCCTCTTGCCGTCCAAAAGTCCCTTCTTTGCATGTAAGTTCTTGCTTTTATAGGTGTTGAGTGATCTTTAGATAAATTGCCACATGGGGTTTGTTTGTTTGACATGTGTCCAACTCGTGGGGTGTGGGCATGTCCGACACGTGCCCCTCTCATCCATCCGCGGATGATATGGATCATGTGAGCTTATAGTTTTCTGTTGGATGCCCATACGCGGATGATCTTGATAATCTGTCCGAGGTGACTTTTTATGATGATTTTTACTACCTTTTGCCTATTTGTTGTGGCTTATTTTATTTTTATGCTTATCCAGATGTTTTTTATTGTCGGTTTCGTCAGGTAAGCCATGCTTGGCTAATTTTGTAGTTTTCGCCTACATTTTCGAGACTTGGTTGGTGGTTTGTGAGTTTCTAATATAAGTTATTTTTCCTATTTAATTCTTTCCACTTCTTTGCGTGGTATTGATTATGTTATTGATGTTATATTGATTAGCTACCTTGATAATGTTGATTTTATGCTAGAATTTAATACTTTCGTATTTGTGTTATTTCCGTAGTAGCACGCATAAGATTGTGGACTACGTGTTTGAAGCATGATTATGTAGGGAGTTGACATATATCTTAAACATTCATTTACCGTGTTTAATTAATGTTATTTATATGCCCAAGTTCTTGGGACTATTTGCTATCTCTTTGTTAAATCTTGACCGTGTTAAGGTTGAATTGCATTGAGGTGTAAGGGTTTAATTGGACTCGTAGGAAACAATAATAACTTGAAAAGGATTCGATGATCAATAAAACCAACCAAAGTTGAGAACTTGTAAGTGGAAACACTTTTCTTCTATCTTTTATTTCCTTTTGTCAATATTATTTTCTTTTATTTTCATTCATAAAAATTGTATCTTTCATTCTCTAGGGTTCAACTCCTTACTTGCATACTATACTAGTTTGTTTGTTTGGGAATTATTTTTGGCGAGGTAAATCAACGACTTTCCCTCCGTCAACAACATACTAACTTGTCCTTTTTCCCAATCCTCTTGTCCTCTTCCTCTTTACCATCCCACATATAGCTCACACAATTTTGCTCCCTCTTCTCCTATAAGTTGAACAACATGAAAACCCTAAGCCCTTATCCACAAACAGCCCCTCATCCTCTCATCTTCTTTCCCTATACTCTTCATAAAACCCATAGGAATACCTCCCTCTTGGCCTATTCCGCCGAGCCCACACACCTCTAGGCTCCTTTGTTTTCTGAGATCGGAGCCGGCCAAGCCACGACCTCCCCTCTTTGCCAGCCACTGGCAGTATCTGAGCACTGCATCTCCTTCCCTCTGTTCCTGACATCTCCCTTCATCTCCAATCACCACCTTCGAGCCCTATTCTTCGGAACCGACGACGCTAAGCTGAGCACCCCACCACCTCCTTCCTTGAGCACCCGCAGCGGCAGTCCAGCCTCAGATCGGGCCTCTAGGAGCCTCGTCAATGCCAGGTGCAACCCAGAGCTCCCGTCGGAGCCGTGAGACACCATCCTCCCCTGCCTTCGTAATCCGAGGTCGGTTTCGTTGCTTGTTTTCGTTTTGACTCGAAACCTTACAAAGTGGTACCTTTACTAGCTCCTCCTCCTTACTAGACCAAAAGAGGATGATCCCGACTCCAGCGAAGCAGAATCCAGCCGATCGGGCCATTGTTCCGGTGGAGATTCGAATCTCGGTGACCTCTTTCTTTCCTCCCCCCTTTTCTGTGTCGTTTGGGCTGGGTTTTGTGTTGCTTAGTATTTGGGAGAGGTCATTAGATTGAATCACTTACGGATGTCAGCGGCCAGAAGGATCCCTCTCTTCCTTCGCTCTTCCGCTTTCGAACGCAAGCAGCAGAGATGGGAGACGGGTCCCCTTCTTCTCTTTTCTTTTCCTCTTCAATCGGGTTTCTTAATTTTTTTTTTCAGACCGGTCGGGTTGGGGACATTTCTCTCTATTCATTAATCCCAGCTGATGGGTTTTGAATTTTTGGGATCAGTTCATGGATTCGGGGTATGGGCCTTTTCCTCCTTCTTTGGGTTGGGCTTGGGCTGAGAGATTGTCAAGTGATTGATTTTAATTGTTTTTTACTATTACATGTTATATATTGTTACGTAATATATATTATATGTTAATTTTAGGTATGTTACTATTGTTGTTATATTATCTATAAAAGTATATTTATGAAATTATTATTATATTATAAAATGGCTTAAAAAGTGGCATTCTTTGGAATATGTATTTTATGAGGATTAAAAATACGATTTTAGGAATTTTGAAGTGATTGTCAATCTTGGTCTAATTAGGGGGATTTTAAGGATGGATTTAATTGAGGTTATTTTTTATAAATATTGTTTGAATTATTAAAAAGGGTTTTTAAGTTTCTGAAAATGATCTTAAAGGGTTTGTGGCTTTGAAACCGAGATGCCGGAATAATCATTATAATATGATTTTGAGAGAGTGGTTTTAAGGTTTAAATGTTTAATGTCGAGATTCCTTGTTTTGGTTTGATACTGTTAGTTTTGAAAGGAAGTTGGAGGATATTGTTGGTATGTTATCAATGGTTTGATTTGAAAGAATGACTTTGGTTGATGTTGATTAATCGGAAAGGTTTCGGAAAATGGTTTTACTATCGGTTGGTTTTAAATATGTTGAGAACATGGAGTTCGTGTGTATGAATGATGGATCGGTAGCTTATGGAAATGGCTTGATGATAGGTTTGTATTGCTTTTGGATTGCTTTGAACTTGCATTTGGTCCCTTACTTACGTTATTTTGTTGTTCTGCATCTTCAGGTAAGTATCCTACGGGACTTACTCAGTAACCTGGACCTCCTGCTAGATGTGTCAAATGATGTCTAGTTTGTTGCATATTAAAGGATGCCATGTAGTATCATGCTAGGATTGCATTGAACTGAGCATGTGGTTACTATGTGTGTTTTAATATAGAACGATCGTTATCTGTGATAGTCCTAGAGTCTTTGCTAGGGTCATAGGGTAGCCAAGCTTCATCGGGTGCCCTGAGTCAATCGAGTCAATATGAGCATGTTACTATAGCCCAACACCATTGGGCAAGTTTGGTTACTATATGTTGATGTTTATTCCGTGGTCCGTGCACCACCACGAGGAATTTCTATGCTATAACACCGACTGTCCAGGCTCTGCACTAACGGGAATGGTGCAGAGGTAGGAGAGAGATATGCCACTTGGCATTGCCTTGGGCACTTTACATTTTTCTGCATATTATTATAACTGTCAAGCATGCTTGTGTGATTTAAATCTTTTACTGCATTATAACATCCTTTATTTAGGTATAGGCATGTTATGTGGCCTCAGTGCGGTTAGAGGACCCGCAGGCGATTATCGATCCTATCCTTGCTTGCTCCTTGCTTCTGTGACGGGAATCCCTTGGCGAATCGAAGAATCTAGCTAACATTCTAACTTGGTAAAATGGTAATCACTCGCTTATGATCCTTTGCCGACTATCAATAAGGCTTATTCTATTTTAAAGCATGTTGAGACATGAAATGAGGACACAAATGGGACAACTGGTTCACATATTGGAGCTTCTGAGACAAGTGCCATGGTTAGACCTGTCAAACAGGTCGGGTGGGTCGGGTTTGGGTCGGGTTGTCTCGGGTTTGGGTCCATTTCGGGTTACGGGTCGTGAAATGCTCAACCCAGACCCATATTTAACGGGTTCGGGTCGACCCAACGGGTCAAGAGCTCTACTCATCCACAATTTTTTAAATTTCATTTACTATTTATACACGTTATTTTAAAATTATAAAATTATGTAAAATATCAATAAAAATTTATTACTTGTTATAATTTCATTCTTTTTAGTTTTTGAAGTATGAAATTATATATAATATATAAATTGATATTTTATATAATTATTATCATCCTTAAAACCATAAATGAATAGTAAACGATATTTAAAAGTAAACAGATGGAGTATTTTTAATGACTATTTACATAGTTCCTAAATCTAAAATTGTTATATTATCCTAATAATATTTATATTATTAAAAATAATAATTAATGTCGCTACAATAGTAATATGTAATTTTATATACATAACAAATTGTAATGTTAAACTAAAAAGTAAAGATGAGGATGAAAAATATAATTTTCAATCCTAATTATTATCAGTAATATATTTCAGTATTAGTTTAATTTTAATTTATTTATGTTTTTATTATATTAAAGCTTGGCCCAACGGGTGACCCACGCGTTGACCCAACTCGACCTAGAAATTTGCGGGTTGAACGGGTTCGGGTTGCTTCGGGTTTCGGGTTGAAATATTTGCGCCAAAACCTACGTTTTACGGGTCGGGTCGGGTCGGGTCCTCGGGTCGGGTCACGTTTTGACAGGTCTAGCCATGGTGGCTAATAGAGGAAGTACTGGTTATCAGAACAGTAGTGGTGGCAGTGGTCAACCCTTCAAGAAAGAATGTAGGGACTGGAAAGAATTGAAGAGAATCAAGCTTAATTCCATGTGCACTCATTGTGGCTATAAGCGACATACAGTGGGTCAGTGCTTTAAGATCCATGGGGTACCTGACTGACTTAAGGAGCTGAAAGAGAAAGAAAGGAAAAGTCAGGGATCTAGAATGGCAGCTAATGCAACAGGCTCAACTCAGGGGACTCAGGGGAGTTCTTTAGATGATGAGGTTGGAGGACACCTAGACCCTACCATGGTGAATGTTGTGTATCAAGAAGTCCTTAAGAAGATGAGAGGAAAGAGTGTGACAGACAACAATGCTGGTTCCTTTGCCAATTTTTCAGGTAATCTTCTTACTACTAATGCTAATGTTTGTTTGAAAGAAGAGGCATCAGTTGAGTGGATAATTGATACTGGAGCCACAGATCACATTATTGCTGATTCTTATTGTCTATTGAACAAAAGAAAGTTGAGTAAACCAGTGCATATAGGGCTCCCAGATGGAGCTATCAAGACTATGAATGAAATGGGAAGATTACAATTGTCTAATTCAGTTGTCTTAGAGGATGTTTTGCTTGTGCCTGATTTCAAACATAGATTATTGTCAATGGGAAAGATGCATGATGGTACTCTTATAACCTTATTCACGAGAACTCATTGTTATTTTCAGGACCTTGGATCTAGGAAGGTGGTGTTAGCAAGAGCAAGGAAACATGGCTTATACAAGGTGTTCATAAAAGATCCAAGGTCAAAGGTTGAAGAATCAGAAACTTCAAAGAGTTGTAATAAGGCTAGCACTAGTTTAAAGACAATTCATGCTAGATTTGGTCATAGTTCCATGTCTAAGTTAAGACATTTGCATATATGTTTGATGCTTCTATTATGAAGGATTTTGTTTGTGAGTCATGCTCTTTGTCAAAACATCACAGACTTCCATTTGAAATAAGTTTTAGTATGGCAGAAAGGCCTTTTGAATTGAATTATATAGATTTATGTGGTCCATATAAATGCATTACTTATAATGGCTTCTCTTATTTTCTAACTATATCCTTGATGATTGCACAAGGGTCACCTGGATCTTTCTTCTTAAGAACAAGTTGCAGGTGTTTAAAGCTATCAGTGATTTCCTACCCTATGTGAAGAATCAGTTTGATTGTTGTGTGAAATGCATAAGAACAGACAATGAAACTGAGTTTGTGCAGAGACAATGCTTATATTTGTTTGCTACATAAGGAATTGTTCATCAGAAAACAATTCCTTACACTCCTCGGCAAAATGGGAGAATGGAAAGGAAGCATTGGCATCTTGGGTAAACAACAAGATGTTTGAGAATCCATGCAGCTCTGCCTATCAAATTTTGGGGTGAGTGTTTATTGGCAGCCACTCACTTGATCAACAAGATGCCAACAGAGGTGTTAGCTTGGAAAACACCTTATAAGAAACTTTTTAACAAGATGCCTAATTATGAAGAGCTACAAGGTATTGGGAGTCTGTGTTATGCAGCTGTGCCTCATGGCAGCAAAGACAAGATGAGTCCTAAAGCTAGAAGGTGTGTTTTGTTTGGATATCATTTTGGGCAGAAAGGATATAAACTTTAGGACCTTGAGAGTCATAAAATGTTTGTTAGTAGAGATGTGATATGCAGAGAAGATGTGTTCCCTTTCAAAATTGATAATCCATATAAGCTTGAATTTGAAAATGATGAGAAGTTGTGCAAATTGCCTCTAGTAAACCCTGCAACAAAAGAAGAACATTTCAGACAACAACCCACATTAATGCAGGATTCTCCAGCACACAATCATCATTATGGTGAGGATAACAGTTCATCAAGGATTCCATCACAGGTTGTTGATTTGTTGGAGTCTGATCAATAAAATGGCCCAATTACAACTAAATTATATATTACAAGATTTAGAGTTCTTTCCTCCTTTGAGAAGATCAGTTAGAGAGCACACCAGACCAAGGAGGCTCCAAGATTATGTGTGTCAAAACAATAGGCAGAGATATTCTCTTTCACAATCATTCCCAGTTGAATGCCTTGGTGGAGTGAAGGAAATTGAACCTAAAGTTGTTCAATAATTTGCTCTTATGGCAGCTGAGCCTGAGCCTTATTATTATCATTAGGCAATGCAAAATCCTAAGTGGGTTAATGCAATGCAACAAGAAGTGCAAGCTCTTGAAAGAAATGGCACATGGGAACTTGTAGAAGTGCCTTAGGGAGTTAAACCTATTGGAAACAAGTGGGTATATAAGATTAAATATCGACCAGATGGGTCTATTGAGATATACAAGGCACACCTTCTCAAATGTAGCAAAATTTACAACTATCAGAATTTTGATTGCAGTGGCAACACAGTGAAGGACCGGCCATTATATCAACTAGATGTAAACAATACATTCTTTCATGATGCCACCTGAGGGTTATCCCTTGAGTAAACTTGGATTGGCTTGCAAACTGAAGAAGTCAATCTATGGCCTGAAGCGAGCTTCAAGGCAATGGAATGTTGAATTATGCAAATTCCTAATGAATTTAGGGTATGTTCAGGCTCTTCAAGATTACTCATTATTCACTAAGAAAGTGCCTAAAGGAATTGTTGTGGCACTAGTGTATGTAGATGATCTGTTGCTTTCAGGTGATGATGAGAATGAAATAAAGCACACTAAGCAGGCATTACATGAAGATTTTACTATTAAAGACCTTGGAAAAGCAAGATATTTTTTTAGGCTTGGAGATCTTGCATGACAGCAGAGGCACATTAATTCATAAGAGAAAGTGTGTACTTGATATTGTAGAGGATTGCAAAATGGCAGACTGTAAACTTGCTTCATTTCCTCTTCCAAGAGGTTTGAAGTTGTCCACAAATGCAGGGGACATATTGAATGATCCAGAGATCTATATGCAACTCATTGGTAGGCTATTGTTCTTGAATTTTTCAAGACCAGACATCTCTTATGCAGTACAACACTTGAGTAAGTTTATGGTTGACCTAAGGCAACCACATCTTGATGCTGCTATGCATGTGGTTAGATATCTTAAGGGGACCATTTCACTTTGTCTACATTATCTCAAACATTCTCCTATGAATGTTTCTGCATATTGTGATGCTGATTAGGGAGCATGCCAATTCAGTGCTAAGTCCCTTACTGGTTATTGTGTTTTCTTTAGAAGAAATTTGGTGTCTTGGAAAACAAAGAAGCAAGTAACAGTTTCTAAGTCCTCAACTGAGGCTGAATATAAAAGCATGTCCATGACTACAAGTGATCACACCACTAGAAATTTGTGATTTAACATCAGTTAATAGCCGATGTCTCTAAAAAAAATTGATGTCTATGTGGGTGATGTAAAAAGTCAAAAGTTTTTCACATCGGCTAATGACCGATGTGTTACATTTATAACATCGTTTGTAAATATAAAACCGATATTTTTAATACTTTATAACATTAGTTATATTGTTTTTTAACATTTTTTTTCATAGACTCGGCTCTTGATAACCCTTGTTATTTTGTATTTTTAGGCCAATGAAGATGTGCATCATAACACAATTAAGCCAATGGACATCGATATTTTGAAATTAAACGATGTTTTAATATGAAATAGACATCACTTGTATAGAAATCCTACATAGGTATATTCATTTTCTCTCTATAATTTATAATATTATTTTTCCACACATAATTTAGCTATATGAAATATATACAAAACCGATGTTATTTGTATATATTGAAATCGATTTTGGTTTTAAAACCGTTGTTTATATGTAGTAAAGACATCATAAATTATTAATGAATCAGATGTGTTTTAGGTCATAAAAATGATGTTTGTAGTTCATAAAAGTGATGTGTTTGGCTCGTAAAAATGATGTTTTTCGTACGTAAAGCTGATGTGTGTAGTTCGTAAAACTGATGTTTTAGTACGTAAGACTGATGTGTTTAGTTCGTACAAGCGATGTCTTTCGTTACAATAAATCGATGTCTTTTGCCCGTAAACCCGATGTGCTAGCTTATGAACCAAAGCAATTTGGTTCATAAACCCAATATCCTGTCTATAAATACACATAGACCAAACCACACCAGACCAACCAAAGAGAACCTGTATATATACATATACACCTACATATTTACACATACACAAGACCAACCGAAACATACACCATACCAACCGAAACATATATACACATAAACCAAACCGAAACATGTTTTCAGAACCTGTATACACATACATCAGACCAACCAAAGAGAACATCTTTTCATAAACAAAGGTCAAATGCCACACAATGCACTACATTTGGCTAGTTATTATTATCAACAAAATTGGCATGTTTGGGACACCAAGGTTAGAGGTTGGACATCCTAAAATAATTACAAAATCAACAAAATAGGATATTCAATCTTGGTGGCACCAAGGTTAAAGGCTAGCTGGCCTGATCTAGTTAGTATTTTTGTACGTGCTTCTAACTAGGCAATTAGAAACCCGAAAAAAAGGCCTTGAATTCAAGCAAAAAATAGGCAAACCTTCCAAAAGCTTGGTCCTTAACCTAGGCGAAGTAGATCAACCTACAACAAGCTCTCGATAAATTCAGCAAGTTCAACCCGAACTTCATCAATCTCCTATTGGCTATAGGATTTACGACTCCTTGCAACAGCCCACTGATATCACAAATAAAGCATGTTGTTACGTGTCTATAGAGTAGTGCATGCACCATAATTGTAAGCAACAAAGATCCAATGTGCACTTATTCAATCAATAATTGGTACATCACGTAATATCTAATATTTATACCTTGGTGGAGAAAGAAATATTGTCGTCCTCTACGATCTCCTTCATAAAGCGCATGACGTAATACCCACACTCATGTCCACCCGGCTGCATAGGTGCACCATTGAGGTGTGTGACCTTTGGCATTTTTCCATCACCATTACCAGTCTCTTCACTGAATTGTTTAACAGCACTACATATAGATCACATGCTGAAATTAAGTTTCATATGTATATAAAAGCTATCACTAATTTGTTAAACCATGAAAATCATATAAGCATGAATTAATTACCTCTGCACTGCCTTCTCCCAGCCCTTGTACACAGTTGGTCTTGGCATGGAGTCAATTATGAAGATTCCTGACTTTCATATAACAGTTAAGATCCAATGTTTCCTAAATTTTCCAACAGAAAGTTTATGGGGGATAATGTATATGCTGTCATGAGGGATCAAAAGTGTATATAGTTATAAAAAAGGATCACAACGCACCCGGGGTTATGAGGGATCATGAATATGCGGTCGTTCTTTCCTTCTTTTAGTCGTGTCACCAAGTAAGGAACAAAACTCGCTCTTGTGTATGTAGCTGTAGCCCCGGAGTCAACAAAAGCATACAAATCTGTCTCATTTTTTGCAGCAACACATTCATAGAGATACATGCTCATTTAAGGCAAACTTTCTTCAATTAGAGTGATCAAGTATGGACCTAAAATAGTAAATATATTAGAATAGAAAAACTTTACTTATGCCATGTAAGCATCCAACACTCCAGCTCCAATCCAACTCAGCTGTAACAGATCAAGCACATTCTCTCGTAACACAATAAGTCGTTTAGGTACACCAAAAACATCCTCTTCCACCAAAAACAACACTTACTAAGTTATTGATAATTTGATGGGATACAAACACCCTTATAATATCCATTGCACGCACAAATTACCCACATAATACCATATAGAGGGAGCATACATAGCAATGAGGAGCTTAGTGAGGAAATGGTTTTCCAATAGAAAGTTTGGTAACATTATCAAGGTGCATTCCCCTACCCAACAAACATAAAAAAGAAATGGGTAAGCCTCGATACAAACCTGAAGATATCCAATTATATCAAAATGTGTCACTTTTGAACCCTCCTCTTCTTGTTTCAGTATTAATTGGTAAATTTTTTCCTCTAAGGGAGAGAGAAGGAGAGGAAAAGGTAAGCATACCACTTTTAACGATAGCTCAAATAACTCCTATGATTGGCCCTCATCAAGAAGGAATTAGACCTCTTCCGTAAGATGATCCGGATGAGGATATATGGTCACCTCATTTTGAGTCATTGCCCACTTCTAGCAACAGAATCTGGAATATAATTTTTTTATAAAATAGAGACGAGAGCAATAAGGTGTCATTGAGGTCAAACAACTATTTGACAACCTCCATGACTTTGAGAAAGCCCTTGATATACTTTATCCTCTCATCATGGTGTATCTTTATGAAAATAGTACAGAAAGACCACACACGAAAGTAGAGTAGAAGTTGAAAATATATGGATACATGCATTTATTTGATCAAGGTATATCTTTATAAAAATAAAGTAATCCAAAACTTCTATTGGATTCCTTTTACTTTCATGTCCAATCTATTGTATTTCTTTTAGTCCAGTAAAGTAGAAGTTCATTTTAATGCATTATGCGCTCTTGCCGGTTTCAGTTGCTTGGATTACTTTATTTTTAATGCAATCAGAAAGACCACACACACCCTTGATAACTTAATCCAGAAAGATTGGTAGATTAATCCAATTCATTCTAGTCCTGAAAGACCCCACACACATCTTTATGAAAATAGGAGTACAGAAAGACCACACACACCTGAATGTTTCATAACCTAAATTAGAGAGGACTTCAAACCCTAAAGAAACGCTAAATCAAAACAAGATATCAATTTTAGCTATCTATACTGAATCAAACCGGGTCATATAAATCCTAAATCAAAAATATTGAAAATTGAAGGCGGAAAACCCTAAATCAAAAGTATTGAAAATTGAAGGCGGAAAGTAAGGGTTTTGACTCTTGAAGTTGGGATTTCAAAAGCATACCCGAATGTTGACATCTCGGCTCGATTTCGACGGTGAGAGAGACGACCACTACTAGAGGCAAAGCTCGGTTGGACAGAAACCACAGGCCACGCACCGGAGACACGACGACGAGAGTGAAAGAGGAGTTTCGTAGTTGAGGAAAGAGTTGAGAGATGGGAACTTACGAGAACGAAGAAGAGATTTCGCCGGAGAGTCTACATCCCCACCGAAGCCACCCTTGAGTTCCAAGGTCGGCGAGATTGGTGGATTGGAGGAGCAAGGCGTTGGGGGTGAACAGGTAGGAGTCTGCGATTTGGAAGAGGGAGGTGGGAGTCGGGGGCTAAGTCCAAATGTGGAATTGGGTTTTAATTTTTCCAAGCATCGTAAATAAGAGCAACCCCAACAGCTCTCGTAAAATAGAGAAAGTTGGAAATTTTAGATAAAATATTGATTTTTTAGGTCCAACAACTCCCCTATATTCGTTTCTAAAATAGAGAAACCTTAGGAAAGAGAGAAAAAATCTCTAAATTTAGAAAAGGTGGCAAAAACTCTAAAATTTAATTCTCCTCAATACCAATGCAAATTTATTGTAATTCATCAACAATTGGACAAATTTGTTATATTTATACGAAAATTAAGATAGGAGTATTTGTTATAATTAAATTAAATTGAATATTTTGCTAGAATTAACTCAATATTTAATTTAAACACATTAGTTTTAAGTTATGTTAAAACCCATGTTATATGTAAATGTCAAACTTATACTAGTTTGCATTTTAAGTTATGTTAAGCGTAAATATTAAACTTCATATTTCAATTAAAATTATTTACGTTTTTTAAAATTTTAACTTAAAATTCATGTTCATCTAGTTGTATGAAATTATTTAACAATTTGCATAAAGTTTAAGGATAGCTAAAATAGAAATTGTCTTAAATAGAGAGTATATGTAGTATATAATAAATGCAGAATTTTGTAAAATAGAGAAGCTGTTGGAGTTAAAGTGTAAAACTTTTAGAGATTTTGATATTTTTTCCTCTATTTTAAAGACTTTTTATAGGAACTGTTGGGCTTGCTCCAAGCCTTCGATCTATTCTTTTTGGTTTGTAAATAAATCCATTTTTTTCCAAGTGTTATAAATTTTGGGTTGTGTTTTAATTTTTGTAAGAAACAAACTCAAACTTCAAAAAAATTCTAAGTGTTAAATTCGCCTGCGTGTATTGAGATGGGCGGGATTTTACATACTCCAGATTTTAATCCCGCGCGTTTAACTTTTTCCTAAATTTTTTTTTACATCGGTCAATAAAATTAGTGTGATGTCTATTATGTTTTCAACATCATAATTTTTTTAGCCGATGTTAAAAATCTATTTAACATCATCTGCTTTTCTGGACGATGTTAAATAACAGAATTCTAGTAGTGTGAGTTGGTTTGGGTGGAAGGCATTTTACAGGCATTACAATTATCAATTCCTCTACCAATTCCATTATTTTGTGACAACAAAGCTGCCATACACACATTGATGAGAATCCAGTCTTCCATGAAGGACAAAACATTTGAGAATTGATTGTCACTTTGTGAGGGAAATGTTACAATAAGTAAACTTTCTAATTCCTCAACATGTCAGAACTGGTCTTCAACTAGCAGATGTGCTTACAAAGGCTCTTGGTGAAAGACAACACACTTTCCTATCTTTCAAGTTGGGTCTTATCGGCTTACCTCCAAGTCCAACTTGAAGGGGGATATGAAGCCTATGTCATTTCATTTCAATTTAAGTTTTCTTACTCTCTTCATGTAATTTTGCTCAAACTCTAGTCATGTTTGTAATAAGGAAACTTGTCTCCATGTGACTTGCATATGACCCTCTCTAGGTACTATATAAGGCACAATGTGACACCCTCCCCCAATAGTATGGTTTTGGGATTGCTGCCCAAGGGAATGACAACATTCATTGTCATTTACAATGAAGAGAGTTTCTTAATCGGGAATGGAACAGTAAACCTTCCTTTGCATTTTGTTGATTGATTTTGATCTTGATCAGTGATATCTAGCTAGAGATCACTCTTCACACCCCTCTTACTTTTGCGAAAAATTGGCTCTTTTTAATACTAACATTTTATTTTGATTTTTCTTTTGAAAGTTACAATAAGGATACAAAAATAATAATTATGAAGTTATTTAGTAGCCAACTCATCAAACCAAAACTAGGAACCCATAAGGCCATAATTGACACTACCCAGTATGCAAATTAGAAGACATCGATATATAGCTTATTTGAGTACTCAATCAAACCAGCCGTACATTATTATTAAGCAAGGAGATCGAGATCGAATTAACGAATGTAAATGGAGTAGTATTAATTAATTATAGCAGAAAGTCGTCGACAGGAACGAGATCTCCGGTTGAGTGAACCAAAACCACGTCTTCTCCAAACACGGACATAACAATTAACATCAAACGAACCGGCGGGGACTTGTGTTGCCATTCCATTCACAAACATTGTGATCGATTACTCCTCCACCGCCTGAATCATATTATATATTTTAATCAACACATTAGTAGTGTCAAGTGTGTACTGCATGCACTTTTTTTTATTTTAATTACATATATAGTTATATGCGGACTGTACTTCGCAGTTTGCATATATAAATCAAAGGAAATAAACTTTAAAGTGATAATAATTTATACTGCATAATTTATTTACTGCGGAACACAATTCAAAACTCCGTATTTAAATCCCCGGCCTATTGCTAAAAACGCGAGAGTCCTTCTTCCAAATCAATTCATGGCCAAACATCCTCTCCAACATCTATTTCTCGAACCCAAATCTCTGTGGTATATAGATTAATAATCAGTCCATCCATCCTCCTGGAGTCGAGAAATACGCGATTCACTCGTCGGAAAAACCCCAAAATATAACCCTTATCTCGCACCTTTGTCCCCGATTTGTTCCTCCTTTCGTAAATTGGCTTGCTTCCAGTTCATGGCTCCGATTTCGTCGGCTTCGGTCTTCCTTTTCGGGGTTCAGCTCTTCCTTGGCTTTCGTTGCAAGTTTCTGCCTCCGAGCGAGATCCGTTCAGCCTGCTTCTTCGGCTTCTTGCTCCCAATTCAAGCTCCTCTAGTCGTTATCCTTCCTGCCTGCTTCAGTGGCCTCCTGTCGTGGTCTGTCCGGCGTGTATCTCTAGCCTCCTGGTCTGATCCTCCTTCCCACGGTGGTGGTCGACGGCGCTGATGCTCCTTGAGTAGCAGTGGTTTTGGCGTTCTCCTTGCTTTGGTCTTTGGGCTCTCCTTGAGCCCTACGGTGACCCGGTGGGGTGAATTCAAAGCCCGTATTCCTTGCTTTGGGTTCAAGGAGTTTTCTTGGACCCAAAGGAGTTGGAGGGAAAAAAAAGGAAAGTGAAAATTTTGATTGGATAAGTAGGTTAGGCTTGTTGCTGAGTTGCTTGGTGGTGTTGTTGAGTGGCTTTCGAGTCTAGCGGTCTTTTTTTTCCAAATATGAGGTTTCCACTTAGTTCCACAGGGATTCCCTGCGTCGCCTCTACCAACTGATTAATGAGTCGCCGCGCACTACTCCTGATCTTCATCATTTTTGCTAGTCATCGTCTTTAACTACACTCTTGTAATTTGGCGGCTCTGTCTTGTTGTTGTTTTATGTCTCTATCTTATTTGACGGTTTACCCGTCGCCGAGTTCTTTGGCCTATCGTCGACTTTGGGCCTGTCCGGACGTCGAATTTTTACTTAATAAAAAAAAACTCCGTATTTAATACTAATATATTTGACACTACCAAAAAAATAATAATATATTTGACATGGCTTTCAATTGTGCAGTTCCGCCCATCCTGAGGCACAGCCACAGGCACCGTCTCGGAAAGTGAAAACATAAATAATGTAAAAATTGAGTTATATTTTTTTTTAACGAAAGTAGTATTATTTAGGGTAAATTACAGAAAACCACCCTTAAAATAGGTGAGTTTTCACAAAACCACCCTTAAAATAAAAGTTTACAGAAAACCACCCATAAATTTACTTTTCTTTCAAAGAACCACCCATAACCATTTTATGTGTTAAAAGCTAATAAAAAAATAATTAAAGTTTTTATATTTTCTTAAATGTTTTGGTTAATTTATTATATAATTAGGTAACATTGAATATAAAAGGTTAGAATTTAACATTTTTAAAACACTTTTTACACATAAAATTGGTCAAGGGTGGTTCTTTGAAAGAAAAATAAATTTATGGGTGGTTTTTTGTAAAAAATATTTTAAGGGTGGTTTGTTTTTATTATAGTTTTTATAATAATAAAAACTATATAAAATATCAATTTTTTTACGTTTGTTTTTTATAAATTCATATTTAATTGTAATAAGTTTAAAATTATTTAAAAACACTACTAGAAAAACGCTATATAGCCTCAAAGTTTTTGGCTACCAATTATTTCGAGGGTATCGTAGCCAATACCTTCGATTTTGGACGTACTCGAAAAAATATTTGTAGCATAAGTACCATTGAAATAAATTCAGAGCGAGTGTATATTAGCCTCGAAAATAAATTCGATGGCATTTTTTGAAGCTATTATCAAGCGATGTTAGCAATAAAGTTATTAGATGGTACACTCGAGGCTAAGTTCGACGGCATATATGATCGAATATGTTTTGGAGGGTAGGGTTGAGGGTGTAATGACTCAATATGTTTTGGGGGGCTAACAATGTTGCTAAAAATAACCTCAAAATATATATTCGAAGGTATATTTGTAGGCGTATAACCTCGAAAAATTGAATTTTCTTCGAGGGCAAGATCGAGATAAAAGTTTTTTGCCATACTTAATGCATTAAATACCTAAAATAACTATTTTGCTTTAGCAAGTAAAGCATAAGGTGTTCATCAATTTTCACTCTCATACACTTTTCTTTTTCCCACAACTTTCAAATATCTCTACCTACCTTCCATTTTTTTGTGCTTTTTTAGGTTCGATCAAGAGTTTTGTAGTGTTTGATATTCATTTTTTAGAAGTATCGTCACTTTGGTAATTATTTTCTTATTTTCACACAAGTTACATGATGGGAAAGCAAGAAAATATATATGATTTAGAAATTGTTAGAGAGATAGCTTGAACATGTAGTCACACAATATTTAAATATTAAGCTCGGACATGCCCTTGAGTTCATAATTTACAAGTTAAACTATTATGATTAGCCTCGTCAATACTCTCGAATTATTATTTTAGAGGGTAGGCGAGTACGTGAACCCTGCCCCAATAACAACAATATTATTATTTCGAGGGCAAATTTGATGCTACAAATAGCCTTTAATTATCCTTTCGAGGGTACCATTAAGAGTGTGTTCCTGGTTAGAATGAATTATTTATCAGTTGAGTTGAAGAATTCGTCAATTTTGTCAAATTACAAGTCCAATTTATGAACGAGAGTATCATGTGTCCTTGTTTGAAGTGTAAGCATAGAAAATTTCAAGATGCTCAAACAGTACATCTTTATCTTTATCGATGAGGTTTTGCTAATAATTACTGTCGGTGGATTTCACATGGAGAACCACCGTTTATTCCAACCTTTCCAACTGAAGATCAATCTAGGTCGAGCATGAATGATTTGAACTTCTTTGGATCTATTTGATAATTTGAATTCTTGTCAGATCGAGAGTGGTATTTGATGTAGTTGGGCCTAGTTTTGTTCCTTCGATCAGTGGTTTGATTTTAGTACTTTAGTTGATCCTTCTGTTGATATAAACATGCATAGAGAGGGGTTGGAAAGAACAATAGGGCTTACAAAAGGAAGGAATATGTCACATGAAACAACTGATTCTGGTTATCAAACAACATATTCTGATTTTATCGATGATAACACTTCTTATTTATCTAATAGGGTTTTTGATGTGTTGAAGGCAACAGAAGATCATGTTTACACAATTGTCTACAATGAGTAATTTTTGTTGTTGTTTAAGGTTGATTATAACTTGCCACAAGCAGGATATGATAGACTTATGCATGAAGTTGGTAGACTCTTACCATCAAACCATAATCTTCATACGAACTACTATAAGGGTGGGAAGTTGGTTATGCAGATTTGGGCTTGGCACTGATGAAGATACACAATTAGACTTCTTCGGGATGATCGAACAAATTTTGGATTTGAGTTCATTGGTTTGCCATGCAAGAAGATTGTGTTCTTCAAGTATTTGTGGTATGACCATAGTAGTAAAGGGACAAAAATCCATGCAAAGTACTGATTGCAAGAGATTAATGTGAGAATATGTTGTTGCAGGAGGATGGTCAAGTATGAAATAAAAATAGAATAAAGATCAGACTGACTTCCATGTCTCAGCAAATAAATACAAGACTTCCTCCCGTTGTAGTAAGAGAAAGTCAGGATCGAATCCACGAGGAAGCACGTCAGCAGCTCTTAGGTAGCTGTAAATCTCACAGACAAAGCAGCAGAAAGACAGCAACACAGAAACAAGGAAAGAAACAGAAATAAAACAGAAAATAACAAACAAAAGCAATGAACTAAACGAGACAAAAAAGACAAACCAAAGCAGAAACTAAGTCGAGGACACAGAAGCTACTCGATCTCGAGTAGCTGTCCTCTATATCGACTAAGGACAGTCGACAACAGAAACTCAGAAACGAAAATAAAACAACTCGACAGACAAATCAACTCGATCTCGACCACACCTACTCGAGATCGACTAGGGCAAGTCAAGACAGAAATTTCAGAAATCGACAAAAGACAGAAACCTTACTCGACCTAGACCAAGCGTACTCGAGATCGAGTACAACCTACTCGAGATCGACAAGATCTCCTCTGTATCGACAAGAATTGACAGAAAACTTAAATTGCAAATTCGAAACTAAAACTCAGATTTTCGACAGAAATAAATCAATATGATAAAAGACTTCCAAAGCTAGGGTTTCAACACCACAACGATAACCATGCAAAATAACACATAAAGGCACAAAAGATCATGCTTTCCATCAAATAACTTTCGTCATTAACAAATAGGCATATAGAGGCTTTCGCATAAACCCTAATTGTTACTAACCCTTTTCACATAATTAATCCAAGTTGCATTAAGATCACTTTCGCTTCAATAACACAAACAAGGATCACCTTCAACTCTCGCAAAAGAATCATGCTCATAGGGATAGAAGATGAATTGCACAAAAAGATCTGACCTTTACCGCGTTATCTCACATGGCCACCGTTAGGCTCACCCCAGCCCCAGAAGTGGGTGGACTACTCACGCCTCATTGCAATAACAGACATTGATTGATGAAAAGAACTAACTTGCATAAAATAAACTCCAACTTACAATCTCTCTCTATGTAACTAACTAATTGTCTCTGAAATTGAATGAATAAAACTGAGCCCCATGGGCTTTATTTATAGCCTTCTATTCCTTGCTACTCAAGGATAGAATCTTCTATCTATATCTAAAATTATATCTAATTTGCTAAAAAGATAAATAAAATGCTTAAGGAAATAAATCAATAAGAAAAAGATAAATCTAATTTAGGTAGGTCTTCATGTGTTGATAGATCTTGTCTCCCATGGATAGACTTGATAGAATTTGGATAGAATCTTCCTCCTTCGGCCCCAAGGAATCCCAACTCTACTCGGACAGCACTTCGTCGACGCGTTTCTGGAGACTGGTCTAGTCGACCTCGACAAAGGCTTCGTCGACCTCGACAAGGATTCGTCGTCTCGGCTAACTGGTGCTCGATGTGGCTCGGACTTGGCTCGTGGCGCTCGTCGACCTCGACAAGCCCTAGTCGACCTCAAGTAGAAGAGTTTTGTCGACTAGGTCTTCTTGGGTAAGTGTGCTCGACAAGCCTGGGCCTGGGTTCTGGGCTTCGTCGATCTCGACAAGGGTTCGTCGAGATCGAGTAGGGTGTGGCCTTCTCTGGTCGAGCATCTTCTCCTCGGCATGGACTCGGACTGGCGTTGTGGGGCTTGTCGATCTCGACAAGGGTTCGTCGAGATCGAGTAGGGTGTGCTCGGCTCCTCGTCCAGTTCTCTCCTCGACTCTGGGTGTGGTGTTTGGGCTTCGTCGATCTCGACTAGGGTCTGTCGAGATCGAGTTGGGTCCGGAAGTCGGGTTGGTCTGGTTCTCGACGTTGCTCCTGGTCGACAAGGCTGTGCTCGAACATGCTCGTCGAGATCGAGTAAGGTCTACTCGAGATCGAGTAGCTTGGGTTCTCAGCTCGATTTGACTGGTTCCGCTGCTTCTTTGACCTTGGACTTCTGTAGTGGATTTCCGAGCTTTTCCGACCTTCTGTAGAATTGCTGTAAAATGCCTCGAATTCTGCGAATTAAACAGAAACTGGTGTAGATTCCATAATTTGGCAAATAAACATAAACTACATAGGTTCTGTACTATCTTAGCCCAAATGAATGAAATGTATGCAGAAATCGGTATAGAAGTTAATGTAAAACATGGCAGATTCAGCTCACAACAAACACCCCATACTTAAGCTTGCTTGTCCTCAAGCAATACTTTTAATTGTCATTCAGGGGAAGAATTCAAACTCTCAACATCTTAGATTCATTCTCATATGACCCTGCAATCAATTACCATCCTCGAAAAGGTACTAGTGTCACAGATCCATGCATGTGCAAATATATAAAAGCAACATCTACTCACAAAAGGAGGGTTATGCACAAATAATTTTTATGTGACAAAGCAACAATAATCAAGAGGACTTTAATTTAAGCTCAATAAGGAGTAGATTGGTAAAAGGCTAAAGGTGGGCAATTTTTGGCAATGTGGTGCTAATGATCCGGGGAAATGGAGTATTTCCAAACTGAATTTCCACATTCCTTCTCTTTGAGATCCATCACCTTTCATAATGCTTTTATCCATAATATTGCTTTTACCTCTCTAACCTCAGCACTGCCTTCTCGCGAGTCGCAAACATGGGTGTCATGAATGGCCCCGGATACTTAGTGCGTCGGACTCCTCACCATGTGTCCCATCTCTCCAAACTATTATCTCAGAGAGCAGGGTCAATCTACCTTTATCTCCTGAGGTGATTGGATTTTCTTTCACTCATTAAATTTTCCATATATTCAAAACACTTTCCCGCCAAACTTCAATAACGATAACAACACAAACACCATATAGCAATCTCCATAATGTAGCATCATTCTCAACATAATCCCCGGATAAGGTAAAGAAATGGCAATATTTAGAACATGTGGAGCAATATATGAAATAAGGCATAATATGGCTTTTGTGATGCATAAGCATAGGTAAGGCTAGGATTATAAACAATGAGCATTATATGGAAATATAAAGTCCTCCATCATCTTATCATGCAACATGTCAAAAGCAATTTCAAGTTTTACCTCCTTTCATGGTTTTCATAAAATATGCACTTCATTGTGACTTCCCTTTACTAGGCAATTTTATGCTATATCTCTAATGAATCTAATTTTGCATCGTCGAGTTCAAATAAAGCTTCCATGACATTATTCAAAATTTTCAATGGGGGTCATTTTTCTAAATTTTGAAAAACATGCATATAAGCAAATAAATCAATAATGCATTCCAAAATAGTCATGTAGCAATTCAAAGAAATAAATTCACAAGTAATGTCAAATAAATCAAATATGCATAAAGTAAGCCCTTCCCCCACCCCATACTTAAACATTACAGTGTCCTCACTGTATAAAAACAAGGGTAAAGAAAGAAACTTACTAGACAGATATGCAGAGCTTCATATTTTCGAATGGAAGCACCTCCTGGGCCGAGTATGAATATTGCTTGGTTCTATCCTTGGACCTGAAAAGTGTAGAAGACACATACCCACAAAAACAAAAAACCAAAAGTGTTCAAAAACAAGCAAAACAAAGTCTCAAAAGTCCTAAAAAGTCTATGTACAAGCTCTAGATTTTATAGTCGCTAGGCCGACTTTTCCATTTAGCTCAAGGTGGCATTTGCAGGGCCCATGTAGCTTGGGCCTCAAATAAGACTCCATTCTTGTCCATTAGCTGTAATCCTCCAGAATGGATTTTGTTCACCACGAAAGGTCCCATCCGCTTCTTGTTGAATTTGTTAGGGAACCAATGATCCTTTGATTTAGAGACATAGAGCTTGTCTCCAACTTCATATTCCTTGGGCTCATCATTGGAAATCCTACATAAGCGCACATACCAAGGCAAACCTCTCCCATGTATAGGTAGATCTTTAATGGAAATAGGAGAAGAAAGATCCATACCTTGGCTTACCTTTGCAGAGACGGAATCGGGAACCACGGTATTTGGTCGATCTCGACTAGGGCTAGTCGATCTCGACAAGTCTGTAGTTTCTGGTGTGGTCTGCTCGAGGATGCGGAAGTCGACGAAGGACAGGGCTTGTCGATCTCGACAAGGCTGGTCGACCTCGAGTAGGCTTCTGCTCCCGGTGTCTGCAGCGTCGAGGAGGAAGGATCTGGTGGAGTCGAGTGGTGGTCGACCTCGACAAGGGTGTTCGAGATCGACGAGGCTGGTCCTGGCTCTGGTGGTCTCAGCGTCGAGGAAGCAGGAGTCGAGTCAGCAGTGGGCTTGTCGAGATCGAGTAAGGTGGTCGATGTCGATGAAGATCCTGGCTCTGGTGTCGTCAGCGTCGAGGAAAGCTGAGTCGACGTAGGGCTCTGGTGGTCGATCTCGACGAGCCTACTCGAGACCGAGTAGGGTTCTGCTTCCGTCTGGCTGCTCGACGAGGCTGGTACTAGTGGGGACTCCTTGGTCTGGTCGAGATCGACTAGGGTCTGGTCGATCTTGACCCCATACTTAGCTCCTGTCAAGGCATCCGAAAAATAATTAATCCACAACGACTTACCTTGGTCCGTGTCGATTGGATTCTCTGTGTTCTCCTTGAGGATTGCCATGATCTCCTCCACCTGGGCCTCCATGTCCCTCTTTTCTATCTCCTCAGGGGTCATATTTCTGACCTTGGGTTCCCCGCAGGTGATGTAGCCAGCTGAGATAGATTTGACCTCTTCCATTGGACCTGTATGCCTTTCAGTTTTATTAAAGGAATACTCAATTACCTCATCGCTGATGTTGAAGGTGAGCACTCCTTTCCTTACGCTTATGTTGGCATCCACCGTCGCCAAGAATGGTCTTCCTAAGATAATTGGACAAGCAGGATCTTCTTGCATATCAACAACTAAGAAATCAGCAGGGACAAAGAATTTACCTACTTGTACTGCCACATTATCCACCATGCATGTTGGAATGACCACCGTGTTGTTGGCCATGTAAAGTCTAGCATCCACAGGCTCTAGGGCACCTATCTTAATCTTGGACCAAATCGTTAAAGGCATTATACTCACACTAGCTCCAAGATCACATAGGGCATTAATTTTGTATGGACCAAACCCAATAGTTATAGCAAACTTACCTGGATCCGGCCTCTTCTCCAATATGTCCAGATGGTTGCACTCCTCTGTAATTTCAGCCATCGACCGCTTTTTGCTCAGAATCTCCTTCAGGAACTTGACATAAGATGGCATTTCATTGAGAGCTTCTGTGAAGGGAATGGTGACATTGAGTTTCTGAAGCATCTTGATGAAGCGCTGAAATTTCTTTTCCGCCGGGTCCTTTAGAGATTTTGTGGGGAAAGGCAGCTTCTTTTTCTGATTCAGAACAGACGTCGGAGGTGCTGCAGGCTGCTCTATGTCGACTAAGGGCTCCTCGACATCGACTAGAGTCTTGTCGACATCGACCAAGTTGGGCGTAGTCGAGTTGCTGTGCGGTGCAGACGAAGATTTTTGCAGGTTCTCCTCGAGATCGACGAGGCCTTCGTCGAGATCGACTACAGGTTTGTCGAGATCGACTTGCTGTTCCTCGTCGTTCTGCTGCTTTCCGACCTTTGGCTCTTGCAGTTGATGGCCGCTTCTGAGTTTTACAGCAGCGATATGTCCAGTCTTTCCCTTAGGATTTGGTTCTGAAGATCCAGGGAGCGCACCTGACTGTCTGGGGATTCCTGCTGCTAGCTGACCAATCTGTGTATCAACCGATTTCTGCCAGATATCAATTTCCCCAAGCCTAGAGTTGACACCTTGCATCTGAGTATAGACGGAGTTGAAGGATTGCCTAGTTTCTGAGTGATTCCTCCGTATTTCCTCCAGGACTGTCTGTATATCATCCTTTTTCTGCTCCCTTTCCGGATGTCCTGGAGCTCTGTAGGGCGGGGGGTTCCTAGGGACACCTTGGTTCCATTGTGGTTGCTGAAACCTTTGGTCCCCCATGTAGCGATTGGGACCCCCTGCGTAAGCTACCTCCTCTTGGTGTTCTGCCAGCCTGACTTGCTCGGTGTGTGGGCACTCAGTAGTGGTGTGCCTCTGAGATCCGCATTCAATACAAGGCTGATTGACGGAGAGATACTTTACTTGCTTGATGAGCTTTTTGTTCGGGTCTCTGTAGTACTGCTCCCTAACATCTGGATCAATCTCCTTAGGTGGATCATATAGGGGCATGGATGGTGCTGGCCTGGCGTATGGGTTCTCTTCATAAGTTGCAGTAGACCCATACTTGTTGTCGTAGGTAGTGAGCTTCTCTAGCACACCCCATGCGTCACTTGGCGGCATTGTCAGATACTCATAGCGAGTATAATGGTTGATTCTGTCCTTAGTGACTTGATCAAGAGAGTTGAAGAAGATCTCCTGAATGACGTAGGGTGGCTGTCCATGAGTAGGGCAAGATCGCAGAAGTTCTTTGTAGCGCTCCCATGCCTTTGCCAGCGGTTCCCCTTGCTTCTGTCTGAAGGCGGTGATTTTCTGGCGGAGATGTGCTGTTTTGGCGGGTGGGAAGAATTTGTTCAGGAACTCTTGCTCTACTTGGGCCCAGGTTGTGAGTGATTTTGGTTTCAGCCCTTCCAGCCATTTCAATGCAGGCCCAGCGAGAGACCAGCGAAAAGCTTTCATCTTGACATATTCCAAAGTTGTACCTTCAGCAAGAGTACGGCACATGTCAGCAAAGTTTGTAATATGTTCAAGAGGACACTCATTAAATCTACCATAAAAGGCATTATTTTTAAGCTCTATAAGAAATTGAGTGCGAATTTCAAAAGAGTTATCAGGGATAAGAATCGCCGATTCAGGCACGACGAGAGTTGGGTGCATGTAGTCCTCTGCCGTGGTTGGGTATTGGGCAAGCTCAGCTTGTGCTTGTTCCCTTGCTGCTTTCTCAGCGGCGATAGCAGCATCTTTAGCGGCCAATTCCCTGGTAAGCCTAGCGATCAGCTGTTCCTGTATCTCCGCAGCTGCCATGGCTCTTTGCAGTTTAGCTCTGATGTGTAGGAGGCGCTCTGGTTCGTCTAAGCCGTCAAACTCAGGTGGTTGACCAGAGCGGCGCATACACCTGTAAATTAACTCAAAGAAAAAGTGAGAACTGACTACCTAAGGCGCGATTGATAGCCTCCCCTGCAACGGCGCCAATTTGTTGTTGCAGGAGGATGGTCAAGTATGAAATAAAAATAGAATAAAGATCAGACTGACTTCCCTGTCTCAGCAAATAAATACAAGGCTTCCTCCCGTTGTAGTAAGAGAAAGTCAGGATCGAATCCACGAGGAAGCACGTTAGCAGTTCTTAGGTAGCTGTAAATCTCACAGACAAAGCAGCAGAAAGACATCAACACAGAAACAAGGAAAGAAACAGAAATAAAACAGAAAATAACAAACAAAAGCAATGAACTAAACGAGACAGAAAAGACAAACCAAAGCAGAAACTAAGTCGAGGACACAGAAGCTACTCGATCTCGAGTAGTTGTCCTCTATATCGACTAAGGACAGTCGACAACAGAAACTCAGAAACGAAAATAAAACAACTCGACACACAAATCAACTCGATCTCGACCACACCTACTCGAGATCGACTAGGGCAAGTCAAGACAGAAATTTCAGAAATCGACAAAAGACAGAAACTTTACTCGACCTAGACCAAGCGTACTCGAGATCGAGTACAACCTACTCAAGATCGAAAAGATCTCCTCTGTATCGACAAGAATTGACAGAAAACTTAAATTGCAAATTCGAAACTAAAACTCAGATTTTCGACAGAAATAAATCAATATGATAAAAGACTTCCAAAGCTAGGGTTTCAACACCACAACGATAACCATGCAAAATAACACATAAAGGCACAAAAGATCATGCTTTCCATCAAATAACTTTCGTCATTAACAAATAGGCATATAGAGGCTTTCGCATAAACCCTAATTGTTACTAACCCTTTTCACATAATTAATCCAAGTTGCATTAAGATCACTTTCGCTTCAATAACACAAACAAGGATCACCTTCAACTCTCGCAAAAGAATCATGCTCATAGGGATAGAAGATGAATTGCACAAAAAGATCTAACCTTTACCGCGTTATCTCACATGGCCACCGTCGGGCTCACCCCAGCCCCAGAAGTGGGTGGACTACTCACGCCTCATTGCAATAACAGACATTGATTGATGAAAAGAACTAACTTGCATAAAATAAACTCCAACTTACAATCTCTCTCTATGTAACTAACTAATTGTCTCTGAAATTGAATGAATAAAACTGAGCCCCATGGGCTTTATTTATAGCCTTCTATTCCTTGCTACTCAAGGATAGAATCTTCTATCTATATCTAAAATTATATCTAATTTGCTAAAAAGATAAATAAAATGCTTAAGGAAATAAATCAATAAGAAAAAGATAAATCTAATTTAGGTAGGTCTTCATGTGTTGATAGATCTTGTCTCCCATGGATAGACTTGATAGAATTTGGATAGAATCTTCCTCCTTCGGCCCCAAGGAATCCCAACTCTACTCGGACAGCACTTCGTCGACGCGTTTCTGGAGACTGGTCTAGTCGACCTCGACAAAGGCTTCGTCGACCTCGACAAGGATTCGTCGTCTCGGCTAACTGGTGCTCGATGTGGCTCGGACTTGGCTCGTGGCGCTCGTCGACCTCGACAAGCCCTAGTCGACCTCGAGTAGAAGAGTTCTGTCGACTAGGTCTTCTCGGGTAGGTGTGCTCGACAAGCCTGGGCCTGGGTTCTGGGCTTCGTCGATCTCGACAAGGGTTCGTCGAGATCGAGTAGGGTGTGGCCTTCTCTGGTCGAGCATCTTCTCCTCGGCATGGACTCGGACTGGCGTTGTGGGGCTTGTCGATCTCGACAAGGGTTCGTCGAGATCGAGTAGGGTGTGCTCGGCTCCTCGTCCAGTTCTCTCCTCGACTCCGGGTGTGGTGTCTGGGCTTCGTCGATCTCGACTAGGGTCTGTCGAGATCGAGTTGGGTCCGGAAGTCGGGTTGGTCTGGTTCTCGACGTTGCTCCTGGTCGACAAGGCTGTGCTCGAACATGCTCGTCGAGATCGAGTAAGGTCTACTCGAGATCGAGTAGCTTGGGTTCTCAGCTCGATTTGACTGGTTCCGCTGCTTCTTTGACCTTGGACTTCTGTAGTGGATTTCCGAGCTTTTCCGACCTTCTGTAGAATTGCTGTAAAATGCCTCGAATTCTGCGAATTAAACAGAAACTGGTGTAGATTCCATAATTTGGCAAATAAACATAAACTACATAGGTTCTGTACTATCTTAGCCCAAATGAATGAAATGTATGCAGAAATCGGTATAGAAGTTAATGTAAAACATGGCAGATTCAGCTCACAACAGAATACGCTATATTGATTATGAGCCTTTCGTTCCAGCTCTACAATGGATTCAAGTGCACTATATATGCAAGCTACCCTGGAGCAAGCCGTAGTCATGCAGATTGGAGAGTTGTGTGCAAGACGAAGCCTCAATCAATAGTGGAGGAGAAGTGGATAATGAAGAAAATCAATGATGAACCGTTACAACAAGATGACAATGAGGTCATTGGTGAACATTTTTTAGGTATAAATATTGATCAATTACCTGCAAAGCTTTATGTTCCAAGATGTTTAGATGAAGGCTAGCAGGATATATTGACAATATAATGATGATAATAATTTTGAGATTGAAATATAAAGATGAAGAAGAAGATTTTCCTTCATATTCCGATACAGAAGTCGAGTATACATATATTATTTCTCCTTTTATTTTAACAGATCGTAGAACTATTTATAACTAATTAAATTACCTTTACTTTTTTACAATGCAACTACATTATAACTTTGCTCGATTTTTTAATTATATTTTAAAAAATCTTACTTTTTGATGACTCTAATTTTAAAAAAACCTTACTTTTTAATCATGTAATATTGCCTTAATGTAAATGAAAGTCTGATGATCAATTGATTATATAAATTAATAGACTATTAAATAACTACTAGGAAGAAAATGGATTTGTACATGCCAAAAAAATATTAAATAACTACAATAAAAAAAAGGACTTGTACCAAGAAAATTAAAATTGAAAAGATGATAAATTTTGTCAAATATATTTATATAAAAACAAACCTATGTAATATGGATTCATTTTATTGATCCCATTTCACGAGTCCATATTTATTAATAAATATAATTAATTAAAAGTCATCTATATATTAGTTTTAAAAATCCTTATGGATTAAAATAAAATTTTCACCAAATGATAGGATTTTTACTTAAATATATAATTTTATTTATAAAAAATCTCATGAAAAGATTAAACTAACTCTGCCTAATTTAGGCCATGAAATTAGTAAAATAATTCTTATGGATTAATATAAAAGTAGAGGAAGAAAAGAAAATAAATGTAATTAATTTAGGATAACTTTTGCACAGGTAAAAAAGTTTTGGAGAGTTTATTGGAAATAAATAAAAATGTAGTGTTTTGTTAATAAAATGAATAGTATGTTGGATTTTTTCTATTATGTATTTTATGATTTTAAATAATTTTCTTATATTATTGGTGCAAGGCTATATAAAAAGATGTCATCTCTTGATTAGTTGCATCTCTTGATTATATAATGTCGGCAACTTCTGCAAGAAGAAGAGAGTTATATGTCCCGAAAGTTACGAACTCATCTCGGTCCTCGGGGATTGAGCCTACTTCAGGCAATCTAAGTAGAACAAGAGATGTTGATTTTGCTTCATCCGAGCCGATTGTAAATGTTCAAGCTGATGAAAGGGTTGGTGGTGCTGAAAATGATCAGAATGTCGCCTTGGTTATTGAAGAAAGGGAGATTATTTCATTAGAAAATGATAATAGGGTTGAAGTTGTAGGTTCTGTTGATTGTCATGAGAGGGTTGATGATGATGTACCTACTGATAATATACAAGCTGTTGAAAGGGGCGCAGAGGATGAAATGGACATTGATCAAGAAGACTACTTTGATAGAGTTTATGACAATGAGGAGTTGTATGAAGGTCGAGAGTTTGGGGATATCAAACTTAATGAGTGGATGATGTTTATGGATAAGGAAGTTTTGCTAAATGTTGTGAGAGACTATTGTGTTCAAGAGGGATTCGCCGTTGTGGTGGCCTAGAATAAGCAGAATAGGTATACAGCTGCGTGTGCTTATTCAGATTGTGCGTGGAGAGTTCATCCATCGACCGTGCCAGATCGGCAAACATGGGCAATAAAAACATTGACAAGCAAGCATACTTACATGAGATTACACTTGCATAATCCCATGGCAACTCCCGAGTGGGCATTTCGAAAGATTCTCCAAGATGTGCTTGCAAATGAAAACATCACGGGAAAGACCATTAACAACAAACTCTTCCAATCCTTTGGTGTGAAGTTGACAACCACGTCGTTATACCAAGCAAAGAAGCTTGCTGAAAAAATCCTCCATGGGGATGAAGATGCATCGTATGCTAGTTTGCCTAGTTATTGCGAGGTTCTAAAGATGCACATTCAAGGTTCTAAGGCTCATTGTGTGTGGGGAGGTGCAAGAGATGATCCGGAGAGGCCCATTCAATTCAAGAGTATAATCATTTCCTTGAAGCCAATGATTGACATATTCATTCAGGGTTATAGGGGTTTGATTCGAGTGAATGGATGCCATTTGAAAGGCAAGTGTGGTGGAGTAGTGTTATCTGCAATAGCTCTTGATGGAGACAATCAGATTTTCCCCATTGCATATGGTGTTTATGTGAATGAAAGCAAGAACACATGGTTGTCCTTCTTCTATCATTTGAGACAACTACTTGTGGACACATACAGAGATAATTGGTGTATCATTTCTTATCGACAAAAGGTAATTTCCTCTTCTGTAAACAGAAATAATTGGTGTATCATTACTTGTGGAAGCTGTAAAATTCTGTAAACAGAAAAAAATAACAGTAAACAAAATAAAAAATAACATGACACTGCATAAAAATTCTTTAAACAAAAAAAAATGTGTAAACTTTAGAAGCTGTAAAAAATATGTGTAAAAAAACTGTAAAAAATCAGTAAACAGAATAAAAATGTGTAAAATTTTGAAGCTATAATTCTGAATCATGTACAATCTGTAGGGGGTCGAACCAGCTCTAGGAGAGGTGTGGCCTACGACTTAAAGGCGATACTATTGCAATCACCTATGTTCCAACTTCAAGAAGGGCTACCCGGGACAACGAAGCCATGAAACTTTTTGGGTTGTATGCAAAGCGTACTTAGAGTTCAAATTTAGGAAGGCCATCGAGAGGGTGGAGAAGGTAATTGGGTTGGGCTCTGTGCATTGGCTTCAGGGGTTAGGGGATATGGAATGTTGGGCAAGATACAAGTATGACTCCAACCTGCATTCACCAGAAACAACGAGTAACTTCGTAGAGTCCTTCAATTCATCGTTGGGATGAGATAGGTGTCTCCCATTACTGACTCTTCTTGAAGGTATGTTTCTAATTTTATTCCCATAAAACAAAACTTTGATTGAATAGATTTGATGCAATGTCATGTTATAAAACAATGTGTATTGTGTGTTGTAGGTGTTCGGCTCACGTGTATAGGACGACATTGTCAGAGGCAAGAGGAGAATCAACTAATGCCCATTAATAGAATAAATAAGCATGATCGAGATACACTAGATGTCGCAGTTACAGAATCTCGTAAACTTGAGGTTCGTCAGTAATTGCTTCTATTTTCTTTTTTCTTATTATGTTGTTGCTCAAGATATATTTAAATCAATGAATAATCTGTCAAATAAATTGAAGGTGTTCCAAGCATCTGAGTTCGAGTATGAAGTGAAATAGGGAAAATCCATTCTGCATGTGAACATCCCTAGTCGAACCTGTGCGTGTGGCGAATGGCAAATTAGTGGAATCCCGTGTAGGCATGCTGTGAGGGTGATTGCTGAAATTAGGGGAAATCTAGATCGCTCGATGTCACTCATTGGTACTCAAATGAGATGTCGCGGAGCACATATTCGGCCAATTATCGAGTGGTTCCAGATGAAGAACAATGGCCTACTTTCGAGTTTCCAACAATTAGTATGCCAAACATGAAAAGTGGTGTTGGAAGACCACCCAGAAACAGAAGGAGACAACCCGGTGAGAAGGAAAGAGGAGTCATGTCTCGCACTATGTGATGTGGAAAGTGCAAGGAAGGCATGTCTTCCTGACAATTTTGGAAAGTGCAAGGTATATCTTTAGGACATGTAAAGGTCTCGCACCCCACTTTTCCTCACAATTAAAAATTTTGGTTTGCAAGGAATTTGGGCATAACTCTAGGACATGGAAATGTGGGTTGACCGCAAAACAACGTCGAGAGCAAGGTCTCCCCCATCAGAAGAGTCGATTGAGGAAAAACCAAGCATCAACAGATAGAGAACAGATGGACTCGGCGGATGGTGTGATGTTTTTGGCTCCATGGAACCCCGGAAGTCAACAACATGATCACTACAGCTTTTGGAACGGAATGATTACTAGTACTTATTATATCTAGTCTGCTAGCGCTTTTGTAAATTAATGATCGCTAATACTTATTATACTCCCTCAGTAACAAAATAATTGTCCCTTTGGGGTTTTCACACTTCTTAAGGAATCTAAAATTAGAAAGTAGAATAGTTAAAAATTTAGTAAATAAATAATGTGGAAAAAAAATGGACCAATGAAAAAAAAAAGAATAGTATGAGAAGTTGGAGTATTAATAGAGTATCTTTGAAATCAAATACAATTAACGAGAGGATTTGATAAAATTAGAATATTTTGTCATTAATTAAGTTCAAATGGACAAATATTTTGTTACAAAAAAAAGTAGCCAAAAGGACAATTATTTCGTTACGGAGAGAGTATCTAGTTTGCTAGCGCTTTTGGAACTTAATGATCTCTAGTCATTTAGGACCCATCACATTATATTTAGCGATTGGGGCTTCTTCTGTATAAGGTAGGTGGTTTATGAATTAAAAAATGGTTCAAGCAAGTATCAGCTGTATAAGGTAGGAAATTAATGCATTTGAACGCTCAAGCAAGTATCAGCTGCACGTTTGATGTATTTGGAGATTTTTTAATCTTAGAGTGCAAGTAATCTATATACAATTGACGATTCATATCTAGATTTCTTTACATTGAAAACATAATGCACATTGATAATGGATACAAACACAATGGGAAGGCACCAAACCTATAGATGGTAACAACTACAAGAACATTGATAATGCACATTGATAATGCATATAAAGACAATTCAGAGCTCAAAATCAATCATACAAAGCTAGAGTTTTCAGCTTGATAATGCACATTGATAAACTAGAGTTGAGCTACTTCATAATAAATGCTAAAAATAACAAAAATTAACCATGAAAATACAAGTAGAGTTTTCAAGCTAGAGTTTTCAGCTTTTAGAGTTCCATCCCCATGCCCAAAGTATACTTCTCGTCGTTCAACTTGGCAACCTTATCTTCCAATGTTTGCACGTGTGTTTTTGACACTTCATAGACCTTATCGTTGGGATCGAAGGTCCTAACCAACGAGTTGGGAACTTCAGTATCACACCACTTGAAGAAGGGACACTTACCCTAATATCAATCCAAATAAAAAACCATTTACGATTATGTACACTAAACTAAATTAAACAAATCCATGCACTTCATATAAATAAGGAGGTGTGGATATACCATCATTTGAGGAAACTTGTAATATTGTCTTCCATAACTGTCTTTTTTACGATCAGACACGGTTCTAAGAACGGCTAGCAACTGGTGATACCAAAGAACCCTTGCCGTTCGAACTTCATTTGTTCCATTGCTTGAAGATTGACCACTCATTATATCCCTGGATTTCTGTAACAAAAAAAAAAAAACAGCGCCATTGGACCATTTGAATCAGCAACTAGTATCCTTAAATATGCCTTTGGTGTCACTGGCTTTTGTTAAACTGGCAATTCCTAAACTAGTATAAATTGTTGCTCCTAAACTAGTTCAATGAATTGAAAGAAGCTTGTTTCTCCTGATAAATCAATGTGTATTATATATACCCACATCTGTATTTGATTGGAGAATGAATGAAACAGACAAATTACCTTCACCTCCTACAATGGTGTAGTGCAAATTGTAGAAATTTCGGATCCCTAAACTAAAAAACCCCCAAAAACCCCTAAACCAAAAAACCCCCAAAATTTCGGATTCAAAAATCCTAAAATTTATGATTCAAAATTGGAAGCATCAAGGCATGATTTGAGTTGGATTTCACATCTAGATCACTAATCCCACTCAATAAGAAGTAATTTGATAGATATGATTTTGAAATTTGGGGAAAAACCTACCGAAAATTTGGGGAAAAATCCTAAAATTTATGCCACGCTCAGCCGGTCTCCGCCCCTCTGGAGTACGTTACTCGCCGCCGGTCTCTACCCTCCCTCTGCAATCGTTGTCTCCCTCACGTATCGCGAGTTGTTGTTCTCTCCTATTCGATGAATCTTTCAAGAATGGTTCAAATTATTGGTTTTTTATGAAATGCCTCCACAAAAGTTAATAATATCACAATACTCACCCTCCTATAAATTTTAAACACAATTATTGGACAAATTCAAACTTGTGGGTGCGAGGCAAAACATTTCGAAACCACAGGGTTACTAGACGAAATATCTGAAACCTGTGTTTACCACATGAAATAGGCTAAACCACAGGGTTACCAGGCGAAATAGTCAGGAAGATCTCTCTAGCTTACACCAAACATACACTATAACAACCACAAATATTAATTGAAGAACCTAACAAGAAGGATTATTATTAAAAATAAAACAAAATAAAAGGGAAAGTTGATGATTTCTATGCATGAAATAATAAGAAATTAAATCACTAATTAAAGAGTACTATTTTATAAATAGAAATTAACTAACCAGAGCTACGGTTGTGATCAGCTGAAAGAGGGATGGTGGGAATCAAGAAAACATCACCGCCATCGGCTACCGGAGGAGCAAACCCACCAAATAATGAAGACGGTGGCAGATGGCAGTCCACGCTTCCACCACCCAAACTTATTAAATTATTATTATTATTATTAATGTTATATAACCCTAGGTTGACGGCTGTATAGTGTGGGTGGTGAAGTAGTCCTGCGCCGCCGTCGCCAAGGGAGGTGAACGGTGGTTGGAGGGAATTAGCGGTGGCCTGGAAATGGCGCTGGCGGCTGAAACGGGAGCGACAGTTCTGGAACAAGAAGATGATGTTGGTGTCGCTGATTGGGCTGAACTCCTCAAGGAGGCAGCGAATGCTGGTGATTTCGTCTTTTGAGGGATTCACGGCTCCGCTGTTGAAGATGGACTCCATGAGTTGGATGTGCTCCGACATCAGCATCCACCGAGACCGTGCCTGCTTGGCTGATGTCGGTTGCCTGGTGGTGGTAGGGTGGCAGCGGGATTCATCTTCCAAGTGTCAGGAGTTAAGGACCGACCGAGAAATTATAATTAAGGGTTTTAAATGGCTGTGAAGAGATACGAGTTGTGGGGATTAGGCTTACTAGTGGGGATAGATATATATTTGGATGCAGTGCATATCTTCTACCTATTCCCCAACCTACACCACAAAAATATTCCCCTCAACCATCAGCTTACAAGACCAATCATGCCACGATTGGAAATTACATCTTTTTAGTGAGTCCTTCGACTCATCGTGCCCCCGAAATGCCGACCCTTGCAGAAGTAGTTGTTTAGTAAGCTCTAACGAGAAAGTTAAGCGAATGTGATAATCAGCCTTGAGGGAATTTGTTGCACTTCACACACATCTTGTCAAACTTTGTTCATGATTAATGAAATCAAAGTACAATCCCCGAGTTTCATTATGTTCACCACCTACAGGTACGACATGCTCCCTAAATTTCCCATGTCCTTTCTTCCAATTATAGAATCCAGTCTTCATAAATGCATCATTCAAGTATATGTTTTTTGTTGATCATTTGAAAAGATAACACCAAAAACATAAGGCGGCATCCTGAGAAACACTATATTCCAATTAGGCGTGGCCACGGGTTACGGGTCAACCCGTGACCCGCCGGATCGTACGGGTCAACGACCCGCCGGGTCGTTGACAGGTCGGGTCCGGGTCGGCGGGTTGGCGGGTAGGGACGGGTAGCGGGTTAGGGTTAGGGTCGGGAGATCCGTGACCCGTGACTCGCCAGGTCGATCTATTTTAAAAAACTATCCGTTGGTGGTGGGGCCCACAGGTTGGAGGTGTTTTTTTTTTTTAAAATGTAGCCGTTGTAACGGCTAGTAGAGTGCTCGGGGCTATAAATACCCGACTCCTCCTATCACAAATTCCATCCAATCCATCAATCACCTATCAATTTGATTTTCATAAGCTCGTACGTTGTAATCATGTCCGGTGACAACCTCAAAGAGGCGTTGTTTCAAGATCACTACGATA